>BSBN01000021.1:32693153-35229730 GCA_027924645.1 Cunninghamia lanceolata
TTTGAGGATGCAGTAAATATCCATGGGACAGCTTGGTAGTACTTCTTCTTCCCTCGCTATGGCTTATTAAAAAACCTCATCCGCCACCTCTGCCTTATAAGCCACAATGGAGATGAACTGTGTCTGTATTTGCCAACGCGATAAGGAAGAGTCATCTACAGGGTTTACTACGAGTGGGGAAGAAGAAAGGGAGGCACCTCAGAATCATGGTGAGCAGGATGAGCCGCCGCAGGAGTCGAAGCTCGAGAGAGTCAAGCGTCTATTTACGCCTGGCTCCGATCATATGGCGGAAGCTATCCTCAAGATGATTGGGAAAGCCAACTATCTGGAGGAACATGTCCATGACAGCTACCTCTATGAAGAATTCTTGGCCACCTGCGTGCTGGTCTCTGGAAGGAAAGCCCACAGAAAAACTTTGGCAAATACATACATTAAGGAAGATTTGAAAGACACAGCCATGGCTGCAATCACGACCTTTGACAAACGCCTGACGTATGGCCTCATTGGGGGAGTTTTCAACGCAGCCACCATTCATATGGCATCTGAGACTCCAACGGTCTCCGCTGAAGCCTTAGCACTTTTCTGGCAAGGCATCAACCACAACAACATGGAAACCTTTGAATTCTTTTATACACAGCTATGGTGATCTCCTCTCTCTCAGTCAAATTGAGAGAGCCTCAAAGTTAGTAGAGGGTCTCAGAGTGCTGTGGCACAATTAGTTCCTATTTGTTTGGTTTTCCTCCAAATGCCATAGCACATTGTTGTCTGGTTTAGTGCTAGTTTGTATGCCTCTTCGGTTGCTAGTCAAGCCAGTTTTTGTTTCCCGGATTAATATAATGGGAGCTACCCCCTATGGTAGCACTTATTCAGCAAAAAAATTATAATTTTTATTGACTTATACCACTTGGTATTGTTTTTAATTTTTGAGGCCATTTAAAGTGGATTTATGACCCCTTAGGTGAACCTTAGTGTCCCAAAATTTACCCTAGGTGGTTACCCATAGGTCTAGGGTCAATTTTGACTAACTAAACCTTGGGTTAACTCACTTTTGGTCACTCTAAACTAAGGTTTAGTCAAAGTGACGAAATTTGAATTAGATAAGGGTGGGAGATGAGTCATGCTTTGGGAAAGACTCATCTCCCTTCCCAATGTTTGGGAATCCATTCACTAAGGAGACTTGGGTAGTCTCCAAGACTCCCAAGTGTGTGGGATCTTCCTCCAAGGCTCTCACACTTGTGTGAGAGCATCTTGGAGGGAGATGGCTCTCTTAGAGAATAAGAGGATGCCATATGGCATCCCTTATCCTCATGGAGGTTTGAATGGGAATGCCACCTCACCACTTGTTCTCTCACATGTGTGAGAGCACAAGTGGATAAGGTGAGGATTGAGATAGAATTGGAGGATGACACTTGTCATCCTCACACTTCCTCTCCCTTGCAAGTGGCATAGGAGGAAGGAGAAGGTGAAAAGTGTCACCTTCTCATTCCTCAAGGCCAATTTAGAAGGCCTATATTACCTCCTCTTGTTGAGGAGTGTGGGGTTCTTGCATTGTAGAGATTTTTTTTCTATTTTTGAGCAATTTTTGGAAAATTTAGAGAGATTTTAGAGATTGGAAGGTTTGGAGAAGCTTGGAGCTCATCACCAAATGTGCTTCCATTATTAGGGCTTTTGAAGGTAAGCTCTATGCCTTATTCTTTACCCTTGATTATTTATTATTGATGTGGTTGTGGATTTCATTGTTTGTTGTTTCATTTTTTTTGTGGGATGGGAGTTTGGTGAGAGCACCTCCATTTGGAGGTAAGGCTCAACTTGTTTGGGGTAGGGGAAAGGAACCTCCTTGAGGTCACTCCCATATTTGGTACTATTTATGGCCTTGAGGGCTTTTTACTTGTTGTGGGGATTCTTTGAATGGCAAGAGTGCCATGGAAGTTATTTTGTGATATTTGGAGAGTTGTGTTTTTGAAGGTTTTGGATTGAGGCCATGAGACTTGGTATTTGGAGTTTTTGGTGTGTCCTTTGAAGTAGAGGGGTCCATTCCCTACCCCCATCAAACTCATTTTCATGAGTTGAGTTATTTGTTTATCCTTGGGGTTGATTTTTGTGTTGATGTTGTTTTGGTACTTGTTGTGGTGTGTTGTAACCATGTGATTCCCTACCTGCCTAGCTTGGGGGTGACCCACTTGTGGGTCTATGGTAGGGAGGAGGGCATTTTGAAGTGCCTGGGTTTTCCTTTTTGTTGTGTTTTATTTGCAGGAGCTTAAATGAAGAAATGGAGCTTGATGAGAAGTCCATTTTGTGTTGCTATAGTCATTTGTTGTTGGTTGTTTGAGCCATGGCCTTTGTGGCCCTATTGTAAATTTGTTCAAGTCATTTTATCTATGGAGTTGGTTGTGATAAATATTGCAATGTAAACATTCTTTATTTTTTTATTAAAAAGTTGTTTATTCCCTATATTGTGGAGTTGGTATGTCTTGAGAAATGCATGTGAATTTAAATATATATGTTTGCTATCATTGTTCTTTTCAAGAAAGAAAATAAACATTAGTTGTGGATTAAGTTCTATTGCTTACAAAGAAAGGAAGATAGAAATTTAAGAGATTTATTTTCTGTTAAGTTGCTTGAAATCTTCTACTAATAGTTGTTGTTATAAAAATGGACTGTTAGAAATTTAAATAAAATTGTAATTTTCCACCTTATGGTTGCATAAAGAAAAAGAAGAGAGATAATATATTTCTATGCATTTGAACTATTTTAAAACAAAAAAATATATTCCTGAATAGTATATGTTCAAAAAAATGCTACTGTTTTACTTTAAGTTCCAAATCTGAAAGTTAGTATTTCTTTTATTTATACCATTGTTTTGATAAAATAAGTGCAATGTGTATATATATATTTACACACACACACATACACACACACACACACATATATATAAATATACTTATTTGTTTTATTATTTTAAAGCCTAGCTTGTTGTTCATTTTTTTATTTACTCTGTATATACTGAAAATAGAAGGAAACCCAAAAGTAATATATTTTCTACATATATTACAATATATATACACACACACACGCATATATATATAAATATATATACAATAGTAGAACAAAAAAAACATATACTGTGAAGTAAGTTAAAATCTGTATATACATATACACACACACACACACACACACACACACATATATATATATGCTAAAAGAAGAAATATATATAAAATGAAATTGCATAAATCTAGAGGACGAATATTGGGCAGACTGTAATATCTGTAGAAATGTGTTAGCAAAGGTTTGTATTATCGTAGGGAGGGGGTTGTGGTGGGCATTGGCACCCACCACAGTCCCGCTACCACCAATGCTTACTGTTAGGGTGGGGAGAGGGGGTTGAAACCCCCACCCACACCCAAGGGTGTGGGTGGGGGTTTTGACCCCCTCCCCACCGTCTGCACTTATACAAACTACACCCACACCACTCGCAGTCTGCCTCAAAACGTCCCCAAAACTCCCCTCTTTGTGTCAGACTTTCCCCCTCCGTCGCCTCTCAAATGCCGCCCTTGTCTCCCCTCCGATCCTTCGAACTTGCGGTGGTGGTGCTCTACAGTTTATTCTAGCTCTGTAGAAAATAACTTGTAACATATACATTATATATTATTGATATATATATATATATACCAATCAATCAATCTCTTAGTTTTTTTTTTTAAAAGAATATACAGAATAAACAAATAGATATACCTCTGTGAGGTATTTTAATAGCTTCCATGCCATTGTTGATAGATCTCTAACCTGCAAGCAAGTGATCAAAACAAAACAAGGAAAACAAATGGAGGCAAACCAAAATGGGAGAAAAGAAGAGGAGGAAACAAAATGAGAAAAAACAAGGGTTAGGGTTTCTTTATGGAAACTATTAAAATAAAATTAGGGCTTTTAATTTGAAAACCAATTTTTAATTGTGAGGGGAATGTGAGGAATATTGTCTTATTCCTTATTTTTTTAAAATTCTCATTTTTGTTGCCCTTGTCTTTTAATACTTGTGTTTCAATTAATTTGTTTAAATTTTTTTTTTAAATGGGATTTGGCATTTTGTTTTAATGTCTTGTGATTTGTATTTTAAAAGGGAAGGGGTTGATTTTGTTTAAATTGGGAAGAGTATTCCCTTTGTTATTAACTCTTTTTAGTTGGAATATTTAATTTATTTCCTAGCGTACTTTGGTTATTTTATGTTTAGCGATTTTACTATTATTTTATGAGAATGAGTATTTTAATCTCTTCCCTTTCTCTATTATTCTGAGTTCATTAATAAATGTAATGCCGAAATTTATATTTATTAATGGACTCAAATTTGAAATCCAATTTGGGTCATGTTATTGTTTTATTATTTTATTTCAATTTTTTGTAATCTTTTAATGTAAGGTCGATTTATTTGACCTTGGCAGGGTATTTATTTTGTTATTTTAAATTGTTTTAAATTTGTTCTTAAGTTTAAATTTTTATTCTTAAATTTATTTAATTTCTTATTAGAGTTTTATTTTAAAAATTTTAAGTCGATTATTGAAAACACATTATGCTGTCAAAATTTTCCTAGATTTCTAGGGTTTAATTTTACGATATTTTATTAATTTTTATTTCACCATTCCACTTTAATCATGCATCCATCATGCCATTATTTCTTTATCTTTTTTTGATTTCATTTTAACTTGAGTTAGGGTTAGGTTTCAAATCTGGCGAAATCATCTTCACACCTAGGAAACTTAGGGTTTGGATTTAAAATCATTCTAACCCTAAAAGTGACACACTTCATGTCGCATACCCCCTAGACAGATATCATCACGTAGGAGACTGTGTGGGATAACGCACCTCCCTGAATTATGTTGACATGTTTACACCTTATGCGTATTGCCACCGAGCACGCAAACGCGTGCGAGGGGGTTCCTAGGGATAGGTAGAAAAGTTTTTCATAATTCGTGTCATGACCACATGACAAATGTGGACATAACACATGTTTTGTGTGTTGTGACCACACGGGAAAAGTGGGCATGACAAATACATTGTGTAGGTTTTGAAGTGTACGGTTTTTACCTGAAAAGGTTTTCCCCATGATATATCTTGTGTCACTATTATTCTATGTGTTGTGTTGCTACTGTAATCTTTATGTTATGTGTTTAACATTGCTACAATTGTAAGGATTGAAAAGAATTTGCATACTATTCCCCTCATTAGGTTGGTGTAGGAAGTGTGTTCCATGTACCTTGCTTCCTTTTAGTTGGTATCAAAGCTTGATCACCTTTGATCCTAGTTGTTGGGTAGGGGTTTTGGATCTAATCTTTGATTGAGTGGGAGTCTATGTAGAGTATTCTATAATCTTGTTGCAAGAAGAAGATGGTAGGTACATCTAGAATAATAGATTTGGAAATGTTTAATGGCAGCAATTTCAAGTTGTGGAAACTTAAAATGGAAGACATGCTTGTTGATAGTGACCTATGGGAAATGATTTCTGGAACAAAACCAACGGCAATGGTACAGGCAGATTGGGATCTCAAAGATCATAAAGATAAGGGTCTTGTGAGACTCTATTTAGCTAATTCCATCCTATTAAATGTTCATAAAGAGAAGACTGCGAAAGAGCTATGGAAGAAACTTGGTGATGTTTATCAGGCTAAATCCTTTGTAAACAAGTTATTCCTAAGGAAGAAGCTATATTCTTTGAGGATGGAAGATGGAGGATCAGTTGCAGATCACCTGAATGCCTTCAACATGTTAGATGCACAATTAACTTCTGGTGGCATGAAGATGGAGGAGGATCGTTGCATGACCTTGCTTTGTTCTTTCCCAGACTCATGGGACCACCTTGTCATGGCCATTGGGAGTACTACAACCACCTTCAAGATGGATGAAGTGGTGTCTTCACTATTATCTGAAGTAATGTAGAGAAAGTCTTCCGAATCAGCAAAGGAGGCTATTGTGGTTCGTGGTAGGCCTAAAGAGAAAGGGAAAAAGAAAGACAAGAAAGCTGAAAAGGGTAGATCCAAATCGCATGGGAGATCCAAATCTCTTGGAAAGTCCAGGCAGTGTGTTGGAACTGTGGAAAAATTGGGTACTTTTGAAAGGAGTGCAAGGAGGAGAAGAAAAAAAGAACACCTCTGATTTAGATTCTGACAAATCTCAAGATGATGGTGATGCTTTTATTGCTACCCTGGCCACCCATGAATCAGAAGATGTGTGGCTAATTGACTCTGGTGCTTCCTTCCATATGACCTCACATCGAGGTTGGTTCACAAAGTATAAAGAGTTTGATGGTGGGAAGGTGTACCTGGGTGATGACTCTCACTTGAAGATAGTTGGTTGTGGAAGAGTCTTGATCCGATTCCCTGATGGACGAGTGAAGGGGATCAATGGGGTGATGCACATCACTAGTTTAGCATGAAACCTACTCTCTGTAAGTAAATTTAATGATGCAGCTGTGTAGGTTGTCTTCTCAAGTGGAGTATGCAAGATGACAAGAGGAGCTATGGTGCTTCCTAAGGGTACTTGGAGAGGTACTTTGTTTCATCTAGATGCATGCACTACTTAGTGCAATAGTTCTTCTATTTCAAACAAAAGAGCTTCAGATTCTTCATCCTCACCATTGGAACTAGCAGTAAATAAATGTGCTGCTTCAACTTCCGACGGTAGTGCTTTTTGGGTACCTAAGGGTTCTCATGCTTTGGAAATAAAACTTCCTACTAAGAAGACAATGCTGTGCCATAAGAGACTTGGTCACATTGGTGAGAAGGGTCTTAGAGCCCTAAAAACTAAAAACCTCATTGAGGGGTTAAATGATTGTGAGCTCGAGTTCAACTTTTGTGAACATTGTATATATGGAAAGCAAAACTGTGTTTAATTTTACTCTAGTTCTCAAAAGTCTTCTAGTATTTTGGATCTTATTAATTCTGATGTGTTTGGTCCTATGAATGTTCCTTCGATTTCTAAATCATTATACTTTGTATCATTCATTGAAGATTACAGTAGAAGGACATGGGTTTATTTTCTCAGAAGAAAATATGAAGTCTTTAGTTGGTTCAAAGAGTTTAAAGATTTTGTAGAGAATTAGACTGGTAAAAAGATTAAATGTTTGAGAACTGATAATGGTGGTGAGTTTTATTCCACAGAGTTCGATAAGTTCTGTAAAGAACATGGGATTGAAAGACATAAGACAACTCCATACACCCAGTATCAAAATGGAGTTGCAGAGATGATGAATAGAACGTTGATGGAGAGGGATAGGAGTATGCTTAGTGGTGCTAGCCTTGAACAAAAGTTTTGGGCTGAAGCTGTATAGGCACTGCTTGCTACCTAGTTAACAAGTCTCCTACTTCAATGCTCGTTGATAAAACACCCATGGAGGTGTGGTCTGGTAAGAAGCCCTCATTTAGACATCTTCATGTTTTTGGTTGTGAGGCGTATGCACATGTGCCTAAGGAGAAGAGCTCAAAATTGGAGAACATGGCAGTTAAGTGTATCTTCATTGGCTATGATGTCGGTGTGAAAGGGTACAAGCTTTGGGATCCTGTGACTAAGAAAGTGTTGTATAGTAGAAGTGTTATTTTCAGAGAGGTATCTCCTCCTATTGTTTTACATCCAAAAGAAAAAGAAAAGAAAGAAGATGTGGTGCAACTTCGTACTACCCCCAAAAAGACTAAACCAAAAGTCCCTGTTGGACCTGATGATGAGGAGAGCTCTAGCAGTTGTGAAAGTTCAAAAGAAGAGGTAGAACCTCCACCTTAGCCTTTGAGGAGGTCTACATGAAACAGGAAGCAACATGACAGGTTTGGTTATACATTGCTAGATTCTAGTTGTGCTTATGCCTTGATTACTAACACTAATGAGCCTAGAACTGTGACAGAGGCTATGGACATGAAAGATGTAGGTTCCTAGAAGGAGGCCATGGAGGATGAGATGGCTTCTTTGGAAAAGGATAAAACTTAGGACTTGGTGTCTTTGCCTGATGGATAGAAACCTGTTGGATGTAAATGGGTGTTCAAGAAGAAATTTGGAGCAGATGGTACTGTTGAGAAGTACAAGGCCAAATTAGTTGTGAAGGGGTATTCACAAGTGGAAGGAATTGATTATGGTGAGATTTTCTCCTATTGCAAAGATGACATCTATTCAGTTCATGTTATCTCTTGTAACAACTTATGACTTAGAAGTGAAAGAAATCGATGTGAAGACAACTTTCCTTCATGGTGACTTGGAGGAAGAAATCTATGTCACAGCCAGAGCACTACGTGGTGAAAAGTAAAGAAAATTTTGTTTGCAAATTAAAGAAGTCTTTTGTATGGTTTGAAACAATCTCCTAGGATGTGGTACTTGAAGTTTGATTCCTTTGTGTTGTCTATTCAGTTTCTAAGATCAAAATTAGATCATTGTGTGTATTACAAATTTGATAATGATCGTATTCTCATTATTGCACTGTATGTTGATGATATGATGCTAACTGGGAATGGTAAGAATATGATTTCTGATTTGAAGTCTCAGTTGTCAGCACAGTTTGAGATGAAAAACTTAGGTGCAGCCAGGTACATTCTGGGGATGGAGATCAAAAGAGACAAAGCAAATAGAAAACTTTGGTTAAACCATAGTAAGTATGTGAAGACCGTGTTGGAGAGATTCAACATGGCAGATTGTAGATCATTGTGTGTTCCTATTTCATTAAGGGGACAAAATTATTTGTTAATGATTGTCGAAAGTCTCCTTCTGAGACGAAGGATATGAGTAGAGTACCTTATGCTAGTGCAGTTGGCAGCTTGATGTATGCTATGGTCTGTACAAGACTAGACATTTCCTAAGCAATGGGAGTCCTTAGTCAATTTATGGCTAATCCTGGATAGGTACATTGTGATGTAGTTAATAGAGTGTTCAGATATTTGAGGGGTACTTTTGAGTATTCCTTTTGTTATCATGGTTATCCTATAGGACCTCAGCATTCCGTGAGTATTCATGAATTTGTGGATTCATATTGGGCAAGTGACATTGACAGTAGGAGATCCACCAGTGCTTAAATGTGTTTACCATGTTTTGTGGTGCTATTAGTTGGACGAGTAAGTAACAACTTTTGGTTTCATTGTCCATGATTGAAGCAAAGTATATGGCAGAAACTCATACTTGTAAGGAAGCCATTTGGCTTACCAGGTTGTGTTTAGATATTGGTTTTGATGCAGGACAAATCACTATCTATTATGATAGTCAGAGTGCGATTTGCTTAGCAAAGAATCCTACTTTCCATGCTAGAACAAAGCACATTGATGTTCAGTATCATTTTGTTCATGATATGGTAGAAGATGGGAAGGTGATATTGGAGAAGGTAGTCACTTTGAAGAATGTTACAGATGCATTGACTAAACTTGTGGGTACAGATAAGTTCAGATGGTGTTCGAAGTCTATGGGCCTCTTAGTCACTAGCAGTTAGATCTTGTCATTCTATTAGCTCTTGTAAGGTTTTCGACAAGTGGGAGAATGTTGGGAGTTAAGGTGTAGCATTGATATTTTAATTATGTATTTATTTATTGCCTAATTTGTATTTACTTGCACATCTTATTTTGTCATTTAGTATAAGGTGGCATTGTGACATGTCATCTTTCTTGTAATGTGACATGGATGTTCAAGTCAAACACATGTGGATTTGGGCATCCCATTTGAGGTGGCACTGATATGCCATGTGTTGGCATCTTGTAGTATGATAGAGGTGTTATTGTGTATGACAGAATCTATGACGCGTAAGAGCCAAGTATACAGATTCCTATGACAAGTGAAGACAAATGTTGAAAAGCATCTTTGCAAGTGGAGAAGGCATCTTTGGGAGTGCAAGTTGGGCTATTTCATGTTGTAAGAGGAATATGGTATTTTTAGTTGTGTATGATAGATTCTCTTACAACATTAAGTGTTGTCATGTTGCAGTTTTTTATGACAACTATAAGATGCATAAGAGCATCTGTGATTGCTTATTTTTAGCCTTGGAGCGCTCTACCTTTGGAAGTCAAATCTGCGGATGTTATGATAAATGTAAGAGAGTTGAAATCATGTTGGACAAGTGTCCTTTGATCTGGTTAATGGCCATGTGGCCAAGATGGACTCCCATCTCTAGAGGCTTCTAAAATTTGTCTTTTAACTCTATATAATGCAGTGTTTGGAGTTGTAGTTTGCATAGTTTTCGTGTAGATACTATTATGCTACCAGAATCACTCTAGAAATGACATTTATAGATATGTGGAAGAACTTGCATTGCAAGTATATTGTAATCCATTTTCATATTTGATAATACATTGTGCAGGTTTTGGAGTGTGGAGTTTTGTACCTGAAAAGGTTTTCCCCACAATAAATATTGTGTCACTATTATTCTATGTGTTGTGTTGCTGCTATAATCTTTATGTTATGTGATGCAGGAGCATCCCTAGTTCAAGAGCAATCTTGCATCAACCAAAAACATTTGCATTTCATTTGCAATTCAGTTTGTTTCTTTTATTTTTCCAGTTCAGTCCAGGCAGTTCAGTCAGAAGTAGTTTTAGCTTAGAGTCTAGTTTTGGCATTTCACACCTTGCAGATCTAGACTTAGCATCTAGACATGTTCATCTACATCATATGAAGAATTCGAAACATTTTGATCAGCTACTGGAAAGATATCTCTATCAGAAGATCGACTATTTTCTTAGAGTAGAGCATTCTAATAGTTCTTGATAATCTGTTGACAGAGAAGGCTTGTGGATCATTCTTTGACTTGTGGATCCTAATGACACATCATTCAATGATCCTTGGTTTGTGGCCGACCTTTCTTGGAGGTCCGCATGTGGTTATATTTATTTGAGGGCATGTTCTATACATTTAGGTCCGACCTATCTATGAACATGTTACAACTCTATATTGGAGTTTGTGATCTTCCTTAGCCAATGCGGAGGAATCTACAGGTCCAGAAATGATAAATAAAGATGTAATAGATCCTTAGAAATAAATTTCTCATAGCTATTCACATAGGAAATTTTTGAAAGTTTAGATTTGTGTGAAGGAGCTTCAAAGCTTTATCTTGTGCATGTGTGTAATCAGGCCTTTGAGCCCAGTTGTAAGCCCGCATGTTGCTGGCTAGATTATATTTGAATTCTTTGATAGAATGACTGAATCTGTATTTGTTCCATCTCTTTGAGTTGTTTCCATTTTGTTTACTCTTGCTACATGGTTTGGACAGTTCATTCTGTGAACCCTCCTACCTTGACTGCACCATTATGTGTCTAACATTGCTGCAATTATAAGGATTTAAAATAATTTGCATACTATTCCCCTCATTAGGTTGGTGTAGGAAATGTGTTATATGTACCTTGCTTCATTTCAGAGATGAGGGAAAACATGATATCAAATTTTCACATTATTTGACCCAAATCTTGGGTGGCATTTCATTATTAAGCTTCTGTAGTAGTTATAGTTGGAAACCTACTAGCATACATATTATGGAGAAAATATTTGGGAGGATATGAGATTGGAGGCAACACAAGATACATTATTATGTGATGTGATAAGATGGTGGAATGGTGGTATACTCAGAAACCTGATAGCGCAACTTGTAAGGCATTCATGGTCCTTATCAAAATCCAAGTATCTACCAAGATAAGGAGATTGGAAACTTACTCCAAAATACTATAGTGAGATTGGACCTAACAATCACTTACAAAATTGCATCAAGAAATTGACCAGTAGAAGGGAATATGATGAAAGGATTTATACTCAAATATTTTATTGGGTACTATTTCCTATTGCAAGAACTTGGTATATCAACCAAGGGAAGAGATGTGAAACCAGTGAATGGGATATGGTACAAACTGACTTCTATAAAACATTTTCATTTTATAGCCCAAACAAAATTATTCATAATGTACTTCAAAATATGAAGGAGATACTTGTTGATGAGTGTTTTAGCACACAACAATCAGGTATGATTGCTGGTATCACACCTCTCTTGAAAAGTATCCTACCCTAGGCAAGACTACTCCAAGGTTTCTATAGCTAGGTCTTAGCTTGCTTAGAATCTCTCAGTTGGAATGTTCTAGATGTACCTAAAGGAGTCTTACATGTAATCTAGAGGTTTCAAAAGTTGGGATAGCAGTACATGCAAACCTTTTAAGATTTCAGCTGATAAACAATATGGAATGCTGCTAAAGTTCCTAAACTAACAATTGTTTTCAAAGAAAATGCAAAAGGAGATAGGGTTTTAGAAAATCCTAAGTGACATTCACAATGTGCGGACTGCTGCAAGTAGACAAACACTCTGGAATTTAACCAATTTTTTGAGTTACCAAACTGAAAATGGATGTTACAGCACTACAGAAAATGATGCTATCTTCTATGGAAATCGAAAGATTTTCATATTACATTTATTCATCAAATACCCAATAGATGGTGCTATTTAACTTATGAAATGCAATTGAACTTAAGTACAACTGATCAGCCTAGACTAACTTTACACAGTTATCTACCATCAGCAAATAACTAAAAGTATGGACTAAGAGTATTCATCAAATACTTTCAGCAAACCGTGAACATTATAAAAGCACAACTAACTATGGGAGAACAAGAAGTGAACCATGAAAACCAAGTAAGCAAAATAATACACAAATTCTCAGAACAACTGTGGAAACTTGCTTGTATTACTTCAAATGGCAGGATGTCAACAATTCGGCATCAAGAAATCTCTCCTACAAATGATAGAAATGGTAGCCCTTTATATAGGAAATTGGCATACCAAGTTTTTGAATGGACGATGGAGATCAAATCAACACCAATAGTCCAGATTGACATCATTAAATGCATTCCTAACATCTCATAACAAATCCTAGATTACATTTTTGTCCTTCATGAAAAAGATGAAAAACAACCCCAGATACATTGAATCTAGACAATTTGACTACCCAACTGAATATACATGTGGAAAAGCCCAATTTCGAGGCATAATAAAGACAAAATAGAGTTACATGTCACCCTAAATATAGCAATTTACATTAATGACGGGATTACATTTCAAAATATTCAAAAGAATGCATTAAGGCTCTTCATCCAAATCAATTTTGTCTTCCTCTACCAGCGTGTTGCAGTAGTTGACCTAGGCTTCAAGTGATGGATTGATATACGTAGGCTCTAGATTCTTGAGATGATTAACCCGATATCTGAACATCTCCAATTCCTAGCTATACCAGTTATATATCTTTTCTATCTCTATCTTCGCCTTGTGAAATGCATTAAATTCTGCTCTAAGGTCACTAATTTTATCCAATCTAGCCTCCACATCCAACTCAGCATTCTCAAAAATTATCTTATGCAACTTATCCTTGCATTTCTCCACATCATACAGTGCAAAATCATTGTACACCTCCAACAGGAAGTCTCTCAAAGTATCATTTATGTCATATATTAAAGCCAAGAAGTTTTCATCTGCTGGTTTGTAGGCTTCCTTGATGGTGTCAAAAAATTCTTTCCTCAACTTCAATTGTTGGTACCATTCAGTGGCTTTAAACAATTTATCACCCGTCAGAATATTTTCTGTCAATAACGTTTGGGCAGGCAAATCTCTGATACCTTTTACTCTAGGGAACATGTGAGAATAATATTCTTCAAAAGAATCACATTCTTCCTGCAAGTCTTTCCATTGCTCATGAAGCTGAACCAAACTCTTATGTGGCTCTGTAGCAACATCGATTGTCTCACACCCTTTCTCACATACTTTTATCATCCATTTTTGGGTGCCTTGTGACATGGTTCGGACTTCACCAAGATTTTCCATTTCATCTCTTGACAAGAAAGTTGGCAATATCCTTATTTCTCCACCAGCATCAACTGGTTTTATCAAAAAATTAGAGATAGGCCTAGAGTTCTTTGTTCTATTGCTTCAATTCTTTCTTTGAAAGTTCATCTCTATCTAGTTGTTCTAGAATTGAAGTGATGAACCCTTTGAATTCATCAACTCTCTGAGCATGTGTGGTTGGTCCCAAATTGACAGTTGTGATGGCATAATCCTCAGCTCTGACTTGTTCCCTATTTGTGTCAGCTGGTGGGACAACTATTTTAGCAATTCTAGATCTAGTTTCATCTTTATACATTTGTGATTGCACTTTTTCTTTCTTTTGCTTCTTTGGCTTTTGAGCCCATGACAAGATTGTACTCAAATCTAATTTCATTATTTATACCTCAGGTTCCGGGTATGCCAATCTATTTTGCAGCCATTCAGGTGCTAAGGAAGTAGGCTTGCTGGATCCATAAGGATTTTCACTATTTGCATCAGGAGGGCCTTCGAGCAATGCTTGTTCTCGTTCTAATCCCTTATCTAAATCTTGGTCTCCCCCATCAGTAAGGTTTCTCCAATTCACCATTACATTTTCTTGAGCTGCCTTGAAAATTTCCTCTGTCTAGCTCTTCTCCTGAGGACTATCAGATATTTCAATTACTTCGACATTGACTGCCTCAGCCAAAGGTTCATCTGGAATTTCATTATCTGCCCCAACAAATGTATCTTTCTCCGATTCTTGCTCATGTAGGCCCAATTTAGCACATACTTTGTCAATCCCAGGTAGCAATGGTACAGCTAGGGGACTTAAGTCTTGGCCTATTGGTGCTTGAGAAATAGGTGCAATAGAAGATATAGGCACCACCAATGAAGACAGGTTTACTTGTGTCAAATTAAAAAACAAAGTTGACATTAAAGGAGGTGGGATGGGAGAAGTTGGTAAAGTGGAAGAAATGACTATGGGTGAAGAGATGGAAAAAGATGGTAGGGAAGGTGAAAGAATAGTAGAAATGGGAGGTAATGGGATGGAAGTGGAAAGTTGAGCAGAGGACAGTTAAGTCAACGATGTTGCATTTCAGCACAAAGTTGATCTCTTGATTCTTGGCGGAAGTTTTGGACACCACCAATTTGCAGGACTTTCTTGTGCATCCGACCAAGGTCGGAGAGACGGTCACTTAGCATATGGTTTGAGCAATTAGAAATCAGCGCAAAGTAAAACTTGAGGTTGCGCGAGACTTCTTGGTTCATCTGACTAAGTCAGTTAGGGCGATGAATAGCGTAAGTCAGAGAGTTAGGTTTTCAACACTAAACAAGCTTCGAGTCCCAGCGCGTGTTTTCAAGGCCGTCGATTGACTGGATTGGTCATGAAATTTTTGAGAGTTAGTCAGATGGTATTTTGATGCAAACATTATCCTTCATGTTTAATGGTCAGTCAAGGTGTTTAAGTTTTCCTATTTTCTAGGGTTTTGACAAGTTTTTTTTCTGCCTACAGGAGGAATTCTAAATGGGGCCCTAAAAATATATTTCCCCCCAGGGTTTTAAAACTAGGGTTTATATAAAAAAATAATCAATTCAGACACGAAACCCTAGCTAGGGTACCCTAATTCATATCATGTGCTAACTATGCTTTCAAAAGGAAATGCAGTAAAACCCTAACTGGGAAAATGGCCTCCTACCTGGTTCATGCGGGTGAAAAAAGTCAAACTTGCAGGGGCGAAGGAGGTCGTTGGGTCAAGTCCGCAGGTTGCATAGGGGAGTCACTTGAAATGTCACTAAAATCTCTCCAAATACCTTGTCAAATGCAAAATGAGCTTTGAAACAATGAAAATCCCCTTTTATTCCTCCTAACTAAATTGCCATAAATGCAGAGTGTACGTAGTGTTAGTGGGGATATTCGACAGCATCTAGGGTTTGTGCAACTTTTGGTCTCATCCGACTCGGCATGGTTTCAGGGTGTGACGGACCTAGTCGGTGGACCACGTTTTCAGTGCAAGGCGATTAGTTCAATTGAATGCGCTTAGTGGGAGTTTGAGGTTCCTCGGATTGGCGGGGATTTTGCCACCCTCTGACTTGGTTAGTGGATATGGAATGCAGCACAAGGTCAGTAACAATCATCTTTAGCACAACAAGGTCCGTGGATACAAAAAGTGGCCCTAAGGTCGGAGACAAAGGATTTTAGTGCAAGAGTCAGACAAAGGGATTTTTAGCGCAAAGGTTAGTTAGGACCAGTTTTATCGCAAAAAGATTATCAGACCCACTGGATGAAATGCAGAGACCTTGACTTAGTAGATTTTTGGTATGACTTTCAACATCAAACTACTAACATGGCAAAAGTGCAATTTGACCACTTGACTACCTAGGAGATGGAAAATTTACTTGACACCCTAAAGCAAGGTTAAAAGAAAAGGGGGTCCCTATTTTTTGAAATGGGGCATATGTGCGAGGCACAACAATACTCTTTTAACTAATAGAAGAAGATATGAACCTATGTGAAAATAAAAGATACTAGACCATGCCACTAAAGGAAGAGGGTATTGATAAATTAGTAGAAGGAATGGATAGAAAGGAGACCACACCACAAAAACTATGTAAAAGTAGAAAATTTGTAATTTAGCTAAGATGTATTAGCCAAAAAAATTCACCACTTTCATATTAGGATTGTACTAGTTGTTTTACTATTTAAAAAAAGGATTCTACAATGCCAAGAGTGATTTGAATAAAGAACATGAATAGTTTTATATTGCTAAGATTAATGAAAGAGAAGATGATAAAGTGCTAATTACAAAAACTAGAAAATGATTCACTAATTTATATTACATAATTAAAAAGGGGAAGGTGAAAGGAACTTGGTGTTAGCTGGAGGAAGCCACTACCCAAGATGCCAATGCATCATACAAACATCTACATGTCATGCAGACATCTATGCATCACACAAATGTCCAAACAATACGAGAAATTTAAAAATCTAGAGTTTATTTTTATCTTATTTACTTAACCTACACAACAAAAGATGACAAAAAACCCTAGAAGTTTCCAAGTTACAAAGACAAGCTAAAATTTGTGAGATATTACTTATATCCTCAAAAGAAAATAAATAAAATGGTAGAAATAAAAGGGGAAATTCTAAAAAACTAGCATGTGGTTGAAATCTCCTCCTTTAAATCTACAATTCGTAAGGGAAACAAAGATATGTTGGAGCTATTGGGGGCTTGCCTCTAAGTCAAGCTCCCATATCAGTCTTTTGACCTCCATGGACAACCAATTATGGAAAATATTGAAAAGACATGTGTGTGCTCTTATTTCCTATGTTTATCTAGAAAAATAATAGCAATGATAGTGATAGAAATAGGAATGAAAAAAAAACTAATCTTCTCAAGCTAGGGCAAATTAGTGTGCTATAGAAGGAAAGAAGGGAAATGAAGGAACCACAAAATGCTACACAAACAAGAGTGGATTGCACAAATGGAATAAACAAAGGGAGGGAAAGAATGGAACACAATCACCTCAAAGCTATTTATGAGAGCTAGCCAACTAAGTATAAGGTGAAAAGAAGATCCTTGTAGCTAAGTAGTGTTTCCACAAAAACCATACAAAGTTGCAAACATTCAAAAGATGATTACATGATCTTGAGAAGCACAACAAAAGTTCACTCCATGTTGGAGAAATTGACGGAGATTGTTAAGAATGCTACTAAAATAACTTAAGAATGCAAGAGTATGTAGAAATCAACAATGGAGTTGTAGAGAGTTTTACACAGAGCAAGAATGCATTCAAAAGAGTTATTTGGAGGGAGAAAAGGAGCGGTAGGTTAAATTAAGTCATTCAAAGGTCATGGAGGCATTACACAAGATCTTGCATGTCATAGAAGGTGGTATAACATGCTCAAAAATGGTCACTAGGCATCAGATAGGCTCAATATGCTAGGCATCATGTGAACATCCATGCTAAGCAGTAGTGTCCAAGTGACATCATCTTCAGAAATCTCAAAACACATTACTACAAGTAAAGGATTATGACATTTAAACATAATTCCACAAGAGTATACATAAGGCTTGAAACACAAACACAACATTTTGTGGGTTGGAAAAAGGCTAGGGTAGGGCTAAAAATGGACCTAAAGCATACCAGGGGAGTGTACATGGTATGTGCACAAATATTAGGGACCAAAAAGTGACCAAAGCCACTTTTTTCGTACAAACAAGATGTAATGAAAGCATATTATAACACACTCATGTTATGTCTATATAGAAATAAAATGCCAAAAATTAGAACCTGTGGCTCATTTGCACCCAAAGACTCAAATCACAATAAGGGTTTTGTGTGACTACATTTTCAAGTAGTTGAAGGAAAATTCATTTAATAACAATGCCTCCATGATGTTCTCACACTCCCGAAGGTCATTCATGAGCTCCATGAGGTCAACAAGCTCAATAAGGTAAGATTTCCATTTTTTTTAATTTTGAAAATGAATTAGTTTTGTAATGTTTTGATTATATTTTTTCCATTTTCAGAGAATGAACCCCCTCAAATGCCCCCAAACCCTAATTCATTGAATAGCACCCATCATGAAATTCAAGTTGAATATGGGGCACAAAATAACTCTTCCCAAACTCCTCTAATTTCCTGACATCCTTTTGAGATACAAACAAGCATTTTAGGGGGTGATCCCACAATACTGAGTCCCAAACTTGGGAGATCCTAATTTTTGTGTAAAATCACATATTTTTTTAGAAAAAATAATGGTTTAAGTCTTGAGGAGCTCCATCTTAAGGGGTTTAATTGAAGGGGGTTAGATAAAAACTACCAAGATCCAAACCCCTTGGAAAGAACTCCCCTAGTCTTAAATCAAAACCTTGATGGAGTCTCCTCTGTACCTATCAAAATGCTAACCAAAAACTAATTTTGCTTCACCTTTTGGGGGATCAAATGAAGTCATTTAGAAATTCTATTTTGTAAGCATGTACCCCTTAGTATAAGTTTTCCAACAATTAGGATTTTGAATATATATTTATTTTATTATTAAATTTATTTTTTTATTTTCTATTGGCCATAGGTGTTTCACCAAACATCAAGGTCTCTATTCCACACACACAAAGGAATAAAAAAATAGAGAAGAAGTTTCTAAAAATTATCTGTACACCAGGTATTGATGTCCTTGTTTCAAAAAAAAAAATTGGATACATACATAAAAAAATAAGTTATATGGTATAAACCTATGTTTGAATTATAATTAACCTCACTTCAAAAATTAATAAAAAAGGTATATTCAACAAAAAATTATAAAAAAATGTCAAAGGGGTTGTGCTTAAATGGCAAGGCCATAAGGTTGTCAAGATGGAAATCCAAGTTCGAATCCCTCAAGTGACATCCATAGTTGGAATTCCAAGACCTCTGCTGGTGTGGGGCCAACCTAAATAATCTCTCCTTACCAATCAAACAAAATTATGAAAAAATATCTACACACTAGATATTAGTGTTACAAATCCATGTTTAAAATTTTATAATTCGATCCTTTTTATAAAAAAAATTAATGATGTATGGTATAAACATCACTTTAGAACAATGTTGTTAATTACAAAAAATAAGCTATTAAAGTTACCTAAAAAATTCACAAATTATGTCTTAAATTTTTTTATCCGGTATTGACAACAAAGAATTATCAAAAATTTAAAAATTATGTCTTAAAAAAATTCATAAATTATATCATAACAATAAGACAACAAAGAATTATCTGGTACTAATAGATCTCCATATATACTTGATCAGACTTCTATGTCCTCTTCATATCATGTAAAGCATGAAAATCTCACATACTAAATAGTATACCAAAATGCATTGCTCATTCCAAATAAGGAAAGTGAATCAATTTATAATTAAAATATCTATAGAAGTACAATTATGGCAAGTTTCCAATAAAGTAGTTCAATTACATACACTAAAAGAGTGTTACATTACATATGTTTCAATGTTACAAGTACAAGATATTGCATCAATTACATCAATGAAAGTATTTATACAATTTACAGATTGGCTATGCAAGCCATACAAAGAATAATGCAATGGAATATACATCATGAATCATATAACATAATAAACTATGTCCTCAATCGCCATGACCCCACTGGTCTTCTGCAAGTCGAGGCCAAGAGTGTGGTTAAGGTGCTTTTTCCACCCAACCATGAAGTATTGAACTTCCCGGGTTTCTTCCTAACTCAAAGTAAGCACCAACCCTGCACGAGGACCCTAGCAACCTAGAATGGTAAAGGCAGGAGGAAACTCTTGATGCAAGCCTGATGCCTATATGCATTCCTAATAACTAGAATGACATATTCTTTTCATGTAGGATGTGGCAGAGACATATAACATAAAATCTAGGCTTTTCAAATCGATCTATTTCAATGGTACATCTCGCTTTAGCCAAAGCATTACATAGCAAAAGTGGTAATTTAGAAAAAGTAAATTACCATCTCTAGGAGCCTAGATTTGGCATCCTATCCCAGAAGTAATTACACAAAAAAAATTATACCATTTCACATAATTCCAAGAATAGTTATTTTAGATTTAAAGCATTCACTATTATTGTGTACTTTTCAGAAAGATAGAGTTTACTCAAAATTTACATTATCTCAGTTTTCATGTTTTGTCTAAGTTTATAGATTCAAAGATATGTAATAATCTATAAAAGACATATAAGTTGCTTTCTAGTTTGTGATTTAAAATATCTGTTTTGTCTATAAATCAATCTACTAGTTTTGATCAATGTTGGTTTATTTTCTTTTTCATATTTTTCGGTGTATTTTGTAAAAAAAGAATTGGTTTGTTATGATAGAAATACATATTTTTCTCCTTCTTTAATGGGTTTATATATTTAAATCTGGAGTAAATCTGAAATTTATACAAGCTTTTGACAAGAATTCACTCTAAAAAGATTTAAAGGATACCTGAGGAGAAATGTAGAGCTGGGTGTTGATTTCACAGTGGAGGTAGATAGTCGCTAATTAATACATATCTCAAAATTGGTGAACTGGGTAAGGCTGATTTTTGGATATGGTTTACATAATTAAGTGGTACACCTTATATAAAAAATTTAGAAAAACTCAGTTCATAAATATAGAGTTATGGCTATCGCAATAGACTATTTTGATAGAGACAAAATGGGTAGAGAGATGGTCACTACAAATCACATATCTCAAAAATTACAAATTGGGTAGGGCTGATTTTCATATATGATTTACATAACTAGGTTTCGAACCTTATATAAATTTTTTAGAAACCCATAGTTTTTAAAACTAAAGTTATTGTTGACGTAATAGACTACTACAGATATAGTATAAAATAATATGAACAGTAGACATACAAAACTTATGATCAACAATATCATATTGACAATAACAACAGTATAATATAGCCATATTATGATTTTCCAGACATAGAAAATAGCCATACAATCTCTTTGTTTCACATATTGGAAAAATGACACTATGGAATGAAATAAAAACCTGTTAAATATTCTAGTCAGTGATCAAATGTCCCCGGTTCTCCTCTCCTCTGTCTAATCTTCCTCAGCTTCCTTTGCCAAATCTCCCAATCCTCTTGTCTCCATGTCTTGATTTTTCAGAATGAATCTCGTGTGTGACAATGAGAGGGTTTTCTTCTTTTTCATAACTTTCTTTTATTTTTTCCCTCTGTTTCTTTCTATCTTTTTCTGTTTTTATTTTTGCTTTGTTTTTGTATTTTTTTTCTAAATTTAAGTCTCTTTTTCTATTGTTTTATTATTTCCATCTTGTTGTTTTGTTTTCTAAATTAGTTTTCTTTTTCTAAGTTTTATTTCTAATTTATCAAATAAAACACATATTTCTATTTTTGAAAACTCATATTTAATAACTAATTTAATTTTATTAACTAAATTTTGCAACACAATTATTTCTAAAATGATAAATAATAATTCTTATTTCAAACAAAAATCAATGAATAAATTAAAACTACTTTTTATTTTACCATAAGCATTTCTAATATTAACTAACAATTAAATAATCAACTATAACATAACAATGATTTTTCTTTCTAATAAAATAAGAAGCAATTTATCATTATGATTAATTAATGCAATAATAATGCAACTATATGAAATTTAAGTGTCTGTGTGTGTGAGAGAGAGTCCACTCTATCCTAACCCTGCTAGGTAGCTAACCCCCTCTACCTTAACCACACCCTTGTCTTTGACAAGCCTGCAACTCATGAAACTCAAATTTTTCATTAATAGGTTAGTGTCCAATAGTTGAAGCATAGCCAAAGCATTACATTTCATCATTTCAAAATAAATTAATATTCTCTATATTATTTCAATATAAAATAATATTCACTTATCTCATCTTTCAAAATAAAATAATAACTATTTAATCCATGCACAATTATCCATAAATAGTTCCAATTATAGTAAGTTTAGAATGCGTCAAAGTTTGAGATGTGGCATCCTTCCCCACTTGGAAGAGACATTGTCCCAATGTCTTATTACACAAATAAATAATAATAATGTAAATCTACCACCAACAATGTGTCTAATGTATCATAAAACAATAACAATAACTCAAAGTATCATAATCCATGTATGAATAAGAAATCTATGCTATATCCTCAAATGAGGAAAAGATCTATCAATCTTCTCCACATCCTCCCATGTGGCACCACACACAAAACAATTGGTCCTACTCAACCCTATACAAAAAAATATCTTTATTTTGCTTTTAACATTCTGTCTATCAAATAAATCCAAGTATATAATCAATCAATCAATTCACATGGCACAACTACCAATTCAATGTTGAACCCATCACATGGTACAACTACCACTCAATTACCTTCATTCTAGCATAAGAATAATAATAACATCTTTAATGAACATCCAGGAGGCATAAATCAATTCACATAGACTCATAAAGATAAGAATCAATCTTCATAATGCATAAGAAACCTAATGGTAACACAATAAAATATCAAAAGATCAGTCTTCCAATCAAACATTGGTTGAGATCTCCAACAACAAGACAAAACACCAATGTTACACCAACTAGGCCCTATCCAACCATTGGGCAAACAACTCCTTTGAAACTATACCACTCATATCATGCCTATCAATGGAATCCATTTCCTCTTTCATTAATTGCAACCAAACTTTATCTTCAACCTGATCTACAATTCAATTTTTTTGGAAAATCTTTTCCTTGTCTTCCTCGTGCTTTTGCACAATGCTAAAAAAAATCAATTGCTTTACTATTCTCTACACTTAGTTGTTCACTATATTTGGTTAATTGTTTTTGTTGTTTAATTCCTTTTCCTTTTCTCCACATGAGAAGACTTATATCTATAAAACATTCTAAACACATCTGTGATCATTTCCCAATCAAATGCATTTATCCAACCACACTTCATTTTCAAACAACTTGTCATAGATTCATTTTTCAACTCTCTATTCCAACATATCTTTTCACTATGATTTTTCCAAAGCACAAATTTTGCAAGGATGTAAATTCCAACAAATTTATTATCTATGATCTTCTCTATCAAAATGGAAACAATGTAAAATCTCTCTTTTTTTTTAAATGACTTCTTAGTACTTGAGAAAACATTTGTCTTTTCCTTTACCTTGATACCCAAGACCTTCATACTTAGTCCTTACAACTAACTCAATGGGCTCTTTGATTCCTTGTCCATGCTTACCCAAACCTTCGTCTATATAACCAATTTTCTTCAATATTTTCAAACCAACATCAAAACAACTAGCTATGATAGTAGATTCATCATTATTTTCATCCTTACATTCTTTAGCAATAAGCAACTTTAGCAACTACCAAGTGATTGATCAAAAGAACACAAATCATCTATATCACATGAGACTTCACAAACTAACGATTGATTTTTCTTTTTGGCATGCAAAAAACAATTATTTTTTAACTCATCATTTGATCTTTCAATTTTGATTTTTTTTTTCCTTCTAGGTTCTTCAACTTTTCTTGCAAATATTCATTCCTTTTTTTTACTTTTGAACTTTCACCAATTCTTTTTTTTTGAAAAGGTCATTTTCACAAAACTTTTCATACTTTTCCTTTCCTAACTCCTTTATTCTTTCTATATATTACTCCTTTTAACATTAATCAATTCTTTATTGACTTTTTCCAATTCTTCTATAAAAAAATCATTTTCACCCCATAAACTTTTATCTCCATACAAAACTTCAACTTCAAGTGATCCACAATGACACCAAAATCCATTTCAGAACTTCCTCAACACTTCAACAATGTTTAATGAATCTAATAATTAATGAACTCATTCTACGAAAGCTCTTAGTAACACACTTGCTATGAAACAGTATATTCTCCGCATCCTACTCCCTTACACAACCTATCAGAGGCCTATCATGGACATGATAGAAAACATAACATGATACATGACCAACCATTTAAAATATTCAAGCATAGCCACCAATAATAAATAAATAAATAAATAAATCCAAAGGAAAGAGAAAATTAATTCCAATAGTAAGGCATAAAAATGCGGGCAATTTCAATACCAAATCCAACATGACCATCAAGGTCACAAGATAAGTAAATATCAATTTTTAATGGATATACTTTTTCATTAAAACAAAAATTAATAGTGGTCTTTACAACATTTAGAGAAATTATCAAATTCAAATAAATAAAGATCAAAATTCAAAAGTTTCACACTACATGAACTATGTGACTAATTCTAGACACTAGAGAGGGAGTACGATGCTACACTACGCTTGGTACCAAGTTGGGGAGAGATAAGAGAGAACAAACTCAATCTCACAAAATAACAAGTCTTCCCAAAACTCCAAACTCATCTATAACATAAAATTGCTTCTACTTTCCACAAAACATCACTCAAGATACCTAGTCAAGAAATATTGCATTTTGATCAAGGAAATCACAATCATCATGCAAAGTCATACAGTCATACAGTAGAAAACATTCAATAGCCAAGTTTTATACTAGGATAAAAATTAGATTCACAACTGAGATATCACAACACACTCTTCTTCCAACAAGCAACAGTTATAATTTCTCACTTTAAAACTTCAATAGGGCACACTATGTGGGTATACAAGTTTCATCGAATGCACATGCTCAGCCTTAACTCACTGGCATTCTAAACATCAGGCTACAAATTCGGTAACATCCTTCTTGAGTCCTGGCCAGAAGTACAAGGGTCTTAGTCCTTTGATTATTTTTGTCACACCGTGGTGCCCTAAATATGGTGCATTGTGAAATTCTTTAAGCACAAGCTTCCTCAACTCTGCTAAGTTAGGAACATACATTCATCCCTAATACATTAAGAGTCCATCTGCCTCAAACATATATCCATCAAATCTATGATTTGAAGGATCCTTCTCTAGGGCTTGTTTCACCCTATCAATAATGTTCATCTTCTGGTAAGGCCTAAATCACTTGCTGTCTAAAATTTGATCTTATAGTGAGCATAGTTGCAAGATGTCTCCTCTTGCTAAGGGCATCTGCTACTCTATTTTCCTTTCCTTTTATATATTCTATACCAAAATCATATTCACTCAAAAACTCCAACCATCTTCTCTATCAAGAATTAAGGTTGGGTTGAGTGAAGATGTACTTAAGTCCCAAATGGTCTATTTTCAATTCGAATGGCTTTCCTAAAAGGTAGTTTCTCCACCTGTGAAGAGCATGCACTCTAGCAACCAACTCTAAATTGTGTGGTACATAGTTCAATTCATGTTGTTTCAATTTTATGGATTCATATGCCACCACCTGTCCATCCTACATAAGTACTCCTCCTACACCCTCTCCTGAAGCATCTATTATCACAGTGAAGTTCCCATTTGGATCTGGCACAATCAAGATAGGTGCAGTTGTGAGCTTCTCCTTCAAAAGCTAAAATGCTTTTTCACACTTGTGACTCCATTCAAAATTCTCTCCTTTCTTTTGGAGTGAGGTGATAGGTGCTGTAATTGTCGAGAATCCCTTTCCAAATGATTTTCCTTCTTCCTCTTATCAAAATTTCATCTTTTCTTCTTTCCTTGTATATTATCAACACATTCATCCTTTACATCATCAGAGAGATCTCTCTTCTCAATATATTCTCTTATTAATTCACTTTTATTTCCACATCATCCTTCATGGGTTGCCACCATATATTAAACATCTTGGATTACTTTAAATAACTCTATATATTATCCATCTCGTCTTATTTCAAATAGTCACCAATACTCTTACTAGCAAGTCCTATGAAAATGTGACTAAGGTGAAGAGGTCTCACACCTCTAGTATTCTCTAATCAAACAAACTACGTCTAAATTTCTATTTGGTTGATTCTAACTCATCAAAAGAATCCTTGACCCTTAACTAGGGTTCTCTATTCGATACAATAGGGTCACATACTGTAATGCAACATAAACTTAGAAGATTCGAGGCTCGAGTGTTCAACCCAGGTGCTCTGATACCAAATGTAAAGCATGAAAATCTCACATACTAAAAGTAGTATACCAAAATGCATTGCTCATTCAAAATAAGGAAAGTGGATCAATTTATAATTAGAATATCCATAGAAGTACAATTATGGAAAGTTTCCAATAAAGTAGTTCAATTACATACACTAAAAGAGTGTTACATTACATCTGTTTCAATGTTACACATACAAGATATTGCATCAATTACATTAATGAAAGTATTTATACAATTTATAGATTGGCTATGCAAGCCATACAAATAATCATACAATGGAATATACATGATGAATCATATAAAATGTAACATCCTACTACGTAACCCTAGAAGGGTAAGAGCCAAAAGAGAATCAGAATATTTTTTTTGACATACATAGACAAAATAAACAAATTTGGTTTTTGATTCAATATATCAACAACATCCATGGCCAAGCATGGCTGAATGCACAACCCACGGGAGAGGACTAAATCACTCTCTAGAGGAAACATTGTTAAACTACGTTCATTTTAAACACTAATTTAAACGTTCCTATATCCCATATCTAATATAAACATGAATCCAAAGCATCATAGTACAAACGGATCTAATACCCACACCAAAATCCGTAAACCAAATAGGAAACATCTCATTTCTTCTCATTAACTTGCATGATTAAATCTTCTCTCTTAAAAGAGTACAATTACATAAAAGAATATATAGTGCAATGATATAGTCTTGAATATGATACAATAACTGAAAGAGTACAATAACTAAATGAAGTAACAGAGAGAGAAAACATCTCCAATCTGGTGCTCTAATAACCTATTCACCAGTCCCCAATGGCGGTGGCAACGTCTCCCAACAATGTGGACTCATATGAGACCACCCCACTGTGCTCAGAGATAGTCTCAAGGCCCAACTGGAAAAAACAAAATCCAGGGTATACATGATGGCCAACACTCACATCAATCACAGAGTACAGACATGGAAAACAATGTATACAACCAAAGTCATAACGTAGAGGTACTCATCCAAGTCATAGGTGGTGCAGGGGCACATTCTCTGTAGTGCAGGGTCATCTTTTCTTTTGTTGTCTCATAAGGCTCTTAAGCCATTTCATTTTGTAATAAGGGTCAATTTGGTCCCATGAATGTAATTGTGCAAGGCACACATGTAGTTTTTCTTGTATGAAGGGTAAACCAACGGCTAACTGATTTGAAAATCAGTTTGCACGGCTGGAGGGGATAACTGCTGTCTCTACATCTTCTTTAGAGGCAGGTTGTATGTCACATGGAGCAGAGAGAGAAGTGTGTGTATTACAACAAGTTCTTTTTGATAACTGAATAAAGAGAGTTCTGGGTATGATCTGTGTTGATTTTCTTGGTTGTTCTTAGTGATTTGATATCTTTATCCTGATTTTGTAAATGGAACCCTAACCGGATGCTATCTGTCAATCCATAGTGACTCTGTAGTGTGCAGACAGTGTAAAACCCACGGTTCCACAGTGGCTGGTTCGTAACCTAGGAGTAGGGTTTTGATTCATACATGGAGGCCCTTTCCTCTATCCACTGAAGCCCTGTGTAGTATCAGTGTGATGGGGGAAAGACTTTTCACGTTTGTTGTTGTTGAATTCTTACCCAAGAAGCCAGCGAACTCAGTTAAGTTTGACTAGACATCATCATGTGGCTAGTCGGGAAATTGGAGTGAAATTGGATAGTTTGATGTGGGATCAGATTGCTACAAGTGATCAAGGGTTTGATATATGAAACGGCCAAATTCCATTGTTCGGTCAAAAGGAATTATAGTTCGGCGCCTCAGAACAGTTGGAGATCCATCGACGTGAAAGGCTCTCCGTCTTGTCGAAGATTGGTATAGTGTCGGAGACACATACCATTGTTATTCACATCGATGAGAGAAATGATATCGGGCTAAGGAAAATACACTTAGCCGACGGTATACAGTTTCACCGATCGGTGAGACATCCGCGGAGTATCGCCGATAAAGAGTATCGGCGCGAGGAACCTTGTCGGGGGAAGCCGAAGAAGTCACGGCGACCGTTAGAGTCCCGCCGATAGAAACTCATCGGAATGAGATGAACCATCAGGGCCGTGAACCGGAGTCTTACCGAAACGGAGGATCTGGCCGATGTGCCTGACGATATCGGCGAGAGACAAGGTGTCGGTGTAGGTGAAAGAAGCTTCGCCGAAGGAGGAAGTCTGGCCGACGAAGATTGGTCATCGGAGTAACGGAGTCTATCGGCCTGGGATATTTCTCGTCGCTCAATAGTCTGGGTGTTGCCGAAGGCAACCAATGTCAAATTTTTCATCGGCGTGAGGGAAGCTTCGGGGAGACTTTTGGTGGACCGGCCGATGTATGAGGTGTTGCCGATAGGCAACTAACCGCTACGGGGATATCGGTGAGAACTTGGGAGACCTCTTGCCGATAGTGAAGATATAGTCAAATCTTCATTCGCTTCTGCTGGCACTCTACATCAAATTGGTATCATATGGTGCAGGGGTACATTCTCTGTAGTGCAGGGTCATCTTTTCTTTTGTTGTCTCATAAGGCTCTTAAGCCATTTCATTTTGTAATAAGGGTCAATTTGGTCCCATGAATGTAATTGTACAAGGCACACATGTAGTTTTTCTTGTATGAAGGGTAAACCAACGGCTAACTGATTTGAAAATCAGTTTGCACGGTTGGAGGGGATAACTGCTGTCTCTACATCTTCTTTAGAGGCAGATTGTATGTCACACAGAGCAGAGAGAGAAGTGTGTGTATTACAACAAGTTCTTTTTGATAACTGAATAAAGAGAGTTCTGGGTATGATCTGTGTTGATTTTCTTGGTTGTTCTTAGTGATTTGATATCTTTATCCTGATTTTGTAAATGGAACCCTAACCGAATGCTATCTGTTAATCCATAGTGACTCTGTAGTGTGCAGACGGTGTAAAACCCACGGTTCCACAGTGGCTGGTTCGTAACCTAGGAGTAGGGTTTTGATTCATACATGGAGGCCCTTTCCTCTGTCCACTGAAGCCCTGTGTAGTATCAGTGTGATGGGGGAAAGACTTTTCACGTTTGTTGTTGTTGAATTCTTACCCAGGAAGCCAGCGAACTCAGTCAAGTTTGACTAGACATCATCATGTGGCTAGTCGGGAAATCGGAGTGAAATTGGATAGTTTGATGTGGGATCAGATTGCTACAAGTGATCGAGGGTTTGATATATGAAATGGCCAAATTCCATTGTTCGGTCGAAAGGAATTCTAGTTCGGCGCCTCAGAACAGTTGGAGATCCATCGGCGTGAAAGACTCTCCGTCTTGTCGAAGATTGGTATAGTGTCGGAGACACATACCATTGTTATTCACATCGATGAGAGAAACGATATCGGGCTAAGGAAAATACACTTAGCCGACGGTATACAGTTTCACCGATCGGTGAGACATCCGCGGAGTATCGCCGATAAAGAGTATCGGCGCGAGGAACCTTGTCGGGGGAAGCCGAAGAAGTCACGGTGACCGTTAGAGTCCCGCCGATAGAAACTCATCGAAATGAGATGAACCATCGGGGCCGCGAACTGGAGTCTTACCGAAATGGAGGATCTGGCCGATGTGCTTGACGATATCGGCGAGAGACAAGGTGTCGGTGTAGGTGAAAGAAGCTTCGCCGAAGGAGGTAGTCTGGCCGACGAAGATTGGTCATCGGAGTAACGGAGTCTATTGGCCTGGGATATTTCTCGTCACTCGATAGTCTGGGTGTTGCCGAAGGCAACCAATGTCAAATTTTTCATCGGCGTGAGGGAAGCTTCGGGGAGACTTCTGGTGGACCAGCCGATGTATGAGGTGTTGCTGATAGGCAACTAACCGCTACGGGGATATCGGTGAGAACTTGGGAGACCTCTTGCCGATAGTGAAGATATAGTCAAATCTTCATTCGCTTCTGCTGGCACTCTACATCAAATTGGTATCATATGGTGCAGGGGCACATTCTCTGTAGTGCAGGGTCATCTTTTCTTTTGTTGTCTCATAAGGCTCTTAAGCCATTTCATTTTGTAATAAGGGTCAATTTGGTCCCATGAATGTAATTGTGCAAGGCACACATGTAGTTTTTCTTGTATGAAGGGTAAACCAACGGCTAACTGATTTGGAAATCAGTTTGCACGGTTGGAGGGGATAATTGCTGTCTCTACATCTTCTTTAGAGGCAGGTTGTATGTCACACGGAGCAGAAAGAGAAGTGTGTGTATTACAACAAGTTCTTTTTGATAACTGAATAAAGAGAGTTCTGGGTATGATCTGTGTTGATTTTCTTGGTTGTTCTTAGTGATTTGATATCTTTATCTTGATTTTGTAAATGGAACCCTAACCGGATGCTATCTGTCAATCCATAGTGACTCTGTAGTGTGCAGACGGTGTAAAACCCACGGTTCCATAGTGGCTGGTTCGTAACCTAGGAGTAGGGTTTTGATTCATACATGGAGGCCCTTTCCTCTGTCCACTGAAGCCCTGTGTAGTATCAGTGTGATGGGGGAAAGACTTTTCACGTTTGTTGTTGTTGAATTCTTACCCAGGAAGCCAGCGAACTCAGTCAAGTTCGACTAGACATCATCATGTGGCTAGTCGGGAAATCGGAGTGAAATTGGATAGTTTGATGTGGGATCAGATTGCTACAAGTGATCGAGGGTTTGATATATGAAATGGCCAAATTCCATTGTTCGGTCGAAAGGAATTCTAGTTCGGCAGCTCAGAACAGTTGGAGATCCATCGGTGTGAAAGGCTCTCCGTCTTGTCGAAGATTGGTATAGTGTCGGAGACACATACCATTGTTATTCACATCGATGAGAGAAACGATATCGGGCTAAGGAAAATACACTTAGCCGATGGTATACAGTTTCACCGATCGGTGAGACATCCGCGGAGTATCGCCGATAAAGAGTATCGGCGCGAGGAACCTTGTCGGGGGAAGCCGAAGAAGTCACGGCGACCGTTAGAGTCCCGCCGATAGAAACTCATCGGAATGAGATGAACCATCAGGGCCGCGAACCGGAGTCTTACCGAAACGAAGGATCTGGCCGATGTGCCTGACGATATCGGCGAGAGACAAGGTGTCGGTGTAGGTGAAAGAAGCTTCACCGAAGGAGGAAGTCTAGCCGACGAAGATTGGTCATCGGAGTAACGGAGTCTATCGGCCTAGTATATTTCTCATCGCCCGATAGTCTGGGGTGTTGCTGAAGGCAACCAATGTCAAATTTTTCATCGGCGTGAGGGAAGCTTCAGGGAGACTTCTGGTGGACCGGCCGATGTATGAGGTGTTGCCGATAGGCAACTAACTGCTACGGGGATATCGGTGAGAACTTGGGAGACCTCTTGCCGATAGTGAAGATATAGTCAAATCTTCATTCGCTTCTGCTGGCACTCTACATCAAATTGGTATCAGAGCCAATATTCTGAATCACAGCCGTGTATGTCAGACGAAGAATTGGAGATAGAAACAGAGGCTAGCACAATGCCTCCCAAGACGATGAGTAAAGCAGCTATCCAGAAGATGGTGGAAGAAATGCTCGAAGAGAGACTGAAGGAAGAAAGATCCAAAGAGAAAGATGGAAGCACTTCTGAGTCAGAGGAGGATGAAGAAGGAGAAACTGGGGAGAATCCTCAAGGAGAAGGTATGACTGCTGATCAAAAGGCATTTCTGAACGCACTCAAGGGTCATGGAGATAGTGGTGATCCGAAAATGGATGTTCCCATGTTCAATGGGAAACTGGATGGAGATACTCTTGTGGACTGGATTGAAGCTATAAGTAATTACTTTGACTTCAAAGAGTATAGTGATAGTAAGAAAGTAAAGTTTGCAAAGACTAGACTGAGAGGTTCTGCATTGGTTTGGTGGAACTACACTCAATGTGAAAGGGAGAAGGTTAGAAAGAGTCCAATCACCAAGTGGAGCAGAATGGTGGCCATGCTGAGAGCCAAATTTCTACCATGTGATTATGATCTGCAGACTATCAGAAAGTTTAATCATCTTAGGCAGAAAGATATGGACGTGGCTACATACACTGAAGAATTCCACAGATTGAGCATGAGAGCCAATCACAGAGAAGAAGAAAGAGATGGTGGCCAGATACCTGGATGATCTGAGGTACAATATACAGGATGAGTTCAGTATGGTGGTTCCCAAGACTGTGGATGAATGTTTTCAGTTAGCCTCTAGGGCAGAGGATAAACTGAAAAGGAGAGGTGATCAAAATAACAGAGGAAGAGGTGGCAGGAACAATAGAGGAAGAGGTAATTTTGGCAGAGGACAGCCAAACAAAGGTGAAAGTTCAAGTCAACAAGAATCACGTTCTGATACAGAACAAAAAGGTGGTGGTTTCGGAGGTTGGAGAAGACCTAATGGTAGAGGAAGAGGTGGTGGTGCAGGTAGAGGACGTGGAGTCTTCACTGGAAGATGTTACAACTGCAATCAAGTAGGCCACATTGCAAGTAAGTGCCCTGAGAAGGCATCTAGCTCTCATGATGGTGGGAGAAGGAACCAATTATTGCAGGAGGATGATTTTCAAAGTGTAAACTCACCAATTGGTAGTGCTGCACCAGTGCTTGAAGGAGAGAATATGATGATTAAGAGGACCCTCGTGAAGATGCCATTGAAGCAGGAGCCCCCACAAAGGAAGAATCTCTTCAGAACCCAGGGAAAAGCATATGGTAAGCTTTGTAAAATCATTGTTGATTCAGGTTCTACTGAAAATGTAGTGTCTACTGAAATGGTAGAAAAGTGTAGACTGAAAAGATTACCCCATCTTAATCCTCACAAAATATCTTGGTTGAATAAGAATCAAAACTATTTGGTGGAAGAACAAACTTGGGTAGAGTTTGAACTAGGTGATTATAGGGATAAGGTGCTATGTGAAATTATTCCTATGGATGCTTGTCACCTTCTTCTTGGACGACCTTGGCAGTATGATGTGAAGGCACAGCATGATGGTGAAAAGAATACATATATGATCACCAAGAATGGTAAGAAGTTTCAGATGGATCCCTTACCAGAGCAGGTTGGAGAGAAGAGCAATGACAACAGTGTCATGTTAGTGAGTGGCAAAGAGTTCCTACAACTCATGAAGGAGGAGGATACCCAAGGGTATGCACTGATGATGAAGCCTGTATCCAATCAGCAAAGCAAACAGCAGAAGGAGATTCCATTGGAAGTGCAACAATTACTGGATAAGTACCAAGATCTTGTGGTAGAGGATACTCCTAACTCCTTACCACCTATGAGAGACATAAGTCATCATATTGACTTGATTCCTGGAGCCACATTACCCAATAAAGCTGCCTATAAGTTGACACCACAGCAGAATGAAGAAGTAGGTAGACAGATTCAAGAACTTTTGGAGAAAGGTTTGATTAGGAAAAGTCTCAGTCCATGTGCAGTCCCTAGTGTACTTGCTCCTAAGAAAGATGGAAAATGGAGATTATGCACAGATTCAAGGGCTATCAATAAGATCACCATAAGGTATAGATTTCCTATGCCAAGAATTGAGGATCTGTTGGACTATCTTGGTGGTTCATGTTACTATTCCAAGATTGATTTGAAATCTGGTTATCACCAGATCAGAATAAGGCAGGGAGATGAATGGAAGACTGCCTTCAAAACAAATGAAGGTCTCTATGAGTGGCTTGTCATGCCATTTGGACTCAGTAATGCTCCAAGCACATTCATGCGGTTGATGAATGAGGTACTTGTAGAATTTATTGGAAAATTTGTTATTGTTTATCTTGATGACATATTGATTTTCCGCAGGACCAAAGAAGAGCATGTGAAGCATCTTGGACAGGTGTTAAAGAAATTGCATGAGAGTAAGTTGATGATCAACTTGGATAAATGTGATTTTATGAAAACTGAACTAGTGTATCTTGGATTTGTGATTTCCAATGGCTGTTTGAAAATGGATCCTACAAAAGTTGAGGCTATTCTCAATTGGCCTACTCCTAAGACAGTAGGAGATGTAAGAAGTTTTCATGGTTTGGCAACTTTTTACAGGAAGTTCATTAAAGGGTTCAGTCACATAAGTGCTCCTATTCTCAATACCATCAAGGGTGGAGTGAAGTGTAAATTTCAATGGACAAAACAAGCAGATGATAGTTTTGAACTGTTGAAACAGAAAGTGGCCGAGTTACCTACGTTGGTACTCCCTGATTTTGACAAAGTATTTGTTGTGGAATGTGATGCAAGCCAACAGGCTATAGGTGCTGTTCTTAGTCAGGAAGGACATCCAGTAGCATTCTTTTCAGAGAAGCTGAATGAGGCCAAACAGAGGTATTCTACCTATGACCTAGAGTTGTATGCAATGGTGCAAGCTCTGAAAAAATGGAGACATTATTTACTGCCAAAAGAGTTCATTGTTTTTACTGACAACCATGCTCTTAGCTTCCTAAATAGTCAAGAAAAGTTGAATCATAGGCACGTCAAGTGGATGGAACAATTGCAGGCCTATACCTTCACTATTAAGCATAAGAAAGGTGTTGCCAACAAAGTGGCAGATGCTTTGAGTAGAAGGATACTAGTCATACAGGAAGTACAAATGGAACATATGGTTCTAGAATGTCTGAAGGAGTTGTACAAGGATGATGCAGATTTCAAGGCTGCCTATGAAGTGTGTGCAAGTTTGGCTAACACTTTTCATGGTGAGTATTCTGATTTTGTGCTGCAAGAAGGGCTCCTATTTAAAGGTAGTTTGTTGTGTGTTCCTAAATGTTCAATGAGAGACAATATCATCAGGGAGAAGCACAATGGCGCCTTAGGAGGACATTTTGGGTTGGACAATACTTTGGAACAAGTCACCAGGTTCTATTATTGGCCCAAGGTACAGACAGATGCGAGGAGATATGTTGCAAGCTGTACAATATGTCAAAAGGCCAAAGGTATGTCTTCTAATGCTGGTTTGTACCAACCACTGCCCATTCCCACCAGACCTTGGGAAAGCATTAGTATGGACTTTGTGCTTGGTCTTCCTAGGACAGCAAGGGGTGTAGACAGTGTTTTTGTCATTGTGGATAGATTCAGTAAGATGGCTCATTTTGTGCCATGCAAATGCACAAATGATGCATCTCATATTGCTGGTCTCTTTTTCAGAGAGGTGATCAGAATTCATGGTTTACCCCTATCAATTGTTACTGATAGAGACTCCAAATTTGTTGGTCATTTTTGGAGGACCCTATGGAGAAAATTGGGCACTTAGTTGTCTTTTTCATCAGCCTACCATCCCCAGACTGATGGTCAGACTGAGGTTGTTAATAGGTCCTTGGGAAACCTTTTGAGATGCCTTACCAAACAGCATGGATTGGCATGGGATTTAGTGATCAGTCAAGCTGAATATGCTTATAATGATTCAAGAAATAGAAGTACTGGGAAAAGCCCTTTTGAAATAGTTTATGGTTTCCACCCAAGAGGACCACTTGAACTCAAAGACCTCCAAGGATGGGATAAAAGGAGTGCTCTAGGAGAAGACTTTGCTGCTACCATGAAAATAGTACATGATCAGGTCAAGCTTCAGTTGGAGAAAACTGTCTCCAAGTACAAGGATAGGGCAGATCTGAAACGCAGGGAGGTACAGTTCAAGGTAGGAGATTTGGTGATGGCCTACCTTAGAAAGGAAAGATTACCTAAGGGGCAACCAACCAAATTGTTGATGAAGAAGATAGGACCGTGTAGGGTAGTGCATAAATTTGGTCCAAATGCATATGAGATAGAATTACCATCTGGCCTTGGTATCTCTCCCATTTTCAATGTTGCAGACCTGTTCCCTTTTAGACCTCCATTACATGCTGAAGATGGCTCAGATGCTGTGATTGAAGATGAAGCCTGGATCAGAGATTTACCTCCAAGTAAGCCTTTGCAATTGGAATGCATTTTGGATTCCAAAATTATCAAGAAGACAAGAAAAGGGGTATACAAAGACTACTTAGTCAAGTGGCAGGATCTTCCTGATTCAGAGGCAACCTGGATGAGTGAAGCAGATATTCTAAAGCATGGGAAGACACTTTAGCAGTTAGCAACTCAAGGGACTTGAGTTTTTTTCCTGCAGGGGGAGTATGGTGCAGGGGCACATTCTCTGTAGTGCAGGGTCATCTTTCCTTTTGTTGTCTCATAAGGCTCTTAAGCCATTTCATTTTGTAATAAGGGTCAATTTGGTCCCATGAATGTAATTGTGCAAGGCACACATGTAGTTTTTCTTGTATGAAGGGTAAACCAATGGCTAACTGATTTGAAAATCAGTTTGCACGGTTGGAGGGGATAACTGCTGTCTCTACATCTTCTTTAGAGGCAGGTTGTATGTCACACGGAGCAGAGAGAGAAGTGTACATGTATTACAACAAGTTCTTTTTGATAACTGAATAAAGAGAGTTCTGGGTATGATCTGTGTTGATTTTCTTGGTTGTTCTTAGTGATTTGATATCTTTATCCTGATTTTGTAAATGGAACCCTAACCGGATGCTATCTGTCAATCCATAGTGACTCTGTAGTGTGCAGACGGTGTAAAACCCACGGTTCCACAGTGGCTGGTTCGTAACCTAGGAGTAGGGTTTTGATTCATACATGGAGGCCCTTTCCTCTGTCCACTGAAGCCCTGTGTAGTATCAGTGTGATGGGGGAAAGACTTTTCACGTTTGTTGTTGTTGAATTCTTACCCAGGAAGCCAGCGAACTCAGTCAAGTTTGACTAGACATCATCATGTGGCTAGTCAGGAAATCGGAGTGAAATTGGATAGTTTGATGTGGGATCAGATTGCTACAAGTGATCAAGGGTTTGATATATGAAACGGCCAAATTCCATTGTTCGGTCGAAAGGAATTCTAGTTCGGCGCCTCAGAACAGTTGGAGATCCATCGGCGTGAAAGGCTCTCCGTCTTGTCGAAGATTGGTATAGTGTCGGAGACACATACCATTGTTATTCACATCGATGAGAGAAACGATATCGGGCTAAGGAAAATACACTTAGCCGACGGTATACAGTTTCACCGATCGGTGAGACATCCGCGGAGTATCGCCGATAAAGAGTATCAGCGCGAGGAACCTTGTCGGGGGAAGCTGAAGAAGTCATGGCGACCGTTAGAGTCCCGCCGATAGAAACTCATCAGAATGAGATGAACCATCGGGGCCGCGAACCGGAGTCTTACCGAAACGGAGGATCTGGCCGATGTGCCTGACGATATCGGCGAGAGACAAGGTGTCGGTGTAGGTGAAAGAAGCTTCGCCGAAGGAGGAAGTCTGGCCGACGAAGATTGGTCATCAGAGTAACGAAGTCTATCGGCCTGGGATATTTCTCGTCGCCCGATAGTCTGGGTGTTGCCGAAGGCAACCAATGTCAAATTTTTCATCGGCATGAGGGAAGCTTCGGGGAGACTTCTGGTGGACCGGCCGATGTATGAGGTGTTGCCGATAGGCAACTAACCACTACGGGGATATCGGTGAGAACTTGGGAGACCTCTTGCCGATAATGAAGATATAGTCAAATCTTCATTCGCTTCTGCTGGCACTCTACATCAATAGGTCGGGTACTTCTCATGACTACTAAGGTACTAGATACTAGAGTGTAATCAGATGGAGTGTCATCATGCATGCTCAAAGGGATGGCACCACATGGAACTAAGTACACCTCTCATACAGACGAGGAGACCAATCATTCCTGAATCCACACCCCGTAGATGGATGACTCGATGCCCTACAGATGTATAGGCCTTCTCATTACATCCTTAGACTTTACAAGCACTCAAGGCCATACACGAGGACTAATTATCTTATTAATGTTTTTACCCCAATGTTTTCATTTAGTTATCACTTATTAATGTAACTCTGCTACTAGTTCCCCTAACAACCACTTGCAAGCCCTAGGCCCATAGAGAGCCACTCCAAATGACCACTCTAATGCCTAGACCCAGTTCATCTTGTTAACCAACAAGGAATCCAAAATTGACTAAAACACTAAATTTGAAATTTGAACTAGCAAATATGAACAATGTGATCTAGAAGACCAAAAGCTTTCAGGGCTAGTGTAATTTTATTAAAATAGCCCTTTGATAGTTAGGTCAATTGTGTAATAACTCCAGTGACCCCAATTTGGTCACGATTCACAAAGGTATGCAAGGATATATAAAAATATGCACGGAAAATGGAATTATGAGTCTCCTCACAACCCAAATTTTGCATAAAGTCTACCATATATAACGTAACAAAATAAAATGGTAAAAAGACTTACAAAATGGAAATCTTAACTTTCCCTCCTATAGTAGTTCCTTTAGATCCTTGGGTTACAGATTTGTCCCAATTAGAGTTTATGTGACCAATTTTAATGCACAAACACAGGTAGATGTTTCGAAGGTGCTTTAGTGCCTTTTCATTCTCTAACTCAAAGACGGTGGTTTCCACAAGGCTAGAGATTTAACAGAAAAATGATCGTAATGATCAAAATAGAGCCACTCCAAAATCTTAAGAAGAGCTATAATGAAAATCTCTTTTAGAGAAGTGAACGAATGACAAAAAAGGTTTCAGGGGACTTAGATGTACTCAATCTCTATCATTACTTCCTAGCTTTTGGTTGAATGGCTGCCCTCATTATGTTCTATATAAGATCAACCCCTTTGTTTTACCCAGAATTAAAATCAGAATCGTAATGATCTTTTGAGAGCCCATTTACCTACAGAAAAGAAATGGTTCTGCAGATATAAAAATAATATATTCAAGGATAGAGGAAATATAAATATCTTGCATAGAAATAAGTTTTTGGAGTATAAAAAAAGGGATCGATTCAAGGGAGAGGTCATGTAAATTCCTTGCATTAAAACAAATTTTGGATTATATTCTCTAAATGCAGCAATGGGTTTTATTTCTTTTCCTGTGGTAAATGTAATTGCAACAGACAAAGTTTAGTCTTTGTGCTGGAAAAACAAACAAGAGCTGAGGTAAATACCTTATCTATTCACACTCCCCTGCACCTCACCTCTAGTCTAATCAGACTCCACTACAGCACACCTCTACTTTGCAAAAATCATATACTCACCTGAGATCATTCCTTTCCTCCTACGCTCCCTTGTTTTCTTCTTTTCTCTACTTTTAGAGCCTCTGAAATGAGGCATCCTTTTCCTCCCAAGTCCCTCCTCATGAGACATTGGAATGATTAAGAGGCTGCTTCCTCCAAGAATGTTCAGAAGATGAAGATGATGGCGATATACGTCTCCAAGAAGACATTTGTGAGGATCCATCATGGTTCTTGCTAGGCTAAAAATTGTTGGAATTGCTTCTGGATGACTTGCTTCTCCAATTTCCACATTCATTTCTTTAACTACATACTCGATTCTCACTGTTAGACCCTCCTCTTTCCATCCCCAACAAGCTTCACAAACTTCTCTATAGTCCCTAAAGCCACTATCTCATGTCTTTTGTTTTAAAAGCCTCTCAAAATAATGTGTTGACTCTGCTTTTTCCCTTCCACTATATATTTGATTCATCTACCAAACATCAATTCGCTCATAGAGAAAATAAATCTTTTTAGCAGGATTGAGTCGGAATCAGTGTCAAGTCAAGAGGCAGGATTTTGCAACCGCCATTAAAGACTGTTGATTCTTGGTAGGAGGGCACCAACTGCTACAACTCCTAGTAGGCCATCATTTCACAGGCCTCTTCTACCATGACAGTAATCCACATAGTTTCCACCCACTAAATGCCTTCTTTTCTGAAACCTCACCTAAACCAGACTCAACTGCCACCCAAGTCAGATCGCACTCCCCTCTGCTCGCCTCAGCTCTTCCAATCTCATATCCTCTCAGAGAATCTGATCGCACCCCTTTTACCATTGACTGACTTTCTCTCTAAGATATTTTTTTTTCTATCTTTAATGAACTCACCCAGTCCTCATATCATTCCTACGCTACCCTCAGATATTTTTTGCATTTATTTCCTCAATAACTTCCCCTAAAGGCCATCGTATATGGCATAGAAAAAAAATTAAAGAATGAAAGTTGACTTTCACCTAACACCTGGAGGGTTGTTACATCCTACCTCCCTAGGACTAGGCTTACTCTTGGAAGCTTGCAAATGGTAAGATGTAGCCAAAGCACACACTAGTCCATGAAACTTGATACAATTATAAAAAAATTAGGTTATCACATGCACAATTACATGCAATCAGTCCCAGTATGGGTAAGGAATAGGCAAGGCACTCATTTCCTACAAAATATACATGAGCATAAACAATTTTCTCTAATCAAAATAAAGAATGATGCCAATGTTCAGCAACATCGAACAATTAATGGAAACTAATGAGAAAAGCCTCAACCACCACACTAGCAAACTACAAATGAGCGTAAGGGGCAATCCAAACATTACCGTTAGGTAACCGGATGCTAAGACAACAACACAGAAAAATTGCACTAGTAGGGAACAGTGGCTAGGGTAGGGAATAGGGTCTGTGACTATCTCCAGTAACCACTATCAGGGCTAATGAGAGTACACTCAGGCTTGTGAATCCAGGTGAAGTTGATACTTAGTACCTGCAACACTCCAAGAACACGTCAAGGTACCTGTGCATGTACATATATCATATAGCTGAAGTAACATCAACCATGTAAGCATGAAATCCAACATAAACAATAATCATGTCAACAACATAATAGTATCGAGATTGCACATCACTAGTGTCAATACAAAATAATAACAGGACGCATAATCCAATATAAAGTATACAATCATCAAGGTCCATCAAGATAATCAAAAGCATAACATGAACACGGGGGTCATTACATCCCTTAAGACTAGGCTTACTCCTAGAAGCCTGCAAAAGATATGGATAAAGGCCTCTCATCCTCGTCGCATCTTCCAAGACGCTGAGGACTCATGATCAGGAATATACTACCTAAGAACTGAAACATGGAAAACATCGTGAATGTGTGGTAAACTCAGTGGCAATGCAAGGTGATTGGCAACAGGACCAATCCTCTCAAGGATCTCAAAAGGTCCAACAAAATGACATGCCAACTTTGAGCCTTTCCCATAATGGATGGGGCTCTTCCATAGACAAACTCTCAGAAACACATGGTCACCCATCGAGAAATAGCAATCCAACCTATGGGCATCGGCATACTTCCTATGCCGATCCTGAGCTGTAGCCAACTACTCACTGATTTGCACTACCTATTGCTCCATATCCTAAAGTGTCTCCACACCCAAAAAAACTCAGTCCTCTAAGCGATCCCAACTCAATAGAGTGTGACATGGCCTGCCATACAAGGCCTAGAAGGGAGACACACCAAGAGAATTGTGATAGCCATTATTATATGCAAACTCAACCAGGTACAAGTAGTCCTCCCAATGAGACTATTGATCCATAACATACATCCAAAGTATATCCTCTAAGACCTGATTAACCCGCTCTGTCTATCCGTCGGTCTCAAGATGGTACGTAGAGCTAAAATTAAGTTGAGCTCCCAAATCATGCTGAAGAGAAGTCTAGAAAGATGAAGTGAACACTGGATCATTATCAGAAATGATCCTACAAGTTATACCATGCAGACACACAATATCCTCCATAAACACTTGAGCTACGAATGCTGCAGTGTAGGAAGATCTCATGGATGAGGAGTGTGCCACCTTGGACAACTTGTCCATTGTAACCATAATAGCATCATGATGACACGAAGACATAGGTATCCCCATTATGAAATCAAGAGATATTGTATCCCACTTTCATCCAGGGATGGAATGAGGCTACAATAGTCCTGTCGAGTGCTGATGCTCTATCTTCACCCACTAGCACTCAAGACATCAAGCCACAAAATCAACAATATCACACCGCACACCTGCCCAATGATACAACTATTGAAGATCAGCATGCATCTTCATGACACCCGGATGAGTTGAATAGGGTGTACGATGGGCCTCTAACAAAACCAAGGAATGAAGATCACCAGAATCTGGAACATAAATATGACCAAGATATCACAAAAGTCCATCAGACTCAAGAGAGAAACTTGCAAACCATCCCTTAAGGGCTTTCCCAGACTTAATCTCAGCTCTCACCTCTTGATACCAAGTATCAGTAGGAAGTGACTCCAAAATACGGCTCCGCGAATCCACTCCAAGAGATGAAATTGAAATCTCATGTCTCGTCCTACTCAAGGCATCCACAACAACATTCTCCTTACCCTGAATGTAGTGAACCTTGAAGTTGTACTCACAGAGGAACTCCATCCATTGCTGCTGCTGAGCATTTAAATTTGGCTGAGTGAAGATATACTGCAAACTATGATGGTCACTATGCAACTCAAACCAATGTCCCAAGAGGAAATATCTCTAATGCAAAAGTGCATGGACGATAGCTTCTAACTCTATATCATGGGTGGGGTAGTTTAGCTCATGATCCTTGAGTTTATGAGACTCATATGCAATCACTCATCCCTCCTGCATGAGAACTGCCCCCACACCCTCCAACAAAGCATCGGTGCACACTACAAAATCACTTGTAGGATCTGGCACTACCAAGATAGGTGCACTAGTCAGCCGTTCCTTAAGAGCTTGAAGAGCTAACTCACACTGATCTGACCACACAAACTTCTTCCTTTTCTATTGAAGAGAAGTGATGGGATGGGCTACCCAAGAGAAATCTCTCATAGATCGGTGATAGTAACCCGCAAATCCAATGAAACTTTAAACCTCAGCCACATTCGTTGGCTCTAGCCAATCCACAATGGCCTGAATCTTAGAAGGATCCATTGAGATACCCTCTCTTGAGATGATGTGGCCCAAATATCTCACCTCAATCTGGAAGAACTCACACTTGGACAAATTACCAGACAATTGATTATCTTGCATGCACTACAACACTTGCCACAAATGGCCTTCATGCTCCTCCATAGTCCTTGAATAAATCAAAATATCATCAAGGAACACAAGAACAAACCAGTCAAGATAGGTGCAAAACACCCCATTCATCAAACTCATGAAAACTGATAGAGCATTGGTCAACCCAAAAGGGACAACTGTAAACTCATAATGCCAATAGCATGTACGAAATGATGTCCGATGAATGTCTGCCTCATGAATGCAAAGCTGATGGTATCCTAACTTCAGATCTATCTTGGAGAACACCTTGGGTCCCCTCATCTGATCAAACAAATCATCTATCCGAGGCAATGGGTATCGATTCTTCACTGTCACTTTGTTCAATTGGAGATAATCAATGCACAAGCGAAGAGATCTATCCTTCTTCTTCATTAAGATGAAAAGCGCTCCCCAAGGGGATACAATAGGATGGATGAATCACTTCTCAAGTAACTCCTCTAACTAGAACTGCAACTCACTAAACTCCTAAGTAGTCATGCGATATGGTGCTTGAGAAATAGGCCCCACACCAAGAATGAGATCAATACAAAAGTCTATGTCGCGCTTAGGTGGCATACCTAGAATATCACTCAGAAAGACATATGTAAACTCCTGGAGAATAGGATGATCATCAAGAGATACGTCCTGAATCCCACCCTTAGCAAGATCACTAACTGAAATAGTGAACATCTAACAACCTTGTCGCATGGCACGCTTCAGCTGCATAGCCAGAATCACACTAAAAGAAATAGGTCTATGAACCCCAACTAACTCAACATGCTCTCCAACATCATCAACACACTGAACTAACTTATGCTGACAATCTATATTGGCTAGGTGGGTCTCCAACCAATCCATGCCTAAAACAATCCCGTAGGACCCCAAAGACAACACATGGAGATCCACTATGGTAGTGAAGATACCCAAATCCAACACACAACCATGAACAAGGGAGTCTATAGCCAACCTAATTACCCTGATTGGCATTACACCGGGTGCTACGTCGAAGAACAGTGGCTATACCTCTAACTCTACCTCTAGCTCTGCCCCTAAGAGGCATCCTAAAGGAAACAAAGAACACATCAAAATAAATCATCACAAGGACGACCTATGCACCATACTAAGGCATGGAAGCATAACAACAAGACTACAAAACAATATAACAAGCTTATGCCACACACACCAAACACAGGAAAACATAGAAAGCTCAAGTATGCTAGAGCTCCCAGTGTGTGAACATGGGATCTGGTACTAGATGTAACATCCCACTGTGTAACCCCCAAAGGGTAAGAGCCAAAAGAGAACCAGAATAGTTTTTTGACATAAATAGAAAACATACACAGATTCAGTTATCGATTCGATAGATCGACAGCATTCATGGCCAAGCATGGCTGAATGCACAACCCGCAGGAGAGGATGAAATCACTCTCTAGAGGAAACATTGTTAAACTGTGTTCAATTTAAACACCAATTTAAATGTTCCTATATCCCATATCTAATATAAACATGAATCCAAAGCATCATAGTACAAACGGATCCGATACCCACACCAAAATCTGTAAACCAAATAGAAAACATCTCATTTCTTCTCATTAACTTGCATGATTAAATCTTCTCTCTTAAGAGAGTACAATTACATAAAAGAATATACAGTGCAATGATATAGTCCTGAATATGATACAATAACTGAAATACTACAATAATTGAATGAAGTAATGGAGAGAGCAAATATCTCCAATCTGGTGCTCCAATAACCTATTCATCGGTCCCCAATGGCGGTGGTAAGGCCTCCCAACCATGTGGACTCATACGAGACCACCCCATCATGCTCAGAGATAGTCACAAGGCCCAACTGGAAATAACAATAACCAAGGTATTCATGATGGCCAACACTCATATCAATCCCAGAGAAGACACATAAAACAATGTATACAGCTAAAGTCATAACATAGAGGTACTCATCCAAGTCATAGGTTGGGTACTACTCATGAATACTAAGGCACGAGATAATAGAGTGTAATCAGATGGAGTGTCATCATGTGTGCTCAAAGGGATGGCACCACACTGAACCAAGTACACCTCTCATATAGACGAGGAGACTCAATTGTGCTCAAATCCACACCCCGCAGACGGATGATTCGATGCCCCGTAAATGGATAGGCCTTCTCGCTGCATCCTTAGCCTTTACAAGTGCTCAAGGCCATGCACAAGGACTAATTATCTTATTAATGTTTTTACCCCAATGTTTTCATTTAGTTATCACTTATTAATGTAACTCTGCTACTAGTTCCCCTAGCAGCCACTTGCGGGTCCCGGGCCCATAGAGAGCCACTCCAAATGATCACTAAAATGCCTAGACCTAGTTCATCTTGTTAACTAAGAAGGAATCCAAAATTGGCTAAAACACTGAAGTATAAATTTAAAATAGAAAATATGGACAATGTGATCTACAAGACCAAAAGCTTCCTTGGCCAGTGTAATTTTATTAAAATAGCCCTTTGACAGTTAGGTTAGTTGTGTAATAACTCTAGTGATCCTAGTTTGGTCATGATTCACAAAGGTATGCATGGATATATAAAATAAGCATGGGAAATATGTTAGTCTCCTCACAACCCAAATTTTGCATAAAGTCTACCATATATAACGTAACAAAATAAAATGTTAAAAAGACTTACAAAATGGAAATCTTAACTTTCCCTCCTATAGTAGTTCTTTTAGATCCTTGGGTTGCAAATTTTTCCCAATTCTAGAGTTTATGTGACCAATTTTAATGCATAAACATAGGTAGATGTTTCTAAGGTGCTTTAGTGCCATTTCATTCTTTAACTCAAAGATGGTGGTTTCCACAAGGCTGGAGATTTAACAAAAAATGACCATAATGATCAAAATAGAGCCACTCTAAAATCTTAAGAAGAGCTATAATGAAAATCTCTTTCAGAGAAGTCAACGTATGACAAAAAAATGTTTCATGGGACTTACATCTCTTCAATATCTATCATTACTTCCCAGTTTTTGGTTGAATGGTTGCCCTCATTATGTTCTCTATAAGATCGACGGCTCTATTTTAACCAGAATTAAAATTGGAACCCTCATGATCTTTTGAAAGCCCATTTACCGATAGAAAAGAAATGGTTTTGCAGATCTAAAATAATAAATTCAAGGATAGACAGAATGTAAATATCTTGCATAGAAATAAGTTTCTAGAGTATAAAAGAAAGGATTGATTCAAGGGAGAGGTGATGTAAATTCCTTGCATTGAAATAAATTTTGGATTATATCTTCTAAATGAAGCAATGGGATTTATTTCTTTTCCTGTGGTAAATGTAATTGCAACAGACAGAGTTTAGTCTTTGTACTCGAAAAACAAACAAGAGCTGAGTTAAATACCTTGTCTATTCACACTCCCCTACACCTCACTTCCAGTCTAATTGCACTCCACTGTAGCAAATCTCTACTCTACAAAACTCATATACTCGCCTGAGATCATTCCTTTCGTCCTACACTCCCCTATTTTCTTCTTTTTCTCTACTTTTATAGCCTCTAAAATGAGGTGTCCTTTTCCTCCCAAGTCCCTCCTCATGAGACATTGGAATGATTAAGAGACTGCTTCCTCAAAGAATGTTCAGAAGATGAAGATTATGGCAATGTATGTCTCCAAGAAGAAGTTTGTGGGGGTCTATCATGGCTCTTTCTAGGCCAAAAATCATTGGAACTACTGCTAGATGACTTGCTCCTCCAATTTCCACATTCATCACTTCGACTACGTAGCTGATTCTCACTGTTAGACCCTCCTCTCTCCATCCCCAGCAAGCTTCATAGCTTCTCTATCTCCCTCAAAACCACGATCTCATCTCTTTTCTTTTAAAAGCATCTCAAAATAATGCATTGACTCTACTTTTTCCCTTCCATCGTATAACTGATTCCTCCACCAAACATCAATTCGCTCACAGAGAAAATAAAACTTTTTAGCAGGATCAAGTCAGAGCTAGTGTCGAGTCAAGAGGTAGGATTTTGCAACCGCCATTAAAGACAATTGATTCTTCGTAGAAGGGCGCCCACTACTATGACTCCTAGTATGCCATCATTCCGTAGGTCTCTTCTACCATGATGGCAATCCACACAGTTTCCACCCAATAAATGACTTCTTTTCTAAAACCTTGCCCAAACCAGACTCAACTGTTGGCCAAGTCAAATCCCATTCCCTCTGCTCGCCTCAGCTCTTTCAATCTCATATCCTCTCTAAGAATCTGATCGCACCCCTTTTACCATTGACCGACTTTCTCTTATAGATATTTTTATTTCTATCTTTAATGAATTCACCCACTCCTCATATCATTCCTACGCTGCCCTTAGATATTTTTTAAATTTATTTCATCAACAACTTCCCCCAAAGGCCGTGGTATATGGCATGGGAAAAAAAAAGATTAAAGAATGAAAGTTAACTTTCACCTAACACCTGGAGGGTTGTTACATAACATAGGAAACTTTGTCCTCAAATGCAATGACCCCATTGGTCTTCCGCAAGCTGAGGCCAAGAGTGTAGTTAGGGTACCTTTTCCACCCAACCATGAAGTACTAAACTTCCTCGGGTTTTACCCTAACTCGAAGAAAGCACCGACCCTACACGAGGAGCCTAGCAACCTGGAACATTTAAGGTGAGAGGGAACTCTTAATGCAAGCCTAATGCCTATATGCATTCCTAATAACTAGAGTGACATATTCCTTGCATGTAGGATGTGGTAGATATATATAACATAAAACCTAGGCTTTTCAAATCCATCTATTTCAATGGTACATCTCACTTTAGCCAAAGCATTACATAACAAAAGTGGTAATTTAGAAAAAGTAAATTACTATCTCTGGGAGCCCACATTCATCATCCTGTCCTGGAAGTAATTAAACAAAAAAATTATACCATTTCATAGAATTCCAAGAATAGTTATTTCAGATTTAAAGCATTCACTAATATTGTGTACTTTTCGGAAAGATGGAGTTTTGTCAAAATTTACATTATCCCAGTTTGCATGTTTTGTCTAAGTTTACAGATTCAAAGATATGTAATAATCTATAAAAGAAATATAAGTTTCTTTCTAGTTTGTGATTTAAAATATCTATTTTGTCCATAAATCAATCTACTAGTTTTGATCAATGTTGGTTTATTTTCATTTTCATAATTTTCAATGTATTTTGCAGAAAAGGAATTGGTTTGTAATGATGGAAATACATATTTTTCTCCTTCTTTAATGGGTTTATATATTTAAATCTAGAGTAAATCTGAAATTTATACAAGCTTTCAACAAGAATTCAATCTGAAAAGATTTAAAGAATATCTGAGGAGAAATGTAGAGCTGGGTGTTGATTTCACAGTGGAGGTAGACAACCACTAATTAATACACATCTCAAAATTGGTGAACTAGGTAAAGCTCATTTTTGGAAACTATTTACATAATTAAGTGGCGCACCTTATATAAAATTTTTAGAAAAACCCAGTTTTCAAAAATAAAGTTATGGCTGACGCAATAGACTGCTACAGATACAATATAAAATAATATGAACAATTGACATACAAAACTTATGATAAACAATATCATATTGACAATAACAATAGTATAATATAGCCATATTATGATTTTACAAACATAGAAAACAACCATACAATCTCTTTGTTTCACATATTGGAAAAATAACACTATGGAATGGATTAAAAAGTTGTTAAATATGCTAGTTAGTGATCAAATCTTCCCGGTTCTCCTCTCCTCTGTCTAATCTTCCTCAACTTCCTTTGCCAAATCTCCCAATCCTCTTGTCTCTATGTCTTGATTTTTCAGAATGAATCTTGTGTGTGAGAATTAGAGGGTTTTCTTCTTTTTCATAACTTTCTTTTCTTTTTTCCCCCTCTTTCTTTCTATCTTTTTTGTTTTTTTTTTCCTTTGTTTTGGTATTTTTTTCTAAATTTAAGTCTCTTTTTCTATTGTTTTATTGTTTCCATCTTTTTTTTTGTTTTCTAAATTAGTTTTCTTTTTCTAAGTTTTATTTCTAATTTACCAAATAAAACACATATTTTTATTTTCAAAAACTCATATTTAATAACTAATTTAATTTTATTAACTAAATTTTGCAACACAATCATTTCTAAAATGATAAATAATAATAATTCTGATTTCAAACAAAAATCAATGAATAAATTAAAACTACTTTTTATTTTACTATGAGCATTTCTAATATTAACTAACAATTAAATAATCAACTATAACATAACAATTATTTTCCTTTCTAATAAAATAAGAAGCAATTTATCATTATGATTAATTAATGCAATAATAATGCAACTATATGACATCTAAGTGTCTATGTGTGCGAGAGAGAGTCCACTCCATCCAAACCCTACCATGTAGCTAACCCCCTCTATCTTAACCACACCCTTGTCTTCAACAACCTGCAATTCATAAAACTCAAATTTTTCATTAATAGGTTAGTGTCCAATAACTGAAGCATTAGATTTCATCATTTCAAAATAAATTAATATTCACTATATTATTTTAATATAAAATAATATTCACTTATCTCATCTTTCAAAATAAAATAATATCTATTTAATCCACACACAATTATCCATAAATAATTCCAATTATAGTAAGTTTAGAATGCATCAAAGTTTGAGACGTGACATATCATGATCATACTATCATATTATATCCTATCTCACTTATCCTATATCTATATATACTATATCTATTAGATCTAGGGATGTGTCTTCTAGGATCATATGTTGGCTCCATCCTCTATATAATGTATGCGCCAGCTTTCGGTCGGCTCTACTCCATGCCCTGTATCCTACTAACAAGGAATTTGAATACAAGATAGACCTTTAAGGACAATTTTCCTAGCATTGGTGTGATCGAGTACAAGTTCATTTTATATTTAATTAGTAATTAGAATGTATTTTTCATGTGGGTAAATAAAGTTGCATCTTCAAAAAGAAAACTTTTTAACATAAAAAAAGATTATTTCTTCTTTCCCCTTTATATTCTTATATTAGTTGATTTTATTCTTCTATTAAATCACTTTGCATTTAGGGAAGTAAGTATGAGTTACATTAAAATCTTCAAAAAGAAAGTTCTCAATATGAAAGAAAGTTTACTTCTTCATTTCTTTTACACTCTTGGGAAAGATTACTTCTTTTTACAGTCATAGATCAATCTACATTTAAAGAAGTAGATTTTCATTTTGAAGGAAAGTTTCTTTAGTATAGGGAAATGTTTCCTTTTCATACCTAGATTAAATTGCATTATTCTTTGATAGACATCAAATTTCCACAGTCCATATTGATTTTAGATTAGTAATTGAGGATTTAACTGTGTGCTTGTTTTTTCCTCAACGTTTTGGATTATACTCCATGATCCATCATCAGGATTTAACTTTTTCACTTCTCTTGCTCTAATTTCCCTTGATGACGGATCATGGAGTATGATCTGAAACATTGAGGAAAAAATAAGCACACAGTTAAATCCTGAAACACTAATCTACAATGCATTGTTCTTTTTCAATTATTGTGATATTGAAATTGAAAAAATAGAAAAAAATAGTTACATTGCATTTAGGAAATAGACCATTTATCTTGCATACATAATTTCTTTTTCATAGTAATTAGACAAATTTGAAAAAGGAACAAAAAGTATTTCATGCATGCACATACAGTTAGATTGGACTTAGAAACCTCATAATTAAACTATTCATAACTTTACATTCAAGTACTAAACCCTCAATTTCATCATAGGCTAATCAATGTATAAAACATAAGAATTCAAGCCCTCATTTTCACCATGAGGCATAGAAAAACCACATTGCAGAACAAATTTTTTTAAAAACCTATATTCTCTTTGCTAAGCACTTGATGTGCCCTAATGTGAAAGAGAATCATGTTATATGGAGCCTAATAAGACTCAGAGGTTAAATTTACCCCACTTTTATCGGTGCGGTTTCCCCCCAAATTCCTACGGGGTCAAGGGGCAACTCCCATTATGGGGGTTTGGGGGCAGTGCCCCCAAGATGGGGTCAAGGGGCAGTGCCTCTTGCGGGGTCTAGGGGTAGCACCCCTAGCATGCTTCCTATCATGATACAGGGCAGGGTCGAGGGTCAGTGTCCTCGCGGGGCTTAGGGGTAGTGCCCTCGAAACCTCACACGATTTTTTATTATTTTCTTAAGGCGTCGAGAGTTATTTTTCATTGGCTGACATAAAAAAACCCTATTTTGTAACTGACAAAAGTCGTGATAAAAATGGCTAAGGGTTAGGGTTTTTGTGGATGTATTGTAGCATTTTGCAGCAGTATTGAGTTACAAGGATTGCTGGTTGTAATCAGTTTGATTTACTGGATAATAATATTGGACTCTCTGTTGGTGGATGTAGCTTGAGTCTGGGTGAACCACGTTAAAACTTGTCTCTCGCTACTATTATTTATTTGTATATTCATTCCTCTGTTTAATCTTTATTTGCATTTAATTGATATCTTCTATCGGTTAACCCTAACAAGTGGTATCAGAGCCAAGTTGTGTTTGATTATCATCTGTAGGAAGGTCTCATAGTTGAGTGGGAGAAATGGTGGACAAGAGTAAATTGAAGGTCGATAAATTCAATGGGCAGAACTATCAGTTATGAAAGATGTAGATGGAGGATTACCTCTATCAGAAGGATTTGTGGAGGCTGTTGGAAGGAGTATCCAAGAAACTAGCAGGAATGACGGATGAGGATTGGAATCTTCTGGATAGAAAGGCACTAGAAACTATTTGGTTGTGCCTAGAACCATCAGTGGCATTCAATATAATGGAAGCAAAGACAACAAATGGTCTAATGAAAGCTTTGGCTAAATTGTATGAAAAACCCACAGCCTCAAATAAGGTATTTCTCATGAAGCGTTTGTTTAATCTGAAAATGATTGAAGGTGGATCTGTGACAGATCATTTAAATGAGTCTAATATGATTATATCAGTCAGTTAACTTCTATAAAAGTAAGTTTTGATGAAGAGGTGAGGGCTCTCTTGATATTATGTTCTTTGCCAGAAAGATGGAATAGCTTGGTAATGGCTGTAAGTAACTCTGTCTCTAGTTCAAATACATGAAAATTTGATGATGTTGTTGGTGTTATCCATAGCGAAGAAATGCGATGGAAAAGCTAAGGAGGGTCCACATCAGGCAGTGTTTTGAATGCAGAAAGCAGGGTAGAAGGAGAGAGGAAAAGGTTCTAGAGGTCATGGGAAGTCACAAGGAAAATCAAAGGACAAGAGATCCCAATCCAGAGGACAGAAGGATTGTTGGTACTATGGGAAACCAGGTCATCTGAAGAAAGATTGTTGGTCTCAGAAGAATAAAGAAGGAGACAAACAAGAAGGCAATAAGGAGGCAAATGTGGTAAGTAATAAATCTGAAGATGATGCTTTGATTCTTTCCCTAGATAATGCTGATGATTCATGGGTTTTAGATTTAGGTGCCTCATTTCATGCTACGCCCCATAGAAGTTATTTTCTTAATTATGTACAAGGGGATTTTGGGCTAGTTTATTTGGGAAATAATGAATCCTGTCAGATTGTTGGAAAGGGAAGAATCAAGATTAAGTTGTAGAATGGGAATCATTGGCTACTACAAGAGGTAAGGCACATTCCAAGGCTCAGTAGGAATTTAATTTCAGCAGGGCAGTTAGCTAAAGAAGGTTGCATTGTTACATTTACTGATAAAAATTGGAAGGTTTCGAAAGGTGCCTTAATAGTAGCAAAATGTGTGAAAGTAGGCACCTTATATCTTTGTACAAGTCATATTGTTCCTTCTACTTTAGCTGTTGTAGAGAGAAAAAAAATAGGTTTAGGAACAGTTGCTACAGGTTCACAGGAAGAGACTAAAATAGTTGTTTAGGTTCTGAGACAACACTATGGCATAACAGACTTGGGCATATGAGTGAAAAAGGTATGAAGGTACTGTTGATAACTGAGAGGGGGGGGTGAATCAGTTATCCTAATTATTTCCCTTATTGAACTTTCCTTTTAATTGAAGCAGCATAAAATCAAACACAAAACATTAACCATGAAATAAGAAACACATGACACAGTATTTTTGACGTGGAAACCCTGTTAAGGGAGAAAACCACGGGGTGATTAACCCAAGAATTATTCTCTGTTAGAAGAATAGGAAATTACAAAAATGGCACTTGCCAATTAGGGCTCACTGCCCGAGCACACTGCTCACAAGAGGCTCACTGCCTACAAGAAGACACACTGTCTTACAAAGTGATAAGAATCACAATCTTGAACTGATTGGAAGCATCTGCATATGCTGGAGTTCAGTTCCGGTTAGGTTCAGTATACTGATCTGCTGCACTTCATCTTTCCTCTGTTCTTTAGTCTGCTATCCTTTCACATACCGGATCTTTCTTGCTACTTCTGCTCTACTCTGGACTTGTTCGCATATCCTCTCACACATTACACACACTTTACAACTAAATCCATCCTCTATATATATCCGCACAAGTAATTTCATCACCTTTCTAGTCGGCATCCGGAACAGTCTAGTTTCTTACAAACTTAGTTCTGTCGGCTGAATCCTTGCTCACCAAGCAATGCGGATCAAGCATATACTTGTAGATATCATCAATTATGTCGGCCAAACATGATTCATGCCTCCGCAACCTTTATCATCATCTGTAACACATCCGGAAAGTAGTCTGATACTCTGTCAGTAAGTTCTTCCTCTGTTTTCACTGTCTCTCAGGAATCCGGTACTCAACTATTCATATCTTTTTCCTTGTCCATCTCCGGAGGCTAAATCCTTGGAATATACTACTCAAGATAGTCCTCTTGACTTCCCCAGATCCGCACTGTGCCAAGACACTTCCTCTGAGAGATCCGGACCAATCTGTCGGACCTTGCCACATGCTCTGTTCTTGTTCACCGAACCACAACAATCTTCAATCTGACTTCCGGTAGAGATATATCATGACTTGCGGATATGTGGAATGACCTTTGTTGCCATCAATGACAACAACCATGAATCCATATAGTGTCTCTTGCCAACAATCTCCCCCTTTGGCATTGATGGCAACACTTAGTGAAAAATGACTAAGTGTTTACACTATGCTCCCCCTTTGCTGATGCTCTGTCTTTATATACAATTTCCGGAACTCCCCCTGAGTTGGATTCCTCATTTTTCACTGCTCCTCACTCCCCCTTTGACATCAATGGCAAAGGGTAGGGTCCGCACACCAAAATTTTCAAAAATTTTCTATATATATAGCCGCATATTTACATACTCACATATACTGCAGAATGTCTGCAAAGGATGTCTGCAGTTGAACCATTTCAGTAGCCCAACTTAGCTTCATTCTGTCCAAGATTGAAATGTGACCACTCAACAAAAATGCAAAAGCTTCTGCCCGCCTGAGATCTGTCGGATCTTTTGTATGGGCGGTGGTCTGGGCATCACTGATGGCTTCATGCATAGTTTCCAACTTAGGGACTATAATCCTTCTAAGTTCTCCCATCCGGTTGGTAATGTTCTTCCTCTCCTTCTCAAGATTCTTTATTTCATTCAAGACTGCAATAGTCTGACATTCTTGATTTATTATAGAGGAAGAGAGAGGATCAAAACTTTGAGATAAGCTTTGAAGCTTGTCCTGTTCCTCTTTTATTTTCTTGTCAATTGCTGTTGTTGCCTTTGACCAAGATATACAAAATTTGTAGATGTCACCGCCATCCTTAAGAGCATTTTCTAAGCTCTTTATTCCAATGCTTACAATCTTCCTATCCTTAGAGATTAATTCTAATATTTCAGAAAATCTTTTATCCAAAAATTCCTTCCGGACCTTTTCTTCAGCTGATTTTTCTAGAGAATTAAAATGTGTATCAATACTGCTGACTAAGGTTTTTAGATTACCGGAAGTGGAGGCTGTCGGATCTATCTGGATTGATGGCATGATCTTTACAAGTACTCCGGAAGCAGCCTCTATCAACTCACAGTCTTCCATATGAGACTTCAGGAGCTTTTCATTTGCCTTGGCATTTGCAAATGAAGCTATCTTCATTGTTTGTACCGGAGAGAGAGAGTCAAAGTCAAATAGAGTTTCTTTGCTCAAAAATTGTTGAACAGTTTGTGCAGTGTCTCTTGCCGGAGACAGATGTTTCTTTTCTTCTGCAGTCTTAGAACTGTCAACCTCTTTGTCTGTCACCACTGCTTCCTTCTCCTGCAATTGCTCTTCTTCTTTGGATCCGGAGACTGTAGGGGAAACCGGAGGAGAGATGCTTGCTTGTTCATGGGCCACTTCTTCTGGAGCAGAGGGTCCCAAGTCCTCACTTGTCTGTTCAGGGCTCACTTCTTCCGGAACAGAAGATTCCAAATCAGCAGCTGTTTCTGCACCTAAGTCCTCTACAACAGGAAGATTGAACCTTTTGAAGGCCTTCCGGAGGATCTCTTCTGTCTCTTGTGCCACTTTGTCAGTCTCACCAAGCATGAGCTGATTCATCCTGGCTTTACTTCTGAACTCATCTCTGCAGTCCTTGAAGATCATGTTCATTGTCTTGGGATCAATTTGAGGATATAGCTGAATAGCTATCTGCTCCCGGATCTCAAGATCTTTGGCATGAGCATTATTCTTTCTTACTTCCATTTCCTTCTCTAGGCTTTTAGGAATGAGAGATATGATCTCAATGAAAGCCTTATTGTATGTGTTCAGATATTTAACTGTGGCTTCCTGCAGAGTCTTTTGGTCTGCCTCACTGAAGTCATCATAGGATTCAGTCATTGGTTGAAGGTTTCCATCCACCGTGACCGACTTGATTATGCTCTCTAGTGACAGAGTGGGCTTTTCAACAGTTACCTCTGCCATTTCATCCTTGTCTTGGCCTGTGGAGGGCTTACCGGATCCTTTCTTCTTCTGTTTCTTTACTTCTCTTACTTCCTCATCTGATTCTGTTTCCTCTTCATCCTTTTGGCTTTCATAAGCCCTTGATGCTTTTGTCTTGGATCTTTTACCGGATGCCTGGACTTCCGGTTTTGAGCTTTTGGTTGTGGAAGGTGCAGATCTCTTTGATGATCTGGTCCGGGTGGGGGTTTCAACCGGAGCACTTTCTTTGCTTTTCTCTTCTTCCTCAGCCTTTCTCCTCTTTTCCCGGCTGGCATCAAGTGCCTCTTTTGAGATGCCTAGGCCTTGAGCAATGTGCTCTACTTCTTTTCTCACTTTTCTCTTAATCTCAGGTTCCCTGAGTTCTACATGTAATTTCACACTCAGCTCCTCAAAGGTTCCAAACCTTTCTGCCTTAGGATCTTTGGGCTGACTTAGCATGTGTTGAACATGCAGCTCTACTATCTATTCATCAACTTCATACCCCATGGGCATGATCCAGACAGTCCTTGGCTCCACTGCCTCCATTAGGCACTGATCAGTGTCAACCATAAAGCATACTGAGTCCTTGTATTTCTCAATGAGAGACTGGGGAATTCTCTCTCTTGCTTGCATCATGCTCTGAAAGTTTTTGAAGTATCCCCATAGTGCTGTATTTCTCGCTTTTGCATCCCCAAGTCCATGCAAATAGTCTCTTATCTGGACTGCAACAGGTTTGTCATTCTGCCATACCCATCCACTTGTTCCGGGTAGCTCATTCATGAAGTAAAAGAATAGACATACAATGAGAGTACCATACTTAAAGGAGTTCTTCTTGTCTTTCTTGATTTTCTGTACATTTTCCATCAATTGGCTTAGTAGTAGTTCACAAAGATCATAATCTGCATTCTTTCTTAGCATTTCATATGCTGTGTATATTGCAGTTCCGGATACAGAATTCTCCCTGCTGGAGTGATAGATCTTGTATCCTATTATCATTGATGCATATTTGATATCCGGATCCGAAATATCTTCAATGGTCATTGCCCTCTTATCATATTTTGATCCGGTGGCCTCAGTTACAACGTTGTTCTTGACAGATTTGAGGATAGGTACCCCCCCGGAAGAGTATAGACCAGTTACTGCTCTAATTGCTTCTTTTGTGATCTTACAGGGTCTATCTAGCCAAAGGAAGTTGTCATGCATCCTGCTCAGTACATACCGGACCCATTCATCTTCTTCAAAGCTAGGGAAATGAATGAATTGCTCAAATTGTTTCTTCTGGATACCCTTATACTCTGGTTTGAGCTCAAAAGCATTGTCTATCAGTTGCTTGTGATAGAGGTCTCTTAATTTGAATTCCCCAAATTCCTCAATGTTTGCGTGTATGTAGACCCTAATATCTTCAGTATGTAAGACTCCGTGGGGAACACTAGAGAAGGCTCCTAGTGGATCTACCTCCAATGATTTGTAGGGATGTTTCTTGAATGAGGGGCGAGGTCTATCAGAGATCTTAACTATGTTTGGAGTAGCCATTCTTCAAAGATTTGCAGTGAGGCAATGAAAAACGAAGAATACCTTATGCGCCTTCGGTTTGCACGGAGTGGTTGGATTGATTTCTTTATGCAATAGCTTCGGCAGGAGATCCTTGGTGTGCTTGATGAACCTTGTTGCTGAGCTCCACTATTCGCTTCTTCTCAAGTGTAGAATGAGCAGATAACTTTTGAGAAATCCCTTATATTGCTCCGCAAACCCTAATATCTGTCTGCAATAAATGCTTCACCTGCATTATTCCGGTTTACCATGTCTGGACAGCTTGGAGTATCCCGGATTAGTCCTGATCACTGAATATCATCCGGATCTTTAAATCATGAATAAATCTAGGTAACATATTACAAGAACATCCCAAACACTCTGTCCAATCCGCAAGACAAGATCGTGCACTTCCGGATCTCTCCGGACCTTTTTGTAATCCTTTATCATACCGGAGCACCTCCCTGAACAGGTCTAACTTAATCGAACACAGCTTCTTCATAACTCCATGCGGACCTCTGAAAACTTGACTGAAGCATCTCAGGACTTATATCTACAAACCCTTTAATCCGCATCTTGTGCCACATCCGGCACAACTTGTTTGGCTGGGGGAACAGAATCTTCTTTGAGTCTCCCCCTGAGCCTGAGCTCACTTTTTAATTTCCGGAAGAAATACCAGTACCAGAATCTGGTGCGGATCCAACCTCTACATTCTCTGAGCTTTTCTTCACCCAAATCTTGCTCATCTGATTCCTAACTTCATCCGCATTCATCTTTTGTTTACCCTTGTCTTGATTCTGATCATACACCGGACCTCTTTTGTCCTGATTCTTGTTTCTGCAGACTTTAGCATTATGACCGGACCTATTGCAGATTTGGCAAATAACATTTCTTTGCATATTTAACTGATATCCCCTTGATCTGCATTGATTAGCCATATGACCTACTCTATTGCATGTAAAGCATCTACCTTTGAATGATTTGTTTACTTGCATAATTCTGCATTCATGGGATTTGTGTCCATACCTTTTGCAGTTGAAGCACTGTCCGGAGAAGGATGAATTAATCTGATTCATTCTCATTCTGCACTGATTAGCTTTGTGACCAAAATGGTTGCAGCTGTGGCAGTATCCATTGAAGGATGGATATTTTTGAGCATTTGGCTGTCTCACCGGAGGTCTTCTAGGCCTGCTCCTTGGATTTTCTGATCCAAGATTCGTCTGACCGGATCCGGAGCTTTCTCCTTTCTCATATCCCAAACCATACTTGTCATCAGTCCTCTTTTGACTTCCAAGAAGAACTTCAAGTTGAGCAGAACTTATCTTGAATTTCTCTTTATATTCATTTGCTGTTTGAAGATCTCTTTTGAGAGAGGTAATTTGATCCTCAAGTTTTTCTTCATTATCTTTGGCATCTTCAAGATCAGATTCAAGATGTCTGATAATCCTGTCCATCTGGTGGCATTCTTCTGATTTTTCCTTAAGAGATTGTCTTAGATTGTCTTCAGCCTTTCTTTTTTCTTCAATCTCTTGAGTGAACTTTATAGTTCCTGATTCCATTTCATGTCTTAACATAATGACTTCTTTTGATAACTTTTCACATAACTTGGTTTGCTCAGTCAATTCTTTATTTGTATTGCTTTCTTCACTTTGTCTTGCCAACTGTTGGAGCAGCTCCTTTCTCTTTTTCATAGAGAGACTTAATTTGTCTTTTAATTCCCTCATGAATTCATCAGCCTGTTTGAGTCTTTCTCTTAATTCACTGACTTCAGAATTTGACTGTTCAAGATCCTCAAGGGCAGTCTTGAGTTGCTCCTTTAAACCATATGCATCCATTTGAAATCCCAGATCTTCCTCAAGCTGTTAGGCTCTATTAGGAGGAACTTGGCTCTGATACCAATTGTTGATAACTGAGAGGGGGGGGGGGGTGAATCAGTTATCCTAATTATTTCCCTTATTGAACTTTCCTTTTAATTGAAGCAGCATAAAATCAAACACAAAACATTAACCATGAAATAAGAAACACATGACACAGTATTTTTGACGTGGAAACCCTGTTAAGGGAGAAAACCACGGGGTGATTAACCCAAGAATTATTCTCTGTTAGAAGAATAGGAAATTACAAAAATGGCACTTGCCAATTAGGGCTCACTGCCCGAGCACACTGCTCACAAGAGGCTCACTGCCTACAAGAAGACACACTGTCTTACAAAGTGATAAGAATCACAATCTTGAACTGATTGGAAGCATCTGCATATGCTGGAGTTCAGTTCCGGTTAGGTTCAGTATACTGATCTGCTGCACTTCATCTTTCCTCTGTTCTTTAGTCTGCTATCCTTTCACATACCGGATCTTTCTTGCTACTTCTGCTCTACTCTGGACTTGTTCGCATATCCTCTCACACATTACACACACTTTACAACTAAATCCATCCTCTATATATATCCGCACAAGTAATTTCATCACCTTTCTAGTCGGCATCCGGAACAGTCTAGTTTCTTACAAACTTAGTTCTGTCGGCTGAATCCTTGCTCACCAAGCAATGCGGATCAAGCATATACTTGTAGATATCATCAATTATGTCGGCCAAACATGATTCATGCCTCCGCAACCTTTATCATCATCTGTAACACATCCGGAAAGTAGTCTGATACTCTGTCAGTAAGTTCTTCCTCTGTTTTCACTGTCTCTCAGGAATCCGGTACTCAACTATTCATATCTTTTTCCTTGTCCATCTCCGGAGGCTAAATCCTTGGAATATACTACTCAAGATAGTCCTCTTGACTTCCCCAGATCCGCACTGTGCCAAGACACTTCCTCTGAGAGATCCGGACCAATCTGTCGGACCTTGCCACATGCTCTGTTCTTGTTCACCGAACCACAACAATCTTCAATCTGACTTCCGGTAGAGATATATCATGACTTGCGGATATGTGGAATGACCTTTGTTGCCATCAATGACAACAACCATGAATCCATATAGTGTCTCTTGCCAACAGGTACTTCATTCTAAGAAAGTTTTAGCAGGTCTAAAATGTATTAATATGAATTTCTGTGAAAGTTGTGTGTATGGCAAACAAAAGAGAATCAATTTTCTCAAGGATGGGAAGCAAAAGAAAGATGAAAAGTTGGAGCTTGTGCATACAGATGTATGGGGACCAACTCAAGTATCTTCTCTCGGTGGCTCTCGGTATTATGTTACATTCATAGATAGGAAGGTATGGATTTATTTCCTTAGGTAGAAATCTGATGTATTCAAAACATTTAAGAAATGGAGAAGCTTGGTTGAGAATGAGATGGGTAAAAGATTAAAATGTCTTAGATCTGATAATGGTGGTGAGTATTGTAGCCAAGAATTTGAGGATTATTGTTCCCTTAATGGAATTCGTAGGCAGAAAATAGTTCCAGGGACTCCATAGGAAAATGGAATGGTTGAACGCATGAATAGGACAATAATGGAGTGTGCAAGGACCATGAGATTGCATGTTGGGCTGCCCTTAAACATGTGGGAAGAGGTCGTCAACACTGTTGTATATTTAATTAATAGAGGTCCTTCAGTTCCTTTGGGCTGTGGTATTCTAGAGGAAGCATGGATAGGTAAGAAGGTGAGTTATTCTTTTTTCAAAACCTTCGGATGTGAAGCATTTGCACATGTAGATTCTGAAAATAGAACCAAGATGGATGCAAAATTAAAAAAGTATACCTTCATTGGATATGGCATTGATAAATTTGGTTATAGGCTTTGGGATTTTGAAAATCAGAAAATTGTGAGAAATAGAGATGTTGTATTCAATGAGAAGGTATTGTACAAAGATCAGTTGCAGCAGCATGAGAAGAAAGAAAATAATTATGTGGTACTGGATGATACTACAAATAGTGATGTTCCAGTGGTTCCTCATACTCTGCAACAGCAACCAAAAATACCACAAACTCCAATGAATGTTAGATAGTCAACAAGGCTAAGTAGAACTCCTAAAAAGTTTTCTCCCTCTTTGTATTCTATTTGTTAACAGATGCTGGTGAACCATAAGGGTATGATGAAGCTATGCAGGTGGATACAAAGGTTCAGTGGGAGCTTGCAATGAAAGAAAAAATGTACTCCTTGCTGAAAAATTAGACTTGGGAATTATGTAAGTTACCTATAGGTAAAAAAGATTTACCAAACAAATGTGTTTATAGGTTGAAAGAGGAAGATGGATGTAAGAAAATATTTAAAGCCAGGTTAGTTGTAAAAGGATTTGCACATAAAAAGGGCATTGATTTTGATGATATTTTTTCTCCAGTTTTCAAGATGATTTCTATTTGTACTATTTTAAGTATTGTGGCTGCTGAAGATTTATATTTGGAATAGCTAGATGTGAAAACTACCTTTCTCCATGGTGATTCGGAGAAGATATACATGGAACAACCCCAAGGATTTGAGGTCAAAGGTAAGGAGAAATTGGTGTGCAGATTGAAGAAGAGTTTGTATTGCCTAAAACAAGCACCTCGGCAATGGAACTTGAAATTTGATAGTTTAATGGTTGAGAAAGGCTACAGTCAGTGTAATTCTAACCATTGTGTTTATTTTAAGAGGTTGGATAATGATAGCTACATTATTTTATGTTTATATGTTGATGACATGCTTATAGCGGGGTCTAACATGGATCACATAAGAGAATTAAAATAGCAGTTAGCACAATCATTTCCTATGAAGGATTTGGAGGCAACAAAACAAATCCTTGATATGAAAATTTGCAGAGATAGGAAGAACAAAAAATTGACTATATCTCAAGCTGATTATGTTGAAAAGGTGTTGCAGAGATTCCATATGGAGAATGCAAAAGTTGTTAGCACACCTTTGCCTAGTCATTTAAAATTGACTAAGGAGATGTGTCCTAAGACACCAGAGGAGGAAGAAAAAATGTCTAAGGTACCATATGCTTTAGCTGTAGGAAGTTTAATGTACGCCATAGTATGGACAAGACCAAATATTGCACATGTAGTAGGAGTCATAAGTAGGTATATGAGTCATCCCAGATTGGAGCATTAGAATGCAGTAAAATGGATTCTCAGATATTTGAGAGGTACATCCAATAAATAGTTATGTTTTGGTGGCTCTAATACTGATTTAGCAGGTTATGTAGACTCAAATTTGGCAGGGGATATTGATACTAGGCAGAGTACTACATGCTATGTCTTTACTATAGGTGGGACAATGGTGAGTTGGATCTCATGGTTGTAAAAGGTGGTTTCCTTATCCACCACAAAGGAAGAGTATGTAGCTGCAACAAAAGCAAGCAAGGAGATTATATGGCTGCAATCTTTCATGGAAGAATTGGGCAAACAATAGGCTAACAGTTATTTGTTTATGAACAGTCAGAGTGCCATACATCTTAGAAAGAATTTTGCCTTGCATTCAAAGACCAAACACATATAGTTGAGGTATCACTTCATTCAGTTAGTGTTGGATGATGGACAGTTAAGGCTAGAAAAGACACATACAAATGAAAATCCAATGGATATGTTTACAAAGGCAGTGACAAAGGAGAAGTTGAGCTCCTCTTCAGCTTTGGTTGATCTTCAAGACTGAAAACAAAATTAGAACAATAGAGTCCAAGGTGCTTATTTCCAGTGGGAGCTATAAAGTTAGCAGTGTTATGATCAGTCTCCAAGTGGGAGATGATATGGTGTGGAGTCTAATCAGTCTCCAAGTGGGAGATTGTTGTTATATGGAGCCTAATCAGACTCGGAGGTTAAATTTACGCCACTTTTATCGGCACGGTTTCCCCCCAAATTTGTATGGGGTCAAGGGGCAGTGCCCCCAAGATGGGGTCAAGGGGTAGCACCTCTGACGTACTCCCTGTCGTGATATAGGGCAGGGTGGAGGGGCAGCACCCCCAAAACATCACACAGTTTTTTTATTATTTTATTAAGGCGTTGGGAGTTAATTTTCATTGGCTGACATAAAAAAACCCTATTTTGTAACTAACAAAAGTCGTAATAAAAATGGCTAAGGGTTAGGGTTTTCATGGATGTATTGTAGCATTTTGTATCGGTATTGAGTTGCAAGGATTGCTGGTTGTAATTGGTTTGATTTACTGGATATTAATATTGGACTCTTTGTTGGTAGATGTAGCTCAAGTTTGGGTGAACCACATTAAAACTTGTCTCTCGCTGTTATTATTTCTATGTATTTTCATTCCTCTGTTTAATCTTTATTTGCATTTAATTGATATTTTTTGTTGGCTAACCCTAACAAATCAAATAGAACAATAATTAAAGGAGATAAGAGAAAATCTCCCCAAAACACAAAATCTAGAAAACACAAAGAATCAAGAATAAGAAGAATCACTTGAAGAACAAATTCATGAACATGAAAATATTGTGAGGCCGACCCTTATGTGGCATACTTATTTGCACTATTATACCTATTCTTATTTGATACACTTGGATATGAGACTATTTAATTTTGCACTTATGGTCCTTTGATATATTATTTTGGATATTGCTCTCTTGATTATAGTAGTTGGTTTACTTTGCATATGATGATGATGATGTAATTATGAGATATATAGGTTATATTTTAACTCTATATGATGGATGTATGCTTTAATGTTATTATTTATATGTCAATTCAATTTTTACTTGAATTATTTAATTTAACTAGTTGATTTAAATTGAAATTGAGTATCTATGCTTAGTACCTGTTAGAATAATGAACATGTGATGTCATTTTCAATATATTATGAATTGAATTTAAAATCAATATGCACTTGATGATTAAACTAAATTATGATTGTCAATTGACTTATAAATTTTTGTATATTATGTGATTGTGTGTGAAAACGTATTTCAAGTTACTTTGGCTATATATTAGAAATATTAATGTGTGCAATTGAGTTGTGCAGGTACCTTCCATGGCTAATTGAAATTAAAAGGCCTTTTTGAAACCCCATCTAATTACCTTGTGGTACTTGACCTTAGCCTCTAATGGGGACTAAATTTTTTTATTGTTTTTCAAATGTTGTAAGGTGAAATGTTGGTTGTTATTTATCATTTTTTTAGTGTTAATCTGAGTTTGATTGTTGTGCTAAAGTTGTTGAGTGAGTCATGGGGGAGTGAGTTGTCATCTTATGTGGAAAATCTTTGATTTGTATTTAAGGGTCCCATTAAAGGGCCTTGAAATATATTTTTATTGAGTATTTTGATGTTTCTAGGTCCCTAGGTCGAGTACCGAGGGGTTGGGCACATTTTGGGATTTGAAATTTTGGTTTTAGGGTAGATTTTACCACTCCAAAGTTTCTTGGGAAGAAAGTGGCGTGGATGGGTTTTGGGAAAAGGGATGGTGGACTTTTCACCATCCCATCTCCCTTTCCTAGTTCCTTGGATGAAGGGGTGGGTATAGTATACTCCCATCCCAATACTTCATACATGTGGAAGCACAACCTTGAAAGATTTTTAGAGAAGAGAATACAATCACTCATCTCCCCTAGGTCTCAGACATGTGTGAGAGTATGAGGAGTCAAATAACTCCTTGAAAATTGGGGATTGGATGAGAGTGGATGAGTTGGAGGCCATGTTGCACCTCCTCATTTGGAGAGGAGTGACATGACACTCATTACATATACCTCTCTTGTAAAGTGAAAGAGGACTTTTTTCTTCATTTTATTTTTCTTGTGTTGTGAGAAGGAGAGATTTCTTGGGAGCTTGAAGTTGAAGAGGAAGGCTTGAGGAGATCTTGGGAAAGAAAGATCAAGTACATGTTTTTGGATAACTTTTGAGGTAGTCTCATCATTATTTTGTTACATAGATTTAGTATTTGAATGGAGATTTGTGTGTTGTGAATGAATTTTTGTTGGATTGTTATTGTGTTGCATTAGTTTTTTGTTGTTGTAGGATAAGGGTGTAAATGTTGGGATAGTCTCTCCCACATAAATGAGAGAAACCCATGTGATGGGTTGAGGGAGGTGTGGAGCTCATTAGGGAAATTTCATCTCTTTGAGAGGGAGTTTTGGCATGGGTGCTTTATATTTCATGTTTAGCAAGGGTGACATTAAGGATTGTTATTTTTTAAAGGAATGTTTTGATATATTAAAAATGGTGTTGTGAGAAGATTTTAGTGATGCATGAGAAGGATGGAGATATATGTTATGATTGAGTAAGAAAGTGTTACTCATAATCCCCAATGGATACATATCCACTCTTCTCTAAAACTTAAATATATTTACACTTGAAAGAAAACTAAATTGAGATATATAATGTTAAATAAAAATTGAAATAAAAGTAAATAAAGAATGTAAATGTATTTTAGATATTACAAAGCTCATTAGGGTTGAGTCATTTAAGCTTCTGCTAGGCTTGGTTGCAACTTGTGGGAATAGTGGGGGTTGAAGATCCCATTCCCCTACAACATGTGGGCTATTGGGGCCTGAGGGCTCCTATAGGTAGTAGCATCGCCTATGGTGCCACAATCCTTGTATGTCTCCATCTAATCATAGTGAAAAGTAGAGAGATAATTTATTTTATCCACCTAAATTTTCTCATGATGTAAATATTTTAATTATGATGGCTCAATCACAAGATATCAGCATACATATTAATAGCACGAATCATACGAAAGGTGGTGACTATTGATGAACAAATGAGGTGAGAGGATTGAAATAAGAAGGATGAGAAATCACTCTATAAAAGTGTAAATCTTAGTCACACATCAACATAATATCTTCATAGAATGTATGTCTTCATTCATAGGATAGGACATAATAATATCAAGGGTGGAAGGATCACATTACACAAAGTGAAGGAATACTTCAAAATCACTAAGTTGTGCATGCATCTTAGAAATGATTCATTTATAAAATTTATAAATATAGAGCTTGAATCTACATAGAAAATGTCTCAACTCATTAGTTTACCTTATCCTTAAATTATTAACTATTTATCCCCTATGATTGACACAAATTAAAAATTGTTAAAAATATTGATTTTGAGCATCCTACTTAGGCCAAAAAATGGGACATGAAACTATGAGATCACCTAGGGTAGGACATAATAATTTCAAGGGTGGAAGGATCACATGACACAAAGTGAAGGAGTACATCAAAATCAAAAAGGTGTGAATGTACCCTAGCAAGAGGTAAGGACCTTTCAGACTCCATAATAATATAGCCAAATATTCAATCCAAGGTTGGTTGAGTAGGATCAAATAGGAATGTCACAATCGAAGTTCAAACCTTAACCAAATATGATACTAAATGAATGTAATCAAAAAATCAAATTTCAAACCCTAATGATGAAAGAATAAACCGTACCATAAAAATTTAGAAGTGTAAGTAGGTCTAATTCAAGAGAATGTAAATAAATAAACTAATAATTTTAAAGAATATTCTAAGAAAATCAATTAAATAAGTATTGATAAACATATTGATGGTGTCAGATTTTCATTGATGTCAAAAAGGTCTTGCAGGATCTTGGGTTGATATTAGTAAACTTTTGAAGGTCACCTTTCAGGAGGTAAGTGCAAGAGGTTAATGCATGTTAAGGTTATACTTCAAAAGATAAGGTTTTGCTTCATATGTGTGTTCATCAAGAGTTGTGTGAAGTTGTTGACAGGAGCAGGAGACATCATCTTGTGTGTTCTTTCCATTGAGTATGGTCAAGTGTTGTGTCATTCAGATTGAGTTGATGATAATACAGACAGATACAAGACTCATGGTTATGATAGTCTTGTTTGATCTGCTTGTTTACATTGTTTGTTGATGCTCACATATTATGGACAGGTGATATCAAAGGTTGAGAGGATCTCAGTTGAACAATATATGATGCTTGTGCTTCAAATTTTGAATATTCACAATATAGGAGTTATTTCATTCACATTCAATATTCTCACTCTTATTGGTGTGGTTCTCATGGTGTGTAGTTGGTGTTGGATTGAGTTGAATGCAGTTCTGATGATCTTGTTTAAGGTTGTCATCATCATCAAGGATCTTCATCAGAGGGTAGATGTTGTGCATTGCATATGTCAATGGTATTAAGGTTTGATCATGGCAGATGGCAGAGTTAAGGTTTGTTTTACAGATGGCAGATGGCAGAGCACTTCATATGACTGTGTTAGATTTTGACTTATAAAAATTTCAAAACAATAATCTAAATCTCTCAAAGTTTTAACAAGGTTCAAAGTGTTCACAAGGTGCTCTAAATGCCAATCACATTCTATATGCACTTTTGTTATGAAAAGATGTTGACTTGTTATTGCAAGTAAATCACTTAAGAGTGACTTGTTAAAGGGTGTGTTTCACATATAAATGACCGGTCTCCACAAAAGCCTTCAAAGTCTTCATTATTCAAATGGAGATAAAAAGTTTTTTTTAAAGTTAGAACCTTTTTTTCCTCCCATTTTTGGCGGCCACTTATGAGGCATTTAATAAATTCTTTTTGAGCTATTTTAAAGGCTATCTTTTAGCCTACCAAAGGGGTCTTAAGTCATGGTTTCCCCTTTTACTTTTTGATCGGTCTCTTTTTATATTCAAAAAAGCTCTAAAAAAATAAAAAGCCATATTTAAATGTGTAGTACGAATTTGTTAGAAATTCATAAAGATTTTTTCTCAAGACTATTTTTAGTCTATTTCTAAAGGCAGCCTTTTGAGGATTTTTTTGAAGGTTTTTATGAAGATAGAAAGTTTTTATTTCATGGTAAATGAATGTTAAAGTGGGAGTCATAGTGAATGTGCCTTTTTGAGGCTATATTTAGCATATTTTTAATGGCAGACTTTGTGAGATTGAAAGGAGTTTTTTTAATAAGTTTTTAAAGCATTTTTTTAAAGATTATTTTGACACTTTTTGAAGTGTTAAAGGTAGCAAATGAAGAATACTTGTTATGAGAAGAAGATAAAAAGTCTTTTTGCAGGTGTATGATTTTATTGGAAGCATAAGAGTTTTTGTTTTTCAGATGGACATTTGCAGAGGATTTTGTATGGGAAGAAGAATATGAATTGGACGGAGGAGTTGAAGACATTTTTTTTGGGAGCTATTTTTATATAGATTGAAGATAATTTTTGCAGAAAGAAGAGAATATGAAGAGTTTTTAAAATGAGAATATGAAAGAAAATTTTCATAATTTTGTATATAAGTTTTTTCTTTTCAGGAGAATGTATTATTATTTTGCAGGAGGATAAAGAATATCATTGTTGAAAAGAAAATGAAGAATGTGAAGGAGAAGATCAAGAGTTTGAGAATATGAAAGATTTTCTTCTTAATGAAGATTAAATTTTATTGAAGATTTTTTATAGATCATATTTGTAAAAGAAATTTGAAGAGGAAAATTGCAGAGAGAAGATGGAACATTGAAAGTTATGAGAAATTTTTTATTAACAAGAGAAAATTGATTATTTGTTTTCAGATTGAAGATATGTAGAGGAGAGGAATTCCATCAGTTTTTTCATTTATAATTTTATTGTAGGTGCTCCATGGAATATGAAAAGACATTCAATCTTTATACATTGGTCATGCAGGTGTTTTGATAAGACATATAAAGATGTAGTGTTGTTGAGTGAATGAATATACAGGATTAATTTTGAATATCTGAGTTTTGAATATGATTTGGGTTGATGAATAGAATGGCCATTTGACAAACACATGTGAGAGAAGAAGTGTTTTGTATTGAAACAGAGAAACCCTCTGAGTTCTTAATTTGTTTTGTATTAGGGGTTGGTGCTCCTTGAAGTTGGTGCTTCTAGACAGTATGCCAGTGAGGCTTCTAGGTCAGTGAGACACATATTGTAGCGAGTGAGGCTTCTTTGTAGCCAGTGAGGCAGTTTTGACTGGGTTTTTACCCCATAAGGGTTTTCCACTTGTGAAAAGCATGTGTTAAGTTTCATGGTGTCTTCATCTATATGTGTGTATATTAGTGCTTTGTTTATTAAGTTTTATTCACATCTTTCATTATTAATCTTGTGCACAAATCATTAATGTATTCCTCTCTATTTGTTCTGTAAGATAAAGTTTGCAAAAAGTTTAAAAAGATTTGAAAACTAATTCAACACTGATTCGCCCCCCCTCTCAGTGTTGTCCTAAACTCCTACAATTGGTATTAGAGCCTAGGTTCCCTTTTTGAAGTCTAATAGACTCGGGTAGATCCTGTGTTTGGAGTACCATGGGAAAGAAGAATAGAAATAAGGTCTTGAATAGAGAAAAGATTGATGATGATCAAAAACAAGCCTCAGTTAAGACTAGCAAAAAGAATGATCCTCCAGTTGAGAATTTTGATAAAAAAGAAGACTTCAATATGAATGTAAAAAGACAAGAGCTTGATGAAAATTTTGTTGTTGAGATTAATAATGAAGATGATTATGAGATTGATATGGAAGGTGAGCTCATTTGTGCCCTTGATGAGATTAACAAACTCAAAATGGAGAACAAAAGGTTAAAATTGCAACTTCAAGAGGAAAAGGAATCCAAGACAAAAATTCTTTCAAATCTACAAGATGCAGAAAAATAGATAATAGATTTGAAGGCTCAAATTGCAGAAGTTAAGAAAATAAAAGAAGATGTCAATAATCAGCTAAAGGTCAAAGAAGTTGATTGTGAAAAGTATGAATCTGTGAAAAGTATGAATCTGAAATAGTTTCTTTAAGAAAGGAGTTAGAAAAGGCATCCTCTAAGTTGCACAAGAATATATTGTTTGAAAAGAATACTAAAGAAGGAGAGTGTTCCAAAGTCAGAAATCCTCTTGCTGCTCCTAAGGAAGACAAGAAGATAGCAAAAGATAAAGCTCCTGTTGATGTAAGAGAAAGAACAAACATACCTCCACCTATTAGGCAATACCATTCAATAAGGTATAATTATTCTCAGTTTCATGGATATTGTTATTCTTGTCATAGCTATGGTCATAGAGCTAGAAATTGTAAGACTTATGCCAGAAATAATGTTGAGTGGCATAAGAACAAAAGTCTTTCTAGAATGACAAATAAGAATTCTAATGCAATATGTTACTACTGTAACCAAGTTGGTCACATAGAAATAGACTGTTGGATGCATGGAAGATATGATTATGGAAGTACTTTTGGCATGTCAAAGAGATATGATTCCTTTACTTCTCTAATTGGTTATAATGTCACATGCTTTAAGTGTCATAATCTTGGGCATAAGGCACAGTTTTGCAGGAATAGATTGAAGACATCTAGAGCAGATACCTTGAGCAAAGAAAAGAAAAGGTTTATACAGGTTTGGAAAAGAAAAGAAAGTCAGGACAAGAAGGATCCTAAACTTGTGCATCTTGCACAAGTTACATCATTAGTTGGATAACTAAGAGCATGACGTGAGGGGGAGTTATTCACGTTCTATCAAGTATCCCCGAAAGGTTTCAGGAAGAAGATCATTTGATGTTTATCATTTTGATGATCTTGTTTTGTTGGTTTTGGATTCATCTTTGATATTGTTTATGTGTAACAGTGATACAGGTGATCAGTGGTTTGTGATGTGATGTCATATTGCAGTTAAGATGTTCAAGGGTTCCAAGCACAAAGAGTTTGATAGAGTTAAGTGATTTGGTTTTTTCTTTGTCATATCATGTTAATACTTACAAAGATTGAGTTGTCATGGTGTTACAGTTCTTGTGAGTGAGATTGGGAAGTTCAAAATCAATTAGGATGTTCTCAAGGTGCTCAGATGTTTGATTATGTGGGCTAAGGAGGTTACAAATGGAAGGAGTCAATTAATATTCTTGTCTCTACATTTGGTTTTGCAAAGTGGTGTTGTAGGAAGAACTTGATGATGCAGTTAGTTTGTTGATCTGGTTATTTGATGAGCTAGTTTGAATGTCAAAGTCAAGTGGCAGTAGTTCTTGTGTAGTACAGTTTGTTTCAGATGTAGTTTTGCAATTTATATCAGATTTGACTTTGTGTTGCAAAAAGGTATCTTGTGCAGGAGGATGATCTTTAATGAATGTTCATTGGTGTAATAATTTAACATGTTCTTTGTTGGTCTTCATCATTAATATGATTCATGAAGGTATGATTCTAGTTTTGGAGTGGTATCAGGTGTCCATGATCTATGACATGTTCAGTGAATGCAAGGTGTTGATAAGTTGTTAAAGAATTTAATGCTCATAGAGATTGATGATGTTGAATGTCCTGTCCTATTCATATCATGTTGGTGCTCACAAAGGATCTTGGATAGATGTTTTCTTATGTTGCCTGAGAAGGTTGAAAATGGAAGAAGTTAAATTCTTGTCTCTGCATTTGGTTTTGCAAAGTGTTGTTGCAGAAAGATCTTGTTGTGTAGTCTTGATGGGCTGATTTGAATTACAAGGTTAAAAAGGAATCAGTTCTTATGTTGTGAAAAGTGTCTTGTGCAGAATAGGAGGATGGTATTCATCAAATAGTCTTCATTTTTTTTTATGATCTTCATTTTTTTTGTCAAAAAGGGTGTGCAAGAATAAGATTGGTTGTAGGATGATAGTTCAGACAGAGTTCTTCAAGCTATGACATTGATGGTGATATCTTGTATTTCTTCAGAGGAAGGTATGTCTTGTATTAGAAATAACAGATGACAATGTTCAAAAAGGTTGGTCTTTTGCTGGTTTCAGGACTGTTATCATCATAAATCATTCTTGTTCAAAGGATAACAGGAGTTTATGTCTTCAAAGCCCTCATAATGCATTGTTTTTGTAAATGTTATGATCAAGCTTTAACATCTTTCAGTGGAGTTGTTCTCAGGGGAGTTAATTCAAGCTTTGTCATCAGATGTCAAAAAGGGGGAGAAAGAAAAATTACATCATAAAGTTTTGCCATCAATGACAAAGGGGGAGATTGATGGTGTTAGATTGTCATTGATGTCAAAAAGGTCTTACAGGATCTTGGGTTGATATTAGTAAACTTTTGAAGGTCACCTTTCAGGAGGTAAGTGCAAGAGGTTAATGCATGTTAAGGTTATACTTCAAAAGATAAGGTTTTGCTTCATATGTGTGTTCATCAAGAGTTGTGTGAAGTTGTTGACAAGAGCCGGAGACATCATCTTGTGTGTTCTTTCCATTAAGTATGGTAAAGTGTTGTGTCATTCAGATTGAGTTGATGATAATACAGACAGATACAAGACTCATGGTTATGATAGTCTTGTTTGATCTGCTTGTTTACATTGTTTGTTGATGCTCACATATTATGGACAGGTGATATCAAAGGTTGAGAGGATCTCAATTGAACAACATATGATGCTTGTGCTTCGAATTTTGAATATTCACAATATAGGAGTTATTTCATTCACATTTAATATTCTCACTCTTATTGGTGTGGTTCTCATGGTGTGTAGTTGGTGTTGGATTGAGTTCATTATAGTTATGATGATCTTGTTTAAGGTTGTCATCATCATCAAGGATCTTCATCAAAGGGTAGATGTTGTGCATTGCATATGTCAATGGTATTAAGGTTTGATCATGGCAGATGGCAGAGTTAAGGTTTGTATTACAGATGGCAGATGGCAGAGCACTTCATATGACTGTGTTAGATTTTGACTTATAAAAAGTTCAAAACAATAATCTAAATCTCTCAAAGTTTTCACAAGGTTCAAAGTGTTCACAAGGTGCTCTAAATGCCAATCACATTCTATATGCACTTTTGTTATGAAAAGATGTTGACTTGTTATTGCAAGTAAATCACTTAAGAGTGACTTGTTAAAGGGTGTGTTTCACATATAAATGACCGGTCTCCACAAAAGCCTTCAAAGTCTTCATTATTCAAATGGAGATAAAAAGTTTTTTTTTTAAGTTAGAACCTTTTTTTCCTCCCATTTTTGGCGGCCACTTATGAGGCATTTAATAAATTCTTTTTGAGCTATTTTAAAGGCTATCTTTTAGCCTACCAAAGGGGTCTTAAGTCATGGTTTCCCCTTTTCCTTTTTGATCGGTCTCTTTTTATATTCAAAAAGCTCTAAAAAAATAAAAAGCCATATTTAAATGTGTAGTACGAATTTGTTAGAAATTCATAAAGATTTTTTCTCAAGACTATTTTTAGTCTATTTCTAAAGGCAGCCTTTTGAGGATTTTTTTGAAGGTTTTTATGAAGATAGAAAGTTTTTATTTCATGTTAAATGAATGTTAAAGTGGGAGTCATAGTGAATGTGCCTTTTTGAGGCTATATTTAGCATATTTTTAATGGCAGATTTTGTGAGATTGAAAGGAGTTTTTTTGATAAGTTTTTAAAGCATTTTTTTAAAGATTATTTTGACACTTTTTGAAGTGTTAAAGGCAGCAAATGAAGAATACTTGTTATGAGAAGAAGATTAAAGGTATTTTTGCAGGTGTATAATTTTATTGGAAGCATAAGAGTTTTCGTTATTCAGATGGACATTTGTAGAGGATTTTGTATGGGAAGAAGCATATGAATTGGACGGAGGAGTTGAAGACATTTTTTTTTGGGAGCTATTTTTATATAGATTGAAGATAATTTTTGCAGAAAGAAGAGAATATGAAAGAAAATTTTCATAATTTTGTATATAAGTTTTTTTCTTTTCATGAGAATGTATTATTATTTTGCAGGAGGATAAAGAATATCATTGTTGAAAAGAAAATGAAGAATGTGAAGGAGAAGATCAAGAGTTTGAGAATATGAAAGATTTTCTTCTTAATGAAGATTAAATTTTATTGAAGATTTTTTATAGATCATATTTGTAAAAGAAATTTGAAGAGGAAAATTGCAGAGAGAAGATGGAACATTGAAAGTTATGAGAAATTTTTTATTAACAGGAGAAAATTGATTATTTGTTTTCAGATTGAAGATATGTAGAGGAGAGGAATTCCAACAATCTTTTCATTTATAATTTTATTGCAGGTGCTCCATGGAATATGAAAAGACATTCAATCTTTATACATTGGTCATGCAGGTGTTTTGATAAGACATATAAAGATGCAGTGTTGATGAGTGAATGAATATACAGGATTAATTTTGAATATCTGAGTTTTGAATATGATTTGGGTTGATGAATAGAATGGCCATTTGACAGACACATGTGAGAGAAGAAGTGTTTTGTATTGAAACAGAGAAACCCTCTGAGTTCTTAATTTGTTTTGTATTAGGGGTTGGTGCTCCTTGAAGTTCGTGCTTCTAAATAGTATGCCAGTGAGGCTTGTAGGTCAGTGAGACCTCTCAATTGTCAGTAAGACACATATTGTAGCGAGTGAGGCTTCTTTGTAGCCAGTGAGGCATGTTTTATCAGTTAATTGTAGCCAATGAGGCTTCTTTGTAGCCAATGAGGCATGTTTTATCAGTTAAGCCAGTGAGGTAGTTTTGAGTGGTTTTTTTTACCCCAGAAGGGTTTTCCACTCATGAAAAGCATGTGTTAAGTTTCATGGTGTCTTCATCTATATGTGTGTATATTAGTGCTTTGTTTATTAAGTTTTATTCACATATTTCATTATTAATCTTGTGCACAAATCATTAATGTATTCCTCTCTATTTGTTCTGTAAGAGAAAGTTTACAAAAAGTTTAAAAAGATTTGAAAACTAATTCAACACTAATTCACCCCCCCCTCTCAGTGTTGCCTAAACTCTTACACATATACCCTAGGAATAAGAGTTGTCAATGGTAAACATACTATAATTAAATATTCATTTTTTTAATAATAAATACAAGTACTTAACTCTTAATCAATGTGAAAATGTGAAATATGACTCTACGAGATGTCTCAAAGTGATTCTTCTATATTGTAGAAAATTAGGGCAATTCAATGGACCAAAATATGTAGAAACTATTAGGTTTATTTCTGCACTTGTGGAATAGGACTTGTGAGTTTGGAACAAACCTAGACAGATAATTTTAATCTTTACTAAATTCTATAATTTCACTTTCAACTCAACTTAATGCTCTTAGTTTGATCTTTACATAAAAACTTGGTTTATGTGCTCAAGAGTTTGCACATGACAAGGATAATTACACTTTTATGTCAAACCCCTATAAGAATGCCAAGTTACCAATCTTTAAGATAAGATTGAGAAATAGTCATGCAATATGCCCTAGATTGTTGATATAGTGTATGGTTACTATATGCTCATAATGTGTGGAAGAGGCGCTCTTTCACAGTCATTAGGTGCTCCAAATGAATCAATATTATTCATTTTATACAACTTCCCATGTGTTAGATGAAATATTTCATGTATCAACTAAGCAAACAACAACAGTTAGATGGAGGGAAAAAAATGATCCCAAATTTCATTTTTGAATTTTAAAACCTAAGAGGTCATTTTAACAAGTGCAATTCTAACCCAAGATAGCAAAATGGGCAAATTTACAAACAAAACTAATTCTTTGAAATGAGTGCAAGATAAAAACATAGTTATATGTCTACTCTTAATTTAAATTGTGTCACTTATATACATATTATTACATAAAAATAACCTGACTAAAATATTAAAAATAAAAAGATTGTGAAATATACAAATTTCACCGCTAAAAAATAAACATGTGTAAATAATATTTATAATTTTATAAATTTATACTAAAATGTCTAAGATAAACAGCTTTTTAATTTGAAGTTTGACTAAATTTTTTTTTTTCCCAAAATTAAAAAAATTAAAAAAAATAAATATGAGCAATGGATAAGTGGATGGATGATTTCAAAGAAGCCTCCCTGACTCCAAGAAAAAAAAAAAACTTTCCCATCATGGCTATTTCTGAAAAAAATCATGAGAACTGATGGACATTGACACTTTTATTTTTTTAAAAGAACACATCGCTGATTGTGAATGTTTTGTAAGGAAGACAACGATTTCGTAGAATGTTTCACTCGAAGACTTTTGTAGATCTGTCATGCATGACGAAATGCTAACAGAATTTTATTAATAAATTAAATTTAAATAATTGAAAGAACAATTTAATTGTTTTATTCAATTTAATAAATTGAAAGAACAATTTCCTCAATGTCCATAACAAGTCCTCCTATCACGGAAATATATATGACTCGTCACAAACATCATTTATATATCACGAGGACTAACTCAACGCACTAAGTCCGGTCACTATAATTATCTTCGCTAAAATATCAAACTTTATATGTCTTCCCTAAGAATGTTAGGATGATCTTGATGATTTTGAAATAAATGAGTGAGTGTTTTTAAATATAAAAATTAAGCACACAAATCAATGTGTTAGGTTGGCTTAAAATGGGTAGTCAAAGGTTGCCAAAGACAATAATTTTAAATTTTAAATTTTAAAAATTTGGAGATGAAGTTTGCAATTGATCTGCCAATTTGATTCATGGTGATTGATAACACATCTTAGGATTAAGGATGCAAATATGGGGATTTTTGAGTAGGGATTAAGACATGTGAGGTTATAAGCTGATTTCAAACAAGAATATGTTGTTTGTAAGCTAATTATTACATTTAAAACACTCTAATTAAAACTAGCCAAAAATATAAGGAAAAAAGGTATGTGTATACAATTTTGCCCATTACAAATATGCATAGCTCTAACATAGATGGTAGAATTTATTATTTTATTTCAATTTATTTTTGAAACCATACTTAATATAATTGGCATCCATTAAATTTGAGAAATTAAATTAGATTGCATTTGTTGCATTACTAACTTAGAATTTTATATAAACAAAAAATGAAGAACAAAGATTTTATGGGCTAAGTAAATTTTTTTTCAAGATGCACGATTTTTGAAAGACATTTAATTATTATAGAGGATAGAAGGGCTTAAAAGAATATATTTTCAATGAAAAATAATGTAGTGTATGATGTACCAACATAAATGATAAATATTCATTTTAAATTTTCCACACAAATAAATATCTATACCTATTTAATTGTATTTAAATCATGGATTTGGAATTTTATTTAATTAAATTGAAAAAAATGTTTATCTATGTGAATAAATTACAGACAATAGTGTAATGGTGAAAATTAAATAGTTATTCCCTTTTCCCTTATGTTTTGGACCCACTTCAATTACAATGTGTTAAAAACAATCACTAGCCTACCATGGGCACATTCATTCACAAATTTAGTTAATGATATCAAACATCTCATTCCCCTTTATTACTATCACAAACTTACATATTTGAACTATTATGTGATTTTGTTGAAAGTGCAAATGAGACACCCCCAATTTAATTCTATAAAACCCCTAATGCACTTATACTTATAACAAGATTGACGTGCCTTTGATTTAATTTATTTTGATTCTATATTTAATTAGCTTTGTTTCCCCCTTAGATCAAACATGCATATGTGGGACCCCTATGGCAGTCTCTTCCCCTCCTATCTAGATGTGAAAATTTTCTAGGACAAAATATACCACTTCACATTGTGTGCATGGGGCTACAATGGATAGAGTTAGAGATGAATTTTTACAATTAAATAGCCATGAGATGAATTTAGAAGTCAATCAAACAAAAAAGTACAAAAAATGTGTGAATGGTGAATTGTAAGGCACAACCATTAACCAAACAATTTTTTCTTTCATTTTTACACCTTTTATAGTAAGATGGAAAAATTTGAAAGCAATGTTAGATGAAGTGTGTTTCATGCTCTTCATCATGACTTATATATAAGTAATGTTTTTTTCTTGATGACTCATTGAAGATAGTTACTCCCAATGCTATCTACTCCAATTGTGAATGTCGATAACAAGCATGTACAATGATAGTCACCTTCTTTTTATGATAGTATTATTTTTTAATCTCGTTATATGGCTGAATGCTTAGTTATGTACAAAGTAAACCACCAATAAGATTATTGCATAAGGTAATTTATGGATGGTCCAATGAAGGATGGTCTAGCCTTGTAGCCAACATTAATAACACACACAAATCATGACAAACCATAGAGTTTCATATAAAGAATGACAATATATTCTTTAACATAAGATTGCACAATTATTGCCTTGTGTACAACCACATGAATTTGTTGCAATGGGTTGTCTTACATCCTAGGCCGCTGCTTTAATTACACTAAGATTATACAAAGGGATAGTCACCACACATGCTTCCTACATGGATATAAAAACTATACCATATAACACCACTTCCAAAACTTGCGACAAGATATATAATAATAACAAGTGAAAAATAACTTCAAAATTCTACCACTAACTTATTATAATGACACCCGCCTAACCTCTTATATATTTTGCTAGACCTAATTCCATATCATGCTCCTTGTACCTTTACTTAACCTCCCAAACCTCACCCCTTGCTGCAAAACTCAATCTCTAACCTTCTACCATACCATGTCTTCTTCACTTCTTTATAACAATTCTCAACCAATTATATATAGCATCCTCAAGTTCCCCAAATGATCCACATCAACCACAAGATGGTGTAAAGCTCAAAACCACATGAAACATATTGTCAACTTGTTATAACAAACTTACAAATTATAATGGTAAAATGGTGGAGAATATCCATAGACAACCATGCACATCCTTAACATCAAATATAACTTCCTCAAATATTCATCCTTTGGCACAAAATCAAAATAACCTTTTATCAAATAGAAACATACCCACCAAGAAGCCAATTCCTCAATGCAATGAAATGTGCTAACTCTTCTCACAAAGTCCTAAACCGTAAACTAACAAGCACACAAACTACTAAACCTAACCACAATTCCCACTTCTCTAGACATGACAAGATTTCCATAATGCTTATGAATGCACTTGTATCAAGTATGCTTTAGTGTCTTGAAATATTTTTTCTTTCCACTTTGTAAATGATCTATGTTGTATGTATGAGATTATCAATTTTTAAAAATAATTCCATAAATGTTCCAACAAGTAATTTTCTACATAATCTATTCTTATGGTTCATTTACCAAATTTAGTTTCATCCTTGTTATACTTATACCTCTTTGAATTAACTATCTTGTTTATGTTAGTGTCTTCATCTTTCACTAATTTTTTTTGGTTAAATTTCCACATTTTTCACAAAATCCTTTTATACATATCATCAAAATATTCACATTGTCATTAGATTTATCACATATGATGGAGGCGATCAATTTCCTAACTCATTTAGGAGGTGCATTTTCAACACCATTAGTTTCTTCACTTAGTTTTTAGAAAACCTTTAAATAAAAAAAATGAATTCACGGTGGTGATGATAGAAACACACTTCAAGGACTTTTTTTTTGGATTCACATACCAAAACCTTACCATTTCAAACATCCATTTCTTAGTATTCACAGTTTAAAATTTAATATTTAATTATAAGTTATTTTGTACACACATTATGCTTAAATTCATGATAGATATATATTTATTAAAAAAATTAAACTTTAATAATGTATATCATTATTCAAATCCAAGAATGTGTGTCACACACTATTATTTTTTTGGCTATAGGTTTAAAAATGAATTTCATACTTTTTGACTAAGTTAGGCTAGTTAGAAAATATTAAATTTAATGTTTCTAAAAAGTCATACTGAAAAAAATAATTATTTGCTTAAAAAATACAAATATATGTGTCAGATTCACCTATGCATCACTTCCTCATATACAATATTTAACTAAAAAATACTTTTGTTACTCAAATTAAGTTAGCTGGAATGACATATACTTCTTTTCTTAAAAAAAAATTCTAGTTCCTCTTTGAAATGTTTGATTTTCACCAAATTAATTTGAATCTATTTAGGAAATAGTAGTCCATAAATTACATTCAATTTCTTACAAGTTTTATTGCCACACTTTCTTACATTTTGTAGATAAATACTTCTATTTGTTATATGTTGCTTAAATTTTCCTGGTAACATTTTAATTTCCATTTCCACTTAACGCCATTGTTTTGTCGATTGTGATCTTTCCCTGACCAAGATATTTCTAAAATTACTATTGTTATCAACATCACCCTCCTTGAAATTTTTTTATTAGTGGAATGAGAACTTTTACCAATGAAAAATAAACCTCTGGCCACATTTTCTATGACATATTTTTCTATATCTTTTCTCTTCTTGCTTAGAACTCTATAGTCAACAATTCTAAGGGATCCTTCATTTCATGATAGGTAAGAAGAAGAGATGCTAACAATTGGGCATGACCAATTACAGTATAACCACTAAAATAGACATCAAATATATTTTTTAACTATTTATTAATCAGATTCCTGGGCATCTTTTTTTATTGTGTGTAGGATCTTATTTTCTCAATGTCAATCTTAAATAAATGATGGATCAGTAAGGGAAATGGTTGGTCACCCTCTTGAATAATATCCATATGACCTTAGCCCTCCGCTCCAATATCAACTCAAGATAAACTTGAGCCTCTCTAATATAGCTTCAAGAGATTGAATATAATATTGAAGTTGTCCTTGGACTCTTTAATATCAATATGATGAACTTGGGTCTCCTCTCCAATATTAACTTAAGGGTTGACCTAATTTATAGTATTTACTTGAATCTAGGCATTTAATCTTATATCAACTTAAAGTTGGGCATCCTGTTTAATTATATTAACTTTAGGTTGGGCATATCCTCTAATTATAAGTAATTATAAGTAGTGAAAGAATATAATTTCAATTCTAATATATAGAACCAATAATTAAAAGGAATCCTAATAATTATTATAGTTGGTATAATTTAAACTTTCAACCCTTAAATCTTACAACCCAAACCCTAAAGCCTAAATCATTAACCCTAAACCTAATAACTAAATTGTCAATATATAAACCTTAAATATGAACCCTTAACCCTATTTTTATTATAAACCTTTATCTGTAAATCCTAAATTGTAAATAAGCTAAACTATAAAACATAATTTATATAAACCAAGAAAACCATATACCATAGATTAGATAAATCATAAACCCTAAATTCAAAATGATAAAATCCTCATAAAATATAAGTTAAAACCATTGAGCATTGAAAATAAACCATAAGAGCTAAAATCCCAAAACCTTTTTAATATAACCCTAAATCCCTAATCATAAACCATACACCATTAATCAAGTAGAACTCCAAACCTTAAATAATAGGTTACTCTAAATCAAAAATCTTCAACCATAAACATTTTTATTCAATAAATCATGAAATTTAAACCATAAGAACCAAACTCTATTTATAGTAAATTGTAAACCATAAATTATAAATCCTAAAATTTGAACCTTAAATCCCTAAAACCTAAACTCCAAACCCAAAACCTTTAAACCCTAAATCAAAAACTTTGAACTTTTTTGTTAAACTTGAATCCCTAAATCATAAATTAATTAATCTATTTGAACCTAAAATATATGCTAGGTAAACAATTTACCATCTAAAATAAAACCTAAATCCCAAATTATAATTTTTAATAAGTTACCTAAATCATAAACACTAAGTGAATTAAAAACCTAAACGATAAATAGTTCTACTATGACAGGCGAATCTTAACTTCTCTAAACCCTACACCATAACCATAAATGGGATGAATAATAACTCACTCTAAAATCCAAAGATTAAACTACTAATTATAAACTATAAATTGTAAATCTTGAACTCTAAATCCTTAACCCTAAAGCCCCAACATTATATGTTAAATTGTAAACCCTAAACCATAATCCTTAAATCCTAAAACATATACTTTGAACCCCAAACTATGATTTTAAAATCATAAGTCTTAAATTCTAAACTATTAGGCCTAATACATATATGATAAATTTTAGACCCTAAACTATAGACAATAAACTCCAAACTCATTTATCATAAATACTAAATGATAAACCTTTATTTGTAAGGACTAAACCTTTAACAAAAAATCTTAATCCTTATATACATAATGTAATGAAATAACTTGCACACTAGAGTAATTGCTAAAAATACTTAATAATACTTGATAATAATAAGTAACTTATAGGGGGAAATCTCTAAAAGTGTTCAATAATTGTTTTTAATAATATGATGCCAATAAACTAACCACTACCTCCTATATATATCATATTTATGCCATGGATGCCACCCAAATTTATTTAACTACCTATATAAGACTATATTGATAATCATATAACTTAATTAAGAGTTATATTAGCCACAAGCTGACTATACGTATCCTATGCTCACTATAAGATTAAGGAAATAGCACATAAATTATAAATTTAAATGTTTTCCTTATCACACCTAGAAGAAACTCTTATCACTCAAATTAATCACTCTCACCTTTGATATACTTATATTTTTGGTAAGCCAAATGACCCAATATACCATGCACCTCCCTATATATTGAGTAAAACATTAAAAAATTTATTGTATGAAAGACTAATTCTTTTAATATTTTGAACTTTTCAATATATCTTCTGGTAATAGAAGCAAATATGTACATGAGAAAACAATGGTATGGGAGAGGACTATAACACAAGAGAAATGTGTTGGGTTTATTTGAGGCCTAGGAATTGATGTAGTATGATCCTTCACTTCACTACATCCTTTATATAGAGAATCTAATCTAGCAAATAATGACAAATCACTAGAAAAAGGGATAGGGTAGAGAAGGAATCATTGAGGTAAACATCTAGAAAATGAGATAGAAGAATGTCAAGAAAAAATGATATTAGGGAAATATTTAGTAATCTTCTTATCACCCCTACCTTTATAGTCCTCAAATATACCTCTTGATCATCACTATTTAGGATGCAAGAATGTAATCTTGGTAAATGTTGTGTTTGTTGTAGTATAGAGAAGAATTACGAAGCAAAACTATGTGTATTAATGACCCCATGTTAATTAGATTATATTTTTAAAATGCATATAAAACAAAAAAAATAACTAACTAAACAATAATTTAAAATAGAAAATAGTAGAAAAGAAAACATAGTATAATTTAAATGTAAAAAATGATGTATCAAATATAAATATCTATAACATTACATATATGATACAACTTAATGCCAAATTAAATTTGCGAAAAAATGATTTTATGAAATATTTTACAATTTCAAATACTTATAAACATTAAAACCCATTACAAACCTCAATGGCGACCCTTCATAACATATAACAAGATACTTTTACATATCTACTCAAGGTGGACCATTATAGGTGGAAACTCAATATATAAGAAGATACTTTTACATATTCACTCAAGGTGGATCATTCAAGGTGGAATTTTAACATATAACAAAATACTTTTATATATCCATTCTAGTTGGACCATTATATGTGGAATCTTAACATATAACTGGATACTTTTACATATCCACTCAAGGTGGACCATAATACGTGGAATCTTAACATATAAGAAGATACTTTTACATATCCACTTAAGGTGGACCATTATAGGTGGAATATTCAGAGATACTATATGGTTTCTCAATCAAATAGGAAATAAAACATTTTTTTTTGGGGGTTGATGTAGGATAGCCAATAAACTAGGGATGCTCCTCCATCAAACATTCCCAGTAAAACCGCGGGCACCCCGAGCAGAAACCACTACCGGTTTGAAGCAAAGGTCACATATTCCTTCCTAACAGAGGAGGGATTCCCAAAAAGGAGTGCACGGAAGGCTTTCAGAAGCAGCTTAGTGTTTCTGCAAAATCCCCTAAAGCCACGATTGGTTTTGCGCTGGTGATAATTCTGCAGAGTTCCCGAAGCAGTCCATGCTGCTTTTGAGTGTTGATGATCTGAAGTGCCTATTGATTGGAAAGGATCTACCGATAATTGAGAAATGTGATTGCTAGATAAATTGAATTCTGGGGAGGGTGGCGTTTCCAAGGCTTCTTTGAGACAATGAACGTGGATGTTGTAGTTTGTGGAGACGTAAGCCCATCCCCGGTTTCTTTGACCACACAGATTACAGGGATTCGCTGACAAGTTTTTAAAGAGACGGAGTGTATAGGTGTTCATTGTGTAGGTTTCTGGAAGATGTGCACAGCAGGGATGAAGAGCGTCACCATTCACACTGCAGTAATACCTCAATCCCGATACAGATTTCTCACAAGCGGAGCACCACAGACTGTCTTTTTCAACGGGGCTTGACAACAATTGCATCTTTGCAGCACTTAATGGATGGGGAATGGAAGGAGAAGCCGTGGCACAGAAATTGTGCAGATCGTAGTTACAGGCATTACATCTATATCGCCATTCTGTACCTTTTTCTTTGCACCCGTCACATATGTATGCCTCTTGCAGATCAACTGCCACAAGCCTGTGGCCGTGGCTTCGAACACTTATGCCTTCCAACATTCTAAAATTTCTCACAGAAATGATTTGAAGTCTTGTGCACAAAGACATGCGCTCTTGTTAACCCTTTTCCGTTAGCAAGTTCATATAGACCGCAGTTACAATATTATATCAAGTAGTTTTAGGATAAAAGATTGGGATGAGATCGAGCTGACTTTTTCATCCGTGAAATCATTACAATCCAAGTCTCATCCCTTATAGTGTCAGGGGTCTTACATTTAGCAAGACTTGAACCCTGGTGAATTAATTTAGAACCTTTCAACTTCACCAATAAAACAAAGACCCTTCGACAAGGTAATAAATTTTGAATATCCTAAATACTTATTTAGTCTAGGTTAGTTTTTTAGGATGTTATTTAATATTGTATAATAAATACATCTTTCTACAAAAATTAATTTAAGTTCATTAATTAAATTATTATGACAAATAAATATGTCACCTAAGTTTTAAAAAAAAAAATCTTTTGAATCTTGTAGACTCGAATATAACTAGCAATCGCACCTTAGTGTGCAATGGGTACATCGAGATAACATGTAGATAAAAGTAATTAGTGGTTTCTTGAGAAGAGATCATACAATTTTGTTGGTGGTGAGAAGAGAGTAAATTAAATATATTGACATGCATGTAAGTAAAGTTGTTTTTTGTTTCGGTCAATTATTTGTAATTGATAGTGCCCTTTACTAGTCATCTTTTTGTTTCTCAAGCACTTTGAACCCATCCTATTGAAATGGCAAGCCTAGGTATAGACTTGACAAGACTTTCCTTTCATCATGACTATCTTCTTGCAAGAGTTTCATCATCAATATCTATCAATGGATCAGGAGAGGAAATATGGTGCAAATTCCATGGATGGTAGCTATTTGAGATTCTTTCCCAATGGGCTTAGTTAGAAGGAGTTTCATTATCAGTGTCTATCAATGGATCTAGAGATGTACGATACAAATTCCATGGATGGTAGCTATTTGAAATTTTTCCCAATGTGCTGTAATATCTTTTTCCAATGAACCGACATCATTGTGAATGTTTCTAAATGGCTAGTATATGACCAGTTTACTCCAATAGAATGCTTGGAAACATTGATAGTTTATTGTTGGGATTGTGGTGAAATGACGAGAGACTTGGACAATAGCTGGTGTGAAGCATTCTTTGCATTTGTTGAATTTTTGAGATGTTGTAGATATCCAAAAATGGTCAGGCCGACACCACACATTCCACCATCTCACTAACAACACATCAACATCTTCTTCACACTAACTGAACCCTCTTTTGTCCATTTATCTAATTTAATTAAATAAATTACAAATTATTTAATTAAATTCCCCCCTTCATCCATTTATCCTAATTAATTAAGTAAATTTCATTTTATTTGATTAATTCCATGTTTCATTTCCGCTTAGCCCTAATCAATTAAATAAAATTTATTTAATTTAATTAATTAATTCATCATTCCTAATTAATTAAATAAGGCCCCTTTATTTAATTAATTCTAGCATTAAACTTTCTATATCCTAAGTCAATTAAATAAAATCCCTTTTATGTGTCATCCTCTAATTCCCCTCCCCCCTGCCCATAATTAATTAAATAGATATATATTTAATTAAGCTTAATCATCATATTCCAACTAATCATACCCTCTCACAATAAACTTGAATTTTAAATTCCTCTCACTAGAGGACAAAAATCTAAGGTCAACTCTTTATCCAATCTACACTCTCCATTTTCGAAGATGCTCTAAGGTTCAATTTAAAGCCTCCATTTCACCTCCATCTCTCATTGGACCAGCCCACCTCCTCCTATTTTCCCTCAGCACCGCAAGATCTCAGTGCTCCATTATGAGGCAAAATCCCAACCATCCATCACAAGTCAACTCCCCCTATAAATATGAGTCCACCTCTAGGCCTTATCTACACCATGCTTATTTGCCTTAGTCATATGCTATCTATCCTTTGCCTCCATTTTTGCACTGTTATGCTGGTGAAATTTTGAGCAATCCACATTAGGAACTTAGTTGCAACATCATCTTTTGAGTACAGGTAGGATTGATTTTTTGGTGCATCAATCTTCCACTTTATCAAGGAGTAGTCATGGTCAAGGATTTGAAGGTATAGACTTTGTTATTTTTTTTCTTTATGTTTGTGATCATCCTCCATTCACCTATCTTCATTTAGCATGCCTATTAGGACACCATGTCCTAAAAACTAACAATTTTTAGAAATGTTTCCGTGTTTCTACTCACAGGTGCCAAGTTAGCATTTTTTACTATTCCCTAACTCCTTTGCTTGCAGGTTTAGCACTTATACAGACTCTATTAGCACTTGTGTTCACACTTATCCTTTTGTTTGGAGTTTAACACCTTCATGTTCTATTTTAGTGGTTTTGGTTTATTTTAGTGCTTTTGATCCCCTACTTAGCGCCTTTATTGGTTCCTGCAATACTTTTGTTTCTTAGAGTCATGCTTTGTGTTCATCAACTAACTCTATTGTTTGATGTCGTTGGTCTCAGGTATTTATCAGTCAAATGCTTTTTATCAAGATTTAACATGTACTGTTGATATGTATGGTGCCTTGTATGCAAGAATATAACACATTCTTTACAGGTTGTTAAACAAAGGTTTTGTTGTTTGTCCTTTTCATTAACCTAGGTTTTTACATTGCTGGGTTATGTTTGCTTTGTCTATTTTTACAGTCATGTAAGATAACCCTAACACTTATCTATAATTTGGGTCATTGCTTCTAGCCTCTATTTTGTAGGAAACCTAATCATTTATGTAGGTCCTTGGTCTTTGTTCAACCTTAGCATCTATGCCATCTCCTTCAGCACCTTTGCTCACAAGTTCAAGTAATGATAGTGTAGGTACAATGCTTGACCCTTTCGGTGCTTGTGTTACCACTTTTAGTACCTTCGATTCATACTTTAGCAGTTTTGATATTATTTTTTAGTGTTGTTTATCACTATTTAGCACTTTTGTTCTTTCTGTCAATGCATGTGCTCTACGTAGTAGTGCGTATACTCTAACTGTCAATGCTTATGCTCTGTCTATCCATGCATTTGAACTACCTATTAGCATATACACATTGTCTGTTAGTGCTTTTGATTCTATTTTCTTTGAAACTCTCTATACTTGTTTCACGAGCTAACTAATCTGTGCAGCTATATCGCATTTGTCTAAGACAAAAAAATAGAAACTACTAATAGTTTTATGTAGCACTGTAGTCAAAGAATCTTATTTTTCCACTAATTTGGTTGTACATTAGATTAGTGGGATTAAAAAGACATGTTTTCCATGCTTATGGATATTAAGAGGATGTATGCTCTCGCCTCGCACCCTTCGATGATCTTGGGGATCAAAAGTTCTTTCATTATCCTTTTTATTTCATTGTTTATCCCAAGGTTCACTTGAGTGTGCATGGTCTCCCCTAAAGCCTCGTGCATGCTTGGGGATAAAAAAAACTAAGTGTAATATTTCCCTTTAGGAGCCTACTTGAGGATTTCATCCCCTGAAGTGACGACCTCAACAATGTGTTCTAGAGAGGTATATAAAGGAGGGAGAGAGAAATTTGTACCTCGACAAGTGGCCATCTCTATGCTTTAGAAAGCCCTAAGACTCTTGGGTCATCGAGACATAGTGGTGAAGAGGATAAGAAAGGTCCTCCTAGCCTCACCCTTTAAAGGTGGGATCTTCATTCATAGACTTAGGCCTCATTGTACCTTGTGTATCTAGAGGATGGCCCTAGTAACCTTGTCAAACCTAGCTAAGACCTTTTGGTCATCATATCATGTGGTGGACCACTGTAATAGGAGGGGAAGATCCTCATGTATACCATCATAATTGAGAGAGGGTCTACATTGGGCAAGATGAAAGTCTCCAAAGTAAGGGTTACCCTAGAATCAACAAAAAGATATCTTGCATTATGGTATTAATGGGGGTGGGAATCTCTTCTCTATTCTAAGTTGTGATTTGCTCACAACCATTTTTTGAGATCCACAAGATATATGTCATACCTACTTAAATAATTTTAGGTTTATTTATATTCTTGGAGTATCTTCTATGTGCTAGACTAGTATAAGCCTTATCATCAACGAAAAAATTCACACCAATCTCCTTTGAAAGTCCATGTCAGTCATTGTGTATTCTATTTGCAAATCTCTTGCCAAGAAATCCATCAAATAATCAAAATCTTATATAATAGCACCCCAGATCAACCTGTTAGAACATTTGATCACTCTATCAATGCCTATAATTACCCTATTAGCACCTCTGATTGTCACTCACAACCATCAGACCTGAACATCTTAAACTGTTAGATTAGTGCCTCTAATCTAAGTATTAGTGCTTTTGATAACTATATTAGTACCTCTAATGTACCTTTTAGTTCTTTTGACTTCTATAATTAGTTCCTGTGACTACCCTGTTAGCACCTTTGATCAATCCTTCAATGCTCTTGAATAGCCACCATTGTCCAAACTCTATCCGAGTTGTAGATTCTTTTAGTGCTTTTGTGTTGTTATATGGAGCCTAATTAGACTCAGAGGTTAAATTTACCCACCTTTATTGGTGCAATTTCCCCCCAAATTCCTATGGGGTCAAGGGGTAGCGCCCCTTACGGGGGTTTAGGGGCAGTGCCCCTTGTAGGGTCCAGGGGTAGTGCCCTCACAGGGGCTTGGGGGCAGCGCCCCCAAAACCTCACATGGTTTTTTATTATTTTATAAAAGTACCGGGAGTTATTTTTTCATTGGCCGACATAAGAAAACCCTATTTTTGTAACTGACAAAAAGCTTGATAAAAGCGGCTAAGGGTTAGTGTTTCGATATGGTATTGTAGCATTTGCAACAGTATTGAGTTACAGGGATTGCTGGTTGTAATCGGTTTGATTTACTAGATAATAATATTTGACTCTTTGTTGGTGGATGTAGCCTGAGTTTGGGTGAACCACGTTAAATCTTGTCTCTCGCTATTATTATTTCTATGTATTTTTCATTCCTCTGTTTAATCTTTTTTGTATTTAATTAATATCTTCTACTGGCTAACCCTAACACTTTGATCTCCCTATCAATGCATTTGACTAGCCTTTCAACACCTGTGAGTCAACTTTTAGCACTTTTGATCTCATTGGTAGACTATTCAGAAAATACGTACAGACTGTCTTAGTGCATGTGATCATTATTTTAGCATGCGTGACCATCCTTTCAACGTCTCTGACCATCCTATCAGTGCCTCTGACTAATGTGTTAGCACCTCTAACCATCTTGTCAGCGCCTCTACCTGCTCTGTCAGCACCTAAGAGTGATCTGTCAGTGCTTTTACCTGTAACCTTAAACATGTATTTTAATCTATAGCTGTGAGATCCTAAAATTAGACTGTTTGCATCTATAATATGGGACAAACACAAGACCTAACCTAGCTTCAGCTCACTAGTCCCTCCATTTTAGATTTCCATCTCCCAAAAAACATTTTATCCATTCTACCCATTTGTCATCTCATCCAAAAAAATCTAAACCTTTGAGACTTTTTGTGCCAAACCTTAAATCTATCTTGGACCAAATTCATCAATCAAAATCTTATCCAATCCATTTGAACCAACAAAGCTAATTTTGTGGGAGTCTAAATCTCGATCTTTTTATCTTCCACTAATTTGGATAGTGGTTAAGATCTTGTCTACCTTAAGTATTGTGTAAATTATACCTAACTACCTTAGATAAATCATCTTAGGAGCCTAGACTACTCTTAAGTTCATGGATTCTAAGTATCCCATTTTTGCTTTGGTTTCTTGTCTACACCAAGTGAAATTATCCCCTATCCTCTTCTTTGCTTAGGGTCTTGCCTATCGTAAGTAGGGAAAGGGTAACCCTAGAATCAACAAAAAGATCTAAACTCTTTTGGTTTTTCATCCAAAGTATCCAAATTTTTCTTAGATCATCACCCCATATCTTAATCTTACCACTCTAATCCATTTGGTCTAAAAATCTTGAGAAACATTTAAACCTTATTCCAAAGTCTCAAAAATCTTCAAACAAATATCCCAAAATCCACATTCCATATCAATAAACTAGGTCATTTTACTTTGTATGTTCGTTATCACAAGAGAACAAGCAAAGAAAATGACATCTCACCAATGAAATGAACTTTGGAACATGAATGACCAAGGAGAGGGAGCATTTTCCTATCTTCCCCAAACACCACAAGGACTTAATCAAGACCAAGAAATGCTAGATTTTACATAAATACCCACTGCATGGACATGATGGACCAAGTCCTAAAATCCAACCCAAATCATTATCTTTCCATCTTGCTCCAACATGGTGCCACCTCACCTAGCAATGCAATCATCCCACAACAAATCCCATCCACTTCAAACATGAACCCTATGAATACCTCACAGAAAAACCCTACCATGACCTTTAACATAAGTAACATTATAGGGGGATCAAACATTCCATCAACCTCTAACACCATCCCTTCAATATCCCAAACTTATGGCATTCCATTAAACACTAACACTTAAAACATATCATTAACCTCCCAACCCTTGGCCAACACAAATTCATCCCTTCACATAAACATCCTTGTTAACCCTAACACTATAGAATTCCTAAATCAACTTATGTCTCAACCCTTAGCTTCATCCACCCAAACCACCATCCCTTTAAGCAACACACAAACATCCATAGCCCTAAATAATATTCATACATCCATCCCCTTTAACAATATTCACACGTCCATCCTCCTTAATAATACTCAAACATCTATCCCATTAAACACAACAACATATTTCACCCCTCCCCTCAACTCTCACAACACCCAACCCAACATATCACACACCCAAATGGTAGCCTTGCTCCAACAACTCTTAGATCAAAACACCCCAAAAAACCCCATCAACACACAACAACAACAACAATCATCCTTCCTTCAACAACTTCTAAACCAAAACACCCACAACACATCCCAACAAGATCCCATGAATAGATCACAAATACAACAAATCTTGGTACAACTTCACACCAATACACCTTAACCATAACAACCTACATCTGATATAACACAAACCCTCCAAGAGTTGATAGAAAGACTAGACGATATGCAACAAGAATACAAGAAAAAGCAATACTCTTTCAAGGATGTTTGTCCTATCCATTTTATCACTCCATTGTCATGATCCTCTTCCCTCATTATTTTGAAACACCCAAATTTGACAAATACAAAGGGAAGGGGGGTTCCTAGAGAGTACCTCTAAGAGTTTTACATTCCTTTCCTTGAAGTCGCACATGACAGTACCTATCTTATGCGACTCTTTCCCAAAAGCTTAGGAGGACAAGTCATAGAATGGTTTTCCCATCTAACTCATTGTATCAAAACATTCACAAAACTTGTAGAGAAATTTCTCAATCATTTCTCTTATAACATCAAATATAAGGTATCTATGACAAAACTTTGTAATACTAGGAAAAGGAATCAGGAAGCATTCACATCCTTTTTACAAAGATGGAGAAGCTTTGGCAAGCAAGCTGTCATGGCATATCCCTAAAAAAATACTTGGTCAACATGTTTTTCAAAGACTAAGCTAGGAGATAGGTATTCATTTACAAATAAAATGTGCCTCAACTTTTGAAGAAATCATAGATAAAGGAACTACAATTGAAAAATCACTCATCACCAAAGGGGTTGTCAAACTTTACAAGGACAAAGACCATAACAATAACAACTCCCAATCACATGAAAAGCCATGATTCTAGGGAAAAAACAAGAATGTTGTTTACGATGGTGTCATTGACATTAAGAACATTCAAAACATACAAGCACCCTAACCATCCAACCCTCAAACATCAAACAACAACATTAATATACCTAAGGGCCAATCGAAACAAAACAATGGGCCTAAATGAAAATTTACCCCATTATGGTATCTGATCGAATCTATTTTGTGTAGTTTGGTACAAGCCAATTTGATCAAACTCCCTATGATCTAGCCCTATGATGACAACCAAATTAAACCCTCATGGTTTAATGAGAATTCTTATTGTGAATTCCATATGGTCAAGGGCCATAAGGCACCCGATTGCATGAGATTGAAGAATTGTATACAAGACCTAATTGATAAGGGTGAAATTTCAAGTGGGCTAACAAGAATAATAGTAAACTTGAATAGGAGCTAAAATCTTAGAGCACACCTAGAATTTACTAGCTATAAAGAGAGGCTTAATAACCCAATTAACTAGTTTTTTCTTAATTCTAGATATAACAAATTTCCATAATGAAGCAATAGAGGATTATAAAACAAGAAACAAAGACAAAGGTGTAAAGAAGAGGAGATAAACATGTAGAAACCATTAGCTCAATAAAAAGGATAAAAACCCACAAAACATAACACAAAAACAATACCTCCCAAAATAATACATATGCAAACAAAACATAAAATCCCAAACCTTACATTTCTCATATTAGTTATTATTTCAATCTAGACATGAAATTAATAAAAGGATCATAAAAGTAACCATATGATTTAAGACCAACATAGACTATAGTTGCGGCCACACACCTAGAGTAGGTATAGTGATAATAGAAACATGTCTATGGGAATAGATCAAACCAACACAATAGGAGACAATATAGAAACACAAAGCAAGGAAAAAGAAACAAGACAAGACACAAAAAAATGAATAATAACTAACAAGCATAAACAAAAATTTCATTGTGAATAAAATGTATATATAATGAACTAGAGAGAGAAAAAGGGTTAGAATAGTCCAACAAGTTCAATTAAATAAGCATTGAGACACTTCTAACCTAGTGAGAAGAATTATGAATGATAACCTATTGAATGTACAAGACAACTGAGAGGGGGGTAAATCAATTGTATCAAAAATTTCAAACCCTCATACAAATAATCACAACCACATTAGTTCACTTAAACCCTTAATCTGTTATGAAGATTAAACATGAAATGCATATAACAGAAACTTAAATACATCAACACAATGCACAAGAGAACACCAAATTTTTACATGGAAAACCCTAAAAGGGAAAAACCATAGTGAGGACTATCTCATAATATAAAGTTGTAGCTGTTGGTGTCATCCACCTCCCAGAATCGTCATCCTACAAAAATAAAACACCCTCACAAATGAGAGAAGCAAAATGCCATTTCACCAGAGATGAAAATATATTGATATGAGATGCAAAAGATTATTTACAAATGTACAATATATAGGTGTTTGGGAGTAGGTGGGTGAAAACTACCTAAACGGTAAATGCAACTGATCTAATAAATGCATTATTTAATTTAGTGTTGGATGCCTAAGTAAACTTAAGCATGGGTAAATGGTATTTACTCATTTACTCCAACACCCCCCATTAACTGCATCTTAGGGAGATTATTATGCAATATGAGAAAGATACAATATGGGTCCCAGTTACACAACCATGTTAGGTACTCATTTACAATGCAAAATGCAATGCAATGTCTAACAAGCTGAGAAAAGGACAAAAAATCCTGTGGGAGAAAACTCCTCTTCAAAAGAGAGAAAATAAAACAAAATGATGCATGGAGGACTCAATAATACCTCCCAAGGACTACATACATCATGTATATACAATCAGTGATCCCCCTATAGGAAGGGAAAAGTGAGACATTCTATCCCCCCATAATGAAGAAGCTCCAATGTCGATGAAGTATGTCTGAAAACAAAAGATGATACAATGCCTACAAGAAACTCCTCTCCCCTTACGAAGAAACAAGTCCACTGAATGATGAAGAAGCCACTCCATGTACAACTGGAAGGAGGAAGGTGTTGTAAGGTGTGTCATTGGTCTCCTTGTGTTGTACATGTGCAGCACTTGGGTTCGTGATAAGGCTTAACCGCCTCCTATGGATTCATTAACTTTGGTGGTTGTATTGGGCATTAACAGGTCGATCTTTCAGTGCAACAGTAATCATCTTTCCAACAATTGGTATTAGAGCCTGGGTCACAAATTTGAACCCCTCACTTGCACTAGGGGGATTGTCGCAAGGTGTGTGCCCTTGGTCTCCTTGTGTTGTGCATACGCAGCACTTGGGTTCATGACAAGGCTTAACCACCTCTTGTGGATTCATTAACTCTGGTGGTTGTATCGGGCATTAACAGGTTGATCTTTTGGTGCAACGGAAACCGTCTTTCCAACAGAAGGAAGTCTCCAAATATAAATCTCTGAACAGTGAATAGAAGTCTCCAAGAATGAATAATCCACCACATAATCATGATAAAAAAACAACCAAGAAATGTGACAAATCAAGTGAAGGAGAAAACTCATTAATGTCAATCTCCAAAGAAGATATAGATGTATCAACAACCATGCTAAAAATGTCATCAAAGAGGAGAGAAATCCTCTCAAGTATGTCTCCCAAATCTGCAAGATGGGACTCCACAAACAAATCTGAGATGCCAACCAAATACTCATCTAATAAAGCAAGATCTAAAAAACTATGATCAACTTGCTCAAGAGTAGGACCCAAATCTAAAGAAGTAGGAGATGAGGGAGGAGGAATCTCAACACTAGTCTCAAGAACACCAAGATTCAAGTGACCAAACTTCTCCTCACAAACATGATTCACTCTTGATGGAAGAGTGTGAACATTAGCCAAGGAAACATCATCATCAGGAATAAAATGAGAAAAAGAATACAAGCGAGATGCATGATCCACCACCCCTGTAGCAATGATAGATCTCTAGTCTCTATGTCCCAAATGTATACATGATCAGTAGTGAACTCGACTATCTTACATTGTGCACCATGAGTAATTTGATAAACTAAAAAGAGATTAGTGGTCAAGGAGGGTACATAAAGAACATCATTAAAAGATCCTTCACCCATATCAATAGATCCTTTTCCACAAACTTTCATGTAAGTATTGTTACCCATCAAAATATTAGGTGAACTACAAGGCTCAAAAGAATAGAACATATCCATAGAAGATGCCATATGATGAGATGTGCCTAAATCAAGAAGCCATTGCCCATTTTAAAAAATAGTGGAAGCCAAGAGTGCTTTACCTTTCATCCCACTACCAAATCCTGCATTTCCTAATTGTGTAGATGAAGATACTACCAATTGTGATATAGAAGAAGAAGGAGACTCTGATGAGGGCAGTGAGATCTTGTTCTTCTGAAGAAGGTGAGTAAGCTCATCAATCTTCTTATTATTATAACACCCATGCTCATCATGTCTGGATCTCTTGCAATAGGAACATTTGATCTTCTTCTTTTGTGATGGTTACTCTTTGGAAGAGGTTTTGGTCTTAGGAGTAGGATCCTTAACTTTCTCATTAGACTTAGAATCCTTATTCTATTTCTTGTTCTTGCCACTTGAAGATTGAGCCATCAAGGCATAACTCTTAGGAAGAGCATCTATCTGAATCAACTTGGCTTGTTCCCTAGTCAATTGATCACAAAACTACTCAAATGAAGGCATCTTACGATCTTCTCCCATAGCATCCATAGTAAAATAGAAGGTAGAGGCAAACACTTGAAAGGGACCTCTTATTTTAAACAAGATCAAGAAAATACACTACTTATCATTTTTGGCATACCACATCCTTTCAATTGTGACAAAATCAACTTGAACTATGCAAGGAAATCCTGAATAGTGGGGAAGGCATTTGGAGAGATAGAGGTGAGATCGGCTTCAAGTCAAACAAGATTTTGAACTGATTGACTTTACCATACAACTCAGCAAGCTTATCCCATACTTCTTTAGGTGTATTACAGTCCGCAATGTCAAACAACAAATTATCAGACACATGGATACATGTGAGTCCTCTAACCTCATCCATTTCATTTCTATGAACAAATTGCTCAAATGGTTTTGTGAAGTTAGGTTGATCAACATCTAACATTTTCCAAAGACCCCTAGATTGCAACAACTATGATATTTTGAGCTTCCATGTGTGATAGTTGTGTGGAGTGAGAAGTTCAATCCTTGGGTCTGACATGATAAGCAAGGGAACACAAAAGGACCAAAAATGCAATATACACACCCCCCAGAATGAATGAAATTTGAATTTGCAATTTCCAACACCAGATTTTCCAATTATCTCTAATAGGAGTAACCGAAACAACTTTAAACTTCAAGCTACTTGAACTGTCAAAAAATGGAAAAAGTTTTAGAAAATACCCCATTCACAGTGAAGTTCATCGAAGCAACTTTTTGACGATATCTTGTTTGTCAAAAATAGCCCTTGTTTGCAAAAGATATGCAAGTTTGAAAAAAATGCCTATTTTAGGCTCTTTTGGACCAAGCACCTAGTCCCACCATGTGACCACGTTCATCCTTGGCAGCCAAAAATATGGGCCCAACCAATCAAGCCTCACCAAGCCACCAACAAACCAAGTTTGGTCTAGGCACAATTACTTCACACCACCACAAGCATACAAAATTGTCCACGCAAGATAGACTCTTCACACCTTCATGAGACTTGCTCATAGCAAAGGAAGGAGTTAAGAGGCTATTTCAATAGCAAATTACTACATGCACCTCCAATGTGCGACAAATACTCTTCCAAAAAACAAGAGATGTGCACGCCAGACCAACCATGTGCAAACCCTAATAAATATTTGATGCAAACTTTAGAGCATGTATAAATTTTAATCAAAAAATCCTTCACACCTAGTGCCACAGAAGACCTTATCTGTATCATGCAGGACATGTCATCTGAGGTTTGGCTTTACTCTACCACACATATATGCAATAAGTGTAGTCGTGAGTTATCTGGTATTTACAGCAGGCCTCAAGCACCTTGACCCCAAATAAAGACACCACTAAAAAAGGTCAATGAATGAAAGAAGGAAATAGAAAAGTATCAGTCTGACTCCAAGCTCACTGGTTTAAATCTGCTCCTTTCGTATTTGGAAATGAGGCTGACTAAAATGCATACATATATCTATCGTTGCTGAGAAAATATGTTGATCTAGCAATGAGATTGAACATACCAAGTAGAAAACCTAGATATATTGTAGTACCATTGCTAAAGAGTCGAGCAATAACATCCTCTAGATATCTCTCATTCTGGGAGCACTGTGAGAAAACCAATGATCTCAAAATCTTGATGAAAACTCTCAATGGAAGGAGGCGCAAGTTGAAGGCTCTGATACCATGTTGGTGTCATTCACCTCCCAGAATCCTTAGTCTGCAAAAATAAAACACCATCACGGACGAGAGAAACAAAATACTATTTCACCAGAGATGAAAATATATTGATATGAGATGCAACAAAATATTTACAAATGTACAATATATAGGTGTTCGAGAGCATGTAGGTGAAAACTACCTGAATGGTAAATGCAACTAATCTAATAAATGCATTATTTAATTTTATGTTGGATGCCTAAGTAAACTTAAGGATGGGTAAATGGTATTTACTCATTTACTCCAATAGTAGCAATACTGAATTACAAGAGGCTCACTGCTAAAGGGCTCATTACCCAAAAGAAAGAATGCTCACTGTAATAGGGCTCACTGTCCAAAAGAAAGAATTCTCATTGCAATAGGGCTCACTACCTAGAGGGTTAACCACCCAAAGGGCTCACTACCCCAAGGACTCACTGTCCATAAGAAAGAAAGATAGAAGAGAAGAGGTGGCTCACTACCATGAACTGATATGATAGTATCTACCACATGCCTAAGTTTAGTTCCATTGAAGCATGAAAAAAATCAGTCATACAACAAGAAATGGCAATCTTACAAGCTGAACGTGTCAGTACTAGCTACGCCTCGCCCCAAACTCATACATCTGTTTTCCATCTTAATGATGCTCATGACAAGGCAAGCACCACCTCAAGTTGGAAATCATATACCACTCTGTCTACTAGTCCTCCTTCACTGTCTTTTAAGACACATATTCCAAAACATACTAGTCCTATGCCAACATCGCCATCGAGTTCCCCAAGCTCTAAACTAACAACCAAGGAATCCTCAGATGATTTGTGGAAAAGAGTTTTTCCAAATTTATACAACCAGAGAAAAGCTAGGGAGAAAGAAAAATCCCCTCATTCACCTATCCATACACCTACCAATGATGTGATCCAAGGGCTACTAGTAGAGAGTCAACCATGTCCTCAAAATCTGGTCCTTGACCTTACAAAAGATGCTTCCAACAATATGTCAAATCCTACCACCCCTTCATGTGATCCTGAATTCCTTGAGCTTATCAAAGAGCCTCCTACCATTCACCAAAGTCAAGGTTCATTGCACCTTCATGTTGTTGACCAAGATCCTATCCAAGAGTCTTCTACCTCCACTCCAATTCAAGCACATCAAGAGTTATGTCAAGAGCACACTTTAGAGAATGTGGAAACATCAACCCCTTGTCTAAATCAAGATCAAAGCATTCCCATTCAACCCTTACATAACCTCTATCTTTTCGATAATCCTATACCTATATATGAGCAAGAGATCCAATTTCCAACCATGCATAACCTATATCTCTTCCATGATCAAGATACTACCTTTGATGAAGAAGCTATCCATGAGCAACTTGATCCTATGCATGAGCTAGAGAGCCAATTTCGGCCCCTCCATAACCTATGTCTTTTCTATGATGAAGATCTTATTGCTGGTGAAGAACCTATACACGAGCACCTTAATCCCATCATGCTAAATCCTATCTATGATCAAGATCCCATCTATGATGAAGAGCCTATCTAGATCAAGCAGACCATGATGATCCTTTGAGCCCACTTTATGTGTTCCATGGTCCTAAGCTTATAACCCCATCTAGTCCTATCCAAGTTCCAACAACTTCCACTTCCCTTGATGAGACACTTGCCTCCCAAGCAAGCGTAGAAGATCAAACCAGTAATACTCCTCCGCCATCCGTTATTGACCATGCCCTAAACCCCCCATCGTATATTCTTGGTCTTACCGCCTTTATTCATGAGTGTTCCTCCTTAGAACACCAACCACCATTATCCTCTATCTCATCTTCTCCATCCAATAAGGAACTTGTGTCTAATGTTCCACCTACACATAATCCCGCTATCCACTGCATACTCCAACATATGAACTATCAAGGTAAAGGCTTAGGCCTTCATGAACAAGGTATTTTGGACCCCGTCCATGTCAATGTTCCTCCTCCTTCATATGGCCTTGGATACATACCCCAAGGTGAACAATCTCAAGATGTTGGTAATTCCTCCACTCCTCCAAAGTCCACGACTTTCCATCGCAAACCCTATCATATCCCCAAAACATATGTTGCCATTCCACCTCCATCATCCTACAATTATCAAAAGCATGTGACCATACACCTTCCACCATCCAATTTACCTCCACTACTTCCAACTCCTAATATCCCTCCATGCATTTTACCACCACTTCTTCCAAAACCTTATCCATCCATCTATGAATCCTCTATCAATCCCAATCATGGCCAACAAATGCACATGTTGTCTAAACAAAGAGATTCCACCCACTCTACTTCCACCATCTCAAGAGAATACAGTAGTAAAAATTTGGATACCTCTACCCCTAAATTCAAAAATCCTAAGAGTCCTCATGACCTAGGATACAAAAGCCAAGAATCAAAGAAACATTCTTCTCAAGAGCTACATACACCCACACACCTATACACCAAGCTGAAAAAGGTGTGGGCTGCATCCACCAAATGATTACTCTAAAAGCTGCACAAAAGTTGCATACACCCAAACCCATACCTTCATAGGTACTATCTAAAAATAAAATGGTTTGGGTACCTAAGCAAAAAGCCCTCAAGTTACATGAGGCATCTACCTCTCAAGAATCTCAACCATCTACTTTCTCCCATTCCATCCATAAGTCTCAAATTCTTCCATCCCACATGACAAGCAACGATCAGAAACCTACTCAATCTATGTGGATCCCTACATGCCTACATTATTCATCCACAAGCTAAAGTCTCTGTTGCTTCCTACACTACTTTCCCATCACCAGCTTCAATGTTTATCATGATATGTGCAACCGTTGGTCATGATTCCCTTCCATTCTGCAACATTTTCATATACCTCCATCTCCCCTTCCTTCCACTATTATCCTACATATCTTCCTCATCCTATTCCTATGGTCCATGCTTTTGCATAAACCTTCCCTCTATATTTTGCATCATAATCCACTGTCTACCTACGCCATATCACTTTCATGCAATCCCCTACCAACATCTATGGGTGACACTTAACATGGTCCATGCAACAACATCCATCTAGTGGGACTGTCACCTTTCATGGAACTAGATCCCTGAGTCTCTCCCTTCTATATCCGCATTTTCCTACCCAAATGTTTCAAAAAAAAAAGGAAAAAAAGAAAAAAAGTAAAGAAAAATCCCTTCATCCAATGGTGAAAACCTGGCAAATAGGTGCCTTGGATAAGTACCATGATGAAAACCTGGCAACTAGGCGTCATGTGTAAGTTGATCTTCTATGTCACCTACACTTGGGGGCACCTTGTCTCATCAGCATATCACTTTTCTCCTACCAGTTTCCTTTCATACCATTTCCTATCCTATCCTCTATCCATTGCATACCTATACTGTCCCATCCATCCATCTAATCTTCCTTTCCTCTATTCTTTGGTCTTGATAAAGATTGGGGGCACAATGTTGACAAATATTTTAGATGTCTCTTGGCATACCTTACCCCTCCAAACCATGCAAATTGTTCATTATCCTCTCATCCTCCTATCGTCATTAGCATTGCCATGAAAAATCCTAAGTATTCTACCTACAATGGGGCATGTTATTCTTATGTGACATAGTCCTTGGAGATCACATCCTTGTTCCTTCTATCCACTATTGCCCATCCTCATACCTACCCATTCCATTCTTTATCACCCATACATCTACCTATTCGTGGTGTTTCCTTGTCATCGGTATCATCTATTCCATATCGTATCTTGCCTAATCCATATCTATTCCATATCGTGTCTTGCCTAATCCATATCTATTCCATGTCTGATCCATATCTGTTCCATATCATGTCTTATCCAATCCATATCTCCTCCATGTTTGATCCATATCTGTTCCATATCATGTCTCATCTGATCCATATCTTAGGTCCATCAAAGTCCAAGCCCATGAACTACATTGCCTCTGCGTCGTCACGTAGGCAAGGCCATATTTCCATGTGCCCCCAAGGCACTAGGTCAATCCCTTAGGGTCTGTCTCACCATTAAAGATTGTGGAATCTTCTCACCAGGCAAGCAAGCCCAAGCAAAGCCCGCTTTCAAGTAGAAATCCTAATGCAAGACATTAACCTATCCAACCCAGAGAAAACTCCTAAGGCCTTTTAAATGATTTTACCCAAATTATGGCAAGAAACAAACACATCTAAATGCAAAAATGTTTCATGGATTAGAAATGTGGTTAAAGTACAGAGTCTTGATTTTTGCTATCATGCCTTCCTATGCTACTCGAGGATGCCAAAAGCTAGAGATGCTATGATGGGGGCATGATTCTTTTCTTTGTTTGTTGTTTGTGGATTAAACTTTAGTAATGTGACACCTTGTTTAAGGACATGATCGGCAAAAGATCATCGAAGACATCAAAGGTCTAAAATAAACGGGGGCAATCCTTGTTTGTTGATACACAAGCAATACTCAGGTCATCTTGGTTCAATTATACCTCGATGCTTGTATTAACTTGCTAAATCAAAATCTATGTAAGCAGTACTCAGGTCATCTCAGTTCAATTATACCTAGATGCTTGTATTAACTTACAACATTTCAAAAAAAGTACCAAAAAAATGCCCAATGATGAAATAAAGCACTCTAAAAGCAAAACATCCATCCTATATCCATATACACATCCATACATCCATATCCCATGCAATAAAGATTCTATGCAGAGTATCAACGTTTACAAACAAAGCTTGTGAGTCATTCTTCTATCAATCACCTTTCTATCTATCATCATATCTCTTGTCCATAGTTCTAACTGTCAGTCTGAGCAGTGATCTCGATGCAAGGTCCATCCTTAATCCATACCAATCAAGTCAAGTCAATCTTGCACAAATGATCCAATCACAATCAGTGATCTTGATCCTTGTTTGGTCGTAAACCAACTTGATCAATTAATCAATCAATTATCTTATACATGATGTTGCATTGTCGAAATCAGACCAATACACGCATCTTACACGACATGCTTCATTTCCTGAAACCCGACACTATCCTTCATGTTGCTCTAGGGATCTATCATTCCCTGCCATGACAACATGCCTGCCGTGTTGGTCTAGGGATATATCGTTCCCTACCATGACAACACTGTCGTATATCATTATCAATTAATCAGTTGGTTTATAGCTTGACAGGGGCAATACCTTGTTTGTTCTTGTATCATATGTGCATACTTGCTCGCTTGCTTGTGTGTGTTATCATTTTCTCTTGCATTGCGTATCATTCGGCTCTTTCTTCACCCATTTTCTTCAAACTTAACCTTCTTCATTGTGAGATTGTTCATCTCACGCCTTCTACCTTCTTCTTGTCCAATCTCCCGAGGGGGCATCCTGTCATCATTAAACTTGTACCAGGGGCAAACTGGGGCATGTATTACTATCAGACTATCGATTTCTTTGAAGCAACAATGTAAACTACATTGCATCAAAGAGGGGCAAAATGTATACGCCTAAAAATGACACGATTCAACTAAATAAATATTCTAAATATTTATTCCATTCTTCTATCAATTAAATAAATATTCTAAATTTATTTAAGCAGTTCATTATCCCATAATTAAATAAATCCAATTTATTTAATTAAATTCCCTAAATTCTTCTAATGTCTCACACAATTAAATAATCCTAAATCATTTAATTAATCCAAATTCCTCTATCCTAAGTTCTAATTCCAAAAATCCACCTCACACTTACACCTCACTTTTCCACCTCACCTTGTCCACCTCATTAGGTTGCACATGTAATTAAATATATTAAATATTTAATTACCTTATTTTCCCTCACCCACATTTCCTATTTCTTCTCAAATCAAAAGTTAGTTAACTAATCAATCAAAAGTGTTAACTAACCAGTCAATTGAGTTAATTCCTCAATCAATTCAGTCAATTCCATAATCCATTCTTCCAACTGACTAATCAAGTTTGTTAACTGATCAATTACAGGGGTTAACTCTCCAATCAATTTTGTCAAATCCCCTCTTTCATGATGGAGGTGGGACACTTGTCATATTTCTACTGGTTGCACATTCCTCAACCATTCTCAGCCATTGATCATCATATCTCCTCTCAACCATTGATCCTCATTCCTCTGAGTTTATAAAAGAAACCTCATCCTCCCATTCTAATCACCCAGGTTATTTGTATTGTTACTCTGCAGAATTCCACCCACGTGCCTTTGGCACCCCCAATACAATCTACTTGAGATCACCATTTGCTTTGAAGCTCCTCTTCACAGCATTATTTATCAATATAGCCATTTATTATCGACATCCAACAACATAGCAAAAGGAGTGCACTCACTAAGGGCCTACTTCACACCAGCAAAGGACGGTTGTAATAGGTGAACAACAGAAGCTTTGAAACAGGGAAGGTTTGCATTGTGTTATTCATTGCTCTTTTCATTCAATCTTTCTTGTTTTCATTATTTTGTTGATGTTTGGGTTTAATATTGTTCAATTGATTAATCCACATTTTACCCTAATAGCACCCACTCACAAACACCAATATCCTCACACACACCCACTTACACATGAATCCTTAACACTTATTTATATCAACATCAACCTTGAAACATTGACCAAGGTCAGCAACACACTCTATAACCCATGAAACAATCTCCAAGGTCAACAAACATACACAATTCAAATTAGGTTTGGACCTAAATATTCCTGTGGAATAACGAGACGAAGGTACACCACTTCATAGCTTATCTTCAACCAAAAAACATCTTCACATGGTTCAACACACTTCCTCAATCCATGAAGCACATCGGCAATTAGTGTTAACACCCAAGTCAACTAAACTTGTGTAAACACCATGAACACTTAAGCACATGCTTCAAAGAACACAACCATACCTTGCGGACCAAGCACAAGCCTTTAACATGATCTGGAAACATCCACAAACAACATGAAATCACCTGGGAGCCAACAAATCCAACTACAAAAAATCTCACTTGAAGACAGTTTGCAGAGTGCTCACAACAAACATTGTCAAGCCCTACTACTCAAGAAAACTAGATTTTAGACCACCAAATCACAAATCATTTGGATGGAACGTAGATATGGACCTTATGTTCACACTAATCCAGAGCTACAAGACCAAAAACCAAAATACAGAGAAATGCGGAGAAAAATACCTTCTCCCAGTCACATTGCAAACACTACTAGGCACAATCTTAAAACTGGTGAACACAAATCTCAAACTACAGCTTTCCATAGCACAAAATTTTGGATTTACCATCTTCAACCTCTTCTCCAAAACATATCCAAACCTCACACTCTGGTCTTCAACACAGAAGAAATGCATAGCCACAACCCAAATAGTATCATGTAAGCTAGAATACTTCTTCACAACACTGTCTTCAGTATTTATCAAATTTTCTCAAATGCATTTGGAAACCTAGCAACGAGATCAATAAAATAACATCATTAGCACTTCTACAAGTCATTCAAATTTCCTTAACACAACAACTCAATCAACCAACAACAGCAGCGTCAAAAGATACAGTTCACACCAATGACAACACTGATTAGCACATACTTGCAACATAACCATGCTATAATTAAATATTCATAATTTTATTAAATAAATACAAGAACTTAACTCTTAATCAATTTGAAATATGATGCTACAACATTTCCTAAAGTGATTAATCCATATTATAAAAAATTATGGCTAACCAATCAAATGGATCAAAATCTATAAAAACTTTGTGTTTCTATGAGAGCTATTTCTACACATGCATAATTGATCCAATGAGTGTGGATCAGAACTACATTAACAACTATAACTTTTACTAAATCCAAAAAGTTTACTTTTATGTCACCTCAAAGTTTTTAGTTTGATCTTTGAACAAGAACTTCATTTACATGCTTTAGAGTTTGCACATGACAAGGATAATTAATCCTTTGAGACAAACCTCTATAAGGATGCCAAGTCAACAACTTTTATGATAAGATTGAGGAAAATATATAGCCACACAATATGGCCCAAAATGTTTATACAATGCTAATACTACTAGATGATTCTTTAATGCTCATGATATGTGCAACAGGTGCTCTTTAACTTAGTCACTAGGTATTTTAAATCAATTAGGGTTAGTTGTTTTATACAACTTTCCAAGTATCAAATAAAATATTTCATAGATCAAGTAAGCACACAATAATTAAATGGAAGGAAAATAAATGGACCTAAATTTAAATTTTAAAATCTTAGAAGTCATTTGACAAGTATAGAAATCTATAAAAATGAAATATGAAATGAATACAAAATAATAACATATAAAACTTGGGTTATATACCTATTTTTAAATAGTACCACTTATTATTACATGAAAACTGCAAAATATAAATTTTTCATAATTAAAAAAAATAATGTTACATTTGTAAATAATACTTATAATTACTAAATTTATACTAAAAATATATAAAATAGGATTGTTTTTCTTTGAATGAGTTAATATGTATGAATAATCTAGTGCACCACTAATCAAACTTCTTTTTACTTCTATAATTTTTTCTAAACAGTTTTAAGTGTATTTTATTATTTTTTATATTTTTTCTTTCAAATATAGGGTCTACGTATATTTTTTTATTTATTCCTATACGTGGAGTTTAAGTTTCTATTATATATGAAAATTTTTTTTTCATTAATATTGATGTGTACATAGTGATAGATTATGTGTGGAAGGCTGCCGTGAAGGGCTTGATTATATCAAAATTGATTGACACTACAATTATTTTTTTAAATAACATGCATGTTCATCGTGATTGTTTTGTAATGAAGACAACAATTTCGTAGTTTGTTAAGCATATACCTTAGGGATAAAAATTAGGATCGATAAACATGTTATATTTAAATGGTGATAATTTTAAATAATAAATACAATAATCAATGTGGAATATAACTCTACCAAATGTTTTAAAGTGATTCATCTGTATTATAGAAAATTAGGACTTTTCAATCAAGTGAATTGAAATTTATAAAAATATTGTGTTTCTATCGTAGCAAGTTTTACACACAATTAATTCTATGAGTGTGGACCAGAACTACATTGACAACTATAGTTTTTACTAAATCGTAAAAGTTCACATTTATCTCACCTCAAAGATTTTAGTTTGATTTTTACATAAGAACCTTATTTACATGCTTCCAAGTTTGCACACAACAAGGACAATTACTCCTCTGAGACAAACCTCTATAAAGATGCCAAGTCAACAAATTTTAAGAAAAGAGTGAGGACAACATATAATCACACGATATGCCCTAAAATGTTGATGTAGTGCTAATACTACTAGATGATTCTTTTATGCTCATGATGTATGCAAGAGGTGTTTTTTTAACTTAAGTGTTTTAAATGAATTAGGACTAATTGTTTTATACAAGTTTCCAAATGGCATAAAATATTTCATGGATCAAATAAACACTCAATAATTAAATAGAAGGAAAATAAATGGACCTAAATTTAAAGTTCAAATTTTAAATTTTAAATTTTAAAATCTTAGAAATTATTTGACAAGTATAGAAATCTATAAAAAGGAAATGAATACATAATAAAATTATATACTTACTTTTAAATAATACCACTTATTATTACATAAAAACTACAAAATATAAAATTTTCACAATAAAAATAAAAAGTGTTACATTTGTAATATTACATATAATTACTAAATTTATACTAGAATATTTAAGATAGGATTGCTTTTTTGTTTTTTTAAATGAGTCGATACGTATCTAAGGAAGGCAGCAATTTCGTAGAATGTTTCTAAGGAGGAGAATAGTGGTCGCTCACGCACGACGTAAGCTAACCGACTTTTAGTATTCTTTTTTATTTACTATATTGAAAGTACAATTTCGTAGACTGTTGAGTTTGATAGTTCATCAGTGCCCGTTCTACTGGTTTCTTCAAACAATGCACTAAATACGTGTGGACGATTTGGATGAAGTCGGTGACATCTCATTCGATTTGGAAGAAGTCAGTGAAATTACGTGTCTGCTTCCATGGATATAATATTGCAATTGCTCCCTATATTAACAAGAGTTTGGCTGCACAGTTTTGTATACAAGACTTCATATCATTTCTGTGATAAAATTGAGAATGTTGGTAGAGATAGGTGTTCGAGGCCACGGCGACAGGCTTGTGGCCGTTGATCTGAATACTGGACATATATGCGACGGTTGCAAAGAGAAAGGCACAGGATGACGATATAGATGCCATGACTGTAACTACGACATGCACAATTTCTGTGCTACGGCTCCTCCTTCCATTCCCCATCCATTACGTGCTGGACATATGCAATTGCTGTCAAACCCTGTTAACAGAGACAGTCTCTGGTGCTCCGCTTGTGAAAAATCTGTCTCGGGATTGAGGTATTACTGCAGTGGTGACGCTCTGCATCCCTCTTGTGCACGCCTTCCAAAAACCCCCACAATCAACTCCAATACTCTCCATCTGTCCAAAAACTTGTCATACCCCTGTAATCTATGTGGTCAAAGAAACAGAGGGTGGGCTTATGTCTCCACAGACTACAGCATCCACGTTCGTTGTCTGATAGAAGCCTTGCAAACCCCAACCTCCCAAGATTTCAATTTATCCAGCAATCACTTTCCTCTTCAATTATCTGATGCTCCTTTCCAATTAACAGCATCATCCAGCACTTCAGATCATCAACACTCAAAAGAAGCATCGACCACTTCGGGAGCTCTGCAGAAGTTGCCCACGCATAAAAACACTCATGGCGCCATTAGCGGCTTTTGTACAACCACCAGGCTGCTTTTCAAAGTCATCTATGCAATCTTTTTTAGAGATCCCTCATCTCTTGTGGGAGAATTTGTGACCTTGATTTCCAACTAGCAGTCTCTGCAACCATCTACCCTGCCCACAGGGCTCAAGTGAAGTCTGCTAAGGTTTTCTCCTGTTTCCTATGATTTTACTGATTGATGGATTTCGGATGTTGATGGTAATTGGAATGTTATGGAATGAGGTCCTGTATTCCCCTCATTCTTCCTAGTTTCTAAAACTACATAATATTTTGGTTTGATAGTTTTGTTCTGTTATTCCTTGGTATTGTATGTTTTGATGGTTTTGTGGTTTCTTTGAGACAGTGGAGGTGGTGGGTTTGTAGAAAACCTCCTTAGTTTTTATCTTATGAACTTTAGTGACAGCTGTTACTGTTTAGAAGTCTTTTGTAATATTTTGTGGTTTCTTATTTAATAGATTTATCTTTTTAAAAAAGAAAAAAAACATGTATAGTTACAAAGTTAAATGTTAAATCATGATCAATTTGTTTATGAAGGGTAATAAATGAGTGTGTTTACATAAAGGAGTTGATCAGTGCATATGTAGGAGTGTGTTTACATAAAGATGTTAGAATAGTGTATAGGTATGTAAGAGTGTGTTTAAATTATACTTATAAAATATATCTACAATACCCTAAGAGATATCTTCCAATTTCTTTTTAGTTTTTAGGTTGTTTTTATTTTTTATTTTTTTTATAAATTACTGGAAGCTAGATTGTACTTGCATTTCATTTCCCATTAAATCTATTTCTTATTCTTGGCATTTATAAATTACTCGTAGGTAGAATACTTGCATTTTGGTTTAAAGTAGCAAAATCATCTTTGAGAGTGGTGTAAGGGTTAGTAATCTCATGCATATAAATCTTTTTTTTTTGTTTTTTAGATTGGAATCTTATAAAATTACATGGAATATTAGAATCTTTCAGCTCTTCAACTTCACCACTACTTTGATTGTAGAATGCCTCTCGGTGAAATAAAGATGTTGAACATTGTGTTTACCAAAGTACGAGCTTTTGACTTAGTCAAATAAAAAATTGTCCATGACTCGTGAGTGAAGAAAAACATAAAATAAAGTAAAATTGTAAATTTGAATATGTCCATGACTGTTGATGTACTACATCTTCAAGAAGGCTATCACAACAATTGATTTTTGCACAGAAATAAAATCATTTTTAAAACCTGAAATTTAGGTTTTATGAATATCTAGTAATATAATTTGAATAATTTAATTTGGTATTGAACATATATATTATATAAAAAGTTTTGTATATTTAGAAATAAATATAAATAAAAATATAGATAGTTTGATTATAATTTTAGAATTGTAATTTAGAATCACAATTTTTTTTACGTATTAAAAGTAGAATGATGAAATTTGAAATGGGGCATTCTCATAATTGTGATAGATTATATCGAAGAGTGCAAATATGATTTAGTTTAGATTTGTGAGTACAATTTTAAATTATTTATACAAAAATGTAGTCTAGCCTTTGAATTTGATGTTAACTACCCCTAATACCTACAACAAAACTTCCATTTGGGTGCACTAAATCTAATAGGGAACAAACAATGTTTAGAGACACCTTTGGAGAATCTTTTAAATTGTGAGGGTCATATTCTCCTTAATTAAACCCCTAAATGGACCAATTCATTGGAAACAAAATAAGGTTGAGAACAACAAGAAACTATGCAATATGCTTCTAGGATGATGATGTAATGTTGATGTAATACTTTCTAGACACATGCAATCAAATTAGATGTACTTATAAAAATTCATGATACTCATCAAAAACATCTATTAGACATAAAACAAACTAAATTATATTAAAAAAATTTAGATGATTCAGTGTTACCATTTAATATTACCATAAGTCAAAGATCACTCAAGAAATGTAAACCTTGATATGTAAAAATTAATAAACAATGAATCTCTCATTGTTGTTAAATTCATGTGCAATTTCATTATTACTATGATGTTTTTCGATATATATGTTGTACTTTGCATACTAACAAAATTATGTAGAAATGTAGTATTAATATGCTACCTCAAACAATCAAGGAGTTTATAGCATGTTTATTTTCTAAAACATCTAATGGATACTTATTTTATTCCAAAGCATATATTTCTGGACAATGCAATAGATGTGGCAACTTTTCATTATTAGGATAATGTATGCATGAAATTATTTCACATGAATTTGGACAACAATTAGAGGATGTGAAAATATTCAAGAATGTTGAATATTCTTTAAAGGATGGAAAAATTGGAAAGCGTTGCGAGTTAGTCACAAATAAAATTAGTGTACATGCATTCATCAGAGAATTTAAGGATAATATTGTAACCAAATATGTGAAACAATCCCAATATGCTCAGTGGCTTGATGATCAATTTCACACATGTAAAACACATTTCCAATTGGAACTATACTATTAATGGTTGACTTTGCACAAAACTATACTCTTCACCACAAGAGGAAATTCAATCTCAGTATTATAATTTAGTGCAAGTGGCCATCTTTGTTCATATTGTATACAGACATGCAGATGGTAGTATAGAAGATAATAGAAATTTTTTGAGGGATTACCATTTCTATTTGAGTGATAACCAGTTATACTCATGAGAGTTCGTGCAATATTGTTTCAAAAAAATTATGAATGTTTAAAAGAAAGAGAAATATAGATGGCACAACATCTCATGTGGTTAGATAACTGTACAAGACAATTCAAAAATGTTCAAATATTTTATTGGCTATGTAGGGCTCACAAAGAAAACAATATCCAACATATGTGGAGTTTTTTTTAAGCTGGACATGGTACAGGAGAACATGATGGAGCTGGAGCATATGTGAAAAGAGCTCTTTCTAGAGAGCAACTAAAATTTGAGGATGCAGCAAAATTTAGAGATGCAACTACAATTATGGATTGGTGTAATGAAAATTATCTATGGGATCAAGTGAGAACTCTACAATTCAACGATTCTTTTGGTTAGTTGAAGAATATACTATTCTTACTCGACATGATTGTGAGACAATTAGTGGATCTTTCACACCCCATTTTTAAACAAACATACTTATCATTTTTTTTAGAAGACAGATAGTTAGTCAGAGAAAATATTATTATTAAAGTAATGATAGAAAATGCATTTGATTTATATTTGTTTATATGAAAATAATAATTGTTTATGACATTATTATTAAGCATATGGTAAAATGATGTAATGGACTAACTATCATTGTACAACTGAGGTGGATGCAAGAACAATGTTTCCCCCCTTCGAGATGAGGAGAGAGAGTATCACCATGGAGATGATGCTAGATCACGTGAATACAATAATCCTTATGCCATCTGGAAACACACACACACATACTAATTACATGATAAGATAATTTTGGATCAAGTCTTAATCTCTATGTCTTTGGTCATCTTAGAAATGTTTTTAGCATTGAGATCATTTTATACTTGTTATTTTTTTTATCATCAAGTCGATGGCTAAATATTTTCCTTCGACAAATAGTAAGGTAGTGTATACATTTTAATGTTGAGTTGATGTAAGTAATCAACAAACAAGTCCAATTTTGTTGATTAGGACTAAGTCAACTTTGTGAGTCTCCATCATCGATAATTGTGCTAAAAAATAAGCATAATTATAGTATTCAAAAGAATGCATTAGTGACATCTATGAAATAGGTGTACTATTGTTTATTTTAAATTAACTTTAAGCTTAGTTATGATTAAATATAATGTCTAGTTTGAGAAATAAGTAAAGTCTCTGGTGGATAAACTCCCATCGTACTTTTCCCTTAGATGCTAGGAGGAGTGGGGAGGAGAAGTAGCTCCATACTGCCTTTTTGCATCATTAGAGTCTGCATATGGTTGAGGGAATAGTGGAGAGTTAGTACGTATGCAATTGCATAACTAATGGTAGCGGGAGAAAGGATTTAATAGGATTATTTCTTGCATAAAAGTACATTGAAGAAAGTAAAGAGGTAGTGGAATCTCTAGTATTGGAGAAGCAAGAAGGGATATGAAAGCTAAGGAGTATCGATTCTGCTTGTTTTAAAATTACATGTAACCATACCATCCTTAATAAACTATATAGATACTTTGATTACTCAAGTTGATATCTGCAAGAAACAAATAGATGGTGGTTATATAGATAAACCCTACTTTGTGTGCCTTAAGAGGCCGATTTACTTGCATGATATCATAGTGCACTATATCAAGAATTATTTAACTGTTGTTACACTTTTGACAAAGGTCTTTGTCTGCAGACATATTGTATAATGGTTTTCAAACAAGATTTGTATTATGTATAATACCTTTTATAAGTCATGAGCATTGTATAAAGAGAATATGTTATGTATATGCTATTCTTTTTAAATGTTGTGAATAACATACTAGTCTATGGTCTGTGATATAGTCGTATGACTATGTTTGTTAAAATCAAATGGCTATTATGCTTTGTATAATCTATTTAAAGTTTTTCTTAAGAAAACAAACCCTATGGAAACTATTAAAGGCCAACTGTATGTAATGGATGAGCATTATATATTAGCTATGCTTTGATTAATTCAACCACCTAAGTAAGGCTGAATGTTGGTGTGTTTAGTCAACCTGAGCAAGGCTGATATAGGTATTCCAATCTTACCATTATCTATTGATTAGATCTTTTTAGAAAATTGTACCAGACTGAGAGTTCTTATTTTCTTGTGTAAGACTAAAGTATTGGCATTAAGTTATTATAGTATCTATCTAAGAGTCATAGCTATCTATTATGGAAGGTATCACCACCTTAGATAATAATAAAAACTTATAGCTTGTTATTACTCAATGTCTTTATGTAAAGGTATTTGATATATAGACTTCTTATTTTGTTAACATAAAGAAGAATTTAGTTATCTTATTACTTGTAGAGGTAGTTTGATATAAATGTTATCATTTTATTATCAATAGGTAACCAAGATTTATCATGAACTATCTTTATTCCAGTTTGAGAAGGAATATTATTTATCCTAATCTAGGCTAAGACTAGCCAACAGATTGTTGTGACATATACTTGCCTTACTATGGCAATGTAGGATTAATTTTCTATAGTTTCTCATTTAAAATGAAACTACTTATTATTTGGAATTCTCTTTTGATATACAAGTAGAAATGTATCCAATATGAAAGATTACGAAGTTTATTGTTTTCCTTGACAAGTTATAAGTTGAATATAATCCTAGACTAAGATATATAGAGTCTTTAATTATCAAACCAATGACTTAAGGTTAGAATCCTACATATCGTTATCAAAGAATACTAAATTTACTATGAGCATAGAATTGGGTTGATAAGCCATTGAGTAGTGGGCAGGTTCTCATAGACCCAATATTACAAGGATGCAAAGAGGGGCTCAATGCATGCTTCATAAGCCACCTAAGCTGTTATCTTATATTTGTCTTGTTGATTTATAGTAAAGGGTATATTTCATGTCTTTTAGACTGATATTGAACAAACAAGTCAAAGTATGTTGATATATATTATTTTTTGAATTATAAGAATGTTGTCTCCAAGTCGAGAAAGGTGTGTTTGAACATACAACTCATTATATGAAACTTTGGCCAAAGTAATGCAAAACTCACTACTTGCATTGTCGGTTCACTGTGTACCAGATAACTAAATAGTAAGAGTGGGTTATACATAGCTAGAGCTAGACTAGAGTTGTAAGCCTGATTGTTATTAGCTAGGACACTTCACTAGTTCTCATATGGCATAAAGAATCATGATTCTCATTATCTATAGCCTCATGAAAGGAAGGGCCACTTCTAGAATGAAGGTGTGTAGGGGACCTTCCATCTGCAGTTGGAGGAAAAGCACCATGGTGATGCTCTTTCTCTCCTACAGTTGACTGCCAAAGAATTGTGAACAAGAAACATTACTTATTATGAAATAAAATTGATAAATATTGTAAGTTGCAAGGAATGCGACCATCTGTTATATGATCATGATAAAAATATGAAATTTTCTAGTTGCATGTGAAGCGACCATCTTTCAAAATTATATATGGTACTTGGAACATGCAAATGTAATATTATTGGATTTGGTTATATAAAAAAAGAATTTTTTTTTTTGCATTATTTGTGTTTAATGTTATTTAATATTTATGCCGAGATATTACACATGGTATCAGAGCTATTAGGTTCAACACTTGGACCTAGGAGCTCATTGTGAGATTTCACAACTTAGAAAGATATGTTGATAACTGAGAGGGGGGGTGAATCAATTATCTTAATTAATTTAACTTTCTGTTCTTCTTTAACAACTAGTGTAGCATCAAAACAAATAAGCATCCATAACCATGAAAGCAGAAACGAAGTCAATACACATAACACAATGATTTTGACATGGAAAACCCTGTTAAGGGAAAAAACATGGGGTGACTAACCCAAGATTGTATTCTCTATTAAAATAATAGAAGTACAAAATGACACTTGCCAATTAGGGCTCACTGCCTGAGCACAGTGCTCACAAGAGGCTCACTGCCTACAAGAGACTCACTATCTACAAGGTACAATGAAAGTAACAAGATACTTGAACTAATGAGAGGCATCCACATATGCTGAGGTTCAATTCTAGTTAGGCTCAATACACTAATCTACTGCACTTCATTCTTCCTCTTCTTAGTGCTACTATCCTGTCACATACCGGACATGTATTATTGCTTCCACACTGTTCTCTACTTTTCTTCACACTTCACCACACACACCACCCCCATTCATACCAAAATCAATCTGGTATATATATCCGCACCAAGGATTTCAACACATTTCTAGTCGGCATCCAAAATACTCAATATTTTCCCAAACTTTGGTCTGTCAGCTGAATCCTTTCTTATCAAGTGATGCGTATCAAAGAAATGCTTATAGAAGTCATCAATCATGTCGGCCAATCATGAATGATACCTCAAGAAAATTGATCACCATTAATATCTCATCCAGATTAAGGTCTAATGCTCTGCCGGTCAGGTCTTCCTCAGTCTACTCTGCCGAACAAGAACCCAATACGTAGGTGCTCATATCTCTTTACTCTTTCATCACCGGAGGCTCAATCCATGGAATGTATCAGTCATGATACTCCTCTTGACTTCCCCAAGTCCTCACTTTACTGAGATACTTCCTCTGAGAGATCCAAACTTGATTGTCAGACCTTACTGCATGCTCTGTTCTTGCTTACCGGACCAAGATACTCTTCAATCTGACTTCTGGTATAGACATGCCATGTCCTGTGGATGTGTGGGATGGACTGTGTTGCCATCAATGACAACACTCATGAAGCCACACAGTGTCTCTTGCCAACAAGAAATGCTAATTATAAAATGATTGTTCTTGTGCCAAAATGGCAGGAAAGAGGAGGACAAGAAAGTGAGCCAAGAAAACAAAAACTAGGGATATGCCTAACATCACCATTAAGAAAGAGCCATCTCTTGAGCCAAAAATGAAGGAACTAGTGAGCTATGTAGAAGGAGATTGGCTCACTAATTTTGACACGCTAGCTAATGCACTCAAACGTATCCTCCTACAAAAGAGGAAACATATTGACGTAGTAGAAAATATGCCAACTCCTACTATTGTTAAGATTATTAAACCATCTGCCAACCATGATATGCCTTTCAGGTGTGGTCGGGATACACCTGTAATAGGAAAGAGGTGTTGATTGAGTACTCGTGAGTACACCCACCCACAAAGATTGTGTTACTCGATTTTGATGGGGATGAGGAACTTGAAGAAATCCCTTGGTTAGAAGTGATATGTAGACACTTTTGATACATGAAAACATAAATGTTTTGTAATTGAATAAGGATGTAAAAATCTAAAGAGTGAATGAAGTAGAATTTTGTCTTTTAGTATAAACAAATGTTTATGTGATGCATCTCTAAATTTCCATATTTATGAATTTGTAATTTTATGATAGCATGTTAAAAGTTCAATGTTTTGATAAATTTCTATGAAAATGTTAGGTGCGTATAAGTATTGTTATGGAATAAATTGGAAATCAACTAGGAGGGAGCCCTGGTGGCCTAGATCCTAAAAATAATCCTATGGAAAAATTAGATTAAATTTTGTTAGTTTTAAATGAAACAATAGAAAGATTGGAAACCCTAGAATAGGAAGTTAGAGGGGGAGAGAACAATCAGGAACACCACTCTTAGGAAAGAGAAGAATTCAAATTTCTTTGTGAGCCAAGAGTAAGTAAACAAGACTCTCTGATTCATAATGAGGCAAAAACACGTCTCACAAATGAGTTAGATAGAGATATGAAGAAGCTTACTCCCCCAAAGTTTGATGGGACAATGTTTGGAGACACAATCACCACCACCTGACAATCTGACTCACAAATGATCTGTCTCCACCCAAGAGTACAACCCCTCTCAACAGCATATAAAATGTTAAGGGCCTCCATCACATTGTTAGTATACCAACCCTTATAAATAGAAAAAATAAACTCCACAGTACTAGAATTGGTACACCCAACACCACCAATACCAGTGTGGCCAGGATTGATGTTACTTTAGATAGTCGTCAAGCTAAGTATTAGGCTAGTCCTATTGAAACCACATTTACTCTATTTTGAACCCCAATTTCTATTCTTGTAAATACATAAGTAATTGAAGATTTTGTGAACCCTAGAATACTTGATAAGATGTCTAAGAAATTTGGTTTAATGACTAATTCATGGATAGTAGAGCTTACAAACTAGTTAAGAGCTCAGGTAGAGCAATGCTTATTTGAAGCCAAATTGGTGCAGGAGCACCTAACACAAGGTGGCCACCATGAGGCCAAAATGGTGTTAAGTTGAGGTTTTTGAGTTTTTGTAGTGAATAAGGTCTTATGAGACCATATTTGATGTAATAAGGTCCAATGGACCACTTCCTAAGTGTTTGTAATAAGTTTGGATCCATTTTGTAGGCATTTGTCCAAAATGCCATGTTTTTGTCAATGTTGTCATATTGTTGTCACATGATGAAAATGTAACCAAGGATGGATCGAATGGATTTAATAAGGTTGTTTGAGTCTCCTTATGTGTGTCTAGGGTGTTTGTGGCCCTTTGAAGGTAGTTGGGCTCTTGTAGCCTTCAATATTGTCAAAATGTGCAAAGTTGTTTGGCAACTTTTACAAATTGTAAAGTAAACAAAGGGCAAAACTATAAAAAACCAACGGTCACCCTATTGAAAAGTAGTTAGGGACAGTTGGAACTGTAATTACATGCTTAAAATTCCTCCCAAGGGTCGAGGCAAGGCAGTAGTTGGAGTTGGTGATCAAGAATACAAACAAACACTTTGATTTCCAGAATGTTCTGCATTTTTTCTGCTATAACATTCATAACATTCGCATATGGATAAATTAGAAGGTGAGGTTTGAATTTTTGGAAAGCTATATGTCTTACCTTTCATTTGATTCTAGTTAGAGGTTTCCATAGGCTGTCTAGAGAAAGTCATGAGTGTTTTCCAAAATCGGGTTGCTGAAAATCTGCATTTTCTAAGTTATTTTTACTGTTCTAGACCGTACTGTACACAAGTACGGAACATTCATCTACCCATGGTATTATTATTTGATATTAAATTGAATCACCTTTCATTTGAGCCTAGTTTGGAGTTGGGACAATAAGTTTGGAGGGAGTTATAAGGTTTTCTTTAAAAACAGTCTTATAAAAACCTAAACAAGGGTTTTGCTCCAACGATGGAAGAATAACCATCCCACTGTCTTTCAAGACCATAAGGCTAGTGGGATGGATTTATATAGGTGTATTTCAAGTATTTTGATTGATTACAGAAGTGGGAGAGTTGGTGTTTGTAAGTTTTGGTAGAAGAGGCTTAATATGCCCATGTATTAAGCCATTTGGAGGAACCTAAGAGGTATTTCTTGGAACAACAGATTGTAGAAGGGTAAAACCCACAAAATCCTTTGTTTTGGCATGTATCCTAAATGTTAAAACCCTAGTTTGGGTTATGGGCTTGCATTCCATAGTAGCCTCTTTATAATTTTGGCCTAATTGGGGCTCTATGTCATAGAGAGGGGTTATTGGTTGAGATATTCCGTCCAAAACAACCCATACCCAATTTGGGATATGTGATGGAGGGAGTTAATGGGTATCTTCAAATTGTCTAAGATCAACATTTGAAGACCTGTAGAAAAATTTATGAGGACCGTTGTCATTTTGGAGGGCTACAAGCCATTTCTTAGGTTTGTGAAGGAAGTGCTACCCAGAAGTTTGGTCTGACTTAGCCATTGGTTGGAATGGGTCTCTATACATGACTAAACACCATTTCAATGGAGAAATCAAAGCCCCTAACTTCTGTTCCCACTTTTGCAATCTGACCTTTGATTTTGGGCTTTTGAGTGAAAGAAAACCTTGTCTAGTCTCCTATCCTCCAACTATCTCATTGCCTCTACATCATAGTGGTATCAAAGCCATAAAAGGTTCTATCGTTGGCCTGGTATATGTCAGTAGAGGAGAGTGAAGGAGAGGCTAGCAATATGCCTCCAAAGGGGATGACCACCGAAGTGGTCAAGAAGTTCAAGGAGATGGAAGAGAAGATCAAAAGTGGAGTCAAGGAAGCACTCTAAGTAGAGTTGAAAGCGTTGAAGATAGGGAAGAGGATAGATGAAGGTTTAGATGAAGAGGAAGAGAAAGAGGAGGAAGAAGAAGAAGAACAAGAAGAGGTAGACGTACCGGCTGATCAAAAGCATTTCCTTGATGCCATCAAGGCAATTGGCAAGGATTCTTCAGAGGCTCGGATGGTGATTCCCATGTTTAGTGGGAAGATGAATGCTAATGAAGTCATGGAGTGGATTGAGGCTCTAAACAACTACTTTGAATACAAATAAGTTTCTGAAAATAAGAGGGTTAAGTTTGCAAAAACTAAACTCAAAGGTGCTACCCTTACATGGTGGAATTACACCCAAGGTGAGAGGGTAAAGAATGGGAAGAGTATGATCTCTTCATGGAACAGAATGTTGGAGAGGATCAAGTCCCAATTCCTTCCATCAGACTATGAGGTGAAGATCTACAAGAAGATGCAAAGTCTCAAGCAAAGAGATTTGGATGTGGCTACTTACACCGAGGAGTTTCACAAGTACACTCTTCATTGTGGGTACATGGAGGATGAAAAATCCAAAGTGGCAAGGTATCTAAATAGTTTGAGGTTTAATATTCAAGATGAGATAAGTTTATTAACCCGTCAATCCATGGAAAAATGTTTTCAAGTGGCATTAAGGTCTGAAAAGAAGTTGAAGAGGAAAGCTGAGCAACAAAATAGAGGAAGAGGAACAAGACCAACCCAAGAAGACAAAGGAGACACAAGCAGAAATAAGGACCAAGTTTCTGATTTTAGAGGGGGATTTAGAGGCACAAGAGGTGGAGGTAGAGGTTCTAATGTTTTCACTGGGAGATGTTATCATTGTAATGAAATTGGTCACACAACATTCAAATGTCCAGAAAGGCAAGGTTCACCATCAGGAGTTGATAGGAAGAATGAAAAGAGGGTTCAATATGTCCAAGAATAGGAGGTAGATGAAAGTGTTAGCTCTCCAATTGGGAGTGCAGCCCCAGTTCAAGATGGAGAAGCATTGATGCTAAGGAAGACATCCAAGGACAAGGAGATGACACAAAGGAGAGCACTTTTCAGGACGAATTGCAAAAGCAAAGGTAAAATATGCAAGGTAGTAATATATTTTGGTTCAATAGATAATATGGTGTCTAGGGAAATGGTAGATAAATTGAACCTAGAAAAGATTCCTCATCAAACTCCTTACAAAGCATCTTGGGTAAGTGATAGTCAATCACTTTTGGTAGATGAACAAGCATATGTTGATTTTCAAATTGGAGAATATAAGGATAGGGTTTTATGTGACATTTTGTCCATGGAATGTTGTCACCTACTTTTAGGTAGGCCATGGCAATTTTATAGGCAATCATTATATGATGGATATGCTAACACATACACCATCAAGAAGGATGGGAGGACTTTTATGATGACACCATTGTAGGAGGATGATGAAGCAAAGAAGGCAGCCAAGGTCATCTTGGTTGGTAAGAAAAAGTTTGTGAAGATCAATGAAGAAGAGACAAGGAAAGTTGAGGATACCTCAAGGAGTGGGGTTACCAAAGATCATATTTTTAAGGTGGTTTTAGTTTTGAATGATGGAGATCAGATGGTGATGTCTGAGATGGATTAGAAGAAGGTCAAAGAGCAAGTCTACAAGCAGCCACAAGGTGGTTGGAAAGAAGGAGATGCTATCATAGTAGGGACCATTGTTTGTTCTTTAGAGCAAACAAGAGTTGAAAGACAATCATACTCTACCATAGCAGCAATACAAGAAGCATCAACCAAGGTTTTGAATGTAGGTGTTCAGGTAGAGATGACAGTAAGGAAGAATGGAAAGCGAAGTATAGGTTTGCCTGCAAGCACTCACTCGTGGCAAGGTGTGAGTAAAGCCTACAATGCTAGGCATGAGTTTTTGATTCCATGGAAATAGGTTGCAGTCTAGAGATCATGGGGAAGAAATGAGGTAGTAGAGGATAAAGGTGGAGCAAGACAAAGAATTAACTCATGTGGCATTAGTTCTTTTCTAGGTGGGGTGTATGGTGCAGGACCACCTAACACAAGGTGGCCACCATGAGACCAAAATGGTGTTAAGTTGAGGTTTTTGAGTTTTTGTAGTGAATAAGGTCTTATGAGACCATATTTGATGTAATAAGGTCCAATGGACCACTTCCTAAGTGTTTGTAATAAGTTTGAATCCATTTTGTAGGCATTTGTCCAAAATGCCATGTTTTTGTCAATGTTGTCATATTGTTGTCACATGGTGAAAATGTAACCAAGGATGGATCCAATGGATGTAATAAGGTTTTTTGAGTCTTCTCAGGTGTGTCTAGGGTGTTTGTGGCCCTTTGAAGGTAGTTGGGCTCTTGTAGCCTTCAATATTGTAAAAATGTGTAAAGTTGTTTGGCAACTTTACAAATTGTAAAGCAAACAAAGGGCAAAACTATAAAAACCCAATGGTCACCCTCTTGAAAAGTAGTTGGGGACAGTTGGAACTATAACTAAATGCTTAAAATGTCTCCCAAGGGTCAAGGCAAGGCAGTAGTTGGAGTTGGTGATCAAGAAATACAAACAAACACTGTGATTTCTAGAATTTTCTGCATTTTTGCTGCTATAATGTTGATAAATTTCGTATATGGATAAATTAGAAGGTGAGGATGGATGTTTTGGAAATCCCTGTGTGTCATATTTGATTTTCATCTAGTTAGAGGTCTCCACACGCTGTCTAAAGAAAGTTATGAGTGTTTTCCCAAAAATGGGTTGCTGAAAATCTGCATTTTCTAAGTTTCTTTTTTCTGTTCCAGGCCATACTGTACACAAGTATGGAATAGTCATCTGACCACAGTGTTATTATTTTATATTACATTTAACCACCTTTCATTTGATCCTATTTTGGAGTTGGGACATTAAGTTTGGAGGGAGTTATAAGGTTTTCTTTAAAAACAATCTTATAAAAACCTAAACAAGGGTTTTGCTCCAACAATGGAAGAATAACCATCCCACTATCTTTCAAGACCATAAGGCTAGTGGGATGTATGTATCTAGGTTTATTTCAAGTATTTTTATTGATTTCAAGAGTGGGAGAGTTGGTGTTTGTAAGTTTTGGTAGAAGAGGCTTAATATGCCCATGTATTAAGCCATTTGGAGGAACCTAAGAGGTATTTCTTGGAACAACAGATTGTAGAAGGGTAAAACCCACAAAATCCTTTGTTTTGGCATGTATCCTAGATGTTAAAACCCTAGGTTGGGTTCTGGGCTTGCATTCCATAGTAGTCTCTTTGTAATTTTGGCCTAATTGGGGCTCTAGGTCATAGAGAGGGGTTATTGGTTGAGATATTCTGTTGAAAACAACCCATACCCAATTTGGGATATGTGATGAAGGGACTTAATGGGTATCTTCAAATTGTCTAAGATCTACATTTGAATACCTGTAGAAAAAGGTATTAGGACTGTTGTCATTTTGGAGGGCTACAAGCCATTTCTTAGGTTTGTGAAGGAAGTGCTACCCAGAAGTTTGGTCTGACTTAGCCATTGGTTGGAATGGGTCCCTATACATGTCTAAACACCATTTCCATGGAACTTAAGGAAAATTCTTTTGAAGCGTACCCTTATCTCCATGCTTTTTGGGATGTGTTTCCTAAAGACCTTCCAGGTCTTCCCCCCAAAAGAGTTTTTTATTTTGCAATAGATATTAGTGATCACTTGTTAGAATAGTGGTCACCTCCACATGTAAAACACCATCTAGGAGGACCTCTCTTTCCTGAAGATTAGTTTGAATTATCATCATTATTTTTAGGATTAAAATCCCTATTTTCATCCTTGGATCCATTCCTTTTATATCTAGAGCTTTTACCATAGTTTTTCTCTCTAGTTTCCTAATTCTTGCTTCTCTTTTTGAAGTATGTTGGAGGACAACTCTAGTTAGATTTCTTTTGAGATCTTTCTTGATACACAAATATAGATTTGAGCTTTTGCTTTTACTTGATAGCATTCTCAAAGACTTGATCCATGGTTGTAGGTCCATGAACATCTACTTCTCTACCAATCTAAGCATTCAAGCCCATAGTAAACTTGCTTATTCTAAATCTCTCATCCTTCTGATATTGTGGCACATACTTCAACAATCTAGTAAACATTTCCTAGTATTTAGTGACAGTCATATCTCTTTGACACTGATTTTGGAATTCTGTTAGTTTCTGATCAAAATACAATTGGGGCAACCATCTTTTTGTTAGCTGCCATTGCACCAAAAGATCAACCTTTTAATGCCTGATACAACCACTTGACTTAACAAGCACGGGAGGTGGTTAAGCCCTTGTCACAAACCACCACAGCACTGCACTGAACAAGGAGACCAAGGGCCACACCTTGCAACAATCCCCCTCCCAGTGCAAGTGCGGGGTTTGAACCTGTGACCTTGGCTCTAATACCAATTGTTAGCTATTGTTGCACCAAAAGATCAACCTTTTAATGCCCGATACAACCACTTGAATTAACAAGCACGGGAGACGGTTAAGCCCTTGTCACAAACCACCGCAGCGCTGTGCTGAACAAGGAGACCAAGGGCCACACCTTGCAACACTTTTGTGGAAAATGGTGACAAACTGATCCCAAGTCAGACTTAAGGAACTCAACCATAATTTTGTTTTCTTATTCATCAACCATGTGGATGTTTATCTCTAGAAAGGTACGATAGAAATGAGGAAGATCCAATAAAAGTTTAATTAGAATTTGTAGAGGATTTATGTACTAGTACAATAGATAGAAGTGTTGGTTGTCTGATAAGACTACTTAATCTAGACTGCATCAATTGGTATCAGTGTCTGTTGTGGTTGTGTTGAGGGAAAGAACATTGGAAGATATTTTTGTGGGTGTGTGTGAGGGCAAGGAGACCCGCAACTGCAGGGAGCCCATCAAAATGGCACAAAGAGGACGTGGGTCAAGAGGACCACAGAATGGACCACAAAATAATGATAATATGGTAGTCATGGAGATGCTAAGAGGTATCACAACGAGATTGGATGCAATGGAAGTAGTGCAATGAAGAGGGATACCTGTGTTAGATGTCAACAATGATGAAGGTGAAATTGAAGCACCATAAATTGATTTTGAGGATGATGAAGATGGAGTGGAAGGATTATTTTTGAGAACAAAGGCAAATATTAACAAGAAACTAAGATTGGAAACCCCTATCTACAATGGAAGCTTGAATCTGGAAGATTTAATTGATTGGCTATCAAAAATGGAGAAGTATTTCAACTATGAGTTAATAGAGGACCCAAATAGAGTGAAATTTACTTGCATGAAGTTAAAGGGACTTGTGTCATTATGGTGGGATCATGTTTAGATTGATAGATAGTGAAGAGCCAAGGGTAAAATCAGAACTTGGGACCAAATGATAGAAAAGATGAAATCTCAATTTCTATCGAAGGATTACCAAGTAAGTTTTTGAAAAATTGCAAAATTTGAAGCAAAAAGAATTAAGTGTGCAAGCTTATACCAAGGAGTTCTACAAGTTGAATATCTAGTTTGGACGTATGGAAGATGATGTGGAAAAGGTTTCAAGGTATGTAAATGGATTGAGATATAATATTCAATATGAATTAGTTATGTTGCAAGTTCATATGGTGAAAGAGGCATATCGATTTGCCTTGAAGGATGAAGAAAATTTGTCATGAAGACACTAAGATAATACAAGAGGAAGAGGAAGGTTTGTCATGCGAAGGAAGCCAACAAGTAATGGTAAAGGAAAACAAGTTTTTGAGGAGGAAAATGACACTTCTCGCAATAACAAATCAAGTCAAAATAGTAGGGAAAGAGCCTATTCTAGAAGAGGTAGAGGAAGGGAATTTGGAGACACATGTTTCCAATGTGGAGAGATTGGACATAGGGCCTTTGAATGCCCTCAAATACAACAAGACAATAGTAGGAAGAGTGCAGCAAAGAACTATGCGACACAAGCTAATGAAGAGAGTATGAATTCCCTAAAGCAAGTAGAAGAGCCTGAACATGGAGAGGCATTGATGTTGAAAAGAGTTCTTTTGAAACCAAAAAAAGGACAACTTGAGCCAACACAAAATAGGAGTTTATCTTGAACGGTGTGTAAATCAAGTGGAAAGTGCTCTAAGGTAGTCATGGATAGTGGAAGTATCGATAATTTGGTCTCACAAGAGATGGTAGAGAAGCTGCAATCAAAAAAGACAAGACATCAAAATCCTTACCAAGTCACTTGGTTATAGAAGGATCATCAAATTCTAGTAAGTGAACAATGCTTGGTTCAATTTTAGATTGGTAATTATGTTGATGAGGTGTTGTGTGATGTGATGCCCATGGACGCTTGTCATATCCTTTTGGGGTAGAGAGTGGCAATATGATAGACATGTTGTTTATGATGGTTGGGAAAATATGTATATCATAACAAATAATGGAAGGGAGTATCATTTGAGTCCATTGAAGGACAAGGAGAAATAAATGAGAGATAGTTCATTGCTTTGTTTTCATGGAAGTGAACAAGTTGTGACAATGACAAGTAAGGTTGGGAGTAGCCCAACAATAGTTCATGAGAAGAGAACTTTGAGTGAGGTCAAGGGGAATGGTAAAGAGTTGGTGCAATAGTTGCACAAGGAAGAGAAGAGGAATAAGTGGTAGACAAATAGTTGTAAAATAAGTGAACAGAGTCCAAGAGGAAAACATAATTTAGCATTCCAGAATAATATGCATGCCTATATGAGAGGTCTGAAGTAGATTTCCGTGATTGGGAAGATCCAAGTGGAGGTGACCACCAAGGTGAGTGTAGGTTGCAACATAAGCAACGAAGGAATGTGAAATAGGGAAGAGGTAAAGAGGTTTTGTTCAATGGACAGAAGAAGAAGCTGATTGATGAAGAGGAAATTTGGATAAAAAATGAGCATGGGATCACCATTCCAAGCTCCCAAAAATGTTCGTGAGTTGCAACCTCGTGGAACACTTCTCCTACTCGACGTGTCTGATGTAGGAGTACCTAGGTGTAGATAGATCCTGCATCACCCAAAAAGAATAACTATCTCAGTTTTGTTTTCTTTTATTTAGTTTGTGGATTTTGTGTGATTTTGTGTTATTGGTGGTGTTGTCACGATTGTTGGTGACCACGCATTGCATTCATTTTGGTGTAGTTTATGATTCAGATTGGTGGATTTTAACTCACTTCTGATTGGTGTGACTATTTTGGTGAAGTCTTGGATCATTTGTCATATTTTCATTTGTCATATCTTGTTCAGATTGGGTTGATGGTATGTCACGGCTAAGTGTCGGTGACCAATATTCTTTTTGTCATATGCTTGAGATGTTTTGCAAACAATGCGCTGATAAAACATTTAATGGAGTCATTATTTCCAAATAGTTATAAGGTGAGTTTAATGCTAGAGGGCATGTTACAAAGGCCGGAGGTCATCCAAACTAAAATTCAAATAAACAAACTATTCAATTTCTTTTCATGGGTGACACATAACTTTATTTATACCTCTTTTGTGCAACAAAAGGTTTCTGATTGAAAATACACAACAAATGTAACTTTTGAGAGGTTGATTGAGTGAGTTTTGGTAGCTAGATAAGGAGTTCAGTGCATCATATTTAGAAATATAAATTTGATTGAAATAAAAAACCAATGATTGGGCAATTTGCAATGTGGTGTTCCATATCTACTATTATAAGAGATCCAATACCCTCCAAATGTGTGGGACCAATTCTTTGTTTTAGTTGCATTTTGAACATTGAATAATATATTAAAATTTTAATGCATTATACCTCTGTGGTGGGAAACAATTGATTGGAAAAAGTGTGACCATTCATTGGTTTCTAATTTTTTAATAATATAAAAGGAAAAATAATACAGGGAAGGAAGTTCAATCTGCCAAGGAATAAGGAAGAGAGAAATGAGGAAAATCCAATAAAAGTTCAATCAGAATTTGCAAAGGATTTTTGTATTGGTACAATAGATAGAAGTGTCAGTTGTTTGCTAAGACTCCCAATCTAGGTTGCATCAGATTATGAAGTTTATTGTTTCCTTTGACAAGCTATAAGTCAATATAATCCTAGACTAAGATAGATAGAGTCTTTAATTATCAAACCAATGAGTTAATATCAAAATCTTCCATGTCATTATCAAAGAATACTAAATGTACCAATGAGCATGGAATTGCATTGACAAACACTAGTAGAAAAATAGAAATAAATGACTAAAAAACTACCAAAAATTGGTCATGTGACCAGTAGTTTGGTCACTTGACTATTCGTAGTTTATTGCCTATCATTTATCTCATGACCAAATTTATGACTAAACAAATTTTGGTCATTAATTTAGTCATTAATTTGGTAGTATATTTAGTCATCAATTTGGTAGTATATTTAGTAATTAATTTAGTCATTGATTGTTGTTAACTGGTAATTTATTTAGTCTTTAGTCATTGTAATCATTAATTTGGTAGTATATTTAGTCATTAATTTGATAGTATATTTAGTCATCAATTTGGTAGTATATTTAGTCATCAATTTGCTAATATATTTAGTAATTAATTTAGTCATTGATTGTTGTTAACTAGTCATTTATTTAGTCATGGTAGTCATATTTATTTACTGGTTTCCATTAATTGGTAGTAAATTTAATCATGATATGAATAATTTATTAAATACCATAAATTTTATAATGCAAAAAAAACATATTATTAAATTTGAATTAAAACATAAAAGCAAATAAATTTGGAAAACTATATATTTTATGATGTTGCCAAGCAAAGATTGATAAATTTGAGCCAACACTTTCTATTTGAGAATCGCCCAATAAGAAAATGAAACAAGACAAAGCAAAGTGGCAATTAATTTTTTTTGTATTGGAACAATGCAGGAAAAGAATTACAAATAATAAAAAAGTAGCACAAGGCTGTCATAAGAAAAAACTAGTTTAGCTCTATCATGTATAGGAAACTACAAGGACTGGCTGACAAAAAAACTAGTTCAGCAGCCACATTAGATACAATAGAAAAATAATGGAAAGGCAGGTCGGACCGTTGAAGCCCTTCACATCTTTTGACACTTAGAAAAGAGATGTTGCCACTAAGCATTCTATGAGACATCATTTCTTTTGGCATTATGTTAACCAATTCAGGTGCTTTGACTGTAGCCTTGGTGCATTCCATATTCTTCTTCACACAAGCCATTGAGGTGTTACCTATGTATTTAGAAAATCCTAAACCACTATGAACAATATCTAAATAACAACTTGAGAATGCTACTTAGAGGGCCCTATAGAAGTGACCCTACAACAAGAAGAAAACACACCATTCCCTATAACCTTCCATAACATAGTCCCAGATAGCTGAAGCAAAAGTGACACTTGAAATAGTAAAATCTAGCTAGTCAACAACATGCTAAAGATGACATGGAAATGTTTTTGGTTTCATACAATTGCAGTAAAATATGAATTTATTTAAAACAACATTTTCATGGTATTTTTATTACCTCAAGAAATCATAAAATAGATCATTACACAAAATCTCTACTCTTGGAATCAATCTCTTCCCTTTCTCACATGGAAATACCACACTTTCTAGTTCAGACTATTAAATTTTAGAAAACGAGCTAAACAATAGACATTGAAATGACCTCATACATAGATAGGATTTGAAGTTCACTACTGTCTTATTGTAGCCAGAGGTGCAGCACATATACCACATAGCAAAACATATAGAAGAAGCTTATGATGCAGAAGCTACTATTCTGGTATCAACAAAGTTCACCATTTGTTATCCTGATTGTGGTGTTTGTAATGTTGCAGGGTGCATTTTCTCATTTTCATCAGAAGGTTTTGCTCCAATCCAAAGTTCCATTGCACAATGCATCATTAGTAGTAGCTCAAGGAATTTTTAACATCTTTTTCAATTTCACCAAAAGTTTCCAATCATCATTGGACAAATCATCTTGAGAAAATAAGAAGAATATTCTATTTTAGACATTAAAAAGTTTTATCAGCCAAAAATGAAAAGAACAAATGTTCAATTAGTATAAAATACATATTAGTAAATACACTATAAAATTATGTAATGTGGATATCAAATAGCCTTACCCCGTAGTTTACTTTCAATATATTTATGGATCTTCTAGTGAGATGACTCACAAATTCATCCTCCATTTCAAAATGCCTACCAAACATTTTATGTGCTTCATCAACATTGCTCCCAACAATCTATAAAGTTCATATGATAATTCATTAACAAAAACATTTCAAAAAATTGCATCCAAAATCATATAAAACTATTAACAACAAAGACAACTTCTCAAAATACCTTCATGGCCACTTTTTCACCCTTCTTAGCCATTTCAACATCTTTATGATTGATCTCAATTGAGGCTATTTAGCCAATATCTATGAAATCTTTTGTGGGAACACATAATGGTGTGCCAATCTATAGATGCAATCACCACATATGGCTTTATACAAACCAAAAATGATACAACAATCTTTTACAAGCATAAGTCATAATAGCGAAAAGACTAGGTTTAGATATTGACCCTTGCAATGCCCTCAAGAATATCAACACCAACAATTATAGGATCCTTCTTGTTAAAATACAATTTGGCAAAATGCTCAGTACACAGGGGAAAACAACATCTTCTGTAGCCACCTTTTCCCTTTCTTCCTTAAGATTGTCCATATATGCTTTAAACGGGTGAATAGATGATAAATAATGTATGCTGCAAATATCTTAACACCAACTTCATCTGTAAGCTCCCGAGCTTTAGTAGTAATTTTGACATCAAATGCCAAAATTGTAGCATACTCTTTCTTCTTTTTCTCAAGCATTACACTCACACGCATGAAATCTTTTTTATGCATAGACCCAATACCAATTGCACTAACTGGGATGCTTATAGTTGGGTTCTTCAATAACTCAAGTAAAGCCTCCAAAGAACCAAGTGTTGAAGCTTGAACATAAACTTCTTCCTCACTCTTGTCAATCTGAGACATTACATTATTTATATCTTGCATTGCTTCTTCCTTAATATCCTCTAATTCATCATCGGGTCCAACAATATATAACTGAGTTCTTGCTATGGCATGCTCAAGACCCTGAAATCAAGAAATTTTAGCTAAATTTCATTGTCCACATATATTTGATAAATTTATGCTCATATACATCAAATTATTAGCTTGAAATTTGATACCTAAGCGGCTATCTTGATTCCCTGTGCAACCTTCAACTCATTATGATGTTGATAAGATCCCTGAAACCAAAAAACATCTTAAGCTATGGAATATATTATATTATTTTAACAATATGATTAATGTGACATGGTTTGAGTAATCTAAATTTGAGGTGTAGATTATTGTATTCTATCATAATAGATCACAAATACCACCCATTCTCCTTTACTTTAAAAGAGCATTTCAATTTTTTACATTGTCATGCCCACATTTCCCATGCGGTCACGACATGTAACACATGTGTCATGTCAAAATTTGTCATGTGCTCATGACACAAAATATAAAATTTTTTCCATGCATCCCTAGAAACCCTTGCGCACACATTAGCGTGCTCAGTGGTAATACACATAAGGCATAAACATGCCAATCAATTTCGGGGTAATGCGATCACATGCGCAATCCCCTGTGTGATGATAGCCGATCAATTAGGATTGATTGATCGAAACCCTAAGTTTCCTTAAGTGAGTGATGGGATTCCAACACGAGTTGAAATCAAAACCCTAATTCTATTGGATAAAAGAATAAATAACAACATAATCAAAATAACTAGTTTGTGGAAACATTACAATATTACTCAACACAAGGTTTAAATTGCCTAATAAAATTAACACTAATTCCTAGAAAATACGGCAACATAACGCCACTAGGGCGTATATAGGAATTATTCTAATTAAGAAAATTCTAACCAAAAGTTCACTAAGCTCATTAAAATTGATTAAATGAAATAATTACTCTAGGTAGTAAAATTGCCGCACTCACATTCTCTAAAAGGTTTACTAGGTTAAATTAAATTAATAAAAAGAATTAACCTCAACTGAAGGTGCTCAATATTAAATATTATTAAAAAGAAGGTTAGAAATAGAATAACCCCATATTATTATTTTATTAAACAACAAATAATCATTCCTAACCTATTTAAATAATTTCCCCGCAAGGGTCAATTAAAAATAATTATAATTCCCTAAGGCAAACTATAGCTCAAGCAAGATAAATAATTTCTCCATCAAGTAGTTAAATTAATGGCAAGGTAAAATAAGATTTATTCCAAAAGGTGAAAAGGGGGAAATGTAAATAAAATTCCCACTCAAATACAACCCTACCCAATTTTTTTTTTTTACAAGAATTAAAGCTAATACAAAAACCCTTTCCACTAGTTTAAAATTAAACTAAACCCATCTCCCCAAAATAAAATAATAAAAGAAATCCACTAATACCCTAAAAGTCCTCACCAATTAAAAACTACTTTCCCTATGGAAACCCTAACCCTATCAGATTTTCCTATTATTTTCTTTTCTCTCACATTTCCTTCTCTCATTTTGTTTCTCTTGTTGTTGCAGGTTTCTCACATGGACAACCATGGCCATCACTCATAATGAGGTATATTCATTGTATATATTTTATAAATGAATAAACCCTCATTATTATTATTATTATTATTATTTTAAATTAAAACAACAACCATATTTTTTTTTGAAATCTATAATGCAAACAGCAACCTAAGCAAGTATATATCTTTTTTTTTCTTTTGACAACATAAATGAGAAAAGTAATAGATGCATATTTTTCCATTTGCCACTTTTTCACAAATTGATTATAAAGAACAACAACTATATATATTTTTGCAACTTCAAAAGTTAGAGTATAGCACAAAATAAAGTCATTTAAACATTACATAAAAAGAGAGAGTATTTTCTCTTTTTTTTTTTGACAATTATACAAAGGCCAATCTTGGCCAAGACTCTCAAGTAGCCAAAAACTACAATGCACATGAATTTAGAGCACTTCCTTCAAACTCCAAAGCAAACAATAAACTTGCAAGAAACCAACAAGGAGGGAAAACCAAGCCACAAAAACCGCTCTCCTCCCTAATATAGACTCACTAATGAGTCACCCCCGAGCTTGGAGGTAATTTGCACACAAGGTTTAACACTCCACAACACAACAATAAGCAAACCAACAAATCATAAAGAACACCCATGGATTCAATACAATACAACACTCATAGAAATGAGTTTGAAGGGGTAGAGGAGTGGACATCACTCAACTCAAGAGGCCACTCCAAATATCTCAAAAAAAAAATCAACACAACCAAGGCCTCAAGCCCAAATATTTATTCCAAGAAACACATATATTCCACCATGGCACTCACACCATACAAAATGCTCCATACTCAAATCTTGCCCTCAAGGCCATAAAATCCAACACTAGGAGGGTGACCTCGAGGAGGTTCACTCCTCCCCCACCCCACACATGTTGAGCATCTTCTCCTAATGGAGAGGCTCTTACAAACACTCTCAAAACTCCACAACATCAAAGAGCAAAACACTCACAAGCAAACATACAAGAAAAGTAAATACATAAGGAAAGGCTTCAAGCCTTGAATCCTACCTTGATAAGCCCAATAAGGAAGATAGTTGAAGTAGAGCCCTTCCAACTCCACGTCCAAGCCCTTCCTCCAAAAGTGCCTCCAAAAACTCTCTAACTCTCCCCAAAATTCAAATAAAATAGAAAAAGTAATAAAATCAAGAACCCTCTCCCTCTCTTCAAGAGGGAGTAAAATAGGCTCTCTTCATGAGCCTTGAGGAATGAGAAGGTTACACATGTCACCTTCTCCTTCCTCCTCACATCCACTTGCAAGCTCCATGGAATGTGGGGGTGACACATATCACCCTCACATTCCACCAAGTCTTGTCCCCTCCATTTGTGCTCTCTCACACATGTTTGAGAGCAAGGTGGAGCCCAAGAAGGATGAAGGTATGACATGTGTCCATGTCCTATCCTCCCATGAAAGCCCACAAAACCCCAAGGTACTCTCACCAATGTGTGAGAGCCTTGGAGTTGGGTCCTCCACAATTAGGGGTCTTCAAGACTCCCCAAGCCTTCAATGCAAGGTACCCCAATACCTTGGAATGAGGTGTGGAAAAGGTTGAAGGTTTGACCCAACCTTCCACTCCTACCCAAACTTCCATTTTCGTCACTTCACTTCAGGGTGAAGTTTAAGTGACCATATGGGAGTTATCCTAGGGTTAGACAAGCTGAAATGGGCCCTAGACCCTAGGGGAACAACCCAGGGTCACTTTTAACCTAATTTGAGCACCTTAGGGTGTAGAAAATCACATGAAAAGGGGTCACAAAAATTAAAACAAAAATAGAGTCAAAGAAACATTAAACATTAACAACACTGTAATATAATCAACTAAAAATTGGTAGAACTAGCCCAAAAGACAACATACGCAACCATTACAAAAATTCACCATGCAATACACAGTTGATCTTGGTTCCTCTTGGAACTAGATCGGTTCAACATGGGATTTCACAAAATGTGTGGGATGAACTCTAATTTTTTGTGGCTTGGGAAAATCATCTGCACACTTAAACAAAAGATTAATCCAACATGTATATCATAGTCGAAGCAAGGAACAGAGCATACACTCACACCATCGCATAATCATTTAAAACATCATAAAAATCACATCATAATTAGATTCATAATTTGCATTTCTATAAACCATCTCCAGATAAGAATCTCATAGAAAATCCATAACATAATCTCACAACTAGTATCTCTAATAATATCAGAATGCAAATGACATGTCTAATCATCATCAGTGAATGAAAATTAGGATATAGTCAAATCACCACATACTAAGCATAGCTAACCAAAATAAAGGAATGTAGTCCAGAAAGTCTACATATCGGGATCAACAGTCCGCAAATGTCTAAAATGTCTCTAATAGTAATATGAAACAAGAAAAACTAAGGGAGTGAAATAATAGGCCTCACATCCTCCCCCCTAAGACTAGACTTCCTCCTAGAAGTCATCAAAGAGGTGAGGATAAAATGTCCTCAATCAAGCTGCATCCTCCCATGTCATCATGACCTTATCATACCTATCCCACTGAACCCTAACCTAGTCCATCTCTTGACCTTGAAGGTCCAGCGTCTGACAAGCCAATACACAAATTGGATCTAAAGCTAGCTTCTCATTCACCTCTACCTATAGAGTACTGCAGTCCAATACATGAGATAAATTAGATATGTAATGCCACAAAATAGATACATGAAAAACATCATGGATGCATGATAGGCTAGGTGGTAAGGTTAGACGGTAGGCTACGGGTCCTATCCATTCCAAGATCTCAAAAGGCCCAACAATCCATGGTGCGAGCTTAGAGCCCTTTCCATAACGGACTATACTCTTATGTGGCCGCATTCTCAAGAAAACTCTTATCACCGACTAAGAAGCTCTGATCTAATCTCTTAGCATCAACATACTTCTTCTGTCGATCCTGTGCCTCCTGAAGTCTCTATCTAATCAAGGTCACCTGCTACTCCACATCTTGCACCAACTCTGGCCCAATAGCAACCCTGTCCTCTATACGGTCCCAACTCAACAGTGTCTTGCAAAGTCTAATGTACAAGGCCTGATAAAGAGCCATACCCAACGTGTTGTGATGCCCATTATTGTAGGCAAACTCAACTAGATATAGATACTCCTCCCATCTGGTCTGGTGATCCATAACGTACATATGGAGCATTTCCTCCAATACCTAATTCACCCTCTCCGTCTATCCATCTGTCTCAGGGTGATAAGGTGAACTAAACTTGAGTTGCGTGCCCAATGCCTACTGTAGAGCCCTCCAAAAGGCTGATGTGAACACTGAGTCTCTGTCAGAAATGATGCGGCGAGGTACCCCATGTAATCTAACAATCTCATCCAAGAATACTCTCACCACTAATGGTGCATTGTACGTTGTGCATACAGTTGAGAAATGCACCACCTTGATCAATTTGTCAACCGTCACCATGATGGCTTCATGGCAGCGAGCTGACACAGGAAGACCAACAATGAAATCCATGGAAATGGTGTCCCATTTCCACTCAGGTATCACATGAAGGTATAAAAGGCCTGCTAGATGTTGATGCTTGGCCTTGACCCTCTGGCACTCAAGGCATCGAGAAACATATTCTGTAATATCTCATTTTATACCTGCCCAATGGTACAACTGTCGCAAGTCAGCATGCATCTTCTTCACCCTTAGGTGTGCTGCATTAGGTGCTTTGTGAGCCTTTGAAAGAACTATTGCATGTAGGTCATCTGTACGGGGTACATAGATGCACTGTTGATGCCTAAGTAGCCCATCTGCCTCAAGGGAATATCCTACAAACTTGCCCACAAGGGCCCTCTATGACTGGATCTCCTGCTGAACCTCAAGAAACCACTCATCCTCAGGCAGATGCTGAATGATGCACCCTCTCAAATCCACACTCAAGGTTAAGGTTAGGATCTTGTGGCACCTTTGACTCAATGTGTCGGCAACCATGGTCTTCCCTTTGATGTATTGGACCTCAAAGTCATACTCGCAAAGAAACTCTATCCAGCGCTACTGGCAGGTGTTTAGATTCAGTTGCGTGACTATGTACTGAAGACTGTGGTGATCTGAATAAAGCTCAAAGCATCGACCCAGTAGAAAGTGTCTCCAACCAATAAGAGCATGAACCACTACTGCGAGCTCTAAATCATGAGTGGGGTAGTTCAGCTCATGGGTTTTGAGCTTTTACAGCCCATATGCTATTGCTGTACCACCCTGCATAAGCATGGATCCTGAACCCTCTAGTGATGCATCTGTAAAAACCATAAAATTCGCTATTGGATCAGGAACCGCTAAAATGGGAGTGCTGGTAAGACGCTCCTTGAGGACCCCAAAGGCCCTCTCGCACTGCTCAGTCCAAGTGAAGCTATTCCCTTTCCGCTGAAGGGAAGTGATGGGGTGTACTATCCTGGAGAAGCCCTCTAAGAATCTATGATAATACCCAGCTAACCCCATGAAACTCCTAACCTGTGTCACACTGGTGGGTGCAACCCAATCCCTGATAGCCCTGATCTTCGATGGATCTACAGAGATACCATCACCAGACAGGATGTGCCCTAAATACTGCACCTCAGATATGAAGAAGGCACACTTCACCAAGTTACCATAAAGATGCTGCTCTCTCAAGCACTGCAAAACCTGAGATAAGTGCTCCTCATACTCCTCGGTTCGCAAGTAAATCAAAATATCATCAACGAAAATGACCACGAACCAATCCAAGTAAGTGCAGAACACCCTATTCATAAGACTCATGAACACTGCAGGGGCGTTCGTCAAGCCGAAGGGTACCATAGTGAACTCATAGTGGCCATATCGAGTCCAGAAGGAGGTCTTATGGATGTTCACCTCTGTGATGTGCAACTGATGGTAACTAGACTTTAGGTCTATCTTAGATGACACTCTGGCTCCCTACATTTTGTCGAAAAGATTATCAATCCTAGGTAGAGGATAACGTTCTTCACCGTCACCTTATTAAGCTACCTATAATCCATGCACAAACGAAGAGACCCATCCTTCTTCTTTACGAAGATGACTGGTGCACCCCAAGGAAACGCTAGGTCAGATGTGGCCATTCTCGAGAAACTCCTCTAACTGTAACTTGAGCTCTGTGAGCTCATGTGTGGTCATCCTGTAGGGTGTATGAGACACTAGCTTAGCTCCCGGCACTAAATCAATGTGTAAGTCTATCTCTTTGCAAGGTGGCATACCTGGTAACTTTGGAGGGAAGACATTGGCAAACTCCCTCAAGATCGGATGGTCATCTAATGATGCCTCTGGCTCATTCTCTGATCTGTCACTAATAGTGATGGCAACCAACTGATATCCCTTCTGCATGCAGTGCTTAAGCTGCTGAGTGGATATCATATGAACTACCATGGGCTTCTAAATGTCCACTACCTCGACTGACGTGCCATGATTGTCTAAGCAACAAATCACCTTTCAATGATAATCTAGCTTGGATCTATGAGCCGCTAGCCAATCCATGCCTAAAACTACACCATAGGATCCTAAGGGCATAACCCTAAGGTCACATACTGTAGTGAAGGCGCCTAATGATAACTCACAATCCTGAACCAAAGCATCTACTACCATCTTGGCCCTAGTGGCCAACTCTACCTCCCACCAATCACCCTGCCTAGAGGCCACCAGCCTGCAATGTTCCACTAACGATGAAGATATAAATGAATCAGTAGTGCCAGAGTCAAATAAAATAGCAATGGGGACATCCCCAATCATACCTATTGTTTTGATCATTAAGGCCTAGAAGTCAACCTGGTGATTATCAACCGCTGCAAAATATACAGTGGGACCTACACACATCTCCAACTGTCTACTCTGATCCTCCTGCACGAGGTTGTTCCCCTATCGTAAAGCCTTGTGGGCACTCTCTGGCTAAATGTTGTGCCCCACCACAAACATAGTATGGCACCCAAGCCTAAACCTATCTAGTGTGTGTCCTACTACTCTGTTGTTGTCCAGTTTAACCCGTGGACCCCTGACAACCTCTGTATGATTGTTGTGATCTAGTGGGCCCTGTAGGTGGTCCTTGTTGTCACTAATCCCTATGTGGGCCCTGGTGCTGCCAACCGCAATTATGAACTCCCTGTGCCCTCTACTGGGGCCTGAACCTCTGCTAACACTGCTGCTACTACTACTGTGGAGATTTAGGAGGTAACGGTACAAAACTAAATCATCCTCTTTGTGGTGGTGGTGGTGGTCGATGAAAACCTTGTTGTTGTTGCTGGCTACGATCCTGAAACTAGGGACATGAACTCTAACTTCGCCCCTAAATCTCCTCTGTGATGTACGCCTTCTCGAAAGCGTCACTCATGGTCTGGGGGTCTACCATGCACACTGGTCCTGATATCCCATGATTCAAATCCCTAATAAATTTGTGAACCAAAATTTTTCATCATGGAGGTACTCTGCATAATGTGACAACTCGATGAATCTACTCTCATACTGTGCTATAGTGGAACTTCGCTGCTGCAAGTCATGGAACTCATCAATCCGACGCTGCCTATAGTGATCTGACAGATAGCGCGCATTAAAGTGCTCAATGAAGGTGTCCCATGTAAGAGTGTCCAGTGATAGGTGACACTTGCAGTCCTTAGTGTGCTACCATGTCACCACTGCATCTCTCAAAAGGTGAACTGCCACGTCTACCTTTTTGTTGCTCCCATAAGGATGCAATGCAAAGCATCTGTCTAAACTGATACACCAAGCCTCAGCCTTGGCTCCCTCAGTGGTCCCTGCAAAGGTGGGTGGATTCAGCCTAAGTAAATCTCTGATGATGTCTCCTCGATCTTTGTGTCCTATGAATGGCTTATCCACCCCCTCTCGCCATCCATGGTCATAAGGTCTGTGATAAACCTACTCAATCCTCACTGCCTCCTCTCGCCTCACATGATGCAAAGGGCTCCTACTACACGCTTTGTAAGCTGAACTAACCTCCTCCACAGTTGTGTCAGGTATCTCTACATAAGGTTCTACACGTGGTTCCACTAGTGGTTCCACTCGTGGCTCCACACGGGGCTCTACACGTGGTTCTACACGTGACTCAACACGTGGCTCCTCTCGCGGCTCAATCCGAGGCTCGACACGTGGCTCTTCTACTACTGGTGGTAACCTCTCTAACACTGCTTGTAATCCCTATAAGATCTATGGCCCTATATTAGTTGCTGGTTGTGCTTGTGGTGCCTACTACTACGGTGGAATTGGTGGTCCCTGACCCTCTGCTCAAGACTCATTTCATATCTATATGGATGTGGTGCGTGAGCGTGCTTGCCTAGTTCGGGGAGGCATCCTACAAGAACAAGGTATTTACAAATCAATCGAAAATGCGGAATAAGTAATGTGCCCAAAGAAGCCTAGTGTTTAAACTTGGGCTCTGATACCAAATGTCATGCCCAAATTTCCCATGTGGTCACGACACGCAACACACGTGTCATCTCCACATTTGTCATGTGGTCATGACATGAAATATCAAAAAATTTCCACGCATCCCTAGAAATTCCAACACACGCGTCAGCGTGCTCAGTGGCAATACGCATAAGGCGTAAACATGTTAATCAATTTTAGGGTAATGCAATCATATGTGCAATCCCCTACATGATGATAGCCGACTAAGGGGGTCAATGCGACGTGAGAAGTGTTGCCATTAGGGTTAGGATTGATTGATTGAAACCCTAAGTTTTCCTAAGTGAGTGATGGGATTTTGACACGAGTTGAAATCAAAATCCTAATTCTATTGCATTAAAAGAATAAATAACAACTTAATCAAAATAACTAGTTTGCAGAAACATTACAATATTACTCAACACAAGGTTTAAATTGCCTAAAAAAATTAACCCTAATTCCTAGAAAATCGGGCAGCATAACACCACTAGGGCGTAAATAGAAATTATTCTAATTAAGAAGATTCTAACCAAAATTTCACTAAGCTCATTAAAATTGATTAAATGAAATAATTACTCTAGGTAGTAAAATTGCCGCACTCACGTTCTCTAAAAGGTTTACTAGGTTAAATTAAATTAATAAAAATAATTAACCTCAACTGAAGGTGCTCAATATTAAATATTATTAAAAAGAAGGTTAGAAATAGAATAAGCCCATATTAATATTTTATTAAACAATGAATAATCATTCCTAACCTATTTAAATAATTTCCCCACAAGGGTCAATTAAAAATAATTATAATTCCCTAAGGCAAACTATAGCTCAAGCAAGATAAATTAATTTCTCCATCAACTAGTTAAATTAATGGCAAGGTAAAATAAGATTTATTCCAAAAGGTGAAAAGGGGGAAAAGTAAATAAAATTCCCACTCAAAATACAACCCTACCCAAATGTTTTTTTTACAAGAATTAAATCTAATACAAAAACCCTTTCCACTAATTTAAAATTAAACTAAACCCATCTCCCCAAAATAAAATAATAAAAGAAATCCACTAATGCCCTAAAAGTCCTCACCAATTAAAAGCCACTTCCCTATGGAAACCCTAACCCTATCATATTTTTCTATTATTTTCTTTTCTCACATTTCCTTCTCTCATTTTGTTTCTCTTGTTGTTGCAGGTTTCTCACATGGACAGCCATGGTCGTCACTCATAATGAGGTATAATCATTATATATATTTTATAAATGAATAAACCCTCATTAAAAATGTATTTTCTTGAGTATATATATATATATAGTTTTAAGAAAAAGCCAGAGATAAATTTTATGTACTGCAATCTAAATGTATATACGTTATAGTTATATATATATATATATATATTATAAAAAGAAGCATGTTATAGGGGCAAGCAAGGCCGGACAACTGGATCTAAGGAGCGACAGGCTGAGGGAGGTGGCACCGCCATTCATCACAAGGTATTTGTAGATTAAAAGTTTAATGCCAAGTTTAGGGTGGGGGGGGGTTCGTGTGCCCCCACATCCCTCTCCACACAATAGCAAAAAAAAAAGAGAGGCAATGATGGGAGTTCAAAACCCCCCCCACCGCCCGCAGTCCCTCCTTCCCTGCAGGTCATGGATCGACCAAACACATAAAAAGCATTTTTAAATCTCAAGTTGTTGTTTAACACATTCGGTCCATCAGACATGAAAATATTTGCATATACACAATACACACACACACACACACACACACACACACATATATATATAATTTAACACAGTCAGATTTACTATATATATATATATATATACATAGTTTTTACAATGAGACAATACTATATATATATATATATTTGGAATATATATATGTATATATATCCATCTATCAAAAAAGCATGTATGTATAACAAACTTTGTGCAGGAATATAACATTCAACTAAATGTGTATATATATATATATATTTTACATGTAAAGATACTTTTTTCATAACTATATTATTATTATTATTATTTTAAATTAAAACAACAACCATATTTTTTTTTGAAAGCTATAATACAAACAACAACCTAAGCAAGTATATATCTTTTTTTTTTCTTTTAACAACATAAATGAGAAAAGTAATAGATGCATATTTTTCCATTTGCCACTTTTTCACAAAATCATTATAAAGAACAGCAACTATATATATTTGCAACTTCAAAAGTTAGAGTATAACACAAAATAAAGTCATTTAAACATTACATAATAAGAGAGCATTTTCTCTCTTTTTTTGACAACTATACAAAGGCCAATCTTGGCCAAGGCTCTCAAGTAGCCAAAAACTACAATGCACATGAATTTAGAGCACTTCCTTCAAACTCCAAAGCCAACAATAAACTTGCAAGAAACCAATAGGGGAGGGAAAACCAAACCAAAAAAATTGCTCTCCTCCCTATCATAGACTCACTAATGAGTCACCCTCGAGCTTGGAGGTCATCTGCACACAAGGTTTAACACTCCACAACACAACAATGAGCAAACCAACAAATCATGAAGAACACCCATATATTCAATACAATATAAAACTCATAGAAATGAGTTTGAAGGGGTAGGGGAGTGGACATCACTCAACTCAGGAAGCCACTCCATATATATCAAAAAGAAAACTCAACACAAGCCAGGCCTCAAGCCCAAATATTTATTCCAAGAAACACATATATTCAACCATGGCACTCATGCCATACAAAATGTTCCATACTCAAATCTTGCCCTCAAGGCCATAAAATCCAATACTAGGAGGGTGACCTCGAGGAGGTTCACTCCTCCCCCACCCCACACATGTTGAGCATCTTCTCCAAATGGAGAGGCTCTTACAAACACCCTCAAAACCCCACAACATCAAAGAGCAAAACACTCACAAGTAAACACACAAGAAAAGTAAATACATAAGGAAAGGCTTCAAGCCTCAAATCCTACTTTGATAAGCCCAATAAGGAAAATAGTTGAAGTAGAGCCCTCCCAACTCCACCTCCAAGTCCTTCCTCCAAAGGTGCCTCCAAAAACTCTCTAACTCTCCCCAAAATTCAAATAAAATGGAAAAAGTAATAAAATCAAGAGCCCTCTCCCTCTCTTCAAGAGGGAGTAAAATAGGCTCTCTCCATGAGCCTTGAGGAATGAGAAGGTGACACATGTCACCTTCTCCTTCCTCCTCACATCCACTTGAAATCTCCATGGAATGTGGGGGTGACACATGTCACCCTCCCATTCCACCAAGTCTTGACCCCTCCACTTGTGCTCTCTCACACATGTGTGAGTGCAAGGTGGAGCCCAAGAAGGATGAGGGCACAACATGTGTCCATATCCTATCCTCCCATGAAAACCCACAAAACCCTTAGGTACTCTCACTAATATGTGATAGCCTTGGAGTTGGGTCCCCCACAATTAGGGGTCTTCAAGACTCCCCAAGCCTTCAATGTAGGGTACCCCAATACCTTGGAATGAGGTTTGGATAAGGTTGAAGGTTTGACCCAACCTTCCACTCCTCCCCAAAATTCCATTTTCGTCAATTCACTTCAAGGTGAAGTTTAAGTGACCATATGGGAGTTATCCTAGGGTTAGACAAGATGAAATAGGCCCTAGACCCTAGGGGTACAACCCAGGGTCACTTTTAACCCAATTTGAGCACCTTAGGATGTAGAAAATCACATGAAAAGGAGTCAAAAAAATTAAATAAAAAAATAGAGTGAAATAAACATTACACATTAACAACACTATAATGCAATCAACTGAAAATAGGTAGACCTAGCCCAAAAGACAACATATGGAACCATTATGAAAATTCATCATGTAATACACAGTTGATCTTGGTTCCTCTTAGAACTAGATTAGTTCAACACGGGATTTCACAAAATGTGTGGGATGATCTCTAATTTTTTGTGGCTTGGGAAAATCACCTGCACACTTAAACAAAAGATTAATCCAACATGTATATCATAGCTGAAGCAAGAAATAGAGCATACACTCATGCCATCACATAATCATTTAAAACATCATAAAAATCACATCATAATTAAATTCATAATTTGTATTTCTATAAACCATCTCAAGATAAGAATCACATAGAAAATCTATAACATAATCTCACAACTAGTATCTCTAATAATATCAGGATGCAAATCACATGTCTAATCATCATCAGTGAATGAAAATTAGGATATAGTCAAATCACCACATACTAAGCATAACTAACCAAAATAAAGAAATGTAGTCTAGAAAGTTTGCATATTGGGATCAATAGTCCCCAAATGTCTAAAATGTCTCTAATAGTAATATGAAATGAGAAAAAATAAGGGAGTGAAATAATAGGCCTCACAAACGTCACATATACTCCATTAAATAATATGGCACCATAAGGCTTCCAAGAATACATACCACTATGCAGGTTACCACAATAGACCACTCATAAGGAACATTTTAAATCAGGATCAAAGGCACTTGTGACTTGAAATTAAAAGGCAATCCCTTAGATTTTACACCATATATATCAATTTTATCCACCCTCTGTCTTGATGTTTCAAAAGGTAACTCCTGGTGTCTGTAATTTCTCATACTATCTGACCATTCAACATTTACAAACTATTTTCTATTTTAAACAATTTTTATATCCAAGGTAGACTTGATAATACTATAGTATGGTAATCTTTTACCAGAGTTCTAGTCAAGTTTTTTGATATAACATTTATTATTTGTTAAGTTACCAAATTAGTAGAAAAACAGGGCATTTCCAGGTACTATTCATCCCAAAATCAGATTCAGAATTGAATCGCCTATGGAATTGGGCATGGTTGGGATTTTTTGGCCCTGACATGGTGTGGAATCATTGAGGTACGAACCTCAGTGACTCCAGGATAGATGTGGCATTTTGAAGAAGTTTCTATGACAATTCTAGAGGTAGGTAGTGTTTTCAATGCACTTTTTTCAAAAAATTACATATACGAACAAGAAAGAACATGCTAGAATTAAAAGATTGATTCAACATCATGATAAAGATCCCTAAACAACACATTCAAAATACTGCATAAAGCAGTGTGCCAAGATGTCTAACAACTAGTACATGATAAACATCAACTATGCCATTTTTTACAAATACTCTAGTGGCCACCATGTGAAGGTTCCTTCTTTCTCTTTTAGATGGACATCACCATCTATTTTGTCTTCATAAGAAAGGGGTACATTACTTGTGACCTTTAAAATATTTACATTTGTATCTCTTGTTCCTTTCAAGTTGACTTCATGTACAATAGATAGTGAATGAATACGCCCAATGCCCACAACAACACCATCAAATGGATCCAACACCCTAACTTTATCCCCTTCTGGGAGTTTAATAATACATTTCTACAAAAAAATAAAAAATACACATTATATTGAAATACATAATAATTATTATATAGGTAATGATTACCCTTATATACATAATAAAACAACCATTACTTATGTTGGAACCAAATTTTAAAACCCTAAAATTTTGTTAATTCCCGCCATTATTCCAAATAAACTATTATAATGTCTCACCTATTAGAACCTCTCAAAAATTTTGCACATTTCCATCCTACTTGATCTTTTCACTTGTATATGAAAATTTCTTAATAGACTTTCATGCAAAAATTTTATGCCTTTTTTTTTCTTAGGGTCACATAACATGGTCATTTTGGGGAGTATGCAGTTATTCTTAATCATTTCTATGTTTTTACAATTTACTGCAATCTTGCAGGTCATCATCATTGTCTATTAGAAGTTGATGTAATTCCCTTTAAGTGACCTAACAACTTTCTTGCATGCAGTTTAATCATCATGCAAAAATTAATAGAAGTCAAGAAAAGAATGCAAAAACTATAATTTTTTGTTGAAAATAACATTTTTCATCCACTCTTAAATGACTAAGTCAAGGTATATTGTGAGATTCTTCCTTTATTGTAAACAATAAATTCTAGTTTATAGGAGGATTCTTATAGTCATGAGCATAAGATTTTCAACAAGAAGGGACAGTCCCAGCTCTTCATATGATAAGCCAAAGACAGTAAAAGTTGTAAGATAGCAGTCCATATCTCTGTCTTAGGAAAGTCCATAGCATGGAAGGTATAGGAGAAGATAAAGAGATGCAACAGCTAGTAGGGTTTCACCAAACAAAGAGAAGAGATTTAGGCATTGTCAAAACCATTAGATAGTGACCAAGAACCCTTGGAATGATAGCAACAAAGCAGATATGATAGCCTTGACTTTAGGATTAGTGATTAAGAGCTTTACTAAGACATACTCAAAGTGATTGTCTAGAGTGATAGAGTTAAATGTCATAATGCAGCATAGGAGCATGTCATAAACATGACAAGGACAACAATAATGAAGTGAATACCCAAGCAAAATGGATTGAAGTAGAACCTGGTAAATTGTAGTATTGCATGTTTCTTTTCATTCTGTAAGTAGAACAATGAGACAATTCATGATAATGCATTTATGTATTAAAGCATCAATGCTAAGGTTATAACAGCTAGAATTACAGTATTGCATGTTGATGGTAGGTTCATTGTATTGGATCAAAATTTCAAAACCATAAAATTTTGCCATTTCCCACCATAATCCCAATATGCTTGAAAAAAACCACCATTCTATTCATATCGTTAATCCTAAATTCCTTCACCTTCACCGTAAAATATTGTATTCAGAATCATTATGCTCCCAAAGTTATAACTAATATTGGCCAGATGATACTATCTCAGGTAGATTCAATAACCAGTCTGTTCGATGGCCCAAAGTCATAAAAGGATGAAATCTTGACAAGGGATGTTGGTAGGAGTCACTTGGAAGTCTTACCGATACCCCAAACACATCGAACAAACAAGGCATATCTGCGTGACACCAAAACATGTCGCCCTGATCAAACAAAAAATATCAAAAATGATTCGCAAAGGGAGTTCAGGATGTCGGGGTGACACTATTTAGAGTCTCACTGATAAATGGAGTCTCACCGATAAAAGGATCGAAGAGATAAGGGATGTTGATAAGAGTCACTTGGTAGTCTTACCGATATCCCGAACACATCGAACAAACAAGGTATATCGGCATGAAACCAAAATTTGTCACACCGATCAAACAAAAAATATCAAAAATAATTCGCAAAGGGAGTTCTAAATGTCATGGTGACAGTGTTTAGAGTCTCACCAATAAATGGAGTCTCACCAATAAACAGATAGTATGAAGAGTATTAAGAGATTTCGAAATGACTCTACTATATCGAAGAGAGGGGTTCTTAGGCTCTTCAAAAAGGCGGCGAAATAAAAACAAGACACATCAGAAGAATGAGTAAATATCGATAGGACTTCTTGATTGAAGAGACTTATGTTATCTATGTGACACCATTTGGGGTCACACCAAAGTCTCAAACAAACATAATAGTGAATTAAATGAGATCACAAAATGCACCATCCCAAGACATAGTGACAAGACATAATGGCGGTGATGCAACGACCTCTATTCGAATAATTAAATGTCCCTCCAATAATATGAAAAATACAGTGAAATTCCATTAATTACACCAGAGTTAAGTTTATTGAATGCAAGTCTTAAGGGTATTGCAAGGAGCGATAACAGGGCGTAGCGGGATAGTAATTCAGAACAAGAATTATTGATCAAGTAAGTACTTCTAACTAGCTTATACATATTGGTTCACATTCACATTCATAGAATTGAGCTCGTTGCATAATAATAGAACATGGAAGAAATGGTTCAAAACCCTAAAAGTAAAAGGAAAAAAATAGGAGATAGGCATTTGAACAAAGATTTATTAGATCAATGCCCTGGGTCGGGACAAAAATCTAGAAGGAATGCTCAATTGAACACGTACGCTGATAAATTGATGATTTATACAAACATATAGGGGATATTTGGACTCTACTTAGAGGATATAATCTCTTTATCTATCATTATAGAAAGATGCACAGGCATAAACCCGTCTTGAATCCTTGGAGGCTAAATTTGGGTAAATTGATAGTGCCAAATGTGTTCGTAAATATCTAGTTATTAAAACTCTTTGTAGAAAAGTAAAACCCTCAAACTTGCTTGGTCGAGTTCGATGATAGGTCTAGTTTCTTTCCCATTGCCAAAGATTACATTGTGACAGTGTTTCAATTGGATTCAAGACTGGATGAAAAATTTAGAATCAGGGATTTATTGACTGAGTACTATAATATGAGCAATAGTTATAAAAGATGGAAATTACCCCTACATAGGCCTCATGATGAAAACAACAAGCTCAGGGTATTTACAGGGGTTGAGGATCTGGCCTATTCGATTAAATTATTTGAAGATTATTTTAAATGTACATATTACTCTATTTGTCAAATACTTGGTTTCGAGGCTTATATGTTCATAGAGATTGCACCTTTGGTTCTAACTGTAGGTATACAAAGTCATGATGCATGATATTTTGATTATGCTAAATATCTAGCAAATAGCCTACACAATGAGCTAACATCTCTAAAGAATGGAGGGAATAAGTTCAAGCATTATTCCTTGTTTATGCATATGGTATTGTATGAAGGACAAAATATGTGCATGTGGGATAAATATTTAAGAGTAAGAGACCTGGACAATGAGGGAAATATTAGACATGTGCAAATGTGGACTGCTATCTGGGATAGTAGATGTGATAGGTCTCATTAATTATATTTTGAGGAGTTTTTTGTGAAACCTATATACAAAATGCTAGGTCATCCATGTAATCACAACTTGTCAATAGAAATACAGAGATTTCTAAGGCCAAAGGATAAACATGAGGAGGGAAAGTTCAGTCACAATTGGGGTGACTGGTATGTTTTTAATGACTGCACTATGATAAGAGTGTTTGCATACAACCTTGGACAACCTTTCTTTCTACCAAAGACATGTACAGATAAGGTTGCATACTTAGAAATTGTCAGGCAATTAGCTTGCTCAAATTTCATGCACCTTAAGAGTCATAACATACAGTCACTCATGCTTGGAACTCCGTTCTTTGGGGATTTCACAATTCTTTCTAATAAAGGTTATCAATTGGTTGACAAAAAGTTAAAACAATTTAGATTACCTCTTGGTAATGCTAGAGAAAGTTTTGACCTGGAGCATTTTATAAACAGTGTGAAAGCAAAACAAAACTTGAAAGAATATCAGCATATTTTATTTGTTGATGATGATTTAATCAAGAATTGTGATGAAAACACAGTAGTACAAAGGAGAAGTTTATACCATAAGGCAATGCTAGTTGAGGCTTGAAGGGTAGCCAAAAACTTCACTTACACCAGATCTTTTCAAGATATTGATGACCCCATTGAAAAATTGGATATGATGATTACACATGCATCAAAGTTGATAATGAATATTCCCCCTCATGTGTTTGATAAAAAAAGGAAAACAAATTAAAGAAACTCAAGCTCAGTATGAAACTCCCATGAGCCATCTATCACCTCAGTCCACACCAGAAGTGAGTTTCTCTATAGACATAAATATTGTAGAAGAAGAGGAAGAATTTGAGGAGGGAGTGCAGAGCTATGACCCTATCATCAAGGGGTATGAACCTCCTATGGATAGAGAGGTTGTTACCATGGAAGGAGCAGATGACTTGTTAGCAAGGTAACTAGCCAAAAGAAAATTCATTTCAGATAATGATTTTATTAAAACACCTAAATTTAAGGCCTTTTTGTATGAGTACAAGGGGAAACAAGATAGAGAAAAGATGAAATATATTACTACTGAGATACAAGATGAAGTATTACTAGAGCTTCAAAAGGAGATTGACAAAGAATTGGAGAATATGACTTCAGAAAGGGGGAGGACATTACTGCAAGAAGAAGGTGTACTATTGGTTCCTGGATGGGATATGGCCTCAGTCATTGTATTTGACACTTTTAATAGAAGTCATGACAAGAAGTTGCAACTTAGCATGGAGGCATTAGATGAGATCAGAAGACGATCAAGATATGATCCCGACAAAAGAACACTACTAATATGAGCATTGTAGCCTCCTAATAAAAGACCACAAATCATTGAGAATCTAGACAAAGCATTTGGTCACCTTTTGATATAGAGGGTTGAGGACACTTATCCCATGGAAACTATTGACCTAAATGTTAATGTTGCAAGGTTCACAAAAGCCCAAATTGAGAGATTGATCAAGGATAATAATACATACAAGAAAGAGAATGTCATGTTAAGACAAGAGCTTGCCACCAACAATGACAAATTGTTGTCATCTAGTTCTCGGCCACCTTTTCAAGAACCAGATAAAAGAATGATGGAGGCTATAGCCAATGCCAATTATTGGAAAATAAAGGCCAAGAAGTTTTAGAAGAGAAGTGATAAGTTAGAAAGAGACATAAGAGTTGTCAAGTACCAAATGGCTTCTGAATTGATAAAGAGAAAACTTGAGGAGATGATGAAGCATGGTGACCAAATATGGAATATACACAAAAGAACCCATAGTTCTTATCAAGAGCATAAAAGATTGCATCACAGAATGCTTGAAAAAGAAAGAAGACCTAAGAACCAAAGAAAATAGGGATGAGCAAGCAATTAAGGATTGTAATGCATTGATCATCAAACATGAAAGGTTTGGTGCTATATTGACAGATGATATCAGTGATTTTGACTTGCATGGAGATATGACATTTCCTACTTTCTTTAACAATGAGGACAATATACATGATATGAATCTGTGGAAAGAAGAATTAGTTTAGTTATTACCCACATCCCTGGAGCAGATCAATGATGAAGGCATGGTGATAGAGAACACACATAGAAATCTGGATAAAATCTTTAAGTTGGAATTTGCCATGCGAGATATAATTTCCACAGATACTTGGGTGTCCCAAGAATACATTGATCACATTGCCAAGGTGAACCTGTTTATAGCCAGCACAAGGTGAGAGGGGTCGAGAAAATAAGAATCAATTTTGACAAATTTTGTGATTAGAGTGGGCACATCGCATTTAGCAACTTCTACAACATGGAGAGGAGTACCTTGCCAAGCCAGCGGTCACGGATAATCTATGTTGACTAACAGATCTAGATCTTTGTTAATCAATGGTGTCCTTAATGTTTCCTTTTTAATTATGTTTTAGTTACCAAATGATGCAACTCATGAAAGGGGTGTGTCTATTCAGGCCTATATCTTATTTGCTTCCCATATTTATAAGAGAAACCAAGCCCCAATTTGATAGAACTCTACAACATGGAGAGGAGTGGTGCAGGAGCACCTTGACAAATTGAGACTTCCATAGGAGTTGGATAAAATATGAATGGTTCAATATTGTAATAAGATAAATTATGTCATATTTCAGAGGATGAAGTCATTAGGAAGGTTAAATGTTCTAGGTTTGTCTTCATTTGCAAATTAGCAAAGTTATCTTTCAAAACAATGTAAAAACTTGGAATGTGAAGAGTCATTTGGCTCTTGGTTCATCCCAAATCAGTTGGAAACTGAAAGATCATTGTAATGCCTTTAAAAGGCCTTGTTTATCTTTGTAAACTCATGGGTGGTTGATTGGAAAGTTCTAATGAATAAAAGAACATTGTTTTTATTGTATTCCTTCAGAAATCTGTTGTTTCTTGCTACTGTACGGCCCTGTATGGGAAAGGATGCATGCTTAGTGGATTGCAAGTGTGAGTTCCTTCAACCATCTTCCATTTTCTTCTTGTCCCATGCATTTTGGTGGAATTTTAAACAAGATGTTGCATTTTTTGTAAAAGCAGTCAAAACCCTCTGTTAGGGTAAACAGTGACTGAGATATCTATGTTTCCCTCATTTTATCTTTTGCATGTTATTAATCCTTGGTGGAAATTCTTATGGTAGTATGTGCTTCCATATTCTAGAGGTCTCTAACCAAGTACCTAAGATTGATGTGAGAAAATCCAAGTTTTATGACTGTTTTTCTGTATACAGTCTAGAAAACAGAGTTTTGAAGACAGTCTTGAGTTATAGGACTTAGAGTTTGTTAAAGTATTGATGGGAATGGACCTTTGATGGATTAATAATCTTGTACAGACCCTGTGAGAAGTGTTCCAAGTACATGCAAGGTGTGGGGAGTCATGGTATACCCACTTTCAATAAACCCTGTTAGTATGCAAAGCCTATTAGCCCTCATTGGCACGATGACAGTCCATTTTTGGACAGTTCTTTTCAAAACAACATATACTAAATTTTAGATATGATTTAGAACACCTTATTGGGTATTCAAAACACCACTTATAGTCTTGAGAAGGATCTTATAGCAAGAGTTATGTTTGACACTTCTGTAAAATAGGGCTGCTAGGAATGGAGCAGCCTATATGTGAAAAGGGCATTGATGGAATTTCCTGACTCTTGGAGTGGTTTGGGTGTGCTTGGTGAGTGGAGTTAATCTTGTTAGATGTCTCTTATACCCTAGTGAAAGGGTTGAATCATTACAATGCATTAAAACTAGTTCATTGAAGTTTCCTTATATGGTCTTGTGAGGTCCAATCTAGAAGACAAATTTTGAAATTTGGTATGAAGTTGTGTTGATCTTTTCCTCTGCATCAAATTGGTCACAGATAATCTATGTTGACTAACAGATCCAGATCTTTGTTAATCGATGGTGTCCTTAATGTTTCCTTTTTAATTATGTTTTAGTTACCAAATGATGCAACTCATGAAAGGGGTGTGTCTATTCAGGCCTATATATTGTTTGCTTCCCATATTTATAAGAGAAACCAAGCCCCAGTATGATAGAACTCTACAACATGGAGAGGAGTACCTTGCCAGGCCAGTGGTCATGAATAATCTATGTTGACTAACAAATCCAGATCTTTGTTAATCGATGGTGTCCTTAGTGTTTCTTTTTTAATTATGCTCTAGTTACCAAATGATGCAAGTCATGAAAGGGGTGTGTCTATTCAAGCCTATATCTTGTTTGCTTCCCATATTTATAAGGGAAACCAAGGCCTAGTTTGATAGAGTACATTCTCTCCATATATATATATATATATATTTCTCTCCATTTATACTTCAATACCAAGACATTGCTTTCATATGATATTTTAAAATTATAATGGGTAAGGATGGATAAATTTGTGAATATTCCCGTGGTGTTCAATTTTTTTTTAATAATTAAATTTATAAGTTACTTAGCTATCTCCATCTTGGTTGTTTTTAGTTATTTAAATCCTTGAGATTTATCAAGGCACATTTGATGTAATTGTGTGGATTCTTTTAATTGGTTTTTGTTAGAAGTTGATTTAATTCTTGCTAAATGGTTTACATTTACTAGTCTCAATCTTGAATTAAAATCCTTTAAAGTTAATTATAATTGGTTGGTTTCCTTCAAACAGAATTAAATCCTTTTAGGTAGTTGCAGTAACTTCTAAAGAGTCAATTGGATTTTAAAGAAGAGTTAAAGTAACCAAACAACCTTGCACATTCACACAAGGTGTGAATATTTATAAAGGTGCCAAAAGATCAGAGTTAAGCCTAGTAATTTTGCCCATCACTTAAGCCTTGACCCCATCACCCAATAGCATTAGACACTGGTCATCACCATTTTACAAAACAATCCTCTTACATTCTGTAATCTTATTCATACTTTCAAATTTCAAACATTAGCATTAGGAACAATCCATAAACCTTACATCTACTTTGCACCCATTTGTCATTGTGAAGGTTATAAAAATCTGCATTAGCAATTAAGGTATACCCACCTAGGTCTAGCAGAGCCTGAAGTGAAGGGGTTTTAGCCATATCTACCCTGTGTCATTAGCCAAAAATGTTAAGAGAGCTTGGCAACCTATTAGTGTTAACAACCTATGTTTTTGTGACCTAGCACATTCTTTGTTTATAGTATCCAAGAGCTATGATAACTATTGAAGTATCCAAAAAATGCAATCACAAGGAAGTATAACAAAAACATGTTACAAGTTTACCCAATAACAAGCACATGAAATGAAAGGATAGTGTAATAGAGCGTCTTATCTCATCTACATCCATAACATTATGGTCATTCCCTGCAGAAACTATAGGCTTAACGAAGGAAGCCAACTGCACGACACTTTCTTAGTGAGACCATGTAAGCAATTCTTTATATGTTGGTACCCTTCATTTGAGTTGACATGATCTGCAAAGGCTCTTACTAGGCATCTAACAAATGGTTGTGAAATCTCTGTTGACGAACTAGATTTCCACTTCATACTACTATTGGATTTACTAGGATCTAGTGTTGCCATATAATCAAGCATATCTTCCATAGTTGCTTCTCTATTACTATTTTCCACCTAAAATACAATGTCACTATCAACATATAGTTAGTTCAATAAAAAATCAAAATAAATAATTATGTAAATTGAACCAAAAATTGATACACTTACTCCATGTTTGTCCATTTTGGCCTGCAACTTGCCTCAACCAAATGTATATCCAGCTATCACATTATCTCTTGCCCTCTTTCCTTTATAACTCTTTGTCATATATTCTCTAGAACATATATTTTCTTTCAATGCCTCCCACTTTTTGGGAGATAGAGTGGATTCTAACCTCTCTGTTCCCTCCAAGATTATTTTTCTACAATTGTATATAAAATTGTTCATAAAAAATCTCATCTTTTGCTTGTAATATCTTATAGATATTTGTCCACCAGTAGTCTCAAAAGCATTTTCCATTTTTTCTATAACATTTTCCACACTTCATGGATCTTGATTTGCAAAATTTAATTTGCAAAAATCCAAATGGGCCCTACATCTTACACCTACCTCAGAGGCCCACCTTGCAACATTTTTCTCAATTGGCTCACCATCTCTCGATACATCAACTAAGAAAGGCTTCTTGCCTTCTAATTTTCTTTCTTTTCCATTCCTCTTTGTAGATCTGTATAAATCTTGACTCAATCTTTTTGTTTTAACAAAACCAGACACATCTTCTATTAAATCACTACCAATATTTTTTGGCTAATCCACTAGTTCCATCAAAAGTTGTAGTAGGCACATCAGATGCAAGTGGTCTCTCTTCATGACTTTCATTAACCAAAACTTCATCATCCTTGGACACATCAGGTGTGTCCTGAGTAGGTAGATCAGTACCAAACTCTATAAATTTCACTTCAAACACATCCTTTAATCTTGAATAAATTGTCTATAGACTTACTGTTCCTTTTCTCTCATTATTTTCAATAATCTCTCTTAGACTCTGTGCTAAGAGATCATCACGACATGTCACATCACCATGTGCTATATCAGGTTGCACATCACCATGTGTTATATCAGGTTGCACATAATCACAACTATTCTTTTCACCAACTGCATTTGTACTTGAATCCCAAATGAATTGGCTTCTACGAGTTGGCGACACTATATCATTACTTTCCTTTTATTTTCTCTCTGCATTTTCTTTGCACTCTTTTTCTTTCCTATAAAACAAAAAAATATCATATTATGTCTTATATACATAAACCTCTTGCCTATAAAATGTCATAAACACAATTAAACAAATAATATACTACTTAGTGGATTTATAACTTGCCTGTTTGTCAAACCAAGATGTGATAAATATTCACTATTCTTCGCCACACATTCTCTACAAAAGCGCTCATAATCTATCAGTGAAACTTCAGCAATATGATCACTATCATCTAAAATGTGTCGCCTCAAAGTCTTTTTCCTCATTTTCTGAAGTCCAAATAAACAATAATATATAAATCAGCAACTTGAATCAGTAGAACAAGAGTGGAATATAAACAATGCCATTATTTTTAGTCAACTAGAGCATATAAACAAATGCAGTCATAGTATATGAGGATTTCATTTCCATTTGAATGATACAATAGATATGGGTAGTCCCCATATGAAATACATTCACAGACCATATAAGATGCATTCTTAGAAATTAGAGGAGACATCTATGACAAGTGACATGACATAGGATGATAGCATATAAGATGCATTATATGAAGGAGTAAAAATGTAGTAAGTAAATATGGCACACAGATTGAAACCCAAACAAAACTCTATTTGTTTATCCTTCTATTTGAGAAGAAATTATTTGCCTTTGTAATAGTGTGAGTCATCATTATTTCTACTTATATAATTCTGTAAAAAATTTGAACACACAAATGTAAGTAAACAAAAATAGTCAATATGTGCTTTAAAAATGAGTAATTTATTTTTGGAACAAATATAGCTAGTTATATGCATGACTTGTAACAAAACAAGAACTAGAAAAACAACAAAAAGTAGAGCTCAGCACAAGAGATTACCCTGAAATAATAAAGTGGAAGAAATTCATGTACACTAATGCCCTTTCTTATCATGCTTCTTTGAAATAGGTATTAGTAACAAGGTCCATGTCCTTAAAACATAAAATAGAGTCTTAAAACAACATAAAAGTCTTAAATAAAAGTTCATAAAATGGGGCTCATCACTAATCATCTGCATTGCCAGCAAGATCAGAATCCTGATCACTTGTGTTTGCTTCTACTTGATTTTCTTCCTCATCCTCATCTGTGTCATGTAATACATTCTCTCTCCTAATCTCTTTGTTAGTAATCAAAATATATTCTCCAAACACTCCATCATCATCTTCATCCACTTGTTCAAATGTTTCTTGTAAATTAACATATTGCCCATCAAGCATTATATCAACTTCCATGAATTTTCATTTTGAACAAGACTCTGTTTGAATGACATACGAACATCCTAGGCTTCTTACATCATCAATTAGAAATGATTGGTTAATTTTAAAAGGGAAAACATAGGGCTCATCCCTCTATGAGAAAAATTGTCCTATATTTGCACGTACAAATCCATACTCATCAAAATGTATGGTGGATGGTCAGATCCACTTACATTTTAATAATATAGGATTGTTTTCACCAAAATCTACTTGAATAATTTCTTGGATGAATCGAGCATAGAATTTCTTCTTAGTTTCGTGAAGAAATTAAGCACTTACAACACAATCACAATTTGTCTTTCCTTTGTCTTTTTCCTCCAGTCTTAAATGGCTACTATAGGCTGACATTCCACTAAAATGCATAGCTCATAAATGTGGAGGTTGTGAAAGTTCACTTTCCTTCATTGTTATATCTTGACCTTCTTTTGCATCACTAACTGCATTAGCAATCCATTCTTCAAATTTTGGAAAAGAATCGCCTCCAACCAAATCATGACGTATGTGCTTTTGAGGTCGATGTTGCATCCAACTTTGATTCTCTTCATCATATTTTCTACATAGAATATTAATGTGCAAATAGTAAGATTAATAATATAAATGTGTAAATAAATAATTGTGTAAATTTTTTTAACTTATGCCACTTATAGAATGAAGATGTGGTTTGAAGAATAAAGACATGTATCACACTCCTTTCTTGATGTGATAGCTTGAAGTGATATTCATTGCCTTCTAATACTTCACCTGCAACTCTCTCATCTTCATCATCATCCCATACACGTTGATTTGAACATTTTAAAATCCTTCATATATTCTAGTTTTGCACTAGTATGAACATTTTTTTTCAAAACCTTCATATATTGTTCTATAGGATACATCCATCTTGTTCTTACTAGACCACAATGCTCTAGTTCACATTCTAGATGTATCAAAAGATGCATAGAAATGTTAAAGATTGTTGCTGGAAATTCCCTTTCCAATAGACAAAAGACTTCAACAACCTCCTCCCTCAAACTATTCAAGTTTGAAGGATCTAATACATGTGAACTCATTCTCTTTAATATTAGGCCCAACCTTATAATTTCCAATCTTGGCCCCTTTCCCAAACCCGATATATTTACGATAATAGGTAAAATATTCTCGGTTATAACATGATAGTCATGGGTCTTTAGGCCTCTTAAGCTATTAATGTCAGTTTAGCTTCTGATAGTACTACTTACATATCCATTGGGAAAGCGAGTCTGAGACATCAACTGTCAGAATTGTGCGCGTTGTCCTTTGTCCAGACATAAGGAGCATTGGGTTTTCTATACTTTGCATCATCATTTTTTTCAACCCAAAGATTTCAATAAATCTTTAGTTCTCAAAAGTGTTCACGTGATGAAAGAGTATCAAAAGCACCAAAAAGAGTTTCTATAATAGCATAGGCTATATTTTTCTCAGTATGCATAAAGTCAACAGTATGCCTAATGCCTATATCCTTAAAGTATGGAAACTTATAGAATATGCACAACTATTTTACACCACTTTCATTACATGGATCATATCTACTACCAACAATCCCACCATTTTTAATAAATGGCATTCTTTTTTGTCCATTCTCAATAATGTAATCACCTGTTATTAGGAAAGGTGTTTCATGATTCTCTTCTTGACCATTGAAATGTGTTTTTGTCGACGATATGGATGACCCACTTTAAGGTAAGCATGATGTCCATAATAAATACACTTACGCAAAATTCTTGAGTGCCTCGCAAAATACTTCAAGTTGCAAGTAGGACAGCCATCGTATCCATGAACAGTGAGACTAGACAATGTACCATATGTAGGAAGATCATGAATCGTAACCAATAAGGAAGCTCTTAAAGTGAATTTGATTGAATGACCATCACTTAAAGATTGAATTGCTTCAATTCCATTCCACAATTCCATTAGCTCATCATATAATGGCTCTAGATAGGAATCTATTGTATTTGAAATCACACTTTTCTTTCCTGGTATAATCAATGATAGCATTAAGAAAAATGGTTTAGTTGAGATAACCATGGAGGAAAGTTATAATTTATTAAAAACACTGGCAAAGTTTACCTTTTAGTACTTTGATCTGACAATGGGTTCACCCCGTCTAGAGCCAAACCCAACCTTATATTATGAGGATCTTGAGAAAAATTAGGCCATCTGTTATCAAATTCCATTGATGTCTTAGAATCAGGCACATGTCATTGTTTTCCATCAATGCTCTTATTTTGGGCATACCACTGGATAAGTTCAACAATGTATCTGCACCTATACATTCAGAGTAATTGTGGGATTATCAGAAAGTGGAACCTTTCTAGGAACCATAGCTAATTTCAACCCTTTTTTTATAGCTTGCTTCATGACATTTTAGACATTCACTCTCACTTGCAAGATTTTTGTGAAATAATACACAAACATTAACACATGTGTGGTTGTTTTCATACCCCAAGCTGAGCTTACTGATCTGCTTTTTATGTTGACTTCATTTTGTTGGCAATGTGGAGTTAGTTGTGTTAGGAAAAGTGTCTCAACCTTGCAAATTTGAAAGATTACTATTCTTCCCAGTTTTGGTCTTTTTGAATACCATTTATCTTGGAAAATGGTCTGGAACCTTCAAAGTTTCCAAAAGTTTCCAAACGAGCTTAAAATAGCGAGACAAACTATTTTTAGTAAGTCCTTCAATTGACCTCGGGTTGACCTAAAATTTTCCTAGAAGGTGCATAATAGCTAAGTAAACATCTTGGGTGAGTTTCGACTCAAGATCATATTTGGACTGTGAGATATTAAAGTTTTTATTTTTGTGAAACTATTGGAAAAATTTTGAACTCAATTTTTAGGTAACAAAACTTCTCTAAACATCCTGAAAATTGTTGTAACCAATAGAGCTAGTTACAAGGTGATAGAGCACTTCATGAGCTTTCTAATGTATAAAATGGTTCGTCAATTGGACATCTGGATCAAAAGTTATGGCCTCCGGAAGTTGGACCTTCAGTTTTAGAAAATGTAAAAATGTGTTGGACACATAAAAGAGTTGTAAAGGGGAGAGTTACAAGTGTTGGTGTGTGGTTTGGCATATCACAAGGCATCTTTGATTGGAGATAATTTGGGTACCACTTGTGGGTGGTTTTAGCTCATGGTTTTGTAATTACCGGTAACAGTTTACTGTATTATATCTCCTATAGATGAGGAACTTGAGATGGAAGTTGCATGTAGAATCATTTAGATGTCGAATTACCTCCTGGATCTCTAGTTGGATATACTCCTGTAAAAGCTTTCTCTACAAGTATATTGTAATCTTTGTGATTTCTGAATAATATATTGGGTGGCTTTGGAGTGGGGTTTTTTCCCTGAAAGGGTTTTCCCCACATATATCTTGTGTTGTCTATTTTATGTTTGCATTTGAAAGTTGTTATTATCTTTCTATTAATGTGCATCTTAATCTGTAACTGTAAAAGTAAAAATTTGCAGAAGTCTTTCCTCATTAGATTAGTGTAGAAAGCATTTTCTGCATACCTTGCTTCCTTTCAGTTGGTATCAGAGCCTGATCACCTTTGATTCTATTTGTTGGGTAGAGGGTTTTTTTAGCTGATCTTTGTTTGAGTGGGAGCTTGTGCAGAGGATTTTGAACTCTTTGTTGTAGGTAACAAATGGCAAGCACATCTGGGAGGTTTGAGATAGAAAAGTTTAATGGCAGTAATTTCAAGTTGTAGAAACTCAAAATGGAGGACATGCTTGTAGATCAGGATTTATGGGAAGCCGTATCTGGTACAAAACTAGTGGTAATGTCTCAAGAAGATAGGGATCTCAAAGATCAAAAACCTAAGGGTTTGATAAGAGTCTGTTTGGTTGATTTAGTGCTCCTAAATATCCATGAAGAGAAGACTGCAAAGGATCTTTGGAAGAAGCTTGGAGATGTTTATCAGGCTAAATCCTTGGTGAACAAGTTATTCCTGCGAAAGAAATTGTATTCTCTAAAGATGGAAGATAGAGGATCTATCATTGATCATCTGAATACTTTCAATATGCTTGTTGCCCAGTTGACTTTTGTTGGTGTGAAGATGGAGTAGGAGGATCAATGTATGACATTACTATGTTCCTTACCAGATTCATGGGACCACCTTGTTATGGCCATTGGGAGTACCACTTCCACCTTTAAGATGGAAGATACAGTTTCTTCACTGTTGTCTAAAGAGATGCAGAGAAAGACTTCCAAATCGGCTAAGGAGGCTCTTATAGTTCATGGTAGATCTAAAGAGAAGGGAAAGAAAAAGGATAAGAAGAAGGAAGAAAAAGGAAGATCCAAATCCCGTGGGAGATCTAAGTCTCCCGGAAAGTCCAAGGCCCTGTGTTGGAATTGCGGCAAACCTGGTCACTTCTGTAAGGAGTATAAGGAGGAGAAAAAAAAAGAAGAAGAAGAATGATTCAGATTCTGACAAGTCCTCTTAGGATGAAGGAGAAGCATTTGTCACTGCCTTGGAAACACATGAGTCTAAGGATATGTGTCTTATTGACTTTGGTGCATCTTTTCACATGACCTCGCACTGGGGCTGGTTTTCAAAGTATGAAGAATATGATGGTGGAAAGGTGTACCTAGGTGATGACTCTCACCTAGATATTGTTGGTTGTGGAAGAGTCTTGATTCGATTCTGTGATGGATGAGCAAAGGGAATCAATGGTGTTTTGAATATCCTTGGTTTGTCATGGAACCTTCTTTCTGTAAGTAAATTGAATGATGTGGGTGTGCAGGTTGTTTTCTCAAATGGAGGATGCAAAATAACTAGAGGATCTATGGTGTTGGCTAAGGGTGTTCAAATTAACACTCTATTTCAACTTGATGCATGCGTAGTTTAGTGCAATAGTGCCTCTATTTCGAAGAAGAGAGCTTCAGAGTCTTCATCCTCACCATTAGAACCAGCAGCAAAAAAGATTGTTGCATCTACTTCTGATGGTCATGCTTTCTGGGTACCTAAGGGTGCTCATTCTATGGAGATGAAGCTTCCACCTAAGAATACAATGTTATGGCACCAAAGGCTTGGTCACATTGGTGAAAAGGGTTTAAGGATCCTGAAGAATAAAAATCTTGTTGAGGGTATGAATGATTAAAACCTTCAGTTTGATTTCTGTGAACATTGAGTTTTATGGAAAACAAAACCATGTTAAGTTTTATTCTAGTTCTCACAAATCTTTTGAGGTGTTGGACTTGATTCATTCTGATGTGTTTGGTCCTATTAATGTTCCTTCAATTTCAAAATCTATTACTTTATTTCATTCATTGACGATTACAGTAGAAGGACATGGGTGTATTTCCTTAGAAGTAAATCTGAAGTCTTTAATAGATTCAAAGAGTTCAAAGCTCTTGTAAAGAATCAAAAGGATAGAAAATTTAAGTGTTTGAGGAATAACAATGGTGGTGAGTACTGTTCTGCAGATTTTGACAAGTTTTGTAAAGAACAAGGGATTGAGAGGCACAAGACAACTCTGTATACCCCTCAATAGAATGGAATTGCAGAGATGATGAATAGAACGTTGATGGAGAGGGCAAGGAGTATGCTAAGTTGAGCTGGTCTTGAACAAAAGTTCTTGGCTGAAGCTATTGATACTGCTTGTTACCTAGTTAACAGGTCTCCTACATCAATGCTTGCTGATAAGACACCTATGGAGGTATGGTCTGGTAAAAAGCCTTCATTAATACACATTTGACTATTTGGTTGTGAGGCATATGCACATGTGCCTAAGGAGAAGAGGTCTAAGTTGGAGAATAAGAATGTAAAGTGTATCTTCATTGGTTATGGCATCGGTGTGAAAGGGTACAAGCTTTGGGATCCAGTAGCTGAGAGAGTTTTGTATAGCAAAAGCATGATCTTTAGAGAGCTCACTCCTTCTTCTGTCATCTTTCAGCTAGAGAAAGAAGAGAAGAAAGATGATGTGGTTCATCTTCCTTCCACCCTTGAGAAAGTTGAACCAAAAACATCTATTGGACTTGATAATAAGGAGAGCTCTATTAGCTTTGAAAGTTTAGGAGAAGATGAAGAACATCAACCTCAACTTTTAAGGAGGTCCAGGCAGATAAGGCAGTAACTTGATAGGTTTGCTTATTCATTGCACGATTCTAGTTGTATTTTTTCTTTCATTTCTAACACTGATAAGCCTAGAACTGTGAAAGAGGCTATGGGTATGAAAGATGCAGGTTCCTAGAAGGAGGCCATCGAAGAGGAGATGGCTTGTTTGGAAAGAATAATACTTGGTACTTGGTTCCTTTGCCTAAAGGATGAAAACTTGTTGGATGGAAATGGGTGTTCAAAAAGAAATTCAGTGCAGATGGCAGTGTTGAGAAATATAAGGCTAGATTGGTTGCGAAGGGGTATTCTTAGGTGGAGGGAATTGACTATGGTGAGATTTTCTCTTCTATTGCAAAGCTGACATCCATTCAGTTCCTATTATCTCTATTGAAAAGAGACACTACTAGGCATGTTAGGTTTTGTCATTGATGGCAACTAAATCTATCTTACACATCCGCATTACATCAATGGATCATACCAAAAGTCAGATTGCAGATTTGTCTAAGTCTGAATAGATAGGAATAGAGCATATGTTAGGGTTCAACATTTTGGTCCGCATTTCTCCACAAGTAATTATATTATTCTGTGGATCTGAGGGAATGTTAAGTGATATTAGAACTACCTAAATCCAAGATTTTAGCCTCAGATGATGAAGGGATTGAATGTTACATGCATCTGAGTATCGAATTCTAATCAATCAGTTCAGTCCAGTGAAGAACAACCCGACTTGGTGTTTGATCATTGTGAAGATTAGGCAAGGGTGTTGGTTGAGTGATTTGTCAGATCTAGTGGTACTGGCCGACATGTGTAAGGACTTGAATGTATAGGTTTTTGGTCTGCATTGGTACTTGGGCATGGATTTAGCCAACATAATAGTGTTCTTAAAAGGACTTTAAGTTTTTCTCAAGGCCGATTACAATTGATGTTACTTCATGTAGCTGATATATATGATCAATGGATTCAAGCATTTAAGTGTGTAGTTGTATGAATATGAAGGAATAAGTGCAAAGGGAAGAGATCTAAGCTCCAAATCATGGAAGAATAGTGAAGTAGAGCAGAAAGAGATAAAGTGTGTAAAGTCAGTGTATTGTGCACAACTGGAACTATAATTCTGCATTGGTAGATGCTATTTCTCAGTTCAAACATTCCAGTGAACTCTTGTAAATGATTTTGTAGGTAGTGAGCCTCTTTGAGTAGTGAGCTTTGGGCAGTGTGCCCGAAGGCATATGGCTTCCCCATTTGTAATACTTTTAACAGAGTATAAGTTCTTGTGGGTTAACCCCTACCATGGTTTTTCCCTTAACCTGGTTTTCACTTAAAAATATTGGTGTTCATGTGTTTTGATCTTGTTGTTTCTATTATTGTTTTCATGCTTCTATCCTTTGAATATATGTGGTAAATTAATAAAGGAACAAAGTAATAATTTTTGCAGAACACCAATTCACCCCTCGCCTCTCAGTGTTCCTTAATTTCAACAATTGGTATTAGAGCAAGGTTCCTTAGAAGAAGTTTAACAACTTGAGGAAGATCTAGGAAGGTGTTTTCAATGGGTTCATTCAAGCACTCTAATGGTATCAATTGACAAATTCAAGTAGCCTTAGATGATCTTGACCTATCCAGAGAAGAAATCAAAGATCTGCAAGAGAACCTTAAAGATGCTGAAGATTTCATTGAGACCTTAAAAGGACAACTAAGCAAATATAATGAAAAGAGGAGGGAGTTACTACATTAGGTAGCAAATCAGAATGAAGACAATAACCTGGATGAGGCCCTGAAGGAAAAGACAAAGGAATGTGAGAAGCTAGCAAAAGAAGTTGTTCTAAAACATGAAATGGAATCAGGGGTGATGAAGCTAACCAGGGAAATTGAGGAAAGAAAGAAGACTGAGGAAAACCTAAATTAGTCTCTTAAAGAAAGAACAGAAGAATGCTATAGATTAGACAAAATAATTGGCCATCTAGAGTCTAATATACAAGAAACCAGGGACAATGAGGAAGAACTTGAAAAACAAATTATTATTCTCAAACACGACCTAAAATTTGCAAATGAATATAAAGAGAAATTCAAGATAAGCTCAACTAAACTTGAGGTGTTGCTTCATAGTCAGAAGAATCAGATGATAAGCATGGTCTGGGATTTGAGAAAGGTGAAAGCTCTAGATCCAGTCAAAGAAACCCTGAAGCAAGAAATCAAAGAAGGAATCCTAGAAGACCTCTGATAAGACAACCTAATGCTCAAAGGTATCCATATTTTAATGGCAATTGTTTCAAATGTAATAAATATGGTCATAGAGCTAGTCAATATAGAAGTCAAGTGAATCAAAATGCATCATCTTTCTCTAGTCAGTGCTTTAATTGCAAAAGGATAGGTCATAAGACTGAGGAATGTAAAAGTGGATAGAGGAATCCTCCTAAGAACAAACAAGTGTTCAATGTAAGATGTTTTACTTGTAATAATTTTGGTCATATAGCAATGCAATGTAGATCTAAACCTGCTCCAACATGTAACTATCAAAAAAATAAGATTGTATGTTTCAACTGCAACAAATCCGAACACATTACTAAATTTTGTAGAAGCAAAAAGGAGAACTCATAGGCAGGCAAAAGAAAAATAGAGAAGAAGATGTCCAAAGGCAAAGGCAAAGTTGATATGAATGAGATCTAGAATGAAATTAACAAAACATGGGTGAAGAAAGGTAAAATGAATGTTGACAATAGGTCTACACCAGAACTTGGTGCTGATAATTCCTCTAGGAATTGAAATAGGAGCTTTGGTTTAAGGGGAGCTACATTGAAAATCTAATTCCCCCTGCCAGCAAGTGGGTGCTTGAATCTGGCACACTGAATGAAGAAAGTGAAGCCTATTGCATATTTGTTGAAAAAAATTCTAGAAGAAAGAAGCAAATGCAATTGATTGCAGAGCAATTAAAGATTGATTGTATTCAGAAATAAAATAATTGGATGTATTAGGGCAGAGCATTTATTACAATGATGAATTAGGTTTTGTGAAGCATAAAAAGGTCATTCATTCAACACTTGAATCACTTTGTATTCGAATAAAATAAGGAGAAGAGTGCCTGAGTTGAAATTTTAGAGATTTGTAGTTGGAAGAATGAATTTGACAGCTAACCCTAATTTCGTGAAGGAAAAGGTATTCTTCTAAGATTTGAACTTGTGATCTTTTTGAAATGGCTACACCTCTAGTTGTGGATATCACTAAGTGACTAGGCCAAAGTTTGAAAAGCATCCACACAAATTAGTAGAAGTCAATCCGTTAGGTGTCTTTTTAAATGTTCTATATGGTGTGTTGCATGTTGAAGATATTAGGGCCTATATTCATGCTAGAATAGATGAGTTTGGGGACTTGAAGTTAGTAGATTTGTTCAAGAATCATCCAAGGGATGAAATTCATGGTCTTAAACCTGAGTATAAGGCATTGCATGATAAACATTTCATTTAGATTATAGGATTTCCATCCTTCAATGGAGATGAGTGGGTCCGATATGTGCTGAGTCAGATGCATGATGAGTTTATGTGGTTAATGAAACCCTTCAAGATCGCCAAGGATGCCATCAAGGCCGTGACAGGGTTGAACTCATCTGGTGGACTACCAATGTTGAAATTAGTAAAGAACAAACTATAACTGATGCTACCAGTTCAAGGTTTGACAAAAGGGCAATGACAATAAATGACATCACTGATCTAGATGTCAAATTTGCATCAATGGTGATTGGATACAAGATATATCATTCCAGCTAGGAAAATTTTGTATCTGGTACAACTATCTATGTAGCTTATCGGATGTTAAGAGAGAAAACTAATTATGACTTATGTGAGTTATTACAAAACTAGCTGATGGAAAATTTGAATAAAGTTAAGAAGGATAAGAAGAACACTTTCAAATATGGTACATTGGTCCTGTGTTTGTTCTTCTATTTAATGAATGAGTTACCTCGCAAGAAAAGGATGTGTTGGATCAGCGATAAGCCTGTTGCCATACAAATAAGAGAGCACTTGAACAATATTGGTGACTCCAATGCCCAAAGGACTGCTCTTTGGGGATTTTTTAAGAATTTTCAGAACATGATGCAATCAAGGGAAAGAATCCCTACATCTGTGGTTGAAAAATAGAAGGATACAGTCTATTTTATGGTAGATTACAGATCAGTGTTTAATGGAAGCAGTTGAACCAAGAACTGTGTGGATCATGCCCGTGGGGTATGAAGTTGATGAGCAAGCATTGGATATGTATGCTCAACATCTTCTGAGTAAACCAAAGGACACCATAGTTGAAAGATTTGGGACATATGGTGAACTCAGTGTGAAACTACATGTAGAGCTCCAAAAACTTGAATCTAAGAGAAAGATTCAAAGGCAAGTTGAAATGTATTTAGAAAGAATTTGTATAACAAGAGAAGCTATGAGACAAAATAGAGAAAGGATAAAGAAAGCTGAGAAGGAGAAGAGGGACAGGGAACAAGAAAGTGTTCCGATAGATCCTCCTAAGACAAGGACTACTAGAAGTTCTAGTTCAACCTCTGGTGTATCATCTTCTTCTTCTGCAAAAAAATCCAAAGAAAATCTTATCGGCAAGGAAGGAAAAAGGACAAAGGTAAAGGGCAAAAGAACATATGCCAGTGTTGAAAAAGTGGATGAAGAAGAAATTGACTCAAATGATGGAGTTAAAGAGTTAAAGGCCTCATGCACTAAAGTTGTCAAAGTGTCTAAGGAAAATCCCTCAGAAGCAAAAAGACAAATAAGAGGCAAAAATCAGAGGTTGATGTTGACAAACAAACTCCTTCAGTAGAGGATATTGTTAAGACAATCACTGTTGATGGAAACCTAAAACCAATGACTAAATTCTATGATCATTGTAGTGATGTTGACAAAAGAATCTTGGAGGATGCTACTATAAAATATTTGAATGTATTCAACCAAGCACTATTAGAGATTTTGTTAGAAGTTCCTAAAAGCTTAAGAGACATTCTGGAAATGTAAAAAGAAGCTGCCAAGAAAAAGGATATGGAGTTGAGGCAACATGTATTATCCAGTCTATGTCTCGTGATCTCCAATAAAGAAGTAGATAAAAATTTTAAAGAGGTCAAAAATGAATTTAGAATCAAGATAAGGATGAACAAGTTGATGATTGGAGACATTGATGAAGTTGGCTAAGAAACATAACAGATTCTAAGGAAAGCACTAGATAAGAACAAATTTTATATGGTTATAGAAGAACTGGTTGATACTGAGGATGTATCAATTCTGAACGATGAAGAGTTGTAGAAGAATGATCAACAAACTAGAGTAGATGATGTTTCCTTTCTAGAAAAAGAAACATTGAATGAACAAGATGAAGAAATGATAAAGTAAGATCAACAAAAGAAAGCTAATAATGGAATTGATTTCTCCATTCCGGATGTTGAGGAATTTGATAATACTGCGTCTAAGGGCACACCAAATCTTCCAAAGGAGAATGTAGAAGATATTTCTAAGTTAGAGAAAAGCAAGGATGCTTCTGATAATGATGCAGAGAAGACAAAAGCAGAGAAAAAAAATAAAGATGGTGAACATGAAAATGTGGCTGACTCCCAAAATAGATAAGATGAAGGGCCTTAAGAGCATAAATCTAAGACATAATTTTGGGAAAGAGACAGTACAGAAGTAGTGAAAGAAATTTTGGAAAGAGATAAACAGATTGCAGAAGATCGGGACATAATACAAGGTCCAATCAATTTTGATACCTTATCACCAATATAGAAGATAAAATTGGCCTCTATTGCACAAGCTAAGGCTAGAGAAAAAATATTGAAGTCTCATATAGAAGATAGCAAGCCGCTTGGCCTTGCATCTAGGATTTTGAGGAAAATCATGCCCACATTTCAGAAGGACTCTTTAGGATCTGCCTCTGATTAGTTAAAAGCCTAATAAACTATGTAAGTACTCATTTCATATCTCTTGAAAAGTCTATAGAGGTCAAGGTTCAAAATGAATTCAATAATAAGAGATTCTATACTCTTAAAGGGATGATTAGCATAGATAGAATTGTGTTGGATACTAGTGTAAAGAGTATTCAAAATGCTCTTACAGAAGGAGGAGATGTATATAAATTTTGTTTATCTTGTCCCAAAGCTATAGAGGATATTAAAACAAAAATAAAGGAGTCTAAGAAAAAATTATCAAGTGTATCCCAATATTTTGATCCTCTGACAGTATCAGTAGCAAATCAAGAATTCCAAGCAATTAGCTTGACTGATGAAATAAAGAAACTGGTGAAAGAAAAGGAGAATATTGAGGAAAGGATGTGTGATCTCTGGAGATTGTTTCCCCCAAGTTGGAAGTAATGTTTAATGCCTTGATAGAAGCCCAAGCTGCTACTAAGACAAGTGGTCACACTGACCCATGGAAGGCAGAGCCACAAGCATTCCTATTTAGTTGTCACATCTTAGTTTTGAACAACATGAAGAAGAGTTGGGACAATGAATTGGGACTGTTGAAGAATCTTTTTGGTAATGTGCTCAAACTTATGTAAATAAGTCATAAGAGTTGTTTGTATTTATACGTCCATGTACATAGAATTTTTGATAAATTTTGGTATGTGGATTCCAACCTTTGCCATTGATGTCAAAGGGGGAGAGAAAAGGTAGTGAAAAATGAAGAATTCATCTAAGGGGAGCATTAGAAATCATAAGTGTATGTAGTAAAGGGGGAGCTGTTCTAACACTTAGTCATTTTTCACTAAGTGTTGCCATCAATGCCAAAGGGGGAGATTGTTGGCAAGAGACACTACTAGGCATGTCAGGTGTTGTCATTGATGGCAACTAAATCTATCTTACACATCCACATTACATCAATGGATAATACCAGAAGTCAGATTGCAGATTTGTCTAAGTCTAGATAGACATGAACAAAGCATATGATAGGGTTCCGCATTTTGGTCCGCATTTCTCCACAAGTAATTATATTGTACTGCGGATCTGAGGGAATATTAAGTGATATTAGAACTACCTAAATCTAAGATTTTAGCCTCTGGTGATGAAGGGATTGAAAGTTTCATGCATCTGAGTATCAGGTTCTGGTCAATCAGTTTAGTATAGTGAAGAACAGACTGACTTGGTGTTTGATCATTGTGCGGATTAGGAAAGGTTGTTGGTTAAGTGATTTGTGAGATCTAGTAGTATTGGCTGACATGTGTGATGACTTGCATGTATAGGGTTTGGTCTACATTGGTACTTGGGCATGGATTCAGCTGACAGAATAGTGTTGTTAAAAAGACTTTAAGTTTTTTTCAAGGCTGACTATAGTTGATGTTACTTCATGTAGCGGATATATATGATCGATGGATTCGAGCATTTAAGTGTGTAGTTGTACAAATATGAAGGGATAAGTGCAAAGCATAGTAGAATCAAGTGCGAAGGGAAGAAATCTAAGCTCTGAATCATGGTAGAACAATGAAGCAGAGAAGAAAGAGATGAAGTGTGTAAAGTCAGTGTATTGTGCATAACTGGAACTATAATTCTACATTGGTAGATACTATTTCTCAGTTCAAACATTCTAGTAAACTCTTGTAAATGATTTTGTAGGCAGTGAGCCTCTTTGAGCAGTGAGCTCTGGGCAGTGTGCCTGAAGGCATTGCCTTCTCCATTTGTAATACTTTCAACAGAGTATAAGTTCTTTTGGGTTAACCCCCACTGTGTTTTTTCCCTTAACCGGGTTTCCACATAAAAATCTTGGCGTTCATGTGTTGTGATCTTATTGTTTCTATTCTTATGTTCATGCTTCTTTTCTTTGAATATATGTGGTAAATTAATAAAGGAACAAAGTACTAAGTTTTGCAGAACATTGATTCACCCCCCTCTCAGTGTTCCTTAATTTCAACAATCTCTTGCAGTAGCCTATGACCTAGAAGTGGAACAGATGGATGTGAAGGAAACATTCTTTCATGGTGACTTGGAGGAGGAAATCTATATGTCACAGCTAGAGCACTACGTGGTGAAAGGTAAAGAAAATCTAGTTTGCAAGTTGAAAAAGCCTTTGTATGGTTTGAAATAGTCTCCTAGGATGTGGTACCAAAAGTTTGATGCTTTTGTGTTGAGTATTGGATTTCAAAGATCAAAATTAGATCATTGTGTTTACTACAAGTTTGACAATGATCACATTCTCATTATTGCATTGTATGTCGATGATATGTTTCTGATTGGGAATGGTAAAAGTTTGATTTATGATTTGAAGTCTCAGTTGTCAGCACAGTTTGAGATGAAAAATCTAGGGGCAGCTCGGTACATTCTGGGAATGGAAATCTGAAGAGACAAAGAAAACATAAAACTTTGGTTAGGTCAGAGTAAGTATGTTAACACTATGTTGGAGAGATTCAACATGATGGATTGCAGACCTTTAACTATTCTTGTTACTACGGGGACAAAGTCATCTATTGAAGATTGCCCAAAGTCTCCTTCTAAGATAGATGATATGAGTAGAGTTCCTTATGTTGGTGTGGTTGGCAGTTTGATGTATGCGATGGTCTGCACAAGACTAGACATTGCCCAAGCAGTGGGAGTCCATAGTCAATTTATGGCTAATCTTGGATGGGTACAATGGGACGCAGTGAAGAGAGTGTTCAGATACTTGCCAGGTACTTCTGAGATTCCTTATGTTATCATGGTCATCCTACATGACCTCTACATTCACTTTGTATTCATGGATTTCTGGATTCAGATTGGGCAGGTGACATTAACAGCATGAGATCCACCAGTGCTTATGTGTTCACTATGTTTGGTGGTGCTTGTAGACACCCAAAATTGTCCCAACTTTGTCCATGTCTAGCAACACCTAGTTAAAAATATTATCCTAGACATCTTGTCGTATTTTGTCCTAATTTCCCTAATCCATTAAGCCAATTAATTAAATAAATTTTATTTATTTAATTAATTTCCACATCATATCCCAATCCTATCCTATTCATTTATCCAATTAATTAAATAAATTTTATTTATTTAATTAATATCCAACTCATATCACAACTAATTCAAATATTTTATTTGAATTAAGTCCTCATCTTTCATCACATTCCAACACTTGTCCAGTCAATCATGTGTTACAACTTTTATTTTTCACATGCATAACTAATGGGACCTAATTTTAGTATTTATCTACACAAGCACACCTAAGCCTTATCTTCCCTTGCCACATGTCAATTGACTACAATTTCTTAATGTGCAAGATAACCGAATCAATCCTAGCCATCCATATCAACATGTAGCCTTTCGATCCTAGCCATCCATTTGAACCAATCCAATCCTATAAAGCAAGCCTCTTTTGAGCCATTTGGGACATTAGAGAAGACATTAGAGAAGAGATTAGAGAATTTAGGATTCTTCTTCATGCAACCTCACTCTACTGAATTTTCATCTCAAGCCATTATCCATCATCTTCAATCCATCTAGCTTGCATCTATCAACCACCAATCATCCATCATTTATCTTTTTATCAATGTTATGCTGCAGAATCAAGCAATCAACACAACAAAGCGATCAATCAATCGAGCTCATCTTGCATCTTCGAGGTATTGAATTATTTGGGTTTAGGTTATGCATTTCACTTGTTTGATCATTTCCATTTACAAATCCAAATTTTTCAATATACATTTTGGCACACCCAGTGGGACTCACGTCCCTGATTAACCCTCTTGTTTGAGTTGTTTTATCGAGATCAGATCTCTTGGAGCGTCAATCTTTCATTTTTACAGGTTTTTGTTTCAAAACATTTCATCTTTCTAACCCTAGTTTTGTTAAATTTTTGCAAAATTTGAGGGTAAACTATCATAGATTGTGTCTTGGACAAAAACAGACTGTACAGTTGTGATCAGAAGGTCATTTCCATGAATTTTGACTATAAATTTGCCTACATTGCATGACTGTGAAATTTTTGAAGCAAATTTGAAATTTTTTTTAGTTCACAAGTTGAAAGATTTGCACTGCCAGAACAATCTCTTTGTTGGTATCATTGATTATTTGTATTTATTGATATTTTCTGGAATTCCATCTCTTTGCAGGGTAATTGTGAGGTCATTGTTTGATTGTTGCAGGTTTAACTTTTGATCTGTTACAGGGAATCTTTGTTCTGTCGACTATTTCATGATTTGATCATTTGATTGTTAAAACCCTGGAAGCTCCGCCATTTCTTACTGATCCACTCGGCCTTTGCAGTGTTTGCCTCAATCATTGTTCAAACTCCAATCATTTTCTACCATTATTGTCGCTGCTTGTCAACTGTTATCGATCTCTGTTGGCTTAGGTTTAGAACACCAGTTGACCATTGCAGCTTCTGGCGATCCATTCACCACCCATCATTCGCTTGTCAACACCTCTTTGCCACCCTATAACAAATCCTCAACCACTCAGCCCGCTAAGACTTAACCACTGAGTGTTTGATCCCTACGGTGTTCGGCCATAACGGCTTATGCCCTCGACCTGTCGTCTTTCAATTCTCGCTGACAATCTATTAGCAGATTGCTAAAATTTTATTTGACTGCGCTAGATCTTCTAATCTGGTTTTTGTTTGGCAATTGGTGGGCACATATTTCAGTACTCGGTCACATCTATGACCCAGCAATGGGGTTTAAACTTCATACACAGGTAGATCTTGAATCACAATCTACAACCACACTAAAGCTTTCATGGTGATCTCAAATCTTGCCACAGTCTCTTATCGGCATTAAACACACGTTGGAAAATCGGTGGTTGGTCATTCATATGGTTAGTAGCAGTACTTTGAGATCCATGTTTGTCACTGTCCAAAACCATCCACTGCTCAGCCTCTACAAATCTCCTCTCTTTTGACCTGTCAACCTAACGCCCTGTAACAGTCTTAGATCTAATAGTTTTTGCCCGTGTTTGTTTAATCTTGCCGATTTCACACTATCTCTTTGGTTCATAAATTTTGTTTGGTTTTAGGTCTCGACCTCCTCCTGTGTATCTTCTGCAGTCCATCGAAACCCTCAGTCGGCATCCCAGTCAACATTCCCATTTATCTGTTTCTCATTGTCGACCGCAGATTCATCACTTATTGAAAACCAGTTGCCAACTTTGTCATATCCGTTGATCTCTCCATATTCCCTGACAATAGTATCGCTCCTGATCGCCTTCTGTTCATACCCAAAAGAGTGCGGGATCTGTTAAATAAGCAATGGAGGCGGCAGTGTTAGCAGTGATGTAGGACCTGCAAATATCTAGCAAGGTTCTGCGGATGTTGCAATTTATTAGGGTCGTGCTTTTTTGTCTAATAAAAACTATAACCTCACACCCTATTCCATTGAGATGACCGTGACTTTCAACCATCAACCTTAAACTGTGAAGCAAGGCAGATCCTTTGTGGCATTCACTCAAAGTTAACCACTTTCTCCAGTGGGTAAACTTTACTAGTCATCCGATGGTCATTCACACACTGACTTCAAAATCACAGTCTCTGACCTTTATCACATCTGATCTTTGGCAGTCAAGTAATACTGGCAGTTATATCAGAGACCATGATTATAAAAATTCCAGTGGTGATCTTTATAACAATAGCGAGTTGAAGTTTTTATTGTCCAGCTAGCAGAATCTTAGCATCGGTGGTTTGCTATTAACCCTCCAAGTAGAGATCTTTGATTGGTGGAATCCTCAAATATCAGTGATTACAAGTATCAATGGTCAGCATTTTGTAGGTTGGCATCACAAACTTCATGATTGTTGCAATGTTGTACAAACCCCAATCAACAATTCCATAGGTGGTGAGCATATAGTCTCCGGCAACCAATCCAGTTGGTGAGATTCTTAATAACCTTGGAAATTGGCAGTCACAATACCACTGGACGAAAATAGTTGCATATGACTAGAAATCAACCTAACTGCTAGCGGTCAACCAAAGAGTCAACTTATGCTCTAGTGCTTCCTACATGCCGAAGGAGGCTGTTTTTTTCAAATTATCATAACTTTCGCATACAAAGGCCAAATCGTGCAAACGAGGACTCATTGGAAAGCTGGGAGGACAAAATTTGCAGCTGAGCAGGTTTCATTAGGTGAATGTACAATTTTTCAGGCTTGTTTATCAGTCAAAGTCAAACTTACTTGCAAACTTCAATTGAGCATAACTTGATTAATTTTGATCATTTTTCAGCAAAACATTTTTTCAAATTGCTTAGAATTTCCTGAATTTTCTATTTATGAAATCCATTCTTTTGTATCAGATCATTTTCATCAGAATTTTTGGATTTCATTTTTTTCATGTAATCATCTTCTTTGCAAGTTTACTTGTTTCTTTTTGGAATTGGTGACTTGTAAGGGCATCTAATGAGCTGGAGCAGCATTGGCATCAACATCTAGAGCAAATTAGAAAGTGATTATATCAGGTGCACTCATTCTAATCTTTCATCTCTTAATCTTGTTTGATCACACATTTGGACGTTGGGATTAAAACGAACATTGTTTGCTATCACATATCGAAAGTGGACATAAAATGAACCATTGTCTTCCAACACATTTAGATTTGGGTTTAAAAAGAACAAGTGCTTGAATTGTCTTCCACACATCTCATTTCTAAAGGGGAATTAACCACTGCGAGTGTAAATCAAGTGACAACTCACTTGGTTTGCTTTTGTATACCCTATCTAGGAGGCCTGCTTGGAGACACACCACTCCAAGGGATGACCTCAATCAAGGCTGAATCGAAAGACACCCTCATTGGGAGTTGTAAATCTTGTCACTCTTGGCTAAGTCCCAAAGAACTTTATACCTTTGGGAAGTGAAGGTGAAGGGTGGGTTACCCCTTTCTCCTGGCTGTGTGGCATGATTTCACTTTCAATTCCATAGTCAACCTTGTGCAATCTAGCCTAAGACCTAATTGGCCATACCCACTTGACTAGACATTAAGGCTTGTTGATGTGTCTTCCATGTGTGCTTTCTTAATCATCACATTTCATTTTCAAAGTCAAAAACTTGCTTATGTGTCTTGCGTAAGTGATTCATGTGTGTATATGCATAACCATTTGTTTTAATATTGCCACATCAAGCTCTAAACACCCAAACACATAAAGACAAGTCATCCTACACATTCTTCCAATAACATTCAAACCCAATCACTTTCATCCCAAACATAGCCTAGTTATCATCCAACCCTTCATAGCCAAGTCATCCAAACAAGCCACATCATCATCCAAATCCCTAAACAAGCACTTGCTAAAAGGACTTAAGAAAAACACTTGGGTGACAACATGTTTACATCAGAAGACCCAAAAATCAAATTCCAAAGATTCCTCCAAAATATTTATCAAGGATCACAACCGCTCAACCAAGATGCCATCGAAACATTACAATTCTTCATCCAAAGAGCTCAACCCCACGCAAGCCAATCACCTCAACTACAACTCTTCGTAGCCCAAGTCCAACACCTTTTAGCCACTAGTCAAGCCTGACAAGAACAACAATCCTTAGCCATTCACTATCAACCTAATCCACCTCATAGCCACATGTCATATCCATCCACTTCCTATCAACCTAATCCACCTATCCACCAAGTCAATGCCACATCAACCTATGAACATCGACCTCAAGTTTATCTAATCCCTCCTACCACCATTCCAATGCAATACCAAATCCATCCACAAGGCAATCAAGTTATATCACAAGAACAACATCCAAGTCCCAATGGTTGTTTGTATATAAATCAAGTGAGCACAAGTCAACCTTGCCAACAAGATCAAATGCCTGCATCTTTGAGTCCACCTCAAGATCTTTTGTCTACATATCCTACCATTACACCTAGCTGCCAAGACTATCAATGGCCTCCCTAACAAGCACAAATGAGCCTAAACCCACCTTTACAACAAGAAGCACATGCAAGTCCAAGTGGTCCCTTGTACATAAACCAAATGAGCCCAAATTATCCTATGCAAGATCTAATAACCTTTGACAAGGGAGATACCAATCTAGAGTGGCCTCCACCATCCAATCCCATGCCAACATATGAGCCAACAAGTCCTAACCCAACACCATCATGTGATCCCATTCCTAGTCCATTAATCCATCAACCTTCCAAACCACCAAGTCCTCCATTACCTTCATCACCATGTCATTTTAATCCTTCACCAAAGGATGCGGCTGCGATTGTTTTACAAAGAATGCTTGAAGCAAAACTTATTGAACTTCCTAAAGTCAAACCAAGTGAAGAAAGTCCATATGATGAACATGATTATTGTGCATACCATAGGACCAAAGGCCACAATACAAATCAATGCCCAATATTTGTTCCAATTGTTTACAAGGTGTACCTACCTATAATGGGAAATCATGCCACATCATCCCAATCCCGTGTGTCACCCCCCTCTAATCCTAATCCATCCAATCCAATTAGCCCCCAACCTAATCCTAGTCCTAAGCCTACAACATCATTCACTATTATTGCTCATCCATTATATTACCCATCCACTCATACCCTTGCGAAGGATGTGATCCATTGGCTACTAGCTAGGAATAAACTACCTCCATGTCAAACACCCATTCATGAGCCTACCAAAGAACTTCCAAAGGTCATGTCCAATCCTATAATCCCATCATGTGGTCCACCTATCCTTGAGCCTATCCAAGAGCCCTCAATTAACATTCTTAACCCTTCAAGCCCATCATGTGACCTACAAGTCATCAAGCATATTCAAGAGTCTCCTATTATGAATCCAAGTCCAGAGTCATCATGTTCTCATATCAATAACCCTCAAGAGTCTATCAAGTCCACTCAAGAACCTTCCACTTTCATCCAAAGTCAAGAGGTATGTCAAGAGTTTAATCCTAAGCATGTGCAAACATTAAGCCCTAGTCCAACTCAAGACCAAAACACTTTCATGCAACACATCCATAACATTTACTTTCTTTATGATCAAGATGATACCTATAAAGAAGCTATCCATGAGCACCTTGATCCTATCCATAATCTTATATCTATCCATGAGCAAGATATCCAAATTGCTCCTAGTCATCTGCCATCTAGCCCTATCCATAATGAGCAATCATCCACTTGTCCTGATGAGACACTTGTCCCCCAAGTGAGCATAAAAGATCAAACAAATAACTTGGATCGTAGTGAACACAATGCTAATCAAGATCTTAATGATCCTCCTTCCACATCCACCATTGATTCCACTTCAAATCCACCATCATGTCCTATTGGTCTTACTACCCTTATTCATGAATGTTCTTCCTTAGGACAAAGACAGCCTTTATCCACTTCACCTTCTCCATCCAATAATGAACTCAAGTCTAGTGTTCAAACCACAACTAGTCCCTTTGTCAATCGCATACTCCAAAACATGAACTACCAAGGTAAAGGCCTAGACCTTTATGAACAAGGTATTTTGGAGCCAAACCATGTCAAGATCCCTCCATGCTCATATGGCCTTGGATACACACCCCAAGGTAAACAAGGCCAAGATGTTGGTAATCCTTTCATGCATCCTAAACCTACCACTTTCCATTGTACCCCCCATCATCTACCCAAAACATATGTTGCCATTCCACTTCCATTATCCTATAAATGTCAAAAGCATGTGACCGTACACCTCCCACCATCCACTTTGCCTCCACTTTTACCAACTCCAAATATCCCTCCATCCACCTTGCCACCATTGCTTCCAACACCTAACATACCTATCATTCATAAGCACCCTTACAATCCTAATTATGGCCAACAAATGCACACATCGTTTAAGCATAAAGCTTCCAATCATTCCATCCACTCCACCCACCCCATGGGATTCAAAAGCAAAAATTTTGATGCTTCTACCTATAAAGCCAAAGATCCAACTAAAACTCCTAAGGACCCTCATGCCTTAGGGCATCAATGTGAAAAGTCTCTAAATCATCCATCTTCTAAGCAAAGTACATTCACAAAGCTATCCAATCCCATACCTCCAAAAGCAAAGCCCAAAAGCAAAATGGTTTGGGTTCCTAAGCAAATAGATAGCAAGTCAAATGAGGCATCCTCATCCACATCTCAAGAATCCCAATCACCTATATCTATCCAAGAGCCTATTTCCATCCAAAACTTCCATTCCCTTCAAAAATCCCACAAGCAAAGCAAAAGCATTAAAAATACTAAATCTATGTGGGTTCCTAAATCACTTCATCAACCATCTCCTAAGCAAACATCTCCATTGCTTCCTACACCACCATCTTATCAAAAGTTTCAATGTTTATCACGATGTGTGCAACCGTTGGTCATGGTTCCCTTCCACTCTGTAGCACCTCCACATAACTACCTCTCCCCATCTTCCATTCATTATCCTACATATCTCCCCCATGCTATCCCTATGGTCCATGCTTTTGCCTAAGTCCTACATAAATCCACACCATAATCCACATCATAATCCACTATCTACCTAATCCATATCTCATCCACACAATCCCTTATCAACATCTATGAGCATAATGACATGGTCCATGCGAAGACAGCATCCATCTCTGACGAGACAATATCACCTCTCATAGCACTAGCCACTTGAGTCCCTCCTATCCATTACCATGGTGAAAACCTGGCAAACAGGCGCCATGTGTAATTGTCATCCCATCTAAAAAAAAAGCAAAAAAAAATCAAAAAAGTAAAGAGAAATCCTTCATCCAACGGTGAAAACCTGGTAAACAGGCGCCTTGGATAAGTACCATGATGAAAACCTGGCAAACAGGCGTCATGTGTAGGTTGATCTTCTATGTCACTTACACTTGGGGGCACATTGTCTCATCCAACCTATCCATTTCCAAACTATCTATCCCATTATATCATTTTCCATCCTATCTTGTCCTACCATTACCATACCATCCTACCATCCTTAGCCATTACATAAACATGCCTATCCTATTTATCCATTCATTCCTCCTTTTGATTTTGATGAAGACATAGGGGCAAAATGTTGAAACATGTTTGGATATTTCTTGACATACCGTCTTTCCAAACCGAGGCCTATCCATTGACCATTTATCCATCCCATTTAAACCAATCCATCATGTCATCCTATCATCATAAGTGCCATGTAAAATCCAATCATGTCATCCCTTGGTCATGAACTTTATCATGTAAAATCCTAAGCATTACCACCTAGAATGGGGCAAGTTCTTCCTATGCAACATAGCCTTTGGAGATCACATCCTAGCTCCCTTATGATCCATCCACTATGGTGTATCCTTATCACAAGTTTTCAATCTTATAGCTTATCCCCATCCATTTATCATAAGCTTTCCACTATAGCCTACCTATCCATTTATCATGGGGCATGCATCCATCCCTTATATGGCCTATCCCTTTATCCATCCATATATCATGAGCTTGCCATCACATTTACTATGAGCCCATCCTTTTATCCATTTTTTGCACCTAGACTTGGTTTTCTCCCTTGTCATTAGTATCTAGCACAAAGGCTACCCAAATTGTAAATCCATTGACATCCCACAACTTTCAAAAACACAAAAAAAATCAAAATAATCCAAAAACACAAAAAAAATTAAAATATGTCAAAAAATCCAAAAAAATAAAAAATCCAATGAAAAATCCCAGCAATAAAATCAATCACATCATCCAAAACAATTCACTCCATTAACATTCAATCAAAATCAAATCCTCATCATCATCAATTCTTCTTATCAATAACATTCATTCATTCATTTCATCCAATCACTTTTTCCAATCATATCAATCAAATCAATCTAAGCAATGATCTTAAATCTAAGTCACATTAATCCATATCAAGCAAGCTAATCAATCAAGGAACATTATCCAATCAAATCAATAGGTTTTGATCCTAATCTTGTCATGAGCCCAATCAATCATCATCAATCATCATCAATGGGATATAGCGTTCCCACATCCTTGTGTTGATCTAGGGATATAGCTTTCCCTGCAATGACAACACTATCATTATCAATCAAACAATTAATCATTGGTTTATGACTTGACAAGGGCAATACCTTGTTTGTTTTACATCCTTTGAGCACACTAAGAACACTTGCTTATGCTTAGATTGAATCGACACTCTAATCATCACACCATCACTATCATCATTCAAAACAATCCAATCATCAAAACAATCAACCTAGCAATAGAAAACATCACAATCAAAGCACATCAAGCCAACCATCAAAACAAATCCAATCACTTCAGCAAATCAAAAGTAGCTCAATCCACCACAAATCATCCATCCTTCATCAAATTAATCTAATTAGCATTTCATCATCTTCCAACCATTCCAAACAAAGATCCAAATGCAAGCCCATCCTTAATCCATACCAATCAAGTTAATCAATCAAGCCAAGTTATCCAAACACAATCCATGGTCTTGATCCTAGCCTTGTTGTAAGCCAAATCAATCAATCAACTAGCCAACCAACTCAGCAAACAACCTTGTGTTGATATAGGGATATAGCTTTCCTCGCCATGACAACACTCTCAACAACAAAACAATCAAACAATTAATCATTGGTTTACAGCTTGACAGGGGCAATACCTTGTTTGTTTTTGAATCATTTGTGCATGCATGCTTGCTAGCTTGTGTGTGTTATTATTTTATCTTGCATTTGCATCAAATCCTTATCATTCCAGCTAATATTCATATCTTGTGTATGTTGGAATAGCTTTTTGCACTATCCTTTGCATCTAAGGTCATATCATACCTTTTGTGCATTAGGACTTCAATGCTCTAAGTCTACTTCCTCATACATTAGACAAGGTTGTGTTACACTGGGGCACAAGACACATCGTCACCCTGGTTCCTTATACCTTGGTACATAACGTCTAGTGCTATATCAAACATCATGGTTGCTCACTTTCATTGCAGCATAACGCATCATTCATTTCTTCTATATATCCCCTTATCTTTCACAGTCTAAGCCATTTCTTTTCGAGAACATACCTGTGTTTGTCCAACCTGCTTATCCTCTCTAGGGGGCATCATCATCCCATTTTATCATTATCATTTTTATCATCCTATCCTTTCTATCCTCATCATCATCATATCTTTCCATCACCCTATCCTTATCCTCTATCCATACCTTAGCTTCTTTGAAATGATGTTACTCAACATAAATCTCATCATCTCAAACATCATCTCAAAGAGGGGCAAAATGTAGACACCCAAAATTGTCCCAACTTTGTCCATGTCTAGCAACACCTAGTTAAAAACATTATCCTAGACATCTTGTAGCATTTTGTCCTAATTTCCCTAATCCATTAAGCCAATTAATTAAATAAATTTTACTTATTTAATTAAAATCCTATCTAAATCCCATCCTCAAACTCATAGCCAATTAATTAAATAAATTTTATTTGTTTAATTAATTTCCACATCATATCCCAATCCTATCCTATTCATTTATCCAATTAATTAAATAAATTTTATTTATTTAATTAATATCCAACTCATATCACAACTAATTCAAATATTTTATTTGAATTAAGTCCTCATCTTTCATCACATTCCAACACTTGTCCAGTCAATCATGTGTTACAACTTTTATTTTTCACATGCACAACTAATGGGACCTAATTTTAGTATTTATCTACACAAGCACACCTGAGCCTTATCTTCCCTTGCCACATGTCAATTGACTACAATTTCTTAATGTGCAAGCTAACCGAATCAATCCTAGCCATCCATATCAACATGTAGCCTTTCGATCCTAGCCATCCATTTGAACCAATCCAATCCTATAAAGCAAAGCAAGCCTCTTTTGAGCCATTTGGGACATTAGAGAAGAGATTAGAGAATTCAGGATTCTTCTTCATGCAACCTCACTCTACTGAATTTTCATCTCAAGCCATTATTCATCATCTTCAATCCATCTAGCTTGCATCTATCAACCACCAATCATCCATCATTTATCCTTTTATCAACGTTATGCTACGGAATCGAGCAATCAACACAACAAAGCGATCAATCAATCAAGCTCATCTTGCATCTTCGAGGTATTGAATTATTTGGGTATAGGTTATGCATTTCAATTGTTTGATCATTTCCATTTACAAATCCAAATTTTTTAATATACAGTGCTATTAGTTGGATGAGTAAGTAGCAACCTGTGGTCACTTTGTCCACTACTGAAGCTGAGTACATAGCAGCAACTCATGCTTATAAAGAAGCCATTTGGCTTAAGAGATTGTGTTATGATGTTGGGTTTGATGCAGGGAAGATTACTATTTGCTGTGATAGTCAGAGTGCCATATGTTTGGTGAAGAATCCTACTTTCCATGCAAGGACTAAGCATATTGATGTACAGTACCATTTTGTTCATGACATGGTGGAAGATGGGAAGGTAAACTTAGAAAAAGTTGACACTTTGATGAATGTTGCAGATTCCTTGACAAAACCTATGAGCACAGAGAAGTTCAGATGGTGTTAAGAGTCTATGGGCCTCATGGCCCCTAGCAATTAAATCATGGTGTTGATGCTCCCCTTTCTCTTGCAAGGTGTTTGACAAGTGGGAGAATGTTAGGAAAAGTGTCTCAACCTTGCAAATTCAAAAGATTACTATTCTTCCAAGTTTTGGTCTTTATGAATACCCTTTATCTTGGAAAATGGTCTAGAACCTTCAAAGTTTCCAAAAGTTTCCAAACGAGCTTAAAATAGCGAGACTTACTATTTTTAGTAAGTCCTTAAATTGACCTCAGGTTGACCTAAAATTTTTCCAGAAGGTGCAGAATAGCTAAGTAAACATCTCGGGTGAGTTTTGACTCGGGATCATAACTCAATTATGAGATATTAAAGTTTATGTTTTTGTGAAACTGCTGAAAAAGTTCCAAACTCAATTTTCAGGTATCAAAACTTCTCTAAATGTTTCAAAAATTGCTGTAACTAGTGAACCTAGTTACAGGTGATAGAACACTTCACGAGCTTTCCAACGCATAAAATGGTTTGTCACTCGGACACCTTGATCAAAAGTTATGGCCTCCGGAAGTTGGACCTTCAGTTTTGGAAAATCTAAAAACGTGTTTGACACATAAAAGAGCTATAAAGGGGAGAGTTACACATGTTGGTGTGTGTTTTGGCATATCACAAGGCATCTTTTATTGGAGATAATTTGGACACCACTTGTGGGTGGTTTTAGCTCATGGTTTTGTAATTACCGTTAATGGTTTACTGTATTGTATCTCCTATATATCAAGAACTTGAGATGGAGGTTGTATGTAGAATCATATAGATTTCGAATTACCTCCTGGATCTCTGGTTGGATATACTCTTGTAAAATCTTTCTCTGCAAGTATATTGTAATCTTTGTGATTTCTCAATAATATATTGGGCACCTTTGGAGTGTGGGGTTTTTTACTTGAAAGGGTTTTCCCCACGTATATCTTGTGTTGTATGTTTTGTGTTTGCATTTGAAAGTTGTTATTATCTTTCTGTTAATGTACATCTTAAACTGTAACTGTAAAATTAAACATTTGCATAAGTCTTTCCTCATTAGATCGGCGTAGGAAGCGTTTTCTGCATACCTTGCTTCCTTTCAAGTTGGTGACAATGAACTTAATAATGCCAATAACTGATCTACACTCTCATTTGTACAACCATGCTCCACTTGCAAGTTAAGAATTTGAAGGATTGTTGTCAAATGACTTAACTTGCAATTAGCATACATAGGCTTTAAAGCATCCTCCATTGATTTGGCCCAATCATCATTTAGACCCTCATTCAGCATTCTTTCAACTTCAAACCCTTTGTCTAACCTTTTTGCCTCTTCATCTATGTTTGGTGCCACTTCATCTATGTTTGTTGCCTCTTCATCTCTCATAGTCTACAATTCTATCATATCTTCATAATAATTGTAAGCCCAAGGTCTTATACCACTATGCCCATAACTTATCATATGTCGATAAATCATATTTCTTTCTTTCATCTTTCCACCAAGAAAGTCATTACATGGACATGAATATTTTTCCATGTCCCTCTTATTGGCTACTGTCAAATCATATGCATGATATTGATCTGTAGTCAACCTTCGATGCTCATCCATCTGTAATATTGTGCATTGCAGTATTAATTTAGTATAATAAGCTATCCTACGCCTAAAAGGACTTTAAATATAAAATGTTAAAAGGTAACCTTCAATCATGCATATGGTCAAGCTAGGATAACCTTTCCTTCATTTTGGGCTAGTCATCATGTAGGGAGATCATGCAGACTAGAGGTGTGGTTTTATTTAAGTTCAAGGATCAGTTAAGGATCATCTTCACAAATATTGAAGATAACATTTTCTTTTGAGTTTTCAAGCTTCAATCATGAAAATATCTCTTGGGGGGTGCCCACAAGTAGCTTCCCTAAATATCGTGAAAATATTAGTTCACTTTTGGCAATGAGGGTTTTGAATTAGGTTTGAATTTGCTGCAGAGTGCATCCCCGAATTTGACTTTGCTGCAGAGGGCCTCGCCGACTTCAAATTCATTACAGAAAACTTTGAATTCCCTGCCCACCTTTTCAAAAGTCTCCAAGTCCTCTCCAAACAAGCTTTATCACCCATGCAAGTAGTTGTTACACTTATATGCACCTAAAACATTTTTTCAAGTACACGCATTAGATAGAGTAAGTGCTTCAATACATGTCCATGAGAATAACAAACATCAACATCAATTCAATTTCATTCCCATGCCAACAATTATACATTTTACAAGTTGTTTGACTTAGAAATATATACAAGCTATGTAAACCAATAGATAAATAGCATTTAGAAGAAATACTAAACAATTTATCAAGATTACACTTTAAAATCCCAATTAAATAACTATTGTGATAAAGTATTCATAGCAGAAAATCACTTGCCAAAATCATAGGCAAAGCCGCCAAATAAAGGACTCAAGATGTCAACCATTTCAAATGACAATCATGACAATAGGAAAAACAACATAGAGAATACAATCATGCCTTTGATTGCAAAGGAGGGGACAAATATTACAGTTTGTAGCAGCATTGAAAAGATGAAAATACAAAATCCATGAAGCCAAACACTTTTGTCAAAATGTAAACCCTTACCTAATTAGTTAATTGATCCTTGAAGATTTTATCAGGCAAAGATAGTCATTATATAGATGTTAAAATAGTGACACAAGTGCCTTTGGAAGTGATGACAGTCATGTCATCAAATTGACAGTCAAATCAGCCATCAAAAAGAGTAATGCACAACACCATAGAAGAAAAGAGGAGATCACTATGCATTCAAAGAGATGCCCTAATCACAATCACCAAAGTGGGCTACAACAACAGAGAAAAGACAATGGAATATTGAAAGTCTTTTTGCATCCAAATGTGAATTATGTGAAAACTGTCATATATCAATAACAAAAGTGACAGAGAGGATTTTTTATAGTCAATAGTCTATGAGTAGAATCTTCAAATTTATCAAAATCAATCTAATAAGCTATATGATAGTCATAGCAGCAGATGGATAAAGGGAATGTGACTGTGACAAATTTTTGCATACAAAGGATAGTCATCATCAATGATATCTTTGTATTAAGGAATTTGTAGGCAAGTTTGTGATAGGACAACAAAGATCAGTTCATGTATGAAGTAATGAACAAGGTTTTCATGACAAACGTTATTGTCAATAGAGCAGTAAGAGACAGTAAAGAGAGTGAAGAGAAGGTTTAAGGAATGAAACAATATCATGGAATAGTCTTGCATTCTCAACAACAAGCTTTCATTTTTTGTTTTGTGACAGTCATTTTGAAAATACAATCATCTTTCAATGGTTGAATCACACACACAGGGGCAATGTCTAAATCACAGGTTTAAGACCATCAAATTCCTTCATGCCAAAGTATTCTAAGTATAAATCGTGAATGGAAAAAGTATAAATTTATCAATAAAGAACCATGAGACCTTTTCATATAGCCATTGAAAGAGATAGAACAGTCACTAATGATAGAGCACCATGCTTTCAAAGATACAAAACTTTAGAGAAGGCTAAGAGAAGAATAGAGGTACATGGAAAACCCTACCTCTGCTTCATAAAACCATTTGTTATCTCATTATTATTCCTGCTCCTGTGATATTTGTCATCTATAGCTAGAAATCCCTTTCTTCATTCACACAATGATCTAGAAACTATTTCCAAACTCAAGGAACTACGGCCATGAACAATCTTCTCCTATTCAACTACTCATACCCTATTCTTGGAGGCCATGAACAATCTTCTCCTACTAGACCCATGATTTGCTTCTTCACAAGTTTCACCTTTTTGTTCAAAATACATAAATGCACATTCCCTCTATTAATTCCCTCCATAACTAAATTGAACTAAACTCATGCACGGCAAGGCAAAAACTTATATTATAATTTTAATTATAAAATACTAAAATTATATTACAATATAATTATTCATTATTATAATATTTAAATAATATGAAATATTACTAAATTATATTTAACTTAAATTACATAATTACTTTGTTATATAAGTTATAAATTATACAACTTAAGTTAATAAACTAGTATATTTATATTTAAAAAAATATATCTAAAATATGTCGAGGTATATCTTTTTTACATAGTTTCTTTGATTTTTTCTTGTAATTTCTTTTTTAGGTTTTTATTTTTTAATTTTTCCAATTTTATTTTTGGTTCCATAGTTTTCGTGTTTTTCTCCAACTTTTTCGCCTTCCAACAGTTTCCAATTTCTTTTTTTTGTTTTTATTTTTTATTTTTTCCAATTTCTTTTTTAGTTTTTTTTTTTTTTTTTTTTTCCAATTTCTTTTTTGGTTCTATAGTTTTTGTGATTTAGTTTAAATTTCTCCTCTTTTTAATTTCTTTTTTAGTTTTTTCTCTTTGATTTTCTTAAGTTTTAGTTTTTATTTCCTTTTTGGTATTTTATTTTGTTTTCTTATAAATTTAGGTAGAAAAATGAGTGCTCTCATCCCCACCCTGATGTGACTGTATAATGCCTCTCAGCGTAATTATATAAATTAAATTAATTTAATTTAAATTATACTTGTGCATACTGGACTTGCAAAATTAAATAATTTATCAATATTATAGTATATTTAAAAGTTTAATAATTAATAATTTTGTCTTTATTTTATTTGTATCTATCCAATTTGTGTATTTTCTTGTCTTATTTTTAAATTTTTTTTTATATTTCCTATTGTATGATTTGTCTTTTTTCTTCTTAAACCTTTGTTCAATCCTTTCTCTCCCTTTATTCCTTTTGTCTAAGTGGACATTTATTGCCTTGCCTTGTATTGTCATTGAATTCATGGATTATGATCAAATTGGAAAGAAAAAAGAATAGAGGAGTAATAGTCATTTATTTAGTCAATTATTTAGTCATTTATTTAGTCATTTATTTGGTCATTTATTTAGTGATTTCAACCGATGACCAAATTAGTCATTTATTTAGTCATTTATAGCTGTGTTGCAAAAAAAATTGGTCATGTGACTACAAGTTTTAGTCACCTGGTCATTTATTTGCCATATTTCTACTAGTGAAATCATTAAGTAGTTGACACATTGTCATAGACCTAATATTGAAAGAATGAAAAGAGGGGCTCAGTACATGCTTCATAAGTCACCTAAGCTCTCATCTTATATTTGTCTTGTCGATTTATAGTAAAGGGTATATTTTATGTCTTTTAGACTAATATTGAAAAACAATTCAAAGTATATATTATTTACTGAAATATAAGAATGATGTCTCCAAGTCGAGAAAGGAGTGTGTGAACATACAACTCATTATATGAAACTTTGGCCAAAGTAATGCAAAATTCACTGCTTGTATTGTTGGTTCACTATGTACTAGATAACTGAATAGTCATAGTGGGTTACATAGCTAGAGCTAGACTAGAGTCGTAAGCTTGATTGTTATTAGCTAGGACACTTTACTAGTTCTCAGATGGCATAAAGAATTAGTTGATTCTCATTATCTACACCCTCGTGAAGGGAAGAGCCACATCTAGAAGGAAGGTGTGCGGGGGTCTGTTGGTCTATGGTCAGAGGAAAAGCACTAGGGTGATGCTCTCTCTCTCTCTCTCTCTCTCTCTCTCTCTCCTACAGTTGACTACCAAAGACTTGTGAATAGAAAACATTACTTATTATGTAAATGAAACTGATAAATACTATTTAAGTCACAAGGAATACGACCATCTGCTATATGTTCATGATAAAAATGTGAAACTTGCTAGTCACATGTGAAGCGACCATCTTTTGAAATTATGTACATAGTACTTGGAAATTGCAAAAGTAATATTATTGGATTTTGTTATCTAAAAAAAAAAGGATATTAGATTTTTGTGTTATTTGTGTTTAATGTTATTTATTATTCCAATTAGGATGTTATTGGATCAACAAAATAACATTCATTTAAGAGTTTAGATGCAAGCACATGGGCTATATGGACTAGGGAGCTTGCCTGATTTTATCAATTTTGTATTGCATATGATTGGGAAACATGTGAAAATACAGAATGGGTTGAAGAATAGAAACAGAGATCTTTGACACCTACATAAACTCGTGATCAAGTTGAAACAACAATTGAAGATGATAATCAAGTGTTTGCGTCAGATGACTATGATCATGTTTTAGTCCTTGTACACGACGGTACTTTAATTCAATAAATTTTGTTTTATTACATTATTTTGTAATATATATAATTATATATGTATGCATGTGTAATGTGAATTATATGTCACATTTTATTGAATTAAATATTTTTTTGGTAGTACATGTGTACGTTGTTGTTGCACCTGAGGGAAATGAAGAGGAAACAAAGTATTGGTTGGCTTGATGTGTTGAGACAAAACATATGTTGTTACATCCTAGAGTAGATGATGATAACTATGAGTATCTAATAGGTTATGTGGTTATTGTTGGTACTTGGCTACAGAAATATCTAATAAGAAAGAATGTTTTCCTGCATTTGAAGATTATCAAAGATATAAGAAGATTAAATATAGTACTCACATTTAGTTGTGCCAACAAATATAAAACTAGTCAGCTATCAAGGGAGACCTGCTAATAAAGAGTTATGGACACTTTATATGGAAGAACATGAGTAAATTATAGATGCATTACAAAAAAGAGAGGATCTAGATGATATAATGGAATAAATTGGTAGGTATGTATATAGTTGTATGTATTTAATTGATAGTTAATATATATTTAATTAATTTAATATCATTACCTAACAAGCTTATATAAGTGATTTCATGTCCCCTTAAGTTATCCTCTTAGCTCCCCTTAAGCCATCCTCTTACCTACCCTTAAGCAATCTCTTATTTATAGAAATAATTTTATCACATGACACATACTTTGAGTGGCTAGGCTAATCACCATGATTTAAATCATGAAAATGATAATCTTATAATTTGTATTGACTTGTGTATCTCCCCTTACACCCCCTCTCATACATCCCCTTAAGACATCCTCTTACATCCACTTAAGTCATCCTCTTAGCTCCCCTTAAGCCATCCTCTTACTTCATCTTCTATTTTATTCCTTGTATCTTATAATTTGTATTGACTCATGTATCTCCTCTTAATCTATCCTCTTACATCCCCTTACATTCATTACTTTTGTAGGTCCCCTACAAGTAGATCATGCATGATTGTATCGATGAACATTTGTTTCTTCAATATATTCTTTCATTCTTATTTCACCTTTTATATTAAAATTTGTACTGACTCATGTATATATAGTTAATTTTCTTACATTTGTTTTTTTGCAGGTTCCCTACTTGAGTAGAATTTTGCATGATTGTCACTGCAAGTTTTCATCATACAAATGTTAGATCATTTTTGTAGTCTTCAACTAAAAGTGGATGTATTAGGTAATTGTATATATACTCATATGTTTCATCACATGTTATAGTTGCATCACATCAATATTTTATGTTTTTGATATATTCTTTCATTCTTATTTCATCTTTTATATTATTCCTTTTATCTTGTAATTTGTATTGACTCATGTATATATAGTTAATTTTCTTACATTCATTATTTTTGCAAGTACCCTACTTGAGTAGATTTTTGCATGATTGTCACTACAAGTTTTCATCATACAAATGTTAGATCATTTTTGTAGTTTTCAACTAAAAGTGGACGCATTAGGTAATTGTATATATACTCATATGTTTCATCACATGTTATAGTTGTATTGTATCAATGTTTTGTGTTTTTGATATATTTTTTCATTCTTATTTCACCTTCTATATGATTCCTTTTATCATATAATTTGTATTGACTCGTGTATATATAGTTAATTTACTTACATTCATTATTTTTGCAGGTACCCTACTTGAGTAGATTTTTGCATGATTTTCACAAGTTTTCATCATACAAATGTTAGATCATTTTTGTAGTCTTCAACTAAAAGTGGATGCATTAGCCAATTGTATATATACTCATATGTTTCATCACATTAGGTAATTGTATATATATGCATATATTACATCACATGTTATAGTTGTATTGTAACAATGTTTTGTGTTTTTGGTATATTCTTTCGTTCTTATTTCACCTTCTATATTATTCCTTTTATAATATAATTTGTATTGACTCATGTATGTATATAGTTAAATTTACTTACATTCATTATTTTTGCAGGTACCCTACTTGAGTAGATTTTTACATGATTGTCACTACAACTTTTCATCATACAAATGTTAGATCATTTTTGTAGTCTTCAACCAAAAGTGGATGCATCAAGTAATTGCATATACACTCATATGTTTCATCACATGTTATACTTGTATTGCATCAATGTTGTATGTTTTTGATATATTCTTTCATTCTTATTTCACCTTCTATATTATTCCTTTTATCTTACAATTTGTATTGACTCATGTATATATATAGTTAATTTACTTACAGTCATTATTTTTGCAGGTCCCCTACAAGAGATCCAGCATGATTGTCACTACAAGTTTTCATCATACAATAAATGTTAGATCAATTTTGTAGTCTTGAACTAATAGTGGACCTATTAGCTGATTATATATACTCATATATTTCATCATGCTCTAGCTGCATTATATCAATATTTTGTGTATTCAATATATTCTTTCATTCTTAAATGTCACCTTCTATATTATTCCTTTTATCTTATAATTTTTTTCTAAACAAACTATTTCTTGACCCTCCTCTATGTAACTAGCAATGCTCTACCACTTGCTTCCTTTCTTTAAATAACTTTTAAGTGGTGTTTTTTTTTTTCCTTTGATTTGAAATGAATGGAAGTGAATTCAAGTTTTAGCTCAACAATCAAGGAACACATTAACATTATGAGCCTACTTGACAACCTATGGGTGGTAATAATATGGTGAGCCAACTTAATAATTTGATGATGTTATCACATGGAAGGTTGATTATTATTATATCATAGTGGGTGGCAGGTATGTCTGTACTATGTTATATCATGTAAGGAATTATTAGGTCTACTCTATTTTATCATTTGTTAGCATGAACTATATTTGTACTATCATTTATCAAGAACTATTTTATACATTAGATAGGACCACATACTAAAATGTATATAATTATAGTTTTTCCTTTTATTCAAAAATACTAGATTCTAACATGTCCCGACAATAAGAGAAGTTCAATATGGCATAAACATACTATCTAACATACTAAAATGTACAAGCCTAGTCAATATATATGTAGATATCTAAGTCCATGAAATACTGAAATATAGGTAGCCCATGAAATGTACTAAAACATCTAGTCATAGTCAGCATATAAATAAATACACATCATAGTTCATGAAATACTGAAATCTCTCTAAGTCCATGAAATACTATTCAACCTAGTAATAGTCTTGGTGTCATATAAAAAAATATTGCATCATAGTCCATGAAATAAATAGTCTATGTCCTATCATGACTAAAATCAAGAGGCCTCTTTGTTCCTCATGAAAGAGATGGATCTGCCTCATGCTGTAGAAGAGAAAGAAACTTGAAATCAGATAAATTTTTTAAAAATGACACATATGCACATATCATTTAAATTCGATTGAGTTTAATTTAATTTATAAAATCATGAAATTAAATATTTAAATCTAGACTGAAGTGTGCATAAATTGTACCATATGATCACACTCATCTGCTCCCACATTCTGTTGCCTAGGTGACCGTATAGCTATTGATTCTAAACCAAGAGTCTCAACTTTTAATTCTTAGATATTCAAATAAAGCACTCAAGAATTAGTTTGAGTATTCTATAAAATGACATTTATAAAATCTATCACTGCCTATTAATGTATAGTTTTAGTAGAATCCAAATTAAAACCCACAAGGATCCAAATTAATTTAACTTATAAAATCATGAAATTAAATATTTAAATATATGCTAAAGTGTCAATAAATTACCGTATGATCATGCTCATCTGCTCCCACATTGTGTTGCCCAGGTGGTATAGTTGTTGATTCTGGACCAAAAGTCTTAGCTGCTAATTCCTAGATATTCAAATAAAGCACTTGAACTAGGTTATAAAATTTACCAAAACATGTAACCATATATATAAAAGACCTAGAAATTGGATAGAAAATTTACTAATTTAGGACCTGAAAAAATGTGGATGACTCATGAAATTATCCCTAATCAGTACCCTAACCAATCGCTATCCTAATGATGCTATCATCCTACATACATATATGGGCATATAAATAAAAAATAATAAAAAATGCAAAGTACAATTTTAGTAAAATTTTTGAAAACACACACCAGGGAATACTCAAACTTAATAGATCATGATGATGTAGGAGCACTCACAACACCTTCTAGTCAGTTAGACATGGAAACTGTCACAGGACCTCCCTACTGCATCAAAAATGTTTGACATATGGTAAAATTAAATTATACAAGTTAATTAAAAAATATATCTAAGTTTTGGAGAAACTTTAAAATAGAACTAGATACATATGGATTTAGGGTGAATATATTGGTTTACACCATAAGGTGTGTCAAGTTCTATAGTTGTCAACACAAAATTGAGTGTATCAAAATGTGTTGAGCCCATGGAATGACTTGAGATCTACACCAAATAGTTCACAATATATATTTAATTCATAATTAAATATAAATTTTGATATGTTCATTATGCACTTGAAACAAAATAAAATGTGACATGTACCTATGTAGGATGATCATCAAAATATAGTAGACCCAAGTATGACTCCACCACTGATGTAGCTACATCTGATGTGGATGTAGGAGAAGGACCATAACACAGTTGATTACAATTTTGACACAAATGTGTTTTCGACATGTGTAAGGTGCTAAGACTAGCTGCACCAACTCCTCCATGCTCTCGACCACTGAATTCAAGTGCCACGTGGATAGCTTGTTTAGTGGGATTTCTTGAGAGTGCACTCAATGCTCCTAATATCGAAATCACTGCCTGGTGGTCTAGGAATACTAGGAAAAATAGGAGTGACCATGGGTGGAATAGGAATGGGTCAATTGGGATCGATGCATGCCCCTGCCTTATGTTGTGGCATGCCACCATCAACACCTTGGAATGCTCTAAAGTAAAAATAATTGGTTTTTAAAAGCAATTGAAACTTTGCCCATAATTTCCTCAAAAACTATAATGGAACCTCAAACTTATCGTGTGGTGGATGATCAAAGACCATCCACCATCTCTCCCAAAAATGTCTCTAAATCTCATGATGCCTACGCCACTTAATTGAAATTCTTTTTTCATTGGAGGTATAGGTTGATTAGTTGCGGGGTCAAAAAGAATGGGGCTAAGGCTTGTTTGGTAATGTGAAGATCAAGGAGCTATATATTTCAAAGACAAAACTATCATAAAAATATGATCACACAACATTAATCTCAAGATGGTGCTTATCACTAAAAGGATGATCTAGATGTAGCTTTTGTTAAAACTATAATCAAATATATGGTGTCTTTATTTTATATGATTAGATCACATATGTTGGAGGGTTAAATATAACCATTGGATCATCTCCCTCATGTACGAACCATCTAATCTTCTGGTCCTAATATGCTACCACATGGAATTGAGTTGTCACTAAATATATATGGACCAATGAGGATGTGCCACTTAAGTGTTGAATTAGAGTAGCTAATAAAAAAGGGGTGAATATTGATAATGTTTAATCTTTACTTAGTAATGGTTATTTAATATTTACTTTCATTAAGGTTATTTAGTAATTTCATCTTATAAATACTTGTATTTATAATACAAAGTATTTTTGTCTTATTTGAGCATCCTCACACATGTGAGAGGATGACTCATGTTCATATTCCTCTTGGAGGAATGATGTAGGAGCATCAATTTAAAGGTGTTTTTATTCTTTATTTAAATGTTAGGAGTCTATTTGAGTTGATTTAGGTTTCTGGACTCGATTGGGATCATAATCCAATGGTTAGGTTAGGTTGAATAGGCTGGGGATTCAAATTACTAGTTTCCCGCCAAAAGGTAATTTGAACGTTTGAAGTGTTTGTGGTTTGTCACAAGGTTGAGATTGGTCCCTCAACTCTTGTTTTTGTTTACTGAAGCATAGTAAGGTCCTAGAGGACCATGGTAGTCATGTAAGGTCCTTTTATTTGTTTCGTTTGAATGTTGTGTTTAAAAAGTTGCACAAAGTGGCCAAATTATCAAATTTTATGACATTGTAATTAGGACTTTTGGGGAAAGAGGACATAAGCTTGTGTGTAACTATTTCTTGTAAGTTTTTGGATGCTAAATAAATGATGAATACACTCCTAGAAGTATTGGGAGCAAGATTTGGTGAAATACTCTGTTACTTTGCAATTTATTGACAGTTTTTTCTATGAAACAACAAGAAACTTGCTTGGTACAGTTTTGTACAGCCTGGTACATGGTCTGAAGGTGGATGGACATGTAGAGATCTATCTTAAGATTCTAATTCATTTTATTTGGTTTAATTTCATGTTAAAATGAGCAAGTTATATGATGAAATTAGTGCTCACGGGTTAATGACAAGCATATGGTTTCCAGGAATAAAAAATAATCCATATCTTTATTTTCAGCTGTTAAAAAAATATGAGTTTTGGAACTAATTTTCCGTAGGCCTTGTTGCACATGATTCCAAGAGGAGGGGCAATAATTAATTGTTTTGTGTGACTTATGAATGACATTGTGTTTTACTGTTATTAGGCTATGTGAAAACCCTGCCTCTTTGAGGGTTTTATAAAATTGCTTTTTTTGGAGTCAAACACTCTCAAGAATAAGATAGATTGCTTTTGGATTAAGCTGTGTATGTTTTTTCATCAACGTTTCAGATCATGCTCAATGATCCATCATCAGGAAGAGGACAATGTATAGATAGGAAAGCAGACTGGACCTTATAAAGGAAGGAGAGAGGAAGAACTTTAAAAGATAGGAAGGAGTATTTAGAGTATGCTCAAGAACTTTAAGGCCTAAGAGTGCAAGGGAAAAGATGAATTTGGATTCCTCTTGAGATTTTTTCTCTAGGAAAATAAGTTTTGGACTAGTAAATAGGGTATTGTTAGGAGCCACCATTAAAAGGTCAAATAACCTTGGATAGATAGTTGTGGAATAACATGGTCATTATTCTTGAGAGCCCATTGAGTTGTAAAAGCTCTCCCTCTGCATCAAGTAATATTTAAACTTTAGCCACCTCCTTATGAAGATTTTGACACTTTGCATACACACATTATGAAATGTGTCATGCATAGACTATGGGAGTTACATGCAACTCCTCTCTCTCACATCTATTTATTTGAGGTGCTTCTCTTCTTCTTTCACGTGAATTAGTTTAATGCTCTCTCTCTCTCTCTACAATGTAATTCTTAGGCTTATGCCTCTTTCATAATAATAGGGGTTTTTCTTTATTTTTCACCCTTAAAATTTTTTGGTCTCCTGTCAAATCATGGTGCATGCTTCTAAGTTATGGTTCTTGGATGGTAACTTATTTACTTCAAACAATGCTCCTTACATAGTTAGTACGTTCCTTGTTCATTTTTTTTTTTCCTTTCATGTTATCAAAGTAGGTTTTTTAAGCATTCATCTTAGGAGACTACAGATTGAGAGAAGAGAAATTATTTTTTTTCAGGGTTTTCACCCTTTATTTAATTTTATTTCAAAATTTGTGAAAATTTTATTTATTTCTGTTAGGAAATTGTTTTTTTGGACAGATCTCTACAAATTTTTTTTCTAAAAAATATTTAGTTTAATTTTAATATATATATATATTTATCTAGTTTAAATAAAACAATTCATTTAGGGCTGGTTGCGTTTTAAAAAAAAAGGTCTTTTTTCCCTCATGCTAGATTTGCACAAATCAAATTTTTTAATAAAAAATAATCTAGGTTTTCAATAATTTAAAAAAAAAAAAAACATTTTTAGGTTTCTTCCGTGTATAAGTTTATTTTTACAAAAATAATCTAAATCAAATGTTTTTATAAAAAAATTCAATAAATTTGATAAATTTTTTAATAAAAATTTTAATTCAAGCAAAGTTTTGTTTTATAAAAAACTTAGTAAAAAATTTCTAAGTTTTTCAAACAAATTAATCCTAAGTATTTTTTTGCTTTTAAAAATATCAAATAAAGTCTTTTTTTAAATTTTTTAAAAAATATTCTTAAAAAAAAAAATAGTTTTATGGTTCATTGGCCTCGGCCTTGGAACCTCTTGCAACCTCAAGTGGTCTAAGGACCCTGCCTCCCCGGCGCTGCTGCCGGCACTGGCCTCTATTGCGCCTCCTCCTCTCGGCCGTTGTACCCATCTACCTCCACCCGCACCTCCGATCTCCTCAACCTACCGATCTTCCCTCTGAAGCCCTTGTTGTCCGCCGTTGTGCCCACTCTCTACCGCTTAATGCACTCCCCTTCGCCATTCCACCCTGCACCATAAAAAAAAATCAACACAATTTTTTTTACCGTGTCCTAGCCTCCTCTAACCCTACATTAATATAACTCTTTTCATTAGAAGTCTTCCCTTCCTTTTGCCTCTGGGTTTTTCATTTTAGTATTAACTTTTTTAGTTTTGTTTAAATGTAAGTTTTTCTTAACTTAGTTTTTCTGTAAGTATTTTTTATTATATATTAAAATTTTTAATATAAACTTTTAAATTAATTTTTTAAAGTTCTTTAATATCTTTTCTAAATATAATCTTTTATTTAAATCTTTTTAATTATGTTTTAATAATTTTTTTAAAGTTTTATATGCTTTTCTTTTAAGTTTTTTTTTTTTTTTAAATTTTGTCTTTTGTTTATGTAATTAGGCATTATTTAAAAAAAAAAAATTATTTATTGTTCATTTAAATAGGTAATTTTTTTTAAAAAAATTTGCATTTTGTTTACATAAGTAGACAATTTTTTTTAATGTTTTTTTTGCACTTTCTAGCAACAAATCCTAGGGATTAATTTTTTTATTATTGGTTTATTTTTTAAAAATTAATTTAAATAATTATATTTTCAAAGTATTTAAGTTTTTTTTTTCTATGCATTGGTCTATTTAAATAAATAGAAGAAATTCAGTTTCTTCTTTGATAATCCCTGTGACAAGTGTTTATCCATGTGGCTCGAAGCAATTTGTATCATAATTTGTTAGTTATTTTCATTCTCTTTCTAGCTAGGGCTTGATTTATCACACATTCTCATATTATTCTAATTTATGTTTTATATTCAAAATAATTCTAGAGCTTCCTTCTCACATCTTCTATGTTGTTTTGCTAAAGGGATTAAAAAATTTCATTGTGCCAAAATGACAGATTGCCTAGTATTCTTCCATCTAAATTTGTATGCACACGATGCATGAGTAGTAAGTTGTATAGGGAGCCCTTTCTAGAAGGTTAATCATGGAGGGCACATCACTGTTGCACCCCGTTTATAGCTACCTTTTCGGACCCATGGAAAATAATTCCATGCAATGATCTTGGTATGCAGTTACTTATTTATTTTCTTGATGATTATTCAAGAAGAACTTAGATCTATTTTCCTAAAAAGAAGGATTAGGTTCTTGAAACTTTTATTGAGTTTCATTTTTTTGTTGGAGGCAATCCAGTTTTTCAACAATCCTTAGGATTGATATTGGTTAAGCATATGTGCATAATGCCTTTAAAGGTTATTTAAAGTCATTTTAAATTAAACATGTTCCACCATTCCCTTTACAATTCAACAAAATGTTGTAGTAGAAAGGAAACCTAGAACTATAGTTGAAATGACTTTATATTTGCCTTATAATTTTTTAAGGCTAAAGCCATGTTTTGTGCTACATATCTTATTAATAGCACGAGCCTACCCAAGACTTCAAGGATATCTTAACTAGAATGGATCAATCTAACCTTATCTAATCCAACTTTTACAACTTTTTTCTTTAATATCTAAAATTTAGATTCATTTGATCCACCAAATTTATGTATGCAATATGAATATATCACCTTTATAGCAAATTGTAATTTTTTTCTTTCTCTGGTTATACTAATTCAGATTTAGGAGATGATCCCAATGATGGGAGATCCACTTGTGTTTATTATTTCTTTGTTGAATTAGGTACAATATCTTGTAATAACAATTCCCAACGATCCACTTCTCTGATGCATGAGCATCCAGGCTCAAAAACAATCTTGCATCAACCAAACAAATATTTTATTTCTTTTACGCTTTTGTTTGTCTTGTAGGTTTTTAATCAACATCATACACCAATATTGGGGAAAATAAAATAAATATTTTAATTCTCCAACTCTCCAAGGAAAAGACAAGACAAGGTGCATATGGACAAAATCCTAGTCACCCACATGCTACAAGACAAAAGTTGGACAATGAAGAGTTTTCAAGCACCCAAGTCATGGAGGAAATAAACAAAGGAATCCCAAGAGTCACATTTCTCTAAGTTGGGCACCACCAAGCAAGAAGAGGAATACCAAGAGTCATTGGAACCCAAATGAGGAAGATGAAACTTGGCAAAGGAGATATTATAAATAGATGGAAGTTTGTCTCTAAAGAGGCAATTTAAAAAGAAGAGAGGAGCCCAAGTTTATTTATGATTTTTGCAGGTCATCAAGAGAACATCCATGGGTGATGTTGAAGATAATTCTCCAAGGGAAGTATCCATTTTCATGAGGCAAATAAGGTGAACATCCATTGTGACTTGTTAGATGATTTTTTTTTTTGAATTTGTAAGCTTATGGAGGTGGATAGTTGGAAAGTTTGTTGGAGATATTTCATAGTTGTATTTGTGGAGGTTATGTATGTGTGTTACCATCTTGATTGGTTGCATAAAAATATTTGGGTTTAATCAAAGGGACAAACAAAAATTTTTCATGGTTGGAATTTATCAAAGTTAATTTACATCTAAGAGAAGAGAAGTAATCTTGGCAAACAATAATCTTAAGGCTGAAATTTAACAAGGAAATGTTGGCACATACAATTTCTTTCAATCTTTAAAGTTTTGAGCACATGATTATAACAATTTGAAGGCATCAATATTGTTTTTATTTCAATGTATGTAAGAGAATTTGATTGGGCTACATGATGGGACAATCCTTCATTGGATTGTCTTGTCTTGTCTGCATCAAATCGTATCAAAGCTGGAGTTGCTGAGTGCATAGGCAAAGCACCAAATGTAAGGCATCCTATGCCAGGACCTATGGGAGAGTGAAGCAGTTGTGGAGAGATTGTGTGGGGATTGTTGAGGGTAGAGAAGCCTTAAGCAATTGAGAGCTAGAGAGATACGAAAAATTGTAGATTGTGAAGAGTGTGATGTGGATTGTGAAAGATTGTAGTAGCAGATGAGATGTGGATATTCTTGAGGAAGCCCATGATCTGGGATGGTTGGAAGCAATATCAAGAGTGAAAGACTCTTGAGATGATGGGAGGTATATGTGAGAGATTAGATAAGAGATTGAGCAGATTAGAAGCATGGCATCATGAATAAATTATCCAGCATGAAAAAGGAAAGAGTGATAAGTTTGCAGCGAAGATATGCCATGAGAAAGGTATGAAAGGAAAGGATGAGGAAGATGAAGAGGTGGCAACAATTGAGAATGAAGAGGTTGAAGATGCAGCTATGAAAAATGATGTTGCAGTGATGGAATGTGAAAAGGTTGCAACGAATGATGAAGGTGAAGAAGATTTGTTGGCACAAATTTTAGTGATAGAGGAAGAATGGTTAGAGAAGATTACAATGATTGAGGGTGAGAAACTTGTTGCAATAGATGAAGGTGAGGAGATAAACATTGCAGTGAAAAATGATGATGGAATAACAAAGAATGAAGAGGTAGATATTATTGTATCTAGTGATGATGTTGATTTCCCTTTGTTTGATATGATGAGGGTTAGAGAGTATGAAGAAAAACAAATGGAAATATTTAATTTTCATGCAGTTGTAGATGCATATTTTGTTGAGGATGTTTCATGTAGTGATGTGGATGGTGAAAGATTTTGGTGGAGGTGGTCGGTTGATGGTGGAATGGATCCCACGAAGGAGGAGTGGAGAGTAGAGAGCATTTGACAGAGGAGGATGGCATATGGTGGATGCGAATCCATGGGAGGAGAGAGGGATGGTGAGTGGAGTTGTGGGAGGAGCATGATGCTTGTGTCGGTGAGGTGCTAGAAAAAGAGAAAGAATAAATAACCCTGTGCATATTTCATAGTGATGAAGTTGACTGTAGGTTAGTTGCAACATGAAAGGGTAGTTCGACTACTCAACTCCACTTTTGTTAGCCTATGCTCACAAACTTCTTACCCAGTGTGTCTGATGCAGGAGCATCCAGGCTCACAAGAAATCTTGCATCAACCAAAAAAATATTTTATTTCTTTTACCCTTTTGTTTTTCTTGTAGGTTTCTAATCAACATCATACACCAACATTGGGGAAAATAAAATAAATATTTTAATTCTCCAACTCTCCAAGGAAAATACAAGGCAAGTTGTATATGGACAAAATCCTAGTCACCTACATGCTAGAAGACAAAAGTTGGACAATGAAGAATTTTCAAGCACCCAAGTCATGAAGGAAAGAATCAAAGGAATCCCAAGAGTCACATTTCTCCAAGTTGGACACAACCAAGCAAGAAGAGGAATACCAAGTGTCATTGGAACCCAAATGAGGAAGATGAAACTGGGCAAAGGAGATATTATAAATAGATGGAAGTTTGGCTCTAAAGAGGCAATTGAAAAACAAGAGAGGAGCCCAAGTTTATTTTTGATTTTTACAAGTCATCAAGAGGACGTCCATGGGTGATGTTGAAAATAATTCTCTAAGGAAACTACATCCATTTTGATGACGCAAAGAAGGTGAATGTCCATGGTGACTTGCTAGATGAAAAAATTCTGAATTGTAATCTTGTGGAGGTGGATAGTTGGAAAGTTTGTTGGAGATATTTCATAGTTGGATTTGTGGAGGTTATGTATGTATGTTACCATATTGATTGGCTACATAAAAACATTTCAGTTTAGTCAAAGGGAAAAACAAAAATCCTTAATGGCTGGAATTTAGCAAAGTTAATTTGTATCTAAGAGAAAAGGAGTAATCCTGGCAAACAACAATCTTAAGGATGAAATTTAACAAGGATATGTTGGCACACACAATTTGTTTCAATCTTTTAGGTTTTGAGCACATGATTATAACAATTTGAAGGCATCAATATTGTTGTTATTTCAATGTATGTAAGAGAAATTAATTAGGCTGCATGATGGGACAATCGTTCATTAGATTCTCTTGTCTTGTCTGCATCATTCTCTTGGCTCTATGGGAGCTAAATATAAAGGTTGTCCACATGCATCTAAAGAAACACTATGGTTAAGAAGATTGCTTGAAGTCTTGGCTCTACCTAAAAAGGATTCTATGCTTTTCTTCAAGCCTCTTTGTATTGATATATTTCTTCATCATTGCAAAAATCAAGGGTTTCATCCCATTGATGTATATGTTATAATCTTTGTAAAAATCTAGGCTTTAAACCCATTGATCTATTTGATGTAATCTCCCCAAGTAAATCTTAAGTGGGGTGTTAGAATGTTAATCTTTACTTGGTAAAGGTTATTTAATCTTTACTTTGGTAAAGGTTATTTATTAATTTAATCTTAAAAATACTTGTATTTATAATACAAAGCATTTTTGTCTTATTTGAGCATCCTCACACATGTGAGAGGATGACTCACATTCATATTCCTCTTGGAGGTATATTTAAACTTTAGCCACCTCCTTATGAGGATTGTGACACTTTGCACACACACATTAAGAAATGTGGCATGCATAGACTATTGGAGTTACATGCAACTCCTCTCTCTCGCCTCTATTTATTTGAGGTGGTTCTCTTCTTCTTTCACATGAAGTACTCTCTCTCTCTCTCTCTCTCTCTCTCTCTCTCTCTCTCTCTTTGCAATGTAATTCTTAGGCTTATGCCTCTTTCATAATAATGGGGGTTTTTTCTTTTCTTTTTCCCCCTTACAAATTCTTGGTCTCCTTGTCAAATCATGGTGCATGCTTCTGGTTATGGTTTTTGGATGGTATTATTGGGTCCTTAACAAAATGATGTGTTGTCTTGAGCATAGATTCCCATGGACACATGTCATCCTTAGATTTATTTGCATTATAGGTAATTGAAAGATGGAGAGACATAAAGAATGAAAGAATTTCAATTAGTTATTTTACACCAACAATCCAAAGATGGCATGTGTCCATGGGAAGCTATGCTAAATGAAACACATCATTTTCTTAAGGACCCAATAATTCACCTTTAATACCTCTTCAATGTGCCCCTTTGTTTTCACACATAGGCCATCTTTGCCTTAGGCTTTGCATCGCAAATCCTATTTCAAATTCTAATTTCTAAATCTTTATTATAGTCTCCCATGAAATTAAAGTGGTTAAAATGAACATTCATAGATCTTAATTTACATTTATTATTCTAAACTCTTTTTAAAAAATAATATAATTAAAATAATCCTTAAATATTGGGTGTATTTTATTTTCCTTCAATATTAAAGGCCAAACATGTAAAAGAGAACCAATCAGCCCTTATATTCATGAATCTAGATTTCATGAAGTAAATGTTCACTTTTGAATCCTCCACATACAGACTTAGGCATGACTTGCAATTAATAGATCTCACAATACACCCCTTCTATGTAGAAAATTTCTTTGCACAATCAAAATGGAAGTAATTGCAAGTACAAAATGAAGGTTTCTGTAATGCCCCTCATTTTTGGGTTGTGATAGTTGTTAGTTCTACTTTTCTCTTTGTTAGTCTGAGATAGTTGTTAGTTCTTCCTTTGCTTTTTGACAGTTCTGAGACATTTGGACTAGTAGGATTATGTTTTATGTTTATTTTGATCATGATGGACTATGTTTGACTGATATAGTTTTGACATGTGTTATGAGTTCATGATGACATTATTATTATTCCAGTTATGATGAGTTTGACATGATTAGTAGTAGTTTAATATTATCATGTGTTATTCGATCTGTTGATATTTGAATTCAAATAAAAGTGGTTTTAGTCTTGTTTCAAGAGCATGGACGGTGTAGTACTACTCGCTTCAAGCACCCTACTACGCTGTGATTCTCTAACTCTGCATGTGTAGACATATATGCACTTGATCATATTCAACCTATTATTCTGATGTAGGCTGCAGGTACCAAGCCTCGACTCCACCTAGTATAGCAGGTTTAAGCGGGCTCTTGCACCAATGGATGTCGGTGATGGGAGATAACACGAGGTTAATTCCGCTAGGTCAGTCCCAATCTTGTGTTGTGGTCATGTGTCGTGATGTGACGTTTGATCCTCGCTTCGTATTGTTGGTCGTCACGTGTTGTGGAGCATTGTTGAGTTTGTTTAAGTTATGGTTGTGTGTTCTTTGCTATCAATATGTGAAATCTAATAGTATTTAGAGTAGTCGTGAAATTTAGATAAAATTTATTACTGACTAAATTAATTATCTTAATGTTTCTTTATGCATCTGAGGTTGTTATGGTTAATTAATATATATTGCTTTCAAAGGAGAATATTAGGTAAAAATTTAAGATAATGAGTTATCGAATGTGAATTTTCAGATTTGTGTAATCTCTATTATTAGCAAATTTTTAAAATTCTCAGAGGAGTGGGGATTTTGGGTAACGGACGCTTGACTGTGATAATTTATGAGATTAGCCATTTTTTAAGGGAGAGGATACAGAAAAGTTGGGGGGAATAAGAATAGAGAAATTGGGGGAAAAACAAAGCATTGGTTACGGGAAACAGAGAAGGAGAGCATGCTCAGGAGCGACAGGAAGTGTCTCTTGTAAACAGATATCATTACATAGGTACACAATTCCTTTAAAATTATTATTTTTGTGTTAAAATTTGTCAGGTTGTATAGTCATGCCAGTTTGGTCTTTGGGTCTAGAAATTCTACCTTTGTACCTTTGATAGGTTCCACCTATGAAAGTTATATTAGGTTCCATTTTTCTTCATGCACTCTGAATCTACCTCAGCTCACTTTTTGATCTCCAGTGCCTTTATGTCTCTATGCCGATATAGCCCAAGTTTGAAAACAAGCAGCCTAGTCGCAGCTGAATTTCTTACTCCATTGCTCTTTTGGGGACAGCCCTTGGGTTCCACTTTTAGCTTAGAAATCTCTTTCACCAAGTCTTTCACACCTCATTGTCCATGATGATTAAATGGCCTATTGTACCCTTTAACTCAGTCCCATCTTGTTCTCTATTGCTTTCGAATACGAACTTACCAATATTGTTAATCAACCATTTGGCATGTGAAGCGCTCACCATGGCAATCTTGGCCTCCTTCTCCACTTCATTAAATGTTTTTGGCTTCCCACTTAGGATCAAATTTCTTTTTGATGGGGCCTCCAATTTGTAGCAGTCTCCAAAATCATCCAATGGAATGGCATTTTCTATCAAGTCATCCATGTGCGTGAATCCCATGGTTGCGTAGCTGCCAGCATTATCATTTGAAGTTTTCTTTAAGAGTTCTATTTTCAACTCAACCTAATGTTGCATAGCCTCTGATTACTCCCTGAATGCATCTAATCTTGGCATGCATGTTTAACAGAAGCTTTCCAGTGATAATATTAGAAAGACCTCTCTCTCATTGCATTGATGGGTATCCATAACCTATTTCTGAGCCACATCTTGGCATACAACAGGATGGGATGCTAGCTAAGATTGTGATTATGGCTTACTTCCTTTTTCCTACCATCTGTTTAGAGTTCCTAAAGCTTTGTTATCCAACCCATTTTGTTTTGACCCTGCAATCATTATAATCATTGTGGCGACCTCGCTGAGAGTTTTTCTTTTAAAACATTTCGCTGCCTGCCAATCGCACTTGTTAAAAGTGTCTAAAAATTGTAATTAGAAACCCTTAGTGTACACCTCTCTCTCTCTCTCTCTCTCTCTCTCTCTCTCTCTCTCTCTCGTCACTAGAGCTAATGAAGAGTGGCATTCTGTGTTTCCACACTCGCTGAGTTCCACCTTCCTCCCATCTTTCTCCTTGGCCACACTCTTCCAGCGTCAGAGCTTCCTTTGAGTAGTGCCTCACCATGCTCTCTTTCTGAGTTAGTGCCAAGATTTGCAAATGTTATGATTTCCTTCTTTCGATTTGTAGTAATGTGTGATTCCAGTGAATTTAGAATGATTACTCAACGACTTAGGAAACCTCTAAGGGACTCACGTATCACTATTAGTTAGAATCACACAAGGAGATCCTTGGCTAGATTCGGTCAGATCTCTTAATGAAATTTTCTGCCACTTGTGAGATAGGATCGGAATCAATATTTAGTATATTACTTCATCTCATTACTTTAGCAAAAAGAAAAATATTTATTTAATGGTAGTTGTTATTATTAGACATTGTAGTTAGTAGAAGGGTGATGGGAAATTTATAATTGTAGTTGTTAAATGTTAGTTGGAAGTTTATGCTTATAGCGGGAAATTTATAGTTGTAATTCGACATTGTAGTTATTAGAATGTTAAATGGGAAGTTTATTATTATAACAATAAACTTCCCATTTAACATTCTAATAACTACAATGTCAAATTACAACTATAAATTTCCCACTATATATATATATATATATATATATATATATATATATATATATATATATATATATATATATATATATATATATATATATACTTGTAGTTGTTCTTATTAGAAAGTGTAGTTAGTAAAAATGTTAGATGGAAGTTTATGATCATAGCAAATAAATTAGTAGGATAGAATTGTATCATTTTAGAATTAAATTTATTAAATTAATGTGGTTTTTGGTAGATGCAAGTAGATTAAATAAGTTAGTGCTCATTTTATTAAATGTAATTTTGTTAAATACCATCCTGTAATTAAATAATGAGTTAGAGTTAGTTGGATTAGTTTCATAAGGAATAATAGTGCGTTAATCAAATATGGATTACATTGTTAAATATAAAATTGCTAGTTATGTTTATAGTATGTTAACCGTGTTACGTGAATGTTAGATGTCATAGCATATGTCATGTTATTTCTTTTTAAATAATGTAGGAACTTTATGATAATTGTCAGGTTATATCATCCGTCAATGTTATTATGACGCAGTCGAAATTCCAATGCTAATTGTTAGTATCAGATTTTGTGTTGATGCAATTGGTTATTGTGTTATTTTTGTCTTGAGTCATATTGTATAAGGTATGCAATTTGGATATTGTGTTATGTGTGTTACATTGTTATTGTGAGATGGATTTAGATAAGTGGCCTTGAGTGCAATTACCAACTCTAGAGGTTAGGTTTTATTTTTGGGTCTTCGATCCATTATGTTGTCATTCAGTTTCAATGTTTCTTTGTTTTGAGTGATTTTAGTGGGAAAGTAAAAGCTTATCTGTTGAGGTGGAAAATTGGAATGTAGTGGACTATAAAAGATAGATGTTTACTTTTTCCTTGCCTTGTATGTATTGAACTTGAATAACGATTAGGAGTGCTAGTTGTATGTGGGGGGAGTGGCTTCCATGGTGGGGCCAGTGCCCAAAGTGGCTGCCTGGAAAACCCCATGGAAGTTGTAATCCAGTGATAACTTAATAATTGATCTAGGTGGGTTGGGTAGTAATTTATTTAACAAGATAAGTTTTGATGCCTCACTCATGCCTTGAGTGCTTTCACAGGCTAAGGATGGGATGAGAAGGCCTGGTTGGCAAGGTTGACTTCCTTGTCTCCATGAAAAGAAGAGTTGACTCCGCATGTGTCACCCTATGGGGCCAGTGCCTATAGAGAGGTCGCAAGGAAAACCATAGATGGGGGCCGGCTTCTGGTGAGAGATAGCCTAGAAAACCCATGCTAGGACCATGTGATGACACTCTCCCAACTGCAGCGTAGTTACTCCCTTGTACCTCTTGTTGTAGCCTCTGGAGTACTTTATTGACTTGTATTGATGATTAATTTGTCTTGTTGAGTTATGATCTGAGTTGTCTATGTCAAGTCTGTTTTTGCTTGTCTGTAGCCATTGGCCTAGTGGAGCCTCGATGTTATCTCCTAGCTCAGAGGGGTAGAGCTCAGGGGTCTACGTGGTTGGGTGGTAGAGCTATCCATTGGTTTCTTGGATGTTCAGTTCGAGTCCAGTGTAGAAGTGTTCCAGCTCCAGATTTGCTTTACACCTTTTGAGTGTAGTAAACATTCACAATTGTATCAACTTGTAAACTAATGTAATCAGCCTTGTAACCTTGTTTGGAATCTTGTAATCACTTATCTCAGCAAATGTATAAAGTATTATTCTTCTGTTGCATTGTGTTGCATAACACTTGTATGGTTATAATTCTATCTAATGCAGTTTTGTGCCCTAGAGGTGTTAGCCATTTATTTCATTTAATGTTGTATTAATGTTGTGATTTCAATGTATAATGCATATTTTAGCTTTCAAAAAAAAAATATTTCTGTATTATTGTCTCTTGTTAGTCTAACACTCTAGGGTTGCCTGACGGGGCATCACATTTGGTATCAGAGCTAGGTTTAAACACTGGGTACTCTAGTTACAATTGAGCCCATTATGTGGCCTAGTGCTTAAACTCTATAGATTAACTTCATCCTTGTTGTGTCCCTTTTATGATTGTAATAAATCATCTTTTGGTGTTGTAGGTAGATGCCTAGAGGTAGGGGTCGAGGTCATGGCAGAGGTAGGGGTCATGGGAGGGGTGGTGGTAGTACACCTCCTCCCAGTTCTCCTCATGAGAGTGCCCATGAAGGTGGGGGTCAGAATATGGAGGGTCAGGGCCAGCCTGAGGGAGCCCAGTTGAGATAGCTACTTGAGGAGGCCCTTGCTTGTTTAGGCCCTAGACAGGAGGTTGAGTAGCCTAGAGGGGGTTTGGAGGTAGATCAGCTGGAACCTAGGGAATGAAAAAGATCACCTAGGTGGAGAGAGTTGACAGCTGAGCAGGAGGCCACACTAGCCAGCCATATGAGAGATTTACTGAGGGCACTCCCTCCCACCTTTGATGGAGCTGATAGTGGTCTAGAGGTGGAGACTTGGTTATTAGATATAGGTAGGGGTTTCGCCATGCATCCTTCTGGTAGTAACACCAAAGCTAGATGTGCTATTTTGCATCTTCAAAGGTTTGCTTCGACTTGGTGGCAGTTAGAAGAGCAGAAGCTGCATTTGGACATTAGCACTGTCTCTTGGGAGTTGTTTTTAGAGAGCTTCAGAGCCCGTTTCCTATCTGATCATTGGAGGCAACGCCACACAGATGAGTTTCATGACCTAAGGCAGATGGCCATGTTAGTTGAGCAGTATGAGCATAGATTCTATGAGCTCAAACAGTATGCAGGTATTAGAGATGACGAATCTATGTTAGTGCAGCATTTTATCAGGGGCTTGAATGCCTGGATCAATGGAGGGGTTCGTGTATTCGAACCAAAGACTATGGAGGTAGCGGTGGAGAAAGCCCAGTTAGTGGAAGAGAATTTGGCTATGGCACTTGGTGGGCATACAGGTGTGCATATTGGCAGTACACCTTATTCAGGATATGGTGCTTGGCGTGATCATACTCAGGCATTAGGATCTCATGCACCCTAAAAAGGTGGACAGCAGCAGCAGTACTTTCCGTCCAAACTGAAGAATTCACAGCATCAGCAGGGTAACAGATTTCAAAAGAAGAAGAACCAGAATTTGCAGCATTCTAGGTAGGAACGTGTTGAGTGTGCTGCTTAGAGCACATAGTCTGTAGAGAGCAGGGGTAGTTTCCAAAAGTCTAGTCCTTTCCAGGGTGGCGATGGTTTTGGTAGAGGCACTGGATGCTTCTCTTGTGGCCAACAGGGCCATATTGCTAGGCAGTGTCCTCAGAGGAGTACTTCAGGGTTTGGACACTGACCAGTGGCTTTAGAGCCAATGGTTGGTGATGCAGGTAGATCGCACAGAGTCTTTGCAGCGGTTGATAACCATCAAGCTGAGCACCAGGGCACCATGGTGGAGACTTCTAGTTTCATGCGAGGTATTGGTTTTTCTATTCTTTTTGATTCTGGTGCATTTGATTCATTCATTTCTCCTCTTGTGGAGTGCTGTGGCTTAGTGGCAACAAAGCAAGATGATAGGTGGTAGGTTGAGTTAGCTTCTGGGGCTAAGGTCATAGTTGAATCTCTAGTGCTCGGTTGTGAGTTGAGGATTGGCTCTCTATCTACTACAGTAGACCTTCTCATTCTACCCCTTGGATAGTATGATATAGTTTTGGGGATGGATTGGATGGAGGCCCATTAGGCAGTGATCAATTGTCAACATAAGTCTGTCAGATGTGTGGATGATTTGGATGTAGAGGTGGAGGTTGTTGGAGTTTAGAGACCTATTTCCCTACGTATGATCTCCGCTATGCAACTTAAGAGATGCATGCGTCAGGGATGTCAGCTTTTTGCAGTTTCTGTCAGTGACTTGGAGATGGAGGAGAGTCGAGAGGCATCTCTTGACGATCACCCACTTTTGAGGGAGTATGCTGATGTTTTTCCTTCTGAGATTCTGGGGATGCCACCTAAGTGTGACATCGACTTCAGGATTGATCTTGTTCCTGGCGTAGAGCCTATCTCTCAAGCTCCATACATGATGACCACTCAGGAGCTTAAGGAGTTTCAACTACAGTTGGAAGAGTTGTTAACAAAAGGATTCATTCAACCTAGTGTCTCTCCTTGGGGAGTACCTGTGATCTTTGTGAAAAAGAAGGATGGATCTCTGCGGTTGTGTATCGATTATTGACAGCTCAATAAGGTCACAGTGACCCCTTGCCTCAGATCGATGATTTGTTTGACCAGATTAAAGGAGCAAAGGTGTTTTCTAAAATTGACCTTAAGTCGGGATATCACCAGTTGCGGATATTTGAGGTAGATATTTACAAAACAACATTTCGTACCCATTATGGACATTATGAGTTCATAGTTGTACTATTAGGGTTGATGAATGCACGTTTAGTTTTCATGAGCCTGATGAATGGTGTTTTCCGCACTTATCTCGACAGGTTTGTCCTTATTTTTCTAGATGATGTATTGATCTATTCAAGGACTATGGAGGAGCATGAAGAGCATTTGCATCAGGTGTTGTAGTGTCTGAGAGAAAATTAGCTCTATGCTAATTTGTCGAAGTGCGAATTCTTTCAGATAGAGGTGAAGTATTTGGATCATGTCATCTCGGGAGAGGGTATTGCAGTGGATCCTTCGAAGATCCAAGCTATTATGGATTGGCTTGCACCTACTAATGTTTCTAAGGTTTGCAGTTTTAAGGGTTTGGTAGGCTACTTTCATCGTTTTGTTATGGGATTTTTGAGGATTGCCCATCCTATTACTTCTCTTCAGAGGAAAGGGAAAAAGTTTATTTGGTCAAAGTAGTGTCAAGCAGCTTTTCAAACCCTTAAGGAGCAGTTGACCAGTGCACCTATTTTAGCAGTTCCTGATCCTACCAGGGACTTTGTTGTTTGTCCCGATGCTTCTTTGGATGGTTTAGGAGCAGTTCTGATGCAGGATGGTCACATGATTACCTATGAGTCTCGCAAACTCAAGGATCACGAATTGAACTATCCCACTCATGACCTGGAGTTAGCGGCAGTTGTGCATGCCTTAGTGAGGTGGAGGCATTTTCTCTTAGGGCATTGGTTTGAGCTGCATAGTGATCATCGTAGCTTGTAGTATATTTTCACGTAGCCAAACTTGAATGTGAGGCAGAGACGTTGGATGGAGTTCTTGTGCGAGTACGACTTTGAGGTCAAGTATATTCAGGGCAAAGAAAATGTGGTAGCGGATGCTCTTAGTCGTTGGAGGAATGAGATCTCAGCGGTCTCTCTTACAGTTGATTTGAGAGGTTAGATTCTCGAAGCACTTCCTATCGACAGTTGGTACCAGGAGGTGAAGTCTGAGATTGAGTTTGGTAGACCTATAGAGGGTAGATTCTCCAGTTACTCTCTTGAGTCAGATGGTCTTTTGCAACATTACGTTCCTAGTTCTGAGGGTTTTCGTACCCCAGTGTTGTCAGAGGCGCATCGGGCACCTTATTCTGCTCATCCGGGTGTCAAGAAGATGCATGCAGATCTGCGTCAACTGTACTTTTGGAGTGGCATGAAGCGGGATATTGCTGATTTTGTGTCGAGATGTTTGGAGTATCAGAGGGTGGAGGCGGAGCATCAGCACCCTACAGGTCTTTTGCAGCCTCATTTGATCCCAGAGTGGAAGTGGGACATCATTTCGATAGACTTCATTGTTGGTTTGTTGGTATCCTCTCGTCGACCCGATGCTATTATGGTCACTATGAATAGGTTGATGAAGGTAGCTCACTTCTCTCATGTCCGTTCTTCTTATAATGCTACTACGGTGGCCATAGTGTTCATGGAGGACATAGTCTGACTTCATGGGATTCCTCGTAGGATCATCTCCGATAGGGATCTGGTGTTCACTTCCGTCCTTTGGACTTCTTTGCAGCATGCCTTGGGGACATCGTTAAATTATATGCTCTCTTTTAATCAAAATCATATTACATATATAGTTTTTTACTAAATAAAAAATAAAATTAAACAAAATATAGAATTTTTTCATTTAAAAAGTAAATAAAATTGCATTCACAAAAAATACTTATAAATGGTAAATATATGTTATTTTGGGGGGTTAAAGTCTAATATCTACAACAATAATTAAATTCTTTAACTAAAATCAACGTTTGTTTTTATGTTCGCAAAATTTAAAAACTTTAGCGATTCCATAAAAAAACTATCACTTCATACCATGGATATTGACACTTTGACTTTTTTTACGGATCAATTTCGTAGAAAGTTTTCTTGATGAATTTGGTACTTTTTAACGGAACTTAGATGATATTTTCAAGAAGGCGTGCACGTCTAGGTATTCTTGTTTAGTCATGACTGGAACAGTCTACGAATTGCCAAGGAAGTTTTATTGTTTCAGTTTTATTTAAGAAATTTAGACAACAATTTCGTGGACTGTTCTTGTAACCCACTTCGATAGTCCATAAAACGTATCGTAGACTGTCCCTGTTCCAATAATTTCCAGACTTCTCCTACGACAATTTCCAACGCTTTCATTGAAAGAAGCCTGTGCGATCTCATTCGAAGCTCTTGCCGTGAAATTACGTGTCTGCTGCCACGCATTTAATGACAGCCTATATAAACTCACCTACCAATCTGTTTATTGGCAGGGAAGAAGATATGATAGTTTGGTTGTAAAGGGTAGTGCACAAGTTTTGAAATCATTCATGTGAGAAAATTGAGAATGTTGATAGACATACGTGTTCCAAGCCATGGCCACAGGCTTGTGGCCGTTGATCTGAATAGTGGATACATATGCGACGGTTGCAAAGAGAAAGGCACAGGTTGGAGGTACAGATGCGATGCTTGTGACTATGACATGCACACTTTCTGTGCAAAGGCTGCTCCTTCCATTCCCCATCCATTACGTGCTGGACATATGCAATTGCTCTCAAGCCCTGTTCACAGAGACAGTCTGTGGTGCTCCGCTTGTGAGAAATCTGTGAAGGGGTTGAGGTATTACTGCAGTCTGAGTCGTGACGCTCTGCATCCTTCCTGTGCACGCCTTCCAAAAACCCCCCGAATCGCCTCCAATACTATCCATCTTTCCCAAAATTTGTCTTCTCCCTGTAATGAGTGTGGTCAAAGAAACCGGGGATGGGCTTATGTTTCCACGAACTACAATATCCATGTTCATTGTCTCATAGAAGCCTTCGAAGCAGCCTACAATATGCACGTCCATTCTCTCATAGACGCCTTGGAAACGCCAGCCTCCCAAGATTTCAACGCATCGAATGTTTACCAGAGGCAATTATGTAATGCTCGAATCCTGATGACAGAAGCACACGCCACTTCAGATCATCAACACTCAACAGCAGCACCAGCCACATCACGAACCCTCCAGAGGCATCCTAAGCACAAAACGAAGCATACTGCCATTAGGGTCATTTGCAAATCCACTAAGTTGCTTCTCAAAGCCATCTATGCAATCTTTTTTGGAGATCCCTCCTCTCTTGCGACGGAGGTTGTGACCCTTTTTTCCAACAACTAGTGGTCTCTGGTCCCGTGCTCGCTGTTTTACTAAGAATGTTTGATACAGGAGCATTCTTGGTTTATTGGTTATCCTGTATCAACCAAAAAAATTGTTTTCTTTCCTATTTGATTTCTTTTTCCAGGTTTTGGGTTGTGCTTTATAATTTAATTTTTTATGTTTTTCTGTAATCTTTTTTAGATTTTGAAATAATAGAACAACTCTTTACCCACACTTCTTACTAAGCAATTTTACACTTTAATCTTTATTAAAAAATATATTCTTACTTCTTAACATTTTATTGTACAAATGTAACGAAGTCAAATAAGTCAAGAAAATATATTAGAAAACTTCATACTTAGTGTAGAAGTTAAAAGTACAAGTCATGTGAAATTTAAGTTAGAAATTTGATGAACAAGCCAAAAGTACAAGTCACCAATTATATCATATTTTACAAGTCAATATTTCTTTAAAATATGTAAATATTTTAAACTTGACAAAACACACAACTATACAAAAAGAGTCACCAATTATATCATATTTTACAAGTCAAGATTTGAAACAAGTCAATATTTCTTTAAAATATGTAATATTTTAAACTTGACAAAACACACAACTATACAAAAAGAATTATAAAATTGCTACTATTTTATTATTCTTCTCTCTATACAATATAAATCTGTGCATATATTCTTTCTCTATATTTCTTTTCCTTACCTTTGTTGACATTGCATGCAGATATATGCATGTAAAACACATACCAATTAAGAAGTTTGGAGACTTTCTTTTAATCTTTTCTAAATAGTTGTAGGTGTATTTTATTAATTTTTTTCACGTCTATATAAAGAATTACATATATATTTATTAATAAGTATGGAGACTTTTTCTTTCAAATGTATATTTTATTATTATTCTCTAAACACAGATTTTACATTTCTATTATATATTAATATTGGTATGTAGATAGTGATAGATTATATGTGCAAGGCTCCCGTGAAGAGCAAGTTTATATCAGAACTGATTGACAATTCAAATTCTTTTAAAGAACATATCGTTCATCGTGATTGTTTTGTAATGAAGACAATAATTTTGTAGTTTGGTTCTGTGATGTTTTGTAATAAAGACAACAATTTTTTTAAAGAACTAATCAAATTTTATTATTTAGTTTGATTAACAAATTGAGAGATCAATTTCGTAGCAACCATGGCCCTGTTACCTAGTTTGATACCCGGTCGAATGATTCCTTTAAATCAACGCTAAATATGTTTGGACAATATGGAAGAAGTCAGTGCGATCTCATTCGAATCTGTTATGGTGAAATTACGTGTCTAGTTCCACTGATAATATTGTAATTGCAGGCCCTACATAAACTCACTCACGGAAATTTTTTAACAAGTGTTTAGTTTAATTAAAGACATCAGATTTCCATCGTCCAGGATATTGTTCAATCACATTTCTAGTTTTAATTGTGTATGAATTTATTAGTATCAATGAATCACACTATGTGATCCATCATCAAAATATAGAGATATAAGAAAAAATGGTCAATTCATTGCATACCAAGTAAGATTAAATAGAAGTATTTAGCTACATAGCCTTTTGTACAAGACTTCAAATCATTTGTACGAGAAAATTAAGAATGTTGACAAACATACAATGCCACCACCAAAAGCTTGTGGCTGTTGATTAGTGAACCAGATACATATGCGACAAGTTCAAAGAGAAAGGCACAAGATGGGGATACAAATGCAATGCCTATAACTACGACGAGCACAATTTTATGTGCCATGGATTCTCCTTCCATTCCCCATTAGGCAGTACAAATATGTAATTGTTGTCAAGCCCTCTTGGTAGAAATGGCCTGTGTTGCTCTGTTTGCAATAAATCTATGCTAGGAGTGAGGAATTGTTGGAAGGCTATTCTTAAATATCATCCACTTCAATAGTGATAGGTAATTTTTTTAGTAGGACAAATATTTATCACTTTTTGTTGTGAATGAGGTGTAAAATTACTGTTAGTGTATATATATTTAATATATATTATACACAGGTTTAATCCTACTTAGGTGAGTCATTGTACAATCTTGACATATGTCAAAGTTGTTAGGAGGTTAGTTGAGGAGTCATCAAGTCTCCCACTAAACTAGCCACTCATGCTAGTTTGTACGAAGTTAACTTGATGACCACTCTTAGTTGTAGAGTCCTCTCAACTACTAACTACCTTTGGTCTCTTATATGTACTCCTTATTTGCACAATCAAACTACTTCAAATTTGGTAATTACCACTTGTCTTATAATTCTAGATTTCTACATGATTCTAGATTTCTACATGGTATCAGAGCAAGTTAAGTTCACTGTTGGTTTATTTGTCTTTTGAAGTCTGGTCGTGCGACCGCTTAATCCATTAACTTAATCCTTTTGCAAAATTTGGCGACCAAGCAAGCCTGTCTCTATTTTCCTCTCATGACTCGGAGGCAGAAGTCAAATCTAGCTTCCTTCATGCAGCGGCAGATGTGGAGGTTTTATGTGATGTTGTGGAAGCAACCGAGTGTTTATCAGAGCATATATTGGACGTACCTATAAAGGAGCGATTAGAGGGCGACTTGTTTGCAGCATGTGGTTTCCTGTTTGAACCTAGTTGTTTGTAGTTTGGACGGGGGACTGACTCATTTCTTGTTGCAGTCACTAGCCTCTGCCAGCAGTGCCTATATCTTGGTGTTTTGTATTCCTTCTGAATGCTACGAATCCTTTTGGCAAATCTGCTAAGTCTATAAAAAGGCATCTGAAGGACTTTGTGTGGAAGGCATGCACAAAAGGCATTTGTTGTGGTGCCTTTGAGGGCTCGAGCCCCTGCTCTCTGCTCACTGGTAGTGCCCTATACAGAAGCGATTTCTATGCCATAATCGGCCCTTTCTGCACTTGGTGCCAAGCAAAGACCCTGTTGCCCATGTGATTTACCCTCTCTAGCATTCTGAAGAGGAATGCCTCTCTGCAGAATCTCAGAGGGTTTGGAAAGAGCCGCATAAGTCTCCTAGTATCTGTAAGAACTGCATAGGCCAGCAAGGGTGTGGCTGCTATGTGTTTCCTGCCTGGATGGAGTCACGGATCTAAAGGCCGATTCAATGAGGAGGGCGGAAAGCCCTCACAAGGCTGATTTGCATAGAGATGCCCTGATCAGGGTCATGGCCTTACAGAGCTAAGAGGTCTCATAAGGAGTGCTTATGGCTACCCCAAGCAAAGGAGGTGTTTAATCTGCCACAATAGAGGAAGGCACAACCAGAGAGGAGGCAACGCCCAGGCACAGAGCTTTCTCAGGCTCTCACGTAGGACACAATATTCATAGAAGCCTCACATAGAGGCGTGAAGCGAGCACCAAGGAGGGCAAAATCCCTATTCTAGAAGGGTGTGAACAGCAAGCCATAGACCTTGACACCTTCCTACTCTCTTGCAAATGCAAACTAGGGGTTTTAAGGGCATCAGAGGCTCGCTTTCTCAATACTCCTACCCTCAGCTTGGCCACCATAGCCATTTCTGGCTGTCATTTCCTCTGATCTCCTTGTTTGTTATTTTCTCTTAACATTTTGTTGGGCATTCTGCCCTAAATCTGCCCATGCCCTAATTAGGGCTTTGTATTTTTGGGCCTCCATATTATTTTTTTGTTTTTTAATTTTTGCGAAGGCTTTTTAAAAATAGGTAAAACGTAAAACTACAAAAAGGGGGTAATTAAATCTGGGGTAAAATTGTTTTGAAGAAATTTAAGGTTCTTTTACAAATATTGGTGTTATAGTAGACATTTTAATTGTCTACAAAGCACTAAAAAGTACCGCAATTTGGGGGGAATCATGCAAAGGGGGTAGACAAAGCACTCAATTTATAAAGTACAAAAACTAAGGGGTCATCTAATTTGGGTTGCCTAATGTGTTGATTTCTATTGTTTAGAGGAATTAACTTGTTCTAATCATGGGATATGAAACTCACTCTTCTGTAATCAACCTAAACAAGAGAAACTATAAGTCCTAGTGTGAAGGCATCCTAAAACATCTCAGAATCTATAATCTCATACTTCATCTGTATGGACTTGTCCCTAAATTTGGTAAACAATCTCAAAAAGCTAAGTTGTTTAATCATCATGATCACATTGTTTGATTGATCAGATCACTTATTCCAAATGCCACTTTATATGCAATCATGGATATTGACTGTCCACACATTATGGATCAAAATTTGGGAGATCTTTGGAGACTCAAATGTTTCTCCATTCCCACATGATTTTGCTTTGATCACAACTCACATCCCTAATCATGATACAAAAATAGAATGTTCCAATGACAGAAGAAGTCATCACTCCTACTGTTGCTTCATTAGATTCCAGAGTCACTTCTTTCAAATCCTCTAATGCTTCTTTGCAACAAGATATCAATCTTCCTAGCATTGTTGATTAGGATAGATTTCTATTTGACATCACTTGTCAGTTTGTAGAGTCCTGCATTGCTGACATGGAAGCACACATTGAGGACATCAGTCTTCTCTTCGATGACAATTTCGATGAAGCTGCATCAACATTATCTACTTTAGATATTTATGCTCTACATTGTCCTACACATGGTTCTAGATCGTCATCATCCTCATCTATTGCACATGCACCTGATTTGATTATGGCATCCTTCGACATCGACATGGGGACACCTAAGCACTCTTCGAAGGCATCAACATGGGCACCAGCATCCTTGGATCAGCTTCACCATGATTCAAGATCATACATACATCTCCTCGTATGGGAAGATATCTTGCATCTTTAGGTGGTTTCTTTTCTTCCCAAGGGAAGGAACATTGTTCAGCATTCTTGGATCTACATATGCATCCTTTGTTGACTATTTAGCATGACTTTAGTAGGACATGTATTATGGGGGTCTCATAAACCTTCTGTCATTTTCTCTCCTGTGGGAGGAATCTTATATTGTACTTAGTGAAAGAAGTAGTACTTCTTCACCTGTATAATCTTTCTTTTTGGAGGATAGTTTTTTTCCCATTGGGTTTTTTTATCTTACTTGGTTTTCTAGAAAGTTTGCATTGTACATGGGTACTGATGAAAGTAGATTGTCATTGATGTCAAAAAGGTGTTGATATTGATAGGAGTTGTTCATATACTTCAGGTTGATATGTTGCTTCATGGCTAAGTCAGGAAATGCTAACTTGTTTAAATGGGCACGAATATCTCATGCCATGTTTAAATGATGGTGAGCAAAGGCATGTTTTAAATATTCATTCAAAGGACTTTGTTTTATGAAGAACCTTATTTAATGGGAGCTCCACTTATTAAAAAGCATCCAAATATATTTGAAGATCAATATTTAATGGGAGCAAATTGGAAGGAGAGCTCAAATTGCTTTATTTAAATAAAGTGGACTTTATATGATTAAAAAGTGTGGAGCAAAAGCATTGAATATTTAAATATATAAAGTTTGATTTTTATCCTATTTTGTTGATCCCCTTTAAATGCCATATTTTATGACATAAATAAAAATGTGAAGTTACAAAGCTACTTTTAAGGAGATTTTCAAAGCTATTTTTAAGGAGATTTTTGTGGGAGATTTTGTGAGAGTTTTTATGAAGATTTTTTTTCTTTCTATTTTTTAAACTCTCCTTCATGGCAAGAAGAATATTAAGGAGTAGTTTTTTTTTTTTTTTTTAAAAGAAGGGAAGTTATTTTGAGAGATATTTCTTATTTTGATGAGAAGGTTAAAAGTTTTTTTTTTGTGGAGAATATTTTTATTTTGCAGATGGTTTTTTGGAAGAAGAAAATGAAGAGAAGTATGGAAGTTTTTTTCTTGAAGATATTTTATTTTGCAGATTGAAGAATTTTTGAAATAAAATTGCAAAGAAGATAAAAAGGCAGATTGATTTATTTTTGAAGATATTTGTAGAGAAGGGTCATTTAATGAATATTTTTGATGAAAGTTTTTTCCAGGATTTGAAGTATTTTTTTTGTGAAGCTTTTTATGTGTAGATTGAGGAAGATTGACAATATTTCATTGAAATTTTTTATTATAGAAAATCAAAGGTTATTTGCAAATGAACATAAAGTTTTGACAGAGATTTTTTTATGAAGACTTTATACAAGGCAAAATAATTTTTGAAGTCTTGTTGAAAAGAAAATGAAAAATGTGAAGGAGAAGATGAAGGGTTTGAGAAGATGAAAGTTCTCAGAGATTTTTTATTTGCAGAGGGAAATTGAAAAGTCTTTGAATTAAATATGCACAGATAAATATGAAGATTTATATTCTTGCAGGAAAATAGTTTTTGCAGGTGAAGATGAATGGATCAGAGAAAAAGAAAATTTGAAGATGAAATAAATTATTTCATATCAACCTGATTTCATTCTAAAAGATATTATTATTGTAATTTATGAAGAAGAAATTGCAAGAGTCTTTGAAGTGCAGAGAAAATATGAAGTGTTTTTGAAGATATATTTTGAAAAATAGAGATTCCGACAAGGAATTGAATGGGTGCATTAAATGGAAGACATTTACAGATATAAGGGCAAAAATAAGATATTGAAAATCATTGAATTTGTTTTTCAGAATATGAAAGGTTTTATGCTCACTAAAATAGATTTGCAGGACAGAGAATTTGAAGAGACCATATTTGGAAATGCAAGAATATCATCTTGTATATATTGGCTTGGCAAATGGATTAATGCAATGTGGTTGAGAGGATCTGGATACAGGATTGTTTTTGAATATTTGAGTTTGTATATGATTTGGGTTGATGAATAGAATGGCCATTTGACAGACACATGAGAGAGAAGAAGTGTTTTGTATTGAAACAGAGAAACCCTCTGAGTTTTTTAATTTATTCTGTATTAGGGGTTGGTGCTTCAAAAAGAATTAGGGGTTGGTGCTCCTGGAAGTTGGTGCTTCCAAACATTGTAACCAGTGAGGTTTTCACTTAAGCCAGTGAGGCAGTTTTGAGTGGTTTTTTACCCAAGAAGGGTTTTCCACTCGTGAAAAGCATGTGTCATGTTTAAATCTATATGTGTGTATATTAGTTCTTTGCTTATTAAGTTTTGTTCACATCCTTCATTATTAATCTTGTGCACAAATAATTAATGTATTCCTCTCTATTTGTTCTATAAGAGAAAGTTTGCAAGAAGTTGTAAAAAGATTTACACAACACTGATTCACCCCCCCTCTCAGTGTTATCATTGACTCCTACAATTGGTATCAGAGCCAGTTTCCCTTTTGTAGCTTAATCAGCTTGGGTAGGTCCTGGTAGTGGAGTAAAATGGGTAAGAAGAATAGAATTAAGATGTCAAATAAAGATGCTGATCAAAAGATGGTAAAACAAGCCTCAGTTGTGCCCAGCAATGATTTGTTGCATTTGTCACCCTTGATAATTGATACAAAGAATGGTCATGTAGTTGAGAATTTTGATAAATTTAATGAAAAAAAAGATGTCTTTGCTATTGAGACTAATGATGAAGATGAACAGGAATTTAATGAAGATATTTGTGAGGTTGATTTTGAAGGAGAGCTTCTATGTGCCCTGGATACAATTAAGCAACTTAGTAAAGAAAATAGGAGATTAAAAGATTAGCTTATACAAGAGAAAGAATTCAAGGACAAAGTTGTTTTAGATCTTTAAGAGGCAAGAAACTTGATTGTAGACTTGAAGAATCAAGTAGGTGAATCAGACAAATTGATTGTCAGTTTGAAGACAGAGGTTGAGAAAGCGAAGAAGATAACCGATGAAACAAAATCTGAGTTGGAAGCTAAAAAGGTTGAATGTCAAAAGCTAGAAAAAGAAATAATTTCTTTAAGTAAAGAAATTGAGGATGTTAAGAAGCAATTAGAAAAGAATCTGAAATTTGAAGAGAGCACAAGCAGGTTAAATGAGATGTTGGGAAAACAAAAACAACATGGGGATACTTTTGGACTTGGTTATGAAGAAGGAGAGTCTTCTAAAGCTAGAGATACTCCTAGAAGAAAAATTGATCAGCCTGATGCTCCTGAAAGAAAAGTGAACAATCAAAGAAGAAGTATTGCACCTATAAGACAAGCTTACATGTACAGGTATAACTATTCATTTAATGGTTATTGTTATACTTGTAATTATTTTGGGCATAAAGCAGTTGATTGTAGAAGGAATATTAATCTTGTATGTTACAAGTGCAATAATGTTGGACACATACAAAGAAATTGTAAAGTGCATAGAAGGTATAATCCTGCATGGAAGCTTAATATGAATGATCAAAGGCACTATCAGTTATTTGATTATGATTGTAATATAGTCTATTATAATTGCAATACTCTTGGTCATAAAGCACACAGTTGCAGGAAAGTTTCACCTGATTTGAAAAAGTGGAAAAGAAAAGAAGCTGAAAAAGTCTGGAAGAAGAAAGAACCTGTAATGGTTTGGAGATTGAAGCAAAAACAAAGTGAAAAGAAGGTAAATCCCAAACTTGTGCATCCTCCACAAGTTAAATCATCAGTTGCATAACAGATAGCATGAAGTAAGGGGGATTTGTTCATGTCCTATCAATTGACCCCAAGAAGTTTCAGGAAGGAGATCATTTGAATGGTGATCTTGTCTTGTTTATCATATTTACCAATCTTGTGAGATAGTTGTTGAAGATGTTGCTAACTAAGTTGATTTTTAGTATATATCAGTGATGCAGGAAGAGCTTGTTAATGCAGTTGGTATGCAAAATTGATGGATTGGATGCTCATATGGAAGTGTTCTTGATGTGATAATCTCACATGTTTCTTTGATATTTTTCATCAGTAATATGTTTCAGGGTAGTATGTACAAATTCTGTGATTCTAGTGGTATCAGGTGTCCATGATCAATGACATGTTCAGTGAATGCAAGGTGTTGATAAGTAGTTAAAAGATTTATTACTTAAAGAGATTGATGATGTTGAATATCTTGTTCTATTCATATCATGTTGGTGCTCACAAAGGATCTTGGATAGATGTTTTTCTTATTTTGCCTAAGGAGGTTGAAAAATGGAAGAAGTGAAATTCTTGTCTCTGCATTTGGTTTTACAAAGTGTTGTTGCAGGAAGAACTTGGTGTGCAGTCTTGATGGGCTGATTTGAATGATAAAGTCAAGAGGAAGGAGTTCGTTCTTGTTGATTGCAGATGTGGTTATGTATATATCAGATTTGACAGTGTGTTATAAAAAGATGTGCAGAAACAGCAGGATGGTCTTCATTCTTTTTCATGTCAAAAGGGGTGTGCAAAAATATATTGGTTGCAGGATAATAGTTCATTGACAAGGACATCTCTTGTGTGATATTCATCATGGATTGTGATTCATACTGATTGGTGAAAAGTGTAGTCATTGCATGAAATTCAAGTTCATATCAATGAAGTCAATTTGATGGTCATATCTACTACCTTGTTGAGTTATGTTTTTATGGCATATGTTTTGCATAAGTATTGAAGCTTTCAGGTGATTTGGAGATAGTTTTTCACTTGTTTCATTGATGATCTTCCTCACTAATATGTTTCAGACAGAGTTCTTCAAGCTATGACATTGATGACATTGATGGTGATATCCTGCATTTCATCAGAGGAAGTTAAAGGTATGTTTTGAATCAGCAATAGCAAATGGTAATGTTCAAAAAGGTTTGTCATATGTTGGCTTTAGGATTGTTATCATCATAAATCATTACTTGTTGAAAGGTTAACAGGAGTTTATGCCTTCAAAGTGTTCATAAATCAATATGCTTATAATGGTTATGATCATGCTATAACATCTTTAAGTGGAGTTGTTCTCAGGGGGAGTTAATCAGAGGATTGAGTTGTCACTATCTTGGGAGATTTGAAAAGAGAAATGTTTTCTTCATGCTCATATTGGTATTTCTTGTCAGGACTAATTCAGGAAGTGGATAAGTGCTGAGTTGAGTTGAACTATGTTGATTAGTCTTCTCAGTGTTTACCAATGGTATTTCTAAGCAGTATTTTGTTTGTGAACTTTAACACATGGGAGATCTTGGAGATTTGTTATTTTAGGTCAAAAAGTGTTGGTTCAGGAGTTTGTTAAAGGAAGTAATTAGAGGATCTCATTGATGTCAGTGTTTCAACTTCATCTACAGATTTGTGTTGTGATTAGAAGTGGTATAGTGCAGCCTATGGGCAGCTTGTAACAGTGGTTTGGTGCTTGGTTTGATATGCCTTACATGATTGTTTGATGTCTTGTTGCTCTTAAGTTTTTATGGTTGTTCAATATGCAGATGAACATGGAAAGAGCTCAGAGCTCTCAGGAAAAATTTTGGACAGCAAATTGAAAAATAATCAGTTCCTTAAGTGGTATTTCAATTCTTGGTTGGTATGAAGGATGATAAGGGGGAGATAATAGCCTTTGTCATCAGATGTCAAAAAGGGGGAGAAAGAAAAATGTATCAGGTAGTTTTGCCATCAATGACAAAGGGGGAGATTGATGAAAGTAGATTGTCATTGATGTCAAAAAGGTGTTGATATTGATAGGAGTTGTTCATATACTTCAGGTTGATATGTTGCTTCATGGCTAAGTCAGGAAATGCTAACTTGTTTAAATGGGCACGAATATCTCATGCCATGTTTAAATGATGGTGAGCAAAGGCATGTTTTAAATATTCATTCAAAGGACTTTGTTTTATGAAGAACCTTATTTAATGGGAGCTCCACTTATTACAAAGCATCCAAATATATTTGAAGATCAATATTTAATGGGAGCAAATTGGAAGGAGAGCTCAAATTGCTTTATTTAAATAAAGTGGACTTTATATGCTTAAAAAGTGGGGAGCAAAAGCATTGAATATTTATATATATAAAGTTTGATTTTTATCCTATTTTGTTGATCCCCTTTAAATGCCATATTTTATGACATAAATAAAAATGTGAAGTTACAAAGCTACTTTTAAGGAGATTTTCAAAGCTATTTTTAAGGAGATTTTTGTGGGAGATTTTGTGAGAGTTTTTATGAAGATTTTTTTTCTTTCTATTTTTTAAACTCTCCTTCATGGCAAGAAGAATATTAAGGAGTAGTTTTTTTTTTAAAAAAAAAAAAGAAGGGAAGTTATTTTGAGAGATATTTCTTATTTTGATGAGAAGGTTAAAAGTTTTTTTTTTTTGTGGAGAATATTTTTATTTTGCAGATGGTTTTTTGGAAGAAGAAAATGAAGAGAAGTATGGAAGTTTTTTTCTTGAAGATATTTTATTTTGCAGATTGAAGAATTTTTGAAATAAAATTGCAGAGAAGATAAAAAGGCAGATTGATTTATTTTTGAAGATATTTGCAGAGAAGGGTCATTTAATGAATATTTTTGATGAAAGTTTTTTCCAGGATTTGAAGTATTTTTTTTGTGAAGCTTTTTATGTGTAGATTGAGGAAGATTGACAATATTTCATTGAAATTTTTTATTATAGAAAATCAAAGGTTATTTGCAAATGAACATAAAGTTTTGACAGAGATTTTTTTATGAAGACTTTATACAAGGCAAAATAATTTTTGAAGTCTTGTTGAAAAGAAAATGAAAAATGTGAAGGAGAAGATGAAGGGTTTGAGAAGATGAAAGTTCTCAGAGATTTTTTATTGGCAGAGGGAAATTGAAAAGTCTTTGAATTAAATATGCACAGATAAATATGAAGATTTATATTCTTGCAGGAAAATAGTTTTTGCAGGTGAAGATGAATGGATCAGAGAAAAAGGAAATTTGAAGATGAAATAAATTATTTCATATCAATCTGATTTCATTCTAAAAGATATTATTATTGTAATTTATGAAGAAGAAATTGCAAGAGTCTTTGAAGTGAAGAGAAAATATGAAGTGTTTTTGAAGATATATTTTGAAAAATAGAGATTCCGACAGGGAATTGAATGGGTGCATTAAATGGAAGACATTTACAGATATAAGGGCAAAAATAGGATATTGAAAATCATTGAATTTGTTTTTCAGAATATGAAAGGTTTTATGCTCACTAAAATAGATTTGCAGGACAGAGAATTTGAAGAGACCATATTTGGAAATGCAAGAATATCATCTTGTATATATTGGCTTGGCAAATGGATTAATGCAATGTGGTTGAGAGGATCTGGATACAGGATTGTTTTTGAATATTTGAGTTTGTATATGATTTGGGTTGATGAATAGAATGGCCATTTGACAGACACATGAGAGAGAAGAAGTGTTTTGTATTGAAACAGAGAAACCCTCTGAGTTTTTTAATTTGTTCTGTATTAGGGGTTGGTGCTCCTTGAAGTTGGTGCTTCAAAAAGAATTAGGGGTTGGTGCTCCTGGAAGTTGGTGCTTCCAAACATTGTAACCAGTGAGGTTTTCACTTAAGCCAGTGAGGCAGTTTTGAGTGGTTTTTTACCCAAGAAGGGTTTTCCACTCGTGAAAAGCATGTGTCATGTTTAAATCTATATGTGTGTATATTAGTTCTTTGCTTATTAAGTTTTGTTCACATCCTTCATTATTAATCTTGTGCACAAATAATTAATGTATTCCTCTCTATTTGTTCTATAAGAGAAAGTTTGCAAGAAGTTGTAAAAAGATTTACACAACACTGATTCACCCCCCCTCTCAGTGTTATCATTGACTCCTACAGGTACCTCACCAGGCTTTTTCGTTGGGACCCACTTCATTTGAGCCCACCTAAGCTATGCTTAATGGGGTTGTTAGTGAATATATATTTAATATATATTATACACATAGGTTTAATCCTACTTAGGTGAGTCATTGTACAATCTTGACACATGCCAAAGGTTATTAGGAGGTTAGTTGAGGAGTCATCAAGTCTCCCACTAAACTAGCCACTCATGCTAGTTTGTAGGGAGTCAACTTGATGACCACTCTTAGTTGTAGAGTCCTTCTCTCAACTACTAACTACCTTTGGTCTCTTATATGTACTCCTTGTTTGCACAATCAAGCTACTTCAAATATGGTAATCAACACTTGTCTTGTGATTATGGGTTTCTACAATTACTATTCATTATTTAACCATTGAAGTGAATGATATTTAAGTAGAGTGTTGCTACAGTAGAAGTGGTGGTGCTCTACATCCTATCGTGTGCACCTTCCAAAAACCTAAAAAACCTTCTCCAATACTTTGTCTCTCCAAAACTTGTCATGGGATCCCTCTAAGTGGTGTGGCCAAAGAGACAAGGGATGGGCTTACTATTAGTGTAGGTCTTTATTTCCTAGTTGGGTTATTTATTTTCCCTATATTCCTAGGTTTTTTCCTACACCTTTTATTAATCTTGCTTAGGTTAATAAAGCATGTTTAATTAAGTGAGTAGGTTATGAGGTGTCACTTCAAACAAGTGAGCATCCGTTAGCTATCTTGGGAAGATAGTTTTCTATCTTTAATCTAATAGATGTTTGCATCTAATTGGTCAGTGTTGCCACCTCCACCCTCTCCCTGGTCTATATAAACATGCTACCTAGCTAATATAAACAGTTGATGAATGATATATATCATTGTAATTGAGTCATGAAAAAGTTGTCCTTGTGTGAAGATGTGAAGTTAAGTGAAGAAGTGCAAAAAGTAGAGCAGAGAAGAGGAAGAATATTGCGCTTCAATGGAACTAAATTCAGGCATGGAGTAGATGCTATCATATCAGTTCAAAACCCTTGGCAGTGAGTCACCCCTTGGTAGTGAGCCTTTTTCTGGGTAGTGATCCCTATTGGTATTGAGCCTCTATTTTTGGTACTATTATAACTTATATATCTTGTGGACTAATATCCATAATAGTTTTTCCCTTAACAGGGTTTTCCACGTAAAAATTTGGTGTCTCTTGTGTATGATCTTGGAACTGTATTTATGTTTCTAAGTTTATGTTTTCATGATTTAATCATGACAAATAGTGGACAAGTGTTTAATGTTTTAAGCTGCAAAATTTGTTAAATATTTGAGACAACTAATTCACCCCCCCTCTCAGTTGTCTGGTTCATTTCAACACTTCCATCATTTAATATTTTGTATTAGACTATGTTGACCTTTTGTGTATTTGATTTCCCTTTGATATGGGAATTGCTCATTTATCACTTGAATTTTAAATCTACCCTCCTTGGTTTTACCATACTAGTTACAAAATGTATCCTCAAGCTAGAATTGCCATAGTGTGCACCTTGTATGGTTTAAAATCTATGGCACATCGACTGTCATTTGCTCATGCAGTAGTCCTAAATTATCAAAAATCTTACTCTTTTTTTTTTTTATGATGAGAAGCATAGGAATTTAGTTTATTTCCAATTCAAAGCATTGTCTACCAAGCTAGGAGGAAAGCCAGATGATTACCAAATGAACCATTTAAGATTATGAGAAATAGGTTGTTAAAGGAGCAATTTCAAAATTTAGTATCAATTTATTTGTGCAGTTAATCCCCTAGAATGACATCCAAAAAATTTGAGCTATGAGAGTCCCATATGCATAAGATATTTACTTGGCTCTTGGCTGGGTATTTCAATTCTGTGTTGAGTTTGGAGGAGAAAAGAGGGGGGCTACCTAGGCTTGGTCCTGCTTATGATATTTTTGAGGTAAATGTGGAATCTCTTGCTTTAGTTGATGTTAAGCCTTCTAATGGGATTTTCACTTGGAATAATAGATGAAGTGGGCAGGATGCAATTTATGAACGGCTTGATAGATTTCTTGTCTGTAGTTTTTGGGTGGGGGGCAGCTTAGTTACTTGTTCTAAGATTTTTGACTGGAGGGGTTCTGATCATTGGCCAATTAATTTTTTAGCTTCTTCTTTTTCTATTCCAAAGAACCCTCATTTTAAATTTCAGCTTATGTGGCTTTGGGACTCTTCCCTGCATGATCTCGTGGTCCACTAGTGGAGAGATGGGGTCCATACTTATGGTACAACTATGTATTCTTTTGTTAAGAAGCTACAATATGTTAAATATCACCTTAAGAGATGGAATAGGTTATGTTTTGGCAACCTTCAGGCCAATAAAAGGGAAGCTCAGGCTCACCTGGATGTGATTACCCACCAAATTTGGGACTTTGGATTCTCGGAGGCACTTGGAAAAGCTGAATCCTAGGCTGTGAGAGATGTGGAGGAGTTGGAGCTTCATGAGGAGATTTTTTAGAAACAGAAGGCTCGGATTGAGTGGCTTCAAGTAGGGGACAGGAATAATGCTTTCTTCCACCAGTCGATACAGGCACGCCATAATAAGGGTTATATTTCCTCTCTAGTTAATTCAGAGGGTCTTCAGATATCTTCCCTAAAGGCTTTGTCTAGTGAGGCTAGATAGTTTTACTTTGCTCTTTTTGCTGAAGATTCTCATTCGGTTGAAGATGAGGAGAGTTTTATCCTTGATTGCATTCCCTATTTGATCACCAATGAGATGAATTATTCTCTCATCCATCTGATTTCTATGCCTAAATTGGAAGAGGTTGTTTTTTGGATGAACAAAGGTAAAGCTCCAGGCCTAGATGGCTTCCTAGTTGAATTTTTCTAGGAATTTTAGGATATTACTAATACAAATTTGTTGGAGGTTGTTCAAGAATCTCTTCATAGTAAAAAAATGCTTCATTCCTTGAATTCTACTTTTCTAGTTCTCATTCCTAAAAAGGAAGGTGTTGATAAGCTTTAATTTTTTAGACCTATTGCTCTATGTAATGTGGTGTACAAGATTATTACTAAACTGATTGCAGAGAGACTCAAAAATTTTCTTCTAGTTGTCATTTTTGAGGAGTAAGGGGGCTTCATGCCTAGTAGACAAATTCTAGATGGGACAGTGGTGGCTTCTGAAGTCATTCACTCTATGGTGACTTCTATGGAAAATCTATGTTCATCAAGTTGGACATGGCCAAAGCTTATGACAGAGATAAGTGGCATTTTCCTCAGAAGATTGTTTTAGCCTTTGGTTTTAGTCTAGACTATGTGAGTTGGACTATGAGTTGTGTTACTTCGTCTTCTTTCTCAGTTATTGTGAATGGAGAACCTTCTGATCCTTTTGGAGCTTCCAGGGGCCTCCACCAAGGTGATCCTCTTTCTCCTTATTTCTTTATATTATGGCTAAGGGGCTGGGCTGATTTCTCAAGTTTCAGGTTTCTCAAGGCTTGATTCATGGTTGGCAATGGGGCAATGGATTGCCAAAGCTTTCTCATCTCCAATTTGTGAATGATACCTCTCTTATGGGGATGGCTCGTCTTCGGGAAGCTAAATCTTTTAGGCAGGCTTTGGATACCTACTTAGCTGCTTTAAGTTAGAATAAGTGATTCAAAGGAAGATTGCGAATATTTTGAGGTTTTAGATTGGTTCTCTTCCCTTTATCTACCTAGGGATTCCTCTTGCTGTTGGTAGACAACCCAGGTCTTCCTGGTAGATTTTGCTTGAGAAGTTGCATAAGAGGGTCACTCATTGGATACATCGTTGGCTATCTACTACTACTAGAGTGACTCTTCTTAAGTCAGTTATATAGGGTCTCCCTATTTATATGTGTTTTGTTTAGGCAACTCCTATGTATTTCCTTAAGGAATTTGATGCTCTCTCATGAAAATTTCTTTGGAGTGGTAACTTGTCGACTGCTAAGTGGAGCCTTGTTAAGTGGTAAATTGTGTGCAGACCAAAGAAAGAGGGAGGTCTTGGTTTACGTTATGCTCTTTTGAATGGATAGGTTCTTGTAGCTAAGTTATATTGGCATTGGTGTACTAGTCAGCATCAACTATGGGCTCGTATTCTCACCCATAAGTATTTAAAAGATGTTAATTCTTTTGATGTTCCTCGCTTTCCTTTGGAGGGAAGGGGGTCTATGATCTGGCATACTCTAAAAATGGGGGCTAAGTTGGTTAAGAATGGGCTTTTTTAGATTTGTCATTCTGGGTCTCAGGCTCTTTTTTGGCTGGATTCGTGAGATGGTCACCCTTCTATCCTTTCCTCTTTTTCTCACCTCCAATCTCTTTGTGATATTTTTACTGCTGTAGGCTGGGACATGGTTGAGCATTATAAGGTTACATAGAATTGTGGGATGGATGTTAGTTTTAGATGGAAGCGCTCTATTGAATGGCATCTGGGAGGATTTGAGGAGGATAGGCATGAGCTAGCTCAGATTCTTTCTTCTCATGAATGCTCTACATTGGTGGGGCAGGATGTTTTGGCTTGGACTGGTAGTGATTTGTCTAGGAAGTACCCTATTTCTAGAAGTTATGTGCATCTTGTTAGACAGATGTTAGGCGATGTTGAGGTTCCTTGGTGGAAGCAAGTTTGGCACAAGTTTTCATGGCCCAAGTGCACTGTCTTCTTGTGGTTGGTGGTTCAAAATCGATGTCTTACTTGGGATAATCTGAGTAAGCATGGGTTTCAGGGTCCCTCGATGTGTGTCTTGTGTTGTAATAGTGAGGAAAGTGTTTCTCACCTCTTTTTCCAATGTTCTTTCTCTAGGGAGATTTGCCATTTTTGGTGGAGTGTTTGAAACTAGGCTTGTTGGCATATCTCCTCTTTGGTTGAGTTTTTTATCATTAGGGCATGAGCTCTATTAAAACCTCATTTCTTCAAGTTTCTTGGGCTCTTAGACCTTCCTTTATTATTTGGAATATCTAGCTAGAGAGGAATCGTAGGATCTTTCGTGTTGTGATGTTAGCGGCCCATCACTTGTGGTGGAAAATTCTTCATTCTTTAGGTGAAACTATTTTGGAAATTGTGATTTGGTGGAAGCAGTGGATCCTCAAGATGTTGTTTGGTGCAAGCATCTTCTTCTTCCTCCTCAACAAGGTTGATTCATGAGAAATAAATGTCGATACCCTCTTCAGAAGATAAATAGGGAGGGGCATTGGACTCCTCCTCCTTAGGGAGTTTTGAAACTCAACACAAATGGTTCTTCTCGAGGAAACCCTGGTCATGCTGGTATCGGTGGAGTTGGTTGGGATAGTTCTGGGTCTGTGCAATTTATCTTTTCTATTTATAAGGGTCTTCATTCTAACAATCTAATGGAGGCTCTTGCCATTTTATATGATGTGGAGAGTGGTTGTCATCTTGGATGGTGAAGGATTATTTGTGAATCTGACTCCCAGGTGGTGGTGAATCTGTTGAATAGACAACATTTATCTGATGTTAGTTGGGATTTAGCTTTGGTTGTTAAACAAATTCTTAATTTGTGTGATTCTTTGGATTTGGTTTCTTTCCTTCATATTCCTATAGAATGGAATGGATTTGTAGATTGTTTGGCCAAATGGACCTCTGATCACATGCCAAATTGGAACATTGTGGATTGGGGTCAATTACCCTTGGAATTGTCTCAAAAGTTGTACCACTTAGTGGAGCTTGACAGGGCTAAGTAATGTCCTTGCTTTGTACTTCTTATTTGAATAAATTTTTACCCCTCTTTTAGTTAAAAAAAATCAAGCTCAATGTAACCTTACAAAGTCAAAATTAATAGGAGGTCACCTAAACAATAAATGAACCATATAAAAAAATCCTGTAAGATTCAAAATTGATTTTCATTTGCTAGGAACCTCTAGAAAACACTTAAAATGTAATGATGTACTTTCAATTATCTTAATATATAGAAATCAAATCCTAGAAAACAACACCACTACCCAATCAAGCTCAATGTAATCATACAAAGTCAAAATTAACAAGGGGACCACCTAAACAACAAATGAATCATATAAAAAAGATCCTCTAAGATTCAAAATAGATTTTCATTTGCTAGGAACCTCCAAACAATACTTAAAATGTAATGATGTACTTTCAATTATCTTAATATATAGAAATCATAATTGTTGCATGTTACTTAGATTCCATACAATGACCAGTCTTTAAATGTAATCACATACTTATAGGTCTTATTGGAAATCCCTTAGAGTTTTGACCAATTGCAGGCTTCAAAGGAGTGATCTTTTTCTATTTTCCCATTAGCAACTCCAATTATACCTTATTCCTATTTTCCACTAGTTAGAACATCATCAACTCCAACTTGTTGAAGCATTTACAAATTCCTGTTTATCTTTGGGATGGTCATATTTGCATTTTGCACCAAATTTACAGTTATCGGTCTTCATGAAATACTGAGCCGACAAATGATAGTGAGAGCAACAAACAATTAACATAATTTGGAGTCGGAGGAAATTAGGGAAAATGTACAAAAATAATTGGTGATACATAAACCCTTACTTTATACTTACATCATACTCATGTTACTTTATACTTACATTACACTCAGGTTCTCCAAGCCTATTGGGTTGTTGCTCCCCATTACAATCAACATATTTCACCTATAAACATACGGGAAAATACCACTTTAGTTCAAAAAGAAAACTTCCTTACAAAGACCAAGAATAGATTGTAAAAAGTCAAATATAAGTGCTAAAATGCAAAACAATCTCATTTCCATCTACCTTTTGCTCAAATGATTTTGAAGTTTTCAACCTATCTTAAGGATGATGGAGCTTGCATTTAGTACTAAATTTGTAGATGTCGGTCTTCATATAATGTTGAGTTCCATTATAGGAAAATAAATCATGCAAGAGAAAACAAAATTAGGAAAATGTCACAAACAAGAACAAATCCCAAAACACAAGTATTTGAACAGTAGGTAAACTTACTAGACACTTGGTCTCACCTAGCCTCTTTGGTGGCAGACCATTGCTTGAGGCAACAAATGATACCTATAACCACACTATACATGAAATGACACAAATCTAGTAAGTTTTACATATTTTGAGGACTACCAACTATTGGCTGGCAAAGCAGTGATTTCACAACATGCTCAAATGGCAAAACATTGTTTTCTTTAAGCTTTAAAGATCCTATCTAGACCCATGCAAAAGGTCATTTGAAACTAATATAGTCTCATGCCTTTGGCTACCCCATACAACATATATAGTAGAAAAAATGCAAAGAACAATCCTTGGCATTGCCCATAGTAACAGAATTTTAGATACAGATACATAGAACAAACTATGTGAAGAAACAATACCAACCATACCAATACTTAATCACTTGAGTAGGCCAATGTCAAGTTCCCAATCTCTAGGGGAAGTTTACCAGAAAGATTGTTGGAATGAAGCACCCTGAAAAACAATAGGAAAATTGATCATTCAAAATTTATTTCATACTATAATTTAAGATGAGAACAACATACTAGTCTACTTACTAGATGTACATTTTTAAATGCAATGAAGTGAGTGTGTATATATATGTGTGTGTGAATTTTTGAGAGAGAGAGAGAGAGAGAGTTACAGTTACTCCAAATTTGCAATATGTAAAATCTCCTTTGGGATAGGACCAAACAAAAGATTTCTTGGAAGAATCCTATAGCACAGAATTTTAATCGCAAATTTAACAAACAAACATCTGTAGTCTAATGAAATTTTCTCTTGAGGTGGCCATGATTCTAAACTTTTTCCCTAATAGTTTAACATTCAAAAGCCTTTCATTGTGCAATACAATCATATAAATGCAATGAGAAACTAGCTTGAATGTAATGGGAAGCGTATGGACCACATGATCGAACATACGTAATATGAGCCCAAAGTTGAATTTTACCACGTATATCAATCAGAGCATAAACATTAGTGACCAAAATAGTCTCACCAGTTTCTAAAGAAGAAGCAACCATGGAAATAGAAGAATAGCTAAAAATCCACCAAAGAGGAACAATCTTTCGTAGATCCCAAAAAAGTGCCAAACCTCTAGAGTTTCCCTGAGAGCCAATAGACTGACACTGACCAAAAGACCAGATGTGAGAAGCTCACTGAAGCATGAAATCAACTGAAAGCTTAGTCTCCTGAACACAAAAGATGTCTAGAGAATGAACTGCAACCAAATCATGAATAGCCTTTTGACGGGAGGTGTTATTCAACCCCCTAACATTCCAGGAGAGAAAAATCATGGAGCAGGTTGGGAAAAGTGAACACCAATGGGTTTAATAGACCCAGATTCCACCAATAAATCTCCAGTAAATTTAATCTTCTCTAGATCCTTCTTACTTCCAACTTTAGAGGATTTCTCAAATGGACCTTTCTTAAGGGGGCACTGATACACACCTAGTTCCTGAGAAGACCCACTCTGTGCCTGAAGTCTTCACCTCCTTAGCCAAATCCTCCAAAACAATATCATCCTCCAACCCTACAAAATCACTAGAAGTTCCCAAATCAAGGCCCTATGGGGATTGAGAACTTCGAAGATCCCCCTACTCATGAACCTTAGTCATATCTTAAATGCCAGTTGCATGCTCCTACACCATATCAATACCCATAGCAGTGGCCCCAGAAGAAACCTCCAAAGGAATCCCTTCCTCCACGGCCAAAGTATCCAAAACCTCAAAATGGTTGAAACCCTCTTCACTATGGCTATCCTTATAGGATCACTTCTGACCTCTTCCTTTAGCCTACGACTTAACAGGCATGAATCCTTCCTTATCAGACCCACCATCTTTCATAGGAGTCTTACCTTTATCCCCCTTATCCGCCACAAGAACTAAGGAAGGAGAAGAAGAATCCCCAGCAGATTTGTTTACCCTAGGACATTGGCGCTAAAGGTGTCCATACTCATGACAGATCCGACATCAAAAAGTAAGGGACTCATAATCTAACTACTGAACCCAAGAAGCTGAGCCAAGACAAATTTCTAAAGAATCCGGCAATGGTTTACTTAGATCAATCTCCACACAGATACAAGCATAAGAAAAAACCTTCTTATCAAGGGTATTTTGTGCAATGGCAACCGGCTTCCCCAACAATGTTGTAATCTGTTGTAAAATATCCTCTCTCCAAAACTCTAAAGGAAGCCGTGGCAGGTGGACCCAGACATGAACCCTTGAGGGAAATTCTTCTGAAGAATTAAATCCCACATGCCAGGGCTTAATGAACAAAACTACATGATTGTAAAAATAGGGCCCTCCCTCAAAAACCCAATTCTGATATGAGATGCAGAAAAATAAACCAAGAAATAACCATTCACGGCTATCATAATATCCATATCTCCCTCTATCTGCCAGGACTGACGAAACCTAAAATCCAAAGCCAATAAAGAAATACTTGACTTCCAAGGAACTTGCAAATCAGAACATGATGGCTCCAATAAGATATATCCTCCATGACCGATTCGGGAGAAATAACCAAAACAGGATAATCTTGACTCCACGGCAAACACCCATTAACTTTCCTTGGTCTGGAACCCTCACCCACATAGAAAGGGTTAGACGGTTGTACATGATTATCTGAAGATGATTCACCATGAGGGGCACAACCCCAGTAACAACCAGAGCGTTAGATAGTCCTTGAACGATGTCTATGCCTACACAGAAACCAAAACTAGATAACCCAAAGCCCCACCACAAATCGCAGCAAACCCCAACGAAAACTTGCACCAGCACAGTAGAGAATGGTCAAAAACAAAGCAAAGCTAAAGGAAAATAGAAAAGAAGAAGCGCGGGGAAGGGCAGAACCCTAACGTAGACCTTCACAAACCCTCATCACTGCTCCTCCTACAATGGTTCAGTTTTAATATAGTTCATCACCAGTAATTTTGGGTTAATCTATAAAAAGAAGGTATAGTAGTTTTGTAGACTCTCCGTAAGTATAACAGTAATTTTGTAGATTCTATATTTTTTATTATTTTATAAAGACAAATGTTTCTATCATATTTAATTAAATAATTTTGCAAGGTGAAACAAACTACCCCTTTCCATGCTAAAAATGAAGGTAATTCTATAAATTTTTACTTTTTCTTTGTGCCATGTCTTTTCTTAAACAAAAATATAATTTTAATGTTTTCTTATTTAAACAAAAATATAATTTTAATGTTTTTTTATTTAAGTTTTTAATAAGTATATGTTTAATTTCTATATAATTTGATTCAAAAAAATATAACCTGTGAGCTCACATAAACTGTGTATTCAATCATCCTCAGAGGACAAGAAAGATTTGGTTGATATGACAATGGAGATAATAAAATACTATTTATTTGAGTTACTTGGCTCATCATTTACTAGCTTGTGTTTTGACAGTAAATCTACCATCTACTATTTCTATCATTTTTAATTTTACTGTTTTTATTTAAGTTTTTAATAGGTATATGTTTAATTTCCATGTAATTTGATTAAAAAAAAAAATTAATTAGTAAACTTACATGTAAAAATTTGGCTAGATTATACATTTGTAGCAAACTGCCCCATTCAATCATCCGTGGATATGACAATGGAGATAATAAAATATTATTTATTTGATTTTCAAAATAGTTACTTGTCATTTACTTGACAGTAATTCCACCATCTACTATTATGCCATTTATTACCTAGAACCAACCTTTAGTTGCTTATCCAAGGGTAAGCTAAAACCTTTCTATTGGTTTGTTTTGCTTTTGATACAACAGCTTCAAAATTCTAAAAATTTGTTTCCAAGATAATCTAGTTTAATCAATCTATTATTATTATTGGGTTATTCAATTGAAATTATGTGCTTGGTTTTAATCAATTTTGAGATTAGGAGCTTTAGATTTTAAGGAGCTACATAAGTTTGTTTTTCCTTCCTTTCCAAAGTTAAGAGGAGCACATATTTTAGTTGTCTAATTTATTTGACATCAATTTTGAAACTGGATGAATTCAGTTGTTAATCTATAGTCATGGAAAGTGGTTTTTAGTTGCCAACTAATTCTAATAGTTTGAAATAACATAATCGGAAAGTGGCTTTTAGTTGCCAAGAATTCTAATAGTTTGAAATAACATAATCATGAGAAAGTGGCTTTTAGTTGCTAATTAATTCTAATAGTTTCATGTCAACTTGGAAAGTCCATGATTCTTTTCAATTTTATCCAGCTTTCACAAAATTCTCTTTTGAATCAGCATGACTGCTTTTCACGAACCAACAATGCATCATTTAGACAGGGACTACAGGTACTTTGCAGGCCTTGTTGATATTAACATGTGAGTATAAAGCATCTCGAGAAAAATTATAAAAGAGTTTACAAAATATAAATAATAAATAATAATAAAAATGCACAATCCACAACGTGCAAAAACAAATGAAAATGAAAAAAAAAAATTTGGTTGATGTAGGATAGCAAATAAATTAGGGGTGCTCCTCCATCAAACGTCCCCAGTAAAACGACAGGCAGATCGAGAAAAACACTAGTTGTTTGAAGAAAATTCCTTTCCAACAGAGGAGGGATCTCCAAAAAATAGTGCATGGATGGCTTTGAGAAGCCGCTTGGTGTTTCTACAAAAGCCCTTAAACCCATGACTGGTTTTGTGCCGCTGGTACTTCTGCAGAGTTCCCGGAGTGGTGTATGCCACTTCTGAGTGTTGATGATATGAAGTGCTGGGTGCTGCTATTGATTGGAAAGGACCATTACAAAATTAAGGAGACTAATTGCTAGGCAAATTGAATTCTTTATAGGCTGGCGTTTCCCAGGCTTCTTTTAGACAGTGAACGTGGACGTTGTAGCTTCTGGAGACATAAGCCCATCCGCAGGTTCTTTGACCACACAGTTCATAGGGATTTGATGACAAGTTTTTGGAGAGACGAGAGTATCGGAGGAGTTTGTGCGCGTTTTATAAGATTTCATTCTTAAAAAAAAAAAATAAACATTAAATATATTTCTTATTCTTGGTATTTTATTGACATATTTATTGTGGCATTCTCTATTTTCAGAGTTTGGAATTAAAAATTAATTAAACTGTGCAAATAAAAAAGAGCTTTGGAATTAAAAATTAATTAAACTGTGCAAATAAAAAAGAGCACCAGGAAATACCTCAAGCTTAGCATTGCACTTCCATCCTCTACAGAGACTTCTCCATATTTGAAAGATGGATTTTGTAAGTGCACACTTGTTTTTTCCTTTTTTTCTATTAATTTAATTTATTGATTAATAATAGTTATGATTTTTTTAGTAATAGTTATGATTTTCTATTTAGGTTTTATAGATTATTAAAAAAATTATAATTATTATTAATCAATAAATTAAATTAATAGAAAAAAAGGAAAAAACAAGTGTGCACTTACAAAATCCATCTTTCAAATATGGAGAAGTCTCTGTAGAGGATGGAAGTGCAATGCTAAGCTTGATATATATATCTATTTGATTATTATTAGTTTTTTAAAAATTGGTTAATTTTTCATAATTAAATTAGTCATGAGTTATGGATAAAATTATAGTGGTATATTTTATGGATTTGATTAATTGTTTTTCTATTTAATTGGTAACTTAAATTAATAGAATTGTTTTTTTTAACTAATCATTTAGTTATTTGAGCAAATGGTATTTATATTATTTTTTAAACACAAAGTATAAGAAGACAATTTATTTTATTAAAATTTGTTTTATTTCAAATTTATTAGATTTAACTTATATATTCATTGATATATATATAGAAGAAAGAAATCTATACTTATTCTTATAATCTAAAAATATAAGTCTCCAAAATGGATGTTCCCTATTAGGTTTGAACCTCTTCTTCTTCTAAAAATCTAGATCTCTATAATTCTAGACTCCATACCATAAAATATATATAACTAATTTGTTTCTCTTTAAGTTGCTTATTCTCTATTCTATTCACCTGCATACCAAAACCTCCAAACCCTCCAAAACAAAACTATTCAAAAAATCAAAGTACCCAAAAGCATTGACTATAACCTACAAAACCTCAATAGAAACTTAGCCAAAAAAAAGAAAACCATGAGAAGATTGAAATTTGTATATCCTCTCTATATGTAGACCAAAACCTCCAAACCCTGCAAATCCTAAAATATCCAAAAAAAAATCAAATACCCAAAAGCATTGACTATAACCCACAAATTTTCAAAAGAATCTTAGCAAAAAAAAAGGCGCAGAGGAAAAACCATGAGAAATTGAAATTTGTACATCCTCTCCTACATTGGCCAAAACAATTAAGAGAAAATAAAAAGATAAATGAGATAGAAATTTTTTTATGCTATGTTTTATACAAGTTTAAAATAGTAATAGTAAATTGCTTTATTAACTCCTAAAATGTAGCCAACTTGGTCTTTTAGTGGAGTTAAGATGTTTTATTATTATTATTTTTAAATTTTAATTGTTGCCTTTTAATAAGTTGTACTCATAGTGGTATATGATTATGTTTAGAAATAAATATTTCTTTACTTTTAATCTTCATTATTATTATTTCCATGATTTATTTTAGTTTAAAGTTTTTATTAAATTTTAATGTGAGGTTTTGATTTTATTTATTATGTTCTATTAAGATAGGAGTAATGGATTTAATTATTGTATTAAATGGGTTTGTTTATCATCTTAAAATACCATAGAGGAATATATTTAATCATAGGATTTATTTATAATTAAAAATTTTAGTTATAATAAGGGCTAGGGTTAGGTTGAGAATTAGAATTAAGTTCAAGATTAGTCTGAAAATTAGGGTTAAAGTTAAAATTAGATTTAGAAATAGGGTTATTCTTAGTGTTAGAATTGGAATTTAGGGTTAGGGTTAGAGTTAGAATTATGGTTACAATTAGAGTTAAGGTTAGTATTAAAGTTCGGGTTAGATTTTCAATTATGGTCACCATTAGGGTTAGAGTTAGGGTTTAAATTAGAGCTATGCTTAAGATTACATTTTAAATAGTGTGAGAGTTAGAATGAGAATTGGTGTCAAAAGTAGGGTTAGGGTTAGGGTCAAAATCAGGGTTAGGGATAGAAATAAGGTCAAGGTTAGGGTTAGGGTTCATATCAGTGTTAGAATTAAATTTATGAATAGAAGTAGGGTTAGAATTATGAATCAAATCAGTGTTAGAATCAAGTTTATGGTGAGGGTTAGAATTATGAATAGAATTAGGGTTAGAATTATGAATAGAATCAAGGTTAAGTAGATCTAGCGATTGAATTAGGGTTAGGGTTAGAATTACTATCAGGATTAATGTTAGGGTTAGGGTTATAGTTATGATTTTGGTTTAAATTAGACGTTAGGTCTACAATTACGATTAGGGTTCAGATCAATGTTAGAATTAAATTTAGGAATAGAATTGGGGTTAGAATTATTAATCAAATCAATGTTAGAATCAAGTTTATGGTGAGGGTTAGAATTATGAATAGAATTAGGGTTATAATTATGAATAGAATTAAGGTTATGTAGATCTAGGGGTAGAATTAGGGTTAGGGTTACAATTACTATCAGGATTAACATTAGGGTTAGGGTTATAGTTACAATTTTAGTTTAAATTAGAGGTTGGGGCTATAATTAGGGTTAGGGTTCAGGTTTAATTTAGAATTAGGGTTATAAATAAGGTTAGTTTTAGGCTTGGGGATAGAATTAGGCTTAAGGTTAGAATTAGGGTTATCGTTAGGGTTAAAATTATGCTTAGAACTAGAGTTAGGGTTAGCATTACTATCAGAATTAAGGTTAGGGTTAGGGTTAGGGTTTAGGTTAGAATTAAGGTTAGGGTTAGAATTAGAGCCAAGGTTAGCATTATTGTCAAGATTAATGTTAGGGTTATCATTTCAATTTGGATTGAATTACAAGTTAAGGATACAATTAGGGTTAGGGTTATTGTTAGGGTTAGAATTAAGGTTAGGAATACAATTAGCATTATTATTAGGGTTAGAATTATGGTTACAATTACGGTTATAGTTAGCATTAGTGTTAGAATTAGGGTTAGGGTTAGGGTTTAGCTTAGTATTGAACTAAATGTTAGGGTTAAGTTTAGGGTTGGGTTAGAATTATACTTAGAATTATGGTTAGTATTAGGGATACAATTAAGGTTAGGGTTCTAGTTACATTTAGGGATAACATTAGATTTATGGTTACAAATATAATTAACAAAAAATAGGGTTAGGGTTAAGGATTAAATTAACATTATCAATACAATTACGGTTAGAGATAGAATTAGGGTTTGGGTTAGAATTAGGGTTAAGTAGATCTAGGGATAGACATAGGGTTAGGGGTACAATTAGGGTTAGGGTTATAATGAGGGTTATTGTTAGGGTTAGAATTATGACTAGAATTAGGATTATAACCTTTACCTTAACTATATTTATAAACAAAACCCTAATTCTAATCTAACCTTGGTTCTAACCCTAACCCAAATCCTAATTGTAATCATAACCCTCAATTTAACCCTAATTCTAATTCCAACCATAAATAGATGATTACACTTAGCATTGATTTATAATCCTAAACCTATATCTAACCCTATTTATAAGCCTTATAGCATAAACCAATCCCTAAACAAAACCATAACTCTAAATCTAACCTTCATTTGAACCTTAACAAATAATATAATTAGGGTTAAGACCTTTACGGTTAGGGTTAGTTTAGTATAAAATATGCCAAGAAATATATTTAATATATGATTATACTTATTATATACATTATAATAATTATGCATTATATATAATTATAAATATTATATAATATTTTATAATAATATAACCTATGTTATAATATTATATTATATAATATAGTTAGAATTATGTTTGTGCTCTCGATGCTACTAGTGTATCTATATTTTAAAAAATATATCTAAAGTATGTCTAGAGATATCCTTCTCGAGGCACCTATTTTTTAATCAATTTACTACACATAGATGAAAATAGGTGCCTCAAGAAAGATATCTCTCAACATACTTTAGATATATTTTTAAAAATATAGGTATACTAGTATAGGGTACAATTACAACATTATATCCATGGAACCAGACACGCAATTTCACGATAAGAGATTAGACTGAGATCGCAATGAGTTTTTCCATGTCGTGCAAGCGTATTTGGTGTGGCAGCATCTATCGGAAGTGTCTCTCCAGCAGACTGGATGCACCCATGCAAAAATATCAAACCTACAGAAAGTTCATATCACGCGCTAAGTCATTTCCGTCTCCTTTTCGTCGTTGCTGCCATTTTTCTTCGTCTTGATTAACAATGCTTTCTAGCTTCATAGACTAGTCCGATTACATAGTTTCGTAGTTCCATCAATGCCCATTCCACGTCCTGTTACCATGGGAAAATATCAGACTTGACATTCGTGGTTGGTGCTATTTGTTTTCATCTATACGCGGGAATGACTCGAATCTCACCTCTTTACGACCTGGCGCAACCGGGCAGCGTCTCTAATTAAGATATCTATGCTAGTGGTATATAATTGAAATTCTTTATATATATATATAGTTTTTACTAAATCTTTCATAATTAAAATTCTAATACTATATAACACTTATCATTAACATATATTTCTTTCCTAATCCTCTATAAAATATATTAAAATATATTACATATTATTTAGAAAAATTAAAATTAAATACAAATTTGATATATAATAGAAATTCTTTATAATCTTAATTAAAATATATATATTAATTGATTGTGCAAAAAGCAAAATAAAACTTAATAAAATAATTTATTTCTTTTTAAAATATATTTTAATTTTTAAAAATAAATATATTAAATTTATTATGGTGAAAAAAAGAAAATTAAATTGATGACTCTACACTAAAAACTATAAAATATATTGCACTTACCATTGGAATGAGGTTGTTGAATATACTTTGCTCCTTTTTATTTCATGTGATAAATCCCTAATAAAACATAGTTTAATAAAATTTAATTTATATCATATAAATAAAAAGGAGCAAAATATATTCAATAATCAGACAAGTTATATTTTATAGATTTTACTATGGATGCATCAATTTAATTTTATTTTTGACATAATAAATTTAAACTTTTTTTTAGTGGCTCATGTTTTATAAAGTAATATTTTATAACATTATATATTATTAGGGTTTCATTTTATTACATATAAAATAACATTTTTTATAAATTTAGAACTTTATAAATTTAGTTCTAGAAAAATCTTTGTTAAAAGTGAGGACTATAAATTCTAAACCTATATAGTTGAGTGAATTCTAAACCTAATAAACTATAGTGCCATAAATTTATAATAAATAATTCTAGTGTTATAAATTTATAATAAATAATGTTTGATTGGTTTACTATGTGTATATATGTTTTATAGATTTTACTATGCATGCATAATTTAATTTTATTTTATTTTCTAAATAATAAAATTTAATTTGCTTCCTTTTCACATGTTTTATAAAAATAGAGTGTAGTAAAGTAATATTTTATGACATTATATTTTATTAGGGTTTCATTTTATTAGATATAAAATAACATTTTTTTTATATATTTATGACTTTATAAATTTAGTTCTACAAAAATCTTGGTTAAAAGTGGATGCATCAATTTAATTTTATTTTTGACATAATAAATTTAAACTTTTTTTTAGTGGCTCATGTTTTATAAAGTAATATTTTATAACATTATATTTTATTAGGGTTTCATTTTATTACATATAAAATAACATTTTTTATAAATTTAGAACTTTATAAATTTAGTTCTAGAAAAATCTTTGTTAAAAGTGAGGACTATAAATTCTAAACCTATATAGTTGAGTGAATTCTAAACCTAATAAACTATAGTGCCACAAATTTATAATAAATAATTCTAGTGTTATAAATTTATAATAAATAATGTTTGATTGGTTTACTATGTGTATATATGTTTTATAGATTTTACTATGCATGCATAATTTAATTTAATTTTATTTTCTAAATAATAAAATTTAATTTGCTTCCTTTTCACATGTTTTATAAAAATAGAGTGTAGTAAAGTAATATTTTATGACATTATATTTTATTAGGGTTTCATTTTATTAGATATAAAATAACATTTTTTTATATATTTATGACTTTATAAATTTAGTTCTACAAAAATCTTGGTTAAAAGTGGGGACGATAAATGTAAATGTATATAGTTGAGTGAATTCTAAACCTAATAAATGGTTACAATAAATAATCTTTGATTTTGAGTGAGTTCTAAACCTAATAAATTATAGTGCCAGGTAATATATATTTTTGTATAGGATTTAATATAGTGCCCTAAAATAAAATTTAGGGTTTGTATAGGGTTTAATATAGTGCCCTAAAATAATATTTTATAAATTGGGGTTTTACTTTTAAGATTTTCAACACTATATGTATATATGTTTTGATTAATGCAAAAGGTACAAACTTTGGGTTAGTTGTTTACATATATTTTTAAAATAATAAAGTCTTAATCTATATTAGAAATAAAAGAATTAGTTAATAAAACCCAAAAAAATTCAAACCCTAACTAAATTAAATTACATATTATACAACACAATATGAAATGATTCTTGATTTTACCACTTCTTGTTTTTTTATTTTCGGTTCTTTTGGAAGACTTTCAAACACACACACACACACATGTTTCATTTGTGGGCTATTTTTATTTTTATTTTTCTAAAATTGTTTTTCTTAACACACTCAAGCCATTTCATCCCATGCTGCCACTGTAGGTTACACCTCTTGACGTAATAATTTTTGAAAATCATAAATATTTATTGTGGGTTATTTTTTTATTTTTTTAATATGGTATTTAATTTTGTAGAAGAATAGGATTGTTAATGGGTGTTACATGTAGTATGATAGTGTAATTATGGATTGATTAGGCATGTGATTTTGATAATGAGATTTGATATCCATGAGACATGGATTTTAAAGTTGAGGATCTAGAGATTGTTTGATTAATCACTTCACATGATTGATGGGTTTGAGGACAAAGGGTGGGTAGGTATTTGGTATGATCAATAGAATGCTCTTCATGAATAATGCTTGTTGGTATGTCCTAGTGTATGTAATGGCTTCATCCGAAGAAACTCAAAGGAGAAAAAGAGCCATTAGGTGGTAGAAGAAGGAAGGATAGGGTTGGTAGAGAGAAGATGATTCAGGACTTTATAGCCTACATGGAAAGGGAAATAAAATCTTGCACTCAAGAATGTGGTGTTTAGAATTTGGGAATTGACCAAAGATATGGATAGGTTGTCAAGTGTAAGGATTAGGATAATAATGACTCAAGTCTTTCTAGACCCAAGCGGGTTAATGGGATAATAGAACATGTTTGATGTGGTGCAAGTAGTTAGATGTGCATCGATGCTCTCTATGGGTGGAAAAACTTTTGTACTCCATGACATAAAGATGTAGAGAACTAGGAAAAGATTTTCTTCAGTTATCAGTTAGGCCACCTCCATGAATTGAGTGAGAACATATGCAAACTACACCAAGTGGTTATGGAGGTGGATAGGTATTTAAAGGTAAATTTATCCACTATTGTTATGATGAGGTTGTCAAAGTTTTGGCTCAAGTCTTGAATGAAGATTGTAAAAGATGTGACTATGGGTTGGGGAATATAGTGGGGTTCTATAATTTGCCTCCCTCCCCAATTTTGGTGATGTCTATAAATGACATGATGATATAAGATTTTGTAGGGAGGGTAGTAATTTTTCATCCCTTTAGAAAAACCAAATATGGTTGTTAGAATCTGAAAAGATTAATAACCTAGAAAACTAGTGTAAACAAATAGATATTAAACTATGAATGCAAATGATACAAAATCAAAATAACAACATAGAGTTAGTCTCCAAGAGAGTAATGCAAATGCTAGAAGCAAAATAGCATTAAGAGGATGTAAAAGCAAAAGATACAAAATACAAGCTAGGTAGCATGCTTATATAGACCATGGAGAGGGAAGAGGTGGCAACACCGACCAATGAGGAGCAACCATCTATCAGACTAAAGATAGAAAAGTATCTTCCTAAGATAGATAATGGATGCTCACATGTAGGAAGGTGACACCTCGCAACCACTCACCTAATAAGACATGCTTTATTAACTGAAGTGAGATTAATAGAAGTGTAGGAAAAACCTAGGAATATAGGAAAAAAATAAATAACCCACTAGGAAATAAAAACCTACACTAACACCCCCCCATAAGCGAAGCTTAGGTGGATGTAGAAATGGGTCCCAACAAATCAAGTCTGATGAGGTACCCATGTACATAAAATTCCCCCCAAAGAGAGGGAAAAGCCCCCCCCAAAATAGAGAGAGAAGAGACCCCCCAAAGTAGAGAGAGTCAGGACTCTGAGTGAGAGGAACAAGCCCCCCTAGAAGATGAAGCATCCCACACCCCCAGCAAATCTCGCAAATGAAAGAACTTGCTCTCAGTGAAGGGTTTGGTGAAGATATCAGCAACTTGCTCAGAAGTTGGATAGTAGCAAAGGTCGATAACATGCCCATGGATGAGCTCTTGGATGTAGTGCATGTGGACCTCTATGTGTTTGGTCCACTAATGATGGACCAGATTCTGTGAGATCTAAATGGCACTCTAGTTGTCACAAAATATGACTGATGGCCATCTAATCTGGATACCAAACTCAGTGAGAAGATTTTGAAGCCAAATGGCCTCAGTGGTGGCATTAACAGCCCCCCGATACTCGGCCTCAGTAGAAGATAGAGCAATAGCAGACTACTTCTTGCTCGACCAACAAAAAAGACCTGAACCAAGTGAGAAGCTATAACCGGAAGTAGACTTACGATCCTAAGAATCACCCGCCCAATCTAAATCTATGTAGCCCACCAAGTCAAGCTCAATGCTCGCTACATAGTGAATCCCAAAACTATGAGTACCCTGAATGTAGTGAAGGATCTGCTTGGCTGCTTTCTAGTGTAGCTCATGAGGCTCCTACATGAATCGAGAGACCATGCCTATAGCATATGAAATGTCAGGTCTCATATGAGTCAGATAAATGAGACTCCCAACAAGTTGTTGGTACAAAGTTCCATCAACAAGTGGAGAAGAACACCGAGCCTTAAGTTTGACTCCAGAAAGGAAGGGAGTCGGAGCAGGCTTACAGTCAGCCATATGAAACCTCGAGAGAAAATCTAGAGCATACTTGGACTGTGTGATGGTGATCCCCGAAGAAGACTAAAATATCTCAATCCTGAGATAGTAATACAACAAGCCCAAGTCAATCATCAAAATCCTGTCATGAAGGGTAGTTTTGACAGTCCCAATGGTGGATGAAGAACTCCCAACGATCAACAAGTAATCAACATACAGAACCAAAAATAGGAGTGAATCATCCTGCTGTAGAATGTAGACATTGGGATTAGAATGACACCAAGTGAACCCAACTGATATAAGGAAGGAGTCCATCTTGGCATACCAGGCTCGAGGAGCCTATTTGAGGCCATAGAGAGTCTTCTGAAGATGGCACACAAGTGAAGAATCCTAAATGAACCCCTATGGCTGCTCCATGTAAATCTCCTCCTGAAGGTCACTGTGAAGAAAAGCACTCTTCACATCCATCTGTTGTACTTCCCAACGATTGGTTGTAGCAATGGCAAGAACAAGTTGGATGGAATTCATTCGGGCAAATAGAGCAAAAGTCTCAGAGTAGTCAATCATAGGAACCTGGGAGAATCCTTTGGTGACCAAGCGAGCCTTATGCATGTCAACCGATCCATCTACTGTAAATTTTGTCTGATAGATCCACTCACATCGAACAAGTTTTCTTCCCTTAGGAAGAGGGACAAGATCCCAAGTGTGGTTCCTCAAGGAACTATACTCCTCTTGCATAGCTGCATCCCACTCAGGAATACGAGAAGCCTCATGAAAAGGCTGTTGATCTGAGGCAGTAGCGATGAAGACATGTGGGGCATCCTGGAACTGTAAACGAGTTCGCCTGGTGTCTGATGGATCCCCAACCTAGTCACCTACAGATTGTAAGATCTGTCTAGCCCAAAGTGGATAGGAAGATGGAGAATCTGGAGGAGAATCATCAACCTCTGAATGATGACTAGGAGAGGAAGGAGGTGGGTCCTCTGAATCGCTCTCTACATCAAAAGTTGGGGTAGAAGACTGCTCAAGTGTATTTGACTCATCAAAAGATCTATCATGTATCCCAAATGACTCTAATGTCAAAGTAGAAGGAGTTGGAGAAGTGATAAAAAGTGAGCTCAAAGAGCGCTCCTCAAACTGAACACTCCTCTCAATGAACAACTCATGTGTAGTAGGGTGGAGAAACTGATAACCCTTCATACCATCAGGATAACCTACAAATATGCAAGGTCTGCTATGCGGATCCAAGGCCTTGCATTTCTCTACAGGAATGTGGGCCCATGCTAGAGAACCAAAAATTTGAAAGTGCTTAACTGATGGTTTTCGACCACTCCAAGCTTCAAAAGGAGTGATTCCCTTCAAGGCTCAGTGAGGAACATGGTTTTTGATATAACAAGCACCGTTAATGGCCTCTATCCAATACTATGGTGCAAGAGATTCAGAGTGAATCAAGTAGTTCACCATTTCCTTCAAGGACCTATTCTTCCATTCTGCAACACCATTCTGCTGAGGATTGTATGGAACTGAATGCTGCAAGTCAATCCCCTCCAAAGTGCAAAACCTCTCAAACTGATGGTTGACATACTCACCACCATTGTTAGTGCACAAAATTTTGATGGCTTTCTCAGATTGGTTCTCTACTAAAGTTTTGAATTCCTGAAAATGATCAAATACCTCTGACTTTTATTTGAGAAAGTATACCCAAGTATATTGAGAAAAGTCATCAATGAATGTGAGGACATATCTAGCCTTGTTGAAAGAATGATGCTGATGGACTAGCCAAATCACTATGAACTAACTCCAGTATCTGTGAAGCTCTCCATGCCTTACCTTTGTCAAACTTTTCCTTAGGATGCTTACCAAGAATGCAACCTTGGCAAACACCACCTGAAAACTAAACTGAAGGCAACCCTGTGACCATGCTCTACTGGTTGAGCTACTGTAAGTAGTGGAAGTTAAGATGGCCAAACCGCTCATGCCATAATCTAATCACATCATCAGAATGAGTGAGCAAAATAGTCGAAGGAGGATCAAGAACAAAGTGAGAAAATAGATAGAGCCGTGACTGATGATCTACTCTCTGGACTTCAACTGTAGAACCAGTATGCAACTCATGAATCTCCACTAAATCAGGAGTGAACTCAACCCGCTTGTCTAAACTTGTGTGAGTGATCTGGTATACCGATAGGAGATTAGTTGATATTGAGGGCACACAAAAAACATCATGGAATGTGCCATCTCCCACATCAACAGACCCTCTCCCACACACCTCAACAAGAGTGTCATCACCCATCAAAATAGAAGGCATAATACACGGTTCCAAAGATGAAAGTTCTTCCTTAGATGAAGCCATGTCATGTGAAGCACCCGAATCAAGAACCCAAGTGGATGGTGAAGAAGCAACTTCTACAAGGGCCTTGCCCTTTCCTTTCCCCTTGCTATTTTCTTGTGCCTTGTTAGACCCCTCATTAGAACTCTATTTGATAGACTCAGGAACACTGATATTATTCTTCTCAAGAATGTGTGTCAAGTGATCAATTTGTTTCTTCAAGCACTTATGTTCATCATGACCAGGTCTTTTACAGTAGGCACATTGGACCTTCTCTTTCTTAGGCTTGTCACCCTTAGAAGATTGGATCTCATTAGTTTCTTTTGAAGCAACCGGTATCTGATCCTTCTTCTCCTTGCTATTCTTTTGTTTCTTATCCTTACTATTGTTGTTACTACTTTGTCCTTTTTGTTCTTTTGTGCCTTGGTTGGCAGCCAAGGCATATGACTTAGAGGACTTATGAGTGCCCATCTGGATTAGCTTGTCCTATTCCTGAGTGAGATTGACAACAAAATCATCTAAAGATGCCATGGTGAATTGAGAACCAAGTGCACCCTTAGAAGCATAGAAGGTAGAAACAAACATAGAATATTCTGAACTTAGTTTAGAGAGAATACTAAGAATCAGTTGTTCATCATTCTTTTCAATTCCACATTGTTTTAACTACAGCCTTAGTGATTTCAATTTAGTGAAGAAATCCCAGATTGTGTTGAAATTGCCTAGACTTAAACTAATTAGTTCATTTTCCAACATATGACCCCTCATTGAATCTTGTGTGCCAAATAGTGTTTCTAGCTGTGTCCATATTTCATTTGGTGAATTCAAAGACTCAATGTGAAATAGAAAATTAGGAGAAACATATAAACACAATGTTCCATATGCCTCATCACATTTTTTAGACCACTTAGGTTTATCTTCATCTTTAGCAGGTTCAGTTTCAAGTCCCATAGTTATCCTATGTAATTTAGATTTCCTTAAGTGAATTGTCATACGTGATTTCCACTCAAGTTAAATATATGGAGTTTGGATGGGCACATTTGTTTGATCCATGATGAAGAAATGCAGAGAAGAAATGCTGAAAAGAAGAGAACACAACCAAGACAACCCCCCCTTTTCACTCAATCAAAAAACCCTCCCAAGAAAATATGATTTGGCACTTTATATTAGTGAGTTTACAACTGGCACTAGCAAGAAATACTAAGTGGTCTTGGTTTCAATGCATTACAAAACCCTCACAAAGAGCATATACTGAAAATACAATTTTGGCACAATACCCAGAGAAATAAATAGTACCACTATGATCTACTCAAAAAATCATGCACTTTCAAAAAAAGAATTGCCTCGATATGAGGTCATATGTGAAAGTTATGATCCTCTGAAGTTCCCAAAACAAGAACTATGTAGTGTCATGACTGAAAATTTGTAATTTCTAAAAATTCTTGTATCAAAATCAAAAAATATTTGCACTAGTGCATAGAGCACGAAAAAATAGCTAAAATCAAAAAATATTTCATGGGAAATGGAGTCCATATGAGCAAGAATGGAGCCGTTGAAAACTGCAACTACCAATGGAGAGGGGTCCTACTGTAGCTTTCTGAGTGTGTTTCTGCAAAATATATAGACTGGATGCAAAAACTAAAACATAACCTGATGGTTTTTCGATGCTACGAACAAAACCCAAAAGGGATTTTTCTTGCTGATGTACAGAAGATGTGCATCCAGTGTAAACAAAATGCCTTTAGTTACAAAAAATGACCCCAGCAACCAAAAAATGACATGAAAAGGTTGAATCAGCTACCTAAGATAAGTAATGGCATATCGAAACCTGCAATATTGATTGAAAACACCAAATATATAACTTGGTTGTCAGATTTGAGCTTGAAACCTCGGTTCCTCAACTGTGTATGAGGATCTCTAATTTCGGTGAAATGAAAGCCAAATATGACTTTTGCAAGCCTCCTGGATGCGTGGGAACAACTGGAAATACTCTCAGTATAACCAAAAATACTGCAATCACCTAGATTTCATAAAAGACATGTGCAAACCCCAGAGATTAAAAAAGTTTTTGTCAAACTTTTCTGATTGTCAAGATCATCTGAAGATGCAAGAGAAGAGGCTACTAGGTTTTTCAAAAAACTGTAATAAGATTTATGAGCCCCCTCGAATCTCTCAAATAAGGAAATGAAAATCTATCCTTGCACATAGAATAACTCTGATACCATGTTAGAATCTGAAAAGATTAATTTAACCTAGAAAACTAGTGCAAATGAATAGATATTAAACTATGAATACAAATGATACAAAATCAAAATAACAACATAGAGTTAGTCTCTAAGAGAGAAATGCAAATGCTAGAAGTAAAATAGCATTAAGAGGATGCAAAAGCAAAAGATACAAAATACAAGCTAGGTAGTATGTTTATATAGACCAGGGAGAGGGAGGGGGTAGCAACACTGACCAATGAAGAGCAACCATCTATCGGACTAAAGATAGCAAATTATCTTCCCAAGATAGCTAATGGATGCTCACATGTAAAAAGGTGACACCTCGCAACCACTCACCTAATAAGACATGCTTTATTAACCTAAGTGAGATTAATAGAAGTGTAGGAAAAGCCTATGAATATAGGGAAAAAATAAATAACCCACTAGGAAATAAAAACCTACACTAACAATGGTAAACTAGTCAATGGATAGTACATAGAGGATTTTTCATTTTGATAGGCTAATTGAAGATGATAAGGCATTATGAAAGAAAAATAAGATAGTATAAATATATGAATCACTAGTGCTATGGTTGTGAATAGTTTGAATTGTGACATTTCTTGGTAGAATGTTTATGGTCTCTAATCCCTTTTTAATGCTCAAAAAAGGTGTGTAATGCCTGCCCATATAATCACATACAAGTGGGCAAACACACATGCAACTATTTCTTTTTAAATCATAATAACATTACCAAGAGTTAAGAAACATATAAATGACTATAATTAAATTACCAATGAACTTAAATACAACCCATACCTAATTTATTCATACCATAGATAATTTTAATGACATTAAATTGTCTAACACTTCAATTGATATTGGTTAATTTAATATGATAAATTTTCTATAAATATAATACAATCATCTTTTATATAAATTTCTTTAGGAACCTAAACAATTGGTTTAGATAAAACAATATAGATAAATTTGAAGAATTTATTATGAAACTTTATAATACTTTTGCAGTAGGAATAAATCCATATTTTTCTCTTAGGTTTATTAAAGGAAAACTATATAATTATATTAGTAAGACTAGGTTGGTTATCATGCAATGTGGACCACAAACCCTTAGATTGGAGCAACCTATGCATTTTAATCTTGCAAGTATGGTAGCTATGAGGAGTTAAAAGTTCAAATGAATCAAGAGTAGCCATGCCAACAAATACACCAAAAGAAAGCAAAATAGATACCAAACTGATACAATCAGGTCTGAAACCTCCAAGATATCAAAGATAATAGAAAATTAACCCTCTTGAAATTGATTTCACCTTTCCAAGATCTAAAAAAGTTCAAGATGCAAAAAGCATGTACCTGAGGAAAAGTGCACGGAGGAAAAATATAAGCCCCTGAGGGGTGATTGGTGGTGGGTTCCCCTGCCACAAGCCTCCACCAAGAGCAAAGTCACTAGCCAGGTAAGAGGGGCTATCCACTTCCACAAGCTTCACATGAGCCTTTATAAGAACTTCACATACACAATGTGAGTGCTGGGATATATAAAGCCCAAAAACACTCTTGCTCAGCGAATGTGGGACTAAAGTCCCTCAACTTCACCAAAAATACAATGATGATATGATTCCTTCAATAAAAATATATCTTGACAATAATCGACTCCGAGCTAGTGAATATGCCTCCTCTGCAACCACCACTGGAAAATCCACTCATGTCAAGATAGAAATGAAGGCAAAAGTCACACTCACTTGGAAAAGATTGAGGAAGAATATTGGCAAAAAGGGTGACTTTGAAATTTAACAAATTTCAAATGCCAACCAAAAAAACCCCACTAAATAAATGATTTCAGACTTCGATGGAAACTCTCAACAGAAGAAGGTGCGGGTTGAGGGCTTTGATATCATGTTGGTGTTATCCACCTCCCAGGAGCACAACCTACAAAAAATAATCTTCACAATATGAGAGAAGCAAAAAACTTTTCACCAGAATGATGAAAATATTAATGAGATTCAAAAAAATATTTATAAATGTACAATATATAGGTGTGTTCAGGAATTGGTAGGTAAAAACTACCCAAACGGTAAACTACCTAACTATTAAATTATTTATTGGTTGCCTAAGTAAACATAAGCAAACATAAATAGGTAAAACCCTATTTACTCCAACAATATACAAATTTTTATCCATTGAATCTAATCTTGATTAAAACCAAACTTCTCTAAGATGGCCAACAAGAAATCTCTATTTACCTGATCATAGACTTATCTTATATCCAACTTGATTATCGTTCTTTCTACTTTGCTCCTCTTTACTGTGTTTATGGATTTATGTGTAGTGATTGAGTGTAAGTCTACTTTTTTCCTTTGAGATGATATGTGGTAGATATTCCTTCAGCCTATTGGCCATTGCCTTAGAAATACTTTTATATATTGTATTGCATAGTGATATCAACTTGAAGTCATCCATTGATTCTACTACACTATTTCTGGGAATTAGAGCTACAAATGTATTATTTAGGTCTTTTAACATTGTTGTCTTCTTCCTTGATTCTTATACTATCATAAATAAATCTATCTGAATGATGCTCTAGAATTTCTAATAAAAAAGGGAGAGAAACCATCTAGTTCGATTGCTTTGTCAGGGGCAAGTTGGAATGCTACCCTCTTGACCTATTCCTCTATAAATTATTTTTTAGAACTGCATTCTTCTCTTGATCCATAATGTATGGGATTCTTCTCAACACTTCATCTCTTATCTGGTCATTTATATGATCCTCCTTATTCAAAAGCTCCTTAAAATAGTCCACTGCAACCTCACTAATTTCCTCTGGGCTATTGACCACTATGACATTGTTATCCTTGATGAATGAAATTCTATTCCAACTCCTTTTGACTTTGGTTGTACTATGATAGAATTTTGTATTCTTGTCCCACTCCATGAGCCAACATTCCTTGGATTTTTATCACCAAAAGATCTCTTCCCTAGACAATAATTCATCATATCTCTGTTTCAATTCCTTTTCTTTCATAAATCTATCCTGGTCCATGTTGTGAGATAGAATATATTCATTAAGTTCTGTCATATCTGTTTCCACTTTGATTTTTTCTTTGAAGATGTCCTTAAAGTGTGATTTATTATATTCCTTGAGTTGAATCTTTACAAATCTCATCTTTTTCCAAATTTTGTATAATCTTCACCCTTTAATATGTGGTGCCTGTGTCCACCATGATTTTATCCTTTCTTAAATCTCTAGGTCCCTCAACCACATTTTTTTGAATTTAAACGATGTATCTAACCCGAGCTAAATTGGATAGTGGTCAGACCTAGATAGAGGGAATATGGAAGTTTCATATAGTACTGACGATGTCTGTAGTGCCCCTCTAGTTTCACCTTGTATGTGCTAGTGGTCGGACTATGAAGCATGAAGATGAAGGTAAAATAGTCAGAATACTTAGGGTATGTTGGACAAGTTGAAGGTAGGTTTATTGTTTTGATGTAGTTGATGACACTCATTGATGGTTATTATGATGGCACTATTGATATTTATGAGTAATACATTATGCTTGTGATGTGATCATTTATGGGTTAATTGATTATGTAGATTAGTTTAGTATGTGATTTATGCTACTATTTGATGATGTCTTATCAGGTTGTTTATGAACTTGGTTAATCTGGATATTTTTTATGTGTTTTGTGAAGGGACAGTGTAGTATTACTCATGTTGCGTACCCTACTACGTTGTGATTCCCTATCATAGTGTGCATGTTGGATGATTTATATATGTTGTATTCGACACTTTTGTTTGCTGCAGGATTGCAGGTACTAGGCATCGACTCCACTTAAATTGGCAAGTCTGAGCATGCCTTTACACCATTGGATAGTTGGGATGGGAGATAACATGGGGTTCCCTCTGTCATCCAATGTCTTCTGTTTGTCGTCATCCATGTATTTCTAGTCATGGGTATAGTTGTCACTTAGTTGGTACTTGTCCTCAAGGGTTGGTCATCCTTTGGTATGTGGTTGTTATTGTTTTTTTATTGTAGTTTAAGGTTCATTTTATTGAACTTAGTGACCAAGGTATTAAGTTGTTGATTATAGTCGTTTGGTTCATTTTATAGAATAAGTGATCTATGTGTATAGATGTGTTGATGTTTGATCATTTTGGTTATATAGTCAATGTGTATTTGTTGGAGATTTATTAATTGTTATAATAATAATAATAATAAGTTTATATATATACATCAATATTAGTTATTTAATTAATGTAGAAAATTGAGAATATTAATTAGTTGATTCTTATATTAAATTAAATTAGTAGCTATGAAAGATAGCAATAATAATAATATTGTTAATATTTAGTATTTTATTGAGTTTATCTGACATGTGAGATTTTATTTTATTTTTTCATTAATTTATTGTTGGAGTGGGTTGTTAGAAATATGAAAATTATTCCTATTAGTGGTATTTATAGTTAATAGTAATAATGATAATAAAATTATTGAATCAATTATTAATATTTAATACTTTAGTAATTGATTAAATTTTGGGCTGGAAGATATTATTTTGATATTGTCATTAATTGTTTTGAGGAAGTGTTTGCTGGAAATAATTTTCAAGATTTAAAAATATCCTAGATAGTGGTGGTAGAAATGCATTTCAAATTTTGGATAGTGGATGTGAGTAACAAAAGATTGGGGGATTTAGGAATTTATTATCCTAGTCTATTTTTGGTTTTGGGAAGATTATTAAAGGGGACCACTGAAAATTTTGGAGAAAAAATACACAGAAGGATTGGGAAGAGGAACAAATCAGGGAAGAAGACTCAGAAGTTTAATTTTAATCTGGGTATGTCTATTGTTAAATAGAAACTCTCTTTCTCTCTCTCTCTCTTTCAATTGTTACCTGTCTGTAATCCATGGTTGCAAGTGGTTAGTTAAGAAAATGACTTTAAATCTGCCTTAATCTAACCCTCCTGTTGCCTTATGTTTTGAGATAATCTTGCACATCAATTTTTCCCCACTGTGGTCTTCACATTGGCAATTCGACAATAGTACTCTAGCAATGTTCACTCTTATTGAAATCAACTTTCTTCTATCAATGGCTTCATGCCAATCAATGCCTGTTGAATAATTTTATTTTATATCTGTAATTCTCCTTTATTGGACATCTATTCTGGAGGGTGAATATTTCTATTTGCCTCTAAAAATACTTCACAGCAGATGGTCATTAGTGCTTTCAATCAAACCATTTCATCTGATTTTTCATGCTATTTGTTCAAGACCCGTGAGTGCCTGCAATGATGTGACCAATTAAGATAAATTTTTATCTAAACTCTCAATCTTCTCTTCTCCTTGGCTGCAATTGTATGACTTCCTTATGCACTGATTAATGCCTAGAAACACATTTAAAACTTAACATATCTGATATTATGAAGGTAGGATGAAACATCTTAGAAATTCAATTGTTCTTCTTTAAAACCCCTTACAGATCCCTCTTCCCCAGGCATCGATGTATGACCTCCTTATGCTGGGTTAATGTCTAAAATGGCATTCAAAACCCTGTATTTCTGATGCTCTAAAGTTAGTAATAGGAATGTAGATTTATTATTTTTAAATTTTTACACTTTCTACTTAGGTAATCTCCTCCCCTCAGGCATGTCATATGGCTGTACGATGCTAAGGGGAGGGCTCCTTTTGGAATATCTTTCCTTTGCCTAAATCCTCAACCTTGCTTATGCATTTAAATTGAGATCTATACATTTTTTTTACCAAGAAATTTTCACCTGACAATTTATTTTATGCTGATTTCTTCCATTCTCTTAGCAGTTGTACGGCTCTGAGAAGACTTCTGAATTCTTGCCTGTAAAAATTATTAATTGTTGCAAGAAATTTTAGGGGAATCAAGGAATTTCATATTTGGATTTTAGTGATATAAACAATGAAATTCTTTTACCTGTTTATAACTCTTTGATATTCTTCATCTATCTTGGATCACCGTACAGCTGGGGCTTCCTTATGGCAATAGCTTGAAACATAAACCATTGTTGAAGCAAATTGTAGGTAGATTCACTAGGAAACAATGCAATTTCAGAACCTTGATCAAAGCATTTGTTTATTTTATCTGATATGAAATTCTTCTGAACCTTTGTCTTTCGACAAATTTCCAAAGAATCTGGCAATGGTTTACTTAGATCAATCTCCACACAGATACGAGCATAAGAAAAAACCTTCTTATCAAGGGTATTTTGTGCAATGGCAGCCGGCTTCCCCAACAATGTTGTAATCTGTTGTAAAATATCCTCTCTCCAAAACTCCAAAGGAAGCCATGGCAGGTGGACCCAGACATGAACCCTTGAGGGAAATTCTTCTGAAGAATTAAATCCCACATGCCAGGGCTTAATGAACAAAACTACATGACTGTAAAAATAGGGCCCTCCCTCAAAAACCCAATTCCAATATGAGATGCAAGAAAAATAAACCAAGAAATAACCATTCACGGCTATCATAATATCCATATCTCCCTCTATCTGCCAGGACTGATGAAACCTAGAATCCAAAGCCAATAAAGAAATACGACTTCCAAGGAACTTGCAAATCAGAACATGATGGCTCCAATAAGATATATCCTCCATGACCGATTCGGGAGAAATAACCAAAACAGGATGATCTTGACTCCACGGCAAACACCCATTGACTTTCCTTGGTCTGGAACCCTCACCCACATAGAAAGGGTTAGACGGTTGTACATGATTATCTGAAGATGATTCACCATGAGGGGCACAACCCCAGTAACAACCAGAGCGTTAGATAGTCCTTGAACGATGTCTATTCCTACACAGAAACCAAAACTAGATAACCCAAAGCCCCACCACAAATCGCAGCAAACCCCAACGAAAACTTGCACCAGCACAGTAGAGAATGGTCAAAAACAAAGCAAAGCTAAAGGAAAATAGAAAAGAAGAAGCGCGGGGAAGGGCAGAACCCTAACGTAGACCTTCACAAACCCTCATCACTGCTCCTCCTACAATGGTTCAGTTTTAATATAGTTCATCACCAGTAATTTTGGGTTAATCTATAAAAAGAAGGTATAGTAGTTTTGTAGACTCTCCGTAAGTATAACAGTAATTTTGTAGATTCTATATTTTTTATTATTTTATAAAGACAAATGTTTCTATCATATTTAATTAAATAATTTTGCAAGGTGAAACAAACTACCCCTTTCCATGTTAAAAATGAAGGTAATTCTATAAATTTTTACTTTTTCTTTGTGCCATGTCTTTTCTTAAACAAAAATATAATTTTAATGTTTTCTTATTTAAACAAAAATATAATTTTAATGTTTTTTTATTTAAGTTTTTAATAAGTATATGTTTAATTTCTATATAATTTGATCCAAAAAAATATAACCTGTGAGCTCACATAAACTGTGTATTCAATCATCCTCAGAGGACAAGAAAGATTTGGTTGATATGACAATGGAGATAATAAAATACTATTTATTTGAGTTACTTGGCTCATCATTTACTAGCTTGTGTTTTGACAGTAAATCTACCATCTACTATTTCTATCATTTTTAATTTTACTGTTTTTATTTAAGTTTTTAATATGTATATGTTTAATTTCCATGTAATTTGATAAAAAAAAAAATTAATTAGTAAACTTACATGTAAAAATTTGGCTAGATTATACATTTGTAGCAAACTGCCCCATTCAATCATCCGTGGATATGACAATGGAGATAATAAAATATTATTTATTTGATTTTCAAAATAGTTACTTGTCATTTACTTGAAGTAATTCCACCATCTACTATTATGCCATTTATTACCTAGAACCAACCTTTAGTTGCTTATCCAAGGGTAAGCTAAAACCTTTCTATTGGTTTGTTTTGCTTTTGATACAACAGCTTCAAAATTCTAAAAATTTGTTTCCAAGATAATCTAGTTTAATCAATCTATTATTATTATTGGGTTATTCAATTGAAATTATGTGCTTGGTTTTAATCAATTTTGAGATTAGGAGCTTTAGATTTTAAGGAGCTACATAAGTTTGTTTTTCCTTCCTTTCCAAAGTTAAGAGGAGCACATATTTTAGTTGTCTAATTTATTTGACATCAATTTTGAAACTGGATGAATTCAGTTATTAATCTAAAGTCATGGAAAGTGGTTTTTAGTTGCCAACTAATTCTAATAGTTTGAAATAACATAATCGGAAAGTGGCTTTTAGTTGCCAAGAATTCTAATAGTTTGAAATAACATAATCATGAGAAAGTGGCTTTTAGTTGCTAATTAATTCTAATAGTTTCATGTCAACTTGGAAAGTCCATGATTCTTTTCAATTTTATCCAGCTTTCACAAAATTCTCTTTTGAATCAGCATGACTGCTTTTCACGAACCAACAATGCATCATTTAGACAGGGACTACAGGTACTTTGCAGGCCTTGATATCAACATGCAAGTATAAAGCATCTGGAGAAAAATTATAAAAGAGTTTACAAAATATAAATAATAAATAATAATAAAAATGCACAATCCACAACCCGCAAAAACAAATGAAAATGAAAAAAAAAAATTTGGTTGATGTAGGATAGCAAATAAATTAGGGGTGCTCCTCCATCAAACGTCCCCAGTAAAACGACAGGCAGATCGAGAAAAACACTAGTTGTTTGAAGAAAATTCCTTTCCAACAGAGGAGGGATCTCCAAAAAATAGTGCATGGATGGCTTTGAGAAGCCGCTTGGTGTTTCTACAAAAGCCCTTAAACCCATGACTGGTTTTGTGCCGCTGGTACTTCTGCAGAGTTCCCGGAGTGGTGTATGCCACTTCTGAGTGTTGATGATATGAAGTGCTGGGTGCTGCTATTGATTGGAAAGGACCATTACAAAATTAAGGAGACTAATTGCTAGGCAAATTGAATTCTTTATAGGCTGGCGTTTCCCAGGCTTCTTTTAGACAGTGAACGTGGACGTTGTAGCTTCTGGAGACATAAGCCCATCCGCAGGTTCTTTGACCACACAGTTCATAGGGATTTGATGACAAGTGTTTGGAGAGACGAGAGTATCGGAGGAGTTTGTGCGTGTTTTATAAGATTTCATTCTTAAAAAAAAAAAATAAACATTAAATATATTTCTTATTCTTGGTATTTTATTGACATATTTATTGTGGCATTCTCTATTTTGAGAGTTTGGAATTAAAAATTAATTAAACTGTGCAAATAAAAAAGAGCTTTGGAATTAAAAATTAATTAAATTGTGCAAATAAAAAACAGCACCAGCACAGGAAATATCTCAAGCATTGCACTTCCATCCTCTACAGAGACTTCTCCATATTTGAAAGATGGATTTTGTAAGTGCACACTTGTTTTTTCCTTTTTTTCTATTAATTTAATTTATTGATTAATAATAGTTATGATTTTTTTAATAATAGTTATGATTTTCTATTTAGGTTTTATAGATTATTAAAAGAATCATAATTATTATTAATCAATAAATTAAATTAATAGAAAAAAAGGAAAAAACAAGTGTGCACTTACAAAATCCATCTTTCAAATATGGAGAAGTCTTTGTAGAGGATGGAAGTGCAATGCTAAGTTTGATATATATATATATATATATCAATTTGATTATTATTATTTTTTTAAAATTGGTTAATTTTTCATAATTAAATTAGTCATGAGTTATGGATAAAATTATAGTGGTATATTTTATGGATTTGATTAATTGTTTTTCTATTTAATTGGTAACTTAAATTAATAGAATTGTTTTTCTTAACTAATCATTTAGTTATTTGAATAAATGGTATTTATATTTTTTTTAAACACAAAGTATAAGAAGACAATTTATTTTATTAAAATTTGTTTTATTTCAAATTTATTAGATTTAACTTATATATTCATTGATATATATATATAGAAGAAAGAAAATCTATACTTATTCTTATAATCTAAAAATATAAGTCTCCAAAATGGATGTTCCCTATTAGGTTTGAACCTCTTCTTCTTCTAAAAATCTAGATCTCTGTAATTCTAGACTCCATACCATAAAATATATATAACTAATTTGTTTCTCTTTAAGTTGCTTATTCTCTATTCTATTCACCTGCATACCAAAACCTCCAAACCCTCCAAAACAAAACTATTCAAAAAATCAAAGTACCCAAAAGCATTGACTATAACCTACAAAACCTCAATAGAAACTTAGCAAAAAAAAAGAAAACCATGAGAAGATTGAAATTTGTATATCCTCTCTATATGTAGACCAAAACCTCCAAACCCTGCAAATCCTAAAATATCCAAAAAAAAATCAAATACCCAAAAGCATTGACTATAACCCACAAATTTTCAAAAGAATCTTAGCAAAAAAAAAAGGCGCAGAGGAAAAACCATGAGAAATTGAAATTTGTACATCCTCTCCTACATTGGCCAAAATAATTAAGAGAAAATAAAAAGATAAATGAGATAGAAATTTTTTTACGCTATGTTTTATACAAGTTTAAAATAGTAATAGTAAATTGCTTTATTAACTCCTAAAATGTAGCCAACTTGGTCTTTTAGTGGAGTTAACATGTTTTATTATTATTATTTTTAAATTTTAATTGTTGCCTTTTAATAAGTTGTACTCATAGTGGTATATGATTATGTTTAGAAATAAATATTTCTTTACTTTTAATCTTCATTATTATTATTTCCATGATTTATTTTAGTTTAAAGTTTTTATTAAATTTTAATGTGAGGTTTTGATTTTATTTATTATGTTCTATTAAGATAGGAGTAATGGATTTAATTATTGTATTAAATGGGTTTGTTTATCATCTTAAAATACCATAGAGGAATATATTTAATTATAGGATTTATTTATAATTAAAAATTTTAGTTATAATAAGGGCTAGGGTTAGGTTGAGAATTAGAATTAAGTTCAAGATTAGTCTGAAAATTAGGGTTAAAGCTAAAATTAGATTTAGAAATAGGGTTATTCTTAGTGTTAGAATTGGAATTTAGGGTTAGGGTTAGAGTTAGAATTATGGTTACAATTAGAGTTAAGGTTAGTATTAAAGTTCGGGTTAGATTTTGAATTATGGTCACCATTAGGGTTAGAGTTAGGGTTTAAATTAGAGCTATGCTTAAGATTACATTTTAAATAGTGTGAGAGTTAGAATGAGAATTGGGGTCAAAAGTAGGGTTAGGGTTAGGGTCAAAATTAGGGTTAGGGATAGAAATAAGGTCAGGGTTAGGGTTAGGGTTCATATCAGTGTTAGAATTAAATTTATGAATAGAAGTAGGGTTAGAATTATGAATCAAATCAGTGTTAGAATCAAGTTTATGGTGAGGGTTAGAATTATGAATAGAATCAAGGTTAAGTAGATCTAGGGATTGAATTAGGGTTAGGGTTAGAATTACTATCAGGATTAATGTTAGGGTTAGGGTTATAGTTATGATTTTGGTTTAAATTAGACGTTAGGGCTACAATTAGGATTAGGGTTCAGATCAATGTTAGAATTAAATTTAGGAATAGAATTGGGGTTAGAATTATTAATCAAATCAATGTTAGAATCAAGTTTATGGTGAGGGTTAGAATTATGAATAGAATTAGGGTTATAATTATGAATAGAATTAAGGTTATGTAGATCTAGGGGTAGAATTAGGGTTAGGGTTACAATTACTATCAGGATTAACATTAGGGTTAGGGTTATAGTTACAATTTCAGTTTAAATTAGAGGTTGGGGCTATAATTAGGGTTAGGGTTCAGGTTTAATTTAGAATTAGGGTTACAAATAAGGTTAGTTTTAGGCTTGGGGATAGAATTAGGCTTAAGGTTAGAATTAAGGTTATCGTTAGGGTTAAAATTATGCTTAGAACTAGAGTTAGGGTTAGCATTACTATCAGAATTAAGGTTAGGGTTAGGGTTAAGGTTTAGGTTAGAATTAAGGTTAGGGTTAGAATTAGAGCCAAGGTTAGCATTATTGTCAGGATTAATGTTAGGGTTATCATTTCAATTTGGATTGAATTACAAGTTAAGGATACAATTAGGGTTAGGGTTATTGTTAGGGTTAGAATTAAGGTTAGGAATACAATTAGCATTATTATTAGGGTTAGAATTATGGTTACAATTACAGTTATAGTTAGAATTAGTGTTAGAATTAGGGTTAGGGTTAGGGTTTAGCTTAGTATTGAACTAAATGTTAGGGTTAAGTTTAGGGTTGGGTTAGAATTATACTTAGAATTATGGTTAGTATTAGGGATACAATTAAGGTTAGGGTTCTAGTTACATTTAGGGATAACATTAGATTTATGGTTACAAATATAATTAACAAAAAATAGGGTTAGGGTTAAGGATTAAATTAACATTATCAATACAATTACGGTTAGAGATAGAATTAGGGTTTGGGTTAGAATTAGGGTTAAGTAGATCTAGGGATAGACATAGGGTTAGGGGTACAATTAGGGTTAGGGTTATAATGAGGGTTATTGTTAGGGTTAGAATTATGACTAGAATTAGGATTATAACCTTTACCTTAACTATATTTATAAACAAAACCCTAATTCTAATCTAACCTTGGTTCTAACCCTAACCCAAATCCTAATTGTAATCATAACCCTCAATTTAACCCTAATTCTAATTCTAACCATAAATAGATGATTACACTTAGCATTGATTTATAATCCTAAACCTATATCTAACCCTATTTATAAGCCTTATAGCATAAACCAATCCCTAAACAAAACCATAACTCTAAATCTAACCTTCATTTGAACCTTAACAAATAATATAATTAGGGTTAAGACCTTTACGGTTAGGGTTAGTTTAGTATAAAATATGCCAAGAAATATATTTAATATATGATTATACTTATTATATACATTATAATAATTATGCATTATATATAATTATAAATATTATATAATATTTTATAATAATATAACCTATGTTATAATATTATATTATATAATATAGTTAGAATTATGTTTGTGCTCCGGATGCTACTAGTATATCTATATTTTAAAAAATATATCTAAAGTATGCCTAGAGATATCCTTCTCGAGGCACCTATTTTTTAATCAATTTACTACACATAGATGAAAATAGGTGCCTCAAGAAAGATATCTCTCAACATACTTTAGATATATTTTTAAAAATATAGGTATACTAGTATAGGGTACAATTACAACATTATATCCATGGAACCAGACACGCAATTTCACAATAAGAGATTAGACTGAGATCGCAATGAGTTTTTCCATGTCGTGCAAGCGTATTTGGTGCGGCAGCATCTATCGGAAGTGTCTCTCCAGCAGACTGGATGCACTCATGTAAAAATATCAAACCTACAGAAAGTTCATATCACGCGCTAAGTCATTTCCGTCTCCTTTTCGTCGTTGCTGCCATTTTTCTTCGTCTTGATTAACAATGCTTTCTAGCTTCATAGACTAGTCCGATTACATAGTTTCGTAGTTCCATCAATGCCCATTCCACGTCCTGTTACCATGGGAAAATATCAGACTTGACATTCGTGGTTGGTGCTATTTGTTTTCATCTATACGCGGGAATGACTCGAATCTCACCTCTTTACGACCTGGCGCAACCGGGCAGCGTCTCTAATTAAGATATCTATGCTAGTGGTATATAATTGAAATTCTTTATATATATATATAGTTTTTACTAAATCTTTCATAATTAAAATTCTAATACTATATAACACTTATCATTAACATATATTTCTTTCCTAATCCTCTATAAAATATATTAAAATATATTACATATCATTTAGAAAAATTAAAATTAAATACAAATTTGATATATAATAGAAATTCTTTATAATCTTAATTAAAATATATATATTAATTGATTGTGCAAAAAACAAAATAAAACTTAATAAAATAATTTATTTCTTTTTAAAATATATTTTAATTTTTAAAAATAAATATATTAAATTTATTATGGTGAAAAAAAGAAAATTAAATTGATGACTCTACACTAAAAACTATAAAATATATTGCACTTACCATTGGAATAAGGTTGTTGAATATACTTTGCTCCTTTTTATTTCATGTGATAAATCCCTAATAAAACATAGTTTAATAAAATTTAATTTATATCATATAAATAAAAAGGAGCAAAATATATTCAATAATTAGACAAGTTATATTTTATAGATTTTACTATGGATGCATCAATTTAATTTTATTTTTGACATAATAAATTTAAACTTTTTTTTAGTGGCTCATGTTTTATAAAGTAATATTTTATAACATTATATTTTATTAGGGTTTCATTTTATTACATATAAAATAACATTTTTTATAAATTTAGAACTCTATAAATTTAGTTCTAGAAAAATCTTTGTTAAAAGTGAGGACTATAAATTCTAAACCTATATAGTTGAGTGAATTCTAAACCTAATAAACTATAGTGCCATAAATTTATAATAAATAATTCTAGTGTTATAAATTTATAATAAATAATGTTTGATTGGTTTACTATGTGTATATATGTTTTATAGATTTTACTATGCATGCATAATTTAATTTAATTTTATTTTCTAAATAATAAAATTTAATTTGCTTCCTTTTCACATGTTTTATAAAAATAGAGTGTAGTAAAGTAATATTTTATGACATTATATTTTATTAGGGTTTCATTTTATTAGATATAAAATAACATTTTTTTTATATATTTATGACTTTATAAATTTAGTTCTACAAAAATCTTGGTTAAAAGTGGATGCATCAATTTAATTTTATTTTTGACATAATAAATTTAAACTTTTTTTTAGTGGCTCATGTTTTATAAAGTAATATTTTATAACATTATATTTTATTAGGGTTTCATTTTATTACATATAAAATAACATTTTTTTTATAAATTTAGAACTTTATAAATTTAGTTCTAGAAAAATCTTTGTTAAAAGTGAGGACTATAAATTCTAAACCTATATAGTTGAGTGAATTCTAAACCTAATAAACTATAGTGCCACAAATTTATAATAAATAATTCTAGTGTTATAAATTTATAATAAATAATGTTTGATTGGTTTACTATGTGTATATATGTTTTATAGATTTTACTATGCATGCATAATTTAATTTAATTTTATTTTTTAAATAATAAAATTTAATTTGCTTCCTTTTCACATGTTTTATAAAAATAGAGTGTAGTAAAGTAATATTTTATGACATTATATTTTATTAGGGTTTCATTTTATTAGATATAAAATAACATTTTTTTATATATTTATGACTTTATAAATTTAGTTCTACAAAAATCTTGGTTAAAAGTGGGGACGATAAATGTAAATGTATATAGTTGAGTGAATTCTAAACCTAATAAACGGTTACAATAAATAATCTTTGATTTTGAGTGAGTTCTAAACCTAATAAATTATAGTGCCAGGTAATATATATTTTTGTATAGGATTTAATATAGTGCCCTAAAATAAAATTTAGGGTTTGTATAGGGTTTAATATAGTGCCCTAAAATAATATTTTATAAATTGGGGTTTTATTTTAAGATTTTCAACACTATATGTATATATGTTTTGATTAATGCAAAAGTTACAAACTTTGGGTTAGTTGTTTACATATATTTTTAAAATAATAAAGTCTTAATCTATATTAGAAATAAAAGAATTAGTTAATAAAACCCAAAAAAATTCAAACCCTAATTAAATTAAATTACATATTATACAACACAATATGAAATGATTCTTGATTTTACCACTTCTTGTTTTTTTATTTTTGGTTCTTTTGGAAGACTTTCAAACACACACACACACACATGTTTCATTTGTGGGCTATTTTTATTTTTATTTTTCTAAAATTGTTTTTCTTAACACACTCAAGCCATTTCATCCCATGCTGCCACTGTAGGTTACACCTCTTGACGTAATAATTTTTGAAAATCATAAATATTTATTGTGGGTTATTTTTTTATTTTTTTAATATGGTATTTAATTTTGTAGAAGAATAGGATTGTTAATGGGTGTTACATGTAGTATGATAGTGTAATTATGGAGTGATTAGGCATGTGATTTTGATAATGAGATTTGATATCCATGAGACATGGATTTTAAAGTTGAGGATCTAGAGATTGTTTGATTAATCACTTCACATGATTGATGGGTTTGAGGACAAAGGGTGGGTAGGTATTTGGTATGATCAATAGAATGCTCTTCATGAATAATGCTTGTTGGTATGTCCTAGTGTATGTAATGGCTTCATCCGAAGAAACTCAAAGGAGCAAAAGAGCCATTAGGTGGTAGAAGAAGGAAGGATAGGGTTGGTAGAGAGAAGATGATTCAGGACTTTATAGCCTACATGGAAAGGGAAATAAAATCTTGCACTCAAGAATGTGGTGTTTTGAATTTGGGAATTGACCAAAGATATGGATAGGTTGTCAAGTGTAAGGATTAGGATAATAATGACTCAACTCTTTCTAGACCCAAGCGGGTTAATGGGATAATAGAACATGTTTGATGTGGTGCAAGTAGTTAGATGTGCATCGATGCTCTCTATGGGTGGAAAAACTTTTGTACTCCATGACATAAAGATGTAGAGAACTAGGAAAAGACTTTCTTCAGTTATCAGTTAGGCCACCTCCATGAATTGAGTGAGAACATATGCAAACTACACCAAGTGGTTATGGAGGTGGATAGGTATTTAAAGGTAAATTTATCCACTATTGTTATGATGAGGTTGTCAAAGTTTTGGCTCAAGTCTTGAATGAAGATTGTAAAAGATGTGACTATGGGTTGGGGAATATAGTGGGGTTCTATAATTTGCCTCCCTCCCTAATTTTGGTGATGTCTATAAATGACATGATGATATAAGATTTTGTAGGGAGGGTAGTAATTTTTCATCCCTTTAGAAAAACCAAATATGGTTGTTAGAATCTGAAAAGATTAATAACCTAGAAAACTAGTGTAAACAAATAGATATTAAACTATGAATGCAAATGATACAAAATCAAAATAACAACATAGAGTTAGTCTCCAAGAGAGTAATGCAAATGCTAGAAGCAAAATAGCATTAAGAGGATGTAAAAGCAAAAGATACAAAATACAAGCTAGGTAGCATGCTTATATAGACCATGGAGAGGGAAGAGGTGGCAACACCGACCAATGAGGAGCAACCATCTATCAGACTAAAGATAGAAAAGTATCTTCCTAAAATAGATAATGGATGCTCACATGTAGGAAGGTGACACCTCGCAACCACTCACCTAATAAGACATGCTTTATTAACCGAAGCGAGATTAATAGAAGTGTAGGAAAAACCTAGGAATATAGGAAAAAAATAAATAACCCACTAGGAAATAAAAACCTACACTAACACCCCCCCCATAAGCGAAGCTTAGGTGGATGTAGAAATGGGTCCCAACAAATCAAGTCTGATGAGGTACCCATGTACATAAAATTCCCCCCAAAGAGAGGGAAAAGCCCCCCCCAAAATAGAGAGAGAAGAGACCCCCCAAAGTAGAGAGAGTCAGGACTCTGAGTGAGAGGAACAAGCCCCCCTAGAAGATGAAGCATCCCACACCCCCAGCAAATCTCACAAATCAAAGAACTTGCTCTCAGTGAAGGGTTTGGTGAAGATATCAGCAACTTGCTCAGAAGTTGGATAGTAGCAAAGGTCGATAACATGCCCATGGATGAGCTCTTGGATGTAGTGCATGTGGACCTCTATGTGTTTGGTCCACTAATGATGGACCAGATTCTATGAGATCTAAATGGCACTCTAGTTGTCACAAAATATGACTGATGGCCATCTAATCTGGATACCAAACTCAGTGAGAAGATTTTGAAGCCAAATGGCCTCAGTGGCGGCATTAACAGCCCCCTGATACTCGGTCTCAGTAGAAGATAGAGCAATAGCAGACTGCTTCTTGCTCGACCAACAAAAAAGACCTGAACCAAGTGAGAAGCTATAATCGGAAGTAGACTTACGATCCTAAGAATCACCCGCACAATCTAAATCTATGTAGCCCACCAAGTCAAGCTCAATGCTCGCTACATAGTGAATCCCAAAACTATGAGTACCCTGAATGTAGTGAAGGATCTGCTTGGCTGCTTTCTAGTGCAGCTCATGAGGCTCCTGCATGAATCGAGAGACCATGCCTATAGCATATGAAATGTCAGGTCTCGTATGAGTCAGATAAATGAGACTCCCAACAAGTTGTTGGTACAAAGTTCCATCAACAAGTGGAGAAGAACACCGAGCCTTAAGTTTGACTCCAGAAAGGAAGGGAGTTGGAGCAGGCTTACAGTCAGCCATATGAAACTTCGAGAGAAAATCTAGAGCATACTTGGACTGTGTGATGGTGATCCCCGAAGAAGACTAAAATATCTCAATCTTGAGATAGTAATACAACAAGCCCAAGTCAATCATCAAAATCCTGTCATGAAGGGTAGTTTTGACAGTCCCAATGGTGGATGAAGAACTCCCAACGATCAACAAGTAATCAACATACAGAACCAAAAATAGGAGTGAATCATCCTGCTGTAGAATGTAGACATTGGGATTAGAATTGCACCAAGTGAACCCAACTGATATAAGGAAGGAGTCCATCTTGGCATACCAGGCTCGAGGAGCCTATTTGAGGCCATAGAGAGTCTTCTGAAGATGGCACACAAGTGAAGAATCCTAAATGAACCCCTATGGCTGCTCCATGTAAATCTCCTCCTGAAGGTCACTGTGAAGAAAAACACTCTTCACATCCATCTGTTGTACTTCCCAACGATTGGTTGTAGCAATGGCAAGAATAAGTTGGATGGAATTCATTCGGGCAAATAGAGCAAAAGTCTCAGAGTAGTCAATCATAGGAACCTGGGAGAATCCTTTGGTGACCAAGCGAGCCTTATGCATGTCAACCGACCCATCTACTATAAATCTTGTCTGATAGATCCACTTACATCGAACAAGTTTTCTTCCCTTAGGAAGAGGGACAAGATCCCAAGTGTGGTTCCTCAAGGAACTATACTCCTCCTGCATAGCTGCATCCCACTCAGGAATATGAGAAGCCTCATGAAAAGGCTGTTGATCTGAGGCAGTAGCGATGAAGACATGTGGGGTATCCTGGAACTGTAAATGAGTTTGCCTGGTGTCTGATGGATCCCCAACCTAGTCACCTACAGATTGTAAGATCTGTCTAGCCCAAAGTGGATAGGAAGATGGAGAATCTGGACGAGAATCATCAACCTCTGAATGATGACTAGGAGAGGAAGGAGGTGGGTCCTCTGAATCGCTCTCTACATCAAAAGTGGGGGTAGAAGACTGCTCAAGTGTATTTGACTCATCAAAAGATCTATCATGTATCCCAAATGACTCTAATGTCAAAGTAGAAGGAGTTGGAGTGATAAAAAGTGAGCTCAAAGAGCGCTCCTCAAACTGAACACTCCTCTCAATGAACAACTCATGTGTAGTAGGGTGGAGAAACTGATAACCCTTCATACCATCATGATAACCTACAAATATGCAAGGTCTGCTATGCGGATCCAAGGCCTTGCATTTCTCTACAGGAATGTGGGCCCATGCTAGAGAACCAAAAATTTGAAAGTGCTTAACTGATGGTTTTCGACCACTCCAAGCTTCAAAAGGAGTGATTCCCTTCAAGGCTCAGTGAGGAACATGGTTTTGGATATAACAAGCACCGTTAATGGCCTCTATCCAATACTGTGGTGCAAGAGATTCAGAGTGAATCAAGTAGTTCACCATTTCCTTCAAGGACCTATTCTTCCATTCTGCAACACCATTCTGCTAAGGATTGTATGGAACTGAATGCTGCAAGTCAATCCCCTCCAAAGTACAAAACCTCTCAAACTGATGGTTGACATACTCACCACCATTGTTAGTGCACAAAATTTTGATGGCTTTCTCAGATTGGTTCTCTACTAAAGTTTTGAATTCCTGAAAATGATCAAATACCTCTGACTTTTATTTGAGAAAGTATACCCAAGTATATTGAGAAAAGTCATCAATGAATGTGAGGACATATCTAGCCTTGTTGAAAGAATGATGCTGATGGACCAGCCAAATCACTATGAACTAACTCCAGTATCTGTGAAGCTCTCCATGCCTTACCTTTGTCAAACTTTTCCTTAGGATGCTTACCAAGAATGCAACCTTGGCAAACACCACCTGAAAACTAAACTGAAGGCAACCCTGTGACCATGCTCTACTGGTTGAGCTACTGCAAGTAGTGGAAGTTAAGATGGCCAAACCGCTCATGCCATAATCTAATCACATCATCAGAATGAGTGAGCAAAATAGTCAAAGGAGGATCAAGAACAAAGTGAGAAAATAGATAGAGCCGTGACTGATGATCTGCTCTCCCGACTTCAACTGTAGAACCAGTATGCAACTCATGAATCTCCACTGAATCAGGAGTGGACTCAACCTGCTTGTCTAAACCTATGTGAGTGATCTGGTATACCGATAGGAGATTAGTTGATATTGAGGGCACACAAAAAACATCATGGAATGTGCCATCTCCCACATCAACAGACCCTCTCCCAAACACCTCAACAAGAGTGTCATCACCCATCAAAATAGAAGGCATAATACACGGTTCCAAAGATGAAAGTTCTTCCTTAGATGAAGCCATGTCATGTGAAGCACCCGAATCAAGAACCCAAGTGGATGGTGAAGAAGCAACTTCTACAAGGGCCTTGCCCTTTCCTTTCCCCTTGCTATTTTCTTGTGCCTTGTTAGACCCCTCATTAGAACTCTATTTGATAGACTCAGGAACATTGATATTATTCTTCTCAAGAATGTGTGTCAAGTGATCAATTTGTTTCTTCAAGCACTTATGTTCATCATGACCAGGTCTTTTACAGTAGGCACATTGGACCTTCTCTTTCTTAGGCTTGTCACCCTTAGAGGATTGGATCTCATTAGTTTCTTTTGAAGCAACCGGTATCTGATCCTTCTTCTCCTTGCTATTCTTTTGTTTCTTATCCTTACTATTGTTGTTACTACTTTGTCCTTTTTGTTCTTTTGTGCCTTGGTTGGCAGCCAAGGCATATGACTTAGAGGACTTAAGAGTGCCCATCTAGATTAGCTTGTCCTATTCCTGAGTGAGATTGACAACAAAATCATCTAAAGATGGCATGGTGAATTGAGAACCAAGTGTACCCTTAGAAGCATAGAAGGTAGAAACAAACATAGAATATTCTGAACTTAGTTTAGAGAGAATACTAAGAATCAGTTGTTCATCATTCTTTTCAATTCCACATTGTTTTAACTACAGCCTTAGTGATTTCAATTTAGTGAAGAAATCCTAGATTGTGTTGAAATTGCCTAGACTTAAACTAATTAGTTCATTTTCCAACATATGACCCCTCATTGAATCTTGTGTGCCAAATAGTGTTTCTAGCTGTGTCCATATTTCATTTGGTGAATTCAAAGACTCAATGTGAAATAGAAAATTAGGAGAAACATATAAACACAATGTTCCATATGCCTCATCACATTTTTTAGACCACTTAGGTTTATCTTCATCTTTAGCAGGTTCAGTTTCAAGTCCCATAGTTATCCTATGTAATTTAGATTTCCTTAAGTGAATTGTCATACGTGATTTCCACTCAAGTTAAATATATGGAGTTTGGATGGGCACATTTGTTTGATCCATGATGAAGAAATGCAGAGAAGAAATGCTGAAAAGAAGAGAACACAACCAAGACAACCCCCCCTTTTCACTCAATCAAAAAACCCTCCCAAGAAAATATGATTTGGCACTTTATATTAGTGAGTTTACAACTGGCACTAGCAAGAAATACTAAGTGGTCTTGGTTTCAATGCATTACAAAACCCTCACAAAGAGCATATGCTGAAAATACAATTTTAGCACAATACCTAGAGAAATAAATAGCACCACTATGATCTACTCAAAAAATCATGCACTTTCAAAAAAAGAATTGCCTCGATATGAGGTCGTATGTGAAAGTTATGATCCTCTGAAGTTCCCAAAACAAGAACTATGTAGTGTCATGACTGAAAATCTGCAATTTCTAAAAATTCTTGTATCAAAATCAAAAAATGTTTGCACTAGTGTATAGAGCACGAAAAAATAGCTAAAATCAAAAAATATTTCATGGGAAATGGAGTCCATATGAGCAAGAACGGAGCCTTTGAAAACTGCAACTACCAATGGAGAGGGGTCCTACTGTAGCTTTCTGAGTGTGTTTCTGCAAAATATATAGACTGGATGCAAAAACTAAAACATAACCTGAGGGTTTTTCGATGCTACGAACAAAACCCAAAAGGGATTTTTCTTGCTGATGTACAGAAGATGTGCATCCAGTGTAAACAAAATGCCTTTAGCTACAAAAAATGACCCTAGCAACCAAAAAATGACATGCAAAGGTTGAATCAGCTACCTAAGACAAGTAATGGCATACCGAAACCTGCAATATTGATTGAAAACACCAAATATACAACTTGGTTGTCAGATTTGAGCTTGAAACCTCAGTTCCTCAACTGTGTATGAGGATCTCTAATTTCGGTGAAATGAAAGCCAAATATGACTTTTGCAAGCCTCCTGGATGCGTGGGAATGACTGGAAATACTCCCAGTATAACCAAAAATACTGCAATCACCTAGATTTCATAAAAGACATGTGCAAACCCCAGAGATTAAAAAAGTTTTTGTCAAACTTTTCTGATTGTCAAGATCATCTGAAGATGCAAGAGAAGAGGCTACTAGGTTTTTCAAAAAACTATAATAAGATTTATGAGCCCCCTCGAATCTCTCAAATAAGGAAATGAAAATCTATCCTTGCACATAGAATAACTCTGATACCATGTTAGAATCTGAAAAGATTAATTTAACCTAGAAAACTAGTGCAAATGAATATATATTAAACTATGAATACAAATGATACAAAATCAAAATAACAACATAGAGTTAGTCTCTAAGAGAGAAATGCAAATGCTAGAAGTAAAATAGCATTAAGAGGATGCAAAAGCAAAAGATACAAAATACAAGCTAGGTAGTATGCTTATATAGACCAGGGAGAGGGAGGGGGTAGCAACACCGACCAATGAAGAGCAACCATCTATCGGACTAAAGATAGCAAATTATCTTCCCAAGATAGCTAATGGATGCTCACATGTAAAAAGGTGACACCTCGCAACCACTCACCTAATAAGACATGCTTTATTAACCTAAGTGAGATTAATAGAAGTGTAGGAAAAGCCTATGAATATAGGGAAAAAATAAATAACCCACTAGGAAATAAAAACCTACACTAACAATGGTAAACTAGTCAATGGATAGTACATAGAGGATTTTTGGTTTTGATAGGCTAATTGAAGATGATAAGGCATTATGAAAGAAAAATAAGATAGTATAAATATATGAATCACTAGTGCTATGGTTGTGAATAGTTTGAATTGTGACATTTCTTGGTAGAATGTTTATGGTCTCTAATCCCTTTTTAATGCTCAAAAAAGGTGTGTAATGCCTGCCCATATAATCACATACAAGTGGGCAAACACACATGCAACTATTTCTTTTTAAATCATAATAACATTACCAAGAGTTAAGAAACATATAAATGACTATAATTAAATTACCAATGAACTTAAATACAACCCATACCTAATTTATTCATACCATAGATAATTTTAATGACATTAAATTGTCTAACACTTCAATTGATATTGGTTAATTTAATATGATAAATTTTCTATAAATATAATACAATCATCTTTTATATAAATTTCTTTAGGAACCTAAACAATTGGTTTAGATAAAACAATATAGATAAATTTGAAGAATTTATTATGAAACTTTATAATACTTTTGCAGTAGGAATAAATCCATATTTTTCTCTTAGGTTTATTAAAGGAAAACTATATAATTATATTAGTAAGACTAGGTTGGTTATCATGCAATGTGGACCACAAACCCTTAGATTGGAGCAACCTATGCATTTTAATCTTGCAAGTATGGTAGCTATGAGGAGTTAAAAGTTCAAATGAATCAAGAGTAGCCATGCCAACAAATACACCAAAAGAAAGCAAAATAGATACCAAACTGATACAATCAGGTCTGAAACCTCCAAGATATCAAAGATAATAGAAAATTAACCCTCTTGAAATTGATTTCACCTTTCCAAGATCTAAAAAAGTTCAAGATGCAAAAAGCATGTACCTGAGGAAAAGTGCACGGAGGAAAAATATAAGCCCCTGAGGGGTGATTGGTGGTGGGTTCCCCTGCCACAAGCCTCCACCAAGAGCAAAGTCACTAGCCAGGTAAGAGGGGCTATCCACTTCCACAAGCTTCACATGAGCCTTTATAAGAACTTCACATACACAATGTGAGTGCTGGGATATATAAAGCCCAAAAACACTCTTGCCCAGCGAATGTGGGACTAAAGTCCCTCAACTTCACCAAAAATACAATGATGATATGATTCCTTCAATAAAAATATATCTTGACAATAATCGACTCCGAGCTAGTGAATATGCCTCCTCTGCAACCGCCACTGGAAAATCCACTCATGTCAAGATAGAAATGAAGGCAAAAGTCACACTCACTTGGAAAAGATTGAGGAAGAATATTGGCAGAAAGGGTGACTTTGAAATTTAACAAATTTCAAATGCCAACCAAAAAAAACTCCACTAAATAAATGATTTCAGACTTCGATGGAAACTCTCAACAGAAGAAGGTGCAGGTTGAAGGCTTTGATATCATGTTGGTGTTATCCACCTCCCAGGAGCACAACCTACAAAAAATAATCTTCACAATATGAGAGAAGCAAAAAACTTTTCACCAGAATGATGAAAATATTAATGAGATTCAAAAAAATATTTATAAATGTACAATATATAGGTGTGTTCAGGAATTGGTAGGTAAAAACTACCCAAACGGTAAACTACCTAACTATTAAATTATTTATTGGTTGCCTAAGTAAACATAAGCAAACATAAATAGGTAAAACCCTATTTACTCCAACAATATACAAATTTTTATCCATTGAATCTAATCTTGATTAAAACCAAACTTCTCTAAGATGGCCAACAAGAAATCTCTATTTACTTGATCATAGACTTATCTTATATCCAACTTGATTATCGTTCTTTCTACTTTGCTCCTCTTTACTGTGTTTATGGATTTATGTGTAGTGATTGAGTGTAAGTCTACTTTTTTCCTTTGAGATGATATGTGGTAGATATTCCTTCAGCCTATTGGCCATTGCCTTAGAAATACTTTTATATATTGTATTGCATAGTGATATCAACTTCAAGTCATCCATTGATTCTACTACACTATTTTTGGGAATTAGAGCTACAAATGTATTATTTAGGTCTTTTAACATTGTTGTCTTCTTCCTTGATTCTTATACTATCATAAATAAATCTATCCGAATGATGCTCTAGAATTTCTAATAAAAAAGGGAGAGAAACCATCTGGTTCGATTGCTTTGTCAGGGGCAAGTTGGAACGCTACCCTCTTGACCTATTCCTCTATAAATTATTTTTTAGAACTGCATTCTTCTCTTGATCCATAATGCATGGGATTCTTCTCAACACTTCATCTCTTATCTGGTCATTTATATGATCCTCCTTATTCAAAAGCTCCTTAAAATAGTCCACCGCAACCTCACTAATTTCCTCTGGGCTATTGACCACTATGACATTGTTATCCTTGATGAATGAAATTCTATTCCAACTCCTTTTGACTTTGGTTGTACTATGATAGAATTTTGTATTCTTGTCCCACTCCATGAGCCAACATTCCTTGGATTTTTATCACCAAAAGATCTCTTCCCTAGACAATAATTCATCATATCTCTGTTTCAATTCCTTTTCTTTCATAAATCTATCCTGGTCCATGTTGTGAGATAGAATATATTCATTAAGTTCTGTCATATCTGTTTCCACTTTGATTTTTTCTTTGAAGATGTCCTTAAAGTGTGATTTATTATATTCCTTGAGTTGAATCTTTACAAATCTCATCTTTTTCCAAATTTTGTATAATCTTCACCCTATAATATGTGGTGCCTGTGTCCACCATGATTTTATCCTTTCTTAAATCTCTAGGTCCCTCAACCACATTTTTTTGAATTTAAACGATGTATCTAACCCGAGCTAAATTGGATAGTGGTCAGACCTAGATAGAGGGAATATGGAAGTTTCATATAGTACTGACGATGTCTGTAGTGCCCCTCTAGTTTCACCTTGTATGTGCTAGTGGTCAGACTATGAAGCATGAAGATGAAGGTAAAATAGTCAGAATACTTAGGGTATGTTGGACAAGTTGAAGGTAGGTTTATTGTTTTGATGTAGTTGATGACACTCATTGATGGTTATTATGATGGCACTATTGATATTTATGAGTAATACATTATGCTTGTGATGTGATCATTTATGGGTTAATTGATTATGTAGATTAGTTTAGTATGTGATTTATTGTACTATTTGATGATGTCTTATCAGGTTGTTTATGAACTTGGTTAATCTGGATATTTTTTATGTGTTTTGTGAAGGGACAGTGTAGTATTACTCATGTTGCGTACCCTACTACGCTGTGATTCCCTATCATAGTGTGCATGTTGGATGATTTATATATGTTGTATTCGACACTTTTGTTTGCTGCAGGATTGCAGGTACTAGGCATCGACTCCACTTAAATTGGCAAGTCTGAGCATGCCTTTACACCATTGGATAGTCGGGATGGGAGATAACATGGGGTTCCCTCTGTCATCCAATGTCTTCTGTTTGTCGTCATCCATGTATTTCTAGTCATGGGTATAGTTGTCACTTAGTTGGTACTTGTCCTCAAGGGTTGGTCATCCTTTGGTATGTGGTTGTTATTGTTTTTTATTGTAGTTTAAGGTTCATTTTATTGAACTTAGTGACCAAGGTATTAAGTTGTTGATTATAGTCGTTTGGTTCATTTTATAGAATAAGTGATCTATGTGTATAGATGTGTTGATGTTTGATCATTTTGGTTATATAGTCAATGTGTATTTGTTGGAGATTTATTAATTGTTATAATAATAATAATAATAAGTTTATATATATACATCAATATTAGTTATTTAATTAATGTAGAAAATTGAGAATATTAATTAGTTGATTCTTATATTAAATTAAATTAGTAGCTATGAAAGATAGCAATAATAATAATATTGTTAATATTTAGTATTTTATTGAGTTTATCTGACATGTGAGATTTTATTTTATTTTTCCATTAATTTATTGTTGGAGTGGGTTGTTAGAAATATGAAAATTATTCCTATTAGTGGTATTTATAGTTAATAGTAATAATGATAATAAAATTATTGAATCAATTATTAATATTTAATACTTTAGTATTTGATTAAATTTTGGGCTGGAAGATATTATTTTGATATTGTCATTAATTGTTTTGAGGAAGTGTTTGCTGGAAATAATTTTCAAGATTTAAAAATATCCTAGATAGCGGTGGTAGAAATGCATTTCAAATTTTGGATAGTGGATGTGAGTAACAAAAGATTGGGGGATTTAGGAATTTATTATCCTGGTCTATTTTTGGTTTTGGGAAGATTATTAAAGGGGACCACTGAAAATTTTGGAGAAAAAATACACAGAAGGATTGGGAAGAGGAACAAATCAGGGAAGAAGACTCAGAAGTTCAATTTTAATCTGGGTATGTCTATTGTTAAATAGAAACTCTCTTTCTCTCTCTCTTTCAATTGTTACCTGTCTGTAATCCATGGTTGCAAGTGGTTAGTTAAGAAAATGACTTTAAATCTGCCTTAATCTAACCCTCCTGTTGCCTTATGTTTTGAGATAATCTTGCACATCAAATTTTCCCCACTGTGGTCTTCACATTGGCAATTTGACAATAGTACTCTAGCAATGTTCACTCTTATTGAAATCAACTTTCTTCAATCAATGGCTTCATGCCAATCAATGCCTGTTGAACAATTTTATTTTATATCTGTAATTCTCCTTTATTGGACATCTATTCTGGAGGGTGAATATTTCTATTTGCCTCTAAAAATACTTCACAGCAGATGGTCATTAGTGCTTTCAATCAAACCATTTCATCTGATTTTTCATGCTATTTGTTCAAGACCCGTGAGTGCCTGCAATGATGTGACCAATTAAGATAAATTTTTATCTAAACTCTCAATCTTCTCTTCTCCTTGGCTGCAATTGTATGACTTCCTTATGCACTGATTAATGCCTAGAAACACATTTAAAACTTAACATATCTGATATTATGAAGGTAGGATGAAACATCTTAGAAATTCAATTGTTCTTCTTTAAAACCCCTTACAGATCCCTCTTCCCCAGGCATCGATGTATGACCTTATACTGGGTTAATGTCTAAAATGGCATTCAAAACCCTGTATTTCTGATGCTCTAAAGTTAGTAATAGGAATGTGGATTTATTATTTTTAAATTTTTACACTTTCTACTTAGGTAATCTCCTCCCCTCAGGCATGTCATATGGCTGTACGATGCTAAGGGGAGGGCTCCTTTTGGAATATCTTTCCTTTGCCTAAATCCTCAACCTTGCTTATGCATTTAAATTGAGATCTATACATTTTTTTTACCAAGAAATTTTCACCTGGTCCAATTTATTTTATGCTGAGTTCTTCCATTCTCTTAGCAGTTGTATGGCTCTGAGAAGACTTCTGAATTCTTGCCTGTAAAAATTATTAATTGTTGCAAGAAATTTTAGGGGAATCAAGGAATTTCATATTTGGATTTTAGTGATATAAACAATGAAATTCTTTTACCTATTTATAACTCTTTGATATTCTTCATCTATCTTGGATCACCGTACAGCTGGGGCTTCCTTATGGCAATAGCTTGAAACATAAACCATTGTTGAAGCAAATTGTAGGTAGATTCACTAGGAAACAATGCAATTTCAGAACCTTGATCAAAGCATTTATTTATTTTACCTGATATGAAATTCTTCTGAACCTTTGTCTTTCGATGGCCATCAGCCAGAGCTCCACATAAATTTTTTATGATATTATAATATATCGCTTGCCTAATTTCTCTTATATAAATGAGCTCATTAGTAAAATTAGCAACTTTCTAAAATCAATATTATCTCTAATTAAATTGGCATAATTTCTTAGTTGTATAATTGAAAAAAAAGGAAATAATGTGTTGTGGTAGAAATAGAATATTTCTTTTAGTTAGATAAATATTAATTTTATTATCCATTTGTAAAATTATGTAGTTTATTTAGCATTATATTCTCATATTAGTATTGGTTTAGGAGATGTTATATTAGTATTTAGTTTTCTAGTAATTGTATGGTTAAGAGCATAATAATAGTTTTAATTTGAGTTTACTTTTTTTATTTTGAAGATGTGATGTCAACTCCCTAATAGGGAAGAATAGTTTTATGGATCTGTTTTATTTTTAAAGTTTTTTTTTATATATAAAAATCAAATCCCTATTATTTAGGGATGTGTTATATTTAAGTGTTATTTTATTTATGAGAAATCAAATCCCTATTAGTTAGGGATGTGTTATATTTAAGTGTTATTTTATTTATGAGAAATCAAATCCCTATTATTGAGGGATGTGTTATATTTAAGTATTATTTTATTTCATCCCTATTATTTAGATATGTTATATTTAAGCATTATTTTATAAATAAAAAAGTCAAATCCTTTTAAATAACTTATTGATTTATTATTTTATCTTGTATATTCAAGAATATTAGAGAGTAGGATATGGATAATAATTAAGGCTTCTTAATATATATTTGTCTTAGTCATATGGATGTAAATTATCATATTATACATATTGAATTGTTATTTTAGATCTACTTATAAGGGGTGTATGATGACCTTAGTTAAGTGTTTAATTTTAGTATGAATTAGAATATTTTAAGTAGTGTGCATAGAGTTAGTCTATGAATTTAATTTATGACTGTTACATGTCTAGTTATCTTGATATATTTTGGTGGAAGATAACATTTATTTTAGATTTAATAAGGCTTGTCAAGTGTATATGTATATATATATATATATATATATATATATATATATATATATATATATATATATATATATATATATATATATATATATATATATATATATATATATATATATATATCGCTTCCTCTTCACCTTAAGAAACTTTGTGGTCATATAATGGAGTCTAATATTATTTATTTGTGGTTAGGTTTGATATAGTATTAAACATTTAGCATTTAACTCATATACTTTCTAAAAATTTAAATGGATGATCGGTTTTAATCTACTTTATGATCCTTTATGTTTTGCTTATGCAATTATTTTGAATAGAATTCACAAAGTTGTCAAGAATTTTAATAAAATCCACATTAGTGTAGAAGGAGGTTTAGTCCAATAACGGGTAGTATCTTGTTTGACTAAATTTTCTATTATGTAATAATTGGTAACCCTTTCAAGTTATTATTGTTCTACATTGTTGGGATAGAGCTATTTTATGTTGTTAGATGATTTGTCATGCTTGGAATAATGTTACATTCTTTAAGACCAGTATTAGTACATCAGATCATATGCTACATTTGTAATTTTTTTTATTGAAGTATTGATGATGGATCTTGGTTTATGATGTGTTTTGGAAGTGATCGTGATGTGTGACCATTGCGTTTTAATGGTGTCATGCATTGTGTTATTTGGGGAAAGTGGTTTTCAAAGGCCTAGGAGGGTGTGATTGTGTGGGGGTTGGTTTTGTGTGCATCTTGTGAGTTGAATGAAATGTATTCTTACAATATGGTTTCTTATTCATGTTGGTATGATACATGTGCAAGATGGGTAATGCCTTTCTCAAAGTACTTATTCTTGTGGTTTTGTCTTGAACTCATGTTGATGTCATGTTTGTGATGTGGTTGTAGAGTCCTTCTTGAATGTTGGGGTTCATTATTGTATTGAGCATGGAATAAAATATTGTGTTGGTTTATGTAATAGGTTGAAATTTGGGAGCAAGATGACCCATGCTTTACTCTAGTTTCATATTGTTTATTGTTGTTGTGACTGTTTCAACTGAAAGTTTTGGGACAATGATTCAAGAGTTGGTCCTTGAGATATGATTTGTATGCAAGAAGGTAAATGCCTTGCATGGTATATGGTTACATGTCATTATGTCTTGCTTGATGGATAGGGTCTTCTAGATGCAGGTAGGGGAGTGGATTTCAATTTGGGTCCGGTGCCCAAAGTGGCTACCAGGATAACCCATTGGAAGTTTTTAATCCAGTGATAACATAATAATAAATTTAGAGAGTTGGGTAGTTAATCACAATTAATCAAGATTAAGTATGCCTCACTCATGGCTCAAGTGCTCGTTTAGGCTTGAGATGAGATGAGAAGGCCTAGAATGGCAAATCAATTGCCTTGTCCTCATTAAAGGTAAGTTGGTTCCACATGACTTTGTATGGGGGCCGGTGGTCGGGAGAGGCTGCCAGGATAACCCAGGATGGGGGCCAGTGCCTAGGAAGACCTGTCAGGATAACCCATAACAAGTTATGTGATGATACTCCTCCCTGCTGCAGTCTAGCACTCCCAAGTTGTATTTTCCTCCTTTGGTTGTGTAAGTGCCTCTAGAATTGCATGTTAAGTGTGTAAGTGTTGTTTGAGTTTCTTGTGATGTTCATATTAACCAAGGTTGTATTGGAGTCATGTGTAGTCCTTGCATATGTTAGTCTTTTGTCTTTTGACGGTTGTCTTTGTGGGACCTCATTATTATCTCCTAGCATGAGGGGTGGGCATGTTGGATGATTATATATATGTTGTATTTGACACTTTTGTTGGCTACAAGATTGCTGGTACTAGGCATCAACTCCACTTGAATTGGTAGGTCTGAGCGTGCCTTTACACCAATGGATAATGTGGATGGGAGATAACATGTGGTTCCCTCTGTCATCCAATGTCTTCAGTTTGTCATCATCCATGTATTTACAATCATGGGTGTAGTTGTTGCTTAGTTGGTACTTGTCCTCGGGGGTTGGTCATCCTTTGGTATGTGGTTGTAATTGTTTGTTTATTGTAGTTTAAGGTTCATTTAATTGAACTTAGTGACCAAGGTATTAAGTTGTTGATTATAGTCATTTGGTTCATTTTATAGAATAAGTGATCTATGTGTATAGATGTGTTGATGTTTGATCATTTTTCTTATATAGTCAATGTGTATTTGTTGGAGATTTATTAATTGTTATAATAATAATAATAATAAGTTTATATATATACATCAATATTAGTTATTTAATTAATGTAGAAAATTGAGAATATTAATTAGTTAATTTTTTATATTAAATTAAATTAGTAGTTTTGAAAGCTAACAATAATAATAATATTGTTAATATTTAGTACTTTATTGAGTTTATCTGACATGTGAGATTTTATTTTATTTTGCCATTAATTTATTGTTGGAGTGGGTTGTCAGAAATTTGAGAATTATTCCTGTTAGTGGTATTTATAGTTAATAATAATAATGATAATAAAGTTATTGAATCAATTATTAATATTTAATACCTTAGTAATTGAATAAATTTTGGGTTGGAAGATATTATTTTGATATTGTCATTAATTGTTTTGAGGAAGTGTTTGCTGGAAATAATTTTTAAGATTTGAAAATATTCCAGATAGTGGTGGTAGACATGCATTCAAAATTTTGGATAGTGGATGTGAGTAACAGAAGATTGGGGGATTTAGGAATTTATTATCCTGGTCTATTTTTGGTTTTGGGAAGATTATTTGAGGGGAACACAAAAAATTTTGGAGAAAAAATACACAGAATGTTTGGGAAGAGGAAGAAATCAGGGAAGAAGACTCAGAAGTTTGAATTTAATCTAGATATGTCTATTGTTAAATGGAAACTCTCTTTCTCTCTCTTTCAATTGTTGCCTGTCTGGAATCCATGGTTGCATGTGGTTAGTTAAGCAAATGACTTTAAATCTGCCTTAATCTAACCCTCCTGTCGCCTTATGTTTTGAGATAATCTTGCACATCAATTTTTTCCCACTGTTGTCTTCACATTGGCAATTCAACAATAGTACTCTAGCAATGTTCACTATTATTGAAATCAACTTTCTTCTATCAACAGTTTCATGCCAATCAATGCCTAGGAAACAATTTTATTTTATATCTATAATTTTCCTTTCTTGGACATCTATTATGGAGGGTGAATATTTCTATTTGCCTCTAAAAATACTTCTCAGCAGATGGTCATTAGTGCTTTCAATCAAACCATTTCATCTTATTTTTCATGCCATTTGTTAGAGACTTGTGAGTGCCTGTAGTGATTTGACCATTTAAGATAAATTTTTATCTAAACTCTCAATCTTCTCTTCTGCTTGGCTACAATTGTATGACTTCCTTATGTACTGATTAATGCCTAGAAACACATTTCAAATGTAGCATATCTGATATTATGAAGGTAGGATGAAACATCTTAGAAATTTAGTTGTTTTCTTTAAAACCCCTTACAGATCCCTCTTCCCTAGGTGTCGATGTATGGCCTCCTTATGCTAGGTTAATGTCTAAAATGGCATTCAAAACCCTGTATTTATGATGCTATGAAGTTAGTAATAGGAATTTAGATTTATTCTTTTTGAATTTTTATACTTTCTACTCAAGTAATCTCCTCCCCTCTGGCATGTCATACAGGTGTATGACGCTAAGGGGAGGGCTCCTTTTAGCAAATCTTTCCTTTGCTTGAAACCTCAACCTTTCTTATGAATTTAAGTTGAGATCTATGTATTTTTTTTTACCAAGAAATTTTCACCTAACAATTTATTTTATAATGAGTTCTTCCATCCTCTTGGCAGTTGTACGGCTCTGAGAAGACTTCTCAATTTTTTCCTATTAAAGTTATTAATTGTTGCAAGAAATTTTAGGGGAATCAAGGAATTTTAGATTTGGATTTTAGTGATATAAACAATGAAATTCTTTTGCCTGTTTATAACTCTTTGATATTTTTCATCTATACTAGATCGCCATATAGCTGGGGCTTCCTTATGACAATAGCTTGAAACATAAACCTTTGCTGAAGCAAATTGTAGGTAGATTAATTGGGAAATAATGCAATTTCAGAACCTTGATCAAAGCATTTTTTATTTACCTAATATGAAATTCTTCTGAACTTTTTTCTTTCCATGGCCATTAGCTAGAGCTCCACCTAAAATTTTTATGATATAATAATTTATCTCTTGCCTAATTTCTCTTATATAAATGAGCTCATTGGTAAAATTAGCAACTTTCTAAAATCAATATTATTTCTAATTAAATTGGTAGATTTTCTTAGTTGTTAGACAGGTTGAAGGTAGGTTTATTGTTTTGTTGTAGTTGATGACAGTCATTGATGGTTATTATGATGGCACTATTAATGTTTATGAGTAATACATTATGCTTATGATGTGATCATTTATGGGTTAATTGATTATGTAGATTAGTTTAGTATGTAATTTATGTGACTATTTGATGATGTGTTATCAGGTTGTTTATGAACTTGGTTAATGTGGATATTTTTGATGTGTTTTGTGAAGGGATAGTGTAGTATTACTTATGTTGAGTACCCTACTATGCTGCGATTCCCTATCATAGTGTGCCTATTGGATGATTATATATATGTTGTATTCGACACTTTTGTTTATTGTAGTATTGCATGTACAAAGCATTGACTCCACCTGAATTGGCAGGTCTGAGCGTGCCTTTACACCAATGGATAATGTGGATGGGAGATAACATGGGGTTCCCCCTATCATCCAATGTCTTCAGTTTGTCGTCATCCATGTATTTCTAGTCATGGGTGTAGTTGTCGCTCAATTGGTACTTGTCCTCGAGGGTTGGTCATCCTTTGGTATGTGGTTGTTATTATTTGTTTATTGTAGTTTAAGGTTCATTTAATTGAACTTAGTGACCAATGTATTAATTTGTTAATTATAGTTGTTTGGTTCATTTTATAGAATAAGTGATCTATGTGTATAGACGTGTTGATGTTTGATCATTTTGGTTATATAGTCAATGTGTATTTGTTGGAGATTTATTAATTGTTATAATAATAATAATAATAATAATAATAATAATAATAATAATAAGTTTATATATATACATCAATATTAGTTATTTAATTAATGTAGAAAATTAAGAATATTAATTAGTTGATTTTTATATTAAATTAAATTAGTAGCTTGGAAAGCTAGCAATAATAATAATATTGTTAATATTTAGTACTTTATTGAGTTTATCTGACATGTGAGATTTTATTTTATTTTTCCATTAATTTATTGTTGGAGTGGGTTGTCAGAAATTTGAAAATTATTCTTTTTAGTGGTATTTATAGTTAATAATAATAAAGTTATTGAATCAATTATTAATATTTAGTACTTTAGTAATTGATTAATTTTGGGTTGGAAGATATTATTTTGATATTGTCATTAATTGTTTTGAGGAAGTGTTTGCTAGAAATAATTTTCAAGATTTGAAAATATTCTAGATAGTGGTGGTAGAAATGCATTTAAAATTTTGGATAGTGGATGTGAGTAATGGAAGATTGGGGGATTTAGGAATTTATTATCTTGATCTATTTTTTGTTTTGGGAAGATTATTTGAGGGGAACATAGAAAATTTTGGAGAAAAAATACATAGAAGGATTGGGAAGAGGAAGAAATTAGGGAAGAAGACTTAGAAGTTTGAATTTAAGCTGGATATGTCTATTGTTAAATGGAAACTCTTTTTCTCTCTCTCTCTCTCTCTTTCAATTGTTGCCTGTCTGGAATCCATGGTTGCATGTGGTTAGTTAAGCAAATGACTTTAAATCTACCTTAATCTGACCCTCCAGTCGCCTTATGTTTTGAGATAATCTTGCACATCAATTTTTCCCCACCATTGTCTTCACATTGGCAATTCAACAATAGTACTCTAGCAATGTTCACTCTTATTGAAATCAAATTTTTTCTATCAATGGCTTTATGCCAATCAATGCTTGTTAAATAATTTTATTTTATATCTGTAATTCTCCTTTGTTGTAGATGTATTCTGGAGGGTGAATATTTCTATTTGCCTCTAAAAATACTTCCTAGAAAATGGTCATTAGTGCTTTCAATCACACCATTTCATCTGATTTTTCATGCCATTTGTTAGAGACCTATGAGTGCCTGCAATGATGTGACCAATTAAGATAAATTTTTATCTAAACTCTCAATCTTCTCTTCTACTTGGCTGCAATTGTATGACTTCCTTATGCACTGATTAATGCCTGGAAACACATTTCAAACTTAGCATATCTGATATTATGAAGGTAGGATGAAACATCTTAGAAATTTAGTTGTTTTTCTTTAAAACCCCTTACAGTTCCCTCTTCCCCAAGTGTCAATGTACGGCCTCCTTATGCTAGGTTAATGTCTAAAATGGCATTCAAAACCCTATATTTCTGATGCTATGAAGTTAATAATAGAAATTTAGATTTATTCTTATTAAATTTTTATACTTTCTACTCAAGTAATCTCCTCCCCTCAGGCATGTTGTACGACTGTATGATGCTAAGGGGAGGGATCCTTTTTCCAAATTTTTCCTTTGCCTGAAACCTCAACCTTGCTTATGAATTTAAGTTGAGATCTATGCATTTTTTTTACCAAGAAATTTTCACCTGACAATTTGTTTTGTGCTGAGTTATTCCATCCTCTTGGCATTTGTATGGCTCTGAGAAGACTTCTCAATTTTTGCCTATAAAAATTATTAATTGTTGCAAGAAATTTTAGGGGAATCAAGGAATTTCAGATTTGGATTTTAGTGATATAAACAATGAAATTCTTTTACCTATTTATAACTCTTTGATATTCTTCATCTATTCTGGATCGTCGTACAACTGGGGCTTCCTTATGGCAATAGCTTGAAACATAAACCATTGCTGAAGCAAATTGTAGGTAGATTCACTAGGAAACAATGCAATTTTAGAACCTTGATCAAAGCATTTTTTTTTTTTACATGATATGAAATTCTTTTAAACCTTTGTCTTTCCATGGCCATTGGCCAAAGCTCCACATAAAAATTTTATGATATTAAAATATATCTCTTGCCTAATTTTTGTTATATAAATTAGTTCATTGATAAAATTAGCAACTTTCTAAAATCAATATTATCTCTAATTAAATTGGCAAATTTTCTTAGTTGTATAATTGGAAAAAAAGGAAAAAATGTGTTGTGGTAGAAATAGAAGATTTCTTTTAGTTAGATAAATATTAATTTTATTATCCATTTGTAAAATTATGTAGTTTATTTAGTATTATATTCTCATATTAGTATTGGTTTAGAAGATGTTATATTAGTATTTAGTTTTCCAGTAATTGTATGGTTAAGAGAATAATAATACTAGTTTTAATTTGAGTTTATTTTTTTTATTTTGAAGCATGTCAACTCCCTATTTAACATGGAAGAATAGTTTAATGGATGAGTTTTATTTTTATATATAAAAATCAAATCCTTATTATTTAGGGATGTGTTATATTTAAGTGTTATTTTGTTTATGAGAAATCAAACCCCTATTATTTAGGGATGTGTTATATTTAAGTGTTATTTTATTTATGAGTAATCAAATCCCTTTTATTGAGGGATGTGTTATATTTAAGTATTATTTTATTTCATCCCTATTATTTAGATATGTTATATTTCAGTATTATTTTATAAATAAAAAAGTCAAATCCTTTTAAAATAATTTATTGATTTATTATTTTATCTTGTCTATTCAAGAATATTAAAGAGTAGGATATGGATAATAAATAAGGCTTCTTAATATATATTTGTCTGTGATATGGATGTAAATTATCATATTATACATATTGAATTGTTATTTTAGATCTAGTTATAACAGGTGTATGATGACCTTAGTTAAGTCTTTAATTTTAGTATGAACTAGAATATTTTAAGTAGTGTGCATAGAGTTAATCTATGAATTTAATTTATGACTATTATATGTCTAGTTATCTTGATATATTTTGGTGGAAGATAACATTTAGTTTAGATTTAATAAGGCTTGTCAAGTATATATATATATATCACTTCCTCTTCACCTTAAGGAACTTTGTGGTCATATAATGGAGTCTAATATTATTAATGACTTAAATTAAAGATTGTGCTTAGTTATGAAATTGGGTAACTGGAGGTTAGGTTTGATATAGTATTAAACGTATAGCATTTAACTCATATAGTTTCTAAAGATTTAAATGGATGATCGGTTTTAATCTACTTTATGATCCTTTATGTTTTGCTTATGCAATTATTTTTAATAGAATTCACAAAGTTGTCAAGAATTTTAATAAGATCCATATTAGTGTAGAAGGAGGTTTAGTCCAATAATGGTTAGTATCTTGTTTGACTGAATTTTTTTGTTATAGAATAATTGGTAACCCTTTCAAGTTATTATTTTTTTGCATTGTTGGGATAGAGATATCTTATGTTGTTAGATGATTTATCATGCTTGTAATAATGTTACATTCTTTAAGACCATTATTAGTGCATCAGATCATATGTTACATTTGTGGTTTTGTTATTGAAGTATTGATGATGGATCTTGGTTTATGATGTGTTTTGGAAGTGATCATGATTTGTGACCATTGTGTTTTAATGGTGTCATGCATTGTGTTATTTGGGGAAAGTGTTTTCCAGAGGCCTAGGAGGGTGTGATTATGTGGGGGTTGGCTTTGTGCACATCTTGTGAGTTGAATGAAATGTATTCTTGCAATATGGTTTCTTATTCATGTTGGTATGATACATGTGCAAGATGGGTAATGCCTTGCTTAGAGTACCTATTCTTGTGGTTTTGTCTTGAACTCGTGTTGATGTCATGTTCATGATGTGGTTGTAGAGTCCTTATTGAATGTTGGGATTCATTATTGTATTGAGCATGGAATAAGATATTGTGTTGGTTTATGTAATTGGCTGAAATTTGGGAGCAAGATGACCCATGCCTTGCTCTGGTTTCATGTTGTTTATGGTTGCCGTGACTATTTCAATTGGAAGTTTTGGGACAATGATTCAAGAGTTGGTCCTTGAGCTATGATTTGTATGCAAGAAGGTAAATGCCTTGCATGGTATATGGTTACCTATCATTATGTCTTGCTTGATGGATAGGGTCTTCTAGATGCAGGTAGAGGAGTGGGTTTCAATGTGGGGTCGGTGCCCAAAGTGGCTGCCAGGGTAACCCATTGGAAGTTTTTAATCCAGTGATAACATAATAATAAATTTAGAGGGTTGGGAGTTAATCACAATTAATCAAGATTAAGTATGCCTCACTCATGGCTCAAGTGCTCGTTTAGGCTTGAGATGAGATGGGAAGGTCTGGAATGGCAAATCAATCGCCTTGTCCTCATGAAAGGTATGTTGGTTCCACATGAGTTTGTATGGGGGTCGGTGGTCAGGAGAGGCTGCCAGAATAACCTAGGATGGGGGCCACTGCCTAGGAAGACCTGCCAGGATAACTGATGACAAGCTATGTGATAACACTCCTCCCTACTATAGTCTAGCACTCCCAAGTTGTATTTTCCTCCTTTGGTTGTGTGAGTGCCTCTGGAATTGCATGTTATGTGTGTAATTGTTGTTTGATTTGCTTGTGATGTTCACATTGACCAAGGTTGTATTAGAGTCACATGTAGTCCTTACATCTATTTGTCTTTTGTCTTTTGACAGTTGTCTTTGTGGGACCTCATTGTTATCACCTAGCATGGGGGGTGGGACTCAGGGTTCCGCATGGTCGGGTGGTTGTGCTTTATTCCATTGGTTTTTTGGCATCATGGCTTGTGTGTAAAGAAGATTTATCTCTCTTGATTCTAGTTTTGCACCTATATCGAAGACGAACATTTGTACTATTTGCATTTAGATCTTTTATATCAGAAGAAATCCTTATGTAATTGATGTATCGAGAAAGAGAGCTTTTATATCATTGAAATTATGTAACTATTCTTGTAAGATAAACTATTCTGCACTTGTAATCTTGGTTGCAAAAATGTTGATATATTCATATGATGTTGTAACCTAAAATGTTAGTTTGATTCATTTGATAGATCAAAACATGTATGTTGTTGATTATTGTTAAGTTGCAATAATGCAGCTATGTAATCCCTAGAGATGATAGTTTAACTTGATGCTATTTGTCTATGTTATGTTTTGTTATCATTTCTTCTTTAAAAAAAAAATTCTACCTTTTTATTGCTTTAGTTGAACTTATCTCTAGGGTTGCATGGCAGGGCATTACAATGTTGACTAGTCAACCCCTAGCAAAAAGCAATCAGTTCTTTCTTAAATATTTGTAAATCCTTATCTTCTATTTGTCCATGTGTACAATCCATTTTTTAGTATGATATCTTGTATTTGATTGGAATTAATGAATACTTGCAAATCAATTTGAACTTATATTCATTTCAATGTGATTCCACCCATCTTCTCACTTGCATCAATTGTGGCATTGAAATCACTCCCAAGTATGATTTTATCATCCTTCAATGTTTGAATGACCATAAAAAATTGATCCTACATTAATTTATTTTGGTTTATTTTTATTAGACTGTATGCATTGATTAGAATGAATCTATTGTTGACTATCAATGATTTGAATTATTAACTTGCCATGCCTCACTTGATTGCATTTCCTCTACTATCACACTATACGGATTCTATATTGTACCTAAACCCCTTCACGCCTCTCTTGGCTAGACAAACAAACCATTCCATTGCTTCCACTTATTCATGAGGTTATGTGATTCTTCCTTTAAAAACTTTATTTCTTGTAGCAAGATTACATCTAGTTTTCTCAAATCTATTTGATGCTTGAGCATGTGTCTTTTGTTAGATACATTCATGCCCCTAACATTCCTTGAAAGGATCATCCTTACTCCTTAGGAAGGGTTATTCCCTTACGAGATCTAATTTTCCTCTACCCCTTGGCTTTCCCTACCAATTCTAACATGACTTTATTGGTTTTCCTTCCCTATTGTGATCTCTCTCCTAATTTTTGCTTTTTAATTTTTTATTTCTTTTGGGAGATAGTTATTTGCTCCATTTCCCCAATTTATTCTTCAGTGGAGTAGTTCTCTTCCTCTAAGTCCTACTCCCCTATGTATAGTGAGGTATTGTTGAGATCTCCCAATTTTCCATGTCCTCATTGCATCCAAAGATTTCCAGGCCAATCTCTAAGATGTATCTCCCATCATGTCCCCCATTCTTTAATTGTGTTGCATCCTCATTCAGGCCTAAGGTAATAGTAGAACCTAGGTATCTTCAATTGCTTCCCCTTTCTCTTATTGAGGCTTTTCCTATTTTTCCAAAGTCTCAATTTCTAATCTCTCTTCTTTTCTCTGTCGTAGGTTCATCTCAGGTTCTATGACTGCTAGAATAGGGTTTTCTCTACTATTCTCCCAAGCCCAATGTTGTTGTTCCTTGTGAATCTCTTCTATTTCAGTGGAGAGATCTTCCCCCTTTGTTCCCCTAAGTTCAAATTCCTCTATCTCTTTCTTCAAAATTTTAGATTTGGCCTTCTCTACTGAATCTATCCCTGCCATCATCTCCTAATTCTCTCTATTTGTTTCATTTTTATCTCTTATCTTTTTGAGCATTCTTTCGTTAAAAAACCTTATTTTTTGTATTCCCTACATACTAGTGGTGTATTTTTCTATTTCAACCTGCTACCTCCAAATGCCAGCCTCCATTCTACTTTCAATTTCTTGCCAGAAGGTTTTTTTTAGCTCAATAGCTAGGCATATTCTTTCTTACATCCCAAAATGACACTATCATTTTGTCATCTATTTTGATAAAAGATCCTAGTTTTTCTCCTATCTGGTTCATAATCCATGGATCCCAATACTCCATTGGTAGATTGTAGAACCTAATCCACATTAGGGTGACTAAAATTTCATGATTTACAGAGTTAATGTTGGGCTCCCATTCTTTCATGTAAATTCCAACTCCATCCATTAGGTATAGTCCCTTCTCCATTATCTTATTTTTCTTCTCTGTTGAAGGGCATTCTACCATGGAAAAACCTATGGGCATGGACTTAATTTTAACCTCCTTATCCCAATTCCTCCAACGCCATTGGATAATTTTTTCCCTTGTTGGTCATCCCCACCCATTCTATAAATAAAGCACAAGTGCTCAATCAAGACATCAAATTGACTAAATCAATGCTATTCAATTCAAAATCTAGATGCAATTGATTGGAGGTTTTGAACTTACTGGTATTGCACTCACTACCATAGTGACATATTTTCTCTTTAGAATCCAAATCTGACTTTCTTCCTTATATTGTATACCACTTTTCTCCTTTGTAATGCTATTATCATGCATTGTATACCCTTCTTTACTTGCTTGATTTTCTACTCTCCTTCTATAATCCTTTATTTGCCATCTTTGCTCAGCCCTTTCATCATTATACTCTAGGACTATCCATGCTCTACATGTTGTCCTCTTGTCATTCCTTTGTGGATACCCTAATCTGTAATTTCTATTGTGAAATTCCCAAAATGCAAAATCTTTTTTGAAGGAATTTCGGTACGAAGCCATTTTTTAATTTTAGTTTTTAGCTTAGGATTTAATTTAGTTTAAATTTTAACATAGTTTCTAATATTAATTTAGTTTTAATTTTAATATATTTCTTCATTTAGTATTAATTTCATTTTCATTTTAACCTAATTATTTGTCACACTTAGTTAAATTTTCTTGTACTTTAGTCATATTTTCTTTAGATTAGCTAATATATTTTTCCATCATCTAATCATTTTTGTGTGTTAATAGTCCTTTTTAATCATTATTTTGCATGTTTTCTTATCACAAAGCCTTTGATTGTAGTAATATCTACCCATTGAAAACTCATTTTCCAACTACTAACACTTGTGGTGTACGTTCATTTGTCAAAGACTTATCATCAACATGAAGGGAATTGATTTTGATGGGCTCTATATTGAGTTTTAATTTCAACATATTGATTAAGCATCCATGCATCTATTGCTAATGGTGTAGCCTATAAATAATATTAATGCACAATAAAATGACCAATTGATAGTGTTAAAAGATAGTGGAAATTAAATGTTGGAGCATGTTATAGGTGGCACATCATAAATAAAGACCTACCAGGGATGAAATTAAACACATTGCAAAAATTGAATAGAAAGCATAGCCACATGTGCAAGTTGTTTTTGGCTCTAAACATTAAACTAGATGTATAAATTCAAAAAGAAGTCTATTGTAATGGAGAAAGGTAGCTAATATGTGACATATACTACACAATCCATCTATAAAAATATAATTATATTCTCTAAGGGGGAAGGATGGAGTTTATATATGTAAGAAGGCATTCTCAAGGAGTGTAACTTATCTTATACAAGATTAATGGCCATTGAATTTCTAGAACAATTTTTGTATTTTGTCATCCCATGAGGTACACGATTGGCTTAGGAGCTTTATGTGGCTATCAAGAGGATTTCTACACCATTAAATTTAAAAATACATCAATGGCTTATGCAAGTTAATGAGGGGTAGGTTAAAAGGTGTTACGAGAGTGATGTGTAATTTCCTAGTATGAAATATTTCTAATAATTTGGACTTGTGGACACAAACTAGATTTGAGAGAATTTTTCCAAGTAAATTGAGATTACGAAAAATACATCAATGGCTTATGCAAGTTAATGAGGGGTAGGTCAAAAGGTGTTATGAGAGTGGTGCGTAATTTCCTAGTATCAAATATTTCTAATAATTTGGACTTGTGGACACAAACTAGATTTGAGAGAATTTTTCCAAGTAAATTGAGATTACAAGAATGGATATTCAAGATAACTTAAACTCATACTCCATAATTTAGACTAGGTATAGTACACCTATATATAAAATAATTTTAATTAGTAGTTAGATATTTTGAATAATTTAGACTTATTTCAAATAGTGTTTTAAGAATATAAACTAATTATTAGTCCATACCTTTTGAAATAGGTCATTGGTGTGTGTGAATTGGTAATGTGGGCCCACATGTTCAAAGAAGTAGAAAGGGATTAAAAGTTAATTATATCCTTCATTTTCATTGTGAGCAATGAATTGTAAATAAAGTTAAAAGATAAAAAACCTTTTTTTTTATAGGAAAACCACTTTGTGGGTAGATGCCACTTGATATTAACTTATAAACTTCATGACTCCAAGTTTATAAAGTGAGAATTTTATAAATTACATATCTTGTAATTTTAGTGCCCTTTATCTTTACTTAAAAATATTATCGTATAACATAGAGTGTTTCAGTGAAAAGAGGTTTCTTTCTTGGGTATTTTATGAAGGAGCTAACAATGTGGAAAATGAAAATGTTGGCTATGAATGATTTGTTTTGGGATCTTAGAATGCTAGAAATGGAGGGTCTCAGAGACTGCAACTTTTATTGGTTGTATAAATTAGAGGAATGGAAGGCATGAAAATGCTTTTGGCAGCATTTGGTTTCAAATTTCATTTATCTCTTTCTATGAATTAGAATGGACCTTCAATCTTTTCAAATTCTAGAACTCATTAAAGTTCATTACAAGTCCTATACCTCATGAACTAGGCAACAATCTTCACAACCTGCAGACCCTTTATTTCTTCCTAAGAATTTTTACTGCATTCTAATACTTCTCAGAACTTCAGTTCTTGGTCTTTAATGTCCAATATGTATGAACTTTTGCAATCTTAGATTCTGATCTTTCTCTCTATATAGGCTAAAATATGTAAATATTTGTGATCTTTACATCTTTTTTGTACTGATATACCCAAAAACACATCAAACCTTTATTTTTTTGCTTTACTAGCATAGTCGATCTTGTAACTTAGGTGTTAAATAACTGTGTCCTTTTGAACAACGATGTTTTTACCTTTTTCATTATTATTTTTAGCAGATCTAGGCTCATTTATTACCTTTTGTATAACAAAAGTAGATCTTGAACCGTAAATGTAATAGTACAACATTGAATTTTCAACTATAAGAATCCTTTAGACAAAAATAAATCAAGTGATGAATAAACCTGAATTTTTTGAATTTTTATGTGCAGGTCCAAAGGTAAAGAGATAACTCATGGAACTATGGTACAATGTACCAAACATCTACCATTCATGTCTCAACCTCTCATAACATTTTATGGTAAACTAATCCTAAAACATGGAAATAGAATTATCTCTACATGAAATAGACTGACCATGCAATTGTTGGCAAGAGACACTATGTGGCTTCATGAGTGTTGTCATTGATGGCAACAAAGTCCATCCCACACATCCGTAGGACATGGTGTGTCTATAATGGAAGTTAGATTGAAGAGTATTTTGGTCCGGTGACCAAGAACAGAGCATGCAGCAAGGTTTGACAATCAAGTCTGGATCTCTCAGAGGAAGTATCTCAGTAAAGTACAGACTTGGGGAAGTCAAGAGTGTTGGCAAGAGACACATTGTAGCTTCATGATTGTTGTCATTGATGGCAACAAAGTTCATCCCACACATCCACAGGACATGGTGTGCCTATACCAGAAGTCATATTGAAGAGTGTTGTGGTCCGGTAAGCAAGAATAGAGCATGTGGCAAGGTCCGACAGTAAGGTCCGGATCTCTCAGAGGAAGTATCTTAGTAAAGTGTGGAATTGGGGAAGTCAAGAGCTGTACCTTGACTGATACATTCTAGAGATTAAGCCTCCGGTGATGAAAGAGTGAAAAGATATGAGCACCTAAGTGTTGGGTATCTGTTTGGCAAAATTGACAGAGGAAGAACTGACCGGCAGAGCATCAGACCTTAATCCGGATGAGTTATTGGTGGTGATCAAGTTTCTTAAAGTATCATTCATGATTGGCCAACATGATTGATGACTTCTATAAGCATCTCCTTGATACGCATCACTTGATAAGTAAGGATTCAGCTGACAGATCAGAGTTTGGGAAAATATTGACTATTCTAGATGCCGACTAGAAAGGTGTTGAAATCATTGGTGCGGATATATATACCAGATGGATTTGGATGTGAAGTGGTGTATTGTAAGTTGTGGTGTGCGAAGAAAAGCAGAAGAGTAGTGTGGAAGTAGTAAGGTAGGTCCGGTATGTGAAAAGACAACAGCACAAAAGAAGAGAAAGAATGAAGTGCAGTAGATCAGTATACTGAGCCTAACCGGAACTGAACTCCAGCATATGTGGATGCTTCTTATCAGTTCAAGTATCTTGTTACTCTCTTTATAACTTGTAGACAATGAGTCTCTTGTAGGCAGTGAGCCTCTTGTGAGTAGTGTGCTCAGGTAGTGAGCCCTAATTGGCAAGTGCCATTTTGTATTTCTATTCTTCTAACAGAGAATACATTCTTGGGTTAGTCGCCCCATGGTTTTTCCCTTAACAGGGTTTTCCACGTTAAAATCATTATGTTATGTGTATTGACTTTGTTTCTACTTTCATGATTATGGATGCTTATTTACTTTGATGCTGCACTAATTGTTAAAGAAGAACAGAAAGTTAAATTAATTAAGATAACTGATTCACCCCCCCCTCTCAGTTATCAACAATTGGTATCAGAGCCAAGTTCCTCCAAACAGAGCCTAATAGCTCGAGGAAGATTTGGGAATTCAAATGGATGCGTATGGTATGAGGGAACAACTTCAGTCTGCCCTAGATGATCTTGAGAAATCTAACTCCAAAGTCAATGAATTGAAGGAAAGACTCAAACAGGCTGATGATTTCATAAATGAACTAAAAGGGAAACTGAGTATCTCTATGAAAAAGAGAAAGGATCTACTTCAACAATTGGCAAGTCAAGGTGAAGCCAATGATACAAATGAAGACCTAAAGGAGAAAACCAAGTTATGTGAAAAGTTATCAAAAGAGATCATTATGGGAAGACATGAAATGGAATCAGGAGTTATAAAATTCACTCAAGAAATTGAAGAGAAAAGAAAAACTGAAGATGATCTAAGACAATCTCTCAAAGAGAAATCAGAAGACTGCCACAAAATGGATAGAATAATCAGGCATCTAGAATTTGATCTTGAAGAAGCTAGAGATAATGAAGAACAACTTGAGAATCAGATTGACACTCTTAAAAGGGATCTTCAAACAGAAAATGAATGCAAAAAGAGAAATTCAAGATAAGCTCTTCTCAACTTGAAGTTCTTCTTCAAAGCCAAAAGAGGGTAGATGACAAGCAAGGCTTGGGGTATGAAAAAGTTGAAAGCTCTGGATCCAGTCAAAAGAACTCTAGATCAGAAAATCCAAGAAACAGGCCTAGAAGACCTCTTGTAAGGCAACCAAATGCTCAAAGATATCCTTCCTTCAATGGATACTGCCATAATTGCAATAACTTTGGTCATAAAGCAAATAGTGCAGAAGAAGAATGAATCAGACTAATTCATCCTTCTCTAGACAATGTTTCAACTACAAAAGGTATGGTCACAAATCTCATGAATGCAGAAATATGCAAATGAGCAATTCATTCAATGGTAGATGCTTTGCATGCAATAGAATGGGACATATGGCTAATAAATGTAGATCAAGAGGATATCAGTCAAAAATGCAAAGAAATATTGTTTTCCACAATTGCAATAGATCTGGTCATATTACCAAATTTTGTAGAAGCAAGAATCAAGATAAAAGGGGTCTGGTGCATCATAATCAGAATCAAGACAAGGGAAAAGGAAAAGTGAATGCGGATGAAGTTCAAAGGGGGATGAACAAGATTTGGGTGAAAAGGAGTACAGAAAATGTTGGGAATGGATCTGCACCAGAATCTGGTGCTAATATTCCTTCCAGAAATTAAAAGGTGAGCTCTACTTAGGGGGAGACACAAGGAAAAACATTTTCCCCTAGCCAGTTAATTGGTGCCTAAAATTGGCACAAGGAACGTTGTGGATTAAAGCGTTCACAAAGGAACATCTAAATAAGCTTTGATAAAAAGATGGAAGATCCGCAAGTGGGTTTGAATAGGGTAATCTTCCAAGACTAATCCGGTTCAACAGTCATCCGGTAAGAAGTAAGTTTTTCATAGTTAGATCTGATATGATTCAAACTAAGGAATCTTGATCTGTGGATAGATGAAATGTTTCGGGAAAGGAAGATAGATTGTCAATCATCACTAAGAACAACTCTAAATGCTTCTTAGTGATCCGGAAAAGATTTTTCTCAGAACAAGGAGAACAAGGCAAACTGGAATGACTTGAGTTACACTTTTATTGCAATATAGAATTAGGGTTTGTAGAGAAATATAAGGGTTCTCTTATTGAACATTTTCTCATTTTACATTTGAGAAGAAGATAAAAGGAGCTCTGCAACAAATTGCCTCAAGCCCATCAAAGATCAACTGTAGAAGTCGATTCATCCAGCAATCTGATCCGGTTCACATCGTGAACCCTAAAAGTGTAAAAGGTATTTTCTACTCCTGAAAATCTCTCTCTGAATCTTTAAGATGGCTACTCTGAATGTTGTGAAGATTTCTGATAGGTTGCGCCCTAAATTTAAGAAACATCCCTACAAATATCTAGAAGTGGATCCCTTAGGCGCATTTTCTAGCATTCCACATGGGGTTTTGCATGTTGAAGACGTTAGGGCATACATTCATGCAAACATAGAAGATTTTGGGGAATCCAAGCTGGTGGATATCTACCACAAGTAGTTAATAGATGATTCATTTGAATTCAAACCTCAGTACAAGGCTATATCGGACAAACATTTTGCAGAAGATGAATGGGTCTGGTATGTTCTAAGTAGAATGCATGATAACTTTATATGGTTGATGAGGCCGTTCAAGATAACCAAGGATGCCATTAGGGCAGTTACCAGATTGCACTCATCCGGTGGGATACCTTCTCTCAAATTTGTTAAGAATTATTTAGTGAGTGAGGCAACCGGATCAAAATTTGACAAGAGAGCAATGAAAATTGAAGATATCACTGATCCGGATATCAAATTTGCATCCATGATAATTGGTTACAAGATATGTCACTCAAGCAGGGAAAATTTAGTACTTGGAACTGCAATTTACATAGCTTATCAGATGCTAAAAGAAAATGCTGACTATGATCTTTGTGAGCTTCTCCTTAACCAACTTTTGGAGAATCTGCAAAAGATAAAGAAGGACAAGAAGAACTCTTTCAAATATGGTGGCTTGATACTCTGTCTCTTCTTCTATTACATGAATGAGCTACCTGGATCTAGTAGTTAGATGTGGCAAAATGACAGACTAGTAGCCATACAAATCAGGGATTATTTGCATGGAATAGGTGATGCCAAGGCACAAAATACAACACTATGGGGTTACTTCAAGAACTTTTAGAGTATAATGCAAGCAAGAGAGAGAATCCCCCAATCCCTAGTTGAAAAGTATAAAGATATAGTATGCTTTATGGTAGAAACTGATCAATGTCCAATGGAGGCAGTAGAGCCAAGGATAGTCTGGATCATGCCAATGGGGTATGAAGTAGATGAGAAAATTGTAGAGATACATGTTCAACACATGCTTAGTCAACCCAAGGATCCTAAGGCAGAAAAGTTTGGAACTTTTGAAGAATTGAGTGTGAAGATCCACGTGGAGCTAAGCCAACCGGAAATAAAAAGAAAAGTGAGGAGGGAAGTAGAAGAGTTTGCCAAGAGGCATGGAATCTCAAAGGAGGCACTTGATGCCCACAGAGAAAAGATGGAAAGGGTAGAGAAAGAGAAGGAAGAAGTAGAAAAAGAAAGTGCTCCAATAGAAACCCCCTCCCGGACTAGATCCTCTAAGAGCTTTGCACCTACCACTGCTAAGAGCTCAAAGGCATCAAAACCGGAAGCAAAATCATCTGGTAAAGGAGAAAAGAGAACAAAGAAAAAGGCTACAAGATCATACACAAGCCTCAAAGATGATGAAGAAACAGAGATAGATGAGGAAGTAAAGAAAATGAAGAAGAAGAAGAAAACAACCAGTGAACCCTCCACTGGTCAAGACAAAGTAGAGAAGGCAGAGGAATTTGTTGAAAAACCTACTCTCCGCATTGATGATGTAGTCAAGGCAGTTACTATGGATGGAAATCTGTAACCAATAACATAATTTTATGATGAATATAATAATACGGATAAAAAGATTTTGGAGGAAGCCATAGTTAAGTACTTGAACATATACAATAAAGCATTTATTGAAATCATCTCTCTAATTCCCAAAAGTTTAGAGAAAGAACTTGAAATGAGGAAGAACAATGCCCAAGAAAAAGATCTAGAAATCCGAGAGCAAATTGCTATTCAGCTCTATCCATCCATCACCCCAAAACAAATGAACATCATCTTAAAGGACTGCAAGGATGAGTTCCAGAGCAAAGCTAGAATGAATCAACTTATGCTTGGAGAAACTGACAAAGTTGCAAAGGAAACATAAGATATCCTCCAGAACACCTTCAAAAGATTCAACCTTCCTATTATAGAGGACTTAGGTGATGAACCCTTTGTCATGGATGACAAAGGAGAATCTACTAAAATAGTAGAAAAAGAGGCAAAGGAGACAAGTGAAGAGAAAGCTAAGGACTTAGATTCCTCTGCTCTGGAAGAGGAAGTCCTTGAAGAAGCACACATCTCTCCTCCAGTTTCTCCAGCAAACTCTAGATCTAAAGGAGAAGAAAGATTAGAAGTGAAAACAAGTCAAGAAGAAGAAGTAAAGGAAAAAGAAAAAGACCAAACAGCGAAGACTCCAGGAGATAGTTCTAAGACTACAGAAGGAAAGAAGACTCTGTCTCCAACAAAAGACACTGCAAAAACTATCAAAGATTTCTTGACCAAAGAAATGATGGAATTTAATGAATCGGAGTTGCTTCAAGGTCCATTCAATTTTGATTCCCTCTCTCCGGTGCAAACCATGAAGCTAACATCCTTCACTCAAGAAAAGGCAAAAGAAAAACTTCTGAAGTCTCACATGGAAGACTGTGAGCTCATAGAAGCTACATCAGGTGTATTGGAGAAGATCATGCCATCCTTCCAAAAGGATCCTTTGGCCTCCACATCTGGTAATCTAAAGTCTCTTGTAGATTCTATTCATACGCATTTTGATTCCTTAGAGAAGTTAACAGAAGAAAAGGTCTAGAAGGAGTTTTTGCGAAAAGATTCTCTGAAGTATAGGGTCTAATAACAAATGATAGGAGAGTTATGGATATTGAAATAAAGAGCTTGGAAAATGCTCTTAAAGATGGCTGAGATATCTATAAATTTTGTTTATCCTGGCCTAAAGTGACCAAGGATATTGAGAAGAAGGTAAAAGAGCAAGAGGATAAACTATTAAGTTTATCTCAAAGTTTTGATCCTCTCTCCTCCTCCATAATAAATCAAGAGTGTAAGACTATTGCAGTCATAAATGAAATAAAGAAACTTGAGAAGGAGAAGAAAAATAGAATAAACAGGTTGAGTGAACTTAGAGGGATCATCATCCCCAAGTTAGAGGTCATGCATGAGGCCCTAATTGATGCTCAGGCCACAGCCTGGACCAATGATCCGACAGATCTTAAGAAGGTAGAAGCGTTTGCATTCCTGTTGAGTGGTCACATCTTAATTTTGGACAAGATGAAGTAGAGTTGGGCTACAGAAGTTATACAATTGAAGAATACTTTTGCAGACATATTTAAGTACATGTAAGTACAACTTGTATATACACTTATGCGGATATGTATAGATTATTTTTCTTGAAAATTTTGGTGTACGGACCTTTTGTGATGTTCACAACACGCCCCATTTTACTCCTTAGCAAAATGAGGACCCCTACTGTGGCTTTTTGCTTTTGCTTGGTGGTAAAGGGAAAAAGAGGGGTTAAAATTGCAAACTTTGATAAAATAGAGGAAAAAAAATGCATTTTTAGTACTAGTGCATGATATGGTTGGATTCCTTGTGAAAAATGAGCTAGGGTTGCTTTTTGAACCATCTTAAAATTCGCCATATTTTGCAAGTTATGATCATTTTAGTAAAATGTACAAGGGAAGGGTTTGTTGTTTGTATATACAAGTCTGCTTGTATATCGGGTGCTTTGTTTTACTTGTATGCATTTACAAATACTTTATTTTCTTCATACATACAAAGTGGACCCGAAGTGGTTTTAGGTTAAAATGAATTGATGTTTCGAATCTGCTTTGTATCTCACAGTTGTATGTTTGGCAGGTAAAATATACAAGGCACTTCATACATGATGGACCCGAAAGGGTTATTAAATAGTGTTAAATTGTTGTATCTCCGCAACTTGTATATTTCGATGATACAAACAAATATACATTAAACAAACCTGACGGACTTTTTTTAAAAAGTGAAAAATCCTTGTATATTTCTGGCTTTGTATGGACATACATTCAAACGTTTATGCAAGCACGGACTCAAAAAGTTATTGAATATGGTTAAGTCCTTGCATATTTTGTGTTTTGTATATTGAGGCTATACAAAGACTTTATACAAGCCGTGGACTTAAAAGAAAGTTGAAGTAGAGTTAAGTCGTTGTACATTTCAGGCTTGTATATTTATGCATACATTTGGAACATACAATGTCCATATACAACACGGACCCGAAGAATTGTTTAAATAGGGTTAGTTGCTTGTATGTTTTGGAATATACAAAGAAAAGGATACAAGTGTTCCATATACAATGCAGACCCGACTGACTTATTAAAACAAATTAAGTCATCGTATATTCGGCGCTTGTATGTTTTGACATACAAGCGGAACATACAAGTAGAGGTATACAAGCTGGAACCCAAATGAAAATAAAACTCGATTAACACCTTGTATCACATCCGACTTGTATATCGAATGATACAGGCACAATATACATTTCAATAGGTATACATTGGGAGAAGCATACAAATGGCGGAATCAAAGTAGCTATGGAATAACGTTAAGTCTACGTATATTTGGGGGTTTGCATGTTTGATGATTGTGAAATATACAAAGTCAACATGCAACGAAATATACAAACTGCGGATGCGAGAGAAAGTTAGAGTGAGTTAATTTATTGTATGTTCATCTGATTGTATATTGGAAGGTACAAGCACAACATACAATGGAATGTACAAGCACGGACCCAAAGGGAGTATTAAAATTGGTGAAATCATTGTATATATGCGTGCTTGTCTGTTTGGGAGGCATACAATGTGGAATCCAAAAAAGATTAAAATCGAGTTGAGTGCTTGTATGCATATCCAAATGTATATTTAAAACATACAAGGCACCACATACAATGCGGAATCAAAAGGAAAGTAAAATGAGGTTAAATGCTTGTATCACATCCAAATTGAATAATCTAAAAGATACAGTGCATTTATACTTTGAGTGGAGTTGAAAAGTTATGAAATAGAGTTAAGTGCTTATATATTTTGATGTTTGTATATTTTGATATACAAACCGATATGGATTATGACATAGAAGCTGCGGAATTGAAGAGAAATTGGAATCCGATTAATACGTTGTATCATGTCCGGCTTGTATATTGGATATACATGGATTTAAATAGAGGAAAATGGGCGGGAAGATGAAGCGATAGGAATTTGAGGCCGATTTAGGGCCCGAATGCATATTTTTGGTCAACGATGGTTGACCCGTTTGTTTTGGATGATGTATATGCATTTGACCTGCGTTTTTTCACAGCTTCAGGGCCTGATTGATGCGTTCACATAGTCACGACTAGATTTGGTAGTTGTTTTTCTTCCTGCAGGTTTATTAAATGATGATACTTATTGCTTATCCATTTTTGCAGGTTTGCAGTTAAAGAGGGAGCTGAAGCTTGATGGCGATGGTGTCATGGAGAGGAAATCAGATCTCAGGAGCAGAAGAAGATAAAGATGAAGGGTGAGAAAGTCAAGGGTCTTCATTGATAAGGACAAAATGCAGCTAAAGACATTATTGCAGCAGACCACAAAAGTTAATATTAAGCTGCTAGGGTTTCCAGAAGGGCATATTTCACCTAGATTTGATGTATACTCAAAGATATTTTGGGAGACTTGTTCTCCAGCATTTATTGCTATAACCAGAGGGTTGAACCATTGTTTAACTAGGGTTTTGGGCTGTATTGAGGACAATCAAGTCTATATATTGTGCCTTGATACACTGTAAAACTTTACACAGGGATTTTTTAGAAGATAGCCAGCACTTGTAACTAGTTTTAGCATTTTAGAGTAGAGGGACCTTTCAGTTTAGAAGTAGAAGAAGGAGGTCACCTGTGTCTACAATAAGGAATGCGTGGAACATCTGGCTTCCTTATTGTATCTGTAAAGCTTGTAAGTTTTCTGTAATTTGATCATTGAAGCTAAGAGTCATTCAGACATTGTAAATCTTATATGACTGTCTGTTTCTAATACAATTGAATCTGGAATTCTACATCTATCTTCTGAGTGTTTTCTTTCTCTTCATTGTGTTTGAAGCATTTTCTCTTAGAGCTTGCAATCTTAGGTGTATGTTTGTGAAAATGCTCATAATATACATTTAAGGTTTTGTCTGTGGATTTGATCAAGTTACTGTATGATTTATAAAGTGCATAACAGAACAATTAGATCCTTTGAATAGAGTGAATGAAGTTTAGATTAGATCTTTCTAACTTTTCCCAACCCATTTGAAAATACTTAGCTTAAAACGTAGAAATTTGAAAGAAATTTGTCTCATATTTGAAAAGAGCACACATAACAGAGTTTGAAAGTAGACAGTTTTCATAAATATTTAAGAGGAGAAAGCTGCAATAATCCAAGAAGACTATTTAAAGTTTTGCAGCACCAATATAAGTTTATGCAAAAGGGATGAACAACATATTGACATTTAATAATCTTTTGCATAGTTTGAGTCCAGTAAACTAACAAGAAACCCTAAATCACGTAAGGCCCCTTGAACATTACAGCTTCACATTGACCAACTAAATTTGCCCAACAGGTCAAGACCTAACCATATTAAACTTGGGATTAAGTGAATCTTAACCAATTCCTTCATATCTTTCAAGTCAGTTTTGGTTCATTTTATGTGAATTTTAACTAATTGTTATGATTGCATCAAAACAATCATCAACAGGACCCTACCCTTTGCCATTGATGTCAAAGGGGGAGTGAGGAACAGTGAAAAATGTGGAATCCAACTAAGGGGGAGCTCCAGTAAAGTGTACATTAGAATAGAGCATCAACCAAGGGGGAGTGTAGTATAACACTTAGTCATTTTTCACTAAGTGTTGCCATCAATGCCAAAGGGGGAGATTGTTGGCAAGAGACACATTGTAGCTTCATGATTGTTGTCATTGATGGAAACAAAGTTCATCCCACACATCTGCAGGACATGGTGTGCCTATATCAAAAGTCAGATTGAAGAGTGTTGTGGTCCGGTAAGTAAGAACAGAGCATGTGGCAAGGTCTGACAGTCAGGTTTGGATCTCTCAGAGGAAGTATCTTAGTAAAGTACAGACTTGGGGAAGTCAAGAGGTGTACCTTGACTGATACATTCCAGAGATTGAGCCTCCGGTGATGAAAGAGTGAAAAGATATGAGCACCTAAGTGTTGGGTTCCTGTTTGACAGAATTGACAGAGGAAGAACTATCTGGCAGAGCATCAGACCTTAATCTAGATGAGTTATTGGTGGTGATCAAGTTTCTTAACGTATCATTCATGATTGTCTGACATGATTGATGACTTCTATAAGCATCTCCTTGATACGCATCACTTGATAAGTAAGGATTCAGCCGACAGATCAGAGATTGGGAAAATATTGACTATTCTAGATGTCGACTAGAAAGGTGTTGAAATCATTGGTATGGATATATATACCAGATGGATTTGGATGTGAAGTGGTGTATTGTGTGTTGTGGTGTGCGAAGAAAAGCAGAAGAGTAGTGTGGAAGCAGTAAGGCAGGTCCGGTGTGTGAAAGGACAGCAGCACAAAAGAAGAGAAAGAATGAAGTGTAGTAGATCAGTATACTAAGCCTAACCGGAACTGAACTCCAGCATATGTGGATACTTCTTATCAGTTCAAGTATCTTGTTAATCTCTTTATAACTTGTAGACAGTGAGCCTCTTGTGAGCACTGTGCTTGGGTAGTGAGCCCTAATTGGCAAGTGCCATTTTGTATTTCTATTATTCTAATAGAGAATACAATCTTAGGTTAGTCACCCTATGGTTTTTCCCTTAACAGGGTTTTCCACGTCAAAATCATTGTGTTATGTGTATTGACTTTGTTTCTGCTTTCATGAAATTATGGATGCTTATTTACTTTGATGTTGCACTAGTTGTTAAAGAAGAACAGAAAGTTAAATTAATTAAGATAATTGATTCACCCCCCCTCTCAATTATCAACAAAGAGGATTACTATGACTAATATATTCCAGAGATTGAGCCTCCGGTGATGCAAGAGTGAAAAGATATGAACACCTAAGTGTTGGGTTCCTGTTTGGTAGAATAGACTGAGGAAGAACTGACTGGTAGAGCTTCAGACCTTAATCCGGATGAGATATTGATGGTAATCAAGTTTCTTAAGGGATCATTCATGATTGGCCGACATGATTGATGACTTCTATAAGCATCTCCTTGATACGCATCACTTGGTAAGCAAGGATTCAGCCAATAGACCAGAGTTTGGAAAAATATTGAGTATTCCGAATGCCAACTAGAAAGATGTTGAAATCCTCTGTGTGGATATATATACCAGATGGATTTTGATGAGAAAGTGTGTGTGGTGTGTTGTGTTATGTGAAGAAAAGTAGAGAGCAGTTTGGAAGTAACAATAGAGGTCCGGTATGTGATAGAATAGCAGCACTAAAGCAGGGAAAGAATGAAGTGCAGTAGATCAGTTTATTGAGCTTAACTGGAACTGAACATCAGCATATGTGGATGCTTCTCATCAGTTCAAGTACTTGGTTTCTTTCTATAAACTATTGTAGGCAGTGAGCCTCTTGTGAACAGTGTGTTTGCGCAGTGAGCCCTAATTGGCAAGTACCATTTTGTATTATCTTATTCTTCTAACAGAGAATACAATCTTGGATTAGTCACCCCATGGTTTTTTCCCTTAACAGGGTTTTCCGCATCAAAAATATTGTGTTATGTGTGTTGAGTTTATTTCTGCTTCCATGGTTGTGTATGCTTATATATTGCACTAATTGTTAAAGAAGAAAAGAAAGTCAAATATTAAGATAACTGATTCACCCCCCCTCTCAGTTATCAACAATTGGTATTAGAGTTAAGTTTCTCTTAACAGAGCCTAACAGCTTGAGGAAGATCTGGGAATCTCAATAGATATGTATGGTATGGGGGAACAACTTCAATCTGCCCTAGATGATCTTGAGCAATCTCACTCTGAATTCAATAACCTGAGGGAATGACTCCGACAAGTTGATGATTTCATAAATGAACTAAAAGAAAAACTAAGTATCTCAATAAAGAAAAGAAAGGAACTACTTCAACAATTAGCAACTCAAAGTGAAGCCAATGATTCTAATGAAGATTTGAATGAGAAAACCAAGTTATGTGAGAAGTTATCAAAAGAGGTCATTATGGTAAGACATGAAATGGAATCAGGAGTTATGAAATTCACACAAGAAATTGAAGAGAAAAGAAAAAGTGAAGATAATCTAAAACAATCTCTCAAGGAGAAGTCAGAAGACTGCCACAAAATGGATAGAATAATCAAGCATCTAGAATCTGATCTTGAAGAAGCTAGAAACAATGAAGAACAACTTGAGAATCACATAGACACTCTTAAAAGGGATCTTCAAACAACAAATGAATACAAAGAAAAATTCAAGATAAGCTCTGCTCAACTTGAAGTTCTTCTTGAAAGCCAAAAGAGGGTAGATGACAAGCAAGGCTTGGGGTATGAAAAAGGGGAAAGCTCCAGATCCGGTCAGAAGTACTCTGGATCAGGAAATCCAAGGAATGGGCCTAGAAGACCTCTAGTAAGGCAACCAAATGCTCAAAGATATCCATCCTTCAATGGATACTGCCACAATTGCAATAACTTTGGTCATAAAGCAAATTAGTGTAGAAGAAGAATGAATCAGACTAATTCATCCTTTTCGGGACAGTGTTTTAACTGCAAAAGGTATGGTCACAAATCTCAAGAATGTAGAAATATGCAAATAAATAATACATTCAATGGTAGATGCTTTGCATGCAATAGAATGGGACATATGGATAATCAATGCAGATCGAGAGGATATCAGTCAAATCTGCAAAAAAATGTTGTTTGCTACAATTGCAATAGGTCCGGTCATATTGCCAAATTCTGCAGAAATAAGAATCAGGATAAAAGGGGTCCGGTGCATCATAATCAAGATCAAGACAAAGGAAAAAGAAAAGGGAATGCAGATGAAATTCAAAGGGAGATGAACAAGATTTTGGTAAAGAGAAGTACATAAAATGATGGGGATGGATCCGCACTAGAATCTGGTGCTGATATTCCTTCCGAAAAATAAAAAGATGAGCTCTGGCCCAGGGGGAGTCAAAAAGGAAAACAAATTCCCCCAGCCAGTTAATTGGTGCCTGAAATTGGCACATGGAAAGTTACGAATTAAAGGGTTCTCAGATAAACGTATAAATAAGCCTTGGTAAATATATGGAAGATCCGCAAGAAGTTTAGAAGAGGTTAATCTTCCTAGATTGATCTGGTTTAATAGTCATCCGGTAAGAACATGATTCTCACAGTTAGATCCAGTATGATTCAAATTTGAGGTATCTTGATCTGTGGATAAGTGGAATGATTGGGGAAAAGTAGACAAACAGCTAATGTTCACCAAGAATAACTTTAAGTGCATACCAGTGATCCGGAAAGATCTCTCTCAGAACAAGGAAAACAAGGCAATCGGAATAACTTAGGTTGTGCATTTATTGCAAAATGGAATTAGGGTTTGGGCAAAAATAAAAGGGTTCTTTGGTTCATCATTTGCACATTTGCATTCGAAAAGAAGAGAGAAGGAGCTCTGCAACAAGTTATCTCAAACCTCTCAAAGATCAACTGCAGAAGTCGATTCATCCAAGCAATTCGATCCAGTTCATATCGTGAACCCTAGAAGCGTAAGAGGTATTTTCCGCTCTTGAAATCCCTCTTTGAATCTTTGAAAGATGGCTACTCTGAATGTTGTGAAGATCACTGATAGGCCATGCCCTAAATTCAAGAAACATCCCTATAAATCCCTAGAAGTTGATCCCCTAGTCGCATTTTCTAGCATTCTGCATGGAGTTTTGCATGTAGAAGATATTAGGGTTTACATACATGCAAAAATTAAAGAACTTGGGGAATCCAAGATGGTGGATATCTACCACAAGGAACTGATAGATGAATCACTTGAACTCAAACCCCAATACAAGGCCATCTGGGATAAGCATTTCAGTCAGTGCATCCATTTCCCCTATTTTGCAGAAGATGAATGGGTCCGGTATGTTCTGAGTAGAATGAATGATAACTTTATGTGGTTAATGAGGCCATTCAAGATAACCAAGGATGCCATTAGGGCAGTTAGCAGATTGCACTCATCCGGTGGGTTACCTGCTCTCAAATCTGTTAAGAATCAAATAGTGATTGAGGCAACAAGATCAAAATTTGACAAGAAAGCAATGACAATTGAAGATATCACTGACCCGGATATCAATTTTGCATCCATGATAGTTGGCTATAAGATATATCACTCCAGCAGGGAGAATTCTGTATCCAGAATTGCAATCTATGTTGCTTATCAGATGTTAAGGGAGAATGCAGATTATGATCTTTGTGAGCTTCTAAGCCAACTATTGGAAAACTTACAAAAGATCAAGAAGGACAAGAAGAACTCATTCAAGTATGGTGGGCTAATACTGTGTTTATTCTTTTACTTTATGAATGAGCTTCCCGAATCTAGTGGTTAGATATGGAAAAATGACAAACCAGTAGCCATACAAATCAGAGATTATTTGCATGGAATTGGTGATGCCAAGGCACATAATACAACACTCTAGGGCTACTTCAAGAACTTTCAGAGTATGATGCAAGCCAGAGAGAGAATCCCCCAATCTCTAGTTGAAAAGTATAAGGATAGAGTATGCTTTATGGTAGACACTGACCAATGTCTAATGGAAGCAGTAGAACCAAGAATAGTATGGATCATGCCAATGGGGTATGAGGTTGATGAGAAAATCCTAGAAATGTATATCCAACATCTGCTGAGTCAGTCCAAGGACCCTAAGGCAGAAAGGTTTGGAACCTACCAAGAGCTGAGTGTAAAAGTTCATGTTGAACTAAGATAGCTTGAGATCAAGAGGAAAGTGAGGGAAGTAGAAGAATTTGCCAAGAGGCACAGAATTTCAAAGGAGGCACTAAATGCAAACAGAGAGAAGATGGAAAGGGCATAGAAAGAAAGGCAAGAAACTGAAAAAGAAAGTGCTCCGGTGCAAGCCCTCTCTCGAACCAGATCCTCCAAGAGCTCTACACTTGCCACCTCTAAGAACCAAAAGGCATCAAAATCAGAAGTTAGGACATCTGGAAAGGGACAGAAGAGAACTAAGACAAAGGCCACAAGGTCTTACATCAGTCAAAAGGATGATGAAGAGATAAAATTTGATGAGGAGATCAAGAAAATGAAGAAGAAGAAGAAGAAAAAATCCGGTGAACCCTCCACTCGTCATAACAAGGAAGAAGAGGTAGAAGAGTTCGTTGAAAGGCCTACTCTCTGCATTGATGATATCATCAAATTAGTCACTGTGGATGGGAACCTGAAGCCAATGACTGAATTCTATGATGATTATAGTGAAGCTGATCAGAAGATCTTGCAAGAAGCTACAGTCAGGTATCTAAACATCTACAACAAAGCATTCATTGAAATCATCTCCTTAATTCCCAAAAGCCTAGAGAAGGAGCTTGAAATAAGAAAGAACAATGCGAAGGCAGAGGACCTGGAGATCCGGGAACAAATAGCTATTCAACTTTATCCCTCCATCACTCCAAAGAAAATGAGCATTATCTTCAAAGATTGCAAAGATGAGTTCCAGAGCAAAGCCAGAATGAATAAGCTTATGCTCGGAGAGACTGATCAGGTGGCCAAAGAGACTGAAGATATCCTCTGGAATGCTTATAAAAGATTCAATATTCCTGTTATAGAGGACTTAGGGGATGAACCCTCTACCATGGATAACAAAGGAGAATCTAATGAGACAGTTGCAGAAGAGACAAAGGAGACAAGCAAAGAGAAAGGTAAGGACTTAGATTCCTCTATTCCGGAAGAGGAAGTTCATGGAGAAGTAGACACCTCTCTTCTGGATCCCCCTGCAGACTTTGGAATTGAAGGAAAAGAAAGAAAAGAAGAGAGCATCAATCAAAGAGAAGATGTGAAGGGAAGAGAAGAAGGTCAAACAGAAAAGACCACAAGTGACAGTGCTGAGGCTGCAGAAGGGAAGAAAACTCTGTTTCCGGCAAGAGACACTGCAGAAGCAGTCAAAGACTTCTTGAAAAAAGAAATGATGGAATTAGATGAATCGGAGTTACTTCAAGGGCCATTCAATTTTTATTCCCTCTCTCCGGTCCAGACAATGAAGGTAAAACTCAAGCCAAACCAAAAGAAAAGCTTCTGAAGTGTCACATGGAAGATTGTGAGCTAATAGAGATTGCATCCGGTGTGCTAGAGAGAATCATGCCATCCTTCCAAAAGGATCCTTCAGCCTCCACATCCAGTAATCTAAAGTCTCTTGTTAACTCTGTTAATACACATTTTGACTCTTTAGAGAAGGCAATAGAAGAGAAAGTCTGGAAAGAATTATTGGGTAAGAGATTCTCTAAAGTACAAGGGTTAATAACAAATGATAGGAGAACCATGGATATTGGAATAAAGACCCTAGAGAATGCTCTTAAAAATGGTGGAGATCTCTACAAATTTTGTCTATCTTGGTCCACCGTAACAACAGACATCACCAAGAAGGTGGAAGAACAAGAGAGCAAACTATCAAGTTTATCTCAAAGTTTTGATCCTCTCACCTCTTCCTTAATAAATCAAGAGTGTCAAACTATTGCAGTCATAAATAAAATAAAGAAGCTTGAGAAGGTCAAGAAAAATAGAATAAGTAAGTTAAGTGAACTTAGAGGGATAATTATCCCTAAATTAGAGGCCATGCATGAGGCCCTAACATATGCTCAAACCACAGCCCAGACCAGTGATCTGACAGATCTAAAGAGGGCAGAGGCTTTTGCATTCCTATTGAGTGGTCACATCTCAATTTTGGATAGGATGAAGCAGAGTTGGGCAACCAAATTTGTCCAGTTGAAGACAACTTTTGCAGATATACTTTAGTATATGTAAGTATAACATGTATATATACTTATCCGGCTAAGTATAGTTGAATTATTTTTGGAAATTTTGGTGTGCGAATTCTACCCTTTGCCATTGATGTCAAAGGGGGAGTGAGTAGCAATGAAAAATGTGGAATCTAGCTAAGGGGGAGCTCCAGTAAAGTGTACTTTAGAACAAAGCATCAGCCAAGGGGGAGTGTAGTGTGACACTTAGTCATTTTTCACTAGGTGTTGCCATCAATGCCAAAGGGGGAGATTGTTAGCAAGAGACACTGTGTGGCTTCATGAGTGTTGTCATTGATGGCAACAAGTCCATCCCACACATCTGTAGGACATGGTGTGTCTATACTAGAAGTCAGATTGAAGAGTATTTTGGTCTGGTGACCAAGAATAGAGTATGCAGCAAGGTCCGACAATCAGGTCTGGATCTCTCAGAGGAAGTATCTCAGTAAAGTGCGGACTTAGGAAAGTCAAGAGGAGTACTATGACTAATATATTCTAGAGATTGAGCCTCAAGTGATGCAAGAGTGAAAAGATATGAACACCTAAGTGTTAGGTTCCTATTTGGTAGAATAGACTGAGAAAGAACTGACCGACAAAGCTTCATACCTTAATCCGGATGAGATATTGATGGCAATCAAGTTTCTTAAGGGATCATTCATGATTGGCTGACATGATTGATGACTTCTATAAGCATCTCCTTGATACGCATCACTTGGTAAGCAAGGATTCAGCCGACAGACCAGAGTTTAGTAAAATATTGAGTATTCTAGATGCCGACTAGAAAGATGTTGAAATCCTCTTTGCAGATATATATACCAGATGGATTTCGATGAGAAGGTGTGTGTGGTGTGTTGTGTTATGTGAAGAAAATAAGAGAGCAGTTTGGAAGTAACAATAGAGGTCTGGTATGTGACAGAATAACAATACTAAAGTAGGGAAAGAATGAAGTGCAGTAGATCGTTTATTGAGCTTAACTGGAACTGAACATCAGCATATGTGGATGCTTCTCATCAGTTCAAGTACTTGGTTTCTTTCTATAAACTATTGTAGGCAGTGAGCCTCTTGTGAGCAGTGTGCTCGGGCAGTGAGCCCTAATTGGCAAGTGTCATTTTGTATTATCTTATTCTTCTAACAGATAATACAATCTTGGGTTAGTCACCCCGTGGTTTTTTTCTCTTAACAGGGTTTTCTACGTCAATATTTCTGCTTCCATGGTTATGTATGCTTATATATTGCACTAATTGTTAAAGAAGAAAAAAAAGTCAAATATTAAGATAATTGATTCCCCCACCCCCCCTCTTAGTTATCAACAGCAATGTTATCCAAATATCAACATGTGGCCAAATCCAGCATGTGTGTTTTTTAAATGGAAGTTATTGCACTTCTTAACATTATAGGTTTGCAGCAGATGCATCTTCAATTCTGGTTGGCACAATCTAGGATGGACTGCACTACATAATGGTTGTCAGGCATCCTTTCATGGAAATGTGATCTAGCTCATCACTTACTCCTCAACTTTTGTGGAAGCACGATCTAGGATGGTTGTACTGCATAATGGTTGTTGAACATATTTTCATGGAAATTTGATCCAGTTCATCACTGTTTCCTCAACTATTTGCAGAAGAGAACAATGATAAACAAAGTAAATGTAAATGTAAGTTTGAAGCATTATTTTGATTGAAACTAGAATTGCATGGAACCGGATACAGTATTGGATATAAATACAGTATCAGATACAGATACAATGAATTTTCAAGATCCCCCAAGACAGATATAGCTAGAGATGATGATTATAGAAATATACATATACTGAATTATTTATATATCTAAGGGTATAGAAAATAACTTTAAAAATACTTTTTTATATATTATTTTGATTTTTATATTTTTAGTTTACAATTTATTTTGTTGTATTATGTTCGTCTTTAGTCACAGGGTGTGTGCGTGAGTGAGTGACCAAACCTTTTTCATATTTTACCTTTTTTTGCAAATTTTGAATGTTTTTCATAAACCCTAAACCAGATATGGCACAAAACGTTGTGGTGTCACATCCAAATGCATTGAATACAGTCCAAATCGTATCCATATCAAGTATCTGATATGCAGATACATGTAAAAATAGAGGGGAAGTATTAGGCAACTCTGGTTGAAACATGTAATTTGGTAGTGTGTTTTTGGCCTTCGACACAGAAACAATTGCCACAATGTACAATGTTTTGGCAGTAATATTTCTCCAGAGTAGAAGATACGACCAGAAAGCTAAAACAACATAGAATCAAAATCATGTGAGATGACTTTATTTTTGTCCCGTGACATTATAATTTATTATACATGCTTTGTTAGTGGAGGCGTAAGTTTTTGGCAAAGTTTTGCTCTACAATGGGATTTCAATAAAGATTTGACAGTAATTTCCCATCACCAAGCAATTTTCCATAGGCGGCGAGAAGACTTAAGTGAGGATGCATACAATTGTAGTAGGAAGTAAGAATTCTAGCAAAAAGATGCCTACTCAATTTCAAGAATCTTATTCGATTTTATAATTTTCTCAGTTTATACTTGCCAAATGCAAGTTATGAATCATTCTTTGTGAATCCCAAAAGTGACAAAGACATGAATAATTGTAGTCCAGCATAATAAATTTTAGTTTCAAAGTTTGTGATTCTCGGTGAGGTTCTCTGCAATTGGTTTTCAATTTTTTAATTTAATTTAGAGACAAATCTCTTTCCATGGCTACATGTGGAAAGACAATGTTGAATAAATACCCAAAAATGTAACTGCTGCAACTATGCAATTACCCTATCAAATATCAGATAAATGTGAAAAGTAGATGTTCAAGGTGTCTTGCACAGTCAAAAAATCTTGAAGATGAGACACTATAGCTTCAGTTATGTCCAACGTAATCTATCTGGTCATTGATATGATGAGTATATCCAGAGAAGCTTTCATCATAGGATGACTGGTTTTAGCTTTTAAAAAAGTGATAAAGACATGGTCTCATCCTTCCTGGCTTAATAGTTGATTCATAGTAATGAATGTGGGATATATGTCCACAGGTACCTATCAAATGCAAAAAATATTTACGTCAGTGAATGTCCTCCAAATGAACAACTCTATATATGACATGCTAACATAAGCCAATCAAAGATTTCACAGACCTGGTGAAGACATCAAGATGATGAGAATAGATTTTCTGATAAACCGATCATAATATAAAGCAAAATACCTCATAGGAGTACAAAAAATAGATATATTATGATCTTTCATTTAATAGATTCCGAACATGCAACCTCAGTTGACTGCTCTCTTCTCTATAGAAAAATTCTAAGCATCAATTCTTTTACCTGAATAGCTTCCAGATGTGAAAGTGCTTGCTATAATGGCTGTGTGAATGTAGCATACTTATCCAGCAGTAATTTGGCAGAAGTTTTGTCACCCTTTCCTTGTATTGTCATTATTTCCTTGCTTAAATTCTCAACTGCTCCTTGCACTTATATAGTATCAAAATTTAGAATTTATTTTTTAAAAGTTCAAGATTTAGATTTGCAACTAAAAAATGGCATGAATTAATTCCTCACCTATGAATTTGATCTAAGATGAAGAATCTAAGAATCAAAATCAATTCCTAAAAATAAATAATAATAAAAATAAATTAAAATAAAATTATGAACTAAATTTTATAAAAAGTATACCATTTAAAAACTTATTATTACATAAAAACACTAACAGAAAAGGAAAAATGAAAACTAAATTCAGAAAAGGAAAAAATTTACTCAACTTACCTAGAATATTAGGTATACATAACTGTCATCTATTATCTATTGACAAAGATGGAGGATATGGCGGCGGAGCCTGAGAAAATGAATTAAGCAGACCCAACTCATCTTTTCAAACAATTCCACATTCAATGCTATATATATACTTATCATGACCCAACTCATATTTTCAAACAATTCCACATTCAAAGATATATACTCTTATCATGATCTAACTCATGTTTTCAAACAATTCCACATATATATATATATATATATATATATATATATATAAATGACCCACATATTTTGTTTTCTTTATGTTATTAAACTGCCGCCATTATGGGCCGTCTGCTTTTAATGTGTCCCACTCTAAATAAAATAATTGAAGATTACATTAAACAATTTTCGCTTGTTTCTAGCATAGAATTTAGAAAGCATGGACATTATAGGAGTTAGTGGAAGGTTTTAGGATCAATCTGCTGTTCTATAAAAAAATGGATATGAGCAGCAATGGTATTGGGTATTATTGTGCTACAGGTGCCTTGGCTCTTATTATAGCCGTGTTTGTTGTAAAATGGAGGAGTATTCTGCTGCAACCCAACCTTCATGAATGTTTCTCTACTCTTTCCCACAAATATGGGCCTCTCACGACTATCAAGTTTGGCATGAAAACATCAGTTGTGGTCTCTTCTTTTGCAATGGCAAAAGAAATCCTCAAAGACAATGACCAGACATTTGCAAGAATTACCTACTTCAAAGGAGCTTTACCCAGAATCAAGCACAGTAAGCAATCTGGTAAATGGTTTAATCGATTGCTTCTTGGAGCCATTACCTGCGTCCAGTAAGCTACGGCCTGTTTTGGTCTAAGGGTAATCTTACGAGGCTCTTCTTCAACAGAGGAAAAGCATTAAGATGGTGCGTGAATGAATTTCGCCATATACCAGTGTTCATAATACTAGTAGGTCGTGGACAATGATCGAGGCATGGCTGAAGATGATTCAGACATATAATCTCTATCCACCTAGAATTTGGAAAGGAGAATGATTGAGACATGCAATCTCTATCCACCTGAAAGGAAAATAAGGGTCCTTCGCCTAGTACTACCTTGATATCGATAAAAGAAAAAACAGAATTTGTCAGGTTCTTTTACTATCATTTCCTTAAACAAGTGTCTGCACATATAATGTAGCTAATGAGGATCTGCCATCATTGACATCCTTATAACCAACAATCTAGCCAATTAATATATAATATTATCTCTGACATCTTTAGGAACCCTAAGCTTTCACCCTGCCATATATCTAAAGCATACTGCCTTAAAGAATGCAGTCCATTATAAGCTACGCTGTCACATTTCAACATTAAAAAAACCTAAGCTAACCAACCATTTTTTAAAGTAGTTTTACAAGATTTGTGGGGATTGAAGATTTGTTTAATAATTTCAGGAATAGTTTAACCATTCTTCATCCAATAAGCACATCACTAAAGTAAATTAAAGTTAAACAATGTGATTCTTGCAGTAAGATGAAATCCAAAGCAAATCCTTGGTAGTGATGTTTTTCAATGGTGATAAAACCAAACATAATTGCCCCGTCTCAGAGATGCACAAATGTAGCACAATAGTTTTATCCAGACATTTGTCCTCTTGAAAATGCAACCCTTTATCACTCCTCTACCAATGTCAAACACAATAAATAAAAGTAGCTTTTTCAATTCATTCTTGTTGGCTATGAATCATGGCAAAGGCTTTCTACAGTCACATTATTTTGGGTGCAGGCGTAGCAGCTATAACTTTTCTTCTACAATCATAGAGGTATGGATTTGGCTCTATGGCCTCCCAATAGAATTCTAGGATCCAATAAATGAAACATCCACTTTCTACTAAATATTGAACTCGGAGCTAGCAAACTATTGATGGATTCATGTTTCAAAAATTAGAAACTTGAATTAAGTATAGTAAGCTAATTGCAACTGGCTGAGCGACCATTTGAAAATCATCTATGGTTAAGCTGCCACCATTAGGGATCATAGTCACCTAGGCCTTTACTGTACCTGAAAAGTCTTATTTGTTTAAGTCGTCACCATTATGGGATCCATAGTCACTCATGAATTCACTGTACGAGATTTGTAGTGTTAACTTTACCCTTAGTTGTTGTTCTTGATGATCAAACCACAACTTGGTACATGTGACTCATTCAGTTGAGATGATTGTTGGTAATTGACATGGTGACAATACACAACTCGATATGTGTTGTGATAGACAGTTTGATGACAATACACAACTTGATATGTGTTCTGATAGACAGTTTGATGATATTCTTTGCTTACTTTGAGACTTTGTTTGATACACTCATTCATTCAGTTGAGATGGTTTCCTAACAGGCAGATTGGTCTTTGGCACTATGACATTATGATAACAGACATATATTAAATGTGGATTCATGTTCAGTTTGGCACCTATGGTAACTATGTTCAGTTTGGCATTTTTCATTAACCATGTTCAGTTTGACATCTTTCATTGGCATTGGTTCTCTTGGTCATGTTAATGTGGTTTGGCAAACATGATTGTGGTGATTTGACATGTTCTCATAGTAGGTTTATATAATGTTTTTGTTGAGCTACAGCTCATATGGACCAGCTAGGACTCGAACCTAGGACCTTCCATTTGCTACTGGAGTGCTCTACCAACTGAGCTACTGGCCCCTTGTGGCCAGCCCATCGTCGGTCCGGGTGTGGCTTATTTCCAACACCCCCCCTTAAGCCACACTGCGGGTGCTTGGGGCTCCTAGCCTTGCTCTGATACCAATTGTTGAGCTACAGCTCATATGGACAAGCTAGGACTCGAACCTAGGACCTTCCATTTGCTGCTGGAGTGCTCTACCAATTGAGCTACTGGCCCCTTGTGGCCAGCCCATCGTCGGTCCGGGTGTGGCTTATTTCCAACAGTTTTTCAGTGGCAGTGGCATTTGTATTGCTAGTAGTATTTATACTTCTGGATAGTGACTTTTGTTAATTGACATTTCATAAAATGACAAGTCATTTTGTTCTAAGGTTTCATGTGAATTAACAAAGATGACATAGCCTAGCATTTTCTACAAGATGGCACCAAGTGTAAGAAACACTTGGTCAAGGTGGCAAATAAAATATAATAGTTTGTAAATGATAAAGGTCATTAGGCTCATGTTAAAGAGGCATCTAACACTCTTAAGAGATTAACTTGTTGAAAAGGTTTCGGCAAAAGTAAACAAGTCATTTTGTATTAAAAGTTTTAAGCCCTCTTTAGGGCAAACCGGGACAGCTGGTTAAGAGGATCAAAAAGGCATGTAAAGAATGTTGTGAGCAGTTTATTTCATCATTGTATTTCATGGTATCGTACCTCTGATAGAGTTTGATCTGCAATCATGAAAAATGAGGTGAATCTGTCAAATGTTCAGATTGGGAGCTTGAATGTTGACTTGATGAAAGTGACAAAGCTGAAAGGAAGTCGTGGACTGTGGCCGTTCAAAAAACTAAGTGCACAATCATGTTTACTAGGTGCTATCGTTCCTTTTCATTGTTTTAATCTTGAAGTTTGTCTGCATGTATTCTTCTTGCTTGGCCATTTATGTTAGTTTATGATTATACTATGATTTGTTTGAACCCTGTCGGTGGCACTATGTTGATTTATAAAAAGTGGTTTGATTTATGGACAGTGGAAAATGCTTATGTGGATAGTATTAATGGTTTTATGTTGGTGATCATATAACTAGTGTTATGTGTGACAACTACATTGAGCACTTAATTTTAGTTATGTGATGCACATATCATACTTTGATGATAGTATCATCCTGTGGCAGCAGTGACACATTGTTTATTTCTTTTCTTGATTACATGACAGTTATTTTCAGTTATTACCTGAAACAATCTTATGGAAACACTTATCTCTTCAAACTATTTCATGAGAAGATAAATACATTGTGAAATGTATAAAAAGGGCTTTTGAACAGGAATTGTGTAGTGGTTGGGTATACACCTGATGTAATGTTGAGAATGCATTATCATAAATATTAAATAAGAGATTGAGGATCAGTGAAGCAGAGTGTCCCTCTATATTTGTTTTTTTTTCATGACTAAAACATGTATTGAAAGGTCAAGTCAGTGAGACAAAAAAATGACCTTTGCCAGTGAGGCATTTTGTGTAGCCAAATAGGCTTGCAATCAATGAGATTCATTAAATAAGCCAGTGAGGCATTTTTTCGAGTGGTTTTTATGCCCTGGAGGGTTTTCCACTCAGGACAATCTCTGTGTTATGGTTACTTGTTATGCTCATGGTTTTTGTTCATTATTTCATAATTTAATTGTTATATGATGCTCATAGTAAAACAATACAAATGCATAATACTTTGATGCTTATCTCAGTCCAATGAAGTAACAATTTGCCTCTATTGTTTGTCTTGATGAAATGATTCCTCATAGTTCACAAGCAGTTGGTTTGTCTTTTCATGCTCACAAGTTGGTTTGAGTTGGTTTGATAGTTCATCCTAGTTCTTAAATGAATGTCTTGCTTTCACCATTTAAGGTTGAAGTTCACAGTTGGTAAAAGTTAATTAGGTGTTGCCAAAAATATGTCTATTTTATAAGACACTGATTCACCCCCCCTCTCAGTGTCTTGCGTACTCCAACAAGTGGTATCGGAGCTAGACCCTTGTCCAGTAGGTCTAACCAACCTTAGGGTGTCCTAGTTGTGGAGTACTATGATGGGTAAGTGTAAAAGAAACAGAAGTCAAGAAAAACAATAGTGTCAAGTCAAATGTAGTCTTGTATCAAGAAAAGTTCTTGTTAGTTGATTCAATAAGTGATAACAAGCACAATCCTGTAGAAGAAAAGATGTCTAATAAAGAACTTGATGATTTTGTAGTTGAAATTACTGATACAGAAGGAGATTTCTTTATAGATGAAGATGGACAGGGGATAAATAAAAATGATTGTGAAGTGGATTTTGAAGGAGAGCTTATATCTGCTCTAAATGTGATTAGGGATCTTGAAAAAGAAAATCAAAAACTCAAGATACAAATTGAAGAAAGAGAAAGAATTGAAAAGGAAAAGGAAGTCAAGTTAAAAGAAAAAGAAAAAATGTGTAAAAAGTTAGAGGATGAATTTGATTCCTTGAAAAAGAGTTCCCTATTAAAAGCCAATTCAGATAACATGATCTTAAATCTAAAAACTGAGATAGAAGAGACTAAGAAAACTTTGGATGCCAAAACCTTTGAGTGCCATAAACTTGAAGAAGAGTTTGTTGCTTTAAATAAAGATCTTGATGATCATAAGATTCAATTAGAAAAATATAAGAAGTTCGAGAAAAGTATTAATGCACTAGATGATATGTTATATAGACAAAAATATTCTAGTGATCTTATTGGCTTAGGGTATGAGGAAGGACAAGCATCTTCAAGTGGAACAGAATAAAAAATTGAAACATTTTTTGTATCTGCTAATGGGAAAGGACAGAGCTTTAAAGTTAGGAATACACCAAGGAAGAAGATTGATTTGGATCATCTTGCTACTACTCCTGCAAATAAGACTAAAGATAAACGCGTTGATGAAGGAAGGAGGACAAGCTTCTCAAGATCTTCACTTTTCAGATGAAATCAATCAACAAGGTACAATTTCTTTTTTGGTTATTGCTATTGATGTCATTCTTATGGTCATAAAGCAACTGATTGTTGGAAGCATTCTCATGAATGGTCAAATAGTGGTCAAAGTTATCAATTTGGTCATACTACAAAGTTTTGTAATGTTCAAACAAGACATTATCCTTCTAGGTTTTCAAGAAGATATGAGTTCTTTACTCCTTTTGGAAATAATGTCACCTTTTTATGTGTCATAAACTTGGGCATAAAGCATATTTTTGTAGAAGTGATCCTGTGAATTCACCTAAACATGACAATTTAGGACAGATACCTTGAATAAGAAGAGAGAGACTGAGAAAGTCTGGAGAAGAAAACAAGGAAAGGAGAAGGGAGGACTTAGTCTTGTGCATGATGCACAAGGATTATCTCTCAGCATTTAAATGGCTGCATGTTTTTAGGGGGAGTGATCCAATGTTTTATTTTCTAACCCCAAGGAGTCTTAGGATGCAGTGGACTGAAATATTGTTTTCTCTTTATGGAAGTTATGCATGATAATCTCTCTGTGATTTCTATTGCAGTCATTTTGTGAAAGTATCAAGGATGTCATTATGTTTTTAATAGGACATCTTTGGAACAACATAGCAATAGTTTTGATTGTTCTTATCAGATACATTATTCAAGTTTCATTTTAGTTTGCATTCTTTGAGGAGAATTCTTTAGTAATAGGGTACTTTCAATTTTAGTGAATATTTCTAGTGATCTTGGTGTCCCTCCTTTGTGAGTTCTCAAACAATATTTTATGAAAGACAGTGCTTGCATGATAATTGTGGTTTGGTGACTTAACATGTACAATGCCAAGTATAGTGCTCAGTTCCTTGAGTGTATTGAAACAGTGTTTGGTGTTTGATGTTTTAGCAGTGACAATAGTATATGTGGTTTCTGAGTATCCTTAAAAAGATCTTTGATGCCAGATGGTTAAACTGCCTAATAACATCTTGCTAACATGATAACAATGGTTGTTACACAACAAGTTGAGTAAGTTAGTTGATCTTGATTGAAAGACCAAAGCACAAATAGGGAGAGTTGAATATCAGGGAATCATACATACTCATATACTTGTTTCATAGTGATGTTGGAACTTGGACAATGAATTCTAACTTTCACTTGGATCTTGTTGGTTGAGCAAAAGTACATGTAGGAGGAGTATTGCTTATGATTTTCATGATGACTGTGGATCTAGCAATGATTTGTTTCTTTGACATGCCAGCAAATAGTAAAGTGGCTTGATGAATAGATTGGACACCATGCTTTGTTGTTTTAGCTTGTAATTCCTTTTCATATTCTTGCACCATAGATATACATGAAAGTTGTCATGATCTTCATATATTGCTTGATTTAGGAAGCTACATGTGTTTCATTATGTGTTCTTGCCAATATTGGAAATGACTTGTTTCAGTGAAGTGTTTTCTTGCATTTGCAAAGTGGTATGTGCACAGTGATAGTTCTTTCAATGATACAATGATGGATGAAGGTGGTTTGACAGTACTTACTTGCTGAGATTTGATAAAAGAACATTTCCTATGTCTTATTCTGAAGACAGTGATATGTTGCTTGATTTTAGTATTTCTCTCAAGTAAAGGTAGTACTTTTCATGTCTACTCCCTCAGTGATGATAGTGTTTTGATCATTTGTATGCACTGATTTTGACAATAAGTCAGTGTTATGATAGTGCTACACTGTTCTCTCAGTGTTTCTAGATACAATGTTTTTAATGTTTGCTCTTGATGTAGAGGTTTATCAAAAGAAAAGATGCTCCTTGCATAGTGTTTGTATGTCAAGGATATCTCTGAAGTATGAACTAAAATTATTGGTTTGATCTTAGACAGTAGTTTTTGTGATTATTTTTGCTTGCCTTCTTGCACATGGTATGTGAGGACATAGATTTTTGGTTAATGAAATGAACTTGACTGGCAGTCAATTCATGCTGATGATTCTTTGTATGGTGACAGTGAAAATTATATCTTTAGTAACAGTGATAGTGGTGATGGTTGTGATCATGGTACAAGTGTTATTTGCACAGTAAAGTGATATTTTTTGATGTTTTGGACAGTGGTAATAGTATTCTTAGTTGTTGTCCATCTTTGCTACATGCTCTTCATGCTGCTGATATTTCCTTATGGTGCTGACATCTCATTCAACTTCTTGATATTTCTCACTCATGGATCAATTGGATTGGTATGCTTGGTATGATTTTACATTTTAGGATTTATGTATATATATTGGAGGCAATTGCATACTTTCCCTCCCTTTGCCCTGATGTCAAAAAGGGCGAGAGGAAGTTATGTTTTGCCCATCATGGACAAAGGGGGAGTTTGTTAACTTTACCCTCACTTGTTGTCCCTGATGATCAAACCACAACTTGGTACATGTGACTCATTCAGTTGAGATGGTTGTTGGTAATTGACATGATGACAATACACAACTTGATATGTGTTGTGATAGATAGTTTGATGATATTCTTTGCTTACTTTGACACTTTATTTGATGCACTCATTCATTCAGTTGAGATGGTTTCCTAACAGGTAGATTGGTCTTTGGCACTATGACATTATGATAACAGGCATATATTAAATGTGGATTCATGTTCAGTTTGGCACCTATGGTAACTATGTTCAGTTTGGCATTTTTCATTAATCATGTTCAATTTGACATCTTTCATTGGCATTGGTTCTCTTGGTCATGTTAATGTGGTTTGGCATACATTATTGTGGTGATTTGACATGTTCTCATAGTAGGTTTATATGATGTTTTTCAGTGGCAGTGGCATTTGTATTGCTAGTAGTATTTATACTTCTGGACAATGACATTTGTTAATTGGCATTTCATAAAATGACAAGTCATTTTGTTCTAAGGTTTCATGTGAATTAACAAAGATGACATAGCCTAGCATTTTCTACAAAGTGGCACCAAGTGTAAGAAAAACTTGGTCAAGGTGGCAAATACAATATAATACTTTGTAAATGATAAAGGTCATTGGGCTCATGTTAAAGAGGCATCAAACACTCTTAAGAGACTAACTTGTTGAAAAGGTTTTGGCAAAGGTAAACAAGTCATTTTGTATTAAATGTTTCAAGCCCTCTTCAGGGCAAATTGGGACAGTTGGTTAAGAGGATCAAAAAGGCATGTAAAGAATGTTGTGAGTAGTTTATTTCATCATTGTATTTCATGATATTGCACGTCTGATGGGTGTGATCTGCAATCATGAAAAATGAGGTGAATTTGTCGAATGTTTAGATTGGGAGCTCGAATGTTGACTTGGTGAAAGTGACAAAGCTAAAAGGAAGCCGTGGACTATGGCTGTTGGAAAAACTAAGTGCACAATCATGATTACCAGGTGCTATCATTCCTTTTCATTATTTTAATCTTGAAGGTCATCTGCAAGTATTCTTCTTGCTTGGCCGTTTATGCTAATTTATGATTATACTAAGAAAGAGTAAAATGTTTCATTATTCATTCAATGTTTTAAAAGTGCAGATACATCCATGTATATACTGAGAGAGTTAGAGTTGGTTGACAGTTATAATGAGTTATAGTTACAACGAACTGAACCGCCTGAACAATGTAGTAACCAACGCTAACTTACAACGAACTGAACCTGAACAATGTAGTAACCAATGCTAACATTCCCCCCTTATTACATTGTTCCTGCAATAGTACCAAGGGACCCCCCTGAATGCTAAAATACTCAACAAAGATGATTACATAATATGAATACATATTTTATAGAAGATCTTCTCCCAAAGAACAAATCCTGAACCAAGCGAGGCTCCATCATGCTGTCTCATCTACCCTCAGAAGGCATACCTTCAAGCTGTGTTCTTGAACTCTTTAGTCCCAAGCTCTCAAATCACAGAGTCTTGAATTATTCGACAATGGACCCTAAGAGATACGACAAATCTCTGCCATGTTGTCTAGTGACCGCAAAAGGGTATAATTCAAGATCATATACTCTTTGAATCTCGCTGGACAACAATCCATATTGAGGTCAACACCAAACCCCAAACCTGTCTCCAAAACAAAATCTTCACAAAACATATATTCTTTAAATTTGTCAACTCCGTCAGCATCAACAAAAAAAAGTAAAACAACCAAAACCAAAAATTCTTCTCATGAAAACAAAGTGAGAAGCTAACTTGAGATGATGGTAAATCCTCCATCCTCCGATGCCGCCAGCCTCCAATCTAACCCTGCTTAAAGAGAATATCCACAGAAATTAATAGCACCATCTAGTGGATCCTCATCCCCAGTATCTGGTGGATCCTTATCGTCTTTAATGCAAGCAAGATTTCTTTCATTTTTAAGCTTTCCTTTAAGAACATCACTAGCTCGAGTTTTACAATCCCAAGCTATGTGACCATTTTTCTTACAATAAAAACATTTGATTCTCTCTGATCTCTTGTAATTGCTTCTTGAAAATAATGCTTTCTCCTAAGGATCATCTTCTAAATCTTTTGTTGTTCTCTTCTCTTCTGATAGAAGAGCAGAAATCATACCTTCTAGAGTTTGTGAAGGTATTTGACTGAGTGTAAAAACAACATTGTTGTATTTTGAAGGAAAACTATTTAATAGGATGGCCCTAGCATCATCATCATCTACTATAACCTTAACCTCTGCTAGCTGTCTACTAAGAGACTGCAAGTTACTTATATGATTTGACATTGTGATTCCATCTTCCATCTTAAACTGAAATAATTGAAGTTTTAGAGAAAACTTTGCATTAACGCCTTTTGCTCCAAACAATTTATTCAGATTATCCCAAATTTCAGCCGATGATTTATCCAAATCAATATGGTGCAATTCGGTGTCAGAAAGAGCAAGACCCATTATAGCCTTGGCTTTCTCATCTCTACTACTCCAATCTAATAACTTATTTCCATCTGTAGGTGATTTTTCCTTTCCACTCACTATTGCCCATAAATTTTTATTCATTAGTTGCATTTGAATTTTCATTCTCCAAGTATGAAAATTGAAACCAGAATACTTGTCTAATGGAATCTCCATTTAGATAATACTCCAAAAGATTGACTTTTTACTCAGACTTAAATACACACTTCAATACATACCAATTTGAGATGATAATGGACATCCACTTTTCTTTGATTGCCGAGTTTTGCAGACTATGTCTTCCTCGTTCAAATGCCTTATGGAATGTGCTACAAATGGCTTGGATAGAGAAATTTCAGTCCAGGCAACAACTGCTACAGCAAGGAGCACAACGGCAATGAGAATGACTTCAATCTCCCTGCAAAGGCCTCCAAACTCGATGCTTCCTTCCAAGACTATTTCCAGCACACCTCAGCAAAACTCCATCACCTTCTATCCTATTGCCTACATCCACTAGACTATATGTTGTCCTGCGTCCACTAGATTATACGTTGTCTCCACAAAAATATTCATGGTAGATTGAAATGCCTTGGCATTGGACTAGGCCTGCGGGAGCAAGTTCATTGTAGCCTTATGCATTAACTCTGAAAGCTATTCATAGGAACATAACTATCGACGCTCTGATACCAAATGAGAAAGAGTAAAATGTTTCATTATTCATTCGATGTTTTAAAAGTGCAGATACATCCATGTATATAATGAGAGTTGGATTTGGTTGACATTTATAATGAGTTATAGTTACAATGAACTGAACTGCCTGAACAATGTAGTAACCAACATTAACTTACAACGAACTGAACCTAAACAATGTAGTAACCAATGCTAACATATACTATGATTTGTTTGAACCTTGTTGGTGGCACTATGTTGATTTATGAAAAGTGGTTTGATTTATGGACAGTGGAAAAGGTTTATGTGGACAGTATTAATGGTTTTATGTTGGTGATCATATAACTAGTGTTATTTGTGACAACTATGTTAAGCACTTAATTTTACTTATGTGATGCACAGATCATACTTTGATGATAGTATCATCCTATGGCAGCAGTGACACATTGTTTATTTCTTTTCTTGATTACATGATAGTTATGGATTACATGTCAGTTATAACTGGAAGGGTTAGTTTTACCCTAAACTATGGTTTAATTTTCAGTTATTACCTGAAACAGTTTTATGGAAATAGTTATCTCTTCAAACTGTTTCATGAGAAGATAAAGACATTGTGATATGTATAAAAAGGGCTTTTGAATAGGAATTGTGTAGTGGTTGGGTATACACCTGATGTAATGTTGAGAATGCATTATCATTAATATTGAATCATAGATTGAGGATTAGTGAAACAGAGTGTCCCTCTGTATTTGTTTTTTCTTCATGATTGAAATATGTATTGAAAGGTCAAGTCAGTGAGACAAAAAAATGACCTTTGCCAGGGAGGCATTTTGTGTAGCTAGTGAGGCTTTGTCAGTGAGGCATTTTGTAGCTAGTGAGGCTTGTAATAAGTTAGATTCATTAAATAAGCTAGTGAGGCATTTTTTCAAGTGGTTTTTATGCCCCAGAGGGTTTTCCACTCAGGAAAATCTCTGTGTTATGGTTACTTGTTCTGCTCATAGTTTTTTGTTCATTATTTCATAATTTAACTATTATATGATGATCATAGTAAAACAATACAAATGCATAATACTTTGATGCTTATCTTAGTCCAATGAAGTAACAATCTGCCTCTATTGTTTCTCTTGATGAAATGATTCCTCAGAGTTCACAAACAATTGTTTTGTCTTTTCATGCTCACAAGTTGGTTTGATAGTTCATCCTGGTTCTTAAATGAATGTCTTGCTTTCACCATTCAAGGTTGAAGTTCACAGCTGGTAAAAGTTAATTAGGTGTTAACAAAAATATGTCTATTTTATAAGACACTGATTCACCCCCCCTCTCAGTGTCTTGCGTACTCCAACATGTAGCTTGGTGAATGGTCATGCCCAAAGGTTTTTTTTTTTATATATTCACTTTCTTTATTTTTCTCTTTTGGGGCTATGAAGAAAACAATAATTCAAATTAATGAAGAAAGTCTGAAGGAACTAAATTCATTAAAAGTTTCTTTTGGGTTAAAACGAGATGCTCGTTAGGCCTTAAAAGTTTCTATCTCATTTGGCCATGCTATATCTTGATATATCTTTATCTGGGTCATTTTCTAGATAGATGGGGAGCAAGGTATTTTAGAATCTCATGATATGGTCATGACCCAAGTGCAGGTTTTCATCCTCTCCCTTTGATCTAATAATTATTTGGCTTTATGCATTTGAACAAGCTTCTTGAGAGCAACTAATTAGTTTTTTTGGGTTGATATGTTAGTTTCGTTTAAAGGTTGATTTTCAATTTCTTCTCTCTTAGTTGGCCATCTTGGACAGAATTTTAACCTTTTGGTTAACAGTGATTATGCTAGGAGGAAGGCTATATTTGAACATACTTTTAACTTATTGTGTAACATTGATTATATTCGGTGGAAAGTTTAAAATTCACAAGTACAAAGTTTCTTTGAAGGCATGTATTAGGAGTTATTTTTTTGTTCCTATTTTACAGGAATCTGAATGGACTTGTTAAGGAAGTTTTCAAATTTTTGGGAAACCTAAGTAGATATGTTAGTGAATCTTACTTATTTGAGAGAAACCCAACTTGATTTGTCAGGGAGTTTTATCTATTTAAGAGGAATTCTGGGTAGAGCCGTTAATGAATCTACCTGATAGAATCTTGTAAAGCAGTTGAATGATCATCTTCTATATTGAAGTTTAATTTGCATTCTTAACCTAATAATGTCTAGGGTTTCTAGACTTTTATCCAGAGTATTACATTGAATAATTTTTTTTATTACACTGGATGAAGGATCGGTTCATGTTTTGATGTGGTATGCATATATTCTTTCTCTATATTTCTTTTCCTTACCTTTGTTAATATTGCATGCAGATATATGCATGTAAAAATACACACATACCAATTAAGAAGTTTGGAGACTTTTTTTAACCTTTTCTCAAATAGTTTTATGTATATTTTATTATTCTTCTCTATACACAGAGTTTAGTCTCTATTATATATGTAGAGTATTTTTTTTCAGTAATATTATTAGTATGTATATATAGTGATAGATTATATGTGCAAGACTATCGTGAAGAACAAGTTTATATATGAACTAACTGACACTTCAAATTCTTTTCAAGAACATATTGTTCATCATGAATATTTTGTAATGAAGACAATAATTTTGTAGTTTGGTTCTGTGATGTTTTGTAATAAAAACAACAAATTTTTTTATAGAACTAATCAAATTTTATTATTTAGTTTGATTAATAAATTGAGAGAGAAAGTTTTGTAGCAACCATGGCCCTATTACCAAATTTGATATCCGGTCCAATGATTCCTTTAAATCCAATGCTAAATATGTTTGGACAATATGGAAGAAGTCAATGTGATCTCATTCGAATCTTTTATTGTGAAAGTACATATCTGGTTCCACTGATAATATTGTAATTATAGGCCCTACATAAACTTTCAAAAAAAATTTAACAAGTGTTTAGTTTAATTAAGGACATCAGATTTCCATAGTCCATAATATTGTTCAATCATGTTCCTAGATTTAATTGTGTATGAATTTATTAGAATCAATGGATCACACTCTATGACTCATCATTAAGATGTAGAGAGATATAAGAAAAAATGGTGAATTACAGACCAAGTCTGATTAAATAGAAGTATTTAGCTACATAGCCTTCTATACAAGACTTCAAATCATTTGTGTGTGGAAATTAAGAATGTTGACATACATATGTGTTTGATGCCACTACCACAAGCTTGTGGTCCTTAATCGGTGAACCATATACATATGCGATGGGTGCAAAGAGAAAGGCACCAGATGGTGATACAAATGTGATGCCTATAACTATGATGAGCACAATTTCTATTCCATGGTTTTCCCTTCCATTCCACATCCATTATGCACTACAAATATGCAATTGTTGTCAAGCACTATTGGTAGATATGGCTCGCGGTGTTCCACTTGCAATAAATCTATGTTGGGAGTGAGGTATTGTTGGTGGGCTATTCTCAAATATCATCCACTTCAATAGTGATAGGTCAATTTTTTAGTAGGATAGATATTTACCACTTTTGTTCTGAATGAGGTGTAAAATTACTATTCATTGTTTATCCATTGAAGTGAATGATATTTAAGTAGAGTGCTTCTATAATGCAAGTGTTGGCGCTCTACATCCTATTCTGTGCACTTCCAGAAACCTACAAAAGCTCCTCCAATACTCTGTCTCTCTCAAACTTGTCATGGGATCCCTCTAGGTGGTGTGGTCAAAGAAACTAGGGATGGGCTTATGTCTTCAAAAACTACAACATCCATGTTCATTCTCCCATAGAAGCATTGGAAATGGAAGCTTCCAAGGATTTAAATACATTAGTTGTTTATGAAAGGTGATTACCTAATGCTCTACTCTACTTAGAAGTAGAACTCACCACTTGAAATCATCAATATTCAACAACAACACTAACCAAGTCAAGAACTCGATAAAGAAAACCTAGGTGCAAAACTAGTCATGGCACCATTAGGGCCATTTTTAGAACCACCAAGCTGCTTTTGAAAGTCATGTATGCACTATTTTTTAGAGATCCATCCTCTCTTGCGGTAGAACTTGTGACCTTTAATTCCTATAAATAAGTGGTTCTAGATTTCATGTGCTCAGATGATCATGAGGTCCAAAAAAGGGACTACTATAGGATCAGCCTCATTTGTTGAAGAGGTTGGATTACATGGGGTTACCTAAGGTACCAAAAGGCCTAAAAGAAGATGGGACAATATTGGATCCATCTTATGAATAATAAAAGATATATAACCTTCCTTTAGCCCCTATCAAATGGGACCAAACTAAGCATACTTATATGGAGAACAGGGCTAAGGAAGTGTTAAAGAGAACTAGGTTCTGGATAAGAAAGCCTTATCTAATGACCAACCCCAATCCAACAAAAGGGGTAGAAATCTTAAAAGGAGCAATGAAGAAAGATAAGAAAGCAAAGAAAAGTGGCTATGAAGATGATGACCCTACTACAACCAAAGGCAAACAGAAGTAGTGGCTATGAATGTAAATTTAGAAGAAGAAGAATAAGAAGAAGAGGAAATTGCGCTCCTAGCTAAGAAGGTTTCAACAAGGGCCTTAGCCCTTGCCTCCCAAGATGTCATAGTGGCATCTACTCCTAACCCTACCACCACAACCACCTCACCCATTGTCCTTATTTCCATTGCAGAAACAATGGAAATCAAAGTTTATCCACCATCCACCTCACCACCCTCATCTCCCACATGACAAACATTATTGTTGTTACCCACACCTCAATCACCCTCCATTTCCCAACCTTCAATTCTTTCTTAGCCTCCACCATCTATATCACTTCCTCCTCCCTCTTTCCCTATTACTCCTAGAAATAAAACTCCTTTGGAACCTAGCCAAATAGTTGCAGAGTAGTTGAAGAATGGAGACATTCCCACAACTAAGGGACAAAGAGAAAGAGGACACCCATGTAGCTGCAGAAAAAACAAGGTAGACATTGTAGGGGTATCCTGTAATGATGTCATGTTGCCATTTTTTTTTGGATTGAATAGTCTTGGCATATGTTAATAAAGCCTTTTTTGACCATTTGGGGTCATTAGGTGTCTCTGAGAATCAATTTTGATGTTTTGGATCAAATATTGTAAAAACCTTGCACAATCTTGTCACCAAAAATGCATTAATGTTACATCTTTGATGAGAAGGAGTTAGTGATAGGTTGGGAAATTGGAATTAGTTGTAATTCCATGTAAATGAGATGTTCACATGATCATGACGGTTGGTGAGGAGTTTTGAATGAAATAAATTTTAGTTTACGCATTCCTAACTGCACTTTTGTTGTAAAACATATTGTATTTCATGTTTTGTATGAACTAGTACAATATGTAGGGCTCTGAAACCAATTCAAGGAGTTGAAGGGCAGTATTATCTTTTGAATTGATTTGGTTTTATAGATTTTCATTGTATTTTGTGCAAATTATAGCTATTTTTGTGAAAACTATCATAAACCCTACCTAGGGTTTCCAGTGATAGAAATAATTCCATGGACAGAGATTCCACCATGGAAAAATGATGAAACTTGGTGGAATGCTTTGTCTAATGCCCATACACATGCCTACATGAGGACAACCCATGAATGGCACATGTGGAGGAGATATAATGGACAGTGTGTGAAGATTTGTAGTGAAACTGCCCTAAAACCCTAGGTTCTATATTTTTCTGAATGATCTATGCATTGTTTGTGAATGGAAGGGTGTAAAACTATACTGGAATATTGCTGGAGGTATGCACAGGCCTAAGAATGTATGTGACAAGTTTCTTTACTTTGTTTGAAGTCATTGCCCTAATACACCTAGTGGCAGCAAGCCCTAATTTGCATTTTTCTTTGTGTCAATCACTTGATTTGGACTATGTTTGTTTGGAAACCCCTAGAAGGTGTTGAGATAGGTTTGAAACACCCAAGACTCCCATAATCCATGTTGTGTTCAATATTACACACCATTAGGGTATTGTTCACATGTTTCAAAGTGCACTAGGAAGACTTTAGGCCTTGTTGAGATGAACCAATGTGAGAAGGGTCAAAAAACAATCATCTTGTGTTAGATATTAGTCCTTCCTCTGCATCATATTAGTATCAGAGCCAATAGAGACAAAAAAAAGTTTATCTAGTGTGTTGTGTCAAGAAAAGATGCCTCCAAGGGTGAATGTTGTTGAAAGAGAAATAGAAAGGATAGCTAAAGAGATGAGAGACTCTCTTGCCCAAGAAATGAGAGAGATGGGAGTTAATCTTGATGCAAGGCTTACAATAGTTGAAACTAATCAGAGAAGAGGAGTGGTCAGAGGATATTTGAGTGATCAAGAAGAAGTAATGGATGAAAACAATCCACCACAAGAAGAACCTCAAGCAGAGAGATGTTGATGAGATAAGGATGGAAAGATTGTTGAAGGTAGTCAAGAGTGAGGGTTCCAAGGTGAAGATGGAACTTCCATTGTATGCAGCAAGTTTGAACAGTGAGGAACTTCTTGATTAGATAGGAGAATTAAATAAATATTTTGAATTTGAAGATGTACCTGAGCAGAAAAGAGTGAAGTTGGCTAGAACAAAGTTCAAAGGCCATGCATCCCTTTGGTGGGAGTATGTGCAAGAAGAAAGAAGGAAGAAAGGCAAAGCAAAGATCATATCTTGGGACTGAATGGTTGTAAAGTTGAAAGCAAAATTTCTACCTAGTGATTAATCTACTCAACTATATAGGAAACTACAAATTTGAAACAAAAAGATATGGATGTAAAGGCATATATAGAGGAGTTCTAAAAACTGAGTATTAGATTACATCATATGGAGGATGAAGTTGATAAGGTTGCAAGATACCTTAATGGGATGAAATATAGCCTACAAGATGAATTGAGTCTCACAAGCCCTAGGACTCTAGAAGAATGCTATCAACTAGCCATGAAGGCTGAAGAGAAGTTAAAAAGAAGACAAGAGAAACAAAACAAAGGTAGGGGAAGGAATTTTAGAGGAAGAGGGACATTTTCTAGTAGAGGATAGTCCCAAAGGTCACAAGAGGAGGCAAACAACTCTCAAGAACAAACTTCAGATTCAATAGGCAGTTTTAGGGTAAGAAGACCAAATTTTAGGGGTAGATTTGGACATAGAGGAGGATCAAATGGCTTCACTGGAAAATGCTACAAATGTAATAAATTTGCAGGTCACCAAGCATGGGAGTGCCCTAAAGAATAATCCACTATTTCTTTTAGGAATGAGAGGAGGAATCAAGTTGCTCAAGGTGGAGATGCAGAAAGTGTTAACTCTGTTGCAAGTATGTGCCTAATTGGTGTTGTCATTGATGTCAACATATCTTTACTATTATTGGTGTGAACTGTATCTTACTTTGTTACTTGTTTATAAGCTTACATGTTGAGGATATTGATAAAATTTGCTCCTCCAGAAGAAACAGAGAGTTGTAGTGAAGACAGTGCATTGCATGTATTGAAGAACACTCCAGAAGACTACTTCACATTTCTTGTGTATTGAAGATCTTTGTCTGTGGATTGGAAGTTATTTAGACTTGCATGTCTGAAGATGCTAAATCCCAAGTCTGAGCCTCTGGTGTGAAGAATAGAGTAAGCTGGATTCACTAGAGTAAAACCTTATTTTTCTAATTATTCACTGGTGATAGGGATAAAGTATTTTGCTCCGCATTCCTCCACATTGAAATATTTTTCTCTGCCATTCTTGAGGGAATTCTTGGATGATAATAAGTGCCTACAAATCCAATGGTTCATGGTTTAGTGGTCTGCAAGCTATCTTTGTTTTATGACAGTCAAAGATAATGAAGTTCATATGCTCCAGTGTGAAGAATCTCATGGATAAGATAGTTAGAGTTTGTGAGATTTCTCTTGATGATTACAACATGCTTGTGGATGCCTCTTGATCATGTTCCTACTTTTGTATTGGTTCGCAAGGAGTATTTTGATCAAAGTTGAAGATTGTTCCTAGACAAGGCAGTGTGTAACCAGTCTTAGCTAACTTGGTTAATTCTAGTAATTGCAGAGAGCTCTTGGTGATTGCAAAAGCATGTTGTAGTGTGGAAGATCATGTTTGAGTCCCAACTAAGGCATGGTGTGATCCGCATACATCTTTGTTATACTTCCTTAGCTTAATTTGGGTATTAGGTCAAGACCTATTTTGCAAATGTTTGTAATGCCGACCTTGGAGATTGTTCCAATGGTTGATGAATGTAATGCCAACCTTGATGTACATTCCAAGGTTGATGAATGATATATATATTTGAAATTGAGTCGTGGAAAAGGTGCGCTTGAGGAAAAATGTGAAGATAAGGAAAATAATGAGTAGATAAGGCAGAGCAGAGTAGAGGAACTATTGTACTAAAATGTATTTATCTCATATCTGAAAAGGATAATGATTTTGGCAATGAGCCACTAGTATTGTTTGACATCCCTCAAGGTTTAATAGTCGTTATTGTAATCTTGCTACGTTTAGGGTTGAGGCAGTGAGCCTGCTAGACCTAGTTGTTATTCATGGCAGTGAGCCAGCATGTTCTAGGCCCATGGAGTGACCTAGCCTAAACATCATTATTTCAAGATTGCAATATATATTGAGAGTTAATCCTCTTCGTGGTTTTTCCCCACATTGGCGTTTTCCACGTAAAATCTAGTGTCTCATGTGTTTATTTTGCAAATGTGTTTAAGCTTCTGATTTATGCTTTCATGATAATAATGATTGGCAAATGATTGAAAAATAATTGAATGTTTTAAGTGCAAAAATTGTTAAGGTTTTGAGACAACTAATTCACCCCCCCTCTTAGTTGTCTAGAGTATTTCAACAAACTCTTCACCAAAAATTGCAAACCAAGAAGTTGGAGAGTCTCTGGTAATGAGGAGAACATTAATCAAAATGCCCATGGAGAAGGAACCACCTCAAAGGAAAACACTCTTTAGGACCACTTGCAAATTCCAAGGTAAATGTTGTCAAGTTGTCATTGATTCTAGTAGTACTGATAATTTGGTTTCTATGGAAATGGTATAAATATTGAAATTGAAAAAATTAGCCCATGCCTATCATCCCCAAACTGAAGGGTAGATTGAGGTGGTTAATAGAAGGTTGGGAAACCTCTTAAGATGCCTCTCCAAAGAACATTCTACTTAATGGGATCTTGTCTTGCCTCAGGAAGAATTTACTTACAATGATTCTATGAACATGAGTATTGGGAAGAGTCCTTTTCAAGTAGTATATGGTTTGTAGCCTAGAGGGGTATTTGAGTTGTGGGATATTAGTGGAATGGAAAAGCCAAGTGCCAAAGGAGAACAATTTTCTGTTGCAATGTAAGAGATCCATCAACAAGTTAGGGAACACCTTGTTGATAAGTATAAACAAAGGGTAGCTATGAAGAGGAGAGAAGTTGATTTCAAAGTTGGGGATTTGGTTTTAGCCCATCTAAGGAAAAAGAGGTTTCCAAAGGGTCAGTACTCTAAATTGTAGATGAAAAGGATATGGCCTTGCAAGATTGTACAAAAAGTTGCAAACAATGCATATGAAATTGAGTTACCGAAGGGAGTTGGAATTTCTCCTATATTCAATGTTTCTGATTTGTACGCTTACAAACGGGATGTCATTGCTTACCAATAAGCAGGTTCACATGCTAGTTTAGATGTTGATTGGATCAAGAACCTTCCACCTAGCAGACCTATAGAGTTTGAATGCATAATTGACACCAAGGAACTCAAGAAAACAAGGGGTAAATAGTACCTCCAATGTTTAGTCAAGTGGAAAGGCCTTCCTATTGAAGATTGATGAAGGGGGTAAATCATAAACAACACAACAACATAAATTGCACATAGAAAATAGAATATTCCTTTATTGATTTGGACAACTCATTACATTATAGAAGCTCAAATACAATCAAAGGAATCAATCATCCACAGGCTGCAACACACTACATCTACCCATCACCAGGCTATAGAATCTTTTGCCTTCTCTAACCCCAAATCAACTAGGGTTTCTATTTTATCGCCTATGATTGACACTACACTTTCCGCCTTAACTCTAATACTACCCAAGGTTCCCAAAAATAGTCATAAATAGCCATTTTGGCAGCCAATAGCCAAATTTTGAAATTTGCCACTCCCTCCAAAAGTAGGTCAACTTCCAGGAATCATAACTTTTGATCCAGGTGTCCGATTGACGAACCATTTGAAGTGCTGAAAATCTCGTGAAGTGAACTATCACACCAAAAATAAGTAAATGAATTTCCATCAACTTTTTGGGACATTATGGGATGTTTTAGTGCCTCATATATGATTTCAAAAAATTTTAGGGGCTTTCCAAAAAATAGAAACTTTAATATCTTTCAGCTCACAAATGATCTTTACCTGATTCCTTTTCCAAAGTTCTTATATTTCAGTTACGAAGCTTCCTGTAAATTTTTTCTTCCATCCATGTCCAAATGTAAAATTTTCAAAAATAGTAGTTAAACTTTCCAAAGATAGCAGTTTGCTATTTTTAGCAGTTTGAAAAAACTAAAAGTATTACATCATTATTCAAGCGATTATGGAAAGAAATGAAAATGACTTCAATGATTTTGAATCAACATCTTTTTGGGTGATGCAAGATTTCCCTTACACCACTAGATGCTCCTACATCAAAGATGCTACATGGATTACTAAAGGAGATATTCTCAAGCATGGTCATATTGTTGTAGACCTTCACTCAAGTGGAACTTGAGTTCTTTCTCTCCCCTACGGAGTATGATGCAGGGGCATCTTATTTGGGTGTCATGTTGCCATTTTATACAAGTTTGTTTTTTGGATTGAATAGTCTTGGTGTATTTTAATAAGGTCTTGTTTGACCATTTGGGGTCATTAGGAGTCTTTGAGAATCAATTTTGATGTTTTTGATCAAATATTATAAAAACCTTGCACATTCTTATCACCAAAAGTGCATTAATGTTACAACTTTGATGAGGAGGAGTTAGTGATTGGTTGTGGAGTTGAAATTAGTTGGAAATCTATGTAAATGAGATGTTCACATGATTATGAGGGTTGGTGAGGAATTTTGAATGAAAGAAATTTCAGTTTACACATTCCTAACTGCACTTGTCTTGTAAAACAGATTTTATTTCATGTTTTCTATGGACTAGTATAGTATGTATGGCTCTAAAATTGATTGGAGGAGTTGAATGGCAATCTTATCTTTTGAATGCATTTGGTTTGATAGATTTTGATTATGTTTTGTGCAAATTATAGCCATTTTTGTGAAAATTGTCATAAACCCTACCTAGGGTTTTCGATGACAGAAATAATTCCATGGATAGAGATTCCACCGTGGAAAAATGATGAAACTTGGTGGAATGCTCTATCTCATGTCCATACACATGTTTGCAAGAGGACAACCCATGCTTGACACATGTGGAGGAGATATAATGGAATGTGTGTGCAGATTTGTAGTGGAACTACCCTAAAACCCTAGGTTCTTTATTGTTTTGAATGATCTATGCATTGTTTGTGAATGGAAGGGTCTAAAACTATATTGGAATATTGTTGGGGATCTGTACAAGCTTGAGAATGCATGTGACAAGTTCCCCTACTTTGTTTAAAGTCATTGCCCTAATACACCTAGTGGCAGCAAGCCCTAATTTACATGTTTCTTTGTGTCAATCACTTGATTTGGACTATGTGTGTTTGGAAAAGCCCTAGAAGGTGTTGAGATAGATCTAAAACACCCAAGACTCCCATGATCCATGTTGTATTCAATATTACACACCATTAGGGTGTTGTTCACATGTTTCAAAGTGTTGGTGTATAAACCTCTAATCATAGGTGTTTACACTAACTTAATCATAGTTAGGCAAATTATCCACATGTTTTGATTTTGTCAAAGTTGTTAATCACTTTGTAAAGGTGTTGACTTGCATTGACACCTCACACTATCATTGTGGGTGGTTACTCGCCACCACGGAGTCCTATCCTCATTTGGTGGATAATCAGGTACCCACACTTGCCTATTTATACTTCCTCATTTGTGAATACAATTGGGTTGATTCCATTTGCAATCTCGTACTTGTTTGTTATTCCATGATCTTGGTAGTTTCTACATGGTATCAGAGCTATGTGGAATAGTTTCAAGCTATTTTTCTTTTGATCGATCCGAGGTAAATTTGTTTGTTGTTGATATCGGTGACATACACAGGCATTATTTGCCTTTGTGGAGGAGCTCAGGGCACATAAAGACCGGCTCAGTTAGGCATGCCTTGTGTGCCTATATGATGGCCCTCTTTCGATCTGCATCACCCATACAAATTGCTTAGCACATGTTGTAGACCTGAGTGCTTCGAAAACTCCATAACACCCATCATCGGGCCTACAAGGAGGGAGCATTAATGCCACACATAGGCGTCATCAAACCAGCTTCCAAATGGCATGGAAATCAGTTTGCCTTCCCTTGAAATTGCCCTCAATTTCCGGTTTTGACAGCTCGGTCGATGCCAAAATTGTGGTAGTTTTTGCCATGTTTGGCCATTGCTTTCAACTGCAATGGTTTTCTATTTTGTTGAGGAGCTGTTTATTTTCCTTGTGAATGCAAGGCTAATCTGTGAGTACAGGGTATATCGGTGCCCAGGCAAGGGTGATTCAAACTCAGCAATTGGGACTCTTTGTGCCACCTGACCCAACCATCTTGGCATCCTGCAGAGGATGACGATGCAATTCAAAATGCCCTCACAGAGGCCTACAAGGGAGACTGTGTATGGCCACTGGAAGCACCCAGACTAAAGACTTTGCAGGCACTGATTTTGGTGTTTTATGTGAGGCATTTTGTGGTTTCTTCTGTAATTAACTTCATCATTTCTTGCAGATTACCATCATAGGATAGCAAGAAGGCCAATGTCTCTGAAGACCAACCCAGTGCCCTCTCATCTCTGTCATCAAATGCCCATACTTGGGCTAGGACAGAGGATTTTTAAGGGTGCCTAAATGTTGTATAAGTAGCATGTCTTCACACGCATATAGTGCCCTCAAATGCAAAGCACAATGTGCCCTCACAGCGGCATGAAAAGTGCTCTTCACAAGTGCTTTGCCCTCATCCAATGGCCATCAAACGGCCTGGTTTACTATGACTGCCACTATATTCATAGCTCCACGGGCGTCAAGGTTTCTTTAAAGTTTCAAGTCCCCTCAGTCACTGTAGAAGGTTTCGACAGTTGTTATTCCTCCAATCATGTTTCATAGTCCTTTTTGGACTCAAACTCAACCAGTCATGGCTTCTAATGATGGTTTGACTTGGTCATCATGGGTTCCAATTACATGTTTGTGAGGAAGAAGATGCCACCAAGGTGTAGCTCTGTCAACAATTTCTAGTCACGGTTTGATGAGGCTACTTTGTATTTCGACTTCTGCCCTAGGTCGTTCAATAAGCTGACATCCAGCATCAGGCCCCACACAAGATGAATCTAGTGATGTGGCAGAGGTTGATCACCTAAGAATATGGCACACCTAGCCCACAGACCCTCACAGAGGGATTTGCCACATCATAATCCTTTAGAGAGTAGCCATGATGTTTTATCCCCTACAATCTTTCCCTATTTTTGCATAGTTGTTGCCTTAATTCGACCCTTTGCATGATATGTGCCCTAAATTCGGGCTTTGTAATGGGTAGGCTTCTTATAATTTCTTTTTAATAGGCATTTAAAATTATGTTTATTAAACTACATTAGAAATTATAAATGCAAAAATTAGGAGGGGTATTTTTAAACTCGAGAGGTGAATTTATTTTGCCTTAGTTAAAAATTTGTAAAAGAGGAACCAATTTTCTCTTTTCCAATGAATTTGGAAAATGGGGGGTAATCATAATGGTTTGTCTTTTTTTGAGGTTTTTAAAGGAATATGTCTTTTCCATCCACCTCTTGACATAAACTTTGAAGAGCTTGTAATAGCAAGAATGTTTGTAAATGCACTCACATAAAGTGCCACATAAAACTGAATGAGTGTTTCCACATGGAGGGAAGTTTGAGAAATTATTGTACATACACTAAATTATAAAGTGTAATGGGGGACTATACCATCATAACATAGATTTGTGATTCTCACCTTGTACAACTCTACATTATTTGCACACTCTTGATCTCAGTTTGTCTGCTCATATTCTCTTAGCATTAAGGTGGGACAATGATGTTATGCTAATGCTTCTTTCAATGAAGCAGATTATTCTTTTTGGAAAGCCTCATGAACCTTCCTTCTAATCTTGATCTCTCATATGGGGGATTAATTCAGTGGATCATAGCTTGAGGTTCTAGTACTCCTAACCATAGTACTATCTGTATTATCTACTTCACATAGTTTAGTTGACTTTGTGTACATCGACGAGTAGTGTTCGAATATTCACTCATGTAGCATCTTGTATCTCTTATCTTGATCTATGGTTCTTGAAGGTTCATTGATTCTAGCAGTTACCAGTCCATCATCAGCAGAGTTTACAACTTCTGACATGCTTCAGAGTTCTTCATCATGATGTTCCGATCATTAAGGGACATCTTTTCAGAAGGTCTTATTTCTTTCTTTTTCTCTCTTTTGGGGGGTAGTTTTTCCCATTGGGTTTTCTGTCTGTCTCCATTTCTGAGAGATTTGCATTGTGCATGGGTACCTCACCAAGCTAATAGATAGGACCTATTTTTCATAAAACTCACCTAAGCTATGCTTAAAGGGGGTGTTGATGTATAAACCTTTAATCAAAGGTGTTTACACTAACTTAATCATAGTTAGACAAATTATCCACATGTGTTTTGATTTTGTCAATGTTGTTAGTTGCTTTATAAAGGTGTCGACTTGCATCGACACCTCATGCTATCATTGTGGGTGGTTACTCGCCACCACGGAGTCCTATCCTCGTTTGGTGGATAATTGGGTACCCACACTTGCCTATTTATACTTCCTCATTTGTGAATACAATTGGGTCAATTTCATTTGCAATCTCGTGCTTATTTGTTATTCCATGATCTTGGCAGTTTCTACACAAAGTGCACTAGGAAACCTTTAGGCCTTGTTGATATGAACCAATGTGAGAAGGGTCAACAAACATTCATGTGTTAGATATCAGTCCTTCCTTTGCATCATAGAAAAATACCAGTAGGCTAAAGTGCTTGACATTTTGAAGGAGCAGCAAATAGAGATTTGTGTAGAAGTCACCAAGGACAAAGCTGAGAGCATTTTTGAGGAGATTCGGGTAGCCAAGGGCCCAACTTGGATGAATATGTTGAAAATATTGCTTCTAGATAGAAGGAGGAGATAGGTGTGGAGTCTGATGAATCAGGGAAGACTCAAGTGTTGTCTCCCTCACCCACGAGAACACCATCTCCACCTCCAACTCCTTCTCCATTGAAAGACACTGCAACTGAGATAGGCTTCCTAGTTTGGCTCAATAAAACATCAAGTCGCATCAAGTTTTCCCTCCTGCCTATTGTTTCTAGATTGCTAGGCACTGTGTATAGGGTCGAGTATCCTTTATGTTAGGAAGGATTCTGAGGATTCGTAAAGCTTTGTGGTTGGGTGGAAAAGTGCCTGGGCCATGTTCCAATCTTTAGGTTGTGGATGACCATGTGGGTTAGTGGCGGCCAATGACAGTAACTTTATTCATTATTATTACTTGTATATTGTACTATAATATTGTACTAAGAGGACTATATGGCATGAGAGCCATAGATGTATCATTGTATATATTATTTATCTTGTGCTAACATCTGGATATAGCACATGTATTTGTAAGATGTAAGTTGATATTTTTACATATGTATAGAAGATTTATCTTTTCCATTTTATGTTAATATGTTTAAGATGGTTATTTACTTTCATGTAATAGTTTTGGGATGCATACTTTACATACACCTAGCATAAAGCCTAGTTAGGTGTCCCAGTTTGATCAAGTGTTGAAGTTGACTTTTGAGTCAACTCAACCTCTGCTCCTTTATACTATACACACCTTGTTTAACAATTTACTCCAATTTGATGCTAGCACTATCCTCAGCAGATCCTAAAACTATAATAGTGACTAGAATACCTTCGATGTGGCATAGTCATTGCCTTGTGCATCCATATTATCAACTATAGTGAGCTCTTTTTTTTACATAATGATATAGGAGATATTTTGCACCAAACTAAGGTACATTTTGATTTTTATTTGGATAATTTGCATGCCATCAAACAGAGGTAGAATTGTTTACAATGAACGGTTGAGAAAATTTTGTTTCGCTTGAAAACTACTCTTTCAAATGAGGCTATACTGGAGTGGAATCTGAGTGTTGTGAAGAAAAGGAAGCAGAGGGTAAAGTGGAGGCAATAAAAGAGCTGAGCCCAATGGGAGGAGTGAAGGTGGAGAAGACTCTAGGTTCAGTGGTCCACTATCATAATTGTGTATGTCCATTTTGGGGGTCATTAGGTTTGTGTAATTTGTCTCAACCCCCTATTTGGTTTTCTTTCTCGCAAACAATGGGTCTTCCATTAGCATTATAAGGACAATATTAGACAATATATATGATAATATAGTAATAGATGATAGTTGATATACATTCCTAGTTCAACAACTCACCGGACCTAGATTTTGATGGCATGTGTGCTTGAAAAGTCTAAATTCATTACTACGTGTATGCTTGAAAAGTTTAAATTCATTGTTATATATGCTCTATAAGAAAGAAGGAATGTATACTTCTACAAATCAAAACTTGTTACAAACTCCTACAATAATAGCTTCCACGGTAACAGACGACAAGTACTCGTCTACTCAAGGTGGATCATTATAAGTAGAATCTTGGGAGGGTATCATATGGCACTCTACTTAAACATCATCCAATTTAACGGTCATACAATCAATAGTAATTTTACACCTCATTTACACCAAAATGTGGAAAATATTTATCTTATTTTTATTGGTCAAAATTGAACTTTGTTCAACTTGAATTGGATTATATTTAAGAATAGCTAGTATATAATTTCTCAAAATTAAAATTAACCCTTACCACAGAAGTATTTAGCTTCATAGGATAATGCAAAAACACTTAGTTAGGAGCTGTCATTTCTTGGCATTAACACACGAGTATGAAAAGATCTTCAGAAATATTATAAAAGAGGTTACAAAATTTAAATAATAATTTGCACAATCAAAAACCTGCAAAACAAATCAGACATGAAAGAAAACAATTTTTTTGGTTGGTGAAGGATAGCAAATAAACTAGGGGTGCTCCTCCATCAAACGCCCCCAGTAAAACCTTAGCCAGATCGAGCAGAAACACTAGTAGTTTGAAGCAAATTCCGCATATTCCTTTCCAACAGTGGAGGGATCTCCAAAAAATAGTGCATAGATGGCTTTGAGAAGCCGCTTAGTGTTTTTACAAAAGCCCTTAAACCCATGATTGGATTTGTGCCGCTGGTACTTCTGCAGAGTTCCCGGAGTGGTGTTTGCCGCTTTTGAGTGTTGATGATATGAAGTGCTGGGTGCTGCTATTGATTGGAAAGGACCATTACAAAATTGAGGAGACTGATTGCTAGGTAAACTGAATTCTTTGGAGGCTGGCGTTTCCCAGGCTTCTTTTAGACAGTGAACGTGGACGCTGTAACTTGTGGAGACATAAGCCCATCCCCTGGTTCTTTGACCACACAGTTCACAGGGATCTGATGACAAGTTTTTGGAGAGACGGAGAGGATCGGAGAAGTTTGTGCCGGTCTTTTGAAGGTGTGCACAGCAGGGATGCAAAGCGTCACCATTCGCACTACAGTAATACCCCAATCCCAAGACAGATTTCTCACAAGCGGCGCACCACAGACTGTTTTTGTCAACAAGGCTTGAAAACAATCGCATATTTGCAGCACTTAATGGATGGGGAATGGAAGGAGAAGCCGTGGCGCAGAAATTGTGCATGTCGTAGTTACAGGCTTTGCAACTATATCGCCATCCTGTGCCTTTCTCTTTGCAGCCGTCGCATATGTATACAGCTTCCAGATCAACTGCCACAAGCTTGTGGTCATGGCTTCGAACACCTATTTCTACCAACATTCTGAAATTTCTCAGATAAATGATTTGAAGTCTTCTACGCAAGGCTATGCAACTAAACTCCTATTAAACTTTTTCAGTGTGAGTGAGTTTATATAGGGCGCAATTACAATATTACATCCATGGAAGCAGACACGTAATTTCACCATAAAAGACTCCACTGACTTCTTCCATGTCGTCCAAACGTATTTTGCGCGGCAGGTCTATCAGCAGAGTGGATGAACATGTTATTCTTAAATAAAATGTCAAAGGCCAATAAAATAGAACAAATATTTATAATTTTTTTTTAATAAAGTGTAAAATTTCTATAGACTGTTTGACCCGGATGATATTTAAATCGAATAGATGCAGCACAAAGTTTCTGACACACGCTAAGTCATTTCTGTCGCCTTTTCGTGGCTGTTGCCATTTTTCTTTTTCAATACGCGTCCCATTACTGAGTTTACTAGGTCATCAATGCCCGTTCTAAGTCCTGTTACCATGGAAAAATATAAGCACCTCATTCGTGGATGGTACTATTTGTTTGGGAAATACCTTACCTTCCCCTTGTTTTCGTCTACACACTTGTGTTTTCATCTATACGCGTGAAGGACTCGAGTCTCGCCTCTTTATGAGTGGCGCGGGCGTATCTATTTTCATCGAAATTTAGATTTGACGAGTAACCCCATCTGCTTAAGTTATTTTCATCGACATTTAAATTTAAGTAGTTGGGAGTGGTCTCATGGAAATTTACAACTACTAATCACATCTTAGTGTGCAATGGGTATGCAGAGATAACATGTAGATAAAAGTAATAAGTAATTTTTTAAGATAGCATGTAAATAAAAGTAATGAGTAATTTCTTGCGAAGAGAGCATACAATTTGGTTGACGGTGAATGGTTGTTATCCATCCATCAGTTGATTTGAAAGAATGCAGTGATATGTGTTGTGGGCTATGGTCAAGCATTGTTATGGAAAACCGTACATTAAAGATTAGGCTATGGTAGTTTTACAATTTAAAAAATAGATCTTGGTATGAAATGACACTTTTAAACAATAGAGAGATAAAGAAAAAAGAGAGTGAATCTCTCTCTCTCTCTCTCTCTCTCTCTCTCTCTCTCTCTCTCTCTCTCTCTCTTTCTCTCCCCTTCTCTCTTACTCTTCCTCTGTAGGATGACAATGGTTCTAGATTTTTTCATAAGAATCTATCAATGGACCTTGAGATGTACGATACAAATTCCATAGATAGTAGTTGTTTGAAATTCTTTCCTAATGGACTATAATATCTTGCTCCAATGAACTAACAAAATGCTTGAAAACATTGATCATCTACTATTGGGATGGTGTTGAAACAAGGGGGGACTCAAATAGTAGGTGTTAAGTGTTGTTTCCATTTGTTGGACTTCCGAGAGGCTACAAATGTCCTTTTTTGAGGCACTTCAATAAGTGGCATTGTTTCTAACTGTATTGGTCATGCCATGTACTAATGAATGAAGCTTGGAGACAGGATGTTTCTATTGTTAGAGATAGCTACACTTAATTGTACAATGGGTACACTAAATAGGTCTTAGAGGTGAATGATTAGGTCTTTAATAAAATAACATGTTTCACTAATATATTAAGGTTTACTTCTGGTGGGGGGTCTCTTACTCAGAAAGGTTTTCCCAAGTATATATGTCATCTTATCTTCTCTATCTCTTTCACTTATTCTTCTATGTTTAATTAAGGTTACATGTGTTTTATGTCAACAAATATTTTTACTTTCCATTTCTCCTAATTGAGGAATAAGCATTGTAAAACCAACATTTGGTATCAAAGCTTTGTTTTGCTTGATCCTATGAAGGAAGCGATACATAAATTCTTATGTTGTTTTCAATTTTTTGTGGGATAATTCATGTGGATTTAAAATAACATTTGAAAATTAGAAATCATGGCCAACAACTTGACAATTGAGATTGAGAAGTTCAGTAGGTAAAACTTTGAACTGTGGAAATTGAAGGTTGAAGATTTTTTAGTGGAGATAAATTAGTTGATCATAATAATTGTTGCACTCAATTTTCTACCATTAGCAATGGATCAAGATAAATGTGACAAGTTGGATAGAAGAGATAGATCTACTATTAGGTTGTGTCTTCCTAATTCAATCTTGATGAATGTTTTAGTACAAAACATTGCTAAGAGTTTATGAGATAAAATTATTGCATTATATCAAACTAAGTTTATGAATATAATTATTTTAAGATTTACTATTAGGTTGTGTCTTTCTAATTCAATCTTCATGAATGTTTTAGTTCAAGACTTTGCTAAGGGTTTATGAGAATATTATTGTAGTATCAAACTAATTGTCTTGTAACTACATTTTTCTTGAAAATAAATTTGTATTCTTTAAAGATGCATGAAGGAGACAACACTAAGCTTAACTACATAAGCATAGTGGTAAAAAGTGTTCCATTGTGTGATAGACTCGGTGTTAAGCGTTCTTTCCATATGTTGAACTTTTGAGTTAGTTGTTGCAAATGTCCATTTTTGAGCCACTTCAATAAGCAACATTGTTTCCAAATGTATTTGCCATGCCATGTATGAATGAATCTTAGAGATGGGATATTTCTATTTTTAGAGATAACTACACTTTAGTGTGTAATGGGTATAGTAAAGAGGTCTTAACGATGAACTATCAGGTCCTTAAGCAAATGAGGTGTTTCACTAATATATTAAGGTTTACTTTTGGTGGTGGGTCTCTTATTCAGAAGGGTTTTCCCAAGTATATATATGTCATCTTATCTTCTCTATCCCCTTAACTTATTCTTCTATGTTTAATTAAGGTTACATGTGTTTTAGATCAATAAAGTTTATTACTTTCCATTGCTCCTAATTGAGGAATGAACATTGTAAAACCAATAGTTGGTATCAAATCTTTGTTTGGATTGATACCATGAAGGAAGGGATACATTTATTATGTTGCTTTTTATTTTTGTTATGGAGTAATGTTGCAAGTATGAGGTGAACCAGTGTTGTCATTGATGTCAACATACTCATATTGCATTGACAAGAAGGATTGGATGAGCTGTGTGTTGAGGATATTGAGAAAATTAGTCTCAATCAGGAACAGTGAAGAACAGTGATGAGATAAAGGCAAAAGTACTCAATAGGTTGAGATTCAGAGGATACAGATTAAAGGGTTTGTAGATATGAGTCTTGAGATGATCCAGTTAATATTTCAGAGGTCCGCATGAAGATGTGAAGAAGTTGTGATTGATCAAGTAGAATCGGTTCCGGGAGATGCTCCGGAGTGACAGAGTGTTACAAAAAGGTCCGGTGAGATTCAGAAGTGCATTGTCCTATTCTGCGGATTGGACAGAGTGTTTGGGAGGTCCTTGTAATGTGTCATCTCGATTGGTATGTGGTTTGGAGGTCTGGAAGCACCTCTGGCAGTATGACAGTGGTGATAGACTGTGTTCTTGAAGTTCTGGATGAGGAAGAGAAGAGATTCCAGTGAGTAGAGGAAGTGCAGATGTACCTGGTCATTCAGGCAGGCTTGTGAAGGTTCTTGGATCGTGTTGAGGTTGTGTTGTTGATCTGCATTGGTGGTAGAGCCCGAAATTGAAGATATTCTTCCGGATGAAGTTCTTGTTCAGACTAGCTGACTAGATGAGTTGTTCATCTTGTAAATGTTCTTGTGGTGGCCGACCGGATGTGTTATTCATCCTGTGAATGTTCTTATGGTTGATTGCCGACTTAGATGATTGTTCCTAAGCCAATGTCTTATATAAATAAAGGTTTGTGAGTTCATTTCAAAGTGGGTGTTGTGGTGCAGATGAGTGTGGTATAGCGGAAGAGCGAAAGGCAGAGCAGAAGTGTTTCGAGCTTAAATGGAACTGATCCAGACATGGTGAAGATGTCATTCTCTAGTTCAAGGTTGTGATCCTTATGATCTTGTAGATAGTGTGTCTCTTTGTAGGCAGTGTGCCTCCTTGTGAGCAGTGTGCTCGGGCAGTGAGCCCTAATTGGCATGTGCCATTCATTTTATCTTATTCTTCTAATAGAGAATAATCCTTGGGTTAATCACCCCGTAGTTTTTCCCTTAACCAGGTTTTCCACATCAAAAATCTTGGTGTCTAATGTGTTGATGTTTATCTGCTCTGATGTTTATGCTTTCTACTTTCATGAATGGTTAATTGATATGCTATTAACTAATAAAGAAGAATCAAGTGTTTCAAGTAGAAGCAAGTTTTTGTACAACTGATTCACCCCCCCTCTCAGTTGTGTGCCCTAGATCTAACAATTGGTATCAGAGCTAAGTTCATCTGAAAGGAGCTTAACCGCTTGAGGAGATCCAGGATGTCGTCATACAAGAAGGATAGTCCGAAGTTTGATGGAACCAACTTCACTCTCTGGAAAGGTCGCATGAAATGTCACTTAGAGTGTATGGGAAAAGCATACTTGGCCATGGTCTCAAAACCATATGTACCTCCACAGGGTGGTCTGACAACTTTGAATGAAATCACAGATGCTGAAAACAATTTGTGGACCAAGGAAGCTCTTCTAAGCGCATTGAATGACTTAGATCTCTCAAATCTTATTGACCTACCAACTGCATATGAGATCTGGACTAAACTAGAACTTTTGTATGAAGGAGATGGGTTTGTCAAGAGTGCAAGGTTGCAAATTCTGAAAGGGAAATTTGAAATATTGAAGATGAAAGATGATGAAAATATCACTACCTTTATGCCAAGAGTGAATGAGCTAGTGTGTGGAATCAGGAATGCTGGTGGAGTTCTGGATGAAAATGAAATTGTTTGCAAAATTCTCAGATCCCTTCCTGCTGCCTACAAAATCAAGGTTGCTACCATTGATGAATTCAGAGCCCATACAACTGTCACAAGAGAGCAATTGGCTGGCAAACTGGCTGCATTTGAAATGACTGAGTTTGGAGATGATCACCCCAAGACTGAATCTGCATTCAAGGCTAGTGCCTATGTGAAAGGCAAACAAAGATTTGATCTGGGAGAGAATTCTTCAAGGAAGCTATCATGGTATGATCAAGCAAGGAAAGACATGGAAGAGGAAGAAGCAGAAATAGCTAAACTTGAAGCCCTCATTGCAAAGAGACTGCCAAGAGGATCTGGTAAGTATGAAGGAAAACTACCCTTCAAGTGCTTCAACTGCAATAAGATTGGTCATTTTGCTTCAAGATGTCTGGAAAGATCTGCAAGGTCAAATACTAACAGACAAAGGTTTCAAAAGAACTGCTATTATGTTCATGAAGAAGATGATAATGAAGGAGTAACAGATGATGAATCAGAAATAGGAAGCAAATCCAGAAATGAATGGGTGTTTATTGCCATCAAGGAAGAAGATTCAATATCCTCTAAATCTGTCAATCATAAGTTTGTAGAAAGAGCTTTGGCTGCCCAAATTGAAGAAAAGGATGATTGGGTTATTGATAGTGGATGCTCTCACCATATGACTGGTGACAAGAACAAGTTCTTAGATTTAGAAAAGTATGAAGGAGGAATGGTAAAGTTTGGTGACAATTCTGCTGGTAGAATCAGAGGTAGGGGAACTATTTCTTTTGATGGAAAGAGCAAAATCGGTAATGTACTATATGTTGAAGGATTGAAGCACAATCTTCTTAGTGTTGGTCAGTTAGTGGACAAAGGCTATGATCTCCGGTTCAAGAATGGAAGATGCAGAATCTTTACAAGCTCTGGAACTGAAATTGCATCCGGTACTCAAACAAAAGGTAATATCTTCCATCTAGTTGGTTTTTTAGAATTGTGGATACAAAATTTGATTTGCATCATTTAGGCATACCACTCAAATATCATGTATCTATAAAAACTTGTAAAGAAAACAAGCTTATCCTCAAATGTTGGATGGAAAAAAAGATAAAAAGAGTAAATTGATTGAGGTGAAATATGTGCATAATTTGAAAAAATAAAGACTTGAAGAAATGATTAATTTAGTTAGAGGTTTTGATCTAATAATAGGTGGAAGCAAATGAGGTTTTTCACTAATATATTAAGGTTTACTTTTGGTGGTGGGTCTCTTATTTAAAAGGGTTTTCCCAAGTATATATATATATATCATCTTATCTTCTCTATCTCCTTCACTTATTATTCTATGTTTAATTAAGGTTACATGTGTTTTAGGTCAACACATTTTATTACTTTGCATTGATCCTAATTGAGGAATGAGCATTGTAAAACTAATAGTTGGTATCAAAGCTTTGCTTGGATTGATCTCGTGAAGAAAGGGATACAATTATTATGTTGCTTTTTATTTTTTTTGTGGAATAATTCATGTGGATTTGAAATAACATTTGAAAATAGAAGTCATGGCCAACACCTTGACAATTGAGATTGAGAAGTCTAGTAGGTAAAACTTTGAGTTGTCGAAATTAAAGGTTCAAGGTTGAATGTCTTTTAGTGGAGATAGATTAGTGGATCATAATGATTGTTGCACTCAATTTTCTACCATCAGCAATGGATCAAGATGAATGGGACAAGTTGGATAGAAGAGATAGATCTACAATTAGTTTTGTCTTTCTAATTGAGTCTTGATGGATTTTCTAGTTTAAAATATTGCTAAGAGTTTATGAGATAAAATTATTGCATTATATCAGACTGAGTGTATTGTAAATAAGTTATTTTGAAAAGAAATTTGTATTCTTTAAAGATACATGAAGGAGACTTTGTAACCAAACATTTAAACTATTTTCATATAGTAGTGATTCAATTGGATTCCATATATGTAAAAATGAAAGAAGAGGAAAAATGTATCTATTTGATTTGTTCATTAAATGGATACCATCTTTCTGTTTTGAAGCCTATCTATCTAAAGGGGATCAAAATCATTTCTCTGTTTTCTAGAATTGGGGATATAGAATCTAATTTACATCATTTGGGCATACCACTCAAATATATTGTATCTACAAAAAATTGTAAAGAAAACAAACTTATCCTCAAAAGTTGGATGGGAAAATACATAAAAAGAGTAAATTGATTGAGGTGAAGGATGTGCATAATTTGACAAAATAAAGACTTGATGAAATGATTAATTTAATTAGATGTTTTAATCTGATAATAGGTTGAAGCAAATGAGGTGTTTCACTAATATATTAAGGTTTACTTCCGGTGGTGGGTCTCTTATTCAAAAGGGTTTTCCCAAGTATATATATGTCATCTTATCTTCTCTATCTCCTTCAGTTATTCTTCTATATTTAATTAAGGTTACATGTGTTTTAAATCAATAAATTTTATTACTTTCCATTGCTCCTAATTGAGGAATGAGCATTGTAAAACCAATAGTTGGTATCAAAGCTTTGTTAGGATTGATCTCATGAAGGAAGGGATACATTTATTATGTTGCTTTTTATTTTTGTTGTGGAATAATTCATCTGGATTTGAAATAACATTTGAAAATAGAAGTCATGGCCAACACCTTGACAATTGAGATTGGGAAGTCCAGTAGGTAAAACTTTGAGTTGTGGAAATTAAAGGTTCAAGGTTGAAGGTCTTTTAGTGGAGACAAATTAGTGGATCATAATGATTGTTGCACTCAATTTTCTACCATTAGTAATGGATCAAGATGAATGAGACAAGTTGGATAGAAGAGATAGATCTACAATTAGTTTTGTCGTTCTAATTGAGTCTTGATGAATTTTTTAGTTTAAAATATTGCTAAGAGTTTATGAGATAAAATTATTGCATTATATCAGACTAAGTGTATTGTAAATAAGTTATTTTAAAAAGAAATTTGTATTCTTTAAAGATACATGAAGGAGACTTTGTAACCAAACATTTAAACTATTTTCATCTAGTAGTGAGTCAATTGGATTCCATATATGTAAAAATGGAAGAAGAGGAAAAATGTATCTCTTTGATTTGTTCATTATATGATACCATCTTTTTGTTTTGAAGCCTATCTATCTAAAGGTGATCAATATCCTTTCTTTGTTTTCTAGAATTGGGGATATAGAATTTGATTTGCATCATTTGGGCATACCACTCAAATATATTATATCTATAAAAATTTGTAAAGGAAACAAGCTTATCCTCAAAAGTTTGATGGAAAAATACATAAAAAGAGTAAATTGATTGAGGTGAAAGATGTGCATAATTTGACAAAATAAAGACTTGATGAAATGATTAATTTAATCAGAGGTTTTGATCTGATAATAGGTGGAAGCCCCTATAATAATTTGACAAGCAACAACAGGAACACAAGGGATGGGCTAGAAGGGAATCATTCTGCTATTTCATATGAATTTTTATGAATTACATGAATTATGTAAGGAGTACAATTCATTCAAGTGTAACTTGATAGAATAATAAAACCTTCATTTTGTACTTATTTGGAATTCAATAGATTATAAATTCATTATTTTTCATATCCAAGTTCTCGTCCAAATTGAAGAGTCTACCATCTCTCTCCCTCTCTAGATATTCTCTTCTTTCTTCCTCTATCTTTCCTCGCTCTTGATCTCTTTGTCCCTTTGTCTCTATCTCCCTTTCTTTCTTCCTCTATCTCTCCTCTATGATTCTCTCTCTGGATCTTTCTATGCCTCAGTCTCTATCTCCCCTTCTCTCTTTCTCTCTTCCTTTCTCTGTGTCATCTTTACCTCTCTCTATGTCCCTCTCTATCTAATTATCTACCTCCTCTATTTTTTATCTTTATATATGTCTCTCTGTCTCCTCTCCCTATGTCTCTATCTTTATATATGTCTCTATATATAACCTTCTCTCTTTCTCTATCTCTCTCTTGCAATTTATCTTTCTTTCTCTCTCCCTCTTTATCTCTATCTTTGTATCTCTCTCTATCTCTTTGTTTCGTTCTCTATCTGTCCATTTCTCTTTATCTCTCTTGGTAGTATCCTTAATACAATATTATTTGATATATGATGAAATTTAATTCACTTCAGCAAATTTCAATAGTTAATTCCACAAACAAAAAAACTCAAATAGTCTCAAAACTGATATTATTACTACTCTACAAGAATTATGTGTGCAAAATTTATGGATATGAGAGCTACTTTAATGTATATAACAAATATGCCAATTCTCAGCACTACAGGAGCACAATGTACATTTGATATTGATACTAATATGATTTTGGGATGGTAGAAATGAGATGTTGTTTTGTACTAGGATGAAATGTTCATAGTTTTTAGCATGCTTAATTCTAGTTTATTGGTGTCTTGACAAATTGTATTAGAAGTAATGTTTGTTTAGGATAACATGATCTACACAGATTACAAATTAGTGATATAAAAGTAAATTGCAAGAAAGCAGTGGCCATGAAAGTAGATCCCTTTGGTTCTTTTGAAGAGAAGGTGTGTCTTTATTGCATATGTCACATTTTATTTTTCTTTATTTTATTATTTTTAAAATTCACATATCATATATTACATGTACAAGAACAAGAGTTACATATGGGTGCCACATTTAAGAGGCACTATCTACAAAATGGAAAGAAGAGCCAACACATTTGCTCTTTTGAAATTTAATATATGCAATGGGTAATCCAAAGAGGTCTTAAAGGTCAATTGCCAGATACTTAATCAAATGACATGTTGTATTCAATGTAGCTCCACATGAATAATCTCACCTTTTTTAATTGTTTATACATATCTCTCCATCTCCCCTTCTCTATCTCTCCCTAACCGTATCTCTTTATTTCTCTCTCCCTATTTCTCTCTCTATATCTCTATCTCTTTCTCTTCATCTTTATCTTTTTATTTCTCTCTATCTGTTTGTATCCCTCTCTTCCTATTTCATCAAGCTTCTTGGTTGGTCCAAATATGATTCAAAGGAGGATTATCTTGGATAGCCTGGGAGAACTATCTTTGAATTCATTTACTGGATCGTTGAAGTGAAGGCATGGGAAAGGCATAGGATGCAAAGTGCTAAAGAAAGAGAACTCAAGGAACAAGAAGATTGTCAAGGACATGTTTAGCTTGGAGCAAGGATGGTAGGGAAATGTGAGATTTGGACGACCATGTCATAATTTTGAGACATGATCGAGAAAGTCAATTAAACTGCTAGATTTGTTATAAATTATTTTAAATAGTATTTTATTATAAATATATAATTTTATATATGTACTTAATAATTTGTATTATATAGAATATAATATTTGATTATAAGTATAATATAAATTTTATATATAAAATTAATAATAATAAAATAACAAATATTTTGAAATATTAAATATTTAATATAAATATATGATGTTACCATATATTATTATTTTAAAAGTATATTAAATGATCTATAGTATATATATTGTTATAATAGACATTATATATAAACTAAATATAATTATATTACAATTAAATATTTAATATAAATATACAATTTATAATATAATATTATTTTAAAAATATAGATAAAAGTAATAAAAACTAAATATCATTATTTCTACACCTAATAAGGGGCTAGCACATTAGATTGCCATATGGTGAATCCAGAGCAGCCATGGGAGGGAGATAGTAGAGGACAGGGTGGATGTGTCAGACATCATTATAGTAAGAGAAGCTGACTCAATCTGTGAGGATTAATTGATTTTAGTGTGTATGGCAAGTAACCCAAGATGGAAGATTTGATAGATCTTTTATAGTTTGGAGCATGTGATGTGACAGAGGCCCGTCGAGATCATGTATTAAAGTGGTGCATGGAAGTTTAGAAATTCAAGCTCCATTGATATTTGCAAATTGAGCAGTCAACTTCTTCAACTTTTTGGAGCTCTCAAGCTGGATGAAAATGTTTGGAGAAGCATCTAGGAGTGGTGTCTTGAAGGGAGCTCGTAAGGTCAAGGAGATGGCATCATCTCCATTTCCTCAACACAAACAAATACTAAGGAGGGTAGCTAGTAGGACAGTGGGCAGGTAGAAGAGGAGGATGGTCATCCCATGAAAGCGGAAGGCTAAAATATCTGGAGAGGAGGCCCTAGCAAATACTATGTCAATAATTGACACAAAGATTAAACATCCTCTCCTCAGAAAGTAGGTGGGTAGAATAATTTCAATAGCAAAAGTGGTTGATGGGGAGGATGGTGGAAAGCTTAGGGAGGTGATGTTTGACTTTTTGTTGGATCTAGGATGATGAGGGGAAGCTGTAATGTGTTTGGGGCCATGCAAACACTCACACTTATAATGATGAGATCCATTACTGCATCCCCCATTCTGATGCATGAGGACATGCCAGAGATTTCCAAAGAGGTAGAGATTAACTACAATGACCTATTAGATCATATGCATGACCTATTAATTAGTCAAATGTAGTTGAGAAAGACCATGGAGCAGCTGACCAACAAAGTGGGAATCAAAATGGAAGACAAGGAAAGAGCATCTGTTACAGGTGCTATTGTGATGAGGAAGCCGATGTCATGGATCTTTCAGGTCAGGGAGGGTGTTAGGTGGTTTAGTTATTTTTTAGACTGTTATCTATTTTTTAGTTATATATACAGGGTAGGCCCTATAATTTTCCCATCCTATGGCATGTATAAGGTTTAGCTTTGTCATTTTCTAAGACATACACAAAAAATTTGGTGGGCTCTGTCTTGATTTTGAATGGGTTCCTAGTCCCTTACTAGGGTATATACAATAAAAAATACCATTATTTCTATTTTTATTCCTACATATAGTTATGACAAATTATTAAATTTATTAATATTCTAACTCTCAACATTAATTAACATAGCATAATGCACCTAAAAAAAGGAAAATTTATTTATTTTCCTTAACAGGTTCTTAACATTAATTTGCCTTTGGCATACCCACTCCAAGCACTAGTTATGAATGACAAGTCATAATCCAAGTTGTCTAAGTTGATACATTAACATCCTTCTCTCAAACATTAATCTCTTACAAATATATGTATGCTTTGCATGCACCTTTGTAGCTAGGAATGACGGGTCCTTTAGAAATGGCTTTCAATAGTCATCCACTTGTGTCCATCACAAAAGACCCCCATAAAAATAAAAAAAATGGAAAATATGAATTGGAAAATCTACATTAAATAAAAGACATCTAAACCAATAATGAAAACTCTCTTGTTAGTAATTTCCCAAAGATACGCAACATCCAGTGATAATATTTATGGTTTAGTCATTTGCACATACAATGTCTTTCGCCCCCTTAAAAATGGAAATTCCACTTCCACCTCTGCATCTATGTCCACTAGAAACCTACCATGGCAAACAAAAAATGACAAATGGAAAATGAAAAATATGAGCGACTCAAATGATTTTGATTGTCTTGCATGCTTCTAGTCAAATATTAATCGTTGATCTGATGAGTCAGGTATTGGTTTGCCAAAGGGAACACCTTCAGCGTAATTATGGGAAAAGAATACATATAGAATCTTTCCCTATTTTTGTGGAGCAACTACTATTTAGGAATTGGAAATAAACTATAGAAAAAAAGTGGGGGTTGGAAATAAGTAGCCACTACATAATAAAAAATGTGCCATGTGGCTGGCTGCATATATTTCCTTCCAAATTGAGATAACTACTTAAGATAAGCAAAAAAATAAAATATTCATGCAATCACTAGCTCCACAAATATCTCCTAAAACAATTCAGTAGTGGCTTCTAGCCAAAATAAGCTAAGCAGCTGCATGGGGACATGCCCTAAGTGGTCAATATTCATGTGTTAGTTGTTTATGAGAAGTGTATTTAGAATTGTGTGGTAGTGCGTAGAAGTATGTTTAGGGAATACCTTAAATTATCTTTGTTTCCTTAAGAATTGATAAGAATTGGCTATAGTTTTACAATTTAAGCTGGAGAGAGGCCCTAAATATATAGAGGTGATAAATTCTCAAAATATTCAATATTTATTGTGGGTAAAATATGGTATTTAATTTTGTATAAGAATAGGCTTGTTAATGGCATTACATGTAGTATGATAGTGCAATTATGAGGTGAAGTATGTGGACAATTATGGAGTGACTAGGGATGTGATTTTGATAATGGGATTTGATAGCCATGAGATATGGATTTTAAAGTTGAGGAGTTGGAGATTGTTTGATTAATCACTTCACATGATTGATGGGTTTGAGGACAAAGGGCTAGGTATTTGATATAACTAGTAGAATGCTCTTCAAGAATAATGTTTGGTGGTATGTAATGGATTCATCCTCTAACCATGGAAAATTCAAGAGAAGATACTCAAAGAAGGAGGTGTAGTGTGGAAAATGAAGGAAGGATAGGGTTGGCAAGGAAAAGATGATTGAGGACTTTATAGCCTACTTGAAAAGAGAAATAAAATATTTAAACTCAAGAATGTGGGTATTGAGAATTTAGTAATTGGATAAAGATATGGACAAGTCATCAAGTGTAAGCATTGGGATGACCATGAGGGTATGTGTATTATTTTTTATCAGAAAATAAATAAAACACCCTTTTTTAATTTATATCAGTTGACATCATAATGGGCATGCATTTCATTTAAACTTGCATTGCAAACCCATCTTTAGGCTTGTATATCCGAGCCAAAAGGTTGGGCCTACATGTAAGGTGCCCAAAGATGTGTTTTGCATTAAACCTAAAAAAATAAATAAATATTGAACATGCTCGGCATCAGATTTGCATATTTTAAGACATTATTCTGAAAAAAATTGACACAATAATGTCAATCTCTTTCTTAGATTCTTAACCATATAATTTTTATCTATATTTTGAATATGTTAAGGTTTGGGCCTTCAATTTCCTTTTCTTCAATTTTTTTTTCTAGTGTCTATTTTTCTTCAAAAACCTACATATAAGTTTTTTGGTGTTATTTTTTATCCAGTCATCCAAATTTGAAACAAATAATCTTTTAACATTCTAGACTCCATTCTATACACACTAAAAAAATATTATCTTTCACAAAATTAAGGGTGCCCATGCTGAAATTGTTGTTTTTCAAGATGTGTCGACTTTGAAAATTAGTAAAAAAATCATATATTCACTAAAAAATGAGCAGCAAAATCTAGCAGAAACTATGCAACGTTAGCTAACTTTTCATACAAGGGATTTGTGAAATACAAAAAAAATCAACATTTTAGTGGGATCACACTTAATGCTTTATTATATTTTTTTGACAAAAATAGGACCACTTTGTGTGCTCCCCCTACTTGACCCTCTTAATGTCCATCACTTTTTTAAAAAATAGTAGTTAAGAAACTAGCTTCTAAGTACTACTAATCTTGTTCTTGTCATATCCTAAAATTTTGACTATGTATGAATTTATCATCCAAGATTAGTTTTTGTTGATTTTAGGAAACAAGTGGCCACTTTTGACCCCCTTTTGGCCTCCAATTTCCATGCATATACCCATCAATCAGCTCTTTCTATACCCCAACCAATCAATGAGCTAACCAAATGTGTTTAATATGGAGCAAGTAGTTAGCTATGCATCGATGCTCTCTATGGTTGGAGGAATGCTTTTATTACATGATGACATCAAAGGTATAGAGAACAAGCAAAGACCTTCTTCAATTGTTGGCTAGGCCACTTCCACAGATTGGGTGAGAACATATGCAGACTGCACCGAGCGATTATGGAGTTGGCCAAGGGTCTAAAGGTAAATTTATCCACCATTGCTAATTTTAATGTCCTTGTCTATTGTTGTGATGAGGAGGACCACATCCAATGACTATAGTTGTCAGTGGTGTTCGACACTCTTATTTAATCTTTTACTCATTTACTTTGTCTAGACATGACTTTATGGAGCATTGACACAAAGAGGCATCCATCACAACAGTCTAATCTTGAAGAAGAACATCTTTGGTTGATCTCCACTCCTAAAGAAAACTTTAGATATGATCATTTGTGTGGAAATGAAGAACATTCATGGAAGATTACAAACACTAACATGAGTCATGAGAGATGACCAATCTCACACCCAATACTATCAGAATACATAAGCAATACGTAAAGAAAAACTAGATGATGTATTAGCTCACATGAACAAGTACATATAGGCATGATTCTTCTAATAATAGATGTGCCATAAATAAAAAAGAAAGACTAAGAATAGTGGTGGCCCAAAGATAGGCATGTAACTACTTAGCTTAGGATAAGCTAAGTTAGACACATGTTCTAAACATACATGTGCTAATTAAAGCACAAGAATGCCTAAATTTAGCACAACTAGATATAAATGACTATGTGATCTTAATAACACTAACACACTCCCCTTAAGTAAATCTTAGGTGAGGAAAGAATATGGGTCCCAGCAACTAGGCTTGATCAGGTACCCGTGTACAATGCAATCTATCATAAAGCGGAGAAAGGTAGAAATCATAGTGGGAAAAAACTACCCCCAAAAGAGAGAAAAGGAAAGTTAAGAAGCTAGAAATCCCCCCTGGAGGATGATGCTATTGATGAAGTGAACCGTACCCCATTAAGAGCTCACAAATGAATGAGCTTTCTCTCAATGAAGGGTTTGCTGAAGATGTCAACAACCTACTCTAATGACTAGAAAAAGACTAAGTCATTAATCTTTGCATGAGTAATCTCTCAAATGAAATGCATATGAATATTGATGTGCTTGGTCTGTTGATGGGTTGGATTCTTGCATATTTGAATGGTTCTCTAGTTCTCACAATAGATGATTGTGGGTTGTCAGAATGGAGTGCCAAACTCAATGAGAATGATCTGAAGATAAAGAGGCTCAGTATTTACATTAAAAACTCCCTTGTACATTTCCTCTATCTATGATAAAGTAATACCATTATGTTTTTTTCTAGACCAACTGATAGGACCAAAACCAAGCGAGAAGCTGTAACTGGAAGTGGACTTGCAATTCTGAGTATCACTAGCCCAATTTGAATATGTGAATCCAACTAAGTTAACCGTAGTGCCATATGTGTAATGAATCCCAAAGTTGAGATTCCCCTGAAGGTAGTGAAGGATTCTCTTAGCTACTTTCCAGTGTATCTCATGAGGCTCCTACATGAATCTAAAAAAACATGCCAACTGCATATGAAATGTCTAGCTTGGTATGGGTCAAATAGATGAGACTGCCAACTAGTTGTCAATATATGGTAGCATCTACAATGGTGTAGAATAATCAACCTCAAGTTTAACTCCAGATAGAAAATATGTAGTGGATGACTTAAAGTGAGTCATGTGAGACTGAGAAAGAAGATCAAGAGTGTATTTAGGTTGTGCTAAAGTGATTCTGAGTCAGTCTGAGAAATCTCAATGCCAAGGAAGTAATGTAGTAAGCCTAAGTTTGTCAAGTAAAACCTATCCTAAAGATATGTCTTTACTACTTCAATAGCAGATGTAGAGCTCCCAGTAATCACAAGATCATCAACATAAAGTACCAGTATAATCAATGAATCATCCTATCACAGAAGATAAACATTGGGATCTAAATGACACCTAGTAAAACTTGAAAATGGGAGGAAGGAGTCCATCTTTGCATACCAAGCCTGAGGGGCTTGTTTGAGGCCATAGAGAGATTTCCTAGGGCTACATACTAAGGAGGAATCCTGAAGATACCCTGATGGTTGTTCCATGTAGATCTCCTCCTCAAGGTCTTTGTGAAGAAAAGCACTCTAATCATCCATCTAGTGCACTTCCCAACAATTTGTTGTGACAATAGCAAGTGTGAGTCATATGAAAGTCATCTTGGCCACGGGTGCAAAGGTCTCAATGTAGTCAATACCAGCAACTTGTTAAAACCCTTTAGCTACCAAACATGCCTTGTACTTATCAACTGACCCATCTACTACATACTTGGTCTAATAGATCCATCTTTATCAAACCATCTTTCTTCCCTTAGGAAGATGTGTCAAATCCCAATTGTGATTTCTCATTAAGGAATCATATTCCTCATTCATAGCATCATCCCAATTAGGTATGCCTAAAGCCTCTCTAAAGGTCTGTGAATTAGAGGATGAGGAAAAGTAAGCATGTGGCCCACTTTGATAATCTGAACATGTACATCTCCCATCTATTGGATTCCTTGCCCATGTCCTTGCACTCTAAAGTGTTTTCTTTGCCCAAAGGGGTTGTGATGTGGGTGAATCAAGTGCCGAGAGATAAACCTCCAAAGCAAGCCCATAAGAAAATGAAGATGAAACCCCATCTCCTCACTGTTTGAAATGGAAGAACGAATCTCTATCATAGGAATCGGTTGTGGATGGTTTGAGTCATCAGAAGATGTATCATCAAAGTGGAATGAGTCCACAAAATAAGGAGGATTGTCAATTGAAGAGTCAGTGGGACTTTCCTAGAACATAACAATCCTCTCGATGAACAACTCATGTGTGGTCAGATGTAGGAGATGATAACCATTCACACCATATAGATACCCAACAAAGATGCAAGTTTTTTTTTACCAAGGTTCCATTTCCTTGCAATTCTAAGAAGGTATTTGTGCCATAGTTAGGGATCTGAAGACTCTAAAGTGCTCAACTAAAGGTTTCCTTCCTTTCCAAGCTTCAAAAGGTGTGATACCCTTCATGGCTTTGTGAGGAACTCTATTGTGAATATAACATGCACAGTTAATAACTTCTATTGCGTACTATGTTGTAGTGTCCTTTGAGTGTATCGTGTAATTTTCCATCTCTTTGAAGGTTTTGTTCTTAAATTCTGCAACTCCATTCTGCTGAGGGGTATAAGGAATTGTGTGCTAAAAGTTTATTCCCTCTATGGTGCAAAACTACTCAAACCTAGTATTAACATACTCTCCTCCATTATCTGTTTGAAGAACTTTGATGACCTTCTCAGATTGTTTCTCAACAAGAGCATGGAAATCTTGAAAGTGGTTGAAGACTTCAGACTTCTACCAAAGGAAGTAGACCCATGTATACCAAGAGAATTCATGTATGAAGGTGAGGACATATCTATCCTTAGTAAAAGATGGATGGGGAAAAGCGCAGATACATCACTATGAACAAGCTCCAAGATCTGTGTCACTCTCCATGATTTGCCTTTGTCAAATATCTCTTCAGGATGCTTCCAAAGGGCACATCGCTCCCAAAGACCCTTAGAGAATGTGACTCTAGGCAATCATGTAACCATATCATACTATCTAAGCTACTCAAGATAGCGGTAGTTTAGATGGCCAACCCATTTATGCCATAAATTTCTAACCCCATCTGAATGAGTAAGCCATGTAGTAGAAGAAACATCAAGGGAATTTAATATGAGAAGGTATACAACCTGGATTAGTGATCTTCTCTTCCCAATGCTACTAAGTTGTGCAAATCTCTAATCTCAAATGAATATGGTTTAAACTGAACTCTCATGCCCTTACTTATGTGAGTGATCTAGTACATAGATAGGAGATTAGCTAAAAGTAAAGGTACACTGAGAACATTAGTGAATGTCCCCCCTCAATTTCAACAAACCCTCTCTCAACAACTATTGCTGGAGGGTCATCACCTAAGGTAATGTTGGACATAATGTGAGGTTCTAAGTAAGTGAAATAATCATGTGAAGAATCCATATGGTGTGAGGCACCGGAGTCAATGATCCATGAAGAAGATGAAGATACAACTACAACAAGAGCCTTGCCTTTGAATTTCTCTTTACCTTTTGACTTAGAAGTTTTTGGGCAGGATGAGGATACTTTGAAGGGTTTAGGTACACCTATTGTAATGTCCCCATTTTTGGGTTCTCTAGCAGTGCAGTTGTCATTGACCTTTTGGGTTTGTGTCAGCTTGTTTAGAGGGGTAAATTGATGTTACCAATGAGCTATGATGGTTTAGAGGAGTAATATGGTGCTCTCAGATGTTATTTCTAACTTCCAGTTTGGGATCCAAGATTCTTGGAGGAAGCAACTATTTATAGTAAGTCAGTAGGTTGGCTCTATTTATCATCATTCTTCATCGGGATCACTCCACTATAGTTAGTTTTTGATTCTGATGCTTTTCGATAGTTTCTACAAAATGTGTGTGTTAATGACTTTATATTAATTATTTTACTAAGGTTACTAAATATTAGTTAAAATATTTATAAAGCACCTTAGTATTATAGTTCATCAGAACCAGGATAGCTCATCAGAACTAGGATAAAATGTTTTAAACTATGGATGCATTAAACAGGGACATTGTGTGTTAAATTATCATTATTTTAATAAAAAGGTCATTTTTGGAGCAAAAGGGGAGTTTAATTTAATAGTAAATTAAATCACTTTTTTGAGAAATAAGGTTTAATTATTTATAAATTGATTTTAATTATATTTTCCCCAAAGTTTCAATAAGTGCTTATAAAAAGGGAAGTTGGGAAAATGAAGCTCATTTTGGACTTGTTATTTGACATGAGTTTTCCATGAGAGCTGGAACTTGTAGGTTTAGTGAATGCTGGGATGAAAACTCTCAGGTCTTTGGCATTGTGGATGAAAACCGACTGGGTTAATCCTTGGAGGATTCACACAGAGTTCACAGGTCCACTTATTTGGTTTAGTTTTGAAGATTTTGGAGCAGAAGATTTATCATTCTTTAGTTTATTGTTGGAGGAGTTTCTTGTCAAATTTGTGAGATTTATAAATTTGTTTGAGGAATTTAATTTGATTTCTGGTGACAATTAGAAGAGAGTTTAATACCCTAGATATTAGTGCCTATATTGAAGATCAATATTGAAGAGTTTGTGGAAGTGAAAATAGCCATTGCTCATTTTTGAGACTAGTCACAGCCTCTCTAAAAATAATTGCAGCATATCCAAAAGAAATTGTAGCTGTTTGAAGACTTATTAATATGATGTATAGGGGTCTCGTGGGATCCACTACTCCCCTATCACCACTTTGTATGTTTTTTAAAGATGCTTGAGCTTGGAAATGAAGTGAGATTTTGTTGAAGAGTACCATAACTTTTTAAAGGTTGGTAGTTTCTAATGTGTTAAGTTTGTGGGCCCCCCATTTCCTAAGTGCCACCCTTTTGTCTTCATTGAATGTTTAAAAGCAAGTTGAATGATACATAAGAAGTAATAAGAGGAATTCATAGAAATTTGGAGAGACTTTGAAGATTAAAGGGAGTATGTTTGAAAAGGCAGTGCTCCATATTGACAAGGTGAAGTTGCCACTTTATGAAGTTAAAGAAAAATAAAAGAGTCCTTATTACTAGTAGTCAGCATAAGTCAGTATCATCTCTCATTAAAATAGTTACAACAAACCTATTATAGTAGATACATGCATCAGCAAATAAGTGATCAGATTTTAGATTTCTAGAGGTTGCCAGCAGTGTATTTTTAGAATTTTATAACATTGATATGGTTGAACCTACATTCACAGTGGCATTTTATTTCCAATCCAACATCACCTATAGATGGTTTGAGGTCAAAAAATAGAATTTATTTATAATCAATTCAAACTATATGTGTGTATGATCTAATTTAGCAATCTGAAGCAATACTTCCAATCAATACTTATTGTATTTTAGTTTTGTATGTTTTGTGAACGAATTAAATATGTTATCAGCAGTTAGTATGACATTGTATCCATTCAATATTAGCTGATTTCATATTCATAAAGTATGATGGGTTAGTATTTGTTAAAATGTCTATGAATTGCTCGATGAATGCAAAGTGTTTGATGAAATGTTAATACACTAGAAATAAGAAAATTTGAGTTTTTGAAGGCAAATTTGGATAGGGGATATTCTAGTGGTATCAGAGTTGAGGATCTAGCCAGCCTAATTGGGTTGCTATTCATTTTCTTGCAGATCTTCAAGTGCTGGACAAATTTCAGCCTTGCATGTGGGTGATCAGCGCTTGCATGTGGTTCAGTCAATTGGATGTTGGAAGATTTTGAATAGTGAATGTGAGATCATGGCATCTCCCATGGAGGATTATCTACGTAAAAGATTTTTTGATGTAGGATGGAAGCTGAAACTCTTGCAATGGTCAGATGAGATTCCTCTCAGTACTTTGGAGGAGTTAGAGGATTATTTGCACCAAGTGGATCAGTTACCTTCTCATGTGATACACTTAGCGATGATCCCTGTAGTGTCTTCCTTGGGTCAGCAAAAATGGTTGAGACACCCAAATAATGAGTGATACTTGTAGTTGCCACTTGTATTAGTGAAATTATAAGAATTTTAGCTCCTGAAGCACCCTATAATGATGACTTAATGAGGGAGATGTTTCAGCTGATTATGAAAATCTTTCATCGGTTAGGTGATACCATAATCTTATCTTTTAAAAAGATTTCGAAGATGTTAAAAATTATGGCTAAGGTCAGGTCATGTGTATTTTACTTGATCTCAAGTGTGATGATTTAATTCTCAAAATGTTTTATTGTTTCTCTGACAAAATTAGAAAATATCATGTGGATAATGTTAAAACAACAATGCAAACTATCTTGTCTTTAATTTTAGATGAAGAAGATGATATCTCCAAGTTGTTATCTAACTTGTTGATTATTTGGAGAAAAGAACATGTTTCACCCACAACACATGAATTGTCAAAGAGATTGGTTGAGCAAAAAAATGAGAAAATTAAAAATCAGTTGACAGAAGATGAATATATTGCTTGTGGTTTACAAGTTACAAGAATTCCTAAAATGAGAAAGAACTAGTTGAGAAGAGAGCAACATTGTTTCACATGCTAGGAATCTTGGACATCTAATCACATATGTGGGAACAATAGGGAATGTGAAATAGGAACTCCTACCACCTGTTTATTCTAGCCAAGTAATGATGAGAACAAAGAAGAAATTGAGACCCTGGTACTTCCCAATGAAATTGATAACACTAGTGAAAATGTTGGGATAGATGAGATAATTGAAACACCTTCAGATGATGGGCATATTGAGAGTAGATATGATGATATCTTTTTGCTAACTAGAGATGTTGATACCTTATCTTATTCTAGTGTTGATGACACAGATGGTTGTTGGGTTGATTTTCAAACCAAACCTATGGACGGGAGTTGTTTATGATTATTTCAGTATTAGTGAGTTTGGGAATAACTTATTCACAGAGAATTTCTCATGAGGAACGCAATGAAAATAATTTTTCTGATCAAAGCTATCAACTCTTAAGTCCATGGGATCCAAGTGTTTTCACACCAAAATATGATGAAGAGCCATCTTGGGATGAATTTCCTTTTGAATAAACGGTTGTCCTAACTTCAGAGCAAGAGTTGTGCAAAGAGGATGTTATAGGGGCAGCTGATTTTTAGAGGCATGACCTTGTAATCAAATCAGAAAATTTATTGTGTGAGATTGATTTTGATCATAGGCCCAATGAGTCACAAAATTTGAAGAATCGATTGAAGGTTTTTAAAGATATGATTGTTGCAGCCTTACCACATTTTTATGACACTCACAAGTTCATTGAAGAAGTTCAACTTGAAAAGCATAGTCTTGAATGCAAATCAGAAAATCAAATGCATGGAGCTGAAATTGATAGAGAGGCATGTTGGTGATTGTTTTGATGCAATCACAACAGTAAGTTAAAATTCACATATAATGAACTGAAACTATACTTGAAAGATAAGAAGGAATCGTTAAAGATTCAATTAATCCCAAGTCTACAATGGTACTGTTGGTCAAATTCAGTTGGTCAATGTGAAGCTGTAATGTTCAAGGGGCCTTACATAGTTTAGGGTTTCTTTTTGGTTTACTGGACTCAAACTATGCAAAAGATCATAGATATCAACAAGTGTTTTGTTCATTTGCATACAAGTATTGCTATGTTATAAAGCTGTGAATAAGTTTTCTAGGTTATTGTAGCTTTCCTCTTTATATCTTTATGAAAACTTATCTACTTTTAACTCTGTTGTTCATGCTTCTTCAAATATGAGACAAATTTCCCTCAAATTTCTACGTTTTCAGCTAGATATTTCAGATGGGTTGGGAAAAGTTAGAAAGATCTAATCTAAACCTCATTTAAATCTATCAAAGGATCTAACTGTTCTATTATGTACTATGTAAATTATACAGCAATTTGATCAAATCCACAGTTAAAACTTTAAATGTAAGTTCTGAGCATTTTCACAAACATACATTTAAAACTGCAAGCTCTCAAAGATAATATTTCAAAACACAAAGAAGAGTAGGAGAACACTCAGAAGATAGATGCAGAACTCCAGACCTATTGTATTAGAAACAAACAGTCATACATGATTTACAATGTTGGAATGACTTTTAGTTTCATTGATCAAATTACAGAGAACTTACAATCTTTACAGATACAATAAGGAAGCCAGACATTCCATGCACACCTTATTGTAGACACAAGAGACCTCCTTCTTCTACTTCTAAACTAAAAGGTCCCTCTATTCTAAATGTTACTTCTACAAATTCTTGTTGCTACAAATCTCTATGTAGCCCCTGTGTAAGTATTACAATGTATTAAGGCACAATATATAGACTTTCTGATTGTCCTCAATACAACTCAAAACCCTAATGGTTAAGCCATGGTTCAAACCCTAAGTTATAGCATTGAATGCAGGTGAACCAATTTCCCAAAAATATCTCTGAATATGTGTCAAATCTAGGCGAAAATATGCCCCTTTCTGAAACCCTAGTAGCTCAGAAGCAAATTCTACAACCTACTTGTCATTATGTTTTATCTACACTTGGGTCTTCTCATTGATGTCCCTTGACTTTCAGCTCTTCATCCTCATCTTCTTTTTGCTTCTGAAATCTGATTCTCCTCTCGTGATGTCACTGCCATCAAGTTTCATCTCCCTTCTCAGTTGCAAACCTACAAAAATAGACCAGCAATAAGTACCATTGATTATTAAACAACCAGAAACAACAAAAATCTGTTAGATTTTAGTGGGGCCGAGAAAAAAAAATTGCGTTCATTGGGTCAAAATTGCGTTCACACCGTGCAAACTGTGTCGAAAACCTACCGGGTCAACCATCGCGGACCAGAAATGATGCACGTAGGGTCAAAAATATGTTGAAAACTATATAAAAACCCTATCGCTAAATATCCGTCGCCTGCTGGCGCCAAGAAACCCCATCAGCGGGCCCTGAAAATCACCCACCGACTTAACTGTGTCTGGCCGAAAATGACCCTTTATCTCTTTTAAAGAAACGGTGCTACGGAGAGTGACACATGGCACGCTTTGCGGGAGGGGCTTTTGAAACCTTTGCCTTATGCAGAAGGTGACGCGTGGTAGCTTCCGCAGGGCTCTTAAGACACTAAAAAAAATGTTGCGAAACCCTGACTCCTGCACGAGACACCTGTTGCTACCCGCATTCTATTTAAAAACTAAAGGGGCTGTTGAAACTACCACGGAATGTGACACTTGTCACGTTCCACGCCCTCCTCAAAAATTCTTTGAAACCTTCACTAGGACCCGTGAAGCCTACAGGAGATGACACTTGTCGGCCTCTGCGCCGCTATTTGAAACTATCTCAAAACCTTTTAGAAACTGTTGAAACTATTGAGGGTCTGAGTGGGTCATACTTCGGAGGGTGACACTTGTCACTCTCCAAAGAATCCTGGAAACTCTTTCGAAACCTTTGCAGAAGGCACCACGTGGTGTCTTCCGCGCGGCCGTTAAAACACTTTAGAAACTTTTAAGGGGCCCTGTGGGGAGTGACACATGGCATGCTCTGCACTACCCGTTGAAACCTTAAGGAACTCCTGCAGAAGGCGTCGCGTGGCGTCTCCCGCAGGCTTTGAAACTATTTAGAAACTGGTGCGGAAACTTTAAGAAACCTGTGGAGAGTGACACGTGTCATGCTCCATGTTGTCTGTGAAACCTTTTGAAACATTTTCGGAAGGTGCCATGTGGTGCCTTCCGCGCAACTTTAGAAACTCCCGGGAAACTGTCGAAGGGACCTGTAGAGGGTGACAAGTGTCGCGCTCCGTGTGATTGTTTGAAACCTTTAAGAAACTTAAAAACTTTAGAGACCGCGGCGGAAGGCACCACGTGGCATCTTCCGACCAACCGTTGAAACACTTTAGAAACTATGCGGAAACTGTCAGAGGGACCGCGGAGAGTGACAAGTGGCGTGCTCCGTAGAGGTGTTGAAACTTTATGAAACTGTCTAGGAACAATGCGGAAACTCGCAGAAAGTGACACTTGGCGCGCTCCGCGCGATCGTTAGAAACTATTAAGAAACTTTTTTGGAAACTGTTTGACTCCTCCGCGTGGCCTTGAAACTTTAGGAAACTTTAAGAAACTGTTTGGAAACTATTTAAAGCCTGCGGATGGTTTTAAAATTAAAGGGGCTATTGCGGAAGGTGACACTTGTCTCCTTCCGCGTGACTCTAGAGACTCTTAGAAACTGTTGTGAAACTATGGCAGAAGGCGCCATGTGGCATCTTCCACAGGAATTTTGAAACAATTTAGAAACATTTAACAAAACATTTAAAATTTTGAACTATTTAAACCTGATAGTGCATTTTACCAAAATGGGCGTAACTTGAAAAATATGGCAAATTTTCAGATGATTCAAAAAGCAACCCTAGCTCATTTTTGACAAGGAATCCAACCATACCATGCACTGGCACTCAAAATGCATTTTCTCACTAATTTTATCAAAGTTTGTAAATTTCACTCTCTTTTCCCTTACCACCAAGGACTGACCCACGAACAGAAGCAAAAAGCAAAGCCACAGCAAGGGTCCCTATTTTGCTAAGGAGTAAAATGGGGCGTGTTGTGAACATCACAACAACTAGAAACCAAACAAAACAACTAAATTCAAGGCATTCAAGAAAATTAAGTGAAATAAATGCATAACTTCCAACTATCTATTTTGTAAATTATTATTCAACTTGAGACCTAAGGCATTCAATAAGGGTGCATGAATTTTTATTTTCAGTTTAATTGTGTGCACGTGATTAATAAGCCTCATCTTGATGATCGGTTGAACAAACCAGTGACTGATATTAGCCTACGTAGGTGAGGATATTCCCTCATAGCCGACCGGATAGAGCCTTGCTGCCAGCGTGCGTCCATAGCCCCGACAAGGTTATCGTTACAATTCTCCTAAGTAGAGCCCCACTGCCAGCGAGTGTCTATAGCCCCGATAGAGTTACTTAGATGGCTTAATCTAGATTTTCAGTATAATCTGCTTTATTTATTTTTATTATTTTTTTATTTTCTGATTTTGGAAGAGATTTCACAAGATATAGCAATTTGTAGCTTCGTGATGCAAGGAGTGGACACTTGCTGAAATTAAGCTGAGAATTGTAATGGTAGCAAGGGTGACCTCTAATTTTTCATCTAATATCTACACTGGTAAGTTCAACAAACCCAAGGGTTTTAGGTGTGTCATCGTGAGAAACTTGCTTCAAATTCTCAATCACATTTATTAAATACGAAATTTCAGAAGATAAATAACTCTCTACATTCATGACAGTCACAAAAGGTTATGCATAAATTGCAAATAATTAATCTAAATATCCTAAATTTAAACTATTTTGGATGGTTGCTAGTTTGCTCCTTAATACTCTAAAGTAAAATAAAGATCCCTGCTGAGGAGACAACAAACAAACCAACAAACAGGCTGTACAAAAAGTAAAAGATAGAAAAAAACTGTACAAACAGGCTGTACAAAACAAACAGAAAGAAACTATACAAACAGCCAACCCCAAAAGAAAATAGCAAAAGACGAACCAGACATTACTTACACTATATTACACCAAAACAGACTGCCCTTTATCTCAGGCCTGGAAGTAGTGCTTCAAATGTTGACCATTAACTGGCAATGGCACGTCTTCTCCAGTCAAGGTCTTAAGTCTAAATGTATTGTCTCCTATTATCTTCGAGACTTGTAATGGACCTAGCCATAGTTTATTGAATTTTCCATGGCTTCCTTTCTTTTCATGTGCTTTGTCCCAGCACAGCACTAAGTCTGATATCCTAAATGTTTTGACTCTTGCCCTTTTATCAAACCACTTCTTAACAACCGCTTGGTGTTTGGCAAACTTCTTTATGGCTTGACCTCTTTTCTCGTCTAATTGTAGCATTTGTACTATTATGGCTTCCCTATGGTCATCGAAGCCTAGATATTCATTGGCAAACTTCCAGGTTGGTATTCTCAGATTTACTGGAAGTATGGGATTAGTCCCATAAACTAACTGATAAGGTGTGCTACCTAAAGCTGTCTTAAACTTGGTCCTATCTACCCATAATGCATATCTTAACAGGGTATTCCACTCTCTAGGACTCTTTGCAATCAACTTCTTGATTATGTCTAATAAGATTTTGTTCGTTGATTCAGCCAATCCATTACCTTGAGGGTAATAATTTGAAGAAAACCTTAAAATGATCCCGTATTCAAATGCCCATTTAGAAAACTTTAAAGAAGAGAAAGCAGGGCCATTATCACATACCAATGAATAGGGAGTTCCAAACCTGGTGATGATGTTTTCTTCAAGGAACTTGATAACTACTTCAGTTGTGGAGAATTTGTAGCAGGTAGCCTCAGTCCACCTTGTACAATAGTCTGTTATCATCAGTATAAATTTGTGTCCTGCAGAAGATGGGGGATTGATGACTCCAATAAAATTTAAGCCCCACTATGCAAATGGTCTTGATTCAATCATAGGTTGTAGTGGACTGGCCTGATTTCTCCCTTTATCTACTACAGTCTGACAAGTGTGGATATTTCTGATGTGACTCTCAGTATCTTTGAACATCATGGGCCAGTAATAGCCTGCCCTCAGTATTTTGTGTGTCGTAGCTAGATGGGAACCATGGCCGGTTCCGTACTTGTCATGTAGTTATGTCAATACTTTATCTGCTTCAGCTCTGTTTAGGCATCTCAGATAAATTCCATCATGGTTCTTCCTGAATAGAAGACCTCCTTGCACCATATATTTCTATGCTTTAATCTTCAAAGCTCTCCTCTGAGAAGCTTTCATCCTGTTTGGGTACTTTCTAGCTATTAAAAGGGTGCTTAAATCTTCATACAAGTCTGATGCGTTCTGGGAATTCAATACGTACTGCTATTTTATCAAATCTGGATCCGTATTTGCTATTGTTTGCACTAACACCTGCCCTCTGACCAGCTTCATGGGAATGATTTCCATGTCAAACTCCTGCAGTGTGGTGATCCACTTGGCTCTTTTTTCTCTAGGTTTGTTCTGCATCAGCAACATCTTTCCTGCTGTGTCTGGCACTATGGCTTTGACCTGGCTGCACAAAATGTAGTGCCTGAATTTTTTCACAGCCTTCATTAATGCAAATGCTTGTCTCTCGATGTCTAGATACCTTAGCTATGCATCCTTCAGAGGCGTGCTCATAAATGCGATGGGCCTCTCTTCATTGTTTTCATCTTTCTGTGTCAAGGCAGCTGCGACTGAATGAGAAGATGCAAAGGAGTAGATGTAAAACGGGCTTGTGTAGTCTGGACTTGCCAATACATGAGCATTAGAAATTGCCTCCTTGACATCTTCAAATGCAGCTCTAGCCACTGGCGTCCATTCCATCTGCGCATCCTTCTTTAACATGGCATTTAACGGTTGCACGATCTCTGCAAAACCCGTGATAAACTTCCAAACAAAGTTAATTTTACCAAAAATGATTTCAACTCTTTCCTACTGTTTGTTATTTGCAAATTTTTTATGGATTCTATTCTATCCGGATCAATTGAAATTTCATCTTCAGAAATGACATGACTTAATAATTTACCTTCGGTTACGCCAAATATACATTTCTTAGGATTAAGGGAAATCCCATACCTTTCACATCACTTGAGTATTTTCCTGAGATCTTCAGCGTGAGTGGATGCATCCTTGGAATACATAGTCAAATCATCCATATACACAACAATGCACTTACCTAATAACCCACGGAATGGAATGTCCATGGCTCTCTGAAAAGTGGCACCTGCATTGATCAGACCAAAAGGCATTCTTCTATATGCATAACTTCCCCATTTACAAGTGAAGGTGGTTTTTAATCTATCTTCTCTATCAATTAAGACCTGGTTATAACCTGAAAAACCATCTAAAAAAGACATCATTTTTGCCCCGTTTACTGCTTGTAGCACTTCGTCTATTGGAGGCAGAGGATAATTATCCTTTTTAGATGCTTTGTTTACATTTCTAAAGTCTACGCATAACCTGATGTCTCCATTTTTCTTCCTCACTGGTACTAAGTTAGCTACCCAGACTGAATGTCTAACTGGGAAAATTATTCCAGCAGATAGCAATTTTTTAACTTCTTCAAAGATTAAAGGCTCTAGAATGGCGTTCACAGGCCTTTGTTTCTGCCTAAATGGTTTAACCTCTTTTTTTAAAGGTATTACGTGAGTTATGATGGACTCATCAAATGTTTTCAAGTCTTCATATGTCCATGCTATTACGTGTTTATAATCTTTCAGAGCGTCTAAAACCTCTTTTCTAATTTTGTCAGAGCAAGCCTTTTCGATTAGTACATTTTGTGGATTTTGCTCTATCCCTAAGTTATGTAAATTGCACTTACCCCCTTTTGTTTTGGGCAAGTCCTTCTGTCTCATTACTCCATTGAAGTCAAAGATATGTTCTAATTCAATTACTCCTTTGGGTAAGAAGTTGCTCTTTAAGTTGATTATATCCTCTTCGTCCCATGTTATTTCAGGCCTTTCCTGCTCATCAATTATTTGAGCCTCAAATGCCTCATTAAAAGTCAGAAAATCAATAATTTGCTGATCCCCCCAAATACCTGAAAGTGTGTAACATTGTCTGGGATACTGGGCACATTAACTAGCTCAACAGCAAATCGTCTCAATCCTGACAGTGTCAATGGTTCTAATGTGCTAGCAGCAACTGCTAGTGCATCTGGCCTGTGGTTCAGCTCTCTAGCGATATGCTCTAAGTTGAAAGCATCAAACGCATCTATTAAACCCCATACCCTATGTCTGTAACTAATCATTTTCTTGTAATTGCAGGCATATAGTTTCCTCACTTGTCTGACTACTAATTCAGAGTCTGAAAATACTCTGATCGTTTTCACCCTTTTCTTGATGGCCATGACAAGTCCTAAAATCAAGGCTTCATATTTAGCAATATTGTTAGTACAGGAAAATTGTAATCTATATGCTACCAAATGTGATTTACCCTAAGGATCTATGAGTTCAACACCTGCACCTCCGCCCTATTTTGATTTGGACCCATTACATTTTAACGTCCACATGCCATCTTTATTTTTCTGACCTTTTATCTTGGCATGCTTTGTCTCTTTTATCGCCTGTAGGGTGTTGTCCTGTTTATTCATGGGTTTTTCTGCTTGGTCAGCTTGTATATGAGTGTTTTTAGTTTTTAACTCAGAAAGGCAACTACCCTTGTCCCTTATTTCTTCTCCTAAATCTAGAATCAGGGCATCTACATCATCCTAAACATATTTCTGTGTTGGATCGAGATTCTCATTTTCCTCCTGTAACTCTACCCTCCCTATGCATTTTTTGTATTCATATTCAATGATGTCTTTGCATATTTCACAGCTCTCCTCAGAATGTTGCCTATCATGGACTCTACACCTATTTTTATACAATTTACATTAGACCGGGAGATTGTGTTTAACGCACTCTTCCACCTCTTGTCTAATGGCATGACCAAATTTGTCTATTGCATTGTTTTCTTCATCAGAAGAATTTCTATCAGACTCAATGAATAATGTTGTCTTATTACTGGCACATTTTTTTCTAATGTTTAACATCATGATCTCTTCAATTTGCACCCCATTGTTGGTAATTCTATAGACGCCAGGTTCAATAGCAACATATAATATTTCATTAGTTCGATTATACTCTGTTATCATATGTTTCATCCTGGGCTCTGCCTCTATTCTAATCTGGTTTGGGACACCTCTCCAAGGCAGCCACATATGTGAAAAGTTAGTGGCCATATATCCGTTTAATGTCTTGGACCAATCCCTACTCAGCAACATTCCATAATTTATGGGTATATCCACTACTTGAATATCAATGATTTGGCTTACCCTAGGGTCTGAAGCTAATTGCATTTGAATGTTCATGAGTTCTCCTATCATGCTAACCTCCGTCTTATATAATTGTGTGACAACCTTGGCAGATTTGGTGGGAGTCAGCTCGAGAGTTTTACATATTCCTAAGGGCATCATGTTGGCTGAGGCACTAGAGTCTACCATGCAATTATGTATATTCTTCCCACACAATCTGACAGTTAACAAGAAAGGGGGAGTATCCCTCTTATCCGCATGTATTACTACATCTGTATTGGAAGGGTGCTCAACTTTCTTATTTTTCTCTTTAGGCGGTGAATCTCTATTAGGAACAGTTATATCAGTAGAAACCTCGTCTGTCATGGATGTATCTAGAGATTTTATAAAAGCATTTATGATCCCTGGCGTCTTCAATAATTCATTTAGAGGTATACTGACCTTAATTTTCATTATTTCCTCTGACAAGTAACTCATTAATCTTGTTGTCTCTATTGTTTTAGTTTTACTTGTTTGATCCTTTTGTACTGCTATTTCATTATTTGTGTGCTGATTAGCTTTAAGTATGGCAGGATTGTTGCTGGCATTCTGATCTGGGGGTGTATTGAAGTTATTCGGAGGAATGGAAGTGGTAAAAGGTCCTCCTAGCCTAGGGTTGTTCCTCAAATTGTAGGTGTGGTTTTTATTTGTCTATTGAAAGGCCTGCACCTCTTTTGTTTCAGTTAATACCTCATTTTCAGATTCAAAGGGAAATTGAAAAGCATTTAACACAAAGGCTGATTCAGGATAAAGATTTTCACAACAATATGGTTCATCTTCTAGCAATTCATCCTCTTTCTCTTTTGTAGTTGCAAAGGTAAATGTTTCTAAGACTAATGTTGTGTCATATCCTGAGGGTACTACCTCATTACCCTTGGGGATGAGAAATTCAGAGGTAGGAGGCTAGACATCTATGTTAATAATGCTGGCTGCTAAGTGGAACTGTGGACAGTCATGCTCAACATGGGCATTGGTATTTTGAAATCTGCACCAATTTTTGGGTACTGTACTGGCCATTTGGATGCCAGCCGTTTGTTTTACATCATGATTATCTATGTTCTCAAAAGGAGAGGCTAGAGTACCGTTGTTGGGCCCAGTGTTCCATGTCTTGGGTGGCCTAGGTTGATTCTGATTTCTGTTATTATTGCCCCAGGTCCTATTATCTATCACTGGCCCTCTATTTTGCATTGGTTGCCCCTAGTTGGGGCCTTGGTGCTGATTATAGTTTTGGTTCTGATTGTACTGCTAATTTTGATTGAAACTATAGTTCTGATTTTGGCCTTAGTTGTGATTCTGATGTTGATTGTAGTTTTGGTTGCCTCTTCCATAGAGGTTCTCGTTTGTTAGTTCTGTCACTTTGGTGGTTAACCTTTTCAAATGTGTAGTGATCTCTTTGATCTCTTCCCTATCCTCCTATGCTTTTATCACAATTGTATCCCTAGAAGGTTGGAAGAAAGGCTGACCATTATTTTGACTGTTATGGGAAGTGCTACTCGTGTAAGGAGTTATAGCTTGGATTGGGGTAGGACTATACATAGGTGTGTAAGAAGGAACCAGATTTAATAAGGGAGTGTGATGCATAGGGGCTCCATTCCATGGTTGTGCCTGATTCTGCACCCCAAAATTCCTTCCATTAACAAATGGGCTATAAGTTGTATGCCTCATCTCTTGGTTCACCGAGGCTGCCTCTTTGTAGGCTTTGGATATTGAATCTATGTCAGGTTTTCTTTTGACAAACATGGCAGTTAAAGGATCCAAGGCTGCATAGTACATAGCCAACAAGGGATCATCATCCACGGTATAAGGGGCTACTAGCCTAGAGTAGGCTTTTTGAAATCTATCATTGAAATTATCAATCAGCTCTCCCTCACCTCGTTTTATAGCAGCCAATTTATGATACAAAGCGCAAGGGTCAATGGGTCCTCTAAATCTTGATAGAAATGCTTCTTCCATAAGTGACTAGGAAGAAACGTAACCGTTGGGTAAGTTTACATACCAGTTAGAGGCTTGTTCATTAAAGGTGTAGGGAAACAATCTACACACAACATCCTCGTGCTCTAACATAGCCCTAAAACATGCTTCCTTAAATATTCTAATCTGATCCTCTGGATCTTGATGCAACTGGCACTTGGGACATATCTTTTCTGGATTTTTGGGCATCTCATGATAATCATTAAAGAATATGGGGGAATGAACATTGAAATAAGCCATTGTAGGTGTTTGAGCTTGACCTGAACTTGTAGCAATACCAGGATTGATTGGTGGGATAGGATTTCTAGGAGGATTAGGACCTCTAGGAGTGCCTGAATCAAGATTTAAAGATCTGAATAATGATCTGTCAGGACTCACAATACTACGGATGTTAAAAGGTGACCCAGGAGGTGTTCCGGATGAACTTCCTGCTTTTGATATTTTAGGATTCCAAATCAAAGGGCTCTTACTTCATCTTATATTAGGTAGTTGCACAAATATATCTCCTGAACTGGATCTAGACCTAATCACTCTATCACTGTTATTAGCCAGTTTGAAACAAACCCTAACTCAAATGAGGCCCTCCTTCTAGCGCCAGAAAACTGTTGGTGATTGTTTTGATGCAATCACAACAGTAAGTTAAAATTCACATATAATGAACTGAAACTATACTTGAAAGATAAGAAGGAATTGTTTAAGATTCAATTAATCCCAAGTCTACAATGGTACTATTGGTCAATGTGAAGCTGTAATGTTCAAGGGGCCTTACGTAGTTTAGGGTTTCTTTTTGGTTTACTGGACTCAAACTATGCAAAAGATCATAGATATCAACAAGTGTTTTATTCATTTGCATACAAGTATTGCTATGTTATAAAGCTGTGAATGAGTTTTCTGGGTTATTGCAGCTTTCCTCTTTATATCTTTATGAAAACTTATCTACTTTTAACTCTGTTGTTCATGCTTCTTCAAATATGAGACAAATTTCCCTCAAATTTCTACGTTTTCAGCTAGATATTTCAGATGGGTTGGGAAAAGTTAGAAAGATCTAATCTAAACCTCATTTAAATCTATCAAAGGATCTAATTGTTCTGTTATGCACTATGTAAATTATACAGCAATTTGATCAAATCCATAGTTAAAACTTTAAATGTAAGTTCTGAGCATTTTCACAAACATACATTTAAAATTGCAAGCTCTCAAAGATAATATTTCAAAACACAAAGAAGAGCAGGAGAACACTCAGAAGATAGATGCAGAACTCCAGATTCTATTGTATTAGAAACAAATAGTCATACATGATTTACAATGTTGGAATGACACTTAGTTTCATTGATCAAGTTACAGAGAACTTACAAGCTTTACAGATAGAATAAGGAAGCCAGACATTCCACGCACACCTTATTGCAGACACAGGTGACCTCCTTCTTCTACTTCTAAACTAAAAGGTCCCTCTATTCTAAATGTTACTTCTACAAATTCCTACTGCTACAAATCTCTATGTAGCCCCTGTGTAAGTATTACAATGTATTAAGGCACAATATATAGACTTTCTAATTGTCCTCAATACAGCTCAAAACCCTAATGGTTAAGCCATGGTTCAAACCCTAGGTTACAGCATTGAATGCAGGTGAACCAATTTCCCAAAAATATCTCTGAATATGTGTCAAATCTAGGTGAAAATATGCCACTTTCTGAAACCCTAGTAGCTCAGAAGTAAATTCTACAACCTACTTGTCATTATGTTTTATCCGCACTTGGGTCTTCTCATTGATGTCCCTTGACTTTCAGCTCTTCATCCTCATCTTCTTTTTGCTTCTGAAATCTGATTCTCCTCTCGTGATGTCACTGCCATCAAGTTTCAACTCCCTTCTCAGCTGCAAATCTGTAAAAATAGACCAGCAATAAGTACCATTGATTATTAAACAACCAGAAACAAAAAAAACCTGTTAGATTTAAATGGGGCTGAGCAAAAAAAATTGCATTCATCGGGTCAAAATCGTGTTCACACCGTGCAAACTGTGTCGAAAACCTACTGGGTCAACCATCACGGACAAAAAATGATGCACGCAGGGTCAAAAATGTGTCAAAAACTATATAAAAACCCTATCGCTAAATATCCGTCGCCTGTTGGCGCCAAAAAACCCCATCAGCGGGCCCTGAAAATCGCCCACCGACTTAACTGTGTTTGGCTGAAAACGGCCCTTTATCTCTTTTAAAGAAACGGTGCCGCGGAGAGTGACACGTGGCACGCTCCGCGGGAGGGGCTTTTGAAACCTTTGCCTTATGCGGAAGGCGACGCGTGGTAGCTTCCGCGGGGCTCTTAAGACACTAAAAAAAATGTTGCGAAACCCTGACTCCCGCGCGAGACACCTGTTGCTACTCGCGCTCCGTTTAAAAACTAAAGGGGCTGTTGAAACTACCGTGAAATGTGACACTTGTCACATTTCGTGCCCTCCTCAGAAATTCTTTGAAACCTTCGCTGGGACCCGTGAAGCCTGTGGGATATGACACTTGTCAGCCTCCACGCTGCTGTTTGAAACTATCTCAAAACCTTTTAGAAACTGTTGAAACTATTGAGGGTCTGAGTGGGTCACACTTCAGAGGGTGACACTTGTCACTCTTCGAATAATCCTGGAAACTCTTTCGAAACCTTCACGGAAGGCACCACGTGGTGTCTTCCGCACGGCCGTTAAGACACTTTAGAAACTTTTAAGGGGCCCAGTGGGGAGTGACACGTGGCACGCTCTGCACTGCCCATTGAAACCTTAAGGAACTCCTACGGAAGGCGCCACGTGGCGTCTCTCGCAGGCTTTGAAACTATTTAGAAACTGGTGCGGAAACTTTAAGAAACCTGCGGAGAGTGACACGTGTCACGCTCCGCACTATTTGTGAAACCTTTTGAAATGTTTTTGGAAGGCGCCACGTGGTGCCTTCCATGCAACTTTAGAAACTCCCAGAAAACTATCGGAGGGACCATCGGAGGTGACAAGTGTCGTGCTCCGTGCGATTGTTTGAAACCTTTAAGAAACTTGGAAACTTTAGAGACTGCAGCGGATGGCACCACGTGGCGTCTTCCGACCAACCATTGAAACACTTTAGAAACTGTGCAGAAATTGTCGGAGGGATCGCGGAGAGCGACAAGTGGCGCGCTCCGCAGAGGCATTGAAACTTTACGAAACTGTCTAGGAACAATGCGGAAACTCGTGGAAAGTGACACTTGGCGCACTCTGCGCGATCGTTAGAAACTGTTGAGAAACTTTTTTGGAAACTGTTTGGCTCCTCCGCGCGGCCTTGAAACTTTAGGAAACTTTAAGAAACTGTTTGGAAATTATTTAAAGCCCGTTGATGGTTTTAAAATTAAAGGGGCTATTGCAGAAGGTGACACTTGTCTCCTTCCGCGTGACTCTGGAGACTCTTAGAAACTGTTGCGAAACTATGGCGGAAGGCGCCATGTGGCATCTTTCGCAGGACTTTTGAAACAGTTTAGAAACATTTAACAAAATATTTGAAACTTTAAACTATTTAAACCTGATAGTGCATTTTACCAAAATAGGCGTAACTTGAAAAATATGGCAAATTTTTAGATGATTCAAAAAGCAACCCTGGCTCATTTTTGACAAGGAATCGAACCATACTATGCACTGGCACTCAAAATATATTTTCTCACTAATTTTATCAAAGTTTGCAAATTTCACTCTCTTTTCCCTTACCACCAAGGACTGACCCACAAACAGAAGCAAAAAGCAAAGCCACAGCAGGGGTCCCTATTTTGCTGAGGAGTAAAATGGGGCATGTTGTGAACATCACAACAAGATACAGGAGTTTTGGAACAGCCATGGAGTCACAACTGAAAGGTATGGAGAAGGTTCTAATTCTTGCTTGCATTATAATAATCCATCTACCTTGCATGATTATGATTGGAAGAATCAATTGTTGGTGTTTATTGAAAATAAAATCCACACATTATCTAGAGTGGATGATATAAAAATCCTTGTTGAAAATATCATCCACAAGACACTAAGAAACCAATATGAGAAAAAGTATTTTTCTTGTTGATTTGCACATGATAAAAAACACTATGGAAGAAAGGAAATCAGCTTTCTTGTATATAATTCATGATAGAGATGTGGCCTCTAGAATTGCATATGAGACTTTGTCTATGTCTAAGCACATAAGGAAAGAGGCTAGTGAGCTCACCATTGAGCTTAATTCCATAAAGTTTTCTTTGGAAAGCATCCAAGAGACACTTCTTGAAGTAAATGAACAAATCTATGAGGACAAACAATTCAAAGAGCAAGAGAATAGAGAAAGGGCCAAAGAGATAGAACAGATAATAGAGGAGCTTAACCGAATTCAAGAGGAATTTAAACTTGCACATTGTCCCTTAAAGTTAGAAAATAGAAGTTTAGATCAGCAAGATGATTGGTCTGATTCTGGAGTTGAGGATAATCTACAGTTTGTTGATAATCCTTTGTTTGATGTAGATGCTGATATGATTTTTGATAATCCACTCTTCGAGTTGGATGATGAGGTATCTCCTATTTGTGATAACAAAAGTGAGTTGGGGAATCCAGGTGTGGTGTTTGATTATGAGGTGAATCTAGTTGAATTGTCTATTGGGCTACCTAAGATCATTGATGGTTTACTTCCTATAGTGGACTATTGTGATTTGGATCATCATGGTTTGATGGTTGACCTTGTGGGTTTATCACAAGGAAAAGAGTACTATTTTGGTTTAGTTTTGGATGGGATGGAGACCATTGGTGTTGACGTTTCAAGCATCATCAAATACACTTTAGATGGAGTCCACATGAAGATCAGAGTAGTGCAACATCAGCATGGTGGAGTATCTTTTTGGGTAACTATCTATGAAAAAGACCATCTTGGTGGTCTATTGATGACCAATAATGATGGAAGAAGCATATCATAGAAGCTTATGAGCCCATAAAGAAATGTTAATGTTGTTGTTATCTCTTTTTTCAATCATTTCATGAGTTCATTAGAGCTCCTGCAAGTGGATTGGAAGGAGATTTTAAGCAAATCTTGGAGTTCTTTTGTGTTGGTGACTCTTAGAAGGATGTTTTCAGCCAAGGGATTAATTAGAAAATTTATTTTGGCCAAATTTTTTTAGTGTTGCAGTGATTGTTCTTCTTTTTGGGTGATGTATTTTGAAAAATTAGACTTAAACAGCTGCAAATTTATGCAATCTAAGTCCATTCAACTAGTTGATAGGGTTAATTTATGGCATCAAATGGAGGGAATGGGAAGTTTGGCTAACCAGGTTCAGTGTTGGATGGGTGTTTGGGCACCTAACAATTGTTATTTCTTATTATCAGCCTGAACTTATGATTGCGACAGAAGATTAATTTTCAGGGATAGACATTATGTTGGAATGCAAGGTGTTAAAATTGAGAGAGTTAATGTTAACTTTCTCAAGCTTACTCCTATTGAGCTACGAATTCATTATTATGGAGGGGAAGCATCTCAGGAGTTGACTGAGATCTTGCAATACTTGATTTCTCTTCTTTAAGGAGGAACTCAAGAGGTCACTTGTGCAGGTGCCCAATAGGACAATGCTTTGAGCAGTTGGAGTTACAGATCTCCTAGGTTGACTTGGGACCCTGGGATCATATTTGGTTTTAGTTTAGATTAGTCTTATGAATTAGGGGTCAAGTTGGTATTGCTTGAAGACAAGCAATCTTCAGGGAGGGTGGATTGTAATGTCCCCATTTTTGGGTTCTCTAATAGTGCAATTGTCATTGACCTTTTGGGTTTGTGTCAGCCTTTTTAGAGGGGTAAATTGATGTTACCAGTGACCTCTAATGGTTTAGAGGAGTCATATGTTGCTCTCAGATGTTATTTCTAGCTTCTGGTTTGGGCTCCAAGATTCTTGGAGGGAGTGACCATTTATAGTAAGTCAGTCAGCTGGCTCCATTTATCATTATTCTTCATCGGGATCACTCTAATGCAGTCAGTTTTTTATTCTGATGTATTCTGATAGTTTTTACAAAATGCGCGTGTTAATGACTTTATATTAATTATTTTACTAAGGTTGCAAAATATTAGTTAAAATATTTATAAAGCACCTTAGTATTATAGCTCATCGGAACTGGGATGAAATGTTTTAAATTATGTATGCATTAAACAAGGACCTTGTGTGTCAAATTATCATTATTTTAATAAAAAGGTCATTTTTGGAGCAAAAGGGGAGTTTAATTTAAAAATATTTATTAAAATACTTTTTTTGGAGCAATAAGGTTTAATTATTTATAAAGTGATTTTAATTATATTTACCCCAAAGTTTCAATATATGTTTATAAAAAGGGGAGTTGGTAAAAAAGAGCTCATTCTTGACTTGTTATTTGATGGGGGTTTTCCATGAGAGTTGGAACTTGCAAGTTCAACAAACCTTAGGATAAAAACCCTTGGGTCTTTGGCTTTATGAACGAAAACCCACTTGGTCAATTCTTGCTGGATTCACACAGAGTTTGTAGGTGCACTCATTTGGGTCATATTTGAAGATTTTGGAGTAGAAGATTTATCATTCTTTAGTTTATTGTTGGAGGAGTTTATTGTCAAATTTGTGAGACTTAAAAATTTATTTGAGGAATTTAATTTGATTTCTGGTGAAAATTACAAGAGGGTTTAATATCCTAAATATTAGTGCCTATATTAAAGATCAATATTGAAGAGTTTGTGGAATTGAAAATAGCCGCTGCTCATTTTTGAGACTAGTTGCAGCCTCTCTAAAAGAAATTGCAGCATATCCAAAAGAAATCGCAGCTTTTTGAAGGCTTAATAATATGATGTATAGGGGTCGTGGGATCCACTACTCTCCTATCACCACTTATTGAAGACTTCTTTATATGTTGGGAGGTATGCGTGAGACAAGGGAGGGATTTGGATGTTAGCGGCACCTTTGGAATCTTCATTGTATGTTTCTTAAAAATGCTTGAGCTTGGAAATTAAGTGAGATTTTGTTGAAGAGAACCATAAATTTTAAAGGTTGTTAGTTGTTGATGTGTTAAGTTTGTGGGCCCCCCATTTCCTAAGTGCCACCCTTTATGTCTTCATTGAATGTTTAAAAGCAAGCTGAATGATACGTCAGAAGTAATAAGGGGAATTCGTGGAAATTTGGAGAGGCTTTAAAGATTAAAGAGAGTATATTTGAAAAATCGGCGCTCCATATTGACAAGGTGAAGTTGCCACTTTATGAAGTTTATGAGGTTTAAGAAAATTAAAATAGTCCTTATTACCAGAGGTTAGCATAAGTCAGTATCAGATATCATTAAAGTAACTATAATAGACCTATTACGTCAGATATATGCATCAGCAAATAAGTGATTAGATTTCTAGAGGTTGCTAGTAGTGTATTATCAGAATTTTAGAACATTGATATGGCTGAACCTGGATTCACAGTGGCATATTATTTCCAATCCAGCATCATCTATAGATGGTTTGAGGTTAGAAAATAGAATTTATTTCTACTCAATTCAAACTATATGTGTGTATGATCTGATTTAGCATTCTAAAGAAATACTTTCAATCAACACTTGTTGTATTTCAGTTCTATATATTTTGTGAATGAATTAAATATGTTATCAGCAGTTAGTATGACATTGTATCAGTTCAATATTAGCTGCTTTCATATTCATAAAGTATGACGGGTTACTATTTGTTAAAATGTCTATGAATTTTTCCATGAATGTAAACTGTTTGATAAAATGTCAATACACTAGAAATAAAAAAAATTGAGTTTTTGAAGGCAAATTTGGATAGGGGATATTACACCTACAATCTTCTCTAAGAGATGAGTGATGTGATCAACCTTTTTCTTCATACATTTGTGCTTATCATGCTCCATCTTCTTACATTAGTCACATTAAACTTTATCCTTTTTAGGTTGCCCTTGTTTGGATGAAGTTTCTATGTGACTTGTAAATGTCTCAGGTTTCTGTTCTTTCTTTATCCCCTGATCCTTTTGAGTGTTTTGTTACCTTCCTTTGTTGTTTGAAGCCTATTGGTGCTAAGCATTTCCAGCTACTAGGGATTGAGGTTTTGAGGACTTCACATTGTCCATGTGGATTAACTTGTCTTGCTCTCCGGTTAGATCAGAAATGAAGTCATCTAGAGATGGTATTCTCCAAGTGGCTCCAAGAGCTCTCTTGGTGGAATAGAATGTAGACACAAGTATAGAGTAGTTAGGATCAAGTTTGGAGAGAATCAAGAGAACTTGTTGGTCATCTTTTTTATCAATTCCATATTCTTTTAACTACAACCTGCTAGATTTAAATTCGGTAAAAAATTCTTCAAGTGTGTTAAATGTGCTCAGACTCAAACTGATTAAATCATTATCTAATTCATGAGATTTCATCTCATCTACTTTCCCAAAGAGATTCTCAAGGATGAGCCATACTGTGTTGGGAGTAGACAAAGATTCTACATGAAAGAGTAGTTCTAGAGAGATGCTAATGCATTAACAACCGAATGCCTGCTCACACTTGTTAAACCATTTAACTTTAGTGTCATCATCAAATGGTTCATTTTCGGCGCCCATTGTAACCCTGTGTAACCCTTTCTTTTTCAATATAAGTTAGATTTTGGATTTTCAGTCATGAAATGGGGTTAACAATGAAATAGCATGATTAGAATCCATATTGCAAGTTTGAACTTGAAGAAATGTGGAAAGAGAAAAGATAATCACACAACCTGAGACAAATCCCTATTATTATTATGTGATCCCCCCTGATTTTGGCACTTTATAAATAGTGTGGGTGAAAATTTGCCTATTACACAATTTTAAATGCTCTTTAGTTTAATTTTGCCAAAGAATATTTGGACAAAAATAAACTTTACAAGGAGGAGTACGTTGATTTTTTTCAAAAAAAAAATTTAAAACAAGTCTAAATATAGCTTTTCTAAAAAAATAAAAATGCACAAAATAGGGTAAATTTCTAAAAAAATTAGTCAAAAAAAGCATTTAAAAACCTCTATTTTATGTGGTATGGATGATTTCACCAACAAAAATACCTCTTTTTGTTGTTTGAATGGTTCATTTGACCAATAAACTACCTCTATAGTTAAAAAACTCCAAAGAACTTGTGAATCGCTAATGAGGGCAATTTTTTTTATGCTAGTCAATAATTCTAATGAAGAAAGTTAAAAATGAGCTGAGAGGTTGTGAAGAGTAGATGTTGTTGAGGTGGGTGGCAAAACAAGGCCAACAAGCTTGTGAAGGTAGGTTGTGGCCTTCTAAAGGTCTGTGTGCCTATTTGAAAATAGGTTGCATCCTTTGAAGGGGCCTATGTGTCTAATTTCAATAGGTCATGGGCACTTTAATAGGTAGAGTGTGCCTATGGAAACATGCCGCTGCCTTTAAAATAGAAAACCTCCACTAAAAAGATCAAAAAAAGATCACCTTTGTCACTCTTCTATAGAAAAAGGCCTTTGTCACAGGGGAAATACTCCTCCACAATAGGTTGCAACACTTCAACAAAGACCATTGGACCAAAAACGTTCCTCTAGGAAAAAAAAGAAAGCTCTTCCAAATAGAAAAAACACTGCTGAATGGTAAAAAATGCCTTCTAAATTGACCTAGTAAAAACAATCAATGCTATGCTCAAGAATTTGATAGAAGAATAGGTTCAAAACCTTACCATTCCCACTCTGATATCATGTGGAAACTTAGAACATTTGTGGAAGATTGCAAACACTAACACGAGTCATGAGAGATGAACAATTGCACACCCAATACTATCAAAATACATAAGCAATATGCAAAGCAAAACTAGATGATGTATTAGCTTACATGAACAAGTATATATAGGCACGAGTCTTCTAAGAATATATATGTCATAATTAAGAAAGCAAGCCTAAGAATAGTAGTGGCCCAAAGATAGGCATGCAACTAATAAACTTAAGATAAACAATTTAAGTTAGACACATGTTCTAACCATAAATGTGCTAATTAAAGCACAAGAACACCTCAATTTAGCATAGCTAGATATAGACGATTAAGTGAGCTTAATAACATTGATAGTTTGTAATATCCCCTTTCACATAAAATAAGTTCAGTAATATTATTAGTCCAGTCCTATTTTCCTGTGGACTAACAATTAAAACTAGGGAAAATATTTTTTGAATTTTCCATAAATTTAAGAAGTTATATCAAGTACCAGGAGCAATAAAATATCGAATACTGAATATTAATGCACAAGTGGGGCATGGATATTGTTATTTTAGGATTAAGATGCCATCAACCTTCTAAATCTTATATAATTTATTATTCCTATTATTGTTTGTAAATCACCCATAAGGGATGAAAGGTTTCACCAAGTAGTGATCTTGTTTCAATCTCATGTTTGATCTTGGTACCAAACAGATGTTGGTTATGGAGTACATTTCATTTTGGGAGGGGTATAGAGTGGAACCCCCTATGGGGTCTGAGGGGATGACCCCCCAGTGGGGGGTCCAATGGTCACACGCCCGAGCTAGAGTTTAGAGACAGCATACCTTGAAGGCCACATTATATATATTTTTGCATTGTAAATTTGGAGCATTCGTCATTAGGTTACATATATGACGATATAGGTTATATTGGCTTTTCTTTCCCTAGAAGGAAACCCTTTTATGAAGATATTCTATTATGGCTATGAAAGAGTAGAATAGAAAGTTGAGATTGGAAAAATAGGTGTTGTTCAATTGAGGACAATAGAAGAGATTGATAGTGTTGTATTGTAAACTCTATTGAAGTTAATACATATTGGTGTATCTCTTCTTGTGTGGAGTTTTTCCCGAAATGGTTTCTCCATGTAAACACTGTGTTAAATGTGTTTGATCTTCTGTTCCATTATTTCTTTGTGTTGATTTCATACTATCTCCATTTTAGTTTTGCACAGTTAAATATCTATATTACATTTATAATCATATTTTTATTGGTAGTTGTTTACCTTTATTTCTAACATGCTGAGGGGTTATTTGTAATAGCCATTTATTTTCCTGCCCAAGAAGGTGTTTTGATTTTCATCACACATTTTGGATTCGACAATTATAAATATATTTTCTTATCTTGTAGAAATCTCTTTATGCCATTTCAACTTCTCATTTTAATTGTTGAACACTTGTGTTCTAAAATTTCTTGTATGGTTGAAAATCCATAGAGGAAAGTGACCTATAGATGTAAACCCATTGGTTTCTAGGATCAGAGATGAAAACCCTTTGGTTTTTAAGGGCTTTCTTATCCAAGGAGTACATTGGAGCTTTAAATATTGAGCAAATTCAACTAATTTCAGTGTTTGTGGTATTTACAGGTTTTGAGTTGTCATGGTGGATTATGGTGTTGTAGTGCCCCTCTAGTTTCACCTTGGATGTATAGGTGGTCAGACTAAGGAGTGTGAAGATGAATGTAAAAAAATAGAATACTTAGGTTAGTATATTTTATCAATGACCCTTGTTACAATACTGATAATTCACATGCTCTAACATTGCCTTGTATTCAGGTGATTATGATGTTGATTTTATTATGATTGTCATATGTTAGAATTGAGTTTTATGCGACTGATTCTGTATCATAGGAGGTTATGATGTTTTTTGTGGATCAATTGTATTATGAGTATCATGCGACTATTTGATGATGGTCCTTACTTAGTCATTCAGTAACTAATTGATATGTGTGTTGTGATTACATGTTTGATGTGTGGGTGAAAGGAATAGTGTCACATTACTCATGCATGAGTACCCTGCTACACGCGACTTCCTTTCACTGTGTGTATGACTACATGATTGCATATATATACATGTTCGACCATGTTGTTTACTGTAGGCTATAGGTACCAGGTATCGACTCCACTTGAATTAACAGGTCTGAGCATGCCTTAACCAATGGAACTATTGAATGGAGATAACATATGGTCCCCTAGCTTAGCCATCATCCTTGAAGAGGATGAGTATCCAGTTGTGCACCCTGTCAATGTTGTCGATTTGGTCATGATAGTCAGTCATTGTTGTGGTGGTCTTGTTTTCTAATCTTGCATAGTAGTCAGGTATGGTTTGACAGTTGGGTTATTTTGTTGGTATTGTTTTGGTTATTGTTGCCCTAAAATAAAATAATTAGTTATGAAGCATTTTTGTTAAATAAATAAATATATAAATATCCTTATGTAAATTTAGTTTATGAAAAATATATTATTCTAGAAGTTAAGTTAATAAATAATAATAGTAATAAATGTAATTGCTACTAGAGATAAATAAATAAATAATATTTATGTGTTACCATAAAATATATTTATCTTGGTTTGGTTGTAAAATGTTTAAAATAGCAAACTGTAAGATATTGTTCATGCAAGAGTTATTGCCTCTTGTGGGAGGGAATCTTCTGGAAGATTTTTGGGGATTTCTTTCACTAAAAATAGGGAGTTTTTGGGCTGTATTTAGGGGGGAGATTTCTCTCTCATAATAATCTTCAGAAGATTGAACTTTTGGGGGGAGACTAGTTTGTGGCTGCAGCAGTTGAACCTGGCATCGAATCTTCAGCCCAGTCAAGCAAGCGAAATCAGGTTCCTTTGGTTCTAATTTTTGTCTCATTTTTCTATTGAAGCAAATGTTTGATTTATATTTTTTCCTATTGATGGTAATTTGCTTGAGAGGTTAGAAGCCTTGTTATCAGATCCAATTGTGCATGTCTGTATCATTACATTTCTTGGAATCACCAATTGATGTGATTGTCTATCTCTCACCCATTTCATCTCTATTTTTATAGTCTATTGTGTTAGTCATAACTTTCATTTTACAAACTAGGTTCTTCTAAATTTTTGGTATATGGTGCATAACCTAGTTACCTAAATCATATCCAAAAATCGTCCATACCCAGTTTGTCATTTTGGAGATATGATTTTTTTGTGACTATCTACCTCTCAGCCATTTCGTCTCTATTTTTAGCAGTATATTGTGTTAGCCATAACTTTAGTTTTATGAACTAGGTTCCTTGGCGGGGCATTACAGCTGTGCTATTAGATGCTCTTGCTATTGTAATAGGTGTTGTTTCTATGATCTTTTTGTTTATTTTGTTTATCCACATCAGATCCAAGTGTTGAAGATCTTGTATTTATGTTTGGGGCAAAGATTGTTGTCAATGTTGTGTTGTTTCTAGAATAGTGGGGTTTTTTGAAGATACAGTTTCATTTATTATTGTTGTTCATGCTGGTGTTGCTGTACACTTTGTTGTTGTAGTAGCATATTTTATGAATTTACATTATTTTATATCAATAGGAGAAGTCCTAGTAAATTCTGTGCAAAACTATGTCAATTTGGGAACAATATCATGAAGTAATTATTAGATTTTTTGTGGGTATTTCATGACATGTTTAAAAATAATTACGTGAGGGTTTGTGCATCATTTTTGCTTCAAGTTTGCTATGGTTTAAGTTATTTAAACTACTATACCTATATTTAAAAAATATATCTAAAGTATGTCGAGAGATATCTTCTCTATTTCACCTATGTGAGGTAAATTGGTTTAGTAATTTTAAACATCATACAAGATTCTCTCTAAAATTCTAACTTAACTACTGCACATTGCAATTGGATGTTCCTATTTAAAAAAGATGTGTGTCCTTTGATATGCCATTCATGTAACGTTTCTTTCTTTGATGTTAGTGGATATGTCATTCGTGTCCATCCGCCTTCCTATCCATTTGTTCATATATTTTTAAATTATGGAATCTTATTTGCTATTTTTAATTTTGTTTACACATAAATTATGGAATCTTTCAACTCTTGTTCTCCATCCCTGCTATGAATGTAGAAACACCTCTCGGTGTAATTAATTTTAGAAAATTATTCCATTTGAGATATTACAGTGGTATCCGAGCTATGATCTTGCCAATCTAAAGGGTATATTGAATTGTTAATCATGAAAGGATTCTTGAGATTTTTAAAAATGAGAAAAATAAAGATTTCATCTAAGATAATTTGAGGGAAATAAAAAGGATTGAAGATGAAATGGAAAATTCACTTCAAAGGATGTTGGATAGCATGCAAAATTCATTTCTTGCATATGATAAAGTTCCAAGGGAACTGTGCCTTGATTGACCCTTTGAAATTGAACAATATCAAACATAGAAAGAAAGTGCCTAATATGCAAAATTTTTACCTTTTTTTCCTGCACCAAATCGAAGTGTGTTAGTAGCGATGGCGCTATGGAATGACTACCTAGTAATTTATGTGGATGATAGGAACAAATGTATTGAATGTCTTTAAATACTAGCACATAACATCAAATAGTGGTAACAATGTGTTTAGTTGGCTCAAGGTAGAAGGGTAAAAGGAGCGAATCAACCAATTTTGAATTTTAAATTTTTAAATTGGCAAGGGACAAGTCCATGGTTGTGATGTTGCTTCTACATCAATGGAACAATAACTAAATGTAAGTGGTAAATGACTCAATAGAGGTACATGCATAGATAAATGTGATAAATAGGTCCATGAGGTGAATGTGGAAGTATGTGTATAAATAGATATGGTAGTGCTAAATACATGGGGATATGCATATGTGTAAGATAAACCAATTAAATAACCACACAATAATTAAATGGAAGGAAAACAAACAAATCTAAATCTAAATTTTAAATTTTAAATGCTTAAATGTTATTTTGACAAATACATATCTAACCTAAAATATAAAAATAAACAAATTTATAAATGAAACCAATTTTGAAAAATAAATGTAAGATGAAAATCTATAAAACTTGAATTATCTAGCCTCTCTTAATTAAGATCATATCTCTCACACACATATATATATTAAAACTAAAACTGAACAAAATAAATAACAAAATATTAATTTTTTTTTTTTTAAAGTGTGGAGAGCCTAATATCAATACCAATAATTAAACTTCTTCAACTAAAATCAACATTTGATTTTAGTTCCCAAAATTAAAAAACATTAGTGATTCGATGAAAAAATCAACTATCACTTCATAACATTGACATTCCCACAATTAAAAAATTCTAGTGATTCCGTGAAAAAATCAACTATCACTTCATAACATTGGCATTCCCAAAATTAAAAAACTTCATTGATTCCATGAAAAAATCAACTATCACTTCATAATATGCAATAGACATTGACACTTAGAATTTTTTTTAAAGAAACATTGCTTTTTTCGTAGAAAGTTTTTCTTAACGAAATTGGTACTTATAACGGAACTTAGATGATATTTTCAAAAAACGGGACACTGGACAGGAACAGTCTAGGAATTGCCGTGAACGTCTAGGTATTCTTGTTTAGTTTTAATTAATATATTTAGACAACAATTTCGTGGACTGTTCTTGTAACAGTCCATAAAACGTATTGTAGACTGTTCCAATAATTTCCAGACTTTTCCTACGACAATTTCCTACACTGTTTCTGTTCTAAGTAGGTTTAGACGATTTCGAAGAAGTCTGTGCAATCTCATTAAAAGCTTTTGTCGGTGTCTGCTGCCACCCATATAATGAGAGCCCATATAAACTCACTTACCCGTCTGTTTATTGGCAGGGAAGAAGTTAATGAGAGTTTGGCTGCAAAGGGTTGTGAGGAAGTCTTCAAATAATTTTTGTGAGAAAATTGAGAATATTGATAGACATGGATACATATGTGACGGTTGCGAAGAGAAAGGCACAGGTTGGCGATACAGATGCGATGCCTGTAACTACGACGAGCACAATTTCTGTGCCATGGCTTCTCCTTGCATTCCCCATCCATTATGCACAGCAAATATGCAATTGCTGTCAAGCCCTTTTGGTAGAGACGGCCAGTGGTGCTCCGCTTGCAATAATCTGTGCTCAGAGTGAGGTATTGCTGGAAGAACTTCAACAGCTGGCACGTTGTGCCGACTGTGTTTTTCCAATTTTTGTCAAAATCGTGCCAACCAACCAATTTTAAGTCAGAAAATCAGCTGATTTTTACTGTCGAAAACATGAAGCAATGTCGAATGAAGAGGTCGGCAGAAACAGTCGCAGTTGTTTGCAGGTCGAAAGTTGAAAAAAAATAGTCGGCATGTTGTGCCGGCTGTTTGTGAGGGGTATTGTTGGAGGGCTATTTTTAAATATCATCCACTTCAATAGTGATAGGTCAATTTTTTACTAGGACAAATATTTGCCACATTTTATTGTGAATGAGGTGTAAAATTAATATTAATTATTTAACTATTGATGTGAATAATATTTAGGTAGAAGTGGTGGCACTCTACATCCTATCGTGTGCACCTTCCAAAAATCTGCAAAACCCCCTCCAATACATTGTCTCTCCAAAACTTGTCATGGAATACCTCTAAGTGGTGTGGTCAAAGAAACCAGGGATGGTCTTACGTCTCCACAAACTACAACATCCATGTTCATTGTCCCATAGAAGCATTGGAAAGGGAAGCTTCCCAGGATTTAAACACATCAGTTGTTTATGAAAGGTGATTACCTAATGCTCCACTCTACTTGGCAGTAGTACTCATCACTTCAAATCATCAATAGTCAACAACAACATCAACCAAGTCAAAAACTCTATAGAGGCAACCTAGGTGCAAAACTAGTCAGGGCACCATTAGGAACATTTTTAGAACCACCAAGCTGCTTTTCAAAGTCATCTATGCACTCTTTTTCGGAGATCCCTCCTCTCTTGTGGCAGAACTTGTGACCTTTAATTCGTATAACTAGTGGTTTCTATTCCATGTGCTTACAATTCTACAAGGGGTGTGATACAAGATCATCCCTAGTTTATTGATTATATTGTATCAATCAAAAAATATTTTTTTTATCATAGTTTTTTTTGGGCTGCGTAATCAGAATTTATATTTTGATATGAAATAGAAAGTTTACAAAGCTGGCTGCATATCTTGCAGAAAAACCATGTTCTCCAACTAAGAACCCCTAACATCTACTTGACCACGCAGGGTCTCTTCGAATGAGAAAATGGCCATACAAGGCCTAAGGACTATCTATTGATATCACCTAAATAGTATCATTTTCTATACTTGTAGGGGAGAAGACAAAATCCTGCTTACTACATCAAACCCTGGTCACCGTGCTGTAATATTCACAAGATCAAAACACAAAAGAACTTCAAACATGAAAGCCAAGACTGGCTACCCTTACCCTGAAATTCTCCAGTCAATCAAAGGAACCACCATACGGATCAATTTGGAGCAACTTAAACAGAAACTCTACTCCTGCCACCACTTGTTCCATGTGATGGAGAAGTAGCCAACCTTTGGGGTTGAGTAGAAAAGGGAAGTAGCAAATGACCGCAACCTCATCCTCCATTAGATGAATACCTGACGCATTAGGAGGAGACATCTATCCTTTGCAGTACCAACATCTAGTAGCGAGGCTAAGAAACGGGAGACAATAGAGGTGTCTACCTTGTAAAATTCACCTTCTTCCAGAAAATCTTTACTCAAGATTACCTTAACTGTTAGGAGAATGAATTCATCATTGTGACACATAAATATTTTCAACCTAAGATCTGTCATCGGGCCCTTAAAGGCTAGTTGTCTTACTGCACTCTAAATCTAGATGGGAGTATCCAGCCCTAAATAGACCACCCCTTCTGTGGAAACTCGCATCAGGAAGCCAGACCCGCCCACCATTAGATATAAGAACAACAAATAGGAAAAGGCACAATACCAAACCATGCATTCAACTTCACATAAAAAGCCACTAAACCCTCTTGAATCTTCCCAGCGGAGCAAGGGAAATGGAGAGGGAAGCTTTCTCCCTAATGATGTCGAGCGAGGGAAATAACTCAAGGCAAGGTTAGCTCTCGGGCATCGATTTCATAACAATGATGATCTCTGCATGCACGTCTGTCACCCCAGTCCTATCCATGCCACATCACCTCAAACACAATCCAACTCAACTGACCCCTACCACACTCTGCGTATGTTGCCAAATGACCAGCTTAGCTAGCAACACATACCCCTAGTCCTCCCATACTAAGTGAATGGTAGGATGCCCACCCTTCCACCCTCATATTTATTTATTTATTTTATCATAGTTAATCTATTATTTAGATTTTTTATTATATAATTTTATTTAGATTTTAGATTTGCTTCTAAGATTTGTCATCCCCTTGTAATGGGTGTGGTAAAACAAGTGGGGATGGGATTATATCTCCACAAACTACAACATCCGTGTTTGTTTTCTCTTCTAGAAGCTTGGAAATGCAAGCCTCCCAAGATTTCAACTCATTGGTTGTTTCCAGGAGGTGAGCATTAAATGCTCCACTCTAGTTGATAGCAAGTACCCACCACTTCAAATCATTAGTACTTAACAACAACACTAACTAGAGAAAGAACTTTATAGATGTAGATCAAGCACAAAACCAGTCATGGCATCATTAGGGCCACTTATAGAACCACAAAGTTATTTTTCAAAGTCATCTATGCACTCTTGTTTGAAAATTCCTCATTTAATGTGGGGGATTTTAAAATCTTAATTTCTAAAAGGTATCAGTTTCTAGTTCCATCTACCCCTGCCTACTATTATTCTACTTAGTACATGTAAGAGTTTTTTAAATAAACATTTGACGAACCAAAGAATGATCTATCAAAGAGATAAAGTTATGGAATCTATCTATTCTCAAGCCTTGGAAAATAATGCCTCTCTTTCAATGGAATTGCCTAAAATTTTGTGTTAGATCTCTACTTTATTAGAGGGCAAGTTCACAAGTTTTGGATGAATTCACAACCATTCATCCATACCTATCCTTTGGATTTGTCATCACAATCTACAGGGCTTTGTCCTCCAAGTTTCTCTAGTCCACAATCTTTTGCTCTACCTTTTCCAATAGTTTTGGCTAGTGGTATTGATGAATATCATTGTTAGGTTACATTACACAATCAAATTGCCATGCCACTATGCCTTGATCAAATCCTTGAAATTGAACAATAGAAAAAATAGCAAGCAAGTTTCTAAGATGCAAAACCTCTACTTTTTTTATTGCACCTTGGTGTGGCACTATTGATTCCTCTCTAGAATGATTGCCTTGTAATTTATGTGGATGATAAGAATGAATTCATGAAGTCTTTAATAGTAACACATCATCAAATCATGCCAAAACATTGTTTAGTTAGGTCAAGGTTGAAGGATACAGGGGGTTAGTTGGCTAATTTTGAATTTTGAAATCTAAATTTGTGAGGGACAAGATCATGACTCCAAGGTCACCCCTATATCAACAAACTTATCCTCAAATGGAATAATGCCTAAATTCAAGTAGCGAATGTCTAAATGGAAGTAGGTGCATAGATAAGTGTGATAAATAGAAAAATAAGTTAAATGCATAGGAGTTGTGTATAAATGGATAGGGTAGGGTTATTTATGTAAAGATATGTATATGTGTAAATTATAAAGAGTCTAGAGGAATGAGCCCAACTTCGAACAATGTTCTGTCACTTGTTTCTATGTACATGTATAAAGGAATTACCTCACAAATGTTAGGAAAGGTGTCTCAACCTTGCCTTTAATGTTAAGAATACAAAAAATGCAATTTCCAGGCTATAAAATAGAAATATAATTTATGAGCTATGAAGGTTGTTTTTGCCAAAATAAATATTTTGGATCTTGGTGACCAACATATATAAATCTCTTCAAGCTCTACAATTTTTATAATGGGGACTAAAGTGACTCCGAGTTCAAAAGTTATGACCTCCTAAAATATAAAAATAATTAAATCTATATATGAAACCAATTCTTAAAAATAAAGATAAGATAAGAATATATAAAACTCAAATTATATGCTTACTCTTAATTAAAATCATATCAATTAGATAAATTTATAATTAAATTTTAAAAAAACCTAAACAAAATAAATATAATTTTTATCATTAAATAAATAAATAAAATTACATAAATGTTAAATTTATGCTAAAATATCTAAGTTGACTTGTGTCTTTTTAAAATATCTACACCAATAACCAAACTTCTTTTTAACTAAAATCAACTTTTATGTTCCCAAATTTTAAAATAAGCTGTAATGCATGAAAAAATCAACCATCCCTTCATACCATTGACATTGACACTTCAATTTTTTTAAAGAAATGTTGATTATAGTGAACCTTTTGTAAGTAGCATAACAATCTCTTTGGAAGTTTTTCTTGATTAGTTTGGTACTTCATAACGAAACTTAGATGATATTAAAAACTAGCTGTGCACGTCTGGGTATTTTTGTTCATTCAGTACAGGAACATTCTAAGAATTTGCTAAGCGAGTTCTATTGTTTAGTTTTATTTAGGAAATTTAAACAACAATTTCGTGGACTATTTTTGTAACCCCATTCGATAGTACATAAAACGTATCGTAGACTGTTCCCATTCCAATAATTTCTAGACTTTTGCTATGACAATTTCCTAGACTGTATGTTCCAATGCTTTCTTTGAATCCAGCTCCAAATAGGTATAGCCAATTTGGAAGAAGCCTGTGCGATCTCATTCGAAGCTTTTGTCATGAAATTACATGTCCACTGCCACACATATAATGAGTCTTATATAAACTCACCCACCCATCTATTTATTGGCAGGGAAAAGGTTGATGAGAATTGTGTGCAAGTCTTCAAATCATTTATGTGAGACAATTGAGAATATTTATAGACATAAGGAAGTTAGAGTAGTCGAAACAACTTTCTATGCTAATTTTGAGGAGAGATATTATGCAAACTTTAAAAAATGATTTAACAGTTACAAAAAATTTTAGAAACATATTTAAAAACACGAAATAAACAATGAACACAAAACACCAGATATATGTGGCAAAAACCCTTTCGGGTGAAAAACCACACACTCCAAAAGCCTGCTCAATGCATTCCAAATCCAATTACAAGATTACATACACTTGCAGAGCAAATTTATTATAGGAGTATCACTAGTAAACAATTCTATGATAATTTTGGCAGCATAACAGTACTTGCAAACTCACACACACAAACTATGCCTCAAGCCTTCAATTTATATACCTCTCACAATCAATAAACCATTATGTGGTTTACAAAACCATGTGCAAAGCCTCTCATGAGCTGTAGTGCCCAAGAAAGCAAAATTCTGGTCTAAAATTAGGTTCTCATGTCCAAATTATTCTCCCCTATTTTTGACCCTTACAGATGTCATAAAAAGTATCATAATGTCCCTAAAAATAGGCCTTCCATAATATATCACTATGTGAGAATCTTTTGACACCTAATAAACTAATTTTCAAAGCACCGACAATGTGTAACAACTGTGAGAAAATATTAAATACAAAATAAGTGTTACGGGAAATATGCAAGGTTGAGACACCTAATTTCCCAACATTATCCCACTTGTTGAATACCTTGCAAGAGCTAGGGGAAACATACCATCATGGATCAACTTCTAGGGGCCGAAAGGTCCATAGACTTGGAAAACCACCTAAACTTCGATGTGTTCACGGGCTTAGTTAATGCATCTGTAACATTCCCCACTGTCTTTACCTTTTCGAGCTTCACCCTACCATCCTTGACTATATCTCTTACGAAGTGATACTCAACTTGAATGTGTCTTATCTTGGCATGAAAAGTTGGGTTCCTCAAAAGACAAATTGCGCACTGACTATCACAATAAATTGTAACTACACCCTATTTCAATCCAATATTTGAACACAGTCACTTCAGCCAAATGGTCTCTTTAAAGGAATGAGTAGCTACCATGTACTCTGCCTCAATAGTGGACAAAGCAACCATAGCTTGCCACTTTCTTATCCAATTGATCGATCCACCATTAGGAGTAAATACATATGCACTGGTGGACCTTTTACTATCGACATCACTGGTCGAATTTGAATCCACAAAACTATGAATACTCAAGGAATGTTGATCTCCTACATACAATAAAAACATATAGAGTACTTTGCTATACCCCGCAAATATCTGAAGACCCTTTTAACTGCATCCCAATGCACTCTTCCAATATTAGACATAAAATGAGAAAGAACTCCCACTACTTGGGCAATGTCTGGTCTTTTATAGACCATAACATACAATAAGCTTCGAACAATACTCTGGTAAGACACTTTGCTCATGTTTTCAATCTCTAGTGGGGATGTAGGACATTGTGAAATATAGAGCTTTGTTCCCAAAGTAATAGGAACACAAAGTGGTTTACAATCATGTATGTTAAACCTTTTTAAAGCTTAACAAACATACTTACTCTTTCCAAGCCATAGCTTTTTGATCTCATGATCTCTTCTGATCTCCATCCCAAGTATGTATTTTTCTACACAAAGATCTTTCATTTTAAATTTTGCAAAGCTAAGATTTTAATTCTACAATCAAACCTTTTCCTTTCCCAATAAACAACATGTCATCAACATATAAAGCAATTACCATGAAATAATCACCATCGGATTTAAAATATACACAATGATCATATTTAAACTGAACAAATCCCAAACTCAACACATATGTATCAAACTTCTAGTACCACATCCTAGGACATTGTTTAAGGTTATACAGAGCTTTCTTTAACTTACAAACTAACTTGCCCACAATAGTGGGTTACACTTTTTGGACAAAGTTGACATTGAAATGAATATTTTGAAAAAAATCTTCACTTTCGGACATGTATAGTTGCTAAACCGTGATGAATTTGGAGATGATGTAAACTAGTGATTTGTCACATTTTGTCTATAGATTCTAGGTATATTTTTTTAAAAAAATTGGAATCAAATTCTATTTTATTTTCCATCTCCTTCAATAACTAGTTTTCAATAGTAAACACCATTTTTAAAGTGTGATGTGTATTATGTCAAACATAACTTTTTTTTCTATGAAGGATAAAATTCTAATTTTTCAAATTTAGATTTTTAACTATGATAACTAAAGAATACATTTGGTTTCATAATGTTTTATTGAATATTTTTCTTTTAATTAACTTTTGAAGTCAAACCAATTACAATTTAGACATAGGAGTACTGTGTAAAGTATAACTTTTTTTGTATGCATTGGAATTCTTTTTTTTTTGCTGGATAAAGTACATGAATACCAAAAGAATAGATATTTTTTATTATTTTTTTTGGTAATATGCTATTTTTCCACATGTGTAGAATAGAGAGCTTGATTTACGGTGAAAAACCTATGTTTAATTAAACTAAAAATAAATATAATAAAACCACAATATATCAAAATTATAGTTGATAGAAAGTTCGTTTTGAGGACTATAATCCTCCTAATGGGTTTGTCAAGTTGCTTCCATTTTGATTCTCAACCTGAGATTTGAAACCCAAAAATTTGCATAAAATTGCAGCTGGAGAGGGGCAAGCGCAAAATAAGGGGGTTTGATTGAATGGGTGTTCGAACGAACCCCCCTGACCTATTCGATTGAACTGGGGTTCAATCGAACACACATTCGATCAAACCCACTAATTTCAATATAAAAAAATCATATATAAATAGGTTCGATCGAACCCAGTCGTTAAAAAAAAATTTAACAACCGACGTTCGTTCGAACCTAGGCCGACCAAATCGTTATTATTTTTGGAAATAATGTTATATCCATATAAATATGAACTCTTTTCTTTTATTTTTTCATATATCATTGCAAGATTAATTCACATTTTTATTGAAGAAGCCAGATTTTGGAGAAGAAAACTTGGAGAAGAAAATGGTAGACAAAAAAAGAGACAAAATAAAACTCAAAGAAAGTATTCAAAGGAAAGAGAACAACAGATGCATGAAGAAAAATTTGGCAAGATACTATAGAAAGAAACAAGGTATGTATGCATATTTTATTTCCTATTTAATTGAAGAGTTTTTAGCATGTAGTAGGATGTTATTTGTAATTTTAAACATAAATATACTAAGTGAATTTATGTTTTTTTCAATTGAATGTGTATTAGGGTCCTTCATAGGTTTGTACACTAGAAGTAAATTATACTTGTTACAGTCATAGCAGGGTGGGGATGAGAGCACTCATATTTTCTAACTAAATTTATAAAAGAAATTAAAATACCAAAAAGGAAATAAAAAATAAAAATTAAGAAAATCAAAGAAAAAACAATAAAAAATTAAAAAGTCTTTGAAGGAGATAAAGCTAAATCACATAAATAGAAATTGGAACAAATCACAAAAACTATGGAACCAAAATAGAAATTGGAAAAAATAAAAACTAAAAACTAAAAGAGAAAAACAAAAAAGTGGAAGGAGAAAAAGATGGAGAAAATTACGAAAACTATGGAACCAAAAAAGAAATTGATAATTTTAAAGATATGTTTTTAAAGTTTTTTCTTTGTATCTCTCTAGAGATCTCCTTAAATCTCTACTCTCTCTCTCTCTCTCTCTCTCTCTCTCTCCCTTGATTTGAGTAAGTTTTTTTAAATCTTTTTCATTCTCTCTCTCTATCCTTTTTCTCTAAGGTCCTTTCTCTCTCTCTCTCTCTCTCTTGACAAGTACAAGTAGATTTTGAAAGCTCTCTCTCTCTTAACTTAAGTCTTTTTAAAGCTCCTTCTTTCTCTCTTTAATATGACTTTTCTAGATAGGTTTTCTATATCTCTCTTGACTTATGTTTTTTTAAAGCTCTTTCTTTAGATCTCTCTTGACTTAAGTATTTTGTGTGTAGAACGGGCTCAACAAGCAGAAAGTTCTCAAGCAGGAGTCTAGCCAAATTTAGATATTGGGGCAAATGAGGCTGAAGAGCACATAGTTGAAGATAGGGAGGAGGCCCAAGTTCAAAGAATGCATGTTGGAGAGGGGTCATGATCGCTTCCTTCTATTGCTATGGATGAGCATATGAATCTAGCTATAGAGGTGAAGTAAAAAATTTCAAGTTATAGAAATTTAGATCATTTACTTGAAATGGATGTGGAGAAGTTGAAATCATATGCCAAACAACCTATAAATACTAGTAAGAGGTCAATGAATAAATCTGTAAAGGAAATAATCAATGCTCATTTCAATCATCTTGGCACACTTGAAAAAACCCAACTGTTATCACTTTTACTTCTTCATGATGAGTTGAAAGAGCTATTACAATTGTTGGGTGTAGATTTGACATTGAAAAAGAGGAAAGCTTCATATGGCCTAGGAAAAGATATTGTTGAAAATGTAAAAAAAGGTTTAGATTCTATTGGGAAAAAATCTAGATCAATGGATAAGGCCACTACAAGAAGAGTGATGTTGACAAGTATTCTAAATACAAATATATCAAGAAAAAGAAAACTCTCTTCACTTTTGACTGAAATTGGTATCTATAGAAAGAAACTAACAAAATATGTGAAAATCAAAATGGTTTTGGATGATAGTCCAGGAGGCAATTGGGCAATTATGTGTAGAGCTCCCCATTCTGACAAGATTGAAGATGTTGTTAGGAACTTGGTCTCAAATTTTTGGAAAGATAATACTCATACATCATCAAATAGTAGAGATGTTATCTGACATAGGATTGGGCTCAATGATTATGATCATACAAAACATCAATTGGCTAGACATAACACAACATGAGATGTATGTGAAAATTTGTAATTTGAATCCTAATATAAAGATTGGCCAAACAATGTTTGTAAGGTTAAATCCATATTATGTGAAGATAAACAAGGCTTTTGAAACTTGTTGTTGTCGTTATCATATTGAATTTGATCTCTACTATCAGGTGTTTTGAAAGATGAGAGAAGAAAGTGATGGTTTTCAAAATGCACCTCCTAAACGGGTAAGTCTTTTCATAGAATCCATCTTATGCGATAATGCAATTGATCAAATAAACTACATAAAAGGGCTTTGTGAAACATGTGGAAATTTGGCTAAATTACCTTTGAGAAATGAAGGTACCAACCCAACAAAGACAATTAATTGCAAGAGTTACAAGTGTATAAAGTTTTAAACAAATTTTGGGAAAGAATCCACAAGGTTAAACTATATAAAAGAGGAGATACCTATTGGAACATTTATGGAATTTTTTAAAAAATTGATACATTTGTACATACAACATGCTTTTTTTGCTAGGTGGCAAGCACAACATGGGAGGGAAATTGTTTTCAAATCTAAGCTTCTTGAGCAGCTAAGGATCAAACTAGCAAAGCAGATAGTAGACTTAGCCTTTTTAAAGCGTTGTAGAGACCACCGTATCATCCCCTCTTTTGCTCAAATTCCTCATCATCTCTGGAACCATCACAATAAGCACATTTTTGTTTGGGCTGGTCTGTCCTTACTCAGGTTTATCATCCAAGGAACCAAAGCCCTCATCAACCAGATTTCTACCAGACTATTCTACCTTCATTTGGAACTTGCAGTTGTCTTACGCTGTGACATCTGGTCTTGGCTTGACACTCAATCTCATGCCAGAGCTCAAGGGTTAAAAACCACTTGTGAAGACAGGCAGAAGAAAAAATTCTACAAGTTGTTCAACAAGAAGTTTCGGTCTTCTTTGTCACTCCCACTCATTTCCCCCAAACTCTCTCTGTGCCCACGTTCATCCCCCTCGCTAGGTTCCCTATGCATTTCTGACAGCAGTGATCTTTCCGTGTGTCTCTTGGCATCCTCCCACCTCCATCCTCTCCCTCTCACCAATGCCCAGCCCTCTCTAACGTGGTTGAGTGTGTGTCCTCTCGGTACCCTCCAAACTTTCCTCCTTCGTGGTGCTCTCACAGTTGCATTCTGCAGGCATCGTGTTCTTCTTCCTCTCGTGTTAGATACATGGAGTCTCCACATTGCTCGCTACCGGCATCTCATCCTTCTTCATTGCCGAGTCTTCGTTTGGAGTCTCCCCTTTGTTCACTGCAGCCTTCTTGTCCCTCTTCTACACCCGATGCTCTTCTTGACATCAGTCCTCCTTTGTTAGCCTCTAAGCCTGGACGTCTACCTTTAAGTGCACTCTATTCTTCACAGATTCCAGACTTGTTGATTCATAAGGAGTCCCCTGATGCCTCTTCACAGACGTCTCATCCTTCCTCCTCAAAGCTAGATGCTATGACCAACAGTAAACTTCCGCTTCGTTCTCCAGGTTGCTCTCTATAGACGGCTCACCATGGCTCTCCTAGACTGGATGCTACGTTTGATAAGGAATTATCTTCGGCTTTGGATCTACCTCCATGTTCTGCCATTATTGCTTCTTCGCAGGTTACAGGTGAGTCAATTGTTACCATTTCTCCCAATGGCCTTAACATTTATGTTGATTTGTGCTCTTCACCAGATGTTTGTAGATCTTCCTTTCCACTCACGCCTTCTTCATTTCTGCCAACTAGTACTTCCCCCTCGCGCCCTGTGCCTCCACCAACCACTTCTCTCCCCATTACTCAATCCGTTGACCAATCCTACACCATAGTAGAACACACCCGACCTGATCTACTTCTTTCCCTCTTGCTTGATATGGCAAATGACGTATCCACTTCAAACAGGGTAGTCCTCAATTCCTCCATGCCCACCTCTCCCAATCTCTCCCCCATGACCTGTCTCCTCCGCGTGGATCCCTCTAACCATCACTCCTCTTTCTCGTTTGATTCACCCTCTACCTCCTCTTTTATTGCACGTTCTTCTTTACCCTCTCACATCAGCCTTGAAACAATGTTGTTTATTTTCTATCTGAACCGATTGCCACATATCGGTCCCCCAGCGTCATTAAAAGTTGGGAGGACAAACTCGTGCTTAACCTGTCCAATCGTCACATCAACCCTCTTGCCATCCACTTTCTTAAAAGAGGCTTGGGCTTTACTGTCACACCTTTGTCCATCCCCAAGGTTGATTTCTTGATTGAAATTGAAAAGGTCATCTGCTCTCTACCTGCCCCTGTAACTGACGAGATCAGACAAGACTGTGCAGTGGCACTTAGACACGCCAAACACCCACTTTGGAATGTTCCCAAAGATGAGTTCAATGCCTTTAAAAAACTTGCAAGGGATAATGATTTTGTCATCACCAAAGCCGACAAAGGCAATGCCACGATCATCCTTGATAAACAAACCTACGTTAACAAGATGCTTGATCACCTGGCATCTAGTGGGAATTACAAAGTCCTTCCCCGCAACCCCATTTCTAAGGTCCTCAAAAATGCCAAATAGGCTATTGCCCTTTCTTCTTTTGATGATCTTACCAAGAAGCACCTTCTTCCCACTAAGGAATTCACCTCACGTATCTATGGTGCTCCTAAAATCCACAAGCCTGGCATACCAATCAGACCCATTGTTGACACCACACATTCCCCTACCTACAAGTTAGCAGCCTTCCTTGCCAAATTAATCTCTCCCCTAGTGGGTAAGTCAGCTACCTTCATTAAGGACTCTGCCCACTTTGTTGATTTCATTCTTGACAAGAAGGTAGAAGATCATGAGATCTTGGTCAGCTTTGATGTGGTGTCCTTATTTACCAAAGTCCCTCTATATGACTTGGTGGAACTTGTCAGGCGTAAAACCAATGATGAGCTAGATTCTCTGGTTGATTTATGCCTTCAGTCTACCTTCTTTACATTCCTTGATGTTGTCTATGAGCAAACTGACGGTGTGGCCATGGGTTCTCCTTTATCCCCTATTGTTGCCAACCTTTATATGTTGTACTTTGAGGAGCTAGCCCTCAACTCCTTCCCTTTGAAGCCCAGGTGGTGGAAACGTTATGTGGATGACACCAACATTTGTTGGCCGCATGGTCATGATAGTTTAGAACTTTTCCACTCTCAACTTAACAATTTGGTAGATTGCATTCAATTCACTAAAGCGCTCGAGTTTGACCACAAGCTTCCTTTCCTGGATGTCCTAATCATGTGAAAAAAGGACGGTTCCCTTGCTCGCACTGTCTTTAGAAAATCCACTCACACCGACCTCTACCTCCATGCTTCCTCTCACCACCACCCTTCCCAGAAAGCTGGTGTCCTGAAGTCTCTAGCCATTCGTGCTTATCGCATTTACGATGATGAACACATTGACCTTGAGCTCTCCCACCTATCCCAAGTGTTCAAGCTCAATGGTTACCGCCATAAGTGTATCTCCCATGCCTTTAAACATGCCAAAAGTAGAGTCAACCCCAAGCCTAAGGTCAATGCCCCTAGTGATACTTGGGTTGCTACCCTCCCTTACATAGAGGGCCTCTCAAATAAAATCTCTAGAATCCTATGCAAGAAGGGCCTCCAGTGTACTTTCAAACCTGTCGCAACCCTTAGAAATCTTATTCCTTCCATCAAAGACCCTAGAAATATTCTTGTCAACTCTGGGGTCTATAAGATTGTCTGCTCCTATGGGACTCCTTACATAGGAGAAATAGGTCGATCCATTAGCACTAGGATCAAAGAGCATTGTGCTAACATCAGACATGATCGTTCCTCCAAATCCACCTTAGCTGAACACTCTTTCAATACCAAACACCACATCTGTCTTGAGCATACCCAAGTCTTAGTGAAGGAAGATTGTTTCTTCAGGAGGAAACTCCAAGAAGCAATCCTCATTAAAAGTCACCCCTCCAACCTCAATCGATATGAAGGGTGGCATCTTAGCCCAACCTGGTAACCCTTATTGAACTCCCTCCAATCGCCCCCTAATCCATTGTGATCGTCCCGACCCTCGTGTTCTCCTTCCCTCTTCCGGTGTGTCTTCCCTACCTCTTCACCCTTACCTCTCTTTCCCCCTCCTCTCTTTCTCTTGTCTTGGCTTGTCTCTCATCTTCCCCTCCCCTTACCTTTTCTTTTCTTCCCCAGGTTGGTTCTTTCTTTTTCTTTTTATTGTTGTTTCACTGTGTCCTCTCCTTCTTTGCCCCCTTTTCTCCTTGCCCCCTCATACTTTCAAGCAAACTTTTTTGCATACACACTTTTTTTTTCACCTGCGTGCTCTCTTACCACCTCGCATACTTCCTTACTCCTTTGCATATCCTAGGTTTCTCTGTGCTTTTGCGGGGTCTCGCGTTGTATGTTGTAACATTTATTCTTGTTTGTATTTTTGGATCTTCATCCTTATGTCTTGTATAATTTCTTTTGTGTTTGTGCATTTTCTAGTATAGGTTAACACATTTTTGTGTTGTGTTTGGATTTTTATTGGATACCTTTCTCGCTTATTGTTTTCCTATTTCTTTTAGGTATTTTTGGTTGGTTTATTTCTCTTGGCCCATTTAGTTGCTTGCTTGCTTTCATACTATGGTGTTTCTTTCAATATATTTTTTGCTTATGTCTATTGTTCTTCCTTTTGTTTAACTTCTCCCCTTTTCCTTTTTGTTTTACTACCCTTCTTGTTTTTTAGTTTTGTGTTATTTATTTGTGTCTATTTGCATTTTTCACTTTTGAGTACTATTTCATTCTTGTTTATTTTAGTTGTTGTTTTAGTATGTGGGCATATATTTTTATTTATATTTTGGGTCTCTCGCTTAAATGTTTTTTGTAGCTTTTCTATTTTGTCACATTTATTAGCTTTATATATACTTGGATTTACATAGTATTATATAGCTTTATAGAGCATTATATAGGCTTTATCTCTATTAGTATGGGTACTCATGCATCTATATGGTCTTTTTTTATATTATTGTATGCTCTTTCTTGTTCTTGTGTGGTTTTATTTTATTTGAGTATGTATTTATTATTTTATTTGCATTTTATTCTATTGCTCACCAACCACTTCCTATCTATCATTTTGCATGCCTTGTCTCATCTTCCTCTCTCATTCCTTTATAAACCCAAGTTTGCTATCCAATCTTTTCATTGTCCTGTTCCTGATGATGGATCATTGAGCATGATCTGAAATGTTGATGAAAAAACATACACAGTTTAGTCCAGAAGCACTCTATCTTAATTCATGGACTATGGAAAACTCATGCCTACCATTGCTGCCCTTCATGGGAGGAAAATTGTTTTCAAATCTAAGCTTCTTGAGAAGCTGAGGATCAAACTAGCAAAGCAGATAGCAGACTTAGCCTTTTTAAAGCGTTGTAGAGACCACCATATCATCGCCTCTTTTGCTCAAATTCCTCATCATCTCCGGAACCATCATAATAAGCACATTTTTGTTCGGGCTGGTCTGTCCTTACTCAGGTCTATCATCCAAGGAACCAGAGCCCTCATCAACCAGATTTCTACTAGATTATTCTACCTTCATTTGGAACTTGCAGTTGTCTTACGCTATGACATCTGGTCTTGGCTTGACACTCAATCTCATGCCAGAGCTCAAGGGTTAAAAACCACTTTTGAGGACAGGCAGAAGAAAAAATTCTATAGGCTGTTCAACAAGAAGTTTCAGTCTTCCTTGTCACTCCCACTCATTTCCCCCAAACTCTCTCTGTGCCCACATTCATCCCCCTCGCTAGGTTCCCTATGCATTTATGATGGCAGTGATCTTTCCACATCTCTTGGCATCCTCCCACCTCCATCCTCTCCCTCTCACCAACGCCCAGCCCTCTCTAACATGGTTGAGTGTGCGTCCTCTCGGTACCCTCCGAACTTTCCTCCTTCGCGGTGCTCTCACAGTTGCATTCTGCAGGCACCGTGTTCTTCTTCCTCTCATGTTAGATACATGGAGTCTCCACATTGCTTGCTACCGACATCTCATCCTTCTTCATTGTCAGGTCTTCATTTGGAGTCTCCCCTTTGTTTGCTGCAGCCTTCTTGTCCCTCTTCCACACCGGATGCTCTTCTTGACATCAGTCCTCTTTCATCGGCCTCTAAGCATGGACGTCTACCTTTAAGTGCACTCCATTCTTCACAAATTCCAGACTTGCTGATTCATAAGGAGTCCCCTGATGCCTCTTCGCAGACGTCTCGTCCTTCCTCCTCACAGCTGGACACTATGACCAACAGTAAACTTCTGCTTCATTCTCTAGGTTGCTCTTTGCAGATGGCTCATCATGGCTCTCCTAGACCGGATGCTACGTTTGATAAGGAACCATCTTCAGCTTTGGATCTACCTCCATGTTCTGCCATTATTGCTTTTTCGCAGGTTACAGGTTAGTCAATTGTTACCATTTCTCCCAATGGCCTTAACATTTATGTTGATTTGTGTTCTTTGCCAGATGTTTGTAGATCTTCCTTTCCACTCACGCCTTCTTCATTTTTGCCAACCAGTACTCCCCCATTGCGCCCCGTGCCTCCACCAACCACTTCTCTCCCCATTACTCAATCCATTGACCAATCCTACACCATAGTAGAACACACCCGACCTGATCTACTTCTTTCCCTCTTGCTCGATACGGCAAATGATGTATCCACTTCAGACAGGGTAGTCCTCAATTCCTCCATGCCCACCTCTCCCAATCTCTCCCCCATAACCTGTCCCCTCCGCGTGGATCCCTCTAACCGTCACTCCTCTTTCTCGTTTGATTCACCCTCTACCTCCTCTTTTATTGCACATTCTTCTTTACCCTCTCACATCGGCCTTGACAACAATGTTGTTTCTTTTCTATCTGAACCGATTGCCACAGACCGGTCTCCTAGCGTCATTAAAAGTTGGGAGGACAAACTCGTCCTTAACATGTCCAATCGTCATATTGACCCTCTTGCCATCCACTTTCTTAAAAGAGGCTTGGGCTTTGTTGTCACACCTTCGTCCATCCCCAAGGTTGATTTCTTGATTGAAATTGAAAAGGTCATCTGCTCTCTACTCACCCCCGTAGCTGACAAGATCAGACAAGACTGTGCAGTGGCGCTCAGACACGCCAAACACCCACTTTGGAATGTTCCCAAAGATGAGTTCAATGCCTTTAAAAAACTCACGAGGGATAATGATTTTGTCATCACCAAAGCCGACAAAGGCAATGCCATGGTCATCCTTGATAAGCAAACCTACATCAACAAGATGCTTGATCACCTGGCATCTAGTGGGAATTACAAAGTCCTTCCCTGCAACCCCATTTCTAAGGTCCTAAAAAATGGTAGACAGGCTGTTGCCCTTTCTTCTTTTAATGATCTTACCAAGAAGCACCTTCTTCCAACTAAGGAATTCACCCCGCATATCTATGGTGCTCCTAAAATCCACAAGCCTGGCATACCGATCAGACCCATTGTTGACACCACACATTCCCCTACCTACAAGTTAGCAGCCTTCCTTGCCAAATTAATCTCTCCCCTAGTGGGTAAGTCAGCTACCTTCATTAAGGACTCTGCCCACTTTGTTGATTTCATTCTTGACAAGAAGGTAGAAGATCATGAGATCTTGGTCAGCTTTGATGTGGTGTCCTTATTTACCAAAGTCCCTCTGTATGACTCGGAGGAACTTGTTAGCCATAAAACCAATGATGAGCTAGCTTCTCTGGTTGATTTATGCCTTTAGTCTACCTTCTTTACTTTCCTTGATGTTGTCTATGTGCAAACTGACAGTGTGGGCATGGGTTCTCCTTTATCCCCTGTTGTTGCCAACCTTTATATGGAGTACTTTGAGGAGCTAGCCCTCAACTCCTTCCCTTTGAAGCCCAGGTGGTGGAAACATTATGTGGATGACACCAACATTTGTTGGCCGCATGGTTGTGATAGTTTAGAACTTTTCCAGTCTCACCTTAACAATTTGGTAGATTGCATTCAATTCACGAAAGAGCTCGAGTCTCACCACAAGCTTCCTTTCCTGGATGTCCTAGTCACGCGGAAAAAGGATGGTTCCCTTGCTCGCACTGTCTTTAGAAAATCCACTCACACCGACCTCTACCTCCATGCTTCCTCTCACCACCACCCTTCCCAGAAAGCTGGTGTCCTGAAGTCTCTAGCCATTCGTGCTTATCGCATTTGCGATGATGAACACATTGACCTTGAGCTCTCCCACCTATCGCAAGTGTTCAAGCTCAATGGTTATCGCCATAAGTGTATCTCCCGTGCCTTTAAACATGCCAAAAGTAGAGTCAACCCCAAGCCTAAGGTCGATGCCCCTAGTGATACTTGGGTTGCTACCCTCCCTTACATAGAGGGCCTCTCAAATAAAATCTCTAAAATCCTACGCAAGAAGGGCCTTTGGTGTACTTTCAAACCTGTCGCAACCCTTAGAAATCTTATTCCTTCCATTAAAGACCCTAGAAATATTCTTGTCAACTCTGGGGTCTATAAGATTGTCTGCTCCTGTGGGACTCCTTACATAGGAGAAACAGGTCGATCCATTAGCACTAGGATCAAAAAGCATTGCGCTGACATCAGACATGATCGTTCCTCCAAATCTGCCTTAGCTAAACACTCTTTTAATACCAAACACCACATCTATCTTGAGCATACCCAAGTCTTAGTGAAGGAAGATTGTTTCTTCAGGAGGAAACTCTAAGAAGTGATCCTCATTAAAAGTCACCCCTCCAACCTCAATCGAGATGAAGGGTAGCATCTCAGCCCAACCTGGCAACCCTTATTGAACTCCCTCCAATCACCCCCTAATCCCTTGTGATCCTCCCAACCCCCGTGTTCTCCTTCCCTCTTCCGATGTGTCTTCCCTACCTCTTCACCCTTACCTCTCTTCCCCCCTCCTCTCTTTCTCTTTTCTTGGCTTGTCTCTCATCTTCCCCTCCCCTTACCTTTTCTTTTCTTCCTCGTGTTGGTTCTTTATTTTTCTTTCTGTTTCTATTTCACTATGTCCTCTCCTTCTTTGCCCCCTTTTCTCCTTGCCCCCTCATACTTTGAAGCAAACGTTTTTGCATACACACTTGCTTTTTCATCTGCATGCTCTCTTACCACCTCGCATACTTCCTTACTCCTTTGCATATCCTAGGTTTCTCTGTGCTTTTGCGGGGTCTCGCGTTGTATGTTGTAACATTTATTCTTGTTTGTATGTTTGGATCTTCATCCTTATGTCTTGTATAATTTCTTTTGTGTTTGTACATTTTCTAGTATAGGTTAGCACATTTTTGTGTTGTGTTTGGATTTTTATTGGATGCCTTTCTCACTTATTGTTTTCCTATTTCTTTTAGGTATTTTTGGTTGGTTTATTTCTCTTGGCCCATTTAGTTGCTTGCTTGCTTTTGTCCTATGGTGTTTCTTTCAATATATTTTTTGCTTATGTCTATTGTTCTTCCTTTTGTTTAACTTCTCCCCTTTTCCTTTTTGTTTTATTCCCCTTCTTGTTTTTTAGTTTTGTGTTATTTATTTGTGTCTATTTGCATTTTTCACTTTTGAGTACTATTTCATTCTTGTTTATTTTAGTTGTTGTTTTAGTATGTGGGCATATATTTTTATTTATATTTTGGGTCTCTCCCTTAAATGTTTTTTGTATCTTTTCTATTTTGTCATATTTATTAGCTTTATATATACTTGGATTTACATAGTATTATATAGCTTTATAGAGAATTATATAGGCTTTATCTCTATTAGTATGGGTACTCATGCATCTATATGGTCTTTTTTGATATTATTGTATGCTCTTTCTTGTTCTTGTGTGGTTTTATTTTATTTGCATTTTATTCTATTGCTCACCCACCATTTCCTATCTATCGTTTTGCATGCCTTGTCTCATCTTCCTCTCTCATTCCTTTATAAAGCCAAGTTTGCTATCCAATCTTTTCATTGTCCTCTTCTTGATGATGGATCATTGAGCATGATCCGAAATGTTGATGAAAAAACATACACAGTTTAATCCAGAAGCACTCTATCTTAATTCATGGACTGTGGAAAACTCATGCCTACCAAGTACAACAGTGTCAAATATTAAGAGATACTTTCCCACCTGGAACAATTATATCAGTAGTAGACTTTGCAGAAAATTACTCTTTTGTACATCAAAAAGAGATTCAATCAGATTATTACTTTTCAAAGCAGATCACTATTATGGCGCATATGTGTTATTGACATCCCCAATTGGATTTGGATGGTGTTGAGAGTACAAATGATAAACTAGTAGTTAAGAAAGAATATCACTTTTATATTAGCGATGATAAAGAGCATGAGACACTTTTTGTACAACATTGCTTTTCAATTTTTTTTGAGAAATTTAAAAGTAGGCGTGTAAAAATTGAAAAGCATTTTGTATGGTCAGATGGATGTGCAACACAACTCAAATCATCATGACCATTTTATACACTATGTAGATATCATCGAAGTTACAAAATATAACATGTTTGGAGTTTCTTTGAGAGTGGGCATGGAAAGGGTGAACATGATGGCATAGGAGCTTGCATCAAACATGCTCTAAGAAAGAGTCAAATGAGTTATTCGTAAGATCATATAGACAATGCACATGATGTTGTTGAATACTGTAAGAAACACTTTGCATCAAATGAGGCCAACACATCTTCATGATCAAAGCGATATATCCCACATAGAGTGTTTTGCGAGATATCAGGTATGTATATATAAATTTTACATAAATAAAAATTTCAAACAAGTTTCAAATTTTATATATATGTGTGTGTGTGTGTGTGTGTGTGTGTGTGTGTGTATGTTTGAATTTGTGTTTAAGTTTAAGTTTTAAATCTAGTAAATTCAATTATTTTAAATAAATTTCTATTAAATTTATATAGATGTAATTTTTTTTAGGTTTTATGTATCTAGGTGTGGATAGAAGATCGAAGCATGGATTCAAGAGGGTAGACAAAATAAGATCTTTGCATTGTGTCATGAGTACAGATGATTGCCTCGGATAGAAATTGTACATGAGGGATTACTTTTGTTTCTATGATGAGTGCAATTTGGAAAACTTTAAGGCATGCAACAACCAACAACGTGGATATGTTAGTGAATGGAATGCGGTGCCATTAGTCATTTTTGACACATACGACAAAGATGAGGATGAAGGATTTGAAAACATTCCTTTGATTTCAATTGTTTATGACCATATTTCAGGATTGATTAGAAAAGGTATGTATGTATGTACATGTACAATTTGATAAATTTAATGTAAATCTATAGTTCACATGTATAGTTATTTATTTAGTTTAGTACTTTGATGAGTTAAATTTAATGATTATAACTTAGTCTAGACAGTTCTAAATTTTTTACAAATTTTTAAACATGTAAATTTGGTATATATTTAAATGTGACCCACCAGTGGGAAACAACATTTCATCACTTGTTTTAGGTCATGTTACCTTCTTCCTCTCTTCTATGTGACACATTAAATAATAACTAACATCTATGTTTTCAGGCTCTGCTATGACTGCAAAAACTTCTCCTAGAGTACACACCAAATTTACATGGTTCAAAATTTGTAAAAAAATTAGAACTGTCTAGACTAAGTTATAGTCATTAAATTTAACTCATCAAAGTACTAAACTAAATAAATAATTGTATATGTGAACTATAGATTTACATTAAATTTATCAAATTGTACATGTACATACATACATACCTTTTCTAATCAATCCTGAAATATGGTCATAATCAATTGAAATCAAAGGAATCTCTTCAAAGCCAAGTACACACACACACACACACACACACACACACACACACACACACACACACATGTACATTAAACCTAGTTTTACATTAAATAATACTTGGGTTGAGTGAAAACACATTACATTGACGTCTTAACAAGTTGGTTCATGTTGTTTATCATGTGCAGGTTCGGTTGTTGTGCAAGGGACATATCTCAAACAAGTCAAAATTGTTCAACATGGGATTCATTTTATTGACTATTAACCTGAGAACAAGGTATATCACTATAGTCACCTAGTAATTGCTACCACCCTGCATCTTCATCCAATTGCACATGGATGAAAAGAATGGAGACTAGATAGTGAGGATCATAAGAAAATAATACATGTTATTGAAGAGTGGACCGAACCATATGTTTGAATGAGAACTTAAATATAACTTAACTTGTTTGAACTCTATTGTTTTAGTTACATCTTTTATAAAATTATTGAGATCTTGTTCAATTACACATTAGTGTAAGCTAATTTCTAGATGTTCTTAGTATGATCCAAACTTAGCAACTTACTATTTTTAATTCAAAGTACTTAAATATATATATTTAGTGTTCAATAATTTTTTAGTTTGGGCATTTATTTATGCTGTACATTTAATCTCCTAGTTTTAGGGAAGATGGGTAAGTTGGAAGAGAAAGGATTGGGAGTTCTTGAATGGAGCTTCACAAGTACAACTCACTCATGCTTTGAATCTTGTTACTTCGTAGGATCTATATGTTGGCAAGAGACATTGCAAGGCATGTCATGTGTTGTCATTGATGGCAACTAAGTTTATTCCACACATCTACAGTGCAGTATCAGATCATACCAAAAGTCAATTCCAAGATTTGTCTAGCCCGGATAGATAGGAACAGGGTATATGGCAGAGTTTAGTATTTTGGTCAGCAGATCTCTCCAGTTAATCATTGTGTGTTACGAATCTGAGGGAGTGTACAGGAATATCAAGACAATCTAAATCCAAGATTTTAGCCTCCGGTGACAAAGGAATTAAAAGTTATGAGCATCTAAGTACTAGGTCTTAATATGACAGAACAGTTTAGTGAAGAACAGGCCGACTTGTGTTAGATCCTTGTACGGATCTAGTAGAAGTGTTTTGGTGAGTTGCATAGGGGATATAATGTTAGTGGTCGACATGTATGGTGACCTGTAAGTGTTATTTCTAGTACGCATCAATATTGGTGTATGGATTTAGCTGACAAAACAGAGTACTTGTATTGTTTGTTAAGTTCTTCATAAGGCCGACAGAAAAGTAATAGAATTTCTTGAGGTGAATATATATAGCCAATGGACTTGAGTGAATTCTATAAGAAGTGAAGTAATGGAAAAGTATGTGCGATTAAGGTAGAGAGAAGTGCAAAGGAGAAGAGATCTAAGGTCTGGATCATGGCAGAGCAGTAAGAAGAGCAGAGAAAAGATGAAGTGTGTAAAATTAATGTTTTGTGCCTAATCAGAACTGAATTCCTGTATTGGTAGATGTTGTTCATCAGTTCAAACATTCTATAATTCTCTCGTAATCATTCTTGTAGGTAGTGAGCCTCTTTTGAGCAGTGAGCTCGAAGGCATGTGCCTTCCCCATTTATAATACTTTTAGCAGAGTATAATCTTTGTGGGTTAACCCCCATCATGGTTTTTCCCTTTACCGGGTTTCCACATTAAAAATCTTGGCGTCAATTGTGTTATTTGTGTTATTCTCATGTGTTATTGATTCTTACTTTTCATGGTTATATAATTCAATTGCTAATAAGTGGTAAAGAAGAATTAACTGTAGCAAGCATAAAAGTTTTGAGACAATTGATTCATGCCCCCTCTCAGTTTTCTGCCCTAATTTCAACAATTGGTATCAGAGATAAGTTCCTTGGAAGAATCTTAACAGCTAAAGGAAGATCTGGGAAAGAGTTTCAATGGGTTCACTCTGAGATCAATTTCAATTGGCCCTAGAAGATCTTGATCAGTCCAAAGCAGAAGTGAGAGAACTAAATGATAACCTTAAAGATGTTGATGACTGCATTGAGATGTTGAAAGAGAAACTCAAGAAATCTATGGAAAAAATAAAGGAGCTACTTCAACAAATACCTAATCTTACTGAAGAAAATGGATTGAATGAGGCTTTGTAAGAAAAGACAAAGGAATGTGAGAAGCTGACAAAAGAAGTTTTTGTTCTAAAACATGAAATGGAATCTGGGGTGATGAGGCTAACCAAATAAATTGAGACAAGGAAGAAAACTAAAGAAGAATTGAATCAAACTCTAAAGGAATGAACTGAAGAATGCTGCAGAATGGATAGAATAATTGGTCACCTTAAACTGATCTACAAGAATGTAGTTATAATGAGGAGGAACTTGAAAGGCAAATTGTCATACTCAAACATGACCTAGAAGTTGCAAATGAATATAAGGAGAAGTTCAAGATAAGCTCAGCTAAACTTGAAGTACTGCTTGAGAGTCAGAAAAAGGCTGATGATAAGCATGGTCTTTGGTATGAAAAAGGTGAAAGCTCTGGATCTAGACAAATAAATTCTTAGTCAAGGAATGGGAGAAACAGACCTAGATGACCTCCGGTGAGATAGCCTAATGCTCAAAGGTATCCATATTTCAATGGCAATTGTTTGAAATGTCATAAATATGGTCATAGAGCTAATCAATACAGAAGTCAAGTGAATCAAAATACATCATCTTTCTCCGGTCAATGCTTTAATTGCAAGAGAATAGGTCACAAGGTCAAGGAATGCATAAATGGATCAATGAATTCTCCTAAGAACAAGAAAGTGTTCAATGGAAGATGTTATACTTGCAATAAGGTTGGGCATATTGCAATGCAATGCAGATCTAAACCTGCTCCAACATGTGACTATTAGAAAAATAATATTGTGTACTTCAACTGCAACAAATCTAGCCATATTGCAAGATTTTGTAGAAGCAGGAATAATGAAAGAAGAGGTCCGATAAACAGAAAATCGGATGAGCAGAGACAAGACAAAGGCAAGGGTAAAATTGATGTGAATGAGATCTAGAATGAAATGAGCAAGACATGGGTGAAGAAAAGTGCAATGAGAAATGGTGATGGGTCCACACTGGAATCTGATGCTAATAATTCTTCTGAGAATTGAGCTAGGAGCTCTGGCTCAGGGGGAGCTGCATTAAAAATCAAATTCCCCCAGCCAGTAAGTGGGTGCCTAAATCTAGCATGAGGGGAAAAGATAATTTGGGTTACTACAGATCTTTTGAAATAATTTATGGAAGAAAAGAAGTGAATTTAACGATTTGTGAAGCAATTGAAGGTTGATTGTATGCAAATAGTGTAACCAGATGTGTTCAAGCAGAGAATTTATTATAAAGACAAATTAAGTTTTGTGAAGCATAAAAAGGTCATTCATCCTTCATTTGAATCACTTTGTATCCAAGGAGTAAAGAAGTGAATGAGTTCTGAGTTGAGAATTTTCAAGAGTTGAAGTGGGAAGAGGATTTCCAAGCAAAACCCTAAATTGCAAATTAAGGTATTTATGTTTTCTATGAAATCTCTTTAAAATTTCAATCTCTATAATGGCTACTCCTCTAGTTGTTGATATAACTAAAAGGCCCTGACTAAAATTTAAGAAGCATCCGCACAAGTCAGTCGAAGTTGAACAATTAGGTGCATTTTCTGGTGTCCCATATGGTGTACTGCATGTCAAAGATATTAGGGCATACATCCATTGTAATATAGATGAATTTGGGAATCTGAGATTGCTAGAATTGTTTGATAACCATCTAAAGGATGATAATTATGATCTGAAACCAGAATTCAAAACCCTAGAAAGCCAACATTTTCTACAAGTCATTGAATTTCTAACATTTGATGAGGATGAGTGGGTTCGATACATCTTGAGCTAAATGCATGATGAGTTCATATGGCTGTTGAAACCTTTCAAGATTACAAAGGATGTTATCAGAATCATAACTAGGTTAAATTCAATTGGTGGATTACCCATGTTGAAATCTGTGAAAAACCAGACTGTTACTAATGCAACTTGTGCCAAGTTCAACAAGAGGGCAATGACCATAAATGACATTATTGATCTGGTTGTTAAGTTTGCCTCTATGGTAATTGGCTACAATATTTATCACTCCAGTAGGAGAATTCTGTCTCCAAAATTGCCATATATGCAGCATATCAAATGTTGAAAGAGAATGCAAATTATGACCTATGTGAGCTATGACAGAACCAACTGGTTCAGAATTTGAGCAAAATCAAGAAAGATAAGAAAAACACCTTCAAATATGGATCCTTAGTTATATGCTTATTCTTCTACTTCATGAATGAAGTGCCTAGAGTTAAAGGTGTGCACTAGAAAAATGATAGGCCAATAGAAATGCAAATAAGAGAACATCTACATCTAGCATTGGAGACTCTAAAGGATAGAAGACTGCAATTTGGGGATACTTTAAAATTTTTCAAAGTATGATGCATTCTATGGAAAGAATCCCTAAATCAGTAGTTGAGAAATACAAGAATGAAATCTATTTTATGGTAGACACTGATCAGTGCCTTATGGAAGTTGTAGACCCTAGAACTGTTTGGATTATGCCTATGGGTTACGAGGTAGATGATAAAATATTGAATATGTATGCTCAACATCTCTTGAGCAAACCCAGAGATGATTCTATTGAGAGATTTGCAACTTATGAAGAACTTGATTTGAAGTTACATGCTGAACTCTAGAAGCTAGAAAATAAGAGAAGGGTTCAAAAACAAGTAGAAATGTATGCTGAAAGCATTGGCATAACCAAGGAAGTGGTAAAGAAGAATAGAGAAAGAATAGAAAAACCTGAGAATGAGAAGTAGGATAAGCAACAAGGAAGTACTCAGGTAGAATCCTCCTCCACCTTAAGGATTACTAGGAGCTCTGCTACTGCCCCTATTCCCCCTAAACCTACAAAACTAGAAGACAAATCATCTGGTAAGGAAAGGAAAAGAACTAAAGTAAAGGCAAAGAGATCATATGACAGTTCGAAAAATGAGGATATGAGAGACTCAAATGATGAACTTAAGGAGCTAAAGGCCACAAATGCTAAAGTAGTTAAAGTATCTGAAGAGAAGCCTTTTAGAAGCAAGAAGACAATTAAGAGACAAAAATTAGAGGCTGATGCTGAGAAGAAAATTCCCTCTGTGAAAAACATTGTGAAGAAGATCATTGTTGATGGGAATTTAAAACCATTAATTAAATTCTATGATCTCTTCAATGATGCTGATAAAAGACTCCTGGAAGAAGCCACTATCAAGTACTTAAATGTGTTCAATCAGACACTAGTAGAAATTTTATCAGATGTTCCAAAAGGTTTGAAAGATATTCTAGAAATTAGGAAAGAAGCTACCAAGGCAAAAGACATGGAACTGAGAGAACATGTGTTAACCAATTTATGTCTGGTGATCTCCAGCAAAGAAGAAAACAAAATTTTTAAGGAGGTCAAAAATGAATTTAGAAGCAAGAAAAGGATGAACAAATTGATGATTGGTGACACAAAAGAAGTTGTCTAAGAAACTGAGCAAATTTTGAAGAAAGCATTGGACAAAAACAAGTTCTTTGTGGTTATAGATGAACCTACTGATGACACATTAGTTCTGGATGAAGAAGAGCGGCAGAAGGATGAGGAACAATTTGTAATAGATGACTCCTCTATTCCAAAAGAGGAAGCAATAAAAAAGAAAGATGAAAAGATGGCAAGTGAAACTGTTAATGTAGGAGGTATTCTAACTCCTCCAGATCATTCTGACAAAGAAGATGTAGAGATGAATAAAGTAGCAGATGATTAATTTAAAGATGACTCATTAAAGATTGAAGAGCATGAAATAGAAAATGCTAAGGACCATGAAGAAGAAGAAATCAAGGGTAAGGAAGATAAAGTAGAAGAAGATGGTACAAATGTTGATACACCAAACAAAATAGTCTTGATACTGACACTGAGAAAACTCAAGGAAAGGAAGGTGGTCCAGAAATTGTGGCAAGAGATAATGTAGATGCAATGAAGAGTTTTCTAAGTAAAGAGATGATAGAGTTTGATGAACCAGAATTGATTCAAGGACCAATCAACCTAGCTACTCTCTATCTGGTCCAAATGATGAAGGTAGCATCTTTCACACAAGGCAAGGCAAGAAAAAAGATATTAAAATCTCACTTAGAGGATAGTGAGATATTAGCCCTTGCATCTGGTATATTGGAGAAGATAATGCCAACTTTCTAGAAGAATCCATCTAATTCTCCCTCTGGAAATTTGAAGAGCCTTGTAAATTCTGTAAGTACACACTTTGAGTCCTTTGAGAAGAATGCAGAGATTAAGGTCCGAAATGAATTTTTGGATAAGAGATTTAGTGAGCTAAAGGGTCTAATAAGGAATGATAGAAGGGTACTTGGTATTAGTATAAAGAGTATTCAAAATGCTCTTAATGATGGAGGTGATGTATACAGATTTTGTCTATCTTGGCCTAAAGTTATTGAGGATATTGAGAAGAAGATAAAGGAGCAGGAACAAAAATTGTTGAATCTATCTCAAAATTTTGATCCTCTAACAGTTTCTCTGGTAAGTCAAGAGTGTCAAGTAATTAGCTTGAGTGATGAAATAAAGAAACTTGTTAAAGAAAAGAGCAATATTGTGGAAAGAATGTGTGAACTCCGGGGATTGATTACCCCCAAGTTAGAAACAATGTTTATGGCTTTATCAGAAGCTCAAGTTGCAGTCCGGATAGGTGATCCTTTAGATCTGAATAAAGTAGAAACACAAGCATTTCTACTAAGTGAACACATCTCAATTTTTCATGGCATGAAAAGAAGTTGGGCCTCTGAACTTGAGCAGTTGAAAAATAGTTTTGTAAATATTCTCAAGTTCATATAAATACAATACATGGATTATTTGTACATATGCGGCCTTATATACAGATTTCTTGTGTAAATTTTGGTTTGCGGATCTGACCCTTTTCCATTGATGTCAAAGGGGGAGTGAGCAACAGTGAAAAATGAAAGAAAATAAAGTATCCATCCAAGGGGGAGTAGTGGAAGAATATATAAGTGTACATAGTAGGGGGAGTCAATCATGACACTTAGTCATTTTTCACTAAGTGTTGCCATCAATGCCAAAGGGGGAGATTGTTGGCAAGAGACACTGCAAGGCATGTCATGTGTTGTCATTGATGGCAACTAAGTCCATTCCACACATCCATAGTACAACATTAGATCATACCAGAAGTCAATTCTAAGATTTGTCGAGTCTGGATAGACATGAACAGGGTATATGGCCAAGTTCAATATTTTGGTCAGCAGATCTCCCCAATTAATCATTGTGTGATGCAAATCTGAGGGAGTGTACAGGAATGCCAAGACAATCTAAATCTAATATTCTAGCCTCTGATGACAAAGGGATTATAAGTTATGAGCATCTGAGTACCGAGTCCTAATATGACAAAACAGTTTAGTGAAGAACAGGCCAACTTGTGTTAGATCCTTGTGCAGATCTAGTAGAAGTGTTTTGGTGAGTTGTGTATGGGATACAATGTTAGTGGCCAACATGTATGGTGACCTACAAGTGTTATTTCTGGTACACATCAATATTGGTGTATGGATTCAGCGGACAGGACAAAGTACTTGTATTGTTTGTTAAGTTCTTAATAAGGCTAACATAAAAGTAATTGAATTTCTTGAGGTGAATATATATAGCCGATGGACTCGAGTGAATTGTATAAGCAGTGAAGTAATGAAAAAGTATGTGTGATTAAGGCAGAGAGAAGTGTGAAGGAGAAGAGATCTAAGGTCAGGATCATGGAAGGGCAGTAAGAAGGGCAGAGAAAAGATGAAGTGTGTAAAATTAGTGTTATGTACCTAACCAGAACTGAATTCTTGCATTGGTAGATGTTGTTCATTAGTTCAAACATTATATAAATCTCTTGTAATCATTCTTGTAGGCAGTGAGCCTCTTTTGAGTAGTGTGCTCTGGGCAGTGAGCCCGAAGGCATGTGGCTTCCCCATTTATAATACTTTTAGCAGAGTATAATCTTTGTGGGTAAACCCCCACTATGGTTTTTATCTTAACCAGGTTTCCATGTTAAAAATCTTGGTGTCAAGTGTGTTATTTGTGTTCTTCTCATGTGTTATTGAATCTTTCTTTTCATTCTTATATAATTCAACTATTAATAAGTGGTAAGGAAGAATTAACTACAACAAGCATAAAAGTTTTGAGGCAACTGATATTAAAATATATTAAAATCTCACTTAGAGGACAGTGAGATATTAGCCCTTACATCTGGTATATTGGAGAAGATAATGGCAACTTTCCAGAAGAATCCATCTGATTCTCCCTCTAGAAATTTGAAGAGCCTTGTAAATTTTGTAAGTACACACTTTGAGTCCTTTGAGAAGAATGCAGAGATTAAGGTCTGGAATGAATTTTTGGATAAGAGATTTAGTTAGCTAAAGGGTCTAATAAGGAATGATAGAAGGGTACTTGGTATCAGTATAAAGAGTATTCAAAATGCTCTTAATGACGAAGGTGATGTATACAGATTTTGCCTATCTTGGCCTAAAGTTATTGAGGATATTGAGAAGAAGATAAAGGAGCAAGAACAAAAATTGTTGAATCTATCTCAAAATTTTGATCCTCTAACAGTTTCTCTGGTAAGTCAAGAGTGTCAAGTAATTAGCTTGAGTGATGAAATAAAGAAACTTGTTAAAGAAAAGAGCAATATTGTGGAAAGAATGTGTGAACTCCAGGGATTGATTACCCCCAAGTTAGAAACAATGTTTACGACTTTATCAGAAGCTCAAGTTGGAGTCTGGATAGGTGATCCTTCAAATATGAATAAAGCAGAAACACAAGCATTTCTACTAAGTGAACACATCTCAATTTTTCATGGCATGAAAAGAAGTTGGGCCTCTGAACTTGAGCAGTTGAAAAATATTTTTGTAAATATTCTCCAGTTCATATAAATACAATACATGGATTATTTGTACATATGCGGCCTTATATACAGATTTCTTGTGTAAATTTTGGTTTGCAGATCTGACCCTTTTCCATTGATGTCAAAGGGGGAATGAGCAACAGTGAAAAATGAAAGAAAACAAAGAATCCATCCAAGGGGGAGCAGTGGAAGAATATATAAGTGTACACAGTAGGGGGAGTCAGTCATGACACTTAGTATTTTTCACTAAGTGTTGCCATCAATGCCAAAGGGGGAGATTGTTGGCAAGAGACACTACAAGGCATGTCATGTGTTGTCATTGATGGCAACTAAGTCCATTCCACACATCCGTAGTACAACATCAGATCATACCAGAAGTCAATTCCAAGATTTGTCTAGCCTGGATAGACAGGAACAGGGTATATGGCCAAGTTCAATATTTTGGTCAGCAGATCTCCCCAGTTAATCATTGTGTGATGCAAATCTGAGGGAGTGTATAGGAATGTCAAGACAATCTAAATCCAATATTTTAGCCTCTGATGACAAAGGGGTTATAAGTTATGAGCATCTGAGTACCAGGTCCGAATATGACAAAATAGTTTAGTGAAGAACAAGCTGACTTGTGTTAGATCCTTGTGCAGATCTAGTAGAAGTTTTTTGGTGAGTTGTGTAGGGGATATAATGTTAGTGGCCAACATGTATGGTGACCTATAAGTGTTATTTCTGGTACACATCAATATTGGTGTATGGATTTAGCCGACAAGACAAAGTACTTGTATTGTTTGTTAAGTTCTTAATAAGGCTGACATAAAAGTAATTGAATTTCTTGAGGTGAATATATAGCCAATGGACTTGAGTGAATTGTGTAAGTAGTGAAGTAATGAAAAAGTATGTGTGATTAAGGCAGAGAGAAGTGCGAAGGAGAAGAGATCTAAGGTCAGGATCATGGCAGGGCAGTAAGAAGGGCAGAGAAAAGATGAAGTGTGTAAAATTAGTGTTTTGTACCTAACCAAAACTGAATTCTTGCATTGGTAGATGTTGTTCATTAGTTCAAACATTCTATAAATCTCTTGTAATCATTCTTGTAGGCAGTGAGCGTCTTTTGAGCAGTGAGCTCTGGGCAGTGAGCCCAAAGGCATGTGGCTTCCCCATTTATAATACTTTTAGCAGAGTATAATTTTTGTGGGTAAACCCCCACTGTGGTTTTTCTCTTAACCAAGTTTCCACGTTAAAAATCTTGGTGTCAAGTGTGTTATTTGTGTTCTTCTCATGTATTATTGAATCTTTCTTTTCATTGTTATATAATTCAATTGTTAATAAGTGGTAAGGAAGAATTAACTACAACAAGCATAAAAGTTTTGAGGCAACTGATTCACCGCCCCCCCCTCATCTTAATTGTTTGCCCTAATTTCAACACTATAAACCCCTTAAAACTTATATTAGAGGTTTTCTTTGTGAAAATGTTTAAAATGGAATTTTTTGTGATGAGATGTGTTATTTGATTTTAGTCAAGATATAGTGTTTGAGTTGTTGTGTGGGTTATGTGTGATTATGCTTGAATGCCATTTGAAAGGAGACATGTTGATTAAATGTATTGAATACTAATAATTTGTGGCCAAAGTAAAATCATATAACACTAAATAATGTAGCATTAGATTTTTGCAAATGTACAATGCAATAAGTACAAACCAGAAATTATATTTAGATGCATGAAGGAGACTTCGTAACCAAACATTTAAATGTTTTTCATGTAGTATTGAGTTAGGTAGATTGGAGTCCAAGTTTTCAAAATTTGTTATATGTAGTAAACCTCAATGTGATGTAATAAAAAAGAGAACTTAGATATGCAATAAGTACAAACCAGAACTTAGATATGCACACACACACACACAAAAGATCATATATCAATATACCTCAATGGATTATATACATGTCTTATAATTCATGAACCTCATGATTTACTCTCACTTTCTTTAACCCTAAAATTGCATTACCCTAACCCTATATATTTATTACTTTCACTTGTTTTCTTATCATCCTCATCTATTTCAATAGCAAGAAGCAACAGAGGTTTATTTATTGAACACATAAACTATAGATTCTTGTCAAGTCCTTTGTTCCATCACTATATGCCACAAATCCCATGAGGTCATTCCTTTTACGAATCATTAGGTGTTAGTGAGTGAGGGAAGTGATGTGTGGGAACTTTTCAAACTAAGGCTACGAGGCCAGAGGAGCCACCATTGTAACAAACTCCATTACTTCCACCACTCCTTATCGCCCTCTTCACCTTTACTTATAAGACGCAAAGTAATCCATTGAGAACACATACATATTTTTGGTCAAACTACATAGTAGTTTAGTTTTTCCACCACTTTATTTTCCTAGAGGAGACAAATCAAAGCATTTTGACAAGGGCTATCATATCTTGATGTTTCTTGTACAATGTAGTACATATGACCCTCCAATGCAATTCTTTATCAAAGGGACAAAGAAACATGAACATATTACTTATATCTTGGGTTTACACAAAGTATGCTTCAATTCTCAAAGTTGTTAGAAATTCAATTTCATTAGATAAATTTAGCTAGAAATTTATCCATACATTGATTACTTATACAATTTGTAAATGTAGGTAACAACTTATGGAGATTGAAACTACTTACTACATGAGATGAGAATATAAAATGTTAGGTAGAATCAAATGCAAAAGTGTCTTTTGACACTATAATATGCAAAGAATTTAGTTAATTACTTATGCCAACAAATGTGTCTTTAGACATAATTGCTAATTTAACATTTTTTAGTTTTTTGTAAGATTCTGAGGTTGCGACAAAAGAGGCTAATACTATGTAAGATCAATTAGGACCTTACTAGGGCTTTGACCCATTTTTTTAATTTCCATTGCTCTTGAAAAAGCTGTGTTGTGTTTTGATTTATTGAAAGAGTTCAAAAAAGACAATAATAATAAAAAATTTGCACAACCCAAAGAAAACAAATAATTAGATAGAGACTAGAAAATGATATGTGTGTGTGATCATTCTATGTGTACAATGTGTTATTTTTGGTTACATATTGTTCCTTCACAATCCATTGACAAAACATTACAAAATAATTAACTTGTATTGAAAAGTTCCTAAGGCATTGTTAACTAGATAGTTCGTAAAAGTTTCAACATATTCCATACAATGTATATAGTCCTGTACATACACTATGACCTAATTATGGTTAAATAATGTAGTAAGGAAAACCTTTAAAAAAAAACATTACAAAATAGTTAACTTCTATTACAAAATCCCTAAGACATTGCTAACTAGATGGTTCACAAAAAATTTAACATATTCCATATATTGTGCCAAAAGATTGACATTAAATCTATTTTCTAGATTATCATAAAGCCTAGAAATGACTTTGGCTCCTTGATAGGATTGTATGTTGAAGTAATTTTAGGAGGAGTTGACACAATAGGTATGTCTTCGGTCTAGAATAGAATATGGTATGTTGAAGTAATTTTAGGAGGAGTTGACACAATAGGTATGTCTTCGGTCTAGACTAGAATATGGTATGTTGAAGTAATTTTACTCTTTTAAATATGTCTTAGATATGTCTTAGGTCTAGACTAGAATAAGGTATAAAATCTAGGGACACCTATCTTAGATACATGTCCTAGGTCTACACTAGAATATAAGGTACATGAAATCTCTAGGTGTAGATTAGATATGCTGTAGGTCTAAGTTACATCTACTAGGAAATCTAAATATGTCTAAATGATATAAAATCTAGGTGTAGATTAGATATTCTTAGGTCTAGACTAGAATAAGGTATAAAATCTAAGGGAAGCTCTTTTTTTGTATCTTGAAGTGATGAAAGCCTAGTAAAGTTCCATGGTGCCCATTCAAGTTTGTTATCATGTTAGAAATTTATAAAACCCAACTTTTTAGTTCACTATATTTAGAAAGTTGTATGTGAGTTTAATTATCATTCTTGAGTCTCAAACTTAACAAGTATCTTCTATCTAGTTCATTTACATTCAAATAAGATGAACTTGTATAGATTCAATCTTCATACCTATATATATTATAAAATCAACATTGGTTCTGATACCTCTTCACATTATCTAGGAGTAGAAAATTATTCTAGTTTCAAATGACTAAGATGGATGAATATATACATGAGTTCATGACTTTAACTATAATTATGTTAAATTACCTAGAATTGCATTCCTACTCACTATAGCTATAGCTGAAGGGGAATACATCCTTTAATCAGGTATAGGTACCATGAAAGTTGTTCAACATAAGTCAACAAGACCTCTTGAATTGAGAAGGATGATCTTCAAATTAATTTTTTCTATGCATTAAATAAGGGAGATATATTCTTTAATCCTATAGGTACCATCAAATTTGTATAACATAAGTGAACAGGATATCTTGACTTGAGACGAATGATCTTAAAATTCTTATTCCAATTCTAGGAGATATGAAGGTTGTCCTAAGGAACAATTCCTTAAAATTTTATGGACTACTATGATCATGTGTAGATAAGGATATAGCCTTGATTGAATTGAAATAATATCATTAAATAATCTATGTTATTGAATTAGGGCCTCTTATAGGAATTGACTGACAATGGGCATGGAATGGATTCTAGTTGTTTATATGCATTTTAAAAAGTTTGAGTTAAGGTTATTCAAATTAATTATTCGAGTTTACAAATCATCATGTTTAAATGGATGTTGCAAAGCCAATCCTTAATGGTATTCCAATCTAGTTTTATTATGTCCATGGTGTCCTAAGTGGTTATTGTTACTTGATTAGATATTTGGCTTATAGTCTTATTCATGACTTGAGTGTAATACTTATTTGTTCTAGTAGTGGTGAAATTCAAATTATCTAGAAGACTATTTATATTTTTTAATAAAAAATCTTCCAAGTTTTATTTACATTTGTTATATATATTTTGTTCGTATGCTACTTATGTGGGCCTAACTTATGTTATTTCATCATACAACTAGCATTCATGTCCTTTATCTAGATATTTGAATGGTATATCATGTTATAGAGTTATAAAGTTTATTTTAAACTTAAAATTTGAGATATGTACAACTTATAGTTCATCTATATATATCTTATGTATCTAGCATGTGTAGGTTGAAATTTACATGATGTGATTGAGATAAGCATAATATTTTTTAAGTTAATATTTTATTATTTCAAAACTTGTATTGCATGTCTTAATACACACGTGTCAATATCAAATAGATCCATTGAAAATATCAAGAAGCATATATATGAAAACATTATTAATATATCTCAAACATAAATTTATCCATGTCAAATATAAACATATTTGTGTCCATTTGAAGAATAAACATGTATGTATGTATAGATGCATAAATGTCCAAATACATTCATACATGTTCAAGAAAATATATAAACATAAATGTTCATACATGTTTGAAAATATAAACATAATCATGTCCATACATAAATGCATAAATGTCCATACATGCCAAATATATAAACATAAACATCCATACATGCCATTTGAATATAAACATAAACATATAAATGTCCATATCTCAAACATAAACATAAACATAAATACAAATGTCGACATAAATCAAATCAAACACATGTATGTAATCAAGTCACGTGGAAATGTCAACATATCAAACATAAATAAATGGAAATGTCGAGCTAGAAGCAACATCAAATGGAGACAGGTCTCTAGGTGGTTGCAGCCTAATCATCTTGTTGGCTCCTAATTGAGTGACCCTCTGAATGAGAATCCTGTTCTGATGCATTTGCCGAGTCCTGGAGATAAAATCAAATACAATGCACAGTTAAGTACATTTTATCTAGATATATAGAACTATTTAAAAATGTATATATTGTAATTTATTATAAATAGATGGATATATCTACATGTACATACAAAACACACATGTCCACTAGCAACAATATCAACAGAATCACGTCGAACATGGTCTGACATTAGGCTAGGAGTAACATGAGGTATCTCCATATACTATATATATATACCATTTAGTGAAAACTAAAATCTAAATAATTTTTAAAAAAATTGAATTGAATGTATGCACATGCACAAATACATATATATCTTATCTAGATCTACACATATACATACCTGCATATCACCTGGTACCACAAGATCTGAGCCCTTTACAATGTCTACCTCCACTAAATAATCCAAATGATCTAATGTATTTATCTGAGCCCTCTCATGTCGTATTAAGGACGAGTGAAGGGGACTGATCAACTGAGATGGCATCGATATAGAATCAAAGTGCATCAACATATCCATAAATCTTGTAGAAGTCTGTATCCTCTCAAGGTCATGATATGAACCTAGATCACTGGCATGTGCAGCAACTGAATGATCTATAGGTGGATCGTCATGTGCACTAGTGCTGCCAGACCTAGAAGGGTGGTTAGAATGATGAGATCTTGAATGTGAATGAATAGACAGAGCTAGATGATCTCTAACCTGATCTATGAAGATCCCTAGCTCTAATGCAATGAATGCATATGCCTCCAAGAGATCCTCTGCAAAACAATGCAATGTGCTATGCGTCATCTCCCCTTTGAGACCATCCAACTATGCAGGTGTAGGGATGCCTACCATAGCAGAAGGATCATAGTGAGTGCTGGTACACTATGCTATAAATGAAGCTCTAGATCATGGAAATCATATCAAAAACTGACCCACAAGATCAGTAGTTATCATAGTGGTGGCAACTACAATATCACTAATACTATCAATCGCTTCCCTTTAGGAAGCAATGACAACATGATCTGTTGAGGGGGCTACTATTGGGGAGATAGCAGGATTCTTCTTACCAACTAATGCCCTATACACCAGGGCCACCCGATTAGGTCAATGATAAGCATCCCCATCAGCAAGCCTACCACAACCCTAACCACAATATGGTGGTGTAATGTCAGAAAATGTCCCCTTGGGTGCTTTTCCCTCATAAGGTTTAGCTCCCGGGTCTATAGTACGCATTTAGGACATCTTACATCATAATTTGGCATCCCAATGGAATGAACACTAGGTATCATGACAAATTGGACCTAGGGGGACCCCTTGAGCTTAACCCTACCCAAAATAGGGGGAGGACTTAGGCGCCCATGCCCTAGTCCTGCCCTATTTTGGGTCAGGACCAAATTTTAAGTGTCAGTTTATGATCATTATTTAGTCCCTAGGCTGACACGATAAGTTTGAATTTATGAAATCTTGGCGGGAGTGTTTGTAGTTGCATATAAAAGCATGTTTAGACATTTATCTAGAAACTAGATTGTTATTGTGAACTTTATGCATTCTCAAGGTGATTCAAGGCTTTCATTGTGTTGCAATAGCATATTTGTGTTGTCTATGTGTTTGTGTTTGCATATTTGAGCATCCATTTCTTCATGGAATGAAGAGCATGTTCCTCTCATGAGATCTTCACTACAATGTGACATTCATTATGTTTGTGATCATTATTTCATTTAGATTTTGCCTCTGCCTCATAAGGGTATGCACTCTCTATATGACAAAGGTGTTTGGAAGACTTAAGTGTCTTTTTTGGGCTTGACTGAAGCAAGCTCCTAAACACCACAACCCCCTCCCAAAGTTTTCATGGTTGCAGGTTACAAGTTGATGATGTAGACAAAGTGAAGTTGTAGGAGGGCATATTGAAGTGTCAGAATTGTAGATCAGAGAAGAAAAGAACACCCTGGACTAGGGTACCCACTCATTAGTTCTCAAAGTTCTATGACGGGAAAACCTTTGGTACACCAGATATAGGTTGTAGACCTTGTTTCCAGATCTTGACAAAAAGTAGGGACTTGGACTTGGGCACCTTCTCTTTAGTCCTTGACTTTTCTACCTCGAAACCCCAAAAATAGGTGCACTGTGATTTGTCATTTTACATCTTTCTGCAGAAGCATTTTTTGTTATTCATCTATTTACTGTCGTATTTGCATAATTAGGATTTTGATGTGTAATTGGACATAAAAGAAGGAAAATTGATAATCAAATACCCTAATCCAATCTTCCCTACATTTTTAAGTGACCAAAGACTTGATAGTGCTCTGCCACTTGATCCTAAGGTCCTTGAATGTAATTGGTGAAAGGAGGATTCAAACACTAAACTAAGGCATCCAAATTTTACACCATTACACTTTGGTGAACCTGTGTTTTAATTGAATTTCACACCTTTATGATTGTTTTGATTCATATTTGGGTTGATTTCATTTATTCATATAGTCATTCATCTTATTGCATTGAGAAAATTTAAAAAAAATTGAAAATTTAGAAAAATTTGAAAAAAAAAGTGCATGCTAGGGTTTGCATGTTGCATCAATTCATTCTAATTTCATCTAATATATGATTTTTTTATTATATCTGATATAAACTACATAAAATTATAAAAATTCAATAATTTTCATTGCATTTTCATCATACATTTGCTAGGGTTTTGTAGAAATTTTGACAATTTTCATATAACCTAGTAATTCCAAATCTAGGGTTAGTAGGCAAAATCTTCTTTCTGATTTTTCTACTGATTTTAGAGACTCATTCAGAATTGCATTTGTCTTTAGTCTTGCATTTTGGTGTAAATTTGCATTTAGATTTCAAATATTTGCATGTTTGCATAGAAAATTTCAACAAAAAACTAACAATTTTCATTCATTTTTTATTAAATTTACACTTGCATTTTACATCTTAGAGCCTAGGATTAATTTTCAGATCTGAGTATATTTCATTTTATTCATAAATCAGAATTCAAATAATTCATATAGCATTTTGTGTCAAGATCTCAAACCTAGGGTTTCAAAAACATTAATTTTCACTATATTTGGCCTTATCGACTCTCTAAATTTGCACCATAGTCATGTTGTGAAGAGAATTTTTGAACTAATTGGTTTTTATCTTGGTAATTATTTTCTTTCCCTCCTCAAAATCTTCACAACACATTTTATTGGCCTCTTGTATTGAAAATTTGGTGAAAAATTACACATTTTTTGCTATTTTTGCCCTAAGATTTGTCCTAGTTTGCACTCCAGGAGTGTTGTAACAAATTTTATGGATTGAGGTGACTTATATAATTGTTTTTATTTTTTGCACCTCCTAAAATTTATCACAACAATCCTTTTGTTAGGTATTGGAGTTGAAAAACTGTGAAAAATAGCCTATTTTTGCTATATTTTCACTAGGGTTTGACCTTAAGTGGCACTAAAAGTGTGTTGTGATGGATATTTTGATATTAAGTCACTGTTATTACTAATATAATTTGTTTTTCATCATCATTTTTTCACAACACCCTTTTTCATGCTCTTTTGGATTGAGATTTGGTGAAAAAATTGCATATTCTAGCATATTTTCACTATATTTTGACTTGTCGTCATCTTAGATTTGCATCAAGAGTGTGTTGTAAAGGATCATATTACTATTTTGGACTGATATCAGAGATATAATTTACTTCCCTTGATCAAAATCCTTACAACACCTTTTGTTTTACTCATTTGCATTGAAAAAAGTACAAAAAGTCAAGCATTTAGATCATTTTTTGATATAGTCTTGCATTTATCTTTTGCATACTTTTGGAAAAATTTTAAAATCTGATTTTGCATTGATGTTACAAGACATTTCATTATGGCATATTTATCTCATTTCCCTTTGGTATCTTTACATGCATATATCAAAAACTTTGAGAGTTCCTACAAATTTCTTAATACGAATCCTCATGTGCTCACTTATTTACAAGCTATGTATCACAAGGATATATTTAAATGCTCTTCATTTGGAATCATTGACTATGTATCTAATTTTGACAACTTCACCTCTCCCATGAATACATACCCTTGGGTAGTAGAATATTTGACAAAACACATTAATAATGATGAGAGTGAAAGTTCTCTTAATGCTTTGGATTTAATAGCTAAAATATATGATGATGACATAGAAAATGATTCCTCCTATGAGGATATACTGGCACAAGAGGATAAAATTATTGACACATTCCTAAACATTACCCTACCCTCTTTGGAAAATGAAACATTAGTGGATAAAAGGCTCCCTCTCAAGAAGGATTCTTCATGGGTAGAGAAAGACTATTTACCTAACGATCATTTGGTGCATGAGACCTCTATGGATAATCCATTAGACCTTCCACCTTTGATTAAAAAGTGAAGAAACTTTGATGAGAAGACTATGGATATAGCTCTAGTCTAACTATTGATACAGTACCTTCCTATCATCCCATTGCTCTCCCTGGCCAAGATGTAGCATTGGTGGATGAGAAAAAGTCTCTCAAATTAAATCCTTTAGGGATGGATGTTGGGTGCAACCAAGAGGGAAATGAAGTTAATTCAATATTGATTAATAAACTTTGTAGCAATATTCCTAAGATAATTGTCCGAGGGGCATCTAGTGCACCCTCTTGCTTAAAAGCGGTGATTATTGTTCAAGGTCGACCCTCGGATCACATCTATGACTATGCAAAACAAATTGCTCAAAGAAATCAGGGTATTCAAAATGTAATTGCTCACATATGTAACACCTGTAATAACAAGAAAAGTAAGCAAGCACCGCATGTGCCTTTCTTTCTTCCATGTTCTCAACATATGCTCCCTCCACCACCTCAACTTACTCATAAAAGTGGTCAAGACTATGATCTTTTTGAACAGATTCACACTACTCCAGCTAAGATCTCTCTTTGGGATTTAATACAAACATTGCCTACGTACCATGGAATGCCCCAAGGAGCTTTACAAAAGGTAATTGTTCCACCTAATATTAAGCCGAATGATGTAGCAGCTCTATTTGATTGTACGCATGCGACAAAGATATATATTCTCTTTCAACCACATGAATTACCATCAGTCAAAGTTCAAAACAGATATGATCCTCTCGTTATCTTCATCACAATAAACAAATCATTTGTTAAGAGAGTTATGATTGATAATCGATTAGTTCTTAATGTTTGTGGCATTGACTTATTACATAAGATTAAAGATGACACATCACAAATCAATCCAGACAGCATTAGCATTTGTGTCTTTGATAATGTTGGATGACAAACCATGGGCACTGTTGGTACCTAAATATGTATATACAGGCCCCTTTTCAAAAATCCAAAAAGTACTAACTCTTGTGGCCTCTGCAGTGTTAAAAAATGCAAAAAATCAATCATATGCATGTCTTTGTATATACAAAGGTGTTTGTATATACATACAGGTGGAAATGTGCATTGGCAGGTGCAAAAACTCTATCGCCCTTTGAAAAATTGAGTTAGGTGCATTTCTGATTGTATATCGGGCTCTAAAAGGTGCATATACAAAGGGGGAATCTTTCCTAGATTCTAGGGAATATTCTCACTTTGTATATTAGGTCATATACAAAGCAAAATATACAAGGAGGTACAAATATACATTTGCTATAGTGGTGAGGTAGAGATGGATGTGATGGGGCCCGTGGACATACAAGGTCGAATGTATATGCAATATACATTCGGGCGCACATACAATGGTTATATACATTGCAGGAATATTCTGGAGAAGATTCCTTGTTTGTATGTGCAAGGGAATGTACATTGAAAGTTCTACAAAGGCTCGCGACATGGAAAGTGAACAGTGCAAAGGAGAGAGAAAATGGTTGGGCCCACCAGTTGTATACAAAGGTAGTTGTATGTATGCCGATGTACATTCAAGATATAAAATGGAAAAATGTACATTCTGGACCTAATAGAAATTTCAGGTACATTTTGGGGTCCATGGCGTGCATGTATATAGCATTTGTACATGCCGATATGCAAAAGGTGAGGTACAAGCCAGATTTCAAGGCGAATGTAATGGATTTCATAATTTTTGGGATCCGCCTTGTATGTGAGGCAATTGTATATGCAGTTATACAATGCAATATGCTAGCAAAAAAGACATACAACCCAGACGCGATGGAGGAATGAAATGCATTGAATAAATTTTGAGGTCCATGGATTGTATAAAGCGCTTGTATATGCCGATATACAAGCCGATGTGCAATGAAAGGGATACAAGCCAGATTTGAACCGATTCTCAAATTGTTCTATAAAATTTGAGATCTAGCTTGTGTATAAAGTGTTGTATATGTTCATGCATATACAAAGGTGAAAAAGGCAAAATTGAAGAAGGGAAAAGCCATCGATAGAAACATGAGGTGCCTCCGTGGCACAATTTCACTGGCCGACGACTTTTCAGCATTTTTTGGCGCCATTGATCCTGGTGACAGGAGGGTGATCGACAGCCATGCTTTGAGACCGCAGCAAAGGGTTTTTCTTGAGTGTTTGAAGTCATTTTTTGAGCAGGAAAACAACAGAGGCACATTGTTGCTAGATTTCAAAGGGAACTATAGGTAGCTGAGGCAATAATGGCAGTCTTGCAGAGGATGTCGATGGATTTGATAGGTTCAACCACCTGTGTGACGAAGGAAATACCTGGACGGCGGTGGAGATCCCGATGTCACCTTCTTTGTCCTCTTTTTCCCCTCTGCTGCATTGAATTTTTGAGTGCCATTTTTTCATGCATTGTATATGGCAGATTTTTGATGTGCCATGTAATTAATGCGGAGTACACTTTTTTGATGTATTAAGCAGACTGTGTTACTCAATCTGTTGTTGTTGGAGACTTGGGAAATTTTGGGGGAAAGATAACAAAATACAAAACATTTCCTTGCTGTTCTATCTCATTTTGGAGTTTATGTATTGCATCTGTGATGTATCTTGCACATATGTTCAGTTTCAATGTCAATTTTATATGAAAAATGCTTCTTGCATGTGTTTTGCTGTATGTCTCCACTTGTTGTATGCATCTCTTCTTCTGAATTTGGTTGCGAAGGGTTTCTCAAATTCTAGAATATAGATTTATGTATTGCATACTTGATCTCTAACTTCCATTCAAGGAGTGGATTAAACTATTTTAGGTTAAGGTATGGAGAAGAGTGTATGTCAGCTGGGATATGTGTAAGTATGGACAGTCAAATACTTATCCTTGGGTGATGTTTGTAAGGCAAGCATTAGTCCTAACCCCTTGAAACTCGAATACTAGTTGCGAGCCCTTCTTATGTATATGTCTATTTAACTCCTTTCCCTGAGATAGGCACTGGTCTGATCTTGTGAAGTAGTTATGATCCAAAACCCCTGTCTTACATCCAAACCATAATTTCAAACCCTTCCATAATTTCAACCTGTTAGTTGTAGGAGTAGGATTAGGAACCCCCTACATGCTCTCATACCTAGCCAGACACATATGTCCAAGAATGTTGCCAACCTTGTGATTTGTCACACAAATCTTGGTCCCAAAATTAGAGTATTCTGCCTATCATTAGAAAGCTAAATCTTTATGTCATTTGGAGAGTAAATGTTACATCTTTATCAAATAGGGACACCCCTCTTGGTATGGCAGAACCAAAAGTGAAGGGGAGGCAGCTCACGCAACCGCTCATTTCTGTTGGTTGAATTAGCCTATGCATAGGAACTGGCAAACCCTCTGCCGATTCAGAAAAAATAACCAACAAAATTGGCGACTCTGCTGGGGAGACAATGTCATATCCATGAAAGTTTGAGTCTAAAAGATTGAAAAATCAGACCTGGGGGTGCTTTGTTGCAGCAAAGGAAAAATTTTTAAGTGTGACTCTGCTATGGGAGAACCTAGAAAGAAAGAAATCAATTTTTAGCTTCAGCCTGTTTAAAGCTCATTCCTCTACTAAGGAGGTGGTGACTCTGCATAAGAAAGAACCTGATAAAAGGACACTAGAGGTGTTAAATTTGCAGCTGCTGCAACATATCCAGGTATTTCAAATTGTTTTAAAAGACTCCCTATTTGGTGAAATAGCACTAGTTAAAAGGGAGATGATAGTGAAAGATTGCATGTAAGAACTTGATTTGTATTTCAAAAGAGCATGCAATAATTGTTTAAAAAAAAAACTCATTTGGAGGGCTTTAGTTGAGATGAAGCAATAGTTTATATTTTGAAGCCTAAGGTCATTGTTGTAAAAGAAAATCTGAGTTGAAAAGAGGGTTGCAGAAATGCATAATGATGTATAAATATCAGCCCCTACACCCTTGTGAGGTGTCAAATGCAACCATATATAATAATTAGTCCCAACCATGTAATAACACAAGTTTCAGCATTCACAGATATAAGCCCATAAATTTTGATGGCATTTGTGACTACCCTAATGCTTTTCCATCTAAAATCACAAAATTTTTGCCCAAATTCAATAGTGCAAAGGATGAATAAGCTGAGAAACACTTGCAGCAGTTTATAAATGTTGTAGATGATTTTGAGATTGACCATGAAGATGTAGTTATGACATTATTTGTTCAATCTCTAGATGGAGATGCAAGGGACTAGTTCTCCTATCTTCCAGCATACTCTGTCAGCTCTTGGCATGATTTTAAATATGCATTTCTAGAACAATATGGTGAAAGAATTTTTGATTATGCAGTTATTAGTAATTTTATGTATATCCATATTGAAGAGGATGAGTTGATTCCAGCCTTTAACCTTAGATTTATGAGGACATTGAATAGAATACTAGAATACATGAGACCTAATGATGCACTGTGCCTAGTTGTCTATTTGGGAGCATTTGATAGGAAAATGAGCTATAGATTGAGAGATAAAGAGCCCACCACATTGCATCAGGCATGACAGTTTGCAATAGACATTGAAAATAACTGGAGGTATGGGATTCAAAAAGGGTATTTCTCTAAAAAAATTTACTGCCCTGTAGTCCCAAATGTTAATGAGGGATATAATCTAAATGTTGAAGATGAATGTCAAAGTGCTAACACCCCCGTTGTCCCAGTTTTTGCATCATTCCAAGTTGATGATGTTTCTGTTATACAGGAGGATGTCCTATTTCGCCCAGCAAATGAAGTTGACAACAATAATTTCCCATGTAATATTTGCATGCCAGTCCTAAACAAAGAGAATTCATGTTTAAATGATCTAGTTGTGCAAAGTTGTAATCATATGGATCAAGAGTCAATATCAGTTTCATCAGGAAGCATTAGAGGGCTAAAAAATGATGTAGATTGTTCAACTTTAGAGTGCATTGAAGTAGCAAAAATTTTGTATGTGGGGCAATCAGATTTTAAAAATGATGAAGATGATATCCATGATTAGTTCATGGATCAGGTTTGTTCTTCTTATGACTTTAGATTTGATAATGGAAAAGAAATAGATTGTCATGGAGAAGAAACATAGACCTTTGCAATGAGTATGAATCCCCTTTATGATGAGCCTACGGATACATTTGATTTTGTGAGTTATGACATTCATTGGTGCAGAATTAACCCTTTGTTTGAGAATGATGATACTAGTTTGCAAAGTGTGGATGATAAATGCTCAGTATCAGTTGGTTCAGACATGTGCAATGATGGCTGTGTGGATCAGGTTTGGTTTTCAATGTTAATAGGTGATATAAATGACATTGTAGATCTCATATATTCTGAGTGTTTTTAGTTTTTGGATTAGCTGGATATGTGTTTGGTTATATGCAACAGCCAGGTAGATAATGAGTAGAGCCAAATGCAATATGAGGATATACTGTTTGAGGATTTTAACCTACATATGTTACCTAATGCTGAAGAATATTCTAGTATGCATGGCTACATGTTTGATTTTGAAATGTAGAGTGACAGAGGTTACAGTGACAGTGGCGAATTCATAAAAATGGTGAAGCATCTAATTGATCAGATCAACATATGGGCAGATTGTTTTAATGTTTTCACCTATGGTTGGGATTATTCAATTTGGAATCAGGCATTTGACAGGATAAAATTGTGGTTCTTTAGTTTTGGTTTCCCGGGGCCACCAAAATAATGTGTAAAAATTTAGTTTGTGATGCAGGTTGGTGCAAGTTTGACTCTGTAGCCCAATGGACAAGGCCCAATCTATGAAACCAGAGATTCTGAGGTCCTCACCATGCCTGCAAGAGGCATGTGTCCCCAGACAGAGCCTATTGGTACCTGAATATGTATATACATGGCCCTTTTCAAAAATCCAAAAAGTTCTAACTCTTTTGGCCTCTGTAGTGTTAAAAAATGCAAAAAATTAGTCATATGCATGTCTTTGTATATACAAAAGTGTTTGTATATACATACAGGTCAAAATGTGCATTGGCAGGTGCAAAAACTCTATTGCCCTTTGAAAAATTGAGTTAGGTGCATTCCTGATTGTATATCGAGCTCTAAAAGGTGCATACACAAAGGGGAAATCTTTTGCAGACTCTAAGGAATATTCCTGCTTTGTATATCAGATCATATACAAAGCAAAATATACAAGGAGGTGCAAATATACATTTGCTATAGTGGCGAGGTAGAGATGGATGTGATGGGGCCCGTGGACATACAAGGTTGAATGTATATGCAATATACATTCGAGCGCACATACAATGGTTAGATGCATTGCAGGAATATTCTGGAGAAGATTCCTTGTTTGTATGTGTAAGGGAATGTACATTGAAAGTTATACAAAGGCTCGTGACATGCAAAGTGAATAGTGCAAAAGAGAGAGAAAATGGTTGGGCCCACCAATTGTATACAAAGGCAGTTGTATGTATGCCGATGTACATTCAAGATATACAATGGAAAAATGTACATTCCAGAGCCAATAGAAATTTTAGGTTGCTTCATAAACATTTTGGGGTCCGTGGCATGCATGTATATAACATTTGTACATGCCGATATGCAAAAGGTGAGGTACAAGCCAAATTTCAAGGTGAATGTAATGCGTTTCATAATTTTTGGGATCCGCCTTGTATGTGAGGTGATTGTATATGCAGTTATACAATGTGATATGCCAGCAAAAAAGACATACAACCTGGACGCGATGGAGGAATGAAATGCATTGAATAAATTTTGAGGTCTGTGGATTGTATAAAGTGCTTGTATATGCCGATATACAAGCCAATGTGTAATGAAAGGGATACAAGCTGGATTTGAATCGATTCTCAAATTGTTCTATAAAATTTGAGATCCGGCTTGTATATAAAGTGCTTGTATATGTTCATACATATACAAAGGCAAAAAAGGCAAAATTGAAGAAGGGAAAAGCCAGTGATAGAAACATGAGGTACCTCCATGGCACAATTTCACTGGCTGACGACTTTTTAGCATTTTTTGGCTCCATTGATCCTGGAGACAGGAGGGTGATCGATGGCCATGCTTTAAGACTGCAAGGAAAGTTTTTTCCTGAGTGTTTGAAGTCATTTTTTGAGTAGGAAAACAACAGAGGCACACTGTTGCTGCATTTCAGAGGGAGCTGCGGGTAGCTGAGGCAATAATGGCAGTCTTGCAGAGGATGTCGATGGATTTGACAGGTTCAACCACCCGTGTGATGAAGGAAATACCTGGACGGCGGTGCAGATCTCGATCTCACCTGCTTTGTCCTCTGTTTCCCCTCTGCTGCATTGAATTTTTGAGCACCATTTTCTCATGCATTATATCTGGTGGATTTTTGATGTGCCATGTAATTAATGTGGAGTACACTTTCTTATTGTATTAAGCAAACTATGTTACTCAGTCTGTTGTTGTTGGAGACTTGGGCAATTTTGGGGGAAAGATAATGAAATACAAAGCGTTTCCTTGCTATTCTATCTCATTTTGGAGTTTATGTATTGCATCTGTGATGTATCTTGCACATATGTTTAGTTTCAGTGTCAATTTTATATGAAAAATGCTTCTTGCATGTGGTTTGTTGTATGTCTCCACTTGTTGTATGCATCTCTTCTTCTGAATTTGGTTGCTAAGGGTTTCTCAAATTCTAGAATACAAATTTATGTATTGCATGCTTGATCTCTAACTTCCATTCAAGGAGTGGATTAAACTATTTTAGGTTAAGATATGGAGAAGAGTGTATGTCAGCTGGGATATCTATAAGTATGGACAATTAAATACTTATCCTTGGGTGATGTTTGTAAGGCAAGCATTAGTCCTAACCCCTTGAAACTTGAATGTTAGTTGCAAGCCATTCTTATGTATATGTCTATTTGACTCCTTGCCCTGAGATAGGCACTGGTCTGATCTTCTAAAGTAGTTATGATCCAAAACCCCTGTCTTGCATCCAAACCATAATTTCAAACCCTTCCATAATTTCAACTTGTTAGTTGTAGGAGTAGGATAAGGAACCCCCTGCATGCTCTCATACCTAACCAAACACATATGTCCAAGAATGTTGCCAACCTTGTGATTTGTCACACAAATCTTGGTCCCAAAATGAGAGTATTCTACCTGTCATTAGAAAGCTAAATCTTTATGTCATTTGGAGAGTAAATGTTACATCTTTATCAAATAGAGACACCCCCCTTAGTGCGGTAGAACCAGAAGTGAAGGGGAGGAAGCTCACGCAACCTCCCGTTTCTATTGGTCGAATCATCCTATGTATAGGAACTGGCAAACCCTCTGCCGATTCGAGAAAAATAACCAACAGGCACTATAACTCTACCTATTTAGGTAGGACCTGTGATTGTGCCTACCCTGATTCATGGCATGCCTTGTTCTTTATCTTACAACATGATTCTTGGTAGACCTTGGATTCATGCATTGGGGGCAGTCCCTTCCACCCTGCATTGTTCAATCAAATTTATATTCAAAGGTAAACTTCATACTATTCATATTGATCCTAAACTAGATAACTATTTACATATTGAAAAGCAAAAACTAGTTTACAACCATATGAGCTCAAACAATTTGTGAGGTGATCCATTAATGACTAATGTTGTGCAAGACTCTCAACCATCGAATGCACTTATTGGTGATGATTGGGGTTCATTAGATTTTAATCCTTGCAATACAAGGGAGTATAAATTTAACAAATCTGACACATCAAAAGTCACATCGATCTTGTCTAAGAAATATTTTGAAACATCTTAGAAAAACAATGTCTCCTTTTTTTAAAAAAAAGACAATACTCTCACTTATACTACAAACTATGTCACCTATGAGGCTTCACCTTCTTCTAAGGAACTGGACTCTCTATATGGTCGTGGATTTCAAATTATGTACAAACATAATGACTATGTAGGTAAGGGATGTGGTGTAAATCAATAAGGAATTAGAGTACCTATAGAATACGCATCAACACATCACTCAAGTGGCATTGGATATAATCCTTTTAAAGACAAGAAAGCCCATTGTCATCCTAAACTTAATACAATATCAAAACAACATGAGAGATATCCTAGATATGTATGTTCTTAATGATGGTGCTACTAGGTAAGTATTTCTAACCCTCTATCTCTCTCATGATGTGCTTCCTTCGTGATGTGTTATGTGTTATTTAGGCCTCCTGGGATGACCCCTGATTCTCTCATAAGGTCTGAGATACTAGGAGACTGTTGTGATGTTCACAACACGCCCCATTATGCTCCTTAGCAAAATGGGGACCCCTGCTGATGTCTTGCTTTTTGCTTCTGTTTGTGTTTTTTCTGCTTTCTGGCGGTCTGGTAAAAATGGTCAGGTGCATCATCATCATGATATTGCATAAGGTAGGTCATCATCATGAGGTCTGTTTGTCAAAGTTCATATTTTGTTTCTGTGACCTCATATTTTGAAAGAGCTTGAAATTCCATGCAGGTTTGCCTTTTACTTCACTTGAAAATTCGTCCATATGTGGAAGTTATGCATGGTCAAGGTCTTGGTCAAACCTGATATTCGTAGGAGGATCATCATTTTATTTTTTATTCTAAGTCATGTTGACAGGATCATCATGATCTTCGCATTATGCAGCATCATGATGTCTTTTAGGAAGGTCATATTATAAACTCGGTTTTGCTGAAGAGCATCATCATCATCATATTTGAACCCCCCCCCCGATAATATCCTGAGGTTCAATTATCATGATGACATCGGCTTTAGGTCAAGGTAAGTTCCCCCGTCGAAGTGGTCTGTTGTATCGCGAGCATCATCATGATATCCTTGCATCGCCTGATCTTAAAATATCATGCTGATGGTATAAGATCACCCTGACTTAACAAATTCATCATCGGCATATTTGCATGCGCACGTTCAAAACCTATTGGAGGGTCATCATCATGATATTTGCTGACATTCGAAAGATGATGACAACTCCATATCATCTTGATCTTTCACGAGTCATTTGCTGAAATTCGCTAAGTGATGGGAGCATCATCATCATAAATCGAAGAGGATGATCACCTTCATATCCTCCTGATCTCCGGTTGGCGATGTATCATGACGATCACCTTATCTATTCAGAGGTGGTCGATATTACATTTATCAACAGCATCATCATATTCTGTAATATCACCCTAGCGCAAATATCATGATGACCAACTCATCCTTGTGCTCCGAAATCGAAATATGATGATGACGTCATCATCATTCTTTATCCTGTCCTGATTGTCAAGATCATCATGATCTTGTTTGTTCGCCTGATATTTCGCAAAGTCCTCCTGCCGAAAATGCAACCTTTTGAGAACATCCTGATGATCATCATCATCATATTTTTATCATGATCATGATCATGATCATAACATTTTCCCTTCGGCAGGATTTTTTCTCAAACATGATCCGGTTGGTGAAATATCATGATGATGTCATGTTTCAAGTTTAACGAAGGCTCCAAATATCATGATGACGTCATCCCGATCTGATGTTCGACAGAAGCTAATATCCTGATGATCAGCATCATCATTTTTTCTTTCAACAGGATATTTTCCAAGCCCCGATCTGGTTCGCGAAATATGATGATGATGTCTTTTTCTATGTTCGACAGAAGCTAATATCCTGATGATCATCATCATCATCTTTTTTCCTTCAAACAGGATATATTTTTCAAGCACGATCCGTTTCCCGAACATGATGATGACGTTTTTTTCTATGTTCGACAAAAGCAATTATGATGATGATCATCATCATCCTGATCTTTCGAGAGGGTTACCTTGGCCGCAAAAGGATCATATTCACTTCATCATCCTGATCATGCTCCTTAGGTGACCCGATATCATAATTATCCCCCTGATCTTAACCGGATATGACGATGACGTCATCCTTAGCATTTCAATGAAGCCCGAATATCATGATGACGTCACCATCATCTTCCTTTCCTCGGCAGCATGATTATATTCATATCCTCCTTTTCTCCTTCAACATGATGATGATGATGTTGTTGTTCTTTTCTCCAATATGCAGAAGCGGAATATCATGATGATGAGGTATATCGACTAACCTGTTTTTTGACGCACCGACAGCGAATATCATGCCGATGGGCAGGAAATAAGGCGGGTGACATTTTAAAGTGTTTTTTTGGCGCCTCTGGCATTTTTCGGTCAGCGATGGTTGACCCGATCAATTTTGAGCAGCTTGGGCGCATTTTTGACGCGTTTTGAGCGGATTTTGGATCTGATTTCCGCGATCTTGCGCAGTCACCTGGGTTTAAACGCTTATTCTAGTTTCCTGCTGTTTTTTTGTGATAAATGTGAAACTTATTGCTTGTCTTGTCTTGCAGGCTTGCAGTTGAGGAAGCAGCTGGAAAGTCAATACAGTGACCTCATGGAGGCAGAAGATCAGATCGCAGGAGCAAGAAGATAGAGATGAAATGCAAAAAGTCAAAGCCATTCAAGTGAAGAGGAAGGTCGCAGCTGGAGGTATTTCTGCAAAAGACAAACAGAAGTTATTGCCCAGCTGCTGGAACTTCTCAGAAGGGGCAATATTTCGCCCAGATTTGACCACTGCTCTGAGATATTTTTGAGAGCTGGTTCACCTGCATTTATTGCTGTAACTAGGGGTTTGAACCAGGGGTTCAGTTAGGTTTTTGCTGTAGTGAGGACAATCAAAATGTTATATATTGTGCCTCTCTACACTGTAATACTTTACAACAGGGGCTACACACTGAGATTCTAGGAAAATACAGCAAGATAGAATAGCATAGTTTAGAAGTAGAAGAAGGAGGTCGCCTGTTTGTCTGCAGTAAGGTGCGCGTGGAATGTCTGGCTGCCTTACTGTATCTGTAAAGCTTGTAAGTTCTCTGTAGTATGATCAATGAAACTAAGAGTCATTCTTACATTGTAAATCATGTATGGCTACTTGTTTCTAATACAATAGAATCTGGAGTTCTACATCTATCTTCTGAGTGTTCTCCTGCTTTTCTTTGTGTTTTGAAATATCTTCTTTGAGAGCTTGCAATTTTAAATGTATGTCTGTGAAAATGCTCAGAACTTACATTTAGGGTTTTTACTGTGGATTTGATCAAGCTACTGTGGTATTTACATAGTGGATAACAGAAACAATTAGATCCTTCGGTAGATTAGATGAAGTATAGTTTAGATCTTTCTAACTTTTCCCAACCCATCTGAAAATATCTAGCTGAAAACGTAGAAATCCAAAGGAAATTGTCTCAAATTTGAAGAAGCATGATAACAGAGCTATAAGTAGACAGTTTTCATAAACAGATCAAGAAGAAAGCTGCAAAAAATCCAAGAAAACCCTTTGAAACTTGCAGCCCAGTATCACTCTTATGCAAAGGAATGAAAAGCATTGACATATCTCATGACCTTTTTGCATATTCTTAGGCTAGTAAACCACAAAACAAACCTAAACTACATAAGGCCCCTTGAACATTACAGCTTCACATTGACCAACTGAACTTGACCAACCGAACCATTGTAGACTTGGGATTAGTTGAATCACCAAATGATTCCTTCTTGTCTTTCAAGTATAGTTACAGTTCATGTCATGTGAATTTTAACTTATTGTTATGATTGCATCAAAACAGTCATCAACAGTTTTCTGGCGCTAGAAGGAGGGCCTGCCTGAGTTAGGTTTCATTTCAAACTGGCTAACGACAGTAACAGAGTGACTAGGTCTAGGTCCAGTTCAGGAGATATATTTGTGCAACTACCTGATACAAGGCGAAGTAAAAGCCCTTTAATTTGGAATCCAAAAATATCGCAAGCAGGAAGTTCATCTGGAACACCTCCTGGGTCACCTTTTAACATCCGTAGTATTGTAAGTCCTGATAGATCACTGTTCAGATCTTTAAATCTTGGTTCAGGCACTCCTGAAGGTCTTAATCCTCCTCTAAATCCTAATCCACCAATCAATCCAGGTATTTCTGCAAGTTCAAGTCAAGCTCAAACACCTGCAATGGCTTATTTCGATGTCAATTCTCCCATATTCTTCAATGATTATCATGACATGCCAAAAAATCTGGAAAAGATATGTCCCAAATACCAGTTGCATCAAGACCCAGAAGATCATATTAGAATATTTAAGGAAGCATGTTTTAGGGCTATGTTAGAGCACGAGGATGTTGTGTGTAGGTTGTTTCCTTACACCTTTAATGAGCAGGCCTCTAGCTGGTACGTAAACTTACCCAATGGTTACATTTCTTCCTGGGCACTTATGGAAGAAGCATTTCTGTCAAGATTTAGAGGACCCATTGACCCTTGTGCTTTGTATCATAAGTTGGCTGCTATAAAACGAGGTGAGGGAGAGTTAGTTGATAATTTCAATGACAGATTTCAAAAGGCCTATTCTAGGCTAGCAGCCCCTTATACCATAGATGATGCTCCCTTGTTGGCTATGTACTATGCTGCTTTGGATCCTTTAACTGCCATGTTTGTCAAAAGGAAACCTGACATAGATTCAATATCCAAAGCCTATAAAGAGGCAGCCTCAGTGAACCAAGAAATGAGACATACAACTTACAGTTCATTTGGAGGAAATTTTGGGGTGTAGAATCAGGCACACCCATGGAATGGAGTCCCTGTGCAGCATGCTCCACTAATAAATCCGGTTCCTTCTTACACACCTGTGTATAATCCTACTCCAATCCAGGCTATAACTCCTTACACGGCTAGTACTTCCAATAACAGTCAAAATAATGGTCAGCCTTTCTTCCAACTTCCTAGGGATGTAACTGTGGCAAAAGCACAAGAGGATAGGGAAGACATCAAAGAAATTACTGCACATTTGAAAAGATTAACAACCGAAGTGACACAGCTAAGAAATGAGAACCTCTATGGAAGAAGCAACCAAAACTACAATCCACATCAAAATCACAACCAAGGCCAAAATCAGAATTACAATCTCAACCAAAATCAGCAATACAATCAAAACCAAAGCTACAATCAGCATCAAGGCCCCAGTCAGGGGCAACCAATGCAAAATAGGGGGCCAGTGATAGATAATAGGACCTGGGGCAATAATAACAAGAACCAGAATCAACCTAGGCCACCCAAGACATGGAACACTGGGCCCAACAACGGTACTCTGGCTTCTCCTTTCGAGAATACGGATAATCATGGTGCAAAACAAATAACTAACATACAAATGGCCAATACAGCACCCAAAAATTGGTGCAGATTTCACAATACTAATGCCCATGCTGAGCATGACTGTCCACAGTTCCACTTGGCAGCTAGTATCTTCAACGTAGATGTACAGCCTCCTACCTCTGAATTTCTCATCCCTAAGGGTAATGAGGTAGTACCCTCAGAATATGACACAGCATTAGTCTTAGAAACGTTTACCTTTGCAACTGCAGAAGAGAAGGAGGATGAATTGCTAGAGGATGAACCATACTGTTGTGAAAGTCTTTATCCCGAATCAGCCTTTGTGTTAAATGCTTTTCAGTTTCCTTTTGAATCTGAAAACGAGATATTAAATGAAACAGAGGAGGTGCAGGCCTTTCAACAGACAAATAAAAGCCACACCTACAATTTGAGGAACAACCCTAGGCTGGGAGGACCTTTCACCACTTCCACTCCTCCGAATAACATCAATACACCCCCAGATCAGAATGCTAGCAACAATCCTGCCATACTTAAAGCTAGTCAGCACACAAATAACGGAACAGCAGTGCAAAAGGATCAAACAAGTAAGACAGAAGCAGTAGAGACAACAAGATTAGTGAATTACTTATCAGAGGAAATAAAGAAAATGAAGGTCAGCATACCTCTAAATGAATTATTGAAGACCCCAGGGATCAGAAATGCTTTTTTAAAATCCCTGGATACATCCATAACAAACATGGTGTCTGCTAATATAACTAGTCCTAGTAGTGATTCACCACCTAAGGAGAAAGGTAAGAAAGTTGAGCAGCCTTCCAACACAAATGTAGTAATACATGCAGATAAGAGGGATACTCAACCTTTCTTGTTAACTGTTAGGTTGTGTGGGAAGAATATACACAATTGCATGGTAGATTCTGGTGCTTCAGCCAACGTAATGCCCTTAGGAATATGTAAAACTCTCGGGCTGACTCCCACCAAATCTGCCAAGGTTGTCACGCAATTAGATAAGACCGAGGTTAGTGTGATAGGAGAACTCATGAACATATAGGTGCAATTAGCTTCAGACCCTAGGATAAGCCAAATTATTGACATTCAAGTAGTGAATATACCCGTAAATTATGGAATGTTGCTAAGTAGGGATTGGTCCAAGACATTAAACGGATATATGGCTACTGACTTTTCACACATGTGGTTACCATGGAGAGGCATCCCAAACCAGATCAGGATAGAGGCAGAGCCCAGAATGAGACATATGACAACAGAGTATAATCGAACTAATGAAATCTTATATGCTGCTGTTGAGCCAGGTGTCTATAGAGTTACCAACAATGGGATGCAGATTAAGGAGGTTATGATGTTAAACATTAGAAAGAAGTGTGTCAGCAATAGAACAGCACTATTCATTGAGTCTGACGGAAATTCTTCAGATGAGGAAAATAATGCAATAGACAAATTTGGTCATGCCATTAGACAAGAGGTGGAAGAGTGCGTTACATACAATTTCCCAGTCTAATGTAAGTTATATAAAAATGGGTGTAGGATACATAAGTCCGCAGAGCATGGTGAGCTTAATTGTCTATCTTTTCTTACAAGATTAGATTTATATTTGAAAGGACTAATCTCTCTCTCAGATGTGTATAAGGCTGAAAGTTGGCAAGGAAGTGAGGAGATTATTGAGCGACAGGAGGATGCAGCAGCAACGGTCGTTAAATGTGTAGAGGATACAAAGATGGAACCAATGCTAGGAATAAAGGATAATAAGATCTCTCTCCAGGAATCATGTGATGATTGTTGCAGGTTAATAGGAGCAGACTCCACACTGGACGATAAATGTGAGTCAGTTGATGAACAATTTTTGAAAATTAAAAATATAGAAGATCATGGAGCTGCTGTGCATAATCAGACATCACCCTCATGCCATGTTGAAAATAAAACAGGGGAGTACTCCTGTCAATCAAAAGATGTCATCCCACTTTTACTCTCAAGTGATTTAAAAATGATTAATTTCTGTATATCAGATGATGATGAAGATACTTACTTAAGTGCTGATGTGCAGGAAACTAATGAGAACATTGAGAGGTTTGCTAAATTTGAGGATAAACTGAACATCCAGAATGAAGGAACAAAGCTGGATGAAGATGAAGAAATGATACATCTAGAGTCATTCATCTTTCAACTTGAAAAAGGACTAGACATAGAGCTGGGCAATGAAAATGCAGAGCTAAATGAAGAGCCAGCTATCAATGAACAAGTGTGTTCCACAGAGCTAAAGGCACATCAAGTTGTCTCTTTCCTTTCCTTAGTAAACAATGATAAATGCTATTTTGATTATGGAAATTCAAGAGATAGGACATGCTCATGGATTAATCATAACCCTGATGAGCAGCCTCAGTTACTAGTTAAGAGCTATTCTGATAAACACAATGAATCTAGAATATCAGAATTTTTTTCAGAATTCAAAGATAAATCTGCTAGGATGAGAACCATCACCAGTACCCTGTTACTCCTGCACAACCTAAAGAAATATGCAAGTAGGGGTGTTCTTGGGTCTTTTTCCTGGGTTTCAGTTTGCCTTGGAGAGGCTGGTATATAGTCTGGTGGGGTAGTTGTTTTTGTTTTTGTGTTCTTCTTTTGCTGTTTTCTTTTTTAGGTTAGTTGTTTGTATAGTTCCTTTCTGTTTGTTTTTTTTTGCTTTTGTTTCTTTCTGTTTGTACAGTTTTTTCTTTTGCTGTGTTGTTTGTACAGCCTGTTTGTTTGGTTTGTTTGTTGTCTCCTCAGCAGGGATCTTTATTTTACTGTAGAGTATTAAGGAGCAGAACTAGCAACCATTCAAAACAGTATATAATTTAGGATATTCAGGTTAACCATTTGCAATTTACGCATAACCTGTCACTGTCATGAATGTAGAGAGTTGTTCATCTTCTGAAGTTTTGTATTCAATAAATGTGATTGAGAATTCGAAGCAAGTTTCTCACGATGACACACCTAAAATCCTTGGGTTTGTTGAACCTACCAGTGTAGATATTAGGTGAAAAATCAGAGGTCACCCTTGCTACCATTACAATTCTCAGCTTAATTTCAGCAAGTGTCCACTCCTTGCATCATCATGAAGTTACAAATTGCTATATCTTGTGAAATCTTTCCAAATTAGAAAACAAAAATAAATAAATAAATAAATAAATGAATAAAGCGGATTATACTGAAAATCCAGATTAAGCCATCTAAGTAACTCTACCGGGGCTATGGACGCTCGCTGGCAGTGGGGCTCTACTTAGGAGAATTGTAATGATAACCTTGCCGGGGCTATAGACGCTCGCTGGCAGCAAGGCTCTATCCAGTCGGCTATGAGGGAATATCCTCACCTACGTAGGCTAATGTCAGTCACTGGTTTGTTCAACCGATCTTCAAGATGAGGATAATTAATCACATGCACACAACTAAACTGAAAATGAAAATTCATGCATCTTTATTGAACACTTTGAGTCTCAAGCTGAATAGTAATTTGCAGGAAAAGATAGTTGGAAGTTATGAGTTCATTTCATCTAGTTTCCTTGAACACTCTGAATTTAATTGTTTTGTTTTGGTTGCTAGTTGTTGTGATGTTCACAACACGCCCCATTATGCTCCTTAGCAAAATGGGGACCCCTGCTGATGTCTTGCTTTTTGCTTCTGTTTGTGTTTTTTCTGCTTTCTGGCGGTCTGGTAAAAATGGTCAGGTGCATCATCATCATGATATTGCATAAGGTAGGTCATCATCATGAGGTCTGTTTGTCAAAGTTCATATTTTGTTTCTGTGACCTCATATTTTGAAAGAGCTTGAAATTCCATGCAGGTTTGCCTTTTACTTCACTTGAAAATTCGTCCATATGTGGAAGTTATGCACGGTCAAGGTCTTGGTCAAACCTGATATTCGCAGGAGGATCATCATTTTATTTTTTATTCTAAGTCATGTTGACAGGATCATCATGATCTTCGCATTATGCAACATCATGATGTCTTTTAGGAAGGTCATATTATAAACTCGGTTTTGCTGAAGAGCATCATCATCATCATATTTGAACCCCCCCGATAATATCCTGAGGTTCAATTATCATGATGACATCGGCTTTAGGTCAAGGTAAGTTCCCCCGTCGAAGTGGTCTGTTGTATCGCGAGCATCATCATGATATCCTTGCATCGCCTGATCTTAAAATATCATGCTGATGGTATAAGATCACCCTGACTTAACAAATTCATCATCGGCATATTTGCATGCGCACGTTCAAAACCTATTGGAGGGTCATCATCATGATATTTGCTAACATTCGAAAGATGATGACGACTCCATATCATCTTGATCTTTCACGAGTCATTTGTTGAAATTCGCTAAGTGATGGGAGCATCATCATCATAAATCGAAGAGGATCATCACCTTCATATCCTCCTGATCTCCAGTTGGCGATGTATCATGACGATCACCTTATCTATTCAGAGGTGGTCGATATTACATTTATCAACAGCATCATCATATTTTGTAATATCACCCTAGCGCAAATATCATGATGACCAACTCATCCTTGTGCTCTGAAAATGAAATATGATGATGACGTCATCATCATTCTTTATCCTGTCCTGATTGTCAAGATCATCATGATCTTGTTTGTTCGCCTGATATTTCGCAAAGTCCTCCTGCCGAAAATGCAACCTTTTGAGAACATCCTAATGATCATCATCATCATATTTTTATCCTGATCATGATCATGATCATAACATTTTCCCTTCGGCAGGATTTTTTCTCAAACATGATCCGGTTGGCGAAATATCATGATGACATCATGTTTCAAGTTTAACGAAGGCTCCAAATATCATGATGACGTCATCCCGATTTGATGTTCGACAGAAGCTAATATCCTGATGATCAGCATCATCATTTTTTCTTTCAACAGGATATTTTCCAAGACCCGATCTGGTTCGCGAAATATGATGATGATGTCTTTTTCTATGTTTGACAGAAGCTAATATCCTGATGATCATCATCATCATCTTTTTTCCTTCAAACAGGATATATTTTTCAAGCACGATCCGTTTCCCGAACATGATGATGACGTCTTTTTCTATGTTCGACAAAAGCAATTATGATGATGATCATCATCATCCTGATCTTTGAGAGGGTTACCTTGGCCGCAAAAGGATCATATTCACTTCATCATCCTGATCATGCTCCTTAGGTGACCCGATATCATAATTATCCCCCTGATCTTAACCAGATATGACGATGACGTCATCCTTAGCATTTCAATGAAGCCCGAATATCATGATGACGTCACCATCATCTTCCTTTCCTCGGCAGCATGATTATATTCATATCCTCCTTTTCTCCTTCAACATGATGATGATGATGTTGTTGTTCTTTTCTCCAATATGCAGAAGCGGAATATCATGATGATGAGGTATATCGACTAACCTATTTTTTGACGCACCGACAGCGAATATCATGCCGATGGATGGGAAATAAGGCGGTGGACATTTTAAAGTGTTTTTTTGGTGCCTCTGGCATTTTTCGGTCAGCGATGGTTGACCCGATCAATTTTGAGCAGCTTGGGCGCATTTTTGACGCGTTTTGAGTGGATTTTGGATCTGATTTCCGCGATCTTGCGCAGTCACCTGGGTTTAAACGCTTATTCTAGTTTCCTGCTATTTTTTTGTGATAAATGTGAAACTTATTGCTTGTCTTGTCTTGCAGGCTTGCAGTTGAGGAAGCAGCTGGAAAGTCAATACAGTGACCTCATGGAGGCAGAAGATCAGATCTCAGAAGCAAGAAGATAGAGATGAAATGCAAAAAGTCAAAGCCATTCAAGTGAAGAGGAAGGTCGCAGCTGGAGGTATTTCTGCAAAAGACAAACAGAAGTTATTGCCCAGCTGCTGGAACTTCTCAGAAGGGGCAATATTTCGCCCAGATTTGACCACTGCTCTGAGATATTTTTGAGAGCTGGTTCACCTGCATTTATTGCTGTAACTAGGGGTTTGAACCAGGGGTTCAGTTAGGTTTTTGCTGTAGTGAGGACAATCAAAATGTTATATATTGTGCCTCTCTACACTGTAATACTTTACAACAGGGGCTACACACAGAGATTCTAGGAAAATACAGCAAGATAGAATAACATAGTTTAGAAGTAGAAGAAGGAGGTCGCCTGTTTGTCTGCAGTAAGGTGCGCGTGGAATGTCTGGCTGCCTTACTGTATCTGTAAAGCTTGTAAGTTCTCTGTAGTATGATCAATGAAACTAAGAGTCATTCTTACATTGTAAATCATGTATGGCTACTTGTTTCTAATACAATAGAATCTGGAGTTCTGCATCTATCTTCTGAGTGTTCTCCTGCTTTTTTTTGTGTTTTGAAATATCTTCTTTGAGAGCTTGCAATTTTAAATGTATGTTTGTGAAAATGCTCAGAACTTACATTTAGGGTTTTTATTGTGGATTTGATCAAGCTACTGTGGTATTTACATAGTGGATAACAGAAACAATTAGATCCTTCGGTAGATTAGATGAAGTATAGTTTAGATCTTTCTAACTTTTCCCAACCCATCTGAAAATATCTAGCTGAAAACGTAGAAATCCAAAGGAAATTGTCTCAAATTTGAAGAAGCATGATAACAGAGCTATAAGTAGACAGTTTTCATAAACAGATCAAGAAGAAAGCTGCAAAAAATCCAAGAAAACCCTCTGAAACTTGCAGCCCAGTATCACTCTTATGCAAAGGAATGAAAAGCATTGACATATCTCATGACCTTTTTGCATATTCTTAGGCCAGTAAACCACAAAACAAACCTAAACTACGTAAGGCCCCTTGAACATTACAGCTTCAGATTGACCAACTTAACTTGACCAACCGAACCATTGTAGACTTGGGATTAGTTGAATCACCAAATGATTCCTTCTTGTCTTTCAAGTATAGTTACAGTTCATGTCATGTGAATTTTAACTTATTGTTATGATTGCATCAAAACAGTCATCAACAGAGACCACCTCTATTGTGACCTTCTTCTATTTATATTATCATTCATTTATATTGCCTCTCTCTCTCTGATTTCATCATTGTGTGTTATGTCTTACAGACATAGTATTGCAGTTGGTGACTTGGGGGGCACCCTCCTACGTGAGTGTCCCTAAGACACTTGTTTCTCCTCTCTAATTTATTGTTTCCCTTCCTCTAGTGTTTCTATCTAGCAGGAGGATGATGAGAAACATTTATACTGATGCGGACCTAGGGTTGCTTTCAAGACCAATAAAAAAATGGACTTAGTTCCTAATATCATGATGAGGTTGTAATAAATTAACCGACGCTTGGCTAGTAGAAGCACTCGTGCTTTCTACCTAGTGATTTTGATGGTATGCTATCTTATTTACAAACATTAACAATACTACTACTATGTACACCTTTGTTTGTCTTTAAATCTAGCCTTGGTGGTACTAGATTCAGAGAGATTCATGATATAGCCCCATGGTTATCCTTGAACTTCAAATTTGTTGTATAACCTTGGCTCTTTCTATTGTTAGTCATATGCATTGATGTTGTTGTTTATCATGATTTTGTAGACACTAACATGTTTCTTGCAGGGATATGTTTGTGGGAACATTTGTCAATCGTAAAGTATATGTCACCTCCGGAGGGCATGGGCTTTGCGAGAGTCTGTGTTCCCTTGTGTGTTTTCTTCCTACCTTAATGTGCTTGATATCGATGAGTGATATCAACCACCTTAAGGTGGGGGCATATATAAGGTAAGCTGTTTGTTGTAGATGTTAGCAATGTGCTTGTCCTCAGATACAGTTTAAAGACCAACGCGATGAGTGCTTCCTGCATCCTAAGTTTGTTTTCAATCAATCAATCAATCAATCATGTAAGTCCTCTATGGAGGCGGGATATCACGTATATCCTTTTTATCTTAATCCCTCTACGGAGGCGGGGATGGTGTATTTCTTGGAGCAGATTGCATCATCTTGTCATTTTCAAAAGTCCTCTATGGAGGGAGGGAGCGGTTTTGTGACTAACTCAACCCTTAAGCGTGTCTTTGATGATTGTTGTGGCAAATTCCAATCATCGGTGTGTGCCTGTAATGTGCCTGAGATGGTGATGAACCTAGAAATAGGAACACTCCATCGCTTTTCTGCCGTGTTTTCTCTATGTCTTCAAAGTGTGTGTGTTTGGCATGCTTGATTTGTGTGGCATGTCTATTGCCCCATATGTAGTCTAAAGACTAGCGCGATGAGTGCTTCCTACATTTTGGGAGGTTTTGCATGTCTTGTGTGTGTGTTGCCCCATTTATATAGTTTAAAGACTAGTGTGATGAGTGTTTTCTACATTATGGGAGGTTTGTTTACTTTCTTGTACTTGCATTTGCATTTCATATATATGAGAAAAAGAAAAGAAAAGAAATCATGCCTATCTTCTATGCATTAACTATTTTCTCTGTGTTCTACATGATTGTAACTGTCTTCTCCATGTTTTGCATGCCTGTTACTATCTTCTATGTGAATGGCGTGTCTTCTTCATTCTTGGCGAGTTTGTTGTGTTTGCGACCATACCTTAATGTATGTATTGGCCTCATGTTTATACATACATTAAAGTGGGGGCTAAATGTAATGTCAGAATGTCCCCTTGGGGACTTTTCTCTCATAAGGTTTAGCTCACGGGTCTTTAGTATGTATTTAGGACATCTTACATCATAATTTGGTATCCTGATGGAATGAACCTTAGGTATCATGACAAATTGGACGTAGGGGGACCCCTTGAGCTTGACACTTCCCTAAATAGGGGGGAGTACTTGAGTGCCCACACCCTAGTCCTGCCCTATTTTAGGTCAGGCCCAAATTTTAAGTGTTGGTTTATGACTGTTATTTGGTCCCTAGGCGGACACGGTAAGTTTAAATTTACGAAATCATGGCAGGAGTGTTTGTAGTTGCATATAAAAACATGTTTAGACATTCATTTAGAAACTAGATTGTTATTGTGAACTTTATGCATTATCAAGGTTATTCAAGACTTTTATTGTGTTGCAAGAGCAGATTTGGGTTGTCTATGTGTTTGTGTTTGCAAAATTGAGCATCCATTTCCTCATGGAGTGAAGAGCATCTTCCTCTCATGAGATCTTCACTACAAGGTGATATTCATTGTGTTTGTGATCATTATTTCATTTGGATTTTGCCTCTACCTCACAAGGGCATGCACTCTCTATCTGAAAAAGGTGTTTGGAAGGCTTAAGTGTCCTTCTGGGGCTTGACTAAGGCAAGCTCCTACACACCACAACCCCCTCCCAAAGTTTTCATGGTTGCAGGTTACAGGTTGATGTTGCAGGCAAAGTGAAGTTATAGGAGGGCATATTGAAGTATTGAAATTGCAGATCAGAGAAGAAAAGAGTACCTTGGACTAGGGTGCTTGCTCATTAGTCCTCAAAGTTGCATGATGGGAAAACCTCTGGTACAACAGATATAGGTTGCAGACCTTGTTTCTAGATCTTGACAAAAAGTAGGGCCTTGGACTTGGGCGCTCGCTCTTTAGTCCCTGACTTTTCCACCTCAGAACCCCAAAAACCTGTGCACTGTGATTTGTCATTTTACATCTTTCTATAGAAGCATTTTCCATTATTCATCTATTTATTGCCGTATTTACATAATTAGGGTTTTGATGTGTAATTGGACATTAAAGAAGGAAATTTGATAATCAAATACCCTAATCCAAGCTTCCCTACATCTGTAAGTGACCAAGGACCTGATAGTACTCTGCCACTCGATCTTAAGGTCCTTGAATGTAATTGGTGAAAGGAGGATTCAAACACTAAACTAAACAATTCAAATTTGACACCATTATAGGTGGAATGTCATAGTAGTTGACATTGAATCCCAAATGAACCTCAGCATACAACTGTTATGTAAAATATAAGAGAATTTGGTCATTATTTGGATAAAGACCATAAATAGAAAGAAATCAAGGGTATATCAATCTGGGCATATCATCATCGACACATCTCATTACCTAGTATCCCTTGACCTTTACCTTAGTCTGATGGTATGTAAAGCATTTGGATTTAATGGTTTCTTTTGTCACCACACTCAAAACTTGAGAGAGGGGAACATCACCACAAACTTTGTCCTGCATGTGGAAAAGAATAGCAAATATAGCATCAGGGGAATAAGCACTTGTGTCTTAAATTGTATCTCTATTTTTTTCTAAGCCTTTCATTATGGACTTACAACTATCCTTATATATTCCCATGTTCGTTCCATCATTTATGCAAACTCTTAATCTGTTGATCTCATTATTAGTTCATCAAAATAGTTCCTGAGGTGGAACTAGTGCATAATTTGCCATGTGTGATGTAGTCAAAGGTCTCTAGAATTTCATAAAACATGTGCAAAATTAGATGTATCTAGAGATATGTATCATGTGCACATGTAGAAATTCATAGTTCTCACGTGTATAAATATATTATATATAAATAAGAAAACAAAAAAGAGAATAAGTAGTACAGAATAGACACAATACACAATACAAGAACATTTTAAATACAAATATAGTAAAGGATGCTTTGGATCAATTGACATAAATCTGTGAATCAAAAGATGACTTGATTTAGTAGATGAAACATACAGTCTACACATATAAAATTAAATTGTTTTCAAAATATCTAGATACATCATATGTTGAATTATACTTGGCAATTTAACCTTATATAACCCTCTAAGGTTGCCTTAGGATGGCCACATATTGAACCTATCTATCAACATGTACAATTTCTTGCTTCTGACTTGTTGAGCTCACTTATCCTCTTGTAGATCTAGAATTGGTTCAACAAGGCCATCCTAATGCAACCATAGCTCAGTATAAATAAGGTTTTGTAAGTATAATTCAACACATTATTGTCTATTTCAAACAATTTAATTTTATGTGTAGACTATCATCTCCTATTATTTTTTTGAAAATATGTACTTACAAAACCTTAATATTATACCGAGCTATATCTAGTTGCATTAGGATGACCATGTTGAACCAATTCTCTATAATTGATGACTGATATGTGTCACCAACATCATAACATGATAGTGTCTACTTTGGATTGTAGAACAAATGTATCAACATACATGTCCTACATCAGAGTAGATAGGTATGTTGTGTTGCACTCACCTATATCAACATACAATTTCTTCTCTGATGTATAGGTGTGTATGTTGATATTGTTCCATGACTTCCAAAGTAGACACTAGTTATCATTGGTGTTGGTGAGACATATTAGTCATCTTGTAGAGAATTGGTTAAATATGGCCATCCTAATGCAACTATAGCTCAGTATAAATAAGGTTTTTGTATGTATAATTTCAAACACATATAATTGTTTATATTGTACAAAAATAGTCTAGTCTAAGTGCTTAGGCACACATGGGCCCTTCATTGATCAAATGAAGAAAACTAAGAACCTCAAAAGGTACATAAACCCCAAGACACACTTCCCACACCTAGATGGGTCTACTCATGCTACTTGGAAGTTACAAGGCATTTAAAGGAGATTCAGTCACTCAAGAAAGTGCATGTTAACAACTTCATTGCAACATAAAAACATACACCAAGGGAATGGTTTCTAAACAAACTAATTGCAATATTATACCATGAGAAATAATTCATACCTGCTAACTATATTTTTTGAATAAAACCATCATTGAAAAATCATTACAACAACCATACACATCCTAGTTTGAGGTTAGGAAATATAACACTAATTGATAAATTTCTCACCACCTCGATGGTAGATTACAATCTAAAATACTACCAATAAAATTAATGTTTGAAACCCAATTTGATGTGTCATAACTTAAATAGTTGGCTATGTAAACATTTTAAAATAACCCTAATTGATTTATGACACTACAATAGTTAAGACAGTTTCAATTGACTCAATATGCATCTTGGTTAAAGATTAGGAATAAATTTTGAGAAGGGAATTGTCATGTCCTAGATACAGAACACAAACATTTTGATTATAAAGGAAAAATGTTTTTTAGATTACCCCTATTGTCTCAAAGATACAAAATAATATATGCTCCTTAAATATATTAATAAGCCTAAGGATGAACATTGAGAATTTTATATATGTTATTTTTGTATAGTTATCTTGGACTTGCTTATAGCCATTGTTGATATATAATTTTTTTTTATTTAATGGTATATGTATCTAATGTATTCTCTAACAAAATTTATTTTTGTATGCCCCTATAATGACAATGTGGTCTTTGAGACTTGGTATGGACTAGATTGCATGCATTTAGGAATTTCTAAGTATTCCAGAAATACCTCAAAATATAGTGCATTTGCTCTATTTAATGATGTAATAATTTTGTGATAAGTCTAAAGATTTAGGTTTCCTAGCTTGCTTGTTGCATAATTTTCCTAAATCCAAAGATTGTGTCACATTTGTAATCAATATCATGTTCTTGGTCTTAAACTTCTTAAGAGTTGACTTGGAAGTGATTTTTATCCTAGAATCTCTAAGTATATAATTTATTGATTTAAATAAAAAGTATTTTAAAAAATAAAATTAAATGCAATTTGTACATTAAGTTCTTTTCCATGTCAAAAGACATAAATGGCCAAGGATTCCCACCAACATTACTACAATTTAATAAAATAATTTTTTTGATAGGAAATGTGCACAAATTTAGTCTATTTCAAAGTAATATGATGATAAGCATCTAAATGTAATCTAAGAAACAAGTATCACATAACTTGGCTAGTCCTTGTCAAATTGTAAAATATTTGGAAATAGAAATAATAATCAAGCCAATTGCATTCCTCTAGAAACTATGGCCACTTATTTGAATTTATAAGATATCATAATTTATACACCTGATTTGATTCCTTATGATGACATTGACATTGAAGTCAAAATTGAAAACTCATCGCATCTAATACATGTAGGAAAATATTATGTAAATGGGGGTAAATATGCTCAAAATCCTAATTGCTTAGATGGATGTGAAGTCATGCCAAGTACACCTAATAATTGTTTTATCTTTGTTTTTTATATGATTTACTTATACTAAGGCATGTCATAGTATATGAAAGGAACTTTTCAATAAATTACTTTCATAAAAAAATTGCTTGACAAGCAAGGTTGACTGTCAGAATCATAACACAACAACCTTTGCTAGAATCCTCACTGCCTGTGACAAAATGGGAGCTTTGGAACAGGGTATGGACATCCATCTAAGCATAATGGAAGGGGATTTTTTGTCAGATATTATAGTTGGAAATGATGTGGTCAATATGTATGCAAAATGTGGAACCCTGCACAAGGCACATGAATTGTTTGACAAAATGACTCAAAGAGATGTCATCTCATGGATGGCCCAATTATCGCAGGGTATGTAGAAAATGGATTTGTTGAAAAGGCTTTAGAAAGTTTCAAGCAAATGCAGTTGGAAGGTGTAAAGCCAAAAACCATAATCTTCGCCAGCATCATCCCGCGCAAGCCTGTGACAAAATGGTAGCTTTGGAACGTGTATGGACATCCATTTGAGCTTAACAGAAGGGGTTTTTTTGGCAGATATTATAGTTGAAAATGCTCTCCAGTAGACATGTATATGCAAAATGTGGAAGTGTAAACAAGGCACGTCAACTATTGATAGAATGCCTCAAAGAAATATGGCCTCATGGTCGGCAATGGTTGTAGGGTATACATAAAATGGATTTGTTGAAAAGGCTTTAGAAACTTTCAAGCAAATGCAATTTGAAGGTGTAAAACCAGACACCCTTCACCAGCATCATCCCTCCCAGTGACAAAATGGGAGCTTTGAAATGGGTATGGACATCCATCATGTAGCATAATTGAAGGCAGGGTTTTTTGTAGATAATATAGTTGGAAATGCTTTGATATACATGAATACATAGAAAAATGTGGAACCATATAAAATTTCATATACAAAATTAACACTGGAGAAAGGAGAAATTTTTACTTACCTAGCTCGAGGGTGGCAATGAACTCGGCTAGTGGGGAGCTCCTAGGGTTCGGTCACTCTCATCTAGATTCAGCAGCACTAACTGTGAAAATAAAGCAAACTCTTTATTCATCTGATGATGAAGAAAGATACAAGACACAGTTAAATACTGTGATGATATAGTTATGCAACAGTGTAACCATTAGATAGTTAAAACTGAACCAACCAAACAACCGGACTGAACAATGTATTATGCTAACATTCCCCCCTTATTACATTCTTCCTGCAATAATACCAAAGTACCCCCCCTTAATGCTAAAATAATCAACAAAGCTGATTACATAGTATGAATACATATTTTATAGAAGATCTTCTCCCAAAGAACAAATCTTGAACCAAGTGGGGCTCCATCATGCTATCACATCTACCCTTCGAAAGGTGTAGCTTTGAGCTGTGTTCTTGAGCTCTTGAGTCCCAAGCTCTCAAATCACAGAGTCTTGAATTATTCGACAATGAACCCTAAGAGATATGATAGATCTCTACCATTGTCTAATGACCACGAAAGGGTATAATTCAAGATCATATACTCTTTGAAGCTCACTGGACAACAATCCATATTGAGCTCAACACCAAATCTCGAACCTATCTCCAAAACAAAATCTTCACAAAACATACTTTCTTCAAATCTGTCAGCTTCGTCAGCATCAACAAAGAAAAAACAAAACAACCAAAACTAAAAATGCTTCTCATGCAAAGCATCATCTCAAAGTGAGAAGCTAACTTGAGATGATGGAAAATCCTCAATCCTCCGATGCCGCTGCCTCCAATATGACCCTGCTTAAAGGGCATATCCACAAAAATTAATAGCACCATCTGGTGGATCCTCATCCTCAATATCTGGTGGATCCTTATCATCTTCAATGCAAAAAAGGTTTCCTTCATTTTTCACCCTTCCTTTAAGAACATCACTAGCTCGAGTTCTACAATCCCAAGTTGTATGACCATTTTTCTTACAATAAAAACATTTGATTTTCTTTGATCTCTTGTAACTTCTTCTTGAGAATAATGCTTTCTCCTGAGGATCATCTTCTGAATCTTCTGTTGTTCTCTTCTCTTCTGCTAGAAGAGTAGAAATCATACCTTCTAGAGTTTGTGAAGGTATTTGATTGAGTGTAAAAACAACATTGTTGTATTTTGAAGGCAAGCTATTTAATAGGATGGCCCTAGCATCATCATCATCTATTGTAACCTTAACCTCTACTAGCTATCTAATGAGAGACTGCAAGTTACTTATATGATTTGACATTGTGATTCCATCTTCCATCTTAAATCTAAATAATTGAAGTTTTAGAGAAAACTTTGCATTAATGACTTTTGCTCCAAACAATTTATTCAGATTATCCCAAATTTCAGCTGATGATTTATCCAAATCAATGTGGTACAATTCAGTGTCAGAAAGAGCAAGACCAATTATAGCCTTAGCTTTATCATCTCTACTACTCAAATCTAATAACTTATTTGCATTTGTAGGTGCTTTTTCCTTTCCACTTACTATTCCCCATAAATTTTTATTCATTAGTTGCATTTGAATTTTCATTCTCTAGGTATGAAAATTGAAACCAAAATACTTGTCTAATGGAATCTCCATTTAAAAATAATACTCCAAAAAGAAATGGTAAGACCAAATTGACCTTATTACTCTAAATTAAATATATTTGCTTATAAAGTTTTGCATTTCCATACACAATTGATCAATACAAACCTTTCCTTGACTGATAATACATCTAAAGTCTCACTTCCAATACATAGAAAACTAGGGGGAGAAACAAGTGCAGGTACTCATCTTCAAAATCTGCATTCCTTTAAGTGGTTTTTCATCTGACCAACTAGCTTTGTAAATGCCATGGCAAGTAGGGCCGATTTAAACTTGGTTGCAATATTCAAATTAAAACACATACATCAGCACCTTTGGGATTTTTCACTTTTTCTTCCTCTTCTACAAACTAAAGGAATTTTGCTTCTGTCTTATGCAAATGGAAGCACATTAAACACCTCTAGAAATCTATACCTCCATAACTGCAACGTTTCCTCTATTAGTAGACACATCTCCACAAAAACATTTGTAGGCTCTCAGTGGAATGGCATTTCTCTAAAGCTTCACTCATGGACCCATCAGTTGCTCTAATATCATGTGAAATAAAGCAAACTCTTTTATTCATCCGATGATGAAGAAAGATACAACACATAGTTAAATACTGTGATGATATAGTTATGCAACAGCGTAACCATCAGACAGTTAAAACTAAACCAATCAAACAACTAGACCGAACAATATATTATGCTAACACTAATTGTCGAAAATGACAGAAAACTCATATTAAAAAAAACCTAAACAATTGGGTTCCATCGAACCAATGTTTGATTGAACCCATTATTTTATCAATAAAAAATTAGGTCGTCTGTGTGTTCAATCAAACACCTGATGATCCCATGGTAATGTCAGATTCGATTGAACGTTATGGTTCGATCGAATCCTGTTTAGGATTTGATCGAACCTTCTATTTAGATTGAACCTAGTCTTTATTTTTTGGAGGGGCAATTGCAATTTTCCTTCCTCAATGCAATTGTAACCCACTATTGTGGGATTTCCCTGTGTCATATAGATTTCTTCCTCCAAATCACAATGAAGGAAAGTCATTTTGACATCCATTTGTTCAACCTCCAGGTCATAAGCTACTACAATAGATAATAAAAACACAATGGATGTCATTTTAGCAACAAGAGAAAAAATCTCACCATAATCAATACCCTCAACCTAAGAGTATCCCTTTGCAATCAACTGTGTCTTATAATTTTTAACATTTCTATCTGAACCTATCTTTTTCTTAAACACCCATTTACATCCAATAGGTTTGCATCCTTCAAGAAATGGTACAAGGTCCCATGTATCATTCCTTTTAAGAGTTGCCATCACTTTGTCCATGGCTATTTTCTAGGACTCTACATCATTCATGCCCAAAGCCTCTTCCATAGATCTTTGTTCATCAATGTTAGTACTCAAAGAAAATATACACTTCCAATCATCAGATGAATACCCCTACCTTTCAAGTGGTTTCCTATGCCTTGTAGACCTTCGAACAAGTTAAGGTGGAGGTTCTTCCACTTCTTCCTCCTCCTCTGAAGATTTAGAGCTTGATGAGCTCTCATCAACTTCTTGTCTATCTTGGGGCCTTGATTCAACTTTTTTAGGCATAGAATGAACTGGCTTAAAAGTAACAAGACAAGGTATAGTCTCTCTAAAAATAACACTTCTAGAATAAATTACCTTTTGTGAAACATGCTCTCAAAGATTGTAGCCTTTCACACCATAGTTGTAGCCAATGAAGATACATTTGGTAGCCTTAGAATCCAACTTTGTTTCTTCTCCTTAGGCACATGTGTATCTGTCTCACAACCAAAAACTCTCAAATGTCTAAGTGAAGGCTTTTTCCTTGACCATGTCTCTATTGGCATTTTATCAAAAAGCGCTGATGTAGGAGATCTTTTGATCAAATAACAAGCAATGGAAATAGCTTCAGCCAAAAACATTTATTCTAGACTAGCTCCACTCAACATGCTCCTAGCCTTCTCCATCAACGTTCTTTTCATTCTTTCTACAACTCCATTCTGTTGCGGAAAATATAGAGTTGTATTTTGTCTTTTAATCCTGCAATCTATACAAAATATGTCAAAATCTACAAAACAGTACTCACCACCATTGTTTGTCCTCGAACATTTAATTTTCTTTCTAGTATGAGTTTCTAGCATAGCCTTGAACTCCTTAAAATAATTGAAAACTTTAGATTTACTTTTTAAAACTATACTCATGTCCTCCTATTAAAATCATCAATGAAAGTAACATAATAACTGATTTACCTATTATAGAAGAAACATCAATAGGACCAAATACATCTGAATGGATTGGATCCAAGATACATGAAGACTTATAAGAGGACAAGTAAAACTGAAAGTGGTTCTATTTGTCATAAATACAATGTTCACATAAATCAAACTCTAGATTGTAGTCATTCAAACCCTCAATGAGGTTCTTATTTTTCAAGACTTTTAAATCGTTCTCTCCAATGTGGCCAAGCTTTTGGTACCATAACATGGTCTTCTCTACAAGCAACTTTTATTTGGTAGATAGAGCACCCTTGGGTACCCAAAAGCCACGACCATTTTCAGAAGAGGAAACCATCTCTTTTTTCAATGAAGTAGTTTCTGGATTAATTTTATTGGAAGTGCTATTGCACTCAACTGTTCATGCATCAAGCTAGTACAATGTACCCAATCTACTTCCTATTGCTATCACCATAGCACCTCTCACCATTTTCACACCTGCTTTAAAAAACTATACATGCACAGTAGCATCTATTAGCTTGCTAACAGATAGTAAATTTCTTTCTAGTCCTAGGATATGCAAGATACCATCAAATCATCTAACTCTACCATCTAAAAATTTCACATGAAAACTACAATGGCCAACAATGTCAAGGAATGAATTATCACCCAAATATACCTTACCACCATCATAGTTTTCATAATTACTAAAGCAATTTATGTTAGGAGTCATGTGGAAAGATGCAGTTTGAGTCTATCAACCATACATTATACCTGCATGAGTGGCCAAGGCTACAATAAAGACATCTCCATATTCATTTTCAAACTCAAAATTAGAATCTTGCTTCTTCTTCTTTTTCTTCTTTTGTTTACAGTCCTTTTGAAAGTGTCTAGATTTTCCATAGTTCTAGAATATTTCCTTGGACTTACAAGAGATTTTGATCTCCCCTTATTCTTGGACTTGGAACAACTATGTTGCTTCTCATCTTTGTCTCATTCTTTTGGTCTTCCTCGAACACTCAAAGCCTCTTTGGCATTTAGAGATATCTTCCTTCTAATCTCTTTAGAGAGTAGAGAACCAACAATATCCTCCATCTTCAAGATGAATGAAGTGCTCCCAATAGCCATGACTACGCTATCCCATGAGTCTGGAAGTGAACACAACAAAGTTTAGCACCTTTCTTCTTTGTCCATATTAACCCCAACCAAGGTCAATGGAGTCACCAACATATTGAATGTTTCCAGATACTCAGAAATCCATCCACCTTCTTCCATTCTCAAGGAATACAACTTCTTCCTTAAGAAAATCTTATTTACTAGAGATTCAGCTTGGTATATCTCATTCACCTTCTTCCAAAGATTCTTTGAAGTGGATTCTTCATGGACATTTATTCAAATCGAGTCTACAAGGCGCAGTCTTATGAGACCTTTGTCTTTTCTATCAATTACATCATATTTTGCAGCCAAAGTTGGATATGTAGGCCTCTGAGCATTTTCATCCACTGCATCCCATAGATCCCAATCAATCAATAGATCTTCCATCTTCAGCTTCCACGTTTCAAAGTTTGTGCCAGAAAACTTCTCTACCTCAATCCTCCTAGATGTGCTTTCCATCTGAAAAATATATACAACAAGATCACAAAGTATTATCTGCACAAGATCCCACTTAAACCTTGATTAGCACAAAAAACCTAACAAACCACAACTGAAACCAAAGGTGATCAGGCTCTGATACCACTTGTAAGGAAGTTAGAGTAGCAGAAACAACTTCCTACGCCAATCTTGAGGAGAGATATTATGCAATCTAATAGTTACAAAAAATTCTAGAAACGCATTTAAAAACATGAAATAAACAATGAACACAAAACACCAGATATATGTGGGGAAAACCCTTTCGGGTGAAAAACACCCCACTCCAAAAGCCTAGTCAATCTAATCCAATTCCAACAACAAGATTACATAGACTTGCAGAGTAAATTTATTATAGGAGTATCACCAGTAAACAATTCTGGAAGAATTCCAGTAGCATTCTAACAGCATAATAGTCACTGCAAACTCACACTCACAACTACTCCTCAAGCTTTCAATGTATAGACCTCTCACACTCAGGAAACCATTCAGTGGTTTACAAAACCATTTGTGAAACCTTTAATAAGGTGTAGTGCCAAAGAAAACAAGATTTCAGTCTAAAATTAGGCTCTCATGTCCAAAGTATTCTCCCTTATTTTTGACCCTTAGATGTGTCATAAAAACTTTCATAATGTGCCTAAAAATAGGCCTTCCATAACATACCACTATATGGGATTATTTTGACACCTAATAAACCAATTTTTAAAGTACTGACAATGTGTAAAAACTGTTAGAAAATAGTAAATACAAAATAAGTGCTACAAGAAATATGCAAGGTTGAGACAACTAATTTCTTAACAAGACATATGTGTTTGAAGCCATGACCACAAGCTTGTGGTCGTTGATCTGAATAATCAATACATATGCTACCTACTTGCTGGCAGTGTTTCCTTCTAGGGTAGGATTGGCCTTTTGTTGTGCAGCATTTGAAGTCACTGGCCAACATTCCAAAAAACTACACTCAGAGATTGGGCAACGTTTGGATTCGCTGGCTTTATAAACAATTCGCTCCTTCAAATGGAGATAATCCAATCTGCCAACAAGGGCTGTTGTTAAATATCATCCACTTCAACAGTCAAAGGTCAATTTTGGCCAATAAAAATAGGACACATATTTAACATTTTTTATTGTGAATGAGGTGTAAAATTGTTATTGATTGTTTGACCATTGAAGTGGATGATATTTAAGTAGAGTGGCCAACAAGGGGGTCACTCCTTCAAACAGAGCCCATCCAATCCTTCAAACATAGGCACAGAGAGGTCACTGTTCATCTCAATCTTCAACCTTCCTACTCTAATACCATGTAAAAACCTGCAGGATTAAAGACGAATTCACCCAAAATGAAGATCACACAATACATAAATCAATAACCAATGAAGAGTACATATAACTTTGAGTTAATGGGATGAAGAAGGAGTCAATCCAATAACTCAAGGGGATCTCAAGTAGATGTGACGAACTGCAAATGACAAGTGGAATGGAACAGTTTGGAGTACTCTTCCAACTGCCACACAACCAGCCGAAGTGTCTTATGCCATGTGCATAATATGTGGCATCCAAATGTGGCCAAATGAAAGCCAGATGAATTGTGTACACTAATAAATTCATTGTTATATATACTCTATAAGAAAGAAGGTATGTTTTCTTCTACAAATCAAAACCTGTTACAAACTCCTACAATAATATCTTCCATGATAAGAGACAACAAGTACTCGTCGACTCAAGGTGGATCATTATAAGTAGAATCTTGGGAGGGTATCATATGACATTCTACTTAAACATCATTCAATTTAACAGTCATACAATCAAATAGTAATTTTATACCTCATTTACATTGGAAAATATTTATCTTAATTTTATTGGTCAAAATTGACCTTTGTTCAACTCGAACTGGATGATATTTAAGAATAGCTAGTATATAATTTCTCAAATTTAGAAAGTTGAATATCCACCTTAAATTAAAATTAACCTTTACCACAGAAGTCTTTAGCTTCATAGGATAATGCAAAAACACTTAGTTAGGGGTTGTCATTTCTTGGCATTAACACCCGAGTATCAAAAGATCTTCAGAAATAATATAAAAGAGGTTACAAAATTATAAAATGCACAATCAAAAACCTGCAAAACAAATCAGAAATGAAAGAAAACAATTTTTTTGGTTGATGAAGGATAGCAAATAAACTAGGGATGCGCCTCCCTCAAACGCCCCCAGTAAAACCGCAGTTAGATCGAGCAGAAACACTAGTAGTTTGAAGCAAATTCCGCATATTCCTTCCCAACAGAGGAGGGATCTCCAAAAAATAGTGCATAGATGGCTTTGAGAAGCCGCTTGGTGTTTCTACAAAAGCCCTTAAACCCATGACTGGTTTTGTGCCGCTGGTACTTCTGCAGAGTTCCCGGAGTGGTGTATGCCGCTTCGGAGTGTTGATGATATGAAGTGCTGGGTGCTGCTATTGATTGGAAAGGACCATTACAAAATTGAGGAGACTGATTGCTAGGCAAATTGAATTCTTTGGAGGCTGGCGTTTCCAAGGCTTCTTTGAGACAGCGAACGTGGACGCTGTAACTTGTGGAGACATAAGCCCATCCCCGGGTTCTTTGACCACACAGTTCACAGGGATCCGATGACAGGTTTTTGGAGAGGCGGAGAGTATCAGAGGAGTTTGTGCAGGTTTTTGGAAGGTGTGCACAGCAGGGATGCAGAGCGTCACCACTCGCACTGCAGTAATACCTCAATCCCGAGACAGATTTCTCACAAGCGGAGCACCACAGACTGTCTTTGTCAACAGGGCTTGACAACAATCGCATATTTGCAGCACTTAATGGATGGGGAATGGAAGGAGAAGCCGTGGCACAGAAATTGTGCATGTCGTAGTTACAGGCTTTGCAACTATATCGCCATCCTGTGCCTTTCTCTTTGCAGCCGTCGCATATGTATACAGCTTCCAGATCAACTGCCACAAGCTTGTGGTCATGGCTTCGAACACTTATTTCTACCAACATTCTGAAATTTCTCAGATAAACGATTTGAAGCCTTGTACGCAAGGCTATGCAACCAAACTCCTGTTAATCTTTTTCCGTTTGAGTGAGTTTATATAGGGCGCAATCACAATATTATATCCATGGAAGCAGACACGTAATTTCACAATAAAAGATTCGAATGATCGCACTGGCTTCTTCGATGGCGTCCAAACGTATTTTGCCCGGCAGCGTTTATCAAGAGTGGATGTACGGGTTATTGTACTGGTTAATTTTGTCTCATTGTTTTTTGTTGTGAAGGAAGTGTAAAATTGGGGTTACTGTACTGGTTAATTTTGTCCAATAAAAATAGAACAAATATTTATCAATTTTTTTTTTTTTTGTGTGAAGGAGGTGTAAAATTGCTATTTAAATAGAGTGGATGCTGCCAAACCTATAGAAAGTTCCTAATACACGCTAAGTCATTTCTGTCGCCTTTCCGTGGCTGTTGCCATTTTTCTTTCGTCTCGATGGAATCTTCCCTCTAACTTCGTAGACAGGTACCATTACTGAGTTTGGTAGTTCATCAATGCCCGTTCGAAGTCCTGTTACCATGGAAAAATATCAGACTCCTCATTCCTGGATGGTACTATTTGTTTTCGTCTATACGCGTGAATGACTCGTCTCTCACCTCTTTACGGCCTGGCGCAGGCGTCTCTAATTTCATCGAAATTTAGATTTGATGAGTAAGTGGTCAATGTTCACGGGTTAGTTGTTTATGAGAAGTGTATTTAGAATTGTGTGGAAGTGCGTAGAAGTTTGTTTAGGGAATACCTTACCTTATCCTTGATGGCTTAAAAATTGATAAGAATTGGCTATATTTTTAAGGCCCTAAATATATAGAGGTGAAAATTTCTAAAAATATTCAATATTTATTGGGGTATAATATGGTATTTTAATTTTGTATAAGAATAGGCTTGTTAATGGGCGTTACATGTAGTATGATAGTGCAATTATGAGGCAAAGTATGTGGATAAGTATGATAGTGCAATTATGAGGTGAAGGTTGTCAAGTGTAAGTATTAGGATGACAATGAGGGTATGTCCAGCAAGATGGAGGACCAAAAAGTGGCCAATAATAGAATTTGAAGCAAAATATGACATAAAATGACCACGCTATAACAAGTTGGTGTTATGGCTCAAGATGGATTAGAAATCTCAAGCCATAACACGATCACATTATAATGTAGTTGCATTATTTTTAATCGAAAACAAAGAAAATACTCTTTTTTTAAATTTATACAAGTGCACGTTATAATGGGCACACTTTTCATTTAAACTTGCTTTGCAAACCCATCCTTAGGCTTGGATATCTGAGCCAAAGGGTTGGGCCTACATGTAAAGTGCCCAAAGACGCGTTCTTTTATAAAACATGAAAAAAAAAAGTAAATGTTGAACATGCTTTCCATCAGGTTTGCACATTTTAGAACATTATTTTGAAAAAAAATTACCACAATAAGGCAACAATTTCGTAGAATGTTTTTAAGGAGTAGGGTAGTAGGTTCCTCACGCATGACATAAGCTAACTAACTTTTAGTGTTCATTTTGATTTACTAAATTGAAAGTACAATTTCGTAGATTGTTCTTGTTACTGATTTGATAGTTCATCAATGTCTGTTCTACTGGTTTCTTCAAACACTGTGCTAAATATGTTTGGATGACATGGACAAAGTCAGTGCGATCTCATTTGAATATTTTATCACGAAATTACGTGTCTGGTTCCGTGGATATAATATATTAATTGGAATTTTTTCATCTGTTTCCTATGATTTTACTGATTGTTGGGTTTCAGATGTTGATCATAACTGGAATGTCATGGAATGGGGTCCCTATTTTCTATTCATTTCTTGTAGTTTCTAAAACACCTTCATAATAATTTAGTTTGATAGTTTTGGTTTTTTATTTCTTGGCATTATGTGTTTTGATGGTTTTGTGGTTTCTTTGTGTTAGGAAAGGTGTCTCAACCTTACAACTACAAAAGGTTACTATTCTTCCCAGTTTTGGTCTTTTTGAATACCCTTTATTTTGAAGAAAGATTTAGAAATGGTGCAAAAGGAGGGCCACCTGTCTCGCAAAAAACACACAAGTCACGACTCACACAACAAGATTGCAACAAAACACAATTTAACTCACAATTTTATTAAGATTCTTTATTCAAAAAGAGGAATACAAAAAATCTGCAACTCAATTTACACATAGGTCCACAATGACCTACCTCACTCAGACCTTCAAAGCTGCTCTCTGCTCAACTACATGGACACTCTTCCTTTCCTCTGTGCCCTTTTTCTGTCATAATCCTTTCTTTTTTCAAGCTGGCTAGCTGGCTGGCTCTGCCTCTCTACCTTAGGTTGTACATTCCTTTGTGCCTCCTTCCTACACTCCAATCGGTAGTCTCCTTCTCCAGAGGCATAAACACCATGTGCCTTCCTCAAGAGGTCCACCCCCTGCCCATCTATAGCGTGGCTTTTTATATGGTAATTGGTTTAAGTTTGGTTTGAAGGTGCTAGAGAATGTGAGGCGTCACCTTATCCAAACCGTAAACTTCAAACCAAAAAAGCTGCATATGTATACAGCTTCTAGATCAACTGCCACAAGCTTGTGGTCATGGCTTCGAACACCCATTTATACCAACATTGTGAAATTTCTCAGATAAATGATTTGAGGTCTTGTACGCAAGGCTATGCAGCCAAGCTCCTGTTAATCTTTTTCCGTGTGAGTGATTTTATATAGTTCCCAATTACAATATTATATCCATGGAAGCAGACACTTAATTTCAGGATAAAAGATTCTACTGACTTACTTAAATATCATTCATTTCAATGGTCAAACAATCAATAGTAATTTTACATCTCATTCATAACAAAAAGTGGTAAATATTTGTTTTTTTTTATTGGCCAAAATTGACCTTTGACTGTTGAAGTGGACGATATTTAAGAACAGCCCATTGGGTTCTTCCATGTTATCCAAATATCCACCAGAGTGGATGTACGGGGTTATTCTTAAATAAAATATCATCCATTTCAACAGTCAAAGTCCAATAAAAATAAAACAAATATTTATCAATTTTTATTATGAATGAGGTGTAAAATTGCTATTAATTATTTAACCATTAAAATGGACTAAAATAGAATGGATGCCCCCAAAACCTTAAAAAAGTTTCTTAACACACACTGAGTCATTTCTGTCGCCTTTTCGTGGCTGTTGCCATTTTTCTTCGTCTCGATGAAATCTGCTCTCTAACTTCGTAGACTGGTCCCATTACTGTGTTTTCCAGTTCATCAATGCCCGTTCGAAGTCCTGTTACCATGGAAAAATATCAGACTCCTCATTAATGGATGGTACTATTTGTTTTCGTTTATACGCGTGAAGGACTCGAGTCTCGCCTCTTTATGACTGGCGCGGGCGTTTCTAAATTCATTGAAATTTAGATTTGACGAGTAACTGGTCAATATTCATTTATGAGAAGAGTATTTATAATTGTGTGGAAGTGCGTAGAAGTATGTTTAGGGAATATCTTACCTTATCCTTGTTGCCTTAAAAATTGATAAGAATTGGCTATATTTTTATAATTTAAGTTGAAGAGAGGCCCTAAATATATAGAGGTGATAAAAATAGGCTTGTTAATGAGCGTTACATGTACTATGATAGTGCAATTATGAGGCGAACGACGTGGACAATTATGGAGTGACTAGGCATGTGATTTTGATAATTGGATTTGATATCCATGAGATATGGATTTGAAAGTTGAGGAGTTGAGATTGTTTGATTAATCACTTCACATGATTGATGGGTTTGAGGACAAAGGGCTAGGTATTTGATATAACCAGGGTAATGCTCTTCAAGAATAATGCTTGGTGGTATGTAATGGATTCATCCTTTAACCATGGAAAATGCAAGGGAAGAAAAGGAGGAGGCATTGTGTGGCAAAGGAAGGAAGGATAAGGTTGGCAAGGCAAAGATGATTGAGGACTTTATAGCCTGCTTGGAAAGAGAAATAAAAAATCTAAACTCAAAAATGCGGGCGTTAGAATTTGGAAATTAGCCAAAGATATGGACAGGTCGTCAAGTGTAAACATTAGGATGACCATGAGGGTATGTGAATTATTTTTTATCAAAAGCAAATTAAACACTCTCTTTTTTAAATTTATACCTGTTATAATGGGCATGCATTTCATTTAAACTTGCTTTGTAAACCCATCCTTAGGCTTGGATATCTGGGCCTACATGTAAGGTGCCCAAAGACATGTTTTGCATAAAACATGAACACATAAGTAAATGTTGAGCATGCTCTCCATCAGGGTTGCACATTTTAAGACATTATTATAAAAAAATTGCCACAATAATGTCAATCTCTTTCTTAGATTCTTAACCATATAATTTTTATCTGCATTTTGAATATGTTAACATTTGGACCTTCAATTTCCTTTTCTTCATTTTTTTTTTCTAGTGTCTTTATTTTTCTTCAAATACCTACATGAAGTTTTTTTGTGTCATTTTTTATCTACTCATCCAAATTTGAAACAAATTATATTTTAACATTCTAGACTCCATTCTATACGCACTAAAAAAAAATATAAGATTTCACAAAATTAGGGGGGGACCATGCTCAATTTTTTGTTTTTCAAGATGTGTCCACTTTGAAAATTAGTAAAAAAAATCATATATTAATTAAAAAATTACCAGCAAAATTTGGTATAAACTACATGATGTTAGCTAACTTTTCACATAAGGGATTTGTGAAATACAAAAAAAAAAATCAACATTTTAGGGGGAGCACGCCTGACGCTTTATTATATTTTTTTGACAAACACATGTCCACTTTGTGTGCTCCCCCTATTTGACCCTCTTAATGTCCATCACTTCTTTAAAAAATAGTAGTTAAGAAACTAGATTCTAAGCACTACTAATCTTGTTCTTGTCATATCCTAAAATTTTGACTGTGTCTATCTTGAATTTCTCATTCAAGATTAGTTTTTGTTGATTTTCGGAGAAAAGTGGCCACTTTTGACCCCATTTTGGTCCCCGATTTTCATGCATATACCCATCGATCATCTCTTTCTAGACCCCAACCAATCAATGGGCTAACTAAATGTGTTTAATGTGGAGAAAGTAGTTATATGTGCATCGATGCTCTCTATGGTTGGAGGAACATTTTTATTGCATGATGACATCGAAGGTGTAGAGAACAAGCAAAGACCTTCACCTATTATTTAGGCCACTTCCATAGGTTCAGTGAGAACATATGCAGATTGCACTAAGTGTTTATGGAGTTGGCCAAGGGTTTAAAGGTGAATTTATCCACCATTGCTAATTTTAATGTCCTTTTCTGTTGTTGTGATGAGGTTGACCACATCCAATGACTATAGTTGTTAGTGGTGTTTGACACTCTTATTTAATCTTTTACTCATTTACTTTGTTCTAGACATCAGTTTATGGAGTAGCAACACAAAGAGGCATCCATCACAACTGTATGATCTTGAAGAAGAAAATCTTTGGTTGATATCCACTCTTAGTGCGAACTTTAGATATGATCATTTGTAATGTTCCCTTTCAAATAACATAAGTTTGGTAACATTATTAGTCCATTCCTATTTTCTTGTGGACTAATAATTAAAACTAGGGAAAATATTTTATTTAATATTTTATTGTATTTCCCATAAATTTAAGAAGTTATATCAAGTATTGGGAGCAATAAAATATTGAATACTGAATATTAATACACAAGTGGGGTGTGGATATTGTTATGTTAGGATTAAGGTTCCATCAGCCTTTTAAAACCTATGTAATTTATTACTCTTATTATTGTTTGTAAATCACCCATAAGGGATGAAAGGTTTCACCAAGTAGAGATCTTGTTTCAGTCGCATGTTTGGTCCCGACACCTGACAAATGTTGCTTATGAAGAACATTTCATTCTGGGAGGGGTACAGGGGGATACCCCCTATAGGGTCCAGGGGATGACCCCCAGTTGGGGTCCGAAGGTTGCATGCCTCGGTCAGGGTTCGGGGGCAGCGCCCCTGAAAGCCACAGTATATATATATATATATATTCATTGTAAATTTGGACCATTCATCATTAGGTCACAGATTTGACAGTAGAGGTTATGTTGGCTTTTCTTGCCCTAGAAGGCAATCTCTTTATGAGGATATTGTATTATGGCTATGAAAGAGTAGAGTAGAAAGTTGAGATTAGAAAAATAGGCATTGTTGGATTGACGACTATAGAGGAGATTGATAGTGTTGTATTGTAAACTCTATTGAAGTTAATACATACTGGTGCATCTCTTCTTGTGTGGAGTTTTTTCCCGAAAGGGTTTCTCCATGTAAACACTATGTTAAATGTGCTTGATCTTCTGTTCCATTATTTCTTTGTGTTGATTTCATACTATCTCCATTCTAGTTATGCAGAGTTAAATATTTATATTATAGTTGTAATCAGATTTTCATTGATAGTTGTTTACCTTCATTTCTAACATGTTGAGGGGTCATTTGTAACAACCATTTATTTTCCTACCCAAGAATGCATTTTGATTTTGGGCACACATTTTGGATTTGGTAATTATAAATAGATTTTCTTATCTTGTAGCGGTTTCTTTATGCCATTTTAACTTTTCATTTTATTGTTGAGCACTTGTGTTCTACAATTTCTTCTATGGATGAAAACCCATAGAGGAAAGTGACATGTGGATGAAAACCCATTGGTTGTTAGGATCAGAGAATGAAAAACTTTGGGTTTTTGAGGGCATTCTCATCCAAGGAGTGCATTGGAGCTTTAAAGATTGAGAAGATTTAACTAGTTTTAGTGCTTGTGGTGTTTTGGAGGTTTTGGGTTGTCATGGTGGATTATGGTGTGTTGTTAGATGTTGAATTGCTATTGTAATAGGTATTGTTTCTATTATTATTCTATTAATTTTATTTATCTACATAAGCTCCAGGTGTTGAAGATCTCGTATTTATATTTGGCGCAGATTTTGTTGGCAGTGTTGTGTTATTGCTGGAATAGTAGGGTTTTTTGAAGACACGGTTTCATTTCTTATTGTTGATGTTGGTGTTGCTGTACATTTTCTATTATAGAAGAATTTTTTATGACTTTACATTAGTTTATATCAATAGGAGAAGTCCTAGTAATTACTATGCAAAACTATGTGAATTTGGGAACAATATCATGAAGTAATTATTAGATTTTTTGTGGGTATTTCATGACATGTTTAAAACTAATTTCATGAGGGTTTGTGCATCATTTTTTCTTTAGGTTTTCTATGGCTTAAGTTATTTAAATTAATTTTGAAAAATTATTCCATTTGGGATATTACAGTGGTATCGAAGTTATGATCTTGCCAGACTGAAGGGTACATTGAATTATTAATCATGGAAGGATTCTTGAGATTTTGAAAAGATGAGAAAAATAAAGATTTCATCTGAGATAATTTGAGGGAAATAAAAAGGATCCAAGATGAAATGGAAAATTCACTTCAAAGGATGTTGGATAGCATGCAAAATTCATTTCCAGCTAAAACATCTCAAAAAGAAGAAGATATGCCAGAATTGAAAGAAGTTGTTAAGGAGAAGAAATCAAGGAAAATTTTCCTAAATGATAAAATTTCTCCTATCATAAGAAAAGAGGATGATACCAGAAATGAACTTAGAAGAAAGAAACTTTGTTTCTCTTATAAGGAACCTTGGGAGCAAAGTCATAGATATGAGAGAAAACAAAAGGTGAAGCTAGGAAAAGAATCGAAGGAGCTAGAAGGGGAATAATGGAACCAGAAAGGGTGATGGATACACCTGAGCTACAACTTCAAGATGAAGTAGAAGGAGAACATGAGCTTAAGAAAGAAGAAAAATCATATTTGAAGGAAGTGGCTAAGGAATAAATCAAGAAGAAAGGACAGCAAAAGAAACCTGATGTACGAGCATCTGGGTCCACATGTGATCTTACATGAACCAAAAATATTTTCAAGGTTTTTTGTTTATTTTTGTTGTGCTTGTATTATTTGGTGTTAGTTTTGGTCTTTTTCTTCAGAAGGATTTTTCAGGTGAACATTGGTCAAGTAAGGGTTTCATATGAAGAAGAGCTTTATGGGTTTACTAGTTCAAATTTGGTGCAGTTTGGTTAACAAATGGTAAAGTTATCATATATTGGCTAATTCCAAGGTTAGCGAACTTCCTAGTTTACCGATAGCTTTTACTAATGACAAGCCAGTGTAATTCCTTCTTTGTTTATGGTAATTTTGGAAGTTTGAAAACTTTATCTCCCACTATAAAGCATTCTTTCAGTGTCAGTCGAAACTCAAGTTCACAAACTCTTTAGTTCATCGATTCCTTAGTTCGCCGACAGATAAGATCGTTGATAAAGACGTCGAAGGAAAAAGAGTTCACAAAGTTTTTCGATGGAAAAGTTCACCGATTCCTTAATTTGCTATTCGACTAATTCATCGATCGACTAGTTCACTGATTGGTTGGTTCATCGATTTCTATGTTCATCGACAGAGTTGATCACCAGGAAGAGTTTGTTTTCTTTCATTTTTCAGCCAAGGCTCAGGTTTGTGAATGCCGTAGTTCATTGCTAGCTTAGTTCGCTAATAGGTGATATTGCCGACAAAAAAGAAGTTGTTAATACATGGTTTGTGAAGTCCTATTGTCACCAAAAATGGATTACAAGGTTCATGGAATACAAGATTCACTGAAATAAGGATTTAAGGAAAGCAGATAAATGTGTTAAGTGGTGTTTCAACACTATTACTAGTTTCCATCAACAACTATATCACCCTTTGAAAGAATCCCACATCTGCAATGCACTTCCAGTGCATGAATAATATGAATTGACGAGGAATGTAATTTCTAGTTTAGATGCCAATAATTCAGTTATGGAACTGAATAGTTGGGCACCTCTAGCAACCAATTGACGAGGAATGTAATTTGTACTCATATTGTAATTGTATTTTGGTTATAATACGAAAAGAATGAATAAGTTTTTTGGGTTTTATACCAAATCTAGTTTTCTCATAATTGAGGGTATGATCTTGGTCTCATCTCTTATAGTGTTGGGGTCTTTCACTCAACAACCTGAGTGAAAAAAAATGTAAAAGTGAATGGGTTCATGGTGTCTCTTCAAGAAGTTTTTTTAGGTTTGTATATCAAATCTAGTTATCTAATATTTGGGGCCATGATCTCAGTCTCATCCCTTATAGTGTTGGGGCCTTTCACTCAACAAGACTTGATCCTTAGTGGGCTCATTTAAAACCATTCAACTTCACCAATAGACCAAAGGCCCATTGACAATCAAGAAGTTTGAAAATTGTTATGTCCTAACTTTTCACTTATATATTAGTTAAAAAGAAAAATAATGTTTTTTTTCTCTAAAATTAGGTTAATTGAATTAATACAAGTAGAAGAGCACAACCTATTTAGATTAATTAAATTTAATTGACAGTTGGTAAATTGATATTAGTTCTTTCACCAAATCGAAGTGTGTTAGTAGTGATGGCCCTATGGAATGACTACCTAGTAATTTATGTGGATGATTAGAACAAATGCATTGAATGTCTTTAAATACTAGCACATAACATCAAATAGTAGTAACAATGTGTTTAGTTGGCTCAGGGTAGAAGGGTAAAATGGGCCAATCAACCAATTTTGAATTTTAATTTTTAAATTGGCAAGGGACAAGTTCATGGCTCTGATGTTGCCTCTACATTTTTGAACTTATTTTTGAATGGAGTAATAACTAAATCTAAGTGGTAAATAACTCAATAGAGGTACATGCATAGATAAATGTGATAAATAAATTGATAAGGTGAATGTGGAGGGGTGTGTGTATAAATAGATAGGGCAGTGCTAAATACATAGGAATATACATATGTGTAAGATAAACCAATTAAATAACCACACAATAATTAAATGGAAGGAAAACAAACAAATGTAAATTTAAATTTTGAATTTTAAATGCTTAGATGTTATTTTGACAAATACATATCTAACTTAAAATATAAAAATAAACAAATTTATAAATAAAACCAATTTTGAAAAATAAATATAAAATGAAAATATATAAAACTTGAATTATCTACTCTCTTAGATAAGATCATATCACATATATACTTATTTTTAAATTAAAACTAAAACTGAGCAAAATAAATAACAAAATGTACCTTTTTTTCCATTTAAAAAATAAATAAAATTACATTCATAAAAGAGAGCCTAATATCTACACAAATCAGGGCCTAAACTTGACAGTTGTATAGCTGTATTTAGGCAATTTTGCTGTAAAATACAATCGAAAATTTAAAAAGACAATCATATGCAAGGAGAGATTTTGGACAAACTGTCAAAGTTTATATAGGACTATGTTATATATATATTTAGATTTTATATAATTTACTTATACTGAGGTATGCCATAATATTTTAAAAGGGCCATTGAATAGATAACTGTCATAAAAAAATTGCTCAAATTTAAACCCTGAGATTCACCAATTATTAAACTTCTTTAACTAAAATCAACGTTTGATTTTAGTTCCCAAAATTAAAAAGCTTCAGTGATTCCATGAAAAAATCAACTATCAGTTCATACCATTGACATTGACACTTCAATTTTTTAAAAGAAATATTGCTTTTTTCGTAGAAAGTTTTTCTTGACGAATTTGCTACTTTATAACGGAACTTAGATGATATTTTCAAAAAGCCAACAGGACAGGAACAGTCTACGAATTGCCGTGTACATCTAGGTATTCTTGTTTCGTTTTATTTAAGAAATTTAGACAACAATTCCGTGGACTGTTCTTGTAACGAGTTCGATAGTCCATAAAACGTATCGTAGACGGTTCCTGTTCCCATAATTTCCAAACTTTTCCTACAACAATTTCCTACTCTGTTTCTTTTCGAAGGCTTTCATTGAATCCAGTTCTAAATAGGTTTTTAGATGATTTCGAAAACTGTGTGATTTCATTAGAAGCCTTTACGAGCTATTCTTAAGTTAATTTTGCTCAATAAAAATTGGATAAATATTTACCACTTTTTAATGTGAATGAAGTGTAAAATTATTATTAAATGCTTAACCACTAAAATGAATGATATTTAAGTAGAGGCCCGTAGATATAAATTCGCCTACCCGTCTGTTTATTTATTGACAGGGAAGAGGTTAATGAGAGTTTGGCTGCAAAGGGTTGTGAGCCAGTCTTCAAATAATTTCTGTGAGAAAATTGAGAATGTTGATAGACATACGTGTTCCAAGCCATGGCCACAGGCTTGTGGCCGTTCATCTGAATACTGGATACATATGCGACGGTTACAAAGAGAAAGGCACAGGTTGGCGATACAGATGCAGTGCCTGTGACTACGACATGCACACTTTCTGTGCAAAGGCTGATCCTTCCATTCCCCATCCATTACGTGCTGGACATATGCAATTGCTGTCAAGCCCTGTTAAGATATATGCATGTAAAAATACACATACGTGTTCCAAGCCCTGTTACCGAGTTTGATACCTGGTCCAATGATTCCTTTAAATCAACGCTAAATATGTTTGGACAATATGGAAGAAGTCGGTGCGATCTCATTCGAATCTTTGATGGTGAAATTACGTGCCTGGTTCCACTGATAATATTGTAATTGCAGGCCCTACATAAACTCACTCACGGAAAAAGTTTAACAAGTGTTTAGTTTAATTAAAGACATCAAATTTCCACAGTCCAATTAAAGACATCAAAGACATCAGATTTCTATCGTCCATGATATTGTTCAATCATATTTCTAGTTTTAATTGTGTATGAATTTATTAGCATCAATGGATCACATTCTATGATCCATCATCAAAATATAGAGAGATGTAAGAAAAAATGATGAATTGAATACCAAATAAGATTAAATAGAAGGATTTAGCTACATAGCCTTGTGTACAAGACTTCAAATCATTTGTGTGACAAAATTAAGAATGTTGACAGATATACGTGTTCGATGCCACCACGACAGGCTTATGGCCGTTGATTAGTGAACCAGATACATATGAGACGGGTTCAAAGAGAAAAGCACAAGATGGTGATACATATGCAATGCATGTAACTACAATGAGCACAATTTATGTGCCATGGCTTCTCCTTGCATTCCCCTTCCATTATGCACTGCAAATATATAATTGCTATCAAGCCCTCTTGGTAGAGATAGCCCATGCTGCTCCACTTGCAATGAATATATGCTGGGAGTGAGGAATTGTTGGAGGACTATTCTTAAATATCATCCACTTCAATAGTGATAGGTCAATTTTTTAGTAGGACAAATATTTACCACTTTTTGTTGTGAATGAGGTGCAAAATTACTATTAATTATTTGACCATTGAAGTGAATGATATCTAAGTAGAGTGTTGCTATAGTGGAAGTGGTGGCATTCTACATCCTATCGTGTGCAACTTCCAAAAACCTAAAAAAACTCCTCCAATACTTTGTCTCTCCAAAACTTGTCATGGGACCCCTCTAAGTGGTGTAGTCAAAGAAACTAAGGATGGGCTTACATATCCACAAAGAACAATATCCATGTTAATTGTCCTATAGAAGCATTGGAAATGGAAGCTTCCCAGGATTTTTAAACACATCAGTTGTTTATGAAAGGCGATTACCTAATGCTCCACTCTACTTAGCAATAGTACTCACCACTTCAAATCATCAACACTCAAAAACAACATCGACCAATTCAAGAACTCTATAGAGGCAACCTAGGTGTAAAACTAGTCATGGCACCATTAGGGCCATTTTTGAAACCACCAAGTTTCTTTTCAAAGTCATCTATGCACTCATTTTTGGAGATCCCTCCTCTCTCATGGCAGAACTTGTGACCTTTATTTCCTATAACTAGTGGTTTCTATTCCATGTGCTTACAAATTTACTAGGGGTGTGATACAAGACCATCCCTAGTTTATTGGTTATCTTGTATCAATCAAAAATGTTATTTTTCATAGTTAATCTATTTTTTACATTTTTTATTATACAATTTTATTTAGATTTTAGATTTGCTTCTAAAATTTGTCATCCCCTTGTAATGGGTGTGGTCAAAGAAACTAGGGATGGACTTACGTCTCCACAAACTACAACATCCACATTTGTTGTCTCATCTAGAAGCCTTGGGAATGCAAGCCTCCCAAGTTTTCAACTCATCGGTTGTTTCCAATAGGTGAGCATTGAATGCTCCACTCTAGTTGATAGCAAGTACCAAGCACTTCAAATCATCAATACATAACAGCAACACTAACTAGAGAAAGAACTTTGTAGATGTGCTGAAGCACAAAACTAGTCATGGCATCATTAGGGCCATTTGCAGAACCACCAAGTTATTTTTCAAAGTCATCTATGCACTCTTGTTTAGAAATCCCTCATTTCCTATGTGGTATTTTACAATCTTAATTTCTAAAAGGTATCTATTTTTACAAGTCCATCTACCCCTACCTGCTATTATTCTACTTAGTGAATGTAAGAGCTTTTTTAAATTAACATTTGACTAACTAAAGAATGATCTACCAAAAAGATAAAGCTATGGAATCTATCTATTCTCAAGCCTTGGAAAATACTGCCTCTCTTTCATGGAAATGCCTGAAATTTTGTGTTAGATCTCTACTTTATTAGAGGGCAAGTTCACAAGCTTCCGATAAATTCACAACCATGCATCTATACCTATGCTTAGGATTTGTCTTTAAAATTTGTAGGGTTTTGTCTTCCAAGTTTCTCTAGTCCACAATATTTTTCTCTACCTTTTTCCAATAGTTGTCTCTAGTGTTATTGATGAAGACCATTGTTAGGTTGTCACACAATCAAGCTACCATGCCACTATGCCTTGATCAACTCCTTGAAATTGAACGATATCAAAAATAGAAAGCAAGTTCCTCAGATGCAAAATAGGTCTACTCATTTTATTGCACCTTGGTGTGGCACTATTGATTCCTCTCTAGAATGATTGTCTTGTAATTTATGTGGATGATAAGAATGAATTCATTGATGTCTTTAAATAGTAACACATCATCAAATCATGCCAGAACATTGTTTAGTTAGCTCAAGGTTGAAGGATACATGGGGCTAGTTGGCTAATTTTGAAATATGAAATTTAAATTTGTGAGGGACAAGATCATGACTCCAAGGTCACCCCTATGTCAACAAACTTATCCTCAAATTGAATAATACCTAAATTCAAGTAGCAAATGTCTAAATGGAAGTAGGTGCATAGATAAGTGTGATAAATAGAAAAATAAGTTAAATGCATAGGAGTTGTGTATAAATGGATAGGGTAGGGTTATTTATGTAAAGGATATTTATATATGTAAATTATAAAGAGTCTAGATGAATGAGCCCAACTTCAAATAATGTTATGTACATGTGTATTAAGGAATTACTTCACAATTGTTAGGAAAGGTGTCTCAACCTTGCATTTAATGTTAAGAATACAAAAAAATGCAATTTTCAAGCTATAAAATAGAAAAATAATTTATAAGCTATGAAGGTTGTTTTTAACCAAAATAAATATTTCAGATCTTGATGACCAACATATAAATCTCTTCATGCTCTACAATTTTAAAAAAGGGAAGATTCAAAAGTTATGGCCTCCTAAAATATAAAAATAATTTATAAATGAAACCAATTCTTAAAAATAAATATAAGATAAGAATATACAAAACTCAAATTATATGCTTACTCTTAATTAAAATCATACCAATTATATATTTATAATTAAATTTTAAAAAATAACCTAAACAAAATAAATAAATAATAATAAAAAAATATTTTTTTATCATTAATAAATAAATAAAATTACATTTATAAATAATACTTATAAATGGTAAATTTATGCTAAAATATCTAAGTTGAAGTGTGTTTTGAAAATATCTACACCAATAATCAAACTTCTTTTTAAGAAAAATCAACTTTTATGTTCCCAAAATTTGAAAACAAACAAGGGCTGTGCTGATGCAAGCGCCGAAAGTAAAAAAATATTATATTTAAAAACAGGAAAAATTAAATAGAAGTTTGTTTAATGACTAATTGGAGGACTTGGGAACTATTAAATATTTTTTTTATGTTGATTTAGCTCTTGCAAATCAGATCTGGCTCTACAATTACACTAATTGCTATTTTTTTTTGCTTATAAATAAAACATAAAATTATGTGTTTTTTTATAGGTAAGACAAAACAGAGCACCCAAAAAATAATTGTAGGTGCTATCACCTTCTTCGTGCAAAGACAATCAGTTCAAATCAGGTATATTGTCAACAACAAAATCAATGCGGAAGAAGATTTTTATATTTCTATGCATTGCATAGCAGAGGACCTTAAAATTATTTATTTAATAAAGTAAAGAAAACTCATAATGAACACCATGTGCTCGATGATGGTTCACTTATGTGATCAGGAATGTGAATACAAATAAGTCTGTCATTGTTTTATCCATAAAACCTATTTATCATATTACTGATCTACTACATCTACTACATAAATGTGGAATTGGAAAATGTGGTTATGCAACACAGAACAAAATATAATAGCAAATGGCATATACAAAAAAAATATAACTAATGTAGTGCTCATCATATCATATAACAACACAAAAGAATACATAAAATGGAATGTCTTATTGACTGAGATAATCACAATGTACATGGTCTTGAATATGTAAGTCTGAATGTCATCAAATAGAAAAACATTTTCAGTTTCTAAAATTCAATGGATCATTCGGTCAAGCTCATTCAAGTGCAAAATACCAAGCCATTACTTGTGTCATGGTATCCATGCCTATGCCTAGATGCCTAAGATATTAGCAAGGTATGCACTTGACAATTGAACATTTAGTGATCCCCTAAATATGTAGTTATAAGGACAACCTTTTGATAGAGAGAAAAACATACTCTAGTCATTTTCAAGATCAAAAACACTGCAAAAGCTGCTCCAAACACAATTTCCAAGAAGTCTGCCTACAGGAATAATCAAATCCTTGTCAGTAATATATATACACACAGTCACACAAGTAACAATCACATACAGCCTGCAGGAATCATCAAATCCTTGTCAGTAATATATAATCATCAAATCCTTGTCAGTAATATATATACATAGTCACACAACTAACAAACACCTACAACTAAAAGAAACTTACTCTTTAAAGATTTTTAGTAAATCATACTTCAAAACATTAAAAAAGAAATGGAGTGTAATTAAAAATCACATCAAAGAGAAGAGCTGGAAAAAAAGATCATGACAGCCAACAAATGGTAATAGTTTTGAAGAAGTATCTGCTGAGTCTTACTGTCCTTTGAAATATTGTAAAAGCACAGAACATACACACAAATAACAACCAACCAGTATATGCAGACTGCTAATCTTTCCATTGGCTTCTCCAATATAAAATCAATAACCCTACCAAATGTAGCATGGAAATTCAAAAATAAGATAATAAAGCATCTTTCATATTAAGCACCTCAAAGTAAAGGGAAGCAAGGTTTCATGTAAGATCAACATACTTGTACAAAGTAATAGAGATATCTATTTGCTGAAAATAGTATTGCTTGAGAACCCACAAATTAATTTCTCTCCAAATTGGTCACAATACCCATAACTTCATAATTAGCATCTAATAAAATAGTGAGTAATAAGATGACGAGCACTAGTTTACTGAGAGAAAACAACTGTCCATATTTACTAGAAATGGAGAAGAATCATACAAGCATTAGAGAAAATGGTCAATTAGAGGGAAACAATGGATCCAAATATTACGGTCTGCTATTTTATGACTTGTCAATCAATTTACCTATACTCAACCACTGTAGGACTTGGAAGGACCTTAGAGAAGAACTTAAGAATAAATTTGGGTATATGAGAGATGATGCTCAGATTATATATAAGATTTACAATTTGCAACAACAATGAGGAAAAATAATATGTTTATACAACACGGGGTCAAAGTCAGTTTTATGGAAGTTGAAGGTTTGGCTTGGACATGCTAGATGATTTTTGAAATGCATCTTGCCAATGACCTAAATCACTACTTATAAAGAAGCAGTCAACAAAGTTGTTGTGAACATAACATAGCATAGCATCAAGAATATTGCCTAAATAATCAACAAATTAACTATTACCTTCTTATGAATATTGTTTGCTCTTAGTATTGAAGATATTCCAATCTTGTACAGCTTTAGAAAGTTAGATAGGTTGGGTGTGTGCACCAGCATCCAAAGTTGAAAGAATTGATAATGAGTTTTGTTCCATATCAATAATTTAAATGTTAAAGAAGTGATATAGCCCCTTTATAATCTAGAAAGTGTGAATTGTGCAAATTGCACAAGGGCAATTGAGGACCAAACTCATGGATGTAGTTTCTGTGACATTGTCATCAATTGTACATCAATATTAAGCAATGTTACCTTAGCCTTTTAAAAGAGGGAATTCATAAAATTGTCTATTGAAAGTTGAAACAAGGATGGTTGAAAGCAAATATTGTACATAAAATTGTTCTATAGTTGCTTAAAATCCAATCTCTAATTCAGCAATATCTCTCGCAATTGTCTCCCTGTCTTGGACATCTTTCAGTGGATGAACTTCATTTTGGATATCTAGTTCTGAGATCAAAGATTGGTGATAAAGTCACAAAGCAACAGTCAAAATGAAAGATGCACAAAAGGAAGAATTTTGAGGCAATTTATCTACTAGACATAAATCCATCCAATCTGGTAGTTGTCAAAACCTACCCCAATACACGTGATGCAACTAAGGATAAGCTTCAAGCAACAATAGCTACAACAACCAACATTGCTTTCTTATGGGTACAAGTATTCCATAACTCCCAACAATGAAGCAAGAAGTAATCCCCTGACATCCGTAGATTGAATCTATATCAAAGGATGAAACCTGGTTTAAAAATAGACCAGTGAGCAAAACATTACATATAGAAAAAGAGTATTCCATATCCATGCACTTGGGTAGAGTGGGCAGAGTAGAGTTTAGGGATGATGAAGAAAACAAAGAACCCTGCATAAGAAGACATTGCCAACGTCAATCACAAGGAAGGCAGCAATATCAATTTAAGGCATAAAAGTACACATTTTCTAAATCCAAGCATTGGGAATTTAATCTATTATAGAAATTCATATTTGTATGCCAATTCCCATTTATATTTTTATTTGATACATTTGATTCTTCATAGAGTTTATTTCTATACGTTGTCATTAGTATTCATTTATTTTCTGGGCATAAGCCAAAATGGTCTTGTCTGCTACAATGAAATAAGTTGCTCCACTGACTGCATCCACATAAATAAACACATATTATTTACACCTGCAGATTTCCATCATCTCATTTACACCTGCAGATTTCCATCATCTCTCTGGGTTACATTAGATTTGTCTGCAAATTTTACAGGGCCTAAATTTCTTCCCCTTGTAGATGTGCATACAACTTTAGGTGCTAATGGAGGTAGAGCTGATTTAGAGCTCCTGGGTAGAGGCAGTGGTGTCTTAGGATTAGCTTTAGGTGGTACTGCAGGTGAGTTTTTCCCAATCGTAGAGGCAGAGGAGGGGGAAGATCTCCTTAAGAAATTCAAGGGAGTCAACACTTTTGCCTGATGAGAAGGGAGATTTTCATCAGTGTTTGCGACTAACTAGGTAAGCATGTATGCAAAATGTGTAAGCATAGACAAGGCACGTGAACTATTTTATGAAATGCCATGCATGACCTACACAATACGTGTCCTGGCTGCTAAAAACTAGTTGAGAACCCTAATTTTTATTTAGCATATTTAAGCAAATTAGAAAATCAATTACCAATGGGTTAAAATAACTGCTGACGAATCAAAAAATTAGGTTTTTAGAATTTCTGCAATACAAAAATCGTTGAAAAACAAAACATTAGAAAACGTAAAAAAATTTCCCTCTGCACGAAGTTCAAGACGGTCTCCAAAAATAAAACCATAGGCAAAAGATTAATTTTTTCCATTGCACATATTCGGAGGCCCAACTAATAGGTGCAAGTGAAAACAACAGTTACCCTGCCTATGGCAAGGACTAATAAGCTCAGTGATACCATGAAAAAATCAACTATCCCTTCATACCATTGACATTGACACTTCAATTTTTTTAAAGAAATATTGCTTATAGTGAAGCTTTTGTAAGTAGCACAACGATATCTTTGGAAGTTTTTCTTGATGAGTTTGGTAATTCATAACGGAACTTAGATGATATTTAAAACTAGCCATGAACGCCTGAGTATTCTTGTTCATTCACTACAGGAACAGTCTACGAATTTGCTAAGCGAGTTCTATTATTTAGTTTTATTTAGGAAATTTAAACAATTTCACGAACTATTTTTGTAACCACATTCGATAGTCCATAAAACTTATCGTAGACTGTTCCCGTTCCAACAATTTCCAAACTTTTGCTATGAAATTTCCTAGATTATTTCTGTTCCAATCCTTTCTTTGAATCCAGCTCTAAATAGTTATAGATGATTTGGAAGAAGCCTGTGCGATCGCATTCGAAGCTTTTGTCGTGAAATTACATGTTCGGTGCCAAATTACATGTCCGGTGCCACGCATATAATGAGTCATATATAAACTCACCCACCCATCTGTTTATTGGCGGGGGAAAGGATAATGAGACTTGTGTGCAAGTCTTCAAATCATTTCTGTGAGAGAATTGAGAATGTTGATTGAAATACGCGCTCGAAGCCACGGCCAGAGGCTTGCGGCCGTTGATCTGAATACTCGATACATATGCGACGGGTGAGAAAGGCACAGGATGGCGATACAGATGTGATGCCTGAGACTACGACATGCACACTTTCTGTGCAAAGGTCGCTTCTTCCATTCCCCATCCATTACGTGCCGGACATATGCAATTGCTGTCAAGCCCTGTTGACAGAGACAGTCTGTGGTGCTCGGCTTGTGAGAAATCTTATTTGGACAACATACAAAAGAGAGGATTCCAAGGACCATCCAAATGTGGTCTCTCTGGGGTTAAGGATGAGTGTGCGGCTCGTCTTTTCTTCTAGTGCTCCTTTACAGGTCTTTGGAGGCAGTGGTGGTACATTTGGAATCAACCTATTGTTCATGTGACTTCCTTGGCAGATTTTTTAACTAGCTTGGGGTGACCTCTTGCTTTGACATCCTTCCTTTTGGTAGCCTAAGATATTGTCCTGTTTTTATTCTCTAGCAAATTTGGTTGGAGAGAAATCATAGGATCTTCTTGAAGAATTTAGCAAGAAAAAAGAGATGAAAACAAGCATAGTAATGTTGCAAATAACACAACAATGAAATGCATGAAGTCCACCATCATAAGTTGGAGAAGACAAGTACATATATAGGTGAGGAGAGGTAGTTATTAGTTAAGGAAAAGAATCCTATAAACTAGTGTGAGTGGCTAGTTTAGTGGAAACTTTGATGACCCCTCTCCTAACTACCTAACAACCTTGATGTTGAACCTCAATGAAACATGTGTCAAGGTTATATAAAGGCACACCTAAGTAGGCTTATGCCTAAGTGTATAAAATATATGAAATATATATACACTAACACCCCCCTTAAGCATAGCTTAGGTGGGCACAAATGAAATGGGTTCCAGGACTACAAATCTTGGTGAGGTACCCATGCAAATATGAAATTGGGTCCCAACAACTAGACCTGATGAGGTATCCAAGTACAATGCAATCTTTCATAAATAGAGAAAGGTAGAAAACACATTGGGAAAAAACTACCCTCCAAAACGGAGAAAAGGTGCATGAAAATTATACAAGTGAATAAGTACTACTTCTTTCACTACGTACAATATATGATTCTCCCCATAAGAGAGAAAGTGATAGAAGGTCCATGAGACCGCCCCCATAATACATGTCCTACTGCAATGAGGCTAGATAGTCGACAAAGGATGCAAATGTAGATCCAAGAACGTCGAACAATGTTCCTTCCCTTGGGAAGAAATGAAACCACCTGAAGCTGTAGGATATCTTCCCATGCGAGAAGATGTGTATATTATCTTGAATCATTCTAAAGCTTATCCATGGATGATGGTGCCCATTGTGATGTCTTCGAAGAATGCTTAGATGTCCCCATGTCAATGCCGAAGGATGCCATAATCAAATCAGGTGCATGCCTTTAGAATAGATGAGGATGATGATGATCCAGAATCATGTGTAGACTGATGTAGAGCATGAATATCCAAAGAGGATAATGGAGATACAGTTTCTTCAAAAATGTCATCAAAGAGAACACTAATGTTCTCAATGTGTGCTTCTATGTCAGCAATGCATGACTCTACAAATAGACAAGTGATGTTAGATAGAAATCTGTCCCAATCAACAATGCTAGGAAGACTGATTGCCTATTGCAAAGAAGCACTGGAATTTTTCAAAGAAGCAACTATGGAATTTGATGAAGCAACAGTAGGAGGTGGCAGAATTCTAACAATGCATGAGGTGTAGAGAGAGGAGATGCAAGTGGGCATTCGAAGCTTTTGTCGTGAAATTACATGTCCGGTGCCAAATTACATGTCCGGTGCCACGCATATAATGAGTCATATATAAACTCACCCACCCATCTGTTTAGTGGCGGGGGAAAGGATAATGAGACTTGTGTGCAAGTCTTCAAATCATTTCTGTGAGAGAATTGAGAATGTTGATTGAAATACGCGCTCGAATCCACGGCCAGAGGCTTGCGGCCATTGATCTGAATACTCGATACATATGCGACGGGTGAGAAAGGCATAGGATGGCGATACAGATGTGATGCCTGAGACTACGACATGCACACTTTTTGTGCAAAGGTCGCTTCTTCCATTCCCCATCCATTATGTGCCAGACATATGCAATTGCTGTCAAGCCCTGTTGACAGAGACAGTCTGTGGTGCTCGGCTTGTGAGAAATCTTATTTGGACAACATACAAAGGAGAGGATTCCAAGGACCATCCAAATGTGGTCTCTCTGGGGTTAAGGAGGAGTGTGCGGCTTGTCTTTTCTTCTAGTGCTCCTTTACAGGTCTTTGGAGGTAGTGGTGGTACATTTGGAATTAACCTATTGTTCATGTGACTTCCTTGGCAGATTTTTTAACTAGCTTGGGGTGACCTCTTGCTTTGACATCCTTCCTTTTGGTAGCCTAAGATATTGTCCTATTTTTATTCTCTAGCAAATTTGGTTGGAGAGAAATCATAGGATCTTCTTGAAGAATTTAGCAAGAAAAAGTGATGAAAACAAGCATAGTAATGTTGCAAATAAAACAACAATGAAATGCATGAAGTCCACCATCATAAGTTGGAGAAGACAAGTACATGTATAGGTGAGGAGAGGTAGTTATTAGTTAAGGAAAAGAATCCTATAAACTAGTGTGAGTGGCTAGTTTAGTGGAAACTTTGATGACCCCTCTCCTAACTACCTAACAACCTTGATGTTGAACCTCAATGAAACATGTGTCAAGGTTATATAAAGGCACACCTAAGTAGGCTTATGCCTAAGTGTATAAAATATATGAAATATATATACACTAACACCCTCCTTAAGCATAGCTTAGGTGGGCACAAATGAAATGGGTTCCAGGACTACAAATCTTGGTGAGGTACCCATGCAAATATGAAATTGGGTCCCAACAACTAGACTTGATGAGGTATCCAAGTACAATGCAATCTTTCATAAATAGAGAAAGGTAGAAAACACATTGGGAAAAAACTACCCTCCAAAACGGAGAAAAGGTGGATGAAAATTATACAAGTGAATAAGTACTACTTCTTTCACTACGTACAATATATGATTCTCCCCATAAGAGAGAAAGTGATAGAAGGTCCATGAGACTGCCCCCATAATACATGTCCTACTGCAATGAGGCTAGATAGTCGACAAAGGATGCAAATGTAGATCCAAGAACGTCGAACAATGTTCCTTCCCTTGGGAAGAAATGAAACCACCTGAAGCTGTAGGATATCTTCCCATGCGAGAAGATGTGTATATTATCTTGAATCATTCTAAAGCTTATCCATGGATGATGGTGCCCATTGTGATGTCTTCGAAGAATGCTCAGATGTCCCCATGTCAATGCCGAAGGATGCCATAATCAAATCAGGTGCATGCCTTTAGAATAGATGAGGATGATGATGATCCAGAATCATGTGTAGACTGATGTAGAGCATGAATATCCAAAGAGGATAATGGAGATACACTTTCTTCAAAAATGTCATCAAAGAGAACACTAATGTTCTCAATGTGTGCTTCTATGTCAGCAATGCATGACTCTACAAATAGACAAGTGATGTTAGATAGAAATCTGTCCCAATCAACAATGCTAGGAAGACTGATTGCCTATTGCAAAGAAGCACTGGAATTTTTCAAAGAAGCAACTGTGGAATTTGATGAAGCAACAGTAGGAGGTGGCAGAATTCTAACAATGCATGAGGTGTAGAGAGAGGAGATGCAAGTGGGCATGTCTTTGTGTCATCAGTACAGTCAAGACTTTCCCAATACGCAAGTTCCTCTTCAGTATTATTATCATGTACAAAGGATCATCAACATCATCAAGGGAAAGAAGTATGTCTATAGTGGGATCATATGGGAATTTATTGGGGTCTTCATACATTTCCCATAGTTTGGTCTAAAGAGCTCTAGGGAAGTCGATGTGTGATAGACGAACTCACTGAGTGTGGTTCATAACACTTAAACGAATTAATCCTAAGACATGTGATTATTCTTATTTTCGCATACACCTTTCTACCAATATATACTTGGTTGAGGAATAAGTCCATACAAAAGTGGCAATAGGTGAATCCATCGGCAGTGCGCCAGGATACCATTGCACTAGGACTTGTAGTTTCTATTTTCCAAGGTAATGATAGATGAATGACTCATTATCCCCATTAGTTGACTTAGATATTTTACCCCCCTTTTGAACTTTATGTTAGTTTAATGATTACAAAATGCCTATGTATAACCCCACCAAAATAATACATGAAAGTGGCACTTTATAACTTAGTGCGTGGTTAATCCCCTTTGCATATTTTGTCCCCCCTAAATGTGGTACTTTATAAAGTTAGTGTGTATTACAATGCAAGTAGGTCTAATGCGTGGGAAATAAAAAATATTAACATTTGCAAAAGATGGTGCTCAGTTTCAAGCTACCGAGAAAAAGTTATTACAGAATCAATTTCCCACTAATGACCTATTTTAATACATTTGCACTGAAAAGCAAAAAAAATCCCATGGATGAGAAAAAGCCTAGTTGTCCAACACTCATTGGAGTTGGAAAAGATTGAAGAGTACAAAGGTTTTGATTGTGAGGGGGTAGTGGCCTCCTACCAACCCAGGCCTCACCTTCCGTCTTTGATAGGCGAAGATACAAGGGGTTTAAAAAACAAAATTCCTCATTAATTTTTCTCTTAATTTAAACTTTCCCCCTCCAAGATTTTGCATTTGTTCCCTTTATATTTTTAGATAAAAGAAATTTTTTCTTTTTTTTTTCAAACATTAAAAAGACGTAATTTTATATGCCTTCTGCAAAACAAAACAAATTATGGCAACCCAAAACAATTAGGCAAAAGTAGAGCCAAAGAAATGAACAGATCAAAAAGCCTGTAGCCAAAAACTAAAACAAGTGACCAAAATAGAGATGAAAATGCTCTAAAATGAGTTGAGTCTTCCTCCTACAATGAACGAACACAAATCATGGCCATTTGAGGATGCCAAGCCAAGTTCACATATATGAACATGCCTCCCATATTGCAATATGCAGTCGAATATGGCAGATTTGGTAGAGCTTCCACCTTTTGTGAGAGCAGATGGAGAAAGCATCAATCCATGTGCTTCTTATGCCTCTTTGCAAAGGATTTCAATAGGCCGTTTAGCCTTCTTGAACCCCCATGGCTTTGTTTCTAGTTGTGGCCTTTTGGTAGGTAGCTCCATGAGCCAAGAATTGGCATTTATTTGCATTCTTTCTATAGAAAACAAACAAAAAAGTAGAGGTTTCAATGTGAAAAAATTAGACACTTCCATACACCTCCAAACAGATCTGAAAACCACTTAGAATCTACAAAATAGCTATTAATCAAGCCTTCAAAACATAAAACACCCTCACTTTTTGGAGACACAAAACACTTTTCTCGAGATGGAGATGTCTCTTTGTAGATTTAAGATGCATCTCCAAAATGGTAAAGCTTAACCAGCCAGTGCGTTGCAAGCAACTGGGTGGTCGAGATTTGTATGGCACCCACCATTCGATAGAATCCAGTGTATGGCAGGTCACCAACTGGTTTGTCGACAAGAATCTAGTCGAAACATTAATTATATTTCTTTGATTGCTCCACTCATTGAAGAAGCCGTACAGTCGGTGAGTTACAACTCACCGGTTGTTTATCGTTGGCCCTCCAAAATAGGCCACAAGCCAATGAAGTTAGATCAGAAAACATGAACTAGATTTATAAAGGGAAATGAAAAAATAAGGGACTAGAGGCTGATGTCTGTTAAGGATTAAAAACAACAGCCACACACAGCCAAGATTTTAGAATGCACAGTAGAAACTCAAATCAAGCATGGAACAAGAACACAATCACAACATAGTGATTTACCCTGGGAAACCCTAAAATGGGAAAAAACTAGTAATGAAGATCTTCATATTAACCCTCAGCCCCAACCGGACTGAGCTTGGAGGCCTCAATCAACCACATATACAATAGAGTCACCAAGCCATTATATAAACTTTCATACATGCAAAACCATGGGCTCAAAACCAAGAGCTCCAAAACCATGGACCAATACAACTAGCACAAAACCATGTGTTAAAGAACACTAATGGTTAATTCACTAACTCTAACCCAAGAACTAGTTTAACCCAACAATCCACCCTTTAAACATGGTCTTGGGGTTAGCACCAAACCCCCCTTCCACAAGCACCAAGTGCAATGCCCTCTTTGTCACCGAGATCAACATCAAATCAGGAATCAACATGACTCTAAGTTCCCCTTACCACCTAGGACAACTCCTCTCTTACCAGGCCTTTCCATTCAAGGATTGAGCAAGCCATACCAGGTCTTACAGCCATCAGCCCAAATACATGTATTAAATTTTACATACAACTCCATTACAATCTTGTTCTTGCTACAACAAGCCTTGGCTGCGGGCACCTGCAGAACCTACATACAATGACTTTTACCACACAACATGCCTACAACAACAACCACAACCAATCTTGCACAGACCTGCTCATCCTTCTTCAGGGAGTGAGAGCGTCGAGGCACACACTCAAACCTTCTGTTTCAGCAAGACTACCAAATCAAAAAAATAAATGCTGCATTATCTCTACATGCTCTGATACCAATTGTTAAGGATTAAAAACAACACCCACACACATAGCCAAGATTTCACAATGCACAGCAGAAACTCAAATCAAGCATGGAACAAGAACACAATCACAACACAATGATTTACCCTGGAAAACCCCAAACTGGGAAAAAACTAGCAATGAAGATCTTCATATTAACCCTCAGCCCCAACCGGAATGAGCTTGGAGGTTTCAACCAGGCACACATATAATAGAGTCACCAAGCCATTATATAGACTTCCATACATGTAAAACCATGGGCTCAAAACCAAGAGCTCCAAAACCATGGACCAATACAACTAGCACAAAACCATGTGTTAAAGACCACTAATGGTTAATCCAAAAACTCTAACCCAAGAACTAGTTTAACCCAACAATGTCAAACCTCATGAGAGTGGCTATCTTGCAAAACAAAGAGCCAAAAATGCTTTCCAATGGTGCATGGGCCTGCTATTGTATGGGCCGCAGGGACCGTTCTGTTGGCTTTAAACTCCCTCCACCTGCCTAGTTTCACGCCTTTATTTGAAGGCTTAATTCGTCCTTTCTCAAATGGAGATGCCTCTCTTCAAGATACCTTGTGTAGTCTACAAATAATATTAGTGCCTCTAGTCGATTCCTCTTACTGAGAATTGACCTGAGTTGCATACAAGCCAAGTCACAAATATCTCCCAAACAATGACTAAAGGTATGATGCATTTGGGGCCATGGAAAGCCCAAATAGGTGCGTCAAACCACAATGACCACCAAAGGTAACCTCATAAAGAAAATGGGAGGATCCTTTAGCATGGCGCTTGCAATTGCTATGCACTACTTTTCCCTACCAGACATTTGCACTCCTCGTTCTCCAACCAGTACAAACATAGACGTTTCACTGGCCAAATCACCATAGGTTGTGTTTGAAGCTCCAAACGTTGAGAAGGAATTTGTCTTGTGATAAAGTCACACAAAAATGATGTTGTAAAGCTCCACTCTATAGCATGAGAACAACAAATGTCATGTAAAATGAAGGCTAGTGACCAGAAAAAGTGGCAGATTTACCTTTGCACGCCACAAATCAACCCTTTTTTGTAGGGAGTTGGTGCAATACAGGCCAAGGTGGGCATTTTATGTAGGTATTGACCATTATATAGGGTTGACAACCCTTGATAGAGGTCATGAAGCCTTTCTACAGGCTAATCGACCCTTTTAATAGGTTGTTCAACCTCTACTACGTAGGGCCCATGTTATCCTTGGTGGGGCCTCTTCTACACAAAACAAACTTCTCCTCCACATTGGATTTTCACACATCATACGTAAAATAGGGACATGGCCTATTCTATCTCTTATGAAAAAATGAAACTTATAGACTCGTGTCCATCTCATCCTACTTTTATACCCTAAAGAATTTAGCAAGAAGCAAGAGATGAAAAAGAAGCACAATAATGTTGCAAATAACAGAACAATGAAATGCATGAAGTCCACCATCATAAGTTGGAGAAGACAAGTACATATACAAGTGAGGAGAGCTAGTTATTAGTTGAGGAAAAGATTCCTACAAACTAGTGTGAGTGGCTAGATTAATGGGAAATTTGATGACTCCTTCTAACTGCTTAACAACCTTGACACCTCAATGAGAGATGTGTCAAGGTTGTATAGAGCACACCTAAGTAGGCTTATGCCTAAGTGTATAAAATATATGAAATATATATACACTAACACTTCCAAGGCTATCAAAGTCTCATTGGATATGTATGACAAAAGATTCTTGACTTAGTTAAAGAAACTTTGTTAGGTAGGTGATTTATGGATGAGGTCCTAGCTCCCTCAGATATTATGATTTTTAGGCATTTAGACTTGGGTCATTTGCTTGGCTCTACCAATCCTAGTTCTAGGATCAACTCTTTTAAAAGGGTGAATAGAGCTGGTAAATGGTCTCCTCCTCCATTGGGTTTCTTTTTCTAAATTAATATTGATGGTTCATCTAAGGGTAATCTAGGGGCTATAGGGATTGGTGGAGTTGGGAGAGATAGAGTTGGTTTAGTTCATTTATTTTTCTCTTCAGCTACAAGATTTAGCACTAATAATTAGATGGAGGCTTGGGCAGTCCTTGTAGAAATAGAGAAAGCCTATGAGATCGGATGGAAGAAGGTTATCTGTGAGATGGATTCTATGGTTTTGGTCTCCCTCTTGAATAATGGCAAGTTTCATGTGTCTTCCTAGAGGTTGGCTTCTTTTGTGGGGCATATTCCTTGCCTTTCATGAAACTTTGAATCCTTATTCTTTGTGAATATTCCTAGAGAGTGGAATGTTGTTGATTTTTTATCTACAACTGGCATGTTAAAAAATGGGGGTCCTTGTCTTCTATGGATTCTTTGCAGTTATTGTCACTCCTTGATAATTATTTGTTTTGATAGTTCTAGTCTATATTTTATTAGTGTCTTGTGCTTTGTTGGTTCTTGGAGGTGGTAGGATTCTAGTAAACCTTCTTGGATTTTTTTCCTTTGGGCTTTAGTGGTTGGTAGTTGTTGCTATTTGGAAGTCCTTTTGTAATATTTTCTTCTATTTCAGTTAATATAATTTTTCTTCTTTTTTCCAAAAAAATAGCAACACCAACCATTCTTGGAACTCTGTAGAGATAACTGAGGTGAGAAACCAATCATGGCTCCACATCCACCATGCTGCTTCTAAAAATCATCTATGGACTCCTTTTTGGAGATCCCTTGTCTATTGTGGGCTTCCATTTATCCTACCCACAACTCTCAAGTCAAGTTTGGCAGGTTTTTCTTTTGTTTTCTCTATTTCTACTTACTTGTGAGAGTATGTCTAAATAAGCATGTGAACCAGTGTCTTTACAAAAGTTAATCTGAGAGTGTGTTTTAAGTGAAGATGATGACTAGTAAGTTACCAAGGTTAACATACAATTGTGTTTAAATAAAGAGAATAACCAAAGCGTTCACCAAATAGGGCCTAATTTTGATGCTTGTATGACCATATTTAAACATTTTTACCATAAAATACAATCAAAACTTTGAGAGGACTGTATCACATGAAAGGAAAGATTTTAAATAGACCATAAAAAACTATATATAATAATTCTAATATATATTTAGTTTTTATATATCTTTATTTATAATAAAATATGTCAATATTTGAAAGGTAATTTGGAACAAATAATTGTCATAAAAAAATTACTTGATAGGCAGGGCCAACCATCAAATTTAGGCCTTGCTACTGAAGGAAATATAAGAGTTTTTAAATAGAGATGTTAAGCATTTTGTTTTAACTAAGTTTGAGCATGATTCAATAAAACATGAAATCATTCACGAATTGTGAGTGAAGAAAAAATAAGTGATTAGTATTTTTATCAGTTTATTATTGTAATTTGTTCTGTTTGTTTTTATTTAATTTGGATGGAAGATAACTTGAATTATTGATATTTTTTTTTACACAAAAGTCATGAAGTGAGATTATATAATAACAAATTGTTATAATAAATGCAAATATAAAATATTGTTTCTATCTTATCCACATGATTAGACTCAAAAGTGACACATGCACAAACATTATATGCCATAGAATTGAAATATTTGATGGTGGCAAGTGAATAAAACCTCAAAACATTTAAAACTTTGAATCTTGTCACTATTAATATGTTGGCAAACGGACAAATATTTCACTAGTCGTACAATATATTTTGGTTTGTTACTTTGACTAAGTTTTATGTGGGCACAAGAAGTATCATAATAATTAATGAACATATGTTCTAGCTAGGGAAAATCAGATTTGAGTTCAAAAATAGAAAACTAACTAAAACCCTAACTATGCACCATGAAGGACAAACTAGAATGAAAATGAAAACAAAAATGTAAAGCAAACCAAATCCATGCTATGTTTGATTGATCTCCATGGCTCTTCTCGATCTTGCATGAGGATGCATGATGTTGAAGGGTTGTTGATTGCTCACAGTTGCAACATAACATTGAGATGAAAGATGATAGAAGAAAATAAATAGATAAGAGGATTGGAAGAAGATTTCGACAGAGTAATGATACTAGAAGAAGATCCCCCCTAAATGGCTTATGAGAGACCATATTTATAGGCAAGATCTGATATGATTTGATGGCCAAGATTAAAACTCAATTGTGTGATGTGTATGGCTAGGATTAAAAGTTGATTTTAGTGCCTATGACGCACATTAAGTGGGTTATGACATGAGGCTCAAAATACGATGAGAGGAAATAAGTGGGATTCTTTGATTTATTTGAGAGAAAAGATGCTTATGACGCACAAATAAGTGGGGCTAAAAATAGGATTTGAGGGGAATCCCATAATTTAAATAATAAAATTATTTAAATTGTTTGTGCATGTTTGTAGTCATGTGACACATGGATGAGGGATTAATTCAAATATTAAATTTGAATTATTTTGAGACATGTGAGGAGGGAATTAATTAAATAAATGAGATTTATTTAATTAATTAGAAAGGTGATCAAGTGAGATAATAAGTGGGATTAAGCAAGGACCTAGGACAAAACATGTTGCAAGTTATGGACAATTTTAAGTGTCTACATTTTGACCCTCTTTGAGATGATGTTTGAGATGATGAGATTTATGTCAAGGAACATCATTTCAAAGAAGAAAAGGTATGGATAGAAAATGAAAGGATAGGATGATGATGCCCCCTCGAGAGGATAGGTGGGTTGGACAAACATGGGTAGACTCTCGAAATGAAAGGGGTTGGTCAAGGAAGAAAAGGGAATGGATAGAAGAAAGGGAAGGATGCATTATACTGCAATGAAGGTGAGCAACCATGATGTTTGATATAGCACTAGACATTATGCACCAAGGTATAAGGACCAAGGTGACGATGTGTCTCATGCCCCAGCATAATACAACCTTGTCTAGATACAAGATATGAATATTAGCTGGGAATGATACAAATGCAAGAAAAAAAAATGATAACACACACAAGCAAGCAAGCAAGCATGCACAAATGATTCAAAAACAAATAAGGTATTGCCCCTGTCAAGCTGTAAACCAATGATTGATTGATTGATTGATGATTGATAACGTTGTTTATGTGGGAATGATTTATCCTAAGAACAACTTGAGCGTTGTGTTGTTGATATGGGAATGATATATCCCGAGAACAACACTAGGATTGGGGATGATAAATCCCATTGATGATAATGATGATTGATTGATTTGGTTGACATCAAGATTAGGTTCAAGACCAAGGATGCGATTGGATAATTTGACTTGATTGATTGACTTGATTGGTATGGATTGATGATTGACTTGCATTTGAGTTTATTGGATTGGATTGACTTGATTTGGTTTGGATGATTGATTGATTTGATGATGAGTTGAATTGATTTGATTTGGAGGAATTTGATTGAATGATTTGATTTTGATGAAAATTGACTGGAAGAATTGATTAATTTGATTTGAAGGAATGATGTGAATGATGATGATTGGATTTGAATGAATTGGAAGAATTTGTTTGTATGATGATTTGATAATTGATTTTATTGCTTGGATTTTTGTTGAATATTTGATTTTTTATTTTTAGTTTGTTTTGATTTTTTTGGAGTTTTTGGAATGTTCTGATTTTTTTTGTGTTTTTTAGAGTATTTTGATTTGTTTGGATTTTAAATGTTTTTTATTTTTTTGGATTTTAGAATTTTTTGATTTTTTTTATTTTTGGAATATTTTAATTTTTTTGGATTTTGGAATGTTTTGATTTTTTTGGATTTGTGGAATATTTTGATTTTTTTGGATTTTGGAATGTTTTGATTTTTTGGATTTTTGGAAAGTTTTGATTTTTTTTGTATTTTTGAAATGTTTTGATTTTTTTGGATTTTTGGAATGTTTTGATTTTTTTTTGTGTTTCTGACATGTTTTGATTTTTTTGGATTTTGGAAATATTTTGATTTTTTTGGATTTTGGAATGTTTTGATTTTTTTGGATTTTTAGAATGTTTTGATTTTTTTGTATTTTTGAAATGTTTTGTTTTTTTTGGATTTTTGGAATGTTTTTTTTTTTTTGTGTTTCTGACATGTTTTGATTTTTTTGGATTTTGGAAATATTTTGATTTTTTTGGATTTTGGAATGTTTTGATTTTTTTTTGGATTTTTGAAAAGTTTTGAGAAATGGAATTGGATGACAATTTGAGTAGCCTTTGTGCTAGATACCAATGAAGGGAAAACCAAGTCTAGGTGCAAGGATAATGTAGGATGATGGATAGGCGATAATATATGGGATAGAAGGCTCCTGATAAAGGGGTGGATAAAAGGACAAGCAATAGTGAATGGGGTAGATGCATCATAAAGGAGAAAAGATGTGATCTCTAAAGACTATGTCGCATAGGAATAACATGTCCCAATCTAGGTGTAGTGCTTAGTATTTTTCAATGACAAAGTTTATGACAATAGGATAATGATAGGCTTGTTTGGAAGGATGAGGTGTATCAAAAGATATCCAAAACATGTGTCAATAATTTGCCCCCAATCTTTATCAAGATCAAAAGGAGGAAGAGAGGATAAGTGGACTCAATATGATAGGTATGTATGATGGCTAAAGATGGCAGGTAGGATGGAAATGGTGGAAAATGATAGAAAGTGATATGATAGGATAGATAGTGTGGATGAGACAATGTGCCCCCAAGTGTAAGTGACATAGAAGATCAACCTACACATGACGCTTGTTTGCCAGGTTTTCATCATGGTACTTATCCAGGGCACCTGTTTACTAGGTTTTCACCGTTGGATGAAGGGATTTCTCTTTACTTTTTTTTCATTTTTTTCTTTTTTTTTTTGATTTTTTGATAGGAGAAGGATAGGAGGGACTCAAGTGTCTAGTTCCATGGAAGGTGATGGTCCCACTAGATGGGTTTCGTCACATGGATCATATCAAGTGTGCTCATAGATGTTAGTAAGTGATGAAATGAAAGAGGTAGATGGAGTAGGTAGATAATGGATTATGAAAGGTTTATGCATGGATGGATGGGGGATAATGGATAATGATATGGATTATGTAGGGAAGAATAGCAGATAATGATGTGGATCATGATGGACTTATGTAAAGATGGATGAAAGACTTATCCAAAAGCATGGACCATAGGAAAGTGATGCTGAAGATATGTAGGATAATAGGTGAAAGATGGGGAGATGGATGTATATGGAGTTGTGGAATGGAAGGGAACCATGACCAATGGTTGCACACACCATGTTAAACATTTAAGTTTTTTGATTTGGAGGTGGTGTAGGGAAGCAATGGATATGTTTTCTTAGGAGATGGATGATGTAAGCATTTAGGTACCCACATAGACTTAGTATTTTTATGATTTTTGTTTTGCTTGTGGGATTTAGGAATTTGAGAATTTTGCGTGGAATGGGACTTTTGGATGGAGGAGGATGGTTGGGATTTTTGAGAGGTGGATGCCTCATTTGACTTGCTTTCTTTTTGCTTAGGTACCCATACCATTTTAATTTTAGACTTTGCTTGGGAAGGTATGGACTTGGGTAGCCTTTTAGATGGATTTTTGAATTTACTTTGCTTTGAATTTTTTAATTGATGTCCTAAGGCATTAGGACCCTTAGGATTTTTGTCTTTATGTGTGGAGGCATCCATTTTTTAATTTTTGAATCCCATGGGATGGGTGGGATGAGTGGAAGCTTCATGTTTAGACAATATGTGCATTTGCTGGTCATGATTAGGAATGTAAGGGGTTTTATGGATGATAGGGATATTAGGTGTTGGAAGCAATGGTGGTAGAGTTGATAGAGATATATTAGGAGTTGGAAGCAATGGTGGTAGAGTGGATGGAGATATATTAGGAGTTAGAAGAAATGGAGGTAAGTTGGATGGTGGAATATGTATAGTCACATGCTTTTGACATTTGTAGGATGATGGAGGCGGAATGGCAACATATGTTTTAGGGGTATGATAGGATTTATGATGGAAAGTGGTGGATTTAGGAGGAATAGAAGAAGTACCAACATCTTTATATGGTTTACCTTGGGGTGTGTATCCAAGGCCATATGAGCGTGGAGGAACTTTGACATTGATGGGCTCCAAAACACCTTGTTCATGAAGGCCTAAGCCTTTGCCTTGATAGTTCATATTTTGGAGTATGCGATGGACAATGGGACTGGGTGTAGTTTGAACATTAGACACAAGTTTCTTATTGGATGGAGAAGGTGAAGTGGAGGACAAAGGTTGTTGATGTCCTAAGGAAGAACATTCATGAATGAAGGTGGATAGACCAAGTGGATATGATGGTGGATTGGAAATGAGGTTGGTAGTGGAGGTGTAAGGATCAATAGGATCTTGATTATGTGCATGTAGATCCAAGCTATTGGTTTGATCTTCAATGTATACTTGGGAGGCATGTGTCTCATCAAGGGAGATGGATGTTTGAGGATCATGGGTAGGTGGAGTGATAAGCTCTTGATCATGAAATGCATAAAGTTTGGCTAAGAGGATCATCATGGTTTTCATAATCATAGCTAGAACCTTGATGACAAATGGGAGTAGAAATAGGATTAATTTGCCTATGAATGGGATAAACGTGCTCATGAATAGGGTCATGATCATAAATAATATCTTGATCAAAGAAAATATATAGGTCATGGATGAGTTGAACTTAGAGATGTTTTGATCTTGATTTAGACAAGGGCTTGATATTTCCACATGTTTATGATTAAACTCTTGACATAGCTCTTGGTTTGCTTGAATGAAAGAGGATGACTCTTGGATGGGCTTGATAAGCTTTAGACAGTCATCAACATGAGGGTACAATGGCTCTTGACTTGGACTCATGGTGGGAAAATTTTCAATAGGCTCGAGGGGTTGTGGACCACATGAGGAGGTTGAAGAAGTGGACATGGCATTCAAAGGTTCTTTGGTAATCTCATCAATGGGTGCTTGACATGAGGATGGTTTATTCCTTGCTAGTGGCCCTTGGATCACATCCTTTGTAGGTGAATGGGTGATGGAAGATGAAGGATCATGATTGGGATTAGGTGGAAGGCCAATTGGATTAAGTGGATTAGGACTAGGAGTAGATAGATCCCATGGTGGAAGGGCAAGATGGATATTGGATGGATTAGACTTAGGGCTTGGACTTTGGTTGGATGGAGGGCCAGAGGGATTAAATGGATTGGTGGATTTGGATAGCTCCATAGCTTTTCTTTTGCTTTTAGATTTTGCGAAGAATCTTTCAAGAAAATCATTTGAGGATTTGTTGGTTGATGGATTAGAGCTTGATGGTGTAGGACTAGTAGGCTTCGGTATGGGCATTCTCTTGGATGATGACAAAGGACTAGTAGATGGATTGGTGTATGATTCCAAACTTAAGGTGGTATTTCCCTTGTCAAGACTATCATTAGAGTTTGAGGACATTTGATCTTGTTTCAAGGAGTGGCTTGGGTTCACATTTGCTTGTTGTGATGTAGATGGATATTTCATGAGTTGTTGGACTTCGGCTAGGAGTTGTTGTATTTGTGGTGATTGGTTTTGTTGAAAATTTTGAATGAGGGCTTGGAATCTTTATATGATCTATTGATCTAGGGGTTGGGGTAACTCGTGAAGTGTTTGAATGAGGTCTTGGAGTTCTTGTGCTATGATCTTTTTCTTTTATGTTGGGGTTGAGTTACACATAGATTGAAGTTTTTGGATTTTAGTTTGTTCTTCCAAATATGCCTCAAAATCTACAAGATCCTCATCATCTCTAGGATCTACAAAGTTCTCATCGTCACTAGAAACAAATTTTGGGTCACCTCAGAGCATATAAGGTTTTGAATTGTCGTCATGATTAGGAGGGATTCCTCAAAGTATGACCTTGGGATTTGGATTAGGATTAGGTTTGCTTAGGATTATGACTATTTTGAAAAGTGTTGACTAGGATTAAGATGATGATGTGGAATGATGGGATTGAATGATTTGGATTGAGTTAGGATGAAATTTGATTGGATATGACAATGATGATTGTGTTGGAAAGAAAGCTTGGAATGACTTGTTTATGTGTTGGGTGTTTATAGCTTGATTTAGGCAAATTACAAACAAATGAATCACACATGTATACACACAATTCACTCACGCAAGACACATAAGAAAATTTGAATTTGAAACTAAAATGTTATGATAATTAAGCAAGTACATGTGGAAGACACATCAACAAGCCTACAACTAGTCAAGTGGGGTATAGCCAATTAGTTCTTATGCTAGGATACACAAGGTTACCTAGGGAAATGAATTGAAAGAGAAATCCTGCCACATAGCTGGGAGAAAGGGGTAACCCACCTTTCACCTTCACTTCCCAAAGGTATAAAGTTCTTTGGGGCTTAGCTAAGAGTGACAAGATTTACAACTCCCAATGAGGGTGTCTTTCAATTCAGCCTCGGTTGAGGTCGTCCCTTAGATGGGTGTGTCTCCAAGCAAGCCTCCTAGATAGTGTAAACAAAAGCAAATCAAGTGAGCTATCACTTGATCGCTATGTGTAGGCTCATGATGGGCCAAACACTACCCCTAAGTGGTAATGTAAATGTTAAAAACAGACTTAAGTAACTTCATGTCAAAAATTGAATAAGTTATCTACATAATCTAGAAATAAGGTATTAATAAAATTTGTAATAAATTGAGTGTAATTTATGGGCTACTACTTTTTTTTTTACAAAATTTTAATAATAGTTTGGTGAAAATTAGATATTTCAATGAAACACTACTAAAATTTTCAGAAAAAACATAAAAAGTTCGTGTCATTCCGGCCAACCTAAGTATGAGAAAAAAAATATTTTTTTTCCTCTATAATTTGGATTTAATTAAAGGACACATGAGCGGATGTGACACATATTTTTTTGAATTTTTAAGTAAATAAAAAATTATTTGTGATTTTTTTACTATGACTTTTTTAAAGTATTAAAATTTAATTTTCTAGCCAACCTAACTTGGTCAAAAATATATGAAAATAAAAAAATTTAAACTTTAATGTATACTCAATAGATCCTAGAATGTGAGGCATTTTTTGGATTTAAACAAGGATTAATATGTTGAAAGTTATGTATGTTTTTCAATATGTATATCTATCAGGAAATCAGACATAACGTGTGTAGAAAATTAATAATAATTACCTATTAAAATTATTATGAGGTGTATATTATATTTTTAGAATATTAATAGCTTCCTCTATAAACCCTTTTCATTTGATTAAATTTATTTACAAAAAAATCTGTCAGCTTCAAGGATGAAATTCTGGAAAATTTCAGGATAACACTAAATGGGGGGTTTTGCAAGCTTCTTTGGCAAGTTTTGAGATTCTCACTTGCCTAAATATGAGGTAGTCCCAAGGAATTTTTGGAAGGAATCCATATTTGAGCTAGAAATATTAACACCCTTTCCCTCCAAATCTAAATATTAGTTTAAATGTTAGCACTTTTTCATCCAGTAATTTTTTTCTCCATTGGCATTGTTTGGCCCATCATGATCTCGCACTCACCTTGATTCACACTCGCAGTTGTTAATTGACCCTTAGAAATAAAATGTGAGGAAAACAGTTCAAGCACTTGTTCTTTTTTATATTCCAAATCAAAATGTGTGATTGAAGACAATGGTTAATTTTATGCCCAATTTGAATGTGTGACAGTAAGTAATGTTCACTTTAGAGCCCAAAATCCAAATGTGGGATCAAACAAGATGTTCTTTTTAAGCCCAAAATTGAAGTGTGTTAACAAGCAATGATTAGAGATGAAAGATGAAATGTATGCACCTGATTGTTTTTCACTTTCCTAGTTGTTGTTGTGACTGATCTAAATTCTGCTCCACCTCCTTTGATTCACCTACAAGATCAAAAAATGATATATAATGCAACCATAAAAAAAAGCTCATCAGACAAGGAAAATTGTAATTTCAGATACATATCTGAATTAGATTTGATTTTTTCAAGACATTTTTAATCTGAAAATTAAAAAATCAAAGAAGAGACTCCTATTAATTTTTAGAGAGCTTTCCAGAAATGTAAAGAAATTAGAAAAACTCCCTGTTTTACACCTAGAAATGCAGATTTGTGAAAACGTTATAGTCGACAAAGATTGGATTGTTTTGTATAATAGAAGAACTCAAAATTAAATCTATAAAAATAGACCCCCATTAGAATTTCAAGGGCTTTCAAGAAATGTAAAAATTTATGAACAATTCACTGATTTACGCCCAGAAAAGAGATTTTATTAAAAAACTTAAAATCATGATAAATCCTACAAAAAAGGCGATAAACATGCAATTTTTCTATTGTTGCCTCCTGAGATGAAGCACAAGCTTCTGTACAAATCTTGTAGTAAAATTTATAGTCATTTGAAAGATATGATAAAATCTTTAAAACTGAGGGTTTTTTCCAAAAATGACGAAAACCTGCAACAAAAATTAATAAAACCTGCAAAAAAGCAAGCTAGATCAAATGATTCACGTCGGGTTCACCAAAATGGCAAAATGTAGACACTTAAAATTGTCCATACCTTGCAACATGTTTTGTCCTAGGTCCTTGCTTAATCCCACTTATTATCTCACTTGATCACCTTTCTAATTAATTAAATAAATCTCATTTATTTAATTAATTCCCTCCTCACATGTCTCAACATAAGTCAAATTTAATATTTGAATTAATCCCTCATCCATGTGTCACATGACTACAAACATGCACAAACAATTTAAATAATTTTATTATTTAAATTATGGGATTCCCCTCAAATCCTATTTTTAGCCCCACTTATTTGTGCGTAATAAGCATCTTTTCTCTCAAATAAATAAAAGAATCCCACTTATTTCCTCTCATCCTATTTTGAGCCTCATGTCATAACCCACTTAATGTGCATCATAGGCACTAAAATCAACTTTTAATCCTAGCCATACACATCACACAATTGAGTTTTAATCTTGGTCATCGAATCATATCAGCTCTTGCCTATAAATATGGTCTCTCATAAGCCATTTGGGAGGGATCTTCTTCTAGTATCATCACTCTGTCGAAATCTTCTTCCAATCCTCTTATATATCTATTTTCTTCTATCATCTTTCATCTCAACGTTATGCTGCAACTATGAGTAATGAACAACCCTTCAACATCATGCATCCTCATGCAAGATCGAGAAGAGCCATGGAAATCAATCAAACATAGCATGTATTCGGTTTGCTTTGCATTTTTGTTTTCGTTTTCATTCTAGTTTGTCCTTCATGGTGCATAGTTAGGGTTTTAGTTAGTTTTCTGTTTTTGAACTCAAATCTGATTTTCCCTAGCTACATTTTGGTCTAGTTCCCAAAGCACACCAAGTCCTATAGTCCATCGTATGCTTCAAAACATGAACTACCAAGGTAAAGGCTTAGGCCTTCATGAACAAGGTGTTTTGGAGCCCATCCATGTCAAAGTTCCTCCATGCTCTTATGGCCTTGGATATACACCCAAAGGTAAACAATCTAAAGATGTTGGTATTTCCTTCGTTCATCCTAAGTCCACCACTTTCCATCATAAATCCTATCATACCCCTGAAATATATGTTGCCATTCCACCTCCATCATCCTACAAATATCAAAAGCATGTGACCATACACCTTCCACCATCCACTTTACCTCCACTTCATCCAACTCCTAATATCCCTCCATCTACTTTACCACCACTTCTCCCAATGCCAAAACTATCCATTTACACATTCCCTCGCACTCCTAAACATGACCAACAAATGCACATATTGTCTAAACATAAATCTTTCACTCATTCCACCTATCCCATGGGATTCAAAAATACACAAATGGATGCATCTATCCATAAAGTTAAAAATACTAAGGATCCTAATGCCTTAGGGTACAAATGTGAAAAATCAAAGCAAGATATATCTAAGAAGCTATCTAAGCCTAAACCTTCACAAACAAAGTCCAAAAGGAAAATGGTTTGGGTCCCTAAGAAAAAAGAAAGCAAGTCAAATGAGGCATCCACCTCTCAAAAATCCCAATCATCCCCTTCCATTCAAAATTACCATTTCACTCAAATGTCTCAAATTTCTCCAACCCACAAGCAAAACAAAAATTATAAAAGTAATAAGTCTATGTGGGTACCTAAAGCACTTCATTATCCATCTCCCAAGAAAACATCTCCATTGCTTCCTACACCACCTCCAAATCAAAAGATTAAATGTATAACATGGTGTGTGCAACCATTGGTCATGGTTCCCTTCCATTCCACAACTCCACATACCTCCATCACCCGATCATTCATCCATTATCCTACATATCTCCTCCACTCTATCCCTATGGTCCATGCTTTTGTATAATCCTTCCCTACATAATCCACATCATATTTCCCTCCATAATTCACATCATAATCTATCATCTACCTACTCCATCTACCTCTTTCATTTCATCCCTTACTAACATCTATGAGCACACTTGACATGGTCCATGTGACGACACCCATCTAGTAGGATCATCACCTTCCATGGAACTAGACACTTGAGTCCCTCCTATCCTTCTCCTATCAAAAAATTAATAAAAAAAATTTAAAAAAATCAAAATAGTAAAGAGAAATCCCTTCATCCAATGGTGAAAACCTAGTAAACAGGCGCCCTAGATAAGTACCATGATGAAAACTTGGCAAACAAGCGTCATGTGTAGGTTGATCTTCTATGTCACTTACAGGGGGTACATTGTCTCATCCACACTATCTATCCTATCATATCACTTTCTATCATTTTCCACCATTTCCATTCTACCTACCATCTTTAGCCATCATACATACCTATCATATTGAGTGCACTTATCCTCTCTTCCTCCTTTTGATCTTGATAAAGATTGGGGGTAAATTATTGACACATGTTTTGGATATCTTTTGATACACCTCATCCTTCCAAACAAGCCTATCATTATCCTATTGTCATAAGCTTTGCCATTGAAAAATACTAAGCATTACACCTAGATTGGGGCATGTTATTCCTATGCAACATAGTCTTTAGAGATCACATCCTTGCTCCTTTATGATGCATCTACCCCATTCACTATTGCTTGTCCTTTTATCCACCCCTTTATCAGGGGCCTTCTATCCCATAAATTATCACCTATCCATCATCCTACATTATCCTTACACCTAGACTTGGTTTTCCCTTGTCATTGGTATCTGGTACAAAGGCTACTCAAATTGTCATCCAATTCCATTTCTCAAAACTTTTCAAAAATCCAAAAAAAAAATCAAAACATTCCAAAATCCAAAAAAATAAAATATTTTCAAAATCTAAAAAAATCAAAACATGTCAGAAACACACCAAAAAAAAAAACATTCCAAAAATCCAAAAAATCAAAACATTTCAAAAATACAAAAAAATCAAAACATTCCAAAAATCCAAAAAATCAAAACATTCCAAAATCCAAAAAAATAAAAATATTCCACAAATCCAAAAAAATCAAAACATTCCAAAATCCAAAAAAATCAAAATATTCCACAAATCGAAAAAATAAAAAAATTTCAAAATCCAAAAAAATAAAAAAAATTCAAAATCCAAAAAAATCAAAATACTCTCAAAAACACAAAAAAAATCAGAACATTCCAAGAACTCTAAAAAAATCAAAACAAACTAAAAATAAAAAATCAAATATTCAACAAAAATCCAAGCAATTAAATCAATTATCAAATCATCATTCAAACAAATTCTTCCAATTCATTGAAATCCAATCATCATCATTCAAATCATTCCTTCAAATCAAATTAATCAATTCTTCCAATCAATTTTCATGAAAATCAAATCATTCGATCAAATTCCTCCAAATCAAATCAATCTTCCTCAAATCAATTTAACTCATCCCAAATCAATCATTCAAACCAAATAAAGTCAATCCAATCCAATAAATTCAAATGCAAGTCAATCATCAATCCATACCAATCAAGACAATCAATCAAGTCAAATTACCCAATCGCATCCTTGGTCTTGAACCTAATCTTGTTGTCAACCAAATCAATCAATCATCATTATCATTAATGGGATTTATCATCCCCAATCCTAGTGTTGTTCTTGGGATATATCATTCCCATATCAACAACACAATACTCACGTTGTTCTCAGTATAAATCATTCTCACATCAATAATGTTATCAATCATTAATCAATCAATCAATCATTGGTTTACAGCTTGACAGGGGCAATACCTTATTTGTTTTTGAATCATTTGTGCATGCTTGCTTGCTTGCTTGTGTGTGTTATCATTTTTTTTTTCTTGCATTTGTATCATTCCTAGCTAATATTCATATCTTGTATCTAGACAAGGTTGTATTATGCTGGGGCATGAGAAACATCATCACCTTGGTCCTTATACATTGGTGCATAACGTCTAGTGCTATATCAAACATCATGGTTGCTCACCTTCATTGCAGCATAATGCATCCTTCCCTTTCTTCTATCCATTCCCTTTTCTTCCTTGACCAACCCCTTTCATTTCAAGAGTCTACCTGTGTTTGTCCAACCCACCTATCTTCTCGAGGGGGCATCATCATCCTATCCTTTCATTTTCTATCCATACCTTTTCTTCTTTGAAATGATGTTACTCAACATAAATCTCATCATCTCAAACATCATTTCAAAGAGGGGCAAAATGTAGACACTTAAAATTGTCCATACCTTGCAACATGTTTTGTCCTAGGTCCTTGCTTAATCCCACTTATTATCTCACTTGATCACCTTTCTAATTAATTAAATAAATCTCATTTATTTAATTAATTCCCTCCTCACATGTCTCAAAATAATTCAAATTTAATATTTGAATTAATCCCTCATCCATGTGTCACATGACTACAAACATGAACAAACAATTTAAATAATTTTATTATTTAAATTATGGGATTCCCCTCAAATCCTATTTTTAGCCCCACTTATTTGTGCATCATAAGCATCTTTTCTCTCAAATAAATAAAAGAATCCCACTTTCCTCTCATCCTATTTTGAGCCTCATGTCATAACCCACTTAATGTGTGTCATAGGCACTAAAATCAACTTTTAATCCTAGCCATACACATCACACAATTGGGTTTTAATCTTGGCCATTGAATCATATCATCTCTTGCCTATAAATATGGTCTCTCATAAGCCATTTGGGAGGGATTTTCTTCTAGTATCATCACTCTGTCTAAATCGTCTTCCAATCCTCTTATCTATCTATTTTCTTCTATCATATTTCATCTCAACGTTATGCTGCAACTGTGAGCAATCAACAACCTTTCAACATCATGCATCCTCATGCAAGATCGAGAAGAGCCATGGAGATCAATCAAACATAGCATGGATTCAGTTTGGTTTGCATTTCTATTTTCATTTTCATTCTAGTTTGTCCTTCATGGTGCATAGTTAGGGTTTTAGTTAGTTTTCTATTTTTGAACTCAAATCTGATTTTCCCTAGCTACATATGCCAACATACATTGATTGTCATAATTAATATGTGAGGTTGGATTGCTTACTTTCCTTACTCAAAATTCATGTTATGTAAATTTTTAACCTGTTATTTTTTATTGTATTTATTGACTCACTTGCAAAGAAACAATTATAAAATAATAGATCCATAAATGGAGCAACCTCAAGATCATCAAAACATACATAAATAATTGTTATTAGTCGACGGTTCTCCTCAATTCATTGTTGATATGTACTTATTCAATTCATAATGATAAGTGAAGTGGCCAGCAAGGTGGAAATTGAAAATTTTTTATTTTAAAAGTTTGGGGACCAAATTTGCAATTTCTTAAGTACCTTGAGTCAAATTTGTAACATAAATTTGAGCCAAGGTGATGAATAATATGTAAAGGATTAGTATTGAATATTTAGAAATTAGCAATAACTGGAGATCAAGATTATAATATTATGAGTCAAATTTCCGCATGAATATATACCAATTATAAATCAATCATTATTTAAAAAGTAAAAAATGTAACTATATGATCTTTGTTATTACCCACTTATCATTGATAAATAAATTTTATCTTACATGTTTGGAAACAAAAGTTCCTACACTTCCACAAAATCATTGCTATAAATATTCTAAATATCTAAGAAAATCAATAGTTAATTCACACACTACTTGAGAAAGCTCCCAAGAAAATAGGACACTTTATGTCTTTAATGTGGTAGGACAAGGAAAAAAACTCTTTAGTAAAAAACCCTATGGAAGAGGGCCCAATAGTGGTGCAACCTAACTTTCAAGGTTGATGTGGCCTTGTACATGTCATGTTGGCACTAAAAAACTATATAGCCATGCAGGAAAAGACATGGACAATTTAAATATTTTGTTTTCATCTTTGTATGAGTAATCAGACACATGGATGAGGTTGATTTGTGGGAACTACTTTTTGGATAAAAAATATGTTTTCTTAGAAGTGGTGCATGTGGAACCCTTGTTCTTGAACACCATCTACCCACTACACATTCACATTGGCTTATTTTCACCATGCATACATACACATTATGATAAAATGCAAAGACATTAAATTGGTACAACTCCACACTCAACTCCCATGTGACTAGATTTTTAATTGTCCCTCCATGCTTGCATGTATGATATGGAATGGAGATATGAAATGATGGCACCTTCAATGATGCATTATGTTGTATTAAACAATGCACAAGGTTTAACCACTAAATGTCTTCTTCCCCAAATCACAATGCATTTTGGACCTATCTGTTAGAATAATAAGGTTTACATAGTTAATAGTTTAGACTAGCTAAATAATATATAATTAAATTAACATATAGATGTTAATTTATTAAATAAATAAATGTTATTAAGTAGATAAATAAGTTCTTGGGAAGTTACATTCATGTAAATAAGTTGTTGGTTGGTTCACGGGAATTTGTAAGGATTTAAAAAGCCATTGTGATGTAATGTAAAACAATCTCGAAATCATAAATATATTTTTCTATTGCTCATGCTGTGCAACAATGGTGTAAATCTACATTATGCTCACCATATTTCAATATGGTATCAGAGCACCTATGTTCTAGCCTGGTGAGATGAAAATAATATATGAACTTATGGCATTCCTCATGTGCTGATTAGAGGAGGAGAAAGGTGTTTTGGCCATTGATATTTGATTCTAAGAAGGTTATGTCAGAGAAAAAGAGTAGTGTCTAGGAAAGGGTAGAGATTGGCGTGAAGAATAAACTCATTTGATACACAGATTGAATGCATCTATATTATAGTTTATTTGGTTTCTTTTGAAGTTTCTATGCAATCTATGTGAGAAGAGTGGGTTTCCATTGGAAGGCATTGAAGTTTGTTGTGTGAAGAGATTGAGTGGTTAATAAAACTGCCTGTAGATGTCACTGATCTAACTGAAGCCGCAGTCATAAAGGATATTGAAGTTTGTAACAAAAGATCACAGGAGCATGTTGGTTGATCGCTATTTCTTTCTAAAAAGTTTGTAGTGGTAAAAGTAGTGCTGGAAAAAGAAAAAACAAAGTAGGCATTTTTTTCTTGTGTTGAGATTCGTCAGGGTGCTCAATATCATTAGCCTGATAGAGCTAGTGCATTCGATGAAGCCAACTTGTCTATAAAATTCCAACCAACATTGTTTTAGTCTCTGCACAAATGGGAACATGTAATGGCACGTAGACTATTTGAAGAAAGCCATGATCAAAAGTGAAAGGTCATTGAAATTTGGTGGTTGTTGGTACAAACTTCATCAGGCTTTTAAAAAAAATTGCCAAGGGATTGTCCGTGTGGAAGAGAACCCTTCTTAGATTTGGAGAAAAATTCAAGAAAAATCCATTTGTTGCGTGTGTTTCTATGTAAAACAGAGTATTCCATTAGATTCAAAGTAGCTGGAAAAGGCAAATTTGTCTTTTGTTTGGCTGAATTCGGTCTCGGGAGGCCAAATCTGTGAAGGTTTCAATGGGAGCTTTTTTGGGGGATCTGGAGGAAAGCTATTTTTCAGAGCATTTTGGGCACAAATGGACCTCACCATTGAGCCCAGAAGACCCAAAAACCTTAAGATTGACTGTCAAAACATCAAAATCAGCCTTAGGCTCATGTGGGGCAATTTTTTTTGCTAGGCAAGCTGTACGACCTACCCACCACGCAGATCGTGGTACATTTAAATAAAAAACTTATTATATTTTTTTCTGCATAAATTTTTTTTCCAAAAAATATCTGGTAGGCAGGTTTTTTTAATTGTAAAAGTTGTTAAAATATTAAAAGAAAAAAAGAAACAAAACTTTTTACAATGCATATGCACTGGTGTTGGGGGGGTACCTCGTACCCTGCCACGACAGGGTACATCCCTGCCGTGAGTAGGGCGGGGCCCCACACCCCTTTCTTGGGGCTACGGTCCTCTAAGGGGCCCATATTCCCCTTTTGGGGGCCACCGAACCCCTTTTAATGGGGCCGCGTGGGGGGGCTTTGACCCCTCCACCCCCAAATTAATTTTTTTGAAGGTTTTTTTTAATTAAAAAAAATTTCATTTGTTTCATGCCATGTAATAATTTTTTTAATGTTTTTTATTTAAAAAAGAAAAATAAATCTGCACCATGTACCTGCCTTGGTGTTTGTGCCCGAGTTTTTCAAATCTACCTCCAAATTTGGCAGTTTATTAAAGTTAGCAGTCACTCTACTTTATCTGGAGGCTCCTCTAATTTGGCATAGGGCTAACTTTATCTGATAGATCTCTACATTTGGTGGTTTCTCCAAATCTGGCAGAGTTTCTCTAAAATTGGCGGAGGTTGAATTTTTGCCAAATCTACCCTTCACCATTGGCAGTTTCTCTTTTGCACCTGATTTTCAAATGGCGATATCTTGGCCATACGGAGGTATTTTTCAGTGCAATATTTTTTGAAATTGGGTAGAATTTCATGATCTTCCTAGTGGTGTAAATGGTTTTCAGTTTGGGCTTTTGATTTTTTTCCAAATTTCTAATTTCTCAATGCTATTGGTCTGCAGTTCTCATTTTGGGAATTTCGACGGGCCATATCTTGGGCGTATGGACTCCTTTTTGGGTCCTATTTTTTTGAAAGTGCATGATTTTCTATGGACTTTGCTATGGTACTATCAGTTTCCTTTCATTCTGTAGTAGAACTATATTTTCAGCATGTGGTGTTTTGTGGACATTATATACTCCTATTGTAAGCACTAGTTAAGTTGTATACATACTGAAACTTGTCAAAAAATTAGTTGTAAACACTAGCTAAGTTGTAAACATACTAAAACTTGTCCAAAAATCTATGTTATTTGCCTTATCTTGCTAGACACATTTTGATTGACATTGGTTCATATCTCATATTGGAAGCCTATGGTTAAAGATCCCAAATCTTGCATCATATTCTCATCAGGTCACATCTCAATTTGATGGCCACTCATTATGGTCAATGTTCCTGAATCTTCATGGTACTTGTTTCTATGGATAAGTTTTAGTCACATATTAGCATCGACGGTTGCAGCTTCTTCATCTGCTTTCTGGACTTTGTTCACACTTTTGGGGGGGTCTTCAGAACTTATCTCTTCTTCCTCTCTTATGGGGGGCATTCATGTTTGTACTTCTATGATGGATTCATTTCTTGGGGGGTCTTAGTGTTAGTCCTTCCATCACATGTTCATGTACTTGTTGTATTTTCTCTCTTTTGGAGAGGAGTTTTCTCCCACTGGGTTTTTCTCCTTTCTCTCCACTTTATGAGAGATTCTTATTGTTCATGGGTACCTAACATGGCCTTGTAGCTGGGACCCATTCTTGCATTAGTTGCATGATTTTCATTTCTCCCTAAGTTGCACTTAAGGGGGTGTTGGTGTAATTAAATATTTTTAATTACACTTTATTAAGTTTACTTAGGGTTAATTTTAGTCTAAGGTTATTCTTAAGTTATATTAGGGTTTTTCTCTAACTTGAAAATATAAAATCAAGTTCTCACATATAATTTATGAATCCATTTCATTAATTCATCCTTATTGTGCAAATTATTCCTCTTTTCTTTTTTCTCTTGTGGAAGGTAAATCTTAGGTTTTGCAAGTGATCTTTATGGCTTGAGTTAATTATCAACTTTAACACACTGGATTGTATAAACCTTTGACAGTACAGAAGAGACCTTGGGAAGACATAAGTATGGATTTTGTAATGGGAATGCCTAAGACACAGAGAGTACATGATTCAATATTTGTACTAGTAGATAGATTTTCAAAGATGACACATTTTATACCTTGTAAGAAGACAACTGATGCAGTGCACGTAACTAACCTATTTTTTAAGGAGATTGTGAGATTGCATGGATTACCTAAGAGCATAATTTCAGATAGAGATACACAATTTCTTGGATACTTTTGGAAGACACTTTAGAAGAAGATGAAGACATATTTGAAGTTCAGTTCAGCATTTCATCCACAAATCGATGGACAAAGGTAGTGAATAGGAGTTTGGGAAACTTGTTGAGATGTTTGGTTGCAGAGAAGATAGGAAGTTGGGATTTGATTCTTTCACAAGCAGAGTTTGCATACAATAATTTAGTGAATAAGAGTACTGGAAGAACACCTTTTGAGATTGTTACTGGAGTAAACCCTAGAGGAGTGACAGAATTAAGAGATCTTAGTTTGGAAGACAAGAGAAGTGCAGAACTAGAACAATTTGTAGGACATATGGAGACAATGCATAATTCGGTGAAGAAGGATTTAGAAGAGATGAACAGTAAGTACAAGGAGAAGGAAGATGAGAAGAAGAGACATAAAGAATTTGTAGTAGGAGATGAAATCATGGTGTACTTAAGAAAAGAAAGATTTCTAGTGGGAACATATAACAAGTTGAAGATGAAGAAGTTTGGACCTTGTAGGATACTCAAGAAATTTGATTTAGGAAATGCATATGAAGTGGAGTTACCAGAGACATTGGGTATATCACCTATTTTCAATATTGTAGATCCATATCAGTATCATGAAGCAGAATTCAGTGCCAGCATTGAAGAAGACTTGAAGAAGCATGTTACCATTTTTTCACCACAGCTCAGATTTGGCAGAGCTGGTGCATCAAATTCATTTTAGAGTGAAATTTAACATTTTTCTATTATAAGTTATTTGCATAGTTATTGTGTTTCAGTGATAATTGTAGTTTAGTTTTGTTGTTCAAGAAAAGAAAAGATTTCAGATCATTCATTGCATTGCAGAATAGTCACAGGAGAGATAAGTATTTCATTCACTACAATGATTATTCATTTACAATTGAAATACATAAAAGGATAAGCATTGCATTGAAAGAAATAATGACATATCAAATGTCCCAAACAAGTCGTGGGTATAGCTGAACAATTGCAAGTATAAGGAAAATGCTATGCATCTAAGGATAAGAAAGAGGTCATAGCCATCATTGCCTTGAAGGTCTTCAATCTTTGAAGTTGTCTTCTATCCTGCTCCTGATCTCTGATGAGAACCTGCAAAAGTTGGAAAAGGTCCTGTTAGAGCTCTGGTTATGAGATCTCTATGTCCTATCAGAAGAGGCATAACACTTTTCTTATAATGCATTGATCAATGAACATCAACCACATGCAAGAAGAACTGAGAAAGAGACAACCATGGAACTTAAATGTTTTTTTCTAATCTGTTTGTTTCATGTGCAGGTATAGGATAGGTCATGTAGCTGATTAAAGACATAACAACATGTGGTGTAAAGTGGGCTCCCACAAGGGATGAGCCTAGCATGCTACTTCCCCTTAATCTCAAAAGGGATGAAATGAAAAAGAAAAGATCATCACTTATATTGTTTCATTGCATGTCAAATTGAAGGAGTATCAAAGTAGTTAGATGTATTGGTTTCTAGTTTAGGACATATTCATGATTGCAAATCAAGAAATGAAATGAAACCATAAAGATGAACTAAACTTTTTACGACAACATTTAATGCATAAAAAAACTGTCATAATTGCTTCAACTACCATTGAGAAAATAGAATTCATAGGTATTTCATTTATATGTCTTTCCTGGTAATTGTATGCATCAGAGAAATTAAGAACATCAAGTACATTTCCATCATTTGAATGTCAAATATTTGCCAATGGATAATATCATGCAACAGTACATAATTATTTTGGTCATAACATAACATCAGAAACAAATATCATTTTATGCATGATGTGAATAAACCGAGGAGTGCATAATGGAGTAGCCAAAGAATTAAAGTATCATATATTCTAGTTCATTTATGCATAGCCACAACAATATATAAAATGGTGCTGAAGTAAAGAGATAAATTGGAACATCAAATTCCAAATGGATCCACAAGAGATGTTCTATCAGTAACAGGTGCCACCATTGATCAATGATGCTGCTATTAATAAGTAATCCACATAAATACAAGAAGCTACAGGCAAGCGGATGCCATTATACAGTAAGGAGAATAGATGCAGCATCGCATCAAGTCATATACCATGTTCCAGAGGGTACAGTAAGAACAACTGAAGGTTCATAAACTGCAAATGGAGATTTTCATAACTACAACAGCCAATGAAAGATGCCATCCTACATGTGATGTATGCCTACAAGCAATGAACTCAATCAACATCACATGTATATGCTACAAGTTAAGTAACCATCTCAGGTATGTACATATAGAAATGGTGTCATCTTCGGAAGATGCAAAGTCACAATGAGAACAACAGTTATTTGATATGTTTCATCATGGCAACAATGTAAAACCCCAATGTCCACATACCTCAGTAGTATTAAAGTAACTGTATCAGATAAATGAAGAAAGAGAGTAGCTACCATTGAACCAATGAACTAGAATATACCAAGTATATTAGGCACAGTATGTGCATTATAGATGCAATACAACAATGGGTCATCTCAGTGATCAAGGCATCTATAGTGACAAGAGTAATAAAGTGAGCATGGCTATCAGCAATACAAAAGGAAACGCATAAATGGAATAGCTAGTAAAGAATATGTATTGTAGATCAAGTGAATATCTTGTCATAAAGGAAATGAACAGTCAAACTATCATGTATCTGATATGTTAGTATGCAGTAAAGGAAAGCCACTGCCATTCATAATGGCATTTGATATTATTGCCAAATGTATTTGCCATGTTGCATGAAAAACCATATAAATATGAAGAGTTCATAACAGTCAAATAAAATGGTGGTCATCAATGATGGTAATGGCACATACAGAGGTGAAACATATGCATCTGAGACATAAAATGTTGTGCATAGGTAGAACCCATATTTGTCCTTGCGTATTAGAGTCATACAAATTTTATACGCTACCAGATGAGGGTTTTGAGCCATGAAATGGAGAAAACTGTATATAGAAGTCACGGCCAGAACAAAATGACAAAGGAATGCAGAGATATGTCTTGCTAGTCACGGCCCCATGACACAGTTACAAATGTATATCAAAAGGAGAAGATTAGAGTGATGTGTAAGAAAATACCATGACCTCATGAAGAGGAGTCTTGTTATATATTTAACTCAAATGAATACAGGTAACCACAACCAATAAATGAAAGGAGATACAAATGATATAGAGAACAATAAAAGGTTGCCAGCCATGGTCAGAAATGAACTACATATTTCTTTTCATGACATGAAACCCTAAGGTTTCAGCTGAAATAAAAAACTCAGAAAGTTTTCTAGCCATGGTTCAATATGCTTTAAAAAACCCATTTTATTTTCATTGAGTAGATATAGTTATAGCAAAATGAGAAATATGGCCGCTAGTTTTGACCACATAAATTACAAGATGCCATGGAAGCAGCGAAATATATGGAGATAGATTGAAGATATTCCTTGTGTTTGGAGCCTTTTTTTTGCTTCATTTTCCTTTCTCAAGAATGCAGTAATGGTGGCCAGAATACAGAGGAAAAATGACAGTGAAACAAAAGCAAAAGAGTTCATTAGAAATAATGCACAAGCTACGAATATAAAAGCTATTTCCACCTTAAAATTGGAAGGAATTGAAGAGAAAGAGTCATATATACATCAGATAGACTTTTTACCTTTCTTTTCTGTAAGAAATTCATGGAGGCCAAGTACAAACATGCCAAAGAAGTCCAAGTTTGCAGTTTGAAGCCCTAGGGTTTCATTGTTGGCAGCAGAGAGCTGAATTCCAAAAAATGCCAAAGTCAAAGTGATGCAAAAAAGTAGGGTGAAAAGGTGTTTTGTTATTAGGGTTTCAATGAAGCCCTAGCACAAATATGGAAATTTATCACATCTATTTCTTTTTATGGCTCAAAGTAATACCTTCGAGGTGTTATGTGTTCACAATGTGATTCCTAGGTTCCATGACATCAAGTGAGGTCATGCCCATGGTTCCCTCAAAATGTTTAATGCCTCAAACATGTTTGACCACCTTGGATTATGATATTTACCTTATCCACTTGGAGATATAGATGGAGTTTATACTCTTTATGATATGCAAACATTTCATTTTTGATATGAGACAGGTCCACATACATCATGTGCCTTAGGAGAGGCATGTCATATGCAGATAAGCCATCAGGCTTATATTTTTTCTAAATATCATATAATGCCTTGATATTATTTTTTATGATTTTTTATTGAAAAATCAAATATTGTAATTGCAATGTACTTGGAAAAGTAAGAAAAATGAAAAGCCTTGTATTTTTCCTTTCAAATCGAATAGGGGATAGAATAAAACTGCCAGAGTTGTAAAATTTGTTTTAAAGCAATCATTTATAAATTTCTTTAAAAATCAAACTATTTTTAGGTAGTTAGAACTAGAAAAACAAATCAAATATTCCTTCATTGATTTGTTTTATTTGGAGACAGATAAAGACAAAAACTAAGATTTCATGGGCAGATAAAAGAAGATTTTTGGTGGGGCCACATGAGGGGGTCTTTTGGCACTTTGCTTTCATAGTTTGGACACATTTTGACTACTTTTATTTTGGCTTTTCTGAGGAGATCAAAAATGGACTGGGAGGTCTATTTTTAGGAGCTTTTTTTCCATCTTTCAGAGGGAGATCTTTTATAGGATATATGATAGAGAAATACCTTTTTTTTCAGCAGTTCCAATTGTAGTTTTACAACATAGAGTAGAGATCAGAGTGCATGATATCAGAGTCTTCCTCTCACACTAAGAGTGTTGTATTCAATCTTTGTACTCATTACTCCTTCAGTTATACAGAACAATAGATTTTTCCTTCCTTATTTGTCTCATGATTGTAGTTTTAATTTGATGTTGCATTGTGATAGATTGCATGTCCTTGTCTTGAAATTGCTAGAATGATACAAATTGCCATATAGTTCAGGTTGCATGTTTGTGTTCTATTTGAACCTTAATGCAAAGTACTAATGAATTGTATGTCATTGATATAGTTGTGAGAATTATTGTTTCAGGAAACTATTTGTGAGTAAGATCCTTAGGAGTTTTAAGTCCGGTGTATCACCTTATTGTTAAGGTTTTTATTTTAAGTTATCCCTCTGCCCCTTTTCCTCTGCAAGTCAGTAGATTAGGATATCTTAAGGAGAACCAGCTCACTCTAGAGATTCACTCTCGATATAGGAAACCCACATCCTGAGAGTGTTTCCATGTTTCAATAGATAGCTAAGTCTTCTGTAGGCTTAGCATAGGATGCATATCTGATTGATAAAAAAGTAGTTACCACAACAAGCACTGAAGAAGATTGAAGAAATTTTGGACAGCAGAATTGGATGCAACACCAGAGGAAGACAATACAAAGAATACCTTGTGAAGTTGAAAGGTAGACCGGAAGAAGATTCATCATGGATTTGTCAGGCTGAGGTAGACTATCTTGGTTTCCCTCTAGCCCCAAAAAGGTGAGGAACTCACTTTTTTAGTAACCCTGGATGTCTAATTCAGGAGCATCCTGTTGTGATGTTCACAACACACCCCATTTTGCTCCTTAGCAAAATGAGGACCCCTGCTGATGTCTTGCTTTTTTGCTTCTACTTGTGTTTTTTCTGCTTTCTGGCGGTCTGGTAAAAATGAAGATCAGGTGCATCATCATCATGATATATGATAAGGTAGGTCATCATCATGAGGTCTGTTTGTCAAAGTTCATATTTTGTTTCTGTGACCTCATATTTTAAAAGAGCTTGAAATTCCATGCAGGTTTGCCTTTTACTTCACTTGAAAATTCGTCCATATGTGAAAGTTATGCACGGTCAAAGTCTTGGTCAAACCTAATATTCGCAGGAGGATCATCATATTTTTATATCCTAAGTCATGTTGACAGGATCATCATGATCTTGGTCTATCACCCGCTAAAAAATCATGCAGTCGCAGTATCCGGACGTCAATCTTAGGTGGTAGTGCTTTTTACCCGTCAAAAGGCTTTGTGCGCACCATCAGCATCATGATTTTCTTAGGAGCGTCATATGTTATAAACTTGGTTTTGGTTACATGAGGACATCATCATCATATTTGAAACGCACCCCCCCGACAATATCCTGAGGTTCGAATATCATGATGACATCGGCTTTAAGTCAAGGTAAGTTCCCCCGTCGAAGTGGTCTGTTGTATCGCGAGCATCATCATGATATTTCAACATTACCTGATCTTAAAATATCATGCTGATGGTATAAGATCACCCTGACTTAACAAATTCATCATCAGCATATTTGCATGCGCACGTTCAAAACATATCGCAAGGTCATCATCATGATATTTGCTGAACTTCGCGAAGATGATGATGACGACTTCATATCACCCTGATCTTTCACGAGGATCATTTGCTGAAATTCGCTAAGTGCTGGAAACATCATCATCATAATTCGAGAAAGAGGATCATCATCTTCATATCCTCCTGATCTCCGGTTAGCGAAATATCATGATGATCACCCTATCTATTCAGAAGTGGTCGATATTACATTTCTCAACAGCATCATCATATTTTGTAAAATCACCCTAGCGCAAATATCATGATGACCAGCTCATCCTTGTGCTCCGAAAGTGAAATATGATGATGACGTCATCATCATATTTTTATCCTGTCATATTGTCAAGATCATCATGATCTTGTTTGTTCGCCCGATATTTCGCCAAGTCCTCCTGCCGATGAAATACAACCTTTTGCAAGTATCCTGGACATCATCATCATCACATTTTCCCTTCGGTAGGATATTTTCCAAACATGATCCGGTTGGCGAAATATCATGATGACGTCATGATCAAGTTTAACGAAGGCTCCAAATATCATGATGACGTCATCCCGATCTGATAAACGAAGAAGCAAATATCCTGATGATCAGCATCATCATTTTTTCTTTCAACAGGATATTTTTCAAAACTCGATCTGGTTCGCGAAATATGATGATGATGTCTTATTCTATGTTCGACAGAAGCTAATATCCTGATGATCATCATCATCATCTTTTTTCCTTCAAATAGGATATTTTTTCAAGCACGATCCGTTTGCCCAAATATGATGATGACGTCTTATTCCAAGTTCGACAAAAGCAAATATGATGATGATCTTCATCATGCTGATTTTTCTCGAAAGGGTTACCTTGGCCGCAAGAGGATCATATTACCTTCATCATCATGATCATGCTCCTTAGGTGACCCGATATCACAACTATCCCCCTGATCTTAACCGAACATGATGATGACGTCATCCTTAGCATTTCAATGAAGCCCGAATATCATGATGACGTCACCATCATCTTCCTTTCCTCGGCAGCATGATTATATTCGCATCCTCCTATTCTTCTTCAACATGATGATGATGATGTTGTTGTTCTTTTTTCCAATATGCAGAAGCGAAACATCATGATGACATTCATCTGGACCTTCAGGAGGGAATGCTATTTCCAGAATATCATGATGATGAGGTATATCGACTAACATGTTTTTTTTTACGCACCGACAGGGATGATCATGCCGATGGGCGGGAAATGAGGCGGTGGACATTTTAAAGTGTTTTTTTGGCGCCTCTGGCACATTTTTCGGTCAGCGATGGTTGACCCGATCAATTTTGAGCAACTTGGGCGCATTTTGGACGCGTTTTTTGGAGTTTTCTGGATCTGATTTCTGCGATCTTGCGCAGTCACCTGGATTTAAATGGTTATTTTAATTTCATGCTATTTTTATGATAAATGTGAAACTTATTGCTTGTCTTGTCTTGCAGGCTTGCAGTTGAGGAAGCAGCTGGAAAGTCAATACAGTGACCTCATGGAGGCAGAAGATCAGATCTCAGGAGCAAGAAGATAGAGATGAAATGCAAAGGGTCAAGGCCATTCAAGTAAAGAAGAAGGTCGCAGCTGAAGGTATTATCACAAAAGACAAACAGAAGTTATTGCCCAGCTGCCGGAACTTCTCAGAAGGGGCAATATTTCGCCCAGATTTGACCACTGCTCTGAGATATTTTTGAGAACTGGTTCACCTGCATTTATTGCTGTAACTAGGGGTTTGAACCAGGGGTTCAGTTAGGTTTTTGCTGTAGTGAGGACAATCAAAATGTCTTTATATTGTGCCTCTCTACACTGTAATACTTTACAACAGGGATTTTTAGGGCCTACAACAGGGATTTTTAGGGCCTACAACAGAGATTCTAGGAAAACATAGCATGATAGCTTAGCATAGTTTAGAAGTAGAAGAAGGAGGTCGCCTGTTTGTCTACAGTAAGGTGCGCGTGGAATGTCTGGATGCCTTACTGTATCTGTAAAGCTTGTAAGTTCTCTGTAGTATGATCAATGAAACTAAGAGTCATTCTTACATTGTAAATCATGTATGGCTATTCGTTTCTAATACAATAGAATCTGGAGTTCTGCATCTATCTTCTGAGTGTTCTCCTGCTCTTCTTTGTGTTTTGAAATATCTTCTTTGAGAGCTTGCAATTTTAAATGTATGTTTGTGAAAATGCTCAGAACTTACATTTAGGGTTTTTACTGTGGATTTGATCAAACTACTGTGGTATTTACATAGTGCATAACAGAAACACTTAGATCCTTCGGTAGATTAAGTGAGGTATAGATTAGATCTTTCTAACTTTTCCCAACCCATCTGAAATATTTAGCTGAAAACGTAGAAATCCAAAGGAAATTGTCTCAAATTTGAAGAAGCATGCATAACAGAGCTATAAGTAGACAGTTTTCATAAACAGATCAAGAGGAAAGCTGCAAAAATCCAAGAAAACCCTCTGAAACTTGCAGCCCAGTATCACTCTTATGCAAAGGAATGAAAAGCATTGACATATCTCATGACCTTTTTGCATATTCTTAGGCCAGTAAACCACAAAACAAACCTAAACTACGTAAGGCCCCTTGAACATTACAGCTTCACATTGACCAACTGAACTTGACCAACCGAACCATTGTAGACTTGGGATTAGTTAAATCACCAAATGATTCCTTCTTGTCTTTCAAGTATAGTTTCAGTTCATTTTATGTGAATTTTAACTTATTGTTATGATTGCATCAAAACAACAATCAACAGTTTTCTGGCGCTAGAAGGAGGGCCTGCCTGAGTTAGGTTTCATTTCAAACTGGCTAACGACAGTAACAGAGTGACTAGGTCTAGGTCCAGTTCAGGAGATATATTTGTGCAACTACCTGATACAAGGCGGAGTAAAAGCCCTTTAATTTGGAATCCAAAAATATCGCAAGCAGGAAGTTCATCTGGAACACCTCCTGGGTCACCTTTTAACATCCGTAGTATTGTAAGTCCTGACAGATCACTGTTCAGATCTTTAAATCTTGGTTCAGGCACTCCTGGAGGTCTCAATCCTCCTCTAAATCCTAATCCACCAATCAATCCAGGTATTTCTGCAAGTTCAAGTCAAGCTCAAACACCTGCAATGGCTTATTTCGATGTCAATTCTCCCATATTCTTCAATGATTATCATGACATGCCAAAAAATCCGGAAAAGATATGTCCCAAATACCAGTTGCATCAGGACCCAGAAGATCATATTAGAATATTTAAGGAAGCATGTTTTAGGGCTATGTTAGAGCACGAGGATGTTGTGTGTAGGTTGTTTCCTTACACCTTTAATGAGCAGGCCTCTAGCTGGTACGTAAACTTACCCAATGGTTACATTTCTTCCTGGGCACTTATGGAAGAAGCATTTCTGTCAAGATTTAGAGGACCCATTGACCCTTGTGCTTTGTATCATAAGTTGGCTGCTATAAAACAAGGTGAGGGAGAGCTAATTGATAATTTCAATGACAGATTTCAAAAGGCCTATTCTAGGCTAGTAGCCCCTTATACCATAGATGATGCTCCCTTGTTGGCTATGTACTATGCTGCTTTGGATCCTTTAACTGCCATGTTTGTCAAAAGGAAACCTGACATAGATTCAATATCCAAAGCCTATAAAGAGGCAGCCTCAGTGAACCAAGAAATGAGACATACAACTTACAGTCCATTTGGAGGAAATTTTGGGGTGCAGAATTAGGCACACCCATGGAATGGAGTCCCTGTGCAGCATGCTCCACTAATAAATCCAGTTCCTTCTTACACACCTGTGTATAACCCTACTCCAATCCAGGCTATAACTCCTTACACGGCTAGTACTTCCAATAACAGTCAAAATAATGGTCAGCCTTTCTTCCAACTTCCTAGGGATGTAACTGTGGTAAAAGCACAAGATGATAGGGAAGACATCAAAGAGATTACTGCACATTTGAAAAGATTAACAACCGAAGTGACACAGCTAAGAAATGAGAACCTCTATGGAAGAAGCAACCAAAACTACAATCCACATCAAAATCACAACCAAGGCCAAAATCAGAATTACAGTCTCAACCAAAATCTGCAATACAATCAGAACCAAAGCTACAATCAGCATCAAGGCCCCAGTCAGGGGCAACCAATGCAAAATAGGGGGCTAGTGATAGATAATAGGACCTGGGGCAATAATAACAAGAACCAGAATCAACCTAGGCCACCCAAGACATGGAACACTGGGCCCAACAACGGTACTCTGGCTTCTCCTTTTGAGAATACAGATAATCATGGTGCAAAACAAACAACTAACATACAAATGGCCAATACAGCACCCAAAAATTGGTGCAGATTTCACAATACTAATGCCCATGCTGAGCATGACTGTCCACAGTTCCACTTGGCAGCTAGTATCTTCAACGTAGATGTACAGCCTCCTACCTCTGAATTTCTCATCCCTAAGGGTAATGAGGTAGTACCCTCAGAATATGACACAGCATTAGTCTTAGAAACGTTTACCTTTGCAATTGCAGAAGAGAAAGAGGATGAATTGCTAGAGGATGAACCATACTGTTGTGAAAGTCTTTATCCCGAATCAGCCTTTGTGTTAAATGCTTTTCAGTTTCCTTTTGAATCTGAAAATGAGATATTAAATGAAACAGAGGAGGTGCAGGCCTTTCAACAGACAAATAAAGGCCACACCTACAATTTGAGGAACAACCCTCAGCCGGGAGGACCTTTCACCACTTCCACTCCTCCGAATAACATCAATACACCCCCAGATCAGAATGCTAGCAACAATCCTGCCATACTTAAAGCTAGTCAGCACACAAATAACGGAACAGCAGTGCAAAAGGATCAAACAAGTAAGACAGAAGCAGTAGAGACAACAAGATTAGTGAATTACTTATCAGAGGAAATAAAGAAAATGAAGGTCAGCATACCTCTAAATGAATTATTGAAGACCCCAGGGATCAGAAATGCTTTTTTAAAATCCCTGGATACATCCATGACAAACATGGTGTCTGCTGATATAACTGTTCCTAATAGTGATTCACCACCTAAGGAGAAAGGTAATAAAGTTGAGCAGCCTTCCAATACAAATGTGGTAATACATGCGGATAAGAGGGATACTCAACCTTTCTTGTTAACTGTTAGGTTGTGTGGGAAGAATATACACAATTGCATGGTAGATTCTGGTGCTTCAGCCAATGTAATGCCCTTAGGAATATGTAAAACTCTCGGGCTGACTCCCACCAAATCTGCCAAGGTTGTCACGCAATTAGATAAGACCGAGGTTAGTGTGATAGGAGAACTCATGAACATACAAGTGCAGTTAGCTTCAGACCCTAGGGTGAGCCAAATCATTGACATCCAAGTAGTGGATATACCCGTAAATTATGGAATGTTGCTGAGTAGGGATTGGTCCAAGACATTAAACGGGTATATGGCTACTGACTTTTCACACATGTGGTTACCATGGAGAGGCATCCCAAACCAGATCAGAATAGGGGCAGAGCCCAGAATGAAACATATGATAACAGAGTATAATCGAACTAATGAAATATTATATGCTGCTGTTGAACCAGGTGTCTATAGAGTTACCAACAATGGGATGCAGATTGAAGAGATTATGATGTTAAACATTAGGAAGAAGTGTGTCAGCAATAGAACGACACTATTCATTAAGTCTGACGGAAATTCTTCAGATGAGGAAAACAATGCAATAGACAAATTTGGTCATGCCATTAGACAAGAGGTGGAAGAGTGCGTTACACACAATCTCCCAGTCCAATGTAAGTTATATAAAAATAGGTGTAGAGTCCATGATAGGCAACATTCTGAGGAGAATTGTGAAATATGCAAAGACATCATTGAATATGAATACAAGAAGTGCATAGGGAAGGTAGAGTCACAAGAGAAAAATGAGAATCCTGATCCAGCACAGAGATATGTTCAGGATAATATAGATGCATTGATTCCAGATCTAGGGAAAGAAATAGAGGACAAGGGTAGTTATCTTTCTGAGTTGCAAACTACAAACACACATATGCAAGATAACCAAACGGAAAAACCCATGAATCAACAAGACAACACCCCACAGGCAATAAAAGAGACAAAGTATGCCAAGGTAAAAGATCAAAAAAGTAAGGATGGCATGTGGACGTTAAAATGTGATGGGTCCAAATCAAAACAGGGCGCAGGTGCAGGTATTGAACTCATAAATCCTCAAGGTAAATCACATTTGGCAGCATATAGATTACAATTTTCCTGCACTAATAATATTGCTGAATATGAGGCCCTAATTTTAGGACTTGTCATGGCCATCAAGAAGGGGGTAAAAACCATCAGAGTATTTTCAGACTCTGAATTAGTAGTCAGACAAGTGAGGAAACTATATGCCTGCAATTATAAGAAGATGATCAGTTACAGACATAGAGTTTGGGGTTTAATGGATTCATTTGATGCTTTTAACATAGAGCATATTCCTAGAGAACTAAACCACAGGCCAGATGCGTTAGCAGTTGCTGCTAGTACATTAGAACCATTGACACTGTCAGGATTAAGACGATTTGCTGTTGAGCTAGTTAACGTGCCCAGTATACCAGACAACGTTACACACTTTCAGGTATTTGGAGAGGATCAACAAATTATTGATTTTCTGACTTGTAATGAGGCATTTGAGGCCCAAATTATTGATGAACAAGAAAGGCCTGAAGTAACATGGGACAAAGAAGATATGATCAACTTAAAGAGCAACTTCTTACCAAAAGGAGTAATTGAATTAGAACACATCTTTGACTTCGATGGAATAATAAGACAGAAAGACTTACCCAAAACAGAAGGGGGTAAGTGTGATTTACATAACTTAGGGACTGAGCTAAATCCACAAAATGTACTAATTGGGAAAGCTTGATCTAAGAAAATCAGAAAAGAGGTTCTGGATGTTCTGAAAAAATATAAACATGTCATAGCATGGACTTATGAAGACTTGAAAACATTTGATGAGTCCATCATAACTCACGTCATACCTTTAAGAAAAGAAGTCAAACCATTTAGGCAGAAACAGAGGCCTGTAAACGCCATTCTAGAGCCTTTAATCTTTGAGGAAGTTAAAAAACTACTGTCCGCTGGAATAATTTTTCCAGTCAGACATTCTGTCTGGGTAGCTAACTTAGTACCAGTGAGGAAGAAAAACGAAGACATTCGGTTGTGCGTAGACTTTAGAAATTTAAACAAGGCATCTGAAAAGGATAATTATCCTTTGCCCCCAATAGATGAAGTACTGCAAGCAGTAAATGGCGCAAAGATGATGTCTTTTTTAAATGGTTTTTCAGGTTATAACCAGGTTTTAATTGACAGGGAGGATAGACTAAAAACCACCTTCACTTGCAAATGGGGAAATTATGCGTATAGAAGAATGCCTTTTGGTCTGATTAATGCAGGTGCCACTTTTCAGAGGGCCATGGACGTTGCTTTTCGTGGATTATCAGGTAAATGTATTGTTGTATATATGGATGATTTAACTGTGTATTCCAAGGATGCATCCACCCACGCTGAGGACCTCAGAAAAGTACTTCAGCGATGTGAAAGGTATGGGATTTCCCTTAATCCTAAGAAATGTATATTTGGCGTAACTGAAGGTAAATTATTAGGCCATGTCATTTCTGAAAATGGAATTTCAATTGATCCGGATAGAATAGAATCCATAAAAAATTTGCAAATACCAAACAGTAGGAAAGAATTGAAATCATTTTTTGGTAAAATTAACTTTGTTCGGAAGTTTATAACAGGTTTTGCAGAGATTGTGCAGCCGTTGAATGCCATGTTAAAGAAAGATGCACAGATGGAATGGACGCCAGTAGCCAAAGCCGCATTTGAAGATATCAAGGAGGCAATTTCTAATGCCCCTGTATTGGCAAGTCCAGACTACACATGCCCGTTTTACATCTACTCCTTTGCATCTTCTCATTCTGTCGCTGCTGCCTTGACACAGAAAGGTGAAAATAATGACGAGAGGCCCATAGCATTTATGAGTGCGCCTCTGAAGGATGCACAGCTGAGATATCTAGATATCGAAAGACAGGCATTTGCATTGGTGAAGGCTGTGAAAAAATTCAGACACTACATCCTGCGCAGCCAGATTAAAGCCATAGTACCAGACGCAGCAGTAAAGATGCTGCTGATGCAGAATGAGCCTGGAGAAAAAAGAGCCAAATGGATCACCACGCTGCAAGAATCTGACATGGAGATCATTCCCGCAAAGTTGGTCAGAGGGCAGGCGCTGGTGCAGACAATAGCAAACATGGATCCAAATCTGGTAAAACAGTAGTATGTATTGAATTCCCAAGATGCATCAGGCTGGTACAATGATTTAAGCACCTTCCTGATAGCTGGAAAGTACCCAGGCAAGATGAAGGCTTCTCAGAGGAGAGCTTTGAAGATTAAGGCACAGCATTATATGGTGCAAGGAGGTCTTCTATTCAGGAAGAACCATGATGGAATTTATTTGAGATGCATAAACAGAACTGAAGCTGATAAAGTGTTGACAGAACTACATGACAAATATGGAACCGGCCATGGTTCCCATTTAGCTACAGCACACAAAATACTGAGAGCGGGCTATTACTGGCCCACTATATTCAAAGATACTAAGAGTCACATCAGAAGCTGCCACACCTGTCAGACTGCAGCAGACAAAGGAAGAAATCTGGCCAATCCACTGCAGCCTGTGATCGAGTCCAGACCGTTTGCACAATGGGGCTTGGATTTTATCGGAGTCATCAATCCCCCATCTTCTGCAGGACACAAGTTTATATTGACGGTGATGGACTATTGTACAAGGTGGACTGAGGCCACCTGCTGCAAGTTTTCCACAACTGAGGTAGTTATCAAGTTCCTTGAAGAAAACATTATCACCAGGTTTGGAACGCCCTATTCATTGGTATGTGATAACGGCCCTGCTTTTTCTTCTTTAAAATTTTCTAAATGGGCATTTGAATATGGGATCATTCTAAGGTTTTCTTCGAATTATTACCCTCAAGGTAATGGACTGGCTGAATCAACAAACAAAATCTTATTAGACATCATCAAGAGGTTAATTGCCAAAAGTCCTAGAGAGTGGAATACCCTATTAAGATATGCATTATGGGTAGACAGGACCAAGTTCAAAACAGCTTTAGGTAGCACACCTTATCACTTAGTTTATGGGACTGATCCCATACTTCCGGTCAATCTGAGGATACCAACCTGGAAGTTTGCCAATGAATATCTGGGCTTTGATAACCATAGGGAAGCCAGAATAGTGCAAATGTTGCAACTAGAGGAGAAAAGAGGTCGAGCCCTCGAGAAGTTTGCCAAACACCAAGCAGTTGTTAAGAGGTGGTTTGACAAAAGGGCAAGAGTCAAAACATTTAGGATATCAGACTTAGTGTTGTGCTGGGACAAAGCACATGAAAAGAAAGGAAGCCATGGAAAATTTGATAAATTATGGCTGGGTCCATTACAAATTTTAGAAATAATAGGAGATAACACCTTTAGACTTAAGACCTTGACTGGAGAAGATGTGCCATTACCAGTTAATCGCCAGCATTTGAAACACTACTTCCAGGCTTGAAGGTCAGGATGAGGCAGTCCTTTCTTTCTTAATGTAAAATGCTGTAGATAATGTACAGTTCTGCTTTTGCTGTTTTCTTCTTGGGTTGGTTGTTTGTATAGCTTGTCTTCTTTTTGTTTCTGTCTGTTTGTACAGTTTTGTCTTTTGTTGTTGTGTTGTTTGTACAGCCTGTTTGTTTGGTTTGTTTGTTGTCTCCTCAGCAGGGATCTTTATTTTACTGTAGAGTATTAAGGAGCAGAACTAGCAACCATTCAAAACAGTATATAATTTAGGATATTCAGGTTAACCATTTGCAATTTACACATAACTTATCACTGTCATGAATGTAGAGAGTTGTTCATCTTCTGAAGTTTCATATTCAATAAATGTGATTGAGAATTCGAAGCAGGTTTCTCATGATGACACACCTAAAATCCTTGGGTTTGTTGAACCTACCAGTGTAGATATTAGGTGAAAAATCAGAGGTCACCCTTGCTACCATTACAATTCTCAGCTTAATTTCAGCAAGTGTCCACTCCTTGCATCATCATGAAGTTACAAATTGCTATATCTGGTGAAATCTTTCCAAATTAGAAAACAAAAAAATAAATAAATAAATAAATAAAGCGGATTATACTGAAAATCCAGATTAAGCCATCTAAGTAACTCTACCGGGGCTATGGACGCTCGCTGGCAGTGGGGCTCTACTTAGGAGAATTGTAACGATAACCTTGCCGGGGCTATAGACGCTCGCTGGCAGCAAGGCTCTATCCGGTCGGCTATGAGGGAATATCCTCACCTACGTAGGCTAATGTCAGTCACTGGTTTATTCAACCGATCTTCAAGATGAGGATAATTAATCACATGCACACAACTAAACTGAAAATGAAAATTCATGCATCTTTATTGAACACTTTGAGTCTCAAGCTGAATAGTAATTTGCAGGAAAGATAGTTGGAAGTTATGAGTTTATTTCACCTAGTTTCCTTGAACACTCAGAATTTAATTGTTTTGTTTTGGTTGCTAGTTGTTGTGATGTTCACAACACGCCCCATTTTGCTCCTTAGCAAAACGAGGACCCCTGCTGATGTCTTGCTTTTTTGCTTCTACTTGTGTTTTTTCTGCTTTCTGGCGGTCTGGTAAAAATGAAGATCAGGTGCATCATCATCATGATATATGATAAGGTAGGTCATCATCATGAGGTCTGTTTGTCAAAGTTCATATTTTGTTTCTGTGACCTCATATTTTAAAAGAGCTTGAAATTCCATGCAGGTTTGCCTTTTACTTCACTTGAAAATTTGTCCATATGTGAAAGTTATGCACGGTCAAAGTCTTGGTCAAACCTGATATTCACAGGAGGATCATCATATTTTTATATCCTAAGTCATGTTGACAGGATCATCATGATCTTGGTCTATCACCCACTAAAAAATCATGCAGTCGCAGTATCCGGACGTCAATCTTAGGTGGTAGTGTTTTTTACCCGTCAAAAGGCTTTGTGCGCACCATCAGCATCATGATTTTCTTAGGAGCGTCATATGTTATAAACTTGGTTTTGGTTACATGAGGACATCATCATCATATTTGAAACGCACCCCCCCGACAATATCCTGAGGTTCGAATATCATGATGACATCGGCTTTAAGTCAAGGTAAGTTCCCCCGTCGAAGTGGTCTGTTGTATCGCGAGCATCATCATGATATTTCAACATTACCTGATCTTAGAATATCATGCTGATGGTATAAGATCACCCTAACTTAACAAATTCATCATCGGCATATTTGCATGCGCACGTTCAAAACGTATCGCAAGGTCATCATCATGATATTTGCTGAACTTCGCGAAGATGATGATGACGACTTCATATCACCCTGATCTTTCACGAGGATCATTTGCTGAAATTCGCTAAGTGCTGGAAACATCATCATCATAATTCGAGAAAGAGGATCATCATCTTCATATCCTCCTGATCTCCGGTTAGCGAAATATCATGATGATCACCCTATCTATTCAGAAGTGGTCGATATTACATTTCTCAACAGCATCATCATATTTTGTAAAATCACCCTAGCGCAAATATCATGATGACCAGCTCATCCTTGTGCTCCGAAAGTGAAATATGATGATGACATCATCATCATAGTTTTATCCTATCATATTGTCAAGATCATCATGATCTTGTTTGTTCGCCTGATATTTCGCCAAGTCCTCCTGCCGATGAAATACAACCTTTTGCAAGTATCCTGGACATCATCATCATCACATTTTCCCTTCGGCAGGATATTTTCCAAACATGATCCAGTTGGCGAAATATCATGATGACGTCATGATCAAGTTTAACGAAGGCTCCGAATATCATGATGACGTCATCCCGATCTGATAAACGAAGAAGCAAATATCCTGATGATCAGCATCATCATTTTTTCTTTCAACAGGATATTTTTCAAAACTCGATCTGGTTCGCGAAATATGATGATGATGTCTTATTCTATGTTCGACAGAAGCTAATATCCTGATGATCATCATCATCATCTTTTTTCCTTCAAACAGGATATTTTTTCAAGCACGATCCATTTGCCCAAATATGATGATGACGTCTTATTCCAAGTTCGACAAAAGCAAATATGATGATGATCTTCATCATGCTAATTTTTCTCGAAAGGGTTACCTTGGCCGCAAGAGGATCATATTACCTTCATCATCCTGATCATGCTCCTTAGGTGACCCGATATCACAACTATCCCCCTGATCTTAACCGAACATGATGATGACGTCATCCTTAGCATTTCAATGAAGCCCGAATATCATGATGACGTCACCATCATCTTCCTTTCCTCGGCAGCATGATTATATTCGCATCCTCCTATTCTTCTTCAACATGATGATGATGATGTTGTTGTTCTTTTTTCCAATATGCAGAAGCGAAACATCATGATGACATTCATCTGGACCTTCAGGAGGGAATGCTATTTCCAGAATATCATGATGATGAGGTATATCGACTAACATGTTTTTTTTTTACGCACCGACAGGGATGATCATGCCGATGGGCGGGAAATGAGGCGGTGGACATTTTAAAGTGTTTTTTTGGCGCCTCTGGCACATTTTTCGGTCAGCGATGGTTGACCCGATCAATTTTGAGCAGCTTGGGCGCATTTTGGACGCATTTTTTGGAGTTTTCTGGATCTGATTTCTGCGATCTTGCGCAGTCACCTGGATTTAAACGGTTATTTTAATTTCATGCTGTTTTTATGATAAATGTGAAACTTATTGCTTGTCTTGTCTTGCAGGCTTGCAGTTGAGGAAGCAGCTGGAAAGTCAATACAGTGACCTCATGGAGGCAGAAGATCAGATCTCAGGAGCAAGAAGATAGAGATGAAATGCAAAGGGTCAAGGCCATTCAAGTAAAGAAGAAGGTCGCAGCTGAAGGTATTATCACAAAAGACAAACAGAAGTTATTGCCCAGCTGCCGGAACTTCTCAGAAGGGGCAATATTTCGCCCAGATTTGACCACTGCTCTGAGATATTTTTGAGAACTGGTTCACCTGCATTTATTGCTGTAACTAGGGGTTTGAACCAGGGGTTCAGTTAGGTTTTTGCTGTAGTGAGGACAATCAAAATGTCTTTATATTATGCCTCTCTACACTGTAATACTTTACAACAGGGATTTTTAGGGCCTACAACAGGGATTTTTAGGGCCTACAACAGAGATTCTAGGAAAACAGAGCATGATAGCTTAGCATAGTTTAGAAGTAGAAGAAGGAGGTCGCCTGTTTGTCTGCAGTAAGGTGCGCGTGGAATGTCTGGCTGCCTTACTGTATCTATAAAGCTTGTAAGTTCTCTGTAGTATGATCAATGAAACTAAGAGTCATTCTTACATTGTAAATCATGTATGGCTATTTGTTTCTAATACAATAGAATCTGGAGTTCTGCATCTATCTTCTGAGTGTTCTCCTGCTCTTCTTTGTGTTTTGAAATATCTTCTTTGAGAGCTTGCAATTTTAAATGTATGTTTGTGAAAATGCTCAGAACTTACATTTAGGGTTTTTACTGTGGATTTGATCAAACTACTGTGGTATTTACATAGTGTATAACAGAAACACTTAGATCCTTCGGTAGATTAAGTGAGGTATAGATTAGATCTTTCTAACTTTTCCCAACCCATCTGAAATATTTAGCTGAAAACGTAGAAATCCAAAGGAAATTGTCTCAAATTTGAAGAAGCATGCATAACAGAGCTATAAGTAGACAGTTTTCATAAACAGATCAAGAGGAAAGCTGCAAAAATCCAAGAAAACCCTCTGAAACTTGCAGCCCAGTATCACTCTTATGCAAAGGAATGAAAAGCATTGACATATCTCATGACCTTTTTGCATATTCTTAGGCCAGTAAACCACAAAACAAACCTAAACTACGTAAGGCCCCTTGAACATTACAGCTTCACATTGACCAACTGAACTTGACCAACCGAACCATTGTAGACTTGGGATTAGTTGAATCACCAAATGATTCCTTCTTGTCTTTCAAGTATAGTTTCAGTTCATTTTATGTGAATTTTAACTTATTGTTATGATTGGATCAAAACAGCAATCAACACATCCCTGGTTCAAGAGCAATCTTGCATCAACCAAAAACATTTGCATTTCAGTTTGTTTGTATTTTAGTTTATGTATTTTCATTTTCCAGTTTAGTTTAGCTAGTTCAGTTAGTAGCAGTTTCTATATTTTTGGTCCACATTCTACCATAGTTGCATTTCAAACCTTGTGGAGTTAGACTTAGCGTCCACATTCATTCATGGACAACATATCTAAAATTTAGAGCATTTGGATCTCAAGTACCAGAAAGTTATTGCTATCAGAAGATCAACTATTTTCTCAGAGTAGAGCATCCTGACAGTCTTAGATAATCATCTAAAGGAGAAGACCTATGGAGCATTTCACAACCTTCAAAGCTTAATGACACATCATTTAATGTTGTTTGGTTCATGACTGACCTTCCTCGAGATCTGCACATCATTCCATTCATTTGTGGAGCAGTTCCATTCATTTAGGTCTGACCTATTCGTGTACACATGTTAGAACTTTTCACTAGAGTTTGTGATCTTCCTTAGCCAACGCGGAGGAATCGTTTGTACTAGAGATGATATGTATTGATGTAATAGATCCTTAGGAAAGTAATTCTCAATGTTATGCAGGAGTAAAACCTTTCATGCCTCACAACTAGTGAGAGCACGAATAATCCATTTGATAGCCAAGGCAGTTCCTTGGCATTAGGTAGAAAGAATACCAAGTCCTCCAGAATCTCTGGGAAGGCAACAAAACTCCCATCTAACACGGTGAAAACCATGGCGAGTATCAAAAGAGGTCCATAGGAAATCTCGCAAGAGTTTTTCTAGTTTGGCATAAGAGCTTTTTGAAGGAGCCCAACAAGAAGAATAATAAACATGGGTTGCAGCCAAGATCTTAGAACAAACCTAGAATTTACCAGCCAGTGAAAGAGGCTTAGTAATCCAGACCGTTGTTCCACACTAGTAAGAACAACTTTCCATAGGGTGGCAGAAGTGCCCTGAAACGCAAAAGGAATACCCAGGAATCTAAAAAATATGGCCAACCCAGCGCCAGCCATATTGTTGAAGCAAATGAGGAATCGAAAGTATTGACTATCTATAGCATAATGTCTTATGCCACTAAATAGAAGAACCTGAGGCTAAACAAAAGCTCTCCAGACAACCAAGAGCATTTTTAATAGAATTTTCTTCTTCTAGTAATGTTAAAAAGGAGCCATCAACAAAATAACCATTAACCAACTGGCTGGAAGAATTTGGTAAAGAAATATAATGAACAAGATGATTGGAAACTGAATGAGCAAGAAGATAACCAAAACCTTTAACTGTAAGAATATAGAGGCTTGGAGCAAGAGGGCATCCTTGCTGGATTGATCTGAAAAAGACAAAAGTCAGAGACTGTTGATTATTGATAGTGATACAAGCAGTTGCATCTGAAAAGAGAATTTTGACAGAGTGAATAAAAGAGGGTCCAAACCCTAATGTTGCAAGCATTGCAAGGATAAAGTGCCATTCAACGCGATCATAAGCCTTAGAAAATCAATTTTTAAAAAGATTACTTTTTGGGTTGATTTTTAGGTCCATTCCATTCCCTCCCAAACTGCAATGATATTATCTAATATATATCTAGATTTAATGAAGCATGTTTGTTCAGGGTGGACAATCAGAGGAAGCAAGTTGCGAAGTTTGAGTGAAAGGGCTTTAGCAATGATTTTTTGTAAGAGACATTAAGGAGGGTAATGGGCCTCTAGTTGTAAATATCCTCTAGATTTCCATCTTTAGGTATGAACTTAATGTTTCCTTGATTTATAATATTTCCTAAAGAATTTGAATGAAAAGCTTCAAGGTAAACATTGTGTAAATGCTTTCCTAAACAATCCCAAAGGGCTTTGTAGAAATCACAAGGAAAGCCATCAATTCCAGGAGCTTTCCCATCAGCCATAGAGAAGATAGCTTCTTTAAGGTCTTCAATGGTCAATAGTTGATCACAGAAGCAAGTCTGCGTTGTGGACAACCTTTTTGGACCAACAGTAAGAAAATCTTGCAAAGCAGTCTATCGCTAAGGAGTGTAATCTTGAGCAGTGAAAACTTTTTCATAATGCCGTACAAAAGCCTGGAGAATGTATGGTAGATCTGTATGAATAGTTATTGTCCTCTTTGATTTGCTTAATACCATGTGAGGAATGTCTAGCTCGAAGAGAAAGAAAGAACTCCTTAGAAACATGGTCCCTAATTTTTAGCCAGTGCATTCTGGCTTTAAGTTGCACTCCTCTGGCAACATGGCATTCAGCCATCTATTTTTGATGCCATAAATTGGAAACAAGGACTTGCTTAGAAGGAGAAAAAGGCTCAGTAACCAAGGCCTCAGAAGCAAATTTCAAAGCAGTGACATTAGCTTCATAAGCCTTTCTCCTAAAATTGCCTAGCTGCTGTCCATAGATGTGAAGAAACCTCACCATGTGGCTAATAGCATCATTCCACCACTTAATATAGCTAGTAGAATGCAGTGGCCAGCATTCTAAATTCCAAACGGTTGAAATGTGTGCCAAGGTAGGTTGATGAGTTAGAAAGGAAGTGTTCAGAAAAAAACTGAGATTTCATGGCACGTGGCTGAGTGAGACAACGTCACATCCACTAACGGCTACACAGGAAGGATGGATGATGTGGAGAAGTTAAAAGAAGATTGTGCAAAAATCATAGCATGATCAAGGTGTTTAAAGACCCTATCAGTTCTAGTCTAAAAATTGCACCAAGTATGCCATAAAGGACTGGAGTGACGGAGGCCAACATTGGGATAAAAAAATCCCAATTTATTATGTATATGGAACCACACCTCTCTTTCGCCAACTGGCTGCCGAAAAGGTAGAACACCATCCTTGTTAGTAGTTGTTTCAACCATATTAAAATCTCCACAAATAAGCCATGTGGCCACATGAATTCAATCTGCAATCCACCGCCACAAAGTAGATCTTTCTGATGCATCATTTGAAGCATAGATATTAATAATCCCAAAAGAGTGATTATTAATATTAAGAAGCATCCAGACTAACTGGTTGGTGGGATCCACCACTAAATCATTCCACCGAGGGGACAAACGAGTAGCTACACCACCTTTGCCAGCCTCATGGGCAGTGGAAAAAAGTTTACTGGCTAGCCAAATACAACGGCAAGCCGAAGACAAAAGAAATCTTGTAACTTTAACTTCTTGCAAGCATGGAACAACAAGAGAAGGAAAATGATGAGAGCATCATGAACAGAGTACTTCCTAGTGAGATCAGTGATGCCTCAAACATTCCAAGAGAGAAAATTCATTTAAAATCCTCCTCCATCTCCCCAGAATCTAGGCTTCCAAAGGAAGCAAAACTATTCTAAAGAAAGTCGGTGGGATTTGACCTAAATTGGAGAGGAGGGATTTGATGTTTTTTAAGCACCTAAACAATTTCTCCCTCCTCAGGAAGCTCATGGCTACGAGAGCACCTGTGAGGTGACACAAAAGGATTGACACTAGCTCTTGCCCTTGGTGGTGATTCTCGCTATGAAGGCAGCATAAGAGGACTCTTATTGTTGTCCTTCCCGCCATTTGCAGAAAGCTTTGAAACCTCTTTAACTACTTCAGTGGTTTTGAGAACATCTGTAGAGGGTTTCACTCTGTGTTTGCGATTGGTAACAGTAGCCCAAGTGTCCATTGGTTTAGAAACCACCTCCTTGGGCGTAGTTGCTACTGGGCATGCCTGTACAGTGTCCTTGGGAGGAACCCTGGTTCTAGGCATAGCAAGAGGATAGTCCCTAATTTTATGCTCTGCTGACTGACAGCGATAGAAAGTATTGGGCAAATTGAAGTATGTGACTTTCTGAGTGTGCTAAAGGGGGCCAATTTGAATGCCAATAAATTCCTTGAGGTCTTTCGAAAGATCCACCTCAAGACAGACACGCTTTTGAGGGTGTGCTTGAAAGAACCTATTAGGTTCAACACAAATAACTCTTCCTAAAGAAGAGGCAATGTCATGCAAGAAATGCAGACAGGGCAAAGGCAAACTAGGGAATTCAATCCACATAGGAACTTTGTGTTTGGTATCATCAGAGGCCAAAAAATCCTGTGTCCACTATTGGAAGACCAACGGGGAAGACCGAACATACCAAGGGCCATGGTTCAAAATTTCTTGAACATGGCTAACTTCTACAAAGATGAAAAGGAAAAATCCTTTGGTTAGATTTTGGACCATATCAATGCAGACCTCATGAGGGACTCAAGCCTTTTGGACCCATTCGTTGAGCATAGATTCAGGGGGAGTTCTTCCCACAAAATAACTAATGAGATTATGTTGCTCTAACCATAAACAAGCAGTATCAAATTCTTGTGATGGTAAGATCACATTAGCAGAAAAGTTTGAGGGATTACCTCATGGAACACCTTCAAAACAAACTTTTAGGGACACTTGGTCGATGGAGGAGCCATTGTTCAGAGCCGAAGAACCAACAACACCAGCAACAAATGCTGGGTTAGAAGCGATAAGAGGCATTTAAATGGCCAAGAAGCCACAATAAATGTGGGCATACAGAAAAAAAAGGGTATACTTCATATGCCTAGGGCATGGTATGAAACCTAGAGAGACAATGGTAGCCAATCTCAAAAATTTGCAGAGCAAAAAAAAAATTTCCAGAGTATCAAAACACCTGCATGGGTCAGGAACAAACTTTTCATTCGACAACCACACATCTTTTTTAAGCTTGCTTAGGTAGTTTAATAATGTGAGCTATTTAATAGGCCTTTTATGTTAGTGGGTGCATGTGTGTGTGGTGTCAATCCATTCATGGAATTTAACCCACCTCCCCCTATTTTTGGAGAGGCTAGATTTACATTTCCTATTGGTCAGTATTGACAACTCACCCCACTCACCTTGCCTATAAATACTCACTCCTTTACATGTATTTTTCATGGGTTATTCAATGCATTTCTCCAATATTTTGCATCAATATTATCTTGGCATTTTTCATAACTCTCCCGTAGATGAATGCTTGCAGCTAATCCTGGCTCTAACATGGTATCAGAGCTCTAGGTTTGCAAGTTTCTTCTCGAATCTGTGATGGTTTTATCCTTGAGAGTCTAAAAGGTGCGTCTTGGAGAAAAACTAACCCTACCATTGCGCTCAGAAGGTGTCAAAAACCCTATTTTCATATAAGGTACTCTATATTTTGCTGAAAAAAATGTTTTGGGCATATTTTGGGGTTTGGTTTTTTATGTGCAGGAAAAATTTGTATGGCCACCTCGATTTTTGTGCCAAAAATTTTGAGCTTATTTCAATTATGAGCTGCCTCGATTTGCGTAATAATTTTTTTTCAATCTGCCTCAATTTCCATGTCAGAATGTTTGTACGACTACCTTGATTTTTGTGCCACTTGATTTCTATTTGCCTCAATTTTTGTGCCGCATCAATATCTGAATCTGCCTCGATTTCCATGCCGCGCTCATGTGTAGGTCTAAAAAGGTAGTTTTCTTCCAGAGGCCATAACTTGAGCATACAGACTCAAAACTTGTCAAACAAAAAAGCATTGGAAAGCCGGTTCTGAGCACTATCCAGTAATGCTGGTATGTTTTTCTGATTTTCCTATTTTACATCTATTTTTTTGGTTTGAATTCAAGGCATCTTTTTTGGCTTCTGAGCTCCGTTCTTGCACCTAGAATCTCTATTTTTTGAAAACGAAAAGGCGTTGGAAAGGTATTAGAGAGCTCTACATAGACACCTATGACCTTTTTTCAGATTCAGCCCCAGGTATCTTTTAATTAGTTTGTCAATTTTATGGCTTTTGTTGGATATCCTGGACATGCTACCTCCTCAAAAGGTTCTATTTTCTTTGATAGGCTTGATTTATCAGTAATAATCTATTTTTGGTCTCTCTTGCACTTTCTGTAGCATAATGAGGATATCAAACTATTTGTACTTATGATTATGCTTCCTTGGTTTCACCCTAGAGGCAACCTTCATAGTTTGTTCAGTATTTTTGAGATCACTGGTAACTTATGTTACCAACCTCTTTGATCCTGATGTTCAGTGGGGTTTTCTAGTACAACACAATTTTTCTTCAATAGTCTTGTGCAGTAGATCATTTTTAATCCTTCTATCACATGTTGCTACATCAGAGTTTAGTGTTGCATCATCATTAGCTTCCAGTGATTGTGTACAACAGGTCATCTTCTATCCTCTATTGCTTCATCAAAGTTTAGTGATGCTTCATCACAAGCTTCCAGTAATTGAGAGTCACTTCTTCATGAGCTTCCAGTAATTCAGGGTTGCTTCTTCAAATGCTTCCAGTAATTCTTTGCAGCAGAAACAATCATTGTATATGGGTACCTAACATGGCTTTATTTGTCGGGACCCATCTTTACATCTCCCTAAGCTGCGCATAAGGGGGGGTGTTAGTGTAGGAATTTATTTTCCTTTATCTTTTGTAAGCTTTCTTAGGTAGTTTAATAATGTGAGCTATTTAATAGGCCTTTTATGTTAGTGGGTGCATGTGTGTGTGGTGTCAATCCATTCATGGAAGTTACTCCACCTCCCCCTATTTTTTGAGATGCTGGAGTTACATTTCCTATTGGTCAATATTGACACCTCACCCCACTCACCTTACCTATAAATACTCACTCCTTTGTATGTATTTTTCATGGGTTATTCAATGCATTTCTCCAATATTTTGCATCAATATTCTCTTGGCGTTTTCATAACTCTCCCGTAGATGACTGCTTATAGTTGATCTGGGCTCTAACAAAATGGAGGATAAGTTTCTTTTCTTTGAAGGAAGGCCATGATGTGGGATGAGTGCTCAAGTAATTCAACAAGACTTTCTTTAAATTGAGTATGTAGGTCTTAGGTATCTTTCTCATGAATGGTTGTGGGGGTATGAATAGGATCAAGTTGTTCATGGATAGGTTCTTTATCATGAATAATATCTTAATCATGGAAAAGATAAATGTTGGATGGGTTGAATGAAAGTGATTTCATCTTGATTAGAATGAGGTCTTGATGTTTCAACATGCTTAGGATTATACCATTAACATAACTCTTGATTTTCTTGAATGGAAGTGGATGTGGGGGACTCTAGGAAAGGCTTGGTATGTTCTTGATGGTCAACCACATGAGGGCATGATGGAGGTTGACTTGGAAGCAATGGGGGAGACTATTCAATAGGCTAAAGGGGTTGTGGACAATATGAAGTGGTTGTAGGAATGGACATGGTGTTGGAAGATTCTTTTGTAGGCTCAATGATAGGACTTTGATGACATGGTTGACTCCTTGCTAGTAGCCCTTGGATCACATCCTTTGTAGGCATATGGGTGGATGAATGATGTAATGGATGGGTGGATTTGGGTAACTCCATAGGTTTACTTTTGAAATGTTTGAATTTAGGGTATGAAGTTGAAGGAGGATTAGATGATGGTAAGGGTATTAAAGGGTTTGATGGATTGGAAGGTGGAGGGACCAATGGATTAGGACTGGGATAGGGTGGATTTAGGACACACATTCAATTGGATGTTGGTATAATATACTTATATGTCCCGCAAGCTAGAGTGGTGTTCCCCTTGTCAAAGGTAGCATTAGAACTTGAGGGAATTTGATCTTGTTTCAAGGGGTGACTTATGCTCACATGTTCTTGTTTAGATGTGACTTGATATGAATATTGGTTGGGATTGGTTGATGTAGAATGGACTTGACATATGAATGGACTAGCTTGGTATGAAGTGGAGGGGGATGAAACATAGGATTGATGTGGAGTTTGTTGATGTTGTAGTTGTGTTTGTTGTATTTGGGATTGACAAGTGGCTATGAAGTGTTGGGCTTGGTCTAGGAGGTGTTGTATTTGAGGTGATTTGATTTGTTGAAATTGTTGGATGATGGCTTGGAATCTTTGTATTGTTTGTTGGTCTAAGGGTTGGGGTATTTGGTGAACTGTTTGAATGAGGTCTTGTAGTTGGGGTGCAAGGACCTTGTTCTCATCATTAGGATTAGAGGGAGGGCCTCCTCAAAGTATAGGCTTGGGCTTTGGTTTTGTCTCATCATTAGGACTAGAGGGATGACCTCCTCGAAGTATTAGTTTGGGATTATGATTGGTCACATCATTAGGACTAGAGGAAGAGCCTCCTTGAAGTATGACCTTGGTTCTAGGATTTGTCTTATCATTAGGATTAGAGGGAGGGCCTCCTTGAAGTATAAGTTTGGGCTTAGGATTTGAGCTAGGCTTGCTAAGGATTAGGACCATTTTGACTAGTGTTTTAGTAGAACTAGGATGATGATGTTGAATGATTAGGAATGATGATGATGTGATTGATTGGAAGATTTGGAATGACAAGGATATGATTACGATGAAATTGATTAGATATGTGGAATGATTAGGATATGACAAGTAGGATGATTAAGATGCTGATTATGTGAATGACAAAAATGAATAGAGTTTTGATTAAGATGGAAGTGATTTAGAATGAATGTGTTGAAAAGAATGTTTAAGATGATGTGTTTATGTGTTTGTGTTGATAGCTTGATTTGGCAATTTGAAAACAAATGATTTCACATGTACACACATGAATCACACACTCAAGACACATAAGCAAGTTTGAATTTGAATGTTGTGATGATTAGGCAAGCACTTGAAGACACATCAACAACCCTATGACGAGTCAAGTGGGTGTGTCCAAATAGGTATTACTCTAGGATGCACAAGTTTGATTAAGGATGTCCCCAATATACTCAAGGTATGGGCAGCCTAATTTTGTGAAATGAAAGAAATATAATATCAAACAACCAAGAAAAAGGGGTAACCCACCCTTCCCCAAGGTATAAAGTTCTTGGGGGCTTAGCCCGAATGACAAGATTCTGACTTCCAAGAGGGTGTCTTTTGATTCACACCTCGCTATTTAGACTCCACTGGAATTCTAGAGTTGAGGTCATCCCTTGGAGTGGTGTGTCTACAAGCAAGCCTCCTAAAGGGTGAAAAAAACAAATCTAGTGGGTACTTTTGATCTCCAAGATCACCTTGTGGTACGAGGAGAGAGCATACACATGCACACTAGACTCACACTCACAAAGCAAATTATCCTTTAGAAAATGAAATGTGTTGTATGAAAATGAATGGATGAGAGGCATTTTTTATTCTGAAGGTCAGACGAAGTGCATGAGAAGAGCATACACACTTTTAATCTCACTCAAATTCACCAAACAATGCAAGCACTTGTTCGTTTTAGTCCAAAGATAAAATATGTGAAGGAAGACAATAGTTCATTTTATGCCCAATTTTAATGCATGATTAAAGACAATAGTATGTTTTAGAGCCCAAATCAAAATGTTAGAGCAAACAAGATGTTTTTTTAATGCCCAAATTGAAATGTGAGACAAGCAAGATTGATTTGATTGAAATGAAAGATGAAAGATGAAATGAGTGCACCTAAATTTTTTTCTTTTGAATCTACTGTTGTGACTAATGTGAATTTTGTTCCAATGCTATATGAACACTTGAAAGTCACCAAAACCAAGAACAAACAAGAAACTTGCAAACCCTAGTGTGTTATGTGAAAAATGAGCAATTTGATGAAATATGATGTTATATGATTGTCTATAGAAACATTGATTGCATAATAAGAAATTTTAGGAAGTTCCAAGTTGTTTTAAAAAAATTTTCACTAAAATCTGATAAAAATTGCTCAAGATATGCTCACTAGAAGTTTAAAACTAGGGTTGACTTTTGATTGCAAATAATAGGCAAACCTATTAGAATCTGATGATGAAACCTACACCACTACAAAGTTGGCTGAGTCATCTTTCCAATGAGTCCTTTTTAACAAAATTTTGACCCCGTATGGTGAAGTTATGAAAAAAAGAAAAAACAATTGCCCTATTAGGGCATGCAAAAGGCAAGGGGTCAAGGCTGGCAGTTAGTGAAAACCACTAGTGGTCAGAAAGGATGCTAGTCATATGGCACAGTTAGTAAAGACTAGAATTTAGGTCTATGCTTGCAGTCAATGTTTCAACAGGGCCCTCGGTCTCCCATATGATCGAGGGCCGACCAAAGGCAAAAAAATAAAAAGGGGTTGGGAGCTTATAGCCCCCTTGACCCTTTGATCACAAAGGAGACCATCATGGTTAGAGAGTTGATAGTCTAGGTTTGAAAATGTGGCTCTACAGATGGAAACCTTGGCTCCAAGCAATGACCATGTGGTTAAGGGTCAAGGTTTTAGGGGGGCCATTGCTATTTAGAGAATGGAAACCATGAAGTGGAGGGTGGTAACGGTGACCACAGTTGAAGACGTCAATAGCAAAGACGAGTGGTGGATGGAGATTTATAATAATGAGAAAGAGATTGTGTTTAAAATGCAAGATTTGTTCCAAATTTGAGTATTTGGCATGTTTGAAGTTATTTGATGTCTTTCATTATTGATTTGGAGGTTCTTTGATTGGGTTTGTGCTTAAGAAGTAGCCATTTATTGTATTTTGTGCTAAAATTGGGTGTTACTGCATTTTGTGCTAAGATCCTATGTCACTAGATATAGTCCTTAAAATTGCTTTTGCAGGAGGTATCATGTTGGAATTGTTGGAATAAGGTTCCATTAACCTTGTAAATTATAATATTGTATTTTATTCCATTTATTATTTGTTATTTGTAATTACCTATAATGGAATGAGGTAGTCTCATTGACAGTTGTAATTTCAGAGTTATTGACGGTAGCTACGGAGTGACTTTTACTATTGGAAAATGTAAAAACTCATGGTAAATGAGGATAGGTGTGCTCCCTTGAGGAATATACTATTTTTGGCATGTATGACAACTGTCATAATGGTTGGTGAGTGAATCTATGATAGTTGTAAGTTGTCATAAGATTTTGTGATTCTATGACGCATATGACAGATATGTTAGTTGTATATTTTCTATATTTAGCCCAAGGTTCCTATCTTGGAAAGATACGCTTTTACTGGACTCTATGATGGTTATGATGTGTCATAAGATGTTGTAAGAGGCTAGATTTAGTCTTGGGAGCCCAACCTTTGCATGGCTATTTTTGGACAAGTGTAAGATGCTTGTAAGATGGTAATTAATGATTACAGATTGGAGAATCTTAGGAGAGAGAAGGTGAATGCCTAAGATGAGTTAGAAAATGTTTCTATAAGTATTTTCCATGTATTATTTTCTATAATATAGATTTTAGGTACTCAGGTGCTGCCGAAATGCTGTTAGATTGAAGACTGGTGGAGAGAGTTGAAGTGTTGTATTGTAAATCATTTTTAGATTATTACAAACATTAGGCCTCTTTCCTATGTGGAGTTTTTTACCTGAAAGGGTTTTCTCCACATTAAACATTGTTTTATGTGTTCATATTTCTGGTTTTGCTTTTCTGTGAATTATAGTTTTGTTTCTGTATTACAATCTCCATTAATAACACACATTTAAATATTAGAGAAATTTATATTGAATGAGATTTCCATTGAAGTAGTGTTTCTTTCATTTCTAACATTTGATATCAAAGCCTGGCTAGCTTTGACTCTTAGGTGGTAGTGTGGAAGCTATAGCTGCAATGGAAGATTTGGTTGTGTTTGTTTTGTAGATCTTTTGTTGTTATTATGGCTGCATCCACCATTGCATCAACCTCTCAATTGGACATTAAGAAGTTCAATGGAATGGGGTATGAGTTGTGGAATCTGAAAATGGAAGATTTGTTGGAAGAAAGAAACCAATGGTTGGCTGTTCAAAAAGAGAAGAAATCTGATGATGTCTCTCAAGATGAGTGGGATAGACTAGATAAGAAGGCACAGGGAACCATCCGGTTGTGTCTTTTAGACTCTGTCCTATTGAATGTCGCAAAGGAAGAAACTACATACAAGTTGTGGAAACGGTTGGGTGAGATCTATCAAGCCAAAAGTATGGTAAATAAACTTGATTTAAAACAGAAAATTGTTTTCCATAAAAATGTGAGAAGGTGAATCAGTTGTAGAGCATTTAATTTTTTTTAATTTGTTAGTGAGTCAACTTGATTCAGTAGATGTTGAGGTTAGTGAGGAAGATAAATGTAACTTACTTCTTTGTTCTTTACCTAAGTCTTGGGAGAATGTTATCCTTGCTATCACTACTAACCTCATGGATCTGAAGTTGGATGCTCTTGTTTTAGTGCTACTGCCATAGGAATTGAGGAAGAAGAGTTCAGATAGTTTAGGGGATGCTCTCAGTGTCAGGGAAGGTTTAAGGAAAGAGGACCAAAATGAGATCAGAAAGGGGCTAAGGACAAGTCCAAGGGCTAGTATAAGACTCCTAGTAAAAAGAACAAAGTTAAGTGTTGGAACTGTGGTAAAAGGGGACATGTGAAGGAGTGCAGAAATCGCAAGAAACAGTGGAAGAGTGCTTCGGATAAGTCCTTGAATGCAGGTAAAGAAGTTTTACTTTCTGCATGTAATCTTGTTTCTAATGATCACTGGTTGATTGACTCAAGATGCTCATTTCATATGACTCTTGGGAGAATGTTATCCTTGCTATCACTACTAACCTTACAGATCCAAAGTTGGATGGTCTTGTTTCAGTACTACTATCACAGGAATTGAGGAAGAAGAGTTGGGATAGTTCAGGGGATGCTCTTAGTGTCAGGGAAAGGTCTAAAAAAAGAGGACCTAAAGGAGATCAGAAAGGGGCTAAGGACAAGTCCAAGGGTTGCTCTAAGACTCCTGGTAAAAAGAACAGAGTTAAGTGTTGGAACTGCGGTAAAAGGGGACATGTAAAGGAGTATAGAAATCCTAAGAAATAGTGTGAGAGTTCTTCAGATAAGTCCTTGAATGTAGGTGAAGAAGTTTTACTTTCTGCATGTAATCTTGTTTCTAATGATCATTAGTTGGTTGACTCAAGATGCTCGTTTCATATGAAGAATATGATGGAGGTAATATCTACCTTGGTGACAACTCTATATATTTGATTGTCAGGAAAGGAAAGGTATTGTTGTGTTTCAGTGATGGGAGGATTAAAACCGTTCCTGGTGTTTTCCATGTTCCTAGATTAGCTAGAAATCTAATTTTAGTTTTGAATTTGAATGATTTGGGAATGCATGTGACATTTGACAAGCATGGCTGTAGATTAGTGAGAGAGAACTTGGTGGTAGGAAAGGGGAAGAGATTCGGAACCATGTTCAAGCTTGAAGCCACTATAGTTTATAATGCCTCCTATGTATCTGAGGCTTCTGAAAACACTTGTATGTTGTGGTACCATAGATTGGGCCACACAAGCAATAATGTATTAAAAACTATTAAGAATAAAAATTTGTTGGATGGTTTCTCCTATTCTGATGAGCACTTTGATTTCTATGGGCATTGTGTGTTTGGTAAACAAAATACAAAATTATTTCCTTCAGGATGCAATAGAGCAAAAGAGAAGTTAGAAATTATTCATACGGATGTGTTTGGACCTGTGGATAATGAATCTATCAGAAAATCTTGTTATTTTGTAACCTTCATTGATGATGTATCCAGATTTACATCAATTTATTTTATGAAGCATAAATCTGAAGTTTTCACTAAGTTTAAGGAATTCAAAGTCTTAGTAGAGAACCAATCAGGTTTAAAGATAAAAAATATTAAGATCTCACAATGGAGGGGAATATTGTTCTAAGGAATTTGATGAGTTTTGTAAGCATGTAGGTATAATCAGACAAAAGATAACTTTGTATACACCACAGCAGAATGGTGTTGCAAAAATGATGAACCAAACAATTATGGAAAGGGCCAGAAGTATGCTTAGTGATGCACAGTTGGATAAATGATTTTGGATAGAGGCTGTGTGTACTTCTTGCTACTTGATAAATAGATCTCCTTGTAAGGCTCTTGATTCGACACCTTATGAAGTGTGGATAGGTAAGAAACCTTTTGTTTCACATTTAAGGGGTTTTTGGCTATTAGCCTTTTGTTCATGTGCCTAAGGAAAAGAAATCTAAGTTGGATCCAAAGGCTAAAAAGTGTACATTCATTGGATATGGTGATAATGTGAAAGGTTATAAGCTTTGGAATCCACTAACCAGCAAGATTAGCTTTTCTAGAGATGTTATTTTCAGGGAACTTAGAGCTATTTCTGAACCTGAGCAGCCAAAATAGAAAGAAGAAAAGGTAAAGAAGTTGTACTTTGATTTAAAGTAGCAATATGCACCTCAGGAAGAACAAAATGATGGATTGTGGGGTGAAGAAGAAGAAGAAGAAGAAGAAGATTTGAGTAGTTCTAATGAAGATGAATCTGTTGTGATAGAAGAAGTCGGTACAAATGGTCATGCAGAAGAATGAGTAGAGTCTCTTACTCCACCCTTGAGGAGATCTAGAAGATAATGAAATCTAGTTGACATGTATAGCCCACTAGATTTTCATTGTGTATATGCTTTATTCAGTACTAATGATGAACCTAGATTCTACAGGGAAGCTATTTTTGTAGAGGATAGTGAGTCTTGGCAACTAGCCATGCAGGAGGAGATGATGGCTTTAGACTCCTATAATACCTAGGATCTTGTTCATTTGCCCAAAGGAAGAAAGGCCATAGGTTGTAAGTGGGTCTTCAAGAAGAATTTTGGAGCAGATAGGTCATTGGAGAAGTACAAGGCTAGACTAGTATGCAAGGGCTACTCCCAGAGAGAGGGAGTTGATTTTGGTGAGATATTCTCTCCTATTGCTAAATTGACTTCTATTAGATTTCTCTTATCCATTGCTGCAGCTTATGATTGGGAGATTGAGCAAATGGATGTTAAGACTACATTCTTGCATGGAGATCTTGAAGAAGAAATTTATATGCAACAACCTACAGGTTTTGAGGTAAAAGGAAAAGAACATTGGGTTTACAGGTTAAAGAGGTCTCTTTATGGTCTAAAATAGTCCCCTAGAATGTAGTATCAAAAGTTTGATTCATTTGTTTTGAAATTGGGTTTTGTTAGAAGCGAGGACGATCATTATGTTTACATTCGTTGTGTTGATGATTCTATACTGGTTATCGCTTTGTATGTTGATGACATGTTTTTCAGCAATATTAAGGGTATGGTCAGTGAGCTTAAAGCCCAACTTTCAGGTGCATTTGAGATGAAGGATCTTGGTGCTGCAAGGTATATTCTAGGAATGGAGATCAGGAGGGATAGAGTTAACAGGAAGCTTTGGTTGTCACAAAGTAAGTATGTGAATACTATTGTGCATAGGTTTAGTTTATAGGACTATAACCCAGTTAGAGTTCCTTTACCCATTGGTACTAAGCTTTCATTAGATATGTGTCCAAAGACTAAGGATGATCTTGAGGATATGTCTAATGTGCCATATGGTAGTGCTATAGGGAGTTTGATGTATGCAATGGTTTGTACCAGACCAGATATTGGCCAAGCAGTGGGAGTTTTGAGTAGATTTATGTCTAACCCTAGTAGACAACATTGGAACTATGCGAAGAGGGTGTTTAAATATCTTGTAGGTACTCCTGATTATTGTTTGGTTTATTCTGGTACTGATAGTGTTGATAAATCTTTGGACATACAGGGTTTTGTTGATCCAGATTGGGTAGGTGACTTGCATAGTCGAAGGTCCACTAGTGGCTATGTGTTTACTCTGTTTAGAGGTGCAGTGAGTTGGACGAGTAAGAGGCAACCCACAGCTGCTTTGTCCACCACAGAAGCAGAGTATATGGCTTCTACTCATGTCTCTAAAGAGGCAATCTGATTGAGGAGACTGAGTTGGCAAGAGACACTATGTGGCTTCATGAGTGTTGTCATTGATGGCAACAAAGTCCATCTCACATATCTGCAGGACATGGTATGTCTATACCAGAAGTCAAATTGAAGAGTATCTTGGTCCAGTGAGCAAGAACAGAGCATGCAACAAGGTCTGACAATTAGGTCCGGATCTCTCAGAGGATGTATCTTAGCAAAGTGCGGACTTGGGGAAGTTAAGAAGAGTACCATTACTGCCACATTCTAGAGATTGAGCCTTCGGTTATGAAATAATGAAAAGGTATGAGCATCCAAGTGTTGGGTTCCTGACAGGCAGAGTAAACAGAGGAAGAACTGATCGACAGAGTATCAAACCTTTATCTAGATGAGAAATTGATGGTGATCAAGCTATTTGAGGGATCATTATGGTTGGCTAACATGATTGATGACTTCTATGACTATCTCTTTGATACGAATCACTTAGTAAGCATGGATTCAGCTAACAGACCAGAGCTTAGAAATATCTTGAGTTTTCTGGATGCCGACTAGAAGGATGTTGAAATCCTTGATGCAGATATATATATATATATACCAGATGGATTTAGGTATGAAGGTGTGTGTGGTGTGTTGTGAAGTGTGAAGAAAATCAGAGAGCAGTGTGGAAGCAACAATATAGGTCTGGTATGTTACAGAACAACAACACTAAAGTAAAGGAAGAATGAAGTGCAGTAGATCAGTATATCGAGCCTAACTGGAACTGAATCTCAGCATATGTGGATGCTTCTCATCAGTTCAAATACCTGGTTTCTTTCTATAAACAATTGTAGGTAGTGAGCCCTAATTGGCAAGTGCCATTTTGTACTTCTTATTCTTTTAACAGAGGATACAATCTTGGGTTAGTCACCTCATGGTTTTTCCCTTAACCAGGTTTTCCACAAAAAAATCCTTGTGCTATGTGTGTTGATTTCTTTTTTTCTCTCATGATTATGTATGGTTATATGTTTTGATGCACTAACTATTAAAGAATAAAAGAAAGTTGAATATTTCAGATAACTAATTCACCCCCCTCTCAGTTATCTACCTTGTTTCCAACAATTGGTATTAGAGCCAAGTTCCTCCAAACAGAGCCTAATAGCTTGAGGAAGATCTAGGAATCTCAATGGATATGTATGGTATGAGGGAACAACTTTAGTCTACCCTAGATGATCTTGAGCAATCTCACTCTGAAGTCAATGAATTGAGGGAAAGACTCAAACAAGATGATGACTTCATAAATGAACTAAAATAAAAACTGAATATCTCTATGAAAAAGAGAAAGGAACTACTTCAACAATTAGCAAGTCAAAGTGAAGCCAATAATACAAATGAAGATTTGAATGAGAAAAACAAGTTATGTGAGAAGCTATCAAAAGAGGTCATTATGGTAAGACATGAAATGGAATCAGGGGTTATGAAATTCACCCAAGAAATTGAAGAGAAAAGAAAAATTGAAGATAATTTAAAATAATCTCTCAAGGAAAAGTCAGAAGACTGCCACAAAATGGATAGAATAATTAGGCATCTGGAATCTGATCTTGAAGAAGCTAGAGATAATGAAAAACAACTTGAGAATCAAATAGACACTCTTAAAAGGGATCTTCAAACAACAAATGAATACAAAGAGAAATTCAAGATAAGCTCTGCTTAGCTTGAAGTTATTCTTGAAAGCCAAAAGAGAGTAGATGACAAGCATGGCTTGGGATATGAAAAAGGTGAAAGCTCCAGATCTGGTTAGAAGAACTCTGCATCAGGAAATCCAAGGAACAGACCTAGAAGACCTTCGATAAGACAAGCAAATGCTCAAAGATATCCTTCCTTCAATGAATACTGCTACAATTGCAATAACTTTAGTCATAAAGCAAATCAGTATAGAAGAAGAATGAATCAGACTAATTCATCCTTCTTCAGATAGTGTTTCAACTGCAAAAGGTATGGTCACAAATCTCATGAATGTAGAAATATGCAAATAAACAAATCATTCAATGGTAGATGCTTTGCATGCAATAGAATGGGACATATGGCTAATTAATGAAGATCAAGAGGATATCAGTCAAATATGCAAAGAAATGTTGTTTGCTACAACCGCAATAGATCCGGTCATATTGCCAAATTCTGTAAAAGTAAGAATCAGGACAAAAAGGGTCTGGTGCATCAAAATCAAGACAAAGGGAAAGGAAAAATGAATGCAGATGAAGTTCAAAGGGAGATGAATAGGATTTGGGTGAAGAGAAGTACTAAAAATATTGAGGATGGATCCGCACCAGAATCTGGTGATGATATTCCTTCTGAAAACTAAATAGATGAGCTCTGGTTCAGGGGGAGTCACAAAGGAAAAAAAATTGCCCTAGCCAGTCAATTGGTGCCAGAAATTGGCACATGGAAAGTCACGGATTAAAGGGTTCTCAGAGAAATATCTAAATAACCCTTGGTAAAAATATGAAAGATCTACAAGGAGTTTTGAAGAGGTTAATCATCCAAGATTAATCTGGTTTGACAGTCATTCGATAAAAGCAGGATTCTCACAGTTAGATCTGGTATGATACAAAATTGAAATATCTTGATCTATGGATAAATGGAATGATTGGAGAAAGGGAGATAGATTATCACCAAGAATAATTTCAAGTGCATCTCAGTGATTCAAACTGATCTCTCTCTTAACAAGGTCAGAACAAGGGAATCAGAATGACTTAAGGCGTTCATTTATTGCAATATGAAATTAGGGTTTGCATAGAAATATAAGGATTCTTTTTTTCATCATTTTCACATTTGCATTCAAGAAGAAGAAAGAAGGAGCTCTGCAACAAGATTGCCTCAAACCTCTCGAAGATCAACCACAAAATTCGAGTCAACCAACAATCTTATCCGGTTCATATCGTGAACCCTAGAAGCATAAAAAGGTATTTCTTCTCTTCAATATCTCTCTCTGAATCTTTTCAAAGATGGCTACTCTGAATGTTGTCAAAATCACTGATAGGCTGTGCCCTAAGTTCAAGAAACATCCTTACAAATCCCTAGAAGTTGATCCCTTAGGCGCCTTCTCTAGCATTCCACATGGGGTTCTACATGTAGAAGATGTTAGGGCATACATAGATGCAAATATTGAGGAATTTTGGGAATCCAAGCTGATGGATATCTACCACAAGTAGTTAATAGATGAAACATTTGAACTCAAACCTCAGTACAAAGCCCTTTGGGACAAGCATTTTTGGACATTGCATTAACTTTCCCTATTTTGCAGAGGATGAATGGGTCCGGTATGTTCTTAGTAGAATACATGACAACTTCATGTGGTTGATGAAGCCATTAAAGATAACAAAATATGCCATTAGGGAAGTAACTGGATTGCACTCATCCAGTGGGTTGCCAGCTCTCAAATCCGTCAAGAATCAGATAGTGAGTGAGGCTACCAGATCAAAATTTGACAAGAGAGCAATGACAATAGAAGATATCATAGATCTAGATATCAAATTTGCCTCTATGATAATTGGCTATAAGATATATCACTCCAGCAGGGAGAATTCTGTGTCTGAAACTGTAATTTACACTACTTATCAAATGCTAAGAGAAAATGTAGACTATGATCTACGCGAACTTCTTATGAGCCAACTAATAGAAAACGTACAAAAGATTAAGAAGGATAAGAACTCATTCAAGTATGGTGGGTTAATTCTGTGTTTTTTCTTTTACTACATGAATGAGCTACCCAGATCCAGTGGTTGCATATGGAAAAATGACAGACCAGTTGCCATACAAATCAAAGATTATATGTATGGGCTTGGTGATGCCAAGGCTCAAAATATAGCACTCTGGGGATACTTCAAAAACTTCCAAACTATGATGCAGGCCAGAGAAAGATTCCCCCAATCTATGGTTGAAAAATACAAGGATACAGTGTGCTTTATGGTAGACACTGATCAATGCCTAATGGAGGTAGTGGAGCCAAGGATAGTTTAGATTATGCCAATAGGGTATGAGGTAGATGAGAAAATCCTGGAGCTGCATATCCAACACCTACTAAGTCAGCCCAAGGACCCTGAGGTAGCAAAGTTTGGAACCTTTCAAGAGCTAAGTGTAAAAATACATGTTGAACTGAGGTAGCCTGAGATGAAGAGAAAGGTAAGAAGGGAAGTAGAAGAAGTTGCCAAGAGATATGGGATATCAAAGGAGGCAGAAAAAAATAGAAAGAGTAGAGAAAGAGAGAAAAGAAGCAGAAAAAGAAGGTGATCCGGTGCAAGCCCCCTCCCGGACTAGATCCTCCAAGAGCTCTGCACCTGTCACCTCTAAGAGCAGAAAGGCCTCAAAAGTGGAAGCCAAGACATTTAGAAAGGGAGAGAAGAGAACAAAGAAAAAGGCCACAAGGTCATACATAAGTCAAAAAGATGATGAAGAGACATAAACTGATGAGGAGGTCAAGAAAATGAAGAAGAAGAAGAAAACATCCGGTAAACCCTCTACCGATCATAGCAAGGAAAAAGAGGTAGAAGAATTCATTGAAAGGCCTACTCTCTCCATTGATGATGTCATCAAATCAGTTACTGTAGATGGGAACTTGCAACCAATGACTAAATTTTATGATGAATATAGTGAAGCTGACTAGAAGATCTTGCAAGATGCTATAGTCAGGTATCTAAACATCTACAATAAGGCATTCATTGAAATCTTCTCTCTAATATCCAAAAGTCTAGAGAAGGAACTTGAACTGAGAAAGGAGAATGCTAAAGCTAAGGACATGGAGATCTGAGAACAGATTGCTATCCAACTCTATCCTTCCATAACCTTTCAACAAATGAACATGATCTTCAAGGACTGCAAGGATGAGTTCCAGAGAAAAGCAAGAATGAACCAGCTTATGCTTGGAGAGACAGATCAAGTTGCCAAAGAAATAGAGGACATCCTCCGAAATGTATTTAAAAGATTCAATCTTCCTGTCATAGAGGACATAGGTGATGAACATCCTGCCATGGATGACGAACGACTAAGTACTAAAAAAGATGCAGAAGAGTCCAAAGAGATGGATAAGGAAAAGACGAAGGACTTGGATTCCTTTGTTCCAGAAGAGGAAGTCCCTGAAGAAGTAAACATCTCTCTTCTGCATCCCCCTGCTGACTTTGGAACTGAAGGAAAAGAAAGAAAAGAAGAGAAAATTAGTCAAGAAGAGGTCAAGGGAAGAGAAAAAGATCAAACAGAGAAGACCCCAGATGACAGTTCTGAGGCCACAGAAGCAAAGAAGACTCTATCTCCAGCAAGAGACACTATAGAAGCAGTTAAAGACTTCCTAACAAAAGAAATGATGGAATTAGATGAACTAGAGGTATTCCAAGGACCACTCAATTTTGACTCCCTCTCTCCAATCCAAACAATGAAGGTAGCATCTTTTGCTCAAGCCAAAGAAAAAGAAAAGCTTCTGAAGTCTTACATGGAAGACTGTGACCCGATAGAGATTACATCTGATGTGTTGGAGAAGATCATGCCATCCTTCCAGAAGGATCTTTCAGCCTTTTCATCCGGTAACATGAAATCTCTTGTTAATTCTATTAGCACACATTTTGATTCATTGAAGAAATCAGTAGAAGAGAAAGTCTGGAAAGAGTTTTTGGGTAAGAGATTCTCCAAGGTACAAGGACTCATAGCAAATGATAGGAGAAATCTGAATATTGGGATAAAGAGCCTAGAAAATGCTCTCAAAGATGGCAGAGAATTATACAATTTTTTTTTATCTTGGCCCATAGTGACAACAGACATTGCAAAGAAGGTGGAAGAACAAGAGGGTAAACTATCAAGTTTATCTCAGAGTTTTGATCCTCTCACCTCATCCATAATGAATCAAGAGTACCAGGCTATTGCCACTATAAATGAGATAAAGAGGCTTGAGAAGGAGAAGAAGAATAGAATAAGCAAAATGAGTGAACTAAGAGGGATAATTATCCCTAAGTTAGAGGCAATGCATGAGGCTCTAACTGATGCTCAGACCATAGCCCGGACTAGTGATCTGATAGACCTAAAGAAGGTAGAAGCTTTTTCATTTTTGATAAGTGGTCACATCTCAATTTTGGATAGGATGAAGCAGATTTGGACAACAAAATTTGTCCAATTGAAAACCACTTTTGTGGATATACTTAAGTATATGTAAGTATAACATGTATATACTTATGCAACTATGTATAGGTTGACTTTTACAATTTTTGGTGTGTGGATTTCACCCTTTGACATTGATGTCAAAGGGGGAGTGAGGAGTAGTGAAAATGTGGAATCCAGCTAAGGGGGAGCTCCAGTAAAAGTGTACATAAGTCAGAGCATCAGCCAAGGGGGAGTTTGATACAACACTTAGTCATTTTTCACTAAATGTTGCCATCAACGCCAAAGGGGGAGATTGTTGGCAAGAGACACTGTGTGGCTTCATGAGTGTTGTCATTGATGGCAACAAAGTCCATCCCACACATCCACAGGACATGGTATGTCTATACCGGAAGTCAGATTGAAGAGTATCTTGGTCCGGTGAGAAAGAACAGAGCATGCAGGAAGGTCCGACAATTAGGTCCAGATCTCTCAGAGGATGTCTCTCAACAAAGTGAAGACTTGGGGAAGTTAAGAGTAGTACCATTACTGCCACATTCCAAAGATTGAACCTCTGGTGATGAAATAATGAAAAGGTATGAGCATCCAAGTGTTGGGTTCCCGACAGGTAGAGTAAACAGAGGAAGAACTGACTAGTAGAGTATCAGACCTTTATCCAGATGAGAAATTGATGGTGATCAAGCTATTTGAGGGATCATTCATAGTTGGCTAACATGACTGATGACTTCTATGACTATCTCTTTGATACGCATCACTTAGTAAGCATGGATTTAGTTGATAGACCAGAGTTTGGAAATATCTTGAGTTTTCTAGATGCCAACTAGAAGGATGTTAAAATCCTTGATGTGGATATATATATATACCAGATGGATTTAGGTATGAAGGGGTGTGTGGTGTGTTGTGAAGTGCGAAGAAAAGTAGAGAGCAGTGTGGAAGCACCAGTACAGGTTTGGTATGTGACAGAACAACAGCACTAAATCAAAGGAAGAATGAAGTGTAGTAGATCAGTATATTGAGCCTATCTGGAACTAAATCTCAGCATATGTGGATGCTTCTCATCAATTCAAATACTTGGTTTCTTTCTATAAACAATTGTAGGCAGTGAGCCTCTTGTGAACAGTGTGCTTGAGCTATGAGCCCTAATTGACACGTGCCATTTTGTACTTCTTATTCTTTTAACAGAGAATACAATCTTGGGTTAGTCACCCCGTGGTTTTTCCCTTAACCGGGTTTTCCACGTAAAAATCCTTGTGTTATGTGTGTTGATTTCTTTTCTGCTCTCATGACTATGTATGGTTATATGTTTTGATGTTGTACTAACTGTTAAAGAAGAAAAGAAAGTTGAGTATTTCAGATAACTGATTCACCCCCCCTCTCAGTTATCTACCTTGTCTCCAATAGACTATGTACAGGTATTGGTTTTGATTACAGGATCATTCAGATTGGTTGCGATAGCCAGAGTGCTATCTATTTGGCAAAGAATCTCATGTATCATGCTCAGACTAAGCATGTTGCTGTTCAGTATCACTTTGTTCGAGAGTTGGTTGAAAATGGAGAGATTGACCTGAAGAAGATAGACACTCAGGAAAATTTTGTAGATTCATTGACCAAGCCTCTGAGCACAGAGAAGTTTGTATGGTGCAGAGAGGCCATGGGCCTTGTTTCTAGTGCCTGATTATTTTTCATTTGTTTTTCTATGGGTTGATTTACAATGTATAATGTCAAGTGGGAGAATGTTGGAATAAGGTGCCATTAACCTTGTAAATTCCAATATTGTATTTTATTCCATTTATTATTTGTTATTTGTAATTACCCATAAGGGAATGAGGTAGTCTCATTAACAGTTGTAATTTTAGAGTTATCGGCGGTAGCTACGGAGTGACTTTTACTATTGAAAAATGTAAAAGCTCATGGTAAATGAGGATAGGCATGCTCCTTTGAAGAATATACTATTTTTTGCATGTATGACAACTGTCATAATGTTTGGTGAGTGAATCTATGACAGCTGCAAGTTGTCATACGATTCTATGATTCTATGACCCATATGATGGATATGTTAGTTGTATATTTTCTATATTTAGCCCAAGGTTCCTATCTTGGAAAGATACTCTTTTTCTGGAATCTATGACGGTTATGACACCTCATAAGATTCTGTAAGAGGCCAAATTTAGTCTTGGAAGCCCAACCTTTGCATGGCTATTTTTGGACAAGGGTAAGATGCTTGTAAGATGGTAATTAATGATTACAGGTTGGAGAATCTTAGGAGAGAGAAGGTGGACACCTAAGATGAGTTAGAAAATGTTTCTATAAGTATTTTCCATGTATTAGTTGTTGTAATATAAATTTTAGGTACTCAGGTGCTGCCAGAATGCTGTCTGATTGAAGACTGGGGGAGAGAGAGTTGAAGTGTTGTTGTATTGTAAATCATTTTCAGATTAATATAAACATTGGGCCTCTTTCCAATGTAGAGTTTTTTACCTGAAAGGGTTTTCTCCATGTTAAACATTGTTATGTGTTCATATTTCTGATTTTGCATTTCTATGAAGCATAGTTTTGTTTCTGTGTTACAATCTCCATTAATAACACATAGTTAAAGATTGCAAAAAATTATATTGAATTAGATTTCCATTGAAGTAGTGCTGCTTTCATTTCTAACACGAATTCCTAGTTTCCATGTCTTCAAAATGCAAAATCATGTCAAATTTCACAACATTTCACTAAGGGGTCCATATACCTTCATCCTGACACATAGCTCTGATACCCTAAAATCGGCTAAGTCTGGTGTCCTAAAAAATAGAAAAACTGACTAAGTTTGAAATCTAGTGTATCCAAAAAAATCTACAATCTGCATGTTAAATCTCATGGATCCGGGACCTATCTCAAATATCCTAACAGTATATTTCAAAATATTTATCTAAACATATACTTAAATATATATTTAAATATATTGTCAACTAGGGTACTACAAAATTAGGAACTAAAATTGCCCCTCACTGCATTTTGCGCTAATATCAAGTGTCACTAGATATCAGCATTGCACCCTCCTTTGCACACTTAGCACTAAAAACAATTTACACTACCTTGCACTAAAAAGAGCATCTACTACACTTGTGTAGTAGCACCTAAAATCAACACTAACTGCAGCAACACCTAAAATCAGTGCTAACTATAGCAGCACCTAAAATCAACGCTAAATGTAGTAGCACCTAAAATCAACACTAACTTTAGTAACCCCTAAAATCCCTATTTTTTGCCAATCTAGGCTAAAAAACTTGTTTTGCATAGGTGCAAACTGGATTTTATTGGTGAATTTGAATTATATATCAATCTATCACACCATGATGAGCATTTTTAGCATGTTTTAATGGATTTTGGGCATGTTTTGCATCAATTAATACCAATACACCTGAATGTCTAGTACCCCCCAAAATCTTGCTTTTTGTAAAAAAGGCTATAAAACATGAAACAAATGTCTCCAAATGAATCCTAATGGCCACAAAACCTCCCAATTCATTATATTAGCAAAATGGGTACTTGAAAATGGCAAAAAACATAGAAAATTATGTTTATATTACTTGATTTGCGGAGTTGTTCATAAGGAAACAACATTGGCATTGAGCTGTTCTAGACTGATTTGTGGCTGCAAATGGATATATCTTCATTTAAATTGATGGAACAGGATTTTCTATGAGTAAATTGATGCTTGGCATTGTGAATTGTTGGTCTAAGAGTACACGTGAGCTAACTGGAGCTATTTTAGAGGGATGCAAACTCAAAGGTACAATGCTGACTTGAATATGGAGAATCTTCATTTTGTCAACCAAATTGCTACTACACATACAAGAGGAAGTTAGTATGATATCCAAAATGATGCAAATAAGTCTCAGGAGCTTGAAGACACTAAAAATCATGCCCACATCACTGTTGTTCCTATAGATCCTATTGAATGTCTAGGACTTGTTCACAGTTGTCGACAACTGTCCCAGTCATCTAGTCATGCAATGTTGATCCAGCAAGCTTCCAGGTGGATATGCCTTCATCAAAAACTTGCCACATATTCTTTCCTAATTAGTCAACACATTGGAAAAGTCATTTTTCCCATTAGACAACTCAAAAAGTTACTATTTCATCTTGTTCTCATGAGCTAAAAAGTTGTAATTTCATCTTTTTCCTACAAGACAAAAGCAAATCTTGGATTGTAACTACCCACTGACCAAATTAAATGCCATGTAATCTAGACCATTGGTGTTCATTTGATCCTCACTATCCATTAAAAAATTGGTATGCACGACTATCTATATAAAGGCAACATCTCTCATTGTGAAAGATATAAGAGAAAGCACTGAAGAAAGGATTGTTGAAACTTTGCCATTTTTCTGAATCAATAGAAACAAAATTTCATTTACCTCTGCCATTTGAGTTTATTTTATTGGTTGGATATGGTTCTCATTGTTCTTCTTCACCTTTCTAATTAGTTATTCAGTTGCATTTGTGATTAACTATTCAGATATTTAATGGATTTCCTGTCCATACCATTAATGGCTTGCTAATTGTATGTCATTGTGCATGGTTAGTCTAGGCATGTTTTATGAGATAAGTTCGATTGTGTGATTTCATTGAGCCATGCCAGGAATTGGGTGTTGAATGAACCCTCCACAGTTTGAAAATCATTATGTTTTGTTAGAAGATTGCACAGATTCTGTAACATTGTGGGCTACTTAGTTAAGCAGAGATTTATTTATTGTTGGGAATATATCTATGTGTTGATCATTTCTATAATTGTCTATAGGATTTCTTATCCCTTCTCTGTCTCCCTTTACTTTTGCATTTTATTTACATAAAATTTGGTAGATTTAGGGTTTGAGCATCATTACATTGATTATCTACTGATAAATTTTAGACTTCACAATCTGCATCACCTAGGGTTTCTGCATTTACATTTTTGCGATCTTCTCATGAACCCTAGGTTGTATGTAAGTCCCCTTGTTGGTATAGCTAAAACATATCCATTGAAGTTATTCTTGCAAAGCTAAGACCTAGCTGTATATACCTTGGGGTAGTCCTATTTTGAAGTGTTGGGATAGGATTCCTTTCAAGAGAGGTGAGATACATTTATATCTTACCTACATTGTTGTGTGCTAAAACCACCTCCAATAATGTAAAGTAGGTGGCGAGGGTGACAAGAATTTTGAACTAGCACCACCTGTGGATTATACTAGGGTTGCAAACAAGTGATAGTAGGGTTTGGAGAGATAGGCAGTGGGAGACTTGACATAGGTCAGCAGGAGATCTAAAAATTGTTGATTAGGGTTTTTAGATTCGTAGCCAGAGAAATCACCCAATAAATTTGTCCTGTAATCAAATATCAGACCTACAACCATAGACAAAATGATAGTGACCTAAATAATGAAATAATCCAAATGCATAGAGAGGTCCCTACACAGTTCGTATGGGTCCATACAGATCCATACGGTACGACCCTACGCAGGGGCCAAACTAAAAAAAATTCAAAATTTTTTTAGCAACAAAATATCAAGTGTTATATGTCATTTTTCACATGTGAGGCCTCCCGAATGAAATGACAAGGTTTGTTTCAGGACAAGGAGCAACATGCAAAACTTGACTTCCAAGATTTGACAAAAAATGTTAGATTTGTAAAAGTTTCACGTCAGATTCACCAAATGTCATTAGGATAAAAATCTAGATAAATGCACAAACGATAATAATGAAACCCTAATAGCACAATGGAGTACAAAATGATCATAGAAATCAAATGCAATAAACAATAAACTAATCTAGATTCCTATGTCAAACTTGGTCTACCTCCATTGCTCTTCTCAATCTTACATATGAATGCAAGATATCGAAGGCTGAATGTTGATTGCTCACTATTTCAGCAACATAACATTAGGAATAAGATGAATGAGAATGGAAATCCTAGAGGGAATTCAACAACATGAGGTTACATGCAAATGCAATTCCCCCAAATGGCTTGGGAGAGGGTTGATTTATAGGACATGAGTGATTTGGATGAAGTGTTATGATTGAAAGTTGATTTGAACAATGTGGATGGTTGAGATTGAATAGGGTTTCCCACTCCACAAGGAGTTGTAGTCATGTGACAAGTGAAGGGTAGACCTAATTTAAATAATATTTTATTTAAATTAGTGGGACATGTGAAGTGTATTAAATGAAAAATGTAGTATGTGACATGTGTCGCATTAAGGTGAAAGGTGAGGACAAATTCAAATATTTTATTTGAATTAGTTGGGACATGTGAGAGGGAAATTAATTAAATAAATAGGATTTATTTAATTAATTAGAAAGTGGGATAAATGGGATTAGGAGTGGCATTAGAAAAAATGCTATATGATGTCCCTAGTAATATGTCGACTAGCTGATGCAAGACATAGACAAATTTATGTGTGTACAGGCAAAGTTGTTAGATTTCAAACCTAGTTAGCAAAGCTACTAGTTTGCAAAACCTTAGGTTCTCTAAGGTTCATTTCGCCAATAAGAATTTCAAGATAAAGTCAAATTTCCTTAGTACATGGAGAGAAACAATAGTCAATAGAAGGAAAGTGTTTAGTCTCAACCAATTTGAGGTTTTTGGAGATTTCTGAAAAGGGTTTAAACAAAGTTCATGTAGTTGGAATTTTGTTGATAAAAGAGCTTAAAAATTTATGACATTATATCGACAAAGCTTTTGGTTTGCAAACACAATAATTCACCGATAATGCGAGTCAGCAAACCTTTAAGTTTTCAAAGTCCATTTTTTCTGACCACAAACCTAAAGAATGTTGATGGCTTGAAATGTGGGGAAGGACTCTGAAGTTCACAGGAAGCTCCATTCGCCAAGAAGTATTCCCAATGGTATGTCATGGATGTCTAAGTTTCCAAACCCTAAAGAATGTCGATGAAGACACTTTGACTTAGGTCGAGGGTAGTATGTTTTGCCAATAAAGAGATCCTAATGAAATACATATTTATTTTCATAATCAAGAGGGTTATCCTAGACCTAACACATGTCAAGATATGTGGTGATTCTGTTCTATAACTAAGCAACTGTTTGGTGACTATTATTGGTTAACAAATTTGTCACTTCGATTTTATACTCTGTCACCCACACCAAAGACAAATGAACCAACAGTTGAGTCACTTGCAATGGTATTTACAAGTGCTCTCTGCTTATTTTATAAGGTGAAACTACCTTCAAATGATTTACAATGAATGAAAATAGGGTATGTTTTTAACTCAAAAGCAGAAAAGGAAAAACTAACATCTACCCATAACCATGAAAACAGATGCAATTGATTAAACTTAAAATGAAGTGGATGCAAATAAATGACACAAAGTCCACCTACACCACACCCACGAACAATACCTAGGAAGAGAACTGAACAACAGATCCCCTTTCAATAGATGAGTTAATTTGAATTCAAAGATTCAAAAGTAACATCCACATGGTCTGGTATAATAGAAAATACATTGGAAAGTAACTACAAAGATTTAAAGTTCATTTGTAATCCAAAGAAAACATTTACAAATTCACAGATCAGAAACATCTCTTTTATTTCTCCAATTCCAAAATGTGAGTTCAAAGCCTCCACACCTTTGTACAACAAAACTGTGCAGAAAGGAAAACTAGCTGCTCCCCTATTCCTAAATAGTAGAAAAAGATCCCGTGTAAGTGGGTTCAGATTGCATATTTATATATTTTCCAGTGACCTCTTAGTTTTTGTAACTTCTTCTTTAAAATTAGTTACAAGAAAATCATTCCTTCTTTTTCGGTAACAATTACTAAAATGACTCTTGATCTAACATTCTATTACCTTTAGAAACTCACTAATATCACTCAAGTTTTGAATATGGAGCCAATATATTAAGCCATTAAAATGACTTAATTCATTAATGGAAAATTGATGTATCATTTCTATCTTGCGAAGCATAATTTCTAATAGCACTGCTACAACTCCTCCAAATAATGCCCACCCAATCTCATGCCTTTGTTTTCTTTGACAATTCTCTAATATCTCCAGTTTATTGCAAAAGAACCAATGTGTTGCTTCAGTTGCCCCAAAATACACCTAGAAACCATCAAAATAGACTTCTTGGATACTCTGAGAAACCATATCAAAAATAAAGTCATGGACTATATGAGTTCCACAAATGCCAAATATAACCAGCTTATTGTGGTTGTTGACCCAAATATAATAACTAGGTCACATCATATTATAATTGCTTACAAATTTTAAAATATTACTCTCCCAAAGCAAATTTGTATTGTAACTACATTATGTGGTTATTTGACTCTGTTTCTATCACTTGATTTTGTAATTGTAGAGAGCTCTACCTTTGCCAAAAATTAGTCCATGTTGCATTTCTAAACATTGAAAGCTTATCATGTTCATTCAATTGAGCAAGAAGTGACATGAGCGCGTCATGAGGAAGAACTAGATCTCAGCACTTAGGGAAGTCACCAGCCACATTACCCAATGCCTAAAACACTATTTCTTTGAGGTATGATATTAAACAGATCGAATGTTATGTCATCGGTTACTCTTTTGCATACATTCCTCTCGGGGTACTTACAAACACCACATCAGAAAAGAATTCATTTTCAAATATGCTCGGATGAATGTCTACAACACACTTGAAGGTTCCCTATGGTGTGAGCTGGGAGGATGTTGGCTGAATTTATTTTCTTAATCTACTTGATTCATAAGAGAACCTTATTTGCGTTCTCAGGGATATCTTCAAAGCATTTTGAGCATAAGACTCACCAACATAATCACCTGGTATATATTCAAATTTCTTGCACATAGTATCCACAAGTTGGTCATTGGAACTATTGTGATTTTCACAACATGCCCCATTTTACTCCTTAGAAAAATGAGGACCCCTGCTGCTATGGCTATTGCTTTTTTCTTTTGTGTTGTTTTGTTTTGCTTGGTGGTAAAGGGAAAAGAGAGTCAAAATTCGCAAACTTTGTTAAAATAGAGAAAAAATGCATTTTCAGTACCAGGGCATGATATGGTTAGATTCCTTGTGAAAAATGGGCTAGGGTTTCTTTTTGAACCATCTTAAAATTGGCCATATTTTGCAAGTTATGATCATTTTGGTAAAATGTACATTCAGGTTTGTATATTGCTTTGCATATACAAAGTCCTTTGTATGTGCAAAGTCACTTATACTTAGTCGCATTTTGCAATCAGGTTGCATATGCATTATTTGTTTGCATGTTGGGTCATTGTATATGTCACATACATTGCTCTTTGTACATCGCTTCCATATACTAGGCTGAATGTATGTCTCTCTTTTTTCTTGGATGCATTTGGTAAAGGTTTTGAAATATACATACAAGATGGACCCGAAGTGGTTTTAGGTTAAAATGAATTGATGTTTTGAATCTGCTTTGTATCTCACGTTGTATGTTTTGGCAGGTCAAAATATACGAGGCCAAATATACATTGGCAATATACACCGCGTGGATTTGAAAGTTTTTTTAATATGGTTAAATCATTGTACATTTCGTGTTTGTATATTTATGCATAAATTTGGAACATACAACGTCCATATGCAAATCGCGGACCTGAAGGGTTGTTTAAATAAAGTTAGTTGCTTGTATGTTTCGAAATATACAATGCATAGGATACAAGTGTTCTATATACAACGCGGACCTGACGGACTTATTAAAGCAAATTAAGTCGTATATTTGGTGCTTTTATGTTTTGTTATACAAGCGGAACATACAAGGCACTATTCACATACAAGCCGGATTTGAAATAAAGGTCCAAAATAGAAAATTCATTGTATATCGGAAATAACATACAAACCAAATATACAAAGGCGACATACAAGCCGCGGAATTGAAAAGAGGTTGGAATCCGATTAAGGCTTTGTATCGCATCTGACTTGTATATCGGAGGATACATACAAACAAAATATACAACGCGGACTTGAAAGGTTTTTGAAACAATGTTAAGTCGTATAATTTCGGCTTGTATATTTACATATACATTGCGATATGCAAACATCATATACAATGTGGAATCGAAGGAAAAGTGAAATCTAGTTAAACGCTTGTATAAGGTCCAAGTGTATATTTTGGACATACAAGCCAATATACATACAATGTAATGTACATTGGCACTTATACATTGCGCGGACGCAAAGGAAGGTTAAGAAAAGTTAAATCGATGTATGCGTTTGGCTTGTATATAATGAACATACAAGAAAAGATACAAGAACTACATATAACATGGACTTAAAGGAGTTATCAAACAATGTTAATTTGTTGTATAATTTCTGGCTTGTATATTTTGAAACATACATTTCACCTTATACATACAATCCAGATTCGAAATGAAAGTTCCAAAATAGAAAAATTGTTGTATGTTTCCGACTTGTATATTATCAAACATACATTGCACATATACAAGTACCGGAACCAAAAATTTATCAAACTGGATTAAGTCCATGTATGTTTTAAACAATGTATATCGGAAGATGCAATGGTTATGTACATGCAGCAGACCTAAAGATTTATTGGACATAGTCAAATCCTTGTATATTTTGTGCTTTGTATATTAAGGATATACAAAGACTTTATACAAGTCGTGGACTTAAAAGAAAGTTGAAATAACGAAGGGTCCTTGTATATCATTACAAAGTAACATATATACAAAGCAGATCTCAGCGAGGAATTAAATTTAGTTGGTTGGATGTATTACGTCTAGCTTGTATATTGAGAATATACATTCCGATTGGCATACAGGAGCGATATACAATGATTTAAATGAGGAAATGGGTGGGAAGGCAGAAGCGATAGGTTTTTGAAGCATTTTGGAGCCCGATTGCATGTTTTCGGTCAACGATGGTTGACCCGACTGGTTTTAGCATTGTATATGCATTTTTTGGATGTGATTTTCACAGATTCAGGGCCCGATGGATGCATTCACACAGTCATGACTAGATTTGGTAGTTGTTTTCCTTCCTACAAGTTTATTAAATAATGGTACTTATTGCTTATCCATTTTTTTTGTAGGTTTGCAATTGAAGAGGGAGCTGAAACTTAATGGCGGTGACATCACGGAGGAGGAAATCCAATCTTAGGAGCAGAGGAAGATAAGGATGAAGGGAGAGGAAGTCAAGGGTCTTCATTGATGAGGACAAAATGTAGCTGAAGACATTATTGCAGTAGACCACAGAAGTTATTATTAAGCTGCTAGGGTTTCCAGAAGGGCATATTTCGCCCAGATTTGATGTATACTCAGAGATATTTCTAGGGATTTGTTCTCCAACATTTATTGTTGTAACCAGAAGTTTGAACCAGTGCTTAACTAGGGTTTTGAACTGTGTTGAGGACAACCAAAATCTATATATTGTGCCTCTGAACACTGTAATAAGGTTACATAGATATTTTTCGAGGATAGCCAGCAATTGTAACTAGTTTTAACATAGGGATTTTTTAGAATAGAGGGGCTTTTGAGTTTAGAAGAAGAAGAAGGAGGTTGCCTGTGTCTGCAATAAGGAATGCGTGGAACATCTAGCTTCCTTACTGTATCTGTAAAGCTTGTAAGTTTTCTGTAGTTTGATCATTGAAGCTAAGAATCATTCAGACATTGTAAATCTTATATGACTATCTGTTTCTAATACAATTAAATCTAGGATTCTGCATCTATTTTTTGAGTGTTTCCTTGCTCTTCATTGTGTTTGAAACATTTTCTCTTAGAGCTTGCAATTGTAGGTGTATGTTTGTGAAAATGCTCAGAACTTACATTTAAGGTTTTGTCTGTGGATTTGATCAAATTGCTGTATGATTTATAAAGTGCATAACAAAACAATTAGATCCTTTGGTAGAATGAATGATGTTTAGTTTAGATCTTTCTAACTTTTCCCAACCCATCTGAAAATACTTACCTTAAAACGTAGAAATTTGAAGGAAATTTGTCTCATATTTGGAAGGTATGCATAACTAAGTTGAAAGTAGACAATTTTTTCATAAATATTTAAGAGGAGAAAGATGCAATAATTCAAGAAGACCATTTAAAAGCTTTGCAGCACAGTAACATTTTTTATGCAAGAGGAATGAACAACTTGCTGATAATTATGATCTTTTTGCATAGTTTGAGTCCAGTAAACCAACAAGAAACCCTAAATCACGTAATGCCCCTTTGAACATTATAGCTTCACATCGACTAATTGAATTCACCCAACAGGTCAAGACTTGACCATATTAAACCTGGGATTAAGCAAATCTTAACTGATTCCTTCATATCTTTCAAGTCAGTTTTGGTTCATTTTATGTGAATTTTAACTAATTGTTATGATTGCATCAAAACCATCATCAACAGTTTTTATGGTGCTTGAAGGAGGGCCTGACTTGAGTTAGGATTTGTTTCAAAAAAAAAACTAGCTAATAGCAGTGATAGAGTGACTAGATCTAGATACAGTTCATGGGATATATTTGTGCAATTACCTAATATAAGGCAAAGTAAGAGCCCATTGATTTGGAATCCTAAAATATTGCAAGTAGGAAGTTCATCTGGAATGCCCCCTGGATCACCTCATATTATCCATAACTTTGTAAGTCCTAACAGATCTTCATTTAGATCTTTAAATCTTTGTTTAGGTACTCCTAGAGGTCCTAGTCCTCCTAAAATTCCTAATCCCCCAGGAAATCTAGGTGTCCCTACATGTTCAGGTCAAGCTCAAGCACCTGTAATGGCTTATTTCAATGTCCAATCTCCCATACACTTTAATGATTATAATGAGATGCCCAAAAATCTAGAAAAAATATCTCCCAAATACCAGCTACACCAAGACCTAGAAGACCACATTAGAATATTCAAGGAGGCATGCTTTAGGGATAGATTAGAGCATGAGGATGTTGTGTGTAGATTGTTTCCCTACACCTTTAATGAACAAGCCTCTAACTGGTATGTGAACTTACCCAACGGTTACATTTCTTCTTGGTCACTTATGGAAGAAGCATTTTTGTCTAGATTTAGAGGACCCATTGATCCTTGTATCTTGTATGATAAATTGGCCACTATAAAAAGAGGTGAGGGAGAGCTAATTGATAATTTCAATGACAGATTTCAAAAGGCCTACTCTAGGCTGGTAGCCCCTTACACTGTAGATGATGATACCTTGTTAGCCATGTACTATGTTGCCTTGGATCCTTTAACTACCATGTTTGTCAAAAGAAAGCCTGACATAGATTCAATATCCAAAGCCTATAAAGAGGCAGCCTTAGTAAATCAAGAGATGAGGCATACAACTTGTAGCCCATTTGTTAATGGAGGAAGTTTTGGGATACAAAATCAAGCACAACCTTGGAATGGAGTCCCTATGCATTACACTCCATTATTAAATCTAGTTCCTTCTTACACACCTATGTATAGTCCTACCCCAATCCAAGCCATAGCTCCTTACACGAGTAACACTTCTAATAACAGTCAAAATAATGGTCAGCGTTTCTTGCAACCCCCTACGGATACAACTGTGGCAAAAGCACAAGAGGAAAGGGAAGAAATCAAAGAGATCACTGCACATTTGAAAAGATTGACCACTAAAGTAACACAACTAAGAAATGAGAACCTCTATGGAAGAGGCAACCAAGGATACAATCAAAATTAGAATTATAGCCAAGGCCAAAATCAGAACTATGGTTCAAATCAAAATCAACATTACAATCAGAACTATAATCAGAGCCATACCCAAAATAACAACCAAGGCCAATGTTCAAATCAGAACCAAAACTATAATCAACATCAAGGTCATAACCAAGGGCAACCAATGCAAAATAGAGGGCCAGTGATACATAATAGGGCCTGGGGTAACAATAAAAAAAACCAGAATCAACCTAGGCCACCCAAGACATGGAACACTAGGCCAAGAAATGGTACTCTAGCTTCCCCTTTTGAGAATATAGATAATCATGATTCAAAACAAATGGTTGACATCCAAATGGCCAATACATCACTAAAAAACTGGTGCAGATTTCACAATACCAATGCCCATGTTGAGCTTGACTATCCACAGTTTCATTTAGCAGCCATCATATTTAATATAGACATGTAGCCCCCTACTTGTGAGTTTCTCATTCCCAAGGGTAATGAGGTAGTACCCTCAGGGTATGATACAACTTTAGTTTTAGAAACCTTTACCTTTGCAACTATAGAAGAGAAAGAGGATAAATTGTTGGAAGATGAACCATACTTTTGTGAAAATCTTTATCCTGAATCAACCTTTGTGTTAAATGCTTTTTAGTTTCCCTTTGAAACTGAAAATGAGGTAATAACTAAAATAGAAGAGGTGTATGCTTTTCAACAGATAAATAAAAACCACACCTACAATTTAAGGAACAACACTATGCTGGGAGGACCTTTCACCACTTCCATTCCTCCTAACAACTTCAATACACCCCCAGATCAAAATGCTAGCAACAATCCCACCATACTTAAAGCTAATCATCATACAAACAGTGGAACAACATTAGAAAAGGCCCAAACAAGTAAAGCTGAAATAGTAGAGACAACAAGATTAATGAGTTACTTGTCAGAAGAAATAAAGAAAATAAAGGTCAGTATACCTCTGAATGAATTATTGAAAACTCCAGGGATCAGGAATGCTTTTATAAAATCTCTGGATGCATCCATAACAGATGAGGTTGTTGATATAGCTGTTCCTAATAGAGATTCACCGCCTAAAGAGAAAAGTAAGAAAGTTGAGCAGCCTTCCAATACAAATGTAGTAATGTATGCTGATAAGAAGGATACTCCTCCTTTCTTGTTAATTGTTAGATTGTGTGGGAAGAACATACACAATTGCATGGTGGACTCTAGTGCCTCAGCCAACGTAATGCCCTTCGGGATATGTAAAAGTCTCAGGTTGACTCCCACCAGATCTGCTAAGGTTGTCACACAGTTAGATAAAACTGAGGTTAGTGTGATAGGAGAATTGATGAACATTCAGATGCAATTAGCTTCAGACCCTAGGGTAAGCCAATTTATTGACATTCAAATAGTGGATATACCTGTGAATTATGGGATGTTGCTAAGTAGGGATTTGTCCAACGCATTAAACGGATATATGGCCACTAATTTTTCACATATGTGGCTACCTTGGAGAGGTGTCCCAAACCAGATTAAAATAGAGGCAGAACCCAGGATGAAACATATGATAATAGAGTATAATCAAACAAATGAAATATTATATGCTGCTGTTCAACTTGGTGTTTATAGGATTACCAACAATGGGGTGAAAATTGAAGAGATCATGATGTTAAACATTAGAGAAAAATGTGTCAGCAAGGAGACAACATTATTCATTGAGTCTGATGGAAATTCTTTGGATGAAGAAAACAATGCAATAGGCAAATTTGGTCAGAGGTGGAAGAGTGCATTAAACAAAATCTACCCACCCAATGTAAATTATATAAAAACAAATGTAGAGTTCATGATAGGCCACATTCTAAGGAGAATTGTAAAATATGCAAAGACATCATTGAATATGAATACAAAAAATGCATAAAAAGGGTAGAGTCACAGGAGGAAATGTGAATCCTGATCAACCACAGAAATACTTTCAGAGTAATGTAGATGGTCTGATTTCAAATTTAGCAGAGGGGATAAAGGACAGCGGTAGTTGTCTTTCTGATTTGCAAGATGAAAATACACATATGCAAGTTGACCAAATAGAAATACCCATGAATAAACATACCAACCCCTTACAAGTAGTAGAAGAGATAAAGCATGCTAGGGTAAAAGGTTAGAAAGTAAAGATGGCATATGGACACTAAAATGTGACAGGTCCTAGTCAAAACAAGGTGCAGGTGCAGGTGTTGAACTCGTAGATCCTCAGGGTAAATCATACCTAGCAGCATATAGACTGCAATTTTCCTGTACTAACGATACTACTGAATATGAAGCCTTAATTTTGGGACTTGTCATGGCTATCAAGAAGAAAGTGAAAATGATCAAGGTATTTTCGGACTCTGAATTAGTAGTCAGAAAGGAAGCTATATGCTTGTAATTACAAGAAAATGATTTGTTACAAACATAGAGTATGGGGTTTAATAGATTCATTTGATGCTTTCAACATAGAGCACATCCCTAGAGAGCTGAACCACAGGCCGGATGCACTAGCAGTTGCTGCTAGCACATTAGAACCCTTGACACTGTCAGGTTTGAGACGATTTGTTGTAGAATTAGTTAGTGTTCCCAGTATCCCAGACAATGTTACACACTTTCAGGTATTTGGAGGGGATCAACAAATTATTGATTTTCTAACTTGTAATGAGGTATTTGAGGCCCAAATTATTGATGAGCAAGAAAGGCTTGAGACAACATGGGACGAAGAGGATATAATCAACTTAAAGAGCAACTTTTTACCCAAAGGAGTAATTGAATTACAACATATTTTTGACTTCGATGGAGTAATAAGACAGAAAGACTTACCCAAAACAGAAGGGGGTAAGTGTGATTTACACAATTTAGGGACAGAGCAAAATCCACAAAATGTGCCGATTGGAAGGGCTTGCTCTGAAAAAATAAGAAAAGAAATTCTAGATGCTCTAAAAGATTACAAACACGTAATAGCATGGACATATGAAGACTTGAAAACCTATGATACGTCCATCATAACTCACGTAATACCTTTGAGGCCAGAGGTTAAACCATTTAGGCAAAAATAAAGGCTTGTGAATGCCATTCTAGAGCCTTTAATCTTTAAGGAAGTAAAAAAATTACTATCTGCTAGAATAATTTTCCCAGTCAGACATTCAATCTGGGTAGCTAACCTAGTACTAGTGAGGAAGAAAAACGGAGACATCTGGTTGTGCGTAGATTTTAGAAATTTGAATAAAGCATCTGAAAAGGATAATTATCCTCTGCCTCCCATAGATAAAGTGTTGCAAGCAGTGAATGGGGCAGAGATGATGTCTTTCTTAGATGGTTTCTCTAGCTATAACCAAGTTTTAATAGATAGAGATGACAGATTAAAAACCACCTTCACTTGTAAATGGGGTAATTATGCATATAGGAGAATGCCATTTGGTCTGATCAATGCAGGTACCACTTTTCAGAGAGCTATGGACATTGCGTTCTGTGGGTTATCAGGTAGGTGCATTGTTGTGTATATGGACGATCTGACTATGTATTCCAAGGATGCATCCACTCACGCCGAAGATCTCAGGAAAATACTTAAGCGATGTGAGAGGTATGAAATTTCCCTTAAACCTAAAAAATGTTCATTTGGGGTAACTAAAGGTAAATTACTAGGGCATGTCATTTCTGAAGATGGAATATCGATTGACCCAGATAGAATAGAATCAATAAAAAATTTGCAAATATCAAACAGTAGGAAAGAGTTGAAATCATTTTTTGGTAAAATTAACTTCTTTTAGAAGTTTATTACGAGTTTTGTAGAAATCGTGCAGCCATTGAATGCCATGTTGAAAAAAGATGCGTAGATGGAGTGGACGCCTGTGGCTAGGGTTGCATTCAAGGACATTAAGTGGGCCATTTCTGACGCCCCTATACTGGCAAGCCCAGACTACATAAGGCCATTCTATATCTACTCCTTCACATCCTCACATTCAGTCACAGCTACCCTGACTCAGAAGGGTGTAGATAATGAAGAAAGGCCCATTGTATTTATGAGCACACCTCTGAAGGATGTACAACTAAGATATCTAGATACCGAAAGACAAGCATTTGCATTAATGAGGGTTGTGAAGAAATTTAGACATTATATTTTGCGCAGCCAGGTCAAAGCCATAGTGCTAGACACAACAGTAAAGATGCTACTGATGCAGAAGGAACCTGGAGAAAAGAGAACCAAATGGATCACCACGCTGCAAGAGTTCGACATGGAAATCATTCCAATGAAGCTGGTTAGAAGGCAGGTGTTGGTGCAAACAATAGCAAACACAGACCCAGATTTGATAAGATAGCAGTATGTGCTAAATTCTCATGACACATCAGACTGGTATGGCAATTTAAACGCTTTTATAATAGCTGGAAAGTACCCAAATAAGATGAAAGCTTCTCAGAGGAGAGCTTTGAAGATTAAAGCACAGAAATATATGGTATAAGCAGGTCTTCTATTCAGGAAGAATAATGATGGAATTTATTTGAGATGTCTAAACAGAGCTGAAGCGGACAGAGTGTTAACAGAACTGCATGATAAGTATGGAACTGGTCATGGTTCCCATATAACTACAACACACAAGATATTAAGGGTGGGCTATTATTGGCCCATGATGTTCAGAGATACAGAAAGTCACATTAAGAGTTGCCACACCTATTAGACTGCAGTCGATAAGGGAAGAAATCAGGCCAACCCATTACAACCTGTGATTGAATCAAGACCATTTGCACAATAGGGCCTGGATTTCATTGGAGTCATCAATCCTCCATCTTCTGTAGGACAGAAGTTCATACTGACGGTGACAGACTACTGTACCAGGTGGACTAAGGCCACATGCTGCAAATTCTCCACAACTGAGGTAGTTATCAAGTTTCTTGAAGAAAACATCATCACCAGGTTTAGAACTCCCTATTAATTGGTATGTGATAATGGCCTTGCTTTCTCTTCTTTAAAGTTTTCTAAATGGGCATTTGAATACAGGATTGTTTTGAGGTTTTCTTCAAATTATTACCCTCAAGGTAACGGATTAGCTGAGTCTACGAACAAAATTTTATTAGATATAATCAAAAAGCTAATTGTAAAGAGTCCTAGAGAGTGGAATACCTTGTTAAAATATGCACTATGGGTAGATAGGACCAAGTTCAAAACAACTTTAGGTAGTACACCTTATCATTTAGTTTATGGGATTGATCCCATACTTCTAGTAAATTTGAGAATACCAATTTGGAAGTTTGCCAATGAGTATTTAGGCTTTGATAATCATAGAGAAGCCAGGGTAGTACAAATGCTACAATTAGATGAGAAAAGAGGTCAAGCCATCAAGAAATTTGCAAAACACCACGCAGTAATTAAGAGGTGGTTTGATAAGAGGGCAAGAGTCAAGACATTCAGGATATTAGACTTAGTGCTGTGCTGGGACAAAGCACATGAAAAGAAGGGGAGCCATGGAAAATTGGATAAACTATGGCTAGGTCCCTTGCAAGTCTCAGAAATAATAGGAGACAACACATTTAGACTCAAGACCTTGACAGGGGAAGATGTACCATTACCAGTTAATGGCCAACATTTGAAACACTACTTCTAGGCGTGAGGTAAAGGGCAGTCCATTTTGTGTAATATAGTGTAGGTACTATACAATTTTCTTTGCTTTGTTTTCTATTTTCTTTTTTTGTTGTTTTCTTTTGTAGATTAGTTGTTTGTATAGTTATGTTTTTTGTTTCTTTCTATTTGTTGTTTTGTTTCTGTTCTTTTGTTTGTACAGTCTTTTTTTGCTTTGTTTTGTTTTTTCTTGTACAGTCTGTTGTTTGGTTTGTTGTTTTCTTTTCAGCAGGGATCTTTGTTTTCTTAAGAATATTAAGGAGCAAACTAACAACCATTGAAAATGGTATGAAATTCATAATATTCAGGTTAATCATTTGCAATTTATGCATAACTTGTTGTGACTATCATGAATGTAGAGAGTTGTTTACCATTTAAAATTTTGTATTCAATAAATGTGATTGAGAATTCAAAAGAGGTTTCTCACGATGACACACCTAAAATCCTTGGGTTTGTTGAACCTACCAGTGTAGATATTAGGTGAAAAATCTGAGGTCACCCTTGCTACCATTACAATTCTCAGCTTAATTTCAGCAAGTGCTCATTCCTTGCATCATAAAGTTACAAATTGCTATATCTTGTGAAATTTCTATCAAGCACCAAAAGGAATAAAATAGAAAAAATAAATAAATAAATAAATAAAGTAGATTATACTGAAAATCTAGATTAAGCCATCTAAGTAACTCTACCGGGGCTATGGACTCTCACTGGCAGTGGAGCTCTACTTAGGAGAATTGTAACGATAACCTTGCTGGGGCTATAGACGCTCGCTGGCAGCAAGGCTCTATCCAGTCATCTATGAGGGAATATCCTCAACTACGTAGGCTAATGTCAGTCACTGGTTTATTCAACCGATCTTTAAGATGAGGATAATTAATCATGTGCACATACTTAAACTGAAAATAAAAATTCATGCATCCTTATTGAATACCTTAGGTCTCAAGTTGAATAATAATTTGCAACAAAGATAGTTGGAAGTTATGGATTTATTTCATTTTATTTTCTTAAATGCTTTGAATTTAATTGTTTTGTTTGGTTGCTAGTTTTTATGATGTTCACAACACGCCCCATTTTACTTAGCAAAATGAGGACCCCTGCTGTGGCTATTGCTTTTTGCTTTTGTGTTTTTTGTTTTGCTTGGTAGTAAAGGGAAAAGAGAGTTGAAATTTGCAAACTTTGTTAAAATAGAGAAAAAAATGCATTTTCAGTACCAGGGCATGATATGGTTGGATTCCTTGTGAAAAATGGCTAGGGTTACTTTTTGAACCATCTTAAAATTTGCCATATTTTGCAAGTTATGATCATTTTGGTAAAATGTACATTCAGGTTTGTATATCGCTTTGCATATACAAAGTCCTTTGTATGTGCAAAGTTGCTTATACTTAGTCACATTTTGCAATCGGGTTGCATATGCATTATTTATTTGCATGTTGGGTTGTTGTATATGTCACATACATTGCCCTTTGTGCATCGCTTCCATATACTAGGCCGATTGTATGTCTCTTTTTTTTCTTGTATGCATTTGGTAAAGGTTTTGAAATATACATACAAGATGGACCTGAAGTGGTTTTAGGTTAAAATGAATTGATGTTTCCAATCCTCTTTGTATCTCATGTTGTATATTTTGGCAGGTCAAAATATACGAGGCCAAATATACATTGGCAATATACACCGCGCGGATTTGAAAGTTTTTTTAATAGGGTTAAATCATTGTACATTTCGAGTTTGTATATTTATGCATAGATTTGGAACATACGACATCCATATGCAAATCGCGGACCTGAAGGGTTGTTTAAATAAAGTTAGTTTCTTCTATGTTTCGAAATATACAATGCATAGGATACAAGTGTACTATATACAACACGGACCTGATGGACTTATTCAAGCAAATTAAGTCGTATATTTGGCGCTTGTATGTTTTGCAATACAAGTGAAACATACAAGGCATTGTTCACATACAAGCCAGATTTGAAATAAAGGTCCGAAATAGAAAATTCATTGTATAGCGGAAAATACATACAAACGAAATATACAAAGGCAACATACAAGCCGCAGAATTGAAAAGAGGTTGGAATCTGATTAAGGCTTTGCATCGCATCTGACTTGTATATTGAAGGATACATACAAACGAAATATACAACGTGGACTTGAAAGGTTTTTGAAACAATGTTAAGTCGTATAATTTCAGCTTGTATATTTACATATACATTGCGATATGTGAACAGCATATACAATGCGGAATCAAAGGAAAAGTGAAATCTGGTTAAACGCTTGTATAAGGTCCAAGTGTATATTTGGGACATACAAGCCAATACACATACAACGAAATGTACATTGGCACTTATACATTGCGCAGACGCAAAGGAAGGTTAAGAAAAGTTAAATCGATGTATGCGTCTGGCTTGTAGATAATGAACATACAAGAAAAGATACAAGCACTACATACAACACAGACTTAAAGGAGTTATCAAAGAATGTTAATTCGTTGTATAAGTTTCGGCTTGTATATTTCGAAACATACATTTCACCTTATACATACAACCAGATTCGAAATGAAAGTTCCAAAATAGAAAAATCATTGTATGTTTTTGACTTGTATATTATCAAACATACATTGCACATATACAAGTACTAGAACTAAAAATTTATCAAACTGGATTAAGTCCATGTATGTTTTAAATAGCATATATCGGAAGATGCAAGGGTTATGTAAATGCAGTGGACCTGAAGATTTATTGGACATAGTTAAATCCTTGTATATTTTGTGCTTTGTATATTAAGGATATACAAAGACTTTATACAAGCCATGGACTTAAAAGAAAGTTGAAATAACGAAGGGTCCTTGTATATCATTACAAAGTAACATACATACAAAGCAGAGCTCCACGAGGAATTAAATTTAGTTGGGTGGATGTATTATGTCTGACTTGTATATCAAGAATATACATTCCGATTGGCATACAGGGGCGATATACAATGATTTAAACAAGGAAATGGGCAGGAAGGCGGAAGTGATAGGTTTTTGAAGCATTTTGGAGCCCGATTGCATGTTTTTGGTGAATGATGGTTGACTTGACTAGTTTTAGCGCTGTATATGCATTTTTTGGACGTGATTTTCACAGATTTAGGGCCCGATGGATGCGTTCACACAGTCACGACTAGATTTGGCAGTTGTTTTCCTTCTTGCAGGTTTATCAAATGATGATACTTATTGCTTATCCATTTTTTTTGCAGTTTTGAAGTTGAAGAGGGAGCTGAAACTTAATGGCGGTGACATCATGGAGGAGGAAATCCAATCTTAGGAGCAGAGGAAGATAAGGATGAAGGGCGAGGAAGTCAAGGGTCTTCATTGATGAGGACACAATGCAGCTGAAGACATTATTGCAGTAGACCACATAAGTTATTATTAAGCTGGTAGGGTTTCCAGAAGGGCATATTTCACCCAGATTTGATGTATGCTCAGAGATATTTCTGGGGATTTGTTCTCCAGCATTTATTGTTGTAACTAGAAGTTTGAACCAATGCTTAACTAGGGTTTTGCACTGTGTTGAGGACAACCAAAATCTATATTGTGCCTCTGTACACTATAATAAGGTTACACAGGGATTTTTAGAGGATAGCCAGCACTTGTAACTAGTTTTAACATAGGGATTTTTTAGAATAGAGGGGCCTTTGAGTTTAGAAGTAGAAGAAGGAGGTCACATGTGTCTGCAATAAGGAATGCGTGGAACATCTAGCTTCCTTACTGTATCTGTAAAGCTTGTAAGTTTTATGTAGTTTGATCATTGACGCTAAGAGTCATTCAAACATTGTAAATCTTATATGACTGTCTGTTTCTAATACAATTGAATCTAGGATTCTGCATCTATCTTCTGAGTGTTTCCTTGCTCTTCATTGTATTTGAAACATTTTCTCTTAGAGCTTGCAATTTTAGGTGTGTGTTTGTGAAAATGCTTAGAACTTACATTTAAGGTTTTGTCTGTGGATTTGATCAAATTACTGTATGATTTATAAACTACATAACAGAACAATTAGATCCTTCAGTAGAATGAATGATGTTTAGTTTAGATCTTTCTAACTTTTCCCAACCCATCTGAAAATACTTAGCTTAAAACGTAGAAATTTGAAGGAAATTTGTCTCATATTTGAAAGGTATGCATAACTAAGTTGAAAGTAGACAAGTTTTTCATAAATATTTAAGAGGAGAAAGTTGCAATAATTCAAGAAGACCATTTAAAATCTTTACAACACAATAACATTTTTTATGCAAAAGGAATGAACAACTTGCTGATAATTATGATCTTTTTGCATAGTTTGAGTCCAGTAAACCAACAAGAAACCCTAAATCACGTAAGGCCCCCTTGAACATTACATCTTCACATCGACCAACTGAATTTGCCCAACAGGTCAAGACCTGACCATATTAAACTTGGGATTAAGCGAATCTTAACTGATTCCTTCATATCTTTCAAGTTAGTTTTGTTTCATTTTATGTGAATTTTAACTAATTGTTATGATTGCATCAAAACCATCATCAATAGGAACTATGGTCAAGATTCGAATGAGAGAGAACATAGCGGACATAGCGGCTCAAGACGAAATCATTTCCAACAACATGCAAAAACACTGAGTGGAATTTTGATGTTATGATGCAAGACATGATATTTGAGGGGTCTAGCTTGAGGGAATATCATAGAGCCATCATTGTTAGGCTGAAGAACTCTAAACTATTGCCATTCAAAAGGAGTTCGACTGTGATTTCCAATGTTACTCTGTTGAGACTGCCATTGTCTGGGATTGGACTTCAACACATTCTGGCCCCCCCACTATGACTTTTGTTCCTAGCTAATCAATGAGTTTGATATGTTCAATCAACTCTGGCTCTGTTACCATACCACAACTCTTTCCATCACCAAAATTAATTTCTTCTGAAATCCTCTCAACCACCATGGCTAGAAGAAGAGAACTTTGTCTTGGTCTATCTTTGTTGATACCTTCAGTGGATGATGCCATTATGGTCTCCATGTAATCTTGTAGAATAAGCTTCACAGTTTGGACATCCATCACTAATCCAAAAGCTCTCATTTGGCACGGGTTCTAGTTTCTAAAGTGTAAGGACCCGACTCATCCTTAAAATAATGCTAACGATGATTTCAAAAATACCAAGGAAATAAATTTTTTGATCTAATAGATGCAGGAAATGTGAAATTTTTCTATTAATTGTAAGAAGTGCTTAATGCATGTTATAAAGATGAGACAAACTTGAGTTTAGATTTCTAAAATCATCAAGTCCTGAAAGATCACTAATTTTAAATCTAGTGAAGGGAGAGAGTACATTATGAGAGAAGGTACATTACGCAAGATAACATATAAGAACAATGGATCACACATACCTTAAGTTCTTTGTTACATCCTGCATTCACTTCTAACAACTTAGTTTCTCCCTAGTGACTTGTATCCTTATCATCTACACAAAACTAACTAGACAATCTCATGTTAACATGACTTAGAAATCACTACACAGAAACTATAAAAGAACACCCTACATTTGGTAGACCTGAGTATTGGGGGCATCCTTCACCATCTAGACTGCCTACATACCATATATCCATAGGATCAAGGCCCCCCACTTCGGATGCGACTAACACGGGGAATGCGAATATATAATTCTATTTTGCACTATGTTTGATGCAACTGCGAGTGGGTATCCAACCCTTTCTTGGGTTATTCCCTATCCCAGATAGTTCTTCGTCGGCTGCCACCCACTCAGTGAAATAAGGATGGAAATTAGTCCACTACCACAAACACCTAAAGTGGTGTTTGTTAGTTAGTCCTAGTGTGGAAGACTCCCTATCAAGTGTTTTCTCATGAAATCTAGTTTACTTCCTCAAGCCAAATTAGGTAATTTCCTGACTAAGTCCATTCCTGATTCCCTAGTGCTTCCTGATCACCAAGATTTGTGAAGATGAGGTGAGAGCATATGGTAGATAGGGTTTCTAATTTGGACTAGTTGCCCTATCTAACATTTTACAAGTCATCTCCAATTTTAGGCTCGCATTTCAATAAGCCTCATTTTTTGTTAATAGCTTGAAGGGTTTTCCAAATGAGCATCATGGTAATCATCATACAACTGTTTCAATAGACTCATCCTTTCTGTTTAGTTAATATTCTTAATGAGATATCCGAGGAGATTTTTCCTTCCTGTGGATTAAACTTTGACATGTTCCTTATTAATCCCTAACGATTTAGAGGCCCGGGGCACAAATGTCATTGTTGCAGCTATGTTAGATGTGAGGTATTTGGTTCAAAGCGATGACATTACCTATAAACGTGACACAGAGGTACCATAAAAATTGAACACTGTGATTTGTTTGAGTTTCTGGATGTTGATTTAAGAGTTTACCTAACTAAATTGAAAGGAGAACTTGCATAATAACTAATAAAGAAATTAACAAAGGAAAGATACTTTTGTAAAACATAATGCAAGTAAATTATAGTAAAGATGCTTGATCATTTCACTTATATGTAATGAATAGTACTAGAGAAGATAATCAATTTCATCAATTCATAATTGTACATAATATAACTAGAAATGATATTGTATGTGGAGATTCAGTCTTGGAAAAACAAGGAAATCATGATAACTTAATTTGTCATACACTAATAAACATTATTCCAAAAGTAAAGAATTGAAACAATTTCTTACATGATCATTACAAGGTTACTTTTAATTAAACCAAATAAGGACGTAATAAGATAGATATCTCAACAAGAGGTTTACTTTAAACTCCCTAAATGGGTTTTAAAATTAAATAATTTCCATTGTTAATAAACTTGTGAATATAACTTGATCAAAGATAAACAATGATTCTTGTTACATAAAACTGGTAAATAGTTGCTGTAAGGTTTTATAACTTTTCAATTAACCACTTTAAAATTTTTTTGATTACATTCATAATTTGTATTATTATAAAATTCATCCATCTAACATACCTTTGTCTTTGCAACTTCATGCTCAAGGAACATGGTAGTCATTACTCCATTTATTGTTGATTAAATTTAATTTAATGTGCTCTTATATAAGGAAACATAAATATTAATTTAAGATGATGTTTTTAATTATATTCAATTTCCAAAAATTTGACACTTAATAACTTAGATACTCATTCATAAAATGTCAGCCTTTGTTTAAATAAGGCATTCCACTTGTATCTACATATGACCAAAAGGGCTAATTTTTAGATTCATAGATAGTTGCATTTACAAAGTTGTCTAGAATTTTATATTATTGCTTGATTAGTGAGTTCTTGTACAAGAATATTGAGTATCTAGTTTGATTAATATCAACATGGTTCACATTATTCTACATATACAAGGACATATCATAGTTAAAGAAAAAGAATGACATAAATTCATCCATATAAATTTTCCACCAAGAAATTTAACAAAGGTTCAAATATCATAATAGAAGAGCCCAATCATTAGTCCAATATTTCATTCTTGGCCTAAGATCTTTTCTTAAAGTACCCTCCTAATTAATTATATAAACTAGAAAATTCATACATGTTTTGACTATAAATTTGTACTTTGATATATATTCAACCTTCCCAAGCCTTGGATGACAACTAAGGTGATCCATTTCCCACTTCCTTAACAGTCCCAAAATATTTTTAGAAGGCAATTCTATTGTAGAGGCTATTCATCCATGTTAACACGTGCTCAAGCGATTTACTAAAGATTTAATTATTGCAGAGAAAAGAACACTAAAAATGCCTAGGCCTTGGTGCTCAATGTCATCGTTGTATATGAATAATTAAATTTGAATGATTACAACTAGCCAATAGCCATTAATTACAAAAAACATCTGATGTGCGTGTGTACAGATGTTGTGGTAGCCATTGCCTTGGTAGACATGTATGCAAAATGTGGAAGCATAGAATATATTTGTCTATCTATATGTATATATTTATCAGATGGAAGCATAAAATTAATGTAATGATAAGAATTAAGATATAAGGTATTAATCTATCTATAGATTGCCAATTTTCAGCCAATTGTTATGTTAAGGTTTATTTGGTGTGAAATCTTTAATAATTGTGCAGGTACAACACTATTCTCTTTTCAAATAGATGTTTTGTTATATTCTCTTTCAAACGCACACATCTTTTATTAATGCCTCTAAGTTGGACACATTTTCTCAAGTCTTTTTATCTTTAAGGGCAATATGCAATACTATTTATATTTCGACTGACACGCTTTTCCTTCTCTTCATTTTTGACTAACAGTCTACAGTCTACACCAGTCAATACTATTTATATTTTGAAGTACTTGTCTGGACATGGACATGGATTAGGTAGAGATTTCTTGTAACATATTTTATGATTTCTTCTAATATCTTTCCACATGGATGAATAAAAAATAAAATTTAGTCATGGTACCATTCAAAATAGATTATGGCACTTGCAAATTACATTGATTGCCTAAATTTTCCATAGTTTGGAAAGACATTGAAAATTATGATTTTTACATTTTGGCTAAATCTTCCCACACTCTCAAGACTTTGAAAACTTTGAAAATTATAATTTTAAAATTTTTGTAGCATCTTCCATACTCTCAAGACTCTGAAAGTTGTATGCTTTGATATGTAAAAAAAATGTGGAAGCATAGACAAGGCACGTGTACTATTTGACAAATGCGTCAAACAAAAGACATCCCATGGAATACAATGTATGCCAGATTTCACAAAAAGGATTGTTGAAAAGGCTTTAGAAACTTTCAAGCAATATGCGATTGGCAGGTGCAAAGACAAGTTCCAAAACCTTTACCAACATTCTGTAAGGAAATGAAGACCAACAAACACATTATTTTCCTGCCAATTGCTTGTCTTTTCACATTCCTCTTGTGATGTATAATGAAGCATTATATATGCTTGATATCTCATTGTAAAAAACAATTCATTATCAATAATAATTCGTCTGCTCAGTGTGGATGTAGCCAAGTTTAGTGAACCACGATAAATCTGGTGTCTATTTCTTTTTGCTTTCTAATTACATCTATGCGCTGTTAATTACTTTTTTTTCTGCAATTGAGTTGTGCTTTCAGTCTTAACAATTGGTGTCAGAGTTGTACGGTGACGATATAGCTGGTTGTGAAAATTGGTGTTGGATTTTTGAGTCATGTAGGAACCGAAGATTGATAAATTCTTCAGTCAGAATTTTGGACTGTGGAAGGTGCATATGGAGTCTTTGCTGATAAAACAAGACCTCTCACTCCTGTTTGAAGGGGTAGCAAAGAAGCCAAGCTCAATGACAAATGAAGAGTTGGACAAGATGGGTAAGAAGGCAGGAGCTACGATTTTCCTCTCGCTGTCTAGCATTGTATTGTTTAATGTTTTAGCGGAGAAGACTTTGAAAGAGTTGTGGGATAAACTATCTAAAATGTATGAGATGGCTTCAGCATCCAATAATTTTTTTATTATGAAAAAGCTTTATAACCTGAAAATGAAAGAAGGCAGAATTATGTCAAACCATTTGAATGAGTTTAATACCTTACTTAGCCAACTAACTTTAGTGGAGATAAAGTTGGAAGATGAAATTAAAGCAATCTTGCTACTATGCTCATTACCCAACAGCTGGGAAGGTGTCATGATGGCCATAAGTACTTCAGCTGCAGCCAAAACAAAATTAGTTTTTGATGACGTAGCAGCTACACTCCTTAGTGAAGATATGCATAGAAAGAACCAAGAAATATCTTCCGGTGAAGCCTTAACTGCTGTTAGTAGAGGAAGGCCTCAAAATAGAGGCAAAGACAATAACAGAAGAAGATCAAAATCAACAAAGAGGTCAAAATCCAGAGGTAGAGTTGGTGACTGTTGGTTCTGTGGTAAGTCCGGTCACACCAAGAAAAATTGTTATTCCTATAAGAAGGCACAAGAGAAGGTTAAAGACAACAAGGTCAATGCTATTTATGACAAGGATGATAATAGTTTGGTTTTGTCCATAAGTGAAACCACTTCACATTCATGGGTTCTAGATTCGGGTGCATCCTTTCATGCCACTTCTTGTACAGATGCCTTCTCAAATTATCAAGGAAGATAGTTTGGGAAGGTATACTTGGGGGATAACAATTCATTGGACATCATTGGTAAAGGTGATATTCTCCTACAATCTAAGAATGGAAGCAAATGGCTTTTGCAAGATGTTAGGCATGTCCCAAAACTGAAAAAGAATCTAATTTCTATAACCCAATTGTTCTCACAAGGCTACAATACTACCTTCTATCCAGATTCATGGAAGGTTACTAAAGGTGTCATGCAGATTGCTAAAGGAAATAGACAGGGCAGTTTATATGTTTTTGAAAATGACTCTCAAGTGGGAGTTGCTATGACACTGACGGACAGTGAAACTGAACTTTGGCACCAATGGCTTGGACATATGAGTAGGAAAGGTCTTGAAGTCATGATCAAAAGAGAACAATTACCAGGGTTGAAATCCATGGATTTGGATTTTTGCCAACATTGTCTTTACAGTAAGCAGAAGCGGATCAGCTTCATAAAGATGGGTCATGAGAAGAACACCTCACCCTTGGAGCTGGTTTATTCAGATGTTTTTGGGCTAGCCGAGGTAACTTCTCTTGGAGGTTCTAATTATTTTTTGACTTTCCTTGATGACTGCACTAGGAAAGTTTGGATTTTTATGCTTAATAAAAAATATGAAGTGTTCAGCAAGTTCAAAATTTTTAAAGCTCTAGTTGAAAATTAGAGTGGGCATAATATCAAGTGTTTGCAAACTAACAATGGCGGCGAATTTTGTTCACTAGAGTTTGATAGGTTTTGTGCTGACAATGGTATTCAAAGAATCAAAATTGTTCCTTATACACCGCAAGAAAATGGGGCTACGGAGAGGTTAAACAGAACAATTTTGGAAAAAGCACAGTGTATGCTTTCCAATGCTGGACTGGGAAAAGAGTTCTGGGTAGAAGCTTGCAACACAGTGGTTTATCTCATTAATCGAGCTCCCTCATCTCGGTTAAATCTTGACATTCCCGAGGAAAGGTGGTTGGGCAAGTGTATTTCTTATAGTCATCTACGGGTGTTTGGATGTGAAGTGTTTGCTCTTATTCCTCATGAGAAATGATCCAAATTGGATCCCAAGTCACAGAAGTGTATCTTTGTTGGGTATGGCGAGGATCAGTAGGATTCAGGTTGTGGGATCCCATCACCAAAAAGGTCACTCGTAGTCAGGATGTCATCTTCAACGAAAGAGTTTTCCCCGGTTTGCACAAAGAAAACACATTTTCCAAAGAATATATTAAGGTTGATTTGTTTGACAATGGTGTTTCTTTTACACAGCCATAAAATGTAAGTTCGACATCTTTAAATAGTAGTGCCCCTATTGTGCACTCTACCCAAGTCCATATGAACTCTCCTCCAATGCAAATGCTGCCTCTAGCAATTTTACCCCAGCCTCTTATAGATGGTCAAACACATCCAACACAGCCTATTCCTAGTCAAACTTCTACAAATCCTTCTCAATCTAGAATGTTGCCTCATACTCCCATGCAGCATATGAATGGTCAATATTAGTCTAGCCCAATGCTGACTTCTCCAACTCCAACTCCAATGCAGCCTCTTCAAACATTTTCACAACCTCTTTTGACTGATGGATCACTACCCTCACTCAGTCACTCGCTACCTTTAACATATACGCTGCCCCCAAACTTAAGTTCACAACCTCTAGGAGAAATGCAACCCTCCCTACATTCAATGTTGCCTTCCTCCAGACACACCCAATAGTTGTTTGGTCAAATGCAGCCAATCCCATTGATAACAACTTCACTTGCTGGTAACGTTGGGAGCATTTTTGATACTCAGGAATTTAATTTGATGCCTCCACAGTCTCTCAACACTAATTCGCTGCCTCTGGTAAATTCAGTGCAGCCTTTTGGGAATGAATCGCTACCTCTGAGGCAGAACATGGGACAAATTGCACAAGGAAATGTGTAGGCACAGGGAAGTGTACAGAGCCAGAGCTGTGAGGCCAGTTTGCAAAATGAAATAGAAAATGTTCAAAGTCAGTTGCAGAAAATGAATTTGGAGGACTCAAATTTGCAACAGGAGGGTCCTCAATTAAGGAGGTCTACCTGGGAGAGGAGATGAACTTCCAAATTCTCAGATTATGAATTGTTGTATTTAGAGGAGGTAGAGCCTAAATTATTACTTTCTGATCAACCTGAACTAGCTACCTATAAACAAGCTTGCAAGGAAATTGACTCTTTGAAATGGCAAGAGGCGATGCAAGATGAAATGAGTTCATTATAGGCTAATAACACTTGGGATTTAGTGCCACTTCCACCTAATCGAAGACCCTTCAAGAACCGCTAGGTATACAAGTTAAAAGAGGAAGATGGGGGCAACAAGCACTATCGTGCTAGACTAGTTGTCAAAGGGTATGATCAATAGAAAGGCATAGATTTTAATGAGATTTTTTCACCAGTTGTGAGAATGACCACAATCCAAGTAGTTTTGGGTTTGGTTGCAGTTTGGGATCTTAAACTTGATCAGTTGGATGTCAAGACAACGTTTTTACATGGTAACATTGATGAAGAGCTATACATGGAGTAGCTAGAAGGATTTAAAGAACAAGGACTAGAACATCTTTATTACAGATTGAAGCACAACTTGTATGGGCTCAAGCAAGCCCCATGCGAATGGGCCAATGGTATCTCAAGTTTGATCACTTTATGACTGAGCATAACTTCTTGAGATGTGAATCAGATCCTTGTGTCTATTATAAGCGACTTCCTAATGATGAGTTTGTCATTCTCTGTTTCTACGTTGATGACATGTTGGTAACCAGTACAAGTATGAGGATTGTTTCTAAATTGAAGTCTTAATTAGCTAAGAGATTTGCTATGAAATACTTAGGCCCAGCCAAGAAGATTCTTGGAATGACCATCAATAGGGATAGACAAAAGAATGAGATCATGTTGTCACAAAAGGCATACATTGAAAATGTTGTAGACAGATTTGGTATGGCTGATTCAAAGGTTGTTTCTACTCCTCTTGCTGCCCATTTTCATTTATCTTCTGATTTGTGTCTAAAAACACAAGAGGATAAATAGTTTATGTAAGGTGTTCCTTATACATCAGCTGTTGGTAGCATTATGTATGCTATGATCTGCAGTCGTCCCGATATTGCTCATGTAGTGGGAGTTGTGAGTAGGTTCATGAGCAATCCCGGTAAGCCTCATTGGGAAGCCGTCAAATGCATATTAAGGTATCTTAAAGGTACTTCTAATTATGCTTTATGTTTTGGTAGCAATAAGGTACAACTGGAAGGTTTCACTGATTCTAATCTTGCCAGAGATTTAGATAAACAGAGATCTAATACTGGCTATGTTTTCATGTTTGCTGGAGCTGCCATTAGTTGGGTCTTGAGGCTACAACATTCTCTTGCTCTTTCTTCTGCCAAAGCTAAGTATATGGCTCTTTCTAAAGGTGCTAGGGAGATGATTTGGTAATAGAAGTTGTTTGGTGATTTGAAATGTCAACAAAGTGACTATGTTATGTTTTGTGATAGTCGCAATGCCATTTTTATGGCTCATAATCATACATCTCAGCATCGTTCTAAATATATCAACGTACATGCTCATTTCATTCGTCATGTGGTTGAAGAGGGCAAGTTACAAGTTACAAAAATTGACACCAAGGTCAATCCGGTAGACATCTTCACCAAGGTTGTTCCCAAAGAGAAGTTTGAATGTCCCAGGACTTCTCTCGGTCTAGTTAAGAAGAAGTGATCAGAAGTTTAGAGTAGGGGAATGATTGGCAAGTTGCAGCATCCATTGACCTTCAAGTGGGAGATTGTAAGGAAATGAAGACCAACGGACACATTATTTTCCTGCCAATTGCTTGTCTTTTCACATTCCTCTTGTGATGTATAATGAAGCATTATATATGCTTGATATCTCATTGTAAAACACAATTCATTATCAATAATAATTCCTCTGCTTAGTGTGGATGTAGCCAAGTTTGGTGAACCATGATAAATCTGGTGTCTATTTCTTTTTGCTTTCTAATTATATCTGTGCACTGTTAATTACTTTTTTTTCTGCAATTGAGTTGTGCTTTCAGTCTTAACACATTCTCCCTGCCTGCACACAAAATGAAGCTATGAAACAGGGTATGGACATATGTCCTAGCATAATGGAAAGGGGGTTTTTGTTAGTATTATAGCTAGAAAAGTGCTGGTAGACATGTATGGAGAATGTGGAAGCTAAGGCACGTCAATTGTTTGGCAAAATCCCTCAAAGAATTGTTGTCTCATGGACTACAATGATTGCAGGATGTGCACAAGATGGATTTGTTGAAAAGGCTTTAGAAACTTTCAAGCAAATGAAATTGGCAGATGTAAAACAAAATTACTCAACCTTTGCCAACATCCTCCCTACCTGTGCCGAAATGGGAGCTCTAGCACAGGGTATGGACTGTTGCAAGTATGAGGTTATCCAGTGTTGTCATTGATGTCAACATACTCATATTGCATTGACAAGAAGGATTTGATGAGCTGTGTGCTGAGGATATTGAGAAAATTAGCCTCAGTCAGGAACAGTGAAGAACAGTGATGAGAAGAAGGTAAATGTACTGTATAGGATGAGAACCGGAGGATGCGGATTAAAGGGTTAGTAGATATGAGTCTTGAGATGCTACAGTTAAGATTTCAGAGGTCCGCATGAAGATCTGAAGGAGTTGTGGCTGCCGGTATAGAACCGGGTCCGGCAAATATCCAGAGGTGACAGAGGATCACAAAAAGGTCCGGTGAGGTCTGGAATTGTATCATCCTAATCTGCGGATTGGACTGAGTGTTTGGGATGTCCTTGTGATGTGTCATCCTGATTTGTGTATGATTTGGAGGTCCGGAAGTACCTCTTGCATTATGACAGTGGCGACAGACTGTGTTCTTGAAGTTCCGGATGAGGAAGACAAGAGATCCCAGTAAGCAGAGGAAGTGCGGATGTATCCGGACAATTCAGACAGGCTTGTGAAGGTTCTTGGATCATGGTTAGGTTGTGTTGTTGGTCCGCATTGATGGTAGAGCCCGGAATTGAAGTTATTCTTCCGGATGAAGTTCTTTCTCTGTGTAGCCGACCGGATGAGTTGTTCATCCTGCGAATGTTCTTGTGATGGCCGACCGGATGTGTTATTCATCTTGCGGATACTCCTATGGTTGTTTGCCGAATTAGATGTTTGTTCCTAAGTCGATGTCTTGTATAAATAACGGTTTGTGAGTTCATTTCAGTGTGTGGGATGAGGATGACTATGGTATAGCGAAGAAACGTGCGAAAGGCAGAGCAGAGATTGTTGGGCTTAATTGGAACTGATCCGGACATGGTAGAGATGTCATTCTCCAGTTCAAGACTGTGATTTTCATCACTTTGTAGATAGTGTGTCTCCTTGTAGGCAGTGGGCCTCTTTGTGAGCAGTGTGCTCGGGCAGTGAGCCCTTATTGGCATGTGCCATTCATTTTTCTTTATTCTTCTAACAGAGAATAATTCTTGGGTTAATCACCCCGTGGTTTTTCCCTTAACCGGGTTTTCCACGTCAAAATCTTGGTGTTCAATGTGTTGATGCTTATCTGCTCTTGTGTTTATGTATTATGCTTCCATGGATGATTATTTGATATGCTACTAACTAACAACAGAGAATTAAGTGTTTGAAAGAGAAGAAGTTCTATACAACTGATTCACCCCCCCTCTCAGTTGTATGCCCTAGATCCAACAATTGGTATCAGAGCCAAGTTCCTCTGACAAGAGCTTAACCGCTTGAGGAGATCCAGGATGTCGTCATACAAGAAGGATAGTCCGAAGTTCAATGGAACCAACTTCACTCTCTGGAAAGGTCGCATGAAGTGTCACTTGGAATGCATGGGAAAAGCATACCTGGGTATGATTTCAAAACCATATGTACCTCCACAAGGTGGTCCGACAACTCTGAATGAAATCACAGAAGCTGAAAACAATCTGCGGACCAAGGAAGCTCTTCTAAGCGCATTGAATGACTCAGATCTCTCGAATGTCATTGACCTACCCACTGCATATGAGATCCTAACTAAACTGGAACTTCTGTATGAAGGAGATGAGTTTGTCAAAAGTGCAAGGTTGCAAAGTCTGAAAGGGAAATTTGAAAGATTGAAAATGAGAGATGATGAAAACATTACTACCTTTATGCCAAGAGTAAATGAGCTGGTATGTGGAATCAGAAATGCTGGTGGAACTTTAGATGAAAATGAGATTGTCTGCAAAATCCTAAGATCCCTTCCTGCTGCCTACAAAATCAAAGTTGCTGCCATTGATGAATTCAGAGCCCACACAACTGTCACAAGAGAACAACTGGCTGGCAAACTAGCTGCATTTGAAATGACTAAGTTTGGAGATGATCCTCCCAAGACTGAATCTGCTTTCAAAGCCAGTGCCTATGTGAAAGGCAAACAGAGATTTGATCTGGGTGAAAACTCATCAAGGAAAATGTCATGGTATGATCAAGCAAGAAGAGACATGGAAGAAGAAGAAGCAGAAACAGCTCAACTTGAAGCCCTCATTGCAAAAAGACTGCCAAGAGGATCCGGTAAGTATGAAGGAAAACTACCCTTTAAGTGTTTCAACTGCAATAAGATTGGTCATTTTGCCTCAAGATGTCTGGAGAGATCTGCAAGATCTAATGCTCACAGACAAAGGTTTCAAAAGAATTGCTATTATGTTCATGAAGAAGATGACAATGAAGGAGTAACAGATGATGAATCAGAACTAGGAAACAAATCCGGAAATGAGTGGGTGTTTATAGCCATTAAGGAAGAAGATTCCATGCTCTTTGAATCTGTCAATCACAAAGTTGTTGAAAAAGCCTTGGCTGCTCAAGTGGAAGAAAAGGATGATTGGGTTATTGACAGTGGATGTTCTCACCATATGACTGGTGACAAGAATAAATTCTTAGACTTGGAAAGATATGAAGGAGGAATGGTAAAGTTTGGTGACAATTCTGCTGGCAGAATCAGAGGTAGGGGAACTATTTCCTTTGATGGTAAGAGCAAAATAGGAAATGTACTGTATGTTGAAGGATTGAAGCACAATCTTCTCAGTGTTGGTCAGTTAGTGGACAAAGGCTATGATCTCCAGTTCAAGAATGGAAAATGCAGAATCTTTACAAGCTCCGGAACTGAAATTGCATCCGGTACTCAGACAAGAGGTAACATCTTCCATCTAGTTGGTTCAAATAAAAGTTGTTTGTTTGTTCAAATTGATCAGAGTTGGTTATGGCATAGAAGAATGTGTCATGTAAATTTTGATAACATCATCAAGATAAGCAATACTTAGGCTGTGAGAGATCTTCCAAAGTTGATGAAACCTACAAACAGTGTGTGTAAAGAATGTCAGTTAGGTAAACAAAGCAGAGTCTCTTTCAAAAGCAAAGATCAGTCTTCTACCGGATTGTTGGAATTAGTACATACTGATCTATGTGGTCCGACAAGAATCAAGAGTCTGCAGGGGGATAGATATTTCATGTTGTTAATTGATGATCATTCCCGGATGATGTGGGTTACCTTTCTAAAAGAAAAATTAGAAGCTTTTGAGAAGTTCAAAATCTCCAAAGCTATGGTGGAGAATCAAACCGGATTGAAACTAAAGTGTCTAAGGTCTGATAGAGGTAGTGAATTTACATCTGGTGAGTTCATTGACTTCTGTGAGAAATAGGGTATAAGGAGACAGTTGTCTGCTCCTAAGACTCCACAGCAGAATGGAGTAGTTGAGAGAAAGAACCAGACCATCCAGGAAGCTGCTAGGACAATGATGTTGGAAGCAAATGTTCCTCAAATGTTTTGGAAAGAAGCTATCAGCACTGCAGTCTACACTCTCAATCGAGTTCAAATCAGAAACAACACCGGTAAGACCCCCTATGAACTCTGGTTTGGCATCACTCCTACTGTGAAATATTTCAGAGTATTTGGTAGCAAGTGTTATATCAAAAGAGATGAAGATCTAGGAAAGTTTGATGCTAGAAGTGATGAAGGAATTTTCTTGGGCTACTCCACTCAAAGCAAAGCATACCGGTGTTACAATAAGAGATTGAGGAAGATGATAGAAAGCACCAATGTAAAGGTTGATGAAGGAATTGAGAAGCCTTCAAGATTTTATGAGTTTGATGAAGATGACCAAGACAGTGTTCAAGGACCTCAATCCTCTCCGGTGAGACAGAGTCAGCCTGATCCGGTAAATCAGGAAGAAGAGATAGGTTTGAATGAGCCTGATCAAGAAACAACAGTGCTGGATACTCCCAAAATTCCAAGGTATGTAAGACTGAATCACTCTGAAGATCAGATCATAGGTGACAGAAGCAAAGGTGTACAAACTAGAAGGAATATTGCTCAAAATCAGAATGAATGTTGTCTGATTTCAAAGATTGAACCTAAAACAATAAATGAAGCCTGCAATGATGAAAACTAGACCAAAGCAATGGAAGATGAATTGATGCAAATTGAGAAAAATCATACTTGGGATCTTGTTCCCAGACCTAGAGACAGGAATGTAATTGGAACCAAGTGGGTCTTCCGGAACAAACTAAATGAAGCTGGTGAAGTAATCAGAAACAAAGCTAGATTGGTCTACAAAGGCTACTCTCAAATAGAAGGAATTGACTTTGAAGAGACTTTTGCTCCGGTAGCAAGAATTGAAGCAGTCAGATTACTTCTTGCATTTGCTGCCTTCAAAGACTTCAAGGTATATCAGATGGATGTCAAGTCTGCCTTCCTAAATGGTGATCTGGAAGAAGAAGTCTACATTGAACAACCGGATGGATTTCAATTGTCTGATAATAATGATATGGTCTGCAAGTTGAAGAAAGCTTTGTATGGATTGAAGCAAGCCCCAAGAGCATGGTATGAAAGGTTGGATAAGCATCTTGTGCAGATTGGATTCAACAAAGGTACTGCTGACAGTAACTTATATTTCAAAATTGATCATGAAAACATTCTGATTGTTGAAGTGTTTGTGGATGATATCATTTTTGGAGGAAGAGATAGTATGTGCAAAACTTTTGCAAATCAGATGAAAAGTGAGTTTGAAATGTCTATGCTTGGTGAAATGAATTTCTTCTTGGGTCTGCAAATTACTCAAACAAAAGAAGGGATCTTCATTTCTCAGACCAAATATGTGAAAGAATTGTTAAAGAAATTTGGTATGGAAGACTCAAAGCCTATGAACACTCCTATGGCAACCGGATGTAAGTTAAGCAAAGATGATGATTCTCCAAAGGCAGATCAGACAAAGTATAGATCAATGATTGGTGGATTGTTGTATCTCACTCAAACTAGACTAGATATAATGCAGGCTGTTGGTCTTGTGGCAAGATTCCAGGCTGACCCTAGAGAATCTCATGTTATGGCAATCAAAAGAATTTTTAGATACTTGAAAGGAACAGTTGAGTATGGTCTATGGTATCCTAGAGATCTGGATTTCTCTCTTCATGCTTACACAGATGCAGATTGGGCAGGAGATGTGGATGACCGGAAGAGCACTAGTGGTGGAGCATTCTTTTTGGGGAAGAGATTGGTTTCTTGGCTAAGTAAGAAACAAGATGCAATATCTCTGTCTACAACTGAAGCAGAATACATTGCAGCAGCAGGTAGTTGCACTCAAATCTTATGGATGAAGCAGATGCTAAGAGACATCAAAGTTGAATATGAGGAGCCTATCACAATCTTCTGTGATAATTCAAGTGCAATTAATATTTCCAAGAATCCGGTATTGCATTCTAAGACTAAGCACATATCTATCAAATTTCACTTTTTGAGAGAACAAGTAAACAAGGAAGAAGTCAGATTGGAGTATGTTCCCTCCAAGGATCAGATTGCAGATATCTTTACAAAACCTCTTCCCAAAGACTCTTTTGAATATCTCCGAGAGAAGTTAGGGGTCATGGCCCCTCCGGTGATGAACTAAGATGCACTGATGTGCATCAGTCCGGTGGCTATCACAGTCATATCTTGTGATCCGGACTAATGGGGAGCTGCAACTAAGGGGGAGCAGCTGTTATGATTCTGATGCATGAGAATTGCAAGTATGAGCCCTTTGCCATTGATGTCAAAGGGGGAGAGAAGACATTGAAAAACAAGTGGTTGATGATCAAAGGGGGAGCAGTAAAGGAAGAGAAGACATATGAAAAGTTGAAGTTCTTGTCTTAATAGTTTTTCACATCATATGTTGCCATCAATGACAAAGGGGGAGATTGTTGCAAGTATGAGGTTATCCAGTGTTGTCATTGATGTCAACATACTCATATTGCATTGACAAGAAGGATTTGATGAGCTGTGTGCTGAGGATATTGAGAAAATTAGCCTCAGTCAGGAACAGTGAAGAACAGTGATGAGAAGAAGGTAAATGTACTGTATAGGATGAGAACCGGAGGATGCGGATTAAAGGGTTAGTAGATATGAGTCTTGAGATGCTACAGTTAAGATTTCAGAGGTCCGCATGAAGATCTGAAGGAGTTGTGGCTGCCGGTATAGAACCGGGTCCGGCAAATATCCAGAGGTGACAGAGGATCACAAAAAGGTCCAGTGAGGTCCGGAATTGTATCATCCTAATCTGCGGATTGGACTGAGTGTTTGGGATGTCCTTGTGATGTGTCATCCTGATTTGTGTATGATTTGGAGGTCCGGAAGTACCTCTTGCATTATGACAGTGGCGACAGACTGTGTTCTTGAAGTTCTGGATGAGGAAGACAAGAGATCCCAGTAAGCAGAGGAAGTGCGGATGTATCCAGACAATTCAGACAGGCTTGTGAAGGTTCTTGGATCATGGTTAGGTTGTGTTGTTGGTCTGCATTGATGGTAGAGCCCGGAATTGAAGTTATTCTTCCGGATGAAGTTCTTGCTCTGTGTAGCCGACCGGATGAGTTGTTCATCCTGCGAATGTTCTTGTGATGGCCGACCGGATATGTTATTCATCTTGCGGATACTCCTATGGTTGTTTGCCGACTTAGATGTTTGTTCCTAAGTCGATGTCTTGTATAAATAACGGTTTGTGAGTTCATTTCAGTGTGTGGGATGAGGATGAGTATGGTATAGCGAAGAAACGTGCGAAAGGCAGAGCAGAGATTGTTGGGCTTAATTGGAATTGATCCGGACATGGTAGAGATGTCATTCTCCAGTTCAAGACTGTGATTTTCATCACTTTGTAGACAGTGTGTCTCCTTGTAGGCAGTGGGCCTCTTTGTGAGCAGTGTGCTCGGGCAGTGAGCCCTTATTGGCATGTGCCATTCATTTTTCTTTATTCTTCTAACAGAGAATAATTCTTGGGTTAATCACCCCGTGGTTTTTCCCTTAACCGGGTTTTCCATGTCAAAATCTTGGTGTTCAATGTGTTGATGCTTATCTGCTCTTGTGTTTATGTATTATGCTTCCATGGATGATTATTTGATATGCTGCTAACTAACAACAGAGAATTAAGTGTTTGAAAGAGAAGAAGTTCTATACAACTGATTCACCCCCCCCCTCTCAGTTGTATGCCCTAGATCCAACATGGACATACACCAAACATAACAGAAAGTGAATTTTTGCTAGAGGATGTAATTGCAAGCGAGCTGGTAGACATCATGCAAAATGTGGAAGCATAGATATGGCACATGAACTGTTCAACAAAAAGCCTCAAAAAGATATGGTCTCACACACTGCAATGATTGCATGATATGCACAAAATGGGTTTGTTGAAAGGGCTTTAGAAACTTTCAAGCAAATGCGCTCAATTGATATAAAGTCAAATCCAAAACCTTTGTCAGCACCCTCTCTACTAGTGCTAGTGTGGGAACTTGGAGCAGGGTATGGACATCCATCAAAGTGAAATGGTAGGGGTATTTGATCAGATGTTATAGTTAGAAATGCTCTGGTAGACATATATGAAAAATGAGGAATCATAGACAAAGCACATGAACTGTTTGCTGAAATGCCTCAAAGAGATGTCACCTTATGAAATACAATAATTCCACGATATGTACAAAATAGGGATGCTCTCAAAATATTTGAATAAATGAAGCATTCTAGAACACATGCTAACATTGTAAGCTTTGCTTGTGTTCTAGGTGCATGCATCCATGCATGTTTAGTGGATTAGAGTTGTACAGACTTCAATCATATGAGTAACCCTTATTGCATTACAACTACAATTGATTGTTATGTGTGGCATGGTTGACCTTCTTCATAGTGCTGGCTATCTTGAGGACACCCTAAACTTTATCATTAAGATGCCAATTAAACATGTGGTGGTTGTGTGGATGTGTTTTCTTGGTGCTTGTAGATCGCATGTGAATATAGACTTAGGAGTATTTACATCAATGCTATCTTTTTTCATTTTTTTTGGATCCTAAAATGCTGCAACAACTTATGTTCTTCTCTCCAACATCTATGCAGAAGTGGGCAGGTGTGTTGAGGTTCAAATGGTAAGTAGATTGGTGAAAGATAGAGGAATTAAAAAGATCCCTGGATGTACTTGGATTTAAGGCCATAAAATGACACACACTTTTCATATAGGAGACAAATCACATCCATAGACACTCGAGATTCATGCAAAGTTGGAGAAATTGTCTTGGAAGATGAAGGAAGCAGAGTATTTCCTAGATTCAAGACATTTACTTAATGTTGTGGAAGAGGAGGAAAAATAATTATTTCTCTACCATCGTAGTGAGAAGTTGGCAATTGCATTTGGTTTGTTAAACATGCCCCATAAAGCAACTATTAGAGTTGTTAAGAACCTTTGAGTTGTTATGCACAAATTCTTTTTTTAACATAAATCTTTTAGCTAGTTAAATAATGCAAACAACATATCAAACCACTTATCAATTATTTTAAGACATTTCATCAAAATGAACCCAAAACTAAATTGAAAAACATATCTTTATATCAAAATGTTTCAAGGGAAATCAAATTAGAAAAAGGAGGAATGCTCTTACAACTTGCTCCAGCAATCGAGCCAAATCCCCAAGTGTGTCTTCCCTTTCATATCTCCATCCTATTTATAGAAAATTCAACCCTTGTCTAGAACCTCATTTTTCCAATTACATGTTGGAAGATTTGGAAGTCAAGTCTTTCCAATTAATGCATCTTTTTCCAATTTTACAACTTGTCATTAATTTTTGTGGAAGAGAATTCTCCCATGCAATTCTGGAAAAGTTGCCTTGGAAGATGGGGGTAGAACCTTCATAAATGTTGTTTCTAGAAATGTATTTTTTTTCTTTTATTTTTCTTTTATTTATTTAAACTTTGAATTATTATTATTATTATTATTTTGTTTTGAAAACTTTAAAAAAATAACTTAATTATTATTGTTATTTCCACTATGTTTTTAATGTAACTAGATAATTCATATTATTAATCTTTTAATTTAAATAGGTCATTAATAACTTTTGTGTGTGTTTAGGTACTAAAATACACACATTAAGACATTATTGTTATTTAAATGGAGTATAGTGTCAAGCATGGCCAATGTTAAAGTGGTCAAAACTAAACATATGACATCAAATACCTTTATGGTAACTAGGGATGTTGGTAAATTAGTAGAATCAAATGTAACAACCTATTTAAACTTCTTTCCAAAAATATCAATTGGAGTTGGTTTTGAATCAAAGATACCTAAATAAAATTAAATTCTTGTGTAAGGTGAGGAGGGAAAACTCATTTGACTTCAAATTAAATATTATATTTATTTTAAATAGAGAGATAGAGAGCTATTAGGTCTTGACATAAAGTTTTTTCAACAAATTCATTTGATGCATATCGTACAATCATTGCAGTCCATGAGACCGTAATTTCTTTGGGATATTGTGTCAAATAATCCCTAGGCATTGTTTATGCCTTCACAATTTGCTTACAGGCCCGCCAGAGAATTTTCAACTGTAATATTTGAGAAAAATCCTCCTTCCATTACGCTTTGATAACCATCCATACTCTGCACTAAAGTTCTCATGTTGGCATAGGCTCAGAGGATGCTTGTAAAGGATGTGGGATTTGGATTCATAAAAGCCATTAGAAAGTTCCTCAGGATTTTTCAAAAGTTTATGTGTCAACTTACCAAATGCAGAAAGAATTGTAACATCATTACTTCACCTGTAGAATGAATGACTCAATAAGCCATTCTCATGCCTTGTTAGCAGAAACACAGGTTCCTAAAACTTTATAATTCCCAACTAAGGATGTGTTAAGAATGAAAATAAGTTCAAGCATTATCAAAAATTCTAACAGCAAAGGATGTCAGGAATGAGGTTTTTCTATGAACCTTGAACTCTAATAAGGAATATATATAGTTCTTGAACTCATCAAGTGCCTAACCATAAAGATATTTTTTCTCATAAAATCTTTTTCACATAAAAATTTTGAAGACACTAAAATATATGACTTTAATAAAGTCATTCATCCTTTAGACAATGGAATTTTATAACTTTCACTTTTTCACAAATGAAAATTTCTCCAAAAGTTTATCTTCATAAAACTTTAACACCCAGAACCCTTGAAAACAAGCTTTTCTTTAAAGACAAAAAAATCCATAACTTTCAAACAATAGCTTCATTTTTCATCAAATTCAGATAGCATAATAATCAGATACAACAGAGCAAAACCAAAAAAGATGTTTGCCTCTACCAACATGGATGTGAGATTTTAACCTCATTTGTGAATTATCATTGGGAAAATGTAAAGCTTAAAATCTTTCAAACAGTCAGACATTTTGGTACAAAGACTGGCCATGTAACATCCATGTTCTAAAAACATAGTAAAATTGGATAATTTACCATAAGTAACTTAACAAGGTAAAAAATGAGATAGACAATTTTTTTCTTTTATTCAACATATAATCATGTAACTACAATTACAAGATTTCTCATTACAAAATACAATAAACCATATTGTCTTTATCAAGTACAATGTTTACAAAAGTAAATCAATTACAAATATCTACATTAGATAACATTTTACATAGTCTCAATAAATACAACTCTCAAAGATATACTGCATCCAGAAATCTGACATCTTTATCACAAGCCTCGGCATGTCTTCTTCTAGAGAGAGAGTATCTTTCTAGTGATTTACCTCCAACCATAGACTGGCAGTCTCCCACACATCTTCCACAAAGGAAGTGGCCCCACCCTTCATGAGGAATATAGACCAAAGGTGACCAGTGGTAGTTTTCCTTCCCGAGTACATAGTGTTGTATCCTACACAACTCTATCAATCATAGAACCCTAGATACCCTCTAGCTAAGTATAATTTCCGATAGGTTGTGCAATCCAGATACAGTGAACCGACAATGCATGCAGAGACATATGCATTACTATGGCCATAGTTTCAATATAAATTGATATTCACAATGGATGTTGTCGTAATGTTCACCCACCCCAACTCTACTTGGATACTATCATATTCCTATAGTTTGACATGATCAACTGCATTTAACTTATGAAGTCTTGACAATTTCAATAATTTAGTCTTTGCGACCCATACATGTTTTCTTTCACTGTCTATAAACCATAGACCTAATCAACTACCTTTCTTTACGAGGATTCTCATTGCATCATTGCAATACCCGAAATCCAAGACTTATCAACTCATAAGGATTTTTAATCAATTTACAATGACTAAGATAGTTACCTTACCTAGGATAAGCTTCATAGTCTAAGAAATTGTTTTCCTTTCTTACAAGTAAGAATAATTATACATAGTTAGGGTACTTGTCCCTTCAATCATGATCTATATAATGATCTCAATGATTTAATATAAATAATTACCATATCTAGGTAAAGTTAAGGCTTAACTAAAGAGTTTTGTCTAACTCAAACCTAGTCTATCTGTCTTAGGTGGATTCACAAGACGCTGTCATTACTCCATAAACCTTATGGAATGACTATCTATTCTTGGGTATCTTTTTGCATCTTGCAACATTTGAGATTTAACACTTATTGACAAGTAATAGCTAAGAGAAGTTGTGACCAATTAAGGTATAATAAACTTTATGTTTGACTAACCAATAATAGTACCTCTTGTATGCTTGCCAAACTCGAGGCTTATGACCTATATTTCAAGTCGACTTGTAGCCTAATAAATAGTTTTCTCTACCCAAGGTTCAACATTGTTGACTAATAACAACTCTCTTTTCAATAAGATAAATATGAACATTTACTAAATTAGGGTTCTCGACCCTATAATGTCTACCCATGTAAAATAACTAAAATGGGTTATAACCATAAAGGTGTCTTCAAATAATTCTTTAACCCTTCTAAGTTAAACTAGGGTTTTATTTGTCCTCTCCCAACACAATAGAATGACCAACATTCTTATTCTAGAAAGTAAGAAAATCATAAGGAAGAGATTATCCTCTTAGTCTTTTCTGACTATGAGGTCATTAAATCTCTGGAACCAAGATTACTTCTTTATACAAGTATAACCTTAGATTTACCTTAGCCAAAGGTTCTATACGAGTTTAAACTTTGACTAAGTTTGGTTTGATTCAAAAGAGGGTGGAATATTTTAGTTTTCCATCCACTATGATCAATGTCAAAAAAATTCTCATTATATACTATGTTATATCTAATCATTGATATACGAGTGTTTACATCTATGTCTGTAGGGAACAACTCACTCAAACATCCTTTAGAAACAAGGTATTCTTCTTGAGATATTACTATCATTTATCAAGACATATATAGATGTTTGCTTAAATAATGACCATGCAAAAATATAAAGCATCTATATCATACTTATATTTATATAGAACCCTATCTTACAATGATAGGGATATCTATAAATCCACTTAACAACATAGATAATTCTTGGCATAAACAATCTATCCTATCCCAGTCTATACTTGTCCTAGTGACCATATCTATATTCAAGTATACTATTTAGGCTTTACATAAAAATAACTTACACCCTCTAATATTGAAAAGACACTTTACATAGAAAGCTATCTCTAGTTTGTTAGAGATTTGATACTCATGTTCTCATTAAACTAGAACAATTAACAATATGGTATTCAACTATTGTAATAGAATTCCTATGCTATATATAACTATGACTTCACTCAGCCGTCAGCTCACTTTGAAGATGATTTATATTCTCATACATATGTCTCTATGTCCTCGAAGAGAATGAACTTCTAATAAAATAAAGAATTTCGTTGCATTGATTTCAGTGAAATCAAAATAACTCAAGAATAAAACTTGGCTCATACCTAAGCACCAATACAGTTCCGATGAGGATTAGCTTGTTTACCAATGTCCCAACTCATATTTTTCCATCGACCTGAGCTTAACCTCTTATTTGCTACCCCACTATCTATTACTGTAACTAGAATACTCTCTTCTTATCTAGAAGGATCCTATACTTATTCCTCATTGCTCAATATTCCATAGTTTGTGTTCTCATGATGTAACCACACTCTTCCTCTGTGACCTTTTTCCAGTTTATCCCTGATTATCCCCTGTGCTCAGAGACATTTTTTCCTTTTCTTAAGCATTTCTCATTTTCCTCCTCCTTGACTCATCATGAGTCATTCATTTATGGATGTCAATCTGTCTCATGATGAGTAGTGCAATTTTTACTCAACCACCCCCTTCACTCCTTTTAGATTTCATTATAAAATACTAATGTCTCCCCTCAAAAGATCGTTATTTGACTCCCTTTAAGATGTGAATAACTCAAATTGATGCCTAAATTTAATCTTGTTTTTCGCATGCATCATTGAGGGTTTGTGGTAATTAAGTACCAGTCCTCAAGTTACAACGACTCTCACAAAGGCATCAAAATGCTCTCGAGTGGGTTAAGGAGGGATACCACTCCTAAAATAGTTATCCATATTCAACATACCGATGTTATCTCTAGCATATTAGACTGCGAAGGATTCATTGATGTACAACTAGAATAGAGGAGTACATGGTCAATAAGTACTACTCACACAATAACAACTAGCTATCAAAAAGGAATCCTTAACTATATGGTTATAACAAAAAGCATCTAATAAACTACAGAAGCTGCGTGCTGGGTCAGTGAGGTTTGATCATTCATCAAGGAGGGAACTGTTAGTTGCCGTTGTACCAAAAGATTGACCTGTTAATGCCCGATACAACCACTTGACTTAATAAGCACAGGAGGCGGTTAAGCCCTTGTCACAAACCACCGCAGCGCTGCGCTGAACAAGGAGACTAATGGCCACATCTTGCAATAATCCTCCCTAGTGCAAACACAGGGTTTGAATCCATGACCTCAGCTCTGATACCAATTGTTAGTTGTCGTTACACCAAAAGATTGACCTGTTAATTTCTGATACAACCACTTGACTTAACAAGCACGAGAGTTGGTTAAGCCCTTGTCACAAACCACCACAGCATTGCGCTGAACAAGGAGACCAAGGGCCACACCTTGCAACAGGAACAATATGTAGTATAACACAATACTCCTTCAAATAAAGGTTTTCATATCAATAAAAGCACAGCCGAGCGATCAATGATGATCACCTTAAGTGATCTGTTCCCTCACTTTATACACGGAAGGCACTCCTAAACTTATGCCTACAACTACTCATAAGTGAGTATGTCATTAAGAACAATCAAGAGATATTATCCTTACGTGAAGTATATACATTTATGTATTTGATTACATCAAATATGATTCACATAACATCGCCTCTATATTAGATAGTTATGGTTTAATCAATAAAATGATAATTTTTAAACATAGGATTATGGATATTGTGATTGGGTTGAGCTCGTCTCCCCATCACAATCCGTTGACAATATTCACGTATTCTTAACTCAATTAATCTGTCTTAATGTTTAAGAATCGTTTATAATATGTCAAGATGCTTAATAAAATAAGAGAATCATTTTACGACAATTTACGTCATAATATTTATGTTAAACGTAAATGGTCACAGTTTTATTCAGATGATGTTGTTTACTTCACAAATGACTATGTCGACTCACAATCAACTTGACTAGATAAGAATAAAGATATCGACTACCTGTCAATTAGATTCAAAAGTAAACTGACAAGACAAGACTTAACTCTTATGACACATTGGTTCACATTTTCAATAAACACTTATAATTAATTTGGCAAATAAACCAATCGTAACCTGAGGTCTATATCTCTCTCCTCGAAAGATACTCTCTTGAGCTCTCTTTTCTCCTAGAGTCATCTAACAACCTGCAATCCCATATCAAACTTGTAACGAAAACATTATGATCAGTGCATTGTTATTCAAATGATAAACCAAATCTCATAGTGTAATATTAAAATGATAATAACACAATCATTTTCATAACTTGTAAATGAAATTCAATATAACTCCATGTCTTTCCTTGACATTAATCTATAACATCACACTAGATTTACTTATGTCCCAGTAAAAGTGGAAAGTATAGTGTAGACACCTAAAAATGTCTCGACCACCAAACTAACTCCTGACATCCCTAAACATACCAATTTCCTTTCCAACCAATTAATTAAATTTTTATTTAATTAATTACCCCTTTCATTTCCTAAATCCACACCATTTCATCCCCAAAATTGAATTTATTTTATTAATTCAATAGTCCAAACCTTAGCCAATTGATTTAATAAATATGCAAAATTTATTAAATCAATTCCTCCATTTTCCCTAAATCCAATTAATTAGTTAAAACCATGTTAACTAATTAATCTAGCCTACTAATTAGCCTATCCCTACCCTAGACAATTAAATATCTATTATTTAATTGCCTACTCTAGCCTACCTCATCCTAGCCATAGGATTAATTAACTAAATCACTAATTAATTAATCTTATCCCCCCTCTAATCCCTCTACTAATTTATTCCAGCCACATTAATTAGGTTAATCACCCTAATTAAGAGAGTCAAACCCTCATTAGTACTTCTCTCCACATCCCCCAAATTTAAAATTCAAATAAATAACACATCACATTTACTCCTCTTACACATCTCTTACACATGTCATAACTAATAAATGTCCACTCTTCTCCAAATAAATTTTTAATTTATTTTACCCTTCCCCATGTGAATTTTTAATTCACAAATAATCCATCTCACCCAACCTCATTTATTCACCCCTTTCCTAAAAATGAATAAAAGATTTATTTTTATTCCTAGCCCTCCATCTTCCAAGATCAAATCTAGGCCCTCCACATCACTTTCATCCTCCACCATTGATCTCTGCATTCAATCTCCACCCTTGGATCAAAATCTCTCCAAAAAGTCTATAAATACCACCTCTCACAAGTCATTTTCATCATCCAATTTCATGCAAAGTTACCATGCCAAAATCACCTTTGAGTTAGTGAGTTGCACAATTGAGGAGCATTTCACATTTGAATCTATAGTCTAGGGATAATCTTGGTCTTGGGAGCTTCTTTTGGGTGCAAAGGCTCCTTCTTCCCTTGATGGGATTAGGTTGTGTTTTATGACGTATAATCTTGTGTTTTATTTGCATTTGATTTAGTATTTTGCCTTATTGCATTTACCTAATCTACATTGGCATGCCCGGTGGGACCCACAAGGTCCAATCTAATCCTTGTTTGTGAGTTTTTGTGTTAGTATCCAACTTTTTGCAGGTTCAACGCTATTCAACCATCGCAGCGGCGCCATCACTACCGTATTTCAGCGCTATTCCTCTTTTAACGCTATTTCTGCGCATTTTCTCTTATATACTAACCGTACTCACGCGTCGTGTTTCTTGCTTTTCCTGTTGTTTCTATGTTATCTGTTCTCTATTTTGCAGGAAAATCAGGAATTACAGGGGGAGGTTATGGCAAATTTTTGAAAGAAATGACAAAGCAGCATCAGTTCCCCATTTTGACGCCATCCTTCAGATTAGCGCTATCTGATTTTTTCTGGAATTCAGAAACACTGCGCAGTGGTGCCTTCACTACTACGGATCGTCGCTATCCTCTGTTTTAACGCTTAGCTTAGGATTTATTAGCGCTAAATATTGTATCAACGCCATTATCTGCATTAGCGCTATTATAGAGTTTAATTAGTGCCATAAAATATTTTAGCGCCTTCTTTCATAAGTCAGGTTGTTCTGCCCGCAGTGGCGCCTGTACATGTCTAGTTTAACGCTATTTCGGTAATTTGCTTTTCTGTCTGTTGTAGGTACTGCGGATACTAACAAGTCTTTTTGCAAGATGGTTTGTTGATTAGTTAGCAAACATTTCAATTTAGAGACTAAAATGAACCCTTTTTTGCTTTGTTAGGTCTTAAACAACATTTCAATTTGGTGTTTAAAAATTAATCCCAACAAACTCCTTGTGTGAAGTGTGTGTGACTACAACATTTATTTTGGTGCTCTAAAATATACTTCTTTTGTGTGCCAACAAACAAACAACCAAACACTTCAATTTGGGCTATAAAAAGAACAACAAATTGCATACTTCATTGGATAAAAAGAACAACAAACTTGCATTTCCACGCATCTAACCAAGACAATCTAATACTTATGTGAAGTGTCTTCGTGATTGTGTCAAGTAGAGTGAGAAGTGTATGATCTTCCCTCGCACCCTTTGGTGATCTTGGGAATCAAAAACTTCTCACAACACTTTGCATTAATCACCCCCCATCTAATCCAAAGATCTAAAATTGAACCATGTTGAGTGTGATATAATCATAGGGAAACGTATGCTCTCCCCTCACATCTTTGTATGAACTTGGGGATCAAAAGTGTTTTTTGTGATTGTATAGCTTTTGTAATCCTTAGAGGGCCTGCCACCCCGCTTCAAAAGGTGGGAATGACCCAAGCGGCATCAAGCTAAAGCCAAGCTCTTCCAAGTTTCTATATAAAATAAGGCATTTGGGACAAAAGTCTCAAGTGACAGGTGTTGTTTTGTTATACCGACAACCAACCTCCCCATAAACCCTCCAAGGCGCAACCCTTGGAGGCTGGGAGACTCCATAACGAAGAGTAGCGCTGCCGCACTATAACCACCTGAACGGATGCCCTTACTAAGAGCCATTGTTGTAGTAAGCCAAAATCCTTCTATTTGTTGACGCAGAGGGCAAAACCCTTGAAGCGGCCCCGATTCATGCGGTTCTTAGCTGAGGTAGCAGGGATAATCTAAAGGTTTGGAGAGGGTCAAGCCTTATAAGAAACCTGGATCTTGGTAAGCATGAGAAGTGTGTGCAATTGTAAGGAGGAGACGGTGCTACCAAGATCCTGTAGCTACCCACTTTGAATAGGCGCAGCTAGGGGATTCAACAAATATTGTCACATTCTCGCCTTAGGTTGTAAAAATGTGCTTGTTCTAAACAAAGTCATGTCATTTCACAAACAAAAATCATTGCTTGTTTTGCGTTCAAATGTGTGTTAAAGTGCTTTGATTTTTCACAAACAACTTGCCAAGAGACAAAACAAATCAGTTGATCACATTCCAAACAGATAAATCTAAAAATTTGCCATCAGAAATCTGTCTACCCTATTTCAGCGCCATATCTGTCTGATTGTAGTGCCTTTTCACTCATGGATTGGCACTATTTTTAGATTGATGTGCCTGAGATAGAACACATCAGTTTGTTACAGTCCAAACAACCAGATCCAAAAATTTGCCATTAGAAATATGTTTAACCTATTTTAGCGCCATATCTGTCTGATTATAGCACCTTTTCATCTGTGCATTGGCGCTATTTTTAGATTGACGTGCCTGAGACAGAACAAATCATTTTGTCCCATTCCAAATAAATAGATCCAAAATTTTGCCTAACAGAAATCTGTTTATCCTGTTTCAACGCCATATCTGTCTGATTGTAGAGCCTTTTCACCCGTGGATTGGCGCTATTGTTAGATTGACTTGCCTAAAGCAAAGACCCATTTTGTTGTAATCTACACCTTTTGTTTTGCCATAATCCGTATCCATCTCACAGAAATCCGTCAACAGTCCAGCCATTTCCCTCCAAAGTTTTCCAAATTACACATTCTCTTTGACCTTAGAGGATCAATCACCACCATTGTTGGACCCCTTTTGATACATCATAATCAGCCCAAATACATATCTATCCATCCCCATTCAGTCCTTTTGCATATCTCCTTGGACCAATATAAAATCATTTCAAAAATCCACATCTAAATCAAAACCCCATCAACATATCACCAATCAAATCTTGTCACCCTTTTGAGCCAAAGATAGATCTAGATCTTATCTTTAAACATCAAATTTTCCTTGAAAAGTCATTAGTCTACCTTTCAAGAAAAACAAATCACCTCTCTTTGCATAAGGTCATTAGTCTATCCCAAACAAAGAAAATCGTCATCCTTTTTTGTGCCAAATCAAAATCTAGATCTTATCCAAAAGCTCTATTCAAAAAACATCAAGAACATCATCCTCATCATCCAAAAATCAAAAAAATCAAAACATCAAATCCTTTTTCTCATCATCCATCTTTGGTCCAAAATTTGTGCAAAAAAATCAATATCACCCATTCATATCACCCTTAGGATAAAACCTTTGGAAAAACATATTGATCTTCACCATACCCTTCTACTCCATCTCACTACCACATCCATCTTTGGGTCCAACAAAATCAATTCGATTCTCTAAGGTCTCCACCTCATCCCACGTCTAGAAATCAAATCCATATGCGTATGCCCACCACGAGATCACAACACAAAAGGAATCTAGAAATGGTGGAACAATGGCAACTTGGCCCACCTAACACCAACAGTGGCAACATACCCTTTTATCAAACATACAATCCACCTACATATTCCTTCATCCCCCCATTTGGCGCCAACGACCCTTTTCACTTCTTACCACAAGCACCAACATTACCACCACTACCACCACAAAATGTCCCCACCATATCCCAAGATGACTAAGATGTCTTAAGCTTCACGCAAGATGCCGATAATATGGACCCTTGATAAAGTCCTAAGATTGGACCCAAAGAGATATCTTGACCATCTTCTCAAGCTTGGTGCTCAACTTTCCCCCATCACAACATCATCACAACCATCCACTTCTACAATCGTCCCTACCCCATCCAATACCCAAGCATCTACATCGCATACCCAACCCACTATCTCTCAAACGTCAACACCTAATGTATCTACCACCTCCACAACCTCAACCGCTACCACATCTACAATTTCCACATCCACTGCTGTGCCTAACATCTCCCAACACGTCATCACTTCTACTACCACAACTACCGTCAACCCTTCCGCTTCACTCACAATGGGCACACAAGGCAACATCACACAAGCAAGTACCTCCACAAGTGTGCCCCCACCAAACCCGCACACTCTTGCATACCTATGACAACTATTCTCACAACAATCCCACAACACAACCAACCAATCCAACGTCCACATACCCAATGTCAATCCATCTTATGCCACATACCCCCATAATCCCATAAATCAACATAATCCCAATCCCCAAATACCACCACATGTTCTCCAACAACTATATGCACACCAACAACAACAGCCACCAATCAATCCAAACCCCAACCCGCAATACCAACATCTCAACCAAACCAATCCCCAACATCAAATCCTGCCTCCTCTCCCATATCTCACCAACCAACAACCCTACGCATTCCAACCACAACAACCACAAGATATCAATACCATCCTACAAGGCTTAATCCAAAAGGTGGACGATCTACCAACTGGGGGCAAACGCAAATACTATTCTTTTGAGGATATTTGCCCCTACCCATTTGACCACACCTTATACATGCCCCCTTTCCCTAAAAACTTTGAAATGCCAAAATTTGACAAATACAAGGGAAAGGGCGATCCTAGGGACCACCTTTGGGAGTTCTACATTGCTTGCCTCGAAGTCTCTAACAACAACACATATCTTATGAGACTCTTTCCATGAAGCCTTGGCGGCCAAGCCACTGAATGGTTTGCCCATCTTCCACTTGGAATTCGAACATTTCTCGAGCTTGTGGAGAAGTTTGTCAACCACTTCTCCTACAACTTTGAGCATGACGTGTCTATGACCGACCTCTGTAACACTAAACAAAAGAATGGTGAAGCTTTCGCTTCTTTCCTACAAAGATGGAGGGGCCTAGCAAGCAAGCTCCCATGGCCTATTCCTAAAAAACAACTTGTCACCATGTTCGTAGCCAATCTCAATTAGGAATTAGGGTTTCACCTACAGATTCTTTGCGCATCTACCTTTGAAGAGGTTATCGACAAAGGCACCATTGTTGAACAAGCCCTCATTGCCAAGGGTTCTATCAAACTTTACGATCCCAAATCCCACAACAACAACAACAACAACAACAACAACAAGTCCAATCACAACACCCCCAATACCAACAACAATACCAATACGCAATCTAATGATAAATCACATTATTGGGGGAAGAACAAGAATAATCTGACCGACGGCGTCACCGATGTGAAGGCCGTCCAACACATCCAAAACCACACATCGGCACACACGTATGCAGCAAACACCAATAACCAAAGAGGACCAAATAAACCCTGCAAACCTCGTCAAAATTTCACACCGTTAGTAGAAACTATTAAGGACATCCTCGATAGATGTCTCAAGCAAGGAGAAATCACACTCTCGCCTGTTAGACCATGCCAAGACAATGACCTCAAGGCAACATGGTATAATGAAAATTACTATTGCGAAACCACCACGTGGCAGGTCATAAGACAGCTGATTGCATGCAATTAAAACACTGCATCCAAGACCTAATAGATCAAAACCTCGTCAACCTCGAGCACAGTGCACAGCCATCCCCAAATGCTAATCTTTGAGCTTACAAGGATCCTTTGCCCAACCATAACAAAGCTTCATCATCCAACCAAGTGTACAATGTCACTTCACCACCCATACACTATGACTCCATTGTTGGCTGCATCAAACCCTCATCCCATCATGTCAACACAATCACCATTCGGGCACAAGCACCCGATTGCGCCGTGACAACCCGTCGAGGTCGTGTCTCAATCCGCACTGCTCCTCCCATTGAATCAACACCCGTGTCCACATTTGATCCCCTCCCCCCTCATCCAAACACCTGTCCATCACCCACCACTTGATATAACCTCCTAGACCATCTAGGAAAGACACTTGCGCAAATCTCCATCCTTGAGCTGCTTTGCACATCACCCCGCCACAAGGACATTCTCGACAAGGCCCTTTTGGAAACACAAGTCCCTGCAAACTTGGATGTCAATCAATTTCAAGCCATGGTCGGCCATATTGCTACACCACACCATATCACATTTTCTTAAAAAGACCTCCCTGCTTCCGAACACCTACATAATGATGCACTACACATCGAGGTCCGCATTCACAAACACACCATTAAAAGGGTCCTAATAGATGGTGGTTCCGGCCTAAATATATGCACTCTAAAATTGTTAAAACACTTGGGGTACTCAGATGTGGTTGTGGATGCTAGCGAGTGCATAACAATCAAAGGATATGATGACACTGAGAGACTATCCGAGGGCACTATAAAGCTCCCTATTCAAGTGGGACAGAAAATCCTTGAAACCAAATGTCAGGTTCTAGATCTTGACCTCCCCTATTACATTCTTCTCGGCCGCCCATGGATCCATGCCATGCAAGCCGTCCCCTCCACTTTCCATCAATGTCTCAAATTCCCCCACAACGGCACCGAAGTCATTATTTATACCGATCCTCATCCCTTCCAATACTACAGTTTTCTGGAAGGACACAACCAAACCTTCTATCCATATAATAAATCCACCACCCAAATCACCCCAACAGCTTCCACCTCATACATGGACCCCGCCAACATCGCCACCACTTCATCCCAAACACCTTCACCACCTGAGGTCAAGATCAAGCTCAGCGACCAAGGCTGTGGGGAATACAACCTTCACGGCACCTTTTGCGTGGGCTTATTACCCACCCCTAAGACATTTGGCACTCCAAACATAGAGGCAGCTGACACAGTCATCATCAAATACAAACCCTCACCCATCTTTGAGAAAAAACACCTTCTAGATTAGGACATACTTGAAGATATTTCATCCTGGCTTTACAAGGACGAGGAAACAGAACAAGACACCCCCACCATCCCAGCAAACAGTTACGGCAAAGGTTCTGAGATAGTCAAAAGTATAGGTTACAAAGGACAAGGCAGCATTGGCCTTCATGAATAGGGGATTGTAGAACTACTGCAAGCAACACGAAACCCCTATACTCAAGGCTTAGGGTATGGTCAACCACAGCGCATCCTTAATACCGGCAAATGTATCTTAGCCGAGTTTGCTCCAGTTTCTCTAGACATCGACAATATTAATGAAACGGACCTACAAGACTCCTTTAGCAACTTTGCCAATTTCTTCACCTCCTCCATTTGCACCATCTACTCCATCACTACTCTCGCCTCATCATCCAATGACCTACCATTAGTGTACCCTGACCTCATCGACTGGGACCAACGAGGACCTCCTATTTTTGATATCGCACCTAATGACGAAGCCATTGCTGAAATGATGGGAGTAAGAGACAACTTCCCCTTGCGAGATCACAGAGCTGGATACATCATGGAACTCAATCTGGCTACCTATTTTGGGGAGACAACCCCTGCTTCTAGTCGCAAAAATACAAAAACAAAAAATGGATCTGATGGTGAAAACTATTCCATGGTAGTATCAAATCCTAAAAAAGTAAAAATAAAGGATGTATCTCCTGGTGAAAACCTCCATGAGGCACCAGGGGATGGAAGCATGGGCCTCCTTGAAATAGATAAAGTATATCCTGACAGATCACCCATCTTGGTTGAACTAGAACAGGAAATGAATCTAGGGACAGAGGAAGAGCCGAAAATCACATTTAGAGCAGAATCTCTCAGCCTGTTCGAACAGGAAGACTTCTTGGCATTCTTCACATGTAGAAATCACAACTTTGCGTGGACCTACGCAGACATGCCAGGGCTAGATCCTGCCTTAGTTGTACATCATCTTACAGTGCGTCCTGATGCCAAACTAGTCAAATAGAAGCTCTGAAAGATGAATCCTCAGGTGGCCCTTCTTGTCAAAGCAGAGCTCAAAAAGTTACTAGATGTGGGGTTCATACGTCCAATTGATTATCCCGAATGGGTTTCGAATCTAGTACCTGTTGCTAAACCAAATGGTAGAATCCGCTATTGCACTAACTTCAGAGACCTCAACAAGGCCTGCCTGAAAGATGACTTCCCCCTTCACAACATTGATATGATCATGGATCTTACCGCATGGCATGAGATGCTATCTCTCATGGATGGCTTTTCAGGATACAATCAAATCAAAATTGCCGAAGAAGATCAGCACAAAACATCCTTTATATGCCCATGGGGGACATATTGTTGGGTAGTAATGCCGTTCGGCCTAAAGAATGCAGGAGCTACTTATCAACGAGCAATGACTATCATCTTCCATGACCTCTTTCACCACATCATGGAGGACTACGTTGATGACTTACTCAGCAAATCAAAGACCCGAGAAGAACACTTAGACGTGCTAGCCAAGATCTTTGACAGGCTAGAGCAATATAATGTTCATCTAAATCCAAAAAAGTGTGTCTTTGGCGTCACTTCAGGTAAATTGTTGGGATACATAGTCTCTAGATGAGGAATCAAGGTGGATTTGGCGAAAGTCAAAGCTATTACTGAAATGCCACCTCCTAAAACCTTGAAATAACTGAGAAGCCTGCAGGGTAAATTACAGTCTATTCGCTGATTTATTGCTCAACTTGCTAACAAATGCCAACCATTCCAACATCTCCTCAGGAAAGATACGGCTTTCGCATGGACTACTCAGTGTCAGGATGCCTTCGACCAACTAAAAGCATATCTAGCTAATCCCCCTATTCTATCTGCACCAAGACAAGGAGAGCCTCTCCTCTTGTATATTTCCGCAACCGACATAGCAATTGGGGCTTTGTTAGCACAACACGATGAGCAGGGGAAGGAAAGAGCCATCTACTACATCAGCCGCACCTTGATTTCCTATGAGCTTAACTACACACAAATTGAACGAGCATGCCTTGCCTTAGTCTTCACATCACAAAAGTTAAGACATTATATGCTCAATCACAAGACTAAGCTCATTGCTAAGATCGACCCGCTCAAATATTTGCTGAATAGAGCAGCTCTCACTGGAAGAATGGCAAAATGGGTCATGATTCTCACCGAATTCAACATAGAATACACAGAGAGGAAGGCAATCAAAGGACAAGTCATAGCAGATCAGCTGGCTGAGGCACCTATTCAGGCAGAACATCCTACAATAGAAGAATTTCCAGACGAGGCCATCTTGACAATCACACCAGCGGCAGATACATGGAAGATGTATTTTGATGGATCCTACACTCATAGAGGCTCGGGGGCAGGCATCCTATTTGTTACCCCTCAAGGTGACACCATCCCTAAATCATTCAAAATCACATTTCCATGCACCAATAATGTAGCAGAATATGAGGCCCTAATCACAGGTCTCCGAATGGCCATCCAATGGAAAATAGACAAACTAACTGTGTATGGCGACTCTCAACTAGTCATCAGGCAAGTCAATAATGAATACAAAACCAAGGACGATAAGCTCCTTCCTTATAAGAAGATGGTCGATGACTTTAAAGATTATTTCAGTGACATCCACTTTGAGTAGATCCCAAGGTTAAACAACAAAGCGGCAGATGCCATGGCCACCATCGGATCTCTAGTTGACATGAAGCAAGGCAGCAAGAAATGTGAATTCCTGATCGAAGAGCTCCCCATCCCAGCATATGACGTTCCCCAATCTGAACTAGTGTGTGAAATCGTTGGTCCTTTATCCCCCTGGTATCAGGAAATGTACCTCTACATTCATGATAACATCCTCCCCAACAACCTATCCCCATCACAGAAAAAATCCTTCATCCGTCAAGCCTCCCGTTTCATCCTTGTAGGTGACACCCTCTACAAAAGGTGTCTTGATGGTACGCTTCTACGATGTTTAGACTCTAGGGAAGCTGAGGTAACTTTGGAAGAGGTACACGTAGGTATTTGCGGAGCACATTCAAGTGGACCAGCTCTTTCTAAAAAGATCCTGAGGACTGGCTATTATTGGCCCACCATGGACAAAGATGCACATCAGTTTATCAGAAAATGCCTCCCATGTCAACAGCATGGCGATCTCATCCACGCCCCGGCACAGGAGCTGCAACCAATCACAACACCATGGCCTTTCTCATAGTGGGGACTTGACCTCGTAGGGAAAATCCATCCTCCATCTTCCAACGGCCATAAATTCATAATCACTGCTACAGAATACTTTACAAAGTGGGTGGAAGCAATACCACTCACCTTCACCACAGGCATCCAAATCTCCAAGTTCATTCTCCACTACATCATTTGCTGCTACAGTATCCCCCATTCCATTATCACTGATAATGGGAAGCCATTCAAAAACCAAGAAGTTCACACTTTGTGCGAAAAGTTCGACATCAAACATCGATTCTCCATGCCATATTACCCCCAAGGAAATGGTCAAGCCGAGGCTTCTAACAAAACCATCCTCCGCATCTTAAAAAAGACAGTCAATGAAGCTAGCCGCAATTGGCACCTCCAACTCAACCCCGCCCTATGGGCTTACCACACCAGCATCCGCACTCCTACCACAGCCACTCTGTACTCACTAGTATTCGGATCAGAAGCCATTTTACCTATAGAGGTCAAGCTCCCATCCCTCCGAGTATCATTGCAAAACATTATCTCTAATGAAGACTATCATGTTGCAAGGTTGCATCAACTTGAATTATTGGATGAGAAACTCCTCGATGCATTGAATCACTTACAGGCATATCAAAACTGCCTCAGAAGAAGCTACAACAAAAAGATCAGAACCAGAAAGTTTGAGGTCGGTGACCTGGTCCTAATGGAAAATCAGAAGAACCTGCAAGAGCATCCGAGGCGAGGAAAGTTTGAACCTAATTGGCTAGGACCTTATGTCGTCACCACCAACTATGGGTCAGGAGCTTATCAGCTTGCAACACTCGAGCGGCAGCCTCTAGATGAGCCAATGAATATCTTGCATCTCAAGCGATTCTATGCATAACCCATCTAATACCACAAGTCAAAAAATAAAAAGAATACAAAAAATAAAATAAAATAAAATAAAATAAAACACCAAAAAAATCAAAAAATCAAGAAAAATCAGAGTGTAATAAAAACTTCCAATGGTGAAAATCACCTCAGTGATGCCTTGGATAAGTACCATGGTGAAAACCTGTTTCAGGCGCCATGCATAGTGGCTAGTTCTACCATCTAATAAGTCCTCTTTCCATCATAACACTCCATACCCACGCATCCCATGGCTTGAAATTCTAAAACATCCAGTTTGTTCCCCCATTCCGCACTACCTCACCCACCCACAACCCCATCCATGGAACAAGGATCCTTGTAAGCTCTCCTTTGTACAGTTCATAAAATCACAAAATCCAAAAACATCATAAAATCAGAAAATCCAAAAAAATCATAAAATCAGAAAATCCAAAAAATCATAAAATCAGAAAATCTAAAAACATCATAAAAAATAGAAAATCCAAAAACAATCACCCCATGCATCAATCTCGCATCCCATCACGATCATCTAAACACATCAACCCTCATCACATCCCATCGCAAACCATTCCCACATCATCAAGTCTTGCCAGAACTACATATTCATTTCACCCGCATCTTAAAAGTACCTTGATCCCGTGGACACAGGGTATGTAGGCAGTCTGGAATACGCAGGATGTTTCCAGTACTCAGGTATCTAAGATGCACCCATCCCACCCATTGTGATGGTTCCCACTCACTGAGCTTTCTAGATCTATGAAACGATACGCATGCTATGCATACCATTGAAACATAGTCCCTCGCGCAAAAATCATCAAGCAATATACCAACTATAACCTTCCATTTGGCCCGAATGTTCTTTTGCCTATCTTCCACAAAACTCTCCAATCAAAACAGATCTGCATCCTAGGATATGTCTTTCCTACAATGGACAAAAGTCTATCATTCTATCATCCCATCTCTTGGCAAGAGCACACAAAGGCTATTTGTATCTTTCGTTGGTCTTTTTGCTTATTGATTTTTATCTTTTTTGTCTCGCTCCAAGTAATCTCCAAAGCTACCTTGATCTCATTATATCATGGTACGTAGCGGATAGCCCTTGGAGTAGACATAGTCATTGTTTCGGTATGCTGTGCTTGTAGGGTTGGTTTCATTACTCCAAGAGTAGTATTCATATCTTCAAGTCCAGGTCGGTTCTAGCATGAAGTGTCCTATTTGCATCTACAGGCATCAACACCTTAGATGCATTATTCGCACTCATTTCTATGAGTCCCCTTCCTTCACTAGACAAGATTATACTACCTTGGGCATGTATGAAATCAACCTATTGTTTGTGGGTCTAGTCCATGCAATCGTCGGATATACATCATCACCTAGGTCATTTCATACCTTTGTGAACTGTATCCTACATTGCTACATTAAACTAAGAAATGTTCTCAAATAATTTTGTGCAACTACTATTACTAGCTCACAATCATCTTCCTAATCACTCAGCCAACCATCCCATATCGGCCTAGATTTGATAATCACTTTTCCCCCCCACCAATCTAACTCCCGCACTAACCCCATCTTCCCACCCTCTCTCCACTTAACACATCTTGAACCAAACCAAACCCTCCCCTCAATGACATGGTATCTTATGACCTAACCATCCTTCAATCTCCCCACCACCATCCCCTAGACACTCCCACCCCTATCATCCCCAACACCTAACCCACTCTCCCACAGTCTCACCACTTAGGGTCAACACAAGGAACATCATGTGTATCAGGACTAGGCCATCTCACCTATCACCTAAATTGCATACCATCTCTCACCTAAACTACATCTAAGCATATCATTAGGTTTCGTGTCACAATCCATTTTACATATCATATTAGGTTCATTTTAATCCATTTTTTACATATCATCTTAGGTTCAGTTTAATCCATTTTTGCATATCATTGTAGGTTCATTTTAATCCATTTTTTTATATATCATCTTAGGTTCATTTTACTCCATTTTTGCATATCATTGTAGGTTCATTTTAATCCATTTTTTATATATATATCATCTTAGGTTCATTTTAATCCATTTTTGCATATCATTGTAGGTTCATTTTAATCCATTTTTTTATATATATCATCTTAGGTTCATTTTAATCCATTTTTGCATATCATTGTAGGTTCATTTTAATCCATTTTTGCATATCATTGTATGTTCATTTTAATCCATTTTCGCATATCATTGTAGGTTCATTTTAATCCATTTTTACATATCATTGTAGGTTCATTTTAAATCCATTTTGCATCTCATTTTATGTTCATTTTAAATCCATTTTGCATCTCATTTTCGGTTCATTTTAAATCCATTTTGCATCTCATTTTAGGTTCATTTTAATCCATTTAACATAACAGGTTCATTTTAATTCATTTTGCATCTTAATCCATTTAAGTTTGCATAAAACAAAAATAGATTCATTTTAGCTGCATAACATTAAAATATCATATCACACTCATTTACCACATAGGTGCATGATAAAATTATAAATTAATATCATCACATTGCATCCCATACATATAGACATCTCATAAACAATTAGTGCATTACAACCATCACCAGCATTACCATTTGAAACATCTAAATCATCTAGTAGCATATACATTTCCATCCATCATAAATGATCATTAGTCCGCATGTTTAGTTACATCATATAGTCCATAGACTCACAACACCATATATATATCACCAACACATCCATGCATCCATCAAATCACACACATCATTTGCAAACAACAAAACACATCCACAACATATAAAATATAACAGGTGCATCCATCATATAAGCATCATCACAATAGAACATCACAAACCATCAGAAGTATTGCATCATATATAATCACCGCAAAAATAATGTACATCGCTCACATCATCAAAAAATAAAGTGTCCTGATACAATGCCTCTAAGGGCTAACATGGTATAACTATCACATCGAGGATCCTCTCTCTGAGGGGGTAGGAGACGTGACCCTGGTCGAGCCTGTGATCCTGGCGGCGGCTGTGGCTGTGGCACTACTGGTACCTGAGGACCCTGTTGGGGCACATGTGAGGGAGGAGGCATCGTCTGCTAAACTAACTGAATAGATCTCGATCGATGTGATCTCGATGTCCCCGACCTACTGACCTGGCTGTAACTCGGTGCTCGCTGCGCTGCAGGCACAGCTGCATAATACAACCCCCGATAATACTCTATCCATGCTTTGGCCTCTGCTAGCTCTCCCTGTACCCGAGATACCTATCCCTGTGCCTGGCTCAACTTCCCCTATATCTGATGTGCATGTGTCTGAGCCTGGGCCAGCTGGGTCTGCATCCCTGCCAAAATTGGGGCAAGGCCCCCACCCACAGCCTGTGCACTGCTCAACGCAGTCTCTGCCTGATGTGCTCTCACAAGCGCTACATCCCGCTCTATCCTCAAATCCTCCATATCCTCTCTGGCTTGAGCCAGCTGAGCCTATAACACTGCCATCTGCCCATCTACTCCCTGCAGCTGTCCCAACTTAGCCTCTCGACGTCCTAACGCCTCCTCTAGGCTGGCCACCTGAGCACGTAATGTCTCCACCTCCTCTGTCTCATCCCGTGGACGTCACCGAGGTATCAGCCTCTCACCCTCTACTGCCACCCCTGCCCCTGAACTCCCTGCCCCGGTATCCTGCCTACCGGCTCGCAGCTGCTCCACCCACGATGGGGATAGATCACCCTGCTCTGTCCTCAGCTGTCCACCGTGTCGTCGCGGTGCTCTACCCTGCCATCCGCCCCTAACCTGAGCCTGCTGTGCTAGAACCTGTTGTGCAGGAACCTGCTATGCAGGAACCTGCTGTGGAGGAACCTGCTATGCAGGAACCTGCTGCCCCATCTGTCCCTGTCCCGCTGCCGCTGCTGCTACCTCATTTACACGTTGGCCATCTATCGCGATCACCCTCTCCTCCCCATCATCCATCACCTCCACAATGTAATCTGCAATAACCTCATCTCCAGCATCTGGATCATCTCCACCCCCATCTCCCTCATCCTCTGATATCTCCCCCGTCAGATCTATCAGTCGAGTGGGCCGATGCGTCTGCCACCATGCCTCATAAGCAGGCATAGTACCTGCATCCCTCACTGTGCTCCTCCAATCCCACTGAACTGGCTGAAGTGCTGCCCAATCATTCAGCGCAACCTGTGGCTGTAATGGTGCAGGCCAGTGAGCTGTATCCCGTGGCGTCTGTGCATATATCGCCATCTGCTGAGGCATATCCTGTACTAGTCCAAACTGACGCATAACCCGCGAGGGTAAGTACATCTCTATGGTATGGTCTGCATGACCCATAAGAAATCTCTGCTGAAATGTGTACGGGAGATGGATCACATCATCAGGCCACTCCTCACAACCAATATATGCCTGCCATACCACGCTAATCACATCATCCAGTATCCTCCGCTAGTGGCGGACCTGTCCAGTATAGGTATACTCTGCATCCCGATACAAGAACACAAATGCCTCAAATGGCCACTGATAATAACCGCATGTCGGCCGAGTCATAGGGATGTGCTCCCAAAGCCATACATGTAGCAGTGTCACCCCGGCAGATAAAGCCCTATCATGAAGATAAGCGACCGTGTGCATCTCATGAAGCAATTGTGCTAGCATCACCGGCCCCCATGCGTAAACAATCTCATGGCTCACCATCCCCTCTATCATCCCACCCCAGCCCACAGGAAAACCTCTGCCTCGCCCATTCGGCAGCACCACACCTCCAATTAGCGCGCATAGAAATAAGGCAAAGGGATTTGCACCTGCCGCTAGCGTCCTATCATAATCCATCTCCCTCCCATCTGCCGAAAAAACCACGTGCTCTGCTCTGAACACTCTGATCAATGCAACCCGCCCCCTCCTCGTGTCATATCTCACACGTCGACCTAGAATCGGCAGCTTGAGGATACGATAAACATCCTCAAGTGTGATGGTCATCTCTCCTGTCGGTAGCAGAAAGCTGGAAGTCTCGCTGCGGTATCGCTCCACTACGGCCGTCATTAGAGCTCTATGAGCTCACAGCACTGGCATCGCTGCCACCGTCTAAAGCCCCAGCATCACCAGTCGAGGCTGCCACTCCTCATCAAACAGTGCCATCACAGATCGCACTCATCGCTCCCGTGACTGCAGTATAAACCGATGTGTATCTTGCAGCCACCACTTCTTCGTTAGATACTAACTTATTTTCCCCCACACACTTTCTTCTTCTGAATGTCTCACAGGCCCCAATCATGTGGCCCCACATAAATAGTCCCTAGTGCTATTTTTAAAATAGCGCTACTTTTCCCTACCCACTGCACCAATGCAAACAATGGCGCCACTGCACGCCCTATATCACGCCAATGCATACAATGGCACCACTGCGCGCCCTATATCGCACCAATCCAGACGTTGGCGACGCATGCCATTTTTTGCATCAATTCACCTTTTAGTGCTAAAACTAATAATAGCGCTATTCCCCATTATGGCGCTATTCCAGATGATAGCGCCGTTCTAACCATAATATGGCGTCAAAACGCCATATTTCTTTCTCCCTGAGTTTTGGCACCAATATAGATGATGGTGCCAATATTTCTCCTAAATGGCGACAAAATCACCTTACCCTACCCTGGCAGATAGCGCTAATTCGCAGGATTGCGCTAATCTGCCTTATCTTTGGCGCCACGCGCTCCGAACCCATATCCCAAAACCCAAATACACGTGCATAAAGTAAAAAATCACAAAGTTCGGGTTAGGCCCTACCTGGGGTCCAGCCTCAGGTGACCGCCCGACCTCTCAGAATCGCTCTGAGATGTGATGAAGTCACGGGAACTGTGGGTTACGCTCAGCCATCTCTCCTTTGTCTTTTCTTCTAGAAGGTCAAAAGTGTGCCAATGTGGCACTCTTTGGGCCCACTTTTCCTAATATAGTGGGCCATGTCATTCCTCCATCCCTTCTTTTTTCCTCCAGGGTGCAGATCTCAGCCTTTTTCCTCTGTTTTTCCTCCCACCATCTTCTTTTTCTATCACCCCTCCAACTGTCACTACCATCGCATCCTTTCGAGAGCTTACCTGTAAAATTTTCATTTTCCCACTAACCTCTCGAGGGGGCATCCCCTATCCATCTCATTCCTTCCCGGCAGCTGGGGCATATTTTTTCTTCGACCTGACGCCACTTCCCTCCTAGGTCCTGACGCCACGTCAAAGAGGGGCAAATGTAGACACTTAAAAATGTCTCGACCACCAAACTGACTCCCGACATCCCTAAACATACCAATTTCTTTTCCAACCAATTAATTAAATTTTTATTTAATTAATTACCCCTTTCATTTCCTAAATCCACACCATTTCATCCCCAAAATTGAATTAATTTTATTAATTCAATAGTCCAAACCTTAGCCAATTGATTTAATAAATATGCAAAATTTATTAAATCAATTCCTCCATTTTCCCTAAATCCAATTAATTAGTTAAAACCATGTTAACTAATTAATCCAGCCTACTAATTAGCCTATCCCTACCCTAGACAATTAAATAGCTATTATTTAATTGCCTACTCTAGCCTACCTCATCCTAGCCATAGGATTAATTAACTAAATCACTAATTAATTAATCTTATCCCCCCTCTAATCCCTCTACTAATTTATTCCAGCCACATTAATTAGGTTAATCACCCTAATTAAGAGAGTCAAACCCTCATTAGCACTTCTCTCCACATCCCCCAAATTTAAAATTCAAATAAATAACACATCACATTTACTCCTCTTACACATCTCTTACACATCTCATAACTAATAAATGTCCACTCTTCCCCAAATGAATTTTTAATTCATTTTACCCTTCCCCATGTGAATTTTTAATTCACAAATAATCCATCTCACCCAACCTCATTTATTCACCCCTTTCCCAAAAATGAATAAAAGATTTACTTTTATTCCTAGCCCTCCATCTTCCAAGATCAAATCTAGGCCCTCCACATCACTTTCATCCTCCACCATTGATCTCTCCATTCAATCTCCACCCTTGGATCAAAATCTCTCCAAAAAGTCTATAAATACCACCTCTCACAAGTCATTTTCATCATCCAATTTCATGCAAAGTTACCTTGCCAAAATCACCTTTGAGTTAGTGAGTTGCACAATTGAGGAGCATTTCACATTTGAATCTATAGTCTAAGGATAATCTTGGTCTTGGGAGCTTCTTTTGGGTGCAAAGGCTCCTTCTTCCCTTGATGGGATTAGGTTGTGTTTTATGAGGTATAATCTTGTGTTTCATTTGCATTTGATTTAGTATTTTACCTTATTGCATTTACCTAATCTACATATAGAAAGACAAAAATTGGGGATGTAACAGGCCAGATTGGGTAGGATGCATCTAGGGTTAAGCCCATAAAAGAAATTTCCACCATCTTTAACATATTTTCTAATTTAATTATTTTCGTGATTTCATAAGTTGAAGGTGTATGGGAGGCTCTAGAAATTTGAAATTTCTCAGGTTCAAATTTTAGGCAACAATTGTTGAACTGCTTAGTGACAGTTCAACTACTTGGTGACTATTATGCAACTATCAACTTTTCAGTTCCTTTTCCAATCTATGTATAAATGGAAATCATTGCATATTGGGCGGGTCATTGAAGAAATGTGGGTTGTTCCACTCAACATAGATGGTGTTAGTAATTGTAGAATAGAAGTGGGGTGGTAGTAGATTGGGGGATATATCTATATCTGTTGGAGAGAGATTTGGTGTTGTAAGCACATGCTCGATTGAAAATTGTTGTGTAACATTTAATACTAGAACTTTGAAGGCCAATGAATTTGTAAATGCTGATGTTTTTAAAATTAATAAAATAATTTTAGATTTGTGAATGAATTTGTGCTTCTATTGTGTGTTGTTGGCTACATCACTGGGTAGTTTGATAAAACCCCCTGGTCGTGACTGTACCAAGTGGTATCAGAGTAAGGCTTTCATGTTGGGAAGAGATACATTGTGGAGAATCTGAAGTATTATCTTAGAGGGCTCGAGAGGGTATTTGCAGGTGTTAAGAGGAGTCCCATAATTACTGAGGGCTAAAGGAGACATTGGAGTTGTTATCAGAAGAGGATTTTGTTTCCACACTGTGTGTGGAGAGCAAGCAGTAGTTATTGTAATTTGAGAAGATACCCCTGAGAAGAAGAGTTCCCATAATGGAGGTAATGTTAGAACAATTTCATGTTGAAATGAGGAATGAGTTGAGAAATTTAGTTGCTGGATTGAGAAGCAACCTTGCTTGTGTGAAAGATCATGCTGATGATGAGGATGAAATTGTGGAGGATGAATGAGAAAGAGAGAATGAACAACTAGTAGATGCTGGAGAAGAACGGTTCCTGAGAACGCTTCCGAGAGTTGGAGGTAACAAAATAGAAATTTCTAATTTTTCTGGAACATTGAATCTCGATGAATTGATAGATTGGATAGGAGAATTAGAATAATATTTTGAATATGAAAATATTCGTGACCCTTAGAGGGTGAGATTGGCATAAACAAAACTCAAAGGACATGTTGCTTTATGGTAGAGGGATTTGCAAAGAGAGAGAGAGTGTGTGGATAATGGAGATGTGAGAATAACCCAGTGGAATCAGATGGTTACTCGACTAAAAGCCAAATTTATTCCTGGAGATTATGAGTTAGAGATGCTCAGAAAATTTTAGGATTTGAAGAAAAAAGATATGAGCGTAAAGGACTATATTGAAGAGTTTTATAAAATGGTAATTATATTTGGGCATCATCAAATGGATAAAGAGAAAGTAGCTAGATATATGAATGGGTTGAGGTTTAATATACAAGATGAGATGAGTATGTTGAAGTTTCTACACTAGAGGAGGCATATCAAAATGCTTTGAAAGCAGAGAAAAAGATAGAAAGAAGATAACATAGTAATGCTAGGGGAAGAGGAAAATTCTTAGCTGAGAGAGAACAAAGAAGTAGTGGTAAAGGCAAACAAGTTCAGGAAGAAGCAACAAATTCAAAGTGGAATAAGGAGTCAAGTCAAGGAGTGAGAGGAAGAGAATACTCTACATGAGGATGTTCTAGCAACAAGAAGGGGTTCCTTGGGAAATGTTTTTAGTGTGGTGAGGCAGGATGTAGAGCTTATGAATGTCCACAATTACACCAGGAGAAGAATAAGAAAAGTGTGGACAAAAATAACATGGTATAATAAGATGAAGAGAGTGTTGCATCATAGAAATTAGAAGAACCTAAAGAAGGAGAATCTATTATGTTCAAGAGAGTGTTGGTAACACTAGAAGTGAAGAAGGATGAAGCATCTTAGAGGAGAAGTCTTTTCACAACTATATGTAAGTCTGGAGGTAAGTGTTGCAAAGTAATTGTAGATAGTGGTAGTATTGATAACCTAGTTTCAGAGGAAATGGTAGAAAGCTAGGTTTGAAAAAAGATGAAACATTCTAGTCCTTATAAAGTTACCTAGTTGTAAAAGGAGCATTAATTAGTGGTAAAAGAGCAATGCATGATTTTTTTTAGATTGGGTTATATAAGGATGAAGTCTTGTGTGAAGTTATGTTAATGAGTGCCTATCATGTTTTGTTGGGTAGACCTTGGCAATTTGATAGGGAAGCAATCTATGATGGTAAAAGGAATTTGTATACTATTGTAAAAGATGGGCAGAAGTATGTGTTGAGTTCAGTAAAAGAGAAGACATAGCGGGTGAAAGAGAGAAGTTTAATAGTTTGTTACAATTCTAACAAACAGTTACTACAAGTGACAAGAGAGATTGGGAATGACTCAATGAAGGTTCCCATGAAGGGGACTGTGGTTGAAGATAATGGGAGTGGTGATGGTTTTGTGCAACAATAGCATAAAGCCATGGAAAATAGTGTGAAGGGTGTGAGCATTAAACAAGGAAGTGGTGGTTTGGAGAGGAAACAACAAAAATCACAGTTTGGACACTTGGATTTTTTTCAAGAGAAATACGGCTCAAGAAGTGTAAGTGGAAGTGATGTAATTCAACAAGTGTTGAAGAGGAGAGGTTAGTTAGACAAAGAGGAGGTTTGGATAAAGAACAAGCATGGGATCACCATCCCAAGCATTTTCAAATGTGCATGAGTTTTCCAACTCATGGAACATTTCACTTACTCGGCATGTCTGATATAGGAGCATCTTGGTTCACTGGCAATCTTGTGTCACCAAAAATATATTTGATTTTGTAAGTTAGTTTTTGGCTTTATTTTCTTTGCAAAGTTAGTTTTGTGTTTCTAGCAAAAAATCACATTAATTTGGCCAAGTTAAGAGTATCATCATGTAGAAGAGCCAATTAGGTATCTCCAATTTCAATTTGATGAAATTCCTTAACATCAATCTAGATCACAAGATATGAATGTGAATTCCACCGAACTGATGCACCTTAGTGCATCTTAGTTCTGATTAGGAGGGGTAGTAACCCCTAACTTTTCTTTGAGATACTCAAAAGTATCTTTTGGAAGAGGCTTAGTGAAGATATCTACAATTTGATCTTTGGAAGACACAAACTCCAACTTGACTTCATTCTCATTAACTTTCTCTCTCAAGAAGTGAAACTTGGTAGATATATGCTTTGTTTTTCAGTGCAATACCAGATTCTTGGAAATGCTTATAGCACTTGAATTATCACAAAAAATTGTGATTGGCTCCTCAAACACAATTCTTATGTCCATCATCTGCTTCATCCACAGAACTTGAGAATAATTATTTGCTACTGCTATATACTCTGCCTCTGCAGTAGACAGAAATTGCCTCTTGCTTTTTGCTCATCCAAGAGACCAATCTTCTTCCCAAGAAGAATGCACCACAACTAGTACTTTTTCTGTCATCCTCATCTCCTATCCAATCGGCATATGTATATGCATGAAGAGTGAAGTCATTGTCCTTTGGATACCACAGTCCATAATCAATTGTCCCCTTGAGATATCTAAAATTTCTTTTGACTGCCACAACATGGGATTCTTTTGGATCAGCTTGAAATTTAGCAACAAGTCCAACTGGATTCATGATGTTAGGTCTGGTCTGAGTCAGATAGAGCAATCCTTCAAACATTGATCTATACTTTTTTTGATTTACCTTTGGGGAGTCATCATCTTTGTTTAGCTTACATTCAGTTACCATAGGAGTACCTACTGGCTTTGAATCTTCCATTCCAAACTTCTTCAACAATTTCTTCACATACTTGAACTGAGATATGAAGATACCTTTTTCTGATTGAACAATTTGTAGACCTGGGAAGAAGTTCATCACACCAAACATTGAATCTCAAACTCACTTTTCATCTAATCAGCAAATGCTTTGCACATACATTCATTTGCACCAAAAATGATATCATCAACAAAGACATCAACAATTAGAATGTCCTCATGATTTATCTTGAAGTATAGATTACTATCAGTAGGAACTTTGCTAAATCCTAGCTAAAGCAAGCAAATGCTTATCCAATCTAGCATAACAGGCTCTGGGAGCTTGCTTAAGTCCATATAATGCTTTTCTCAGTCTATAGACCATATCTCCATGATTAGACAATTGAATTCCTTCCAGTTGTTCAATGTAGACTTCTTCCTTGAAATCTCCATTTAGAAATGTTGATTTGACATCCATCTGATAAACTTTAAAATCTTTAAAAGTAGCAAAAGAAAGAAATAGTATGACTGCCTCCATCCTTGCCACCAGAGCCAAAATTTCTTCAAAATCAATTCCTTCCACTTGAGAATAAACTTTACATGCCAACCTTGCCTTGTTTCTTACAACCTCACCATCTTCACTCAGTTTATTCTGGAAGATCCATTTGGTTCCAATCACATTTTTTTATCCTCATGTATGGGAAGAAAATTGCAAATGCGATTCTTTTCAAGTTGCATCAATTCTTATTCCATTGCCTTAACCTAGTTTTCATCATTTCAAGCTTCACTTACTAATTTAGGTTCAATATTTGAAATCAAACAAATCTCTTCTTGATCTTCAACACCTCTTCTCCTAGTTTGAACATCTCTATTTTTATATCCTATGATTTTATCTTCAGGATGATTCATTCTTACATACCTGGGGTTTTTGGGAATTGTTTGAACTTCTATTTCTTTAACTAGTTGCTCATCTTCTACACTAATCTCTTGAGTTATTTGAGTTACCGGATCAATATGAATCTGGGTCTGGATTTGAACTTGCCTTCCTTGACTTTGAATTTCATCTTGATCATCTGAGTCATATCTGTAGTACCTGGAATGTCCTTCTTTGCTTTCATCAACTTTGACATTAGCACTTTCAACAATCTTTTTCAACCTTTTGTTGAAGCACTGATAAGCCTTACTTTGAGTTGAGTATCGTAAAAATATTCCTTCATCACTTTTTGCCTCAAACTTGCCTAAATCCTCATCTCTTTTGATACATCATTTACTACCAAAAACTCTGAAATATCTCATAGTAGGAGGATGACCAAACAATAGTTCATAAGGAGTCTTACCAGAATTTCCTCTAATCTGCACCTGATTAAAAGTGTAGATAGCAGTACTCACATCTTCCCTCCAATAAATTTGAGGAACATTTGTTTCCATCATCATGGTTCTGGCATCTTCTTGAATGGTCTAGTTCTTCCTTTCCACAACTCTATTTGCTAAGGAGTCCTAGGAGCAGATATCTGTCTCTTTATTCCATGCTTTTCTCAAAAAGCATCAAACTCACCGGAAGTAAATTCTCCACCTCTGTTAGATCTCAGACACTTCAATTTCCCACCAATCTCATTTTCAACCATCATCTTGAACACCTTAAACTTATCAAGAGCTTCTAATTTTTCTTTTAGGAAAGTTATCCACATCATCTGAGAGTAACCATCAATCAGCAACATGAAATATCTATCTCCTTGCAGACTCATAATTCTAGTAGAACCACAGAGATCAGTATGTACCAATTCCAATCTTCCACTTGAACCTTGTTCCTTACTTTTGAATGAAATTTTGTTCTATTTACCTAATTGATATTCTCTACATATGCTATCAGGTTTCACAAGTCTTGGAAGATCTCCAACTGCTTGAATGAAACTTATTTTAACAATTTTATCAAAATTTACATGACACATCCTCCTATGCCATAACCAACTTTGAGCTATTTGAGCAATCAAACAACTTTTGCCAGAACTACTTAAATGAAAGATGTTACCTCTAGTTTGAGTACCAGATGCAATTTTAGTTCTAGAGCTCTCCAAGATTCTACATTTTCCATCCTTGAATCGAAGATCAAACCCTTGTCAACCAACTGCCCAACACTGAGAAGAATATGTTTCAGTCCTTCCACATACAGAACATCATTGGTGCAATTCTTTGGTGGATCCTTTTCCATGAATTCTACCAGTTGGGTTGTCTCCAAATTTCACAAGCTCACCATCATATTTTTAAAAACTCACAAACTTACTTTTGTCACTAGCCATATGATGAGAACATCCACTATCAATCACCCCTTCTTCCTTTTCAACAACCTAAGTAGGCAAGGCACTTTCCACATTTGTACAACTAGCAAATTCAGTATACATTGGATCTTCTTCTTTAATAGCAATGAACACCCAATCACCTTCTCCATGATCAGGTTCATCATCTGTGACTCCTTCTTCTCCATCTTCTTGGACATAGTAACAATTCTTCTAACCCTTGTACCTGTTAGGGTTTGGTTTTGAAAACCTCTCCAGACACCTTGAGGCAAAATGACCAATCTTATTACAAGAAAAACATTTGAGTGGCAATTTTCCTTTATACTTACGAGATCCTCTTGGTATCCATTTGGCAATGAGAGCTTCAAGATCTATAGTTTCTATTTCAATATCTTCAAGATCCTTCCTTGTCTTCACAAATTTGTTTGATCTTGTAGAAGAGATTTCACCTAGATCATATCTTTTCTTTCCATACACATTGGCCTTGAATGTAGATTCAGAGTTAGGAAGAGAATCACCAAACTCACTCATTTCAAATGTTGAAATCTTGCCAACTAACTGATCCCTTGTGACTGTTGTTACTATCCTGATTTCTTCAATGGCTACAGCCTTGTGCTTGTAAGCTACAGTTAAGGACCTGAGCACCTTGGTAACAATTTTTGATTCATCCAATACTCTGCCTGCATTTCTAATACTGGTCACAAGTTCATTTACTTTTTGCATGTAGGAAGTAATGTTTTCATCTTCACTCATTGCCAATCTTTCATATTTACCCTTCAGGCTTTGTAGCTTGGCACATTTAACATATTTGTCACCTTCATACAAATTTTCCAATTTACTCCAGATTTCATGAGTAGTTTGCAAATCTAGGACATTTCCCAATTCGGTACCAGATAGGGCACTCAACAATGCTTCTTTGGCTTGAGTGTTACGTTCAGCATCTCTGAGTTCATCTATATTTGAAGGTCCATTCTTTGGAATCTTATACACATTCTTAGTTATTGTCCAAAAGCCATCACCCATACATTCCAGATGAAATTGCATGCATACCTTCCAGAGGGAGTAATTTGTTCCATCAAATCTCAGACTTTCCTTCTTGTAGATTGACATCTTGATCTCCTCAAGTGATCAAGCTTCTTTTAGAGGAACTTGGCTCTGATACCAATTGTTGGAAATAGTCTGGACAACTGAGAGGGGGGTGAATCAATTGTCCCTAAACTTTAATTTTTTCTAAACTTTTTAAATCTTCTCTATAATCTGATTAATGATGAAAACATTTAAGCATAAATCAACACATGAGCATAAACAACATGAACACACAACACCAAAATTTTGATGTGGAAAACCTGGTTAAGGGGAAAACCACGGTGGGGGTTAACCCACAAAAATTACGTATCCTGTTAAAAGTACTTAAGAAAATAGAAGGCACATGCCCTCAGGTGCACTGCCCAGAGCTCACTGCTCAAGGAGAGGCTCACTACCTATAAGAAAATATGATTTACACAGAGATAATGAACTAAGAAATAGCATCTACATTCATTCCTGAATCAATCCCTTTAAAGGCTCAAAAAACTTCTACTCCTATCTTCAAATTCTTCTTCACTAAATCTCCACTCTATACTTCCTTCACTCCTCTTCTTCTCTGCTCTGCCCTTTTGATCCTTTCTTTAGATTTAACTCTCTTATTCAATGATGTGTTACAACAACTCTTCAACAAGTATTTATATGCTTCATCAACCTTGGAATGATCAATAAGGTTAGTTAAACTAGACGTGGATCATTACACTATCAGGCAAACACAACTGAGACTTGAATCTTCTTCTACAACCATGCCATGCTTCATAAAAATGCTCTTAGATTATCTGCAACATGCTAGGATCATCCGGTCAGCCAAGACATGGAAGAACATCAACCTCAAAGAAGAAATCTCTAGAGAACAAGCTCAAACTTTAATGCAGACCTCCAACATAGTAGCCACACAATCCAGAGACCTCCACAAGCACATTGAAATCATCAATAACATTCACTCTAAACCAAATTACCAAAGTCATTTGTATCTTTCTTTGGAACCTCAAGAACACTATCTTCCATGAATGTCAAACTCGAAAGACAGCTTGCGGACCTCCAAACCACGAACCAATGGAGTTGATGATACACACTGACTTCCCAAACATGCCTTCAGATCCGTAGACCATAGTATTTCACTATATAGCAATCCAAACCAACTTAATATCACACTGTCTATTCTGAGTACTGTAAAATCTTGTTCTACTCAGATGACCATGTAACTTCTTCAAATCGTCATGCGGACTTGTCAAATCTTAACTAGAGCAACCTCCAACAATCTTCTACACATCCATATAGTCCACATGCATTGATTATCATTAATTTTCTCAATATCCTCAACAGTCTAGTCTTCTATACCGACAGTAAAATAGGATATAGTTGACACCAATGGCAACAAGGATATGTTGACATCAATGACAACACCACTTAGGCACACATTTGCAACAAGTTTTGCATTTAAATTATTCTCTCATCCCTTTTCTTAGACAAGTTAGTAGTGTTGGAAAGAGACACTATATGGATTCATGATTATTGTCATTGATGGTAACAAAGTTCATCCCACGCATCTGCAGGACATGGTGTGTCTCTACCGGAAGTCAGAGTGAAGAATGTTGTGATCCGGTAAACAAGAATAGAGCATGTGGCAAGGTCTAACAGACAGGTCTGGATCTCTCAGAGGAAGTATCTTGGTGGAGTGTGGATTTCGAGAAGTCAAGAGGACTACCTTGAGTGGTATATTCTAAGGATTTAGCCTCCGGTGATAAATGAGGAAAAAGATATGGATAGTTGAGTACCGAATTCCTGAGTGACTGTGTGAACAAAGGAAGAACTGACTGACAAAACATCAGACTACTTTCCGGATGAGTTACTGATTGTGGTAAAGGTTATGAAGGCATGAAACATGTTTGGCCAATATGATTAATGATTTTTACAAGCATATAATTGATCCGCATTACTTAATGTGTAAGGATTCAGCCGACTGATCTGAATTAGTGAAAAGATTGACTATTCCGGGTGCCGACTAGAAAAGTGATGAAATTACTTGTGTGGATATATATATACAATGGATTTAGTTGTGAGGGTGTTGTTGTTGTTAAGGATGTACGAAAAAAAGTAGAAGTGCTGAGAAGAAGCAGTAAGAAAGATCCGGTATGTGAAAGAAAAGCAGAAAAAGAAAAGAGGAAAGATGAAGTGTAGCAGATCTATATATTGATCCTAACTGGAACTAAAATCCAGCATTTGTGGATGCTCCTAATTAGTTCAAGTATTGTATAACATTCTCTTAGTAGACAGTGAGTCTCTTGTAGGCAGTGTGCCTCTTGTGAGCAGTGTGTTTGGGTAGTGAGCCCTAATTGGCAAGTGCCACTTTTGTAATTCCTTATTCTTCTAACAGAGAATAATCTTTGGGTTAATCACCACATGGTTTTCTCCCTTAATAGGGTTTCCACGTCAAAAATGTTGTGTCATGTGTATCTCCTTTCATGGTTATGTTTAATTGTTTGAATTAATGCTGCATTGATTAATAAGAAAGTTTAAAAGAAAGAAATAATTAGGATAATTGATTCACCCCCCCTCTCAATTATCAACTATTTGTATCAGAGCTAAGTTCCTCCTAACAAGAGTCTAATAGCTCGAGGAAGATCTGGGAATCCAAATGGATGCATATGGTTTAAAAGAGCAACTCAAGACTGCCCTTGAGGATCTTGAACAGTCAAACTTTGAGGTTAATGAATTAAAGGAAAGACTTAAACAGGCTAATGACTTCATGAGAGAACTGAAAGACAAATTAATTCTCTCTATGAAAAAGAGAAAGGAACTGCTTCAGCAATTGGCAAGACAAAGTGAAGCAAATAATGCAAATGAAGAGCTGACTGAGAAAACCAAGTTATGTGAAAAGTTATCAAAAGAAGTCATTATGGTAAGACATGAAATGGAATCAGGAGTTATAAAGTTTACCCAAGAGATTGAAGAGAAAATAAAAACTTAAGACAATCTAAGACAATCTCTCAAGGAGAAATCAGAAGATTACCACCAGATGGATAGAATTATCAGACATCTTGAATCTAATCTTGAAGATGCCAAAGATAATGAAGAAAAACTTCAGGATCAAATTGTCTCTCTCAAAAGGGATCTTCAAACAACAAATGAATATAAAGAGAAATTCAAGATAAGTTCTGCTCAACTTGAAGTTCTTCTTGGAAGTCAAAAGAGGGCAGATGACAAGTGTGGTTTGGGATATGAGAAAGGAGAAAGCTTCGGATCTAGTCAGAAGAATTTTGAATCAGAAAATCCAAGGAACAAGCCTAGAAGACCTCCGGTAAGACAACCCAATGCTCAAAGATATCCATCCTTCAATGGATACTGCCACAGCTGCAATCACTTTGGTCACAAAGCTAATCAGTGCAGAATAAGAATGAATCAGACTAATTCATCCTTCTCTGGATAGTGTTTTAACTGCAAAAGGTATGGTCACAAGTCTCATGAATGCAGAAATATGCAAATGAACAAATCATTCAATGGTAGATGCTTTACATGCAATAGAATAGGTCATATGGCTAATGAATGCAGATCAAGTGGATATCAGTTAAATATGCAAAGAAATGTTGTTTGCCAAATCTGCAATAGGTCCAGTCATAGTGTAAAAGTTTGTAGAAGCAAGAATCAGGACAAAAGAGGTCTGGTATATCATAATAAGGGTAAACAAAAGGTGAATGCGGATGAAGTTAAAAGTGAGATGAGCAAGATTTGGGTGAAGAAAAGTACTGAGAATGTAGAGGTTGGATCTGCACCAGACTCTGGTAGTGATATTCCTTCTAGAAATTAAAAAGTGAGCTCTGGCTTAGGGGTAGACACAATGAAAACCTTGTTCCCCCAGCCAGTCAATTGGTGCCAGAACTGGCACAAGAAGAATTGCGGACTAAAGGATTCATAAGGAATACATTCAAACAAACTGTGGTTAAGATTTGGCAGATCCACAAGTTGTTTAGAGTTCAGGATTGATCCAGTTCTTCAAGTCATCTGAATAAGGCAAAACTGGAATAATGTAGGTCAAGCATTTATTGCACCTGACATTAGGGTTTGCGGAGCAATATAAGGGTCTTCTCATTAACCACTCATTCATTCTGCATTCAAGAAGAAATGAAAAGTGGAGCTTTGCAACAAAATTCCTCAAGCTCATCGAAGATCATTTGCAGAAGACATTTTTACAGAAATCAATCCGACCATCTCCGTGAAACCGAAAGGCGCCAAAGGTATTTTCTATTTTTCAATATCTCATTGCAAATCTTTTGAAAAATGGACACTCCAAATATAGTAAAAATCTCAGATATGCCCCGACCTGAATTTAAGAAACACCCATACAAATCATTGGAGGTAGATCCCTTAGGAGCATTCTCTAGTGTTCTGCATGGCGTTTTACACATAGAGGACATTAGGGTTTATATACATGCAAATATTGAGGAGTTTGGGGAATTCAAATTAAGAGATATCTATCACAAACAACTGATAGACCATGCTTTTGAGCTTAAACCAGAGTATAAGGGTATCCAAAAGAAACATTTTGATCAATTCATTCATTTCCCCTGCTTTGAAGAAGATGAATGGGTTCGGTACGTATTGAGTAGGGTGCATGATAACTTCCTATGGCTGAATAGACCCTGCAAGATCACAAAAGAGGCAATTAGAGTAGTAACTGGTCTATACTCTTCCAGAGGGATACCTATCCTCAAATCTGTCAAAAATAACATTGTAATTGAGGCCACCGGATCAAAATTTGATAAGAGGGCAATGACCATTGAAGATATTTCTGACCCGGATGTCAAGTTTGCATATATGATAATAGGATACAAGATTTATCACTCCAGTAAGGAGAATTCAGTATCTGGAACTACAGTATATACTACCTATGAGATGCTAAGAAAGAATGCAGATTATGATCTCTGTGAACTTCTTTTAAACCAATTAATGGAAAACATACAAAAGATCAAAAAGGACAAAAAGAATTCTTTCAACTATGGTACACTAATATTATGTCTATTTTTCTACTTCATGAATGAGCTGCTCGGATCAAGTGGATGGGTATGGCAGAATGACAAACCGGTAGTAGTCCAGATCAGAGATTACTTGCATGAACTTGGGGATGCTAAGGCAAGGAATACAGCTTTGTGGGGTTACTTCAAACACTTTCAAACTACAATGCAAATCAGAGAAAGAATCCCCAAATCAGTAATTGAGAAATACAAGGATACAATATGCTTCATGGTAGACACTGATCAATGCCTAATGGAGGCAGTAGAGCCAAGGACAGTCTGGATCATGCTTATGGGGTATGAAGTGGATGAACAAATTATAGAATTGCATGTCCAACACATGCTCAGTCAACCAAAGGACCCAAAAGCAGAGAGATTTGAAACCTTTGAAGAACTAAGTGTGAAAATTCACACTAAGCTCAGGCAGCTAGAAATCAAAAGAAAGGTAAGAAAAGAAGTTGAGGAATTTGCAAAAGGTTTTGGCATCTCAAAGGAGGCACTTGATGCCAACTGGGAAAAGAGGCAAAAGGCTGAGGAAGAGAAGAAAGAGGCAAAAAAGAAAAGCAAGAAAAGTACTCCGGTGGAAACCTCAACCCAGACCAAATCATCAAAAGGATCTGCACCTGTCACAAAAAAAAGCTCAAAAACATCAAAACTGGAAGGTCAGACATTTGGCAAAGGAGAGGAAAGGTCTAAAATAAAAGCCACAAGGGCTTATGCAAGTCAAAAAGATGAAGAGGAAACTGAATCAGATGAGGGGGTAAAGGAAATAAAGAAATAGAAGAAGAAAGGATCCGGTAAACCTTCTACAGGACAAGACAAGGAAGAGAAGGAAGAGGAAGTTATTGAAAAACCCACTCTCTCCTTAGATGATGTAGTTAAAGCAATCACAGTGGATGGGAACTTGCAACCCTTAACAGAATTCTATGACGACTACAATGAAGCAGATAAAAAGATTCTAGAGGAAGCCACAGTTAAGTTCTTGAACATTTACAATAAAGCTTTTATTGAAATTATCTCGTTAATTCCTAAGAGCTTAGAAAAGGAGTTGGAAATGAGAAAGACCAATGCCATGGCAAAAGACCTTGAGATCCGGGAATAGATAGCTATTCAGCTATATCCTTCAATCGATCCCAAGACAATGAACATTGTATTCAAAGACTGCAAGGATGAATTCAGGAGCAAAGCAAGGATGAATCAGCTTATGCTTGGTGAGACTGACAAGGTAGCCAAGGACACTGAAGAGATTCTCTAGAAAACCTTCAAAAGATTTAATCTTCCTATCATAGAGGACTTGGGTACTGACCCCTCCACCACAAATGTTGTAGAAGAAACTCCTGAGAAAATTTTAGAAGAGGTGGGCCCCAACCAGACAAACATTTCTCCTCTGGTTTCCCCTACAGACTCTGGATCTAAAGGAGAAGAAAATTTATAGGAGAAAGAAGTAGAGGTAAAAGAAAAAGAAGATGATAGCTCTAAGGCTGCAGAAGGAAAGAAGACTTCAGCAGAGAAAACCACAACTCCTAGTGGTGGGATTGTAGAAGGAGAGAAAACTCCAAAGGACAGCTCCAAGACTGCATAAGAGAAGAAACATCTGTCTTCGGCAAGAGACACTACACAAACTGTCCAAGAATTCCTGAGCAAAGAAACAATGGAGATTGATGAACCGGAGCTTCTACAAGGTCCATTCAATTTTGATTCTCTTTCTCCAGTACAGACAATGAAGATAGCTTCATTTGCAAATGCTAAGGCTAATGAAAAACTCCTAAAGTCTCATATGGAAGACTGTGAGTTGATAGAAGCTGCATCCAGAGTGCTGGAAAAGATCATACCATCTTTTTAGAAGGATCCCACAGCCTCCTCTTCCGGTAATCTCAAAACCTTAGTCAGCAGTGTTAGTACACATTTTGATTCTCTAGAAAAATCAGCTGAAGAAAAGGTCTGGAAGGAGTTTTTGGATAAGAGATTCTCAGAGGTACAAGGATTAATCACTAATGATAGGAGAAATATGAGTATTGGAATAAAGAGCTTAGAAAATGCTCTTAAGGATGGCAGTGAAATATACAAATTTTGTATCTCCTGGTCCAAAGCAATAGTAGAGATTGAGAAGAAGATAAAAGAGCAAGAGGATAAACTACTAAGTTTGTCTCAAAGTTTTGATCCTCTCTCTTCCTACATAGTAAATCAAGAGTGTCAAACTATTGCAATCACAAATCCAATAAAGAATCTTGAGAAGGAAAGGAAGAACATAATCAGCCAGATGGGTGAACTTAGAAGGATTATTATCCCTAAGTTAGAGGCCATGCATGAGGCCAAATGATGCTCAAATTACAGCCCGAACCAATGATCTGACAAATCTTAAGAAGGCTGAAGCATTTGCATTCCTATTGAGTGGTCACATCTCTATTTTGGACAAGATGAAGCAGAGTTGGGAGACAGAAGTTGTCCAGCTGAGGAATACTTTTTCAGACACACTTAAGTATATATAAGTACAACTTGTATATATACACTTATGCGGCTAAGTATAGTTAAATTTTGAAAATTTGGGTATGCAGACCCTATCCTTTGCCATTGATGTCAAAGGGGGAGTGAGGAGCAGTGAAAAATGAGGAATCCAACTAAGGGGGAGCTCTGGAAAATGTATATAAAGATAGAGCATCAGCCAAGGGGGAGCATAGTGTAAACACTTAGTCATTTTTCACTAAGTGTTGCCATCAATGCCAAAGGGGGAGATTGTTGGCAAGAGACACTATATGGATTCATGATTATTGTCGTTGATGGCAAAAAAGTTCATCCCACACATTCACAGGACATGGTGTGTCTCTACTGGAAGTCAGAGTGAAGAATGTTGTGATCTGGTAAACAAGAACAGAGCATGTGGCAAGGTTTGACAGATAGGTCTGGATCTCTCAGAGGAAGTATCTTGGTGGAGTGTGGATTTGGGGAAGTCAAGAGGACTACCTTGAGTGGTATATTCCAAGGATTTAGCCTCTGGTGATAGATGAGGAAAAAGATATGGATAGTTGAGTACCAGATTCCTGAGTGACTATGTGAACAGAGGAAAAACTGACTGACAGAACATCAGACTACTTTCTGGATGAGTTACTGATTGTGGTAAAGGTTATGAAGGCATGAAACATGTTTAGCCAACATGATTAATGATTTTTACAAGCATATAATTGATCCGCATTACTTAATGTGTAAGGATTCAGCTGACTAATCAGAATTAGTGAAAAGATTGACTATTTCAGGTGCTGACTAGAAAAGTGATGAAATTACTTGTGCGGATATATATACACAATGGATTTATTTGTGAGGGTGTTGTTGTTGTTAAGGATATACGAAAAAAAGTAGAAGTGCTGAGAAGAAGTAGTAAGAAAGATCCCGTATGTGAAAGAAAAGCAGAAAAATAAAAGAGGAAAGATGAAGTGCAGCAGATTTGTATACTGAGCCTAACCGGAACTAAAATCCAGCATTTGTGGATGCTCCTAATCAGTTCAAGTATTGTATAACATTCTCTTTGTAGACAGTGAGTCTCTTGTAGGCAGTGTGCCTCTTGTGAGCAGTGTGCTCGGGCAGTGAGCCCTAATTAGTAAGTGCCACTTTTGTAATTCCTTATTCTTCTAACAGGGAATAATCTTTGGGTTAATCACCACATGGTTTTCTCCCTTAACAGGGTTTCCACGTCAAAAATGTTGTGTCATGTGTATCTCCTTTCATTGTTATGTTTACTTGTTTGAATTAATGCTGCATTGATTAATAAGAAAGTTCAAAAGGAAGAAATAATTAGGATAACTGATTCACCCCCCTCTCAATTATCAACAAGCAGTTTAAGAAATCATAAGGAGAACTAGCTCACTCTGGAGATTCCCTCTCGACATAGATCACCAACAATTTGGGAGGGTTTCCATGTTTCAATAGGATAGTCAAGCTTGACTTGACTAGTGGAACAATCTTGATTAACAACATGATCAGTTGGTTGGCAATCTTTCAACATTTGAAATGAGTGAGTTTGGTGATTCTCTTCCTAAATTAGAATCTGCATTTAAAGCTAGTGTTCTTGGAAAGAAAAGATTTGATCCAGGTGAAAGCTCTTCAAGAAGACTAACCAGATATGAGAAGGCAAGGAAGGAACTTGAAGAAGATGAATCTGATCTTGAAGAACTTGAATCCCTTATTGCCAAAAGATTACCAAGAGGATCTGGTAAGTATGAAGGAAAGTTGTCTTTCAAATGTTTTGCTTGCAATAAGATTGGTCATTTTTCTTCAAGATGTCCGGAGTGGGTTTCAAATCCAAACCCTAATAGACCTAGGGTTCAGAAGAAATGCTACTATGTCCAAGAAGCTACTGATGAAGGAGTCACAGATGATGAATCTGATATGGGAAGTCCTCTGGAAATGAATGGGTATTCATTGCTATCAAAGAAGAAGATCTGATGCCTACTGAATCTGCTAGTTGTGTGAATGTGGAAAGTGCCTTGGCTACTCAGGTTGAAGAAAATGATGAATGAGTGATTAACAATGGATGTTCTCATCATATGACTGGTGATAAAAATATGTTTGTAATTTTGGAAAGATATGAAGGTGGAATTGTGAAGTTTGGAGACAATTCAACTAGTAGAATTCATTGCAAAGGATCCATCTCTCTTGATGGTAAGAATAACACTAATGATAGAAGGGTTGAAGCATAATATTCTCAGTGTTAGAAAGTTGGTTGACAAACAGTATGATCTTTGATTCAAGGATGGAAAATGCAAAATTTTGGGAAGCTCTAGAACTGAGATTGCATCTGGTACATAGACTAGAGGTAATATCTTTCATTTAAATGGTATTGGTAAAAGTTGTTTGATTTCTTAGATTGATCAGAGTTGGTTATGGCATAGGAGAATGTGTCATTTAAACTTTGATAACATTGTCAAGATAAGTACTACTTAGGTTCTGAGAGATATTCCAAAGCTTGTGAAACCTGCTAATAGCATGTGTAAGGAATGTCAGTTGGGAAAACAAAATAGAGCTACATTGAAAAGAAAAGAATAATTTTCAAGTGGATTGTTGGAACTTGTGCACACTGATTTGTGTGGTCTTGCTAGAGTTAGGAGTTTTCAAGGAGATAGATACTTTATGTTGCTGATTGATGATTACTCCCAAATGATGTGAGTCACTTTCTTGAGAGAGAAATTAGAGGCTCTTGACAGATTCAAGGTGTTCAAGCCTATGGTGGAGAATGAGATTGCTATGAAGATAAAGTTTCTGAGATTTGACAGAGGTGGAGAGTTTACCTCCCATGAGTTTAATGCATTTTGTGAAAAGCATGGAATAAGAAGACAATTATCTGCTCCTATGACTCCTCACCAGAATGGAGTTGTGGAAAGAAAGAACCGAACTATTCAAGAGGCTACCAAAACCATGATGATGGAGGGTGCAAATGTTCCACATGTCTATTGGAGAGAGGCTATGGTGATTGGGCAGGAGATGTGGATGACAGGAAGAGTACAAGTGGTGGTGCATTTTTCTTGGGAAAGAGATTGGTTTCTTGGTTGAGCAAAAAGTAGGAGGCAATATCTCTATCTACTAAAGAGGCAGAGTATATAGCAACATCAAGTAATTATACTCAAGTTATGTGCATGAAGCAAATGTTAAAGGATATCAGAATCAGGTTTAAAGAGCCTGTTACAATCTTCTGTGATAATTCAAGTGCAATAAGCATCTCAAAGAATATGGTGTTCCATTCAAAGACAAAGCACATATCCATCAAGTTTCACTTTTTGAGAAAGAAGGTAAATGAGAATGAAATCAGATTGGAGTTTGTTCCTTCAAAGGATTAGATTGCATATATCTTCACTAAGCTTCTACCTAAGGACACTTTTGAGTATCTCAGAGTGAAGCTAGGGGTTATTACCCCTCCTGTTTAGAACTAAGGTGCACTAGTGTGCATTAGTCTAGTGGAACTCTGTTGGTAAACAAATTTGTCACTGCAAAATAACTTTTGAAAATGACTCATTCCCCTTAGGGTGGTGACTAAATTGTCCCAATAGTTGGAGATGTTGTTAGTAGACTAACAACTTTCCTCTACGTTTGAGAGGGGCAGCTCCCTCGTATGATAGGAGTATTTGTGGGTTTTTGTGTACTTTTAACCTTAAAGTACAAAAAGAAGAAAAAGGAAAACTAAAGGAACATGAATTATATAAACCCTAGTAGTAGACATATGAATACCAACCAAGATTTCATAAACTTATTAACAGGTTAAAGAGGGGTTTCATCATAAGAGTTAGAAACTACGTTGCTAAATCTATATGATGGATTGGACAACAATGTATATGATATTATAACAATGATGAAAGAATGATATACTAATCCCACACACTATGAGATAGGTTACATCAACAACATTCAAATCAAGATACCAAGATAAGACTGTATTTATTTACATCGATTGCATAGTTAAAATGTTTCAATGGATGACCTAGGATTTACATAGTGACACAAAACTATTACCAATCTAACATATGAGAAATTAGTAACAATAACTCAAAAATACTATTGGAACATTCGAACCAAAGTACTCTTCATTATCTTTGTGAAATTATACAATTTCAAAATCTTTCATGTACAAAGTGGTAGACCGGAGGTCTCTAAAAATATTCTCCATAACTTCCACTCAAAAAGTCTCTTGAAAAGTCCCTCCCTTTTTCTACATATGAAATAACCTTGCATTTATAGTCTTTTCTCCAATAACTACCCTATAACCACCTAATAACTACTTCATAACTACCTTTTTGAAATATAATAAAATAATAAACCTTATTTTTGGTTATGTTTTATGTCATTTCTCTGGAAATAAGGTTTATTTTCTAACTTTACATTAAAAAGAGTGACTTAAGTCACTTTTACAAAAAAGCAACTAGAAGTTACAACTTTCAAGTTATGAATTTTGCTAAGTTGTTTCCATCTCTATCTGCTCCACTTTGGTGAATTGAAAACTTCGCCGAATGTTGATAGCTCCTCTGTATACTTGGATCTTAGACTCCTATGTTTGCGCATACTCTTGGAAATAGCATGTAATCACTTTAAATCTTGATCAAAGATGTGAGGCTCTGAAACTAATCTTGGTGCACCTCCAGTAGAGGACCTATCTGATCCATGAGAGATTGAATGTTCTTGTGAAATTATCATATCCTCCACAATCAACCTCCGATCAAATGATGATAATTGGCTTCAAAGATTTTGATTGTTCTCCACCAAGAGATCATTTTCAAGAAGGAATCTCTTTGATTGCTTCCTAAGTGCAGTGGTATTTGCTTCATCTAACTTTGCATTTCCTTCTTTTGCCTCTGACTCCAAGGTTAATTGTTGTGACTTCTGCCTTAGGTCACTAATCTCATTTCCGAACAACTTCTCTTTCTATGGTTAATCTCCATTCTTTTTATATGAATGCGGTCCTCTATTGCCATATTATTGTTGAAGATGTTTCTTTGATGTTTAATTATAGGAGCAATTACATTTGAAACTTGACCAACCTATGTGATTTAGACGAGCAGGAACTTCTCCTCCCAGTAGTTGAATGAAAAATCAACTTTCTTTAGGTGCTTTCAGGTCACATAGACTAAAGATTTTGTTAAGTTTCTGGATTCTTTGGTCAAATCATGGTATCACAACAAACAATTGGTTTCTATCCAGATGCAACTCAGAAAGTGAATTGAGATTGCCAAGCTCAGGAGGAATGTTACCTTCAAGTTCATCAACAGGCTCCATTCATTATAAACATTTGCACTTATTCTCAAGTGCAGGATCAATCTCATCATTATCATCTAATTTCTTACTGCCCTTCTTTAGTGTATCATTAAAAAATGTAGAAAGCAATTGTGTAGTTGAGATTTTTACAATATCATTGTTGTAGAATGCTTACAATGCCTCATCTGGAACCTTTTGAAAAAGCATATGGTTCCTGAAGCATTTTGAAACATAATGCTTGAACTTGTCATGCATTTCGATAACCTTTTGTACAAATACATGTTATAGATTTCCACTGGTATCACTAAGAGACATGAGACTATCCATGTAGTTATAAATTTCTCCAATTGATAGTTGGTTGTCTACCAGACTTGATCTATTGCTTGCAAATGAACTCCCGGTTGCATACTTACGCAAGAGTAGTCTCTAAAATTTTGACATCAAATTATACTGAAGGTGAAAAGTAGTTTCCAACCAACATGTACTTTTTCTATGCTTCCAAATTTGGCAAGCATGTTTACCGGTGCATTTCCAACTATAATATTTAACAAAAATCCTCCATCATTCATGACACTCAATCACCTCACAACATCTATCAAGTAGTTCTTGTGCCATGCATGTATATCTACAAGAGTGTTTTGACTATAACAAACTGAGAGAAGATAATGGCAAATGTCATGGATTTGGCTTTTACATCTGTCAAGCATATTTACCTAAAATTTTGAAACACCTTTTCAATGAATTTATCATCTTGCACTTGTTGCATTCCATGAGACCACATTTCTTTGGGCCATTTGTTGAAGTTTTCACGAGCTTTATCTATGGTTACACATTTTGCATACATATCTAGTAGTGCACTTGAGATTGCAACTTTTGACAAAAATTTACTTTTAATTATATGTTGATAGATGTCAATACCCTGTTCTATTGCTCTCCATTGAGCATAGGCAGAGAGGATGCAGTTAAAGAATGTGGATTTTGGTTTTTTTATACTTACAAGCTGCACTCATTTTTAAAAGTTTCTGCGAGCCTTTTCAACAAATCCATTTTATATATATGTGTGTGTGTGTGTGTGTGTGTGTGTGTGTGTGTGTGTGTGTGTGTGTGTGTGTGTGTGTGTGTGTGTGTGTGTGTGTGTGTGTGTGTTTATTTCTTTCCATCAGATTAAAGCTCGGTGAATCATTCTATTTCTTTCATATTTGCCTATGTCTACATATTTTCAAAAATGTCTGTGTTAAACTTTAATATCTGACAAAAATCTTCTTACACGAGGCTTAATGGATGTTGATATCCTTGTCAAGATTTGCCATTTAGCAGGCCGTGGGTCTGGCCCTACATCAATGGATAGCACTTGCTTAAAACATTCTAAAGTCTTTTGAACAAAATCATCACATAACCTGCAACCATTGCACCCAACAAGATCACATTTCTTTGAGGCATTATTTCATACAGTTCATGTGCATTGTCTTGGTTTTACATTTTCATACATGTCTACCAGTACAATTCAAACTATAATATCTAATATAAATCACCAGTCTCTATGCCTTTATGACACAGGTAGGGAAAGATACTAGAAAAGGTTATAGAATTTAGTTTCATGCCTAGAAAATTACATTTGCTAGAAATTTTCTAAAGTCTTTTCAACAAATGTATCCCTTGCATACCCTGGAATTCATTGCATGCCATGTGATGACATTTATTTGAGATATCATGTCAAACAGTTCATGGGGGTTGTCTAACCTTCCATGTCACGTATGCATTTTCTACTGGGATGGTTGAAGCTATTGTTTAAAAGTTTCTAAAGCCTTTTTAACACATCTATTTAATGCATATCCCACAACCATTGCAGATCATAATACCACCTTTCTTTGAAGTATATTGTCAAATAATCCGTACGCACCGTATTTGTTTCCACATTTTGCATATATGTAGTACCAAAACAGTAATTATTGCTTTCATGAAACTGCATTTGTTTGAAACATTTTATCAAATAGTTCACGGGCCTTCTACAATGTTTGGGAGACACAATAGAGGAGGAATGCTAGAGCTAGAAGAAATAATGTCAAGAGTTCTCAAGAACTGCCCAAATACTAGAGGGAGTGCATTTTGACTTCACAAGTGCTTCAATTATCTACCAAGGCTCTTGTAACCGCTACATCTGACAAAAATCAACTTTCAACTATGTTCTTATAGATGTCCATAGCCTTTTCGAAAGCTCCCATGTGGCATGGGCTGGGAAGATGCTGACAAAGGTTATGGAGATTTTTATTACGCCCACTAGATGTATTCATTTCAAAAACCTTTTTAACATATTCTTTCTTTGTATTCGAGCTGCAACCAATGTATCAAATGTGACAATACTTTTTTGAGGCAATATGCTAAGCCAATCATGTGCTTTGCATATGATTTTATATTTCTCATACAATATCCGCTAGATCACTGTACTAATAATATCTAACAAAACTCATACTTATGTTATTCTTTGTGGGTGCCCAAAACCCTACCACAAGCTAGGAAGATACTGGCAAGGGTCATGGAATCTAATTTCTCGTCTGCGAATTGCATTTAATTGAAAGTTTATAAAACATTTCCAATGAACCCATCACTGCAATTCACCTTTGTCTATGCTCCAATAATTTGCATTTAGTAATAGTTTAATCTTGGTAAAAATCTACTTTGTCCATGCTCTCCTCCAATGTGCAGCAGAAATATTATGTTTTCACAATCAAATTGATTGATACGCCTTGTGCATGCTTTGTTGGCTTTAACTAACTTATCTAACTGTTTGCATGCCTATTTTTACGCCTCCACCTTCTTTATGTATGGCATAGATTTCCTTATTCAGCAATGAGACTTAAACTCCTTTAACTTCCAATAGCTATGTTTCACATTGCACATGAGAAAAAGAAGGAGATTTTCTTGATTATGGGAGAGTTTAGTGGATGTGAAGTAGTGGAATCTCAATTCGGTGGAAGTGCAAGTGGAGTCAAAACTTGAAAATCGTGCCTTTTGTTAAATTGGTAAGCCAAAAGTGAAAGTGAACATGAACTTAGCTGAATTCAAAAGTTAATGCAAACTTAGCCAAAAGTGAAGGTTGATGCGAGGTTTGTGAAAAGCAAAAGTTGTCGTGAGGTTTGTGAAAAATAAGAATTGATGCAAACTTTGCAGAAAATAGAAGTTGGTGCAAGCTTAGCAAATAGTGAAAGTTGGCACAAAAATAATGTTTCTAAGCCAATTCCATTTAAATTTTGACTTGGAATAATATTTTTATACAAAGTTTCAATGGGGAGAGGTAATATGAACAAGACAAAATATGACATCTCTTTAATAAGTTATTAACATGATTGACATAGGAAGTATAACACTGACAAATTGCAACCAAAAGGATAAATTGAGAAAAGGTTTTGATGTGTGATTAAGCTCAGGTTGTGATATCAGAAGTTTAAATTTTGGGTAGTGGAACGGGGTCAACAAACTCATAATCATATCTTGTAATCTGGATTGGTGTTAAGGGGATACTGCTTAGGGGGAGTAGTTAGTATGTTAATTCTAGATTTTAGTTTGGTTTTATGTAAGAAACAAAAAGGGGGAGAGATGATTACAAATATGTGCCCTTTGCCATTAATGTCAAAGGGGGAGAGAAGTCATGTGAAAAACTCAGAAGTAAGTAATTGCTGGTAAAAGGGGGAGCAGTCAAGAAAGTGGTTGCAAGTGTGATAAGAGAAAGGGGGAGAAGTTCTTGTCTTGATGGTTGAATCAATTTTTCACATCACATGTTGCCATCAATGACAAATGGGGAGATTGTTGTAAATATGTGCCTATGATGTTATTTCATTGATGTCAAGATATCTCTTTGTCAGAAATAGTGAACATAGTGCAGTTCAGAGTCTGTGGATTAAAGGGTTTTGTAGAGGATTGTCTAAAGTTGATCTAGTTAAGATTTGAGAGGTCTGCATGGAGGATTGGTGAAGTTAAAGCCATCTCAGTAGAACTAGGTTTTCCAATTGTTCAGAGGTAATAGAGTGACAGGAATTTGGTCTGGATTGCTTCGCATTGGAATATTATGGTCTGCAGTTCCAAAGGTATATTTGGGATGTTGGTGTGTATCCTCAACTCAAGTGGTTCATGGTTTTGAGGTTCACAAGCAATCTTTCTAGTGTGACAGTCATGACAATTAGTGTTCTTAAGTTCCCGTATGAAGATGCAAGTAATTCTAGTGACTTGAGGTGGTACAGTTGTTCTTATTGATTCCATTGTGCTTGTGGAGGTCTTTGGATCATGTGCCTATTATGTTGGTGGTTCGCATTCAGGATTGAGCTCGTAGTTGAAGATTTCTCATTGGGTGTTGTTGTTCTTTCTAATCTTGGTCAACCGGATGCTTGGTGCATGCTGTTGATGATCTAAGAGAAGTTCTATGGAGCGTGGTATTTTGTTTGAGGAATGTTTGAGTCCCAACTATGTTTGTCCAATAGTGTAGTGGTCCACATGTAGCATTTTGTATTAAGTCAAGTCTTGTGATTGTGATTGCTTATAATGCCTATCTTGGAGAATGTTCTAGATAGATAATTGTAAGGTTGACTTTGATGTCCATTCCAAAGTTGATGTCATGTATAAACAAGTGTAATGAAGTCATGTAAATGTGTCTATGGGTGACAAGATGTGGAGGTAGCAAAGAAGTGTTTGGGGGCAGAGCAGAGGTGTTGTGATTTTCAATGGAACTGAACCTTGGCATAGAGAAAATGTTGTTTCTCAGTTCAACCTTTCAGTGTTAACCATGTGAATATTTTTTAGACAATGAGTCTCTTGGAGCAGTGACCTCTAGGCAGTGTGCTCGAAGGCAAGTTCCTTCCCATTTTTCTATTCTTTTAACAGAAAATAAATCTTGTGGGTTAACCCCCACCGTGGTTTTTCCCTTAATTGGGTTTCCATGTAAAAATCCTGGTGTTATGTGTGTTGATTGTGTTTCTGCTCATGTGTTTTTGATTCAAGCTTTCATGGTTATATCATTAATAAGTTGTAAAGAAGATTAAATGCAGTAAAAGAAAAAGTTTTGTGACAACTGATTCACCCCCCTCTCATTTGTCTACCCTAATTTCAACATAATATACCTCTAATCAGTAAAATATCTTCATCTTTGTAACATGATCTCTGCATAATGAATTCAATGTTTTCTTTGTGTTCAAAACCCATATATATGCATTCAAATCTATAAGAAAATTACACAATGTATAGAACATTACAATCTCTCTGTGCTCACTCCTAGATGACACAAAGGGTTGACTCTTCAATACAATATCTGACTCTTATTTTCATATACAAATATCAACCATGACCAAGACATAAATTGATGTATGTATGAATAAAAGGATTTCAAACTCCACACACATAGCTTGATTGTGTCTTTCTTTAAATGACTAGATAGATAACACAAGGCATAACATTTCCACTACCAAGAACTTATGAAGCCTTTACCAATACTTATTCTACTGCAATCATAATATTCTACTACCACTTCTTAAGAAGACATTAGAATCAAACCTCATATGCTTTTTCATCTTCTATGTAAGGTAAAAAAACACAAATATTATCTAGTAAAATTGTGGAAAATGTTTCTTCAAGATGTAGTGTTAAAACCATATAAGTAGATACAAAAATGTCTACAATGCACTTACAAGACCTCATATGCAAATGTTGGCTCAAGATTATACTCTTGTTTTTTATTCATGACTCTGCAGAAAGCAATCATCTACCCACGTATCTTCTTGTTCACCATACTATAATTATTCTTACCTTTTCCTTACACCATCTCATACACTTGATAAAACCATTATGTTAAGATCTCCAAATTCATACTTAACTGTGTCAAAAAAGAACCCTTGAAAAACCCGTTGAGAAGAACCTTTAATCTAACTTTTTCATTGGTTCTAAAGCAGTTAGAATAGACAATTACCAAACTGCTTAGATATAAGAAGATATAGACATATGAACATCAAATTCCAAGCAAGGGAGAGATCTGTTAGGGTTTGAAATGAAGTTAAAAGATAGCCTTTCATCTCTACTCTCGTGCTAGTATAAATTGAATATGAGGCTTTGATAGGCTTTTCCCACTTGGAAACCTATTCATATATGGGTTTAGCCAGTCACCTAGGTAAGAGGGGTCGACGATCTTACATTGAGGACCCCATAAGGTTATGACTTATGTAGTTGTCAACATGTGATCATAAGTCAATCTTTAAGCAAAACAAAAAGTGACTACCTGTCACTTGTAAACTATTGAACACTTTACTATTAGGGTTTAGCCACTTAGTGTTTTCAGCCTCATAGATATTAGAGCATAGGTCTCCAAAAAAAACAAATCCCTAATTCAAACAAAAATCACATAACACTCATTTTAGCCAATATGTGACAGAAAGACAACAATAAGTAAGGAGTTATGAGTTTGAAGGAGAAACACAAACTTCTATGGATCTTCAAGAATATGTTACCAACACTAATAAGTTTGAAGGGTTCAAATCTTTATAGCTAACCACCATAGATAATGAGACATGAACATGAATATCAAACCAATGTGAAAACTGTGATATAACTATCATAACATCCTGAATCACCTTTCAAAAGAACAATCTCAAATCATCATGTCACCCTGACAATCAAACTAATATCATCAGTATCATGACATCCTGATCATAACATCTTGAGATCTTGTTGTGGCATGAGGAACATTTGCATAATGAACATGAACAGCATAACATGAAGGCATCATGAATCATCATCATCAAATGAGATCCCGAACCTTAAAAACAACATGGCAACTCAACTCCAACTCAACTCCTGTTCAAGGCAACTCAACTCCTCCTAATTATTATGAGAATAGTATGACAAACTTAAGGTCCTGACAAACAAACACATCCCAATCCATATTTTGACATCAATGACAAACATTGTTCAACAATCTCCCCCTCTGTCATTGATAGAAAAATCTCATCTCCCCTCTCTTTCTCTCCCATTTTGACATTTGAACTTTCAAACAATCCCTCTATTTGATAAATCTACATTGTCATAACTTGTCACTATTATAACTTCCCTCTGTCTGACAAACTACATATCACTGCAACAAGATAACATCCTCCATCATTGCAACACTAAAATTGTATAAACATCGTCTCATCTGTCATGTTAAAATAATCTCTGTCCCTATTCATATATCTGAGAACATGCATAGAACACTCTCATAAACATTGCACTCAACTTGTTCTACTGTCAAAAAATAAAATGTCCTGTCAGCAGCAGTAGTATTGATTGCATACATATATCTAACACTGCAACTTTCATACAAAATCAACATCTTCTTGATGCCTATGTCTCAAACAATACTTTTGTCCATAAAGATCACTATGCAAACACATTAAAACCACTGCAAAAGACTAAACAGACTATATCATGGTGTTATCAAGAAAGAATATCTAAACACACACAAAAAAAACATGAAGTAGTACTATGTAAAATATGAAAGCATGAAAGTCACCTGCACTATTTGTCATCACTAATATTTTTTGTCTTACCACACTGTCAAGTAGACTATTCTATAATCATTACAGTTTATTAGACAACATTGCCAACTATATCATGTGTCATTGTTTATCTTTATATTGTTCTAGCTTGTTCTTGCACACTGTCCCTACAATTCACTGCTAAATAGGACAATACTACTGCCATTTCAAAGTTATATGGAGCAATAATTAGGACACCATTACAAAGTCATAATATCATCTCTATCCTTGCTCTAACTACACTGTCGCAAATGCTATCTATGTCCACTCAATTTTAGACTGTATTGACTGATTATCCTTGAACCTATGAAGATGAAAACCATTTGAAATGCACTAAGAACATGCACACTACATTATGAAGCATCCATCATTTCATAACATGAAGAAACCATATGGAGTAAAATCCAATCATCAATTCCAACTAAGAATAAGCAAGCATGAAGCATGACAACTTGAAATCTCTGAGGTCCTATGCATGAATCTATGAAGCACAACATTATAAGAATAAGATATCATGAATCTTAATCATTGAAGCATGGTACAAGCACACAATATCATGAACCTCATCAATCCAACTTTTGAAGAAGACAACTCTTGGATGAGGATCTAGTTAAACCTTTCAACTAATACAGGCCATCTTGCTATCGTTTATCACAATTTGGCATGATTAAACATGATGATCATGAAGTGACTGTCCTAGTTCCAAGACTCCAAACATGCTGACAAAGGTTGCAGAGTCTATTTTGTACCATATCACTAAAAGACTATTACTTATTGAATGTGGATTGTTCTTATGAGCATGAAAGACAAAAACACAATCCTAATCTAGGAGAAAACACAATTCAAATCATTGTCATATTCAAAGATATATAACAAGCCTCCACTGTCATAAATGTTGTCATACAACCCTTCTTGACTACCAGGACACTTGTAAATACAACATTTGACAACAACCTTTATACCTTGAACTTCTAGAAACACCTTTTCAACTTCTTCCTTGACTGCTACTACCATGTGATTCTGTCCTTGGGGATGAAAAATGGGGCATTGAGCATATCCCCCTAAGTTTATGAACCTTTTTATGCACTTGGAGATACCTTTTATCCATAAAGCACATGACTAGGTTTTGCTTTTCCTAGATCTAGTTTTCTTTTACAAACCCTTATAGGCTCTTTCATTTTCTTGCTCAAGACATTTGATTCTAGATGATTTCTTGAACTTGCTTCTACAATGTTGTGCCTTATATCCAATTTTATGACACTCAAAACAAGTGCTATTATTAACTAGAGGAGAAGAAGAAACATGTTTTCTTGAAAAACTAAGAATACCATTTTTTGCTTTTATCAAACATTCATGCATGACATTTTTTAGAGCCAAGAACATTAGAAACATCATCAACTTTTATATTAGACTTCTCTTTCATTTGATGTAGATCTTTCTCCTTTTTAGAAACTTTATTTCTATACCTCGTACCCATAGTATCCTACCTCTAGAATCTACCCAAGTCTATTAGACTCTTCCAGGGAACCTGTAGCTCTAATACCAATTGTAGGAATACCAAGGATCACTAAGAGGAGAGGGTGTGAATCAGTGATCAAATAAAAAATGTTCATTCATCAAACTTATAGAAACAATTTCTAATATCATCATGACAAAGACATCAACAAATGATAGAATCACACACATGAAGCCATAACACAAGATGTAAAGTGGAAAACCCTATCCATGGAAAAACCACTATCCAAACCTCACCAACTTTATTAGGTCTCCTTGACCAAACTCTCACTAAGTACATACAAGCCTCATTGGGAATCTCACAAGCCTCACTAGAAAAACATCTCCAATTTGAATACAAGAAGATAAACACAGAGTACTACTCTATTTACATAGAAAAACAAAGGTTATAGATGAGTTCTATAACTCTGATACAAAACACCTTATCTCTCCTAGATTAACATTCTCAATAAACTAACCAGGTCCTCCACACATTCAATACAAGACTACATCTCTTTGTTACAATGACATCATTGGACATTACAAATCATGTAAAGACTCCAACCTCAATTAGGCATCATACTCAATCACCCCTCTGCAAAACAATCTTCAATATATACCTCTGATTAGCAACATATCTTCATCTCTGTAACATGATCTCTGCATAATGAAAATTCACTATTTTCTTTGTGTTCACAACCCATGTATATGCATTCAAAGCTATAAGAAAATTACACAATGTATAGAACATTACAATCTCTGTGTGTTCTCTCCAAGATGAAACAAAAGGTTGACTCTTCAATACAGTATCTAACTCTTCATTTCATATATAGATATCAACCATGAACAAGACATAAACTGATGTATGTATGAATAAAATGATTTCAGACTCTGCACACATAACTTGACTGCGTCTTTCTTTAAATGAGTAGATAGATAACACAAGGCATAACATTTCCACTACTAAGAACTTATGAAGCCTTTACCAATACTTATTCTGCTGCAACCATCATATTCTATTTCTAGTTCTCAACAAGACATTAGAATCAAATCTCATATGTTTTTTCAGCTTCTATGTAAAGTACAAAAACACAAATATAGTCTAATAAAACTATGGAAAATGTTTTTTTCAAGATGGAGTGTTAAAACCATATAAGTAGATGAACACATAAGCACTTCATCAATATTCAATGCAAAAATGTCTACAATGCACTTACAAAACCTCGTATACAAATGCTAGCTGAGGATTATATTCTTGTTTTTATTTCATGACTCTGCAGAAAGTGTCATTTGCCCATGTATCCTCTTGTTTGCCATACTATAACTGTTCTTATCTTTTTCTTACACCATCTCATACACTTGATAAAACCATTATGTTAAGATCTCCAAATTCTTACATAACTATGTCAAAAAAGAACCCTTGAAAAACCCATGGAGAAGAGCCTGTAATCTAACTTTTTCATTAGTTCTAAAGCAGTTAAAATAAACAGTTATCAAACTACTTATCAGAAAAAACATCCATATGAACATTAGATTCTAAGAAAGGGAGAGATCCGTTAGGGTTTCAAATGAAGTTAAAAGATAGCCTTTTATCTTCACTCTCACGTGAAAAATAAATTGAATATGAGCCTTTGATAGGCTTTTCCTACTTGGAAACCTATTTATATATGAGTTTAGCTAGTGACCTAGGTAAGAGGGGCTACTGATCTTACGTTGAGGACCCCATAAGGTTATGACTTATGTAGTTGTCAACCTGGGGTCATAAGTCAATCTTTAAACAAAACAAAAAGTGACTACCCATCACTTGTAAACCATTGAACACTTTACTATTAGGGTTTATCCACTTAGGGTTTTTAGTCTCATAGATATTAGAGCATAGGTCTCCAAAAAAAAATCTAATTCAAACAAAAATCACATAACACCCATTTTAGCCAATCTATGACAAAAGCATAGCAATAAGTAAGGAGTTATGAGTTTGAAGAAGAAACACAAACTTCTATGGATCTTCAAGAATATGTTACCAAGCCTAATAAGTTTGAAGGGTTCAAATCTTTGCAACTACTTGCCATAGATAATGTGGCATGAACATGAATATCAAACCAATGTGAAAATTGTGATATAACTATCACAACATCCTGAAACACCTAGAAAAAGAACAATCTTGAATCATCTTGTTGTTGGAAAGAGACACTGCTTCACATGATAGGTGTTGTCATTGATGGCAACTAAGATTATTCCACTCATCCGCATAACATAATTTGTTCATACCAGAAGTTAGAATCAGAATTAATCTTTTTCCTAGTAGCCAAAAATAGAGCATGTGACAGGGTCCAGTATCTTGTTCTGGATCTCTCCAGTGGTAAATTAGAGTATGCTATAGATCTAAAGGGGTTATAAGGATTGTCAAGGCAATCTAAATCTAGAATTTTAACCTCTGGTGATGAAGGATTCAAAAGTTATTTGCATTTGGGTATGGGGTTATAGTTTGATAGTGTAGAAAATAGAAAAATAGGCTGACCTTGTAATTGATATTGGTTTTGGATAAATGGAAGTTGTCAGGTGGATTATTTGTGATGATCAGTGATAGTGGCCGACATGATTGATGATTTGTGAGTGATAGTTTTGGTTCACGCTACAAGTTATGCATGGATTGAGCTGACAGAGTAGAGTCTTCATCAATGTTCTAAGTGTTCTTGAAGCCATGTGAAACGTGAATGAATATCATGATGCGGATATATATAGCTAATGGAATTAAGTGATTTTTGTGTGTGTGTGTGTGTGATTCGACTATGGAATAAGTGCGAAAAGGACAGAGATCTAAGGTTTAGATGTTAGCAGAATAGTAAAACGGGCAAAGTGAGGATAAAGTGTATCAAGTAAGTATTCTGTGCGTAACTGAAACTAAATCCTTGCATTGGTAGATGCTAATTATAAGTTCAAACTCATTGTAATCTTCTTTCTCTAGGCAGTGAGCCTTCTTTTGAGTAGTGAGCTCTAGGAAGTGAGCTCGAATGCATGTGCATTCCTAATTGTAATACTTTTCACAGAGTATAATCTTTGTGTGTTAACCCCCACTATGGTTTTTCCCTTAACTCGGTTTCCACGTTAAAAATCATTATCTCATGTGTGTCTATTTGTTTCTACTCATATGATGTTGATTCATGCTTTAATGTTTATAATATTATTTTGAATGTAAGTTGATAAAGAAGGTTAAAAGAAGAAAAGGTTAAATTTGTGAGACAACTAATTCACCCCCTCCTCTCAGTTGTCCAAACTATTTCCAACACCTATCACCCAGCCAATCAAAATAATATCATTAGTATCATGACATCCCAATCATAACATCCTGATATCCTATTGTGGCATGAGAACATTTGCATGATGAACATGAACAACATACGTGAAGGCATCCTGAATCATCATCATCAAATGAGATCATGAGCCTTACAAACAACATGGAAACTCAACTCCAACTCAACTCCTCTTCAAGGCAACTTAACTCCTCTCGATGATCAAGAGAATAGTATGAAAAACTCAAGGTCCTTATAAACAAACACATCCCAATCCATCTTTTGAAATCAATGACAAACATTTTTCAACATCTTGTCCCCTAGTTGTTTTTCTCAATGGACCTCCTGATCTATAGAAATAGTTTCTTCTTCTTGGTGATATTTATTTTCTTGCTAACCATCTTCTTCTTCTTGATTAACCCCATCTTCCATTTCTTGGTCAATTTCTATCTTTTCTTCTTGACCTCATGGTGCAGGAGTATTTCCTTAAGAGATATCAATAAAAGGATTTTGAGAAGGTATCTCATTTGTTTACATTTCTCCCTGTACATACTCTTTGGTCTCTCCTTCAATGGGTGCTTGTTTTTATAACCTTTTACATTCTCACCTTGTGCTTGTTCAAAGGGTGGAGTAATAGAATTTTCCTCATGTTATTTTGTATACTCAACTTCTTGTATAACAATAGAGTCTTCATCATCTAAACTTTCACTTGAACCTTCTTCTTCTTCTCCATCCCCTTACCCATCATTTTGTTCTTCATGATGTGTGTTTTCCTACTATAAATCAAAATGCACTATCCTTTTCCTTTCTTTTTCTTCTGGTTGTATAGGATCAAAAATAGCTCTATGTTCCCTAAAAATCACATCTCTAGAAAATTAACTTTTCTAGTTAGATGATCCCAAAGCTTGTAACTTTTTACATTCTTACCATATCCAATAAAGATGCATTTATTTGTTTTTGGATCCAACATAGATCACTTTTCCTTATTCCTTAGGCACGTGAACAAAAGCCTCATAGCCAGAAACCCTTAAATGTGAAATAGAAGATTTCTTACCTATCCACACTTCATAAGGTGTTGAATCAAGAGCCTTACAAGGTGATTTTTTAACAAGTAACAAGAAATACTCACAGCTTCTACCCAAAAGCATTTATCCAATTGTGCATCACTTAACATACTTTTGGTTTGTCATACCCACATTTGCCATGTGGTCATGACACGAATACCACATGTCATGACCACATTTGTCATGTGGTCATGACAAAAAATACCAAAAAAATTTCCCACCTCACTCTAAAATGCCCTCATGAACAACACATGTGCTTAGTAATGCATGCATGTAATGTGAACCTTGTATTTATAACACATGTTAGGCCATCGCACAAATGTGGGGAAGTCAAACAAGGTGTGGGATGATGCAAAACTCATTTCACAATACCTACAATGATGATATCATCTAAGGGGGTGTGCATTACAACAAGCATCACTAAGAGGGGTGGTTTGCATCAAGGAACCATCCCTAGGATTTCGTACGTTAAGGTGAAAAATAGTTTCAACCTAAGCATACTAAAGATAGATCAATTTTAAATAGAATAAAATGTAGAAGAATAAGAGTACTAAAGATAGATAAAACTATATTAAACATTAAAATTTAACTACGGAAACAATTAAATTTAAAGCCTTTATTAAAACATTTGTAATATCCCTTGCTATTTCAGACCTTATTTTGCTGATTTGAACCTCAAGGAATATTGTCAAACACTTCTGATGTAAACCCAATGCTTGCTGGTCTGTGTTTTCAGTCTGATATTTTTGCTTGATAATGATAGCTGAATATTCTAAATGCTTATAAATCCAAACTATAATGTCTAAGCATTAATCTAAATACATAAATGACTTCTCTTTTGATATTTTTGATGCATATACATGAAAATTAGACATGAAATGCACACCTACAGCCAATTGACATTTTGTCAAACAATTGGCATGCATACTATTATGCTAATCATGATGGATATTAATATGCACATTACATCAAATAGATGGCCTGTCTAATACAATGCTGATATGAATGGCCAAGATTCTTGGCTCTACAATTTTATGCAACTCCTAAAATGACAACTATGAAACAATGCTGATATAAAGATGCTAACTCATGAAAGAACCTGGAAATGTAAGTTGCTGTGAATCGATGACGAAGATGAAGGAATGGCAGCCTCAAAATAGCTCATAAACATCCTCTCAAACCCCAATCGTGCCTCTCAAGTGTAGCACCCAGCCTTCTCATCAACCAAGGAAAGGAGTCTATTCCAAAGCCAAATTGAAACCCTCTCCTAGCTGCCCCGTACTGTAGCGTTACTGTTCACGGCACTGTAGCAACACTGTAGCGTACTGTAGCAAATCACTGTAGCAAAACACTGTAGCGCGCACTGTAGCAAATCACTGTAGTGCACACTGTAGCGTCATTGTAGCGCTACTGTAGCAAATCACTGTAGCAAAACACTGTAGCGTACTATAGCAAAACACTGTAGCAAACACTGTAGCAGCCAATAGGAAAACTTCTGATATGCAAAAGTGATACCTCCAAAACCCTGTTAACACTGCAGATTTAAGCACAAATGAAAGGACTGAAGTATCCCTTCCAATTTGCAACCCTTCGGAGGATATTTCACCACCTCAGTTATGCTAATCTATGGGAGTTTCCGTTCCCAAAGACCAAATATGCAGAAACCCTTGGCTCCACAAAACTCATCAAATGTAAATGTCAATAATCGGATGCCTGGAAGCTTGCCTTGCCCCTTCCTTTATACTTTTTCAATCCCACTTCAAGAAACTTCTAGAAAAATAATATTATTTTATTTTAGTGACTTCATGTAATAATATTTATTTAAGTCACTTTATTAAATTAATTAAATATAAGGTCACTTTATAATATTTATTTATTTAATAACCTTAATTTAATTATTATCTCCCTTATTTTTCCCATCCAACTAAATCCAGGAAACCAACCATCGACCAGGTGACTGCCTCAAGAAGACCCCCTAACCATGTGCATTAACCTACGAGGGTCAGGAATAGGCTAAACCATCTGCAAACAACATCAGCTAAAAAGGGGACATTACAGTCCGCCCTCCTTGAAATTGCTTGTCCCCAAGCAATCTTGGCTACAAAGACAATTCTCCCCACCTGGATCCCAAGGGAGGATCCGTGTAATGTCCCTGCTGTCACCAAAGAGCTCCTGTAACACCAGCACTAGCACAACTAACTGAACCTGCTGAATTAAATAAACGCCAATGCCAGATGTCGCAAGAGCATAAGCATTAAGTGGAAGCAACTCTGAATACTGACAATGCTTACTTCCCATAACTGCGCAAGCTAAGCTGTCATACACACTATCTAGCATATACGCAACTGAGCTATGCGTCTGAAATAGATCATGTACATAAAGATCAAAAGTGCAACTGCAAGTAATCACCCTCATATACATGCTGCAAAACTCAATAGTGAACCCTGATGCACACAAAGGATTCCTCAACATACTATAGAGTATCCCACAACTAATGCCCGGATCCCAAATGAATCTGTAAGTAACTGCATCAGAATCTCGTTGAAAACAACTGCAGCCATAGAACCTGCCAAAACTCAGCAAACTGTGCAATTCTACAGCGGAAATACACATATCACTTCTGATGTCAATCCCTGGGTCCCAGTGCCAAACTGGAAGTCCGTCACAAAGCGCACCTGTTGACTTCCACTGTACCATTCTACATAAACCATTGACATAGCACCAAGAGTGGTAGAACACCTCATCAGGACCACAATAGAGTGATGAATCAAACACGTCACCACCAGGATCCCAAAATAGAATCAGCAATCCACTACCAATGACAACTGGTGGCACTTGCTGCACCATACTATCTAAAACTGGATCACTAATATGCCAAGAGGCTACTCCCTGATACTGAGACCTGTGGGTTATGGACCCAAACAATTGTCGGAAAAGATGAGTATCTCCTAACTCATCTACAAATGTTGGTGTCCCCACAATACTCCAACTACCAAAGCTAGAAGAAGAATGCTCTTGACACCAACTCATAAAGCCAGTTGCACTAATCAATGCAAATGTGGAGGGTTGATCCCTCTCAGCATCAACGGAAGTGGATATCTGTGCCTCTTCCCTCATGAGTGCACCATACAACTGCCTAGCAAGCATGAAAGCACAACCTCTATCCTTTGCCCAATTCCTGTGGACATGCTGACTAACCAAGCCATCATACGTACTGCCCCCATAATCATCCTGTAACCATGTATCTGTGTGAAATCTCTGTGACATAGAAGTAGCAAACCTTGTTGGATACATAATAGCATGATGGATAACTGACTGCTGTCCCTGCAAGTAATTCCTCATACACAACTGAGTCGGGTATTTGCAGGCTCTAGTTCCATCTTCTATAGATGGTAACTCTTCATCCCATAATGGATGGTATAAGCCCCCCATCAATCCACATCGATGCATCAACCAATCATCTGCATGTGAACTAAAAGAAAGGTGATGAACTCTCCTCACTATGTAGTCATGGTAAAAATTACCAACCTCCGTCAATAGTTGACCATCATAGTCCTGCTTTGTATCCCTTGACATGGAACTAACCTTAGGGGAATCAAGTTTATTTTCAGATTCATCCCTCATTTGAATAAAGAGTCTTCTAATGTTATCTATCCTTTCTTGTCTTGCTATGTTGATGAGATTGATCTTTTCTTTCACTTTTTGAAGATGTTGTCTTGCATTGGCAGCCACTAATCTAGCCTCTTTGGCTTTTTGCAACCATTCTTCATTAATTTTTTGGGACTTCTTTACCTCTTCGATGCCAAAATATACAAAATCAGTCCTCTTATCCTTGATATCTTCATGTCTACCAAATGGTTTAGGGCTGCCATCAATGGGTGATATCACATCATTGGCTTTCTCATGATCACAAGCTCCTATCTCACAAGAATGATGGGACATAATGCTGCTGTCCTCAAACAAATCAGCGATGACATCATGCCATTGTAAAATGTCTTCTTCATCATGTGTATTCAAAACACTAGTGGCTACTCCACTAAGCAAAGGATCAACTTTCACATCCACCTTAATATCTTGGACCTTCAATGGACTTTCATATGTACGAATAACATTCATGGAAGCACCATCTAATTCTTTACCATGATAGGATGAAGCAATGCTAGACTCACCTAATGAAGCATCACAAGAAACCTTATCTTCATGTAGCTGCTCTAATGTAACTGGTTTATCTTCACCCATCACTTGCTCTTCTTTTCCCTCATTTCCTTGTCCCTCAATCACATGCACAACACAAGATTCTTGCCCATTCAAAGAGGCTGCAATAGAAGATTGATTTTCTGATTTCTTTGGTGAAGCATGAGCCAAACTCAACTCCACATTCAACTCCTCAATCTGATTTTCCGCCATAAGGAGAACCATTTGAGAGTCTTCCAAAGATTTTCTAGTTTTCACTAGCTCCGTGGTGAGTTGATCAACCTCTTCCTCTTTCCTCTTCAATGCATCTGTATATATGACACCCAATTCAAGTAGGTGATCTCTATCAGAAAGAAGAGTTAAATAGTTATTTTTCATAATCTCCATGGCTGCCTTAAATGCTTGCAAATCAGAGATTGATGAAGCCTCTTCAACACCTCTATGTCTCCCCTCTAGTTGGACCTTCCATAGATAAATTTCCACCATCTTGTGGGAATGATCAAAATGGGACAGCGCTGTAACAATCTTATCTTCACCAACCTTTAGTTGGTTCTCCAAATCAGACTTAGGGACCAAGGAAAATTCATTAGTTGAAGTTGTGGGCTGCCAATGGAGAGCTTGACTCTCATCAAAATATTCTTCTGAAGTGTCCTCATGCTGGTTTGGAACTAGAGCAGCAGTAGTTCCCAACCCAAACTCCTCATCATCCCTCCAAAAAATAGACTCAATGGATGATGAATCGCTAACCTCATGCAGAGAGGTAAGATCACTCTTAGGACTATTGAAAAAGTCCCCAATCATAACCTCCATGTCACCAACTAGGAGACTCATGCAACCCTGTCCTCTAGGATCCACTGTTTCTTCCTCTCTACCTTCTATAACATCAACTGGGTGAAGATCAACTAAAATAGACCCGAGCTCAATACTACTGGTCCACACTTCACCTGTTACTTTTCTCGCTGAATTTTCGTGAGTGCATTTAACATCAGCCCCAAAGGAATCATTAAAAGAATCCATACCATTGCTATCCTCCTGAAGAGAAGATGGAACCTGTAACCCAAAAGAAGCCATCTCTTGCTCATCACCTTTGTCCATTTTGTTCTCCATAGGATCAGCTGAATGCTGGTCACTAACTGCTAAAAATTCATTGTAGAGGTTTCTAGATACTTCACCTGTAGAGACCTTTTGTGATGCAGAGTGGGACGCAATGGAGGCAACCTAACAGGAAGGAGCTGCCAATAATACAAACAACCTGATAAAAATGTCTATCGGCTGAACATCAGCATCATATTTCCTAGAGATACCAACAGCATCATCACATTTCAACAGCATCATCATATTTCGGATGATCGCAAATATCCTCCTGTCGACTACTATTTACCTCCTCCGCTTGTCGCCTATCATCATCATCATGATAATCAACGGGCGCAAACATCCTCCGGTTGCACTGTTCATCGGGTGCCAAATACAAGCGGCATCATCATGATATTTAATATCACCTCCGTCAGCAGGATATCCAAATATCCGGTAGCTTCTAAATATCCTGATGACGTTGCACTTTAACAACTTGCCTTCAATGCTCCACTGCCCGACGATACAAGCATCATGATATTGTTCATCCGGTTCCTCGAAACCTCCTGATGATGCTTAACAACCTTCTGCCTTCGCCGATACACCTTACCACTTAGCGACAACAGTATAAACTCGCATTGAGGGATTTCTTAATATCCTGATGACGATGACGTCACACATCATCCTGATGAACTCTTCAACACTTAGCCAAAAAACTTAACTTTCACACCCGCATCCGCTAGCGATATGCGGATGATGAACTTTCTCCGAGAGATGATCCTGACTGCGATATATACACTGAGTATATATCCAACTCAAAACATCATGGTGCACCTGCAACATGCAAACTTCAACAACTTCACGACCCGATCCTGATGGCGATGAATTCGCAGATGACGATGCGGCTCGTTCTGACTGGAAACGCACATGCAGACTCCTGTGTATCCTTCCACTGCATGTAAGCACTCCGAACCACTCTATTTCACAAAGATCATGTGACGACCGGGCCGGATCACCTTCAAATCAAAATCTAACAACTTATCTTCTAGACCTAGCACATGAGGATGCTAGGCTGATTCACAGCATGCTCCTAACAGATCTCCTGAACAATGCAATGCATAAACAGAAAACACAAATGCAAACTAAACTATGATACAGGACCATTCCACCGATTTGCAGGATCAACCGGTGGAAGGGTTGAAAGTGCCCATTAACTTGTAAACAGAAAAGGAAATCAAAACAGATACAATTGATACAACCAGATAATGCAAAGATGAGATCTTATTCAATTGAAATTCAAATGTCCTGAATACAGCTTCACAATGTCTGAACTGATCACCAGTACAGCATATCACCAGTACTACTGAACATAACAACTATCAAAATCAAAATGAACTGTCAATATGAACTCAATGTGTCTAAACCCTAACAGATCGAAGGTATATATAACAAATCCTTCGAGTACTACCAACTTCACTTCCCAGCGGCTGGGAGCTTCCAAGCGGCTGGGAGAGAGGACAACTCAGACTATCTTATCCCGATCTCTAACTGCCTACACATACTCCTATGCTGATCTATTACATAGCATCGGTCCAGTGGACCTTATTACATGATAAAGTCAAACATACTAAAAATAGCCTAACTGCCCTGTCATCATGCTGATAACTATCCTATATCCTGATCATGTATGTCATCATGCGGACCTATATCCTGATCATGTCCGGGTGCTCCTGCACCATACTCCCCAAAAGAAGAAATCTCAAGTCCACTTGAGATGAGAGTATTAAGGTCGGCACCATGTTTCTGTATCTGTTCTGTAGTCATCCATACTGCTTCAGAGGTCGGTTGTCCCTTCCAAGAGACGAGGTACTCCAAGTACTTCTTGTTCCTGGTCTGTTTGACCACTCTAGTGTCCAAAATCTGTTGTATCTGTGGAGGAGCATATTGAGGAATGTCTTCAGCAACTGTATCCTGTAGGATATCCGGATCTGCATCTGGATTAGCCTTGTATGGAGTTAAGTCACATACATTGAAGATAGGAGATAAACCGAGATCAGGTGGTAGTTGGATCTCATAAGCATTTTGTCCATGTTTTTGCAAAATCTGACATGGTCCAACTTTCTTTTGCATGAGCTTAGTATACTTCCCCTTAGGGAGCCTGTCTTTCTTCAAGTGAACCCAAACCAAATCTCCAACAGCAAATTGAACATCCTTCTTCTTCTTGTCAGCATATTCCTTATATTTCGAAGTGGTTTGCTGGAGTTGGGTCTTAACCTGATCATGAACTTCTTTGATTGCTTCAGCAAAAGCTTCTCCATCTGCACTAACAGGATCTGCTGTAGGTAGCTCTCGCAACTCTAAAATACCTCTGGGATGCATTCCATACACTACCTGAAAAGGCGATTTTCCTGTGCTCCTGTTGACAGTATCATTGTATGAAAACTCAGCTTGAGACAGAATATTGTCCCACTTCTCTCCATGCTGTTTTGTCAAGCATCTAAGTAGATTCCCCAAAGAACGGTTCACAACCTCAGTTTGTCCATCCGTTTGAGGATGATAAGCAGAGGAAAAAGATAAATTGGTTCCCAGTTTCCTCCATAGGGTTCTCCAAAAGTGACCCACAAACTTCACATCTCTGTCTGAAACTATGCTCAAAGGCAACCCATGAATTCTGACAATCTCCCTGAAGAATAAATCTGCAATATATGAGGCATCTGTAGTGGTTTTGCATGGCAAGAAATGTGCCATCTTACTGAACCTATCCACTACAACAAAGACACTGTCAAATCCTCTCCTGGTCCTTGGCAAACCTAAAACAAAATCCATACTGATGCTTTCCCACGGTCTGGAAGGAATGGGTAAGGGCTGATATAACCCTGCATTAGTTGACCTGCCTTTAGCCTTCTGACAAATTACACAGGTTTCTACAAATTTCCTGACATCTGACTGCAACTTAGGCCAGAAATAATGCCTCCTGACCAGATCAAGAGTCTTGTCTAGACCAAAATGACCTGCCATGGCTCCACAATGTTTCTCCTTGATTATATTCAACCTCATAGAACACCTTGGGATACACAACTGTCCACCCTTGAACAGCAATCCATCCTGTATCAGGAATTCAGAGAACTCAGCATGGTATTTCTCCCCAAAAGAAGTACAGACCTGATATATCTCTCCAAAATCAGCATCAGACTCATACATGGTCTTGAGTGAATCAATACCAACACTCTCTAATTGAATCTGATTTACTGTGAGAACTCTTCTGCTCAAAGCATCTGCAACTTTGTTTTTGACCCCTTTCTTATGCTTCAAGGTAAAAGTGAAAGCTTGTAGTGTTTCTACCCACTTCATATGTCTGTGGTTCAGCTTCTCCTGACTGTTGATGAAACTTAAAGCCTGGTTATCTGTGAAGACTATGAACTCCTTTGGCAACAGGTAATGCCTCCATTTCTTTAGGGACTGAACTAAAGCATACATTTCCAGATCATATGATGAATACCGTTTCTTAGCATCATTGAGCTTTTCACTGAAAAATGCAATTGGTCTACCCTCTTGACTGAGTACTGCTCCAATGGCCATGTGACTGGCATCACACTCTACCTGAAAGATCTTATTGAAATCTGGAAGTGCAAGGACTGGCTGCTGTGCCACCTTCCTCTTCAATGCCTCAAAGGAATCATCTGCTCCTTGAGTCCAAACAAACCTGCACTTCTGTCCTCCTTTGATGGTATCCAACATGGGTGCACAAATATGACTGAACCCTCTGATGAACTTTCTGTAGAAGGTTGCTAACCCATGGAAACTTCTGACTTCATTCATGGTCTGTGGAGTTGGCCAATTCAATATGGCACTCACCTTCTCCTTATCCATCTGCAGCTTTCCTTGTGAGATGACAAAACCTAAATAGGTGATCTCCTGTTTCATGAACAGACACTTGTCCAAGTTTATCATCAGCTTCTCTTCATGTAACCTCTTGAGAACCAGCTCTATATGCCTGAGATGTTCTTCTCTGGTGTTACTGAAAATCAGAATGTCATCTAAATACACTATGACAAACTTACCAATGAATTCCTTCAGAACCTCATTCATCAGCCTCATGAAAGTACTAGGGGCATTAGACAAACCAAAAGGCATAACCTTCCATTCATACAAACCTTCATTTGTTTTGAATGCTGTCTTCCACTCATCACCTGGTCTAATCCTGATCTGATGGTATCCACTCTTCAAGTCTATTTTTGTAAAGTACTTAGCATTTCCCAAACAATCAAGTAAATCCTCAATTCTGGGGATTGGAAACCTATACCTGATTGTGATCTTGTTGATGGCTCTGGAATCTGTACAAAGTCTCCAAGTGCCTTCCTTCTTTGGTGCTAGTACAGCTGGTACTGCACATGGACTCAGACTCTTCCCAATCAGACCTGAATTCATCAATTCTTCAATCTGTCTGGCTACTTCTGCATTCTGTTCTAGGGTAAGCTTATAAGCTGCTTTATTTGGAAGTGTAGACCCTGGAATCAAGTCTATGCAATGACTGATATCTCTGACAGGTGGTAGGGACCTTGGCATTCCCTCTGAAATGACACCTTTGTACTTATCCAATAACTCTTGGACAGCTGGGTCTATCAACCTTGGCTTCTTCTCCTTCTTGGCTTCTTGCTGTGGTTTCTTATTCACACTCATACAGGGGATCAGGGCATATGCAACTGCACCTTCTGCTGCTACTTCTTTCATGAACTGTTTGCCTTCCATCAGCATGACCTTCACTTCTTTGCCTTTAGACTTCTCCTCTTTCTCCTTCAATGGGAATAGTGTTATATCTATACCATCTTTAGTGATTTTATAGGTGTTTTTAACACCATCATGCTGTGCCTTCAGATCATATTGCCATGGTCTTCCAAACAAAAGGTTGCAAGCATCCATCTTGGTGATATCAAACAACAACTTATCCTTATATCCACCAATCTGAAACTCTACCCAAGCCTGCTCTTCTACAGTTGTCTGCTGACCTTGAGTAAGCCATGAGACTTTATATGGAGCTGGGTGAGGCAATCTCCTAAGCTTCAGCTTCACCACCATTTCTTCAGACACAAAGTTCTCAGTAGAACCAGAATCAATCAAAACTTTACAAGCCTTACCTCCTGCTTTGCAAGTGGTTCTGAAAAGGGACTTTCTCTGAGGGGCTTCTTTATCAGGTACCTTCATGGTAGTCACTGTTCTTCTCATCATCAGGGACTCTCCACTTTCTGGATATCCATAATTCTCAGGACCATTCACACTCTGAAAATCATTAGAGCTTGTCCTACTTTGATTATCAGGTTCATTGACCAGATTTGTCCTCCTTTCTCCTGCTGAGCTTGTGGCCTTGTCTGGACATCTGCTGGCTATATGGCCTTCTTTGTTACAGTTGTAACATCTGATGGATCCTCTGCCCTGGGATTTTCCTCTGTAAGGTCTTCTGCCTCTGAAGTTTCCTTGCTGACTGAAATTCTCTCTCTGATCCTGACTATTGTTGCCCTTGCTATTGTCTTGACTGGACTCTCCTTGATATCCCTGTCCATGTCCTCTGCCTCTGAAAGGACTTCTTCCACCTCTTTGTTGTCTTCCTCTTCCTCTGTTGTTCTGATCTTGTTTTCTCTTCAGCTTTTCTTCCACTTTCAGTGCCAACTGAAAGCTTTTCTGCACTGTATCTGGGTTATGCAGACTGAGATCTTCCTGAATATTAAACCTTAATCCATTAAGGTATCTGGCTACCTTTTCTTCTTCACTTTCTTTCACCTTTGTCTTCATACAGAGTTTCATGAACTCTTCTGTATATGAGCTGACATCTAGCTCCTTCTGCTTCAGGTTCTGCTTCCTCTTGTGTAACTGGATACTGTAATCTAAAGGAATATAAGCCTCCTTTACCAATTCCATCATCTTCTTCCATGTGGCAACTCTACGTTTTCCCTCCTGCACTCTATCATCCTGAACAAAGTTCCACCATGTCAAGGCAGCTTCTTTCATCTTTGACTGTGCTATCTTCACTCTCTGCTGTTCTGGTATCTCCTCTGTCACAAAGAAATTGTTCAGACAGTCTATCCATTCCATTACTGAATCAGGGTCCATCTTACCTGTAAACACTGGCAAATCCAGCTTCACATCCATGGTTCTCCTCTCCATGGCCTTGAGGGCATTCAACAGCGGCCTCTGGTCTGTAGGAACGACCTCCTCGCTCCAATTAGGGATATCTTCTTCTTCCCTATCATCTTCTCTACTAGAACCTACTCTACTCCTCAACTTTGCTAACTCATCTTTCAACTCCTGATTCTGAGCCTTCACGGCCCTACTTTCTGCAATCTGTTTCTTCACCAGAACTGCCAACTCAGCGTTGGTCATCTTTGTTGGAAACTCAGATGTTCCTTCTTCGTCTGACATCCTGCTTATCTTTTCCAAAAGATCCTAACCTTTGTTCTGATACCACTATGATGCAGAGTGGGACGCAACGGAGGCAACCTAACAGGAAGGAGCTGCCAATAATACAAACAACCTGATAAAAATGTCTATCAGCTGAACATCAGCATCATATTTCCTAGAGATACGAACAGCATCATCACATTTCAACAGCATCATCATATTTCGGATGATCGCAAATATCCTCCTGTCGACTACTATTTACCTCCTCCGCTTGTCGCCTATCATCATCATCATGATAATCAACGGGCGCAAACATCCTCCGGTTGCACTGTTCATCGGGTGCCAAATACAAGCGGCATCATCATGATATTTAATATCACCTTCGTCAGCAGGATATCCAAATATCCGGTAGCTTCTAAATATCCTGATGACGTTGCACTTTAACAACTTGCCTTCGATGCTCCACTGCCCGACGATACAAGCATCATGATATTGTTCATCTGGTTCCTCGAAACCTCCTGATGATGCTTAACAACCTTCTGCCTTCGCCGATACACCTTACCACTTAGCGACAACAGTATAAACTCGCATTGAGGGATTTCTTAATATCCTGATGACGATGACGTCACACATCATCCTGATGAACTCTTCAACACTTAGCCAAAAAACTTAACTTTCACACCCGCATCCGCTAGCGATATGCGGATGATGAACTTCCTCCGAGAGATGATCCTGACTGCGATATATACACTGAGTATATATCCAACTCAAAACATCATGGTGCACCTGCAACATGCAAACTTCAACAACTTCACGACCCGATCCTGATGGCGATGAATTCGCAGATGACGATGCGGCTCGTTCCGACTGGAAACGCACATGCAGACTCCTGTGTATCCTTCCACTGCATGTAAGCACTCCGAACCACTCTATTTCACAAAGATCATGTGACGACCGGGCCGGATCACCTTCAAATCAAAATCTAACAACTTATCTTCTAGACCTAGCACATGAGGATGCTAGGCTGATTCACAGCATGCTCCTAACAGATCTCCTGAACAATGCAATGCATAAACAGAAAACACAAATGCAAACTAAACTATGATACAGGACCATTCCACCGATTTGCAGGATCAACCGGTGGAAGGGTTGAAAGTGCCCATTAACTTGCAAATAGAAAAGGAAATCAAAACAGATACAATTGATACAACCAGATAATGCAAAGATGAGATCTTATTCAATTGAAATTCAAATGTCCTGAATACAGCTTCACAATGTCTGAACTGATCACCAGTACAGCATATCACCAGTACTACTGAACATAACAACTATCAAAATCAAAATGAACTGTCAATATGAACTCAATGTGTCTAAACCCTAACAGATCGAAGGTATATATAACAAATCCTTCGAGTACTACCAACTTCACTTCCCAGCGGCTGGGAGCTTCCAAGCGGCTGGGAGAGAGGACAACTCAGACTATCTTATCCCGATCTCTAACTGCCTACACATACTCCTATGCTAATCTATTACATAGCATCGGTCCAGTGGACCTTATTACATGATAAAGTCAAACATACTAAAAATAGCCTAACTGCCCTGTCATCATGCTGATAACTATCCTATATCCTGATCATGTATGTCATCATGCGGACCTATATCCTGATCATGTCCGGGTGCTCCTGCACCATTTTGTTCCTCCTTTTTGTTTTGTGATGTACACCCCTTAAAAATGGATGCCATAAATCGAGCTGCTTTGTCTATGTTTGCAGGGTGTGAAAACAATTCATTCATCCTCTTCTGATTTTCATCCAACTTATTCAAACATTGTTTAAGCTTCTCCAAATTCCTATCCCACTGCTTCTGAGTACTTGAAGTAACCATGATTAACTAGCTGATTCAATGTCCAATCTACCCAACAGGATGGCAGGACAAAAGCTCTGATACCACTGTAATATCCCTTGCTATTTCAGACCTTATTTTGCTGATTTGAACCTCAAGGAATATTGTCAAACACTTCTGATGTAAACCCAATGCTTGCTGGTCTGTGTTTTCAGTCTGATATTTTTGCTTGATAATGATAGCTGAATATTCTAAATGCTTATAAATCTAAACTATAATGTCTAAGCATTAATCTAAATACATAAATGACTTCTCTTTTGATATTTTTGATGCATATACATGAAAATTAGACATGAAATGCACACCTACAGCCAATTGACATTTTGTCAAACACTTGGCATGCATACTATTATGCTAATCATGATGGATATTAATATGCACATTACATCAAATAGATGGCCTGTCTAATACAATGCTGATATGAATGGCCAAGATTCTTGGCTCTACAATTTTATGCAACTCCTAAAATGACAACTATGAAACAATGCTGATATAAAGATGCTAACTCATGAAAGAACCTGGAAATGTAAGTTGCTGTGAATCGATGACGAAGATGAAGGAATGGCAGCCTCAAAACAGCTCATAAACATCCCTCTCAAACCCCAATCATGCCTCTCAAGTGTAGCACCCAGTATTCTCATCAACCAACGAAAGGAGTCTCTTCCAAAGCTAAATTGAAACCCTCTCCTAGCTGCCCCGTACTGTAGCGTTACTGTTCACGGCACTGTAGCAACACTGTAGCGTACTGTAGCAAAACACTGTAGCGAGCACTGTAGCAAATCACTGTAGCGCGCACTGTAGCATCACTGTAGCGCTACTGTAGCAAATCACTATAGCAAAAACACTGTAGCGTACTGTAGCAAAACACTGTAGCAGCCAATAGGAAAACTTCTGATATGCAAAAGTGATACCTCCAAACCCCTGTTAACACTGCAGATTTAAGCACAAATGAAAGGACTGAAGTATCCCTTCCAATTTGCAACCCTTCGGAGGATATTTCACCACCTCAGTTATGCTAATCTATGGGAGTTTCCGTTCCCAAAGACCAAATATGCAGAAACCCTTGGCTCCACAAGACTCATCAAATGTAAATGTCAATAATCGGATCCCTGGAAGCTTGCCTTGCCCCTTCCTTTATACTTTTTCAATCCCACTTCAAGAAGCTTCTAGAAAAATAATATTATTTTATTTTAGTAACTTTATGTAATAATATTTATTTAAGTCACTTTATTAAATTAATTAAATATAAGGTCACTTTATAATATTTATTTATTTAATAACCTTAATTTAATTATTATCTCCCTTATTTTTCCCATCCAACTAAATCCAGGAAACCAACCATCGACCAGGTGACTGCCTCAAGAAGACCCCCTAACCATATGCATTAACCTACGAGGGTTAGGAATAGGCTAAACCATCCGCAAACAACATCAGCTAAAAAGGGGACATTACAACATTTAACCACATAAATTAAAACAAGAATTATTAATAACTAAATAAATTAAATTAATCTATTCATCTCAAATAAAAATGCCATGAAATATATCAACTTTCTAGGACTGGGTCTCTAAAATTTTGCCAGCAGAACACTACTCAGGGTATAAATTCACTAAAAATTTCAGTAGCATAACACCACTTTATGAACTATATAAAAATAAATTAAAATTAATTATAAATTAATTTCAACTATAGCACAAAGAAATAAATTAAATCAATTTAAATAAACAAACATCAACTATAGAACTATAGAAAAAATAAATTAAACAAATGAATTAACCTCAACTATAGCACTAAATCAATAAATTAAAACAATTCCCATATGTGAGTTAGAAAAGTAAATAAAGGTTTAAAGTTGGATTATCATCCTAGGGAAACACTACTAGCCCTAACTTTTGTTTATAAAAGCAACTCATAATCTTATGTGTCACTCACATGTTTAGTTTAGTTTTACAGGTTGGGGAGAAAGAAGGAAAGAGAAATCTCTTCCCCCAAGCGAAGATTATTTCTCACATGCCATAATTTTCTAATGTCTTTAGTTTTCCAAGTTTATAGATTTTCAAAATTTTATAGCTTAAAGTTTCAAAATTAGTTTGTCCCTCGAATGCATTTTGGGAATGAGGGGCAATTTGTAACAACCCTCCTTGTGGTCCTTGTTGACTCAAGGAAGTCAGTTTTTATTTTATTTAACTCTCCCCATGCCATATGATGGCCCTTAGAGAGGTTGGTGGGGAAGTTATTGCTGCAGGAAAATATCTTTTGGTAGATGGTTGAGGGTGTAGAAAAAAAGAGGGAGTCAATCGCTTAGGGGACTCTCTATTTTAGGGTTTACAGAAAGAAAGGCAGAGGAGGTAGGGGCGTGGCTGGGAATTTGGTTTTACTTCTACCATTGCATTGATTTTCCATGCCTTGTTTTTTGGCTTCCACATTTTGCATAGATGTCTACCAAAGCATTTCCAACTATTATATCTAACAGAAATCCACCTTCCATTATGTGTTAATGGATATCCTACCCTATTCCATTGCTCCCATTTTGGCACGGGCTGTGAGGATGCTGGCTAAGGTTGTGGAGTCTAACTTCGCAATTGCTAGTTGTAGTGCTTAGAAGTTTCTAAAGCCACTTCAACAAATCCAATTTGTGTGTATCATGTAGTCAGTGCATTCCATGAGGTAGCGAGCATGATGGCAAAAGTTTGGGAGATCAGTTGGGGGCATGATCTGAGAAATGGTAGAGGAATTGAAGAAAGTGGTGGAGTTGCAGCCAAGCACAAGTGGGCATACACTGCTAGTAAAAGTGGTGGATGCAAAGATGGTTTTGCAGAAGAGAAGGTCGGAGGGGCCATAGGGCCGTCAAATGTGTCTCTTTAAATGCCTTCTCAGAGATGATACAACCATCATTGTCTTAACTGGCAGAGGTGATCAAGGTAGGAGGATCACTACTTTCTTCATTATGCAGCCCTAATTCCCATATCATTGCTTATATCCAATATATCTTAGTTTCTCAAGTTATCAAAATTTGTCCTAAAGGAATTGTGCTAACCTACGAAAATTCACCTGAGTTGAGAAACCATGCACATGTTTGGATTCGAACCTATGATTTACTCACCTCTCAATTATTTTATTTTTCCTAGAGTGTCGATTAAACTCCTCACATTAATAACTGATATAGGGAATATGCTAGGCCACAAATCTGTACTTTTATTCGCAGAATATCTATTTTCTGTATTTAGATCTCATTTTCTCAAATTGAGATATCTGATCATTGTTATTTCACTTTCTTGATTGTCATGTTCTCTGTCTTTATAAGACTTAAGGATATTATGTTAATATTTAATCCTTGGGGTTTTTCCTCTTCCTCTCATGATTAGACAAAGACCAAATGTATCAGCCTTCTAGTTCTCTACTGAAATAGCACACAAATAGTTCTTAAAACACTAACTAAATTTGTCCTTTGCAGGTGACATATGACATGGTATAGTTTGCACTTAAGAAAAAAGAGTATTTATAATTTGTGATTTAAAGGAACAAGCTTTACTATTACAATCTAGGCTTTGTGTCCACCATTTTTGGGTTCCGAGCTAGCCTATTAGATATGTTTGTATCACCAAACATTAAAGATATTTCTTAGGGTGCAATATGCCAAAATTTCTGGAAGGGACGAGAGCCAATTATCTTCATCTTGTGGCATGGGCTTCAATAAAGGTTCAATGGCGATCAACTGACTCATGAATGAATGAAGATCTCTGGTTTCAAAAGAATCTTTTTCTTCTATCCTTCCCATTCTATGGTGGGATCCCATGAGGCACTAACATTTCATTGTGGTCATTGTTTCTTTATGTGTATCATGACTTGCTAATTACAAGATCAAATCTTTTGTATGAACAACCACCATGAATGTTGATTCTAGAGGTCAAAAACCTCAAATCTTTCAAGAGTTCTACCCTTTATCGAACATTGAAATTATTAGTTGTTGGATCAAACTATGATTGACAACATGAGGAGCTTCCAAGGTTGACAAGCTTTTCCAACTTTATGGGAGTGGCAATCAGTTTCCACATGCATCTCCCTTTAAATTGTGGGAGTAGTGTCCTTGTTTCCTTGTTTGATTCTCTCAACCATTAGATCGAGTCTTATTAAAAGATTGATGGTGCATAAAACTTTCATGTCTAACAAGCCTTCCCACTTTTTAAAGTAGTGATTAGGAATCATGTGGAATTTATCTTTTAGTTATAGATGTTTCTTTGTTTTGTTTATCATAGCCTGTTGGTTGTTAGATCAAAATCCTTTAAAAAAATTCAATGATGGTGTAAATCCTAAAGGAATGTTTTTTTTACTTCACAGATTTAATTATTGATTATCATGGATCATGAGTGGTTATTGAATTGTTTTGATTTGGTTATGTATACCTCATTAGTTAAATGAGATGAGCTTAGGTCTAGGATATTGAGTCCTCATGCATAGCCTTGAGCGCTTGTAAAGGCTAAGGATGCATACGAGAAGACCTATCTGCCTATGGGGTGTCGAGTTATCCATCTATGGGGCGTTAATTCAGGCATGGTTGAGTCTCCTCATCAGTATGAATAGTGTTCTTGATTCTGCGTGGTGCCATCCCTTCATGTACGCATGATGACACCCCATCGGATCTACATTCTAGTGTCTAGTGCCTTAGTAGTTGTGAGTAGTAACCAACATTAAATATTTGATGAGCATCTCTATGTTGTGGCATTGGCTCTATGTATTGTGTGCCATGCTTGCTCCGTGACTGATGTGAGTGTTGGCCACTGTACTCCTTTCCTTCATTCTTCTGTTTGGGCCTTGTGACTACCTCTGAGCATGGTGGGGTGGTCTCTTTTGAGTCCACATGGTTGGGAGGCATTGGCACTGCCATTGGAGACTGGTGAACAGGTTATTGGAGCACCAGTTGGAGATGTCCTCTCTCTCCATTATTTTCTTAGTTATTGTACTCATTCAACCATTGTATCATATTCACGGCTATGCAATTATAATTGTGTATTCCTTTATGTAAGTTTTGTACTCTCTTGCGAGAGATGATGTAAATTATAGTAATGAGAAGAAATGTGATGTTTTTTCTTATTTGTCTTACGGATTATGGTGTGGGTATCAGATCTGCTTGTACTATGATGATTATGGATTCATGTTTGTAATTGGAATGGGATTAGGAAAATTTGAATTAGTGTCTAAAATGAATGTAGTTTTTACAATGTTTCCTATGGAGAGTGAATTAGTCCTCTCCTTTGGGTTATACATTCAGCCATACTTGGCCATGGATGTTGTCGACATATTGAATCAACAACTGTATCATGTGCATGTTATCCTTTTATGTCAAAAAAAAAATTCTGGTTCTCTTTTGGCCCTTACCCTTTGGGGACCTTGTGGGGCGGGATGTCACACAATTTAAAAAATATGCAATAGTGTTAAATATATTTATATATTTATCAATAATTTTAAATTTAAAATAGATCTCTCTTTTCTTATATACAAGTTATAAAGATTCTAAAAATAGAGATATTTATACAATCATATATATACATATATATAACATATATATGTGAATATATATGATTAAAAATACTGAAATAGAGAGAGAATACCGTCTGTATATACACAGTACTATGTATATACAGATGCCGCAAGTATATATATATATATTTTACTAGATGAAAAAATATTAATAAATATTTATTATTGAAGGCAGGAACATAGAGTCAAATATGAATAAATGTGGAGGTGATATTTTTTAAAGAAACTACAGAAGATTTTTTAAGGCCTAATGGCCTGTGGACCGCAAACTACACAATTTGTGGGCCCTAAGGCCTGTGGCCTACACAACTAGGGCAATGGCTCTCACACCCATAGAGTTGGGGCTCTATGGGGATAGGGGTCCCCACACCCTACAGCCACCTAAGGGCTGAGTACCCAGGCCTATGAGGAAACCTGGTATAATTTTTTTGTTTAAAAAAAAAAACCTAAACCCTAAAATAAAATTCGTTGCTATGTTTTTTACATTAGATCATATATATATAATCACCACTAAAAACATTCAAAAAGGTAGGAAGTGTTGAATTAAGGAAGATAACTGAGAGGGGGGGTGAATCAGTTATCTCAAAATTTCTTTAACTTTCTTTTCTTTTGTTAACTTAATAATCAGTGCAGCATCAAATTATATAAGCATATGTGTTCATAAGAGAAAAAATAAAATCAACACACATAACACAAAGATTTTTACGTAGAAAACCCTGTTAAGCGAAAAATCACAAGGTGACTAAACCAAGATTGTATTCTCTATTAAAAGAATAAAGGAGTTCAAAATTGCACTACCAATTAGGGCTTACTGCCCGAGCACATTGCTAACAAGAGGCTCACTGCCTACAAGAGACTCACTGTCTACAAAACTTACAAAAGGTAATCTGGTGTTTGAACTAATGAGAGGCATCTACAAATGCAAGAGTTCAGTTCTGGTTAGGCTCAATACATTGATCTGATGCACTTCATTCTTCCTCTTTTTTAGTGTTGTTGCTTTATCACATACCGGACTTGAATTGTTGCTTTCACACATATTCCTTCTTTTCTTCGCACTTTATTTCATCCCTACTTTGCCACACACACTTACATACTAGAATCCATTTGGTATATATATTTGCATAAAGGATTTCTATCAACTTGCTAGTCAGCATCAAGAACATTGCAAGTAATTACTCTATCGGCTGAATCCATGTTTGATTTTTGATGCGTATGAAAAACATAGATAGAGAAGTCATTAATCATGTCAGCCAACAATGTATGATCCCACAAATTATTTGATCAACATCATTTACTCATCTGGATTGAAGTTTGACACTCTGTTGGTCAGTTCTTCCTTTGCCTGCTTTGCTTGACTGGAACCCAATACTTAGATGCTCATATTTTCCATCCTTTACTACCGGAGGCTAAATCTTTGGAATATAGTAGTCATGATACCCTTCTTGACTTTCCCAAGTTTGTAACTTACTGAGTTACACCATCTGAAGGATCCGGACCTGATTGTCGAACATTGTTACATACTATGTTCTTGTTCACCGGATCAAAACAATCTTCAATATGAATTCCGGTATAGGCATACTATGTAATGCGGATGTGTGGGACAGACTTTGTTGCCATCAATGACAACACTCATGAAGCCACATAGTGTCTCTTGCCAACAATCTACCCCTTTGGCATTGATGGCAACACTTAGTGAAAAATGGCTAATTGTCGCAGTAACTCCCCCTTGGCTGATGCTCTATCTTTTGCACTATTTTACTGTAGCTCCCCCTTAGTTGGATTCCACATTTTTCACTACTCCTCACTCCCCCTTTTACATAAATGGAAAAGGGAGGAATCCTCATACCAAAATTTTGAAAAAATTAACCTATACATGGTGGCATAAGTATATGTATATGTTATACTTACATATACTTAAGTATATCCGCAAAAGTGTGTAAGGACCCGTTTGATCCAAACTCAAAGTTTCAAAAAAATTTCTCTATTACAAGTCCATTCCAATTTACGCATAAATTCATAGCTTTCTCTGTCCTCTATGCACTCTTTACAGATCTCTAGTTGTGTTCTTAGAGTATCAAAGAGGTCTTAGAAGACATCGACATATGGTAGCTCAATTAACTTGAGAGTTTTTTTTTTTTTTTTTAAATGCACAATTGTGTATCAATTTAAGATGATGGTGTGGGAGTCCCTTGGTGTAGTGAAGGAAAATCAGAAGCTTCATAAAGGTACAATGGAAAAGGTCAATGAATTAGCCACTTTAAATAGTCCTTATGATAGATATCAAAAATTCCATTAACTACTCAGGAAAACTTTCGGCCATAACGGCCATATGTTCACACGGAACATTAATTTCGGCCAAAATAGGCCATATGTTCAAAACTGAACATTCTTAAGCCAACTCGAGCTCTTCTATCTTTTGGGCAAATAGGTTCATATAGAACCAGGTCCAACGGACCTTATCGCTACCTGCTTCGGGTAGAACAAACAATGGCCAAAAGGCCTAGAGATAAAAAAGACCAATTCTCTATCCAATATGAGATAAGTAAACACAACAGCCAACCAGGCTAAATAGGATAGGAATCATTATACTCTGGCCAGAGACTTCTGACTCCCTCAGAACCAATAGAGATTCAAGTGTCACTTCCTAGTGACCACAGTCTGCCCAGACACTGTGCTGAGGACGTCGACCAGGGAACACATAACATCAACTTGTACTCACCTTAGTTTACGGCAACGCTGGATACAAGTAATCCACCCCGGGGATTCTTCTGAGTACTAGGAGTGTTCGTAAGTTACCTAGTTAACCTTTTAACTAGAGATAGAGATTATGAATTTGATTATTAAAGAGTACCCTATATCTGAGGGACCTGAGTACTAGGGGCATCCTTCACTGTCCAGACTGCCTTCATACCCTATATCCATGGGATCAAGGTCCTCTTCGGATGCGATCTACACGACGAATGCGAACATGTAGTTCTGTCTTGCACTATGTTAATGTAGCTGTGAGTGGATACACAGTTCTTCGCCGATTGCCACCCACTCGAGTGATACAATGGATGGAATTCCTAAGGAACTATTTTGTCCTCCCAAGAGTGTTTGGCATTTAAGTTTTTCAAGTGTTAATAATTTACCTAACATGCATATTTTCCCGATGAGATCTTCCCATTGATCGTCCTACAACAATTTTTGATAGTCTCACCTTTTCTTTTAATTATTTTTAGTGAGGTATCCAAGGAGATTTTCCTTTCCTACAGATTTAACTTTGACATGTTCCTTATTACTCCCTGATGATTTAGAGGGACGGTGCCTAGACGTCGTTGTTGCAACTATGTTAGGCATGAGGTACTTGGTTCAACGCAACGGTATTACCTGTAAACGTGACCCAGAGGTACCGTAAATACCAAACACTGTGATTTGTTCAAGTTTGGACGTTTCTTTACAAGGTTTACCTATCTAGGAAAGAGAAGAAAAACTTGCATAATCACTAACTAAGAAAATTGATAAAGGAACATAAAGATGCATGATAATTTTGCTTAGAAAATGTTTAATCCATTCTATCAATTCTCATTAGAAAGAGGTTAGATTAGGAAAACAAGGAATATTGAAAACCTATTAATGGACTTTATTCCACGAGTGGATAATTGAGACATTTTCTTGCATGACCATTATAAGTTCATTTTCAAATTGAAACTAGTAAGAATTAAAAGATGTAACAAGAGATTCAAAATAGATTTCTCAATACTGGAAAACTTCCATTATCAACAAACCTTTGGATATACTTGATCAAGGATAACAATGATTTTTGAATACCTAAGAAAATGGTAAAGGTTTTACGACTATTTTAAAGAACTTCCCAATTTCATGCATGACTAAAGCAAGATCATAATTTATAATACGATAACTCATCTATTTCAAAATACCTTTGTCTTCATGTTCAAGGAACCAAGTAATTTACTTACTCCATTCATTGTTCATTTTCCCTAGTAGATTTTTAAGGTTGGTTTCAAATTAACTTAGTGTACATAAATATTAATTTAAAATGACATTTGTGCTTGTATTTCAAATTCCAACCATTTCACATTTTGGTACTTAATCACCTAGATACTTAATCATAAAAGGTAAACATAAGTTAATTTCCACTTCATCGATAGTTGCGTTTATAAAGTTGTCTATAATTTTATATTATTGTTTGATTAGTGAGTTGTGTATGAAATCAGTGAGTGTCTAGTTAGGTTTGTGTCAACACGTATCACATGATTCCTTCCATGTCACAATTGTATCAAGAAAATTAACGAAAGTTTTCAAATATAGTTCCATTGTCAAAATAAAATAGTTATTACTCAAACAAATGACAATAGCTAATTTAATAATTATTTTTGAAATGTACATGCTATTATTGATTTTATCAATAATATTAATTAAATATGAGACCATGTCTCACAAGGTAACTAAACGAGATTGATTATTAATTTGAAGGAAGCAATCAAACCTTTCATGAATAATTACATATGAACTTCATATGATTAATAATATATTGTTTATATAATTATTAGTAAACGAAAATTTATTGTTTAGTTTATAAACATTAATTCTTATTTTTCATACTTATTTTATATATTATTAATTCTTATTTTTAATCTTGCAAGAGTAAAGTTACATCCCACACTAGGCAAGTGAAAAGCTTTGGCATAGGGTATGGATTTCTAACAAGGCGTAATGCAAATGAATTGTTTTTTTTTTTTTTTGTCAGATGGTGGAATTGCAACTCTACATCCTAACATTGTAAGCTTTGCTTGTGTTCTAGGTGCCCGCAGCCATGGAAATTTAGCGGATGAGAGTTATACATATGTCAATCATATGAGTAACCCTTATTTTATTACAACTACCAATGATGGCTAGGTGTGGCGGTCCTTCTTCACAGTGTTGGCTATCTTGAGGACACCATAAACTTTATCATTTCAATGCCAATTAATCATGTGGTAATTATGTGAACATGATTTATTGGTGCATCATAGTAGAAAGGAAGGTAGACAACTAGATCCATTGAAAAAGCTTTAAAAACTTTCAAGCAAATGAAATTAGCAGGTAAATTCCACAACTATAGCTATCATCCTTCCTTGTCAGTGCCTGGTCACAGGGTATTAAAACAGGGTATTGACAGAAGGAAGAGACCAACGAGTTAGGGAAACAAATGCTATTTCCATACATCAAATCTTTCATAAAAATTTTCACATAGATATTAAATTTCAACATATCACTAATATGAATCACAAACTAAAGCTATGAACAAAATTCAAGAACTAGATAGTTAAAAGAAACAAAACAAAATAATGGAGAGAGCTCATACAAATTTCTCCAGCATTCTCCAAACCAGAGATGAGTGTGTCTCCTTCCTCAAAATTCTAGGCATTTATAGAAAATTCCATGCATCCCCACCCTTGTTTTTTTAATACAAATGCATCCTCCACTCCTTTAATTTATTGATCATGCATCCTCCACTCCTTTAATTTATTGATCATGCATCCTCCACTCCTTTGATATATTGATAATGCAGCCTCCACTCCTTTAGTTTAATGCTAATGCATTCTCCACTCCTTTAATCTATGGATAATGCAGCCTCCACTCCTTTAGTTTAATGCTAATGCATTCTCCACACATCTTATCCATTTAAATTGTTTAGAATTTATATTTTAAATGAATATACTAATTTCCCTATTTTTTTTTTATAATTTCCCAAGTAGGAATAAACAACTCAACCCCCCACTTCCTCCATTAACCTAGTGGTCATAAAACAATGTAATCCCACTAAATAGGTTCCCCATTAAACCCCACTTGAAGAATAAAATACAAATGAGAAAACTTAAAATAACATAGAGTGGGTGAGAAAACTTAAAATAACATAGAGTGGGTGACACAACACCCACATAAAAGGGAACCCCACCAAAAGGAGGCACATGGAGACAAGCCCACCATAATGAGGGGGATCATGGAGTGCTCCATGACTTGGAAGTGGGCATGAGTGTGGATTCCACTCATCCCATGTCCCCCAAGCTTCCAATTTTCGTCACTTAACCTCACCCCCAAGTTGAGGTGACCCTATGGCAGTTAACCCAAGCTTAACCTAGTCAAAAAGGCCCCTAAACCCAAGGTGTACAACCTAGGGTTGTTTTAAACCTAGTTAGGACTCCCAGAGTCAATTGAAACACAAAATAAAGGGTCTAAAAGAATTACAATTTAAACAAGATTTAAAACTTCATTACTTAAATAAAAGTAAATCAAAATATAATATACTTTTTATGTTAGTTTTGAAAAATTGAGTTGTGACATCCTTCTCCTCTAAATTTATGCATCGTCCCGATGCATGTTAGAAATAAGATCAAAACATAGAAATCCGTATCAGAATATCTACTTTAAAAGTCCATATTTCAAAAATAGTTTAACATAGATAAAGATAACAAGGCATAACTATCATTGTCCTTAAGCAAGATTTGAAGTTTGTCGAGTTAATAAATAACTAGAGTTTATTCATAATAAATACGGATAGAGTTGTTGCATTTCCACTGTGTCTTCCCATGTAGCATTCTCAGGTGAGTATTGGTCCCACTAGACTTTAGATTGGTCCACTGTCCTGTTGCAGAGCTAGAACTGGTGCCTCTCAATGATTCTGCATGGCTCTATTGTTATTGTACCTGGTTCTTCTACATGCAGGTCATTCCAATTAAGAATATGCTTAGGGTCAGGTATATACTTTTTTAATAAGGATACATGGAATACGTCATGAATGCGGCTCAGTGTCAGTGGTAAGGCCAAGCGGTAAGCTACAAGATTGATTTCCTCAAGTACTTCAAAAGGTCTGACATAGTGAGGGGCTAGCTTTGACTTCCTTCCAAAAGAGATGAAACTTTTATGAGGTCAGACTCTTAGGAACACCTTTTCACCAACTTGAAATCTTCTGGGTGTCCTATTCTTATCTGCATAACTTTTCTGGCGGTTCGAGGCTTCCTTCAACCTCTGTCAAATAAGTTGCACTTGGTTGTCCATATCTTTCAACATTTCAGGGCCTACCAGTATCCTATCTTCCAATTTATCCCAACTTAATGGTGTTTGACAAGGTCTCCCATAAAGAGCTTCAAAGGGTGCCATACCTATTGCTGCTTGGAACGAATTGTTATAGGCAAACTCAACTAATGGCAAATATTCCTCCCATTTAGTCTACTGATCCATACAATACATACGAAGGAGGTCTTCCAGAATTTGGTTGGTTCTTTCTGTTTGTCCATCTGTATCAGGATGATAAGCTGTGCTAAAATTTAACTGTGTTCCTAAGGCAGCTTGCAATGTGGTCCAAAATCTAGCAGTGAACTTTGCATCTCTATCAGAGATGATTTTCTTAGGAATCCCATGCAACCTAAAAATTTCTTTTATGAACCTTTTTGTTACTGCAGGTGCATCATCTGTTAGGTTTCCTGGTATGAAGTGGGCAACTTTCGTGAGTTTATCCACTACCACCAAAATGCAATTGTGCCTATGAGATGTCATTGGTAGCCCTTGGACAAAATCCATACTTATGACTTGCCACTTATAGAAAGGTACATCATGTGGATAAAGAAGTCCAGCTGGGTGCACATGTTCTACCTTAACCCTTTGACATTCTAGGCATCTAGCAACTATGTCTACCACATCCTTCTTCATTCCTGGCCAAAAATATATTCTTTTGAGGTCTGTATACATCTTATTCACTCCTAGATGTCCTAAATAGGGAGCCTTATGTGCCTCTGCTAAGATCATACCACTTAGTTCTGCATTATCAGGAATGCATATTCTTCCCTAGTACCTCATTAGTCCATCATAATCAAAAGCATAGTCTAAATACTTCAGTTCCACAAAGGTGTTAGCTAGAGATGTCTTAACCTGAGCATACCATGGGTTATATTTTTGCTCAGAGAGTATTTGTTGCTTCAGGTCTATGTGCAAGTTGGATATGGCCATTATATGCCTCCTCCTACTGAGAGCATCGGCCACCCTATTTTCTTTCCCTTTTATATATTGAATATCAAAATCATACTCACTTAGGAACTCTAACCACCTTCTCTGTCTTGCATTCAAATGAATTTGAGTGAAGATATATTTTAGTCCTTGATGGTCTATTTTAAGCTCAAATGGTTTTCCCAACAAGAAATGTCTCCATTTTTGCAAGGCATGAAATATGGCTGCAAGTTCAAGGTCATGGGGGGCATAATTGACTTCATGAATTTTTAGTTTTCGTGATTCATAAGCCACTACTCCTTCCTCTTGGAAAAGAACTCCTCCTAGTCCTTCTATAGATGCATCTGTTACTACTATGAAATTACCATTAGAGTCAGGCACTTTTAGAATTGGAGGTGATGTTAGCCTTTCCTTCAGTACTTGAAAAGCCTTATCACACTGCTCAGTCCAAATGAACTTTTTATTCTTTTTTTGTAAGGATGTGATTGGATGGGCTATCCTTGAAAAGTCTTTCACAAACCTTCTGTAGTACCTTACCAATCCCATAAATCTTCTTACTTTGGTCACATTTTTAGGGATAGGCCATTCAGTAATAGCTTTTACTTTATCAGGATCTACTGCTATACCCTTAGCTGAAATGATATGCCCTAAATAGTGAACCCTCCTTTCAAACAAGGAGCATTTGGATAACTTCCCAAACAACTTATGCTTTTGTAACCTTTGTAAGACTGCCCAGAGATGGGTTAAGTGTTCCTCTTCATCCTTGGAATATATTAAAATGTCATCCAAAAACACAATCACAAACTTATCCAAACAATCGTGGAACACACTATTCATTAGATTCATAAAGCCAGCTGGAGCATTTGTTAGCCCAAATGGAACTACAGTGAACTCATAGTGTCCATACCTTGTCCTAAATGCTGTCTTTGGAATGTCTTCATCTTTTATCCTTAATTGGTGATAGCCCGAGCGAAGATCAATTTTGGAGAACACTGAGGCTCTCCTCATTTAGTAAAATAGATCATCAATACGAGGCAAGGGATATCTGTTCTTCACAGTGGCCTTATTCAACATTCTGTAGTCAATGCACAACCTGAGTGTCCCATCCTTCTTCTTTACAAATATGACTGGTGCTCCCCAAGGTGATACACTAGGCCTTATCAACCCTTTCTCTAGCAATTCTTGCAACCGTATTTTCAACTCTTGGAGTTTTGTGGTGTTCATCCTATATGGGGCTTTGGATATAGGTGCAGTTGCAGGAAGTATATCGATTGAAAAATTGAATTCCCTTTTAGGAGGTAATCCACGTAGTTCTTCTGGAAATACATCCTTGTAATCCCAAAGGAATGAACTATTTTCAAAGGTAGGGGCTTCTTTCTCTTCTCCCTTCTCATCTAAAGATACTAGGAATATCTGATTTCCTCGTTTTTGTTTTGCCTTCTTTAGTTGCATAGCAGAAATGGTCCCCACTGATATAGGTTTGTAAATTCCTTGGATCCTAACTCTACACCCCTTATCATCTACACACTCCACCACTTTGGTATAGCAATCTATGTTAGCCTTATGACTCGTTAGCCAGCTTATTCCGATTATGACATCATAGGCTCCTAGGGGTGCAACATATAAGTTAGCTTTGGTTTCTAATTCAGGAAACTTGATGAGTGCTCCTCTTATGTACTTGTTCACTTTCTGTATAGCCTTGTCCCCATACTGAACCGTCCATGATGATTCCATATTCTTAGTTTGCAAAGACATTTTTCTTACCAATTCTAGGGAAATAAAATTCTTGGAGGAACCAGTATCTATCAAAATAGTTATAGGTTTACCAAAAAGCATACCTCTTGTCTCCATAGGTACATTTTGATGACGAGTTTGTTGATATCTGAGGGCAGCATGTATTTGATGTTGCCGAGGTTGCTGTGGTTGATTGTACCCATTCCTTTTTGAACAATCCCTTGCATAATGATTGCCTCCACACATAAAGCATCCACCAGGGGGTCCATTAGAAATTTGGGGTGGTGCATTCCCATGATTCCTCCTGACATTACTATTGTAATTGTTCCTATGATCCTGATTACCAGCAGATTCTGTTCTACGCCTGTCTCTCCTCTTGTTCTTCTAAGCTCCTCTGTTATCCTTATTGTCTAGTTTCCTTTTGAAGACAAACTGTTTGTCTCGAAAGTTTTGTTTTGCCACCGATAGTGCCTGTAATTTCTTTTCCTGTTTGAGTGCCTTCTCCAAGACTTGATTCATGTTGTCAGGGGCAAACATATCCACTTCTACCCCAATATCAATATTCAACCCCAAAAGAAACTTCCTTGCCTGAGACCTTTCATCCCTTTGATAGATAGGAACATATTTCAATAGTTTTGCAAATCTATCCCAATACTGTTGGACTGTGAGATTTCCTTGTCTAAGATTTAGAAACTCAGTCATCTTCTCATCATAAAATAGTTGTGGAAGCCATCTCTCATGGAAGTGGCTTAAAAACTGCCTCCAAGTTAGATTTTCTTTTGAATAACAATATTGTTCTTTTATGTTTATCCACCAACTAGCAGCTTCTCCTTCCAATTGATAGGCTCCCCAGGTTGCCTTGATGTTCTCTGAGTAGTTTCTTAGTTCAAAATATTTCTCCATTTCGATTAACCATCCTTCTGCAGCATCCCCCACATGTTTACCGTCAAACTTAGGAGGAGTTATCTTTTTGAGGTCTTGTGAGATATCTAGAGTGGTAGTATTCTGCCGAGCCCTAGGAACCTCTAGCTCATTAGTTGTTTGAGCTATGTGTACTTCTGCACCTTGATGTTCATTTTCTGGTTCCAAAATGTTTTCTATAGTCCCCTGTCTAGTCTTAAGGTCATGTACAGTTGTCTCAAGGTTTTTCAACTTTTCTTTCTATTCTGTCAACAACTAAATAATTGCTTCAATACCAGCATTTGGGTTCTTAGGTGGTTTTTCAACATGTTCTTGGTTTTCAACTGGTCCTTGTTTTCGGGTTCTCACCATTTAATTCTGAAACAAGGAGAAAGGTGATTTACCACTTGCTACAAATTTTGGTTTACAACATGCAAATTAACTATAATTAAATCTATCTATCACAATTCTTATCTTGAATACTAACTATTATCAATTTTGAGTTTGTAGGCCTCCAGGCCAAGTGTTTGAACCATGCTATGATACCACATGTAAGAACCTGTTTGATCCAAAATTGAAGTTTCAAAAAAATTTCTCTATTACAAGTCCATTCCAATTTACGCATAAATTCACAGCTTTCAATGTCCTCTATGCACTCTTTACAGATCTCTGGTTGTGTTCTTAGAGTATCAAAGAGGTCTCGGAAGACATCGATATATGGTAGCTCAATTAACTTGAGAGTTTTTTTTTTTTTTAAATGCACAATTGTGTATCAATTTAAGATGATGGTGTGGGGGTGCCTTGGTCTAGTGAAGGAAAATCAGAAGCTTCATAAAGGTACAGTGGAACAGGTCAATGAATTGGCCACTTTAAATAGTCCTTATGATAGATATCAAAACTTCCATTGAGTACTCAGGAAAACTTTCGGCCATAACAGCCATATGTTGACACGGAACATTAATTTCAGCTAGAACGGGCCATATGTTCAAAACTGAACATTCTTAAGCCAACACGGGCTCTTCTATCCTTTGGGCAAATAGGTTCATGGAGAACCAGGTCCAACGGACCTTATCGCTACCTGCTTCGGGTAGAACAAACAATGGCCAAAAGGCCTAGTGATAAAACGGACCAATTCTCTATCTAATACGGGATAAGTAAACACAACAGCCAATCAGGCTAAATAGGATAGGAATCATTATACTCTGGCTAGAGACTTCTAACTCCCTCAGAACTAATAGAGATTCAAGAGTCACTTCCTACTGACCACAGTCTGCCCAGACACTGTGCTGAGGACATCGACCAGGGAACACATAACATCAACTTGTACTCACATCAGTTTACGGCAATGCCGGATACAAGTAATCCACCTCAGGGATTTTTCTAAGTACTAGGAGAGTTCGTAAGTTACCTAGTTAACCTTTTAACTAGAAATAGAGATTATGAAGTTGATTATTAAAGAGTACCCTATATCTGAGGGACCTGAGTACTGGGGGCATCCTTCACCGTCCAGACTGCCTACATACCCTGTATCCACGGGATCAAGACCCTCTTCGGATGCGATCTACACGACAAATGCGAACATGTAGTTCTGTCTTGCACTATGTTAATGTAGCTATGAGTGGATACACAGTTCTTCGCCGATTGCCACCCACTCGAGTGATACAATGGACGGAATTCCTAAGGAATTATTTTGTCGTCCCGGGAGTGTTTGGCATTTAAGTTTTTCAAGTGTGAATAATTTACCTAACATGCATATTTTTCTGATGAGATCTTCCCATTGATCTTCCTACAACAATTTTTGATAGTCTCACCTTTTCTTTTAATTAATCTTTTTAGTGAGGTATCTGAGGAGATTTTCCCTTCCTACGGATTTAACTTTGACATGTTCCTTATTACTCCCTGACGATTTAGAGGGATGGTGCCCAGACGTCATTGTTGCAGCTATGTTAGGCATGAGGTACTTGGTTCAATGCGAGGGCATTACTTGTAAACGTGACCCAGAGGTACCGTAAATACTGAACACTATAATTTGTTCAAGTTTGGACGTTTCTTTACAAGGTTTACCTATCTAGGAAAGAGAAGAAAAACTTGCATAATCACTAACTAAGAAAATTGATAAAGGAACATAAAGATGCATGATAATTTTGCTTAGAAAATGTTTAATCCATTCTATCAATTCTCATTAGAAAGAGGTTAGATTAAGAAAAATAAGGAATATTGAAAACTTATTAATGGCCTTTATTTGACGAGTGGATAATTGAGACATTTTCTTGCATGACCATTATAAGTTCATTTTCAAATTGAAACTAGTAAGAATTAAAAGATGTAACAAGAGATTCAAAATAGATTTCTCAATACTGGAAAACTTCCATTATCAACAAACCTTTGGATATACTTGATCAAGGATAACAATGATTTTTGAATACCTAAGAAAATGGTAAAGGTTTTACGACTATTTTAAAGAACTTCCCAATTCCATGCATGACTGAAGCAAGATCATAATTTATAATACGATAACTCATCTATTTCAAAATACCTTTGTCTTCATGTTCAAGGAACCAAGTAATTTACTTACTCCATTCATTGTTCATTTTCCCTAGTAGATTTTTAAGGTTGGTTTCAAATTAACTTAGTGTACATAAATATTAATTTAAAATGACATTTGTGCTTGTATTTCAAATTCCAACCATTTCACATTTTGGTACTTAATCACCTAGATACTTAATCATAAAAGGTAAACATAAGTTAATTTCCACTTCATCAATAGTTGGGTTTATAAAGTTGTCTATAATTTTGTATTATTGTTTGATTAGTGAGTTGTGTATGAAATGAGTGAGTGTCTAGTTAGGTTTGTGTCAACACGTATCACATGATTCCTTCCATGTCACAATTGTATCAAGAATCTTAACGAAAGTTTTCAAATATAGTTCCATTGTCAAAATATAATAGTTATTACTCAAACAAATGACAATATCTAATTTAATAATTATTTTTGAAATGTACATGCTATTATTGATTTTATCAATAATATTAATTAAATATGAGACCATGTCTTACAAGGTAACTAAATGAGATTGATTATTAATTTGAAGGAAGCAGTCAAACCTTTCATGAATAATTACACATGAACTTCATATGATTAATAATATATTATTTATATAATTATTAGTAAATGACAACTTATTGTTTAGTTTATAAACATTAATTCTTATTTTTCATACTTATTTTATATATTATTAATTCTTATTTTTAATCTTGCAAGAGTAAAGTTACATCCCACACTAGGCAAGTGAAAAGCTGTGGCGTAGGGTATGGATTTCTAACAAGGCATAATGCAAATGAATTGTTTTTTTTTTTGTCAGATGGTGGAATTGCAACTCTACATCCTAACATTGTAAGCTTTGCTTGTGTTCTAGGTGCCCGCAACCATGCAAATTTAGCGGATGAGAGTTATACATACGTCAATCATATGAGTAACCCTTATTTTATTAGAACTACCATTGATGGCTATGTGTGGCAGTCCTTCTTCACAGTGCTGGCTATCTTGAGGACACCCTAAACTTTATCATTTCGATGCCAATTAATCCTGTGGTAATTATGTGAACATGATTTCTTGGTGCATCATAGTAGAAAGGAAGGTAGACAACTAGATCCATTGAAAAAGCTTTAAAAACTTTCAAGCAAATAAAATTAGCAGGTAAATTCCACAACTATAGCTATCATCCTTCCCCGTCGGTCCCTGGTCATAGGGTATTAAAACAGGGTATTGACAGAAGGAAGAGACCAACGAGTTAGGGAAACAAATGCTATTTCCATACATCAAATCTTTCATAAATTTTTTCACATAGATATTAAATTTCAACATATCATTAATATGAATCACAAACTAAAGCTATGAACAAAATTCAAGAACTAGATAGTTAAAAGAAACAAAACAAAATAATGGAGAGAGCTCATACAAATTTCTCCAGCATTCTCTAAACCAGAGATGAGTGTGTCTCCTTCCTCAAAATTCTAGGCATTTATAGAAAATTCCATGCATCCCCACCCTTATTTTTTTAATGCAAATGCATCCTCCACTCCTTTAATTTATTGATCATGCATCCTCCACTCCTTTAATTTATTGATCATGCATCCTCCACTCCTTTAATATATTGATAATGCAGCCTCCACTCCTTTAGTTTAATGCTAATGCATTCTCCACTTCTTTAATTTATGGATAATGCAGCCTCCACTCCTTTAGTTTAATGCTAATGCATTCTCCACACATCTTATCCATTTAAATTGTTTATAATTTATATTTTAAATGAATATACTAATTTCCCTATTTTTTTTTATAATTTCCCAAGTAGGAATAAACAACTCAACCCCCCACTTCCTCCATTAACCTAGTGGTCATAAAACAATGTAATCCCACTCAATAGGTTCCCCATTAAACCCCATTTGAAGAATAAAATACAAATGAGAAAACTTAAAATAACATAGAGTGGGTGAGAAAACTTAAAATAACATAGAGTGGGTGACACAACACCCACATAAAAGGGAACCCCACCAAAAGGAGGCACATGGAGACAAGCCCGCCATAATGAGGGGGATCATGGAGTGCTCCATGACTTGCAAGTGGGCATGAGTGTGGATTCCACTCATCCCATGTCCCCCAAACTTCCAATTTTCGTCACTTAACCTCACCCCCAAGTTGAGGTGACCCTATGGCAGTTAACCCAAGCTTAACCTAGTCAAAAAGATCCCTAAACCCAAGGGGTACAACCTAGGGTTGTTTTAAACCTAGTTAGGACTCCCAGAGTCAATTGAAACACAAAATAAAGGGTCTAAAAGAATTACAATTTAAACAAGATTAAAAACATCATTACTTAAATAAAAGTAAATCAAAATATAATATACTTTTTATGTTAGTTTTGAAAAATTGAGTTGTGACATCCTTCTCCTCTAAATTTATGCATCATCCCGATGCATGTTAGAAATAAGATCAAAACATAGAAATCCGTATCAGAATATCTACTTTAAAAGTCCATATTTCAAAAATTGTTTAACATAGATAAAGATAACAAGGCATAACTATCATTGTCCTTAAGCAAGATTTGAAGTTTGTCGAGTTAATAAATAACTAGAGTTTATTCATAATAAATACGGATAGAGTTGTTGCATTTCCACTGTGTCTTCCCATGTAGCATTCTCAGGTGAGTATTGGTCCCACTAGACTTTAGATTGGTCCACTGTCCTATTGCAGAGCTGGAACTGGTGCCTCTCAATAATTCTTCATGGCTCTATTGTTATTGTACCTGATTCTTCTACCTGCAGGGCATTCCAATTAAGAATATGCTTAGGGTTAGGTATATACTTTTTTAATAAGGATACATGGAATACATCATGAATGCGGCTCAGTGTCGGTGGTAAGGCCAAGCGGTAAGCTACATGATTGATTTCCTCAAGTACTTCAAAAGGTCTGACATAGTGAGGGGCTAGCTTTGACTTCTTTCCAAAAGAGATGGAACTTTTATGAGGTTGGACTCTTAGGAACACCTTTTCACCAACTTGAAATCTTCTGGGTGTCCTATTCTTATCTACATAACTTTTCTGGCGGTCCGAGGCTTCCTTCAACCTCTGTCAAATAAGTTGCACTTGGTTGTCCATATCTTTCAACATTTCAGGGCCTACCAGTATCCTATCTTCCAATTTATCCCAACTTAATGGCGTTTGACAAGGTCTCCCATAAAGAGCTTCAAAGGGTGCCATACCTATTGCTACTTGGAACGAATTGTTATAGGCGAACTCAACTAATGGCAAATATTCCTCCCATTTAGTCTACTAATCCATACAATACATACGAAGGAGGTCTTCCAGAATTTGGTTGGTTCTTTCTGTTTGTCCATCTGTCTCAGGATGATAAGTTGTGCTAAAATTTAACTGTGTTCCTAAGGTAGCTTGCAATGTGGTCCAAAATCTAGAAGTGAACTTTGCGTCTCTATCAGAGATGATTTTCTTAGGAATCCCATGCAACCTAAAAATTTCTTTTATGAACCTTTTTGTTACTGTAGGTGCATCATCTGTTAGGTTTCCTGGTATGAAGTGGGCAACTTTCGTGAGTTTATCCACTACCACCAAAATGCAATTGTGCCTATGAGATGTCATTGGTAGCCCTTGGACAAAATCCATACTTATGACTTGCCATTTATAGAAAGGTACATCATGTGGATAAATAAGTCTTGCTGGGTGCACATGTTCTACCTTAACCCTTTGACATTCTAGGCATCTAGCAACTATGTCTACCACATCCTTCTTCATTCCTGGCCAAAAATATATTCTTTTGAGGTCTGCATACATCTTATTCACCCCTAGATGTCCTAAATAGGGAGCCTTATGTGCCTCTGCTAAGATCATACCCCTTAGTTCTGCATTATCAGGAATGCATATTCTTCCCTGGTACCTCATTAGTCCATCATAATCAAAAGCATAGTCTAAATACTTCAGTTCCACAAAGGTGTTAGCTAGAGATGTCTTAACCTGAGAGTACCATGGGTTATATTTTTGCTCAGAGAGTATTTGTTGCTTCAGGTCTATGTGCAAGTTGGATATGGCCATTATATGCCTCCTCCTACTGAGAGCATCAGCCACCCTATTTGCTTTCCCTTTTATATATTGAATATCAAAATCATACTCACTTAGGAACTCTAACCACCTTCTCTGTCTTGCATTCAAATGAGGTTGAGTGAAGATATATTTTAGTCCTTGATGGTCTATTTTAAGCTCAAATGGTTTTCCCAACAAGAAATGTCTCCATTTTTGCAAGGCATGAACTATGGCTGCAAGTTCAAGGTCATGGGGGGCATAATTGACTTCATGAATTTTTAGTTTTCATGATTCATAAGCCACTACTCCTTCCTCTTGGAAAAGAACTCGTCCTAATCCTTCTATAGATGCATCTGTTACTACTGTGAAATTACCATTAGAGTCAGGCACTTTTAGAATTGGAGGTGATGTTAGCCTTTCCTTCAGTACTTGAAAAGCCTTATCACACTGCTCAGTCCAAATGAACTTTTTATTCTTTTTTTGTAAGGATGTAATTGGATGGGCTATCCTTGAAAAGTCTTTCACAAACCTTCTGTAGTACCTTGCCAATCCCATAAAACTTCTTACTTTGGTCACATTTGTAGGGATAGGCCATTCAGTAATGGCTTTTACTTTATCAGGATCTACTGCTATACCCTCAGCTGAAATGATATGCCCTAAATAGTGAACCCTCCTTTCAAAGAAGGAGCATTTGGATAACTTCCCAAACAACTTATGCTTTTGTAACCTTTGTAAGACTGCCTAGAGATGGGTTAAGTGTTCCTCTTCATCCTTGGAATATATTAAAATGTCATCCAAAAACACAATCACAAACTTATCCAAACAATCGTGGAACACACTATTCATTAGATTCGTAAAGGCAGCTAGAGCATTTGTTAGCCCAAATGGAACTACAGTGAACTCATAGTGTCCATACCTTGTCCTAAATGCTATCTTTGGAATGTCTTCATCTTTTATCCTTAATTGGTGATAGCCCGAGCGAAGATCAATTTTGGAGAACACTGAGGGTCTCCTCATTTAGTCAAATAGATCATCAATACGAGGCAAGGGATATCTGTTCTTCACAGTGGCCTTATTCAACATTCTGTAGTCAATGCACAACCTGAGTGTCCCATCCTTCTTCTTTACAAATATGACTAGTGCTCCCCAAGGTGATACACTAGGCCTTATCAACCCTTTCTCTAGCAATTCTTGCAACTGTATTTTCAACTCTTGGAGTTTTGTGGTGTTCATCCTATATGGGGCTTTGGATATAGGTGCAGTTCCAGGAAGTATATCAATTGAAAAATTGAATTCCCTTTTAGGAGGTAATCTAGGTAGTTCTTCTGGAAATACATCCTTGTAATCCCAAAGGAATGAACTATTTTCAAAGGTAGGGGCTTCTTTCTCTTCTCCCTTCTCATCTAAAGATACTAGGAATATCTGATTTCCTCATTTTCATTTTGCCTTCTTTAGTTGCATAGCAGAAATGGTCCCCACTGATATAGGTTTGTAAATTCCTTGGATCCTAACTCTACACCCCTTATCATCTACACACTCCACCACTTTGGTATACCAATCTATGTTAGCCTTATGACTCGTTAGCCAGCTTATTCCGATTATGACATCATAGGCTCCTAGGGGTGCAACATATAAGTTAGCTTTGGTTTCTGATTCAGGAAACTTGATGAGTGCTCCTCTTATGTACTTGTTCACTTTCTGTATAGCCTTGTCCCCATACTGAACCGTCCATGATGATTCCATATTCTTAGTTTGCAAAGACATTTTTCTTACCAATTCTAGGGAAATAAAATTCTTGGAGGAACCAGTATCTATCAAAATAGTTATAGGTTTACCAAAAAGCATACCTCTTGTCTCCATAGGTACATTTTGATGACAAGTTTGTTGATATCTGACGGCAGCATGTATTTGATGTTGCCGAGGTTGCTGTGGTTGATTGTACCCATTCCTTTTTGAACAATCCCTTGCATAATGATTGCCTCCACACATAAAGCGTCCACCAGGGGGTCCATTAGAAATTTGGGGTGGTGCATTCCCATGATTCCTCCTGACATTACTATTGTAATTGTTCCTATGATCCTGATTACCAGCAAATTATGTTCTACCCCAGTCTCTCCTCTTGTTCTTCTGAGCTCCTCTGTTATCCTTATTGTCTAGTTTTCTTTTGAAGACAAATTGTTTGTCCCGAAAGTTTTGCTTTGCCACCGATAGTGCCTATAATTTCTTTTCCCATTTGAGTGCCTTCTCCAAGACTTGATTCATGTTGTCAGGGGCAAACATATCCACTTCTGCCCCAATATCAATATTCAACCCCAAAAGAAACTTCCTTGCCTGAGACCTTTCATCCCTTTGATAGATAGGAACATATTTCAGTAGTTTTGCAAATCTATCCCAATACTGTTGGACTGTGAGATTTCCTTGTCTAAGATTTAGAAACTCAGTCATCTTCTCATCATAAAATAGTTGTGGAAGCCATCTCTCATGGAAGTGGCTCAAAAACTGCCTCCAAGTTAGATTTTCTTTTGAATAACAATATTGTTCTTTTATGTTTATCCACCAACTAGCAGCTTCTCCTTCCAATTGATAGGCTCCCTAGGTTGCCTTGATGTTCTCTGAGTAGTTTCTTAGTTCAAAATATTTCTCCATTTCGATTAACCATCCTTCTGCAGCATCCCCCACAAGTTTACCGTCAAACTTAGGAGGAGTTATCTTTTTGAGGTCTTGTGAGATATCTAGAGTGGTAGTATTCCGCCGAGCCCTAGGAACCTCTAGCTCATTAGTTGTTTGAGCTATGTGTACTTCTGCACCTTGATGTTCATTTTCTGGTTCCAAAATGTTTTCTATAGTCCCCTGTCTAGTCTTAAGGTCATGTACAGTTGTCTCAAGGTTTTTCAACTTTTCTTTCTGTTCTGTCAACAACTAAATAATTGCTTCAATACCAGCATTTGGGTTCTTAGGTGGTTTTTCAACATGTTCTTGGTTTTCAACTGGTCCTTGTTTTCGGGTTCTCACCATTTAATTCTGAAACAAGGAGAAAGGTGATTTATCACTTGCTACAAATTTTGGTTTACAACATGCAAATTGACTATAATTAAATCTATCTATCACAATTCTTATCTTGAATACTAACTATTATCAATTTTGAGTTTGTAGGCCTCCAGGCCGAGTGTTTGAACCATGCTCTGATACCACATGTAAGAACCCGTTTGATCCAAACTTGAAGTTTCAAAAAAATTTCTCTATTACAAGTCCATTCCAATTTACGCATAAATTCACAGCTTTCAATGTCCTCTATGCACTCTTTATAGATCTCTGGTTGTGTTCTTAGAGTATCAAAGAGGTCTCGGAAGACATCGACATATGGTAGCTCAATTAACTTGAGAGTTTTTTTTTTTTTTAAATGCACAATTGTGTATCAATTTAAGATGATGGTGTGGGAGTCCCTTGGTCTAGTGAAGGAAAATCAGAAGCTTCATAAAGGTATAGTGGAACAGGTCAATGAATTGGCCACTTTAAATAGTCCTTATGATAGATATCAAAACTTCCATTGAGTACTCAGGAAAACTTTCGGCCATAACAGCCATATGTTCACACGGAACATTAATTTCAGCCAGAACGGGCCATATGTTCAAAACTGAACATTCTTAAGGCAACACGGGCTCTTCTATCCTTTGGGCAAATAGGTTCATGCAGAACCAGGTCCAACGGACCTTATCGCTACCTGCTTCGGGTAGAACAAACAATGGCCAAAAGGCCTAGTGATAAAACGAACCAATTCTCTATCCAATACGGGATAAGTAAACACAACAGCCAATCGGGCTAAATACGACAGGAATCATTATACTCTGGCTAGAGACTTCTAACTCCCTCAGAACGAATAGAGATTCAAGAGTCACTTCCTACTAACCACAGTCTGCCCAGACACTGTGCTGAGGACTTCGACCAAGGAACACATAACATCAACTTGTACTCACATCAGTTTACGGCAATGCCGGATACAAGTAATCCACCTCGGGGATTCTTCTAAGTACTAGGAGAGTTCGTAAGTTACCTAGTTAACCTTTTAACTAGAGATAGAGATTATGAAGTTGATTATTAAAGAGTACCCTATATCTAAGGGACCTGAGTACTGGGGGCATCCTTCACCGTCCAGACTGCTTACATACCCTGTATCCACGGGATCAAGACCCTCTTCGGATGCGATCTACACGACGAATGTGAACATGTAGTTATGTCTTGCACTATGTTAATGTAGCTGTGAGTGAATACACAGTTCTTCGCCGATTGCCACCCACTCGAGTGATACAATGGACTGAATTCCTAAGGAACTATTTTGTCCTCCCGGGAGTGTTTGGCATTTAAGTTTTTCAAGTGTGAATAATTTACCTAACACGCATATTTTTTTGATGAGATCTTCCCATTGATCATCCTACAACAATTTTTGATAGTCTCACCTTTTCTTTTAATTAATATTTTTAGTGAGGTATCCGAGGAGATTTTCCCTTCCTACAGATTTAACTTTGACATGTTCCTTATTACTCCCTGACGATTTAGAGGGACAGTGCCCAGACGTTGTTGTTGCAGCTATGTTAGATATGAGGTACTTGGTTCAATGCGAGGGCATTACTTGTAAACGTGACCCAGAGGTACCGTAAATACCGATCACTATGATTTGTTCAAGTTTGGACGTTTCTTTACAAGGTTTACCTATCTAGGAAAGAGAAGAAAAACTTGCATAATCACTAACTAAGAAAATTGATAAAGGAACATAAAGATGCATGATAATTTTGCTTAGAAAATGTTTAATCCATTCTATCAATTCTCATTAGAAAGAGGTTAGATTAAGAAAAATAAGGAATATTGAAAACTTATTAATGGACTTTATTTGACGAGTGGATAATTGAGACATTTTCTTGCATGACCATTATAAGTTCATTTTCAAATTGAAACTAGTAAGAATTAAAAGATGTAACAAGAGATTCAAAATAGATTTCTCAATACTGGAAAACTTCCATTATCAACAAACCTTTGGATATACTTGATCAAGGATAACCATGATTTTTGAATACCTAAGAAAATGGTAAATGTTTTACGACTATTTTAAAGAACTTCCCAATTCCATGCATGACTGAAGCAAGATCATAATTTATAATACGATAACTCATCTATTTCAAAATACCTTTGTCTTCATGTTCAAGGAACCAAGTAATTTACTTACTCCATTCATTGTTTATTTTCCCTAGTAGATTTTTAAGGTTGGTTTCAAATTAACTTAGTGTACATAAATATTAATTTAAAATGACATTTGTGCTTGTATTTCAAATTCCAACCATTTCACATTTTGGTACTTAATCACCTAGATAATTAATCATAAAAGGTAAACATAAGTTAATTTCCACTTCATCAATGGTTGCGTTTATAAAGTTGTCTATAATTTTGTATTATTGTTTGATTAGTGAGTTGTGTATGAAATCAGTGAGTGTCTAGTTAGGTTTGTGTCAACACGTATCAAATGATTCCTTCCATGTCACAATTGTATCAAGAAACTTAACGAAAGTTTTCAAATATAGTTCCATTGTCAAAATATAATAGTTATTACTCAAACAAATGACAATATCTAATTTAATAATTATTTTTGAAATATACATGCTATTATTGATTTTATCAATAATATTAATTAAATATGAGACCATGTCTTACAAGGTAACTAAATGAGATTGATTATTAATTTGAAGGAAGCAATCAAACCTTTCATGAATAATTACATATGAACTTCATATGATTAATAATATATTATTTATATAATTATTAGTAAATGAAAATTTATTGTTTAGTTTATAAACATTAATTCTTATTTTTCATACTTATTTTATATATTATTAATTCTTATTTTTAATCTTGCAAGAGTAAAGTTACATCCCACACTAGGCAAGTGAAAAGCTTTGGCGTAGGGTATGGATTTCTAATAAGGCATAATGCAAATGAATTGTTTTTTTTTTTTTTTTTTTGTCAGATGGTGGAACTGCAACTCTACATCCTAACATTGTAAGCTTTGCTTGTGTTCTAGGTGCCCGCAACCATGCAAATTTAGAGGATGAGAGTTATACATACGTCAATCATATGAGTAACCCTTATTTTATTAGAACTACCATTGATGGCTATGTGTGGCGGTCCTTCTTCACAGTGCTGGCTATCTTGAGGACACCCTAAACTTTATCATTTCAATGCCAATTAATCCTGTGGTAATTATGTGAACATGATTTCTTGGTGCATCATAGTAGAAAGGAAGGTAGACAACTAGATCCGTTGAAAAAGCTTTAAAAACTTTCAAGCAAATGAAATTAGCAGGTAAATTCCACAACTATAACTATTGTCCTTCCCTGTCGGTGCCTGGTCCTAGGGTATTAAAATAGGGTATTGACAGAAGGAAGAGACCAACGAGTTAGGGAAACAAATGCTATTTCCATACATCAAATCTTTCATAAAAAATTTCACATAGATATTAAATTTCAACATATCACTAATATGAATCACAAACTAAAGCTATGAACAAAATTCAAGAACTAGATAGTTAAAAGAAACAAAACAAAATAATGGAGAGAGCTCATACAAATTTCTCCAGCATTCTCTAAACCAGAGATGAGTGTGTCTCCTTCCTCAAAATTCTCGGCATTTATAGAAAATTCCATGCATCCCCACCCTTGTTTTTTTAATGCAAATGCATCCTCCACTCCTTTAATTTATTGATCATGCATCCTCCACTCCTTTAATATATTGATAATGCAGCCTCCACTTCTTTAGTTTAATGCTAATGCATTCTCCACTCCTTTAATTTATGGATAATGCAGCCTCCACTCCTTTAGTTTAATGCTAATGCATTCTCCACACATCTTATCCATTTAAATTGTTTATAATTTATATTTTAAATGAATATACTAATTTCCCTATTTTTTTTTATAATTTCCCAAGTAGGAATAAACAACTCAACCCCCCACTTCCTCCATTAACCTAGTGGTCATAAAACAATGTAATCCCACTCAATAGGTTCCCCATTAAACCCCACTTGAAGAATAAAATACAAATGAGAAAACTTAAAATAACATAGAGTGGGTGACACAACACCCACATAAAATGGAACCCCACCAAAAGGAGGCACATGGAGACAAGCCCACCATAATGAGGGGGATCATGGAGTGCTCCATGACTTGGAAGTGGGCATGAGTGTGGATTCCACTCATCCCATGTCCCCCAAGCTTCCAATTTTCGTCACTTAACCTCACCCCCAAGTTGAGGTGACCCTATGGTAGTTAACCCAAGGTTAACCTATTCAAAAAGGTCCCTAAACCCAAGGGGTACAACCTAGGGTTGTTTTAAACCTAGTTAGGACTCCCAGAGTTAATTAAAACACAAAATAAAGGGTATAAAAGAATTACAATTTAAACAAGATTAAAAACATCATTACTTAAATAAAAGTAAATCAAAATATAATATACTTTTTATGTTAGTTTTGAAAAATTGAGTTGTGACAAAGTGGCCTTCAAATATACAAATTTTGTGGCCTAGCTCTGCTTCATCCTATCCAAAAATGGAGATGTGACCACTCAACAAAAATACATATACTTTTGCCCTTTTTAAATTTGTCAGATCACTGGTCTGGGCATCTGTCAAGGCCTCATGCATTGCCTCTAACTTAGGGATAATTATCCCTCTTATTTCACTCATCCTGTTTATTATATCCTTCTTTTCTTTGTTCAACCTCTTTATTTTATTTATGATGACAATCACTTGGCATTCTTGATTTATTAAAGAGGTAATGAGGGGATTAAAATTCTGAGATAAACTTGATAGTTTACCTTCTTGTTCTTTCACTTTCTTCTCAATGTCCTCTATTACTTTAGGCCAAGATAAACAAAATTTATATATATCCCCACCATCTTTAAGAGCATTTTGAAGGCTCTTTATTCCAATGTCTAGGGTCCTCCTATCATTAGTAATCAATCCTTGCACCTCAGAGAATCTTTTTCCCAAAAATTCCTTCCAGACCTTTGCTTCTACTGATTTCTCTAAAGATTCAAAATGAATGCTAACAGAATTAACCAAAGATTTCAAGTTACCGGATGGAGAGGCCGAAGGATCCTTTTAGAAGGATGGCATGATCTTTCATGTGATATTTCAATAGCTTTTATTTAGCCTTGGCTTGGGCAAAAGATGTTATCTTCATCATCTGTACTGGAGAGAGAGTATCTAGATTTAGGGGCCCTTGAAATAGCTCTAGTTCATCTAATTCCACCACCTCTTTGTCTAAGAAGTTCTTCACTATCTTTGTAGTGTCTCTTGCTAGAGATTGAGTCTTCTTTGAAATACCAGAAGAGTCATCATTTGTCTTATCTTCTTGTTCTTCTTCTTTTCCCTTAACCTCTTCTTCTTGAGTCTTCTTCTCCTCTCTTCTACCTTCTCCTTCAGCTTCAGAGACTGGAATGTCTATCACACCTGCAATGGGATCTAAAGGAGAGATTGCACCTATGTTTACTGCTTCAAGAACTTCCTCTTCTAGAACTGAGGAGTCTAAGTTCTCAGAGATTTCTTCATTTATTTTCTTTAGTCCTTTGACATCCTTGTCAAAAGTTTCTTCATTGATTGCATTTAATCCTTCAACATCCATTATAGAAGATTCTTCATCTATTTCTTCTACAATGGGAAGATTGAATCTCTTCAAGACATTCTGGAGGATATCTTTTGTTTCACTTGCTACTTGGTCTGTTTCTTCAAGCATGAGTTTATTCATTCTTGCCTTACTCCAGAACTCATCCTTACAATCTTTAAAAATCATGTTCATTTGTTTTGGAGTGATGGAAGGATAAAGTTGAATTGCTATCTACTCCCAAATCTCTAAGTCTTCTACCTTTGCCTTATCTTTTCTCAGCTCAAGTACTTTTTCTAGACTCTTAGGAATTAGTGATATTATTTCAATGAAGGATTTATTGTAAATGTTCAAGTACCTGATAGTAGCTTCTTCCAAAATTCTCTTGTCAGCATCACTATATTCATCATAGAATTTAGTCATCGGCTGCAGGTTCCCATCCACAGTGTCTGCCTTGATGATGTCATCAATGGAAAGAGTGGGCTTTTCTACAAATTCCTCTGCCTTCTCTTCCTCCTTTTTTCTAGAAGAGAACTTCTCAGATGTTCTCTTTTTCTTTACTTCCTAGATTTCTTCATCTGATTCTGTTTCCTCATCATCTTTATGGCTTGTATACTTCCTTGAGGCTTTCGTCTTCATCCTCTTTTCTCCTTTTCTAGATGTCTTGACTTCTAGTTTGTTAGACTTTGAGCTCTTGGAAGTGACAATAGAAGAACTCCTAGAGGATCTGCTCCTAGAGGAGGTTTGTGTAGGAGTACTTTCTTCCTTTGCTTCTTATCTTTCTTTTTCTACCTTCTCCAGTTTCTCTCTGTTAGCATTAAGAGCCTCCTTTGATATGCCAAATCTTTTGGCAAATTCCTCTACTTCCCTTCTTACTTTCCACTTTATCTCTGGTTGTCTTAACTCAACATGTATTTTTACACTTAGTTCTTGAAAGGTTCCAAACCTTTCTGCCTCAGGGTCCTTAGGCTGGCTCAACATGTGATGAATATGTAGCTCCAATATTTTCTCATCGACCTCGTATCCCATAGGCATTATCCACACTATTCTAGGCTCTATTGCCTCCATTAGGCATTGATCAGTGTCAACCATGAAGCACACTATATCCTTGTATTTCTCAACTATGGATTGAGGTATTCTCTCTCTGGCTTGCATTATGCTTTGGAAGTTCTTAAAGTAACCCCAGAGAGCTGTGCCTTGAGCTTTAGCATCACCAAGTCCATACATATAATCTCTAATCTGGATTACAATTGGTTTATCATTTTACCAAACCTAACCACTAGATCTGGGTAGCTCATTCATATAGTAGAAGAATAGACATAGTATTAGACAACCATATTTGAAGGAATTCTTCTTATCCTTTTTGATCTTCTATAGATTTTCTAATAATTGATTTAGGAGAAGATCACACAGGTCATAATTTGCATCTTCCCTCAACATCTGATATGCTACATCTATTGTAGTCCTAGACACAGAATTCTCCTTACTAGAATGATAGAACTTGTACCTAATTATCATTGAGGCAAACTTGACATCTGGATCTGTGATGTCATCTATGGTCATTGCTCTTTTGTCAAACTTAGATCTAGTGGCTTCAGTTACTGTCTAGTTCTTGACAGATTTAAGTGCAGGTAACCCATCAAAAGAATGTAGTTTAGTCACTGCCCTGATGGCATCTTTTGTTATCTTGAAGGGCCTCATTAACCACATGAAATTATCATACATCTTGCTTAGGACATACTGGATCCAATCATCTTCTACAAAATAGGGAATGTGTATGCAGTGTCCGAAGTGTTTATCCCGGAGGGCCTTGAATTGAGGTTTGAGTTCAAAACTCTCATCTATTAGCTATTTCTGATAGATGTCCATTAATTTTGAGTCTCCAAATTCTTGAATGTTGTCATGGATATATACCCTAACATCTTTTACGTGCAATACCCCATGCAGAATGCTAGAAAATGTGCCTAAAGGATCAACTTCTAGAGATTTATAGGGGTGTTTCTTGAATTTAGGACATGGCCTATCAGTGATCTTTACAACCATTTGAGTAGCCATCTTGCAAAAGATTTAGAGAGACATTTTTAGAAAGGAAATACCTTTTTATCCTTTTAGGGTTAGAAATAGGACCCAGAACAAGTCACTGGTGGAATGCGATTTTCCAGTTGATCTTGAGTGAATTGTAGAAACTTTGTTGCAGATCTCTTCTTTTATTCTTCTCGAATGCAAATGTGTAAATAATGAGTGAATGACCCCTTTTGTCCTTGCGCAAACCCTAATTTCATTTTGTAATAAATGTACAACATAAGTTATCCGATTGTCTTGTTTTGAGAGAGATCTTCTCGAATCATTGTCAGTGAGGATTGATAATGTATCTTCTTTTCTTCAATCATGCCATGGGTCCATAGATCAAGGTATTTTAATTCTGAATCATACTGGATCTATCTATGAAAATCCTACTTTACTGGATGACTGTCAAACTAGATCAACTTGAGCGGTTAAACTCTTGCAAAACTCCATGCGGATCTTTCATATTTTTCTGAGAACCCTTTAATCTGCAGTATTCCATGTGCAAAATTTAGGCACTAATTGACTGGCTAGGGGAATTTGTTTTTCTCTGTGACTTGTCCTGAGCCAGAGCTCATCTATTTCATTTTCGGAAGGAATATTAGCACCGAATTCTGGTACGAATCCATCCCCAATATTTTATGTACTCTTCTTCACCCAAATCTTGCTCATCTCCTTTGGAACTTCATCCACATTTACTTTACCTTCGCCCTTATCTTGTTTTTGATTATATTGCACTGGACCCTTTTTATCCTAATTTTTACTTATGCAGAATTTGGCAATATGACCAGATCTATTGCAATTGTAGTAGACAACATTTCTTTGCATATTTGATTGATATCCTCTTGATCTGCATTGATTAGCCATATGTCCCATTCTATTGCATGCAAAGCATCTACCATTGAATGAATTGTTTATTTGTGTATTTCTGCAATCATGAGATTTGTGACCATACCTTTTACAATTGAAACATTGTCCAGAGAAGGATGGATTAGTCTGATTCATTCTCCTTCTGCACTGAGTTGCTTTATGACTGAAATTGTTGTAATTGAAGCAATATCCATTGAAGGATGGATATCTTTCAGCATTTGGTTGCCTTACTGGAGGTCTTCTAGGCCTATTTCTTTGATTTTCTAACCCAAAGTTCTTCTGACCAGATTATGAGCTTTCATCTTTCTCATATCCCAAGCCACACTTATCATCTACCCTCTTTTGGCTCTCAAGAAGAACTTCAAGTTGGGCTGAGCTTATCTTGAATTTTTCTTTGTATTTATTTGTTGTTTGAAGATTTTGTTTAAGAGTGTCTATCTAATTCTCACATTGTTCTTCATTATCTATAGCTTCTTCAAGGTCAGATTCAAGATTCCTAATTATTCTATCTATTTGGTGACAGTCCTCTATCTTCTCCTTGCGGGATTATTTTAGATTATCTTCACTTTTATTTTTTTCTTCAATTTCTTGGGTGAATCTCATAACCCCTGATTCCATTTCATGCCTTACCATAATGACCTCTTTTGATAGCTTCTCACATAGCTTATTTTTCTCATTCAGGTCTTCATTAGTATCATTGTCTTCACTTTGATTGGCTAACTTTTGAAGTAGTTCCTTTCTCTTTTTCACAGAGATACTAAGTTTTTCCTTTAGCTCATTTATGAAATCATCAGCTTCTTTAAGTCTTTCTCTCAAATTATTGACTTCAGAATGAGATTGTTCAAGATCATCTAGGGTAGACTAAAGTTGTTCCTTCATACCATATATATCCATTGAGATTCCCAGATCTTCCTCAAGTTGTTAGGCTTTGTTCAGAGGAACTTAGCTCTGATACCAATTGTTGGAAACAAGGTAGATAACTAAGAGGGGGGGTGAATCAGTTATCTCAAAATTTCTTTAACTTTCTTTTCTTTTGTTAACTTAATAATCAGTGTAGCATCAAATTATATAAGCATATGTGATCATAAGAGAAGAAATAAAATCAACACACATAACACAAAGATTTTTAAGTGGAAAACCCTATTAAGGGAAAAACATGGGGTGACTAACCCAAGATCATATTCTCTGTTAAAAGAATAAAGGAGTACAAAACGGCACTACCAATTAGGGCTCACTGCCTACAAGAGACTCACTGTCTATAAAACTTACAGAAGGTAATCTCATGTTTGAACTGATGAGAGGCATCTACAAATGCAAGAGTTTAGTTCCGGTTAGGCTCAATACACTAATCTGATGCACTTCATTCTTCCTCTGTTTTAGTGTTGTTGCTTTGTCACATACCAGACTTGAATTGCTGCTTTCACACTTATTCCTACTTTTCTTCGCACTTTATTTCATCCCTTCTTTGCCACACACACTTACATACTAGAATCCATCTGGTATATATATCTGCATAAAGGATTTCTATCAACTTGCTAGTCGGCATCAAGAACACTGCAAGTAATTACTCTATCAACTAAATCCTTGCTTGATTTGTGATGCGTATCAAAAACATAGATAGAGAAGTCATTAATCATGTCGGCTAACAATGTATGATCCCACAAATTATTTCATCAACATTATTTACTCATTCAAATTGAAGTTTGACACTTTGTCGGTCAGTTCTTCCTCTATCTACTCTGCCTGACTGGAACCCAATACTAAGATGCTCATATCTTTTCCATACTTTACTACCAAAGGCTAAATCTTTGGAATACAGTAGTCATGATACCTTCTTGACTTTCCCAAGTCCACAACTTACTGAGTTACACCATCTAAAAGATCCGTCCCTAATTGCTGGACCTTGTTACATACTCTGTTCTTGTTCACCGAATCAAAACAATATTTAATCTGACTTCTGGTATAGGCATACTATGTACTGCCGATATGTGGGACAAACTTTATTGCCATCAATGACAACACTCATGAAGCCACACAATGTCTCTTACCAATAGGAAGCCCCTTTTTTTTAACAACAAAAAAAATTCTCTCTAATTATTTGTTATGTTTTTATTCAAACTTAGCTTAAACAAATTGGAATAATGAGAGTTAAGGGTATGGGTTTAAGACATTTTCTTTTCTCTTTCATATATATATAAAGAGAGAGAGAGAGAGAGAGAGAGAGAGAGAGAGAGTATTTCTTTCACAATGATAACAAGATATTAAAGCTACAAAGCCATAGAACTTTATTTATAAGATGAAATAAATACATTTACAAGAGAATTTAATATAGCCATATGAAACTTCCAATCGAGAGATTTACTCTCTTATAACCCAAACCATTACAAGGCTCAAAAGAGCCAAGGCATTAAGATTGCCTTCAATTTTATAACACAACTAAAAACACTAACACTTCATGAAACATTCTCCCAAGCTCTTCTCCAAGAGTCAAACTGGAAATACAATGAATATCTTCCCAAAGCTAAGGGAAGCTCACCTCACAACCGTTGGCTTGCATGTAAGCCACCCTCGATCTAGGAGATCCACAATATAATCAGGTTTATACTCACACAAATGTTTTCAAACACACACCCACTCAAATGAATACACAAGAACACCCACCCAAGGAGACTCAACAAACTACATCCATACAAAATGGATTTAAGGGAGAGAGAGAATGGACTCACTCAACTCAAGGGTATAACCAAACCAACCATGTACCCAAAAACTCATAACATCCAAGTATCATAGCCTCTTGCTATCAAACCACTTATAACCCAAAATAAAATCAAGGCACTCTTGCCATACACAAAACTATCAAATCTTCCCATAAACAAGGCCATAGCCATCAAAAATCTTCCACAAGGAGAGGTTTTTCTTGAGGAGGTTCTCTCCTCTCTTACCCAAGACATGGTGAGATCTATCACATGGAGATCTCACTATTATAACCCAAAACCCATTAAAACATCAAGAAAAACACAAGAAATGAAAGCATAACATACTATATAGATAGATACAAAAATGAACAAGAATAAGGACTTGAATCCTTGAGAACCTACCTCTCAAGTCTCAAGTGATGAAGGATGTTTGTTGAAGACATCCAAGAGCCAACTCCAATATCCTTGCACAATTCTTCCTCTCCAAGTCTAAGCTCCTTCCCAAAATCAATAACCAAAACCCTTCTCTCAACAAGAGGGAGATATATAAGGGTTTGAAAACCCTTCGCAATGAATGAGGAGGCAACACTTGTCACTTTCTATTTCATTCTCACAAGTACAACTTCCCACAAGTGCTCCCACACATGTGTGAGACATGGAGGAGTGGGGAGGTGACACTCGTCAACCTCCCATTCCTTCTCCAAGGCACATCTCCCTATATTTCTCGTCACATATGTGAGGCATGGGGAAGAGGTAAGAAGTTGGGGTTCACTTCCCAAGGTTTCTTACATGGTGTGCTCACACATGTGAGACCCTTGGGATTCCCCCAAAACTACTCAAAAACCTTGGGTTGTAGGATTGAATGAGACAAGTCATGCAATCGTTAACCCAAAACCCTAATCTCGCCACCTAACTCCTAGGGTTAAAAAGAGGGATCAAATTATATGAGTTAAAAATCATGATTTGAGGTCTACAAGGTACCTAACCCATAGGTACTTGACCTAGGCCCCTCAAACATATGAAATTAACCTTAAAATGCTCAAAAAACATTATTTAAAAAGCTCATAAAACTTATGAACGAAGATGACACAAGGATGACACTCACTATCCACTCAACCTAAGTCCACCTTAGGAGTCTCAAATTAAAAAATAAAATAAAGAATAAACACATTACATTCATGCTCAAACATAATTAACCTTAGTCCACCTTAGGGACTAGGTTGGTTTTATAGGGATAATTACTTGTGGTTATTTGTATGACCTCCAGTTTCTATTAGCCATGGAAAATACCTACACACTACATAAACACATCAATAGCCCAAGGTATACCATAGCTGAAACAATTAAATTACCCACACACATGATCACACAAGTTCATACATTCTCAAATATATCACATGATAAAATTCACTCGATTCTCAAATCAATTATATTTTCAATAACACAATCAAGATCATGAAATCATAAATCGACATAATATTTCATCAACTCAATTAGCTTAATAATTCATTTCAATTGCATCAAATATAATAACACGTTCAACATCATAGAAGCAAAATATAATCTAGCATGAAAAGATATAGCATAATCATAATATAACTCATCTATCTAGACAAAGCATAAAATAAAGTCATTGAATGCCTAAATATATGGGATCAATAGTCCCCAAAATGTCCACATGCCAAGATATAATCCAAACAACAAGTCTCATAAGAAAAACAAGAGGTGTAATAAGGGTAGGCCTCACATCCTCCCCCTCATGACTAAACTTCCTCTTGGAAGTCAGCAGAGAGGTGAGGGCAGAGTGTCCTCAAACTGTGTAGCATCCTCCCAAGTGGATGAAACTTCATCATAGTGGTCCCATTCTACTCTGACCTTATCTATCTTCCACCCTTGAAGGGCCAATGTCTGATGAGCCAAGATATGAATGGGCTCCAAAGCTAACTACCCATTCAAATCTACCTATAAAGCACCCCAATTGAATACATGAGCCACATCAAATACATAGTGTCTCAACACAGAGATATGAAACACACCGTGGATAGGTGATAGGCTAGGTGGCAAAGCTAGATGATAAGATACAAGTCCTATTTGCTCTAAAATCTCAAAAGGTCCAACAAATCTCTGTGGAAGTTTAGAGTCATTTCCATAATGGATTGGACTCTTATGTGGCCGCACTATCAAGAATACCTTGTTACCAACCAAGAAGTTTCAATCCAGTCTCTTGGATTTGGCATACTTCTTCTGATGATCCTATGCCTCCTTCCATCACTATCTAATCAAAGTGACCTACTGCTCCATGTCTTGTACCAACTCTGGTCCAATCGCAACTCTATCCTTAGTGCAGTCCAAACTCAAGGGAGTCCTACAAGGCCTAACATACAAGACCTAATAAGGAGGCATACCTAAAGATCTGTAATGCCCATTATTGTAGGCACACTAAACTAGATATAGGTAGTCCTCCCATCTCGACTGGTGATCCATAACATACATGCAAAACAAGTCCTCTAGAACCTGATTCACCCTCTCAGTCCGCCCATCTATCTTAGGGTGATATGTTGAACTAAAGTTGATCTAAGTGCCCAACACCTACTCTAGTGCTATCAAAAAAATCTAATGTGAAAATTGAATCTCTATCTGAAATGATGCGACGAGGAACTCCATGAAGTCTCACTATCTCATTCAAGAAAATCCTCACCACTACAAGTGCATTATACTTTTGGCAAGAGACACTTCTAAGGATGATAGGTGTTGTCATTGATGGTAACCAAGATCATCCTAATCATCCACATAACACAATTTGTTCACACCGGAAGTCAGAATTAGAATTTGTCTAAGGAGAGGTAGTCAAGAACAGAATAGGTGACAGGGTCCGGTATCCTAGTCCGGATCTATCCAGTGAAAAGGCATGGTTTGTTACAGATCTGAGGTAGTTGTAAGCATTTTCAAGACACTCTAAATCCATAGTTTAATCCTCCAGAGATGAAGGACTCAAAAGATATTATCTTCTGAGTATCGAGTTTCAGTTTGACAGAACAAACAAAAGAACAGGCTGACCTTACAAATGATCTTATTTCCAGATGTATAAAAGTTGTGAATTGGGCAATTGGAGATGACAAGTAGTGATATCTAACATGATTGATGATTTACAAGTGCAAGGTTTGATCCACATCTCATATTATGTATGGATCTAGCCGACAGAGCAGAGTACACTACAAAGTTCTAAATGTTCTTGAAGCCGACTAGTAAAATGATTGTAGATCATCTTGCAGATATATATATCCAATGGAATTGGCTGATTTTGGTGTATGTGTTGCGACTATGAAGTAATTGCGTAAAGAAGCAGAGATAAAAGTTCAGATGCTAGTAGAGCAGTAAGAGGAAGAGAATAAAGATGAAGTGTATCAAGTCAATTTTCTATGCTTAACTGGAACTAAACTCTAGCATTGGTAGATACCAAATATCAGTTCAAATTTATTGTAACTTTTCTTTCTTGTAGGTAGTGAGCTCGAGCAGTGAGCCTGAAGGCATGTGCATTCCCCATTGTAATACTTCTAACAGAGTATAATCTTTGTGGGTTAACCCCTACCATGGTTTTTCCCTTAACTAGGTTTTTCCGTGAAAAATCTTGGTGTCAAGTGTATTATTTATGTTTTTGCTCATGTGTTATTGATTAAAGCTGAAATGTTTACATCATTGATTTGATTATAACTTGTAAAGGAAGATTAAGAGAAAGAAACTGTTAAATTGTGTGACAAATGATTCAACCCCCCTCTCAATTGTCCAGACCTAATTCAACAATTAGTATCAGAGCGAGGTTCCTTAAAAAAGAATATTAACAGCTTGAGGAAAGATCTTGGAAGGAGTTTTCAATGGGTTCACTCAAAGATCAACTTCAGCTGGCTCTAAAAGATCTTGATTAGTCCAAAGTGGAAATATCTAATCTAAAAGATGAAATCAAGGATGTTGATGATACCATTTAAATGTTAAAAGATAAATTAAAGAAGTCTATGGGAAGGAATAAGGAGCTACTTCTACAATTATCCAGTTTAACTGAAGAAAATGACATGAATGAAGCCTTGGAAGAAAAGACAAAGGAGTGTGAGAAGCTTTCAAAAGAAGTTGTTGTTCTAAAAGTTGAGATAGAATCTGGGGCAATGACGTTTATGAAAGAAATTGAGCAAAAGAAGAAGACTAAAGAAGATTTGAATCAAACTCTAAAAGAAAGAACTGATGAATGCTACAGATTGGACAGTATAGCTGGTCATCTAAAGTCTGATGTACTAGAAATAAAAGATCACGAAAGAGATCTTGAAAGACAAATTGTCATTCTCAGACATGATCTAGAAGTTGCAAATGAATACAAGGAGAAGTTCAAGATAAGTTCAGCTAAACTTGAAGCAATACTTGAGGCTCAGAAAAAGGCTGATGACAAGCATGGTCTTGGATATGAGAAAGGTGAAATCTTTGGATCTAGACAAAGAAACTTTCAACCAAGGAATGGGAGAAACAGACCTAGAAGACCTCTGATAAGACAGCCTAATGCTCAAAGGTATCCATCTTTCAATAGAAATTGTTTCAAGTGCAATAAATTTGGTCATAAAGCCACTCAATGTAGAAGTAGAGTAAATCAAAATAATCCAACCTTCTCTGGATAATGCTTCAATTGTAAGAGGTATGGTCATAAATCCAATGAATGTAGAAGTATGATAATGAATAACTCATCAAATAGAGGAAATAGGAATTCCTTCAATGGCAAATGCTTTGCATGCAATAGATTTGGACATATGGCCAATCAGTGCAGATCAAGGGGAAATCAATCAAATGGGTAAAGAAATGTTGTGTTCTTCCATTGTAACTGATCTAGTCATTTTGGAAGATTCTACAAAAGTAGGACTAATGGAAGAAGAGGTCTGGTAAATAGAAAACTGGATGATCAGAGACAAGACAAAGGCAAAAGAAAAATTGAAGAGAATGAGATCCAGAATGAAACAGGTGAGACATTGGTCAAGAAAGCAATTGTGAACCATAGTAATGGGTCTGCACTAGAATCTGGTTTAGATAATTCCCCAAGGAATTAAATTAGGAACTCTGGCTAAGGGGGAGCTGCAATATAAATCAAAATCTCCTAGCCAATAAGTAAGTGCCTGAATCTGGCATAGTGAGAAAAGAGATCTTGGATTGTTTCAGATCATTTGGAAGGATTTATTGAAGAAAAAAGGTGGATATGGCAAATTGTGGAATAATTCATGAGAAACTGTTCAACAAACATAGTAACTAGATGTACTAGGGTAGAGCATTTATTACAAAGACAAATTAAGCACTACAGAGTATAAAAGGTTCATTCATTCCCCAGATAGATCACTTTGCATCAGAAGAAAGCAAGAAGTGAAGGAGTGAACAAGCTCTAAGTTGAGAATTCTCAAGAACTAAAGTGCAAAGAGGATCCTCAAGCAAAACCCTAACCTACAAAACAAGGTATTTCTATTTTCTATGAAACCTCTTGAATTCTCAATATCTGCAAATGGCTACACATTTAGTTGTTGATGTCACTGAAAGGCCCCATCCTAAATTTAAGAAGCATCCTTACAATTTGTTGAAGTCAAACCGCTAGGTGCTTTTTTGGGTGTTCTATATGGGGTTTTACATGTTGAAGATATTAGGGCATACATCCACTATAACATGGATGAATTTGGAAACTTGAAACTCTTGGATTTTCTCAAAAACTACTTAACTGATGATAGCCATAATTTGAAACTAGAATACAAAGCCCTAGAAAGAAAACACTTTCTACAAGTTATTAGGTTTCTAATATTTGATGAAAATGATTGGATTCGATATGTCTTGAGCTGAATACATAATGAGTTCATGTGGCTATTGAAACCATTTAAGATTAGAAAGGATGTTATCAAGACTATAACTCGGTTAGATTCCTTTGGTGGATTACCCATGCTGAAAGCTGTGAAAAACTAGACAGTGACTAAGGCTACCGATGCCAAGTTTGACAAAAGGGCAATGACCATTGATGATATCATAGAACCTGGTGTTAAATTTGCCTCCATGGTGATTGGGTACAAGATTTACCATTCTAGCAGGGAAAATTTTGTTAGTTACTGTTGCACCAAAAGATCAACCTGTTAATGCCTGATACAGCCACTTGACTTAACAAGCACGGGAGGCAGTTAAGCCCTTGTCACAAACCACCGCAGCACAGTGCTGAACAAGAAGACCAAGGGTCACACCTTGCAACAATCCCCCCTAGTGCAAGCACGGGGTTTGAACCCGTGACTTCAGCTCTGATACCAACTGTTAGTTTTCGTTGCACCAAAAGATCGACTTGTTAATGCCCGATACAACCACTTGACTTAACAAGCACGGGAGGCAGTTAAGCCCTTGTCACAAACCACCGCAGCACAACACTAAACAAGAAGACCAAGGGTCACACCTTGCAACAAATTTCATCTCCAGAACTATAATATATGCAGCCTATCAAATAGTAAAGGAGAATGTTGATTATGATATTTGCGAACTACTACAGTATCAGTTGATTAAGAATCTAAGCAAAATAAAGAAAGATAGGAAAAATACCTTCAAATATGGTTCCTTGATTATATGTTTGTTCTTCTAATTTATGAATGAAGTACCTGGAATTCAAGGTGTGGATTGGATAACTGATAGGCCGGTAGCATGGCAAATAAGAGATCAATTTCTGAGTCTTGGTGACTCCCAAGCCCAAAAGACTGCCATTTGGGGCTACTTCAAAAACTTCCAAAGTTTAATGCAAGCAAGGGAGAGAATCCCTAAAACAATTGTGGAGAAGTATGAAAATGACATATGTTTCATGGTTGACATAGATCAGTGCTTGATGGAAGTTGTAGAACCAAGGACAATTTGGATAATGCCTATGGGTTATGAGGTTGATGAAAGAGTTTTGGATATGTATGCTCAACATCTTCTGAGCACACCTAAAGATACGTCTATGGAAAGATTTGGAACCTACAAGGAACTGAGTCTAAAATTGCATGTGGAACATAGACAGTTGGAGACCAAGAGGAAAGTATAGAGGCAAGTTGAAAATTATGTTGAGAGCATTGGCCTAACCAAGGAAGTAGTGAAACAGAACAAAGAAAGAATTGAGAAGGCTGAAAAAGAAAAACAAGACAACAAACAAGAAGATGCTCCAGTGGAACCATCCTTCACTTCAAGGACTACTAGAAGCTCTACTGTTGCTTTTATTCCTCCTAAAACTACAAAACTAGAAGTTAGACCATCCGGTGAAGAAAGTAAGAGAAAGAAAACAAAAGCCATTATAACGAGTGTGGGCACAAAAAATGATGAGGAGATAGAGACAAATGAAGAAGTCAAAGAAATAAAATCCAAGAAAGCTAGAACTTCGAAGACTTCTGAAGACCAGCCTTCCGGAAGCATTAAGACTGACAAAAACCAAGTAACTGGTAAGGTCTCTATGACTATTGATGAAATTGTAAAAACAATCACTATTCATGGAAACTTAAATCCTATCATTGTTTACTATGATAATTTTGATCGCGTAAATAAGAAAATTTTAGAAGATGCCATTATCTTATATTTGAACAAATTCAATAGAGCCCTATTGGAGCTTTTACAAGAACTTCATAAGGGTTTAAGGAAAGTACTAGAAATGAGGAAAGAAATAACCAAGGCTAAAGATCTAGAACTCAGAGATTATGACCTTTGTACTTTTGTCCTATAATGACTAGAAGAGAAGAAGATAAAATCCTCAGAGAAGTTAAAGAAAAATTTAGAAGCAAGGTTCAAATGAACACGCTGAAGCTTGGTAATACTGAGGAAATTGTAAAACAAACAGAGGAAATTTGGAGAAAGGCCCTAGACAAGGATAAATATTATATTATTTCAGAGAAACAAGTCGAAGAAGACAATTCTCTAGTTCCAGAACTATAAGCTCCAGAAGAAGAGATTAACAAGGCAATTGATGACCAAGGTGTTAATTTAGATCCTCCAAAGTTAAACTCTGACAAGTCTAATGTTTGATTCAATTCATCAAATCTCACTGTTGGAGAAGTTCAGGAAAAGAACATCATTAAGCAGCAATCTGAGTTTGGTGAAGCCTTTGTTCTGGAAGAGGAACAAGTTAGTTAGGAGGACATAGAAATGACAGACAAAATAATTGATGCAGAAGAAACTCTTCCACCTAATCTTTCCAAAAAAAGAATAGGATATTGCTGTTATACAAACCCCTCCAGGTCAAATAGTGAGTGGTGAAGATAGAGAAAAGATTTCACCTACAAGTAACACAAGAAATGATAAAGAAGAGGAAGAAAAGGAAGAACACCAAGAAGACAAAGTAAAACAAGATGGTGCAAATGTTGAAGCACCTAAAATAGATGCTAAAAATTTTGATGAACAAATGAATGATTCAGAAAATGTTGCAAGAGACACTATAGATGCAGTGAAACATCTTCTTGAAAAAGAGATGATTGAGCTTGATGAGCCTAAACTAATCCAATGTCTAACCAATTCAAATGCTCTCTCTCCCATTCAATTGATGAAAATAGAATCATTCACCCAAGTAAAGGCTAGAGAAAAGTTGTTAAAGTCCCACATGGAAGATAATGAGCTACTGGGGCTTGCAACCAGGATTTTGGAGAAGTTAATGCCTTCCTACCAGAAGAGTCCATATGATGCCCCCCTCCGAACATTTGAAAAATCTTGTAAGTTCTGTAAATTTACTCATTTTGAATCCTTTGAAAAATCTGTAGAGGCAAAGGTTGGGAAAGAGGTTCTGGATAAGAAATTTAGTGAACTACAAAATCTAATAGGAAATGATAGGATGATCTACTTGGAATTAGCATAAGGAGTATTCAAAATTCTTTAAATGATGGAAGAGATATGTAAAAATCAAAATTAGTGAGGATATTGAGAAGAAGATAAAGGAGCAAGAACAAAAATTGTCAAATCTTTCTCAAATTTTTGATCCTCTAATAGTTTCACCTATAAGTTAGGAATGTCAAATAATTAGCTTGACAGATGAGACAAAGAGGCTTGGTAAAGAAAAAAGTAGCATTATGAAGAGAATGTGTGAGCTCCGGGAATTGATTTCCCCCAAGTTAAAAACCACGTTTAACGCCTTATCAGAAGTTTAGACTGCACTTCAGACAAGTAATCCTTTGGATCTGACAAAGGCAAAAGCATATGCATTTTTGCTGAGTGGGCACATCTCAATTTTGGATGGAATAAAGGTAACTTGGGCCTCTGAACTTGTGCAATTGAAAAATAGTTTTACAGATATTCTCAAGTTCATGTGAATAGAACTTAATGAATAGTTGTACATATGCAGTCCTATATACAAATTTTTAGAAGAATTTTGGCTTACGGACCCCACCCTTTGCCATTGATGTCAAAGGGGGAGTGAAGATTAGTGAAAAATGAGGAATCTAGCTAAGGGGGAGCACTAGAAAGTAGTGTGAACAGCAGTATGAAGCACAAGAAAAGGGGGAGCTACTTTTGACACTTAGTTAGTTTTCACTAAGTGTTGCCATAAATGCCAAAGGGGGAGATTGTTGGTAAGAGACACTGCTAATCATGATAGGTGTTGTCATTGATGGAAACTAAGATCATCCCAATCATTTGCATAACACAATTTGTTCACACTCGAAGTCAGAATCAAAGTTTGTCTAAGTCCGAGCAGTCAAGAACAGAATAGGTGATAGGGTCTAGTATCTTGGTCTGGATCTATCCCTTGGAAAGGCATGGTTTGCTACAGATCTGAGGTAGTTGTAATAATTGTCAAGATACTCTAAATCTAGAGTTTCTTCTTCTAGAGATGAAGTACTCAAAGGATATTAGCTTTTGAGTATCGGGTTTCATTTTGATAGAACAAACAGAAGAAGAACAGGCCAACCTTGCGAATGATCTTATTTTTGGATTTATAAAAGTTGTTTGTTGGGAAATTAGAGATGATAAGTAGTGATAGCCAACATGATTGATGATTTACAAGTGCATGTTTTGATCCACATCTCATATTATGTATGGATCTAGCCGATAGAATAGAGTACACTACAAAGTTCTAAATGTTCTTGAAGTCGACTGGTAAAATGATTGTAGATCATGTTGCGGATATATATATATCCCATGGAATTGGATGATTTTGGTATGTGTGTTGTAACTATGGAGTAATTGAGAAAAGAAGCAAAGATCAAAGTCTAGATGATAGCAGAGAAGTAAGAGGAGAATAACGATGAAGTGTATCAAGTCAGTTTTTTATGCTTAACTGGAACTGAACTCCAGCATTGATAGATGCTAAATATTAGGACAAATTTATTGTAACTTTTCTTTCTTGTATGCAGTTAGCCTTCTTTTGAGTAGTGAGCTCTAGGTAGTGAGCCTTAATGCATGTGCATTCCCCATTGTAATACTTCTAACATAGTATAATCTTTGTGGGTTAACGCCCACCATGGTTTTTCCCTTAACTTATGTGTATTTGATTAATACTGAAATGTTTTCCCTTAACCCCCATCATGGTTTTTCCTTTAATACTTCTAACATAGTATTTATGTTTCTGCGCATGTGTTATTGATTAATGCTGAAATGTTTACATCATTGATTTGATTATAAGTTGTAAAGGAGGATTAAGAGAAATAAATTGTTAAATTGTGTGACAATTGATTCACCCCCCTCTCAGTTGTTTAGACCTAATTCAACATATACATCATATGTACTGGTGAGAAATGTGCCACCTTAGTCAACTTGTCAATTGTCACCATGATGGCATCATGGTGGTGAGATGACAAAGGTAGACCAACAATGAAGTCCATGGAAATGGTGTGTCATTTCTGCTCAGGTATCTCATGGGGATATAGAAGTTTTGCTGGATGCTAATGCTTGGCCTTAACCCTATGGCACTAAAGGCAATGAGCTACAAACTCTTCTATGTCTCATCTCATCCCTACCCAATGATAAAACTATCTAAGGTTTGCACGCATCTTCTTCATCCCAATATGTGCTACATAAGGTGCTCCATGAACCTCTATCAAAACCACTATGTGAAGATCTCCTGCAAGGGGTACATAGATGCAGTGTCAATGTCATAAAATCCCATCTACCTCAATGGAATATCCTACAAACTTTCCATTAAGGGCCCTCTGTGACTAGATCTCCCACTGAACCTCAAGGAACAACTCATCCTCTAGTAGATGCTGCAAGATGCACCCTCTCAAGTCTACACACAAGGTCAAGGTCAAGATCTCGTGTCACCTCTGACTCAAGGCATCAACAACCATGTTCTCCTTACCCTTGATGTAATGAACATCAAAGTCATACTCACACAAGAACTCCATCCAATGCCATTGACAAGCATTTATATTGGGCTACATGAAGATATACTAAAGACTGTGATGGTCTAAGTGCAACTAAAAATGATGTCCCAAAAGAAAATTTCTCCATCTAACTAAAGCGTGAACTACTACTGCAAGCTCTAAATCATGAGTGGGGTAGTTTATCTCATGGGTCTTAAGCTTTCATGACTCATACATGATTGCTCAACCATCCTACATAAGGACTATGCCTAGTCCCTCTAATGATGCATCTATGCATACCATAAAATCTATTGTGGGGTCAGGTACTGCTATAATAGAAGCATTAGTGAGACACTCCTTGAGGACCCTAGAGGCCCTCTCACACTACTCAATCAACAAAAAGTTCTTCCCTTTCCACTGAAGAGAAGTGAGCTATCATAGAGAACCCCTCAACAAATCGATGATAATATCTCACTAATCCCATGAAGCTCCTAACCTCTTTCATGCTAGTAGGTGCTGGAAAATACTTAATTGCTCTAAACTTTGATAGATCTACTAAGATATCAAATTCCCAGATAGAATGTGTCCCAAATACTAAACCTTTGAATGGAAGAAGGCACACTTCACCAAGATACCATATAGCTATTGATCTCGCAAACACTGTAATACTTGATGCAAGTGCTCCTCATGCTCCTCCTTAGTCCATGAATATATCAAGATATCATCCAGGAATACCAACATGAATTGATCTAGGTAAGGGAAAAACACCCCATTCATGAGACTCATGAAAATTATAGTGGTGTTCGTCAAACCGAAGGGTACCATTGTGAATTCATAGTGACCATAACGAGTCCTAGATGATGTCTTATGAATATCTACCTCTATAATATGTACCTAATGGTAACCAAACTTCAGGTCTATCTTAGAGAACACTCTAGCTCCCTACATCTAATCAAACAAGTCTCTAATCCTAGGCAAAGGATAATAGTTCTTCACTATCACCTTATTCAACTACCTATAATCCATGCATAAACAAAGAGACCCATCCTTCTTCTTAACGAAGATGACCGACATGCCCCATGGTGAGACACTAGGTCAAATGTGATCCTTCACTAGTAACTCTTGTAGATGAAGTTTGATCTTCGTAAGCTCATGAGTAGTTATCTTATATGGTGCATGAGACATTGGCTTGGCACCTGGTACAAGGTCAATATGAAAATCCACCTCTCGATGAGGTGGCATCCCTGGTAGCTCATGTGGAAACACATCTGTGAGCTTGCTAAGGATAGGATGGTCATCAAGTGAAATCTTTGACTCATCCTCTGATCTGTTGCTAACCGTGATCGCAAACATCTGACATCCCTTCTTCATACAATGCTTAAGTTGTTTAGTTGAAATCATACACAAGGCTATGAGCCTCTAAATGCCCACAATCTCTATTGTTGTGCCATGGTCATTGAGGCAACCTATAACCTTTTAGTGACAATTAAGATTGGTCCTATGAGATGCAAGTCAATCCTTGATTTTGAACTTCATGGGGAAACTCAAATTTTCTTAGGAACCTGGGTTGTTCATGTTGAGTTTCTGATAGTTGCAGTGAATTGAAAAAAAATTCCTAACTTATTGGAGTGCTTGGGTTTGGTTAGCAGTGATTTTGGTTCTTGAAAATGAGCTCAATAATCATCATGGATTACTTTGACACTTTCAGATAATTCTGACTTTGGGTGGCTTCTCCAAACTTCTTGGAGAGCATGTCTATTTATAGTATGTCACCCATATGACATCGTTCTTCATCGCAAACATCATGCAAGGCAATGGTATGATTTAATTTGTAGACCCCTTGAGTTTGGGATTTCTTGCAAAGTTGGGTCGATTAATGAGTTACACCTAAGCCTCCTAAGGGTGAAAATAATTTAAAAGTACCCAAGTGTTATAGCTCATTTGAAAGGTAATTAAGTGTTTTAAAAGATACACTTATAAAAAGGGTTCTCACACATAAAATATTAATATTATTTCAAAAAAGGTCTTTTTGAGAGAAGAAATATGAAGAGGTAAAAATAAAATAATATTATATTCCTCTCAAATTGTTATAAAAAGGTGGTGAGAGCTCATTTAGAGAGGCTTTTGGATTTGTATTGTTACTCTGTAGGATTGAACCTATGATTTCTTCCATTTTTTTCTTCCTGAGATGAAAACCCTGTTGGAGATGACTAGTTTCAGTGGTGAGAGATCCACACTAGCTGGTAATGGTGGTTTCACATAGAAATCACATTGGGCTTTCATGGATTTTGTGGTATTTTGATTAGATGATTTACCTATTGAGATTGTGACTTTATTTTGGCTTGTTTATGAAGTTACTGATGAATCTTTGTGAAGTTTGTGAAGAATGGTGAAATTCCTATGTTGGTCATACTTCCCTAGGTCGTACAACACATAGGGTCAAGTTATCATATCGAGTGGAAAACTATGCTATGATTGCTAATATTGTATTGATAATTCATGTCATGCTTAGGCAACCTTTTCTCAGCATTATTGGAGGTTAAATGCTACAGTTTCTAAGTGTTTTTCCTGGTCATACCATTCTATTGGGGGATCGTACCCTATCTATTTGATGTGGGTCCTTTCTTGTTGGTTGCTAGACCTTAGGGTTTAAAAAAATGTGCATTGTGACATCTTGAGGGTATGTTTCATTGTTGATAACATTTGAATGACTTTAGTGTCTACTCATGCCTTTTCAAGGATGATAGTTTGTTGTTGCAAACCATACAAAATCCTTTTTTAGGCCTGTTGGACCTCAACCTTCATACTGGGGCTCTTTCATTACATTTGACCAGCTATTTGGTGTTTTGTTTGAGTAGTGATGATGTTAATTGAACATATGTAGGTTGATTTTGAAAGATACATACCATTCTATGAGTGTGGGGGTTTTGAGGGGCGTTTCAAGGTGGTGTAGATATGAGTTTTGAATGAGGTCTATGTATAGGATGGGGTGTTGAGAGAATGTTCCAAAGCTGCCATAGAAGTTATCAGAACTGTACCAGTAGAAAAAGAGCTATAGACCAATCAACAATCTTTATTCTCATGCTTCCTACATGTGAGATATATATAGATACTTTATGATGCTTGCAACTCTTCATTTATGAAGTATTTCCATGCTATATTTGTTTCAACTAAGGCATGATTAAGTTTGAATTAGTGTTCTAACATTACAATTGTTCATTCACTGTAATCATTCATTATGTTGCAAACACTTGTAACACCTAGATGGTTTACTACCAGTGTGGAGAAATATAGTGTTTATCTTTCTTTATCACCCACTGAATAAGTGGAGTATCCCCACTGAATAAGTGGATGCTTATTGAAATGCAGATGCCTACTATATAGAAGAATATTGTATTTAGTTTCATATACAAAGTATTTGATTGTAATCCAAAGCACGGTATGCTCTTACTTCACCCATCCTGGGAACTTGGTGATCATAAGTGTGGATGTTCTATTTAGTTGCATTATTGTGCTCACCCTACTATGATCATTTGTATAAATTTGAAAAATTTGGCAAAGTTGTGTGGGCAACTGCTTGTCTTTAGTTAGAGGAAAAGCACTCATGTGATGCTCTCCTTCCCAAGTAGATGACCAGCCAATACTTATGAAGAGAGATATCAAAACTCTAGATGCAGTATATTATATTTATATGACTTGATAATCAAATTTTATGTAACTTTATCATTATTACCATGAGAAAAACATTATGATTGTAAAGTCAAGGAATTCACTAGCATGCTATCTTTGAATATGTTATAAATTTTTAGTTTGAAAATATTGAGAAAATATATTCTTTTTATGAAATGATTATTATTTATTATTAAAACAATTTTTTATGATGATCATGATAATTTACTTGATAGTAAATTGGGAATGTTTACTTGATTAACATTCCATGAAGATTAACTTTCTAACTTTCCTTCTTCATTCTTGGGAACACTCATTCCTTAGCTAATTTTCCACTTTCTAAGTTGGTCAGAGTTCTGACTTGAAATAAGAACTCCATTGGTGATTTCTAGTGTTCCTAGAACACCCCAAATCTCCAACAAGCCCCTAGCTTTCTTCTTCATGAGCTATATGAAATGGAATAGGAATAGTTCCTTTTGTTCAGTCAATTTTCCCTGACCAGGAACTACCTGATAGCCTCTTTCTTCAACCTCTTTCCAAGCCTTAGAAAAATTTCACCCTACCAATTAGACTTTTGGCATGAACATGGAACAAATCAAACATTTACAGAGGAATTGGAATAGTTCCACCTGGTCAGACATTTACACCTAACTAGGAGTTGTCTGATCACTTTCTTTCTTTTTCACTAAGTCCTTAGTCAGTGAATTTAATTGGAATACAAACCTATCAATTATTTCTAGTTTACCAAGAACAAGTCAATTTTGTTCCTAGGAGGTCCAACATCTCTGGTCCGAGGTCTAACTTGGGGGCAATTTTTGACCTTTTTTCAAAATTTCAAAGGCAAACTGTCACTATAAAATATAAGGAACAATTTAGGAACATCATTTATGGATTTTAATATGATTTTGTGGGGTTCTAGATTTTAATGGATTGGGAATCAACATTGGCTCTAGTTGGTGACATGTGCCTCTAATAGTGGGTTACACATTCTAGGACATCCTGATTTTTACTGAAATCACATATTTCTACAAATATAATTATTTAAACATTTAAAGGTTCCATTTAAAGCATTTAAATTCAAGAGTGTTTGATCAAACCCCCTTGGATAGAACCTCGCTAGTTTTAAACCATATCCATAATGGAGTCTCCTCTACACCTACCTGATGAGTGCCAAGTTGCACCCATGAAATACATCTTTTTGCCTCTCTTTTTCTCCTTCCCAATTCCATCTTTCCTAATGTCTGCACCCAAATAAGATAGCAAGATCATTCTAGATAATGATTAATTGAAATAGATTACTTAAGATCATAATTCCTGGTTGAGGGACTAATGTGCATCGACTTGATGGAAAAATGTAGAAACTTCTCTCTTTTTGAATCAACAGGTGTAGATGCCAAGAACAAAAATTTTGTGCATCTATGGAGATAGTCTTCAATGACCTCTGGAGACAATACCAGAATACCATGACACCAGAAGTTTTGAAGGAAAGAGAAAGCCTCTCTAGAGCTACAGACATCTCCGAAGCTGCAGACAGGGACAAATATCTCTGGGACCTCCTGAGAGTAGGGCATATTTCTAGCATAAGCTATTGATCATGCACTCTCAACAGTGATCATAATACCCCTCATTTCACTCAAATCATCACCTAAGTGGTGAAGGGACATCTTTAGTTAAACTGATGGAGTTTTTCATCTTTTTAAAGCTTTTGCATGAGTTACGAATAGAACTGATTCAATATCTATATTTTCAGGGCCTCACTGCCCAAATGTATTAAGACTCAAACTTAAAATTCTGAGTGGACTTCTGTTCCACTCAGTCTACTTTTATTGCATGATTATTTTCCATAGTTAGATAACTAGTGTAATAAAGAGATGGATGTCATCTCATAGAAGAAATGGTAGATAAGAGAAGTGATATGTCATCACTCATTTTCATATATACTCATAGAAATAGCAGAAGAAAAGGATGATGATTGAATTATTCTAATTCTCGGTAATCTTAGTTCTATGATATCAATTTTTTTCATGAATGCAAAGTGAATGGAATTGGACCAGATTTAGTTGTGATCTTCTTCTTTTGTGCTAATTTTCTACTATAGCCTTTAGCCCCAAGGGTGTGGAGCAAGGGCCCACTCTCACCGCCAAGGTAGAAGTCTAGTACCACTATTTTGTTACTTCAGATTTTGTTGTGAAAAGTATTTACTGATTTTGATAGATAGATGCATGTTACTGTTTTAAGATTGCTTTAAGTAACTTCCTGTTTAATTTTGTTTTCAACATTCCTTAAATTCATTCAGTAAGTAGACAGATTAATTTCTTCAAATTGGTAGAAGTTATTAAGATTAGCTAGGAAAACTAGTAACTCTAGAATCCCTAATTGCAGATAGTCGAGGACACAACCCCTGGATTATGACATCTGAAAATAGATTAAATGATGAGGTACAATGACACCTTGTCATTTTTGGTGCCGTTGCCAGGGAAAGTGGATTCTCGAATCACTTAGCACAATGATTGCAGGTCACATACCAATGGAGTAGTGGGCGTCATCTCAAGACACCAAAAGCAACTCATGTGCTGCGATGCATGTAGTCTAATAAAATGATGCAACATCTTTGTTGTGTACATCGCTTATCATTAAAAATGATCCAGGTAATTCTATCTTTAATTAAGCAATAATAGCAACTGTCTTGTCTTTCTATTTTTGAGTGCCATCATGATGACACGTCCTCCAGCCATCATTTCCTTTTCCAAATTCGTGCATGCCGCCATCTATGCTGTACTACCACCTTGCCTCTAGAGTGTCCTATCACTTTGTTGCATTTATGACTACATAGGTACTCTAACTAATCTATAAATCTTCCATAAGCCTAAGCTGAGAGATATCCTAATCCTCATTCAAACCTCTAAAATACCCTGAAGAATAGAGCAAATTGAATAGTCCTCTAGAGCCTATGATGTTAAGAGCAAGGGACAAACTGTAGAGAGGAGAGTGAGGAATTAAGCACAGAAGGTGGAACCAATTTAGAAATGGGGTAAAGAAGAAGTCTGAACTAGAGAGTGTTGCAGGTCTTCTTCAAAATGAAGCTGCAACAAACATTCTAAGAACTGCAGGATGGCTAGACTTTGTAGAAAAAATTGAAGGGTTTCAGGAAGATGTCGTGGATGAATTGCTCAGAAATCTAAGGGACAACTAGACATCTATCAGAGGAGTCTAAATCAATCTCTCCTCAGCCACTATCAGTCACATTTTTGGATTACCTGAACAAGGTGAGAGGTTTTATCACCTGAAAACCTTATACACTGATTTAATTAAGAATTTCTATATTCAAGGTGAACCTGCAATACAACAGCATTCAAATAAAAATGAAGTAAAAGGAATTCTTAGGTCCACACTTCCCAAACCCTAGCAATCTGTAGCCACCTAGCTAATGAAATATTTTACTTGTGATGATCAATTCTCTGTAGTTTTAGGGTCATCATGAAAATGTTGATTTTTCTAAGGCATGGGAATGGACACCCTGAGTTTATCATAAACATCCCCAATTTCCTGTATTCTACCATCAGGGCAACTGTAGAAAAATATCAGCAAAATAAGGGTCCCATGAAACATCGTGGTCTCATTTTTCTAGTAGTCAAACACCACTTCCTATCTCAGGCCAATGGGGAGGAATTATGGAAAAACTTTCTTGAACAGAATTCCCAAGACAGAGGACTAGAGATGACACATCTAGGAGGTGAGAGCTCTCCTACTCGCCAAGAAGAAGAAACTGAACCTTTAGCCTCCTCCGTAGCTGTTCAAAGAGGAAACAAGTCCTCACAGGAGGCAACATCATTTGTAGCCCCTGCTCCTAATAAAAAGAAGAAAGGCAAAGAATTTACAGAATCTGCTCCTAAACAAACACTATATATGATTCGATCAATTAGGAGAAAGATGACTCTAACTGAGGAATATTTCCCTAAGGAATTAATAGGGTAGAGGTCAGGACAGAGAGCAGAGACAACCTGGGCTGAGGAACCATCTCATGATTCAGATGAGATCCCTCTAGTCAGGAAAAGTAAACAAAGAGAAGTTTCCCCAGCACCATCTATTCATCTCGGGTCAAGTCTAATTTCAAAACCATCATGTGCTCCAAAAATAGAACACAGACAAACTCTTACTATTTCCTCATATTCTGAGGATGAGAGACCTGCTCCGGAGGCACCTACCTCACCTCTACTATGGAGAAGCAAAAGGAAAAGACAGCTCTCACAGGCTGAGGAAGATACTGCTCTCCTAGTTGAGGTACTCCTAGGTTTTAAAACATATGAGGATAAGGTCGGGCCTTCATTAGTGCCAGCAGAAGTAGGGGAACCCCAAGAGGACCCTCAAGATAGGCAGTCTACAGAAAAAGATGAAACAAGGCAAATGGGTACAGTTGACAATACAAGGCAGATGGCCATGGAAAACCATGATGATTAGCAAATAGCAACAGAAGCAAAAGAAAAAACCTTCCCTCACCTCTCTGATCAAGAGGATGTTGAAGTTTCAAAAAAATAACAAATGATAGAAGAAATTGAAAACCTAAAGAGACTACTCTGGGGAAAGAATCAGATTATTACTGACCTCAAGAAGGTCAGAATAGAGGTAGAAATGGAGCAAAAAAAAGACATTGAAAATCTACAAACATAACTCTAATGCAAAAACAAGATCACACAGGAGAAAGAAGTAGAATTAGAGGCCAAGAAAATTGAGAAAAAAATAGAATTAGAGGCCTAGAAAATTGAGAAAGAAATAGAGTTAAAGGCCTAGAAAATTGAGGCAGTCAAACTATTGGAAGAAAAAGTGAAAGAGGTAGCATAGAGTGTTTCTAATCTCACAATGGCTAGAGACAACAACCTCACAATAATGGCAGCATTGGTTGACAAAATACATAGCCAGGATAGACAGTTAACTTGGGCCAACAACAAACTAGATGACCAAGAGGAATATATTCAAGAGTTGACTGGACCAAGGGCCACTAATGAGCAGGAAATACAAACAGATGCATATGTGGGTCCAATCCCCATTGACATTCCTAAGGCCCTGTTCCATTCGGAGAAGAAATGTAGATAATATGAGGCTTCCAAGGCTATGTTGCAATTACAAAGGGCAGTCACTGCCAAAACAAAAAGAATAAAAACTCTGGAAGGAAAAATCATTGAAATGGCCTCCCTTTCTTCAAAAATTCTATCCTGTAGGCCTCCAAGTGCCAGCTCTTCTATGTTCTTATAGGAAAGAGTCCTGCAAAGAAAATTCTCTTTAGTCCTTTCTGACCTGGTTGAGGATACAGAGACAGTAGAAGGATTCATGACAACATATACAAGGAGTAATGATGAGGACAAGAATTTCCTATGTGAATTATACCTGCATGGTTTCTGCGTTAATAATATAACCTTCATTCTTAATCATTTTATGGGAGAATGTTAGCTTAAAGCATTTATGTCCCTAATGAGGAATCATTAGATCTGGAATGAACGAATGGAGGATCATCACAAGAAAGATATAGAAACAGATCTCTTCATCAGGAAGGAATGTCCCAATCCCAATGCTTGTAAGACCCAATTCAGGTCCTATATCTATCACCCTAAGAGTAAGAACAAAATTTTGCCATTATACCTACAAATTTTACAAGAGTTCTCCATCAATTTTGGTCTTTTCATGAATAGATCAGCAAACCCAGTACTTTCCATAGCAAAGAAAAGATGGAATGTTTTGACCTCAGAGCAAAAAATGAGAGAGGTGGTCACCCCTGCAAACTTAAGATTATTTATGAGAAAAATAAAGTTAATATCCAAAATGATGGATAAGTATAAGAAGGAATGGATAGGTGGACGGTTCAGGCCCCCTCTAATAATTGAACCACTCCCTATCTGGGCTGAATAGATGGAAGATGAGAAATTGCAGGACTGGTTGAAGCAGACCTTGATCAATATAGAGGCAATGGTAATACCAACCGCACAACTTGGTCTACCTATGCACAGGATTATAGCTTGACTGACAAGCTACTTCACTAGAATAAATCCAGATTGTGAGAAGTAGGAGGACCTACCAAACTTTAGGTATGGGGGGAAGATGAGTGCCAAGTTGCACCCATGAAATACATCTTTTTACCTCTCTTTTTCTCCTTCCTAATTCCATCTTTCCTAATGTATGTACCCAAATAAGCTAGCAAGATCATTCTAGATAATGATTAATTGAGATAGATTACTTAAGATCATAATTCCTAATTGAGGGACTAATGTGCAAGGAATTGATGGAAAAATGCAGAAACTTCTCTCTTTTTGAATCAACAGGTGTAGATGCCAAGAATAGCAATTTTGTGCATCTCCAGAGATAGTCTTCAATGATCTTCGGAGACAATACCAGAATACCATGACACCAGAAGTTTTGAAGGAAAGAGAAAGCCTCTCTAGAGCTTAACAAAGAAGGCCACAATGGTATCTTTGGAGCTACAGACATCTCTGGAGCTACAGACATATCTTCAGACCTGCAGATAGGGATAGATATCTCTAGTACCTCCTTAGAGTAGGGCATATTTCTAGCATAAGATGTCGATCAAGCACTCTCAAAAGTGATCATAATACCCCTCATTTCACTCAAATCATCACCTGAGTGGTGAAGGGACATCTTTAGTTAAACTACTGGAGTTTTTCATCTTTTTAAATTTTTTGCATGAGTTATGGATAGAACTGATTCAATATCCATATTTTCAGTGCCTCGCTACCCAAACGTATTAAGACTCAAACTTAGAATTCTGAGTGGACTTTTGTTCCACTCAGTCTACTTTTATTGCATGATTATTTTCCATAGTTAGATAGATAGTGTAATAAAGAGATGAATGTCATCTCATAGAAGAACTAGTAGATAAGATAAGTGATATGTCATCACTCATTTTCATATATACTGATAGAAATAGTAGAAGAAAAGGATGATGATTGAATTATTCTGATTCTCGGTAATCTTAGTTCTGTGATATCAATATCTGTCATGAATGGAAAGTGAATGGAATTGGACCAGATTTAGTTGTGATTTTCTTCTTTTGTGCTGATTTTCTACTATAGCCTATAGCCCCAAGGGTGTGGAGCAAAGGCCCATTCTCCCCACCAAGGTAGAAGGCTAGTACCACTATTTTGTTACTTCAGATTTTGTTGTGAAAAGTATTTACTGATTTTGATAGATAGATGCATGTTACTCTTTTAAGATTGCTTTAAGTAACTTCCTATTTAATTTTGTTTTCAGCATTCCTTAAATTCATTCAGTAAGTAGACAGATTAAATTGGTAAAAGTTATTAAGATTAGCTAGGAAAACTAGTAACTGCAGAACCCCTAATTGTAGAAGCTGAGGACACAGCCCCTGGATTTTGACATCTAAAAACAAATGAAATGATGAGGTACAATGACACCTTGTCACTATCAAAATACTAATAACAAACCACATTTGATTTACATTTTGGGGGATCAAATGAAATCATTTAAAAATTTTGTTTTGTAAGTATGTACTCCTTATTATAAGCTTCCCAAAAAGTATAATTTTAAATATATTTAACTTGATTATTATATTCATTTTTTATTTCTTGTGAATGTAGGTTTCTCAATGAACATCAAGGTCTTTGTTTCATACATACAAAAAATAGGAAAATATAGAAAAAAATTCTAAAAAATACATGTCCTCTAGGTATTGATGTCCTTAATCCAACAAAGAAAATTAAATTTCGATACAAAAATTTATGCTCTTTATAGTACAGCTATGTCTAAATTGTAATTGGTTTGACTTCAAAACTTAATTAAAAAAATATATTTAATAATACATTATGAAACGAAATGCATGCTCTAGATATTGTAGTTACAGATCTAAATTCAAAAAATTAGAATTTTATCCTTCATAGAAAAAAGTTATGTGGTTTATAGTACACATCCCTCTTTAAAAATTACATTTACTATTATAAACTAGTTATCGAAGGATATGGAAAGAGAAATGTAATTTTATTCCAATTTTTTTTAAAAATATATATTTGCAATCTATAGACAAAATGTCACAAATCACTAGTTTGCATCATCTTCAAATTCCTCATGGTTTAGCAGCTATAGGTGTTTGAAAGTGAAGATTTAGTTCAAAATGTTCATTTCAATGTCAAGTTTGGCCAAAAAGTGTAACCCACTATTGTGGGAGTACTAGGCACAACGAGGTTCCAGTTATCTCTAGGAAAAGACCAAAAAGCCAAAAGTGAATAGGAGGGTAAGGAAATCATAGGGATACATATGTACAAGGGAAAACAACCCCACAAAGACTATGCACAAAATAATTGTAGCCAATGACATGGAAGCACAAGCATAATAAAAGAATGATTGCAAATCAAAACTTACAAGTAAGTGTAGGAACTGTTGGTTCTTCTTCCGAATCTGCAGAGGGTTTGCCAATTCCAATGCATAGGTAGATCCAACCAACTAATATAGGAGGTTGTGTGAACTGCGTCCCCTTCACTTCTGGTTCTGCCACACCAATGGGGGTATCCCTATAGCTAAAGATTTAACTTTACAATAACAGGCATAATACTCTCATGTTTGGACCAAGGTTTGCATGATAAATCATAAGGTTGGCAACATTCTTGGACATACCTAACTAGCTATGGAATGAGAGTATGCAGAGGTCCTAATCCTACTCCTACAACTAATAGGTGGGAATGTTGAAATGGTTTGAATTGATGTTTTGCATGCAAGACAAGGGGTTTTGGATCATAACTACTAATCCAGAAGCAGATTGGTGCCTATCTCAGGGCAAGGAGTCAACTAGACATATACAAGAGAATGGTTTGCAACTGGCATTCAAGTTCCAAGGTGTTGAAATTGGTATTTACCTTGCAAATACCACCCAAGAATGGGTATTTAGCTGCCTCTACTTACATATATCCCAACTGACATACACTCTTCTCCATACTCAACCTAAAACAATTTAATCCACTCCTTGAATGGAAGTTAGAAATTAAGCATGTGATACATAAATCTATACCCTAGAATCTGAGGAACCCTTAGCAACTAGATTCAAAAGAAAAAAATGCATACAACAAATGGAGACAGACAGATTGAACACATGCATTAAAGCATTTTTCATATAAGACAACAATGAATCTAAACATATGTGCAAAATACATTCATAATGCAACTCATAAACTCCAAAATGAGATAGAGCAGCCAAGAAAAGCTCTATTCTTCATTATTTTCCCCCCAAAAATGCCCAAGTCTTCAACACCCACAATGAGTAACATAGTTTGCATTTTATAGCAAGACTGTGTACTCAACAATAATTACAAGGAAATTCAAAATTTTGCCAGAATTCTGCCAAATATAATGCACCAAGAATGGCACCCATATCATTCAATGCCACCGGTAGAAATAGAGGAAAGAGTAGGCAGGTTCGGGATGTGAGCCGCTAACTGAAAAATTTTGCCATAAAAAAGGCAATTGACCTATCCTCTCGACCCATGCCTCTGCAAACCTGTCATTAATGGCATACCAACTCGCGGCCTCTGGAAATGCAACTAACTACGTACTATGTAGTTTTCCCTCCAAGAATGCTAGTGTAGATACATAGGAAAACCCTTCTGCTTTGGAAACTTGAAACGGGCCATCGATTTCCCTTCCTATCATTGAGATCCACAAGCCCAAACCATGTTGAAAAGTCACCCTCCAATGAGAACATGCCACGTAGGCAATTTGCGCTCCTATCACTGACTTTTCCATCTTTTATTTTTCCTTTTTTGCCCAATTTTGCCTTTGTATATGCAAAATGCATATACATGCAACCGCCCGCAGCACATCAAATCCTTGTATATACAAAATGCATAAACACTCAATCAACCTTGGACATGCGGCAGCATCTGGTTGGGTCTCCGTCACTGAGAAAATGCATCTCATCAGCCATCGGGAAGACTTAGCAAGTATCCATCAATGCCTAAGCTCTCAATGATATGCCAATGTATCTTCTTTGCTCTTCACTTTTTGTATATGCAAACACCAATACAATCATCTCATATACAAGGTGGACTCCAAATTGTATAGAACAAATTGAAATTTCATTCGGGTCTAGTTTGTATCTTTTTCAATTCACAATGGCTTGCATATCAGCATATACAAGCATTTTATACAACCCATGGACCTTACATTTTATTTGCTTTATTTTATTTCTCCTTCGCGTCTAGGTTGCACCTCCCTTTCCTTGTATATAGACATATACAATGCCATATACATGCAAGCTGCAGACTTCAACACATTATCAATTGGAATGCACGCTCAATTCAGATCCGGCTTGTATATTTGCGAATGCATATTTGATTGTATGTGCAAATATACAATCGCTAAAATATGCAATCGATGGGCCCCAACAAATGCATCTTTTCCATTGCATGCTTAGATTGTATGTTATGAATATACAACCCCAACATACAATGTGCGGACTTCACCCAGCTCATAGATGCAATTAACTTCTTCACCGCATCCACCTTGCACTTGTTGACTTGTATATTTGTGATGTACATTCTACCTTGCATATTCACATTGTATGTCAAACACATACAACCTCCTTTGTATACCTGTGGGTCCCACCTCTTGCATATCAACTGTTTGCACATTTCCCTTGTATATGGTGAATGCATATCGCATATACAATGCGACTTATATATGAGATACAAAGCCTTTGTATGTGAGGTGGACCCCACCAAATGTATCTCTGTTGCTTTGTATGTTGCCGAATATACAAGACCACTTTGTATCTTTTTTCAATGTGCATGCATCGGCCAATGCATCTTTTCCTTTGTATGTGGCAAATGTATATTGCACCTGCATCTCGCACATACAAACCCCTTTCTCTGTAGTGAATGCATGTCTGCCCCTTGTATATTTTCAATGTACATTCCCAATGTATGTTGGTCATACATTCACCTTTGCATCTATCTCGATGTACATTGACCCTTGTATGTTTTGCTCGTATGCCGCCAACGTATATTTTCTTTGCATGTTTTCTTTTGTATCTAGCCATTGTATGTCTGAACATACAACACAAAATATACATGTGACCTGATATACAAGCAGGGAATATTCCCAAAAACTGCAAAAGATTCCATAATGTATATGCATCTTTTCTCAGCCTGGTATGCATTGCGAAATGCATACAACCAAATTTTTTATCTCTTTTGAAGGCCGATTGGACATACAAAGGGCTTTGTATGCCCGAATGTACATTTACACTTGCATGTATATACAAGTAGCCTTGTATATACAAAGACATATGCAAAAGACTATTTTTTGCACTTTTCAACCGAGAAGCCCGAAAGACTTAGAATTTTTTTGGATTTTTTGGTAAGGTGCCTACAGATTTAAATGCCTAAAACTTGAATGTTTATGCAGGCACCACCACATGCTATGTCTAGGGAGGCATGCCTCTTGTAGGCATGGCAAGAACCATAGATCTCTGGGATATAGACCAGTCCTTATCCATTGGGCTATAGAGTCAAACACTGCACCGACTTGCATCACAAAATACATTATTTAAAATTTTACTTAGTGGCCCAGGGCCACCAAAAATGAAAAACTAGAATTTCCCTTTGTCAAATATCAGATTTTCTTTTGATTTCTTCAAATGAAGCCTAAAAGCATTTAACTGTCTGCAGCAACCCTCTTTGCAATTATTTGTGCTGCTGCCCATTTCTTTTTCTTTAACAAATCTACAACTAGCTTTATCAGCATACATTATCATCAGCTGTAGAATGTCATGATCATATGAGTCACTGATGTTGCTTGGAAAAATAATAGACTCATATGAAACAAGTGGATCCACATCAGAATCTTTCCCTTCATAAAAAAATAATAGCTCCTTTGAATGAAACATGTAATATTCAGGCACAAGCAACATCTCATAATCATATTTATGTTTATAAACACTTGGGTATTCATCATCATTGTTCTCAACAATTTTATCATTAATGTCCACCTAGAATGTCTCAAAAGAAGGCATAAAAAACTCAAAGTGCAGCCCTTCACTGAAAGCTTTGTAGTCACCCATGCAACCAACACTATCCCCAACTGTATGAGCACACACATCTTCAATTTGTCCATTCACAACTGAATAGTGACCCTATTTTTCCTCTTCACTAATGCACTGATAATTAAAGCAAATTTTTTAGCTTCTGCATTGTAGAGATGGTCATAATCTTCAAGGAAGCATTCATATTCAGCATCCATATATATTTCATCATCTGAAAGGCTCACACATGCATCTGAATGCTGACAGTCACTAACATATTGATTGTCTTCCCTTGAATCTGCATCTTCTATATTCAGAGTAAAGCTTTGCATATCCACCTCACATAAATAATCATGAATAACTAGGATATGCCTATTGCTGTAGGACACAACTTCATGTATATCTTTCAATTCATCATTTGAGAGGCAATTTGTGTCTGCAGATCCTTTTTCTAGAGGCTGATAATAGTCTTTGTCTTCACCATTATAGGATGTGCCTACATTTTCTACAACATTTTCTTCATGTCTATGCATCACATCATGAATGTACATACCGCTTTGAAATACATTTCCCTCTACAAAATCATCTTTCAATGAGCACATTGGGACAATAGGAATACATTCACTTTGAAAACAATTTTGAAATCTTGTAGCCATGAAACCTACTGGCATTCCATATTTTTGATTATTTTCAATATCCATAGAAAATTTGAAAGCCTAGTGAAGTGTGACTGGTTCTTTATCTCTCAATCTATAACTCATTTTTTATCAAATGTAGCCAAATAAATTGTCAAGCACAATGCATTATTAGGTCTCATATATTCAGGGACCTGCTTGAGCAACTTAATAAATCTAAGATTAAAGGATGGAACCAGTTCCTCCTCTTCCTTTTGAATATTCATGAATTGTATGATTAATGAGGCCAAATCAAACCTTTCACCAAACTACTCTAGGAATGCAATCTCTAGATCTATCCATGAAGAAACTGAACAAACAGGCAGGTCTAAAAACCATACCCGAGCATCATCCTCTAAAGACTGAACAAAGAGTCTCATTACTACATCTTCATCCTCTACCTCATAATCTTCTATTAAATTACAAAAATTTTGCAGATGTTTGTTTGCTGACTCAGAATTTGATCCACTATATTTTGGCAAACACTTTCTAATTTTATTGGGAATAACATTTGGTTAACCATATATTCCTATGAAATTTAGGGCTTTATATCTTTCAACAAAAAATGGTTTTCTCTGAGAACACAACCAAGTTTACTGCTCTAAATTCATCATATTTTCTTTTTGAAAGGATGGAATACCTGGAAATATATTGGAGCTTTGAAAGATTCAATCAACACAGTCACCACCTCTCACAGAGAGGACAAAATATCAACAAGGCACTTTTGTTTTCTAGATTCATCACCCCAGTACAGCACCACATGGTTCCTTTGGTTTTGCTGCAACAACTTCACTAGAAACTAGATTTTCCAGTCTTCAAATCACTTGACTCTTCCCTAGCGGAGTTACCATTTTGTTGGTTCTTTTTCCAAATCAGCAAAGGGTTTGACAGTTCCAATGCATAGGTAAATCTAGCCAACTAATATAGGAGGTTGAGTGAGCTGTCTCCCCTTCACTTATGGTTCTACCGCACCAAGGGAGGTATCCCTATAGCTAAATATTTAACTTTGACTAGCCCAATGATATAAAGATTTAGCTTTACAATAATAGGCAGAATACTCTCATGTTTGGACCAAGGTTTGCATGATAAATCATAAGGTTGGCAACATTCTTGGACATACCTAACCAGTTATGGAATGAGAGTATGTAGGGGTCCTAATCCTACTCCTACAACTATTAGCTGGGAATGTTGAAATGCTTTGAATTGATGTTTTGGATGCAAGACAAGGGGTTTTGGATCATAACTACTAATCCAGAAGCAGACCGGTGCCTATCTCAGGGTAAGGAGTCAACTATACATATACAAGAGAATGGTTTGTAACTGGCATTCAAGTTCCAAGGGGTTGAAAATGATATTTGCCTTGCAAATACCACCCAAGAATGGGAATTTAGCTACCTCTACTTACAGATATCCCAACTGACATACACTCTTCTCCATACTCAACCTAAAATAATTTAATCCACTCCTTGAAGGGAAGTTAGAAATTAAGCATGTGATATAGAAATCTATACCCTAGAATCTAAGGAACCCTTAGCGACCAGATTCAAAAGAAGAAAATGCATACAACAAATGGAGACAGACTGACTGAACACATGGATTAAAGCATTTTTCATATAAGACAATAATGAAACTGAACATATGTGCAAAATACATTCATAATGCAACTCATAAACTCCAAAATGAGATAGAGCAGCCCAGAAAAGCTCTATTCTTCATTATTTTCCCCCCAAAAATGCCCAAGTCTTCAACACCCACAATGAGTAACACAGTTTGCATTTTATAGCAAGACTGTGTACTCAACAATAATTACAAGGCAATTCAAAATTTCACCAGAATTTTGCTAGATACAATGCACCAAAAATGGCGCCCAAATCATTGAATGCTGCTGGCAGAAATAGAGGAAAGAGCAGGTAGGTTCAGGATGTGAGTCGTTGACTGAAGAATTTTACCATAAAAATGGCAATTGACTTGTCCTCTCAACCCATGCCTCTGCAAACCTGCCATTAATGGAATACCAACTCGTGGCCTCTAGAAACACAGGTAACTACGTACTCTGTAGTTTTCCCGCCAAGAATGCTAGTGTAAATACATAGGAAAACCCTTCTGCTTTGGAAACTTGAAACGGGCCGTCGATTTCCCTTCCTATCATTGAGATCCATGGCCACAAACCACGTTGAAAAGTTGCCCTCCAATGAGAACATGCCACATAGGCAATTTGCGCTCCTATCACTGACTTTTCCATCTTTTATTTTTCCTTTTTCGCCCAATTTTGCCTTTGTATATGCAAAATGCATATACATGCAACCGCCCACAGCACATCAAATCCTTGTATATACAAAATGCATAAACACTCAATCAACCTTGGACATGCGGCAGCATCTAGTTGGGTCTCCGTCACTGAGAAAATGCATCTCATTAGCCATCGGGAAGACTTAGCAAGTATCCATCAATGCCTGAGGTCTCAGTGATATGCCAATGTATCTTCTTTGCTCTTCACTTTTTGTATATGCAAACGCCAATACAATCATCTCATATACAAGGTGGACTCCAAATTGTATAGAACAAATTGAAATTTCATTCGGGTCTAGTTTGTATCTTTTTAAATTCACAGCAGCTTGCATATCAGCATATACAAGCATTTTATACAACCCACGTACCTTACATTTTATTTGCTGCATTTTATTTCTCCTTCACGTCCGGTTTATACCTCCCTTTCCCTGTATATCGACATATACAATGCCATATACATGCAAGTTGTGGACTTCAACACATTATCAATCAGAATGCACACTCAATTCAGATCCAGCTTCTATATTTGCGAATGCATATTTCATTGTATGTGTGAACATACAATCACTAAAATATGCAATCGGTGGGCCCCAACAAATGCATCTTTTCCTTTGCATGCTTCAATTGTATGTTGGGAATATACAACCCCAACATACAATGCGCGGACTTCACCCAGCTCATAGATGCAATTAACTTCTTCACCGCATCCACCTTGCACTTGTTGACTTGTATATCACCAATGTATATCCACGATGTATATTCTACCTTGTATATTCACATTGTATGTCGAACACATACAATCTCCTTTGTATACCTGTGGGTCCCACCTCTTGCATATCAGCCCTTTGCACATTTCCCTTGTATATGCCGAATGCATATCACATATACAATGCAACTTATATACAAGATACAAAGCCTTTGTATGTGAGGCGGACCCCACCAAATGTATCTCTATTGCTTTGTATGTTGCCAAATATACAAGACCACTTTGTATCTTTTTTCAATGTATATGCATCAGCCAATGCATCTTTTCCTTTGTATGTGGCAAATGTATATTGCACCTGCATCTCACACACACAAACCGCTTGCACTGTAGTGAATGCATGTCGGCCCCTTATATATTTTCAATGTACATTCCCAATGTATGTTGGTCATACATTCAGCTTTGCATTTGTCTCAATGTACATTGACCCTTGTATGTTTTGCTAGTATGCCGCCAATGTGTATTTTCTTTGCATGTTTTTCTTTGTATCTAGCCATTGTATGTCTGAACATACAACACAAAATATACATGTGACCCGATATACAAGAAGGGAATATTTCTAGAATCTACGAAAGATTCCACAATGTATATGCATCTTTTCTAAGCCCGGTATGCATTGTGAAATGCATACAACCAAATTTTTCATCTCTTTTGAAGACCGATTGGACATACAAAGGGCTTTGTATGCCCAAATGTACATTTACACTTGCATGTATATACAAGCAGCCTTGTATATACAAAGACATATGCAAAAGACTATTTTTTGCACTTTTCAACTGAGAGGCCCCAAAGACTTAGAATTTTTTTAGATTTTTTGGGAAGGTGCCTACAGATTTAAATGCCTGAAACCTGAATGTTTATGCAGGCACCACTAGGCCCAACCCTACAATAAGGATCCATGGCATAAATCCATGGACAAGCTGCTCCAAACATCCAATATGAGATATAATGAAGATTATCTAGTGACGAATACATTTGTGTTGAAAGTGGGAGGTAATCCAATGATAGAGAGATTGCAGCCTATTATAGGATCTATTGAAATGTGAAGTTAGTTTTTCTTATTCCAGTAGTGACAAGAAATCAGAATTTTTTTTTGGTCATATGTCATGTGTACACCATGCAGAATTACATGTAGAAGTGCCACTCATGCTTTTATGCATGAAAATCTATCTCTAGATTTGATATGTATTTTGCATGTATTTTTTCATGGTTATTTAAGTTAGTCAAGCTTGAATGCCAACGTATGAAAAAAGTTTTTGTAATTGTGAATTTGAGTTGTCTATATTGTGCCTTTTATTACTAATTCACTGTTATTTCAATTCTATGCTACTTATTTTTCTGAACAATTCGTATCAGAGCACACAATTTTGTACATAAATTATTTTGTACATATTTTATCTTTGTGAAAATTAATGACAAGAGGCACATTTTCCATATTTGAGGTTCAAAAATTTGATGGTTCCAATTTGGATTTGTTGAAAATATAGGTTCAAGCCGTATTGTGAATTATGGATGTGCCTTGTCTCTCAAAGGAACTACACTGAAACCTATAGCCATGAAGCAAGAGGAATGGGAAGAAAATAATAACATGGCTAGAGCTACAATCTAGTTATTTCTAGTTGATTCAGTTTTATTCAATGTTATAGAGAAGACAACAACAGATGACTTGTGGACTAAGCTTAAAAAGTTGTATGACACAAAGTCATTGGAAAAAATTCTATTACGAAGGCAACTGTATAAATTGAGGATGCGTGATAATTCTTTAATCATAGATCATCACAACAATTTCAATATACTGATTAGCAAGTTGGCTTCAGTGGAGGTTAAAATTGAAGAAGAGGATAAGACATCTATACTATTGTGCTCTTTGCCTGAAACTTAGGATCAACTAGTTATTGCATTTAGTAACTGAACACCAAAGGGGAAGCTTGTCTTTGAAGATGTGGTAGCCACATTAATTTTTGAAGATTCAAGATGGAAGTCATCTCAAGGGTCTTCTTCTAATGATGCCCTAGTTAAAAGGGGCAAAACAAAAGAAAGAGAAAACTAAGCATGGACAAACTAGGTCCAAATCCAAGGGGCAAATAATAGTGAAATGTTGAAACTGTGGAAAAATAGGGCATGTTAAAAAGGATTGTAGGGTGTTGAAAGCAAGCAAAGAAAATCCTAGGTCACAACCATTAGAGGTAAATACAATAGAAGTTGAAGCACCATTGGATGATGGAGAGGTTTTATCTGCTGATCTGAGAGGTTCCTTACATAATGTTTAGATCATTGATTTTGGAGCCTCTTTTCACATGACTCCTCACAAGGATTGGTTTTCTTCTTACCGGTCTTGTAATAGAGGTATGGTTTATATGGGAAATGACAACCCATGTGAAGTCATTTGTGAAGGAGATGTCAAAATCAAAATATTTGATGGGATTGTAAGGACTCTTTAGCATGTAAGACATGTACCAAGATTGAAGAAAAAATTGCTGTCACTTGGAGTATTCGATGAGAAAGGTTACCAATTCAGTGGAAAAAATAGCTATCTTAAGGTAACAAAGGGAGAATTGGTGGTGCTAAAGGGAGAAAAGGTTAGCAATTTGTACATGCTGGTTGGAGAAACATGTAGTGGATAGCCTACGGTGGTATCAGATGCAGAAATGGATTCATTATCTACTTGGCATCAAAGGCTAGGCCACATGAGCAAACATGGTCTCAAGGTGCTGCTAGATAGAAATATTCTCCTAGGTGCCAAATCTAGAGATTTGAATTTTTTTTAGCATTGTTTATTTGGAAAACATAATAGGTTGAGTTTTTCTATTTACACCACTAGAAGTAAAGAAGTCCTAGATTTAATCCATTCAGATACTTGGCAAGAAACTGTTACATTAGTTAGGGGTTCATCATATTTTTTCATTATCGATGATTATTCCCATAATGTGTGGATTTATCTATTAAAGAAGAAATCTGATGTATTTTCTTATTTTAAGAAGTTTAAAGCTTTGGTAGAGAATCAGAAAGGTAAGTAAGTGTCTTAGAGAAGATAATGGAGGGGAATTTTGTGCACATAATTATAACTAGTTTTGTAGTTAGAATGGTATTGCAAGGTAGTTGATAGTTCCTAGAACAACACAACAAAATAGTGTTGTTGAAAGGATGAACCATACAATTATGGAAATATCTACATGTATGTTGAGCACTGTAGGATTAGAGGAGAAATTGTGAGCTAAGGCTATTGATATAGGCTTAATAGATCACCCACTATAGCTGTAGATCGTCAATTTTTTTAAGAAGTTTGGATAGGTAAACCTATTGATTATTCCTTTCTTCATGTTTTTGGTTCTAATGCTTATGTTCATATTCCAAAAGAGAATATGAATAAGCTAGACATGAAGTCTACAAAATGTATTTTTCTTGGCTATGCAGAAGGTACAAAGGGGTATAGATTATGTGTTACTGTTGGCCACAATATTATTATTAGTCGATATGTTTATTTTAATGAAAATTCAGTGCAAAGAAGTAAAGAACAATAAAGTACAAAAATGTTTCTAGTAGAGGTGGAAACATACAATGCTAATATGGACATGCTAAATGAAAATCAACCGCCTATTCATTAAAATTAGCAATATAATAATTAGAATAAGCTATATGATGACTTTAAACAACAATCAAAGGAACCATAGGGTAACCCATTAGCCTTCCAGGATGAGATCCACTAGAGTAATCAAACCACCAACAAGGTACTCTCTTAATTGTAATTTAGCTTATGCTTTACTTACTGATATTGGTGAGCCTAGCTCATAGCAAGAGGCTTGCAAAGATGAAAATGCAAATGAATGGAGAGAATCCATGGATGAGGAGATGAGAGCTCTACATAAAAATAAAATCTGGGAGTTTGTGCAATTACCTAAGGGGCAAATAGCTATTGGCAACAAGTGGGTCTTCAAACTAAAAAGGGATATAAATGATAATCTAGAGTGATATAAAGCTTAGTTAGTGGCCAAGCGATATGCACAAATATTTGGTATTGATTTTAATCAAGTATTTCACATGTGGTGTGGTTAAGTACAATTAGATTTGTTTATTTTTTTTAGTATTGATTTGGAGTTACAACAGTTAGATGTTAAAACAACTTTCTTGCATGGTGATCTTTCTAAGGAAATTTATATGCTGCAACCAGAAGGTTTTAAGGAAAAAGATAAGGAGAATCTAGTATGCAGGTTGAACAAATCATTGTATGGTTTGAAACAAGCACCAGGTTTTTGGTACAAACAATTTGACTCCTTCATGATGAGTTTGGGTTTTAGTAGATGTGAGGCTAATCATTGCACCTACTTTAAATGGTATGAAGATGGTAGTTTCACTATTTTACTTTTGTATGTAGATGATATGTTGGTAGTAGGTCCCAACATGCATAAAATTATCAAGTTAAAAACTCATCTTGCTAGAGAGTTTGAAATGAACAACTTAGGAATTGCAAATCAAATTCTTGGAATGATGATACATAGTGATAGAAAGAACAAGAATATTTGGTTGTAATAGAAGACTTATGTGGAAAACATTTTGTAGCTCTTCAATATGCAAAATACACAACTGGTTAGTACTTCATTTCTTGTTCATACTAAATTATCTTTAGAATAGTACCCTAGCACAAAAGTAGAGAAGAGACATATGTCTTGTGTACTGTACTCATCAATAGTTGGTAGTCTTATGTTCACAATGGTGTGCACTAGACCAAATATTGCACAAGCAATGGTAGTAGTCAGTCATTTCATAGTGAATCTAGGTTGTGATCATTGTGTTAGAGTATAGACAACACTAAGAGGAGAGTGGTGAATCAATGTTGTAGATGTCAAAACTTTAATTTACTTTCTTTCAACAAATTTGTAAACAAAAATAATGATGCTGACAACAATTAATCAAATTGGCCTACTTCATCAGTGTAAGGGTCTAAATACCAAACATTAATCAATATAAAATGCTTAGACATAAACAATAAGTGAATCACACAATAACTAAAACCATGACATAATAAATTTAGGAGTGGAAAACCCTCATGGAGTAGAAAAACCACTATGAATTTCCTCACTAGCTTATCAAAATCACACTAATTACAATAGTTTTCTGATTGATAATTAACCATGCCTCACTAGAAAATTAGGACCTTCACTAGGTACAATAGGTATCTCACTGATACACACATGCCTCATTGGTTGAATATGTACATAAGAAAAAAAAGTTAATTCAGGGGGATACCCTGATTCACTTCGATACATTGAATGACTTATCCTACATACAAATTCACTTGACAATAAAAATACTTCAATATCTCTGCAAATCACTTATGTCTTTGTTTGTTTCCAATTCAAGACAGTCTTCAAACACAATGATAAATGCAAAATCATAGCTTCCATTCCCTGTAAAACATATTAGTCTTTTTTGAAAGAAATTTCAAAACCTTATGTCTTGGATACATCCTTAAACTGGATCCTCAAAAACACATTCCCTTTGCTGCACTTTAATGTATATCCTTTTAAGTTTTCATCATCTTTTCTTTATGTTATGCATGTGACGATCCATTCAAACATACATGATACATCATCTTCATACTTCTCCATAGAGAATTCCTGGAGTAGAAAAAACCAATTCATCTCATAATCCTTAATCTTCTGAAACCCTCATCTACATACATATACATGACCATTCATCAACCTTACATTTATAAAACTAGATCTGTGATATAAATCTCTGTAACACATTCATACTAGTTTCATTCTCAGACTATTCATACTAGATTCAATAGTTGAAGCACATTTAAATCTCTGCAAGAACATTATATTCCTATAATCAAGAATTAACACCTGCCAAATCTTCTCTTACACTGAAAAATAATTGATATGAACTTCAAGCTTCAAACACTGCAAGCACCTTCGTATTCTTTATAACAATGGTTAATCCTCATATTGGCATGCAGGTATACCTCCTACCATCACAGATTAATGATAAAAAATTATAAACGTATTGCACACATTTCATATTATAATTCTCTGGCCCTCTTAGAAACAATTATGGATTTTGAGCTTCTAACTCCCAAAAAGAATTAAATTTTCACAAGATATTTGCCCTCTTTAGAAACATTCACCTTTTTATATTTCATGTCATGAGGGAGGTTAAAATAAGAAAGAAAATCTTCTTAGAATAAGGCAATTTAAAACCTCTAAAAATCTGCAAGTAAGGACTGCTAAAAATAACCATAAAAAGCCTTATTCTTCACTATCACACAAAAATGACATTCAAATGGCCATCAAGGAAGAGACATGTAGGAGGGATCACCAAGTTTAAATCTCATCCACCAGTTTCATTCTTCCTGCTCATCAAAATTTTAACCTTAACCATCAAATTTCCTTTTGGCGCCCAAACACATAAACAATAACTGCTAACTAAGGTGAAGGGGGCCAGTCATATATGTTATAAAGCCCCTCTAGTAGGTCACCATTAGTGAAGTGACCTACTACAACAGGTCAACTCCAAAATATAGCAAAAAGCAATTGTTTCATATGAAAGGCTTAGTTTAGGGTTTTTAGAAGATATTTAGGGTTTTGTAGATAGATCTCAAAGCAAGATATGAATAGTTTAGGTTTTCATACACTCCAAAAAGGCCAATGTCATGTACCAACTTCTATGGACAATATATATCATGACATGAAGCAATTTTCAAAAAAGTCAACATGAACTTTTGTCATGAAGGCAACTCTTGTTCAAGGTCTGATGAACAAACTCAAAGTCCTGAGATGACTAAACTCAATGGACATGAAGACCCAATAACAAACATCAACTCAATGATCAACCAATCAATATCTTCAGTGACAACCAACCTGCATCATGATGTTCTGAGATCCTGAGGTCCTTGATTGACGCATCATCAAATCATTTTGACATCAAAGACAAACATGTTCATTAACACTTATTGCACAAACACCATGAATTCATATAGATGACTAAACTAACAGAAAATAACTTGAGGCAATAAGTACTTTCCAATTCTCAAACACAAGATGTGATCTTGTTAAGAAGCAATAAAGATTGCAAGAGTCAATCATCAAGTAACTGATCCCAAGAACTTCAAAGGTCTCCAAGAACCTCAAAGGTCTATTCATTAACACAAACAAGATTCAACATACCAACCCTAGCACTGCTCAAGAAGGATAGGTTTCTTGTTTCTAGTTGACATTCCATTTGACATCATCAATGACAAACTTTCCCTTTGTTTGACATCAATGACAAACTTGTCATCACATTGGACAACTATGAAGTGGATTCCTAGGTATTTGAGGGGCACTTTTGATGATGTTATTTGTTATAGTGGGACTACTCTTCAGGTTAATTGGTATGTGGATCTGGATTTGGTGGAGACAGAGATAAGAGAAAGTCTACTACAGGTTATATTTTCTCCTTCACATGAGGTGCTGCTAGCTAGGTTTCAAAGTTGTAGACAGTGGTGGATTTTTCTACTATTGAAGTTGAATATATGACAGTGACATAGGCTATCAAGCGAGCAATTTGGCTTCATAGACTCTTGGGTAAAATGTAGGTAAAGAAGGATAACATGGTGTTGGATTAGGACAGCTAGAGTGCTTTACACTTAGCACAAAACTCAGCATATAATGTTAGAATGAAACATATTGATGTACAATGTACACTTTATATGTGAGATGTCAGGAGGAGGACATATATGTTTAGATAAGACACACACTAATGTAAATCTAAGAGATATTTTGATGAAGCCTACTAGTAGAGATAAGTTCATATGGTGTAGAACTTCTCTTCGCTTGCACATCACTTGATGATAGGCAACAATGGCATTGGTTTTTTAATAGGAGTTATTCACAATGCAAAAACTTGACTTCAAGTCAGAGATTGTTGAAATGTGAAGTAGTTGACAACAAGTACCATAGTAAGCCTTGACGTACTCATTGAGAGGGGTCTAAGACAAAGGAATTAAAACCAAAGGTTATTGGATGTAATGGGTCGTAGGGGGCTCGACATAGCCTCCCTACCAAGTTGTAATGGCCTTGAAAGAATTTTTTTTTTGTCATGTGCCATGTGTACACCATGAAAAATTGCATGCAAAAGTGCCACTCACACTTTTATGGATGAAAAGGTTTAATGCCAAGGCATGAGAATTTTTTTTGTAACTGTGAATTTTCTTTTGAGAATAAAATTGAGATATCTTTGCACATGGATTTTTCTTGAGACATTACCAACTTTTCCACATAAATCTATGTCATTTGTTTTGTGCTTTTTATTGCTAATTCACTATTATTTCAATTTTACACTACTTATTTTTCCTAACAAGATCACCCAATTATTCTAAAATTATAGCTTATTGCAAGATCACCCACACCTTCTAGACAATAAAATCTCAATACTCTCACCTTTGCATGACTAACAAGTGGGTTTTCCTTACATAACTGGGCACTAGCTCAACCATTTATATTTTTTTTAGTATTTAATATACATTGTCTCAAACATTAGCTTTAAATAATGTGTTTTAAACAAATACCACTTTATCTTGTGCATGTAGACTAGAAAATACAAATTTACATAAGATTATGTCATTTTTCAAAACATTTCCTTAAAATATACATAAAACTAAATGAAAAATGACAATCTCGCACCATTTGTCAAGACATTTCCTCAAAGTTCACACAAAAATATATGAGAAATTTAAGAAGTAGAATATTCATAAAATCACAAACTGGAAGCATCATCTTTAAATATTATTTTTATTTATCTTATCATTGGGTAAAACTCTCTATATTAAGATATATATCATGAGTTTGTGGTATATGACTATTAAGGGTGTATATAGAAAAAGTCCCACGGCCAAGTTTATCTTCTGGATTGAACTTTCCCACGTAGAGTTGTAAAGTGTTGAATTTGTAACTTAATCTAAAGCCGAGTATGGCTCTAGATATACCCATGTGTCATCAATGTTCCTTTCAATTTCCACTTGGTTTTAAAAAATGTCACCACCTACCCTTCCTCCAAGGCTATTGACATGCCATACCAAAATGTAAATCCTAGTATGTGGTTTGGATTAAGGGCATTCCTTTCCTTCAATGACTTTGTAGAATCATGTGGCCTTGTGGGGTGGTATGCTAGTGGTGGAGGGAGATGATTGCAAAGGAAGTCAGGTCTTGAGCTCTAGCATGAAGCAAAAAGATCTCTTACTATCTATTGTGCTTTTTTGCTAGTTTTTTTGTATGCATGTATAATCCTGAGCATGTATCTATCCGTCCCTAGAAAGTATTCACTGTACATAAACATCATCCAATTTAATGGTTAAATAGATAATAGCAATTTTAAATCTCATCCACACCAAAAAGTGGTAAATATTTGTTCTCTTTTTATTGTCCAAAATTCACATTTAACTATTGAAGTGGATGATATTTAAGAATAGCCAAAAGTGTTGCATCATCAGTATCAAAAGATTTCCATGAACAACCTCAATGGCTTTGATCTACATTTGGTCAATCACCCTAGAGCTCCTATGTCTGAATATGTAACCCCAGTGTCCATACCATGACTCTCCATGCACAGTGTAGTTGAGCAGCCTAAATTCTATAAATAAAGTCTTCTTCTTTACCAAATTTTCTATGCTAACCACCTTTCATAATAGTGATTCTTCACACAATACAATTTCTAACCAAAAACCTTACAAAGGACATAAAAATGGAAATAATTTTTAATAGTGATTCTTCACAAAATACAATTTCTAACCAAAAACCTTACAAAAGACATAAAAATGAAAATAATTTTTTAATCGTAAAAAGGTTTTAGAATGCATCAAACTAATGAAACCAAGAAACTCCATCCTTAAAAAGAAATTCCAGGTACAAACCTGATGGGTCTTGGATCCAATCAAGATAACCAAAGAATACAATTCTTATGTAAATGAAGAATATATTTTTTATTTTTTATGTAAAGAAGAATCATTAGCTTGCTCGCAACATAATGCAAAACCCGCCTTCTAACCATTGCAAATTAACCAAATTTGCCAATAAAAACAGCATTATGCATGGATGACATTTTCTTTTTAGACCGTACAACAATGCATAATATATAATGCAAGTTTAGTATAATATTTTAATGATTAAAAAATTGAAAAAAAAAACCGATTTTTCTATTATAATATGGACAACGTACTAAACAAAATTCATCTTAACAGTGACCTATCAGGCAAACTATATAGACCCTTTCAAATATATTGATGTAAAATGAGGATCAGCAAAGAGATTGTCTTAAATATATTAACGATGTGGTAATAATCCAAAATTATTTGGGTCGGTATATGGGAGCAGTCATTTTAATGAAAATTGTTCCGTTGAGGAAATTATCAAAGTTACACGTAGAATTTAAGGTCATTATATCCTCTTTGAACACAGTTTTCATCTTTCCTGTTGTTAGCTGTGATGTGGGATATTTGGTGAAGAAGATGTGACATTCTAAGTCCATTTGTAGATCTATTTCTTCATAACAAACCAGGAATATACTCAAAATGCTATATTCTTAACTGTAAGAAGACAACAATGGGGATTGCAATTGATCTTACCAGCACATGAGCAGAATCCCTAAATAAATAACGGAAGTATTTTTTCCAATTTTGAATATATGTCGTTCATAAATCAGCGATTGTTCTGTTGATATATCTTCATCATGTGAATTAATAAGTTTTGGTCTTCAAAAATTACAATCATGGGAAAAATATTTTTTTCTTTGGCCTTGAATTAGTGTTGATTCATGGAAAAGCTGAACTTAGAAAGAATTTTCACATAGTAACCCATAATTTAAAATTTATATCATTCAATCTTACAAAAAATTCTCTTGAAAATATTTCGAATGCGTTTGGTAAACAATATATGTATGAACCGGAATTTATTTTGTGAATAGGTGGAGGAGATGAGGGAGAACACGCCCTTTTGGGGACTTATAAGATTCAGTTTGAACTGCTTCTGAGTGGCCAGTTCTCTCCAAACTCTCGCTTTGCTTATTTTGACCTGAAACACTATCAGTCGTGAATAGGGGATGGCGCAGAGGGAGGAACAGGTCCCTTTAATAAATTCCTGAATATCAACTAGCAGGAACTCTTCACAACATCATCCAACTTTACTTCTGGTTGTATTCTTTTCTGCAAACTCGCACTTTCCTTAAGTTGACCTGAATTACTATTAGTAGCAATAGAGTCGTGAATAGGGGAAGGCCCAGGGGGAGCAACAGGTCTCTTAAGCAATTTACTAAATTGCAGCTTAGAGGAATTCTTTGCAACATCATCCAACTTCACATCTATCCTCGCAATTCTCTGTAACATCATTAGCTCAATTAGATTCTTTTAGATTAGACCTATCACAAAGAAAAGATCAAAGCTAATACAAATCATGGTGATGCATTCGAAATAAAGACTGAAGCCCTATCATCAGAAAAAGATCAAAGCCAATGCAAGCCCTGCCAATGGGTTTAGAGCAACAAAACCTAATCAAATTAAGCAATTAATCTCCCAACTTTACAATTGGATCCACTACTAACAAAACACTAGTAAATGTAAGGGCGTTTATTGATCTTTTGATATAGTGCAAACAATGAAACTTTGTAATAAAGTTGCTATTACTGTAATGAATACTTTCTTTTCTATTTTATTAATCTTCAGATAAAGTGCAGACTACCATTGGATTCACTACTGAAAAACACTCATAAATACAAGCACATTTATTCATCTTCAGATAATGTGCAGACTATTGAACTTTGTAACAAAAGTGTTATCACTGTAACAAAAGTGTTATCACAGCAAAATTTTTGGAATACTCCAATCGCCCCTGGGGCTATCAGATAATAGTGATCCAAAATCCCAAGCGAGGAGAAGCTCACGCCAGAGAAAGTCTAAACTCCAGAAGGAAATTGATGCAGGAATTCAGACCTCCATTGACAACGCACTTCAAAAGAGGAGAGTGAAGAGCTCTCCTCGGTAGCCATGAAGCTCCTTACGTGGAATGTTAGGGGCTTAAACGCCCCTAACAAAATTCGCCTCATCAAATCACAAATTGATGGGGCAAGAGAAGATATCGTTTTCTTACAAGAAAGTAAACTATCAGCAGATCAAAACTATCATACTTTTCAAAAATGGGCGAACTGGAATGTTGTTTATCACCCTACGAACGGAACCTCTAGAGGTCTGGCCATTTTGTGGAAGAAACACCTCCCCAAGCTGGATGTTATTGGCAACAGAGAAAACTGGATCCTGGGTAAGTTTGCAGGGCTGCTAAATGGAAATGACCTTTGGCTATTATGCATCTATGGCCCTACAGGGTCGGCACAGAAATGGCATCTCTGGAGACATCTAACCAACTTGCTAAGGCTTATCAACATGAGAAGTGTAATCTTGGGCGGAGACTTCAATGCAGCGCTAGATGACTCAGAAAAATCAGGGGGCAAGTCTGGTCAGCCTAGAGGTCAGAAGGATTTCAGAGAGTGTACCTTTGAACAGAGATTTCACCTGGACAAATAAGAGGAAAGATGATTTCAAGAAAGCAGAAAGGTTGGACCGTTTCTTGATCTCACCACAATGTCTTCAAGGCGCCACATCAGCTAATTCAGTCATCCTCCCCCTTTCAGGCTCTGACCACTATCCGGTTACTCTTTCCCTAGGTGAGGAAAAGCGGAGACCCAAGAGTTACTTCAAATTCCAAGAAATGTGGCTGCGAGATCCATTTTTCCTCCAAAACCTTGAAGTGTGGTGGAATTCGGCCCCTTTTGTCAGAGGTTCGAGAATGTTTCAACTTGTCAACAAACTAAACTTTGTAAAGAAGCATCTTCAGGCATGGAACAGGTCACACTTCAGAAATATTTTTTTAGAAAAGACAAGAATCTCCAAGGATTTATAGGCTCTCGAACTGGATATCCTCCGCTTTGGGATGAATGATTTGCGCTATAATCTAGAGAAATGCCTAAGAGCTAACCTTGAAGAAGTTTTACTAACGGAGGAAATCTTCTGGCGCTAGAAGTCCCGGGAGACATGGCTTAAAGAAGGGGACTGCAATACCAAGTTTTTCCATCTCTCTTCTAAAATTCGTAAGCAGGTAAATGGCATAAACTTTATCAAAAGTTCGGATGGATCTCTCATTTTCAAGGGGGAAGAAATACAGCTAGAGGCAAGGCTTTTCTTTAAAAATCTACTATCCACTGATAATCCCTCTAGGCCAGCTTCTTTCAATTTAAACAATATTCTCTCTTTGGTCTCCCAAACCCAGAACGAGGAGCTTATGAAGCCCTTCACACCTGAGGAGGTCAGAGCAACGGTTTTCTCAATGCCGGGAGATAAAGCGCTAGGTCCGGATGGCTGGTCGAGGGTTTTTTTCCAAAAAAGTTGGGAGATAATTGGTAGGGATGTCTTCTTGGCTGTGGAGGAATCGAGAAAATTTAGAAATGTGCTCAAAGATATCAACAGGACCAATCTCATGCTCATTCCAAAGACCAAATCACCGGCCTCCTTTGAAGAGTTTAGACCTATTTCACTATGCAATTTCGTTTATAAGATTATTTCCAAAGCAATTGCTATCTGCCTTGCCCCTTTTTTACCAAGCATTATCGTGGAGGAGCAAGGCGGTTTCGTCTCGGAGAAAGAGATACTGAGGGGGCAGTTTTGGTGCATGAGATTCTACACTCAATCAAATCAAGAAAGGAGCCTAGCATGGTAATAAAAATGGACATGGCAAAGGCGTACGATAGAGTTAGGTAGAGCTGCCTAACCTCCATTTTAGAAAAGATGGGCTTCTACAAATAGTGGATTAAGTGGATCACAACATGCTTTTTAGGGATTAACTATTCGGTACTTGTCAATGGTATAGAGACTCCACCTTTCCTCTCCTCCAGAGGCTTGAGACAGGGGAATCCACTTTCTCCCTACTTGTTCATAATTATGACGGAAGCCTTATCTTGGTCCATTAAACAGGCCAGTGACCATAATCTTTGGTGCGGCTTGAAGCTCAATAATCAGGAAGCTACCTATATGCACACTTTATTTGCTGATGACACAATTCTCTTCGGTCAAGCCCAGAAAAGAGAAGTAATAGCAATCAAAAGGGTCATTGATAACTACTGCGAATTCTCCGGGCAAAAGGTGAATAGTAGGAAATCAAAAATTTATCTATTTTTTGCTGATGAAGAATCAAAACTGGATATTGCTGTGACCTTCAATTTTATGGTAGATGCATTGCCAAGCAAATATCTTGGAATCCCTCTATTCAATGGTAGACACAAGAAAATTTTGTGGAAAGGGGTGGTGGACAATGTGGACCAGAGAATAGGTACTTGGAAGGGCCACTGGCTTACACTTGCAAGTAGGATCACCCTGATTAAAGTTGTGCTATCGGCTATCCCAATTTATATGCTATCCTCTCTTCAGATGCCTAAAGGTATTTTCAACTAGCTAGGGAAAATTTGCAGACGTTTTTTGTGGCAGGGATCTATGGAGGAGAAGAAGATTCACTTGATCTCATGGGATAAAGTGTGCACTCCCAAGTCACTAGGAGGTGCAAGAATTATCAATCAAAAGGTCCAAAATTTGGCATTGGGTGCCAAATTAGCATGGAAAATGTACACGAAACCGCACTCCAAATGGGCAAAATTAATGCAAAGTAAATATCTTGACAATGATCTGCCAGAGAGAATTTTCACCGTTTCTAATCCTCCAATGGGCTCTTCAATGTGGAACTTTATGGTCAAGAGCAGAGATGTTATATTGCCAAAGCTTTCCTGGAAAATACATAATGGTAGAAAAGCACATTTCTGGCTCGATTCTTGGAATGGCGGCCCAATTCTGAAGAATAGAGATGATCTTGATGAAGCAGCAATTGTCCTCATAGAAAAATGGGGGTCTAATGTTGCAGACTCTTTCTCTATCGACTGGAGTGTTTTACCTCCCACAGGTGTTTGGAAAGATTTTGTTGAGCTTGATTTTCCTGAAGAGCAAAAATCAACTCTTAAAGCCATTTTGGATAATAGGATAATCCATCCTTCTCCCAAGGATGATGAACTGATTTGGCTAGGTGATGGATCAGGCAAATATAAAGTAAGATAGGGATATAAAGGTCTGACGTCTAAATTGTACTCAGACTGGTCGGAACACCTCTGTTGGTCTGAGAACATTCTCCCTAAGGCGGGCACCCTCACATGGCTAGCGCTCAACAACAAGATTCTCACGGGGGACAGGATTCAGTAATTGGCCATAGGAAAATCATTTAGATGTGTCCTATGTGGGGAGGAAGAAGAATCCATAGATCACCTTCTCCTACATTGCAGTTTTAGTAGAGAAGTTTGGTATTGGCTGATAAACAAATTAAATTGGTGCTCTCCGCTTTCTGGCTCCCTCCTTCATTTCTTCAAAGGTTGGCCATCCCTTTTCCCGGATTCCACTTTTCATAACCTCTGGACAATTGTGCCTTCATTGCTGATATGGCATGTGTGGAAAGAACATAACTTCAATATCTTCAGACATAAGTCCAAACTCCTGCCCATCTTCCTTGACAGTCTTCAATCTGCCATCGTGGAGTTGATGAATGCTAGCCTTAAAAGATCAGTATCCAAAAAATGTTCCTAGACCAGCTGGGATGAGCATATGTGTAAAAGATGGAAAGGTCTGGATTTGATTCCTCCGGGATCTATTAGCCAGGATAAAGTTTCCAAAATAGTCAGATCAGGTGTCAGATGGGTCAGGCCTTCCCAACCCTTTATTAAACTTAATTTTGATGGCACCAGTAGGGGTAACCCAGGGTTATCAGGTACCGGCTATATTCTTAGAGATCAGGCTGGTAATCCCTTGACTGCTAAAAGCACTAAAATTCCCCAAGGCATGAACAATGTAGCAGAGGCCATGGCTCTTTTGCACGGTCTTCAATTGGCTATGGAGTTTAGGATTCGGCACATATGGGTGGAAGGAGACTCACAAATCATTATCTCTATGGTTAAAAAGAAAAAGGTGGATAATTAGCATCTATCATACATTTTAAACCAGGCCTGGTTGCTTTTGGACATATTTGAATCATTCAAAATCTCTCATTGCTTCCGTGAAGTAAACATGGTAGTTGACTGCCTAGCCAATAATGCAATAGACCAAATGGATAAAGAGGTCATTCTCTTTGATAATCTATCTCACTGGTCTGTGGGACTGATCCCTCTCGTGGATAAAGACAAATCTCCCTTCTAGGTGAATTCAGATATGGTTTTGCCCAGTGTATCTTTGGTGACACGGCTGGGTGGTGGATGAGGTAAAATTAACATATTTTTCACCCTGGACAGTGGGAATTTGACACCCTCCTTCTGACATCACTGGGCCAGTTTGAGGTCTTCTCTTATGAGGCCTCACTGCCTGCCAGTGATGGGTCATTCCAATTTGCTTTCTTCACCTTCCAAGGCAGTTTGTGTGAGAAGTTGTTATTTCCTGGGTTCGAGTGTGGATGATGTTCGAGAGCGCTGCACTTTCTTTTGCTTTATACTTGATCATGGAGTCTGCAGAAATGAGGGTGTCTCACCTTGGCATATGGGTAGATGGTTATCAAATCTTGACATCTATGGAGCCTGCAAGTTGACAACATTTATTGCTGACCTGGCCATTTTTTTCCTATCTTGTCTCTTGGTTGCCATATTTTGGTGGAGTGTAGCTCTTTGGCTGCCATTTTTAGTGAAATGTCTGGAGTTTTGAGCTCTTGCCTGCCCTTTACTCCCTCGTACCTGACATGCATTTCACCTCTTCTCTAGGGTCTTTTGTAATCTCGATATTTTATTGCTTGCTGGGCCTCACCTTTGGTGTTTGGGCCCCTTATTGTAATGGCTGCTTTGAATTTTAATAAAATTTGTATGGATGCTCTGCACCTTTGTTCCAAAAAAAAAAAATAATAATCCTATCTTTTCTATTTTATCAAAGAAATGCAGCAGCAAGAGAATAATACCTTATAAGGACCCTTAATCTTCACATCATCACTTAGCTGTACTGCTCTCCGTAGTGTCCCTCCTCCTCCATTTTTTCTCCTCTCATTGGAAAGTTAATGCAGGGTTGTAATGGTCGAGCAGAACATATTGACATACACGTAATAACAACAACAAGTGCTACGACTTTCTTGTGGCCTGTCACTGCTAGATTCTATAACCAAACCTGTGTCTTTGTTTCTATCCTTTAGATAAACTTGCTTTATATAGGATCACATCTTGTGTTAGAATTTGAAAAATAAGTGTCGGCACATCTCTATTTTTGGTGTATCTTTTCCACAAACTTTTTTTTTATATTGTAACGTTTATATTTTATATATAGATTTTTGAGATATTCATCAAAATAACGAAAAAAAAATGAATATTTGAATTTTTCTTATCTATGTAGTGGCAAAATAAATATACATATGTAAGAGGTGAGGCTATTTAGAATTATTTTACACATATATATAATTTAAATTAAATTGGTATACCAATCTTTGGAAAAATCTATCTAAAATACGTCTATTTTGTATGCCTCTTAAATTTATATATGACAAACTAACTCAAAAATGGGTACCTCCATATAGGTATACTAGTTTATAAAATGCAAATATTTTTTAAAACTGAAGAGACTAATCTTATTCATATACTTATCTACATATATTGTATATATATCTTAAAAAATCAATCAATTTTCTAAAATATATGTGGGTCATTTTTATGTACACCATAACATTCATCCCTTAATGTCATTTTAGATAGATTTTTATAAGGATAAGTATGCTAGTTTATAAAATGTAAGTGATTTTTTAAAAAATTGAAGAGATTAATCACATTGACCCTTTCTTCATATACTTATCCACCTTCAAATATATGTGTGTAAGGTATTATAATGATATAAATATATTTTAATTACTTCAATTTTTTTTTCACATAATTTATCCATATATATAAAAGTTTGTATGTGTTAAATATTAATGTAAGGTACTATAATAATATAAATTTATTTAAATAATTTAAAAAGTTACCCTTTTTACGTTGTGACATACAGCACCGGGTGGAGTGTAATGGCGTTATAATATAAAAGTTTGTATGTGTTATATATTAATGTAGGGTACTATAATAATATAAATTTATTTAAATAATTTAAAAAGTTACCCTTTTTACCTTGAGAGGAGTAACCTACAACACCAGGTGGAGTGTAATGGCGTGAGTGTGTTAACAAAAACAAATTTAAAAAATAATTATATAGTTGATATATTAAAATAATAATCATAAACATTACAAAAACATAGCTGACAAATGCAAATTAATAATTAAAACATGTGTCGCTTGCAAGGGAAGGGCATTGTTTGGGATAGATTAATCAAGCTAGGAAAATAGGGACATTCCCAATGTCTGATGTGCAAATAGGATCAAGAAGACAATTCTCACCTATTCCTTCATTGTGACTTCACCTGGGAGCTATGGAGTCGCTTCTTACACAATTGGGAGATAGATTGCGCAATTCCAAAGAAGATGGAAGAAGTGATGGAGGAATGGAAGAGCAAGTGCAAAAGCCCCAGCCTAAAGCTTATCTGGGAAGTTCTTCTAGCCCTTTTGGTATTGAATAATTGGCTTGAAAGAAATAGGAGAGTGTTTCAAGATAAGGAAAAATCTCTTGATTTGGTCTGGGATGGAATTGAGAGTGTGGTGGGAGAAATAGGTGTTGCTCATTATAAGGAAGGCTGGTCAATTCTTCTAGATGAGGTCTAGTGGGCTGATGCTTGGCCTCGGTTTAGATGGCTGGGGAGTCTTATTCAAGATGGTTTTGGTCAAGGCAGAGAGGAGGTTAGATGGGATCCTCCCGAGAGGCATTCGGTCAAATTAAATTTTGACAGGGCTAGTATAGGAAATCCCCAGAAATGTAGGTGCAGGGGGGATTTTTAGAGACCATAGAGGCCAGCCTCTTGGTTTCTATGCCCTGGATGCCGGTATTGACTCAACCAATTTGGCAGAGGCTAGAGCTCTTAGGAAATTATGGGTTGAGGGGGACTCTATGATCTTTGTTGCTTTAGTGAGAGATGGCTAGACAAGGAAATGGCACCTTGAGCAGGTTATGAAGTTGATTCGAAGCTTGGTCAGGTCTTTCAGTAGCTTCTCTATTTCTCATATCAGAAGACTAGGTAATAGGGCTATAGATTGGGTGGCAAATTATGGGATTGACCTGACAACTAGAGGTTCCTTCTCAGGCTGGCAATGGAATGAGGTGGTGCCTCGAGAATTGATTCCTATTCTATAGGAGGACATTAAAGCCCATCCACTTGATAATGGGATAGCATAATAACCAGAGTCATTATAAGAAAGTGTCACATTCAAGGCCCAAGTGTGAGAGGAGGTTGATGGAAGACTACGATGTTTTTGGTAATAATGAGGCAACTTGAAAATGGAGGAAGGCAGGTTGCCTCTTTAATTGCATTATTTCCTCTTTTTTCTCTATATTTTTCTCTGCTTTCTTTGTGCCAGGTGGTGCTGTGTTAGGTTTTCTTTCTGGAAGGTGCTATGGGTGGTGTAGTTGGAGAAAATTCCAAAGGAAAGCACCTGATTGTTGTCGCTCTGAGGAGGCAGATTCCTAGAGCAGGGGCTAGTTCTAGTGTTGGAGGGAGGATGAAATGGAAGTATACCCTAGAAAGTGGATTAAGAAGCTTCCAGTTGAGGAGGCTATGGCTTGTTTTATGGAGAACTTAGAAAAGGAGATTAATAAGAATCTAATCCTGAAGGAATGACTAGTTCAGCTATTGAAGGTAGTTAAAGAGGTGGAGGGGAAGGAAGGAGTGAATGTGCAAGAGGCAATGGCCACTTTGCTATTGGTTCTCAGGACTTCTAGAGGGCAGTGCAACATATTTGGAGCGGCAAATTGGTGGCAGCGGCATAAATCCTCACTCACAAGGATATGATCAAGAGTGCTAGCTAGTCTGCGAAATTCCATGAATCTAAGCTTGGCCATTTGCATGATATTCTTTGGGGAGTATTGGACATGCAAAATATGGTTGAGGAGATGGTAGGGAAATTGGGTGTTCTTGTGCCAGCCAGGGAGCGTCCTCTGTATACCTGTGCTTGTGACGAGGAGGGGGTGGTATTCTAGGATGTTATATGAGATAAGTATGTTGATAGGGTCTAGTATTTTGTTGATTATAGATAGTTAGATATAGTGGTCAGGGTGGGGCCAATGTAATTTACCCCCCCATTTTTATGTTTATGATTGTTTGTTGCAAACTATGGTTAGCGACTGTATGGGCTCGACCATTTTTTTATGGGTCCCTGGTCCATATTAAAATAATAATAATAATAATTAAAACATATATATGTATAACATAAATGCTTGACAACTCTCCAATACTAAAAATAATTAATAATTTATAGGAGAATAAGGAAGGAGCCTAAAATAAAATCATGAATTACAGAAGGAAGAAGCATAAAATAAAATTAAGAACTAGCTAAAAATCAAAATCAAAATAACTATTGATAAAAATTTAAATAATCATCTCTCAAAATTATTTTGGCTTGTTGTTCATTTGTATGCATAAATAATTTCATATTCCTGCAATAGTAAAAAGAAAATTAAATAATTTTTGGATAAGTTATTTTATTTACTTTTTACAATTTACAAATATCATAATATATATTCCCCAAAAAACATGGCACATGACACATCATAATATATTCCCAAAAAAACATGGCACATGACACATCATAATATATATTCCCAAAAAAACATGGCACATGACATGGGGTCAATTGAACACCTCTAATTTTAATCCCCTTTCTTGATTATATGAATTTAGGTTTTGTTTCTAAAAATATTTTATGCAAGAAGAAGCACAAAATAAAAATCAAGAAGTAGAAAAAAAATCAAAATCAAAATAACTATTAATGAAAATTTAGATAATATCTCTTTTAGCTTATGGTGTTAATGGTGTATGCATAAATTATTTCATATTGCTGAAATATTAAAAAAATAAATTAAATAATTTTTCATATTCCCAAAAAACATGGCACATGACATGGGGTCAATTGAACACCCCTAAAATCCTTATTACATGAATTTAGTTTTATTTTTAAAAATATTTTATGCAAGCCCACAAAATGTCTATTTTATTTTCTTTCATAAATTTGTTAAGTGTTATAATAAAAGTTAAAATAGTATTCATTTGTTATCTTAGAGTCTTTGGTGATGAAGTAAAAACTAAATACATAAAACAAATTAATTACATTATTCATGGGCCTTTATAATAACTACTACAACCACTTTTGAAAAAAAAAAACTAAATATAAGCAATGCATATATAGTAATAGTAATATATAGCCTATTATAGTAATTAGGGTTGAACTTAGGGTTACATTGGGAATTCCATCTTTGGAATATATTAAATGCATGATCTTACAAAAAGTAAAATTTTCTAAGTACTATATTAATTGTTCTAAGTACTACATTGTAATTATGTCAATTGTTGGCATTCTATCTCCCATGGTTACCTAAAGATTATCAAGGTGAACAAATATGAAGAATAAACACTATTAAAAAGTGTTTAACAAGCTACATAAGGAATTGCTTAACAAGCACTAACATTGTCAACATTGCATTGAATTTATAACTATTAAGAAATTGGGTTTGGTATGTAATTAAATTGTATTGTGAAAATTCACACAACACAATATAAAATAGATTAGAAATTGGAAAGAAATGCACCCAAAATATTTAGACTATAAGCTTATTAGAATAGTTACTAAATTTTTTAATATATGAAATTTTTGGCTTTTAAATAAGAAACGTTTGAACTAAAAGAGTGTAATTTTGGGGTTAAAAAAGTAAGATCCTAAAACAAGGCTAAGAGATCCAAACAAAACATAAGTGATTTGAGGAACTCAAATCAAACAACCATGATATGAATGATTTGTGTAATTTTCAAAGGTAAGAATATTTTCAAAGAAATAGATAAGGATATTATGGTAACAACTACCATTCATGTGTACAAGGACTAGGGTGGCAATGTACATGCATTGGAATACTTCATATTATATGTCTTGTTTATGATGTCAAATGATGTCTTTAAACAATTACTCCATACAAAATGGTTTTATCTATTAATATAAAATTGGGAATTAATATTCTACCAATGAAATCATTTGAAATGACCCAATCCTAAGCCTAACCCTAAAACTAACTCTAGAGTTAGAATTAGGGTTAGGGTTAGAATTAGTGGTATATTAGATGTGAAAATGGAAACCTAATGGGATTGGAAAGGGTGGCTAGGGTGGGTAAAAGAGAGATCTCAATATAGCACAAAACCCTAAAAGAAAAGATATAATAATGGAATAATGATAAGTAAGAATGCAATCCCTCAAAAGATCTAAAAAATGATAATGCCATCAGAAATCATATATTTAAGACCCTAAAAGTGATATATCATAGAAAATGTGTACCAAGTCAGCTCATGGTGGGAAAGAAATGGGCAAGAGTCAACAAAATTATAAGCTTTAAAATTTGAAATTCAAGAGTCAATTCCATGTGATGCAATCTAAATTTTAAATATTGGTGTCAGACAATGGAACACTAATATTGAGGTGCAGAATGAGTTTTAATTAGGATTAGAGTTAATGATAGAAATAAGCTTAGTGATAAAATGAGGGTTAGTCATAGAATTAGGGTTAGGTTAGAATTAGGGTTAGGGATAGAATTGGGGTTATTGTTAGGGTTAGAGTTATGGTTAGAATTAGGGTTAGGCTTAGAATTATAGTTAGGGCTATTATTACTATCAGAATTAAGGATAGTGTTAGGGATATAATTATAATTTGGGTTTGAATTAGTAATATAAGTAGTATTGAGTCAAGAATTAGGGTTAGGGATACAATCAAGATTAGAATTATAATTGGATTTAGGGGTATGATTACAATTAGGGTTAGACTTAGGGTTTAGGTTAGAATTAGGGTTAAAACTATGATTAGAATCAAGGTTAGGTTTTGGGTTGGAATTGGGGTTAGAAGTGGGGTTAGCATTAGGGTGAACGTTAGGGTTAGTGTTATAGTTACAATAAAACAACAAAGGTTATTTACATTTATATCTATACATAGAACTATGGTTAGAATTAAGGTTGGGATTAGGGATGGATTTAGTAATATAATTAGGGTTAAGTAGATCTACCCTAGGGGTAAAATTAGGGTTAGAATTATTGTCAGGATTAATGTTAGGGTTAGGGTTATAATTACAATTTGGTTTCAAATTAGAAGTTAGGGCTACAATTAGAGTTAGTTTTCAGGTTCATGATAGAATTAGGGTTCTCAATATGGTTACTATTAGGGTTGGGGATAGAATTAGGCTTTGGGTTAGAATTACTATCAAGATTAACGTTAGGGTTAGGGTTATATTATATCTAATTATAGCATACCTATTATAGTATATAGGGACAGATATAAGGTGATGAAATAAAAGAATGCCACGCACACACTGTAACTCACACTCAAACCATCAAACTCACAACATAACACAATATCACATCCACATATGGATTGCAAATATAAAACTCATATTATTTATTATTTTTTAATCAAAATCTGATTACAATAACACAACAAACCTTACACCTGCAACAAGATACAAAATAAGGGCCTCTCATGGCCTCCCTCTCGTACATCCTCATTTTTCACTTCAGCATTCCTCAATTCTTTCTGTTATCAATTAGATATGCACCCTATGCTAAGTTATTCAACTTAACTATCTATTGACACATGGGAACACTCCTAGGCCTGTGGGTTACCTAAAAATTGGAGTGAACCTCTAGAGTGAGCTAGTTCTCGTAATGATTTTACTAATCTAAATGACTTGTCTGAAGAAAAGGATGAGAAAAGTGTGCTGAAATAAATAACTGGTATAAGTCTCTAAGGTGATGTACCAATACTAAACTGCTATCAGACCTTACTCACAATCAGACTACAGAACTTTAATCTTCACAACATTTTGATTCTACCTAATTCAGAAATATTTTGCATGAAGGTTCAATCAAAACATGGCACGCAACCTAAATCAAACAAAATAACTGCATAGATATCACAAAATTAAGACAAAATAGAGGATAAATACTTATTACAGTGCAATATCAAATTAATTTTGCAAAAGTAGAGGCAAAAGTGAAGAAAAATTACTGCTTGATAAACTGAAGGAATAATGAGTACATAGACTGGAATACAACACTCTCAGTGTGAGAGGAAGACTCTGATATCTTGAACTCTGATCTCCACTCTATTCTGCCAAACTGGAACTAGAACTAGGACTCTAAAAAGGAAGTATCTCTCTACCATATATCCTATGAAATGATTCCTCCTGAAAGCTGGAAAAAAGCCCTTAAAAATAGATATGCCAACCCATTTTCACAATCCATAAAAAAGCTGATAAAAATCCCATGAAACTACTTTAAAACTGTGAAAACAACTGCCAAAATCTTCTGTCAAGTGGCCCTCACCAAGATCTTCATTAAATCAAGTTAATTATAATGAATAAAAAATCCTACTTTGTCCATATATGGCCAATTCACCTAGAGAAAGAAAATCTTAAAAAAAACAAGATCCTACATGGATTCACTTTATTTAACTACATAAAATAACTTTTTTGAAAGCAATTTACAAATTATTGCTTTAAAATAAAGCTTTATATTAGATTGCAATTTTATACCCCTGATTTGATTCTGATTTGGAAAATATTATAAGGCTTATTTTGCCAAGCATATTCATATTTCACAGACATATGATTTTATATAAAAATCATGAAAATATTTGAAGGCATATATATGTTAAAAAAAAAAAAGAAAGCCTATGAAGGCTATCCTCTAAATAGCTCTACAAAAATCTCTTTATCCTCATGAGGGCCTAAATGATCAAATGATCTTTAAAGGTGCAAATGATCAAAATCCCTAATGCATTTCATTACCCTAAGGCCTATAGACATGGGGTCTTACCCTTCCAAGTTTTAAAAAAAAGGTTCTAAGGCATTGGTAGGTCAAAAGATCATGACAACATTAGTTTGGTAAATGGAGAAATAAATTTAATGTGATAAAACTCCACATTCGACTTAGGGAAAGAAGGAAACCCTAATGACAAAACCATCAAATTCCCTAAAATTTTGATTCATTTTTTATTTTGAGCTCTCGATGGAGAATACTTTGCTCTGCGGCCGCCATTGATGACGGTCTAGAAACTCAGAGCCCTCAATTTTTAATGTTTTCTTGAGAAAATTTTGGAGATTCCACAGAAGGTAAGCTATTATGCATCTTGAATATGGCTTTTCCCTCCATTTTGAAGAATATTGGTCTTTTCTAGGCTGCCGCCACAGTCACCCTCTGATGCATTTAACTTGTTTTTTCTTTGGTGAAACTTCATTCTACATTTGAACCACCATGAAATCATGTTGATGCTGGCTTGGGCTCCTCTCAGAAGAAAGAAAGAGGTAATCTCTGCCTTCAAACTTAATTATGACTACTTGTTTTCTTATTTGATGTGTGCTGAGTATGAAATCAGAGCCATGAAATGAAATGCATTACCTTCTCTTATTCCACAGAGAATGTCTTGAAACTCACTGCATTTGTAACATCTGGTAAAAGTAAGGTTTTAATACTGAAAAGACTATGACCATTCCTGATATACTTGTTTACTTTTGACCACTCCTATTGTTTTGACCCCTTCATGTTTGTATCTATGGTTTTAACATGAAACCCCAAGTGGGTTTGAGCTGTGGCTTTAAACAATGAGTTTCATTTTATTATTTCTTTCATCTGTAGATGATGATATCTTTTGTAGTTATATTCTAGTTGAAACCCCCAAGTGGGTTTGAGAAAGAAAACAAACCTTCTGCTACAGACTGTGGCTTGTCCTTTTATTTCTTAGCACTTCTTGCTTGAATGAATATCGAAATCATCACTTCTATTTGCCTATGAGCTTAAAACCAAATGGACTCATATATGAGCTCAAAAACTTAATGCCTTTTGTACCTGCAATTATAGCTCGAAAAGCCCAAATGGGTTTTAGTGATATGAAGGAAACTTACTCAAACATAGGTCATGGCTGCACATTGTTTCATTTCTGATCATGGCTTGATTTAAACTCAGAAAGCTGTGAGATAAAGGCTTTTCCTTTGCAATCTATAATAATAGCATCATAGTGTGTATTGTGAAGGCCTCAACTGTAGTAGCCTAAAATGAGATGCATTTTATTATTTCCTACGAGCCTGAAAGTTTCTGTTATTTTCTGAAGTGTGAGCTCCTCAGAGTGTATGTAAGCATATCATTGATCTTATTTATGTTAAAGGATGTATACTCATCTGTATGGTAGATTGTTACTCTAAGTGTTGTCATCATACTAGTGACTGTACTCCATGTATGTTGACTACTGTCATATAGTTTTATTCTTCATGACAGTTGCTAGACGTTCATTAATTTTAACTATCACAGTCATCTAAAACCTTTTGTCATTACCTATATACATCATTATTATCAAACAAAGTCCCTAACAATAACATTGTCCACACATGCCTTGTATTGCACTACATTTGAGACCACTCTCCTGTACTGTGTGAGGGGAACTTTGTTTAAATTACCTGATGGTCCGAAATGCCAGCCTATATATGAGCTTGTTGCTTTTCATTTGGTCAAAATAATGGTGTTTTTTGCTAGGAGATGGACTCGCAATATATGGTGTTAAGAAGTCCACCTTTAGTTAGCATCTGAATATTCCATTGCTCTTTCCTGTAGAATTATATAGACACTGAGATAATGCATATTATTTGAAATGTTATTGTACTTGCTTGTTGATGCATACATGTCCTTCATGTATCATGATATGACATTGGTTACTCTACCTCAATTGATTAAAATGCTACAAGGATGCTCATTCCATTTATCTTCTTGTTCTTGCTTCTCCATTTGTACATTACAATCAATATATATATGTTGCTTCTCTTTCCTACATCCTTTTGTGTACACTTTAGATGATTAAACTTTACCTCTTTCATTGTATATTATGGACACTCCATGTGACAGTTGCATAACATACTACTTCTTATAAACTGATATATGCATTACCCTTATGACATTCTATGTCTACAACACTTTACATGCACTCTTTTCCTTAGTTGAATCATTCAGGCATAACTAAAGTAATATGACCAAATAATTATGACCATGGCATTTATATGTTATGATTGATATTGGATCTTTCATGCCTATCATGCATTGAAATGTTTATCTTTTCATTATCAAATGAACAATACCTGATGTCCTATTATGCAATTGCTTCTTTGAAGAGGAATTGAACATGTTATGTGTATTGTCATTTGCCGTCTAGTATAATGCACACTTGGAGATTACATCCTCTGATTCTCCTTGATGTTACTGTACTATAGTTGATCATGGTTGTCCCACTACACTTGTACTACAAATTGATGCTTCATGTCTATTGTTCTGATATCATGATTTTAAATGCATATAAGAATAGTATACGATATTCCAAGTTTGATGTTTTCAGTCTCATACATCATTAGAAGCCATGTGAAAAGCCCACTATTCATAGATGATTGCTAGTTCAACTCACCCTGAATGGTAGTTATAGCTGGATATTGAACTTGAAACTCAATAGTCTATATTGATGTAAAATTATTCACTTTATCATGTGCTTATTTTACACAATATGAATGAACATTCTTATCTCATTCCATTTAAGACTCAGGGGCAGAATGTTGAGCTCTACCCTTGTGGGAACCTCATTTTACACCACATGCTGATATGTTTTCAAATAGTTACATGACTTATCCTACACTTGCACATGAAACAAATAGATTAGATAAAACAACAGAGTTTAATGAATGTTTCCTTTTAAGTTCTTCTATATGTGAATGATGTATATCTAATTTAATGCATCATAGGCAGTGCATTATATCATTTGCTGATGAAGTACATAGTGTGAACCATATTTGGAGCTCTAACAGGTTTTCTACCAAAATTTTGCAAGTTCTTGTCAGAAATCAGGAGCAAGGATAAAAGGCATCAAAGACCAACATCAAACATATCAGGTAGTGATGGATATGCTTCGCACTATATGCTATTTTCTCTTTTCATCTTCAGTTGTATAGTGCACCTTCTATGTCTGTGTTGGCTCAACTATACCCACGGCTTGTGTGGGTCATTTGATCTATCGTCATTTCATTCAATGCAATGTTTATTTCTTTTATGTATCTCATGAATAATCATTGTAGTGAATGAAATAACTTATCTAAATATTTTGCAATAAATGAATGATGAACTGAATCCTTCTTCTATCAAACAACTAAACTACAAACTTCATCCACCTCTTGAAACTATCATGACTGATCTTTTTATAAAATCAATATCTTTAAAGGGCTTAAGAAAGGAAGAAATAAAAATTAAAAAATTTCACCTTAAAATGAACAATGTACCAGCTCTGCCAATTTTTTGAGCTGCGATGAAAAAATTGTAACATTTCTGGTGACTTCTCCTACATGCTTGCCTACTAAGCATCAAGACCAGTTTTCTTAAATTATCCATTGGGCATAGAGTTATACTCTGCTCATCTCAAACTTAAAAAACACTTAAACTTACCTTTCCAACTAGTCCAAACAACAGCAAAAAACTAACTAAACCAAACCAAAAATAAACTAGAAGGCCCTGTTGCCCAAAAGAAATGTGTAGCAACACTTAGCAAAACAAAACTAACTAGAAAGAAATGTGCATGAAGTACTTATTAACAACAAGACTACTCTAACCTACTCTAACTAGCCACAGTAACTAGTTAGACAAAACCATTCATAGGTTCAAGAAAATAACTGCCCTTTCTCTACAATCTACAATACTCCAAAAACTTGTGACTTGACCATAAGAGGTAGAATAAAAATAAATAGCCATCAAATAGATGCAACACCTCTCTAATCAGGATTATGCAATCCCTTGCCATCTAACTTGTTTGGCAAATTGATCAAATAAACAAGTAAACTGATAGTACTAGACTTGATACCCTTCTTGTTGATATGGATCAATGTCATTATGTGGTTGTCCCCTTCTGTTAGCTCCCAGTCCAGTCAAATAGCTAATAGGACATTCTCTTGAAAGTGTCACACAAGAGAGAAAACATTTTGAATGATTGGAAACAACAGTATCACCTCCTGCTTGCATGATAGTTTGCCATGTTGTCTCTTCTTCCATACTCAATGGGCCATCCTCTTCTGTTAGGGTTGTTAATAGCTCATCAAAGCTATCAACTCTTAGTAGGCTCTTAGTAAGAGTTGGGATATGCTCAAAATACACATTATTATTCAAGGAAGAACATTCAGAAATATTAATTTCTTCTTCAATAAATGAAGGCAAGTGTTCGAATGATGAACTAACCTCTTTCAACATACCATCAATTGGCACACCAGCTTCAAATTTCTCTATGTGACAGTAAGGTAACTCTTCTAACCAGTCAAGATCAGGCTACTAGTTATGCTTCTCTATAACCATTGACTCATTCGGGAATATAGTCACCTCCTGTGCTTGCTTTTGTTGTTCTAGATTTAACTCTCCTCCAAAGAGGCTAGCCTAATAGCTAAAATATCTAAGTGTGAGCAGAAAAGGTCAATTTTAGCTTGCAAAAGATCTTCCTCAAGCTTTTGATTAGTCAAATTAGGACTATCTTCACAAATCTATCCTTGGATCAGCACCTCATTGTCAGGTTGTTTAGCCTCAATCAACAACTCATCACAAGGTTTGATATCTATCTACTATTCTAAAATTGGTGTCCTTGATATGAACATGGTTTCCTCATATGGCTGAACAAATTCAGGTAATTGATCAAACAAAGAAACTGATTTCTCCTCCTCATATAGATTTGTCTATACCCTACTTGCATGCATCTTATTAATAACATTAGAGAAATTTTCAAAAGTGTCAAAATTTAATCTGTTTGGTGCCAAGTTTGAACCAGTATTGTCCTCTAATGCATCATGTTTATAATCAGTTGTAGAAACAACACAAATGGCAGCAACCTCCTTCTTTACATTTGATTTGTCTAGTTGATCATCTTTCACAAAGCAAGGAGGGTCATTAGTGCAATCATTGAAAGGTTTATTAGAAGAAGTCTTTGCTTGCTCAATCTTTTTCTACTCTAACTGATATTGCTCCATAGCTATGTGCAGTAAATTAACTAGCCTAGCTCCCTTATGTCGGTTAATAGACTGGTCTCAAATACTAATAGGCTCCTCAGCAAAATTAGAACCTCTGAAACTTGGGGTTTTGACTTTTGGGGGAGTCTATTTGCATTCAATACTAACTATCTCTTTTGTGTCTCCTACTCCTGATCAGAAACAAAGGTCTCACATGGTGGTTACTCTGGTTGTTGAAAGTAAACTTGGTGATTCAACTCTTGCAGCTACAAATTAGACTCTTCATACTGCCTTGCTTGAAATTCCCCTCCTTGTCGATACTAATAACCCTTTATGCTTGTAATCCCCTGCTCATGATATATTCTTTGTGCCTCCAACTCCTACTCATGAAGATAGGCTTGATAAGCCAGTTCCTCCTGGTGTTGTTTATACTCAACCTCCCTCTTAATCTCCTCCACCTACTTGTTGAGGTCTAACACAATGTCCCTCATCATGCCTTTAAGCTCTGTTAGTTCAGACTATTTTATCTGGTAAGAAGGCTGACTAGGAGCTTGGGTAGGAATGGGCATGCGGTAAGCATCCTGAGTATTTGGACTAAAGCCAACATTGTGACTACTTGTATATGACTGGTAAGGAAGTTGAGTAGGGGTGGGTGGGTGGCAATTATACTGTGCATGCTGGTTTTGAAGGGCTGTGGAATTAGAAACAACAACATAATTGGCCTGATATGGCTAATAAGGGGCCCTATGGACAACATTTTCATAGTATGGTGGTGGATATTCATACTGCCTATGAAAGTCTGACATTTCTACTCATATGCAAGATGGAAAATGGAATTAAAAGGTGATTTTTATAACATACTAGCACTTGATCATACCAGAACTTGTAGATCTTGATTCAAAGTTGCCAGATGTGTTTAGTTTTTTACCTCCAAAGGTTGAGATCACTGATATCAACACCAAATATGAGTGATATATTAACATGCTATTGGACTAAAACAGTCCAATCTATCACAATCTTGCTTTCACAAGTTGAATGCACTAGTTTTGCATGCAAGACAAAAGAATTGAGTCACCAGGTATACTTGTAAATAGCCTCCAAAGGATGGAAGATTGCTACATGTATACCAGAACAACAATTTAAAGATTGAAAAACTTCTCTAAAAATACTTTCAGTGTCCCACCGGGCATGCCAAAAACTATTATCAATTAAATATACACCCTATGCTAAGTTAGTCAACTTAACTATTTGTTGACACATGAGAACACTCTTAGGCCTAAGGGTTGCCTAAAAATTGGAATGAACCTCAAGAGTGAGTTGGTTCTCCTAGTGATTTTACTAATCTAAATGACTTGTCTGAGAAAAGGGATGAGAAAAGTGTACTGAAATAAATAACTAGCATAAATCTCTAAGGCAATGCACCAATACTAAACTCCTATCAAACCTTACCCACAATTAGACTACAAAACTTTAATCTTCACAACACTTTGATTCTACCTAATTCATAAATATTTCGCATGAAGGTTCAATCAAAACATGACATGCAACCTGAATCAAGCAAAATAACTGGATAACTATCAAAAAATTAAGACAAAACAAAGGATAAACACTTATCATAGTGCAATATCAAATCAATTTTGCAAATGTAGAGGCAAAAGTGAGGGAAAACTACTCCTCTATAAACTGAAGGAATAATGAGTACATAGACTAGAATACAACACTCTCAGTGTGAGAGGAAGACTCTGATATCCTAAACTCTGATCTCTACTCTATTCTGCCAAACTAGAACTAGAACTGGGACTCTAAAAAAGAAGTATCTATCTGCCATATATCTTGTGAAATGATTCCTCCTAAAAGCTGGAAAAAAACCTCTAAAAATAGATATGCCAATCCATTCTCGGAATCCATCAAAAAGTTGATAAAAAGCCCACCAACCTACTTTAAAACTTTGAAAATAGCTTCCAAAATCTTCTATCAAGTGGCCCCCCACCAAGATCTTCTTTAAATCGAGTTCATTCTGATGAATAAAAGCTCATACTTTGTCCATATATGCCCAATGTGCCCAGAGAAAGAAAATCCAAAAAAACAAGAGCTTACATGGATTCACTTTGTCTAACTGCATAAAATAACTTTTTAAAGCAAATTATAAATTATTGCTTTAAAATAAAGCTTTACATTAGATTGTAGTTTTATACCCCTAATTTGATGATGATTTGGAAAATATTACAAGGCTTATTTTGCCAAGCATATTCATATTTTATAGACATATTATTTTCTATAAAAATCATGATAATATTTGAAGGCATATTGTGAGGGTGAAAATGGGATTAATCAATTGAATACCAGAAACTCAAACACCAATAGAATGTGAAGGAAAGAAGGAAATAAGAATAACGAAGTGTGATACTTACAACCCCTTTAGCTTTCATCTTCTATTGCTCAACTATATGTTCTTGATCTAGATAAATATTGAAGCCCTCAAAAGCATATGCTCCCTTGCTTGTTGAAGATGACAAGGACAAAATGGCTATGATACTTGCTTGTATTTGAAGATGCACTTCAAACACAAATAAGAGTGGATGGTAGTGAAGTGCTATGTGAGATGGGTGCCAAAGGCGCACTTGTGTTTCTACAGCATAAGTTTGCTCAAATGATGGAAGATAAATGAAGAAGAAGAGGATTGTATTTATAGAGTTGTGTGAGAGTGGATCAACGGTTGAGAAGAAATGAGAAGATCAATGGAGGAGGATTGTTGAAGAACATGCAACAAATGGAAGAAAGACATGTGTCCTTCAAAAAGCAGCTTTGTTGAGTTAACTACTCTATTGATGAGGATGAGTTTTTGTTTTCTTAAATTAGAATTTATTTTTCTAATTTAAGAGCAAGTTTTCTTTAAAGATGCTTTAAAACTATTTTTGCTTTTGTAACTCAGCTTTTGCTTTTTTATGACAAGAGGAATTTTATTTCTAGAAGATATGAAATATTTTTTAGAAGATAAGAAAGCATAATTAAATAAATGAATTTATTTAATTATTTGTGTATAAATTTGAAGAATAAATAAAATATTGAATATATTTTATTTTTTGTGGAGATTTAGGATTTTAATTTAAATAAAATTGCATTTTATTTAAATTCGAAAGAATAAAAGGTTTTAATTAAATAATTAAAATTATATAATTATTTAGAAGAATGCAGTTGATGTAAATGAATTTAATTAATTAAATGAGAGGAGATGAATCAAATAAATAAATAAATTTATTTATTTATTGATAGAGGAATGTGAAGATGAAATAAATACTAAAATATTTATTTGAGTAGAGTCATGTCAATTTTAGGTGTATACACATATATATTAGAAAAATAAAACCTATGAAGGCTATCCTCTAAATAGCTCTGAAAAAATCTGTTTATCCTCATGAGGGCCTATATGATCAAATGATCTAAATAAAGGTGCAAATGATCAAAAGCCCTAATGCATTTCATTACCCTAAGGCCTATAGACATGGGGTCTTACCTTCCAAGTTTAAACAAAAATGTTCTAAGACATTGGTAGGTCAAAAGATCATGATATCATTAGTTTGGTCAATGGAAAAATAAAGTTAATGTGATAAAACTCCACATTCAACTTAAGGCAAGAAGGAAACCCTAATGACAAAACTATCAAATTCCCTAAAATTTTGATTCATTTTGCATTCTGAGCTTTCGATGGAGAATACTCTGCTTTGCCACCACCATTGATGAGGGTCTAGAAACTCAGAGCCCTTAATTTTCACTATTTTCTTGAGCAAATTTTGGAGATTCCACAGAACGTAAGCTATTATGCATCTTGAATATGGTTTTTCCCTCCATTTTGAAGCATATTGGTCTTTTCTAGGCCATGGCCACAGTTACCCTTTGATGCATTTGACTTGTTTTTTCTCTGGTGAAACTTCGTTATGCATATGAACCACCATGAAATCATGTTGATGCTGGCTCGGGCTCCTCTCAGAAGCAAGAAAGAGGTAATCTTTTCCTTCGAACTTCATTATGACTACTTGTTTTCTTATTTGATATGTGCTGAGTATGAACTCAGAGCCATGAAATGAAATGCATTTCCTTCTTTCATTCCATAGAGAATGTCTTGAAACTCATTGCATTTGTAAGATCTGGTAAAATCAAAGTTTTAATACTAAAAAGACCACAACCATACCTGATATACTTGTTGTTTACTTATGACCACTCCTTTTGCTTGGACCCCTTCATTTTTGCATCTATGGTTTTAGCATGAAACCCCAAGTGGGTTTGAGTTGCGGCTTTAAACAATGAGTTTCTTTTTATTCTTTCTTTCATCTGTAGATGATCTATCTTCTATAGTTATATTCTAGTTGAAACCCCCAACTTGGTTTGAGAAAGAAAAGAAACCTTCTGCTACAGACTGCGGCTTGTTCCTTTATTTATGAGTACTTCTTGCTTGAATGAATCTTGAAATCATCACTTCCATTTGCATATGAGCTTAAAACTAAATGGATTTATATCATACTATTTGAAACTTTTATTATAAGACTGTGGCAATGTATTCAAATTTCACATATTTCTAAGGATGATCACTTTATATGAGATCAAAAACTTAATTCCTTCTGTACTTACACTTATAGTTTGAAAACCCCGAATGGGTTTTAGTGATATGAAGGAAACTTACTCAAACATAGGTCTTGGCTGCACATTGTTTCATTTCTGATCATGGCTTGATTTGAACTTAGAAATCCGTAAGATAAAGGTGTTTCCTTTGCAATATGTAATAATAGCATCATAGTGTGTATTGTGAAGGCCACGGTTGTAATAGCATAAAATGAGTTGCATTTTATTATTTCTTTCGAGCCTGAAAGTTTCTATTATTTTCTTGAGTGTGAGCTCCTTAGAGTGGATCCAAGCATATCATTGATCTTATTTATGATAAAGGATGGATGCTCATCTGTATGATAGACTATTCTTCTAAGTGTTGTCATCATACTAGTGACTATACTCCATGTATGTTGATTGTTGTCATATGGTTTTAGTGTTCATGACTGTTGCTAGACGTTCATTAATTTTAACTATCATAGTCATTTGAAATCTTTTGTAATTGCCTTTATACATCATTGTTATCAAACAGAGTCCCTAACAACAATACAATCCTCACATGCCTTGTATTGCACTACATTTGAGATGTCTTTCCTGCACTGTGTGAGGGGAACTCTATTTAAATTACATTTTGATCTGAAATGCCAACCTGTATATGAGCCTGCTACTTTTCATTTGGTCAAAATAATGGTGTTCTTTGCTAGGAGATGAATTCGCAATACATGGTGTTAAGAAGTCTGCCTTTAGTTAGCATCTATATATTCCATTGCTCTTTCCTGTAGCATTATATAGACACTGAGATTATGCATATTATTTGACATGTTATTGCACTTGCTATGCTGATGCATATATCTCCTTCATGTTTCATGACATGACATTGCTTACTGTAACTCAGTTGATTATAATGCAGCATGGCTGCTCATTCCATTTATCTTCTTATTCTTGCTGCTCCATTTGTACATTACAATCGCTATATATATGATGCTTCTCTTTCCTACATCCTTTTGTGTACACTTTAGATGATTAAACTTGACTTCTTTCACCGTATATTATGGACATTCGATGTGACAATTGCATAACATACTGCTTCTTATCAACTGATATAAGTGTTACCCTTATGCATTCTATGTCTACAACACTTTGCATGCACTCTTTTCCTTAGGTGAATCATTCAGCTATAACTGAAGTAATATGACCGAATAATTATGACCATGGCATTTATATGTTATGACTGATATTGGATCTTTCATGGCTTTCGTGCATTGAAACGTTTATCTTTTCATTATCAAATGAACAATACCTAATGTCCTGTTATGCAATTGCTTCTTTGAAGAGGAATTGAACATGTTATGTGTATTGTCATTTGTCATCTACTGTAATGCAAACTTGGAGATTACATCCTCTGATTCTCCTTGTTGTTACTATACTATAGTTGATCATGGGTCTCCCACTACACTTGTACTACAAATTGATGCTTCATGGCTATTGTTCTGATATCATGATTTTGAATGCATATAAGAACAATATACGATATTACAAGTTTGATGTTTTCAATCTCATACCTCATTGGTAGCCATGTGAAAAGATCACTATTCATAGATGATTTCCACTTCAACTCACCCTGAATGGTAGTCATAGGTGGATATTGAACTTGAAACTCAATAGTCTGTATTGATGTAACATTATTCACTTTATCATGCTCTTCTTTTACACAATATGAATGAACATTCTGATCTCATTCCCCTTAAGACTTAGGAGCAGCATGCTGAGCTCTACCCTTTTGTGAGCCTCATTTTACACCACATGTTGATATGTCTTCAAATAGTTACATGACTTATCCTATACTTGCACATGAAACAAACAGGTTAGATAAAACAACAGAGCTCAATGAATGTTTTATTTTTAGTTCTTTTGTATGTGAATGATGTATATCTTATTCAATGCATCATAGGCAGTGCATTATATTATTTGCTAATGAAGTACGTAGTGTGAACCATATCTGGAGCTCTAAAAGGTTTTCTACCAAATTTTTGTAGGTTCTTGTTAGAAATCAGGAGCAAGGATAGAAGGCATCAAAGACCAACATCAAACATATCAGGCAATGATGGATATGCTTCTCACTATATTCTATTTTCTCTTTTCATCTTCAATTGTATAGTGCACTTTCTATGTCTGTGTTGGTTCAGCTATACCCACGACTTGTGTGGGTCATTTGATATGTCATCATTTTAGTCAATGCAATGTTTGATTGTTTTATGTATCTCATGAATAATCATTGTAGTGAATGAAATAACTTATTTGAATATTCTATAATAAATGAATGATGAACTGAATCCTTCTTTTGTCAAACAATTGAACTCCAAACTTCATGCACCTCTTGAAACTATCATGACTAATCTTTTTATAAAATCAATGTCTTTAAAGGGCTTAAGCAAGGCAGAAATAAAAATTGAAAATTTTCACCTTAAAATGAACAATGTACCAGCTCTGCCAATTTTTTGAGCTGTGGTGAAAAAATGGTAACACTTTCCACTCCCTGTAGATTTTAAATAGGCACTCAAACTTCATTGTTTCCTCTGGATATTGTTCATTCATGGTCGTTATTTGTAGTCTCTAAAATACCTTTATATGTGGTGTCTCCTTCCCTTCTCATAATCTTTTTCTGCTGCATAAAATATCAGCCTCTAAATGAAGTGTCTAATTTTTTTCTAACTTTGGTGTTGGCCAAGGAGTTTAATGAGCCCCCTATACTCTAATTTTTATGAACATATAAGAACAACTCCCCAAACTCTAATGCCTCATAAAGGCAACTTATAACTCTCATAAAGAATGTTGATTCCTTTCCTAAGTTTGGTGCCTCTAAATTCAAAAGTAATAATTTAAAAATGGCACCCACTCTCTATTGTACTATCAGCCACCAATCAACAATTATAAACAAATAAACTCAAGACTTAATTTAGGTGCCACTACCTTCCCATTCATATCTTTTGCTATTTGTGCTTCAACACCTCTAAAAGTGGCTTTAACATTTTTTTGTTTGAATGCTCAATTAATATGTTATCCACCACGTATTTATTTTCTTGCATAATTTACTCACTAAATGATATTCTTCTTTTGCCTTAAAATGTATTCCATTCCAACAATAGTTATATTTGATTTTTATGCACAATAAATATGCAATCTTCCACATATGATTTTCCTCAATATTCTGTCTACTAGTCAATTTTCTTATTTTGCCATACAAAATAAAATGAAAGATTCTCTATCTTTACCCATTCTGATATTTTGAATGCATCAAGAGACCAATATAAAACAATTAGAGTACCCTGAATAATATCTCATGGAGTAGCATGAACAAATTTGAGAAGAAAATTCACTTCACCACTTCAACACTATGTGTCATAGCCTGAAAACTGACTTTTACCATATCTTTTACTCAGAAGCTCATTTTTTTGTGAAAACTTGCCAAGATGCATGGAATGACATCCCCTGTTAGATTTAGGGCAGACAACTAAGAGGCAGGGGGGGTGAAACAGTTGTCCAAAACTTTCTTGCTTTTAAACATTTGTATTCACTTAGCAGTCTAGCAATATATCAAACATGAAACATAATGCATTTAATCAAGAGTAGAAACACATCAACACATGAGACACCAACATTTTAACATGGAAAACCTGGTTAAAGGAAAAACCACGGGGCGACTAACCCAAGATTGTATTCTCTATTAGAAGAATAGAAAGAACACAATGGCACATGCCAATTAGGGCTCACTGCCTGAGCACACTGCTCACAAGAGGCTCACTGTCTACAAGAGACACACTATCTACAAAAGATTAAGTATCACATACTTGAACTGGTAAATAGCATCTTCACCATGCTTGAGTCAGTTCCATTTAAGCCCAAACCTTCTACTCTGCCTTTCACTCTTCTCCTTGCTACAACACACTCATCTTCAACACCCACACTTGAAATGACCTTGCAATCCCTTATTTATATGCTACATCAACTTAGGAATGAGCATCTAAGTTGGCTAACACTCATAAGGACATCCGCAAGATGTATAATTCATCTGGTCGGCCAATCATAGAAAGAACACCATCATCCAGAAGTTATTCTTCATTTTCGGGCCCCAACTCTAATGCGGACCATCAACATGAACTGAACATGATCCCAGGACCTCTACAAGCTTGTCTGAATCTCCAAGAACATCTGCACTTCCTCTTCTTACTGAAATCCTTCTTTTCTTCATCTGAAACATCAAGAACACAGTCTACCATTACTGTCACAAAGGAATAGATGTTTTCAATTCTTCAAACTAGGAACAAATTGAGATTACACATCATAAGGACTTCCCCAACACTCCTTCAAATCCACAAGATGGGATAATGCATTTCTGAATCTCACCGGACCTTTCTATAACACTCTGTCACCTCTTAACATCTACCGGAACCGGTTCTACTTGAGTGATCACAACTTCTTCATATCTTCATGCGTACCTCTGAAATCTCTACTGGAACATGTTAAGACTCATCTACAAACCCTTTAATCTACATCTTCTGATCCTTAACCTGTCTTGAGTTTTTACCTTATATTCACTGTTCTTCACTGTTCCTGATTGAGACTAATATTCTCAGTATCCTCAACATATAACTCATCCAATCCTTATTATTAATGCAGTAGAAGTATGTTGACATTAATGACAATACTAGTTAGGCCCATACTTGCAACAATCTCCCACTTTGTCATTAATGGCAACATATGATGTGAAAAACTGATTTGATCATCAAGACAAGAACTTTTCCTTACTATCACAACTCCCCCTATCAGCAACAACCATTCACATCTCTTCTCTCCTATTATTACTCCCCCTTTGATCAGCAACCACTTTTTTTTCACATGTCTTCTCTCCCCCTTTGACATAGATGGCAAAGGGCACATACTTGCAATTCTACCACTTCAGAATCATATCTGCTGCTCCCCCTGAGTAGTAGCTCCCCATCATCAGTCTGGACCACAAGATGTGACTATGATATACACCAGACTGATGCACCTTAGTGCACCTTAGTTCATCACAGGATGGTAAATAACCCCTATCTTCTCCCTTAGATACTCAAAAGAGTCCTTAGGTAGAGGTTTAGTAAAGATGTCTGCAATTTGATCCTTGGAAGGCACAAACTCCAATCTGACTTCATTCTTGTTCACTTGTTCTCTTAGGAAGTGAAACTTGATGGATATATGATTAGTCTTTGAATGCAACACCAGATTCTTAGATATGTTTATTGCACTTGAATTATCATAGAAAATTGTGATAGGCTCCTCATACTCCACTTTGATATCTCTTAACATCTGCTTCATCCATAATACTTTAGTGCAACCACTTGCTGCTACAATATATTCTGCTTCAGTTGTAGACAAATATATTGCCTCTTGTTTCTTGCTCAACCAAGAAACCAATCTCTTCCCCAAAAAGAATGCTCCACTACTAGTGCTTTTTTGGTCATCCACATCTCCTGCCTAATTTGCATCAGTAGATGCATGAAGAGAAAAATTATGATCTCTAAGATACCACAGACCATACTCAACTGTCCCTTTTAGATATCTAAAAATCCTCTTGATTGCCATAACATGAGATTCTCTAGGATCAACCTAGAATCTTGCAACAAGACCAACAACCTGCATAATGTCTGGTCTAGTTTGAGTGAGATACAACAGTCCTCTAATCATTGATCTATACTTTGTCTGATCAGCCCTAGGAGAGTCATCATTTTTGCTTAATTTATATTCGGTTGCCATGGGAGTGTTCATTGGCTTTGAATCTTCCATCCCAAATTTCTTCAACAATTCTCTTGCATATTTGGTCTGAGAAATGAAGGTACCTTTCTTTGTTTGAGTGATTTGTAGACCCAAGAAGAAATTCATTTCACCAAGCATGGACATCTCAAACTCACTTTTCATTTGATTTGCAAAAGTTTTACACAAACTATCTTTTCCTCCAAAAATGATATGATCAACAAACACTTCAACACCTAAGATGTTTTCATGATCAATTTTGAAATATAAATTATTGTCAGCATTACCTTTGTTGAAACCAATCTTCAAGAGATGTTTATCCAGTCTTTCATACTAGGCTCTTGGGGCTTGCTTCAGTCCATACAGTGCCTTTTTCAACTTACAGACCATATCACCATTGTCAGACAATTGAAATCCATCTGTTTGCTCAATGTACACTTCTTCTTCCAAATCACCATTGAAGAAGGCAGACTTGACATCCATCTGATACACTTTGAAATCTTTGAAGGGAACAAATGTAAGAAATAATCTGACTGCTTCAATTCTTGCCACTGGAGCAAAAGTTTCTTCAAAATCAACTCCTTCTATTTGAGAGTAGCCTTTGGAAGCTAATCTGGCCTTATTTCTGATCACTTCACCAGCTTCATTCAATTTGTTCCGAAAGACCCATTTGCTTCCAATCACATTTTTGTTTCTAGGTCTGGGAACAAGATCCCAAGTGTCATTCTTCTCAATTTGCATTAGTTCTTCCTCCATTGCCTTAGTCTAGTTTTCATCATTGCAGGCTTCATTTACTATCTTAGGTTCAATCTTTGAAATCAGACAATACTCATCTTAATCTTGAGCAATTCTTCTTCTTGTTTGTACACCTTTTCTTTTGTCACCTACGATTTGATCTTCAGAATGGTTTAGTCTCACATACCTTGGAACTTTGAGAGTTTCTTGCACTTCTAACTCTTGATCAGGCTCATTGAATCTTATCTCTTCTTCCTAACTTACCGGATCAGTTTCAATATGTTTTTCGGAAGAGACTTGAGCACCTTGAATTAGACCATTATTCTGATCATCTTTATCATACTCATAAAACCTTGAGGGTTTTTCAATTCCTTCATCAACCTTCACATTAGTACTTTCTATAATCTTTCTTAATCTCTTATTATAACACTGGTATGCTTTTCTTTGAGTAGAATAACCCAAAAATATTCCTTCATCACTTCTAGCATCAAACTTGCCTAGATCTTCATCTCTCTTGATGTAACATTTGCTACCAAACACTCTGAAATACCTTACAGTGGGTGTAATACCAAACTAAAGTTCATAAAGAGTCTTATTGGTATTGCTTCTAATTTGGACTCAATTGAGAGTATAGACTACAGTGCTGACAGCTTCCCTCCAATAGATCTAAGGAACATTTGCTTCCATCATCATGGTCCTAGATGTTTTTTGGATGGTCCGGTTCTTTCTCTCAACTACTCCATTCTACTGTGGTGTCCTGGGAGCATACATTTGTCTCTTTATTCCATGTTTCTCATAGAAATCTATGAACTCACCGGATGTGAATTCACCATCTCTATCAAACCTTAGACATTTAAATTTCAATCCGGTCTCATTTTCCACCATAGTCTTGAATATTTTGAATTTCTCAAGAGCTTCTGATTTCTCCTTCATAAAGGTTACCCACATCATCTGGGAATAGTCATCAATTAGCAACATGAAGTACCTATCACCTTGAACACTCTTGATCCTTGTCAGACCACATAAGTCAATATGAACCAAGTCTAATAATCTGGTAGAAGATTGTTTCTTGCTTTTGAATGAGATTCTGCTTTGTTTTCCCAACTGACATTCTTTGTACAAGTTATTTGTGGGTTTTACCAGTTTTGGAAGATCTCTTACAGCCTGAGTATTGCTTATCTTGATGATATTATCAAAATTCACATTACACATTCTTCTATGCCATAACCAACTCTGATCAACTTGAACAAATAAACAAATTTTACCAGTACCAGCCAAGTGAAAGATGTTACCTTTTGTTTGGGTACCAGATGCAATCTCTGTTCTGGAACTTTCAAAGATCTTGCACTTTTTATTCTTGAATCTGAGATCATAGCCTTTGTCCACCAACTGTCCAACACTGAGAAGATTGTGCTTCAATCCTTCAACATATAATACATTACAGGTTTTGTTCTTTCCATCAAAAGAAATAGTTCCTCTACCTTTGATTCTACTAGTAGAGTTATCACCAAATTTAACCACTCCTCCTTCATACCTTTCCAAATCTATGAACTTGTTTTTGTTACCTGTCATATGGTGAGAGCAACCACTGTCAATGACCCAATCATCCTTCTCTTCAATTTGGGCACCCAAGGCTTTTTCTTCAACTTTATGATTGACAGATTCAGAGGGCATTGGATCTTCTTCCTTGATGGCAATGAACACCCAGTCACTTCTGAATTTGTCTCCATTCTCTGATTCATCATCTGTTACTCCTTCATCATCTCCTTCATGAGTATAGTAACAATTCTTCTGGAATCTTAATCTATTAGTGCTTGGCCTTGAAAATATTTCTAGACACCTTGATGCAAAATGACCAATCTTATTACAGTTAAAACATTTATAAAGCAATTTCCCTTCATACTTACCGGATCCTCTTGGCAGTCCTTTTGCAATAAGAACTTCAAGATGAGTAGTTTCAACTTCTTCTTCCTCCAAGTCTTTTCTTGCTTTTTCATACCATGATAGTTTACTTGAAGAGTTTTCTCCTGGATCAAACCTTTGTTTCCCTTTTACAGAGGCACTAGCTTTGAATGTAGATTCTGTCTTTGGGGGATCATCTCCAAATTCGGCCATCTCAAAAGCAACCAATTTACCAACCAATTGTTCTCTTGTGATGGTTGTGTGAGTTCTGAATTCTTCAATTACAGCAGCCTTGATTTTATAAGAAGAAGGAAGAGATCTGAGAATTTTGCCAACAATCTCATCTTCACTCAAGACTCCACTAGCATTTCTAATTCCACAAACAATCTCATTTACTCTTGGCATAAAAGTAGCAATAGTTTCATCATCTCTGTCTCCTTCATGCAATACTTCCAGTTTTTGCCAAACTTCATAAGCAGTTGGTAGGTCAATGACATTTGAGAGCTCTGAATCAAATAATGCACTTAGAAGAGCCTCAATGGTCCGTAGATTGTTTTCAGCATCAGTGACTTCATTCAGGGTTCTTAGACCACCTTGTGGAGGTGAATACTGTGTTGTAACCATGTTACAATAAGCCATTCCCATACATTGCAAGTGACATTTCATGCGACCTTTCCAAAGAGTAAAATTTGTTCCATCAAATTTCAGACTATCCTTCTTGTATGATGACATCTTGGATCTCCTCAAGTGATTAAGCTCCTTTCAGAGGAACTTGGCTCTAATACCAATTGTTAGATTTAGGGCAGACAACTGAGAGGGGGGGTGAATCAGTTGTCCAAAACATTCTTACTTTTAAACACTTGTATTCACTTAGCAGTATAGCATTATATCAAACATGAAACATAATGAATTTAATCAAGAGTAGAAACACATCAACACATGAGACACCAAGATTTTAATGTGGAAAACCTGGTTAAGGGAAAAACCATAGGGTGACTAACCCAAGATTGTATTCTCTGTTAGAAGAATAGAAAGAACAAAATGGCACATGCCAATTAGGGCTCACTGCCTGAGCACACTGCTCACAAGAGGCTCACTGCCTACAAGAGACACACTGTCTACAAAAGATTAAGTATCACATACTTGAACTGGTAAATAGCATCTTCACCATGCTTGAGTCAGTTCCATTTAAGCCCAAACCTTCTGCTCTACCTTTCACTCTTCTCCTCACTACAACACACTCATCTTCAACACCCACACTTGAAATGACCTTGTAATCCCTTATTTATACACTACATCAACTTAGGAATGATCATCTAAGTCGGCTAGCACTCATAAGAACATCTGCAAGATGTATAATTCATCCAGTCGGCCAATCATAGAAAGAACACCATCATCTAGAAGTTATTCTTCATTTTCAGGCCCCAACTCTAATGCAGACCATCAACACAAACTAAACATGATCCAAGGACCTCCATAAGCTTGTCTGAATCTCCAAGAACATCTGCACTTCCTCTACTTACTGAAATCCTTCTCTTCTTCATCTAGAACCTTAAGAACACAGTCTGCCATTACTGTCACAAAGGAATAGATTTTTCTAGATCTTCAAACTAGGAACAAATCAAGATTACATATCATAAGGACTTCCCCAACACTCCTTCAAATCTGCAAGATGGGATAATGCATTTCTAGATCTCACTGGACCTTTCTATAACACTTTGTCACCTCTGAACATCTACTAGAACTGGTTCTACTTGAGCAATCACAACTTTATATCTTCATGCAAACCTCTGAAATCTCTACTAGAACATCTTAAGGCTCATATCTACAAACCCTTTAATCCACATCTTCTGATCCTTAACTTGTCTTGAGCTTTTACCTTGTTGTCATCACTGTTCTTCACTGTTCCTGATTGAGACTAATTTTCTTAGTATCCTCAACATATAACTCATCCAATCCTTATCATTAATGCAACAGAAGTATGTTGACATCAATGACAATACTAGTTAGGCCCATACTTGCAACAATCCCCAAGGTCTCCACCAAGCCATTTTGCTTTAGCCTTCATAAAACATAGGAAATTAAATTTTCCCTAAACAATTTTGCTCGATCAAAGAATTTTAAATTCTCTAAAACAATGATGATTTTGAACATGATTCATTTTCCCCAATAGGTGAAATACCATCAAAAATAATTCTGTGGAAGCAATTTTTCCTAGATCTTAAAAGTCTTGAAAATTAATTGTTTCCATAGCGGACAGGGCCAAAATTTCTGATTTTAAATTCTCTCAATCCGTGAGCAATTTAGTCATGAAACCTTTGCCACATTGTGTACAATTCATCTAGTGATACATCTTTTAAAGGAATTCAACCTATCTCTTATATATTTCTAGAAACAATTATTTTCATAAAACTGCCCTATGGAACTTCAAAACGACAATTTGGCGAAAACTTGAATCTTGCAATTTTCAATTTTGACCAAATTTATGAGTTCTTACTACTGAGAGATGCCTAAAAACACCAAAGAAAATCAAAAAACACAACAAAAATGAGAAAAAAGAAACTAAAATATTGTTGGTTGATGCGAGATAGCCCATTTGCCTGGATGCTCCTGCATTAGACATGTCGGGTAAGAAGTTTGTGAGCATACACTCACAAATGTGAAGTTGAATGGTAGGACCATCCTTTTAGATTGTAAGGAATCTGCAGTGAATGCGAACATTGATATATGTGCACAAAAATGCTCTCTTTTTTGTCTTTTTCCAGCATCTTTGCCTGAACAAGCTTAAATCTTCTCGAACAAGTCTGCACTTCATGCTTCTCTCCTCTCATGGACATACATCCACCATAGACCAATCACCTCCACCAATGTCTCTCTCTCTTCTTCTTTCAACTACTCACTATTATGTTCTCCTCTTTCATGGGATGTAACCCACCACAGACCAACCACCTCCACCAAGTTTAACCTACACTATCCTCTACAACCTTTATGCACAAAAATGCAACATCTGCATACCAATCCACAACTTCATTTCTTAAAACTAAAATCTCTTCTATAGAAGGTACATAATAATCATCATATTCAAACTTAAAATTTACATCATCCTTGTTCGCCATTCCAACATCATCTTCTTTCTCATTCACTGCAACATTCATCTTCTTTCCTCCATCAGCAAGTTTATCAAACCACTCTTCTTCTACTGCCAAAATGTGTGACAATAAGTGTTCTTTATCCTCTTCATCTGCTACAATATCCTCAAGCTCTATCAGTGTCATCCCAATCTCCATAGCTACATCTTATTCACTGCTCATATCTTCTTCCTTTCTAATCATTGCAACTCCTCTTCTACTTTCTTCTTTAATGTCTTCAACAAGACCAACTACTGCAATTTCTTTATCTAAATACACTCCACTCTCATCTTCATTATAAAAGTGAAAAATATTATGCATTGTACCTTACTAACCTATTTCTTCTCCACAACTACTTCAACTTCACTTTGCTCCTCAACCTTTGTTATATTTTCTATTTTGATTTCCTCCTCCATGGCTTCAAAAAGACATGTTGCTACAATCTCTATCTTTTCCATTCCATCCTCTTGTAGGAGGATCTCATCTTCACACTCTGTTGTATCTTCTCTTTTACTTTCAAACAAAACAATGTTAGCATAATCATGGGACTTATCTTCTTCCATTTGCATCTTCTCCATCCCCTTATCACATTCATCTGACTCTTGCCCTTCAAATAAGATATCTATCTTTCTCATCTACTCTTTGAATAGGAGATCTTCTTCATCCTCACCAAGTTCTTCATCAAATATCGTACCTTCAAAGTCCATCATCCCATTCCTCACCATCTCTCTTATATCTATAATCTTATTCTTTAATCTAATCTTCTTTTTCTCTTTCTCAAAATTAATCTTTCTTTCATTGGCATCCATAAATATTTCTAACTCATCAACTACACATGCCATTTCTCTTATCCTTCTTCTTACATTTAATGTGTAAATTAACTAGTGCACAGTTGCCTCAAATCAATGATTCTACTTCCACTTTCAAATCCACTATTTCAAAGGACAAACTACCTCACTGTTCGGTGATCTGTTTGTCCACAAGTCCTGGTGCAAATTGCCTCATGTTTGGCTATCTATTTACATGCTCAGGGACTTCCTCCTCACTACTCCACCCTCAAGTCCTGGTGTAGATTGCCTCAGATCAACTGTTATGTCCACACACTCACAAACTATTGCTTTGATACCACTAATGAAATACAAGACTACCACACACACAGCTGCAACTCACACTCAAACCCTCACACTCACAACATAACACAATATCACATCCTCACATGGATTGCAAATATAAAACTCATATTATTTATTATATTTCAATCAAAATTTGATTACAATAATAGAACAAATCTTACACCTACAACAAGATACAAAATAAGGGCCTCTCATACATGCTCGTTTTGTACTTCAGCATTCCTAAAGTCTTTCCACTCCTTGTAGCCTTCAAATAGGTACTCAAACTACATTATTTCCTTTGCATATCTACCATTCATGATCATTATTTGTAGTCTCTAAAATACCTTCGTATGTGGTGTCTCCTTCCCTTCTCATAATTTTTTTCTATTGCATAAAATATCAGCTTCTAAATGAGGCATTTGATCTTTTTCTAATTTTGATGCTGGCCAAGGATTTTAATGACTCCCCTATACTCTGATTTTTCTGCCCATATAATAATAGCTCCCAAAACTTTTAACACCTCATAAAGGCAACTAATAAGTCTGATAAAAAAATGTTGATTCCTTTCCTAAGTTTGATGCCTCTAAATTCAGAAGTAATAATTTAAAAATGGCATCCATGCCTCTAAATTTAGAAGTAATAATTAAAAAATGGCACCCACTCTCTATTGTACTATTAGCCACCAATTAAGAATTATAAAGAAATAAACTCAAGACTTAATTTAGGTGCCAATAGGACCTCATGATCACGTCTATCCTTGGCCAGCTGTCCCCATGAGAGTGAGCCTTTTCATCACTGACCATCCTTTTTCTCTTCCACCTAACCTCTTCTCACTTTGCCACCTATCCTCTAATGGCTATGAGAGGAGTTATGACTATTTTAATTGCCAATCCTCTGGCAGATTTGCTATGATTTTCCCTCTCCCGCTCCATTTTTTGCTCCACTTGTTTGCCTGCTATCTTGAATGCTGGAGTTGTCCCTTCCCACATGTGTACTTCTTCCCATCCTCCTACATTTGTCCTACGCTATCCTTTCTATCTCTTTTTGGTCATGTAATCAGCCTCCGATGATGTACGGATCTGCAAGTTGCAGCGAATTTTGTAAATGGTGGCCTGAATTTATCATTCTCCCGAGGCTCATTTACTTCCTTTCTTATCTTGAATTTATAATTATCTCTGATGACACAGGGAGCGTATCTTTTTAAAGAGGCTCTACATTCCTTTTTGAGGCATCCTTCGACTCCCCTTTGTGCTAGACGTGCCTTCTCGTCCTGTTCTATGTCTTTTGTGTTTGTTTGTGTTTGTTTGGTGCTGCTGGATTTGCAAAATGGAAGGAGAGGTGCCCAATTTCAGGGTCTTTTCCCCCCCTTCCATGGGAACCGATCATTACTAGTAATGTGGATTTAGCGGAGCTAAATGGGATCTTCAACTTTGACTACACACTGGCCCAGTTCACAGTGCAGATAATTTGCAACAAGAAATGGTTGCGAGGCACCCAAGAGTGAAAAACCAAAGGGTCGGAAGTGGTCTTAGTGTTTCTGTCCAATTTAATGGACATAGTGCAGGACACCCACTTCATTCTCCCAATTGCAATGGGGGTTATCAACCGCCACCTTTTCAGTGTGGAGTGTTGGAACAAAGCAGTGTCCAATTATGACATCATGGATGGGGAAGCTTGGGTTGGAGGTCTATTCCCTTCTGATAAGCTTCATACCAAGAGGGCCTATGAATGCATCTATCAGAAAATGCAGCACAGTCTAAGCTATGGGTGTATGTGCCTGCTTGAAAGAGCCCTTAAAGGGCATGCACTTTCAGTCTCCAAAATAGTTTGAACAAGATGCAAGGACCTCTTCTCAGTCATTCGTTTCCTTAGGTTTCATGTAACTTACCTGGCGCCACACATTTGCAGGCTTGCTGAAGAGGAGGAGGACAGCTTAGACGATAAGGAGGAGGATCTCCTGAACCAAATAGCGGATGAGGAAATGGCTGCGGTGGAGAGCAGTGTCATAGGTGTGGTGGTTGGAGTGTATGACTTTTAGTGCTCTGTTTAGCTAGTGTTCGAGGTGGTAGCCTAGTAGTGTGTCTGGTTTTCGTTTACGATGGCAGTCTTGCAGTGGTAGTCTGGTGGTGTGTTTGGTGTTAGTTAAAGGTGGCGGTTAGTAGTTTTATTTTTGTTTTTCTATGGTCTTACTGTTTACACGTTTTCGGAGCTGTTTTTCCCCTTTTTTAACCGCTTTTAGGGGTGACAAAATATTGATCTGCCCTTTGTTTGTAGACACTTATCATATATTTTAATATAATTGTCTGGGTCCCATCCCTTTTAAAAAAAAAAGACTTAATTTAGGTGCCACTACCTTCCCATTCATATCTTCTGCCATTTGTGCTTCAACACCTCCAAAAGTGGTTGTACCATTTTTTTTTTTGAATGCTCAATTAATATGTTATCCACCACGTATTTGTTTTCCTACATAATTTACTCACTAAATGATATTCTTCTTTTGCCTTAAAATGCACTCCATTCCAGACACAGTTACATTTGATTTTTATGCACAATAAATATGAAATCTTCCATATTTGATTTTCCTCAATGTTCTGTCCACTAATCAATTTTTTTTATTTTGCACAAATAAAATGAAAGATTCTCTCTCTTTACCCATTCTAATATTTTGAATGCATCAAGAGACCAATATAAACAATTAAAATACCCTGAATAGTACCTCATGGAGCAACATGAACAAATTTGAGAAGAAACTTCACTTTGCCACTTCAACACTACGCGTTGTAGCTTGAAAATTGACTTTTACCAGATGTTTACTCATAATCTCATTTTTGTGTGAAAACTTGTGAGGATGCATGGAATTATATACCCAAGGTATCCACCAAGCCATTTTGCTCCAGACTTCATAAAACTCAAGAAATTAAGTTTCCCTTAAACTGAATTAGGCGAAATACCATCATGAATAATTCCCTAGAAGGAATTTTTGGAATTTTTCTTGTCTCTTAAAAATCTTAAAAATTAATTGTTTCTATAGCCTACAGGGCCAAATTTTCTGGTTTTAAATTCTCTCAATCCATAAGGAATTTAGTCACGAAACCTTCACCACATTTTTTACAATTTATTCAATGATATATCTTCTATAGGAATTCAACCCAACTCTTATAGATTTTAAGAAACAATTGTTTCTGTAAACTCTGCAAAGCCTTAAAATGACAATTTGATGAAAATTTGAATCTTGCAATTTTGACCAAATTTCTAAGCTCCTGCTACTGAGAGATGCGTGAAAAAACAAAAGCAAACCAAAAAACACACCAAAAATAATAAAATAAAACTAAATTGTTTTTGGTTAATGTGAGATAGCCCATTCCCTCAGATGCTCCTCATCATAAGGGTAGAATAAGGGTTAGGATTACAATTAGGGTTAAAATTAGAGTTAGGGTTACCATCACTATCAAGATTAAGGTTAGGGTTATAGTTATAATTTGGGTTTGAATTAATATTGGGGTAAGAATTAAGGCTAGCAATAAAAACAAGATTAGAATTATAGTTGAATTTAGTTGTAGGGTTAGATTTACAGTTAGAATTAGGGTTAGGGTTATATTATAAATAATTAATATATTATAATAATATATCTAACCTATATTATAATATTATATTATATAATTTAATAACTCTTAAGATGTATAATATAGTTAGAATTAATCCTGTCACTCCATATGCTACTAACATATTTATATTTAAAAATATATCTAAAGTATGCTGAGATATCGAGGCACCTATTTTTTAATCAATTTACCACACATAGGTGGAATAGGAACCTCTAGAAGGATATCTCTTGGCATACTTTAGATATATTTTTTAAATATAGATAGGCTAGTTAATATAACTTATCCTACTTTTATGTAATATATATATGTAAGGTATTTATAATAATATAAATTTAGTTTAATTACTTAAAAGTTACTTTTAAATATATGATATATAGATTTATATATATAGGTTTACATAATTTTATTTTAAAATTTACTCTTATAATATATATCTCTTCTATATATGTATAGATTTTTATATATAATATCCTAAATATATCTATTTAAATATAGTTATTTTATTTACTTAAGAGTTATTTTATAAATCTCAGAGAAATATCTAAATGTTTGCATATATATCCTTCTAAAGGTGGTTATTTTTTATACAATTTGTTTGTTTTTACAAATATATATTTTCTACAATACTATATTATATTTTATTAATGCAACTCTCAAAATCTTAAAGGATAGAATTAATTCAACACTCAAAACATGAAAATATTTTGTAAGTTTAAATTCAACCATGAGGGATTGTAGGAGTTGTTTGTAGATTTTGCATTGTTTCCTTAGATTTATGTCATTAAAAACCATGTCATTCAGGTTCTCTTCTTGAAATGACTGTTCTTGAAATATTTTCTCATTTTGATCCTTCAATTCCTCCTGGTGCTCAAAATATTTTGGCAACTCTCACTCTTGATCACATTTCCCCTATTCAAAGGATACATTTTCTTTAGATGAATCAACATACTTAGTTTTTTCCTCAACCATTTTGAACAGTTCTTGTCACTCCTCATAAGTAAGGCATTCTCTTCTATTGAAAGCTCTTGCTCTTCACACACATCACTAGAGGGATCTCCTTTCAAATAGTCTCTAAGCTTGGAGTCTTGATATTCTTGTGATTCTATCTCAACATGAACATTGTTAGAAATGAAAGCACAACTACTCAACATAAATTTGATTCAAATGAATATTTAATGATCTTTAATAGAGTATTAAAGATAAAGATTACAACACAGAAAATAAACCCACAATACATAAATATGAATATTTAACGATCTTTAATAGAGTATTAAAGATAAAGATTACAACATAGAAAATAAACCCACAATACATAAATATACTAGAAGCAGAATGAAGCACACATCACAATGTTTAATGTGGAGAAAACCCTTGTAGATAAAAAATTACCAACTTTTCCACATAAATCTATGTTGTTTGTTTTGTGCCTTTTATTACTAATTCACTATTATTTCAATTTTACAATACTTATTTTTCCTCACAAGATCACCAAATCATGCTAAAATTATAGCTTTTTCCAAGATCACCCACACCTTCTAGACAATAAAATCTCAATACTCTCACCTTTGCATGACTAACAAGTGGGTTTTCCTTACATAACTGGGCACTAGATCAACCATTTATATTTTTTGTAGTATTTAATATACATTGTCTCAAACATTAGCTTTAAATAATGTTTTTTAAACAAATACCACTTTATCTTGTGCATGTAGACTAGAAAATACAAATTCACATAAGATTATGTCATTTTTCAAAACATTTCCTTAAAATATACATAAAACTAAATGAAAAATGACAATCTTGCACCATTTGTCAAGATGTTTCCTCAAAGTTCACACAAAAATATATGAGAAATTTAAGAAGTAGAATATTAATAAAATCACAAACTGGAAGCATCGTCTTTAGATATTATTTTTATTTATATTATCATTGGGTAAAACTCTCTATATTAAGATATATATCATGAGTTTGTGCTATATGACTATTAAGGGTGTATATAGAAAAAGTCCCATGGCCAAGTTTATCTTCTGGATTGAACTTTCCCACGTAGAGTTGTAAAGTGTTGAATTTGTAACTTAATCTAAAGCCGAGTATGGCTCTAAATATACCCATGTGTCATCAATGTTCCTTTCAATTCCACTTGGTTTTAAAAACTATCACCACCTACCCTTCCTCCAAGGCTATTGACATGCCATACCAAAATGTAAATCCAAGTATGTGGTTTGGATTAAGGGCGTTCCTTTTCTTCAATGACTTTGTAGAACCATGTGGCCTTGTGGGGTCGTATGACATTGGTGGAGGGAGATGATTGCAAAGGAAGTCAGGGCTTGAGCTCTAGCACGAAGTAAAAAATCTCTTACTATATACAGTGCTTTTTTGTTAATTTTATTTGTATGTATGTACAATCCTGAGCATGTATCTATCCAACTCTAGAAAGTATTCACTGTACATAAACATCATCCAATTCAATGGTTAAATAGATAATAGCAATTTTAAATCTCATCCAACCAAAAAGTGGTAAATATTTGTTCTATTTTTATTGTCCAAAAATCACATTTAACTATGGAAGTGGATGATATTTATGAATAGCCAAAAGTGTTGCATCATCACTATCAAAAGATTTCCATGAACAACCTCAATGACTTTGATCTACATTTGGTCAATCATCCCAAAACTCCTATGTCTGAATATGTAACTCTAATGTCCATACCATGACTCTCCATGCACAGTGTAGTTGAGCAGCCTAAATTCTATAAATAAAGTCTTCTTTGCCAAATTTTCTATGCTGACCACCTTTCATAATAGTAACCAAAAACCTTACAAAAGACATAAAAATGAAATAATTTTTTAATGGTGATTCTTCACAAAATACAATTTCTAACTAAAAACTTTACAAAAGACATAAATATGAAAATAATTTTTTAATCGTAATTAAGGTTTTAGAATGCATCAAAGTAATGAAACCAAGAAACTCCATCCTTAAAAAGAAATTCCAGGTACAAACCTGATGGGTCTTGGATCCAATCAAGATAACCAAATAATACAATTCTTATGTAAATGAAGAATATATTTTAAATTTTTTAAGAAAAGAAGAATCATTAGCTTGCTCGCAACATAATGCAAAACCCTCCTTCTAACCATTGCAAATTGACCAAATTTGCCAATAAAAACAGCATTATGCATGGATAACATTTTCTTTTTAGACCGTACAACAATGCATAATATATAATGCAAGTTTAGTATAATATTTTAATGATAAAAAAATTGAAAAAAAAAACCGATTTTTCTATGATAATATGGACAACCTACTAAACAAAATTCATCTTAACAGTGACCTATCAGACAAACTATATAGACCCTTTCAAATATATTGATGTAAAATGAGGATCAGCAAAGAGATTGTCTTGAATATATTAACGATGTGGTAATAATCCAAAATTATTTGGGTGGGTCTATGGGAGCAGACATTTTAATGAAAATTGTTCGGTTGAGGAAATTATCAAAATTACACGTGGAATTTAAGGTCATTATATCCTCTTTGAACACAGTTTTCATCTTTCCTGTTGTTAGCTGTGTGTGGAATGTTTGGTGAAGAAGATGTGACATTCTAAGTCCATTTGTAGATCTATTTCTTCATAAAAAACCAGGAATATACTCAAAATGCTATATTCTTAACTGTAAGAAGACAACAATGGGGATTGCAATTGATCTTACCAGCACATGAGCAGAATCCATAATTGAATGTAATTAGGTTTGGTATGTAATTAAATTGTATTGTGAAAATTCACACAACAAAATATAAAATAGATTAGAAATTGGAAAGAATTACACCCAAAATATTTAGACTACAAGCTTATTAGAATAGTTACTAAAATTTTTAATATATGAATTTTTTCGCTTATAAATAAGAAACATTTGAACGAAAAGAGTGTAATTTTGGGGTTAAAAAAGTAAGATCCTAAAACAAGGTTAAGAGATCCAAACAAAACATGAGTGATTTGTGGAACTCAAATCAAACAACCATGATATGAATGATTTGTGTAATTTTCAAACGTAAGAATATTTTCAAAGAAATAGATTAGACTATTATGATGACAACTACTATTCATGTGTACAAGTACTAGGGTTGAAATGTACATGCATTGGAATACTTCATATTATATGTTTTGTTTATGATGTCAAATGATGTCTTTAAACAATTACTCCATACAAAATGGTTTTATCTATTAATATAAATTTGGGAATTAATATTCTATGAATGAAATCATTTGAAATGACCCAATCCTATCCCTAACCCTAAAACTAATTCTAGAGTTAGAATTAGGGTTAGGGTTAGAATTAGTGGTATATTAGATATAAAAATGGAAACCTAATGGGATTGGAAAGGGTGGCTAGGGTGGGTAATGGAGAGATCTCAATATAGCACAAAACTCTAAAAGAAAAGATATAATAATGGAATAATGATAAGTAAGAATGCAATCCCTCAAAAGATCTAAAAAATGATAATGCCATCAGAAATCATATCTCTAAGACCCTAAAAGTGATATATCATACAAAATGTGTACCAGGTTAGCTCATGGTGGGAATGAAATGGGCAAGAGTCAACAAAATTATAAGTTTTAAAATTTGAAATTCAGGAGTCAATTCCATGTGATGCAATCTGACTTTTAAATATTGGTGTCAGACAATGGAATACTAATATTGAGGTGCGGAATGAGTTTTAGTTAAGGCTAGAGTTAATGATAGAAATAAGCTTAGTGATAAAATGAGGGTTAGGGGTAGAATTAGGGTTAGGTTAGAATTAGGGTTAGGGATAGAATTGGGGTTATCGTTAGGGTTAGAGTTATGGTTAGAATTAGGGTTAGGCTTAGAATTAGAGTTAGGGCTATTATTACTATCATAATTAAGGATAGTGTTAGGGCTATAATTATAATTTGGGTTCGAATTAGTAATATAAGTAGTATTGAGGCGAGAATTAGGGTTAGGGATACAATCAAGATTAGAATTATAATTAGATTTAGGGGTATGATTACAATTAGGGTTAGGCTTAGGGTTTAGATTAGAATTAGGGTTAAAACTATGATTAGAATCAAGGTTAGGGTTGGGGTTAGAATTGGGGTTAGCATTAGGGTGAACGTTAAGGTTAGTGTTATAGTTACAATAAAACAACAAAGGTTATTTACATTTATATCTATATATAGAACTATGGTTAGAATTAAGGTTGGGATTAGGGATGGATTTAGTAATATAATTAGGGTTAAGTAGATCTACCCTAGGGGTAAAATTAGGGTTAGAATTATTGTTAGGATTAATGTTAGGGTTAGGGATATAATTACAATTTGGGTTCAAATTAGAAGTTAGGCCAAAAATTAGAGTTAGGGTTCAGGTTCAGGATAGAATTAGGGTTCTCAATATGGTTACTATTAGGGTTGGGGATAGAATTAGGCTTTGGGTTAGAATATTTGTCAGGATTAACGTTAGGGTTAGCATTATATTATATCTAATTATATCATACCTGTTATATTATATAGGGACATATATAAGGTGATGAAATAAAAGACTACTGCACACACATATGCAACTCACACTCAAACCCGCACTCTCACAACATAACACAATATCACATCCACACATGGATTGCAAATATAAAACTCATATTATTTATTACTTTTTAATCAAAATCTAATTACAATTAATAGAACAAACCTTACACCTGCAACAAGATAAAAAAATAAGGGCCTCTCATGGCCTCCCTCTCATACATGCTCATTTTGGACTTCAACATTCCTCAATTCTTTTTATTATCAATCAGATATGCACCCTATGCTAAGTTATTCAACTTAACTATCTATTGACACATGGGAACACTCCTAGGCCTGTGGGTTGCCTAAAAATTGGAGTGAACCTCAAGAGTAAGCTGGTTCTCCTAATAATTTTACTAATATAAATGACTGTTCTAAGAAAAGGGATCACAAAAGTGTACTGAAATAAATAACTGGAATAAATCTCTAAGGTGATGCACAAATACTAAACTGCTATCAGACCTTGCTCACAATCAAACTACGGAACTTCAAACTTCACAACACTTTGATTCTACCTAATTCATAAATATTTCACATGAAGGTTCAATCAAAACGTGACATACAACCTGAATCGAGCAAAATAACTACATAACTATCACAAAATTAAGACAAAATAGAGGATAAATACTTATCACAGTGCAATATCAAATCAATTTTAAAAAAGTAGAGGCAAAAGTGAAGGAAAACTACTGCTCTATAAACTGAAGGAATAATGAGTACACAGACTAGAATACAACACTCTCAGTGTGAGAGGAAGACGCTGATATATTGAACTCTGATCTCTACTCTATTCTGGCAAATTGGAACTGGAACTGGGACTCTAAAAAAGAAGTATCTCTCTACCATATATCCTATGAAATGATTCCTCCTCAAAGATGGAAAAAAGCCCCTAAAAATAGATATGCCAACCCATTTTTAGAATCCATCAAAAAGATGATAAAAATACCACCAAACTGCTTTAAAACTATGAAAACAACTGCCAAAATATTCTGTCAAGTGGCCCCCACCAAGATCTTCTTTATATCAAGTTAATTTTGATGAATAAAAGCTCCTACTTTGTCCATATCTGCCCAATTCACCTAGAGAAAGAAAAACTAAAAAAAACAATATCTTACATGGATTCACTTTATTTAACTGCATAAAATAACTTTTTTAAAGCAATTTATAAATTATTGCTTTAAAATAAAGCTTTACATTAGATTGTAGTTTTATACCCCTAATTTGATTCTGATTTGGAAAATATTATAAGTCTTATTTTGCCAAGCATATTCATATTTCACAAACATATGATTTTCTATAAAAATCATGAAAATATTTGAAGGCATATATATGTTATAAAAAAGAAAGCATATGAAGGCTATCCTCTAAATAGCTGTGCAAAAATCTCTTTATCCTCATGAGGGCCTAAATGATCAAATGATCTTTAAAGGTGCGAATGGTTAAAAGCCCTAATGCATTTGATTACTCTAAGGCCTACGGACATGGGGTCTTACCCTTCCAAGTTTTTAAAAAAGGTTTTAAGGCATTGGTAGGTCAAAGGATCACAACGACATTAGTTTGATCAATGGAGAAATAAACTTAATGTGATAAAACTCCACATTTGACTTAGGGAAAGAAGGAAACCCTAATGACAAAATTATCGAATTCCCTAAAATTTTGATTCATTTTGCATTTTGAGCTTTCGATGGAGAATAGTTTGCTCTGCCGCCACCATTGATGAGGGTATGGAAACACAAAGCCCTGGATTTTCACTATTTTCTTGAGAAAATTTTGGAGATTCCACAGAAGGTAAGCTAGTATGCATCTTGAATATGGATTTTCCTTCCATTTTGAATCATATTGATCTTTTCTAGGCCACTGCCACAGTTACCCTCTGATGCATTAACTTGTTTTTTCTTTGGTGAAACTTCATTCTGCATATGAACCACCATGAAATCGTGTTGATGTTGGCGCGGGTTCCTCTCAGAAGCAAGACAGAGGTAATCTTTGCCTTCAAACTTCATTATGACTACTTGTTTTCTTATTTGACGTGTGCTGAGTATGAAATCAGAGCCATGAAATGAAACGCATTTCCTTCTTTTATTCCACAGAGAATCTCTTGAAACTCAATGCATTTGTAACATCTGGTAAAAGCAAGGTTTTAATACTGAAAAGACCATGACCATTTCTGATAAACTTGTTGTTTACTTCTGACCACTCCTTTAGCTCAAAGCCCTTCATTTTTGCATTTGTGGTTTTAACATGAAACCCCAAGTGGATTTGAGTTCCATCTTTAAACAATGAGTTTCATTTTATTGTTTCTTTTATCTGTAGATGATCTATCTTCTACAATTATATTCTAGGTGAAACCCCCAATGGGGTTTGAGAATGAAAAGTAACCTTCTGCTACAGACTGCGGCTTGTCCCTTCATTTCTGAGTACTTCTTACTTGAATGGATATCAAAATCATCACTTCCATTTGCATATGAGCTTAAAACCAAATGGACTCACATATGACCTCAAAAACTCAATTCCTTTTGTACCTACAATTATAGCTCGAAAACCCCAAGTGGGTTTTAGTGATATGAAGGAAACTTACTCAAACATAGGTCGTGGCTGCACATTGTTTCATTTTTTTATCATGTCTTGATTTAAACTGAGAAATCCGTGAGATAAAGGATTTTCCTTTGCAATTTGTAATAATAGCATCATAGTGTATATTGTGAAGGTCGCAGCTGTAATAGCATAAAATGAGATGCATTTTATTATTTCCTATGAGCCTAAAAGTTTCTGTTATTTTCTTGAGTGTGAGCTCCTCAGAGTGGATGCAAGCATATCATTGATCTTATTTATGTTAGGGGATGGATGCTCATCTGTATGGTAGATTGTTATTCTAAGTGTTCTCATCAACACTAGTGACTGTACTCCATGTATGTTGACTGATGTGATATGGTTTTGGTCTTCAGGACTGTTGCTGGACGTTCATTAATTTTGACTATCACAGTCATCCGAAACCTTTTGTAATTGCCTTTATACATCATTATTATCAAACAAAGTCCCTAACAATAACACTATCCACACATGCCTTGTTTTGCACTACATTTGAGACCTCTCTCCTACACTGTGTGAGGGGAACTTTGTTTAAATTACCTTACAATCTGAAATGCCAACCTGTATATGAGCCTGCTACTTTTCATTTAGTGAAAATAATGGTGTTCTTTGCTAGGAGATGGACTCACACTATATGGTGTTAAGAAGTCCACCTTTAGTTAGCATCTGAATATTCCATTGCTCTTTCCTGTAGCATTATATAGACACTAAGATAATGCATATTATTTGACATGTTATTGCACTTGCTATGCTGATGAATACATCTCCTTCATGTATCATGATATGACATTGGTTACTGTACCTCAGTTGATTATAATGTTGCATGGCTTCTCATTCCATTTATCTTCTTGTTCTTGCTTCTCGATTTGTACATTACAATCAATATATATATGTTGCTTCTCTTTCCTACATCCTTCTGTGTACACTTTAAAATATTAAACTTGACCTCTTTCATTGTATATTATGGACATTCCATGTGACAGTTGCATAACATAGTGCTTCTTATGAATTGATATATGCATTACCCTTATGACATTCTATGTCTACAATACTTTACATGCACTCTTTTCCTTAGTTGAATCATTCAAGCATAACTGAAGTAATATGACCGAATAATTATGACCATGGAATTTATATGTTATGACTGATATTGGATCTTTCATGGCTATCGTGCATTGAAACATTTATCTTTTCATTATCAAATGAACAATACCTGGTGTCCTATTATGCAATTGCTTCTTTGAAGAGGAATTGAACATGTTATGTTTATTTTCATTTGTCGTCTAGTATAACACACACTTGGAGATTACATCCTTTGATTGTCCTTGTTGTTACTGTACTGTAGTTGATCATGGCTGTCCCACTACACTTGTACTACAAATTGATGCTTCATGGCTATTATTCTGATATCATGATTTTGAATACATATAAGAATAGTATATGATATTACAAGTTTGATGTTTTCAATCTCATACCTCATTGGAAGCCATGTGAAAAGCTCACTATTCATAGATTATTGCCACTTCAACTCACTCTGAATGGTAGTTATAGGTGGATATTGAACTTGAAACTCAATAGTCTGTATTGATGTAAAATTATTCACTTTATCATGCACTTCTTTTAAACAATATGAATGACCATTCTTATCTCATTCCCTTTAAGACTCAGGGGCAACATGCTAAGCTCTACCCTTGTGGGAGTCTCATTTTACACCACATGCCGATATATTTAAAGGGCTTAAGCAAGGTAGAAATAAAAATTGAAAATTTTCACCTTGAAATGAACAATGTTCCATCTCTGCTAATCTTTTGAACTGTGGTGAAAAAATGGTAACATTTATGGTGACTTCTCTTACATGCTTGTCTGCTAAGCATCAAGACCAGTTGCCTTAAATTATCCATTGGGCATAGAGTTATACTCTTCTCATCTCAAACTCAAAAAACACTAAAACGTATCTCTCCAACCAATCCAAACAACAACAGAAAACTAACTAAACCAAACTAAAAACTAATGAGAAGGCCTTAGTGGCCAAAAGAAACATGGAGCAACACTTAGGGAAATGAAACTAACTAAAAAGAAATGTGCATGAAACACTTATTAACAACAAGACTACCAGACATAGTAACTAAAATGTGTCTTGACGATAAGAGGTAGAATGCAAATAAATAGCCATCAAACAGCTACAACACCTCTCTAATCAGGATTATGCAATCACTTGCCCATCTAACTTGTTTGGCAAATTGATCAAACAGATAAGTAAACTGATAGTACTAGACTTGATACCCTTCTTGTTGATCTAGATCAGTGTCATTATGTGGTTGTCCCTTCTGTTAGCTTCCAATCCAATCAAATATCTAATAGGACATCCTCTTGAAAGTGTTGGACTAGAGAGAAAATATTTTGAATGATCAGAAACAATAGTATCACCTCCTGCTTGCATGATAGTTTTCCATGTTGTCTCTTCTTCCATACTCAATGGGCCATCCTCTTCTATTAGGGTTGTTAATAGCTCATCAAAGCTATCAACTCTTAGTAGGCTCTTAGTAAGAGTTGGGCTATGCTCAAAATACACATTATTATTCAAGGAAGAACATTCAGAAATAGGAATTTCTTCTTCAATAAATGAAGGCAAGTGTTCGAATGCTGAACTAACCTCTTTCAACATACCATCAATTCACACACCACTTTTAAATTCCTCTGTGTGAAAGTAAGACAGCTCTTCTAACCAGTCGAGATCATGTTGCTGGTTATGCTTCTCTATAACTAGTAACTCATTCGGGAATACAGTCACTTCCTTTGCTTGCTTTTGTTGTTCTAGATTTAACTCTCCTCCAAAGAGGCTGGCCTAATAGCTAAAATATCTAAGTGTGAGTAGAAAAGGTTGATTTCAGCTTGCAAAAGATCTTCCTCAAGCTCTTGATCATTTGAATCAGGATTGTCTTCACAAATTTGTCCTTGGATCAACATCTCATTGTCAGGTTGTTTAGCCTCAATTAGAAACTCATCACAAAGGTTTGATATCTCTCTACTATTTTGAAATTGGTGTCCTTGATATGAATATTGTTTCATCATCTGGCTGAACAAATTTAGGTAACTGATCGAACAAAGAAACTTATTTCTCCTCCTCATACAGATTTGTCTGTACCCTACTTTCATGGATCTTATTAACAACATTAGAGAAATTTTCAAACGAGTCAAAATATAATGGGTTTGGTGCCAAGTTTGAACCAGCATTGTCCTCTAATGCATCATGTTTATAATCAGTTGTAGAAACAACACAAATGGTAGCAACCTCCTTCTTTGCATTTGATTTGTCTAGTTGATAATCTTTCACAAAGTAATGAGAGTCATTAGTGCAATCATTGAAAGGTTTATCAGAAGAAGTCTTTGCTTGTTCAATCTTTTTCTACTCTAACTGATATTGCTCCATAGCTATGTGCAGTAAATTTATCAGCCTAGCTCCCTTATGTCGGTTAATGGACTTGTCTCGAATGCCAATAGGCTCCTCAACAAAATTAGACCCTTTGAAACTTGGGGTTTTGACTTTTTTGGGAGTCTGTTTGCATTCAAGACTAACTTCTTGGAGGGAAAAGGGTTCACTTTGCTTGAAATTCATAATTTCAGCTTTAGGGGCACTAAGAGGCTCATTCTGTCTGAAACTTGGAAATTTATCCTTACGGACCTCTTCTTGAGTAGGTTGTTCTGGAACAGCAGGAGCCTCTTGGGCTTGAGAAAGCACAAGGTTTATTTGTGAAGCTACCTCTCTCTCAATATTATCTTCAAACTATCTCTATTGTGTCTCCCACTCCTAATCAGAAACAAAGGTCTCACATGGTGGCTACTTTGGTTGTTGAAAGTAAACTTGGTGATTCAACTCTTGCAGCTGCAAATTAGACTCTTCATACTACCTTGCTTGAAATTCCCTCCTTGTTGATACTGATAACCCTTTATGCTTGCAATCTCCTGCTTATACTGTACTCTTTGTGCCTCCAACTCCTGCTCATGAAGATAGGCTTGATAAGCTAGTTCCTTCTGGTGTTGTATATACTCAAGCTCCCTCTTAATCTCCTCCACTTACTTGTTGAGGTCTGACACAATGTCCCTCATCATGCCTTTAAGCTCCATCAGTTCAGACTATTTTATCTTGTAAGAAGGTTGACTAGGAGCTTGGGTAGGAATGGGCATGTGGTAAGCATCTTGAGTATTTTGACTAAAGCTAGCATTGTGACTGCTTGTATACGACTAGTAAGGAAGCTAAGCAGGGGTGGGTGGGTGGCAATTATACTAGGCATGCTAGTTTTGAAGGGCCGTAGAATTGGAAACAATAGCATAATTGGCCTGATATGGCTGATAAGGGGCCCTATGGACAACATTTTCATAGTACGGTGGTGGATATTCATATTGCCTATGAAAGTCTGACATTTCTACTCATATGCAAGCTAGAAAATGGAATGAAAAGGTGATTTTTATAACATACTAGCACTTGATCATACCAAAACCTGTAGATCTTGATTCAGAGTCACCAGATCTGTTTAGTTTTCTACCTCCAAAGGCTAAGATCACTGATACACACACCAAATATGAGTGATATATTAACATGCTATTGGATTGAAACAACCCAACCTATCACAATCTTGCTTTCACAAGTTGAATACACTAGTTCTACATTCAAGACAAAAAAATTGAGTCACCCGATATACTTGTAAATAGCCTCCAAAGGATGGAACACTGCTGCATATACTAGAACAACAACTTGAAGATTGAAAAACATCTCTAAAAATACTTTCAGTGTCCCACCGGGCATACCAAAAACTATTATCAATCAGGTATACACCCTATGCTAAGTTATTCAACTTAACTATTTGTTGACACATGGGAACACTCCTAGGCCTCTGGGTTGCCTAAAAACTGGAGTGAACCTCAAGAGTGAGTTGGTTCTCCTAATGATTTTACTAATCTAAATGACTTGACTAAGAAAAGGGATGAGAAAAGTGTACTGAAATAAATAACTGGCATAAATCTCTAAGGTGATGCACCAATACTAAACTCCTATCATACCTTACCCACAATTAGAATACAAAACTTTAATCTTCACAACACTTTGATTCTACATAATTCATAAATATTTCACATGATGGTTCAATCAAAACATGACATGCAACTTGAATCAAGCAAAATAACTGCATAACTAACACAAAATTAAGACAAAATGAAGGATAAATACTTATCACAGTGCAATATCAAATCAATTTTGCAAATGTAGAGGCAAAAGTGAAGGAAAACTTGTCCTCTATAAACTCAAGGAATAATGAGTACATAGATTGGAATACAACACTCTCAGTGTGAGAGGAAAACTGTGATATCCTGAACTCTAATCTCTACTCTATTCTTCCAAACTAGAACTAGAATACTTTGAAAAAGAAGTATCTCTCTGCCATATATCCTATGAAATGATTCCTCCTAAAAGCTGGAAAAAAACCCCTAAAAATAGATATGCCAATCCATTTTCAAAATCCATCAAAAAGTTGATAAAAAGCCCACCAAAAAACTTTAAAACTGTGAAAACAACTACGAAAATCTTTTGTCAAGTGGCCCCCAACAAGATCTTCTTTAAATCAAGTTCATTCTGATGAATAAAAGCTCCTACTTTGTCCATATCTGCCCAATGCGGCCAGAGAAAGCAAATCTAAAAAAGAAAGATCTTACAAGGATTCACTTTGTTTAACTGCATAAAATAATTTTTTTAAAGAAAATTGAAAATTATTGATTTAAAATAAAGCTTTACATTAGACTATAGTTTTATACCCCTGATTTGATGATGATTTGGAAAATACTACAATGCTTATTTTGCCAAGCATATTCATATTTCACAGACATTATTTCTATAAAAATCATGATAATATTTGAAGGCATATACATGTTAAAAAAACAAAGCCTATGAAGGCTATCCTCTAAATAGCTCTGAAAAAATCTCTTTATCCTCATGAGGACCTAAATGATCGAATGATCTTTAAAGGTGCAAATGATAAAAAACCCTAATGCATTTCATTACCCTAAGGCCTACAGACATGGAGGCTTACCTTCCAAGTTTAAGCAAAAATGTTCTAAACCATTGGTAGGTCAAAAGATCACGATGGCATTAGTTTGGTCAGTGGAGAAATAAACTTAATGTGATAAAACTCCACATTCAACTTAAGGCAAGAAGGAAACCCTAATGACAAAACTATCGAATTCCCTAAAATTTTGATTCATTTTGCATTTTAAGCTTTCGGTGGAGAATACTCTGCTCTACTGCCACCATTGATGAGGGTCTAGAAACTTAGAGCCCTCAATTTTCACTATTTTCCTAAGCAAAATTTGAAGATTCCACAGAAGGTAAGTGATTATGCATCTTGAATATGGATTTTCCCTCCATTTTGAAGCATATTAGTCTTTTCTAGGCCGTGGCCACAGTCACCCTCTGATGCATTTGACTTGTTTTTTCTCTGGTGAAACTTCATTATGCATATGAACCACCATGAAATCGTGTTGATACTGGCTCGGGCTCCTCCCAGAAGTAAGAAAGAGGTAATCTTTTCATTCAAACTTCATTATGACTACTTGTTTTCTTATTTGATGTGTGCTGAGTATGAACTCAGAGCCATGAAATGAAATGTATTTCCTTCTTTCATTCCACAGAGAATATCTTGAAACTCACTGCATTTGTAAGATCTGGTAAAATCAAGGTTTTAATACTGAAAAGACCGTAGCCATACCTGATATACTTGTTGTTTACTTCTGACCACTCCTTTTGCTTGGACCCTTTCTTTTTTGCATTTGTGGTTTTGGCATGAAACCCCAAGTGGGTTTGAGTTATGGCTTTAAACAATGAGTTTCATTTTATTGTTTCTTTCATCTGTAGATGATCTATCTTTTGTAGTTATATTCTAGTTGAAACCCCCAAGTAGGTTTGAGAAAGAAACGAAACCTTCTGCTACAGACTGCGGCTTGTCCCTTTATTTCTGAGTACTTCTTGCTTGAATGAATCTAAAAATCATCACTTCCATTTGCATATGAGCTTAAAACCAAAGGGACTCATATCATACTGTGTGAAACTCTTATTATAAGACTATGGGAATGTATTCAAATTTCACATATTTCTAAGGATGATCACTTTATATGAGCTCAAAAACTTAATTCCTTATGTACCTGCAATTATAGCTTCAAAACCCCAAATGGGTTTTAGTGATATGAAGGAAGCTTACTCAAACATAGGTCATGGATGCACATTGTTTCATTTCTGATCATGGCTTGATTTGAACTTAGAAAGCCATAAGATAAAGGCTTTTCCTTTGCAATCTGTAATAATAGCATCATAGTGTGTATTGTGAAGGCTATGGTTGTAATAGCATAAAATGAGTTCCATTTTATTATTTCCTTCAAGCCTAAAAGTTTCTATTATTTTCTTAAGTGTGAGATATTGAGAGTGGATCCAAGCATATCATTGATCTTATTTATGTTAAAGGATGGATGCTCATCTATATGGTAGACTATTCTTCTAAGTGTTGTCATCATACTAGTGACTGTATTCCATGTATGTTGACTACTGTCATATGGTTTTAGTCTTCATGACTGTTGTTGGATGTTCATTAATTTTAACTATCACAGTCATCTAAAACCTTTTGTAATTGCCTTTAGACATCATTGTTATCAAACAAAGTCCCTAACAACAATAAAATCCACACATGCCTTGTATTACACTACATTTGAGAACAATCTCCTGCACTGTGTGAGGGGAACTCTATTTAAATTATGTTATGATCTGAAATGCCAACCTATATATGAGCTTGCTCTTTTCATTTGGTCAAAATAAAGGTGTTCTTTGCTAGGAGATGGACTCGCAATACATGGTGTTAAGAAGTCTACCTTCAGTTAGCATCTGAGTATTCCATTGCTCTTTCTTGTAGCATTATATAGACACTGAGATAATGCATATTATTTGACATGTTATTGCACTTGCTATGCTAATGCATACATCTCCTTCATGTATCATGATATGACATTGGTTACTGTACCTCAGTTGATTATAATGCAGCATGGCTGCTCATTCCATTTATCTTCTTGTTCTTGCTACCCCATTTGTACATTACAATTACTATATATATGTTGCTTCTCTTTCTTGCATCCTTCTATGTACACTTTAGATGATTAAACTTGACCTCTTTCACTATATATTATGGACATTCCGTGTGACAGTTGCATAACATACTGCTTCTTATGAATTGATATATGTATTACCCTTATGCATTCTATGTCTACAACACTTTGAACTGATATTGGATCTTTCATGGCTATCATGCATTGAAACATTTATCTTTTCATCAACAAATGAACAATAGCTGATGTCCTTTTATGCAATTGCTTCTTTGAAGAGGAATTAAACATGTCATGTGTATTTTCATTTGTCATTTACTGTAATGCAAACATGGAGATTACATCCTCTGATTCTCCTTTCTGTTACTGTATTGTAGTTGATCATGGCTGTCTCACTACACTTGTACTACAAATTTATGCTTTATGGCTATTGTTTTGATATCGTGATTTTGAATTCATATAAGAACAGTATACGATATTACAAGTTTGATGTTTTCAATCTTGTGCCTCATTGGTAGCCATGTGAAAAACTCACTATTCATAGATGATTGCCACTTCAACTCACCCTGAATGGTAGTCATAGGGGGATATTGAACTTGAAACTCAATAGTCTATATTGATGTAACATTATTCACTTTATCATGCTCTTCTTTTACAAAATATGAATGAACATTATGATCTTATTCCCCTTAAGACTTAGGGGTAGCATGCTGATATGTCTTTAAATAGTTACATGACTTATCCTATACTTGCACATGAAACAAACATATTAGATAAAACAACAGAGTTCAATGAATGTTTTATTTTTCAGTTCTTCTATATGTGAGTGTTGTATATCTGATTCAATGCATCATAGGTAGTGCATTATATCATTTGATGATGAAGTACATAGTGTGAACTATATCTAGAGCTCTAACAGGTTTTCTACCAAATTTTTGTAGGTTCTTGTCAAAAATCAGGAGCAAGGATAGAAGACATCAAAGACCAACATCGAACATATTTGATATATCGTCATTTCAGTCAATGCAATGTTTGATTCTTTTATGTATCTCATGAATAATCATTGTAGTGAATGAAATAACTTATCTGAATATTCTACAATAAATGAATGATGACATGAATCCTTATTTTGTCAAACAACTAAATTACAAACTTCATGCACCTCTTAAAACTATCATGACTAATCTTTTTATAAAATCAATGTCTTTAAAGGTCTTAAGCAAGGAAGAAATAAAAAATGAAAATTTTCACCTCAAAATAAACAATGTACCAGCTCTGCCAAATTTTTGAGCTATGGTGAAAAAATGATAACACTTTCCACTCCTTGTAACTTTCAAACAGGCACTCAAACTTCATCATTTCCTTTGCATATTTTTCATTCATGATTGTTATTTGTAGTCTCTAAAATACATTCATATGTGGTGTCTCCTTCCCTTTTCATAATCTGTTTCTTCTGCATAAATTATTAGCCTCCAAATGAGGTGTCTAATTTTTTTTCTAATTTTGGTGTTGACCAAGGAGTTTAATGAGCCCCCTATACTCTAATTTGTATGCACATATAACAACAGGTTCCCAAACTCTAATGCCTCATAAAGGCAACTTATAAGTTTCATAAAAAATATTGATTCCTTTCCTAAGTTTGGTGCCTCTAAATTTAGAAGTACTAATTTAAAAATGGCACCCACTCTCTATTGCACTATAAGCCACCAATCAACAATTATAAACAAATAAACTCAAGACTTAATTTAGGTGCCACTACCTTCCAATTCATATCTTCTGCTATTTGTGCTTCAATACTTCTAAAAGTGGCTCTAACATTATTTTGTTTGAATGCTCAATTAATATGTTATCCACCATGTATTTATTTTCTTGCATAATTTACTCACTAAATGATATTCTTCTTTTGCCTTAAAATCTATTCCATTCTAACAATAGTTATATTTGATTTTTATGCACAATAAATATGCAATCTTCCACATGATTTTCCTCAATATTCTGTCCACTAGTCAATTTTCTTATTTTGCCATACAAATAAAATGAAAGATTCTCTATCTTTACCCATTCTGATATTTTGAATGCATCAAGAGACCAATATAAAACAATTAAAGTACCTTGAATAATATCTCATGGAGTAGCATGAACAAATTTCAGAAGAAAATTCACTTTGCCACTTCAAAACTATGTGTCGTAGCCTAAAAACTGACTTTTACAATATCTTTTACTCAGAAGCTCATTTTTGTGTGAAAACTTGCCAAGATGCATGGAATGACATCCCCAAGGTCTCCACCAAGCCATTTTGCTTTAGATTTCATAAAACTCAAGAAATTAAATTTCCCTTAAACTGTTAGTCTCGATCAGAGAATTTTAAATTCTCTGAAACAATGATGATTTTGAACATTATTCATTTTTTACATTAGGTGAAATACCATCACAAATCATTCCATGGAAGCAATTTTTCCTAGATTTTAAAAATCTTGAAAATTAATTGTTTCCATAGTGGACATGGCTAAAATTTCTAATTTTAAATTCTCTCAAGCCGTGAGGAATTAGTCATGAAACCTTCACCACATTGTGTGCAATTAATCTAGTGATATATATTTTGAAGGAACTCAACCTAGCTCTTGTATATTTTTGGAAACAATTATTTTCGTAAAACTACCCTATGGAGCCTCAAAACGACAATTTGGCGAAAACTTGAATCTTGCAATTTTGACTAAATTTCTGAGTTCTTGTTGCTGAGAGATGCCTGAAAACACCAAAGAAAACCAAAACACACACCAAAAATGAGAATAAGAAAACTAAAATATTTTTGATTGATGCGGGATAGCCCATTTGCCTAGATGCTCCTCAATCAGACATGCCAGGTAAGAAGTTTGTGAGCATACACTCACAAATGTAAAGTTGAATGGTAGGACCATCCTTTTAGATTGCAATCAATCTGCAGTGAACTCAATCGCTGATATATGTGCACAAAATCGCTATCTCTTTTTCCTCTTTTTCCAGCATCTTTGCTTGAACAAGCTTCACTCTTCTCAAACAAGTCTACACTTCATGCTTCTCTCCTCTCGTGGACATGCATCCACCATATACCAATCACCTCCACCAATGTCTCTCTCTTCTCTTCTTGTAACTACTCACTATTATGTTCTCCTCTTTCATGAGATGTAACCCACTACAGACCGACCGCCTCCACCAAGTTCCACTTGTACCATCATCTACAACCTCTATGCACAAAAATGCAACATCTACATACCAATCCACAACTTCATTCCCTAAAACTAAAATCTCTTCTATAGAAGGTAAATAACATTGTCATATTCAAAATTAAAATTTACATCATCCTTTTTCATTGTTCCAACATCATCTTCTTCCTCATTCACTACAACATTCATCTTCTTTCCTCCATCAGCAAGTTTATCAAACCATTCTTCTTCTACTGCCAAAATTGGTGACAATAAGTCATCTTTATCCTCTTCATCTGCTGCAACATCCTCAAGCTCTATTGATCCCATCCCAATCTCCATAGCTGCATCTTATTCACTGCTCATATCTTCTTCCTTTCTAATCCTTACAACTCCTCTTCTACTTTCTTCTTTAATGTCTTCGACAAGATCAACGGCTGCAATCTTTTCATCTAAATACAATCAACTCTTATCTTCATTATAAAAATGAAAAATATTATGCATTGTACCTTACTAACCTATTTCTTCTCCACAACTGCTTCAACTTCACTTTGCTTCTCAACCTCTACTATATTTTCTATTTTGATTTCCTCCTCCATGGTTTCAACAAGACATGTTGCTACAATCTCTATCTTTTCCTTTTCATCCTCTTGCAGGAGGATCTCATCTTCACACTATGTTGTATCTTCTGTGTTACTGGCAAACAAAACAATATTAGCATAATCATGGGACTTATCTTCTTCCATCTGCATCTTCTCCATCCCCTTATCACATTCATCTGACACTTGTCCTTAAAATTAGATATCTATCTTTCTCATCTAATCTTTGAATAGGAGATCTTCTTCATCCTCACCAAATTCTTCATCAAATATAGGACCTTCAAAGTCCATCATCCCATTCCTCACCATCTCTCTCATATCTGTAATCTTATTCTTTCCTCTAATCTTCTTTTTCTCTTTCTCAAAATTAATCTTTCTTTTAGTGGCATCCATGAATCTTTCTAACTCATCAACTACACATGCCATTTCTCTTATCCTTCTTCTTACACTTAATGTGTTAATTAACTATTGCAAAGTTGCCTCAAATTGGTGATTCTACTTCCACTTTCAAATCCACTATTTCAAAGTACAACTACCTCATTGTTTGATGATCTGTTTGTCCACGAGTCCTAGTACAAATTGCTTCATGTTCAGCTATCTATTTACATGCTCAGGGACTTCCTCCTCACTACTTCACCCTCAGGTTCTAGTGTAGATTGCATCAAATCAACTATTCTATCCACACACTCACAAAGTACTACTCTGATACCACTAATGAAATACAAGACTACTACACACATAGCTGCAACTCACACTCAAACCCTCACACTCACAACATAACACTGATATTATTTATTATTTTTCAATCAAAATCTGATTACAATAATAGAACAAACCTTACACCTACAACAAGATACAAAATAAGGGCCTCTCATTCATGCTCATTTTGCACTTCAGCATTCCTAAAGTCTTTCCACTCCTTGTAGCCTTCAAACAGGCACTCAAACTACATTATTTTCTCTACATATCTACCATTCATGATCGTTATTTGCAGTCTCTAAAATACCTTCATATGTGGTGTCTCCTTCCCTTCTCATAATGTTTTTCTGTTGCATAAAACATCAGCTTCTAAATCAAGCGTTTGATTTTTTCTAATTTTGGTGCTGGACAAGGAGCTTAATGAGCCCCCTATACTCTGATTTTTCTACACATATAACAATAGCTCCCAAAACTCTAATGCCTCGTAAAGGCAACTTATAAGTCTGATAAAAAATGTTGATTCCTTTCCTAAGTTTGGTGCCTCTAAATTTAGAAGTAATAATTTAAAAATGGCACCCACTCTCTATTGTACTATTAGCCACCAATCAGCAGTTCTAAACAAATAAACTCAAGACTTAATTTAGGTGCCAATAGGACCTCGCAATCACATCTATCCTTGACCAGCTATCCCCATGAGAGAAAGTCTTTTTGTCACTGACCATCCTTTTTCTCTTCCACTTGACCTCTTCTCACTTTGCCACCTATCCTCTAATGACTATTAGACAAGTTAGGATTGTCTTAATTGCCAATCCACAGGTAGATTTGCTATGATTTTCCCTCTCCCAGTCCATTTTCTACTCCACTTTTTTGCCTGCCATTTGAATGATGGAGTTGCCCCTTCCCATGTGTGTACTTCTTCCTATCCTCCTATGTTTGTCCTGCACTATCCTTTCTATCTCTCTTTGGCCGTGTAATTAGCCTCGGTGATGTACGGCTCTGTATGTTGCAGCGAATTTTGTAAATGGCAGCCCAAATTTATCATTCTCCTGAGGCTCATTTACTTCCTTTCTTATCTTGAATTTATTATCATATCTCTGATGGCACAAGGAGCTCCACCTTTTAAAAAGGCTCTACATTCCTTTTTGAGGCATCCTTCGACTCTCCTCTGTGCTAGACGTGCCTTCTCCTTTAGTTTCGCGTCTTTTGTGTTTGTTTGGTGCTACTGGATTTGCAAAATGTAACGAGAGGTGCCCAATTTTAGGGTCTTTTCGCCCCCCCTTCCATGGGAACTGATCATTACTGGTAATGTGGGTTTAGTGGAGCTAAATGGGATCTTCAACTTTGACTGCACACTAGCCCAATTTACAGTGTAGACAATTTGCAATGAGAAATGCTTGCGAGGCACCCAAGAGTGAAAAACTAAAGGGTCAGAAGTGGTCTCAGTGTTTCTGTCCAATTTAATGGACATAGTGTAGGACACCCACTTCATTCTCCCGATTGCAATGGGGGTTATCAACAGTCACCTTTTTAGTGTGGAGCGTTGGAATAGAGCAATGGCCAATTATGACATCATGGATGGAGAAGCTTGGGTTGGAGGTCTCTTCCCTTCTGATAAGCTTCATACCAAGAGGGCCTATGAATGCATCTATCAGAAAATGTAGCATGGTTTGAGCTATGGGTGTATGTGCTTGCTGGAAAGAGCCCTCAAAGGGCATGCACTTTCAGTCCCCAAAATAGTTTGAACAAGATGCAAGGACCTCTTCTTAGTCATATGTTTCCTTAGGTTTCATGCAACTGACCTAGTGCCACACATTCATAGGCTTACTGAAAAGGAGTAGGATAGCTTAGAGGCTAAGGAGGAGGATCTCCCAAACCAAATAGAGGATGAGGAAACAACTTTAGGGCAGAGCAGTGTCATAGGTGCGGTGGCTCGAGTGGATGACTTCTAGTGCTCTGTTTAGCTAGTGGTCGAGGTGGTGGCTTAGTATTCTGTCTGGTTTTCATTTACGGTGGCAGTCTGGTGGTGTCTCTGATGTTAGTTAAAGGTGGTGGTTACATAGTTTAATCTTTGGTTTTTCTATGGTTTTACTGTTTTCACATTTTTTTGAGCAGTTTTTCCATTTTTTAACCGCTTTTAGGGGCGACAAAATATTGATCCCCCCTTTGTTTGTAGACACTTATCATATATTTTAATATAATTGTATGTGTCCCATCCCTTTTAAAAAAAGACTTAATTTAGGTGCCACTACCTTCCCATTCATATCTTCTACTATTTGTGCTTCAACGCCTCCAAAAGTGGTTGTAACATTTTTTATTGGAATGCTCAATTAATATGTTATCTACCACGTATTTGTTTTCCTACATAATTTACTCACTAAATGATATTCTTCTTTTGCCTTAAAATGCACTCCATTCCATACACAGTTACAACTGATTTTTATGCACAATAAATATGAAATCTTCCATATTTGATTTTCCTCAATGTTCTATCCACTAATCAATTTTTTTATTTTGCACAAATAAAATGACAGATTCTCTCTTTACCCATTTTGATATTTTGAATGCATCAAGTGACCAATATAAAACAATTAAAATACCCTGAATAATACCTCATGGAGCAACATGAACAAATTTGAGAAGAAAATTCACTTGGCCACTTCAACACTATGCGTTGTAGCCTGAAAATTGACTTTTACCATATCTTTTACTCATAAGCTCATATTTGTGTGAAAACTTGTGAGGATGCATGGAATGATATATTGAGAAATTGTGAGAAAACATAATACAACATATTAAACCATTATAGAATAATATAGTATTGTCTTCAAATGATGTTGTAATACAATTCAATGGCTTTTTAAAGCCTTATTATTCTCATATATAACTTCTTACGGGAAAGTAACATCCCAAAACCTAACTTATAAACTAACATTTATTTAATCTGCATAAACTAACAATGTAATACTATTTGACTATTATGCCAACATTCCGTCCCTTATTACATTGTTCCTGCAAAAGTACCAAGGGACCCCCTTGAATGCTAACATAGTCAACAAAGCTGATTACATAGTATGAATACATATTTTATAGAAGATCTTCTCCCAAAGAACAAATCCTGAATAAAGCGGGGCTCCATCATGTTGTCTCATCTACCCTCGGAAAGGCATAGCTTCAAGTTATGTTCTTGAGCTCTTTAGTCCCAAACTCTCAAATCACAGAGTCTTGAATTGTTCAACAATGAACCCTAAGAGATACAACAGATCTCTGCCATTGTCTAGTGACTGCGAAAGGGTATAATTCAAGATCATATACTCTTTGAAGCTTGCTGGACAACAATCCATATTGAGCTCAACACCAAATCCCAAACCTATCTCCAAAACAAAATCTTCATGAAAGATACATTCTTCAAATCTGTCAGCTCCATCAGCATCATAAAAGAAAAACAAAACAACCAAAACCAAAAATGCTTCTCATGTAAAGCATCATCTCAAAGCAAAAAGCTAACTTGAGATGATGGAAAATCCTCCATCCTCCGATGCCACCTGCCTCCAATATGACCCTATTACAGTTTAACCAATTGATGTCTTGGATGAGTCTTTGGAGGCCTCATCAGATGTAGTATAAATGGCTCTGAGAGCAATGTTTGATGTAGCCATGATAAAACAAGGTGTCGGATTCCACAAAAAGTGCACCTTTTACAATATAGTGTAAACACAAATATATCCTTATAACTCCAATGTTTTCCACCTTATTACCCCCCAAAAAAACATACCCTTATCTCTCCAAGATATCTCAAAAAAAAAAAATCAAATACTTGCAATTTTGTGTATAAATAAAACCTTATATCTCCAATGACAAAATAATATTTAAAAGTTATATCTCCCAAGTTTTGAACTCATAACCTTCTCATACCAACTATTAATTCCTCCAACCTTCATTTAAATCTTTTTTTTTTGTTCCCTTCCAAAAATTTGGTTCCAAAAATAGCTATGAACCGTAATTTTCCAAATGTAAATAGCATTAATGTTTTTAAATGTGAACTTAGTATTGCGCGTTCAAATCAAAACCTAAAATGCCACACATTTTACTCTCCTTCAAATTTCCTCTTAGAAACTTTTTAACTTTATCCAAAAAAAAATTGTATTGCTCTAGGTAATAAGTGAAAACTTTTCAATGTTTTCTTTAAACTTCATAAAACATTTTCCCTCATGTATCATTAAGAAATTTTAGTCAGTTTTAATCTCACCATATGAATTGCCTCTTTCACCCACATTCAACGCAACAGAGAAAATATTTGCCTTTCACAGGTCTGTGCTGCCAGCAAACACAAAATTCATCATAAATTCATCATCCATGGTCTTCACTTCATAGTTGTCTTTATCAACCTTCTTAAAACACACATGTGCCTTATCTTTTCCTTCAAATGCATAATAGTCATACCTCTATTCTTCACATAATTTAATCTTCCTTCATGTGCATCTCACACTGGCAATTTTGGATTCAATATAATTTGTAACCTTCAAACCTTACATGCATAGGCACATAGATTTTAGTTTCTCTTTGTTGTTGTGACCCTCTCAATGCTGATGGGCCTGCAAATGGTCTCCAAACTCGACGCCAAACTCAACGCTCTCTTTCAACACTGTTTGGCCTAGACGCTTCCTCTTCGCTCCTTCACACCTTAGATCCAGAACTCCATCACCATCAAAAGACTAACATGAAGGTCGGCTCTGATACCATATTGAGAAATGGTGAGAAAACATAATACAATAGATTAAACCATTATAGAATAATATAGTATTGTCTTCAGATGATGTTGCAATACAATTCAATGGCTTTTTAAAGCCTTATTATTCCTGTATATAACTTCTTACAGGAAAGTAACTTCCCAAAACCTAACTTATAAACTAACATTTATTTAATATGCATAAACTAACAATGTAGTACTATTTAAATATTATGCCAACATGATATACCCAAGGTATCCACCAAGCCATTTTGCTCCAAACATCATAAAACTCAAGAAAATAAATTTCCCCTAAACTGTTAGCCTTGATCAAAGAATTTTAAATTCTCTCAAATGGTGATGAATTTGAACATGATTTATTTTTCAAATTAGGTGAAATACTATCATTATCATTCCTTGAAGGAATTTTTTCTGGGTCTTAAAAATCTTTAAAATTAATTATTTCCATAGCCAATAGGGCCAAATTTTCTGATTTTAAATTCTCTCAAAATTAATTATTTCCATAGCCAATAGGGCCAAATTTTCTGATTTTAAATTCTCTCAATCCGTAAGGAATTTAGTCATGAAACCTTCACCACATTTTGTACAATTCATCCAATGATATATCTTATAAAGGACTTCAACCCAAATCTTATAGATTTTTAAAAACAATTGTTTCTGTAAAACTACCCTGCGAAGCATTAAAATGACAATTTGATGAAAACTTGAATCTTGCAATTTTGACCAAATTTCTGAGCTCCTGCTATTGAGAGATGCCTAAAAACACCAAAGTAAACCAGAACACACACCAAAAATAATAAAATAAAACTAAAATATTTTTGGTTAATGTGAGATAGCCCATTCCCCAGATGCTCCTGGATCATAAGGATAGAATTAGGGTTGGGGTTACAATTATGGTTATAATTAGAGTTAGGGTTAGCATTACTATCAAGATTAAGGTTAGGGTTATAGTTATGATTTGGGTTTGAATAGATATTGGGGTAATAATTAGGGTTAGTGATAAAAACAAGATTAGAATTATAGTTGGATTTAGTGTTAGGGTTAGATTTATGGTTAGAATTAAGGTTAGGGTTAGGGTTTAGGTAAGAATTAGGGTTAAAATTATGATTAGAATTAGGGTTAGGGTTGGGGTTACAATTAGGGTTAGTATTGGCCTAAATGTTAGGGTTAGGATTATGGTTACAATAAAACACCAAAAGTCATTTACATTTATATATATATATAGAACTATGGTTAGAATTAAGGTTGGGATAAGGGTTGGAATTAGGAATAGAATTAGGTTTAGGTAGATCTAAAGGTATAACTAGGGTTAGGTTTAGAATTACTATCAAGATTAATGTTAGGGTTCAAGTTATATTATATATAATTAATATATTATAATAATATATCTAACCTATATTATAATATTATATTATATAATTTAATAATTCTTAAGAAGTATAATATAGTTACAATTAATCTTGTCGCTCCAGATGCTACTAACATATCTATATTTAAAAATATATCTAAAGTATGCTGAGATATATCCTTCTCGAGTCACCTATTTTTTAATCAATTTACCACACATAGGTGGAATAGGCACCTCGAGAAGGATATCTCTTGGCTTACTTTAGATATATTTTTTAAATATAGATAGGCTAGTTAATATAACTTATTCTACTTTTATGTAATATATATTAATGTAAGGTATTTATAATAATATAAATTTAGTTTAATTACTTAAGAGTTACTTTTAAATATATGATATATAGATTTATATATATAGGTTTACATAATTTTATTTTAAAATTTACTTTTATAATATATATCTCTTCTATATATGTGTAGATTTTTATATATAATATCCTAAATATATCTATTTAAATATTGAGTTATCTTATAAAGCTTAGAGAAATATATAAAGGTTTGTATATATATCCTTCTAAAGGTGGTTATTTTTGAAACAATTTGTTAGTTTTTACAAATATATATTTTCTACAATACTATATTATATTTTATTAATGCAACTCTCAAAATCTTAAAAGATAGAATTAATTCAACACTCAAAATATCAAAATATTTTCTAAGTTCAAATTCAACCATGAGGGATTGTAGGAGGTGTTTGTAGATTTTTCTTTGTTTGCTTAGATTTATTTTGTTGTCCTGCATTAAAAACCATGTCATTCAGGTTCTCTTCTTGAAATGACTCTTCTTAAAATATTTTCTCATTTTGATCCTTCAATTCCTCCTAGTGCTCCAAATCTTTTGGCAACTCTAACTCTTGATCACATTTCCCCTCTTCGAAGGATACATTTTCTTTAGATGAATCAACATACTTAGTTTTTTCCTCAACCATTTTGAACAGTTCTTGTCACTCCTCATAAGATAAGACATACTCTTCTATTGACATCTCTTGCTCTTCACACACATCACTAGAGGGATCTCCTTTAAAATCATCTCTAAGCTTGGAGTCTTTATATTTTGTTATTCTATCTCAACATGAACATTGTTAGAAATGAAAGCACAACTACTCAATGGAAATCTGATTCAAATGAATATTTAACGATCTTTAATAGAGTATTAAAGATGAAGATTACAACATAAAAAATAAACCCACAATACATAATATACTAGAAGCAGAATGAAGCACACATCACAATGTTTAATGTGGAGAAAACCCTTGAAGGTAAAAAAATACCAACTTTTCCACATAAATTTATGTTGTTTGTTTTGTACGTTTTATTGTTAATTCACTATTATTTCAATTTTACAATACTTATTTTTCCTCACAAGATCACCAAATCATTCTAAAATTATAGCTTATTGCAAGATCACCCACACCCTCTAGACAATAAAATTTCAATACTTTCACCTTTGCATGACTAACAAGTGGGTTTTCCTTACATAACTGGGCACGAGCTCAACCATTTATATTTATTGTAGTGTTTAATATGCATTGTCTCAAACATTAGCTTTAAATAATGTTTTTTAAACAAATACCACTTTATCTTGTGCATGTAGACTAGAAAATACAAATTCACATAAGATTATGTCATTTTTCAAAACATTTCCTTAAAATATACATAAAACTAAATGAAAAATGACAATCTTGCACCATTTGTCAAGACATTTCCTCAAAGTTCACACAAAAATATATGAGAAATTTAAAAAGTAGAATATTAGTAAAATCACAAACTGGAAGCATCATCTTTAGATATTATTTTTATTTATCTTACCATTGGGTAAAACTCTCTATATTAAGATATATATCATGAGTTTGTGGTATATGACTATTAAGGGTGTATATAGAAAAAGTCCCATGGCCAAGTTTATCTTCTGGATTGAACTTTCCCACGTAGAGTTGTAAAGTGTTGAATTTGTAACTTAATCTAAAGCCAAGTATGGCTCTAAATATACCAATGTGTCATCAATGTTCCTTTGAATTTCCACTTGGTTTTAAAAATTGTCACCACCTACCCTTCCTCCAAGGCTATTGACATGCCATACCAAAATGTAAATCCAAGTATGTGGTTTGGATTAAGGGCATTCCTTTCCTTCAATGACTTTGTAGAACCATGTGGCCTTGTGGGGTGGTATGCCATTGGTGGAGGGAGATGATTGCAAAGGAAGTCAGGCCTTGAGCTCTAGCATGAAGCAAAAAGATCTCTTATTATCTATAGTGCTTTTTTGCTAATTTTTTTGTATGCATGTACAATCCTGAGCATGTATGTATCCACCCCTAGAAAGTATTCACTGTACATAAACATCATCCAATTCAATGGTTAAATAGATAATAGCAATTTTAATTCTCATCCACACTAAAAAGTGGTAAATATTTGTTTTGTTTTTATTGTTCAAAATTCAAATTTAACTATTGAAGTGGATGATATTTAAGAATAGCCAAAAGTGTTGCATCATCAGTATCAAAAGATTTCAATGAACAACCTCAATGGCTTTGATCTACATTTGGCCAATCACCCCAAAACTCCTATGTCTGAATATGTAACTCCAGTGTCCATACCATGACTCTCCATGCACAGTGTAGTTGAGCAGCCTAAATTCTATAAATAAAGTCTTCTTCTTTGCCAAATTTTCTATGCTGACCACCTTTCATAATGGTGATTCTTCACACAATACAATTTCTAACCAAAAACCTTACAAAAGACATAAAAAATTAAATAATTTTTTAATGGTGATTCTTAACAAAATACAATTTCTAACCAAAAACCTTACAAAAGACATAAAAATGGAAATAATTTTTTAATCGTAAAAAGGTTTTAGAATGCATCAAAGTAATGAAACCAAGAAACTCCATCCTTAAAAAGAAATTCCAGGTACAAACCTGATGGGGTCTTGGATCCAATCAAGATAACCAAAGAATACAATTCTTATGTAAATGAAAAATATATTTTTAATTTTTTAAGAAAAGAAGAATCATTAGCTTGCTCGCAACATAATGCAAAACCCGCCTTCTAACTATTGCAAATTGACCATATTTGCCAATAAAAACAGCATTATGCATGGATAACATTTTCTTTTTATACTGTACAACAATGCATAATATATAATGCAAGTTTAGTATAATATTTTAATGATAAAAAATTTGAAAAAAAAAACCGATTTTTCTATGATAATATGGACAACCTACTAAACAAAATTCATCTTAACAGTGACCTATCAGACAAACTATATAGACCCTTTCAAATATATTGATTTAAAATGAGGATCAGCAAACAGATTGTCTTGAATATATTAACGATGTGGTAATAATCCAAAATTAATTGGGTGAGTATATGGGAGCAGCCATGTTAATGAAAATTGTTCGGTTGAGGAAATTATCAATGTTACACGTGGAATTTAAGGTCATTATATCCTCTTGAACACAGTTTTCATCTTTCCTGTTGTTAGCTGTGATGTGGGATGTTTGGTGAAGAAGATGTGACATTCTAAGTCCATTTGTAGATCTATTTCTTCATAACAAACCAGGAATATACTGAAAATGCTATATTCTTAACTGTAAGAAGACAACAATGGGGATTGCAATTGATCTTACCAGCACATGAGCAGAATCCATAATTGAATAACGGAAGTATTTTTTCCAATTTTGAATATATGTCGTTCATAAATCAGCGATTGTTCTGTTGATATATGTTCATCATGTGAATTAATAAGTTTTGGTCTTCAAAAATTACAATCATGGGAAAAATATTTTTTTCTTTGGCCTTGAAATAGTGTTGATTCATGGAAAAGCTGAACTTAGAAAGAATTTTCACATAGTAACCCATAATTTAAAATTTATATCATTCAATCTTATAAAAAATTCTCTTGAAAATATTTCGAATGCGTTTGGTAAACAATATATGTATGAACCGGAATATATTTTGTGAATAGGTGGAGGAGATGAGGGAGAACAAGCCCCTTTGGGAACTTATAAGATGCAGTTTGAACTGCTTCTGAGTGGCCAGTTCTCTGCAAACTCTCGCTTTGCTTATTTTGACCTGAAATACTTTCAGTCGTGAGTAGGGGATGGCGCAGAGGGAGGAACAGGTCCTTTTAATAAATTTCTGAATACCAACTTGGAGGAACTCTTCACAACATCATCCAACTTTACTTCTGGCTGTATAGTTCTCTGCAAACTCGCACTTTCCTTGAGTTGACCTGAAATACTATTAGTACCAATAGAATTGTGTATAGGGAAAGGCCCAGGGGGAGCAACAGGTCTCTTAAGCAATTTACTAAATTGCAGCTTAGAGGAATTCTTTGGAACATCATCCAACTTCACATCTTTCTTCGCAATTCTCTGTAACATCAATAGCTCAATTAGATTCTTTTAGATTAGACCTATCACATAGAAAATATCAAAGACTGAAGCCCTATCATGGTGATGTATTCGAAATAAAGACTGAAGCCCTATCATCAGAAAAAGATCGAAGCCAATGCAAGCCCTGCTAATGGGTTTAGAGCAACAAAACCTAATCAAATTAAGCAATTAATCTCCCAACTTTGGATCCACTACTAACAAAACACTAGTAAATGTAAGGGCGTTTATTGATCTTTTTATATAGTGCAAACTATGAAACTTTGTAATAAAGTTGCTATTACTGTAATGAATACTTTCTTTTCTATTTTATTAATCTTCAGATAAAGTGCAGACTACCATTGGATTCACTACTGAAAAACACTCATAAATACAAGCACATTTATTCATCTTCAGATAATGTGCAGACTATTGAACTTTTTAACAAAAGTGTTATCACTGTAACTAATTCTATCTTTTCTATTTTATCAAACAAATGCAGCAGCAGAGAGAATAATACCCTATAAGAACCCTTAATCTTCACAACATCACCTAGCTGTACTGCTCTCCGTAGTGTCCCTCCTCCTCCATTGTTTCTCCTCTCAGTTGGAAAGTTAATGGAAGGTTGTAATGGTCGAGCAGAACATATTGACATACACGTAATAACAACAAGAACTGCTACAACTTTCTTGTGGCCTGTCATTGCTAGATTCTATAACTAAACCTGTGTCTTTGTTTCTATCCTGTAGATAAACTTGCTTTATATAGGATCACTTGTTGTATTAGAATTTGAAAAATAAGTGTCGGCACATCTCTATTTGGGGTGTATCTTTTCCGCCCAAACTTTTTTTTTATATTGTAACGTTTATATTTTATATATAGATTTTTGAGATATTCATCAAAACAACAACCAAAAAAAAATTAATATTTGAATTTTTCTTATCTATGTAGTGGCACAAAAAATATACATATCTAAGAGGTGAGGCTATTTAGAATTATTTTACAAATATATATAATTTAAATTAAATTAATATACTTATCTTTAGAAAAATCTATCTAAAATACCTCTATTTTATATGCCTATTAAATTTATATATGACAAATTAACTCAAAAATAGGTACCTCCATATAGGTATGTTAGTTTATAAAATGTAAATATTTTTTAAAACTGAAGAGACTAAACTTATTCGTATACTTATCTACATATATTGTATATAAATCTTAAAAAATCAATCAATTTTCTAAAATATATTGGGTCATTTTTATGTACATCATAACATTCATCCCTTAATGTCATTTTAGATAAATTTTTCTAAAGATAAGTATGCTAGTTTATAAAATTTAAAATTGAAGAGATTAATCACATTGACCCTTTCTTCATATACTTATCCACCTTCAAATATATGTGTTTAAGGTATTATAATGGTATAAATATATTTTAATTACTTCAATTTTTTTTTCTTTTCACATAATTTATCCATATAATATAATAGTTTGTATGTGTTATATATTAATGTAAGGTACTATAATAATATAAATTTATTTAAATAATTTAAAAAGTTACCCTTTTTAAATTGAGAGGCATAACATAAAACACTGGGTGGAGTGTAATAGCATGAGTGTGTTAACAAAAACAAATTTAAAAAATAATTATATAGGTGACATATTAAAATAATAATCATAAACATTACAAAAATATCGTTGACAAATGCAAATTAATAATTAAAACATGTGTCGCTTGCAAGGGAAGGGCGCTGACTTGGGATAGATTAATCAAGCTAGGAAAATAGGGACATTCCTGATGTGTGATGTACAAACAAGATCAAGAAGAAAATTCTCACCTATTTCTTCATTGTGACTTCACCTGGGAGCTATGGAGTCGCTTCTTACACAAGTGGGAGATAGATTGGGCAATTCCAAAGAAGATGGAAGATGTGATGGAGGAATGGAAGAGCAAGTGCAAAAGCCCCTACCTAAAGCTTATCTAGGAAGTTCTACCAACCCTTTTGGTATGGAATAATTGGCTTGAACGAAATAGGAGAGTATTTCAAGATAAGGAAAAATCTCTTGATTTGGTCTGGGATGGGATTGAGAGTGCGGTGGGAGAGATAAGTACTTCTCATTATAATGAAGGTTGGTCAATTCTTCTAGATATGGTCTAGTGGGCTAATGCTTGGCCCTAGTTTAGATGGCTGGGAAGTCCTATTCAAGATGGTTTTGGTCAAGGCAGAGAGGAGGTTAGATGGGATCCTCCCGAGAGGGGTTGGGTCAAATTAAATTTTGACAAGGTTGGTAGAGGCAATCCCAGAAAAGCAGGTGGAGGAGGGATTTTTAGAGACCATAAAGGCCAGCCTCTTGCTTTCTATACCTTCGATGCTAGTATTGACTCTAACAATCTGGTGGAGGCTAGAGCTCTTTGGAAAGGATTGGAAGTGGCAAGACAGAAGGGCTAGGAGAAATTATGGGTTGAGGGGGCCTCTAGGATCATTGTTGGTCTGGTGAGAGAGGGATAGACAAGGAAATGGCTCCTCGAGTAGGTTATGAAGTTGATTCGAAGCCTGGTCAGGTCTTTCAGGAGCTTCTCTATTTCTCATATCAGAAGACTAGGTAACAGGGCTACAAATTGGGCAGCAAATTATGGGATTGACCCTACAACTAGAGGTTCCTTCTCAGGCTAGGAATGGAATGAGGTGGTGCCTCGAGAATTGATTCCTATTCTATAGAAGGATATTAAAGCCCATCCAACTGATAATGGGATAGCATGATAACCAGAGTCATTATAAGAAAGTGTGGCATTCAAGGCCCAAGTGTGAGAGGGGGTTGATGGAAGACTATGATGTTTTTGGTAATAATGAGGCAACTTGAGAATGGAGTAAGGTAGGTTGCCTCTTTAACTATGTTATTTCCTCTTTTTCCTCTAGATTCTTCTTTCCTTTCTCTATGCCAGGCGGTGTTGTATTAGCTTTTCTTCCTGGGAGGTGCTATGGGTGGTGGAGTTGGAGCAAATTCCAAAGGAAAGCACCTGATTGATGTCCCTTTGAGGAGGCAGATTCCTAGAGAAGGGGCTAGTTCCAGTGTTGGAGGGAGGATGAAATGGAACTATACCCCAAAATGTGGATTAAGAAGCTTCCAGCTGAGGAGGCTATGGCTTGATTTATGGAGTGCTTAAAAAAGGAGATTAATAAGAATCCAATCTTGAAGGAGTGACTGTTTCAACTATTGAATGTAGCTAAAGAGGTGGAGGTGAAGGAAGGAGTGAATGTGCGAGAAGCAATGGCCCCTTTGTTGTTGGATACTAGGACTTCTAGAGGGTGGTGGAACGTATTTGGAGCGGCCCAATTGGTGGCAGTGGCGATTCTTCTCTTAGTGGCAGTGGTGTAAATCCTCACTCACGAGGATATGATCAAGAGTGCTAGCCAGTCTACATTATTGCATGAATCTAAGCCTGGCCATTTGCATGATATTCTTCAGGGTGTCTTGGATATGCAAAAGATGGTTGAGGAGATGGTAGGGAAATTGGGTGTTGTTGTGCAGGCCAGGGAGCGTCCTCTGTACACTTGTGCTTGTGACGAGGAGGGGGTGCTATTCTATGATGTTATATGAGATAAGTCTATTGATAGGGTCTAGTATTTTGTTATTTATAGATAGTTACATATAGTGGTTAGGGTGGGGCCGATGTAATTTGCCCCCCTATTTTTATGTTTATGATAGTTTCCTTCAAACTATGGTTAACGATTGTATGGCCTCAACCACTTTTTTGATGGGTCCCTTATGTTGGGAAGAGAAACTGTGTGGATTCATGAGTGTTGTCATTGATGGCAACAAAGTCCATCCCACACATCCACATGACATGGTGTGTCTCTACTAGAAGTCAGATTGAAGAAGTGTTGTGGTCCGGTAAGAAAAAATAGAGCATGCAGCAGGGTCTGATAGTCAGGTCTGGATCTCTCAGAAGAAGTATCTCAGTAAAGTACAGATTTGGGGAAGTCAAGAGGAGTACCTTGACTAATAGATTCTAGGGATTGAGCCTCTGATGATGGAAGAGTGAAGAGACATGAGCACTTGAGTGTTGGGTTTCTATTTGGCAGAGTAGACAGAGGAAGAACTGACCGGTAGAACATCAAACCTAAATCTAGATGAGATATTGATGGTGATCAAGCTTCCTAAGATATCATTCATGATTGGCCGACATAATTGATGAATTTTATAAGCATCTCCTTGATACGTATCACATGGTAAGCAAGGATTCAACTGATAGATCAGAGTTTAGAAAAATATTGACTATTACGGATGCCGACTAGAAAGGTGTTGAAATCATCTGTGTGGATATATATACCAGATGGATTTAGATGTGAAGGTGTGTGTTGTTGGTGGGGAAGTGTAAAGAAAAGTAGAAGAGCAGTGTGAAGGCAGTAAGATAGGTCCAAAATGTGATAGGATAGCAGTACCAAAGAAGAGGTAGAATGAAGTGTAGCAGATCAGTGTATTGAGCCTAACTGGAACTGAACCTCAGCATGTGTGGATGCTTTTCATTAGTTCAAGTATCTTGTTACTTCATTTGTATCTTGTAGACAGTGAGTCTCTTGTAGGCAGTGAGCCTCTTGTGAGCAGTGTGCTCAAGCAGTGAGCCCTAATTGGCAAGTGCCATTTTGTATCATCCTATTCTTTTAATAGAGAATACAATCTTGGGTTAGTTACCCCGTGGTTTTTCCCTTAATAGGGTTTTCCACGTCAAAATCATTGTGTCATGTGTATTGATGTTATTTTCATTTCATGGTTATGTTTGCTTATTTGATTTGATGTTGTATTAATTGTTAAGGAAGATCAGAAAGATGAAATAATAAAGATAACTAATTCACTCCCCCTCTCAGTTATCAACAATTGGTATCAGAGCCAATTTTCTCCAAACAGATCCTAACAGCTTGAGGAAGATCTGGAAATTCAAATGGATATGTATGGTATGAGGGAACAACTTCAGTCTACCCTAAATGATCTTGAACAATCTAATTCTGAAGTCAATGAATTGAAGGAAAGACTTAAACAGGCTGATGATTTCATAAATGAATTAAAAGGGAAACTGAGTATCTCTATAAAAAAGAGAAAGGATCTACTTCAGCAATTAGCAAGTCAAGGTGAAACCAATGATACAAATGAAGACCTAAAGGAGAAAACCAAGCTATGTGAAAAGTTATCAAAAGAGGTCATTATGGTAAGACATGAAATGGAATCAAGAGTTATGAAATTCACCCAAGAAATTGAAGAGAAAAGAAAAATTGAAGATGATCTAAGATGATCTCTCAAAGAAAAATTAGAAGACTACACTAAAATGGATAGAATAATCAGACAACTGGAATCTGATCTTGAAGATGCTAGAGATAATGAAGAGAAACTTGAGGATCGAATAGACATTCTTAAAAAGGATCTTCAAACAGCAAATGAATACAAAGAAAAATTCAAGATAAGCTCTGCTCAACTTGAAGTTCTTCTTGAAAGTCAAAAGAGGGTAGATGACAAGCATGGCTTGGGATATGAGAAAGGTGAAAACTCTGGATCCAGTCAGAAGAACTCTAGATCAAGAAATCTCAGGAACAGACCTATAAGACCTCCGGTAAGGCAACCAAATGCTCAAAGATATCCATCCTTCAATGGATACTGCCACAACTGCAATAACTTTGGTCATAAATCAAATCAATGCAGAAGAAGAATGAATCAGACTAATTCATCCTTCTCTGGACAGTGTTTCAATTGCAAAAGGTATGGTCACAAATCTCATGAGTGTAGAAATATGCAAATGAACAATTCATTCAATGGTAGATGTTTTGCATACAATAGACTAGGACATCTGGCTAATCAATGTAGATCAAGAGGATATCAATCAAATATGCAAAGAAATGTTGTTTGCTATAATTACAATAGATCTAGTCATATTGCCAAATTCTACAGAAGTAAGAATTAAAACAATAAGGGTCTGGTACATCATCATTAAAACCAAGACAAAGGAAAAGGAAAAGTGAATGCAGATGAAATTCAAAAGGAGATGAACAAGATATGGGTAAAGAGAAGTATAGAAAATGATGGGGATTGATCCACACTAGAATCTGGTGCTAGTACCCCTTCCGCAAACTAAATAAATGAGCTTTGGCTCAGGGGAAGTAACAGAAGAAAAATATTTTCCCCTAGCCAGTCATTTGGTGCCTAAAAATTGGCACATGGAGGGATGCGGAGTAAAAGGGCTCTCAAAGAAACATCTAAATAACCTTTGGGAATAATATGAAAGATCTGTAATGATTTTGAAGAGGTTATTCATTTTAGATTAATTCAGTTTAACAGTCTTCTGGTAAGAATAGGATTCTCACAGTTAGATCTAGATTGATTCAAAATTGAGGAATCTTGATCTATAGATAGATCAAATGATTATGGAAAGGAAAATAGATTGTCACTATTCACCAAGAATAACTCCAAGTATATCTCAGTGATCTAAAAAAGATCTATCTCAAATTAAGAAGAACAAAGCAACCCAAATGACTTAAGTTACGTATTTATTGCAATAAGAAATTAGGGTTTGCTCAGAGATAAAAGGGTTCATTTGCTCGTCATTTGTACATTTGTACTCGAGAAGAAGAGAAAAAAAGCTCTGCAAACAAGTTTTCTTCATCTCTCTGAAGGATCAACCACAGAATCCTTTCAGCTCATTCTGTGAACCCTAAAGGTGTAAAAGGTACTTTCCATTCTTGAAATCTATCTCTGAATCTTTTCTAAGATGCCTTCTCTAAATGTTGTGAAGATTATTGATAGGCCTCACCCTAAATTTAAGAAACATCCCTACAAATCTTTAGAAGTGGATCCCTTAGACGTATTTTCCAGCATTCCGCATGGGGTTTTGCATGTTGAAGATGTTAGGGCATATATTCATGCAAACATTGAGGAATTCAGAGACTCCAAACTAATGGATATTTACCACAAGGAACTGATAGATGACTCATTTGATCTCAAACCCCAATACAAGGTCGTGAGGGATAAACATTTCAGTCAGTGCATCCATTTCCCCTATTTTGCTAAAGATGAATGGGTCTAGTATGTTTTGAGTAGAATGCATGATAACTTCATGTGGTTGAACATGCCATTTAAGATCACTAAGGATGCCATTAGGGCAATAACTGGATTACACTCAACCGGTGGGATGCCTACTCTCAAATCTGTCAAAAACCAAATTGTAAGTGAGGCTACCGGATCAAAATTTGATAAAAGAACCATGACAATTGAGGATATAATAGATCTAGATATCAAGTTTGCATCAATGATAATTGGCTATAAGATATATCACTCTAGCAGAGAGAATTCTGTATCCGGAACTGCTGTATATACTATTTATGAAATGTCAAGAAAGAATACTGACTATGATCTCTATAAGCTCCTTCTGAACCAACTTTTAGAAAATCTATAGAAGATAAAGGACAAGAAGAACTCCTTCAAATACGGTGGTTTAATACTCTGTTTGTTCTTCTATTATGTGAATGAGCTACCCAGATGTAGTGGCTGGATATGGCAAAATGATAACTGGTTGCCATATAAATCAAGGATTATTTGGATGGACTTGGTGATGCCAAGGCACAAAACACAGCACTCTGGGGCTACTTCAAGAACTTTCAGAATATGATGCAAGCCAGAGAGAATCCCCCAATCTCTAGTTGAAAAGTATAAGGATACAGTTTGCTTTATGGTAGAAACTGATCAGTGCCTAATTGAGGTAGTGGAGCCAAGGGTAGTCTAAATCATGCCAATGGGGTATGAAGTGGATGAGAAAATTGTAGAGCTGCATGTTCAGCACATGCTAGGTCAGCCCAAGGATCCCAAGGCAGAAAGGTTTGGAACCTTTGAAGAATTGAGTGTAAAGATTCATGTGGAGCTCAGGCAACCAGAGATGAAGAGAAAAGTAAGAAAAGAAGTAGAGAATGTTGCCAAAAGGTATGGCATCTCAAAAGAGGCACTAGATGCAAATAGAGAAAAGATTGAAAGGACAGAAAAGGAAGAGGCAGAAAATGAAAGTGCTCTGGTAGAAGCCCCCTCCTAGATCAAATCCTCTAAAAGCTCTACATATGCCACTGCTAAGAGCTCAAAGGCATCAAAACTAGAAGAAAAATCATCTGGTAAAGGAGAAAAGACAACAAAGACAAAGGCTACAAGATCATACACAAGCCTCAAGGATGATGAGGAAATAGAGTCTGATGAGGAAATTAAGAAAATGAAGAAGAAGAAGAAAGTATCCAGAGAATCCACTATCAGTCTAGACAAGGAAGAAGAAAAGACAAATAAATGTGTTGAGAAGCCTACTCTTGACGATATCATCACGGCAATTACTGTTGATGGAAACCTTAAACCAATAATAGAATTCTATGATAAATGCAGTGAAGCTGACCAGAAGAACCTATAGGATGCCACAATTAAGTATCTAAATATCTACAATAAAGCTTTCATTGAGATCGTGTCTTTAATTCCTAAAAGCCTTGAGAAGGAACTTGAAATGAGAAAGAATAATGCCAAAAAAGGATATGGAGATCTAGGAACAGATAGCCATTCAGCTCTATCCCTCCATCACTCCTAAGTAGAAGAATATGATCTTCAAAGATTGTAAGGATGAGTTCCAGAGCAAAGCTAGAATGAATCAGCTTATGCTTGGAGAAACTAACAAGGTAGCCAAAGAAATAGAAGACATCCTCCGAAATGCATACAAAAGATTCAATATTCCTATTATAGAGGACTTAGGTGATGATCTCTTGGCTACAGATGTTGAAGAAGAATCTACTGAGACAGTGGTAGAAGAGGTAAAGGAGATAGGTGAAGAGAAAGATAAGGACTTAGAATCCTCTGCTCTGAAAGAGGACGTCCATGAACAAGCAAACATCACTCCTTTGGTTTCCCCTACAGACTCCAGATCTAAAGAAGAAGAAAAGGTAGGAGAGAAGATCAATCAAGAAGCAGAGGAGAAGGAAAAAGAAGATGACAATAGTAAGGCTGTAGAAGGAGAGAAAACTCCAATAGAAAAGGTCACAGATGATAGTGGTAAGGTTGCAGAAGGGGACAAAACCCTATCACCGGCAAGAGACACATTAAAAGCAATCAAAGAATTCTTAACCAAGGAGATGATGGAATTTGATGAACTAGAACTGCTTCAAGGTCCATTCAATTTTAATTCCCTCTCCCCAGTTCAAACCAAGAAGCTAGCATCCTTTACTTTAGCAAAGGCAAAAGAAAAACTTCTGAAGTCTCACATGGACGATTGCAAGCTCGTAGAAATTGCATCCGGTGTACTAGAGAAGATCATGCCATCTTTTCAGAAGGATCCCTCAGCCTCCTCATCTGGTAATCTCAAATCTCTAATTAATAGTGTTAGCACATATTTTGAGTCTTTAGAGAAGTCAGCAGAAGATAAAGTCTGGAAGGAGTTTTTGGTAAAAATATTATCAGAGGTACAAGGGCTAATAACCAATGATAGGAGAGTTATGGATATTGGAATAAAGAGCCTAGAAAATGCTCTCAAAAATGGCAGAGATATATATAATTTTTTCTTATCCTGGCCTAAAGTGACCAAGGACATTGAGAAGAAAGTAAAAGAGCAAGAGGATAAACTATTACGTTTATCTCAAAATTTTGATCCTCTATCCTCCTCCATAGTAAATCAAGAGTGTTAGACTATTGTAGTCATAATTGAAATAAAGATGCTTGAGAAGGAGAAGAAAAATAGAATAAACAGGTTGAGTGAACTTAGAGGGATCATTATCCCTAAGTTAGAGGCCGTGCATGAAGCCCTAACTAATGCCCAAGCCACAGCCTGAACCAGTGATCTGACAGATCTCAAAAAGGCAGAAGCTTTTGCATTCCTGTTGAGTGGTCACATCTCAATTTTGGACAGGATGAAGCAGAGTTGGGCGACAAAAGTTGTACAGTTGAAGAATACCTTTGTAGACATACTTAAGTATATGTAAGTATAACTTGTAATATACTTATGCGATTAATTATAGAGTGAGTTTTACAAATTTTGGTGTGCAAACCCCACCCTTTGACATTGATGTCAAAGGATGAGTGAGGAGCAGTGAAAAATGAGGAATCTAGCTAAGGGGGAGCTCCAGAAAATGTACATAAGAATAGAGCATTAGTCAAGGGGGAGTATAGTGTGACAGTCATTTTTCACTAAGTGTTGCCATCAATGCCAAAGGGACAGATTGTTGGCAAGAGACACTGTGTCGATTCATGAGTGTTGTCATTGATGGCAACAAAGTCCATCCCACACATCCGCAGGACATGGTCTATCTCTACCAAAAGTTAGATTGAAGAAGTGTTGTGGTCTGGGAAGCAAGAACAGAGCATGCAGCAGGGTCTGACAGTTAGGTCCAGATCTCTCAGAGAAAGTATATTAGTAAAGTGTAGATTTGGGGAAGTTAAGAGGAATACCTTGACTGATAGATTCCAAGGATTGAGCCTCTGGTGATGGAAGAGTGAAGAGACATGAGCACTTGAGTGTTGAGTTTCTATTTGGCAGAGTAGAAAGAGGAAGAACTGACTAGTAGAGCATCAGACCTAAATCCAAATGAGATATTGATGGTGATCAAGATATCATTCATGATTGCCTGACATAATTGATGACTTCTATAAGCATCTCCTTGATACGCATCACTTGGTAAGCAAGGATTCAATCGACAGATCAGAGTTTAGAAAAATATTGACTATTCTGGATGCCGACTAGAAAGGTGTTGAAATCATCTGTGCAGATATATATACCAGATGGATTTAGATGTGAAGGTGTGTGTTGTGTGTGGGGAAGTGCAAAGAAAAGAAGAAGAGTGGTGTGAAGGCAGTAAGACAAGTCTGGAATGTGATAGGACAGCAGCACCAAAGAAGAGGTAGAATGAATTACAGCAGATTAGTGTATTGAGCCTAACCAGAACTGAACCTCAACATGTGTGGATGCTTTTCATCAGTTTAATTATCTTGTTACTTCATTTGTATCTTGTAGACAGTGAGTCTCTTGTAGGTAGTGAGGCTCTTGCGAGTAGTGTGCTTAGGCAGTGAGCCCTAATTAGCAAGTGCCATTTTGTATCATCCTATTCTTTTAACAAAGAATACAATCTTGGGTTAGTCACCCCGTGGTTTTTCCCTTAACAGGGTTTTCCACGTCAAAATCATTGTGTCATGTGTATTAATGTTATTTCCATTTCATTTTTATGTTTACTTATTTGATTTGATGCTGCATTAATTGTTAAGGAAGATCAAAAAGCTGAAATAATAAAGATAATTGATTCACCCCCTATCAGTGATCAACACCTTATCCATCTGAAAAAATAATAATAATTAAAATATATATAAGTATAACATAAATGCTTGACAACTCTCCAATACTAAAAGCAATTAATAATTTATAGGAGAATAAGGAAGGAGCTGAAAATAAAAGCATGAATTACAGAAGGAAGAAGCATAAAATAAAAATCAAGAATAGCTAAAAATCAAAATCAAAATAACTATTGATAAAAATTTAAATAATCATCTCTCAAAATTATTTTGGCTTGATATTTATTTGTATGCTTTAGGTTGGTGTTAATGGTGTATGCATAAATCATTTCATATTCCTACAATATTAAAAAAATTAAATAATTTTTCATAATAATGATAAGTTATTTTATTTACTTTTTACAATTTACAAACATCATAATATATATTCCCCAAAAAACATGGCACATGACACATCATAATATATTCCCAAAAAAACATGGCACATGACACATCATAATATATATTCCAAAAAAACATGGCACATGATATGGGGTCAATTGAACACCTATAATTTTAATCCCCTTTCTTGATTGTATGAATTTAGGTTTTTTTTTTAAAAAAAATTTATGCAAGAAGGGAGAAGCACAAAATAAAAATCAAGAAACAACCAAAAAAAATCAAGAAACAACAAAAAAAATAAAAAATAAAAAATAAAAATAACTATTGGTGAAAATTTAAATAATCATCTCTCAAAATTATTTTGGCTTATGGTGTTAATGGTGTATGCATAAATTTGTATCATCCTATTTGTATCAGTCTATTTTATTTTCTTTCATAAATTTGCTAAGTGTTATAATAAAAGTTAAAATAGTATTCATTTTTTATCTTAGAGCCTTTGGTGATGAAGTAATATATATATATATATATATATATATATATATATATATATATATATATATATATATATATACATTATTCATGGGCCTTTATAATAACTACTACAACCGCTTTTGGAAAAAAAATAAATCTAAGCAATGTATATATAGTAATAGTAATATATAGCCTATATTAGTAATTACGGTTAGAATTAGGGTTACATTGGGAATTCCATCTTTGGAAGATATTAAATGTATGATCTTACAAAAAGTAAAATTTTCTAATTACTGTATTAATTGTTCTACTTCTATCAACTCTACATATATATAAAACATTCTTTGAATTATTTTATCAAACATAATTAATACTACCTAAAAGGAGCTAGAATCTTATAATTCTCCAACATTATAATTATGTCAATTGTTGGCATTCTATCTCCCATGGTTGCATGAAAGATTATCAAGGTGAACAAATATGAAGAATAAACACTATTAAAAAGTGTTTAACAAGCACTAACATTTCCAAGGTTGAATTAAATATATAACTATTAAGAAATTGGGTTTGGTATGTAATTAAATTGTATTGTGAAAATTCACACAAGACAATATAAAATAGATTACAAATTGGAAAGAAATGCACCCAAAATATTTAGACTACAAGCTTATTAGAATAGTTACTAAAATTTTAAATATATAAATTTTTTGGCTTTTAAATAAGAAAAGTTTGAACCAAAAGAGTGTAATTTTGGGGTTAAAAAAGTAAGATCCTAAAACAAGGCTAAGAGATCCAAACAAAACATGAGTGATTTGTGGAACTCAAATCAAACAACCATGATATGAATGATTTGTGTAATTTTCAAAGGTAAGAATATTTTCAAAGAAATAGATAAGAATATTATGGTGACAACTACTATTCATGTGTACAAGTATTAGGGTGGCAATGTACATGCATTGGAATACTTCATATTATATGTTTTGTTTATGATGTCAAATGATGTCTTTAAACAATTACTCCATACAAAATGGTTTTATCTATTAATATAAATTTGGGAATTAATATTGTACCAATGAAATCATTTGAAATGACCCAATCCTAACCCTAACCCTAAAACTAATGCTAGTGTTAGAATTAAGGTTAGGGTTAGAATTAGTGGAATATTAGATATGAAAATAGAAACCTAATGTGATTGGAAAGGGTGGCTAGGGTGGTTAAATGATAGATCTCAATATAGAACAAAACTCTAAAAGAAAAGATATAATAATGGAATAATGATAAGTAAGAATGCAATCCCTCAAAAGATCTAATTTAAAATGATAATGCCATTAGAAATCACATATCTAAGAACCTCAAAGTGATATATTATACAAAATGTGTACCAAGTCAACTCATGGTGGGAAAGAAATGTGCAATAGTGAACAAAATTATAAGTTTTAAAATTTGAAATTCAAGAGTCAATTCCATGTGATGCAATCTGATTTTAAATATTGATGCCGGGAAATGGAACACTAATATTGAGGTGCAGAATGAGTTTTAATTATGGTTAGAGTTAATGATAGAATTAAGCTTAGTGATAAAATGAGGGTTAGGGGTAGAATTAGGGTTAGGTTAGAATTAGGCTCAGGGATAGAATTGGGGTTATCATTAGGCTTAGAGTTACGGTTAGAATTATGGTTAGGGTTAGAATTAGAGTTAGGGCTATTATTAGTATCAACATTAAGGATAGTTTTAGGGATATAATTATAATTTGGGTTTGAATTAGTAATATAAGTAGTATTGAGGTGAGAATTAGGGTTAGGGATATAATCAAGATTAGAATTATAATTAGATTTAGGGGTATGATTACAATTAGGGTTAGGCTTAGGGTTTAGGTTAGAATTAGGGTTAAAACTATGATTAGAATCAAGGTTAGGGTTGGGGTTAGAATTGGGGTTAGAATTGGGGTTAGCATTAGGGTGAATGTTAGGGTTAGGGTTATAGTTACAATAAAATAGTAAAGGTTATTTATATTTATATCTATATATAGAACTATGGTTAGAATTAAGGTTGGGATTAGGGATGGATTTAGTAATATGATTAGGGTTAAGTAGATCTACCCTAGGGGTAAAATTAGGGTTAGAATTATTGTTAGGATTAATGTTAGGGTTAGGGTTATAATTACAATTTGGGTTCAAATTAGAAGTTTGTCCTACAATTAGAGTTAGGGTTCAGGTTTAGGATAGAATTAGGGTTATCAATATTGTTAATATTAGGGTTGGGGATAGAATTAGTCTTTGGGTTAGAATTATTGTTAGGATTAACGTTAGGGTTAGGGTTATATTATATTTAATTATAGCACACCTATTATATTATATAGGGACAGATATAAGGTGATGAAATAAAAGACTACCGCACACACATCTGCAACTCACAATCAAACCCTCACACTCACAACATAACACAATATCACATCCACACATGGATTGCAAATATAAAACTCATATTATTTATTATTTTTCAATCAAAATCTGATTACAATAATAGAACAAACCTTACACCTGTAACAAGATACAAAACAAGGGCCACTCATGGCCTCCCTCTCATACATGCTCATTTTGCACTTTAGCATTCCTAAAGTCTTTCTGTTATCAATTAGATATGCACCCTATGCTAGGTTATTCAACTTAACTATCTGTTGACACATGGGAACAATCCTAGGCTTGTGGGTTGCGTAAAAATTGGAGTGAACCTCCAGAGTGTGTTGGTTCTCCTAATGATTTTACTAATCTAAATGACTTGTCTAAGAAAAGGGATCAGAAAAGTGTACTAAAATTAATAACTAGCATAAATCTCTAAGGTGATGCACCAATACTAAACTCCTATTAGACCTTACTCACAATCAGACTACAAAACTTTAATCTTCACAACACTTTGATTCTACCTAATTTTCATAAATATTTCACATGAAGGTTCAATTAAAACATGACATGCAACTTGCATCAAGAAAAATAACTACATAACTATCACATAATTAAGACAAAACAAAGGATAAATACTTATCATAGTGCAATATCAAAACAATTTTTCAAAAGTAGCGACAAAAGTGAAGGAAAACTGGTGCTCTATAAACTAAAGGAATAATGAGTACATAGACTGGAATACAACACTCTCAGTGTGAGAGGAAGACTCTAAAATCTAGAATTCTGATCTCTACTCTATTTTGTCAAACTGGAACTTGAAGTGGGACTCTAAAAAGAAGTATCTCTCTACCATATATCCTATGAAATGACTCCTCTTGAAACCTGGAAAAAAGCCCCTAAAAATAGATATGCCAATACATTTTTAGAATCCATCAAAAAGCTGCTAAAAAGCCCACCAAACTGCTTGAAAATTGTGAAAACAATCACCAAAATCTTCTATCAATTGGCCCCCACCAATATCTTTGTTAAATCAAGTTCATTCTAATGAATAAAAGCTCCTACTTTGTCCATATTTGCCCATTTCACCTAGAGAAAGCAAATCTAAAAAAACAAGATCTTACATGGATTCAATTTGTTTAACTGCATAAAATAAATTTTTTTAAAGTAATTTATAAATTATTGCTTTAAAATAAAGCTTTACATGAGATTATAGTTTTATACCCCTGATTTGATTCTGATTTGGAAAATATTGTAAGGCTTATTTTTGCCAAGCATATTCATATTTCACAGACATATGATTTTCTATAAAAATCATGAAAATATTTGAAGGCATATATATGTTAAAAAAAAGAAAGCCTATGAAGGCTATCCTCTAAAAATCTCTACAAAAATCTGTTTATCCTCATGAGGGCCTAAATGATCAAATGATCTTTAAAGGTGCAAATGATCAAAAGCCCTAATGCATTTCATTACCCTAAGGCCTACAAACATGGGGTCTTACCTCCCAAGTTTAAACAAAAAGGTTCTAATGCATTGGTAGATCAAAAGATCACAACGATATTAGTTTGGTCAATGGAGAAATAAACTTAATGTGATAAAACTCCACATTCAACTTAGGGAAAGAAGGAAACCCTAATGACAAAATAATTGAATTCCCTAAAATTTTGATTCATTTTACATTTTGAGCTTTTGATGGAGAATACCCTACTCTCTCGCCGCCATTGATGAGGGTCTGGAAACTTAGAGCCCTCGATTTTCACTATTTCCTTGAGAAAATTTTGGAGATTCCACAGAAGGTAAGCTATTATGCATCTTGAATATGGCTTTTCCCTCCATTTGAAGCATATTGGTCTTTTCTAGGCTACCACCACAGTCACCCTCTTATGCATTTGACTTGTTTTTTCTCTGATGAAACTTCGTTTTGGATATGAACCACCATGAAATTGTGTTGACACTAGCTTGAGCTCCTCTTAGAAGAAAGAAAGAGGTAATCTTTTCCATCAAACTTCATTATGACTACTTGTTGTCTTATTTGATGTGTGCTGAGTATGAAATCAGAGCCATGAAATGAAACACATTTCCTTCATTCATTCCACAGAGTATGTCTTGAAAGTAATTGCATTTGTAAGATTTGGTAAAAGCAAGGTTTTTATACTAAAAAGACCCAGGCCATTCCTGATATACTTGTTGTTTACTTCTGACCACTCCTTTTGCTCGGACCCCTTCATTTTTGCATCTATGGTTTTAGCATGAAACCCCAAGTGGGTTTGAGTTGCGGCTTTAAACAATGAGTTTCATTTTATTGTTTCTTTCATCTGTAGATGATCTATCTTCTATAGTTATATTCTAGTTGAAACCCACAAGTGGGTTTGAGAAAGAAAATAAACCTTTTGCTACAGACTATAGCTTGTCCCTTTATTTTTGAGTACTTCATGCTTGAATGAATATCAAAATCATCACTTCCATTTGCATATGAGCTTAAAACCAAATGGACTCATATCATACTATGTGAAACTCTTATTATAAGACCATGGCTATGTATTAAATTTAACATATTTATGAGGATTATCACTTTACATGAGCTCAAAAACTTAATTCCTTCTATACCTACAATTATAGCTCAAAAACCCCAAATGGGTTTTATGTGTTGACCTCGTTTTTAACTTGCCAAATTTTTTTAAATTTTTTTTGTCAAATCCTTATGTTGAGTCACCCCTGCTCAGGAACTCTCCTGATGTGTTACATTGCCTTCTAGTTTGAAGGAGAATTTGTTCTCCTATTTCAATTGAAGTCCTGGAAATAGTTCTGCTATGTGAAAAATTAGAAAAACAATTAAATATCAAAATCTGAAAGGAGTGGGGATAAATCCTTTTACAAGGATGTTTATATAGCTATTTTGCCTAATGTGACAACTTTTTAGGTCATGGCACCTTATGGTTTGAGAGATTTTAAACTCTCAATTTTTTGGCGGGCAGTTAGCAGAAACAATAAAATTGTGGTTTCTATAAGGGCTGGAGCAAAATTATTTGGCATGCATATTTATAATGTTAATATGGACAATGTGGCAAGATTTCATGACAATCTGACTTTCCAGTTGAAAGTTATGTACTTTTCACCATTTCTCGCACCTACACAGTTCGTAAGTTGCAAATTCGCCTAAGTTGAAAAGGTATCACCTATGAATTTGGCTAAGTGTAGAGTTTGCTTTCAAAAAAAGAAGTTATTTTTGGCCTACTTAGGAAAAACTAAAAGTTCACGTCAACTTGTACTTTTGGCAAACCTTGCATCAACTTTTGAATTCTGCTAAGTTGGCGTCTACTTTCAAATTCTACTAAGTGAACATCTACTTTCACTTTTGGCAAAGTAGAGGTCTACTTTCACTTCTGGCTAACAAAAACAAAAGGCATGATTTTCAAGTTTCACAAAATAATATTCCACTTGCACTTTCGGTGAAGTAAAACAAAGGCACTGACAAGCTTAAGAACATCACTTCAAATGCATTATTGGAGGTTGTGTTTATTTTCAAAAGCATTGTTTAGCTCCACAAAGGTTTTGAAAACCATCTAAAATGCCAATAAGGGACAGCTTTGCCATCGGTAAAAGTATTAAGTTTTGAAAGTTACCAACTTTCTCGATGAAGTTGCCAAAACTTCTAAAAATGCCGACAAAGGAAATTCACTTCCTTATTATTGAGGGCTTGAAATAGTTTTGAAAGTGTTATTTAGTGCCGATGAAGTTTTAAAACTTCCCAAAACTGTCAATGAAGATAAAACATCATTGTATTTTGGAGATTGTCCAGCAAAATAAATAAATTCTTTCCTTTTTGGGGATGCAAGTTGGTTGTGAAAGTAGTTTTGACCATTGATTAAGTTGTTAAATTTGTTTAAGATGCTAATAAAGAGCCCAAGAATTAATTGTCACAACTACCACAGAAATAAGAAGAAATCAGTCAATTTAATAAGTTTAGAAACTCATCTTCACCACTGATAAAGAAGACTAGATTTTATCATTGGACAATATGAGTAGTTTCAAAAGTGCCTTCGGCAAGGGATAAGGTTTGAAGAACCTCTCAAAAATCCAATAAAGTGTTAATAAGAAAGTAGTTATTATAACTACCAATGAAGATATCTCTCATCTTTACACATAACAAATTCATTGAAAAAGTTTGATAGAGTTTTAAGGAAAATTCACTTCGCAGACAACATATCTGATGTCCCCTTTTACATTAGAGGTGACTTCAAATCTGTGGATAGTTCTACAACATCACAAGAAACAATTGTAGGTGTGGCAATAGCTGAGACAATCATTGGTGTTGCATTAGGAGGATGGTGTAATGACCATTATGGAGGGATGGTTTTTGTCAGATACTTCTGTTAGAATTGTTCAGATATACAGAGCCATATTTGCGTTTACTCTCAATAACCCTCTACAAAGTTTTCATGATCTACTAATTCTGCTACATGCGATGGAACATTACTTAAAGCACTTGCCATTTTGGCCAATGCAAGTCTCATTCACAGTAGAAGGAACATAATTTCTAAAACATCCAGAAAGACCAGAAACAAAACTACTCATATAATCTACAATGTAAGGTCTTACCTATTATAAGTTTTGTTCGGTGGAGCAATCCATATTTCTAGCTAGGTAGAGACAAGTCTGATCAACCAACTGAAACACAAAGAAAGAAGTCCATAAATATCAAAATAGATTTGTTGAAAGTGTTTTAAGGAAAATTCTTTTGCCAGGTGTTAAAACCAGACTCCACAATGATTGCCAGCTTCCTCTTAGACTGTAGACAAGTATGGAGTCTATAACAGCATATATATATCAAAGCAAAGCATAATCAAAATGGATTTTTGTCAGATGTAGTAGTTGCAAGTGCCCTGGTGTTCATATATGCAAAATATGGAAGCACAGACAAGGTCCATGAACTATTTGAGAAAATACCTCAAAGATTTAGTTGATGGGATTTAGTTGTGAGCATTATAATACTCAAAAAAAGTTCTCATGCCATCGATTGTTCCTAGTGGCATATTCCTTAAAGCCTCCTATGGGTATAAGTGCCAGTGTAATTGGAAATGCCTTTGTAAACATGTATGCAAAATGTAGGGTCAAATATAAAGCACCTAAACTATTTGACATAATGCCTCAAAAGATTGCAGTTTTGTGGACTGTAGTAACAATAGAATATATATATATCAAATTGATTTGTTCAAAAGGGTTTCGAAACTTCAAAGTAAATAGAATTGGTGGTTATAAAGCCAGACCCTCGACCCTGACTGGTCTCCATCCACGAGCATCCTTTTGAAAATGGTTATGGACATCCATCAAAACATAATTGAAAGTGAATTTTTCTTAGATTTAGCGGTTGTAAGCACCTCAGTCAATCTTGACTATGTGGAAGAATAGAGGAATCATGTGAATTGTTTAATAGAATGCCTCTGAGAGGTGAAATTTTATGGATTACAATCATTGCATGACACACACAAAATGGCTTTGTTGAAAAGATTATAGATACGTTTAAAGCAAATGCAATTGGTAGGTGTAGAGCCAAATTGTTCGACCTTTGCCATAATGCTCCCGGTTTACACCAAAAATGGGAACTTAATATCATTTATGAACATTCATCAAAGCATCACAAGGAAAGATTTTGTTAGATATTATAATTGGAAATGCTCCCATATTCATGTATGCGAATGTGGAATGATAGACTTGAAAGAAGCTACCCATAAGAGTTTAAAGCATAACCATTCAGAAACGGAGGTCCACAATGAATCTGCTAATCATTTCTTGGAGATGCTTGAAGAATGGTAGAAGTTGTGTCTAAAGTTCTAATAACTGGAAGGTCAGATGGAAATCACTTATGTTCTCCAAGCACCCCTTAAGAATAAGGAAACCCAAAAAGAAGATGAATTTGATTATGATTCTGACATTCAAGAGGCTAAATTTGTAGTAGAGTGTTTGCTCCAAATTTGCCATGTTGATCCAAGTGAGGATACTGAATTTGGATTGGATTTCAAGGTGCATTTGGAAAGGATATGATGAGAATGAGGATTCATGGGAACCCATGTCATGGTAAGGAGATTGATGCAAGATAAAGGAATCAAAAAGGTACCTAGGTGTAGTTAGATTTGAGTCCATAAAATGGTACAGGTTTTTGGTGTAGAAAACAAACTTATGAGATATATGCAAAGCTGGACAAATTGTCTAGGTAGATGAGGGAAGTAGGATATTTTTCAAATGCAAGGCATGTACTGAATAATGTAAAAGGAGAATCTCCCCTGCCACCATAATGAGATGCTAGCAATAGCATTATTAAGAGTTGTCAAGAACCTTTGAGTATGTGTCAAGATTGTCATATTGCATCCTAGATTATCTCCAAGATTGTTGCAGGAGAAATCATTGTGAGAGATGTGAACTAGTTTAATCATTTCAAGCAAGGACAACGTTCTAGGAGTAATTGATGTTCTAAACAATTGGACTAATGACTTTGTTACATCTTCAAGTATTTTTTAAAGTCTTGAGAGTATTGTTAGAAAAGATAAAATGGTTGTCTTTACTTCATATCCATTTTGCACATGGTTGCGGATCTGGTGAATGAAACCAAGATTGACAATGGAATCAAGTCCTAGATGGCTTTTACTGCACAGGACTTTATTAAGATGAATGCACTAGCCAAAGCATTGGTTGGTCAAAAAGATGTGGAATTCGTTGTTGCAAACACATCTGCACAAGGTTCAAGATGCAAATCTCTAGAAAAATTTTGGAAAAACATTTGAGGAGTTGATATGCGCAATACTCCATCACATTGGTGATATAATTCTAAAATTGTGGCAAGATGTTGTACTAATTAAAGCACCTCTTACAGAATTCATTTTTCCACAATCTATATTTTCTATGCGGAAACACAGGAGTCTAAGATTTAGGTATTCAGAGGAGGTGTTAAGACTCAGCGAGGTTTGACTACCAAATGGAGTAGATGAAGATGGAAAGAGTAACTTAGTGAAATTTACAACTCAAAAGCTCCAAGTTTAATGTTACCTTTTGAAAAAGTGACTTATGTCACTTATTCTAATTAAAGCTAGCCTTTTGAATTTAACTTTTTAACAGTTAGGTAAATCCTAACTTATCTTCAAAAAAGCAGTTATTCAAAGCATTGGCTTAGGTAGTTATCCTAAGTAGATTAGCCAGATAGTTATTTTTAGTAGTTACAAAAGTTGTTAAGGTAGTTACCTTAAGTGGTTACTAACCTCACCTATAAATACAACATTGTAATTCAATCAATGGAGATTCCACTTTTTCACATGACAGTGTATGAAAGACTCGAATGGTGTTATTCAAGTTTGAAAGCAATAAGGAAACATTTGAATGTGTGTTTCACTTGATTTCATGTGTTGTTATTGGTATTCGTATGTTTCATCAATAATGATCATGTGCTTTCCTTTCAAAGTTGCATTGTGAGAAAGATATTTCGCATCAAGTTTTGGTATCTCTACTTGGATGCATGGAACTTATATTCATAAGTTTAACTCTTATTTCATCATTAGTGTTTGTTATTTCTTTGTTTTTGTTCTTATAACACTGGAAAATCCATATTCCCCTATCATACAAGGGAGTTACCCCTCTCAAACGCAAAGAGGAATCGACATAGTCCTATGATTTTTCAACTGTTGTAAGTAGGTTGTTGCTGATCCAAGGGACAAATGGAGTTATTCACGAAGGTTATTTAAAAGCAACAAATCTATTTACCAACATAGTGATATGAAGGAAACTTACTCAAACATAGATCGTGGTTTCACATTGTTTCATTTTTTATCATGGCTTGATTTGAACTTAGAAAGCCATGAGATAAAGGCTTTTTCTTTTGCAATTTGTAATAATAGCATCATAGTGTGTATTGTCAAGGTCACGACTGTAATAGCATAAAATGAAATGCATTTTATTATTTCCTATGAGCTCCTCAGAGTAGATGCAAACATATCATTGATCTTATTTATGTTAAAGGATGGATGCTCATATGTATTGTAGACTTTTATTCTAAGCGTTGTCATCATACTAGTGATTGTACTCCATGTATGTTGACTGCTGTGATATGGTTTTGGTCTTCAAGACTGTTACTAGACGTTCATTAATTTTGACTATCACAGTCATCTGAAACCTTTTGTAATTGCCTTTATACATCATTATTATCAAACAAAGTCCCTACGAATAACACTGTCCACACATGCCTTGTATTACACTACATTTGAGACCACTCTCCTACACTATGTGAGGGGAACTTTGTCTAAATTACCTTCTGATATGAAATGACAACTTGTATATGAGCCTGCTACTTTTCATTTGGTCAAAATAATGGTGTTCTTTGCTAGGAGATGGATTCACAATATATGGTGTTAAGAAGTCCACCTTTAGTTAGCATCTAAATATTCCATTGCTCTTTCCTATAGCATTATATAGATGCTAAGATAATGCATATTATTTGACATGTTATTGCACTTGCTATGCTGATGCATACATCTTCTTCATGTATCATGATATGACATTGGTTACTGTACCTCAGTTGATTATAATTATGCATGGCTACTCATTCCATTTATCTTCCTATTCTTGGTGCTCTATTTGTACATTACAATCACTATATATATGCTACTTCTCTTTCCTGCATCCTTTTGTGTACACTTTAGATGATTAAACTTGACCTCTTTCACTGTATATTATGGACATTCCATGTGATAGTTGCATAACATACTACTTCTTATGAACTAGTATATGCATTACCCTTATGACATTCTATGTCTACAACACTTTGCATGCACTCTTTTCCTTAGTTGAATCATTCAGGCATAACTGAAGTAATATGACCGAATAATTATGACCATGGCATTTATATGTTATGACTGATATTAGATCTTTCATGGCTATCGTGCATTGAAACGTTTATCTTTTCATTATCAAATGAACAATAACTGATGTCCTATTATGCAATTGCTTCTTTGAAGAGGAATTGAACATGTTATGTGTATTGTCATTTGTCATTTACTATAATGCACACTTAGAGATTACATCCTCTGATTCTCCTTATTGTTACTGTACTGTAGTTGATCATGGTTGTCCCATTATACTTGTACTACAAATTGATGCTTCATGGCTATTGTTCCGATATCATGATTTTGAATGCATATAAGAATAGTATATGATATTAGAAGTTTGATGTTTTCAATCTTATACCTCATTGGTAGCCATGTGAAAAGATCACTATTCATAGATGATTGGCATGTTTTCAGTGATTGTTGTGGTGAAGCGCAATCATTGGTGTGTTTCTGTAATGTGCTTGAGATGGTGTTGGACCTAGAAATAGGAACACACCATCGCTTTTTTACCGTATTTTCTCCTTGTTTTGGCGTACTTGTTTTGTATGGCGTGTTTGTTGCCCCATATGCAAAGACTAGCACCTTTGAGTAGTGCTTCATGCATTCTGGGAGGTTTTACGTGTATTGCATGTGTGTTTCCCCATATATACTAAGACCTACACCTTAAGCTAGTGCTCATCATAGAACTCTGTCACCGGCTGCAGGTTCCCATCCACAGTAACTACCTTGATGATGTCATCAATGGAAAGAGTAGGCTTTTCAACAAATTCCTCTGCCTTCTCTTCCTCATTTCTGCTAGAAGAGAACTTCTCAGATGTTCTTTTCTTCTTCATTTTTCTAATTTCCTCATCTAATTCTATTTCTTCATCATTTTTATGGCTTGTATATGTTCTTGTGGCTTTGGTCTTCATCATCTTTTCTCCTTTTCTGGATTACTTGACTTCCAGTTTGGTAGATTTTGAGCTTTTAGAGGTGATAGGAACAGAGCTCTTAGAGGGTCTAGTCCTAGAGGAGGTTTGTATAGGAGCACTTTCTTTCTTTGGTTCTTGTCTTTCTTTCTCTGCCTTCTCCATTTTCTCTCTATTAGCATCTAGAGCCTCCTTTTATATGCCAAATATTTTGGCAAATTGTTCAACTTCCTTTCTTACTTTTCTCTTTATCTCCTGCTGTCTTAAATCAACATGGATTTTTATGCTTAACTCTTCAAAGGTCCCAAACCTTTCAGCTTCAGTGTCCTTAGGCTCGCTCAACAGGTGTTGAACATGTAGCTCCAAGATTTTTTCATCGACCTCATAACCCATAGGCATTATCCATACAATTCTTGGCTCAACTGCCTCCATTATGCATTGATCAATGTCAACCATGAAGCACACTATATCTTTGTATTTGTCAACTATTGTTTATGGTATCCTTTCTCTAGTGTGCATCATGCTTTGGAAATTCTTGAAGTAACCCCAGAGGGCTGTGCTTTTACCTTGAGCGTCACCATGTCCATACATGTAATCTCTGATCTGAATTGCAGTGGGTTTGTCACTTTGCCAGACCTAACCACTTGATCTAGGTAGCTCATTCATATAATAGAAAAATAGGCACAGTATTAAACTACCATATTTGAAGGAGTTTTTCTTATCCTTTTTGATCTTCTACAAGTTCTCTATTAGATTATTCAATAGAAGCTCACACAGATCATAATCAACATCTTTCCTCAACATTTGATGTGCAACATAGATTGCTATACCAGACACAGAATTCTCCCTACTCAATTGGTATATTTTATAGCCAATTATCATTGAAGAAAACTCGACATCTGGATCCATGATGTCATCTATAGTCATTGCTCTTTTGTCAAATTTTGATCCAGTGGCTTCAGTTACTATTTGATTCTTTACAGATTTAAGTGCGGGTACCCCACCAGATGACTGTAGTCCAATCACTGCCTTGATGGCATCTTTAGTTATCTTGAATGGCCTCATCAGCCATATAAAATTATCGTGCATCCTACTTAGAACATACCAGACCCAATCATCTTTTGTAAAACATGGAAAATGTATGCAATGTCTGAAGTGTTTGTCCTAGATGGTCTTGAATTCAGGTTTGAGTTCAAAATTCTCATCTATTAACTATTTGTGATAAATGTCAATCAACTTTGAGTCTCCAAATTCTTCAATGTTTGCATGGATATAAACCCTAACATCTTCTACATGTAAGACTCAGTGCGGAATACTAGAAAATGCACCCAAGAGATCAACTTCTAGAGATTTGTAAGGATGTTTCTTGAATTTTGGTCTCGGCCTATCAGAAATATTGACAACCATTGGAGTAGCCATTTTGCAAAAGATTCGGAGAGAGTTTTTAGATATGAAGTACCTTTTTCAAGCATTAGGGTTTGGAGCAGAAGTTAGAGTGATTTTCTGGTTGAATTTGGTCTTTTGTTTGAATTTTGAGTGAACTGCAGAATCTTCTTCTCAGATCTCTTCTTTTCTCCTTCAAGAGTGCAAGTGTGGAGATAATGAGTGAAAAGAACCCTTTTATCTTTGCGTAAACCCTAATTTCCTTTTGCAATAAATGCACAAGTTTTAAGTCATCCGATTACCCTACTTCTCAAATAAGCTTTTCTTGGATGGTCTTGCGGATCTTCAAATCATTGTCTATGAGGATTGACAACACATCTTCACCTTCTTTAAACATGCCATAGGTCCGTAGATTAAAACATTTCAATTTTGGATCATACCAGATCTATCTGTGAAATTTTGCTTTACCAGATAGCTGCCGATATAGGATCTCCTCATAACTTGTTCAAATCTAAATGCAGATTTGTTAAATTTAGACAGGATGACCTTCAGGTGAGTTTCCTCAAACCCTTTAAATTGCAACCTCTTATTTTGAATTGAAGTGCCAAATTTAGGCGCTCACTTGGCTAGTTGGGTGAAAGGGATCTTCTTTGTAGCTCCCCCTAAGCCAGAGCTTACTTTTTAGTTTTCGGAAGGAATATCAACACTAAATTCCAGTGCAGATCCATCCCTAATAATCATTGAACTCCTTTTTACCCAAATTTTGCTCATCTCCTTTTGAACTTCATCCTTATTTACTTTACCTTTGCTTTTATCTTGTTTTTGATCATGTTCCACCAAACCTTTTCTATCCTGATTTCTGCATCTGCAAAATTTGGCAAAACGACCAGGTCTATTGCAATTGTAACACACAACATTTCTTTGCTTAATTGAGTGATATCCTATTGATCTGCACTCATTAGCCATATGTCCAATTCTGTTGCATACAAAGCATTTACCATTGACAAAATTGTTCTTTTGCATATTTCTGCATTCATGAGATTTGTGACCATACCTTTTACAACTGAAACATTGACCAGAGAAGGATGGATTGATTTGATTCATTCTATTTCTACACTTGGTTGTTTTATGACCAAACTTGTTGTAATTGAAGCAGTATCCATTGAAGGATGGATATCTTTGAGCGTTTGGTTGTCTTACCAGAAATCTTTTAGGCCTGTTTCTTTTATTTCATGATCTAAAGTTCTTCTAACCAGATCTAGAGCTTTAACCTTTCTCATATCCCAAGCCATGCTTATCATCTACCCTTTTTTTGACTTTCAAGAAGAACTTCAAGTTGGGATGAGCTTATCTTGAATTATTCTTTGTATTCATTTGTAGTTTGAAGATCTTGTTTAAAAGTGTCTATCTAAATCTCAAGTTGTTCTTCATTGTCTCTAGCTTCTTCAAGATCAGATTCAAGATGCCTGATTGTTCTATCCATTTTGTGGCAGTCCTCTGTTTTCTCCTTGAGGGATTGTTTTAGATTATCTTCAATCTTTCTCTTTTCTTCAATTTCTTAAGTGAATCTCATAACCCCTAATTCCATTTCATGCCTTACCATAAAGACTTCTTTTGACAGCTTCTCACATAGCTTATTTTTCTCATTCAAAATTTCATCAATATCATTGACTTCACTCTGATTTGCTAATTTCCTAAGTAAAGAAATACTAAGTTTTTCTTTTAGCTCATTTATGAAATCATCAGCTTGTTTGAGTCTTTCTCTCAAATTAGTGACTTCAGAGTGGGATTGTTCAAGATCATCTAGGGCAGACTGAAGTTGTTCCTTCATACCATATGCATCCATTGAGATTCCCAGATCTTCCTCATGCTGTTAGGCTTTGTTCATAGGGACTTAGCTTTGATACCAATTGTTGGAAATAATGTAGATAACTGAGAGGGGGGTGAATCAGTTATGTTATAACTTTTCTATATTTCATTTCTTTTCATAACTTATTATTTAATGTTATACCAAAGCAACGTAATCATAAGAGCTGAAAAAGAAATTAACACATAACATAAGAATTTTTACGTGGAAACCCTGTTAAGGGAAAAAACATGGGGTGACTAAGCCAAGATTGTATTCTTTGTTAGAAGAATAAAGAGTACAAATTTGGCACTTGCCAATTAGGGCTCACGGCCTGAGCACACTGCTCGCAAAAGGGCCACTGCCTATAAGAGATTTAGAGTCTACAAATGCTTACAGATGATACTAAGGTGTTTGAACTGATCAACAACATCAATACATGTAAGATTTTAGTTCCGGTTAGGTACAGTATACTAATCTAGCACATTTCATCCTTCGTATACTCAATATTAGTTTCCTATCACATTCCAGGCTTGAATTACTACCTTCGCTCTTGTCTATGCTTTTCTTTGTACTTAATCATACACACTATCACTTTCACACACTTACAAACTTGAATTTGGGTATATATATCCACAACAAGGATTTCCAACAATTTCTTATTCAACAACAAGAACACTTGAGATATTTGCAAGTTATTGATCTGTTGGCTGAATCCATGGTTGATTAGTGATGCGCATCAAAGACATAGGCATAGAAGTCATTATTCATGTCATCTAACACTATATAATGCCACAAATTTCTTGATCAACACCTTTTGCAGATCCGGAGTGAGATCTGATACTCTGCTGGTTAGTTCTTCCTCTGTCTACTTTGCCTACCTGGAACCCAACACTCAGATGCTCATATCTTTTTCATGCTTTATCACCAAAGGCTAAATCTCTCAAATACAATGGTCATGATACCCCTCTTGACTTTTCCAAGTCCACAACTTACTAAGTTACACCATCTGAGAGATTCAGACATGATTGTCAGACCTTGTTACATACTCTATTCTTTGTTCACCGGATCAAAACCATCTTCAATCTGACTTCTGGTATAGGCATATTATGTACTGTGGATGTGTGGGATATACTTTTTTGCCATCAATGACAACACTTATGAAGCCATACAGTGTATATTTCCAATAAATGATTTGTGTAATTTTGAAAGGTAAGAGTATTTTCAAAGAAATAGATAAGAATATTATGGTGACAAATACTATTCTTATGTGTACAAGTACTAGGGTTGAAATGTACATGCATGGGAATACTTCATATTAAATGCTCTACTTATGATGTAAAATGATGTCTTTAAACATTTATTCCATGTTTAGAGTAAAATATGAAGAGGATTAAATGTTTAAGAGTGTTTAGGTTTTTGTCTTGATCCTCCTTTCACCACTAAACATTCAAGGACTTTCACCTGAGTAGAGGAACCTACTACAATCCTTTTGTCACTTGAAACATAGGGGAAGATTGGAATTGTAAGATTTTGTTGTTCAATTAAGTCAAATTATGCTCAAAACCCTAATTACATGAATTTGTGAACAAACGGACAAATTACAAGGAAATGATCGCACATAGAGATATCAAATGACAATCAAATGCATACCAGATTTCAAAGTTCAAAAAGAGGAAAAGTTGGGGACTAATGAGTGGGTACTCTAGTCTACTGCCACATTTTTAGTTGAGATCTGGGAACCTTGTTTGTAACCTTTTCCTGTTGTTCCAGAGATTTTTCTGTTGCGGGACCTGGAGGACTAATGAGCAGGCACCCGAGTCTAGGTCCCTATTTTCTTCTCTGATCTATAATTCTGACCGTCTGTACTACTCTCCTGCAACTCTAATTTTTCTACTTTCGCAAACTATAACCTACAATCATAGAAAATGGGTTGGAGGTTGTGTTTAGAGTCTTGCCTCAGTCAAGCCCCAAAGAGACATTCAAGTTTTCAGAACACCATTGTTATATAAAGAGTGTGTATCCCTACGGGATAGATGCCAAATCCAAATGATAAATGATCAAAAAAATAATTGATATCACCTTGTAGTGAGGAGCTCATGGGAGGAAGATGCTCTTCATGCCATGAGGAGATGGATGCCAATTATGGAAATACAAACATAAGAATAACACAAATTCTACTCTACAACACAATGAATGCCTTGAATAACCTTAACATAAGTTTGTCAATAAAAATTTCCATCTAGTTTACAAATGATAACCTAATCATGCTTATATATGCAACTACAAACATTCCCACTAAGAATTTTGTAATTAAAACTTAGTGTGTTGGCATAGGACCTAAATAACAGTCATAAACTAACACTTTGAAATTGTTCCTGACCTAAAATAGGGTAGGATTAGAGCACGAGTGCCCAAGTCCTCCCCCCTATTTCAGGTAGGATTTATGTTAAGTGCATCTCCTAAGTCCTATTTGTCATGAAACTTCAGGGTTTTGTCATCAGGGGTCATCAAAATCATGCAAGATGCTATAAATGCATTCTAAAGAACCCGAAAGCTAACCCTTAATAGGAAAAAGCCCTGAAGAATATTTTTTCTTACATAACATTTAGCCCCCACTTTAAAGTATGATCAACAAACACATCAAACATGCCAAGCATAGAGAAGACACACCAATCACAGAGGAGACAGTAATGGGCATGCAAAACATGGTGAATATAGCTACAGTTATGCAAAACACGGAGAAGACAACATTGAAGACACACAAAACATAGTGAATACAATGAATGCAGTGAAGAGAATGATGATTTTGTTTTTCTTTTTCATTTTCATATATATGAAATGCAGATGCAAGTACAAGGAAAGTAAACACACCACCCATAATGGAGGAGGGACTCATTGCCACCAATCTTTAAGACTGCATATGGGGCAATAGACATGCAAAACAAATCAAGCATGCCATACAAATCCCAAAGCATAGGAGGGACTCATCGCCACCGCTCTTTAAGACTATGCTTGGGAACAAACACACAATGCACACACACTTGGAAGACATCGAGAAAATATGTTAGACAAGTGATGGAGTGTTCCTATTTCTAGGTTCATCACCATCTCAAGCACATTATAGGCACACACCAACAATTAGGCTTCACCACAACAATCGTCGAAGACATGCTTAAGGGTTGAGTTAGTCACAGAAGCGCTCCCTACGTCCATAGAAGACTTTTAGAAAATGATAGGATGTGTAATCTCCTTGAGAAATACACAATCCCCACCTTCGTAGAGGGCTTAAGATAAAAAGGATATACATGATATTCTTTTGATAACTGAGAGGGGGGGTGAATCAGTTATCCTAATTATTTCTTCTTTTGAACTTTCTTATTAATCAAAGCATCATTAAATCAAACAAACAAACATTGCCATGAAATGAGAAACACATGACATAGTATTTTTGACATGGAAACCCTGTTAGGGGAGAAAACCACGGGGTGATTAACCCAAAGATTATTCTCTATTAGAAGAATATGGTGTTACACAAATGGCACTTGCCAATTAGGGCTCACTGCCCAAGCACACTGCTCACAAAGAGCCACACTACCTACAAGGAGACACACTGTCTACAAAAGAATGTTATACAATTCTTGAACTAATTGGAAGCATCTATATATGCTGGAGTTTAGTTTCGGTTAGGCTCAGTACACTGATCTATTGCACTTCATCTTTCCTCTGTTCTTTATTCTGCTTTCCTTTCACATACCGGATCTTTCTTACTACTTCTACTCTACTCTGCACTTCTTCGCATATATCATACCACAACTACTCATCTCACAACAAAATCCATCCTCTATATATATCTGCACTAGTGATTTCATTATCTTTCTAGTCGGCACTCGGAATAGTCTATCTTCTCACAAACTTTGTTCTGTCGGTTGAATCCTTGCATATCAAGTAATGCGGATCAAGCATATACTTGTAGATATCATTAATCATGTCGGCCAAACATGATTCATGCCTTCACAACCTTTACCATCAACAGTAACACATCCAGAAAATAGTCTGATACTCTGTTAGTCAATTCTTCCTCTGTTCTCACTGTCTCTCAGGAATCCGGTACTCAACTATTCATATTTTTTTCCTTGTCCATCACCAGAGGCTAAATCCTTGGAATATACTACTCAAGGTAGTCCTCTTGACTTCCCCAAATCCGTACTACACCAAGACACTTCCTCTAAGAGATCCGGACCAATCTGTCGAACCTTGCCACATGCTCTGTTCTTGTTCACCGGACCACAACAATCTTCATTCTGACTTCTGGTAGAGACACACCATGACTTGTGGATATGTGGGATGACCTTTGTTGCCATCAATGACAACAACCATGAATACATATAGTGTCTCTTGCCAACAATCTCCCCCTTTGGCATTGATGGCAACACTTAGTGAAAAATGACTAAGTGTTTACACTGTGCTCCCCCTTGGTTGATGCTCTATCTTTATATACAATTTTCAGAACTCCCCCTTAGTTGGATTCCTCATTTTTCACTGCTCCTCACTCCCCGTTGGACATCAATGGCAAAGGGTAGGGTTCGCACACCAAAATTATCAAAAATTTATTATACTTAGCCGAATATTACATACTCACATAAACTGAAGAATGTCTGTAAAGGATGTCTTCAATTGGACTAGTTCTGTAGCCCAACTTTGCTTCATTCTATCCAAAATTGAAATGTGACCACTTAACAAAAATGTAAAAGCTTCTGCCCTCTTGAGATCTGTCAGATCATTTGTTTGGGTGGTAGTCTGAGCATCACTGATGGCCTCATGCATAGCTTCTAACTTAGGGATTATAATCCTTCTAAGTTCTCCCATCTGGTTAGTTATATTCTTCCTTTCCTTCTCAAAGTTCTTTATTGCATTTGTGATTGCAATAGTTTGAAATTCTTGATTCACTATGGAGGAAGAGAGAGGATCAAAACTTTGAGACAAACTTTGTAGTTTGTCCTATTCCTCTTTTATTTTCTTGTCAATTTCTGCTGTTGCCTTTGACCAGGAGATGCAAAATTTGTAGATGTCACCACCATCCTTAAGAGCATTTTCTAAGCTCTTTATTCCAATACTCATATTTCTCCTATCATTAGAGATTAATCCTAGTACTTCTGACAATCTCTTATCCAAAAACTCCTTCCGGACCTTTTCTTCAGCTGATTTTTCTAGAGAAGCAAAATGTGTACCAACACTGCTGACTAAGGTTTTGAGATTACCGGAAGAGGAGGCTGTCGGATCTATCTTGACTGATGGCATAATTTTTTCAAGTACTCCGGAAGCAGCCTCTATCAACTCACAGTCTTCCATATGAGACTTTAGGAGTTTTTCATTTGCCTTAGCAATTGCAAATGAAGCTATCTTCATTATCTGTACCGGAGAGAGGGAATCAAAGTTGAATGGACCTTTTAGAAGTTTTGGTTCATCAATCTCTATTATTTCTTGGCTCAAAAATTTTTGAACAGTTTGTGCAGTGTCTCTTGCTGGAGACAGATGTTTCTTCTCTTCTGCAATTTTGTCCTTTGGAATCTTTTCTCCTTCCACATTCTTACCACTTTCAGTCGTGGTTTTCTCTGTTGGATTCTTCTCTTTCTCTGCATCCTTGGTGCTGTCAACCTCTTTTTCTTTTACTGCTACTTCTTTCTCCTATAATTTCTCTTCTTCTTGGGATCCAGAGACTGTAGGGGAAACCAGAGGAGAGATGTTAGTCTGTTCAAGGGCCACTTCTTCCGGAGCAGATGATTCCAAGTCCACAGCTGTTTCTGTACCTAAGTCCTCTACAACAGGAAGATTAAACCTTTTGAAGGCCTTTCAGAGGATCTCTTCTGTCTCTATGGCTACCTTGTTAGTCTCACCAAGCATGAGTTTATTCATTCTTGCTTTACTTCTGAACTCATCTTTGCAGTCTTTGAATATTATGTTCATTGTCTTGGGATCAATTTGAGGATATAGCTGAATAGCTATCTGCTCTCGGATCTCAAGATCATTTGCCTGAGCATTATTCTTTCTTATTTCTAATTCCTTCTCTAGACTCTTAGGAATTTCAGAGATAATCTGAATAAAGGCTTTATTGTAAATGTTGAGGTACCTGATTGTAGCTTCTTGCAGGATCTTTTGGTCTGCCTCATTGTATTCATCATAAAATTTAGCCACTGGTTGAAGATTCCCATCCACAGTGACTAACTTGATTACACTCTCTAGAGACAGGGTGGGCTTTTCAACAAATTCTTCTGCCATTAATTCCCTGTCTTGGCCTGTGGGGGGTTTACCAGATCCTTTCTTCTTCTGCTTCTTTATTTCTTTTACTCCCTCATCTGACTCAGTTTCCTCTTCATCTTTTTGGCTTTCATAAGCCCTTGTGGCTTTTGTCTTAGATCTTTTACCGGATGCCTGGACTTCCAGTTTTGAGCTTTTGGTTGTGGAAGGTGCAGATCTTTTTGATGATCTGGTCCGGGTGGAAGTTTCAACCGGAACACTTTCTTCACTTTTCTTTTCTGCCCTCTTCTTCTCTTTCTCATCCCCTTCCTTCTTCTTTCGATGAGCATCAAGTGCTTCCATGGAGATTCCAAGGCCTTGTGCTATGTGTTCTACTTCTTTTCTAACTTTCCTCTTGATCTCTGGTTCTCTAAGTTCAACATGAATTTTTATACTTAGTTCCTCAAATGTTCCGAACCTTTCTGCCTTTGGATCTTTAGGCTGACTTAGCATGTGTTGAATATGCAGCTCCACTATTTGTTCATCCACTTCATACCCCATGGGCATGATCCACACAGTTCTTGGTTCTACTGCCTCCATTAGACACTAATCTGTTTCTACCATAAAGCATACTGTGTCTTTGTACTTTTCAACAAGGGATTGGGGTATTCTTTCTCTTGCATTCATCATGCTCTGGAAGTTCTTGAAATATCCCCATAGAGCTGTTTTTCTTGCTTTAGCATCCCCAAGTCCATGCAAATAATCTCTGATTTGGATGGCAACCAGTCTATCATTCTGCCATATCCATCCACTAGATCCGGGAAGCTCATTCATGTAATAAAAGAAGAGACAAAGGATCAAATTGCCATACTTGAAGGAGTTTTTCTTGTCCTTCTTGATCTTCTGCAGATTTTCAAAAAGTTGGTTTACAAGAAGCTCACACAAGTCATAGTCTGCATTCTCCTTTAGCATTTGATAGGCTATGTAAATTGCAATTTTCGGTACTGAATTTTCCCTATTGGAGTGATAAATCTTGTAACCAATTATCATAAATGCAAATTTGACATCCAGTTCAGTGATGTCTTCAACTGTCATAGCTCTCTTGTCAAACTTAGATCCGGTTGCATCACTAACTGTCTGATTTTTGACAGACTTGAGAACAGGTAATCCACTGGATGAGTGCAGACCGGTTATAGCCCTAATTGCATCTTTGGTGATCTTGAAGGGCTTGTTCAACCATAGAAAGTTGTCATGCACTCTACTTAGTACATACCGGACCCATTCATCTTCTTCAAAACAGGGGAAATGGATGCACTGTACAAAGTGCTTATCCTGGATGGCTTTGTACTGTGGTTTAATCTCAAAGGAGTCGTCTATCAACTATTTGTGATAGATATCCATCAATTTTGAATCCCCAAAGTCTTCAAAGTTCGCATGAATGTAAACCCTAATGTCCTCGGTATGCAATACACCATGCGGAACACTAGAGAAGGCTCCTAGTGGATCTACCTCCAAAGATTTGTATGGATGTTTCTTGAATGTGGGGTGAGGTCTATCAGAGATCTTAACTATATTCTGAGTAGCCATTTTTCAAAGATTTGCAGTGAGATATTGAAAATAGAAAATACCTTATGCGCCTTCGGTTATACAGAGTGGTTGGATTGATTTCTGTATGTAATAACTTCTGCAAGTGATCTTCGGTGAACTTGATGAATTTTGTTGCAGAGCTCCGCTTCTTGCTTCTTCTTGGGTGTGGAATGATCAAGTGATTATTGAGAAATCCCTTATATTGTTTCGCAAACCCTAATATCTATTTGCAATAAATGCTCGACCTACATTGTTCTGGTTTGCCTTATTCAGATAACTTGGAGTACCGGATCAGTCCTGATCTATGAACATCATGTGGATCTTCCAACCATGAATAAATCAAGATGACACATCACAAGGACATCCCAAACACTCTGTCCAATCTGCAGAATAAGACAATGCATTTCTGGATCTCTCCGGATCCTTTTTGTAATCCTCTGTCATTCCGGAGCATCTCCCAGAACAGGTCTTATTTGATCGATCACAACTTCTTTACATCTCCATGTGGACCTCTGAAATCTTATCTGGATCATCTCAAGACTTATATCTTCAAACCCTTTACTCTGCATCTTGTGCCACATCCGGCACCACTTGATTGGCTGGGGGAACATGATTTTCTAAGAGTCTCCCCCTAAGCCAAAGCTCACCTTTTAGTTTCTGGAAGGAATATCAGCACCAGAGTTTGGTGCGGATCCAACCTCTACATTCTCTGAACTTTTCTTCACCCAAATCTTGTTCATCTGATTCCTAACTTCATCCGCATTCATCTTTTGTTTACCCTTGTCTTGATTCTTGCTTCTGCAGACTTTTGCATTATGACCGGACCTATTACAGATTTGGCAAATAACATTTCTTTGCATATTTGACTGATAGCCTCTTGATCTGCATTGATTAGCCATATGACCTATTCTATTGCATGCAAAGCATCTACCATTGAATGATTTGTTTATTTGCATATTTCTGCATTCATGAAACTTGTGTCCATACCTTTTGCAGTTAAAGCACTGTCCGGAGAAGGATGAATTAGTCTGATTCATTCTCTTTTTGCACTGATTAGCTTTGTGACCAAAGTGATTGCAGCTGTGGCAATATCCATTGAAGGATGGATATCTTTGAGCATTGGGCTGTCTTACCGGAGGTCTTCTAGGCCTATTCCTTGGATTTTCTGATCCAAAATTCTTTTGACCGGATCCGGAGCTTTCTCCTTTCTCATATCCCAACCATACTTGTCATCTGTCCTCTTTTGACTTCCAAGAAGTACTTCAAGTTGGGCAGAACTTATCTTGAATTTTTCTTTATATTCATTTGCTGTTTGAAGATCTCTTTTGAGAGAGACAATTTGATCCTCAAGTTTTTCTTCATTATCTTTGGCATCTTCAAGGTCAGATTCAAGATGTCTGATAATCCTGTCCATCTGGTGGCATTCTTCTGATTTCTCTTTAAGAGATTGTCTTAGATTGTCTTCAGCTTTTCTTTTCTCTTCAATCTCTTGAGTAAACTTTATAACTCCTGATTCCATTTCATGTCTCAACATAATGAATTCTTTTGATAACTTTTCACATAACTTGGTTTTCTTAGTCAATTTTTCATTTGTATTGCTTTCTTCACTTTGTCTTGCCAATTGTTGGAGCAGCTCCTTTCTCTTTTTCATAGAGAGACTTAATTTATATTTTAGTTCTCTCATGAATTCATTAGCCTGTTTGAGTCTTTCCTTTAATTCATTGACTTCAGAGTTTGACTGTTCAAGATCCTCAAGGGCAGTCTTGAGTTGATCCCTTAAACCATATGCATCCATTTGAACTACCAGATCTTCCTCAAGCTGTTAGGCTCTATTCGGAGGAATTTAGCTCTGATACCAATTGTTGGTAACTGAGAGGGGGGGGTAAATTAGTTATCCTAATTATTTCTTCTTTTGAACTTTCTTATTAATCAAAGCATCATTGAATCAAACAAACAAACATTACCATGAAATGAGAAACACATGACATAGTATTTTTGACATGGGAACCCTGTTAGGGGAGAAAACCATGGGGTGATTAACCCAAAGATTATTCTCTATTAGAAGAATAAGGTGTTACAAAAATGGCACTTGCCAATTAGGGCTCACTGCCCGAGGACACTGCTCACAAAGAGGCACACTACCTACAAGGAGACACACTGTCTACAAAAGAATGTTATACAATACTTGAACTGATTAGAAGCATCTATATATGCTGGAGTTCAGTTTCGGTTAGGCTCAGTACACTTATCTGCTGCACTTCATCTTTCCTCTATTCTTTATTCTGCTTTCCTTTCACATCCTGGATCTTTCTTACTACTTCTGCTCTGCTTTGCACTTCTTCGCATATATCATACCACAACTACTCATCTCACAACAAAATCCATCCTCTATATATATCCACACTAGGGATTTCATTATCTTTCTAGTCGGCACTCGGAATAGTCTATCTTCTCACAAACTTTGTTCTGTCGGCTGAATCCTTGCATATCAAGTAATGCGGATCAAGCATATACTTGTAGATATCATTAATCATGTCAGCCAAACATGATTCATGCCTTCACAAGATTTACCATCAACAGTAACACATCCGGAAAATAGTCTGATACTCTGTCAGTCAGTTCTTCCTCTGTTCTCACTATCTCTCAGGAATCCGGTACTCAACTATTCATATCTTTTTCCTTGTCCATCACCGGAGGCTAAATCCTTGGAATATACTACTCAAGGTAGTCCTCTTGACTTCCCCAAATCCGCACTGCACCAAGACACTTCCTCTGAGAGATCCGGACCAATCTGTCGGACCTTGCCACATGCTCTGTTCTTGTTCACCGGACCAAAACAATCTTCATTCTGACTTCCGGTAGAGACACACCATGACTTGTGGATATGTGGGATGACCTTTGTTGCCATCAATCACAACAACCATGAATACATATAGTGTCTCTTGCCAACGTATTCTTCCTCCGTAGAGGGCTTAAATGATTGCAATATATTTCAAACAAATGCCAGAGTGCAAGAGGGACTCATCGCCACCAGTCTTTAAGACTGCGCTTGAGAACAATCACACTTTAATAACATCTAAACTAGACATCTTACCTTATATATGCCCCCACCTTAAGGTGGTTGATACCAGGTAACGATATCAAGCACATAAGATTGGAAGAAAACACACAAGGGAACATGATCTTTCACAAAGACCATGCCCCCAGAGGTAACTTGTTCTTTACAATCACCAAATGTTCCCACAAACACATTCCTACAAGAAAGTGTTAGTGTCCATATAATCATGATAAACAACAACATCAATGCATATGATCAATTACATAGAGAAGCAAGATTCAAGATAGACAAAGTGTATGGATTAGCAGTATTGTTATGTTTGTAAGTGCAATAGGACACCATCAAGATCACACGGAGTGATTCTACTATCCAAGCGTCAGATAATATATAACAACTCCATTGTCATGTATGGACTAGATCCATTTTTTAATTTTTCACTAAAAGGACACTAGGTCCGCATCAGTATAAAAAGTTTTTTGTCATTTGCCAGCTAGATAGAAACACTAGGGGAAGGGAAACAATAAATTAAGAGAGGAGAAACAAATGCCTTAGGGACAGTGATGTAAGAGGGTACCCACAAGCCACCAACCGCAACACTATGTCTGTAAGACACAACACACAATAGTGAAAATAGAGGAGAATCAATATAAAAGAATGATGATACAAATAAAAGAAGATCACAACAGAGGTGGTCTCCTCATATCCTAGACCTTACAAGAGAGTCAAGGGTCATCCTAGGAGGCCTTAAAAACACATAACACATCACAGGGGAAACACAACACAAGAGGTACAAAGGGTTAAAAATACTTACTTGTAGGGACACTCAGGCTAGCGATCATAAAATTTTTTGATCTTTACCTTAATGGTTAAGGCTTTAACTATTCTTCTCTCTTCCATATGTTGATGAGTTTGTGAGGGTATCCTTGTAGGAAATGTGTCCATTAGTGATGGTAGAGAGGGGATATTGCCATTTTTATGTCAGTTATCAGAGATCTTGTAAGTCCATTTGTTCATGAGGTTGTTGAGGAACCTAAAAAGTGTCAATTTCAGTCCATATATAGGGTGTTGGAATACCTTGGATTTGAGGGATAGTTGGTTCTTCAATGTCATGTGAAATTTCATTTTTTCCAAGGTATGTGAATGTTCAAGTAAAGATGCATAATCTACTTCTTTGTTTAAGATGTAATTGAGGAGTTCTTGAACATCAGGTGGTAAATTTCTAGTTTCAGTAGGTTGAAGCAAATTTTCATGAAGGGAATCTACATCATCCAAAGCATCATCCTTGCTAGGGAGATCGAGAAGGGATGGAAGAGTAGTATGGAAAAATGCATCAGTGATAGATCTTCTTCTTGTGCCAAAATATCCTCACTAAGTGGGGTTATGTTGGGACAAGTGTCTTTGTTCAATGAATCACCCATTGCTATATCATTCTCATAGGTTTCAGAAAGAATTTCCATTATGTCATCATGAAATGAAGGGAGAGAGAGAATAATATCTTCACTAATTCTTTCCCCATAGTTATTTTCAGAAATGAAATTAGTGATATTCTCTATGATTGAAGGGAAAACACCCACAATAGTGAGAAAACTTTTGAAATAGGCTATTGTTTGAAGGATATCACAGGTGGTGCTCATGTTCATGTCAATGCCATAGATGTATGCTATTTGAATCAACAATTGAAGATATTTATCAGTTAATTTGAAAAAAATATCATAATTCATAATGTACTCAAATAAATCTTCCAAATATGAATGATTAGGAGAAGCCATGAAAGCAAAACTACGTGTGAAAATGACCTAAAATGCTTTATTTTTTCAACTTTTTTCAATGCAAATAAGTGAAAGAAAAGGTATTGAGAGGAAATTAATCAAGGAAAGAAAATAATATATCTTATATCAGTCTAATAAAGCAATAATATGCTTCACAACACACTTTTTATGCAAACCTAGAGTGATGACAAGTCAAAACTTAGTGAAAATACACTAGAATATGCAATTTTTCACAATTTTTCAATGCAAAGACCCAATGAAAAGGGTGTTGTAAAGAAGGTGAGGAGGTGAAGCAGATTAGAATAGTAATATTAGTCACCTAAGGCCAAAAAATCTGACACAACATGCTTGGAATGCAAATCTAAGTCAAACCCTAGGAAAAATATAGCCAAAATATGTAATTTTTTAGCCAAAATTTCAATGCAAGGGCCCAATAAAAAGGTGTTGTAAAGAATTTTAGGAGGTGAAGAAGATAATAATCCTGATAATGGACAATTAGTGCAGAAAAATCTTTTACAACATGCCTATGGTGCAAATCTAGAGAGACAATAATGCCAAAATCTAGTGAAAAAGCAAGGTTTTCAAACCCTAGGCATGAAATTTTGCAAGAAAACCACTTTGATGCAAAACTATAGTTAGAAATAAGTCCTAATGAGTGTTTTAAAATGGTAGTAAAATATGAAACAAAATTTTTACGACAAAGTCCAGCTAATGCAAAACTAGGTTATATAGAAAAATGCACAATTTCAGGCAATTTTTAACAATTTAAGCATGAAAATGCAATCTACATGAATGATGAATTAAAAATTTATATATTTTAAATCATATTTGATGATAAAGATAGAAATTTATTGAAATTAAATGCCATTAATCCAAATTATTTGAAAATGCAAGCTATGAATACCAATTTTTTCAAAAAACATTTCAAAATTTTCAATTTTTTTTTGTAATTTTTCAAATGCAATAAAATGATTAATAAAATGAATGTAAATCTAAATCACAACACTTAGAAATCTACAAAATCAATTAAAAACATGGGTTCAACAAAATGTTTAGAGTAAATATGAAGAGAATTAGATGTTTAATAGGGTTGAGGTTTTTGTCTTGATCCTTCTTTCACCACTAAAAATTCAAGGACTTTCAGCTGAGTAGAGGAACCTACTACATGCCTTCTATCACTTGAAACATAGGGGAAGATTGGAATTGTATGATTTTGTTGTTCAATTAAGCCCAATTATGCTCAAAACCCTAATTACATGAATTCGTGAATAAACAGACAAATTACGGAAAATGATCACACATAAAGAGATCAAATGACAATCAAATGTGTACCATATTTCAAAGTTCAAAAAGTGTAAAAGTTAGGGACTAATGAGAAAGCACCCTAGTCCGGTGCCACAATTTTTGTCAAGATCTGGGAACCTTGTCTGTAACTTGTTCCTGTTGTTCTAGAGATTTTTCTATTGTAGGATCCAGAGGACTAATGAGCGAGTGCTTGAGTCTAGATCCCTATTTTCTTCTATGATCTGTAATTCTGATAGTCTGCACTACTCTCCTACAACTTCTCCTTTTCTGCTTTCACAACATGTAACCTGCAAACATAGAAAATGGGTTGGGGGTTGTGGTGTTTAGAGGCTTGCCTCAGTCAAGCCCCAGAGAGACATTCAAGTCTTCTGAACACCATTATGAGATAAAGAGTGTGACTCCCTATGGGTATAGAGGCCATTTGTCCAAATGATAAAAGATTGAAAACACAATTGATATCACCTTGTAGTGAAGATCTCATGGGAGGATGATGCTCTCCATGCCATGAGGAGATGGATGCCAATTCTGCATATACAAACACAATAACAACACAAATTCTACTCTGGAACATAATGAATGCCTTGAATCTTTTGGGATATGGTGTTGTACATCATTGCATAATTTGATTTATTTATAATGTTGTAATTAAATAATTATTTAGTTGTGATGCACCTAGGTGGTCTGGTTAGTCACACTATATAATTATTTGGGTCCACTTTATGTTGTATTGTAACATTGGGATATTATTTGTATTATTTGATTTATTGGGAAAATGTAGTACCAATAGTCAAATGTGGGGTCAAGTGGTTTTGTGTAACCCATGGTTTTGGGGCACATGGTTTTTTCAATGTAATGTGTGAGCTTATATTATAAAAGCAAGCACAATGTTATTATTTGAGGTTGGTTGGATAATTCATTGTAGGTGAATGGAGGTTTTGTGAGAGGTTGTCATTGTATTAAGCTCTCTCCTGTAAGTGCAGATTGCGAAGCATGGTAGGTGATGTGTGGATTCATGCTTGTACACATGGAGGCTGCATTGGAGGTGCTTGATGGTTCAGGGGTGTTCATGGAGGCTCTTGGAATGTATTGTAATATTTTATTGCTGAATAATGCATGTGAGCATGGATGCTTTTGGAGGACGGGTTTTTCCCTGATAAAGGGTTTTCCTAGGGTATATCTTGTGTTTTCTTGTTACTTGTTTATTGATCTTTTGCATTATGGTTATTTTTGCATCTTGTTTCTCCTATTGGGTTATGTGGAATTGGTTTAATTAGACCTGCAAATTACTAACAATTGGTATCAGAGCCATGTTTATAGTTAAGGGAGGTATGAGCTCCCTAGATATGTATAACCATTGTGTGTGTAGATTAGGTGCAATATGAAAGCCATGGAAATGCATGGAAGGATTGAAGGCAATACATTGATGTTTTGTGCAGATTGTATTGTAGATTGGGGGTCCTAAGTATTGGAGATTTGTTGTGCATGTTGCAGATCTGGTGATTGAAAAATCATGGTTGAAGAGGGTTGTTTTGGTTTGGCTTCATGAGGGTTTTTTGAGGAGGAAATTTCACAGATGACCTCCTGGGATAAAACGGACCTCACCATTGAGTCTAGGAGGCCTGAGAGATAAAAATTCATATAAAATTTGCCATGGTTTGGTCACAAGAAGAAAAAAAATGCCCCTCCCAGGTACGCCATGCAGATTTTTTGTATGCAGAGGCAAATGTTTTTAAAAAAAATAAAAAAAAATAAAACCTACAATGTCTATAGTTGTGAAAAAAAAACAAAAAAACTATACGTGATTAAAAAATGCAAGATTGAAAAGATATAATTAACAAAAAAATTGGGGAGGGATGGGGGTAGCAGACCCCCCTACCCTATCCCCTGCACTTGCAAATTGCAGCAATACTGACGGGGTACCACCGGCCGTATGATGGATGGCCCCTGCCAATCCTCTCCCCCCTCCCATTGGCCTTAGGCTGAGCACCCCCAACGTCCTATGTGGGCACTTTTAAAACTTTAGTTTAAAAAAAAAAACCTTTAACAAAAGGTGATCGGTGGCGGTTTAGCTCGATGGGCTTAAAAACAAATTGTCTAATATTAAAACCTTTTAAAAGGGTTTTGGGGTGGGTGGTGAAAAAGAAAATATAATGACAGTGAATTATTTTTTAAATTATATTTGGACTTTATAAAATCAAAACCTCCTTATTGCTTGGCGTCCATGGAAAACAAAACAAATTGGAAAACAATTTTTTTCACCTACCCTGGTCAAAGACAGTGATGATGCCAACCTAGTCAAATGCCACATCAGCACCACATGTGTTTCTTTCCCAATCAGCATGATGACATCAGCAATGACGTCATGTCATGTCATCATGGTACCAGGGGTCCAGTTTTAGCCCTAGGAGTGCCTTTTCTTCCGGGGGGCATAACTTTCACATACGGTATCTAGTCTTCGACTTCTTATAGGTGTTGGAAAGCTCTATCTGAGAACTATGCAGTGGTATAGGTTTGGTCATCATATTTTTTTTGTTTTTGTTAGAATTTAATGTCTGAATCCTAGTTTGCTCCGGTAGAGTTTTATGCTCATAACTTTTGTATACAGAATCACATTTTTGATTTCAGATAGGCATTGGAGAGATATTGTAGTGTACTATAGTTTCAATCATGTAGATTTTTGGTTTGGTATGCAAAGAGAGTGTTGTACTTGTTTAATCACTTGGAGGAGCCTAAGATTCAGAGTGCGTTTACAAGTGCATTCAGATGGATTTTTTGGCACAAACTTGTGGGAGTACTTGTTGTTATGAGACCATCAACACGGTATAGTAGGTTTTTAGATTTGGTGCTTCCTGATACAGGTTTATAGGTGTTTTCATACTTTGGACTTTGATGGAGACATGTACAGGTTGTCTTCTGATTTGAGGACATGGTTGATACTCGTGTGAGGCTTGGAGTCTCATTTCAATGGGAGTTGAGTACAGGTACAGTGATGACAATGATTGTGGTGTCATGTATATGTAGGCACATTTTTTGCATTGGCATGACATGATCATGTATGTGATTGACAGGTATGGGCTATGATATTTGATTCATGATTATAGGTGGTGTTGTAGTGTTGTTTTCTAGGGGATTGTTCTTATCTCCTAGATGCTTGATTAGTTCCTTGCCTATGGTATTCATTTGTGGACTTGCTGGAAAATCAAATCTAGAGTTGATTTGGTGTTTGAGTCTTGGATTCTACATGTGATCTTCTTTGATATCTCAGTTTGCAGTTTACTAGTGTGATGATGAGTTTACATGTTACATTTGTTTTGGATCTACAAGTTATGTTAGTTTTTACATTAGCTGCCCCTTGGCTATAGGGAGATGACTCAAATGTGGACTATCTATATCCACTATATTGATTCAGTGTTTATGCAAACTTCGTGAGTTGGCCTTGTCTGTGGTCATTTGTGCATTAGTATGATTACTTTAGGCTAAGAGGATGGATAATTAGAGTGTCTGGATAGTTAGTTGTTGGGACTTGTAGCATGTTTAGCACAATGTAATGGAGAGCTTAGATACATGGTTCTAAGTTAGCTTTTGATAGTGATGGTTTTATCTTCTAGTTTGGAGTTTTTTGGTTCACTAGACCTTTTGGGAGCTAATTTTACAGTGGGATTCCTTGATTGGTTTGGGGCCATAGATAATCTTCATTTAGGAGATGGTTACTTATTGTCATGGATAGCTCGGTATCATGATTTAGTGGGAGCTTAGACAACATGTTGGATTCATCATACATGATGGATGATCTTCTTTAGTGGATGTTGATGTCATGGAAGAGCTCTTGGTTTTGAGAGTTCTTTGACATTTTCAGTTAAGTTGACATAAGGTGGTTATCTGCATATAAAGAATCTATGATGGCTGCAAGTTTTCATAAGATTCTATGACATTATAATGCTTATGACGGTTATTAATGTGTTGTAAGTTGCTATGTTTGGTCCCAATCACCTATCTTGGGAAGATTCTTTTTTAGTAGTATTTATAAAATAACTTTTAAAAATAAAATAACTCAATCTTTAAATAGATATATTTAGGATATTATATATAAATATATATATATATATATGTATGTGTGTAAATTTTAAAACCTATATATACAAATCTATATATCATATATTTAAAAGTAACTCTTAAGTAATTAAACTAAATTTATATTATAAAAATACCTTACATTAATATATATTACACAAAAGGTGGATAAGTTATATTGAAAAGGGCAACTTTTTAAATTATTTAAATAAATTTATATTATTATAATACCTTACATATATAACACATGCAAACTTTTATATTCTATGGATAAATTATGTGAAAAGAATTTTTTTTAAGTAATTAAAATATATTTATATCATTATAATACCTTACTTGAAGGTGGATAAGTATATGAAGAAAGGGTGAGTGAGATTAATCTCTTCAATTTTTTTTTAAAAATCATTTACATTTTATAAACAAGCATACTTATCTTTAGAAAAATCTATATGTGACGGTGTACATAAAAATGACCTACATATATTTTAAAAAATTGATTAATTTTTTAAGATATATATACAATATATGTGGATAAGTATACGAAGAAAGGGTCAATAAGATTAATCTCTTCAGTTTTAAAAAATATTTACATTTTATAAACTAGCATACTTATATGGAGGTACCTATTTTTAAATTAATTTGTCATATATAAATTGAATAGGCATATAAAATAAACATATTTTAGATAGATTTTTTTAAAGATAGATATACCAATTTAATTTAAATTATAGATATTTGTAAAATAATTCTAAATAGCCTCACCTCTTATATATGTATATTTTTGCACCACTACATAAATAAGAAAAATTCAAATATTATTATTTTTTTAATAAATATCTCAAAAATCTATATATAAAATATAAACGTTACACTATTAGAAAAAATAAAAATAAAAAAGGGTTGGTCCGAAAAGATACAACGCAAATAGAGATGTGCCGACACTTATTTTTCAAATTCTAATACAAGATGTGATCCTATATAAAGCAAGTTTATCTAAAGGATAGAAACAAAGACACAGGTTTGGTTATGGAATCTAGCAATGGCAGGCCACAAGAAAGTTGTAGCACTTCTTGTTATTACGTGTATGTCAATATGCTCTGCTCGTCCATTAGAACCCTCCATTAACTTTCCAACTGAGAGGAGAAACAATGGAGGAGGAGGGACACTACGGAGAGCAGTACAGCGAGGTGATGTTGTGAAGATTAAGGGTCCTTATAAGGTATTATTCTCTCTGCTGCTGCATTTCTTTGATAAAATAGAAAAGATAGGATTAGTTACAGTGATAACAGTTCTGTTACAGTGATTAGTTACAGTGATAACACTTTTGTTACAAAGTTCCATAATCTCCACATTATCTGAAGATGAATAAATGCCCTTGTATTTATGAGTGTTTTTCAGTAGTGGATCCAATGGTAGTCTGCACTTTATCTGAAGATTAATAAAATAGAAAAGAAAGTATTCATTAGAGTAATAGCAACTTTATTACAAAGTTTCATAGTTTTCACTATATCAAAAGATCAATAAACGCCCTTACATTTACTAGTGTTTTGTTAGTAGTGGATCCAATTGTAAAGTTGGGAGATTAATTGCTTAATTTGATTAGGTTTTGTTGCTCTAGACCCATTAGCAGGGCTTGCATTGGCTTCGATCTTTTTCTGATGATAGGGCTTCAGTCTTTCTTTCGAATGCATCACCATGATTTGTATTGGCTTTGATCTTTTCTTTGTGATAGGTCTAATCTGAAAGAATCTAATTGATCTAATGATGTTACAGAGAATTGGGAGGATAGAAGTGGAGTTGGATGATGTTGTAAAGAGTTCCTCTAAGCTGCAATTTAGTAAATTGCTTAAGAGACCTGTTGCTCCCCCTGGGCCTTCCCCTATTCACAACTCTATTGCTACTGAGTATTTCAGGTCAACATAAGGAAAGTGCGAGTTTGCAGCGAACTATACATCCAGAAGTAATGTTGGATGATGTTGTGAAGAGTTCCTCCAAGTTGATATTCAGAAATTTATTAAAGGGACCTGTTCCTCCCTCTGCGCCATCCCCTATTCACGACTGATAGTATTTTAGGTCAAAATAAGCAAAGAAGCAATGCTTAGCAGTTGCCTATGTGAAATTAGAAAAATACTTCCTTTATTCAATTATGGGTTCCGCTGTACTGTTAAGATCAATTGTAATCCCCATTGTTGTTTTCTACAGATAAGAACATAGCATTTTGAGTATATATTTGTTATGAAGAAATAGCTCTACAAATGGACTTGGAATGTCACATGTTCTTCACCAAACATCCCACATCACAGCTAACAACACGAAAGATGAAAGCTATGTTCAAAGACGATATAATGACCTTAAATTCCACGTGTAACTTTGATAATTTCCTCAACCGAACAATTTTCATTAAAATGGCTGCCCCCATATACCCACCCAAATAATTTTTTATTATTACCACATCGTTAATATTCAAGACAATCTCTTTTCTGATCCTCATTTTACATCAATATATTTAAAATATTTAAAAGGGTCTATATAGTTTGCCTGATAGGCCACTGTTAAGATGAATTTTGTTTAGTAGGTTGTCCATACTAACGTAGAAAATCGTTGTTTGTTTGTTTTTTTTTTAATCATTAAAATATTATACTAAAGTTGCACTATACATTATGCATTGTTGTACGGTCTAAAAAGAAAATGTTATCCATGCATTATGCTATTTTTATTGGCAAAATTGGCCAAGTCGCAATGGCTAGACGACATTATGTTGCGAGCAAGCTAATGATTATTCTTTATTTTAAAAATTAAAATTTGTTTATTTAAATATGAATTGCATGAATTGCTTTCTTTGGTTATCTTGATTCGATCCCAGGCCCTCCAGATTTGTACTTGAATTCCTCCTTCAGATTTGTACTTGGAATTAATTTTTAAGTATGGAGTTTCTTGGTTTCATTATTTCGATGCATATTAAAAAAATTTAGGATTAAAAAATTATTTCCATTTTTATGTCGTTTGTAAAGTTTTTGGTTAGAAATTATATTGTGTGAAGAATCCCTATTCTGATAGAAGGTCAGCATAGAAGATTGGCAAAGAAGAAGACTTTATTTACATAATTTAGGGTGCTCAACTACACTGTGTACGGAGAGTCATGGTATGGACAATTGAGTTATATATTCAGATGTAGAAGCTTTGGGGTGACTAACCAATTGTATATCAAAGCCATAGAGGTTGTTCATGGAAATCTTTTGATAGTGATGATGCAACACTTTTGGCTACTCTTAAATATCATCCACTTCAATAGTTAAATGTGAATTTTGGACAATAAAAAGAGGACAAATATTTACCACTTTTTGATGTGGATGAGATTTAAAAGTACTATTGACTATTTAACCATTGAATTGGATGATGTTTATGTAGAGTGAACACTTTCTAGGGGTGGATAGATACATGCATAGGATTGTACATGAGTACCTAAAAATTTAGCAAAAAAACACTGGAGATAGTAAGGCACGACTTCCTTTGCAATCATCTCACTCCACCAATGGTATACCACCCCAACAAGACAACATGGTTCTACAAAGTCATTGAAGGAAAGCAATGCCCTTAATCCAAACCACATACTTGGATTTACATTTTGGTATGACATGTCGATAGCATTGGAGAAAGGGTAGGTGGTGACATTTTTTAAAACCAAGTGGAAATTTAAAGGAACACTTATGACACATGGGTATATTTAGAGCCATACTCAGGCTTTAGATTAAGTTACATATTCAAAACTTCACAACTCTATGTGGAAATTTCAATCTAGAATATAAACTTGGAAATTTCAATCCAGAAGATAAACTTGGCCATGGAAATTTTTCTATATACACCATTAATAGTCTTATACCACAAACTCATGATATATATCCTAATATAGAGAGTTTTACCCAATGACAAGATAATTAAAAATAAAATTTAAAGATGGTGCTTGGTTTGTGATTTTATTAATATTTTATTTCTTCAATTTCTTATAAAGTTTTGTGTGAATTTTGAGGAAATGTCTTGACAAATGGTGCAAGATTGTAATTTTTCATTTAGTTTTGTGTTTATTTTGAGGAAATATTTTGAAAAATGACATAATCTTATTTGAATTTGTACTTTCTAGTGTACATGCACAATATAATGTAGTATTTGTTAAGAAACCATTATTTAGGGTTAATGTTCAAGACAATGTATTAAATATACTACAATAAATACTTCGATGCTATGTATGACTCTTTGGATTACAACTACAATATTTGTTTACTTTGATGAGAAGCAAATACTTTTTTGGCTTTTCTTAAGCTTCATATGTTAGAGCAATATAACTACTCATGGATTGGGGACAATAATCTAATTGTAGAATGTAGGTACTTTGATGCTAGGTATAACTCTTATTGGATTACAATTACAATCTCTACTTGCTTTGATGAGAAATAGATGCTCTTTAGGTTTTCCTTAAGCTTTATATGTCAAAGCAATATAACTGCTAATGGATTCAGGACAAGAATCTAATTGTTATCAAAACATAATATAAAAAATATAAAAGATTCTTAATATGATGTTCTTGCTTTATCCATAACAAATCAAATCTCATTTTGGTAGTTTATGTATATGATGTTTTTTTTTTGTAAGAAAGGTGGTGGAGCACCTATACTATATTAAAAGGAACATAATTACTAAAAACTAGATTTTTTAGACCTGGACCTTACAAATGTAAAGGCGGGAACCACCTACAAACAATAGTAGCAAAAACTAACAGCAAAAAAAAACCAATTACATTGGGACAACCAGACTACCTAGTCTGAATTGGAGTTGTGATCTTTTGGAGGTAGCATGGCAAAGGGGAGAGTGATCGTTGTGTTAGAGTGATGTAGATACTGAGAGGGGGGGTGAATCGGTATCTAGGGTCAATCTGAATTCATTTTTTAAAAAAAATCACAATACTTTCATGCTTGTACTATTTAATACATTGAATTTGTTTGGCCAAGCATTCATGAACTGTTTGAAAATATTTGTAAACTGGTTGCAAATTCAGAGCTACAGGTAAAAACACATACCATGCATAGAAATAATGACACAAAGATTTGTCTTGAGTGGAAACCCTCCATGGCAGAAAACCACTCAAAAAAGTGCCTCACTAGCTTAAAAATCTCACTGATTATAGGCCTCTCTAGCTTACAATTTGCCTCACTAGCATACTTTTAACAAAGACTGTTATATGAAAAGTTTACATATAGAGGGATACTTTGTTTCACTTTAATTCATACTAATATAACATCAATAATGCATGAACAATTTTTTTACTCACTGCATCATTCACATTATACTAGTAACATATTTATATCATATCATTTACGCAATTTTTTTTTTGGTATAACCATTTTTGGTGGTTCCATAACTGTCATACAATTTTCTGCCCAGATGCCCATTTTGTTATCAGTTATTATAGGGCAAGATATGTAAAAAAAACTTTAACCAGAGTTTGTAATATCTTATTGAATAGAATATCCATGGAGTTTCGTTGCCAAAACACTAACTACGGTCATAACCCCAAATCTATCATCAAATCATCTCAAAATAATTTCTTTTAGTTTGAAACCCTAACCACCAATGTTATGAGTAAAACCAATGTGTATCATAAGCCTTTTATGAAAGAAAGTATGGAGAAAAGAGCACATATAACTATCACAGCAAAGCATACTCAGCTAGAAATACAAATTCTATATTAGAAAATCAATACCCATAACAATGAAGAGGATTGACACCCATAACTGTCACATTTGCCTGTTTCAACAAGATAAAACTGAATGAAAGGTATCAATGTCACTTGGTGTCGGTTGAAAGAAGATGAAACCAAAACATTTAACATCGCATGAGCCAGTACTATCAGCCACTTTTTAACATTGCTCTGGGAAGTGGCTTAGTAAATATATCAGCCACTTGATCAGCTGAAGAAACATAGTCCAATATGACAGCATTGAGGAGAACTTTATCACGAAGAAAATGATATCTGATATCAATATGCTTGGTACGAGAATGCATCACATGATTCTTAGATATGTTTATTACACTGACATTGTCACATAAAATCTTGACAGGCATAGACACAATAACCATATAATCATTCAAAGTTTGAACCATCCAGAGGATTTGAGTGCAACAAGTAGTGGCTGCAATATATTCAGCCTCAACTATAGATAAAGAAACAAAATCTTGCTTCTTGCTATGCCAAGCAACTAGCCTTCCACCAAGAAAGAATGCACCACCAGAGGTACTCTTCCTAACATCAAGACTGCCAGTCCAATCAGCATCTGTATATGCTGTCAAAGTAAAATCAGAATGCCTAGGATACCAAAGCCCATAATCCAGTGTTCCTTGTATATATTTAAGTATCCTTTTTACTACATTTAGATGAGTTTTCTTAGGAGCATATTGAAATTAGGCTACTAAACAAACTGCATGCATTATGCTAGGTCTAGTGGTAGTCAAATACAACAAGTTGCCTATCATAGACCTATAAAAAGTATGATCAATATTAGGCTTGTCAACATTAGCACTTAGTTTGCAACCAATTTCCATGGGTGTACTAGCAGGATTACATTCATCCATCTGAAATTGTTTCAACATTTCTTTTGCATATTTTGTTTGAGAAAGAAATATACCTTCTTTGAGTTGGGAAACCTAGAGACCAAGAAAAAATGAAAGTTCACCCAGCATTGACATTTCAAATTTTGCAGTCATAACCTATGGAAAATATAGGATGAGTTCATCATCATCACTGCCAAAAATAATGTCATCCACATAGACAACCACTATAAAGATGCAATCATTTTTTTTCATAAAGTACAAGTTACTATTAGCACCACCTCTAGTGAACCCTTGTGACTGTAAATGTTTGTCTAGTTTAGCATACCAAGCTCTAGGAGCTTGTTTGAGCCCATAAAGAGCCTTTTTCAATCTATAAACATGATGTGGTTTGTCCTTGCTAACAAAACCTTCTGGCTGATCCATATAAACCTCCTCTTCTAAGTCTCCATTTAGAAAATTTGTTTTTACATCCATTTGATAGACCTTGAAATTTTTATAAACAGAATATGCAAGAAATAGCCTGATTGCTTCTAGTCTTGCTACAAGAGCAAAGGTTTCATCAAAATCTACACCTTCTATCTAAGAATAACCCTTACAAATGAGTCTAGCTTTGTTTATAACAACAACTCCATTTTCATCAAGTTTCTTCTTGAAAATTCATTTAGCCCCAATAATATTTTTATCTTTTGGTCTTGGGACAATTTACCAAGTTTTATTTTTCTCTATTTGTGCTAATTTGTCTAACATAGCCTGAACCCACAAGTCATCTTTACTTGCTTCAGCATAGGTTTTAGGCTCTAATTGAGACACTAAACAAATATGAACCTTTTGATTTGCTTGAGTTGTTTTCCTTCTAGTTTGTATGCCAGAATCTAGATCATCAATTACATTTTCATTTGGATGATTCTTATGTAACAGTCTTCTAAAAGGAGTGTATATAGAGGACTTGGATGGAGTTTTACCTTTAAGACTTACTGATTGATCTTGTGGCACACCAGGATCTGACTTCTCTTCAAATTTTTCTGATTCCTTTCTAGCACTAGGCTCTTCTTGAATAATCTCATCAATTTGTTGAAGCTGAGGCTGTTATTCATGCTGCAAATTCTCAATTACTTTGACATTAGAACTTTCAATTATCCTTCTAAGTCTCTTATTAGGATTTGCTATGTGTAGAATAGCCTAGAAAGATCCCTTCATGACAACATGATTCAAAACTTCCTAGATTATATTCTCTTCTTATATACCATTTGCTGTCAAAATTTTTAAAATAGGAGACATAAGTAGGCTTACCATACCAAAGTTCATAGGGTGTGTACCTGGTCTTGACCTATATTTGTGCCTTGTTCAAAATGTAAACTGTTGTATGAACAACATCTTTCTAGAAAGCATTTGACACTCTAACATCATGAAGCATGGTCCTAGCCATTTCCTTCACTATCCTATTCTTTCTTTCAGCCACCCCATTCTATTGAGGTGTTCTAGGGGCTGCAAATTATCTTTTTATGCCATGTTTTTCACAATATTCCAGAAAAGCCGTAGAAGTATACTCTCCTCCATTATCAAACCTTAAACACTTCAGTTTTAAATCCATTTCTCTCCCTACCATTCTTTTAAAGATCTTAAATCTCTCTAAAGCCTTAGACTTATGCTTTGGAAAAGTGACCCAAGTCATTCTTGTGTAATCATCTATGAATAACATAAAGTATCTTTCACCATTCATAGATTTGGTTCTAGTTGGACCACATAGATTAGTATGAATTAACTAAAGAGGTTTTACAGAGAATTTTTCTTTAGGCTTATGAATATTCCCTATTTGCTTACCCTATTGACATTCTTTACAATCCAGATTTGCAGGTTTAGAGACAACAGACATATATCTAACATTTTTGTTTTGGCTAATTTTAACCAAATTATCATAATTAATATGTCTAAACCTTCTATGCCAAAGTTTTCTTTCTTTAATTTGACTCATAAAACATTTTTTTTTTTTTTAATTAGCAGACCTATGTAGATTACAAATATTACCCTTTGTCCTCAAACTTGAAGCAATGATTTGCTTTGAATTTTTGAGAATTTTATAGCCTTGTGAAGTGAAAACCACATCAAAACCACTATCACAAATCTGACTAACACTCAATAGATTATGAGATAGTCCTTCAACAAAGTAAACATTTTCTAAAGGTGTGTTATCTTCTAGAAGGACTATTCCTTTTCCTGAAATTTGTAAACAATAATCATCACCAAATTTGACTGATCCTTTTGAACAATTTTCAAATGAAGTAAATTTACTTCTATCCCCAGTCATATGATGGGAACAACCACTATCAATCACCCATATGTCATTTCTTTTAGCATGAAAAGCAACTTCTACTATCATGGCATCAACATTCTTCCTGATTTTTGGAACCCATTTCATTTTGGATAGTTTTGAAGTAGTGTCAATTTCAATTTCGAAGAACTTTGCTATATGTCAAAATTTATTTCAATGGAAACATTTTAATTTATTTAAAAATTTGAAAAAATTTCCATTCAATAGACTTGGTGATTTTCTTGGAACAAATCTGCAATTGTCAGCTCTATGCCCATATTGATTGCAGAGAAAACAATATCCTAAAAATTTGAAAGATATTTTACTTTTGCTTTTTGATGATTGCCCTTTCTCATAGCCTAGAACAGTTGTATCATTATGTTCTTTTTGGTTTCCTAACATATCAACAAGCTTATCAGTATTGTTGCACATTTCAAGTTCTTTTTTGAGTTTCACTATTTCAGCTTCCAAAGAACAACAAAGTGTTTCTTTGATACTAAGCTATTCTTGTGAATATGAAATCATTCTTTTGTTTTCATTCAAGTTTGATTGCATCTCAATAATATGTTTTTCTTGATCAACACTTAACTTGTTTTGCACCAAGTTTTCCTTTTAAAGTCTTTTGATTTCAACAAAAGCACATCTTAATTCTCCTTCCAAATCAATTTCATTTTTAGATTGGTCTATCTGTTCTTCCTTAGTAGCAGTAGTAATTGTTGCCATAAATAGAGTTTAATCTACTTCTTCATAAGATTCTTCTGAAGCACTATCTATTATTCCAACTACTAGGCTCCTTTTCTTTTAAAAGAATTTTTCTTTTCAAAACTGAGAGACTTTTTCTTGAATTGTTTTCAATCATCTTCTAGTTCACTATCAAGTTCAATATTCAGATATTTTTCTGCATAATGTCCTATTTTTTCACAATTGAAGCATTTAAAAGGCAATTTTCCTTCATATCTACCTGAACCCCTTCTAAGTTTACTAACCAAGATTGATTCATCTTCATTAGTGTCTTCTATTTCACAACTTGTTTCAGCCTCCTTTTTCACAATTTTAAAAGTTGCTTCCTTAGTTTCCTTACTAGGATTGTCATTTTCTAATCTCATTTCATATGCAATAAAAACTCCATGAAGAGTGTCAATAGTTATTGTCTTCAGGTCTTTATCTTCAACCACAAAAGTTTTGGAGTCGTATTTGGGAGTTAGGGTCCTTAAGACCTTCTCAACTACTATTGTCTCTTCTAGTTTCTCCCCTAGACCTCTAATATTGTTTACAGTTTCCTAAACTCTTTGAAGATATTCAGCTATCTTTTCATCCTCTTTCATTCTCATTCTTTCAAATCTTTCTCTAAGAGATTGTAATTTAGCTTCTTTAATACTTTCATCTCCTTCATAAATATTTGACAGTTTATCCCAAATAACTTTAGTTTTTTCACATTTCATAACTTTATTTAAGATTTCATTAGACAAGCCATAAGAAATAGCACTAGCAGCCTTTGAGTCACAATCAAGGGCCTTTTTTTCATCAGCATTAGATGGTTTGCCTTTGACAGTACAGCCAGTTTCAATGGCTTCCCAGACATCATATCCTAAAGCTTTAATATGATGAGTCATTCTATATTTCCAAAAAGTATAGTCTATTCCATCAAATAATGGAGCTTTAGATGTAGAAAGACCATGTTGGAAAGACATTGTAACCACTCACCTAGAAATCTCCTTAGGCTGATTAGGCCTTATAGACAAACGGTTTGGCTCTGATACCACTTGTTAGAGTGGTGTAGATACTAAGAGAGGGGGGTGAATCAGTATTTTAGGTCAATTTGAATTTATTTAAAAAAAAATCACAATACTTTCATGCATGTACTATTTAATACATTGAATTTGTTTGGCCAAGCATTCATGAACTATTTCCAAATATTTGTAAACTGGTTACAAATTCAAAATAGAAATTTAGAGCTACAGGTAAAAACACATACCATGCACCAAAATAATGACACAAAGATTTGTCCTAAGTGGAAACCCTCTAGGGTAGAAAACCACTCAAAAAAGTGCCTTATTGGCTTAAAAATCTCACTAATTACAAGCCTCACTAGCTTACAATTTGCCTCACTGGCATACTTTTAACAAAGACTATTATATGAAAATTTTACATACAGAGGGATGTTCTATTTCGCTTTAATCCATACTAATATAACATCAATAATTTATGAACAATTTTTTACTCACTGCATCATTCACATTATACTAGTAACATATTTATATCATATCATTTACACAATTTTTTTTTTTGGTATAACCATTTTTGGTGGTTCCATAACTGTCATACAATTTTCTACTTGGATGTCCATTTCATTATTAGTTATTACAGGGCAAGATATGTAAAAAAACTTTAACCAGAGTTTCTAATATCTTATTGAACAAAATATCCATGGAGTTTCTTTTCCAAAACCCTAACTAGGGTCGTAACCCCAAATCTGTCATGAAATCATCTCAAAATAATTTCTTTTTGTTTGAAACCCTAACCGCCAATGTTATGAGTAAAACCAACGTGTATCATAAACCTTTTATGAAATAAATGATAGAGAAAAGAACACATATAATTGTCACATCAAAGCATACTCAGCTATAAATACAAACTCTATATTAGAAAATCAATACCCATAACAATGAAGAGGATTGACACCCATAACCATCACATCTTCCTGTTTCAACAAGATAAACTGAATGAAACGTATCATTGTCACCTGGTGTCAGTTGAAAGAAGATGAAACCAAAACGTTTACCGTTGCATGAGCCAACACTGTTGCTTCCAGAGGATTCTACCAAGCTTGTTGTTCGTTTCATGTGTTTTCATGATGAACTCTAAATTGGTCAAACCCTAGCTCAAGAGGAGCTCAAAACCAAAATTTTTACCTTGCATAATAAAACATAAACCAAACTTTTTCCCAATATCATCATGAACCTATGCTTCCAATGTGCCCTAGAATGGGTAGATAATAATGAGTGGCTCCTTCGAGGCTATTTCCTACCTCATGTCATCAAAACCTATTCAGCAGGTTTAAAACAAGTCGATATTATATCTTTTGAAATATTTCAAAATTTAAGTCCCTACCCCATTCATATGGCAAATGTAAAGTGAAGACCTTGTAACTTTACTTGGGGACCAATGATAACTCAAATCAAATGACTAGGTCTTTAAACAAATTATAATGTACTAGAAATGTGTCCACCAAATATACATATGTCACCAGCATATCAACATTAAGTATGAGATAAATGCCTGTGTCACCATTAATCATGCTAGGAGAGCATGTCATCATTATACCAAACATACAGAACAACCATTGAATTGAACCATGGATCATTACAAAGCATATGTAGATAAACTATTGATGATGTATTGACCACACCATTATAGAACTGAGCATGGGTAAGTGTGTGTGTGTGTGTGTGTGTGTATAATGTAAAACATACCATATCAAGATTGAACAATATGATCAAAGCATTGTATCATGATCATTGAAGATGACAGACTATAAAGATGTTAAACTGCCCACATAGAAGATGTCAAATGGGTAAAACTAATATCATATGCACTAAACAAATGTCATCATATTTGCCATGAATATGCAAACATTCTATGAGTATGCCAACATCAGACATGAGCATGAATATACCATGATAACATAACCCAATATGAGAAGTGTGAACTAACATAAGCATATCATCAAGGGTATCACATAAGAGAAAGTGTCATGTCATATTCCACAAATTCATAGAGTTGTGGTTTAGTCATCAGGGATAACAACTGAGGAGGATAAGTAAGCCAACACGTTGGTGTTCTTGGGTTTAAGTTTGGAGCATGGTGGTGTAGGAATCTTGTTGCAGTAAAAACATCTCAAAGTTTATGTATATGATGTTTTGTGATATATGATCCTGAAAAATTTTTGCAAGTGAGTCCAAGGAAAACTGATATTAAAAGACTTGATATGATTGAGAGGGATTTTGTCAGATGTAGTTGCAAATGTACTTATAGATATGTATTCAAAATTTCAAGGAATACACAAGGCAATTGAACTATTTGACAATATTTCACAAAGAGATGTTGTCTCATGGGATTCAATAATTGCAGGTTATGCACAAAATGGGTTTGTTAAAAAGACATTGAAAACTTTTAAGCAAATGCAAGAGGCAAGTGTAGAGTTAGATTCCACAATCTTTGCCATTATCCTTTCAACCTATGCCAAAATGGGAGCTTTAGAACATGATATGGACATCCATCAAAGCATTATGGAAAGGTGGTCTTTTTGGATGTAGTAGTTACAAATGCCCTTGTAGAAATGTATGTGAAATGTGAGAGAATAAAAAAGGCACATGAACAATTTGATATAATGGCTTAAAAGGTGTGGTTTCATAGAATGTTATGATTGCATACACAGAATGGTGTTCTTGATGAGGCTTTATGAATTTTCAATGAAATACCCCAAGAAATGTGGTCTCAAGAATGCAATGATTGTTGTATATGCACAATATGGTTTAATTGAAAAGGCCTTATAAACTTTTGAGCAAATGCAATCGTGAGGTATAAAGCAAGTCTCCAAAACATTTACTAGCCTTAGAATAGGGTATGGACATCCATCAAATCATAATGGAAAGGGTATTTTTGTTTGACATAGTATTGCAAATCTTATCAAGAGGAAAAAGGTCTTGATTTGTTATAGATTTGTACCCTTTTTGATGCATTTGAGAATTTTGATCTTGATGGATTTTTTAGGATTTGTGTTTTTTAGATTTGAATGTTTTGGTATTAATGAAACGATTTTGTTTTAGTTTTATTTGTTGCATCTAGAGTTCAAAATATTTTTTGTTTGATTGCATTATGTGGACAGAAGAAGAGTGCAAGATGTTTCTACTCATGTTGCAGAAGATCAGGAAGGGCAACTAGAGAGGCATTTCAAGAAACTTCATGACATTGACTAATCCTATTCTAGTTGTGAGCCACACTCAGAAAAATGCAGTAAAACAAAAATGAGTACAGCAACCTGTGATATGGGGAAAGCAAGGCATCACGAGCATCCAATATGTTGGAAGGGCATGGTAGGAACCAAAATGTGGGTATAAGCAAATTAAAATTTTTAAGGCACAAAGTGATGGAATGGAACAAGTCCCAATTTCTTAATGTATTTGCAGAAAAATCTAGATTACAGAAAGAGATGAGAGCTCTAGCGGATCTTATAATAAAAAATGGTTTGGATCTTTCCTCTTTTTAGCAGGAGAAGTGACTGAAAGCCGAACTGGAAGAGATTCTGAAAAGAGAAGAAATATTCTAGAGGAAAAGATCAAAGGAATTATGGTTGAAAGAAGGAGACAAAAATACATCCTTGTTTCATCTTTCAGCCAAAGTGAGGGAGGGCACATATAATTGTCAATGTTATGAGTAAAACCAATGTGTATCATAAACCTTTTATGAAATAAATGACAAAGAAAAGAACACATATAACTGTCACATCAAAGCATACTCAGCTATAAATACAAACTCTATATTAGAAAATCAATACCCATAACAATGAAGAGGATTGACACCCATAACCATCACATCTTCCTGTTTCAACAAGATAAACTGAATGAAATGTATCAATGTCACCTGGTGTCAGTTGAAAGAAGATGAAACCAAAACGTTTACCGTCGCATGAGCCAACATTGTTGCTTCCAGAGGATTCTACCAAGCTTGTTGTTCGTTTCATGTGTTTTCATGATGAACTCTAAATTGGTCAAACCCTAGCTCAAGAGGAGCTCAAAACCAAAATTTTTACCTTGCATAATAAAACATAAACCAAACTTTTTCCCAATATCATCATGAACCTATGCTTCTGATGTGCCCTAGAATGGGTCGATAATAATGAGTGGCTCCTTCGAGGCTATTTCCTACCTCATGTCATCAAAACCTATTTAGTAGGTTTAAAACAAGTCGATATTATATCTTTTGAAATATTTCAAAATTTAAGTCCCTTCCCCATTCATAATCAAATGTAAAGTGAAGACCTTGTAACTTTACTTGGGGAACAATGATAACTCAAATCAAATCACTAGGTCTTTAAACAAATTATAATGTACTAGAAATGTGTCCACCAAATATACATATGTCACCAGCATATCAACATTAAGTATGAGATAAATGCCTGTGTCACCATTAATCATGCTAGGAGAGCATGTCATCATTATACCAAACATACAGAACAACCATTGAATTGAACCATGGATCATTACAAAGCATATGTAGATAAACTACTGATGATGTATTGACCACACCATTATAGAACTGAGCATGGTGTGTGTGTGTGTGTGTGTGTGTGTGTGTGTGTGTGTGTGTGTGTGTGTGTGTGTGTGTGTGTGTGTGTGTGTGTGTGTGTGTGTGTGTGTGTAATGTCAAAAATACCATATCAAGATTGAACAATATGATCAAAGCATTGTATCATGATCATTGAAGATGACAGACTATAAAGATGCCAAACTGCCCACATAGAAGATGTCAAATGGGTAAAACTAATATCATATGCACTAAACAAATATCATCATATTTGCCATTAATATGCAAACATTCTATGAGTATGCCAACATCAGACATGAGCATGAATATACCATGATAACATAACCCAATATGAGAAGTGTGAACTAACATAAGCATATCATTAAAGGTATCACATAAGAGCAAGTGTCATGTCATATTCCACAAATTCATAGAGTCGTGGTTTAGTCATCAGGGATAACAACTGAAGAGGATAAGTAAGCCAACACGTTGGTGTTCTTGGGTCTATGTTTGGAGCATGGTGGTGGAGGAATCTTGTTGCAGTAAAAACATCTCAAAGTTTATGTATATGATGTTTTGTGATATATGATCCTGATGAAATTTTGCAAGTGAGTCCAAGGAAAACTGATATTAAAAGACTTGATATGATTGAGAGGGATTTTGTCAGATGTAGTTGCAAATGTACTTATAGATATGTATTCAAAATTTCAAGGAATACACAAGGCAATTGAAATATTTGACAATATTTCTCAAAGAGATGTTGTCTCATGGGATTCAATAATTGCAGGTTATGCACAAAATGGGTTTGTTAAAAAGACATTGAAAACTTTTAAGCAAATGCAAGAGGCAAGTGTAGAGTTAGATTCCACAATCTTTGCCATTATCCTTTCAACCTATGCCAAAATGGGAGCTTTAGAACACGATATGGACATCCATCAAAGCATTATGGAAAGGTGGTCTTTTTGGATGTAGTAGTTACAAATGCCCTTGTAGAAATGTATGTGAAATGTGAGAGAATAAAAAAGGCACATGAATAATTTGATATAATGGCTTAAAAGGTGTGGTTTCGTAGAATGTTATGATTGCTTACATAGAATGGTGTTCTTGATGAGGCTTTAAGAATTTTCAATGAAATACCCCAAGAAATATGGTCTCAAGAGTGCAATGATTGTTGTATATGCACAATATGGTTTAATTGAAAAGGCCTTATAAACTTTTGAGCAAATGCAATCATGAGGTATAAAGCAAGTCTCCAAAACATTTACCAGCCTTAGTATAGGGTATGGACATCCATCAAATCATAATGGAAAGGGTATTTTTGTTTGACATAGTATTGCAAATCTTATCAAGAGGAAAAAGGTCTTGATTTGTTATAGATTTGTACCCTCTTTAATGCATTTGAGAATTTTGATCTTGATGGATTTTTGAGGATTTGTGTTTTTTAGATTTGAATGTTTTGGTATTATTGAAACACTTTTATTTTAGTTTTATTTGTTGCATCTAAAGTTCAAAATATTTTTTGTTTGATTGCATTATGTGGACAGAAGAAGAGTGCAAGATGTTTCTACTTAGGTTGCAGAAGATCAGGAAGGGCAACTAGAGAGGCTTTTCAAGAAACTTCATGACATTGACTAATCCTACTCTAGTTGTGAGCCACACTCAAAAAAATGCAGTAAAACAAAAATGAGTACAGCAACCTGTGATATGGGGAAAGCAGGGCATCACGAGCATCCAATATGTTGGAAGGGCATGGTAGGAACAAAAATGTGGGTATAAGTAAATTAAAATTTTTAAGGCACAAAGTGATGGAATGGAACAAGTCCTAGTTTCTTAATGTATTTACAGAAAAATCTAGATTACAGAAAGAGATGAGAGCTCTAGCAAAACTTATAATTAAAAATGGTATGGATCTTTCCTCTTTTTAGCAGGAGAAGTGACTGAAAGCTGAACTGGAAGAGATTCTGAAAAGAGAAGAAATATTCTGGAGGAAAAGATCAAAGGAATTATGGTTGAAAGAAGGAGACAAAAATACATCCTTCTTTCATCTTTCAGCCAAAGTGAGGGAGGGCACAAACTATATTAAATCAATCAAATTGGGAAATGGGCAGGTTTGTGCTCAATCAAAAGAAATTCTCTCTACAACAAAAGTTTTTTTAGAAATTTTCTTTCTAGCTCGACTCCTGAAGTGGTGAAGGATCAGAATGCATATAAATTTATTCCCAAACTAGTAAAAGAAAACCATAACTAGGATTTAATGAAAGAATTCTCTCTAGAGGAAGTCAAGGCAACTATTTTTGCTTTAGCGGGGGAGAAAGCTTTGGGGCCGGATGGGTGGACGGGAATTTTCTTCCTGAAATGTTGGGACACGGTCAGCAGAGACATTTATTTAGCAGTGGAGGAATGTAGGAAATATAGAAATGTGCTCAAGGAAATTAAGACTACTTGTCTAATGCTTATCCCAAAAACTAGTTCTCCCCAAACATTTGAAGAATTCAAACCAATTTCGCTATGTAACTTCCTATATAAAATAATTTCTAAGGCTTTGGCACAGCAGCTCTCTAAATTAATGTTGGATCTGATCTTAGATGAGTAGGGGGTTTTGTACCAGGTAAAGAGACTCTGGAGGGCGCCATCTTAATGCATGAAATCCTACACTCTATTGATAAAGACAAAAAGATAGCCATGGTAGTTAAATTAGACATGTCTAAGGCCTATGACAGAGTAGAGTGGAGTTTCCTTCTAAACATTTTACTACAACTAGGATTCACTAAAGAAGTGATAAATGAATTGCTTCTTGCATATCAGGTTTTCAAATTTTAGTGTTTATAAATGGTAGGGAGTTAGTTTCTTTTGAACCTTTGCAAGGGTTAAGGCAAGGAGATCCTTTATCCCCTTACCTCTTTATTCTGATGACAGAGGCACTCACATGGGCAATAAAGGAAGCAAAGAGAAGATCAGAATGGAAAGGCATCAAACTCAAAGAGATCCAAGAACTCTTCACCCACACACTTTTTGCAGACGACACAATACTCTTCGGCCAAGCATCACCACAAGAAGCCAGAATCATGATGAATACAATTAAGTTCTACTGTCGAGCTTTGGGATAGTTGGTCAACTTCAATAAGTCTATGGTTTTCTTTCAAAATGTACCACTTCAACTTTAGGATGAGATCCGTGGCATTCTTAATCTAGAAATACAGGCCTTACCCAAAAATTTATCTTGGACTCCCTCTCTTTAATGGTAGATATAGAAATGATTCATGGAGCAAAGTTATTAGAAACATGAATTCAAAGCTTGCTAGTTGGAAAGGTCATAGCTTATCCTTTCTAGGCTGAATTGTTATGATAAAAGCAGTTCTCTCAGCTATGCCAGTGTACATGATGTCAGTCTTCCATATACCAAAAGGTATCCTTACCAAAATAGATGGGATATGCAGGAAGTTTTTGTGGCAAGGCTGTCTCCAAGAGAAGAAAATCCACCTATTGGCCTGGGATAAAGTCTGCAAGCCTAAAGATGTAGGAGGGACTGAAATTCTCAATATTGAAGTCCAAAATCAAGCTTTGGGGGCCAAATTGGCGTGGAACATGTATGTGAAACCTAATTCTATATGGGTAAGACTTATGAAGGCAAGATATCTAGACTCCTTTGATAATGAGAGAATTTTCATGGTGCAGAATCTGCCTAAAGTTTCAACAATTTGGAACTTTCTAACAAGAAGTAGAGACATTCTTTAGTCCAACCTGACATGGATAATTCATAATGGTGAAAAGGTGGATTTCTGGTATGATTCTTGGGGTGGGAGGGGCAGCTTTGGCAGTAAGAAAGGAGATCACTAAAGCAAGAATCTTCCTCCAATTGAACTAGGGGACCAAAGTCAAAGATTATGGGCTCGTGACAAGGGTAGGGTCTTCAGTTTCAGTAGTTTGGAAGAGCACCCAGAACTGTAACTTCCCAAGTATCTAGAAAGTGTTGTTACATCAGTTATTAAAGAAGAAACTGGTAATTGTTTCTAACGTGGAGGATGAAGTGGCCTGGACGGGATCAAAGACAGGCATATACTCAGTTAGAGAAGGCTATAGTTCCTGCATGAACAAAGCTATTTCAGATTGGCCTTCAAATCTATGTTGGGGAAATGCTTTACTTCCAAAAGCAGGAGCGTTCGCTTGGTGCACTCTTCACAATAGAATTCTATCAGGTGATCGAATCAAAAGGCTAGGTCTTGGCTCCAATTTTTGTGTGTGCTCTGTGGAGGTAAGGAAGAGTCCATGGATCATCTTCTTCTTTTATGCCCCTTTAGTAGAGATTGTTGACTTTGGTTTTTTAGGAAGATTAATTGGAGCAGTCCTATATCCAAAACCTTGTTCTTAATGTTCAGAAATTGGCCGCATCCATTTGCTAATTCTTATTTATCCTGTCTATGGGACATTGGCCCCTCGATGATTATCTAGCACTTATGGTGGGAAAGAAATCTTTGTATCTTTAGAAAGGAAGCAAGGTCTGTTAGCTAGGTTTGTGATAGATTAGAAGTGGCGATATCTAAATTGTTAGTAGCTTTCCTCAGATGCACAAATACTAGTAAGTCAGTTTCATCTAAATGGGATGCGGCAACTATTTCTTTATGGCTGTTAGTTAGCAAGCTAAATTTTGACTACGGTCCAAGGGCCTCCAAGATCTCTTCAAAAAGAGAACAAATAAAATGGATCCCTCCTTCCCCTCCTTTCTTCAAGTTGAATTTTGATAGTGCATGCTAAGGGAACCTGGGTCCTTCAGGTACAAGATGTATCATTAGAAATGAAGAGGGTTCATTGATTGTAGCCAAATCATCTAAATTACCCACATGAACCAACAATGAGGCGGAAGCATGGGCGCTAGTTCATGGATTGCAACTGGTGGTTGATAAAGGGATTAAAAAATGTGTGGATTGAGGGGGACTCTCTGATAGTGATCAATGCCATCAAAGGAAGAGGCTTAGACAATTGGAAACTCAAGTACATTCTTCAGCAGGTCGACACTCTTCTAAATAGGTTAGACAATTACCTCATCTCACACACGTTAAGGGAAGGCAACAAGGTGGTGATTTTTTAGCTAATATAGCTGTTGGGATTGAGAGCGCACCTGTTCTTTTCCACTTGGAGATAAAATCTACTCAACCATTTTGTCAAACCTCCTATCACATGAGATGAAAGAAGTGACAGGTAGTAAATCAGCTTGACTTTAAACTGAGCGAGCAACAACACATTGACATATTTAAGATATTGCATTAATAGTATTATCATTCATGGCATACACCTTGTAAAATCTTCTGTTGAATGAGTTCAAATGTGTTAGAGACATCAGTATGGTTTGAATATGGCTTGGAATAGCAACACCCCTCTGACATGTATGGTACATACTTCTTAATGCGGTATAAATTGCTTATTTCAAATTTATGACAAAATCCGTGGAAGAGGATCACTAGCTCTCATGAGATTCATTGATCCGAGACTAATCAAGCCTTCTCAACTATGTTCGTGGGTAGGTGGGGATTACAAATCCGTCCTCTTAAATCACCATATTAAGGAGAAATGACACACCTTAAATGCCTCTTTTAATTGAGTTTTTTCTAGAGTGTAACAGATTCATCTCTTTTGTAGGGATGTACTAGCAGAGGACACGTTGCAAGCTCCAGATGGTGGCCTCCCTTTAGGTGTATTCCTCAATTCTCATCACTAGTGTCTTCTGACTCCATGATGTCATTGTTGTACTTCACCAGCTTGTATCCATCATGATGACATGGGCTCTCTTTGCTTCATCATACAGTGTGTAGGCTTCCATTAAGAATGTTGATTCCTATAATCTAGCTGCCCTCTCACTATTGTCTACACTTCCCTCTATCGTATCATATTCTCTGCATTTCTCCTATCTATGTTTCCCATATATCTCTAACGAGAAGTCGTTATGGCTGACATACGACTCAACCAAAGACTATTTTTCCCATCTCTCGAGTGGGAACCAGAGATAAGAGGGAGGGTCAAAGAGACAAATTTGATGATACTGGTCGACTGGGATTGCACTCTCATCCAGTTTGCAGTGAGGAATATAGCTGGTCATGTTTGGATAAGAGGCTATGAGGTTCATGTGCTAAACTACTCAGACGTAGTCTCCTAGATCTTGTCCAATATTATGGACCTGGTTATAGATGGTGACTTTGTTCATGCATTAGCGTCAGGTATGTTTTTTAAAATATCTACACAGTTGAAAGGTGGGAAGCGACGGTGTCTTCCTATAGAATGGAACATGGGGATGCTTTAATCAGGGGGCTCTTCAATCTTGCTTCTCTACATACATCTCCCCACCAGCAAGCCATTTACAGGGCTTTGCAATCCAGTTTAAAATCTCTGAGCAGCGGAGATATTGATGATGCATTACGGGTGCATTATTTTCTGATTTCCAAGAAAAAAGATGACAAGATAAAAGATGTGTTCACGGCCATCTATTTTCTTAGAACTCATGCTCCCAATTTAGCTCTAGGAATGCCCTGGTATGCGTTGGAGGATCTTGACGTAGGAGCTCGGCCTCATGCGGCTATGGTGTTCAATGAGCAGAACTTACCTGCAGCTCCAGCGGCGGCATGAAGGGTGGTGGCAGGCCATGTTCTCTATGCTCTATCGTGGGAGGTTGGCTGCGTGTGTTCTGTCAATGCCTGCATTTGGGGTGGTAAGGCATTTTTTGGCTGTTGTGCTATGAGGGTGGTCTCTTTGTTACGAGGGTGGTTTCTATGTCTTTTTTTAGTTGCCCTATGTCGAGTATGTTCGGGGGCCTTTTTTGTTTTCTGTAGATTGTTTTGCATGGTTATTGATCATTCTATCAGGTCTGTCAAGGGCCTTCATTGTTGTTCTAGTTTTTATGAACTTGGCTTTGGCCATTTTATCTGTAATACTTTTATATATTCTCAATCTATGGGTATTCTTACACCTTTTTCTGTCAAAAAAAATGAGATGATAGCGTGGACTTTTATTGCCTGAAAATAAGGTCTCCATCTCATGAGGTAACCATTTCATATTTAAATCATATCAATGTAAAAACAATAGTATAATAGAACAAAAATAAGGTAACCATTTGGTATTTAAATCATATCAATGTAAAAACAACTGTATAATAGAATAACAATATTAACAGGGAGAAAACATGACTTGGAAAATACTATATTTATCTACCATACATTATATTCGATCCAAAATGTTATCTACAGTAGCTGTCTATAGTCACATATATAGTTACAATTTTTGAAATCTTGAAGCTTCTAACTTTTTAGAAGAGTCTATATTTCTATTGTTTTATTTTAAAAACTAAAATGTTCTTTTCTTGCACAACTTTATGGAAGATTCTAGTTTTATGGAATATTCTATCTTATGGAAGACTCTAGAAAAATCATGTCTTTTCCTTAACAATCTTACTTTTCTTTAACATCCCTCCATAAGATTGGATAAGATAATACAAAGAACATACAATGAAGATGGGAACATTATACTACTATCTTCCCTTAATGTTCACCTTGATCATGTCAAGCATTCCTTGGAATTTGGCTTCAATATTCTCTTAGTAAATATATCGGTTATTTGTTGTGGACAAAATTGAAGATTGACAATAGTTGCTTGAACAATATCCTAAATGTAGTGAAGATCAATCTCAATATGCTTTGTTTTAGCATGGAAAGCTAGATTATTTGCAATTTGTATGGTACTTTGATTATCATAATACAAATTCAGAGAAAAACTTTGTGGAAAACCAAGCTCAACTAAAAGATTTTGAATTCAAACTACTTCCTTTCCTACTTTTGCTGATCTATATTTTACTTCACATGAAGATAATGATGTAGTTGTTTGTTTTTGCTGCTCCATGTAATAGGACTTGATCCAAGATGGAAAACATAACCATAGTAGATTTCCTATCATCTATATCACCACCTCAATCTGAATATGTAAATCCAATTAGAGAAAGTGAATAGTTATAGCCATAGTGGATGCCAAATTGTATTGTTCCATGAATGCATCAGAAAATTCACTTAGCAACCGACCGATGGCTTCATGTAGATGTCTGGATAAATCTAGATATTAGGTTGAGTACAAAACAATATCAAGTCTAGAATGAGATAGTTAAACCATGCTGCCAACAAGTTGTCTATATAAAATGACATCTACACTCTTGGAAGTACATTTTTTAGTAAGCATGACTCTAGATTGAAAAGGAGTAGAGGTCAGTTTGATTTCAAGAATCTTAAACTTTTATAAAATATCCAAAGCATGTTTTGATTGTGAGACAAACAATCCATCATGTAGCTTACAAATTTTTAAATCAAGAAAAAAGTTTAGTTTACCCAAATCACTACTTTGAAATGTCATTTTAAGATTTAATTCTATTGATTAGCCCAATAGTTGGTCCAACAATGAGTAACATATCTACATAAACTGCAACAAGAATAATCTCATCTTAAACTTTCTTCACATAAAGATTTAAATCTTATTTATATCTTTTAAATCTATGAAGTTGAAAATACCTATCAGTCTTTTGATTCTAGGTTTTTGGCGCTTGTTTAAGACCATAAAGTGTCTTCTTTAATCTACAAATAAGATTAGGATATTGTTGATCTACAAAACCTAGTGGTCAATCTATATATATTTGTTCAGATAAATGTGTAAGGACCCACTTGGATTATATCAAGACTTTGACTGAGTACTTAGGGAAAACTTCTGCCAATACGGGCCATATGTTCAAACGGAACATTCTTAAGCCAAACCAGGCTCTTCTATCCTTTGGGTAAACAAGTTCATATGGAACCAGGTCTAACATACCTTATCGCTATCCAAGACGGGGTAGATCAAATGATGGAAAAATGGCTTGGTTGGTGAAACAGACCAAGTCTCTATCCAATACGAGATAAACAAAGACAATAGCCAAATGAGCCAAATAGGACAGATATCATTATGCTCTAGCCAGAGACTTCTGACTCCATCAGGACCAACATGGGTTTATGAGTCACTTCTTGAGACCACAGTCTACCCAAGCATTGTCCCGAGGATGTCAACCAAGAGATAAATAATATCGACTTGTACACACCTTAGTTTTGGCAAAGCTAGGTACAAGTAATCCACCCTGGGGATTCTTCTGAGTACCAGGAGACTTTTTTAGTTACCTAGATAATCCTTTAAATTAAAGATTAAGATTATGAAGTTGATTGTAAAGGAACTCTATATCTGGGGGGCTTGAGTACTGGGGGCATCCTTTGCCGTCCAGACTACCTACATACCCTGTATCCATAGGATCAAGCGCCCCCTTTGGATGTGACTGACATGGGGAATTTGAATATGTAGTTCTATCTTGTACTATATGTTTGATGCAACTTTGAGCAGGTACGCAACCCTTTCTAGGGCCCAATTTCCCTAGACAGTTCTTCACCGACTGGCACCCACTCAAATTATACAGTGACAAAATTCTTAAGAAACTTATTTGCAAACACACCTCCCAGGAGTGTTTGACATTTAAGTTTTTATATGTGAATGGTTTACCTAGTATTCTTTTTCATCCGACGATGTTTTCTGTTGATAGTTTAAAAGGTTTTCCATCATGGTAATAGTCATATTACTATTTCAATAGACTCATCCTTTCTTTTGATATTAATCTTTTTAATGAGATATCTGAGGAGATTTTCCCTTCCTACGGATTTAACTTGGACATGTCCCTTATTACTCCTCGATGATTTAGAGGGACAATGCCCAGATGTTGTTGTTGCAGCTATGTTAGGCGTGAGGTACTTGGTTCAATGTGATGACATTACCCATAAATGTGACACAGAGGTACCATAAAAACTAAACACTGTGATTTGTTTGAGTTTGGATGTTTGTTTACAAGGGTTTACCTATCTATTAGAAAAGAAAAACTTGCATAATAACTAATTAAGAAATTACCAAAGGAAAGATACTTCTCGAAGACATAATGAAATAAAATATAGTAAAGATGATTGATCATTTGCTTAGAGAAAATACTTAATCAATTTAATCAATTCAAAACAAAACTAGAAAAGATATCCCATCAATAAAGATTTAGTTTTTGAAAAACAAGGAAATCTTGATAACTTATTTTCTCATACATCAAGTTTACTTTAATCTTCAATAAGAGGTTTATTTTAAACTTCCTAAATGGATTTATACTTTATTTCCATTGTCAATAAACTTGTGAGTAAAACTTGATCAATATAAACAAAGATTCTTGTTGTCTAAAACTAGTAAATAGTTACTCTAAGGTTTTATAACTTTCCAATTAACCACCAATTTAAAAACTTTTGATTACATTTAGAATTTATATTATTATAAAATTCATCCATCTAAAATATCTTTCTCTTTACATCTTCATGCTCAAGGAACATGATAGTTCATTTACTCCATTTATTATTCATTTTTCCTAGTAAACTTTAATATTGATTTAAGTTAAATTAATGTACTCTTATTTAAGGAAAGATGACATTTTTAATTGTATTCAATTTCGAAACATTTCTCATTGTGACAGCTAATAAATTAGATACTCATTCATAAAGGTGAACATTTGTTTAAGTAGGGCATTTTGCTTGTCCACATATGGTCATAAGAGTTAATTTTCAAATTCATGGATAATCATATTTTAAAAAATTGCTTATAAGTTTATATTATTGCTTGACTAGTGATTTTGTGTATGGGGTCATTGAGTATCTAGTTTGATTAATGTCGTTCATTTGATTCTTCATATGCAAGGACATATCTTAGTTCAATGGAAGAAAGGACTAATGATATAAAATTATCCATATAATAGTGTATGTTTTTGCTTCAATTTAACTGTCTAGCATTTATTTCATGGATTGTGGAAAACTCATGCCTGCTATCTATCAATATTGTCACAGTCACAATGTTCTGGATGTCAACTCAACCAAAGTTGTGTACTTATTTGCCTATTTTTCCATCTTCGTATTCAGTTTATATAGCATTCTCTAGATGTGCATTCAATTGTGTTATTGGTCCTTTTAGATATTTCAGAGTCTTTGAAGTTTGAAGTTGAAAACTACTATGGATAACAACTAGTTTTTCTATTCTACCATGACATTGGTCATATGGCTTAAAGACCTACTCTTAGCTAGTTGAATATGCATTCCCACTGGTTGTGAGTTGAGACTGAGAACCATATTCTGCATGGTGACACAGTTTGCCATTTTTGCTTCTTCTATGAATAGTATGCTGAGAACAACTTTTTTTGTGTGTACTATTTCCTATGAAAACCGTGGGTGGTACAATTGTCTGTTTAGAGGTTCTAGTGATCTTTTATCCATTTATGCTATTCTGACCATAGGTTCTTATCCATGTTTCTTTGAGAGGTTTTAACTCCAAGAGATAGACCTTAGAGAATATTTCTACAGATACCTTTGCTTCTTTCAACCAATTATAGACATTGGAGATATTAATTTCCCCTTGGATACATCTGATCACACACAAATGACACCAAATTAGTGAGACAACTATTTTGAAGACGTTTACTACTGATGAGCTTAAATGTATATTTAGTAAATATTCTTATTTGCAGAACTGGGTGAGCCCTTTTACACATTGAGGTGAGGCAAGATATACTAACCATAGCCCAGTCTTATCCAATCACCCAGTGGAGGATGCTTGGGGATAAAGTTCTAGAGCTCAGGAAGTTGAGTTTTCCATAAAATGTGGCTAAAGTTGTTAGATTTGCTAATATCTGTATACTTATTAGTAGGAAGCACTATATGTATCTAAATATAACCATGTTGAATTGTTTCATCCAATGTTTGGATTCTTTTTTGAGACCCCTCATTAAGGATATAGATTAAATTTTTTTTGGCACAGCTATATCCAGATACATATCTTGCAATATTCAAGTGTGGAAATCTCCAATTGTTAAATTCTATTGTTATTCATGAAACTTACATACATCACATATATTTATAATTTTTAATCTGTTGGTACTGATTATAACAGGTTCAATTCATAACAAATCTTTAGAATCTAGACAGATAGTTTTGGCCCATGCAAAATTGCCTAAATGCAACAAAGGACAACACAGAACCACCTAGATAGAATGTGACTTGATTGAGGAGCTTGACTACAGAGCGTCAATTACCTAGGAGGCACCACCATCAATCTGTTTTCCCTACTAATGACATCTATGTTTGTTTGATTAGCTGCAACTGAGTGTAGGGAATGCAATTCCTAGTCTGAATAGTGATTTCATTGCAGAGATTGATTGAGGTTGTCATGGGTCTATTGTCATCTTAATTAGGAAATGTAGGAAATGCACCACTGTTAATTGTTTGATAAGCTGCAGCACAAGTAGGAAATGTAATTTAGTTTGAAAAGTGAATTAAGTGCAAAGCTAATTTGGGATTGTCATAGAAGTATGTTGTCATCTCAAAATGGTGGTCTAATGCTCCATAGTTAATTTTTGTCTTGCAATCATACATACTGGTATTGACAAGGAGGCAAAGCCCCATCTTTGCCAGAGCTTTCACCTACAAAGGGTTTCTCTAATGTAAACCTCGTTAATTGTGATATATTTGTTATCAATTCTTTTTTTTTAGTGTTTTTCACTCAAATCCTTCATGTTTTATTCATTTCTAGCACTATTTGAAGCAATTTATCATTTAGATGTTGTTTTCTGGGAAGAAAAAAAACACAAAACTGACCCTGCTTACAACATATGTCATCGAGATTTATTTTATCTCTTAGTAGTTCCAGAAGTGTTGTTTTTTTTTTAATTTTTTACATGGTCGAATCCAAGGTAGTGTCTGAAAGGCCAGTTCAAAGGCCTATTTCTTTGGACGTTGGCTTTGGTGATTGCCACCCAACCAGACTTCAGTAGTAGGGATGACAAGCCTAATGGAGATTCATGTGCTATAGTTTATTATGACACTGGGTGCAGCTACTGTCTATGTATTAATTCTCACCATAATTGATTTAGTGTATAGCTAAACGTGGCACCAAAAAACACATGCTCTGGTTATGAAGATGCAACTCATTATATCATTTTCTGCCATTTATAATTTGCAAACCTTTTTCTAGTTAACCTTTACTCGAGATCTGTAGGATGAGGCTCAAATTGCTTAACCCAAAATTGTTAGACACTTTCTTTCCAACTAAATGACTTAAAGGCTCTGTAAAATTGCATTTGCCCATTCATAGTTCTAGTGTATTAAATGGAAAGCTGTCAATACATGGCAATGAAAAGTTCATGTTTGTAATCTCTTTAATATTTTTAGGGACAGAAGTATTTATAGTACCAAGGATCTTTATGCCAAAGTTGTGACGACTTCAGATGTATTTCTTGTTTCAAAGTTCATTAATGTTGGGGTGCCTTTTAACAAGAATGGATGCAAGTGATAATTTAAATGGTTTCTCTTGTTACTTCGATAGTTTGGATTGTATATAGTATCTTGTGATTTTCTTTGGTGGATGTCTCTCTTAAATAAAGCCAAGACTAAAACTATAAATTTATGGTTTCTTATCTAATAATTTTTAACCCTATATTGCCCTTGCTGGTAATTAGGTGTTTTGAAGAAATGATGATTTATTTCCTTTGGTAAGAATATGAACATGTGAGAGTTGTAGTTCATAAGACCAACTTTTTTAGGGGTGTTTTGTCAAACAATTTATGTGCATTTTCTTTCTGTAAGAATATCAACAGGGGAATCGAGGAGAGTTGCACATCATAGGACCAGATATTTTGGGGGTTGTTTTATGAAATAGTTTAAGTTCCTTGTTTATGCTTTTGTATTTTGTGTATATGTCTACCAAGGCAGTTGCAACTATGCCTGAGAAAAATCTGCTTTTAATTATATAGGGCCACCTGACGGCCGAACATTTAGAGGAGAGCTGAGTAGAGGGAGATGTTAGGATGTAGAACATATATCTATTCAAAACTATAATTTGAATTTAGTAATTGGGCTATTAGACCCCAGCATGTAACTTCTATTACAACAAAGTTGAGCTTAGGAATTAGGTTATCGATAGTTTGGATTGTATACATTGTATACAGTCTTACAATATTCTTCGCTAGAGGTCTTGTTGGAAGAATTTAATCTTCCGTCAGAAAATTTAATGCACCCTGCCCCCGCGTCAGACTTGGGGATCTCTTCAAATACGATCCAACATCTATTGCACCTACCAGCATTGAATTAGGTAGGTGAATTTGAATTTGAAATGAGTTGAGCGCCCATCTTTCTGGGCATGAGTAAAGGAGACAAGTAGAAGGGAAAAGAATAGTTGGAAAATAGAAGTGAATGAGAGAAGCCTGCAACAGTAGAAGAAAAGATAGAGAGAATTGGACCTGTAGCAGCAGAGGGAATGTGAAGGAGAATATTGCAGAGAATAGAATGAGACAATAGTAGAAGGAAACATCAGACATTAGAGAATAGAAGGTGCATGTGCAGTAGTACATTATAGGTACAAGCAGCTCCAGTTTGGAGCAAATCAAGAAAAATAGAGCAGTAACTCTGCCATTGTTTGTAAGAAATTTTGTATGTAATTTTGGAAGTGGAAAATATAAATATAATTTGCTATTCTTGTGTATTGTCTCTCTCTTCTCCATTTGTGTTTCTGTGTATTTGTTTTATGCTACCCGTACATTGTTGTAGCATTTGTTTTTAGGCACAACAGTCTACCTCCCCTGCTCTCCCGTACCATCAAGTGGTATCAGAGCCCTATTTTTCTGGGTAGTTAGTTTTTTGTGGGTGTTTTATATAAGCCCTAGTTTGTCTAGGCATTATCAACTTTCTCAATTTTGAGAAGCATGGCAGGTGGTGACAGCAAAGGATGACGATAGCCACCGAACTTTGATGGGCAGAACTATGATATTTAGGCTAAGAAGATGAAGACTATTCTAGTTTCTAATGACCTATGGGATTTGGTCACCAATGGGTTCACAAACACCATAGACCTAGTAGCCTATGCAGCCCTATCTAATGCTCAAAGAAACTAGTTGAAGGAAACAAGAATGAAAGATATAAAGGCCCTCAGTCTAATTGAAGAAGCCTTGATAGAGGCTATTTTTCCTGGCATTGCAGCAGCAAACTACTCAAAATAGACATGGAAAATATTGCAGAACAGCTATAAGGGAATTGACAATGTAAGATCAGTCAAACTCCAGTTGTTTAGAAGAGATTTTGAGACCCTACAGACGAGGGAGAGTGAGTCTATTTTAGACTTTCACACTAGAGTTTCTACCATGCTAAATCAGCTGAGGATAAATGGAGAAAGCATGGATGAACAAAGGATTGTTGAGAAAATCCTAAGGAGTCTACCTTCTAGATTTGACCCTATTGTCATAACCATTGAAGAGACAAAGGATTTGTCCAAGATGAGAGTGGATGAGTTGATGAGCTCTCTATAAAGCCATGAGCAGTGGTTGAATAGATCCGCTCCTTCCCTTGAGTAAGCTTTCAAGGCTCAAACCATTGCAAGAGGTAGGGGAAGAGGAAGAAATAACAGAGGTAGAGGTCAAAGAGGTAGAGGAAGAAGTAACTTCAGAAGAGGAGTTTCAATCAACCAAGAAGAGGCAAGTAGCTTATAGCCAAGCTATCAAGAAAATAAGAAGAGTAACAGTTCCAATCAGAGGTATGACAAAAGTAATGTTCAATGTTATTACTGTCATAAGTTTGGTCATTATGCTAGTAAGTGTAGAAAGAAACAATGTGATCATGGAGGCCAAAATGCTAATGTAGCAAATGAGAACAAGGCTAAAAATGAAAAATAGTCAAATGTTTTTATTGTTTACAACCTTGCTGAAAGGAGTAGTGAAGAAGTATGGTATCTAGACAACGGTTGTAGCAACCACATGAGTGGAAATACAAACTTTCTTGCCTCCATAGATAGCAGCATCAAGACTGAAATAAAGATGGGAAGTAATGAGCAAGTTCCCATCATGGGAAAAGGTACAGTCAACAATCAGTCTAAGAATGGTGAAAGAAGGAAGATCCATGATGTATATTACGCCCTTGGCATAAAATATAACCTATTGACCATTGGACAGATGGTCCAAAATGGTTATAAAATTCTGATGGAAAATGGAGAGTGCACAATATTTGATAAAGGAGGTAGTAAAAAAGTGATTGCAGCAGTACAGATGATGAGAAACAAAATATTTCCTCTTAGGATACACATAGAGTCTCCAGCGCCATCTCTGGCGCTATCTCCAGTGCTATCTCTGGCATAGTTTCTAGTACTATCTCTGGCACTCACAGCAGTGGGGCAAAAATCAACCTTTAGGACAGTCATCAAAGACCCATCCAAACTATGGCATTTGAGGTATGGGCACTTAAGTTTTTTTGGTTTGAATTTATTGTCTAGGAAAGGCATGGTTAGAGGGCTACCAAACATTGCAGAGCCCGATGGAAAATGTGAAGCCTGCATTTTAGGAAAGCAGCATAGACAACCTTTTCAATCAGGGTATTCTAGAAGGGCAAGAGCACCATTGGAGTTGGTGCATCTAGATTTATGTGGCCCTATGAAGACCCCCTCATTAGGTGGGAATGTATATTTCTTGACCTTCATAGATGATTACAGTAGAAAAATCTAGATTTATTTTCTGAAAAACAAATCAGAAGCCTTTGATAAATTTAAGGAATTTAAGGCATCAGCTGAAAAGCAAAGTGGCCACTATATCAAGGCCCTAAGAACAGATAGAGGGGGAGAGTATATCTGTAAGGAATTTCTAAATTTCTGTAGGAATGAAGGACTTCATAAACAGTTTACAACAAGGTATACTCCACAGCAAAATGGAGTAGCTGAAAGGAAAAACAAAACCATTCAAGAGATGGTAGCAAGCATGCTGAAAGCAAAAGGACTATCACATGATTATTAGGGTGAGGCTATAGCAACAGTAGTTTACCTATTGAACATGTGTCCTACAAAGGCCATTCGTGATAGGATTCCACAAGAGGCATGGACAAATAGCAAGTGGAGTGTTGAACACCTAAGAATCTTTGGGTGTGTGGCATATACATTCATGCCTAAGGAGAAGAGGTAGAAATTTGCTGATAAAGGTGAAAAATGTATCTTCACAAGCTATAGTGAAGAGTCAAAAGCCTATAGACTGTATAATCCCATCACCAAAAAGGTTGTGATCAGCAGAGATGTTGAGTTCATTAAGAATAAAGCATGGGATGGAACAGTAGATAGTACCATGGGTATTTCAATCATAATACCCCTTGAAGATGAAGAAGCTCCAGAGGACAGCAACTCCGGAGGAACTACGGAGAGCAGCAGCTTGGGGAGAAACTACCATAGAGCATTGGAGAATAACAATAGCTCCAGAGGTGTCTAGCAATGCAACTTTGGAGGTGGATAGCAGCACAACAGCTCCAGAGGTCTGCAACTCTAGAGATCTACAGCTCCAAAGTTTAGTAGAGCAGCAACAGTATAGTAGCTCTAGAGGTTAGAACAACAGCAGCTCTGGAGGTAATTCAGATCCCACACTCGCATCATTGATGCCACAGAGAACAAAGAGTGTGAAGGAGAATTATGATAGTACAATGTATGTTAATGATGATGAGAATTTGAATTTTACATTATTTTCTTACAGTGATCCAATCCACTTTGAAAAAGTTGTGAAAGAAGATAAATGGTGTAAGGCCATGGATGAAGAGTTGGATGCCATAGAAAGGAATGACACATGGCAGCTAACTGATTTACCCAAGGGTAAACAAGTGATTGGAGTTAAGTGAGTCTATAAGACCAAGTCTACTAATGAAGGAAAGATTGAAAGACATAAGGCAAGGCTAGTTGTCAAAAGGTACAAACAACAGCCTAGAAGAGATTATGATGAGATAGATGCACCAGTTGTAAGCCTAGAAACAATTTGGGCAGTCATAGCAATAGCAGCCCAACACAAGTGGAAGGTGTTTCAAATGGATGTAAAGTCAGCCTTCTTGAATAGACTACTGAAAGAGGAACTGTATGTGGAGCAGCCACCTAGCTATGAAATCCCAAGGCAAGAGGACAAAGTATATAAGCTCTGGAAAGCCCTCTATGGGCTGAAACAAGCTCCTAGGGCATGGTACAGTAGAATAGACTCATATTTAGTGAGTAATGGCTTTAGCAAAAGTAGCAGTGAGCCTACTCTTTACATCAAAGTAGCTTAAGGTAACATTTTGATTGTCATTTTGTATGTAGATGATCTAATTTTTATTGGCAATAGTGATCTTTTCATTGCCGATTTCAAAGTGGCAATGAAGAATGAGTTTGAGATGACAGACTCAGGTCTATTAAAGTATTTTCTTGGCATTGAGGTCAAGCAAATAGAGCATGGCATATTTATTTCACAAACTAACTATGCCAAATAGATTGTGAAAAGATTTAAAATGGAGAATAGTAAACCTGCCCCTACACCAATAGCTACAGATCTGAAATTGAATAAAGAAGATAGCAGCAAGGAAGTAAACCCAACCCTCTACAAGAGCATGGTTGGAAGCCTCATGTACTTGACAGCTACTAGGCTTGATTTGATGTATGTTGTAGTTTGATTTCTAGGTTTATGGAGAAGCCTAAAGACACACATTAGCAAGCAAGAAAGAGGATCCTGAGGTATGTGAATGGCACAATAGGTTATGGCATCTTGTATGATGTTTCTAATGAGTTTAAGTTGGCTGGTTTCACGGATAGTGATTGGGCAAGAAATGTAGATGACCAGAAGAGCACATCTGGCTATGTGTTTCACATGGGTTCAGGCGTGATATCATGGGCATCCAAGAAACAATGCATTGGTTCTCTCTCTATAGTAGAAGCTAAGTATATTGCAACAAATGTAGCAACATGTCAGGCTATTTGGTTGAGAAGGACCTTTGCAGACTTGAATTAGCAACAAGAAGATGGTACAACCATTCATTGTGACAATGTTTCATCAATATCCCTAACGAAGAATCCAATCTTCCACAGACGAAGCAAGCACATTGAGATCTGTTATCACTTCATAAGGGAATTGGTAGAATGAGGAGAGATTGTGTTATAGTATTACAAATCTGAGCAGAAGCTCACCAACATTTTTACAAAGGCATTGAAAAAAGATTCTTTTGAATGCCTAAGAGATAGGCTAGGCATTGTGGATAGCTCTAGAGGTTCATATCTAGAAAGACAGCAGAAGAGCTCTAGAGTTTCAACTCTGGAAGGTGTGTGCAACTCTGGAGATGCTCTGGAGATGCAGAAATAGAACTTTGGTGATGCAAGAAGTCAGCTCCAAAGATACAGACAGAGTGCTCTGGAGATGCAGAGAAGAGCTCCAGAGGTCATCCAGAATGACAGAAACAACTCCAGAGATCTACACTGGAAAGGCAAAAGCAAAGGTATAACTCTGGAGATCAATTCTAGAAAAAAAATTGTAGAATAACATCTGACTTCAGATTAAGGGGGAGTGTTGGAATAATTTAATCTTTCGTCAAAAAATTTAATGCACCCTACCCCTGCGTCAGACTTGGGGATCTCCTCAAATCTACTCAAGCATCCATTGCACCGGCCATCATTGAATTACGTAGGTGAGTTTGAATTTGAAATGAGTTAAGAACCTATTTTTCTAGGCATTAGTAAATGAGAAAAGTAGGAGGGAAAAGAACAGTTGGAAAATAGAAGTGAATGAGAGAAGCCTACAATAGTAGAAGAAAAGACATAGAGAATTGAACTTGTAGCAACAAAGGGAATGTGAAGGAGAATATTGCAGAGAATAGAATGAGACAATAGTAGAAGGAAACAACAGAGAGTAGAGAAGAGAAGGTGCATGTGCAGCAGCACAGTATAGGTATAGGCAGCTCCAATTTGGGGCAAATCAAGAAAAATAGTAATTTTGGAAGTAGAAAATATAAATACAATTTGTTGTTCTTGTGCATTGTCTCTCTCTTCTCCATTTGTGTTTATGTGTATTTGTTTTATGCTTCCCATACATTGTTGTAGCATTTGTTTTTAGGCACAACAGTCTACCTCACTTGCTCTCCCCTGCCATCAGATCTCTCTTAAATAAAGCCAAGCCTAAAAATATAAATTTATGGTTTCTTACCTATTGATTTTTAACCCTATAATGCCTCTACTGGTAATTAGTGCAGAGGGCAAACATTGAATGGAAAATAAAGTTGAACAACATAGCACAATGAGAATTAGGTATATATTAAAATATGTATATTTTTGCTCAAGAAGAATAGAAGTAGGAAAATTCATTCTATTTTGTGAGACAACTCTGACTATTATAATTTATTCAACATTCTTATGTTATGTTTTATGGATTGTACAAGTCTCAGTCCAAGGATCAATGTTGCACTGCAAAAGCATAGACTAACTTAGAAATTATAGATCACATTGGTATGTTCTATTTTATTATCTCTACCTGTTGGTCAAGCGCAATTGTGACTTTTCTTAATTATTCTTATTGGTTAAGTGGAATTATGACTTGTTTTTGGTTTGTCTTGTTGATTTAGTGCAATTGTGAATTGTCATAAAATTTGATATTGGAAGGTGGCTATGCTGAATCTACTCTACAATTTATGGCTTTACACCTTGAACATCTACCAAAGGTATAATTGTATAGCTGGTCTAATTTTGAAGCTGTGTAAAGGTTGACGTTTATTCAGTCCAATCTTTCACAATAATGTGACATCTGTAATTTTTTTCTTCTTTTGTTAACAATTATTTATTTATGCCATCTGAGTAGAATCAATTGATACAACAAAGTTTGTAGTTGAAATTACAAAGCCTATAATAAAATGTTTTGAGTAATGCAATAGTTATTATCATCTTGCAGATTTGATCTTATGCAGCAAAAAATTGATGCCTTGAACATTAGATTGAGCAGTAATATTGAGAACTTTGGTTATTTTAATTTCTGTTGATTTGCACTCCATGCATTTCCAACTATTTAAAAACCAAGTATCCATTCTAACCAATTTAAAGGGAGGAACTTGACACAATGCATCTCTTGTTTAAATTTAATAGTTGTTATGTGTGTTAGTAAGATTTGAACATTTGACAAAAGAAAATAAATAATTATACATAGTATTTCAATCAAATACAAAACTCAAAATGTTATAAAAGTGGGTTGTACCATCCTTCCCTTCTAAATTTATACATCATCCTAATGCATGTTAGAAATGGAAAATTAAGGTCAAAATATAAACATATACATATAAGTCCATAGAAATAAGCATCATTTACCATCAGTATACTTGCCTACCTTTAAAGTCCATCCTTCAACAAAGTAGATTAAGTAGTTTATCATAGGTAAAGAAATCAAAGAGTATCATCTAAGCATAATTGTCTGTATCATCTAAACATCATTATCTTTAAGGAAAATTTGAAGTTTGATGAGTTTATAAATTAACTAGAGTTTTTCAAGATAAGTGCGGATAGAGCTATTGTATTTCCAATGTGTCTTCTCATATAGCATTCTCAGGTGAGTACTGGTCCCACTAGACCTTAGATTGGTCCACTATCTTGATGCAGAGCTGGAACTGGCGCCTCTTGATGAATCTACATCGCTCTATTGTTATTGTTCCAGGTTCTTCCACTTGCAGGTTGTTCCAATTAAGAATATGCTTAGGGTTAGGTATATACCTTTTTAACAAGGACACATGGAACACATCATGAATTTAGCTTAGTTCTAGAGGTAAGGCCAAGTGGTAAGCTACAAGATTGATTTCCTCAAGTACTTCAAAAGGCCCAACAAAGCGAGGAGCTAGCTTCAACTTCCTTCCAAAAGAGATGGAACTTTTATGAGGTCGAACTCTAAGGAACACCTTCTCACCAACTTGAAATATTCTAGGTGCCCTATTCTTATCTTCATAAATTTTATGGCGATCTAAGGCTTCCTTCAATCTTTGTCGAATAAGTTGCACCTGGTTGTCCATATCTTTCAATTTTTTAGGGCCAACTCAAGGGTGTTCAACAAGGTCTCCCATAGAGCACTTTGAAGGGTGCCATACCTATAGCTTCTTGGAAGGAGTTGTTATAGGAAAACTCAACTAATAGTAAATATTCCTCCCATTTAGTTTGTTGATCCATGCAATACATATGAAGATCTTCCAAAATTTGGTTGGTTCTTTCTATTTGGCCATCCGTCTCAAGATGATACGTTGTGCTGAAGTTCAACTGTGTTCCTAAGGCTGCTACAATGTGGTCCAAAATCTAGAAGTGAACTTTGCATCTCTATCAAAGATGATTTTCCCAAGAATTCCATGTAACCTAAATAATTCCTTTATAAACCTTTTTGCTACCACAGGCGCATCATCTATGAGGTTCCTGGTATGAAGTGGGCTACTTGGTGAGTTTATCCACTACTACCAAAATACAATTATGCATATGAGATGTCGTCGGTATCCCTTGGACAAATCCATACCTATGACTTGCCATTTATAGCAAGGTACATCATGTGGATAAAGAAGTCCTACCAGATGCACATGTTCTGCCTAAACCCTCTAACATTCTAGACATTTGGCAATTGTGTCTATCACATCCTTGTTCATTCTTGGCCAGAAATATATTTTTTTGAGATATGCCTACATCTTATTTACCCCTGGATGCCCTGAATATAGAGTATTATGTGCCTCTATTAGTATCATACCCCTTAGTTCCACATTATTAGTAACATATATTCTTCCTCGGTACCTCATTAGTCCATCGAGATCAAAAGCATAAACCAAGTACTTAGGTTCCATCGAGGCATTAGCAAAAGATGCATTAACCTGACCATACCATGGGTCATGTTTCTTCTCAAAGAATACTTGTTACTTTAGGTCTATGTACAAGTTGGACATGGCCATTATGTGTCTCCTTCTGCTAAGAGCATCAGCCACCCTATTTTCTTTCCCCTTGATATATTCAATCTCAAAATCATACTCATTTAGGAACTCTAACCACCTTCTCTATCTTGCATTCAAATGAGGTTGAGTGAAGATATATTTTAGTCCTTGATGGTTTGTTTTAATCTTAAATGGTTTTCCCAACAAGAAATACCTCCATTTTTGCAAGGCTTGAACTATGGCTGCAAGTTCAAGGTCATGGGGAGCGTAATTGACTTCATGGATTTTTAGTTTCCATGATTCACAAGCCACTACTACTTCCTCTTGGAAAAGGACTCCTAATTTTTCTATGGATGCATATGTTACTACTGTGAAGTTACCATTAGGGTTAGGCACCTTTAGAATCTGGTGTGATGTTACTCTTTTTTTAGTGCCTGAAATGCCTTATCACACAGCTTAGTCCAAATGAACCTTTTGTTCTTATTTTGCAAAGATGTGATTGTTTTGGCTATCCTTGAAAACTCTTTCACAAACCTCCTATAGTAAATGTCATGACCTAATCACACATCATCCCATTGCAAATGGGGACCCCCTTTTTTTTTGAGCTCTGAGATAGATTAACATTTTTATCCTAAACAAGAGTTCTAACTTAGAAAATCTTGCAATAAAGTACCTCAATGAGTTTAGGTGCATTTTACTATTTGTTGAGATATGATATTGCGCCTTGAGAAAGGATGATTGAAATCATAGAAATGAAGTGGTGCCTTGAAGAATTGAACCCCCCAAGACACCTTGCGATTACCTAAAGTGCAAAATTCACTCAAGTATGCTAAGGCACATTTCTTCATCTCTAGAGACCATTTTGGCGCTTTAGCATGGAAAGGATGTTTCAACCAATGACAAATGGCGCCTATGCCACAAGGAGGCATGAGAATATGAAATTTGATGTTGTCTAAGGTGAGAATCCTCTAGATACCTATAAATCTCCAAATTGAACAAGATTATCATCTCTTGAACCTTAGGCGCCCTTTGCCTTCAAAATCACCCATTTTGGCACCTTGATTGAAAAGTTACCAAAAGGCCTTAAGAAGTGAAAATTTGACAAGGAAGACCCCATATGAGTTTAGGTGCCTATTCATGTTCAAACCATCACATAAGTGTGCCTAATGTAGAGGAGAACAAGCATCAAGTAAGTGAGCCGCACCTATTGTCTAAACCACTCCATTATGGCACCCTAGCATGAGGAGGATCATGTAAGTCAATAAGAAATGGTGCCTAGAGTGCAAATGAAGGACTAAGTGGAATTTTCAATAGCATCAAATCACCTTGAGATTCCATTAAATACATCCAATTGAGCATCATAACTTAAGGCTCTAGTTTCCCCATGTTCAAGTCCATTATGGTGCCTACAGGAGGAATCAAGTTGAGGTCAATTAAGAATCAATGCATTGAGTTTGACAGGTTTACAATAGCATATACAATTGTTTGGATCCATGAGAATTGAAATAAGCATCATCAAACACAAGGTGCACTTTCCTGTCTCTTCAACTCCATTTGGATGCCTTGGGTGTAAATACCTCAAAATCATGAAATCTAATGCCTAAGGGATAGGGTACCCTTTGGGAAGTCTGCACAAGTATGAAATCATTAAAATGACAAGTATAAAGCTAATTTAGCTTAGGCACACTTTTCCATTCTTTTCACCTAGATTGGTGCCTCAAAGAAACATCAGAGATCTACATCATTGAATAAGAGCCTAGAAAGGATTTACATAAGATGACACTTTGGAGTGGGCACTATGAGGAACATAGATGTTTTAAGTCATCCTCAATTGATTGAGATCATAGAAAAAGACAAGTATGGAACAAACTTATGATAGGCACCTTTTGCTCTTATTTTCACCTAGATTTACGCCTAGACCCAGAAGGGTGTTAAATGCTTAAAACATGTTGCTTATATGCTATGAAATGCAATGTTATCAATTGATTAATATGATTGTTTTCTCTATTTTGTAGGAACATCAACACATCTGAAGGACAACCACCTGGAACCACCAACAAGAAAGGAGTAAAGTGAAGTTGGAAGACAATCACTACTAAGAAGAAGAAGACATCATGTTGCTACTCTAGAGGATTGTATCAAGTGCAAGTATACTTCATCATCTACTACGTCGAAGACATTCACCCACCACACTTCGAGTTCTCTCAATCTTCAAGTCTCCTTGAGAAGTCAGCTACTCTACATATAAAGGAGGTGTTATCATCAATATCTACGCTCCAAAGGACCCCTTTCAAGATCATCAAGTTCAAGTATACATGGCAATTACATTACTTCATCAAAAGTAATCATGTTTGAAGACATCACAAGATGATACAATTTTGGAATATGCTAAGATGGTTCCTACGTGGTAGACACTCATCATCAAGAAAATCATAGTCCACCACATCATTCGACAAGCAAGCAGATAGAAAGGACGTCCATGTGGAAGATACTCTAAAGATTCTATTTCATCCTTATCTTCTTGGAAAGCGTGCCTTCATTACCTCTCATATGTACTAAAAATAGCAAGTTGTAACTACCTACTGAGGTGGCATGATCTGGACCCTTGGCTATGTGAATTGATCCTAGCCCTTCATTGTATTTCTAGACCACTATATAAAGGCCTTGTTGCCTCATTTGTAAATCAGTAGTTAGTGATAGGAGAAAGTAGGAGTGGAATAGAAGAGACTCTCAAAATTCTATGAGAGGACTTGAAGTTGTAAATATTTCTCAAGATTAATGCAAAGACATTGGAACTCATTTGGTGTTAAGTGTTGTCTTGTGGAGTTACATGGTTTCTTGTATTTCAATGGAATGGAGAAATGTTTCAAGTAGATTAAGAGTAGACTAGAAGCTCATTGATGTTATGTATGTATGTATTGGATATTTGATCAACTCCTAGCTCATGCTTTTAACATTCATTGCCGGTGAAGTGTAGTGTAAAGCTAGTCTGATCTTCATCATTTGCTTAAGTTTGATTATTGATGCTTGTTTGAGCTGTGCCATCTGATGGGTGCTTATATGATCCTTCATGATTTAAAAACCTTCTGCTATTCTTAGGAGATTACACCAAATTCATGTAGTTGTAGGCATCCTTGGCGAAGTGGAGTTAGGTTAATTCAGGAGTTTGTCTATTCACACATCATCATTGCTTCATTGACCTTATATTAGTTTTCCTAAACCCCTACCTTTTTACTTCTCTTCGTTATTGAAACTTTGTATATATATCATCCACACTAAAAGGAGAAATAAGATAAGTGAAGTATGAAGAAGTCTAATGTAAGTCTCTTTGTGATTATCAACAAGATCACATGTAATCACTGAGTTAATCCATCATGAATCATAAATAAGGAACCTTGGAGTTACTTCATTGGATCACATAGTTCAACCTTTGAAGAGCTTTATTCAAGAGAAAGTGGGATACTCTAGTGTTTTACTCTATTGTTGACTTGTCTAAAAACAATCATCAACATTTTTGGTGCTAGAAGGAGGGCCTAAACTTGGATATTTTTCATTTCAAGTAGAGAAACTAGATACTCCAAAGTGGTGGATTGAATTTTTTTTTCAAAAAATACAAAAAAAAAGGTAGAAAATTTTAGAAAAATACAATAAAGTAGAAATTCCAAAAATCAAAAAAACAAAAAAGCAAAAAATCAAAAATACAGATGAATTTGTCAACCTTGAATTCAAGAGCGGATATGTGGCAAGTTGTTGGGTATGATCCTGCAAATTCAACTCCAATTGTTCTTCAACTATGGTGGTCATTGAATGAGCATCCTGGTGGCAAGAGTTTGAAAGATTTCGAGTGCAAGTATGGATGTCATATTCAAAATACAAATGATCACAGAGAAGTAGATTGCATAACATTCTTATCAAGGATGGATTTAGCAGTGCAAAGGAAAATTTCATTCTTACAAGTACATGAGCCAATAGTGTTTTCAAAGATAGATCCTAATACTCCTATCGATGGTGAAGCATTCAAGAAGTTGAAAGAGAAAGTCAAGAAGGAATTGAAGAGTGCTAAGTATTTAAGTTTTGATGACATATTGCTTTCTAGAAATTAGTGTAGGGTGCATGATATAGATCATTTGGAATACACTTGTGAGTAATGCTGGGAAGGAATTCATCAAGCCATGCAGGAAGTAGAAGTTGGTGTACCTGTTGAGGAGGAAGTCTTTCGTACAAAGAATCTTGATAAGCAATGTACCAGTGAGAAAGAATATGAATACGAGTTTATCAATACTGAAGAGATAGAAAAATTCAGATAGAGACTATCAAAAGTATTAGAGGATTGTACATAGGATTTGAAAAATGTTAGAGCACTTGAAGCAGCAATCGAGAAAGAAAGAAGCTCAAGCTTGTGGCAACAACCTAAATTTGACGGAGATAAGTTTCTTGAGGAATATGCATCTATATTACATTAAGAGATCCTTGAGAATGAGCTACAAGAAGTACAAAGGACATTGTTAGAAGATCATGAATTAGAAGCATTGCAAAGGAATTTAGAAGTCATCATTCAAGAGTATGCTGATGAAGAGCCAATGACTAGACAAGAGCAATTCGGGTTGACGCTCGACACTTTCATCATTATACAAGAAGATATATTGCCAAAGAAGAGAATGACAATTGAAGAACATGTTGCTGCTATGGATGCTGAGATCAAGAAGTTGTTGACACCTTTGCTGGAGATCACAAAAGAACTTGATGATGAAATCTTACAATACGAAGAAGATGAGAAGTTCATCAACCATCAATGGTGACCTCCTGACGGATGCATAGAGTATGATCTAATGTTTGGTAGGCCATGTCTCATTGAAAACAATGATCATCAAGTTGTATCTTTCCCTTCTATTGATTGGAAGAATTTTGAATTTAAACATTATGAACTTCCAATTGATAACATTGATAGCATTAGTAATATTAATAATCTTGAACATATTGAACATATTGAATATGAGTTTGATTATGGAGAATTAGGTAGAACAACCTGCATTTGGATAAATCATGGTCCTAATGAAAATCCTCAACTAATCATAATACCTCCAGAAATTTTTCCTGCGTTTGAGGTCTGTCACCTAAAGAATCAATGGTCTGAGTTCAAGGATGAATTTCCTCAATTGAGAACTATCACTATTGCATTATTGCTGTTGTACATACTGAATAATCATGTTAGGGAATGTGTATACTCAATGTTCTAAGTTGCATCTCTCTATTGCTTGTACATAGCTGGGTCAGAGTAGAGTTTTCATTTCATGTCACATCTTAGAGTAGATTTGCCTCCTTGATGTCATTTGACTCAAGTGTTGTTTTTCCTTAGCTTAGTCTTGCTTTCATGTTGCTTTCTTGTTGTTTGTTTTCCTTAGTTTAGTGGTTTGTCTTGCTTTCATAAATTAGTTGCTTGCTTTTCTTAGTTGTTGTCATTTTCTTTCATAGATTAGTTGTCTGTTGTTTTTAGTTGTTGTGTCAGGTTTCCTATTGGTAAGAAGGTGATGTTATCTTAAACACACTCTGGTGTTGATTTGTGATAACATGTTTGTTCATTTCTTAGACATCCATTCGTGAAAGTCTTAGAATTTGAAGATGTTTTTCTTTCAATTTATCATCTTGTTAGATTTTGAATTTGACTTGGAAACTAATCATATATTATATCTTGACACTATGTTATGATCGTAATGTTTTAAAATGCCAAATCTAAATTTTATGAATTCTTAGTTTTCCTTTGAGAAACATGGGTCATGTTTGATGGATTTCCCATGGATTCCATCACTAGTGTCAAATAGCATGACTACTTGCTCCTGGGAGATGAGTCAGTTGTTCAGTATTGACTGAAACATTTTGAGGTTTTGTATCTTACACATCTTAATTGAAAGGAAGGTAGGTGTGCAGAAAATGCTTCCTACACTAATCTAATAAGGAGAGGGCTATGCAAATTCAACTTTATCCTAACTATTATAGCAATGTTAAACCATTAACATGAGATATTGTAGCAAAACACAAGAACCAGAAAGAAGACAGAAGAAGAGAGACAAGATATATATGGGGAAAACCCTTATAGGTGAAAAACCCCACACTCCAAAACACAGCTCAAATGTATTACAGTAAACAATAATAGATTACAATACAATTTCAAAACCAATGCTCTTTCAGGAGTCTTCGAATGTCAAATCTAGAGATATTCCAGTAGCATAACAGTACTTGTACCAAAGTTATCTATCTCCCATCCAAGCACCTGTTTATATAGATTTTATAAGGCAAATATGGAACCTTCTAGAGATGGGTGTCCATCTTGAACTCATGCCCCAAAACCCACACCTAAGGACACTTGTCCAACATCCCATCCCAAAGTGGGCGCCTGGTCCCAAGATACGTTACAATAGATGCTCTTACGTACCTTACAGCTGTCATAGAATCTGTCATAACTGATAGCACTTATAGCTGTAAGAGAATCTATCATACACTAACTAAAAATATCATATTCCTCTTACAACATGTCATAACCTCCCTTGACTGCCAAAAGATGTCTTTCTCTTGTGCAAAGATACTCACCAACACTTGTCATTAATTAAAAGTCATTTGAAGTTTCAGAGGCGTTGCTCTTGAGCCCCCACGAGGGTGCTTCCCCTTGACCCTGCCCTGTACCGTGACAGGGAGCGCACTAGGGGCGCTACCCCCAAACCCCTGTTAATTATTCAACGGGGAAACCGTGGCTACCAAAGTCACCAAAATTTATCCTCCTACATATACACAAGGTGATGACTATGCCAACTCAAAATGGGATAAATAATTACAACATTAGGAATTTGTAAAGGTTGAGACACCTTAATTTCCAACATTAATGATTCCAAAGTTACTAGGAAATTTTTTGTGAGGCTGGATCAAGTGAAAATCTCAAGGTAATTCATGTTTCCGTTCTGTTCCATTATAAGCATTTTACATACCTCCATCCATTCCATTCCATGCCCTTTCTATTCTATCTAATTTTGAATTTCTTCATCCCATGAAATCACATCAAATAAGAACATTCTAAGTTCTTGTGGGACATGAAGTTACCATTTTACCCATTTATTAATCGTCATTCCCATTCCCCATTATATATACCTCCCTTCCACTTGCAAGCTTCGAAGTTTAGGTTGATAGGAACAAACATTGATCGTGGTTCCATTCCATTTTATTCTGTTGTATACCATTCGTTTCCATTTCCCACCATTCAGCATATCTTGCCACTCATTTGGTTTATGTTTGGATACACTTTTCGTTTGTCTATTTTGCATAATCCACATCATAATTCACTTTTTCTATATCATTTTGTCATTTCCTACCAATGTCAGTAAGTATAACGATTTGACATGGTTTTGTATAGACCATTGTGTTGTTTGCAGAATCAGACTCTGGAGTTCTTTTTGTTTGTTACCATGGTGAAAACCTGGCAAACAGGCGCTAGGTGTAATGGTTATATTCCAAAAAAAATAAATAAATAAATAAAATTTGTCCATAGATGAAAACCACCTTTGGTGGCGCCTGGGATAAGTATCATGATAAAAACCTGGCAAACAAGCATCATGATAGAGACACAATGTCTCATTGCATTTCACTCCTTTCGTGTCATTTCATTTCCGATCATTTCCTTATCACCTTGTCCTGTCATTGCTCCGTTCAATGTCATTGCATTTCATCTATATGTATATGTTTCCGTCATTCATTCGTATTTCATGAATTTACCTAGCTTGGGACAGGTGAGCTTAAATGATCCTGGGTTCTAAGGGATGGGAACAAACATAAGTGCTTACACTTTAATCCTCGAATATGGATAGTCGCACTAGCAACTGGTTTTGATTCTTTGATCAGGTAGTTGTGCTTGTTTGGTCTAGTGTGTGGGTGTACATGGAAATGTTAAACTTGATTTTTGTTTATCATTGGAATATTTGAGAAATTGTTTTAATCAAAATCTATCTTTAATCACACATCAAGAGATGTAGTGTCTTGATCCAATCTATGATTCTTTTCCATTTGAATTCATTGTCTAGCTGGTTGATAGGTAGAAGAGGTGTGTTTGAAGTTTTGTCACGTCTCATACTTTTTCATACCTGATTGAATGGTTAAATGCAAATTACATTGATTGGTTAATTTGATCACTTTGGCTATTTTGAATGCTTTGGCTATATTGGGACTAACTTATTGATGGTTTTATGAGTTTGAGTTTTATAGTCTTGTCAACGACAAGAGCATGGTTCAGGTAGGGGAGTCCTAGCTTCATGGCAACAGATGTCGGGTTTTATCTGGGATTTCCACACACTCACGTAGTTTGCCTTATCTTGCATTGCATTGCATGTGTTTTCGATGAGTAATGCTTGCATGTTTAATTTGCGTGATTATCGGAAGGATGTCGATGCTCTCGTCGGGTTGGAATAGCTATGAATGTCTTTGATTGTCTTATTTTCAAACTCGATACCTATTTGTGCATCAAAACAATAAGTTAGAATCATAAGAAATATAAGAATTCTAAGTAGATTATCAAATCAAAAATAAATGCCAACTTTATTCCAATATGGTTCTTATGTAAAGAATTAAATTTTGAGAAGCAAGTAAGTTAAAAATATGCAAACCTAATAAATATATTATTATCATTACTATCTTTAGATTGTATTTCTTGATAAATAATGGTATAAAAATAAAATAAAATAAAATAAAATAAATATTAAATAAAAATAATAAAATATATATATATACATTTAGTTCATGCCAAATTTTAAAACCAATAAAACATATATATATTTATAAACAAAAAATTCATGACTTCTTCTGTTAAGAAAAGAATATGTGTGCATGCACATGCATGCGAATCAAGGAAGCTGGAGTTATTTAATTTTAACTAGAATCAAACCTTGCATGAAGAGCGCTGGAAGGGGGCTTTTCTTTAAATTTCAGAGATTTGGAAAAAGATGGGGGAGAAAAACTGGGTAAAAGACAAATGCACAGAGAAGGAAGCAGAGAACGACGCTGTAGAGGAAGGGATCATGGAAGAAAGCATCAGTGATTTGGCTCTCCTACAGATTGGTGAAGCAGGTTTTTCTCTTAGTTTGTTTTTCCTCTCAGGAAATATCTTTCATGAATACGCTGATAATGGAATAAAGATTATAGTCTATTCTTCTCTCTGAAATGACCTTCTTGCCTGACAGGAAATTCTCTTCTAGATCTCTGAAATCTCTTTAGTTATACTTTTGGTTATTTATATTTTACATTACCTGCAAAAAGAAAAGAAAAGAAAAACTAGATCGACCTTTTTGATAAACTCCAATCTATGTTTCCTTCTGCAATCTTTCAGATCGTCTCATTTTGGATCAATCTGACTTTTCTTGATAAAATCTCTTTTCTTTCATTTGTTATACATCATTGAAATTGGCTTCTTGCTGTTTTAAACTGACTCGACTCACATTAGTCATATCACCTTCGCAAGTTTAAACATAAATCATTCTTTAAACCCATCGCCAGAATCTCAGCGTGAACCTCCTTACCTTAGACCATGATTTGATATCATTACAAATTGTTGTGCTGAGCGATAGGAAGGGCTACCCTTACTTTTCTTTTATCTAATGAAATATCTCTCTACTGAGTGTAATAATCTTTATGCTAAACAATAGTTATTCTCCTAACTTAATTGACTGGCACTAGCTTTTCTTTTTGGTTATGCTTAACATTGTAACTATGAATGAATGAATTTATTAAAGTGAATGAACTCCAAGTAGCCTTTGATTAAAGACGAAGCAATAGTCTTATGCCGGATAGACGCTGAATTCAACCTATTTATGCATGACCTCATACTCTAAATTGCTAAAGTACCTTATCAGGCAAATGAAATCGAATATCGACCTGTGTAAACAGTGACATACATTATCTAGATTACATTTACATTGCTTAGTGGTAGAAAATAATGGGAATGTGTTGATTAAATGGCTTGAAATGATGTTGGGTCGGCAGCTTCCCTGTTTTACAATTAAGAAAATAAAAAAATGCTATTTTATACTTTAATTCACATCCTCTTTTCTATAAAACAGTGTTTTCTCTCATTATACATATCGAACTGCATGAGCTTCAAAATGGAAATCCAAAGCTTCTTCCTGTGAAACAACCCCCTCAGACCGTAGTATCTGCCCTTATTATTTATTTGGAATTGGACCTCCACTTATAAAAATATCAACTTAGCCAGCTCTTTATTTTTTTTATTACACTACAATATTGTTAATTACTTTAGTTTTGTCTCCTTCAGTCGGCGGTCTGGAATTGTCTTACTAGGTCCTTTTTACATAAACAAAGTAATAGGTTATTAATCCTATTTTAAGTAAGATTCCAATTATTGTAAATTGAAGCAATCTTTCTTTATATCACTAAGAAAGATTAGATTCTTTTATGAATAGATGTATATTGGAAAACACCTACACTCCTCATGATAACTTATACTTGGAATTCTAAAGATAAAGGGATGTAATTGAATGAACCTGTCCGTAATGCACAAAGAGAATCTACTATTATTCTTATTGTTATTTATAACTAAGAATGTAAAATTTTTTATGTTTTCCTACTTTGAAATGTTGCACAGATAAGTTGGGTCTTCATAAATTATGTAATTCATGCTTAGAGAGTGAGTGGTCTATTGTTCCATATGTTATATGTTTTGGAAAGATTATCTTCTGGGATGGGTATCAAATGTGGGTTATTGGGGAAGTAAGTTTTCTTTTTCAAAACTTGCATGCCATTATAACGGAGTAATACTTTGGCCAAAGCTAACAGAATGTTGAAATAGACATGCACCATTGGAATAGATGGACTTTTTCCTAGCTATACATTGTATATTTTCCCTACCATATCCTATTGATGAGATGCTGCATTCATATTAGTGATGCATGTAGATTGATAGGCACATACCAGATTCCACCCTGCATATGTTTACAGATTGCTAGGCTCTTCAAGCAGGGTCCGGCATCCTTCAGTTTGAAGGATACCGGGGAAGTGCAAGCTTTGTGGTTGGGCGGAAAAAGTGCCTGAACCATGTTCTTGTCCTTCGACACAGCAGATGGCCAATTGGTCAATGGTGGTCGAGGACTCCTTGATAGATTTATTTGACATTGATGTTGGTTTTACTTCTTGTATTCAAAATGATTGTAAGGCTTGATGCCATTATTCGATACTTGTAATATTATTTCTACATACTCTGTAAATGACTTTAGATGTATTTATATATGCATTGTAATCATGGTTGTACTTTTACTTATGAATCTAAAAATTTTCTTGGACTCTTGAATGTTATCTCAATATCTTTCCTTCAGAATGATGAGTAGAAGTTACTTTCACCATATTTGAATTTACTTTCAGTAAGTCTATGTTTTACTCCAGTTTCTTGTGATGTGAATTTCTAGCACTTTACAATTTTTTGAATCTAGATTGAGTCTTTGTCCTTGAAATGTTCAAGAACATTTATTCAGGTTGACGCTAGATGTTGTGACCTAATCACACATCACCCCATTGCAAATGGGGACCCCCTTTTGTTTTGAGCTCTGATGCTTTGCATTAAGTTTTGATGATGTCTTAGATCTTTTTATAATGAAGTCAGTAGTGTTTGAGTCCAATTGTCCCCTGATGTCCTGAGATCAATCCTGATGTATGTTTGAGATCCTAAAAATGACTAAGTCTAGTATCCTGAAATCCTAAAAATTTGACTAAGTCTGAAATCTCGTGGATCCTCCAAATTCTATAATCTACATGTTAAATCCATTGGATCTGAGACCTATCTCAAACATCCTAAAAGGTATATTGAAAAATATTTAAAGTATAAGAAATGGGACTTCCATCTCACCTTTTACTTAAATATATTTTTCAATATACCTTACCTCAGGGACTTCCACTTCTAGGCGCAAATTTATTCTAAGTTGCTAGGCGCATTTCTCACCTCTGCAAACACATGTTGCGCCTAAGATTGAAACCCAATTATGCACCTAAGGTAAGAATTCAAATAAGTGCCTAGAGGAGAAGAAGCTTCAAAACACGTCAAATAATGGCACCTTGAGATAGATTAACATTTTGATCCTCAACAAGACTTCTAACTTAGAAATTCTTGCAATAAAGTACCTCAATGAGTTTAGGCTCATTTTACTATTTGTTGAGATATGATATTGTGCCTTGAGAAAGGATGATTGAAATCATAGAAAGGAAGTGGTGCCTTGAAGAATTGAACCCCCAAGACACCTTGCGATTACCTAAAGTGCAAAATTCCCTCAAGTATGCTAAGGCGCATTTCTTCATTTCTAGAGACCATTTTGGCACCTTAGCATGAAAAGGATGTTTCAACCAATGACAAATGGCACCTAAGCCATGAGGATTCATGGGAATATGAAATTTGATGTTGTCTAAGGTGGAGAATCCTCTAGATACCTTTAAACCTCCAAATTGAACTAGATTATCATCTCTCGAACCTTAGGCGACCTTTGCCTTCAAAATCACCCATTTTGGTGCCTTGATTGAAAAGTTGCCAAAAGGCCTTAAGAAGTAAAAATTGGACAAGGAAGACCCCATATGAGTTTAGGGACCTATTCATGTTCAAACCATCACAAAAGTGTGCCTAAGGTAGAAGAGAACAAGCATCAAGTATGTGAGGCGCACCTTGTAACATCCATATCCAATTTAACTTGAAAACTAGGCTTTACCATAGGTATATATATATATATATATATATATATATATATATATATATATATATATATATATATATATATATATATATATATATATATATATATATATATATATATATATATATATATATATATATATATATATATATATATATATATTTGTGTTCAAACATAAAAGATATCACTACTAACAAATAAAACATTCTTCGACTAAACAATAAACATGATTTCATCATTCGTAAAAATGAAAGAAATGATAAACCATAACATTTAGTTTTCTTAATAATTTGAAAATACTTAAAGCAAATTTAATATTAGGAACATACCATTATCACTGCATCTCGATTGTTGACTATTCACATTCAAGTCTCGGCATTTCTTAATAATTGGAAGAGAAGTATCTTCAAGGAGCTTAACCTCCAACCACAGACCATCGGTCTCCCGCACTCCTTCCTAACCAGAAGTGGCCCTACCCTACTCAAGAGGATAGACTTAGGATAACAATTGGTGTTTGCCATATGAGCTCTGGTGTTACAACCTACGCGACTTGTTATCATGCAATCCCCTAGATACCCTCTAGTCATGCATGACCACTCCACAAACTACGCCATCCATTCACAATGAACATTCAATGCACTTGAGGATCATGCATTACCTTGGCCAAAGGATTTGAATTTAATTAGTGTTGCATCAACGCTTAGATTAAGTTCACCCACCCTACTCGACTCGAATTAATCGTAATCCTACAGTTTTCCTATTAGTTACTTTTATATATATATTAACCTTGGTGACCTCAAGGTATTAAAATTTTATTACGCATTAGCGCATGGCGCAAAGGTTTACTCTATCCCTGAGCTTATGGAAACCTCTTTGCCTAAAGGTTACATATACAGTTTCTTTGCATAACAATGTTTCAATTAATGCTATACATTGCTATAACAAATACAAAATTAATCCCATTGCATATTTCATCCATTTGTGAATGGGCACTAATCTCATCCAGGTTGTTTTTGAAAAGAGATTATGACAAAACCAATTTTAATGAAAAAGGAGATTAGAAGTCCCTGAGTATAAAATTAACATACTAAAGAATCTTCTTCGATTGTCGATTCTTCGACATAACTCTATCTAGTTGATTTGGAAGGCTTCTCTAAAAGACAAAACAAGAACATAGTGTTTGAAACCCTACATTGACAAACTCACAACATACTGCTTGGACGTGTCAAAATCATTGACATAATGTAATCTTGCTGAACTACTCATTTGATAGCCTTGACATAATGTTTCTTCTAACAACAACAATTTGAATGTATGTCTATACTTAAGACTTGATGAAAGGCACACTATTTATTTGTAAAGACTTCATAATAACAATTAGATTAAGAATATGGTCTTTTCTTAAAAATAAAACTATAGTTTAAATGCTTCAACCGCACATGTATTACCTTCAAGGTATATAAACTAAACCTTTCTATTGTTCTCAACTAGAAGATAATTTTTGCCATGGTCAAACCAAATAGTTTTATCTCTAAAATAGAGGTTATTTGCATCAACTTTCATGCTAAGTCTGACACATCTAACCAGTAACAAACCCCTGGTAATTGTTTGACAAAAATAATTTTTTCACTCTGTTATTTTCTGTTCTCTAGAGTCACTGTTCTTTTTTTTTGTGACTGTCGACAGAGATCTTATTCTCTGTTAACAAGTGTTATGCCGTTACAAATTGCATGGTTGTGAGACATTTTTAAATTCCAATCCTTTACACAGATTGTCCCCTATATTTACTACAACTTTTTAAAGAAACACCAAAGGCTTCTTCAACAGCCTCAACCTACGTTATATTATAAATAAAAACTATAATTTATGCACCATCTGCGGGGGCATAGTGCAGGGCAGAAGGTGGATACAATACTATCATTTTAATGGTAGCAACTTACTCAGACAATGTTTATTAAATAAAACTACTTTGTATCTTCAAAATGTAGTCTAAGTTTATTGCAAAAACTCATGACAACATCACTCATAATCAATAATCTAAGACTGCGTAGCAAGGTGAGAGAATGAACCTGTCGTTACCCTCTGCAGTTCATCTCTACTGATCTAGTAATCATTGTGCTCTCCTCGTAGTTCTCCTAGTTCCTTGCTCTGACTCCTCCCAATTCTTCACACTCCCAACTGACTCCCCAAAAACTCCTACAAATGCCTCTACACGGCGAAGGAATCACGGGCTCTCCACAATGCCGACCATGCCTATCAAGTAGGAAATCCTTTTCGGCATGTAGTCACGACCCCTATCCTTAAGTGACCACTCCACAATATGGAGCTCCTCATGGCATTGTGGTAGTTAGTAGACATAACTACCCATCCACTACTCAAATAGGAAGGCTTCATTACCACAAAATTTGCAACTACACTGAATAGTGGAGTTTTAACTCTAGTAAGGTGGTAGACTTTAGATGAATAAAATGTTTCTCTACTCAAAGCCAATCAAGAGAAATAAATGAAAGCCAACATTAAAAAAAAAAAAGGCTGGATCAATAACAACTCGAGGTCTTAAGCTAGAAGGAAAAAGACTTATTTGAAATAGAAGTCATCATAAAAAGAGCTTGAGCATGTCGTTACTCGAGCTTCAACAAGAATACCAACAACTATCAAGAATAAAGGAATACCACAACGACTACATACTTATTACTTTTATAATTTTAGAATATTCCTTTATAATTTGACCAAAGTTATTACCTACCTCGGTCTCTAATTCAACATCCATCGAATTTCACAAAAAGAGTTTGCGACATATGCTCATAGCATATTACGACAATAATGACGGATTGGGCGTAAACGCAAAACAAGACTTGAGATTGATTTACACATGAAATTGACTCTTGCGCTAATTGACGACAAGACGTGACTTACAACTTAGCCGAAAACATAACTTAATTTAAGGCATCAAGGTTTATTTACCTGATTTGCATTTTTAGTAACAAACACCCATGGTTAATTCCAAAGTCTATTCTCTTTCTCAAAGATACTTTCTCTTCCTATCGAACATAGTCCATCTACTCCTGCAATGACAATCTCACATACAAATTTTGTGGTCAAAGCACCTATATTCTAATCAATGCACAATATACCTAATCATTACATTTTCATAACAAAAAGACATTCCAGTTCATATATCATATTGATCATAATCAAATAGATTCCAAGATTTCCTTAGATTAACTCTCTCTATCCACATCATCAATTCGTATGATGTTAACAACATATTTACATAACTGTAACATTCAGGAAAAAGTAAATAGTAATATTGATTCCAAAAATAGGGATGTAGCATATCCTTCCCCTAAAGAATCATCGTCCTCGATGATTGAGTTTACCAAGAAAAAATTAAACATAAAACAAAAGTTTTTATAGTTTAACATTAATGTTTTTGAAAAGATTGGGAAATCTTTGGTAAATGTCTTTATAGTCTTCCCAAGTCGCGCTATCCTCACCATATTGGTCCCACTAAATTTTGCATTGCAAAACTTCTCGATTACGTAAAGGAAGTCTACACATTTTGAGCACTTTGAGTGGCTTGATCACAACCACCCCTGGTTTTTGCATCTATAAAGAATTCCAGTTAAGGATGTGGTCATTACCTACAAAATATTTCTTTAGATATGAAACATGAAAAAATTTATGCATTTTGGACAAGACTGGAGGTAGAGCAACTTTGTAGGCAACTAGATTAATAATCTCAAGAACTTCAAAAGGTCCGACATATCGAGGAGCCAATTTTGATGATTTACCAAATTTAATTGAACTTTTATGGGGTTTCACTCACAAAAGAACTTTCTCACCAACAGAGAAATGTCTAGGCACCCGTTTGCAATCTGCATAACTTTTTTGCCTGTCATTGGCTTCTGCCAACCTCTTCCTAATCATTTTCACTTTTTCTTCCATATCCGCAAGCATTTTAGGTCCAATGCTTATCTAATCTTCTAGCTTATCCCAGCTTATAGGAGTTTTGCATTTCCTTCCATATAATGCTACAAATGGCAGAATGATAGGAATTGTTATAGGCAAATTCGATAAGAGGTAAATATTCCTCCCATCTATATTGCTGATCCATGCAATACATTCTTAAAAGGTCTTCTAAGACTTGATTCACTCTTTCTATTTGTCCATCTATTTCAGGATGATAAGCAGTGCTCACATTGAGTTTAGTCCCTAATGCAGAAAATAAGGTTTGCCAAAACTGAGAGGTTATCCAAGAATCTCTATTAGATATAATCTTTTCAGGTAACCCATGTAATCTGAATATTTCTTGCACAAATTTTTGAGCCAAAATATGTGCTCCATCTATCAAATTTCCTGGTATGAAATGTGCTACCTTGGTTAGTTTATCTACAACAACCAATATTGCATCATGCCTATACTTAGACATTGGTAACCCCTCAACAAAATCCATACTAACAACCTACCATTTCCATTCTAGAATATCATGCGGGTATAACAATCTAGCAGGATGTTGGTATTCCACCTTAACTCTCTAACACTCCAAACAACTTGCTACAAACCTTGCAGTGTCACTTTTCATTCCCTTCCAAAAATATAGCGGCTTGACATCAGCTAAAAGTTTTGTTACTCCTGGGTGTCTAGAGTATGGTGCACAATGAACTTCCTTCCAAACAAGGTTTCTAAGTTCTACTGAATCAGGAATGTAGATTTTTCCCTTGAATCTCATCAATCCATCCGATTCAAAACTGAATCTGTCATATCTTGGGTCCTTAGGGTTTAAGTGCAGAGCCTGTTTCACCTACTTATAATATTCATTTCCAGACAAACTTTGCAATACTAAATCTTTAAAATTAGCATGAATAGAGATTATAGAAGCTATGTGTCTTCTTCTGCTTAAAGCATCAGCTACTTGATTTTCTTTGCCTTTGATATAAGAAATCTCAAAGTCATAATATGATATTAATTCCAACCATCTCCTCTGTCTTGCATTTAGATGAGGCTGTGTAAATATGTAGCGAAGACTTTGATGATTTGATTTTAGTATAAAAGTCTTCCCCAACAAATAATGTCGCCACATCTGAAGGGCGTGAATCACTGCTTCCAGTTCTAAGTCATGAGGAGCGTAGTTCTGCTCATAGTTTTTCAACTTTCTTGATTCATAGGCTACTACCCGACCATCTTGCATAAGCACACCTCCTAACCCTTCCCCCGAGGCATCAGTAATAACCTCAAAATGTCCTTCAGGATCAGGAACTTTCAAGATTGGAGTGGTTGTTAATTTTTCCTTCAACAAGTCAAAATCCTTTTGACATTCTTCTGTCCAAACAAACCTTTTCTTTTTCTTTGCAAGGAAGTAATTGGGCTGGCAATGCTTGAGAAATTCAAAACAAATTTCCTATAATATCCTGCCAACCCCATAAAACTTCATACCTATAAAACATTGGAAGGTACAGGCCATTCCATAATAGCCTTTACTTTGGCTGGGTCAATTGATATCCCTTTAGCTAATATAATATGACCCAAATATTGCACTTCTTTCTGAAAGAAGGTGCACTTCAAGAGTTTCGCATACAATTTGTGTTCTCTTAATCATTGCAAAACTATTTGAAGATGTTGTCTATGCTCCTCTTCATTTTTGGAATAAATCAAAATATCATCTATGAAAACTAGGACAAATTTATCAAGACAATCTCTGAAAACACTATTCGTGAGATTCATGAAAGTGGCAGGTGCATTGGTCAATCCAAATGGCAACACAATAAACTCATAATAACCATATCTCGTTCTAAAAGTTGTCTTATGAATATCCTCATCTTTCAACCTTAATTGATGGTATCCAGATCTCAAATCTATCTTAGAAAAGACTGATGCACCACACATTTGGTCAAATAGATCATCAATATGTGGCAATGGATACTTATTCTTTATTGTCGCCTTATTAAGCATCCTATAATCTATACACAGTCTAAGAGTTTAGTTTTTCTTCTTGATGAATATAGCTGGGGCTCCCCATGGTAATACACTTGGCCTAATTAGATTCTTAGACAATAGCTCCTGCAATTGAGCCTTTAATTCCATAAGTTCAGTGGTGGTCATATGATATGGAGCTTTAGATACCGGCTCTGATCCTGGTTTAATATCTATGCCAAAATCAAATGTTCTTTTTGGAGGCAAGCCTGGTAGCTCCTCAGGGAATACATCACTGAAATTACAAAGATATGGATATTTTTCCTCAAATGTTTGCTTCTCCAAGGTTTCTTCTACTAGGTCCATTTTGACTGCAAAAAGTTGACATCCCTTTCACCTAGCCTGTTTTAATTGTTTTGAAGAAATGGATCTAATCCTTATTTCCCTTCGAATTCCTTGAATATTTACTAAATTTCCCTTATCATCTAGACACTCAATTGTTTTATGAAAACAATCTACCTTGGCCCTATGTTTCCACAACCAATTCATTCCTAAAATGACATCGTAGGTCCCTAAAGGTGCTACGTATAAATTTACCTCAGTGGTGATGTTAGAAATATCAATCTTAGCTTTGAAAAAACATTGCTCTACCTAAGCCTTTGAGTTATTTGCATACTCAACTATCCACGGTTTTGACATAAAACTAGCTTTTCTTGAAAATTTACTTAAGACTCTAGGTGACACAAAATTTTCTGTTGCACCAGTATCAAATAGAATAGAAACGGGAACTCCAAATAAGGTACCTATCATCTCAATAGGGGTGATCTGATACTCCCACTTGTCGATTGTCAAGAGCGGCATGAATCCTTTGCTGAAATGCTCTCTGCTGCGAAGAAGGTATCGTATTCCTAGGCTACCCATTCTGCTTCTTACTAGGACAACGGTTAGCATAATGATCTCCTCCACAAGAAAAACACCCTCCAATAGGTCCTTGCTTCTCGGATGTCCTATTCATAGAATCATCATTCTTCTTAAAATTGTCATTTCTCTTATAATCTTCATTTCTTCGTTCATTACCAATCCCCCTTTATTCTTTCGATTTCCTTTATCAAACCTCTTGTTTCCATATCCCTTTTCATTCTTCCTTTTATATGACTGATCATTGTAGTTCTTATCATACTTCTTACATTTCTTTTCACGGTAAGTAGAAATAGATTTGATCTTCTGTTCCTGCTTAATTGCTTTCTCATACACTTGGTCCATTGTGCTTGGACCATGCACTTCCACCTCACTGCCAATCTGAGGATTGAGTCCCATGATAAATTTTTTGATCCGAAATCTTTCATCCTTTTGGTATTGAGGAACATACTTCAACAATCTAGTAAATTTTTCTGCATACTCAACCACAGATAGATCACCTTGCCTGAGGTTTTGGAAATTTGTTAACTTTTGATCAAAATATAACTGACGTAACCACCTCTTTCAGAATAGTTCCACAAACTCATTCCATGTCACCTTCAAGGGACTTAATTCCAGCTCCATTTTCTTATTCATCCACCAAGTGGATTCTTCCCCAGATAGCTGAAACGCTCCCCACACTACTTTTGTAACATCAGAGTAATTTTTAATTTCAAAATATTTCTCCATTTCTGTTAACCATGCTTCTGCTGCATCTCAAGTTTTCCTTCCATCGAACTTAGGAGGGATAATCTTTTTCATATCTTTGGATAATTCTAGTGCAAGTTTATCTTTGGTCTCCCTTTGAACTTCACTATCATCTTGGTTTTCACTTGCCGTGTCACGATCCCGTTGTTTACTTTTACTAGCATTATGAGAAATCTCATTTTCACCCTCCGTGTTCCCAGTTTCATCCATTTTCTTTTCTAGTTTGCTAAACCTTTCCTTGGTTTCAGTAAGCATATTAAGAATCCTATCCAACTTATCAGTGGAGTTTTCCTGAGAGTTATGACCTTCTTGATCTTCCCCTTCATTAAACTCTGATTGATCCATGATTGTTTGTTTTCTCACTTGATTAAACATATACTAATTAGTTTTATGCTTTATCATTTTATATATCACCAAAATACAACAATTGATCATAATCATAATTGTTCTCCAACCAAAAATTTGTCTTTATTCAAGTTTGCAAAATTGTTTATACATTGAATAAAGATAGACATATCTCAAGTTTTTACTCAGTATTGACAAGTGGGGTGTAACCTTCGGATTCATTGTCTAACACATAATCACAAGGTGTATACCCCTCAGACTCACTATCAAATGACAGTAGAATGATTTCAGCTCCAGGTGCTATATGGGGATCCCTAGTGATCAATTGTACACTAATAGGTACACTCGCAGGTGCACTAGTAGGTACAGTCATAGGTACACTAATAGGTACAGTCATAGGTACACTAATAGGGCAGCAATTGACCATGATTCAAGCTGTCGTCCTAGCTGTCTCTAGGATTTCTCTTTTCACTCATTTAAGTCGTGACAAAGCATTGGTAAAAGTTTCCACATCATCAAGCCAAATGTCATTTTCATCGTTAGTTTTCTCAATGGTCTTGATCATCGCAAGTCATTTATGCTTAGCTTGCAGATAACGTTCCTTACCCGCGAAGGGCTTTCTTACAGTTTTCTTGATGCATACCATCCTGGCATAGTAAATCAATTCATTAGCTACCTGCTTAATGTTGATTCTCTAATTAGGTTAGTGGAATCATTAGCCCTAGTGCTGAACCTAGTTAGCTCTGATACCATATGTAACATCCATATCTAATTTAACTTGAAAACTAGGTTTTACCATAGGTATATATATATATATATATATATTTTTGTGTTCAAACATAAAAGATATCACTACTAACAAATAAAACATTCTTTGACTAAACAATAAACATGATTTCATCATTCATAAAACTGAAAGAAATGATAAACCATAACATTTAGTTTTCTTAATAATTTGAAAATACTTAAAGCAAATTCAATATTAGGAACATACCATTATCACCGCATCTCGATTGTCGACTATTCACATTCAAGTCTCGGCATTCCTCAATAATTGGAAGAGAAAGTATCTTCAAGGAGCTTAACCTCCAACCATAGACCATCGGTCTCCCGCACTCCTTCCTAACCGGAAGTGGCCCTACCCTACTCAAGAGGATAGACTTAGGATAACCATTGGTGTTTGCAATCTGAGCTCTGGTGTTGCAACCTATGCGACTTGTTATCATGCAATCCCCTAGATACCCTCTAGTCATGCATGACCACTCCACAAGCTATGCCATCTAGTCACAATGAACATTCAATGCACTTGAGGATCATGCATTACCTTGGCCAAAGGATTTGAATTTAATTAGCATTGCATCAACGCTTAGATTAAGTTCACCCACCCTACTCGACTCGAATTAATCGCAATCCTACAGTTTTCCTATTAGTTAGTTTTATATATATATTAGCCTTGATGACCTCAAGGTATTAAAATTTCATCATGCATTAGTGCATGGTGCAAAGGTTTACTCTATCCCTGAGCTTATGGAAACCTCTTTTCCTAAAGGTTACATATACAGTTTCTTTACATAACAATGTTTCAATTAATGCTATACGTTGCTATAACAAACACAAAATTAATCCCATTGCATATTCAATCCATTCGTGAATGGGCACTAATCCCATCCTGGTTGTTTTTGGAAAGAGATTATGACAAAACCAATTTTAATGAAAAAGGAGATTAGAAGTCCCTGAGTATAAAATTAACATACTAAAGAATCTTCTTTGAGTGTCGATTCTTCAACATAACTCTTTCTAGTCGATTTGAAAGGCTTCTCTAAAAGACAAAACAAGAACATAGTGTTTGAAACCCTACGTTGACAAACTCACAACATACTTCTTTGACGTGTCAAAATCATTGACGTAGTATAATCTTGTTGAACTATTCATTTGATAGCCTTGACATAATGTTTCTTCTAACAACAACAATTTGAATGTATGTCTATACTTAAGACTTGATGAAAGGCACACTATTTGTTTGTAAAGACTTCATAATAACAATTAGTTTAAGAATATGGTCTTTTCTTAAAAGAAAACCATAGTTTAAATGCTTCAACCGCACATGTATTACCTTCAAGGTATATAAACTAAACCTTGCTATTGTTCTCAACTAGAAGATAATTTTTGCCATGGTCAAACCAAATAGTTTTATCTCTGAAATAGAGGTTGTTTGCATCGACTTGCATGCTAAGTCTTACACATCTAACTAGTAACAAACCCCTGGTAATTATTTGACAAAAATAAGTTTTTCACTCTGTTATTTTCTGTTCTCTAGAGTCACGGGTTTTTTTTTGGGTGACTGTCGATAGAGATCTTATTCTCTGTTGACAAGTGTTATGCTGTTACAAATTGCATGGCTGTGAGACATTTTTAAATTCCAATCCTTTCCATAGATTGTTCCCTATATTTACTACAACCTTTTAAAGAAACACCAAAGGCTTCTTTAACAATCTCAACCTATGTTATATTAAAATAAAAAATGTGATTTATGCACCATCCATGGGGGCATAGTGCAAGGCAAAAGGTGGATACAATACTATCATTTTAATGGTAGCAACTTACTCAGACAATGTTTATTAAATAAAACTACTTGGTATCTTCAAAACATAGTCTAAGTTTATTGCAAAAACTCGTGACAACATCACTCATAACTAGTAATCTAAGACTGCGCAGCAGGGTGAGAGAATGAACCTGTCGTTACCCTCTGCACTTCGCCTTCATTGATCTAGTAATTGTTGTGCTCTTTGCGTAGCTCTCCCAATTTCTTGCTCTCACTCCTCCCAATTCTTCACACTCCCAACTAACTCCCCAAAAACTCCTACAAATGCCTCCACACGGCGAAGGAATCACGAGCTCTCCAGAATGTTGATAATGCCTATCAAGTAGGAAATCCTTTTCGGCATGCAGTCACGACCCCTATCCTTAAGCGACCACTCCACAATATGGAGCTCCTCATGGTGTTGTGGCAGTTGGTAGACATAACTACCCGTCCACTACTCAAACAGGAAGGCTTCATTACCACAAAATTTGTAACTACACCGAATAGTGGAGTTTTAACTGTAGCAAGGTGGTAGACTTTAGATGAATAAAATGTTTCTCTATTCAAAGCTGATCAAGAGAAATATATGAATACCAACATTAAAAAAAAAAAGGCTAGATCAATAACAACTTGAGGTCTTAGGCTAGAAGGAAAAAGACTTATTTGAAATAGAAGTCATCATAAAAAGACCTTGAACGTGTCCTTACTCGAGCTTCAACAAGAATACCGACAACTATCAAGAATAAAGGAATACCACAATGACTACATACTTATTACTTTTATAATTTTAGAATATTCCTTTATAATTCGACCAAAGTTATTACCTACCTCGGTCTCTAATTCAACATCCATCGAATTTCGTAAAAAGAGTTTGCGACACACACTCATAGCATATTACGATAATAACGATGGATTGGGTGTAAATACAAAACAAGACTTGAGATTGATTTACACACGAAATTGACTCTTGTGCCAATCGATGACAAGACGCGACTTACAACTTAGCCAAAAACATGACTTGATTCAAGTCATTAAGGTTTATTTACCTGATTTGCATTTTCAGTAATAAACACCCATGGTTAATTTGTAATGCCCTATCTATCTCATACTCACAAACATAAGCATGAAATTGAAAACAATTTTTTTCTTTTTTTCTTTTAATAAAAAAAACTTAAAGAGTATTATTATTATTATTTTAACTATTAACGGAAATAGAAAATATACATATAAATCCACACTACAAGAGTTAGTAATTCTTTTTTTTTTTGGTGAATGTTTCAACAGATACACAAACAAGTTAAGGAAGGGAAATAACTTTTTTAAGTAGGTATTTATTAACACGATAACATTAAATATTAACAACAAGGGCAAAAAGTAATTCTTTTGTTTTATTAATAAAATATATATATTTAATAGAAGGTTGAGAACTTATTTTTAGCACAAAAAAATAGGACTTTTGGCTAATATAGTATTTTTATTTAAATGAATATAATATACTCTCCTTCTTAAGAAGGTCATTCTTTGAAAAACCATGAATTCATTCTTTTATAAGGATTAAAAAAAATGGTAAAATTCTTGTTAGAAAATTTTAACTTCATTTTATTACTTCCTCAACTACCATAAATATTATCTTCTTTAACTATAATCATAAAGCTTTTATAATAAATCTGAGACTTAATGAAACATCAGCATACATTTTATTTTTTTAAAATTCACACCAAAATAATTATGAAGTAAAAATTCACAAAATATACACAGCAACGGATTATTCACCTACCCCAAAAGGATGTTTGAAAAATCTTCATAATTGATTCTCAATAAAGAAAAAGTAAATAAAAATAAATATCTGTTATCAATACCACAGGATGGGTACAAATATCATGGGAATTAAAGTAATTCAGCAAAAGGCATTACTTAAACATATATTACTAGTATAGGTTAAAATAAATCCTTATATCATGAAAGAAGGCAAATAATCCATTATATCACTATGCTCACATCTAAAATTGGCTCATATGGATTGTCTTTTAACTTTTACAATTCTACTAATGACAGGAACAATGATACGATAAATAAAGTAAAGATATTTGCTTAAGAAATTAATTGATCCTATTATCATTACACTTTCAAAATTCTTCTTATTTTTTTGTTTACTTGAAGAACACCAAATAATTGAACAAAGAAAGAAACTTGAAAGATTACTATGGAAATAAATATAACGCTGGCAGTCATGAAAAGTTTAAATAAAATATATTACGGCCTTAAATTAACTCATTATCAAAGAACACCACAATTAGAATTTAAAGGCATCACATTATAAAATAGGATTACTTATAGTATAAGATAAAAGACACGGGTTGGAGAGATTAGAAGAAATTTAGTTTTGTGAGGGATAGACACGTCCCTACTACTTGTGCGGATTCCCAATTTCCTCCAATCGGTGAAGATGTTGACCATGCCCTAATTAGGGCACGCACCTTCCGAAACCCTAATATCCTCTATTCTTCTTTTCATTGTTCTCTTTCCTGGCTTGCAACTGGGGTTTTCTTAGAGGCGGCGGCGGTGGTCAGACTGAGATAGGGCTCCTATTTCTTTTCTGCTTTAGGTATAATCTGTAGCTTCTAGCCTAATAACACTGTGACATTTATAGGAGTCTATAGCACCTCCCCTGGGTTGATATTCATTTCTCACAAAGGCCAAGGAAACTTGATCTATGACAGAGATAGCAACAAAGCCCAATGCTAATCCCATTGACCCATAGTACACTTTCAGACTTGTTTTGTCTTCAAATAGCTATGGAATATCTCATCCAGTACGGCATGACACCTAGAGAAATAACAGTTTATATATATATATTATTTTATTGTTTTCCTTATTCTTGCAGGGATTCACATAATAAGGGATTTTGTTTAAGGAAGATCTCTAATGTTCTCAACTAATGCAGGTGGTGGCATTCAGCCAATTTTCTCAACCTTTGCTTGATGATTTCCAAAATAGGAGATACGTTTATTTAAAACCTACAGCTCTTACATTAGTTCAGACTAATTATTTGTAGAGATGATACCCCTCTCTCTCTCAGATTCAAATGACCATATTTTATTGCAGAATCTGCTTTTGTATTACTCGCTATCTATAGGTTCATTTTATCATTTGATTTGGGGCTCTCGTGAATCATCGTCTTAACTCCTTTGAGTGTTTTCCTCTTGGGTTTAAATAGAAGGATACACTCCCCTTTGTTTCTCTCTTGCTGCTGTGATTGGTACATTCTAGTGGATGATCGGATTCAGGGCAAGTGTTGAATATAGGATTCTATGCTTTCAAAGTTTATCAGCTATTCCATGTTATCTTAACTTGAGTCAATTTATGGCAAGAAAAGGTCTTTTTTTTCCTTTTCTTTCCATCTATGTTAACATACATCCTCGAATACTGATGAGAGGCTACCGGAAGGTTGAATCTGAAAGTGCTATGAACCCTCAAGTGGCATCATGATTTTTGTTTTGTTTGAGTGATGCTTCTTTCCATTACATAGAATAAGATGAATGCACAATCACACTAATTTCGTAGATGGTAGAAATGGCATATTCACCTCTTAAAGGAAGAAGGCACAAGGTTGCAATAGATTTTCAGACTTATGTCATTTTAGTTACAAACTATCTTGTTAGTTTAGGTTCTTTTTTTTTTCTTCCTTCTATTATTATTTTGTCTGTTCTTCTATTCCATTAATATGGTAGTGTTTTGTAGGAGGAAAGCCTAAAATACGGCTATTCACCTGTGTAAAATTCTGGCCCTAAGTGTGATGCTGCAGATGTTCCTCAGGCTGGAGTGACAACAAAAGGGAGCCAGAAACAAATAAAATCATTCTTGACATGATATGTACTGTTTGGGGAAGGGGAAATTAATCTCTATTGTGACTCTTCATTCGGGGAGAAAGGGTACATTTCTCTGTAACAAAAAAAATTAGAGTTAATACAACCATTCCTTACATATTTCATAGCAGTCTCTGACTTGTGTTTTATACATCCTTTTATAACTAGGTTGAGGAGAAAATTGCGCAAGATTTTAATGGAAAAATATAACACATCCCTCTTTCACAATTGTAGTTCTGAGCCACGACAGTCATGCATGATTGTATAAATTACTTTAAACCTGATCCAACGCAAGTAGAAAACATAGAGGATTATATTTATTACATAAACACCTTGATTTTGCATTGACAGAAAACTTCTGTACAAATGTCTTGTGTCTCTCTCTCTTTCTTCCTACCTAGAGTTTACTAAAATCTGCATATAGTTAATCTTATTGTTCAGTATTTGATGCAGCACACATAGAAGTTTGTCCTGTCAAGAATGTTGCACTTATGAACACATTTCTTAAGAAAACTACTTCAAATAAAAACACAGAAATAGATTTGTTACAAAGCTTCACAGAGTTCCTTTCTAGATTAGTTTGTATTTGGCTCAGAATGACCACACATATATATTTCTCTCTTCCTATCAGGATAAGCAGGACAATGGTTCTCCCTCAACAATCCAAATTAGTCCCAGTCTTCTCTTAGTTCACAGTCTTCATAGTCTTCTCTTAGTTCTTCTTTTAGTACCATGAGGTGCAAAACCTGCATGAGGATAGAAATAATTTTCTCTAGCCAGTGATGCTCACCACCCAGCCTAGGGCAGTAACTGCCCACCCCCAAGCTAGGGGAAACCACAAGGGGACCCAGGTACTCTACACACCCATTCACTTGACCTATAGAAAACACACTCACAGAATTCACCAGCATCAGAATACATGAAACTCAACACAGTCACTGGGTATTTACACATTCACCAGAAGGTTGGTGCAAAACCTTCATAAGGGGGTAATAGCATTGGGTACTCTTACCCATTTTAGATTCCCATGAGACCTCTTCTTTCTACCCCATATACATATTTTACAACAGCAAGACCACCACTTGACATTATGACAGACAACACACTAATCACAACCATAACCCACCACACAGCAAGATTTTCTTAAGACATTAAGAGTAACAAAAGAAAGTACATTTTAACATATCAATCTAGGTTCAAGATAAATTTGGGTAATAAATCCTACCTGAAATTTCTGCAGAGTTGTTTAGCTCCAAATTAACTCATATTCGTCCATTTTTGTTGTGTTGTTATTTTTTTTTTTTCACCCAGTTCTCCTTCATGCATTCAACCATCCCCTTTCCTTTTTACCACAATGCAGAAAATAAAATTACAGCAAGTTCTCCTAGAGAATTACAGTCGTCTGTTTAGGAATAAAAATACAGCAGGTGGTGAGGAAGATAGCCCGCCAGCCAGAAGTAGAAGTCCTTACCCATCTTTTCTTCCTCCTCTTCTCCACCTGTCCCCTCAATAGCTTGAGTTTGCAAGGTGAATACATGTGTCATTCTGTGAGCAGCATGTGTCAACTACTAGATGTTCCACTTTGCTTCCTCACCTTAGGACATGCCACCAACCCATTCTTTTCTTTTGATTATTCAATTTTCTTTCACCCAAAAAGGACCCAAAATTAGGCCTTGGAAAAAAGAAAAAAAAACATCTCTCTTCTTTTTTTTTTAAATTAATTGGCTTTTTACAGGGGTCCCACCAAAACTAATGAATTTAGCCTTTATTGTTATTTTTTTTAAGAGGTGTTAATCCTTTTAATAATAAATAATTACTTAGCCCTCTCATTACACAATATTAATCTTTACAAGATGTTGACACACAACATGACTCACGACACGACACATGATTACAATACATATCTCATAGCTACAACACATATTTCATATTTCACATACATCATATAACACAGGGACAAGACTCGCTTCCACATACACATAACTACCACACATACATAACTATATAATAGACCTAAGCCTTTCCAAATAGGCTCAGTCAACTAACTGGTTTCACACAATAGGGTCCCCATATATTTTCCCCATTTTCCACTGGCTAGCTAACAAATACCTGCACACTCGTCTACACATTGTCAGTTATGATAAAAATAGCTAAAGCAATAATACAATAACCATTAATTAATTCATAGATACTCATATAACTTATTCTTTCATGCTATAGTAAGAATATTTCATGCACAAGATAAATTTCGTTAATCTCAAAGCACCTAATTATCTCTATCACATAAATAATAGAAATCAATACAACATTGATGCCAAGTAACATGTTTTCCAGTAATAGGTGAAATATCATGTAACAAAGAGTGACATAATCCATGAACCCTATAAATATGAATCCCGGCAATATATCTCAAGGAATGACACCATACTACAACTAAATGAAATAATGTGATCCATAATCTAGAAGACATCATATGGATCAAATAAAGACATTGTATAAATATAAGCGCATATCAATCATGATCTAAACCAACTCATATGTCATAGATTAGTATATAACTATAGTAACCCAAAATATGAAATCTCTTCTTGCCATAATGGTTGTATCGAGGAGGGGTCCTACATTGGTGGAGACACGGGGCCTTACATTCTCCCCCCCTTGCATAGACTTCCTCCTAGAAGTCCCTAAGAGAAGGAAACTACCCACTTGAACACAACAAAACTAGGATCAACAGAGTATTTACATTACCACATCATATAAGAAAGAAATAAAGGTCTAATCATCCATATTATCTCAAGTCACATCGATACATACTAATCCACATAGTCAACTAACATATCCTTAGATCATCATTACTATCATGAATATATTAGTGTTTTTTTTTTCCTATATCCTTCTCTAATTCAATAATTTTCTAACAAATGATCCTCAACAACCTTCAGTGACATACATGTTACATAAGCTTAAGTCCACATATAACACATCCTTCATTTGAATCCCTTCCACATCACATACTCTCCTAAGTGAAACACATAATGAAGGCCATACTCATGTATAAATCTATAGTCATCACAAAGGCATCACAGGACTCACCTCACAAGGCTCAACAATAAAGGGGTATTACGAGGAGGACAACACTAATAAACCATTGAGCAATCCATAGTGCCATAGAGCTGATTGATCAATGAGTGAATAACCATGCTGTGTAGTAACCATTGTGCCAATATCCAATGCAGCGTAACATGATATAATCTCACCCGAGCCAAGGGAACCCAGTATCATTCATGCTATAGTGTCGAATAACAAATGAATAACCATGCCATGTAGAATACCACTATGCAAAGTAGCAGATCATGAAGGATGGTCTCAGGGTCCTCTCTAGGAGCCCTCCATCCATAACTCAGTATGAACAAAATTCCCCAGGCCATCTACTCCCCTATACAACCTGTCAGTGATCCCTCTAGGATATGACAATAAGCAATAGTCACAACACTCCACACATGCTAGCAATTTCAACATTAAAGTGCCTCAAATGAGAAAATTAAAGAAGTAAAGCAAATTCATAAATTAAACCTCAATAAAGTAGAAGAAAACAAATATAATGAATCATAGAAGAAGTGGAGGTCAAATAACAATCATTGCATAATCACAGATTTATCCAAAAACATGTCCCTGAGGCAAAAGGACTAACTCAAACATAAAAATGGCCAATTAACCAAAAAGTAACAAAACACTGCTGGCTTGCAAGCAAAATATTCAATGCATAAATAAATATTCCAACAATCTCTCAAAAATTTGCACATAACGAACACCGTGCGACCTTGCAACAAGGTCACCTAAGGGGAGGAGGGGAATCATATAGTGGTCTCTAACCACATAAGATAATAGCATGCAATATCATAGTGGTCTCATACCACAAAATAATATGGTGGTTCTCAAACCACATAATAGTATGGTGGCCACAAAATAGTATGGTGGTTTTCAAACCACAAAATGGTATGGTGGTTCTCTAACCACATAATAATATGGTGGTTCTCTAACCATAGAATAGTATGGTGGTTCTCAAACCACATAATGAACAGTAAAAAAATTTTACCATATCATAATAGGTGTGTCCCACACAATCCAGAATGGTCTGATCATATATCTGCACAATGAATCCACATGAATAGGCATCTGCCAACATACCAAGGTCTATTGATATTATTCCAAGTAGAGAACAATAAACCTCATACTTATACTGACGGCCACAACAAAAGTTATATCATCCCTGTATCATAGTATCGTTCACTATTATCTCATTACACACAACTATCACTTCCCAAATGCCATGTCACACTTATCCTAATTCATCTCTCTGAACATCCTCATAGCACATAATGTGTCACTGCTCGAAGTTACCAATCTCTTTTGTTCGCATCCAATCTTAAATCTCAAAATCAAGTGATATAACATTATCTGTATCTAGTGTAATGTTGGTATTTCGTAACCAATAGTAGCTCCCAAAATACTAGAATCCATGATGTCATCAATTTTCCAACACCAATAGTGTCCCTAGTTCTCATATCATATAAACTGCCAAGTGTCTGTAACTGGAAATGAGTATAGGCTCAGGGCACATTAGGGTCCATCCTCAACCCATGAAACAATAGAAGGGAGAAAGGGTAAATGCTAGGGGTGGACTAAACATCACATTACAAAGGACATGAGTAGTGTCTCACACATCTCCAAGTAACAGACATCATACACATTTCCACAACATATCTAAGCTAGGACAACATAGTCATTCACATACAAGTATAGTTATCACAAAGGGCATCCATAAGTGGATCGCACATTACATCCTCAAAACCCTTCTCCATAGGATGGATGCCCTATATCACTCACTTGAGGTATGACCACACATTCACTAGTATTAACACATATCCACATTACACATGTACAACATTACAACATCACAACATTATCTAGGATAATCACTCAGGTGGCCACTGACATTCACAACATAGTATAAGAAACATAATTCTTTTTCTAGTTTGTTACTTGATGTTGAAATCAAATTTTCACTTGCAATCTATTATGTAATAGATACTCAATTCAAGAATAACTCAATAGGTCACCATGTGTATGCTAACTTACTTAAGAGCACTACAAAATTCCTTCAAGATAATTTAATATTCAAACCACCTAACAAAATAATTATGTTATTCTGTATCAATCATTTTATCTCACACAAAGCTCTATGTAAGCACAATTTACAATGCCACTCATTTCATCATACTTCAATTAACAATTGAATTTTAACTATGAGCTTTCTAAGGCATCACAAGATTTAGCTAAAGCTCTGTATGTGGAAACATTTTTATTCATATAAAAAAAATAAATAAATAAGAATTACTAGATCAACAACAGTTACATAATCAAATAGATATCTTGAAAAAGAATCAAATTACGTCACGTCTATCTTACCATCTAATAGCTCATAGGGAAATAATTCTCATTTCTTTATCAATTTCTAATTTTAACACAATACAATATGAGTGCTAGTGACTTACCTAATACGTTTATCACATTAGTGTTCTCTCTCCTAGTCTAAAATGGAGTAAGTTCACAATATAAAGTACAAAAGTATTTCCATACAATTTTTAAATATAAGGCATAACTGTAAAACCATGGATCAGCCCCTATATAGTATGCAAAGCTTCACGAACTACATACAATGTCAAATAATCCTTCTTATCTAATTACCAATCTACCTACTTATACCAACAGGATGCACAAGGTGTAAGATGGGAACAACCTCGTTCACTCATATATTAAGGTTCACATACTATCCAATAGTAATGTCAAGGGAACTATATCCACAATGTATGAGAATTCATAACATCCTCCTAGTCAAACATTAAGAAAGATAAACATCAAGAATACACTACAGTCATTTGTCATCCATGTCCATGGCAGCGAAGTCCCAAGATAACAGTTCAGAACTTACATAAAGACTTGTTACTTTATCTTTATTTTATTTACTTATTTATTTATTTATTACATAAAGACTTGTTACTTATCTTTATTTTATTTCCTTATTTATTTATTTATTCTTTTGACATGAGCTCATGCAAGGTTAGACCCGTAAGAGTACACCCCAGAGTTCTCGCTCTGATACCTATGTAATGCCCTATCTATCTCATACTCACAAACATAAGCATCAAACTGAAAACAATTTTTTTCTTTTTTTTTTAATAAAAAAAACTTAAAGAGTATTATTATTATTATTTTAACTATTAACGGAAATAGAAAATATACATATAAATCCACACTACAAGAGTTAGTAATTCTTTTTTTTTTGCTGAATGTTTCAACAAATACACAAACAAGTTAAGGAAGGGAAATAACTTTTTTAAGTAGGTATTTATTAACACGATAACATTAAATATTAACAACAAGGGCTACAAGTAATTCTTTTGTTTTATTAATAAAATATATATATATTTACTAGAAGGTTGAGAACTTATTTTCAGCACAAAAAAATAGGACTTTTGGCTAATATAGTATTTTTATTTAAATGCATATAATATACTCTCCTTCTTAAGAAGGTCATTCTTTGAAAAACCATGAATTCATTCTTTTATAAGGATTAAAAAAAATGGTAAAATTCTTGTTAGAAAATTTTAACTTCATTTTATTACTTCATCAACTACCATAAATATTATCTTCTTTAACTATAATCATAAAGCTTTTATAATAAATCTGAGACTTAATGAAACATCAGCATACATTTTATTTTTTTAAAATTCACACCAAAATAATTATGAAGTAAAAATTCACAAAATATACACAGCAACGGATTATTCACCTACCCCAAAAGGATGTTTGAAAAATCTTCATAATTGATTATCAATAAAGAAAAAGTAAATAAAAATAAATATATGTTATCAATACCGCAGGATGGGTACAAATATCATGGGAGTTAAAGTAATTCAGCAAAAGGCATTACTTAAACATATATTACTAGTATAGGTTAAAATAAATCCTTATATCATGAAAGAAGGCAAATAATCCATTATATCACTATGCTCACATCTAAAATTGGCTCGTATGGATTGTCTTTTAACTTTTACAATTCTACTAATGACAGGAACAATGATACGGTAAATAAAGTAAAGATATTTCCTTAAGAAATTAATTGATCCTATTATCATTACACCTTCAAAATTCTTCTTATTTTTTTGTTTACTTGAAGAACACCAAATAATTGAACAAAGAAAGAAACTTGAAAGATTATTATGGAAATAAATATAACGTTGGCAGTCATGAAAAGTTTAAATAAAATATATTACGGCCTTAAATTAACTCATTATCAAAGAACACCACAATTAGAATTTAAAGGCATCACATTATAAAATAGGATTACTTATAGTATAAGATAAAAGACACGGGTTGGAGAGATTAAAAGAAATTTAGTTTTGTGAGGGATAGACACGTCCCTACTACTTGTGCAGATTCCCAATTTCCTCCAATCGGTGAAGATGTTGACCATGCCCTAATTAGGGCACGCACCTTCCGAAACCCTAATATCCTCTATTCTTCTTTTCATTGTTCTCTTTTCTGGCTTGCAACTGGGGTTTTCTTAGAGGCGGCGGCGGTGGCCAGACTGAGATAGGGCTCCTATTTCTTTTATGCTTTAGGTATAATCTGTAGCTTCTAGCCTAATACCACCGTGACATTTACAGGAGTCTATAGCACCTCCCCTGGGTTGATATTCATTTCTCACAAAGGCCAAGGAAACTTGATCTATGACAGAGATAGCAACAAAGCCCAATGCTAATCCCATTGACCCATAGTACACTTTCAGACTTGCTTTGTCTTCAAATAGCTATGGAATATCTCATCCAGTACGGCATGACACCTAGAGAAATAACAGTCTATATATATATATATATATATATATATATATATATATATATATATTATTTTATTGTTTTCCTTATTCTTGCAGGGATTCACATAATAAGGGATTTTGTTTAAGGAAGATCTCTAATGTTGTCAGCTAATGCAAGTGGTGGCATTCAGCCAGTTTTCTCAACCTTTGCCTGATGATTTCCAAAATAGGAGATATGTTTATTTAAAACCTATAGCTCTTACATTAGTTCAGACTAATTATTTGTAGAGATGATACCCCTCTCTCTCTCAGATTCAAATGACCATATTTTATTGCAGAATCTGCTTTTGTATTACTCGCTATCTATAGGTTCATTTTATCATTTGATTTGGGGCTCTCGTGAATCATCGTCTTAACTCCTTTGAGTGTTTTCCTCTTGGGTTTAAATAGAAGGATACACTCCCCTTTGTTTCTCTCTTGCTGCTGTGATTGGTACATTCTAGTGGATGATTGGATTTAGGGCAAGTGTTGAATATAGGATTCTATGCTTTCAAAGTTTATCAGCTATTCCATGGTATCTTAACTTGAGTCAATTTATGGCAAGAAAAGGTCTTTTTTTTCCTTTTCTTTCCATCTATGTTAACATACGTCCTCGAATACTGATGAGAGGCTACCGGAAGGTTGAATCTGAAAGTGCTATGAACCCTCAAGTGGCATCATGATTTTTGTTTTGTTTGAGTGATGCTTCTTTCCATTACATAGAATAAGATGAATGCACAATCACACTAATTTCGTAGATGGTAGAAATGGCATATTCACCTCTTAAAGGAAGAAGGCACAAGGTTGCAATAGATTTTCAGACTTATGTCATTTTAGTTACAAACTATCTTGTTAGTTTAGGTTCTTTTTTTTTTTCTTCCTTCTATTATTATTTTGTTTGTTCTTCTATTCCATTAATATGGTAGTGTTTTGTAGGAGGAAAGCCTAAAATACGGCTATTCACCTGTGTAAAATTCTGGCCCTAAGTGTGATGCTGCAGATGTTCCTCAGGCTGGAGTAACAACAAAAGGGAGCCAGAAACAAATAAAATCATTCTTGACATGATATGTACTGTTTGGGGAAGGGGAAATTAATCTCTATTGTGACTCTTCATTCGGGGAGAAAGGGTATATTTCTCTGTAACAAAAAAAATTAGAGTTAATACAACCATTCCTTACATATTTCATAGCAGTCTCTGACTTGTGTTTTATACATCCTTTTATAACTAGGTTGAGGAGAAAATTGCGCAAGATTTTAATGGAAAAATATAACACATCCCTCTTTCACAATTGTAGTTCTGAGCCACGACAGTAATGCATGATTGTATAAATTACTTTAAACCTGATCCAACCCAAGTAGAAAACACAGAGGATTATATTTATTACATAAACACCTTGATTTTGCATTGACAGAAAACTTCTGCACAAATGTCTTGTCTCTCTCTCTCTTTCTTCCTACCTACAGTTTACTAAAATCTGCATATAGTTAATCTTATTGTTCGGTATTTGATGCAGCATACATAGAAGTTTGTCCTGTCAAGAATGTTGCACTTATGAACACATTTCTTAAGAAAACCACTTCAAATAAAAACACAGAAATAGATTTGTTACAAAGCTTCACAGAGTTCCTTTCTAGATTAGTTTGTATTTGGCTCAGAATGACCACACATATATTTCTCTCTTCCTATCAGGATATTTCTCTCTTCCTATCAGGATAAGCAGGACAATGGTTCTCCCTCAACAATCCAAATTAGTCCCAGTCTTCTCTTAGTTCACAGTCTTCATAGTCTTCTCTTAGTTCTTCTTTTAGTACCATGAGGTGCAAAACCTGCATGAGGATAGAAATAATTTTCTCTAGCCAGTGATGCTCACCACCCAGCCTAGGGCAGTAACTGTCCACCCCCGAGCTAGGGGAAACCACAAGGGGACCCAGGTACACTACACACCCATTCACTTGACCCATAGAAAACACACTCACAAAATTCACCAGCATCAGAATACATGAAACTCAACACAGTCACTGGGTATTTACACATTCACCAGAAGGCTGGTGCAAAACCTTCACAAGGGGGTAATAGCATTGGGTACTCTTACCCATTTTAGATTCCCACGAGACCTCTTCTTTCTACCCCATATACATATTTTACAACAGCAAGACCACCACTTGACATTATGACAGACAACACACTAATCACAACCATAACCCACCACACAGCAAGATTTTCTTAAGACATTAAGAGTAACAAAAGAAAGTACATTTTAACATATCAATCTAGGTTCAAGATAAATTTGGGTAATAAATCCTACCTAAAATTTCTGCAGAGTTGTTTAGCTCCAAATTAACTCATATTCGTCTATTTTTGTTGTGTTGTTATTTTTTTTTTCACCCAGTTCTCCTTCATGCATTCAACCATCCCCTTTCCTTTTTACCACAATGCAGAAAATAAAATTACAGCAAGTTCTCCTAGAGAATTACAGTCCTCCGTTTTGGAATAAAAATACGGCAGGTGGTGAGGAAGATAGCCCGCCAGCCAGAAGTAGAAGTCCTTACCCATCTTTTCTTCCTCCTCTTCTCCACCTGTCCCCTCAATAGCTTGAGTTTGCAAGGTGAATACATGTGTCATTCTGTGAGCAGCATGTGTCAACTACTAGATGTTCCACTTTGCTTCCTCACCTTAGGACATGCCACCAACCCTTTCTTTTCTTTTGATTATTCAATTTTCTTTCACCCAAAAAGGACCCAAAATTAGGCCTTGGAAAAAAGAAAAAAAAAACATCTCTCTTCTTTTTTTTTAAATTAATTTTCTTTTTACAGGGGTCCCACCAAAACTAATGAATTTAGCCTTTATTGTTTTTTTTTTAAGAGGTGTTAATCATTTTAATAATAAATAATTACTTAGCCCTCTCATTACACAATATTAATCTTTACAAGATGTTGACACACAACATGACTCACGACACGACACATGATTACAATACATATCTCATAGCTACAACACATATTTCACATACATCATTTAATACAGTGACAAGACTCGCTTCCACATACACATAACTACCACACATACATAACTATATAATAGACCTAAGCCTTTCCAAATAGGCTCAGTCAACTAACTGGTTTCACACAATAGGGTCCCCATATATTTTTCCCATTTTCCACTGGCTAGCTAACAAATACCTGCACACTCGTCTACACATTGTCAGTTATGATAAAAATAGCTAAAGCAATAATACAATAACCATTAATTAATTCATAGATACTCATATAACTTATTCTTTCATGCTATAGTAAGAATATTTCATGCACAAGATAAATTTTGTTAATCTCAAAGCACCTAAATTATCTCTATCACATAAATAATAGAAATCAATACAACATTGATGCTAAGTAACATGTTTTCCATTAATAGGTGAAATATCATGTAACAAAGAATGACATAATCCATGAACCCTATAAATACGAATCCCCACAATATATCTCAAGGAATGACACCATACTACAACTAAATGAAATAATGTGATCCATAATCTAGAAGACATCATATGGATCAAATAAAGACATTGTATAAATATAAGCGCATATCAATCATGATCTAAACCAACTCATATGTCATAGATTAGTATATAACTATAGTAACCCAAAATATGAAATCTCTTCTTGCCATAATGGTTGTATCGAGGAGGGGTCCTACATCGGTGGAGACACGGGGCCTTACATAATTCCAGAGTCTATTCTCTTTCTCAAAGATACTTTCTCTTCCTATCAAACATAGTCCATCTACTCCTACAATGATAATCTCACATACAAATTTTGTGGTCAAAGCACCTATATTCTAATCAATGCATAATATATCTAATCATTACATTTTCATAACAAAAAGACATTCCAGTTCATAATATCATATTGATCATAATCAAATAGATTCCAAGATTTACTTAGATTAACTCTCTCTATCCACATCATCAGTTCCTATGATGTTAACAACATATTTACATAACTGTAACATTCAGGAAAAAGTAAATAGTAATATTGATTCCAAAAATAGGGACGTAACACACCTATTGTCTAAACCACTCCATTATGGTGCCCTAGCATGAGGAGGAGCATGTAAGTCAATAAGAAACGGCACCTAGAATGTAAATAAGGGACTAAGTGGTGTTTTCAATAGCATCAAATCATCTTGAGCTTCCAATAAATACATCCAATTGAGCATCATAACTTAAGGCGCTAGTTTCCCCATGTTCAAGTCCATTATGGTGCCTATAGGAGGAATCAAGTTGGGGTCAATTAAGAATGAATGCATTGAGTTTGAGAAGTTCACAACAGCATGTATAAGTGCTTGGATCCATGACAATTGAAATAAGCATCATCAAACACAAGGCACACTTTCCTGTCTCTTCAACTCCATTTGGGTGCCTTGGGTGTAAAGACCTCAAAATCATGAAATCTAATGCCTAAGGGATAGGCTACCCTCTAGGAAGTCTGTACAAGTATGTGAAACCATTAAAATGACAAGTATAAATCCAATTTAGCTTAGGTGCACTTTTCCATTCTTTTCACCTAGATTGGTGCCTTAAAGAAACATCACAGATCTACATCATTGAATAAGCGCCTAGAAAGGATTTACATAAGATGACACTTTGGAGTGCGCACTATGAGGAACATAGCTATTTTAAGTCATCCTTAATTGATTGAGATCATAGAAAAAGACAAGTATGGAACTAACTTATGATAGGCACCTTTTGCTCTTATTTTCACCTAGATTTGCACCTAGACCTAGAAGGGTGTTGAATGCTTAAAATATGTTGCTTATATGCTATGAAATGCAATGTTATCAATTGATTAATATGATTGTTCTCTCTATTTTGCAGGAACATCAACACATCTAAAGGACAACCACCTAGAGCCACCAACAACCAAGGAGTAAAGTGAAGTTGGAAGACAATCACTACTAAGAAGAAGAAGACATCATGTTGCTGCTTTGGAGGATTGCATCAAGTGCAAGCATACTTCATCATCTACTACATTGAAGACATTCATCCACCACACTTCAAGTTCTCTCAATCTTGAAGTCTCCTTGAGAAGTTAGCTACTCTACATATAATCAATATCTACTCTCCAAAGGACCACTTTCAAGATCATCAAGTTCAAGTATACATGGCAAGTACACTACTTCATCAAAAGAAATCATGTTTGAAGACATCACAAGATGATACAATTTGGGAATATGCTAAGATGGCACCTACGTGGTAGACACTCATCATCAAGCCAATCATAGTCAGCCACATCATTCAACAAGCAAGGAGACAGAAGGGACGTCCATGTGGAAGATACTCTAAAGATTCTATTTCATCCTTATCTTCTTGGAAAGTGTGCCTTCATTGCCTCTCATATGTACTAAAAATAGCAAGTTGTAACTACCTACTGAGGTGGCACGATCTGGACCCTTGGCTATGTGAATTGATCCTAGCCCTTGATTGTATTTCTAGACCACTATATAAAGGCCTTGTTGCCTCATTTGTAAATCAGTAGTTAGTGATAGTAGAAAGTAGGAGTAGAATAGAAGAGACTCAAAATTCTATGAGAATACTTGAAGTTGTAAATATTTCTCAAGATTAATGCAAAGACATTGGAACTCATTTGGTGTTAAGTGTTGTCTCATGGAATTACATGGTTTCTTTTATTTTGATGGAGTGGAGAGATGTTTCAAGTAGATTAAGAGTAGATGAGAAGCTCATTGATGTTATGTATGTATGTATTGGATATTTGATCAACTCCTAGCTCATGCTTTTAACATTCATCGCCGGTGAAGTGTTGTGTAAATCTAGTCTAAGCTTCATCATTTGCTTAAGTTTGATTATGGATGCTTGTTTGAGCTACGCCTTCCGATGGGTGCTTATATGAGCCTTCATGATTTGAAAACATTTTGCTATTCTTAGGAGATTGCACCAACTTCATGTAGTTGTAGGCATCCTTGGCGAAGTGGAGTTAGGTTAATTCAGGAGTTTGTCTATTCACGCATCATCATTGCTTCATTGACCTTAGATTAGTTTTCCTAAACCCTTACCTTTTTACTTTTCTTCATTATTGAAAATTTGTATATATATCATCCACACTAAAAGGAGAAATAAGCTAAGTGAAGTATGAAGAAGTCTAATGTAAGTCCCTTTGTGATTATCAACAAGATCACATGTAATCACTAAGTTAACCCATCATGAATCATAAATAAGGAACCTTGGAGTTAATTCACTGGATCACATAGTTCAGCCTTTGAAGAGCTTTATTCAAGAGAGAGTGGGATACTCTAGTGTTTTACTCTATTGTTGACTTGTCTAAAAACAATCATCAATAGTACACTTCCAACCCCATAAAACTTCTCATTTCGGTCACATTTGTAGGTATAGGCCATTTGGTGATGGATTTTATTTTATTAGGATCTACCACTATACCCTCAGCTAAAATGATATACCCTAAATAGTGAACCCTCCTTTCAAAGAAGGAGCATTTGGATAACTTCCAAAACAACGTATACTTCTGCAGCCTTTGTAAGACTGCCTACAGATAGGTTAAGTGTTTCTCTTCATACTTGGAATATATTAAGATGTCATCTAGAAACACAATCACAAACATATCTAGAAAGTCATGGAACACACTATTCATTAGATTCATAAAGGGAGCTGGAGCATTTGTCAACCTGAATGGAACTACAGTAAATTCATAGTGACCATACCTAGTATTGAATGCCGTTTTTGAGATGTATTCTTCTTTTATTCTTAATTGATGATAGCCAGAGTGAAGGTTAATTTTGGAGAACATTGAGGCTCCCTTTGTTTGGTCAAATAGATCATCAATGCGAGGCAAGGGATATCTATTTCTCATGGTGGCTTTATTCAACATACTATAGTCAATACACAACCTTATTGTCCCATCCTTCTTCTTGACAAATATGACTAGTGGTCCCCAAGGTGATACACTAGGCTTTATCAACCCCTTATCCAACAATTTTTACAACTATATTTTCAACTCTTGTAGTCCTTTGGTGTTCATCCTATATGGGGCTTTGGATATAGGCGCAGTTTCAAAAAGTATATCGATTGAAAAATTGAATTCCCTTTTAGGAAGTAACCTAGGTAGATCTTCAGGAAACACATCCTTGTAGTCCCAAAGGAACGTGCTATTCTCAAAGGTAGGGGCTCTTTTCTCTTCTCCCTTCTCATCTAAAGATACTAAGAATATCTGATTCCCTCGTTTCTGCCTTGCCTTCTTTAGTTGTATAGTAGAAATGATCTCCAATGATATAGGTTTGTAAATCCCTTAGATCCTAACTCTATAACCCTTATCATCTATACACTCCATCACCTTGTTATAGCAATCTATGTTAGCCAACTTATTCTGATTATGATGTCATCGGCTCTCAAGGGTGCGACATATAAGTTGACTTTGGTTTCTAGTTTAGGAAACTTAATGAGGGCTCCTCTTACATACTTGTTCACTCTTTGTGTAGCCTTGTCACCATACTGAACCGTCCATGATGATTCAATATTCTTAGTTTGCAAAGACATTTTGTTTACCAATTCTAGGGAAATAAAATTCTTGTAGGATCCAGTATCTATCAAAATAGTTATCGATTTACCAAAAAACATACCTTTTGTTTCTATAGGTACATTTTGATGGCGAGTCTGCTAATTCCTAGAGGCAGCATCTATCTGATGTTGTTGGGGTGCTATGGCTGATTGGATCTGTTCCTTTTTTAACAATCCATTGCATAATGATTGCCTCCACACATAAAACATCCACCAGGGGATCTATTAGAATTTTCAGGTGGTGCATTCCAATCATTCGTTCTAGCATTACCATTGTAATTGTTCCTATGATTCTAATTACTAGCAACTTCTGTTCTACCCCAGTGTCTCCTCTTGTTATTATGATCTCCTCTATTGCTCTTATTGTATATTTTCCTTTTGAAGTCAAATTGCTTGTCCCAGAAGTTTTGGCTTGCCACTGATAGTGCCTAGAATTTCTTTTCCTATTTGAGCACCTTGTTCAAGACTTGGTTCATGCTCTCAGGGGCAAACTTATCCACTTTTACCCCCACCTCCAATATCTTAGTTAGTCCTCCTTCATCCCTCAGCTGGGTTTGAACAATTGTTTCAGTTCCCACGTGCCAGTACATCCACTCCACAACCACCGCAATTGGGATCTGATTGTGACAATAAACATTATTCTAAAATTGAAACAGGAGTCTTTAAGTGTGATGATTGTAGTTTTGTCTTTACTCCAAAGCATTTGCGCATGATGGTGTCAGGAAAGATAGTTTCTTTTCCTGAATCCACTATTCAGGATAAAGAGAAAAAAGTTATTTCTACTCCTGCTAGTTCATCATTAATTCCTTGTATCATACCCCCTTTTAAGGACTTCATGATGTATGATATGACCAAGAAATTCCAGTTGGAATTTTGGCGTCAACATCTCTCTCCAGTCGGGGAAAATCAAGCCTCCAGCCAAAGCAAGCTCCTTACCTAGACAAATTTGTGTCTACACAAACAACTTTTGCCTCTATACAGACTCTTGAAAATCTTCTTACCGAGGACTGGAAATCCACAGTTCAACATGAAATTGCTCAACTTTGAACTAATTATTATTATTTCAAGCAATAAGTAGAAGCCTAGTGGACCAATCAACAAAAACACCACACCAATCACAATCATTCTTTCCAAACAGTACGAACTAAAGTTGGTACTCATTTGCAAGTCATTAATACTGAGTTATCTTCTTCCAACACACAGGTTTTACAAATTGCTGAGAAGGTTCAGAAGATTCATGAAAGCACTGAACAGATAAGTAACACCACGTTGCACCTGGAAAATACAGTGCAAAAGGAATCTCAAGCAATTCAGTCAGCAATTTCTATACAATCAAAACTAGCCATTATCCCAAAGAAATTGAATTTTCCTTCCAACTCTTCTACATATCTACAAGCACAACATGAAGGAAAAGGTTTTCAATTAAAGCCCCAAGAGCCTACCATTGAAAAGGTATGGGATCCTAAAATAGGAACATTGTGTGATGCAACTCCTCAAGAAAAGTCCCAAGGAAAATTGCAAATGGAAAGAGGAATCAGTAATAATGGAAATGGATTAGATCCATATAGAAACATCTAGAACTATAAAGCTAAAACACCTCCATTGATCAATTTTGACTCCTACGATGATGTTGAAAATACTAGGAGTATTGATGCTATTAGAACATGGGTCACTAATTTTATAGCCACAAGTACTGGAGTCTCATAACAAGATGCCAAAAGGGTTTGGGATAGATTAGATGAGACTTATAGGGAAGACCTGATAACCCATGGTATTGATCAAGTGTGTGCCCAGCTTACCAGACTATTTGTAGGTCACACAGACTCTCAAGAGAGGATGGCCTATAACAAGTTTGTCTGAGCCAAATGCAAGGACATGAGGTACTTTAAAGAATACTGTCATGAGTAGTAAAAGAATTTTTATTAGTCTGGCAAAGAGCAAAATCAAGAATTTACATATACAACATTCTTGAAAAGTTTTGGTGATGTCATGGGAGAATATTATCATAAGAGGGTTCTCAAAAATCTGGTTGCAGAAAATTTAGATTTAAAAGAAGTTACATTCCCTCAACTAGTTTAGTTTTTAAATGAACTTAATAAAGAAGTTTGTTTTGAGTCAAAAAGGAAAAAGGAAATGAGAAAGATTAGACCTTTAATTTCATCTATAGTTTGTTATCAAATTACTCCTGGTAATCAATTTCTGGGCAAACTAGAAAATTCCTCCTATAAAGGTAAAAAGAAGTGTTATGACTACACTCAACTTGATAAAGGGTATAAGAAAAAGAAATTCTCAAAATATCCCTGAAAGAAGGGCTATTCCAGGAAAAGGAATAATTTCAAAAAAGGAGGAAAATGGAAACCAACCTGTTATATCTTTAAAGGTGAACATTATGCTAACAAGTGTCCTAACTGTCATGAAGTAAGGAGTAAAGGTAAAGTCAGGCTAGCTCAAGAAGCAGGTGTGGACAATGAAGAAGAATATGAGTATGTTGATGATTATCCCTCTGATCCATAAGATATTATTTTATCTGAGGAAGAAGTAGAATCCTCAGGGGAAAGGAGTATTATTCAAGTTGACATTAGGATCTTATCATGATAACTTGATCAATCGCTATGTTTGTCAACATTATGGGCTTTTTGCAGCAAATTCCATGTTTTATCACTGGACAATCAGAGCCAGGATATGCCACCTATATAAAAATTAGCAACCCATATGGATAACAACAAAAAATTATCACCTTGAAGTTGGTGATACAGGTGCTATGGCCCAAGGCATATACGGACCCTGTAAACTCAAAACAATGACTATACTTTGGAAAGAACCTGCTCCATCCACTAATCCCTATGCATGAGAATCTGATCGTGAAAGCTATCTTCTCGGTCATCCTCTAGATCCCTGTCCTTGCTATATTTCAACACCAGTTGCATCTGACAAAGATAATGACACTAACTAACGAGTGGGGTTTGTCCCTCGTCGGAGACATTTGTCACTCCGTAAGCAAAGCGCAGACGTGGACCACACCATGGTAAAAGGGGTAAGGTTACCACCTCAATGTAACCTCAAGTTAGTCTTCTCGAGATTAAAAAGCAACTTTGGGAAAAGTAGATTCCCACTAGCTTTGTCGGTGAGTCTTGTCTCTTTCTGTTCATGGGATAATTGGGACTGCCCAAAGAAAATCTTATCTTCTCGCTGTGGTCTTCCCTACAGAAAGGAGATGCTTTGTTGTCACATTTCTATTGGTAGAACTCAAAAATAATTCTATATTGTAAAATGAAGAGGCATTTGAAAATTTCTATAAATACCACTCATTCATTCATTTGAAGGCATCGAGTCTTAGTGAGTTCAGTCTTAAGAAGAGATCAATAAGTCTAGTAGTTGAATAGCTCTCAGTCTAAGGTCAAGTCTAGGAAGTAATAGGAGTCTAAAGAGAATAGAGAAGTATGCTCTTCCCTTAATCTGGGAATCAAAACATCAGACTTCTTGGAAAGACATACTATCTTTTGATTTCCATATGTATTATCTAGCATGTAATATCAAGCAAGTAATGAATGTATAGAGTTTGTTCTTTTGCATATGTGTTCTAATTCTATCTTGAATGTGTTTACACTCTATCTTGCATCTTGTAACGTCCTTGCCTAAGACCTTTCATCCTCTTGATAGATAGGAACATATTTCAATAGCTTCACAAATCTATCCCAATATTGTTGGACTGTGAGATTTCCTTGTCTAAGATTCAGAAATTTGGTCATCTTTCCATCATAAAATAACTGTGGGAGATATCTATGATGGAAGTGGCTCACAAACGGCCTCCAAGTTAGGCTTTCCTTTTGTTTAGGGTAAAATAGGATCTTGTTAATCTTTTATTCTTTAGGTGTTTGAATCCTCCTTTCACCCTAACATTGAAGGATCTATGGTCGAGTGGCGAGCACTATCATACACTAGGTCATTTGCAAATGAGGGGAAGCTTGGATTAGGGAATTAACTATCAATTTTTCCTTCTCTTAAGTCTAATTAACCATTAAAACCCTAATTATGCAAATATGACAACAAATTGACGAATAATGGAAAACGCTCTTGCAAATGGGAGTAAAATACTGAATTACAGAATAATTATTTTCGGTCTTCCAAAGTGGAATAGTTAGGGACACTGGTACGGGTGCCCAAGTCCAAGGTACTTACTTTTTTAGGGAATCTAGACCTCCTTCCGACACTGATCATCCCTATAACTTATGTTTCTTGAGATCTATCTGCGGATGACACTTTTGCGGGCGCCCTAGTCCTGGAATTGCTCCTTTGTCTGACTTTTCTTCAAATTCCCAAATCCTTGATGCCTGCCACTCCTTCCTGCAACTCCACTTTTCTCAAATGTGACTCCTATAACCTACAATCACAAGACTTGGTTTGGGGGTTGTGGTGTTTAGAGGTTTTCCTCAGTCAAACCTTGGAGGACACTTAAGTCTTCTAACAACATTGTTAGATAAAGAGGGCATGCCCTTGTGATGCAGAGGCCAAAACCAAAGAAATCAATGATAAAAACACAATGATAAGTCACCTTGTAGTGAAGCTCTCATGGAGGAAGATGCTCTTCATGCCATGAGGAGATTAAATCTCAAATCTGCAAATATCAACACACAAAATAGACAAGTCTGCTCTTGCAACACAATAGAAAGCCTTGAATCACCTTGAGAACACAATAGCTTGCTAGTAATCATCTAATTGAAATTTAGTTTAAAAATGAATGCCTACACATGCTTATATATACACCTACAAGCATTCCCACAAAGATATTAAAAATCAAACTTTACCGTGTCGGCAAAATAACCTCCTAACGGTCATAAACTGACACCCAAAAATTAGGGCTGCCTAAAAATAGGGTAGGACTAGGGCGTGGGTATCCAAGTCCTCCCCCCCTATTTTAGGCAAGATACAGCTCAAGGGGTCCATTGAGGTCTGATTTGCCATGGGACTTAGTTCTCATTCCATCAGAATGCTAAATTATGAATGAAAATGTCCTAAATGCACTCTAAAGACCTAGGAGCTAAACCTTATGAGGGAAAAGCCCCCAAGGGGACATTTTTCAATGTTACATTTAGCCCCCACTTTAATCTATGTATGAATGCAAGGCCCAAACATGCATTAAAGTAAGGTCACAAACAAAACAAACACACCAATCATGGAGAAGACACACCAACCACATAAAAGATAGTAACAGGCATGCAAAACATGGAGAAGACAGTAACAGTCACGTAGAACACAGAGTAGATAGTCAATACATAGAAGACACATTAATGCATGGTAGATAGAAATGATATCTTTTCTTTTCTTCTTCTCATTTATATGAAATGCAAATGCAAGTACTGGAAAATAAAGAAACCTTCCATAATACCAGATGCACTAGCTTAAGTATTTGAATATTTACAACAAAGCATTCATTGAAATAATTTACTTAATTCCTAAGAGCCTAGAAGAAGTATTGGAGAAAAGAAAATAGAATGCAAAGGCAAAAGACTTGGATATCCGGGAGCAGATAGTAATACAACTATGTTCCTCTATCACTCCAAAACAAATGAACATGGTGTTCAAGGATTGTAAAGATGATTTTCGGAGCAAGTCCCAGATGAACAAACTTATGATTGGATAAATTGATCAAATAACTGATGAAACAAAAGAAATTCTCCTGAAGGCCTTGAAGAGATTTAATCTTCCTATTGTAGAGGAAACACATGAAGAGCCCTCTACCATGGATGTTGAAGAATTAAAGAAAAATAATGAAGAATCATCAAAGGCATTAGATTCCTCTGTTTCGGAAGAGGAATGGTAGAAAGAAGAAACATTATCTGACAAGGATGTCGAAGGATTAAAGAAAAATGATGAAGAACCATATGAGGCACTAGACTCCTCTATTCTAGAAAAGGAATGATAGATAGAAGAAACAAAGATCAATAAGCAAGTAAGTCCAGATGTCCCTAAAAGGAAGGAAGTAGAGTCTGCAAGAGACACTGTAGAGACAGTTCAAAATTTCTTGGACAAAGAAATAATGGAGCTGGATGAACCTGAGCTAATTCAAGGGCCACTAGACTTTGACCCTCTATCTCTCATTCAGATAATGAAGGTAGCATCTTTTGCTCAAGACAAAGCAAAAGATAAACTTCTGAAATCCCACATGGAGGATTGTGAGCTGTTGGAGATTGCATCTGGAATGCTGGAGAAGATTATGCCAACCTATCAAAAGGATCCTTCTACCTCCCCATCCAGTAATCTGAAAAACCTAGTCAATTATGTTAACTCTCATTTTGAATCCTTAGAGAAATTGGCAGAAACTAAGGTCCGGAAGGAGTTCTTCAAAAAGAGGTTTAGTGAAGTATAAGGGCTAATTACTAATGATAGAAGAACCTTAGATATTCACATAAAGAGCCTTGAAAATGCTCTTAAAGATGGTGGGGACATATACAAATTTTGTTTAACTTGGCCCAAAGTGACAGAGGACATTGAGAAGAAAGTGAAAGAACAAGAAGAAAAACTGTCAAGTTTATCTCAAAATTTTGATCCCCTCACTAACTCTCTAGTGAATGATGAATGTCAAGCTACTACTATAATCAATGAAATTAAAGAACTGGTCAAGGAGAAAAAGAACATAATGGATAGAATGGGTGAGCTCAAAGGGATAATCATCCCTAATCTAGAGGCAATGCCTGATGCCTTGATAGAGGCACAAAATATAGTCCGGACCAGTGATCCATCAGACTTAAAGAGGGCAAAAGCATATGCATTCTTGTTAAGTGGACACATTTCCATTTTGGACAGAATGAAGAGGAGTTGGGCCATAGAAATCATCTAGTTGAAGACAACCTTTGTGGATATACTTAAGTATATGTAAGTATAACATACAATCTGTATATACTTATGTGGCCATGTATAGAATAATTTTTGCAAAAATTTCTCTATGCAGATTCCACCCTTTACCATTGATGTCAAAGGGGGGGTAAAGAGTAGTGAAAAATGTGGAATCCAACAAAGGGGGAGCTCTGATAAAATAGTGCAAGAGACAGAGCACCAGCTAAGGGGGAGTTACTGCGAAACTTAGCCATTTTTCACTAAGTATTGTCATCAATGCCAAAGGGCGAGATTGTTGGCAAAAGACACTATGTGGCTTCATAAGTGTTGTCATTGATGGCAACAGAGTCTATCCCACACATCCATAGTACAGAATATGCCTATACCAAAAGTCAGATTGAAGATGGTTTTGATCTGGTGAACAAAGAATAGAGTATGTAACAAGGTCCAACAATCAGGTCTGAATCTCTCAGATGCTGTAGCTCAGTAAGTTGCAGACTTTGACAAGTCAAGAGGGGTATCATGACTATTGTATTCCAAGGATTTAGCCTCCGGTGGTAAAGCATCAAAAAGATATTAGCATCTAAGTGTTGGGTTCCAAGTAGGCAGAGCAGATAGAGGAAGAACTAACCGATAGAGTATCAGATCTCAATCCAGACGTGCAAAAAGTGTTGATCAAGCAATTTGTGGCATTATACAGTGTTGATCAACATGATTAATGACTTCTATTCCTATGTCTTTGATGTGCATCACAAATCAAGCATGGATTCAGCCGATAGATCAATAACTTGCAAATATCTCAAGTGTTCTTGTTGCTGACTAAGAAATTGTTGGAAATCCTTATTACAGATATATATACCCAATGGATTGAAGTTTGTAAGTGTTTGAAGTGATAGTGTGTATGATTAAGTGTGAAGAAAAGTAGAGACAAGAGCGAAGGTAGTAATTCAAGCCCAGAATGTGACAGGAAAGTAATATTGAGTAGAGGAAGGATAAAATGTGCCAGATCAGTATACTGTACCTAACTGGAACTGGAATCCTACATGTATAGATGTTGTTCATCAGTTCAAACTCCTTGGTATCATCTGTAAGCATTTGTAGACTGTAAATCTCTTGTAGGCAGTGGGCCTTTTGTGAGTAGTGTGCTCGAGCAGTGAGCCCTAATTGGCAAGTGCCAAATTTGTACTTTTTATTCTTTTAATAGAGAACACAATCTTGGGTTAGTCACCTCATGGTTTTTCCCTTAACATGGTTTCCATGTAAAAATCCTTGTGTTATATGTTAATTTCTTTTTCAGCTCTTATGATTACCTTGCTTTGGTATAACATTAAATAATAAGTTAAGAAAAGAAAGGAAAAATAGAAAAATTATAAGATAACTGATTCAGCCCCCCTCTCAATTATCTACATTGTTTCCAACATCATTTATATCACGGTTGTTTGATTTGAGTTCCACAAATCACTCGTGTTTTGTTTGGATCACTTAATTTTTTTTTATGATCTTACTTTTTAAACCCCAAAATTACACTCTTTTGGTTCAAATTTTGCTTAATTAAAAGCCAAAAAAATTCATATACTAAAATTTCTAGTAACTATTCTAATAAGCCGTCTAAATATTTCTAATTTCTAATCTATTTTATATTGTGTTGTGTGAATTTTCACAATACAATTAAAATTACATAACAAAACCCAATTACTTAATAGTTATATTTTTAATGCAACCTTGGAAATGTTAGTGTTGGTTGAAACAATTTGGTATGTATCTTGTTAAATACTTTTTAATGGTGTTTATTCTTCATATTTTTTCACCTATGTTTCATGCAACCGTGGGAGATGGGAGATGGAGAAGCCAAGGATTCATGAAGATGAATTCAAGATGAGCACAACAAAGCTTGGTGACATGATTGCAAATCAGAAAGGTCCAAATGATAAAGAGGGTTTAGGCTTTGAAAAAGGTGAAAGCTCAAAATTAGGTCAGACATCAAATGCTAAAAACAAGAAGAACAATGGCAAGCAGCTTTCGAATTAAAGGAAAGATAGAAGACCACTAGTCAAACAACTAAATGCTTAAAGGTACCCATATTTTAATGGTTTTTTTCATTCTTGCAATAAGTATGTAAATGCACAAACCCGTGTCACACTTTATAAAGGAATTGGCCAACATAAAAAAAAAATGTCAACTTTGACCACATAAAAGTGGTCTTTATGTTTTGAATTTCAGAATGATGTAAACTAAGAAAATGTAGATCTCTTGTTGAATTTTATTAGTATAATTTTTTAGATTTTTTTAAAAATTGTTTTCATTTTTTTTTATCAATTTAAGAGCAGATTATGAAATGCTGAAAATTTGAAGAAAAAGTGACGTTCAGTTGACGTCAATAAACAAATAGAAAAAAAAAATGCATTTTCCCCTGATTTTTTTTCCCCAAATAGGTGACTTCATTATCTAGGGCACGGAAAAAAAAAGAATTTTTGATCTATATTTTTCTCATAATAACGTTTTAAAGTCAAACTTACTCGATTTTGATAGTTTTCAGTTGACGTCAACTATTGTATAAAACTTTTTTTAATTTTCAAAAAATAAATTATAGTCTTTTGAAGAGGATTGTCTCCTCTAGGACATCATATATTTGCCAAATTTTAAAATGATGTTTTACTATTCTTTTTAAGTTTCAAATTAGCCTCTTTTTGAACTTGAACAACCTACTTGAATTATTTTCAAATATTTATATCCTAAAATTACTCAAAATATAAAAATATATATATTTCCACTTTCAGCACTCCGAGCTCTACAAAAGGGTATTTTTCTTTTTTCTTTTAAATTAATTTTGATTGCAAAAATATTGAGCAGAAGTTGGAAGTTTGAGAAAGTATGAGAAAATGGTGACTTGGCTATCTAATAGGATGCCACATAGACAGATTTGATCGAATGGGATTCTATCCAATAGTATTCAGCTGAATCCCATTCAGTCAAATCTACTCCTTTGTTTTTTTTTGGGAAAAGTTTTGTGGCTTTTTAATTTATTTTTTAATTACTGAATTACAATAAATTTTAAAAAAAAAGGATTTTGAAGGGAAGAGCCATATTGAAAAACACAATGATGTGAAAGTGTTTGTTTAATGTCTTTTTTTAGCTTTTTTCAATCTTTTTAGCTTTTTTAAATTAATAAATTATAAAAATTTAGATAAAAAAGAACCACTGATTTCAACAAGGGCAAAGTCATATTCAAAAACACAATGATCTGAAAGTGTTTTTTAATGCCTTTTTTGGCTTTTTTAACTTTTTTGGGTTTTTTTAAATTATTAACTTATAGAAATTTTAAGAAAAAAGAACCACTGATTTCAACAGGTGCAGAGTTGTATTCTCAGCTACCATGCTCTAAAACATGTAATTGATTAAAATCATTGATTTATTGAATGTAGACCTAGATTTTCAAAAAATAGAGGTTAAAGTCTTTGTACATGTGTTATTTTTGCATGCAGGTGAATTCAAATTTGATCAATTTGTGATGGGCAATAAAACGAAAAGAAAAAGGTTGTATGATCAAAGAAGAGATACTACAAATGTCGATGAAGAAACATCTACTCAAGAACAACCCATGGAAATTGTTGATGACCAAGGAGTACAGGTACCAAAACAAATTGAAGGTGGTGATAGAAATTTTTTCCTTGGTATGGAAAATCTAATGGAGATGGATGAGGATTCTCTTTTAAAAAATATTTCATCTAAAGATATGGTACCTGAAAGTATAGTAAAATTACACTCTATAATTGGAAGAGCACAGTTATTTGCAAAGTTATTTAGGAAGAAAGAGATGACCCCTGTTTTGGGGTTGTTAGGGGTTGATAATAAGAAAAAGTCATCAAATTCATTAAAGAAAACAATAGTTGAAAACATACAAGAAGCATTGAATTCTATTGAAAGCAAGAGTCAAGCTATTGATTTAAGTGATGCACGTAGAGCATTAATGATTGTAATTTCTAGTAAGAAATTATCACATAGAAGACAAGTTCAAGCAATTTCCCAATTACTCAATGTTTCTAGGAGAACTATTCAAAGATATATTGCAAGGAGAAATAGATTGGATGGAAATATTGAGAATAATTAGGTAAATATTTGCAGGGTTCCTCAAAAAGATAGAATCTCAAAAGATGTAAAGAAACAGGTGATTGAATATTGGACCAGCCACTCTCGTGTTTCTTCCAATAGAAGGGACACTATATAGATAAAAGGTGAAGATGGTAAAAAAATTTCACATCCAAAACATTTTATAGATACAACACAAAGTGAACTTTTTGAAGCATTCAAGAAAGAATTTCAGATGTGAAGATTTGTCAAAGGATGTTTGACAGACTACGACCAAGTTTTGTACATATAAATAAGGTACGTGAGACTTGTTGTTGTCAAAATCATGTTGAATTTCATCTACACCTATAGTCATATAAAAATCTATGGCAGTAATTAATCCAAATAGAGTCATCCCTAGAAGTACAACACAATTTGTGAAAACTCTTCTATGTGAAAAATTAGAAGATTCAAATGAATTCAAAATGCAGTGTATAAAAAATATATGTAATGATTGTGGAAATTTGAAGAATCTTGTACAGGTTGACAGTATTGATCATTCGATGCAAGTTATGTGGAAGAGATTTGACTATGAGAAGTACTCAACAAAGTCAGGAGTTGAGAGCAGAAAAATTGTTCTGAAAGAGACTGAATTGTCAAGCAATGAGTTTATGAAGAAATTTTGCAATATCATATATCCACATATTGAACATTGTCATGGTGCTAGATGGCAAGCTAAGAAATTTCGTGACTCAAAGAATTGTTTTCCACTAGGTTGTATTCTATCTATTGTTGATTTCTCTAAGAACTATACATTTAGTCCTCAAAGTGAGGTTCAAAGTCAATATTATCATTCAGAGCAAGTTACAATATTTGTACAAGTTTGTTATAGGCATACTGAAGAACATGTGGATGGTGTACAAAGTAGCAAAGATAAACGAATAATCATCAAAGAGGTTTACTTTTATATTAGTGATGATACAGGTCATGATAGAAGCTATGTAGCCCATTGTTTTGCAATATTTTCTGAAGACCTAAGACGATATCAAATAGATGCTTCACAACACTGGATATGGTCTACTGGATATGCTGGTAAGTGTTGATTTTTTTTTTTTAAAATTATATTATATTTATTTGTGTAATTAACTTGTAGACTTGAATTGTTCAGTTACTTAAATATGTTGTACCTCGATGTATATAGTTTTTTATTTAATTTTGGTTTTAAATTTGAAATTGTTTGTAACTTCACAGGACAATTTAAGTCTGTAAAAGCTTTTAATTGGTTAAGCAAACAACATATTAAACATAACATTCATTTTTTATGGAATTTTTATGAGAGTGGACATGGAAAAGGAGAGTATGATGGAGCTGGAGCATGTGTGAAGCATGCACTTCGACAACATGAACTTGTAGGTAATACAATATGGAATACAAATTTAAATTCTTAAATATATTTTAAATAAATTTAAACCTATTAGAAAAAAAAGTGTAGATCTCAATATATTGCATGTGTTGAGAAGTGGAAGCTTAAGCCACTGTGCAATTTAATGGTATTTATATATATCCAATGTTGCAGATTTTCAATATTTCTCCTGTTGGATTTTTAAAAAAATATAATTATGTTTTTTGAGATTGTCTTTTCCTTTCAACTAGAAAACTGAGTTTAACCTGACATTTCACCAACATGAACTTGCAGGTAATGCCATAAGAAATGCAAATGAAATTGTTGAATGGTGCAAAAGTCATTTTTCCATCTGTGACTGAATATACAACACACGCTATTTTTGGGAAGTTAAAGGTACATAAATATTTTGTTTTAAATTTCAATGTGTGTACATGAATTGAATTTTCAATTTTATACACTTTTTAATTAGATGATTGAAATTTAATTAGATATTGATCAATCAACTCTTACTAATTGTCAAACAATTAGTGGTATTAGAAGTTTGCATCAAATCATGACTATAGGACATAGCAGGCCTCCTGTAATTCAAGTGAGAGAAAAATCATGTTTTTGTGCTAAATGCATTGAGAACAATGTAAATACTCTACAATGTGAGAATATTAGAGATGGGTATGTTTCAGAATGGGAAATAAAATAATGAGTGGCCATGTCAGACCCTTTTGAAGATAATGACATTGTAGATGTCTATAATCCTTTGTATTTAACTGATTACGAACGTGTATCAGATTTAGTTGTTACAGGTAAATTTCTTAAATTTTTAAATTGAATTTTAACTTGTACATTTCATTTATAATATATTCTATTTAAATTGAGCATGGTTTACTACATGGTGTGTACAGGAGATATTTTTTTTGCTCTTATAGATCCTGACAATACAGAAGGTGTAGATTACTATCTACTAAGATGTACGCAACCAAAATGCAAATTGTCAGAATCAATGACAAATGGTAATGGACAAGAGTATCCAACTACATTAGTGGTTGTTGAAGGCACATACTATCAACAAACAAAGATAGATACAAATGGTATTATATTTATTGATTATATGCCAAGTCAAAAGGTTCTACATTATAGTCACTTAGTTATAGCAACATGAATAAATCTTGAAACTTTACCAAAAAAAGGACGTGCCAAACAAAGGTGGAGGTTTCCTATTGAAGATCATGAAAAGATTTTAGAGATAATAAAAGATAGAGAGGATCCAGATTATATGTACCAAGAACTTTAAGCTATTTAGCATCTTACTAAAATTTTCTTTCATTTTAATCCAAGTATAATTTCACTTTTACTTCACAAATCTAATAAAGTAGAAATAAATCTTAGTTAATAATATTTAAGTATTAATTTTTGAGTGATAATAAATTAAATTTACTCTTTTTTTATTCATGCATTTTACTTAGAAAACATCTATTAATGAAATATTAGCTTTTCTAATTTATTTATTATTTAATTCATACATAACACAAGCAAGGAAATCATCTAACCTTTAATTTTAGTCTTTAATAGCTTAATGTTAGTGATATATATTGTTATACTTCTAGCTATTTCTTTTATCTAAATATCCAAATTCAATGTAATTGTGTCTATACAAGTGAATGAAATTTTATTGAGTTTGTTATGGATGGCATGGAGTTGGCCTTTGCTTCACATTTTCTTTCTTTTGGACTAGTGAATTGCATGATCCAATTGTTATCATGTACTTATTATCATTTTAGATATAATAGACATGTAAAAAATGAAAAATAGGAATTTGTAATATGGTAAATGCACTATAATAGATATTACAAATAAGTACATTACAAGGCTAAGTAAATGCATGTCTACTCTAATTAGTAGCATGGGATTAAGTTCCAATTTATATCTCACTAGAAAACTAGTATACCAAACTAGTCACAACTTTCAAACAAGAGATAAACTCGTCATACAAAAATCTCTCATGTTCTAGAAAGTTAAAAAGTAAAAATAGACCCTAAAATTTCCATTCCCAACCCAACTATGAAAATATACTATAAAAAATCCAAGAAAACAAGAATACTAGACATATAGTCTATAAGGTGGAACAAATATTGTAAGGGAATGCACCAAGTGGCATAGCTAGTCAAGTATTTATGTTAGTTAAGCTTTCCTCATTTAGTTATCCAAGGGATGTAGATTTACTTGAGGTTCATATATGTCCCTAGGAAATTTTAAAAGAAAATCCTATACTTAGGTGTTAAGGCTACCTAATTCCCCTTATAAACTTAGCATTTGAAGATGAAGACATCGAAATGCAAAATAACAAAAAGAAGGTTTCATATGCTTCAAAAGAAAAAGAATCTTGTTGTAGATCTTAGACCCAAAATTCTACCAAACCTTCTTACTAACCTCAAGTAGACTTAGCAACATTGATTTTGATAATTAGTGAATGGAAAATCTTGATTTTATTTTCCTAATTAAACTAGTTTAACACTTTTAGGAGGTTCCTAGAAGCACCTATTTCATTCAGTCTTGCAAAAAACATAAAACCAATTCCCAAAATCAATAGTATACATTTTATAAAACTATAGAAACATTAAAGACTCCATTCCAAGTTATAATTTTATCATATTCTCTTCCCTAAGGTCATAGATAGAATATTAGGGTTTTGTATTAATCCCCCACAATATGAATCCTATGGTTTTGGTTTCAAATTGGCACATTCAAATTTAAGTCACAAATATTGAATTATGTAGATTTGAATTCCTTCAATTTCAATTTTACAAGAATTTCAATTTTCCCTATATTGAATTCACTAGATTTTCCAAGGTTTGCATTCTCTAAAATCCTTGTTCACTTAATCGATTCAAACACAATTTTGATACAAAATCATTCACAAACACATTCATGGATTCATAAATGTCTAATTATTTTTAATTTTAAAATGAAGCACTCGATCTAAATAATTCCATGTTAAGATGCCAAGCTCTTCAACACCCAATTGGATAACCTTGTTTATAGATGCTAAACCCTTGAATCCTTCAACAAGCATTGAAAATATTCTCAATCTATAATCTAATCCTTTGTGAGTATTTGAATATCATAAGGAATGTGTGTTATATTAATTTCTTATCTTTTATAAAATATCTCTTTCTAGAAAGCTCCCAAAACCATAATTTCAAGCCCTAGTTAAAGATAATCATAAATCTATTCTCATACTTAAGAATACACAATTAAAATATTATTGTGGTTCGACATCCACATTTTAGGGTTTCAAAATTCATGTATTAGAGTTTCAAATTTATATATTAGGGTTTCAATTTGACATTTTATGGTTTCATATTAACGTTTTAGGGTTTAATCTAGATCCAAAATTTGTTTATAAAACATTAAAAATATAGTGCATTTACCATATTCCATATTCCTATTTGTAATATCTATTATAAAACATTGGACTCTATTATATTACAAATATGTAAATGAATGTCAGCTCTAATTTGGAAGCATATATCATCCATTTTTCATTTTTTATCATTTTAGATATTACAAATTCTTATTTCTAGTGATATTTAATCCCTATGATCAAGAGTACAATGAATGTCTTACAAGGCCATCTATGAGCCACAAACATGAACCAAATTTGCAAAAGACATGAATTGGAATCACAAAGCACATAACAATTATTGAGAAAGAGATTTGTTAACTACTTTTAGAACAATAATTTTATCTTTTCCAATTATTTATTTAAATCTAATGTTTTTCTTGGCATGCAAGGATTAAACAAGAATCATCTATGATTTTCTCATGAATCATTTATTATTTATTCAAATCCTAATGTAGTGATGTCTAATTAGAGTAGTGATTCCCTATTTGCTTCCAAATTGCACGAATTAGATCTTGTTGTAGTAGAGACTATTATTGCATACTTTCATTCAAATTATCCTTTGTATTCTTAAATATAATACAATTCAAGGAGAATGTTTTGATATGAGAAAAAATTAAAAAAAGGTTATTTAAAGAGGACCTATATACAACTGGAATTTGAAATGAAAATCCTTGAGGGACTAAGTACCTATAGAATTAAATGTTACCACATTGCCAAAATGTTCAATGTATAGAATATAAAATGTATATAATGTTCAAACCATAATATAAAATGTCAAACCATAATGTCAAACCATAAAGTCAAATGTCAAACCATAATATAAAATATCAAACCATAAAGTCAAATGTCAAACCATAATATAAAATATCAAACCATTATGTCAAATGTCAAACTGGATAATGTCAAACATAATAAGATAGATCAATCTCCTGATCCATGTGTGGATCTATATCTTGATCTCTCTTTGGATCCTAATCCATGTGTGGATCCATGCCTCAATCTCTCTCTGGAACCTGATCCATGACCTAATGCACCTCCCTGCACAAGAAAGCACATAATTTAATTTAATGTACATGTGTATATATATGTAAAATCATCTTAAAGTTTTGTACTTTCAACATGTGTGAATTTATCATGTAATTTATATATATTATAAATGTACCTCAAATGTATCATGCACAGGATCCTCTGCGTGCTCTAGATCTCTGAAGCACGATAAATTATCCCCTTGTTGCTATAAATTTTCAAATACAAGATTTCAATGAATAGTGAGAACTACTTTTAAGTCAAGTTTATTTAATATATACACATGTGAATTTGTAGAACACAAAATATAGAAATTATTCAAGTACCTGCACATCCTTGAGCACTCTACCAATCCCACTAATCTCAGATGAATGAATGGTAACATTAGGAACACCTATATATGAAGGTAAAGGACTAGTGCCAAAGAGAAGTGTCCTATATGTGCCATGTACATTAGGTGCAACCTGATGCTATGTGGGGACCATAAGCTGATCTGGAATATTATGGTCCTCTGAATCTCCCTCATCCTGACCTAATTGTCTACCAGTATGTCGTCTAATATGAGTCAATACAACATCCAAAGGAATACCATACTCATCACTGATAAACTGGTATGCTGATAGTAAATCAAGAATGGAAGCTGAAGCAACATTACGTACAATGGTGTCACTCATATGGGTCACATCTGATGGAGATGGAAGATCTGCACGAATGTAGGGGTCATAATTCATGGATGCAGCCTTAGTGGGAGGAAGGCCAATATGTGGATGTAGTAAGTATCTCCCTACATGATCAGATGACATTTGATCAACTTGAGTAGAAATGGTGGTCATCCTATCAAAAAGCCTAGATCTAGTCGGTGTGATTACTAGATCTCCTCATGCTGCTAATTCCAAATATTTTGGACCAACTAATGCCGTCTTATTTTTGGGCGGTGGAAAATTTGGACGTCTAAATTCAGGTTTATCAGCAAACCTCCCCTTGCCCTATCCAGCATGTGCAGGCGTAGATGTGTAATCCATAGATAATCCTAAATGGAACTCAACATATAATTGTTTACAAAAATATAGTGTCAACTCATCATTATGAGGCCATCTATGATTGGCTGCCAAAAATCTAGGATATATAAATGGAGCAACTAGCAGATCTGTACACCTAGTAATAGTATAACCTCTAACTTTGTCTTTCCTAGTATAAAAAGGGAACATAGTATGCACGTTAAGTAATGAAACTCTATCAGAAATAGTTTTGATATTCTCAGTGCTAGTAATAGTCCTAGCAACGGACCTATAAAATTCAACAATGCTAATATCATTATATGGATTGTATGATTTTATTGTCTCAATCATATGTCTAATCTCACACCGAATATTAACGAATCTATCTCTATTAGCCAAATTTTGGGGGTTCTGTATAGTTTGGTCCAAACATTTCAAAGCATTATCTAATCTAGAAATGCTATCATTATAAAAATTATTCCTAGCCTCAGCTTCGCGCTGAGACTACGTGGAATAATGAGATCCCTGATCATCAGCCATATCTAGATAAAACTATGTAAAGAGATCTGCATTTAATTAAAACAAAAAAATTAAATATGTATATGCATTTTTCTTTTAGGCATACAAAAATATAAAAATACAACATGTAGATCATCCAAATAAACACAAAGTTTAGATTTGCATGCAAAGGAAAAGGATTCAAAGATAAGCTTGGACAATTTACAAGATTTAACTTTTCATAAGTATATAATGGTTTTCATAACTATAATGGAAGAAATCTAATTAATGTATTATCAAATAAAGAGAATTGAAGTTACCAACAATTATGTTCATTGACATTTCATAGATTGAAATTTGAAATTATACTTACCCTTGTCAAATTGTAAGGCTTCAACATTATGACTTGGGGACAACTCAAAAGTAAATTGCACCTAGAATTTAGTTTGTGGATACTTGTGAACCATATGATGTTGTCTCTTATCTATGTCTAGTTTAATAATTAGTCACCTTAAGTAGTTCTTATAAATTGTAAGAAAAATGTAGTCTAGAGAGGTGCTTTAAGGGCTTTGTTGTCAAAGGATTGAAGCATGAAACCTTCTTAGATCCATGTCAAATTACACCTTTTTAGTTCCATACGATTGAAGACACAAAGAGAGATGAAGAAGAATGCATAAGTGTAGCATTTTTAGCCTAATACAATCTAATATGCTCTAATTTGCTTTAAAATCACTTTGATTATATTTGATCTTTTTACTTAGTCTCCCATACAGAGAGATGATGAAGAATCCATAAGTGTAGCATTTTTAACACAATCCCATATGCTCTAATTTTCTCTCATTTTGATAATGTTTGATCTTTTTACTTAGTCTCCCTTGAATAATCCCCCTTATAATGTCCTAGGGATTTCCTTGACTTTAGAATCATAGGTGTTCAAATCAAAATTTTAAGCATGGAAGTCAATAAAAAAAAATGAAGCATAGTCAACATGCAATACAAAGATATGACTATCAAAGTAACAATCGTTAGTTGAGGATGAGGACTGTAGATATTATCACAAGGAACAATGCAGTTTGTTGTGAGAGGAGACAATATAGAAGAGGTTTGTCGGAGATAGCATAGAAGAGGTTTGTCACCTTTAGACACAAGGGAGTGATCCATATTAATGACTTGAATCAAATCTAATAGATGCTTTTGAAATCAACATGAGCCCTAACAGATCTTGCACAAACCTATGTCAATCATCTGTGACATATTGGGATATTCCATAAAAAGGTTGCATGAATAACTTGAATCCTTAATATTGTATTCTCCTAAGTACCTCTTATGCATATCCATAAATATGAAGATGGAACTTTTCTGTCATTCTCTACTGAGAAAAAGAAGAAACCACCATCAAGGATGTTGTAACTATCTTAAATAAATTTATCTATCTATTACAATTTTGGTACAATTTGGAATGGCAAAGGAGCATCTAATAGCATCTTTTGTTTTTTATTTCTTTGTTGTGTGGATGGGAATTATTTCTTCAACATTTCATGGTTTAGTCCCATATGTGTTCTTGTTATGTGATCTCATCATTTAATGTTTGCAGGGGGATCTGGGATGCATGTATCTGGATTTGTATGTTCGCAAAGACAAATATCTAGGGTGGAAAAATGTGAATAAAGGAAGGCATATTCATTGAAGAAATAGTCATGTTGAAAGTGAGCAACCATGTGTACTTTTTTTGCTTTATTTCTGCAATTACCATGTCAATACCAATTAATAGTTGTGCTGATAAAATATGTAAAATGAAAATAAATAATTTCATGGGTAAGTTTTGATGCTCAGATACTGAAATAATTGTGTTACGGTACCAAATGTGCAGAAATATGTGACTGCTAGAATCAACAAGCAATGTGTCAATGTAGATCATCAGCCTATCTATAGAAGTTAAAATACTTCATGCATCTTCTATCCATCAAAAAACTAAAGCTTGATGTTCATTTAGCTTAGATCAATTAGATTCATGCATAGCCTACCAAATCAACCAAATTCTTCATTATGTTACCTTGTTTGAATCATCCATCATCTAGTAAGGAACAAGTCTATATTCTATTAAATTTTGTATATCTACAACATTAATTCTATGCCAAGAAGAAAATATATTTGAGTGAGTATATTTCAAACATTTAGAAGGATAATAAAAGTAGATCACAACCAGCTTATAATTTTCTCATTTTATTCCTAGTAATATTAATATGCACTTCAATTTGGTGGGAAGTTGCTATTCTCTACATAATATAAATACATTCATAATAAACATATTCCTATTTATATTTATTGACTATAAATGCAATCTATATGAACAACAGCCTGTGTTACTACTTTTACTCATCAACACTTATTATGAATAATTATATAATAAGTACTGTAGTGTAGAAGCAATAGCAGCAAATTCAAGTGACTGTGACTGTTTGGTGGTAAAGGCATCTTGATGGGACTCTGACTGTCCACTTTATTATTAAAAAACATGGGCCTGGTGTTAACAAGAATGCACAAATGTCTGAGAATGAATGTACATCATAATAGAAGAATTTAAAGCACTCAAAAGTAATTGGAAGAATTTAAAGATGCAACTGGTGGTGTTACAAAACAACATTCTACAACCTTTGGTAGCGTTCTCCTAGCCTATGTCCAAATGGGGACTTTAGAATAGGGTATGGATAGGGTAAGACTAGATATATTGTTTTCATTGTGTAGTTGGCACATGGGCATGGCTCAAATTCATGTAGGTCAAGTCTTGGCAGAGATAGCACCCATCATGTAGCCTCAAAAGCTAGTGTATGGTAGTTACATGCCACTACAGACTGTTCGATGACATATGGACATTTTTGAGTTCGTGTCATAGCTTCAAGTTATATATGAGGAGATCCTGGTGCAACTAGGGCAAGTCATAGTTGAGAGAGATTAGGCTCTATCGAGAACATCAGGGACTAATTAGGAGTGTGATACCATGTAGGTACAATTAGACCTTCTCACAGTGGATACTCAGGAAGACTAGCCATCATCAACATCTACTATCATGTATCCATGCATATAGACCTTGACTGCAAATCTCTTCTCTACCTTGAACTGGTTACAAATTTTGGGGTCTAATTTCTATCCAAATGATGAAGACCATTGAAGCTCGGATGGAAGCCATAATAAAAAAAATGGCCGCCATCCAACACTTCCTTTGCAATGGTCGAGGTACACAAGCTTTTCATACTATAGTTGAGGTGGTGGACCTTAGCAAACTAGAGAAATCTTCCCCACTTCAGGAACATTTCAATGTGAGCAAAGCAGAGAAAGCAATCAAGTTCTTGGCTCATCCCATGGCCCTAGTTAAGCAACAAGATGGTTCGTATGGCCCACAACCTAGTATTTTCTAAGTTGACGATCTGTTTCAAAATCTTTGCTCTCTTTTTGTCTATGCGGTGTTATTAAGTGCTAGTATTAAGTTAGTTAACCATCAAAGATGGTTGCCAAATCTCTATCAGTCTGCCATATTTTCAAATTGTAGCTGAAAATAACGTTCTATAATTTATTTGAACAAACCACCTTAAACACAATTTATCACAAATTTAGGATAAACCCTTGAGGTTAAAATATGAGTAAAAAACTTTTTGATATCATGAATTCCAAACTTGTTTGTTAGTGCTCATCTCTAAAGAAGTTCAAGACTTGGTAGTATTTGTTTTCCTTCCCACCATAATTTTTTTTAACAATCTACATTCCTAAGAAAGTTTAGTTTTCCTTTCTGAGATTAAAAATCCATGTTCTCTTGAACTAACTTCCTTCTTAGTTTATGAATGCACAATGTAATTCTAAAATATTCAATTAAATTAAATTCATATTTTAGAAACCAGCCTCTTGATTGACATGTTATAAGATCAGTGTCTATGGTAATTTCTTGAATTTTTCTGTAAATAGCATTCTCCATCAATTTTCATGCGCAATACACAATCTTATGCCCTATTATATACATGCTATAGTCTATTCTAGACTCTATAATATTTAGTTAGGATAACACATCAACTCTACATCGCAACATAGATATCATAGTTGATCCATAAATCAACAAGGTGTCTCGGGGATTTCTTTCAATGTCTCTAAAGAACTCATCCAAGGTGACCCACTAATACAACCCACTGTAATGTTTGTCCCCACCGAATGTCTGTCATTGGAAGTAGAATCATAACACACTAGAGAATTGACGGCTTGTATTTTCCATTAAAAGAATACAACCCAAATAGTCTTCCATTAGATTTGACAGGCCTAATTCTAAATAGTGTTTTAGTGTGAAGAAAACTCTGCCCTAATCATGGCCCAGCTAGGGTTTTAAAAAAATTCCATTCCAATATAAATAGTGTTTTACTCCCGAAATACTGGCACACAATTTAATCCTGAAATACTGAAATTCAAGCATAATGAACTGCAAAAATCTAGAGGCAAAAACTGGCACATAGTTTAATCCCGAAATACTAAACTTCAAGCATTATGGACTGTGGAAATCCAGAGGCAAAAATGGCACATAGTTTAATCCCGAAATAATGAACTTTAAGCATTATGAACCATGGAAATCCAGAGGCAAAAATGGCACATAGTTTAATCCTAAAATAATGAACTTCAAGCATTATGGACTATGGAAATCTAATGTCTATCAATGTTTTATTGTGAAAAAATGTGCCCTAATCATGGCTCGACTAGGGTTTTAAAAAATTTTAATTAAAACATCAAATTTGTTCACAAGCACATAGACAGTGCTTCACAAAAACAATAAAAGCACTTAACATGTTTATCATTCAAATTTACAAATTTATATTTTGACAAACAAATAGTAAAAACTACATGGCTAAAATAAACAAATGCACATGATGATAATAACTGAAAAATGCAGTGCAAAACATGATGATGATAATAAATGAAAAATGTAGCATAGTTATGAGAGAAAAATCAAGTCTTACGCGAGCTTTGTAGGCTCCAGGTATTTGGTAGAGTAGCATCCAGATGCAATGCACTCGGCCGAAAATGCAACAATTGACTGCCACAGCTGTGTTTTTTTCTTGTTTATATTTAACAGATTCGATCAAAAGGGACTTGGCCCATAACCACTTGACCGAATAAATTAAGCCACATCAATGCCAAATATATGCCACATCGGTGCCAAGTCGATTCGGTCGAATCCCACTCGAACGACTAGTACTTGACCTAAACTTACTTGATCAAAATTATTATTTTAGCTCAAAGTGTGACACTACTTTGTGCTTTTACCCATGGACACAAGGCAATAATATGTAGAAGAAAAATAAATCAAAATATACCATCTTTCTCTGGTCAATGTTTTACATGCAAGAAAGTGGGTCATATAGCTAGTGAGTAGAGAAGTCAAATGAGGAACGGCTATAATAATGATAGAATGGCTCAATCTTTCAATGGCTATTTTTATACATGCAATAGATTTGGGCATAATGATAATCAATGCTGATCTAGATTGAATGGAAGTAATAAAGGTCAAAGGAATGTTGTGTGCTACAATTGCAATAGGCTTGGACATATTTCTAAGTTTTACAAAACCCAAAACATGAAGATGGATAATCCAGTAGAGAAGAATCAACCACTACAAAAGGTTGATCTGGTAGAGACCGAGAAGAAAATGAATAAGATTTGGATAAAGGAGGATGTAATAGAGGTTAAAGATGAGCATCTACTAGCATCTAGTGCAAATATTTCCTCTGGAAGCTAAGACGAGAGCTTTGGCTTAGGGGATCTTTAATGGAAATCTTTCACCCCCTGCCAAAGGAATGGTGTTGATGCCTTAGCATTAATATATAAGATGAATCTCAACATGCTTAATTCTTTGGTGATGATTGTGGTAGAAAATCTCCTATTGTGGAAGTTTGCAAAGCATTTGAAGTCGACTATGTATACATAGAAAGTTTTGATAGCTTTATCAAACAAGGTATTTAAGGTGAATTAGGCTAAGGAAAAGAAAGGTTATAAGTGATTATACTTGATCAAAATTCATATTGCAATCAAATTTTCAAGCGAGAAAGAGTTGAGAAGTGCAGTAGAAAAGAGATCAAAGCATCCCATGATTCAGTGCCTTCAAACCCTAGTGCGGCAAGCGAAGAAAAGGTAATTTCTAGTTTCCCCAATTTCATTGTGAACTTTGCATTGAAGATTTTTGAATTCACTAATAATGGATACACCACAAGTAGTAGAGACAATTGAGTGCTGATGACCTAAATCAAGAAACACCCCTTCAAATCCATGGAAAGGGATCCAGATGGTGCTTTATCATAATACCATATGGTGTCTTGCACACAGAGGATATAAGAATGTATATACATACAAAGATAGAAGAATAAAACCATGCAAAACTAGGAGAGATTTATATTAGTGAATTAAAAGATGACAACTTTGATCTGAAGCATGAATACATCGCCCTAACTGAAAAAAGATGAATGTTTGGAACAATTTTCCCATTTTGTGTTATGAAGGTGCATGGCTAAGGTATGCATTGAGCCTGCTTTCATGATAGATTCATGTGGTTGTACCTTCCACATATTATAAACAAGGAAGCCATTAGGGTTGTAACAGGGTTGTGCCCCACCAGATGAAACTAACAGGAGTTGTAACAGAGTTGTGCTCCACTAGCTGAAAATAACAGGAGTTGTAACAGGACTATAACAAGGTTGTGCTCCACCAACACTTAAATACATTAAAAATGATGTTGTGATGAAACTAAAAGGAGCTAAATTTGATAAGAGGGCCTTGACTGTGAATGATATTGAAGATATGACAGTAAAATATGCATCTATGGTGATAGGATGCAAGATCTACTTCACAAATAGGGAAGCTTTTGTCTCAGCAACTACAATATACACTGCTTATGAGATGGTCAAAAAGGGTATGGATTATGACCTATGTGAGTTTCTAAAACAAAAAATACTTGAAAACTTGCAAAAGATAAAAGGATTCGAAATATCCTTTCAAGTTTAGTACATTGGTTATTTGTTTACTGTTCTATTTCCTCAAGGAGGTTTCGGGTACACCAAATATTGTGTGGTTAGGACACATTCTAGTTGCAACCCAAATCAAAGATCATTTGAAAAGAATTGGAAACATTCAAGCTCAAAATGCTACACTCTAGGGTTACTTTAAAATATTTTAGGAGAAGATGAATGCTAGGGAAATGATTCCTAAGAAAGTAGTGGAGAAATACAAAGATGATATCCTCTTCATGGTAAGTAAAGATGGATGCTACATGGAGGTAGTGGAACCTAGGATACTCTAGATTCTAGAAATGGGATTTGAAGTGTCTGAAGATATCATTGTAGGTCTTGCAAACCTAATGCTTAAGAAGCCTAAAGATACCTTTAAAGAAAGACTTGGAACTTATGAAGAAAAATCTATTGAGGTGCATCTTAAGCACAAAGAGAAATAGATTAAGAAGAATGTGGTAGAAATGAAGTCTAAAGTTGAGGAAATAATGGCACAAATGCACCCTGTGAAGAAATCTAATATATATTAGAAGGTCAACAAGGACTTCTAACCCTTCTACTATTGCTCCTAATACCATTGGAGCCATGTATTAGAAGGTCAACAAGGACTTCTAACCCTTCTGCTGTTGCTCCTAATACCTGAATCACCATGTATGAGAAGGTCAACAAGGACTTCTAACCCTTCTACTATTGCTCCTAATACCTGAATCACCATGTATTAGAAGGTCAACAAGGACTTCTAACCCTTCTACTGTTGCTCATAATACCTTCGGAGCCATGCCTGCTATCTGTCTTGAGAAGAATGAAGCAATCAATGCTTCTGAACCAATAAAGAAGAGAAGAGTAAAGGTAAAATCAATGAGAAAGGATTATGTGGTGCATGATGACATTAAGGAAGAAGAGAAAGAAGAAGAATGACCTAAACTGGTCCAAAAGAAAAGACGGTCCCTTGCCTTTGGAGAAGAGACACAAAATAATAGGAGAAAGATTAACATTGTTACAAAAGAAGAAGATATTGAGAAAGAAAAAGATGGATGTATCTTCAAGAAAAGAGAAGTCATATCTAGTGAAGAAGGCCAAACTTTGGGAAAAAGAAAGAAAATAAAGGAAGGTGAAGCTGTAAATAAGGGAAAAGGAAAGAAAGAGAAATCAGAAAAATCTTGTCTTCCCCCACTACAATTGGAAGCTACAATTAATTCTATAACTAAGTATGGAAATCTGAAGCAAGCAGTTGAGTTGTATGATGAAAGATCAATAGAAGATCAATCAATCATTGAAACAACTATTATACAGTACATGGACTCATTCAATGTTGCATTAATAGAAATAATTCACAATCTACCTGATATTCTTGTTGATTTAGTGACAAAGAAGAACGATGATGCCATGAACAAGGACATTGAAATGAAGAATAAGGCACCTGAGAAGGTTTGTCCTACAATTTCTAAACAAGACAAGATTAAGGCTATACAGAGGTTAGGAAAGGAATTTAGGACAAAAAGAAGAATAAACACTCTGATGTCAAATGATAAAGATGAAATAGAGAGGTTTAAAAAGAACACAATCAAAATAAATTCAAATGTTCTTGAAGAGCTACAAATTGCTACAATTGAAGAATGGTCTTCAAAAGTAGATGGAAATGATGAAGATAAGACTAAGAAAAATAAAGCAAAAGGTGAAACTACTGCTAGACCACATGTGCTATCTAAAGAAAATTTGCCATCACCATCATCAAAAATGAATGTAGAAGATCAGAATGTGGCTGGTTCTCAAGAGAACACAAAAATCTCTGATGAGTAGAGGGAGTGTCTAGAAGAAAAGACAGATGGAGTAGTGGATTGTTTGGCCAAATGGGCCTCAAATCAAATGGAAACTTGGAACATTGTTGATAAGGGTCAATTACCCCCAGATATGTCTCAAAAGTTGGACCACTTAGTGGAGATTGGCAGAGTTGTGTAATACCCTTACTTTGTAGTTATTTTGTTCTCATTTGAACAAATTTTTACCCCTCTTTTAGTAAAAAAAATCACAAACCAAGAAAGATCTTTAATTATTATTTTTAATTATCTTGCCATTGGTACAACTCTCTATATTAAAATATATATCATGAGTTTGTGGTATAAAACCATTAAGGGTATACATAGAAAAAGTCTCGTGGCCAAGTTAATCTTCTGAATTGAAACTTCCTACATAGAGTTGTAAAGTTTTGAATTTGTAACTTAATCTAAAGCTGAGTATGGCTCTAAATATACCCATGTGCCATCAATTTTCCTTTCAATTTCCACTTGTTTTTAAAAAATGTTACCACCTACCCTTCCTCAAGGATATTGACATGTCATACCAAAATGTAAATCCAAGTATGTTGTTTGGATTAAGGGCATTGCTTTCCTTAAATGACTTTGTAGAACTATGTGGCCTTGTCAGGGTGGTATGCCATTGGTGGAGGGAGATGATTGCAAAGGAAGTTAGGCCTTGAGCTCTAGCATGAAGCAAATTAGATCTCCTACTATCTGTAGTGCTTTTTTGCTAATTTTTTTTTTACTCATGTATAATCATGAGCATGTATCTATCCACTCCTAGAAAGTGTTCGCTCTATATAAACATCATCCAATTCAATAGTTAAATAGTCAATAGTAATTTCAAATCTCATTCTCACCAAAAAATGGTAAATATTTGTCCTCTTTTTATTGTCCAAAATTCACATTTAATTATTGAAGTGAATGGTATTTCAGAATAGGGAAAGTGTTGCATCATCACTATCAAAAAATTTCCATGAACAACCTTAATGGCTTTGATATACATTTGGTCAGTCACCCCAAAGCTCATATGTCTGAATACCATACAATGACTCAATTGTCTATACATTGACTCTCCATACACAGTGTAGTTGAATAGCCTAAATTCTGTAAATAAAGTCTTCTTTGCCAAATCTTCTATGCTGACCACCTTTAATAATGGTGATTCTTCACACAATACAATTTCTAAACAAAAACCTTACAAAAGACAAAATGGAAATTATTTTTTAATTGTAAAGGTTTTAGAATGCATCAAGGTAATGAAACCAAAAAAAACTCCATCTTTAAAAAGAAATTCCAGGTACAAACCTGATGGGTCTTGGATCCAATAAAGATAACCAAAGAAAACAATTCCTATGTAAATGAGGAATATATTTTTAATTTTTAAAGTAAAGAATAATCATTACCTTGCTCGCAACATAATGCAAAACCCGCCTTCTAACCATTGCAACTTGACCAATTTTGCCAATAAAAATAGCATAATGCATGGATAACATTTTTTGAGACCGTACAACAATGCATGATATATAATGCAAGTTTAGTATAATATTTTAATGATAAAATTTAAAAAATAAAAATAAAAAACCGATTTTTCTATGATAATATGGACAACCTACTAAACAAAATTCATCTTAACAGTGGCCTATCAGGCAAACTATATAGACCCTTTCAAATATATTGATGTAAATGAGGATCAGCAAAGAGATTGTCTTGAATATATTAAGGATGTGGTAATAATCCAAAATTATTTGGGTGGGTATATGGGAGCAGCCATTTTAATGAAAATTGTTCGGTTGAGGAAATTATCAGAGTTACACGTGGAATTTAAGGTCATTATATCCTCTTTGAACATAGTTTTCATCTTTCCTGTTGTTATCTGTGATGTGGATTGTTTGGTGAAGAAGATGTGACATTGTAAGTCCATTTGTAGAGATATTTCTTCATAATAAACCAGGAATATTGTATTTTACTAATTTCACATAGGCAACTGCTAAGCATTGCTTCTTTGAATATATGTCGTTCATAAATCAGCGATTGTTCTGTTGATATATGTTCATCATGAATTAATGAATTTTGGTTTTCAAAAATTACAATCATGGGAAAAGTATTTTTTTCCTTTGGTCTTGACATGCAATATCACATTTAGATCCGAAGGACTTTAAAGATACTTAAAATAGGCAACTACGGATGCTCATCAAGCCGTTGATATTCACTTGCCTCTTTTATTTTCACCATCAGACCCATTAGTGTTGATTCATGACAAAGCTGGACTTAGAAAGATTTTTCACAAAGTAACCCATAATTTTAAATTTATATCATTCAATCTAATAAAATATTCTCTTCAAAATATTTTGAATGCGTTTTGTAAACAATATATGTATGAACCAGAAAGTATTTATGAATCATCCAAATACTATCAGTCATGAATAGGGGATGGTGCAGAGGGAGGAACAGGTCCCTTTAATAAATTTCTGAATATCATCTTGGAGGAACTCTTCACAACATCATCCAACATTACTTCTGGCTGTATAGTTCTCTGCAAATTCTCACTTTGCTTATGGTGTCCTGAACCATTCTCAGTAGCAATAGAGTTGTGAATAGGGGAAGGCCCAGGGGGAGCAACAGGTCTCTTAGAGGAACTCTTTGCGACGTCATCCAACTCCTCGTCTATCCTCGCAATTCTCTGTAACATCATTAGCTCAATTAAATTCTTTCAGATTAGACCTATCACAAAGAAAAGATGAAAGCCAATACAAATCATGGTGATGCATTCGAAAGAAAGACTGAAGCCCTATCATCTGAAAAAGATAGAAGCCAATGCAAGCCCTGCTAATGGGTCTAGAGCAACAAAACCTAATCAAATTAAGCAATTAATCTCCCAACTTTGCAATTGGACCCACTACTAACAAAACACTAGTAAATGTAAGGGCGTTTATTGATCTTTTGATATAGTGCAAACTATGAAACTTTGTAATAAAGTTGCTATTACTGTAATGAATACTTTCTTTTCTATTTTATTAATCTTCAGATTAAGTGCAGACTACCAAATACAAGGGCATTTATTCATCTTCAGTGTGCAGACTATCGAACGTTGTAACAGAAGTGTTATCACTGTAACTAATCCTATCTTTTCTATTTTATCAAAGAAATGCAGCAGCAGACAGAATAATACCTTATAAGGACCCTTAATCTTCAAAACATCACCTAGCTGTACTGCTCTCTGTAGTGTTCTTCCTCCTCCATTGTTTCTCCTCTCAGTTGGAAAGTTAATGGAGGATTCTAATGGACGAGCAGAGCATATTGACATACACGTAATAACAAGAAGTGCTACAACTTTCTTGTGGCCTGCCATTGCTAGATTCTATAACCAAACCTGTGTCTTTGTTTCTATCCTTTAGATAAACTTGCTTTATATAGGATCACATCTTGTATTAGAATTTGAAAAATAAGTGTCGGCACATCTCTATCTGGGGTGTATCTTTTCGGACCAACCCTTCTTTATTTTTATTTTTTTATAGTGTAACGTTTATATTTTATATATAGATTTTTGAGATATTTATTAAAAAAAAATTAATATTTGAATTTTTCTTATCTATGTAGTGGCACAAAAATATACATATGTAAGAGGTGAGGCTATTTAGAATTATTTTACAAATATATATATTTTAAATTAAATTGGTATACCTATCTTTAGAAAAATCTATCTAAAATATGTTTATTTTATATGCCTATTCAATTTATATATCACAAATTAATTTAAAAATAGGTACCTCCATATAAATATGCTAGTTTATAAAATGTAAATATTTTTTAAAACTGAAGAGACTAATCTTATTGACCCTTTCTTCGTATACTTATCCACATATATTGTATATATATCTTAAAAAATTAATCAATTTTTTAAAATATATGTGTGTCATTTTTATGTACACCGTCACATATAGATTTTTCTAAAGATAAGTATGCTTGTTTATAAAATGTATATGATTTTTTAAAAAAATTGAAGAGATTAATCTCATTCACCCTTTCTTCATATACTTATCCACCTTCAGGTAAGGTATTATAATGATATAAATATATTTTAATTACTTTAAAAAAAAAATCTTTTAACATAATTTATCCATACAATATATAAGTTTGTATGTGTTATATATTAATGTAAGGTATTTTTATAATATAAATTTAGTTTAATTACTTAAGAGTTACTTTTAAATATATGATATATAGATTTGTATATATAAGTTTAATAATTTTATTTTAAAATTTACTCAGATATATAAGGGTTTCATCCCCACCTTCTTCCATCGTCTCCTCCACAAACTCAAAATCATCAGAAATTTTCATCCCCTGAGGGTTCACCAGTGGCTTACCAATGATCCATTTGGATTGATGAATCCTTGGATTGATAGCCACTTCGCCTTCACTGCTACCCTTAGGATCAAGCCCAGTATCTAGCTCAACGATCTTCACAGGAACTTCAATTACAACAGCACCTTTACCATCCTTAGGTTTTTTCTTCACGATAATCTCAGTTTCCTCCAACTCCACCCTATCTCTTTTTGCAGTCTTTTGCGTCGGGGTGGTATGCTTTTGCTTCTTATTCTTAGTAGTAGTAGGGGTCCCAATAGGGTTATCTTCCATAGCACAGGGACCACCTTTAGGTGGGTTCTTAGGGGTCCCCACACTACCTTTCGCTTTGCCTTTATCCTCAGGGAATGTGCTTGGCTGAGGGTCCTCAAGAATTTTATCTTTGATTTGTTTTGGTGGACATAGAGCAAGGTGGAAATGATAAAGTCTTAGAATGAGACCTTGATGGATAGGGATAAGCAGGTGAGCAATATTTTTGGCCCTGGGCTATCTAATAGATTTGATGGAAATCACTAATGAAAAGAGAAGAAAAAAAGGAAAGCTAATCTCAATTTTATTCCTGAAATGATTGAGAAGAGAAAAGTGGTAATGGTGGTATAACTGAAATCTTCCCTCCAACATGTCCCCATGGCTCCCCCCCTCGAACCCTCCATGGTGTTTCACAGGCTCCTCGCCCTCTCTAAAGAAAAGATTCATGTGTTGTAGGTCAGGGACCCTGCTTCTCCTTGAATTTTCCTTACCCTTTATAGATAACCCAGTGGCTTTCCCAATCACCTCTTCTGATACTTGGAAGCCGATAACCACTCTAGTTTCCTCATCCCACATTTCAGTGAACTGTCACGACAAATTTTTATCATGGCCTGCCATTCCTTCCAAGAAGGGCACCACCTCCACTTCCTGAATAATATGCCACAAAATTGGGTTTTGTTTAAATTCCTCCACCAAGCTAGGTTTGATTTTCACAATTTCTCCTCCCATCTCTCTAGGTTGTTAATTGCAGGAACAGCTGAATTGGAAGCATTTGAAACAACAATCTTTACAACCAACAGTCTTGAAACAACAATCTGTTTTGTGTTGATTGTTAAGGAAAAGTAAGATTGTCTAGGAAAAGATAAGATTGCTATTGGTAGAGTTCATCATAAAGAGAATCTATTTAAATTTGTTGGGTTTGTTGATGATGAATACACAATCTCAAGTATTATTTTATTGCTCAAACTAATTATATGTCAGAACTTTGGAATGTTAGACTTAGATATATAAATTATAGAAAATTACAAGACATGGTTAGAGGATTAACAAAAATTTCAGCTTCTAATGGTGTATGTGAAGGATGTGAGTTAGGTAAACACCATCAAATCCTTTTGGTTTAGGAAAAGCATGGAGAGCCAATCATCCACTACATCTCATTCACGATGATTTATGTAAAATAGGTTATCCTTCACTTTCATGTGTCAGGTACCTTCTCACTTTTATTGATGACTATAGTAGGTGAGTATGGGTTTATATTCTTGAAAGGAAAACTACATTATTTGAAGTTTTTCAAAAGTTTAAGGTATTAGTTCAAAACTAGAGTGGAACAAGAAATAAATGCTTAAGGATGGATAATGAAGGTGAAATTATGCATTTGAATCATTTTGTAAAAAATATGGTATTAAGGTGTGGAGAATTGTTCCTTATAGTTCTCAAGGAAATGGGGTAGGTGAATGAATGAATAGAACTCTTTTAGAAATGGCTCATTGAATGTTGTATTTTAAAAGTTTGCATAATAACTTTTGAGTTTTGCTATTGTGATTTTTTTGTGTTGCACATATTATGAATAGAATCCCAAGTAAATCCCTCACAAATATCACCCGTGAAGAAGCATGGAGTGGTAGAAAGCCTCACATTGGGTATTTTAATGTATTTAGCTGTATTTATTGGGAACAACTTTCTAATGAAAAGATAAAAAGATTAAAACAAAAGAATCAGAAGTGGTTGTTTATAGGTTATAGTGAAGAATCAAAAAATGTCTTTGTTAGTAGAGATGTAAATTTTGATGAGTATTCACCACTTAAAGCCACTTCTTCTCACTCTACAACAAGAAATACTTCTCATTTTTTAGATATTTTAGAAAGAAAGGGACACTACATTAATGAGGGTGAGGTGTACACTACTATAAATGATGATAATACTATTGAAAATGAAATACTAATTATTGTGCCCAGTCCTTTTCTATAGGTAGTGATAATGAAAAAGTTGACATTTTAGCTAGACAAAAGACAAGGAGTGTTTAAGAAATATATAGGCAAGGATCAAAGATCCAAGGAAGGAATGATAGATCTCTCATGGCTAAAGTATTATAGATAAATGACCCTTGAACTCATATGAGCAAGCTAGAGGGAAGAGACAATGGGAGCAATCCAAGAAAGAGGAATATGATGAATTGAAAAAGAACAAAATGTTACACATATGGGTCTTAATGTTACATCCCCTTTTGGGATTCAATATTACTATTTACTTTTTCTTAAATAGTACAGTTATGTGGATATGTTTTAACATCATAGGAACTGACGATGTGAATAGAAAATGTTAATTTTATGAAATTATGGAATCTTCTTGATTATGATCAAATTGATGTTAAAATGTTTTTCGATATGAAAATGAAATAATTTGATATAAATATGTTTTGATTAGAACATTGGTACTGTGACCACAAATTGTATGTGAGATTGTCAAAGACAGGAATAGATGGAACATATTCGCCAGGAAGAAAGAAGAAGAGAAAGTATCTTTGAGAAAGAGAGAATAGACTTTGGAATAACCATGGGTGTTTGCCACTGAAAACGCATATTAGGTAGGCAAACCTAGATGCTTTGAGTTCGGGCTAAGTCATTTTTAGATGAGAGTCAAGGTTTGCAAGAATAGGTCATTCTCCTTTCATAAGTCATTGTATTGAGTATGGAAAATTGACATTAGTGTCGTAATACTCTAAATTGTGTCATCAAATATGAATGACTGATATATTGTTTATATCTTTATATGTATATACTTGTGGTTGAGTTGTAAGTTTTATCTAGTTTTTGGTTCGGTGCAAAAGTCAAAATTGTGCGTAAGTCGATCCCAAACCTTGTTTTGGCGTTTGCACTCAATTCGTCATTATCATCGTAAAGTGCTATGAGCATATGACATAAACGTCTCCTTGCAAAATTTGACGGATGTTGAATTGTTCTTTATTGGGCTATTATCGAATACTAAAGGGTTTAAATAATGTTTTAAAATCTAGAGACCATGGTGTGTAGTACCCTTGGTCGTATGGTATTGGAATATGTAATATTATTGTTAGTTATAATTTAAAGTGTCATTTTGAGATAATTCCTTTACTCTTGAGTGATGTCAGTTATAGGGAAGAAGCTCGAGAGGGACACATTTAAGTTCTTTCAATGATGTCTTTTAATTTGAATAGTCTTTTTTCCTTCAAGCTTTAGACCTCTTGTTGATCGTTGGTATAGCTTTTAATTCATAACCCTTGCATTGATTTATACTTATAGCAGATATGAGTAGTAAGATAGTTTGTTAAAACTACCAACCGCCACCTCACCTATGTGGAGCTCCATCTTGGAGAATGATCGTGAATTGTGTGGAATGGCCAAACCATTTTCTGGTTGAGGTCGCATAAGGTGGAAAACATTTTTGCATGCCGAATAAGATACCCTTATCGATAGGCATGGTCTGGTGAGTGGAGGAGACAATTATTCCTTCACAGTGAAATGAGGGAGATTTAGTTAGTTTTTGGAAGGGGAAGTGAAACAAGACTGAGCAAGGAGAAACAAGGTGAACAACTGAGAGAATAGCAAATGCCGTGGACCAGTCTGTAAGCAGACTCAAGAGTCTATCTATAGGTTCTCTTCTTCTCTTCACTGTACAGTCATAGTTTTCCTTGTAATAAGTAATGTCTTCACTAGCATTTTGATGGAACATAGAAATTTTCTTGAACATATAAAGTGTTTTATGTTAACATCCGCAGCCGTGAGTTTCTTTTATTATCTTCAAACAAAGCAATGTTTTTGTATTCTCCATGCTCACTGCACCACAGTTGTGAAACTCGTAGCTTATTGCTTTGTCTTGCGAAGGTCAAGTTTAATATGAAGTTGTTGGTTCAACTTTAGGTGGTTTTTGTTTATGTGTTGAGTGCAATTCAAATTAAGCATTTGGTTGAAAGATATCTCATAGCTAACATAGTTCATGGTGGGAAAACCCTTGTCGACATAGAATGAGTAATCTTATGTACAGCCGAATACCCTTGTTTGATTTTAACAAGTTTTAAAAGTCAGCTAGTTTAGAGTAAAATATTTGTTAGTAACAACCATCGACAGAAGAATATATTTAAGGAGAAGTGTAAGCTAAAACTTGCAAGACTTCACAATCCTCTATTTCTAAGTTTAAAATGGTTGGTCGACCATAGAGAAATTACAAACCTTGCTGCAAAGAATAACAGTTTTAGTCATTTTTGTTGTTGTAGGCAACTCTTTTGCTCTTAAAGTATTGAAATTGTTGTGTTCCTGAGAGAAGGGATAGACTTACCTTTTTGGTCATTGCAGACATACAAGTTTAAATAATGAAGTTTTAGAACAATGTAATGAGTCTTTTGTCAAGTTTAAAGTGTAGACTTGCATGCAATCTTATTGATAGAAGAAACGATATGACAGGGTTTTCTAATGTTTAGATCGACAAGATTAAGCTATGTCAAAGATTTTGACATGTCAATGTAGAATCTTGTGAGTGTCAAATTTTAACGTAGGGTCTTCGATCATTGTATTCTTTAAATTGGCTTTTAGTGAAACCCTTCTAAAACAACAGAGTTGAGTTTAGTGTCCACTCAAGAGTGGATAATTTAAACAATGCGCTAACTTAGAGATCGTTGTAACAATGTGTAGCGTTATCTGAATAATCAATATGCTAGGAAACCATTCTTTTATCATGAAGATGGAGAGGTTTCCATGAGCTTATAGAGAGAGAGTAATGCCATGTGTTAATGCATGATGAATTTCAAACACCTTGAGGTCATCAAGGGTGTTATATAGAACTTATATATAGGTAACTGTAGGATTACGATTAATTCAAGTCGAGTGGGGTGGGTGAACTTATTACATGAATTGATACAATGCTAATTATATTCAAATCCTTTGGCCAAGGTAATGCATGATCCTCAAGTGCATTAATAGTTCACTGTGACTGGATGGCGTATCTTGTGGAGTGGTCATGTTTGACTAGAGGGTATCTAGGGGATTGCATGAAAACAAGTTACATAGGTCACAACACCAGTACTCAGATGGCAAACACCATTGGTTATCCTAAGTCTATCCTTTTGAGTAGGGTAGGGGCACTTCCAGTTAGGAAGGAGAGTGGGAGACCGACGGTCTGTGGTTGGAGGTTAAGCTCCTTGAAGATACTTTCTCTTCTTAATTCTTAAGGATTGCTGAGACTTGAATTTGGATGGTCGACAATCGAGATGCAGTGACATTGGTAAGTTCCTATTTTGGATTTGTTTTAACTTTTAACAACATATTGTTTAAAGGTTATGGATGATTATTTCTTTTTATTTTATGATATATATTCATGATTATTGTGAATCGATGGATGTTCTTCTTGGTTATAAGAATTGGAAACAAATTACTTTTCTATTTTAAACTTTCAAAAAAAACATTATTACCTTTGGTTAAAACTTAGTTTTTATGGTGAAATCAAAACTGGGTGTTACATGTGGTATTAGAGCTAACTAGGTTCAACACTAGGGCTAATGAGTCCACTAACGTGATTAGGAATCAACATTATGTGGGTAGCTAATGATTTTATTTACTGTCCTAGGATGGTACGTATCAAGAAAACTGCAAGGAAGTCCTTCGCTGGTAAGGAACGTTATTTGCAAGCTAAACAGAAATGACTTGCGATGATCAAGACTATTGAGAAAATTAATGATGAAAATGACATTTGGCTAGATGATGTGGAAACTTTTGCCAATGCTCTGTCATGACTCAAACGAATGAAAAAAGAACTCCTAGAGACAGCTGGGATGGCAGCTTGAATTATGGTCAATTGTTGCCCTATTAGTGTACCCATGATCACTAGGGATCCCCGTATACCACCTAGAGCTGAAATAATTGTACTATCATCTGATAGCGAGTTTGAGGGTTATACACCTCGTGAAAATGTGTCAGACAATGAATCCGAAGGTTACACCCCACTTGTAAATACTGAGTGAAACATGAGATATGTGTATCTTTAAGGAATGTATATACAGATAGAGTTCTTCTAGATTAAACTATGTATGTTTTTGCATCAATGTTTTGGATCATGCTCAATGATCCATCATCAGGAAGAGGACAGTGTATAGATAGGATAGTAAACTGGACCTTATAAAGGAATGAGAGAGGAAGATGAGACAAGGAATGCATAACGAAAGACAGGATGGGTAGTGTGAGCTAGAGAATAAATTGGAAATAAAGAAATAAAAATATATACCTACACAAATAAAGTAAACCAACCAAAGCTCAAGTATGAGCATAAAATAATAACAGAAGAGAACATAAAAATGCAAATGAGCACCCAACTTAGCTAATAAATAGCCTATATAATACTCTATAAAGCTAAATAATACTAAATAAATAAAAAATATAACAAAATAGTATTGTTCCAAAAAACTTTAAAGGGAGAGACCCAAAATATGTGTATATAAATATATGTGCACATATTAAAACAACAACTAAATTAACAAGAATGAAATGGATAAAAAAAAATTTAATTAAAAATGCAAAAGAGACACAATGATGTAACACATACCTAAGAAAAGGGGAATGAAATGTAAAAAAAATCAAAAAGGATAAGGGAAAAAAAAGTTAAACCACTAGGATAACAATGGACAAAAGCAAAGAATGTTGAAAGAGAAACCATAGGACGAAAACAAGCCAAGCACATAAATGGGCCAAGGAATATAATCCTACCCAAAAATACATAAAAGAGAAATAGGAAAACAATAAGCGAGAAAGATAACCAATTAAATAATAAACAATAAAATTCCAAACAAAAGCACATCAATGTTTCAAACTATACACTAAAAATTCAAATACAAAAAACAAACAAGACCTATAGAGTAAGACACAAATATACAAACACAAAACTATATGCAAAAGAATACAACGAGAAACCCCGTATAAGCAAAGGGTAACCCCAGACATGCAAAAGAGTAAGAAAGAGTGCAAGGTGGTAAGTGAGCAAGCGGGTGAAAAAGCAAGTAAGTAAGCCAAGGTATAAGAAAAAAAGATAACAAGAAAGTTTAAGGAGGCAAGGAGAACAGTGGGTAAAGGAAGAGATAATGTAATGAATAAAGAAATAAAAATATATACCTACACAAATAAAGTAAACCCACCAAAGCTCAAGTATGAGCATAAAATAATAACAGAAGAGAACATAAAAATGCAAATGAGCACCCAAATTAACTTAGCAATAGCCTATATAATACTCTATAAAGCCAAATAATACTAAACAAATACATGCATATATAAAGATAAAAAATATAACAAAATAGTATTGTTCCAAAAAACTTTAAAGGGATAGACCCAAAATATGTGTATATAAATATATGTGCACATATTAAAACAACAACTAAATTAACACGAATGAAATGGATCAAAAAAATTTTAATTAAAAATACAAAACAGACACAATCATGAAAAACTCAAGCCTACTATTGCTACCCTTCATGGGAGGGAAATTGTTTTCATTGGACTGTGGAAAACTCATGCCTACTAATGTATACACAGTTTTGCAAAGTCTAATAAAGACAAATTTTGGTTTGAGAATAATTATGGTTATGAGAAATTATTATGTTTTGATAATATAAAAAATGATAAATCATAGAACTGATTAGTATTTGCTTAATCAGGTGAGAAAACAAACAATCATGGATCAATCAAAGTTTAATGAGAGAGAAGATTAGGAAGGTCACAACTCTCAGGAAAACTCCACCGATAAATTGGACAGAATTCTTAATATGCTTACTGAAACTAAGGAAAGGTTGGGCAAATTGGAAAAGAAAGTGAATGAAACTGGGAATATGGAGGGTGAAAATGAGAATTTTAATAATGCAAGTAAAAGTGAACAATGAGATCTTGGCACGTCAAGTGAAAACCAAGATGATAGTGAAATTCAGAGGGAGACAAAAGACAAACTTGCATTGGAACTATCTAAGGATATAAAAAAGATTATCCCTCCCAAATTTTATGAAACGAAAACTGGTGATGCAGCAGAAGCATGGTTAACAGAAATGGAGAAATACTTTGAAATCAGAAATTACTCTGAGATTACAAAGGCAGTGTGGGGAGCATATCAGTTATTTGGAGAAGCATCCACTTGGTGGATGAACAAGAAAATGGAACTAGAATTAAGTCCCTTAAAGGTGACATGGAATGAATTTGTGGAACTTTTTTGAAAGAGGTGGTTACCACAAGTATATTTTGATCAAAAGTTAACAGATTTCCAAAACCTTAGGCAAGGTGACCTGTTTGTGGTTGAATATGCAGAAAAATTTACTAGATTGTTGAAGTATGTTCCTCAATATCAAAAGGATGAAAGATTTCAGATAAGAAAATTTATCATGGGACTCAATCCTCAGATTGGCGGTGAGGTGGAGGTGCATGGTCCAAACACAATGGACCAGGTGTATCAGAAAGCAATTAAGTAGGAATAGAAGATCAAATCCATTTCTGCTTACCATGAAAAGAAACATAAGAGATTTGATAAGAACTACAACGATTAGACATATAAAAGGAAGAATGATAAAGGATATGGAAACAGGAGGTTCGATAAAGGAAATCAAAAAAACAAAGGGGGATTTGGTAATGAAGGTAGAAATGAAGACTATAAGAAAAATGAAAATTTTAAGAAGAATGATGATTCTTTGAGTAGACCATCCGAGAAGAGAGGACCAATTGGAGGATGTTTTTCTTGTGGTGGAGATCATCATGCTAACCGTTGTCCTAATAAAAAGTAGAATAGGCAACCAAGGAATACGGTACTTCCTTCGTAGTAGGAAGCATTTCAACAAAGGATTCATGCTACCCTTGACAATCGACAAGATGAGTATCAAATTACTTCCATTGAGATGATAGGTACATTATTTGGAGTTCAGGACTGTTTCTATTCTGTTTGATATAGGTGCAACAAAATTTTTTGTGTCATCTAGAGTCTTAAGTAAATTTCCTAGAAGATCTAGTTTTATGTCAAAACCATGGACAGTTGAGTATGTAAATCACTCAAAGGCTCAGGTAGAGCAATGTTTGTTCGAAGCCAAGATTGATATTTCAAACTTATCCACTGAGGTAAATTTATATGTAGCACATTTAGGGTCCTACGATGTATTCTTAGGAATGAATTGGTTGTGGAGACATAGGGCCAAGGTAGATTGTTTTCATAAAACAATTGAGTGTCTGGATGATAAAAGAAATAGAATAAATTTTCAAGGTATTCAAAGGGAAATAAGGATCAGAACTATTTTTTCAAAACAATTAAAGCGGGCTAGGCATAAGGGATGTCAACTTTTTGCAGTCAAAATGGACCTAGTAGAGGAAGCCTTAGAGAAGCAAACATTTGAGGAAAAATATCCATATCTTTGCAATTTCAGTGATGTATTTCCTGAGGAACTGCCAGGCTTGCCTCTAAAAAGAATCTTTGATTTTACCATAGATATTAAACTAGGATCTGAGCTAGTATCTAAAGCTCCATATTGAATGACCACTACTGAACTTATGGAATTGAAGGCTCAATTGCAGGAGCTATTGTCTAAAGATCTAATTAGGCCAAGTGTATCACCATGGGGAGCTCTGGTTATTTTTGTCAAGAAGAAGGATGGAACCCTTATACTGTGTATAGATTATCAGATGCTAAATAAGGCAAGAATAAAGAATAAGTATCCACTGCCATGTATTGATGATTTATTTGACCAAATGCATGGTGCATCAGTATTTTCTAAGATAGATTTGAGATCTGGATACCATCAGTTGAGGTCGAAAGATGAAGATATTCACAAGACTACATTTAGAACAAGATATGGTCATTATGAGTTTACTGTGTTGCCATTTGGATTAACCAATACACCAGTTGCTTTCATGAATTTCATGAATAGTGTTTCCAAAGATTGCCTTGATAAATTTGTCCTAGTTTTCATAGATGATATTATGATATATTCCAAAAATGAGGAGGAGCATAGACATCATCTTCAAATTGTTTTGCAACGATTAAGAGAACACAAATTGTATGCAAAACTCTCGAAATGCAATTTCTTTCAGAAAGAAGTGCAATATTTGGGACATACAATATCAGCTGAAGGGATATCAGTTGACCTAGCAAAAGTTAAGGCTATTATGGAATGGCCTGTACCTTCCAATGTTTTAGAGGTATGAAGTTTTATGGGATTGGTTGGATATTACAAAAATTTTGTTTTGAATTTCTCAAGTATTGCTAGTCCAATTACTTCCTTGCAGAGAAAAGGAAAATGGTTTGTTTGGACTGAAGAATGTCAAAAGGCATTTGATTTGTTAAAAGAAAAGTTAACAACAACACCAATCTTGAAAGTCCCTAATCTTGAAGGATAATTTGAGGTTATTACTGATGCCTCGGGAGAAGGGTTAGGAGGTGTGCTTATGCAAGATGGGTGTGTAATACCCTATGAATTAAGATAGTTGAAAAACTATGAGCAGAATTACGCTCCTCATGACTTAGAACTAGAAACAGTGATTCACGCCCTTCATATGTGGTGACATTATTTGTTGGGAAAGACTTTTATACTAAAATCAGATCATCAAAGTTTTCGTTACATATTTACACAACCTCATCTCAATGCAAGACAAAGCATATAGTTAGAGTTAATATCAGATTATGATTTTAAGATTTCTTACATCAAAGGTAAATAACACTGAGTAGCTGACACTTTAAGCAGAGGAAGATGCATAGCTTCTATAATCTCAATTCATGCTAATTTTAAAGATTTAGTATTGCAAAGTTTATTTGGAGATGAATATTATGAGCAGGTGAAACAAGCTCTACAATTCGACCCTAAGGGTCCAAGATATGATAGATTATGTTTTCAATTAGATGGATTGATGAGATTTAAGGGAAGAATCTATTTTCCTAATTCTGTAGAACTTAGAAACCTTGTTTCGAAGGAAGTTCATTGTGCACCTTATTCCGGACACCCAAGAGTAACAAAACTTTTAGCTGATGTCAAGCCACTATATTTCTGGAAAGGAATGAAAAGCAATGCTGCAAGGTTTGTGGCAAGTTGTTTGGAGTGTCAGAGAGTGAAGGCAAGACACCAACATCCTGCTGGATTGTTATACCTGCATGATATTCCAAAATGGAAATGGCAGGTTGTTAGTATGGATTTTGTTCAATTGTTACCAATGTCTAAGAATAGGCATGATGCAATATTGGTTGTTGTAGATAAACTAACCAAGGTAGCACATTTTATACTAGGAAATTTGACAGATGGAGTTCATATTTTGGCTTGGAAATTTGTGCAAGAAATATTCATATTGCATGGGGTACCTAAAAAGATTATATCTGATAGAGATGCTCGAATAACCTCTCGGTTTTGAAAAACTTTATTTCTAGCATTAGAGACTGAACTCAATGTGAGCACCGCTTATCATCCTAAAACTGATGGAAAAATGGAAAGGGTTAATCAAGGGTTAGAAGATCTTTTAAGAATTTATTGCATGGATCAGCAATATAGATGGAAGGAATATTTACCTCTTGTTGAATTTGCCTATAACAATTCCTATCATTCTGCCATTAAGATGGCACTGTTTGAAGCATTATATGGAAGGAAATGAAGAACTCCTATAATCTAGGATAAACTGGAAGATAGGATAAGCATTGGACCTGAAATGCTTGTGGATATGGAAGAAAAAGTGAAAATGAGTAGGAAGAGGTTGGCAGAAGCCAACAACATGCAAAAAAATTATGCAGATCGCAAATGGGTGCCTAGACATTTCTCTATTGGTGAGAAAGTTCTTTTGCAAGTGAAACCCCATAAAAGCTCAATCAAATTTGGTAAATCATCAAAGTTGGCTCCTCGATATGTCAGACCTTTTGAAGTCTTTGAGATTATCAATCCAGTGGCCTACAAAGTTGCTCTACCTCCAGTTTTGTCTAAAATGCATAATGTTTTTCATGTTTCATACCTAAAGAAATATTTTGTAGGTAATGACCACATTCTTAAATGGAATTCTTTACAGATACAAGAACCAGGAGTGGTCATGATCGAGCCACTCAAGGTGCTCGAAATGCATAGACTTCGTTTATGTAATCGAGAGGTTTTACAATGCAAAATTCAGTGGGACCAATATGGCGAGGATAGCGCCACTTGGGAAGACTATAATGACATCTACCAAAGATTTCCTTATATTTTCAAAAATATTAATGTTAAACTATAAAAGTTTGTTTTATGTTAAAATTTTGCTTGGTAAACTCAATCATCAGGGATGATGATTCTATAGGGGAAAGATATGTTACATCCCCTTTTTGGATTCAATATTACTATTTAATTTTTCTTAAATAGTACAGCTATGTGGATATGTTTTACCATCGTAGGAACTGACAATATGAATAGAAAAGGTTAATTTTATGAAATTATGGAATCTACTTGATTATGATAAAATTGATGTTATGAATTAAAAAAAAATTTGATATGAAAATGAAATGATTTTACATAAATATGTTTTGATTAGAACATTGGTACTCTAACCACAAATTGTATGTGAGATTGTCAAAGATAGGAATAGATGGAACATATTTGCCAAGAAGAAAGATGAAGAGAAAGTATCTTTGAGAAAGAGAGAATAGACTCTAGAATAACCATGGGTATTTGCCATTGAAAACACATATCAGGTAGACAAATCTAGATGCTTTGAGTTTGGGCTAAGTCATTTTTAAACAAGTCGAGGTTTGGAAGAATAGGTCTTTCTCCTTTCGTAAGTCGTTGTATTGAGTATGGGAAATTGACATCAGTGTCGTAATACTCTAAATTGTGTCGTCAAATATGAATGACTGATATATTGTTTATATGTTTATATGTATATACTTGTGGTTGAGTTGTAAGTCTTATCTTGTTTTTGGTTCAGCGCAAAAGTTGAAATTGTGCATAAGTCGATCCCAAACCTTGTTTTGGTGTTTGCACTGAATTCGTCGTTATCGACGTAAAGTGCTATGAGCGTATGACATAAATGTCTCCTTGCAAAATTCAATAGATGTTGAATTGTTCTTTATTGGGCTATTATTGAATACTAAAGGGTTTAAATAATGTTTTAAAATCTAGAGACCATGGTGTGTAGTACCCTTGGTTGTATGGAATTGGAATATGTAATATTATTGTTAGTTATAATTTAAAGTGTTGTTTTGAGATAATTCCTTTATTCTTGAGTGATGTCAGTAATAGGGCAGAAGCTCAAGAGGGACACATTTAAGTTCTTTGTATGATGTCTTTTAATTCAAATAGTCTTTTTGCCTTCAAGCTTTAGACCTCTTCTTGATCCTCGGTATAGATTTTAATTCATAACCCTTGCATTGATTTATACTCATAGCAGATATGAGTAGTAAGACAGTTTGTTAAAACTGCCAACCGGCACCTCGCCTATGTGGAGCTCCATCTTGGAGAATGATCGCAAATTGTGTGGAATGGCCAAACCATTTTTTGGTTGAGTTCGCATAAGGTGGAAAACATTTTTGCATAAGGAGACAGTTATTCATTTGCAGTGAAACTGGGGTGATTTAGAGTAGTAGGAGTTAGTTTTTGGAAGGGGAAGCGAAACAAGACTGAGCAAGGAGAAACAAGGTGAACGGTTGAGAGAATAGCAAATGCCATGGACCAGTCTATAAGAGGACTCAAGAGTCTATCTATAGGTTCTCTTCTTCTCTTCGCTGCGCAGTCATTGTTTTCCTTGTAATAAGTAATGTCTTCACTAGCATTTTGATGGAACATAGAAATTTGCTTGAAGATACAAAGTGTTTTATGTTAACAACCGTAGTAGTGAGTTTCTTTTATTATCTTCAAATGGAGCAATGTTTCTGTCTTCTCCATGCTCACCGTACCACAATCGTGAAACTCATAGGTTACTGCTTTGTCTTGCGAAGGTCAAGTTTAATGTGAAGTCGTTGGTTCAACTTTAGGTGGGTTTTGTTTATGTGTAGAGTGCAATTCAGATTAAGTATTTGGGTGAGAGATATCTCACAGCTAACATAGTTCGCGGTGCTAAAACCCTTGTCAATGTAGAATGAGTACTCTTATGGACAGTCGAATACCATTGTTTGATTTTAACAAGTTTTAAAAGTCAGCTAGTTTAGAGTAAAAGATTTATTAGTAACAACCATTGACAAAAGAATATCTTTAATGAGATGTGTAAGATGAAACTTGCAAGACTTCACAGTCCTCTATTTCTGAGTTTAAAATGGTCAATGACCATAGAGAAATTACAAACCTTGCTGCAAAGAATAACAGTTTTAGTCCTTTTTGTCGTTGTAGGCAACTCTTTTTCTATTAAAGTATTCAAACTATTGTGTTTCTAAGAGAAGGGATAGACTTACCTTTTTGGTCATTGCAGACATACAAGTTTAAATAATGAAGTTTTGGAACAATGTAATGAGTCTTTTGTCAAGTTTAAAGTGTAGACTTGCATGCAATCTTATTGCTAGAAGAAACGATATGACAGGGTTTTCTAATGTTTAGATCGACAAGATTAAGCTATGTCAAAGATTTTGACATGTCGATGTAGAATCTTGTGAGTGTTAAATTTTAACATAGGGTCTTCGATCATTGTATTCTTTAAATTGGCTTTTAGTGAAATTGTTCCAAAACAACAGAGTTGAGTTTAGTGTCCACTCAAGAGTGGATAATTTAAACAATGGGCTAACTTAGAGATCATTGTAACAATGTGTAGTGTTATCCAAATAATCAATATGCTAGGAAACCATTCTTTTATCATGAAGATGGAGTGGTTTCCATGAGATTGTAGAGAGAGAGTAAACCTCAATGCCATGTGTTAATGCATGATGAATTTCAAACACCTTGAGGTTAGGTGTTATATAGAACTTATATATAGGTAACTATAGGATTGCGATTAATTCGAGTCAAGTGGGGTGGGTAAACTTATTACATGCGTTGATACAATGCTAATTATATTCAAATCCTTTGGCCAAGGTAATGCATGATCCTCAAGTGCATTGATAGTTCACTGTGACTGGATGGTGTAGCTTGTGTAGTCGTCATGTTTGACTAGAGGGTATCTAGGAGATTGCATGAAAACAAGTTACATAGGTCACAACACCAGTACTCAGATGGTAAACACCATTGGTTATCCTAAGTCTATTCTCTTGAGTAGGGTAGGGCCACTTCCGGTTAGGAAGGAGTGCAGGAGACTGACGGTCTATGGTTGGAGGTTAAGTTCCTTGATCTCTTAATTCTTGAGGATTGCTGAGACTTGAATTTGGATGGTCGACAATCAAGATGCAGTGACATTGGTAAGTTCCTATTTTGGATTTGTTCTAAGTAACTTTTAACAACATATTGTTTAAAGGTTATGGATGATTATTTCCTTTTGCTTTAAGTTATTTATTCATGATTATTGTAAGTTGATGGATGTTCTTCTTGGTTATAAGAATTGGAAACAAATTACTTTTATGTTTTAAACTTTCAAAAAAAAATTATTACCTTTGGTTAAAACTTAGTTTTTAGGGTGAAATCAAAACTTGGTGTTACATGTGGTATCAGAGCTAACTAGGTTCAGCACTAGGGTTGATGAGTCCACTAACCTGATTAGGAATCAACATTATGTGGGTAGCTAATTATTTGATTTACTATGCGAGGATGGTACGTATCAAGAAAACCGCAAGGAAGTCCTTCGCTGTTAAGGAATGTTATCTGCAAGCTAGGAAAAAATGACTTGTGATGATCAAGACTATTGAGAAAACAAATGATGAAAATGACATTTGGCTAGATGATGTGGAATCTTTTGCCAATGCTCTGTCATGACTCAAACAAATGAAAAAAGAACTCCTAGAGATAGCTAGAACGATAGCTTGGATTATGGTCAATTGTTGCCCTATTAGTGTACCCATGATCACTAGGGATCCCCGTATACCACCTAGAGTTGAAATCATTGTACTATCATCTGATAGGGAGTCTGAGGGTTATACACCTCATGAATATCTGTCAGACAATGAATCTGAAGGTTACACCCCACTTGTAAATACTGAGTGAAACATGAGATATGTCTATCCTTAAAGAATGTATATAGAGTTTTGCAAAGTATAATAAAGACAAATTTTGGTTTGAGAATAATTATGGTTATGAGCAATTGTTATGTTTTGATAGTATAAAAAATGATAAATCATAGAATTGATTAGTACTTGCTTAATCAGGTGAGAAAACAAAGAATCATGGATCAATCAGAGTTTAATGAGTGAAAAGATCAGGAAGGTCACAACTCTCAGGAAAACTCCACCGATAAATTGGACAGAATTCTTAATATGCTTACTGAAACTAAGGAAAGGTTGGGCAAATTTGAAAAGAAAGTGAATGAAACCGGGAATATAGAGAGTGAAAATGAGAATTTTAATAATGCAAGTAAAAGTAAACAACGGGATCTTGGCACGTCATGTGAAAACCAAGATGATAGTGAAACTTAGAGGGAGACAAAAGACAAACTTGCACTGAAACTATCTAAGGATATGAAAAAGATTATCCCTCCCAAATTTGATGGAATGAAAACCGGTGATGTAGCAGAAGCATGGTTAATAGAAATGGAGAAATACTTTGAAATCAGAAATTACTCTAAGATTACAAAGGTAGTGTGGGGAGCATATCAGTTATCTCAAGAAGCATACACTTGGTGGATGAACAAGAAAATCAAACTAGAATTAAGTCCCTTGAAGGTGACATGGAATGAATTTGTGGAACTTTTTTGAAACAGGTGGTTACCACAACTATATTTCGATCAAAACTTAACAGATTTCCAAAACCTCAGGCAAGGTGATCTGTCTGTGGTTGAATATGCAGAAAAATTTACTAGATTGTTGAAGTGTGTTCCTCAATATCAAAAGGATGAAAGATTTCAGATAAGAAAATTTGTCATGGGACTCAATCCTCAGATTGGCAGTGAGGTGGAGGTGCATGGTCCAAACACAATACACCAGGTGTATGAGAAAGCAATTAAGTAGGAATAGAAGATCAAATCCCTTTCTGCTTACCTTGAAAAGAAACGTAAGAGATTTGATAAGAACTACAATGATCAAACATATAAAAGGAAGAATGATAAAGGATATGGAAACATGAGGTTTGATAAAGGAAATCAGAAAAACAAAGACGGATTTGGTAATGAACATAGAAATGAAGACTATAAGAAAAATGACAATTTTAAGAAGAATAATGATGCTTTGAGTGGACCATATGAGAAGAGAGGACCAATTGGAGGATGTTTTTCTTGTGGTGGAGATCATTAAGATAACCATTGTCCTAATAAAAAGGAGAACGGGCGGCCTAGGAATACGGTACTTCCTTTGCAGTAGGAAGCATTTCAACAAAGGATTCATGCTGCCCTTGACAATCGACAAGCTAAGTATCAGATTACTCCCATTGAGATGACAGGTACATTATTTGGAGTTCCTGTTTCTATTCTGTTTGGTACTGGTGCAACAGAAAAATTTGTATCATCTAGAGTCTTAAGTAAATTTCTTAGCAGCGTTGGTTTTATGTCAAAACCGTGGATAGTTGAGTATGTAAATCACTCAAAGGCTCAGCTAGAGCAATGTTTGTTCGAAGCTAAGATTGATATTTCAAACTTCTCCACTAAGGTAAATTTATATGTAGCACCTTTAAGGTCCTACGATGTCATCTTAGGAATGAATTGGTTGTCGAGACATAGGGCCAACATATATTGTTTTAATAAAACAATTGAGTGTCTGGATGATAAAGGAAATATAGTAAATTTTCAAGGTATTCAAAGGGAAATAAGGATCAGAACTATTTCTTCAAAACAATTAAAGCGGGCTAGGCATAAGGGATGTCAACTTTTTGTAGTCAAAATGGACCTAGTAGAGGAAGCCTTAGAGAAGCAAACATTTGAGGAAAAATATCCATATCTTTGCAATTTCGGTGATGTATTTCCTAAGGAACTACTAGGCTTGCCTCCAAAAAGAACCTTTGATTTTTCCATAGATATAAAACTAGGATTTGAGCCAGTATCTAAAGCTCCATATCGAATGACCACTACTTAACTTATGGAATTGAAGGCTCAATTATATGAGCTATTGTCTAAAAACATAATTAGGCCAAGTGTATCACCATGGGGAGCTCCGGTTATTTTCGTCAATAAGAAGGACAGAACCCTTAGACTGTGTATAGATTATCGGATGCCAAATAAGGAAACAATAAAGAATAAGTATCCACTGCCATGTATTGATGATTTATTTGACCAAATGCATGGTGCATCAGTATTTTCTAAGATAGTTTTGAGATCTAGATACCATTAGTTGAGGTTGAAAGATGAAGATATTTACAAGACTACATTTAGAACAAGATATGGTCATTATGAGTTTATTGTGTTGCCATTTGGATTAACCAATGCACCAGCTACTTTCATGAATCTCATGAATAGTGTTTTCAGAGATTGCCTTGATAAATTTGTCCTAGTTTTCATAGATGATATTCTAATATATTCCAAAAATGAGGAGGAACATAGATAGCATCTTCAAATTGTTTTGCAGCGATTAACAGAACACAAATTATATGCGAAACTCTTGAAATGCACTTTCTTTCATAAAGAAGTCCATTATTTGGGACATACAATATTAGCTGAAGGGATATCAGTTGACCCAGATAAAATTAAGGCTATTATGGAATGGCTTGTACCTTCCAATGTTTCAGAGGTACGAAGTTTTATGGGATTGGCCAGATATTACAGAAAATTTGTTTTGAATTTCTCAAGTATTGCTAGTCCAATTACTTCCTTGCAGAGAAAAGGAAAATGGTTTGTTTGGACTAAAGAATTTTAAAAGGTATTTGATTTGTTAAAAGAAAAGTTAACAACACCAATCTTGAAAGTTCCTAATCCTGAAGGACAATTTGAGGTTATTACTGATGCCTCAGGAGAAGGGTTAGGAGGTGTGCTTATGCAAAATGGGCGTGTAATAGCCTATGAATCAAGAAACTTGAAAAACTATGAGCAGAATTAAGCTCCTCATGACTAAGGACTAGCAGCAATGATTCACGCCCTTCAGATGTGGCGACATTATTTGTTGGGAAAGACTTTTATACTAAAATCAGATCATCAAAGTCTTCGTTACATATTTACATAACCTCATCTCAATGCAAGACAAAGGAGATGGTTAGAATTAATATTAGATTATGACTTTGAGATTTCTTACATCATAGGTAAAGAAAATTAAGTAGCTGCTACTTTAAGCAAAAGAAGACACATAGCTTCTATAATCTCAATTCATGCTAATTTTAAAGATTTAGTATTGCAAAGTTTATCTGGAGATGAATATTATGAGCAGGTGAAACAAGCTCTACAATTAGACCCTAAGGATCCAAGATATGATGGATTCTATTTTGAGTCAGATGGATTGATGAGATTTAAGGGAAGAATCTACGTTCCTAATTTTGTAGAACATAGAAACCTTATTTGGAAGGAAGTTCATTGTGCACCTTATTCCAGACACCCAGGAGTAACAAAACTTTTAGCTGATGTCAAGCTGCTATATTTCTAGAAAGGAATGAAAAGCGACACTGAAAGGTTTGTGGCAAGTTCTTTGGAATGTCAGAGAGTGAAGGCAGAAAACCAACATCCTGCTGGATTGTTATACCTGCATGATATTCCAGAATGGAAATGACAGGTTGTTAGTATGGATTTTGTTCAAGGGTTACCAATGTCTAAGAATAGGCATGATGCAATATTGGTTGTCATAGATAAACTAACCAAGTTAGCACATTTTATACTAGGAAATTTGACAGATGGAGCTCATATTTTGGATCAAAAATTTGTGCAAGAAATATTCAGATTGCATGGGGTACCTAAAAAGATTATATCCGATAGAGATGTTTGAATAACCTTTCAGTTTTGGCAAACTTTATTTTCAGCATTAGGGACTAAACTCAATGTGAGCATCGCTTATCATCCTGAAACTGATGGAAAAATAGAAAGGGTTAATCAAGCCTTAGAAGATCTTTTAAGAATGTATTGCATGGATCAGCAATATAGATGGGAGGAATATTTACCTTTTGTTGAATTTACCTACAACTATTCCTATCATTCTTCCATTATGATGGCACCATTTAAAGCATTATATGGAAGGAAATGTAGAACTCCTATAAGCTGGGATAAGCTAGAAGAGAGGATAAGCATTGGACAAGCTAGAAGAGAGGATAAGCATTGGACCTGAAATGCTTGCAGATATGGAAGAAAAAGTGAAAATGATTAGGAAGAGGTTGGCAGAAGCCAACGACAGGCAAAAATGTTATACAGATCGCAAACGGGTGCCTAGACATTTCTCTGTTGGTGAGAAAGTTCTTTTACGAGTGAAACCCCATAAAAGCTCAATCAAATTTGGTAAATCATCAAAGTTGTCTCCTTGATATGTTGGACCTTTTGAAGTCCTTGAGATTATAAATCCTGTGCCCTATAAAGTTGCTCTACCTCCAGTCTTGTCCAAAATGCATAATGTTTTTCATGTTTCATATGTAAAGAAATATTTTGTAGGTAATGACCACATTCTTAAATGGAATTCATTACAGATACAAGAACCAGGAGTGGTTGTGATCGAGCTACTGAAGGTGCTTGAAATGTGTAGACTTCATTTATGTAATCAAGAGGTTTTGCAATGCAAAATTCAGTGGGGCCAATATGGCGAGGATAGCGCCACTTGGGAAGACTATAATGACATCTATCAAAGATTTCCTTATCTTTTCAAAAACATTAATGTTAAACTATAAAAGTTTTTTTTATGTTAAAATTTTGCTTGGTAAACTCAACCATCGGGGATGATGATTCTATAGGGGAAAGATATGTTGCATCCCCTTTTTGGATTCAATATTACTATTTACTTGTTCTTAAATAGTATAATTATGTGGATATGTTTTAACATCATAGAAACTGACGATATGAATAGAAAAGGTTAATTTTATGAATTATGGAATCTACTTGATTATGATCAAATTGATGTTATGAATTAAAATGTTTTTTGATATGAAAATGAAATGATTTGATATAAATATGTTTTGATTAGAACATTGGTACTCTGACCACAAATTGTATGTGAGATTGTCAAAGACAGGAATAGATGGAACATATTCACTAGGAAGAAAGAAGAAGAGAAAGTATCTTTAAGAAAGAGAGAATAGACTCTGGAAAGACCATGGGTGTTTTCCACTGAAAACACATATTAGGTAGACAAACCTAGATACTTTGAGTTTGGGCTAAGTCATTTTTAGACGAGAGTCAAGGTTTGCAAGAATAGGTCTTTCTCCTTTTGTAAGTTGTCGTATTGAGTATGGGAAATCGACATCAGTGTCATAATACTCTGAATTGTGTCGTCAAATATGAACAACTGATATATTGTTTATATGTTTATATGTCTATACTTGTGGTCAAGTTGTAAGTCTTATCTTGTTTTTGGTTTGGTGCAAAAGTCAAAATTATGCGTAAGTCAATCCCAAACCTTGATTTGGCATTTGCGCTTAATTCGTCATTATCATCGTAAAGCACTACGAGCGTATGACATAAACGTCTCCTTACAAAATTCAACATATGTTGAATTGTTCTTTATTGGGCTATTATTGAATACTAAAGGGTTTAAATAATGTTTTAAAATCTAGAGACCATGGTGTGTAGTACTGATGTAGAGGTCTTTAGTGGAAGCATACAAATATGCACTTGCCTTATCATCAGCCAGATATCTCTATTTTCTCACTGAAATGATCCTCTCCTTTCTTATCGGGCTGACTTACCTTGTCGTCCTTCCCCTGTTCTTTCTTCCTAACCATGCTTCTTACACCGATGTGCCTTCTTTCGGCATGACCCAGTCATTCACTGTGACTCCCAACTTCTTCTGCCGATGCACATCTCATACCGATAAACCTAACACCAACTTAGCCGTCGGTAAGACTTTGATCGTCGGTCTAACTTTAAGCTAGTTCCTTGATCCCCAACCTCATGCCACAAGGCTTAACGCTAGACTTGGCCTTCAGTAAGACTTCTATTATGGATAGAAAACCTTCTACTCGCCCTCTGATACCAATACTCTTGCTGACCACTCAATCTTCAGACTTCCTCCATCGGTGAGACTATATGCTATCAGCTCAACACAATTCGTCTACCTGATGACTCTTCTCACACTGATGTTTGCACATACATTACTTAACTCTCTATCACCTATCTTCATTACTATTCCCACCGGTCATTCCTTGTATCATTTGAAATGCGTCTTCACAACATACAACTATAATATATTCACAAACTGTCTATGACATACATTGGGTGTATACACACAATTTGTATATTTCAGCAAATAATCCCTAGCTTAGCTCAAATGGATTCTTATGTGCACAATTTGTCTGATGACATACACAAGGTGGTACCTAGATGCAACAGTAGTATACACAAAGAAAATACCTTCATACAGTTGCGATATATACAGGAAATGTATATTCGCTAACACAAAATTGACTAAACAAGACTTTTCATACATACCACTTTCCACTATGCATACACAGAATGAGGCTCGTAGCAGGTGCAATATATTCATAGACTATCTTAGATATACATTTTATGTATATACTTCAAATGTATATTTGAATTTTCCCGCCGATGACCTTCTCTGAGATAGATTCTGCAATTTCTACATTTCCATGTTTAGCTAACAAAAGAATGAACCAAAAATGGAAAACTATTTTACAAGTCCATTCCACTGATTTCACAGAAATCCACCAGTGGAATGGATTTAACCCTGCATTACGGTAATAGAATAACTAAAATTTAAAATTCAACAATGCTTTATAGATAATAAACAGAACAATTCGGTTCACCAAGATTTCACACAGGATTCAAAATTTACAGAATATAATTTGCAGAATTTCTATTCTTTCATTCCAGCTTCTTACATTTGATCAGTTCCAAAAAATAGGAAAAAAATGAAAGACCCTTTTCTCGACCATCTCTCGTCGTTTTTGTTAACCCCCTCCTCTGTTTGCGGGATTTTTGATTTAACCAAGATTATTAGCAGAAACCCTAATTAATCTCATGACATCTGTTTTGTATAAGACAACAAAACTCCTAATGAAAAGACACCTTGTTTAACCCTTCACATCACCCAATATGTCTGAAATGTAAATTTTGATGTTTACAAATAGGAAATGCCAACATAAAATGTTACATTTGACTTAGCAATATAAATGCTACTCTACAACATGAAATGTCTAATCCTTATTAAAACCTTATTTATCCTGTAAATGTCTAATGCATATTTATCCTGTTGAATTAGTGTGCATATCGATCTTGTTGAAGGTTGTTGAAGGGGTGCCCCTGCACCATACTCCCCGGAGAAGAGATCTCAAGCCCCTTTTGAGATCAGAGTTTGAAAATTGGCACCAGATTTTGTAATCTGATCTTTAGTCATCCAGACTACCTCTGAAACAGGTTGTCCATGCCAAGCTACCAAGTACTCCATGTACTCTTTGTCCCTTGTCTTCTTTGTCACTCTTGATTCTAATATCTTCTTCAATTTTGGTGGATCATGCTTAGGAATATCATCATCTGCTGCATCCTGCAATGGTTCCTGTTCTATATCTGCATTTGGCTTGTATGGAGTCAAATCACATACATTGAAAATGGGTGACAATCCAAGATCAGGAGGAAGTTGGATCTCATAAGCATTCTACCCACACTTCTTTAAAATCTGACATGGTCCAATCTTCCTCTGCATTAGCTTGGTATACTTACCTTTGGGAAGCCTCTCCTTCTTCAGATTTACCCACACCAAATCTCCAACCGCAAACTGTAAATCTCTTTTCTTTTTGTCAGCATAGGTTTTGTACTGCAATGTAGTTTGTTGAAGCTGGTTCTTCACTTGATCATGTACTTCTTTGATGGCTAAAGCAAAATCTTCTGCATCTACACTAATAGGCTCTCCTATAGGCAGATCTCTCAATTCTAGAACAACCCTTGGATGGATGCCATAGACTATCTGAAAAGGTGACTTTCCTGTGCTCCCATTGATGGTGTCATTATAGGAGAATTCTGCTTGGGGTAGGATATTATCCCACTTTTCTCCATGCTGCCTTGTCAAACTCCTTAACATATTTCCCAATGAATGATTAACAACTTCAATCTGCCCTATTTGAGGATGGTAGGCTGATGAGAAGGACAAATTGGTTCCAAGATTTTTCCAAAGAGTCCTCTAGAAGTGGCCAATAAAATTTACATCTCTGTCTGAGACTATGCTCAATGGCAACCCATGGATCCTCACTATTTCCTTGAAAAACAGGTCTGTAACATACGAAGCATCACAAGTGGTTTTGCATGGCAAGAAATGTGCCATTTTACTAAATCTGTCGACTACCACAAAAACACTATCATATCCTTTCCTTGTCCTAGGTAAACCTAGTACAAAATCCATGCTTATGCTCTCCCATGGCCTAGAAGGAATGGGTAATGGATGATACAAACCTGCATTTTTGGATCTTCCTTTGGCTTTCTGACATATTACACATGCTTCCACAAATCTTCTCACATCTGATTGCAGCTTAGGCCAATAGTAATGCCTCTTCACAAGATCAAGAGTTTTATCGAGACCAAAATCTCCTGCCATGGCCCCACAATGTTTCTCCTGAATAATATTTAGTCTCATAGAACATCTTGGAATACATAGTTGTCCACCTTTGAAAAGTAATCCATCTTGGATCAGAAATTCAGAGAACTCAACATGATATTTATCTCCAAAAGAAGTACATACCTTGTAGATCTCACCAAAGTCTTCATCATCATCATACATTGTCTTCAAAGAATCAATGCCAACACTCTCCAATTGGATCTGATTGATGGTCAGAACTCTCCTGCTCAAAGCATCTACCACTTTGTTCTTAACCCCATTCTTGTGCTTGAGCATGAAAGTGAAAGCTTGCAAAGTTTCCACCCACTTCATATGCCTATGGTTCAAGTTTTCTTGACTGTTTATAAAACTGAGGGCCTGATTGTCTGTGAACACTATGAATTTTTTTGGCATCAAGTAATGCCTCCATTTCTTAAGTGACTGGACTAGAGCATACATCTCCAAATCATAGGATGAGTATCTCTTCTTGGAATCATTTAATTTCTCACTGAAGAATGCAATAGGCCAACCTTCTTGGCTGAGTACTACTCCAATTGCAATATGACTTGCATCACATTCTACTTGAAAAATTTTGCTGAAGTCAGGAAATGCAAGAATTGGCTGCTCTGCCACCTTCTTCATTGTTTCAAAGGAATTAGCTACCTCCTTTGTCCATGTAAACTTGCACTTCTGTCCTCCCTTTATAGTGTCAAGCATGGGTGCACAAATATGACTAAATCCCTTTATAAACTTCCTATAAAAGGTTGCTAACCCATGGAAACTTCTAACATCATTCAAGGTTTTGGGTGTTGGCCAAGACAATTTGGCACTTACCTTCTCTTGATCCATTTTTAGTTTTTTATGTGAGATAACCAATCCCAAGTAGATGATCTCTTCCTACATAAACAGACACTTTGCTAAATTGATCATTAGCTGCTCTTCATATAACCTTTTGAGAACCAAGTCTATATGGATGAGGTGCTCTTCACTCATATTATTGAAAATCAGGATGTCATCTAGATATACTATGACAAATTTTCCCATGAATTCCCTCAAGACCTCATTCATCAACCTCATAAAGGTACTAGGGGCATTGGACAAGCCAAAAGGCATGACCTTCCATTCATATAACCCCTCATTAGTCTTAAATGCAGTCTTCCACTCATCACTAGGTCTAATCCTAATCTGATGATAGCCACTCTTTAAATCTATTTTTGAGAAATATTTAGCACCTCCCAAACAATCAAGTAAATCTTCTATCATAGGGATTGGAAACCTATACCTGATTGTTATCTTGTTGATAGCCCTTGAATTAGTGCAAAGTCTCCAGGTGCCTTCCTTCTTTGGTGCTAGAACAGCCGGTACTGCACATGGGCTTAAACTTTTGCCAATTAGGCCTGTCTCCAACAACTCTTCAATTTGCCTTGCTACCTCTGTATTCTACTCTGGGGTAAGCTTGTACACTGCTTTGTTTGGAAGTGTATATCCTAGGATTAGATCTATGCAATGGTTGATGTCTCTTACAGGTGGTAGGGACCCTGGCATTCCATCAGAGATGATGCCTTTGTACTTGTCCAATAGCTCTTGGATAGCTGGGTCTATGAATTTTTGTCTCTTCTCTCCTTTGACTTGTTGCTAATGTTCTTTGTTTACCTTTAGGCAATGGATTAGAGCATATGTATCTACTCCTTCTTCTCTTATCCCCTTCATGAATTGTTTGCCTTCTACCATCATCACTTTGACTTCTTTTCCTTTTGACTCTACCTCCTTCTCCATTAATGGAAGCAATTCTATCACCTTACCATTAATTAAATAGGTGTTTCTAACTCCATCATGGTATGCTTTCAAGTCATACTTCCATGGTCTTCCAAATAGGAGATGGCAAGCATCCATCTTGGCAATGTCAAACAATAACCTATCTTTGTATGGGCCAATCTGAAATTCTACCCAAGCCTGTTCTTCTACAACTGTTTGATGACCTTGGGTGAGCCATGAAATTTTATATGGGCAAGGATGTGGCAGTCTCCTAAGCTTAAGCTTTTCTACCATTTCAAACGACACAAAATTTTTAGTAGATCTAGAGTCAATCAGAACTTTACATACCTTTCCTCCTGCCTTGCAAGTAGTTCTAAAGAGAGACTTCCTTTGTGGGGGTTCTTTGATGGGCACCTTCATGGTGGTCATTGCTCTTCTAATCATCAAAGATTCTCCTCTCTCAAGATATCCATAACTGTTAGGAGCATTCACACTTTGATTAGTGCTTGAGCTTGCTACACTCTGACAATCAGATTCTTGGATCAGATTGATTCTCTTTTCTCCTATTGAACTTGTTGTCTTTGCTGGACATTTGTTGGCTATATGGCCTTCTTGATTTCAATTGTAACATCTGATAGGTCCTCTACCCTAAGATCTTCCTCTAAATGGTGGCCTTCTACCCCTAAAATTTCCTCTTTGATTATAACTTCCCCTTTGATGTTGACTGTTGTCTCCCTTGTTGTTCTGTTGATTGGATTCCCTTGGTATCCAAATTCCCTGCCTCTGAAAGGACTTCTTCCTCCTCTTTGATGTCTTCCTCTACCTCTATTGTTCTGCTCATGCCTTCTCTTTAATTTTTCTTCCACTTTGAGTGCCAATTGGTAGCATTTCTGAACTATATCTGGATTATGTAGATTTAGGTCTTCTTGAATGTTGAACCTCAATCCATTGAGGTACCTTGCTACCTTCTCTTCCTCACCCTCTTTTACCTTTGTTTTTACACATAGTTTCATGAATTCTTTTGTGTATGAGCTAACATCTAGCTCCTTCGACTTCAAATTTTGTTTCCTCTTATGTAACTGGATATTGTAATCCAATGGAACATAGGCTTCCTTCACTAAAGCCATCATTCTCTTCCATGTTGTAACTCTGTTCTTTCCCTCTTTCACCCTGTCATCTTGGATGAAATTCCACCAAGTCAATGCAACTCCTTTCATTTTGGACTGAGCCATCTTCACTCTTTGGTGTTCTGGTATTTCTTCAGTCTCAAAGAAATTATTCAAGGAGTCTATCCACTCCATCACCGAATCAGGTTCCATTTTTCCTACAAACACTAGCAGGTCTATTTTCATATCATGGTCCTTCTTTCCATGGACTTGAGGGAATTGAGTAAGGGTCTCTGGTCTGCAAGGACCTCTATCTCTTCCTACTTAGGGACCTCCTCTTCATCCCTGTCTTCTTGCTTACCAGAATCTTCTTCCCCTTTTTCCACTTTTTCCCTCAACTTCTCTAGTTCTTCTTTCAATGCATGATTCTAAGCTCTATCTGCTCTGCTCTCTGCCATGTGCTTTATTACTAAGTACGTCAACTCAACGTTGGTCATCTTTGTTGGGTACATTTCTGATCCTTCTCCTTCTAACATCTTGTCTTCTTCTTCTACTCAAAGAACACTCCTTCACTCTGATACCAATTTGATGCAAAGGTCTTCAGTGGAAGCATACAAATATGCACTTGCCTTATCATCAGCCAGATATCTCTATTTTCTCACTGAAATGATCCTCTCCTTTCTTATCAGCCTGACTTACCTTGTCGGCCTTCCCCTATTCTTTCTTCCTGACCATGCTTCTTACACTGATGTGCTTCTTTCGGAATGACCCAGTCATTCGTTGTGACTCCCAACTTCTTCCGCTAATGCACATCTCATACTGATACAACTAACACCAATTTAGTCGTCAGTAAGACTTTGATCATCGGTCTAACTTTAAGCTAGTTCCCCGATCCCCTACCTCACGTCGCAAGGCTTAATGCTAGACTTCGCCTTTGGCAAGACTTCTATTATTGATGAAACCTTCTACTTACCCTCTGATACCAGTACTCCTACCGACCACTCAATCTTCAGACTTCATCCATCGGTGAGACTATATGCTATCGGCTCAACACAATTTCATCCACCCAATGACTCTTCTCACACTGATGTCTACACATACATTACTTGACTCTCTATCACCGGTCTTCATTACTATTCCCACCAATCATTCCTTGTATCATTTGAAATGCATCTTCACAACATACAACTGTAATATATTCACAAACTGTCTAGGACATACATTGGGCGTATACACACAATTTGTATATTTCAACAAACAATCCCCAGCTTCGCCCAAATGGATTCTTACGTGCACAATTTGTCTAACGACATACACAAGGTCGTACCCAGATGCAACAGCGGTATACACAAAGAAAATACCTTCATACAGTTGCAATATATACAAGAAATGTATATTCGCTGAATAACACAAACTTGACTAAACAAGACTTTTCATACATACCACTTTCCACTATGTATACACAGAATGAGGCTCGCAGCAGGTGCGATATATTCATAGACTATCTCAGATATACATTTTATGTATATACTTCAAATGTATATTTGAATTTTCCCACCGATGACCTTCTCTAAGACGGATTCTACAATTTCTACATTTCCATGTTTAGCTAACAAAAGAATGAACCAAAAATGGAAAACTATTTTACAAGTCCATTCCACTGATTTCATAGAAATCCACCAGTGGAATGGATTTAACCCTACATTACGGTAACAGAATAATAAAAATTTAAAATTCAATGGTTCTATACAGATAATAAACAGAACAATTTGGTTCACCAATATTTCACACAAGATTCAAAATTTATAGAATATAATTTGCAGAATTTCTATTCTTTTGTTCCAGCTTCTTACATTTGATCAGTTCCAGAAAATAGGAAAAAAATGAAAGACCCTTTTCTCGACCATCTCTCCCCATTTTTGTTAACCCCCTCCTCTGTTTGCAGGATTTTTGATTTAACCAAGATTATTAGCAGAAACCCTAATTAATCTCATGACATATGTTTTGTATAAGACAACAAAACTCCTAATGACAAGACACCTTGTTTAACCCTTCACATCACCCAATATGTCTGAAATGTAAATTTTGATGTTTACAAACAAGAAATGCCAACATAAAATGTCACATTTGACTTAGCAATATAAATGCTACTCTGCAACATGAAATGTCTAATCCTTATTAAAACCTTATTTATCTTGTAAATGTCTAATGCATATTTATCATGTTGAGTTAGTGTGCATATCGATCCTGTTGAAGGCTGTTGAAGGGGTGCCTCTGCAACAAGTACCCTTGGTCGTATGGTATTGGAATATGTAATATTATTGTTAGTTATAATTTAAAGTGTCATTTTGAGATAATTCCTTTATTCTTGAGTGATTTCGTTAATAGGGCAGAAGCTCGAGAGGGACACAATTAAGTTCTTTGTATGATGTCTTTTAATTCAAATAGTCTTTTTGTCTCCAAGCTTTAAACCTCTTGTTGATCATCGGTATAGCTTTTAATTTGTAACCCTTGCATTGATTTATACTCATAGCAGATATGAGCAGTAAGACTGTTTGTTAAAATTGCCAACTACCACCTCACCTATGTGGAGCTCCATCTTGGAGAATGATCACGAATTGTGTAGAATGGCCAAACCATTTTCTAGTTGAGGTCACATAAGGTGGAAAACATTTTTGCATGCCAGATAAGATACCCTTATCGATAGGCATGGTTTGGTGAGTGGAGGAGACAGTTATTCCTTAGCAGCGAAACAGGGCAGATTTAGAGTAGTAGGAGTTAGTTTTTGGAAGGGGAAGCAAAACAAGATTGAGAAAGGAGCAACAAGGTGAACGACTGAGAGAATAGAAAATGCAGTGGACCAGTTTGTAAGTGGACTCAAGAGTCTATCTACAGGTTCCCTTCTTCTCTTTGCTGTGTAGTCATAGTTTTCCTTGTAATAAGTAATGTCTTCACTACCATTTCGATGGAACATAGAAATTTGCTTAAAGATACAAAGTGTTTTATGTTAACAACCATAGCCGTGAGTTTCTTTTATTATCTTCAAATGGAGCAATGTTTTTGTCTTCTTCATGCTCACCGCACCACAATCATGAAACACATAGCTTATTGCTTTGTCTTGCGGAGGTCAAGATTAATTTGAAGTCGTTGGTTTAACTTTAGGTTGTTTTTGTTTATATGTAGAGTGCAATTCAGATTAAGTATTTGGTCAAAGGATATCTCACAGCTAACACAATTCATGGTGGCAAAACCCTTGTCGACGTAGAATGAGAACTATTATGGATAGCCGAATACCATTGTTTGATTTTAACAAGTTTTAAAAGTCAGCTAGTTTAGAGTAAAAGATTTGTTAGTAACAACCATCAATGGACGAATATCTTTAATCAGAAGTGTAAGATGAAACTTCCAAGACTTCACAGTCCTCTATTTCTGAGTTTAAAATGGTCGATTGACCATAGGGAAATTACAAACCTTGCTGCAAAGAATAATAGTTTTAGTCCTTTTTGTCATTGTAGGCAACCCTTTTGCTATTAATGTATTCAAATTGTTGTGTTTCCAAGAGAAGGGATAGACTTACCTTTTTGGTCATTGTAGACATACAAGTTTAAATAATGAAGTTTTAGAACAATGTAATGAGTCTTTTATCAAGTTTAAAGTGTAGACTTGCATGCAATCTTATTGCTAGAAGTAACAATATGACAGGGTTTTCTAATGTTTAGATCAACAAGATTAAGCTATGTCGAAGATTTCGACACGTCGATGTAAAATCTTGTGAGTGTTAAATTTTAATGTAGGGTCTTTGATCATTGTATTATTTAAATTGGCTTTTAGTGAAACCCTTCCAAAACAACAGAGTTGAGTTTAGTGTCCACTCAAGAGTGGATAATTTCAACAATGGGCTAACTTAGAGATCATTGTAACGATGTGTAGCATTATCCGAATAATCAATATGCTAGGAAACCATTCTTTTATCATGAAGATGGAGAGGTTTCCATGAGCTTGTAGAGAGAGAGTAAACCTCAATGTCATGCATTAATGAATGATGAATTTCAAACACCTTGATGTTATCGAGGGTGTTAGATAGAACTTATATATAGGTAACTATAGGATTACGATTAATTCAAGTTGAGTGGGGTGGGTGAACTTATTACATGCATTGATACAATGCTAATTATATTCAAATCCTTTGGCCAAGGTAATGCATGATCCTCAAGTGCATTGATAGTTCACTATGACTGGATGGAATAGCTTGTGGAGTTGTCATGCTTGACTAGAGGGTATCTAGGGGATTGCATGAAAACAAGTTATGTAGGTCACAACACCAGTACTCAAATGGCAAACATCATTGGTTATCCTAAGTCTAGCCTCTTGAGTAGGGTAGGGCCACTTCTGGTGAGGAACGAGTACGGGAGACCGACGGTATGTGGTTGGAGGTTAAGCTCCTTGAAGATAGTTTCTCTTCTTAATTCTTGAGGATTGCCGAGACTTGAATTTAGATGGTCGACAATCGAGATGCAGTGACATTGGTAAGTTCCTATTTTGGATTTGTCCTAAGTAACGTTTAACAACATATTGTTTAAAGGTTATGGATGATTATTTCCTTTTGTTTTGAGATATATATTTATGATTATTGTAAGTCAATGGATGTTCTTCTTGGTTATAAGAATTGGAAACAAATTACTTTTCTATTTGAAACTTTCAAAAAAAAAATTATTACCTTTGGTTAAAACTTAGTTTTTAGGGTGAAATCAGAACTGGGTGTTACACCTAAGGTTGTCATTATTGTCAACACTGTTGCATTGTCACAAGGTTGTTGAGGTTGTCATTGATGTCAACACTGTTAAAAGGTTGTCATTAATGTCCATGGTTGGATTTCATGTTAAATATGGCTACAAAAATTCATGGTTGGATGTCGTGCCTTGATTAGTGTAGAGTTGAATATGAAGTTATATTAATAAGGAAATTAGAAGCATAAAAAAGATACATTAATATGAGAATTAGAAGCATCAAGAAGAAGCATTAATATGGGAATTATAAGCACTAAGATGATCAGATCTATTTTTTATGTTGAGAATATGTTATTGGTGGCCTAAAACATATTGTATGATCTATCCTACTACTCCTATGAATGGATGTACTAATACAAAGAAGATTTGGCCTTTGGAAGTTGGTGACAGTCTCTGCTTTAGGATGATTGCCTTTGAAGATTGTCTAGGAGATTGCTCCACATTTTAATTATATTGATGTTTTTCCTCTGTAGATTGGAAGACAATTTCATATAGTGTCAAATCATGTATGTTTTAAGTTGCATGGTGTTTTGATTACTGAAAGAATGTTTTGCAATTGATAGTGTGAAGATAGTGTTGTTTCTAGGAATGTGTTTTTGGTAGGGGAATGGAAAGCTCTGCATTCCTCCGCATTTGCAGTTATGACTAGATCTAGTTCTGGAACTGTGTCCAAAGTTTAGTGAAGGTGATAATTCCAAGGTTTTAGGTCATTCTTCCTTCCGCTATGAAATTTATGCATGATAGGGTATCAGCATATGTTCTAATAGAGTAAAGTAGTGGTGAAGGCCTAATTAGAATGTTCCACATTCCCCTAGATGTCAATAATTTCCTTTTTATTTTTGAGGACATGTATTTGGATATGCATTACATGATTCCTTGCAGTTTCAAGCTTTTTGGTGGTCGACATGCTCAGTTTGTCAATGACAATATGTTACAGTGTGCTCCAGATGTCTTCTTGATTTTAGAGTTCATGATTGAGAACGTGCGACACAAAATCTTTGATGTACAGAGGTAAAGGTATGTTTAGAGATATTATATGTATACTGTGGATTCATCTAGAAGAGTTTCATGAAGATCTTTCTTATTTCCAGTATTGTACAAGGTTTACAAGTTGCTATAGTCATCATGCTCCAAGTTTCATATTGCTTTGCTTAAGTTTGTCCTATTTTAAAATGAGAGGAGTGTGTGTAGGTAACTCCTTAATGGTTGATGTTGTGAAGCATGTTTTGGACCTGGTTAAACAAGTGTTGATGTCTGCAAGACATAGGTCTTCTGTTGGTGTACTATGTAGTCTTGTCTAGGACTTGTCCTCTACATGTTTCATGTTGTGTGTTGTCTGGCTGACTTGTAAATGTATTTTATATAGTCTTTAGATGACGAACAATGTAATAAATGAAATATAATGTATAAATTATAAATCAAATAGAGTTAGATGAGGTGTGATTGCAAGTGAGTAATAAGTTTTGTAAGCTAAAAAGAAAGAGCAAAATATATGCATTATGATGTGTGATTGAAGGAGAAAGAGTAGAAGTTGTATAAGCTATCCTAGTTGATCTTGAAGACATTTTGTGACAAGAAGGAAGTGAAGAGTGTGCCTAATTGATTCATCCATTTGAGGAAGCAGAATTACATTCATCGAAGGTGTGAACTTCAATGTCAGTTTTTAAGCACTAGAAGGACTGTCATACTATAATCATCTCTGAGTGCATTCTCAAATCAAGGATTAGTTGCTTCCTTGGGTTTTAGAACTAAAACAAAGTTAGCAAGGAGTTGTAGCTTCCTTGGGAGTGAGCCTAAAGCAAATTTTTTAGGGAGTAGGTGTTGTTGCAAGTATGAGGTTATCCAGTGTTGTCATTGATGTCAACATACTCATATTGCATTGACAAGAAGGATTTGATGAGCTGTGTGCTGAGGATATTGAGAAAATTAGTCTCAGTCAGGAACAGTGAAGAACAGTGATGAGAAGAAGGTAAATGTACTGTATAGGATGAGAACCGGAGGATGCGGATTAAAGGGTTAGTAGATATGAGTCTTGAGATGCTACAGTTAAGATTTCAGAGGTCCGCATGAAGATCTGAAGGAGTTGTGGCTGCCGGTATAGAACCGGGTCCGGCAAGTATCCGGAGATGACAGAGGATCACAAAACGATCCGGTGAAGTTCGGAATTGTATTATCCTAATCTGCGGATTGGAAGGAGTGTTTGGGATGTCCTTGTGATGTGTCATCCTGATTTGTGTATGATTTGGAGGTCCGGAAGTACCTCTTACATTATGACAGTGGCGACAGACTGTGTTCTTGAAGTTCCGGATGAGGAAGACAAGAGATCCCAGTAAGCAGAGGAAGTGCGGATGTATCCGGACATTCAGACAAGCTTGTGAAGATTCTTGGATCTTGTTTAGGTTGTGTTGTTGGTCCGCATTGATGGTAGAGCCCGGAATTGAAATTATTCTTCCGGATGAAGTTCCTGCTCTATGTAGCCGACCGGATGAGTTGTTCATCCTGCGAATGTTCTTGTGATGGCCGACCGGATGTGTTATTCATCTTGCGGATACTCCTATGGTTGTTTGCCGACTTAGATGCTTGTTCCTAAGTCGATGTCTTGTATAAATAATGATTTGTGAATTCATTTCAGTGTGAGGAGTGAGGATGAGTATGGTATAGCGAAGAAACGTGCGAAAGGCAGAGCAGAGATTGTTGCGCTTAATTGGAACTAATCCGGACATGGTAGAGATGTCATTCTCCAGTTCAAGACTGTGATTTTCATCACTTTGTAGACAGTGTGTCTCCTTGTAGGCAGTGGGCCTCTTTGTGAGCAGTGTGCTCGGGCAGTGAGCCCTTATTGGCATGTGCCATTCATTTTTCCTTATTCTTCTAACAGAGAATAATTCTTGGGTTAATCACCCCGTGGTTTTTCCCTTAACCGGGTTTTCCACGTCAAAATCTTGGTGTTCAATGTGTTGATGCTTATCTGCTCTTGTGTTTATGTATTATGCTTCCATGGATGATTATTTGATATGCTGCTAACTAACAACAGTGAGTTAAGTGTTTGAATGAGAAGAAGTTTTATAGAACTGATTCACCCCCCCCTCTCAGTTGTATGCCCTAGATCCAACAATTGGTATCAGAGCCAAGTTCCTCTGACAAGAGCTTAACCGCTTGAGGAGATCCAGGATGTCGTCATACAAGAAGGATAGTCCGAAGTTCGATGGAACCAACTTCACTCTCTAGAAAGGTCGCATGAAGTGTCACTTGGAATGCATGGGAAAAGCATACCTGGGTATGATTTCAAAACCATATGTACCTCCACAAGGTGGTCCGACAACTCTGAATGAAATCACAGAAGCTGAAAACAATCTGCGGACCAAGGAAGCTCTTCTAAGCGCATTGAATGACTCAGATCTCTCGAATGTCATTGACCTACCCACTGCATATGAGATCCTAACTAAATTGGAACTTCTATATGAAGGAGATGAGTTTGTCAAAAGTGCAAGGTTGCAAAGTCTGAAAGGGAAATTTGAAAGGTTGAAAATGAGAGATGATGAAAACATCACTACCTTTATGCCAAGAGTAAATGAGCTGGTATGTGGAATCAGAAATGCTGGTGGAACTTTAGATGAAAATGAGATTGTCTGCAAAATCCTAAGATCCCTTCCTGCTGCCTACAAAATCAAAGTTGCTGCCATTGATGAATTCAGAGCCCACACAACTGTCACAAGAGAACAACTGGCTGGCAAACTAGCTGCATTTGAAATGACCGAGTTTGGAGATGATCCTCCCAAGACTGAATCTGCTTTCAAAGCCAGTGCCTATGTGAAAGGCAAACAGAGATTTGATCCGGGTGAAAACTCATCAAGGAAAATGTCATGGTATGATCAAGCAAGAAGAGACATGGAAGAAGAAGAAGCAGAAACAGCTCAACTTGAAGCCCTCATTGCAAAGAGACTGCCAAGAGGATCCGGTAAGTATGAAGGAAAACTACCCTTTAAGTGTTTCAACTGCAATAAGATTGGTCATTTTGCCTCAAGATGTCCGGAGAGATCTGCAAGATCTAATACTCACAGACAAAGGTTTCAAAAGAATTGCTATTATGTTCATGAAGAAGATGACAATGAAGGAGTAACAGATGATGAATCAGAACCAGGAAGCAAATCTGGAAATGAGTGGGTGTTTATAGCCATCAAGGAAGAAGATTCCATGCTCTCTGAATCTGTCAATCACAAAGTTGTTGAAAAAGCCTTGGCTGCTCAAGTGGAAGAAAAGGATGATTGGGTTATTGACAGTGGATGTTCTCACCATATGACTGGTGACAAGAATAAGTTCTTAGACTTGGAAAGATATGAAGGAGGAATGGTAAAGTTTGGTGACAATTCTGCTGGCAGAATCAGAGGTAGGGGAACTATTTCCTTTGATGGTAAGAGCAAAACAGGAAATGTACTGTATGTTGAAGGATTGAAGCACAATCTTCTCAGTGTTGGTCAGTTAGTGGACAAAGGCTATGATCTCCGGTTCAAGAATGGAAAATGCAGAATCTTTACAAGCTCCGGAACTGAAATTGCATCCGGTACTCAGACAAAAGGTAACATCTTTCATCTGGTTGGTTCAAATAAAAGTTGTTTGTTTGTTCAAATTGATCAGAGTTGGTTATGGCATAGAAGAATGTGTCATGTAAATTTTGATAACATCATCAAAATAAGCAATACTCAGGCTGTGAGAGATCTTCCAAAGTTGATAAAACCTACAAATAGTGTGTGTAAAGAATGTCAGTTAGGCAAACAAAGCAGAGTCTCTTTTAAAAGCAAAGATCAGTCTTCTACCGGATTATTGGAATTAGTACATACTGATCTATGTGGTCCGACAAGAATCAAGAGTCTGCAAGGTGATAGATATTTCATGTTGTTAATTGATGATCATTCCCGGATGATGTGGGTTACCTTTCTAAAAGAAAAATCAGAAGCTTTTGAGAAGTTCAAAATCTTCAAAGCTATGGTGGAGAATCAAACCGGATTGAAACTAAAGTGTCTAAGGTCTGATAGAGGGGGTGAATTTACATCTGGTGAATTCATTGACTTTTGTGAGAAACAGGGTATAAGGAGACAGTTGTCTGCTCCTAAGACTCCACAGCAGAATGGAGTAGTTGAGAGAAAGAACCGGACCATCCAGGAAGCTGCTAGGACAATGATGTTGGAAGCAAATGTTCCTCAAATGTTTTGGAAAGAAGCTATCAGCACTGCAGTCTACACTCTCAATCGAGTTCAAATCAGAAACAACACCGGTAAGACCCCCTATAAACTCTGGTTTGGCATCACTCCTACTGTGAAATATTTCAGAGTATTTGGTAGCAAGTGTTATATTAAAAGAGATGAAGATCTAGGAAAGTTTGATGCTAGAAGTGATGAAGGAATTTTCTTGGGCTACTCCACTCAAAGCAAAGCATACCGGTGTTACAATAAGAGATTGAGGAAGATGATAGAAAGCACCAATGTGAAGGTTGATGAAGGAATTGAGAAGCCTTCAAGATTTTATGAGTTTGATGAAGATGACCAAGACAGTGTTCAAGGACCTCAATCCTCTCCGGTGAGACAGAGTCAGCCTGATCCGGTAAATCAGGAAGAAGAGTTAGATTTGAATGAGGCTGATCAAGAAACAACAGTGCTGGATACTCCCAAAATTCCAAGGTATGTAAGACTGAATCACTCTGAAGATCAGATCATAGGTGACAGAAGCAAAGGTGTACAAACTAGAAGGAATATTGCTCAAGATCAGAATGAATGTTGTCTGATTTCAAAGATTGAACCTAAAACAATAAAGGAAGCCTGCAATGATGAAAACTGGACCAAAGCAATGGAAGATGAACTGATGCAAATTGAGAAAAATCATACTTGGGATCTTGTTCCCAGACCTAGAGACAGGAATGTAATTGGAACCAAGTGGGTCTTCCGGAACAAACTAAATGAAGCTGGTGAAGTAATCAGAAACAAAGCTAGATTGGTCTGCAAAGGCTACTCTCAAATAGAAGGAATTGACTTTGAAGAGACTTTTGCTCCGGTAGCAAGAATTGAAGCAGTCAGATTACTTCTTGCATTTGCTGCCTTCAAAGACTTCAAGGTATATCAGATGGATGTCAAGTCTGCCTTCCTAAATGGTGATCTGGAAGAAGAAGTCTACATTGAACAACCGGATGGATTTCAATTGTCTGATAATAATGATATGGTCTGCAAGTTGAAGAAAGCTTTGTATGGATTGAAGCAAGCCCCAAGAGCATGGTATGAAAGGTTGGATAAGCATCTTGTGCAGATTGGATTCAACAAAGGTACTGCTGACAGTAACTTATATTTCAAAATTGATCATGAAAACATTCTAATTGTTGAAGTGTTTGTGGATGATATCATTTTTGGAGGAAGAGATAGTATGTGCAAAACTTTTGCAAATCAGATGAAAAGTGAGTTTGAAATGTCTATGCTTGGTGAAATGAATTTCTTCTTGGGTCTGCAAATTACTCAAACAAAAGAGGGGATCTTCATCTCTCAGACCAAATATGTGAAAGAATTGTTAAAGAAATTTGGTATGGAAGACTCAAAGCCTATGAACACTCCTATGGCAACCGGATGTAAGTTAAGCAAAGATGATGATTCTCCAAAGGCAGATCAGACAAAGTATAGATCAATGATTGGTGGATTGTTGTATCTCACTCAAACTAGACCAGATATAATGCAGGCTGTTGGTCTTGTGGCAAGATTCCAGGCTGATCCTAGAGAATCTCATGTTATGGCAATCAAAAGAATTTTTAGATACTTGAAAGGAACAGTTGAGTATGGTCTATGGTATCCTAGAGATCCGGATTTCTCTCTTCATGCTTACACAGATGCAGATTGGGTAGGAGATGTGGATGACCGGAAGAGCACTAGTGGTGGAGCATTCTTTTTGGGGAAGAGATTGGTTTCTTGGCTAAGCAAGAAACAAGATGCAATATCTCTGTCTACAACTGAAGCAGAATACATTGCAGCAGCAGGTAGTTGCACTCAAATCTTGTGGATGAAGCAGATGCTAAGAGACATTAAAGTTGAATATGAGGAGCCTATCACAATTTTCTGTGATAATTCAAGTGCAATTAATATTTCCAAGAATCCGGTATTGCATTCTAAGACTAAGCACATATCTATCAAATTTCACTTTTTGAGAGAACAAGTAAACAAGGAAGAAGTCAGATTGGAGTATGTTCCCTCCAAGGATCAGATTGCAGATATCTTTACCAAACCTCTTCCCAAGGACTCCTTTGAATATCTCCGGGAGAAGTTAGGGGTCATGGCCCCTCCGGTGATGAACTAAGATGGCACTGATGTGCATCAGTCCGGTGGCTATCACAGTCATATCTTGTGATCCGGACTAATGAGGAGCTGCAACTAAGGGGGAGCAACTAGTATGATTCTGATGCATGAGAATTGCAAGTATGAGCCCTTTGCCATTGATGTCAAAGGGGGAGAGAAGACATGTGAAAAACAAGTGGTTGATGATCAAAGGGGGAGCAGTAAAGGAAGAGAAGACATATGAAAAGATGAAGTTCTTGTCTTAATGGTTTTTCACATCATATGTTGCCATCAATGACAAAGGGGGAGATTGTTGCAAGTATGAGGTTATCCAGTGTTGTCATTGATGTCAACATACTCATATTGCATTGACAAGAAGGATTTGATGAGCTGTGTGCTGAGGATATTGAGAAAATTAGTCTCAGTCAAGAACAGTGAAGAACAGTGATGAGAAGAAGGTAAATGTACTGTATAGGATGAGAACCGGAGGATACGGATTAAAGGGTTAGTAGATATGAGTCTTGAGATGCTACAGTTAAGATTTCAGAGGTCCGCATGAAGATCTGAAGGAGTTGTGGCTGCCGGTATAGAACCGGGTCTGGCAAGTATCCGGAGGTGACAGAGGATCACAAAACGATCCGGTGAAGTCCGGAATTGTATTATCCTAATCTGCGGATTGGAAGGAGTGTTTGGGATGTCCTTGTGATGTGTCATCCTGATTTGTGTATGATTTGGAGGTCCGGAAGTACCTCTTACATTATGACAGTGGCGACAGACTGTGTTCTTGAAGTTCCGGATGAGGAAGACAAGAGATCCCAGTAAGCAGAGGAAGTGTGGATGTATCCGGACATTCAGACAAGCTTGTGAAGATTCTTGGATCTTGTTTAGGTTGTGTTGTTGGTCCGCATTGATGGTAGAGCCCGGAATTGAAATTATTCTTCCGGATGAAGTTCTTGCTCTATGTAGCCGACCGGATGAGTTGTTCATCCTGCGAATGTTCTTGTGATGGCCGACCGGATGTGTTATTCATCTTGCGGATACTCCTATGGTTGTTTGCTGACTTAGATGCTTGTTCCTAAGTCGATGTCTTGTATAAATAATGATTTGTGAATTCATTTCAGTGTGAGGAGTGAGGATGAGTATGGTATAGCGAAGAAACGTGCGAAAGGCAGAGCAGAGATTGTTGCGCTTAATTGGAACTGATCCGGACATGGTAGAGATGTCATTCTCCAGTTCAAGACTGTGATTTTCATCACTTTGTAGACAGTGTGTCTCCTTGTAGGCAGTGGGCCTCTTTGTGAGCAGTGTGCTCGGGCAGTGAGCCCTTATTGGCATGTGCCATTCATTTTTCCTTATTCTTCTAACAGAGAATAATTCTTGGGTTAATCACCCCGTGGTTTTTCCCTTAACCGGGTTTTCCACGTCAAAATCTTGGTGTTCAATGTGTTGATGCTTATCTGCTCTTGTGTTTATGTATTATGCTTCCATGGATGATTATTTGATATGCTGCTAACTAACAACAGTGAGTTAAGTGTTTGAATGAGAAGAAGTTTTATACAACTGATTCACCCCCCCCTCTCAGTTGTATGCCCTAGATCCAACAGGTGTTTCCTTGGGTTGTAGCCCTAAAACAAAGTTATTATTTTGAGCTTCATTTATTGTGAGTTAATCCTCACCATGGTTTTTCTCTTCTTGAGTTTTCCACATATATCTAGTGTTATGTGTTGATGTGCATTGTGTTGATCTTTCATGTTTATGTTGATGTTGTAATGTTTAAGTATTAATCTACTCTTGAGAATTTGAAGTTTGTTTAGATACGGATTCACCCTCCCTCTCAAGATCATGGTGTGTTCAACAAAAAATTTGGGAACTTGTTCCCCACCCTAAAGGTAAGAATATTATTGGTTGCAAATGGGTTTACAAAATAAAATTTAAATCAGATGATGCTATAGAAAAATTTAAGGTTACATTGGTTGCTAATGTTTTTAATCATAAAAGATGGTGTTGATTATGAAGAAGCATTTTCTCCTATCATTAAAATGAATACAGTTAGAATTATTCTTTCTTTTGCAATAAGTTTTGGCTAGCATATTCATCAAATGGATGTTAAAAATGCTTTCTTAAATGCTAGTCAATATATATATATATATTGACCAATAGGTTTTTTAGATCAACAACATCCTAATCTTGTTTGGAAATTAAAGAAGACACTTTATGGTCTTAAACAAGCACCACAAACCTAGAATCAAAATATTGATAGGAATTTTCAACTTCATAGATTTAAAAAATATAAATCAGATGTGAATCTTTATGTGAAGAAAGCATAAGATGAGATTATTTTTGTTGTAGTTTATGTAGATAATTTGCTCATTGTTGGACCAAATATTGGACTAATCAATAAAATCAAATCTTAAAAGGGCATTTTATATGAGTGATTTGGGTGAACTAATCTTTTTTCTTGATTTACATGTTTGTAGGCTACATGATGGATTGTTTGTTTCACAATCAAAATATGCTTTGGATATTTTAGAAAAGTATAAGATGCTTGAATGTAAATTGGCCTCTACTCGCTTTCAATATGGTGCAAGGGCACCTAGTTCATACTTTGTAAATATGTATCAAATGTGAATTTTGTAATGTTGAGTCATGTTTTGATGTAATAAGGTCTATTTAGACCAAATATGATGTTTTAGCCATGTAGGGGTCAGTTTTGAGTCATATTGTCGAGTTTGGTAATGATACATTTTTGGTATACATGGAAGTTGAACAGTCATATGTGGAAAAAGTGGTTTTGAACCATTGCATTTTGGTTGTGAAAGTTGAAATATGACTTTCTTTGGTCGAGGCAAGGGGGACAAGACAAATTTGATGATCAAGCAATAAAATATAACTTATTTTCTATGTGTTTCATTGAGTTCTACTGTTACAGTGAATTGTATGGCCATGTACAGCCTACTCATGATTTGAAACTTATTGGAATTGATGGTGTAAGGAATATAATAACATTTTCAATTGATTTGATTCATTTTCATTGAGATTGAAAGATTTTAGAGTACTTTTACTGTTAACAGCCAGAAAACCCTAGTTGTGAGGGTTTAATTGAAGAAATGAGTTTTTTTGAATTATTCCACAACTCCAATTGACAAAATTGGTATATTCAAACCCTAGGTAATGTGAGGAATGCATTAAAGTGAAAAGTTTCAGTCTGGGTTATGATTTTTACATAGTTGCTTTGGAAAATAGGGCTAATTAGGCCTTTTAGAATTGTAATAGTCAATTTTTAAGGATTTTGTTTCAAAGTAACCCTATCCACAAACTTGATATGTTGAAGGAAGACATAAAAGGGTATGCTAAATGGTGTTTAAAATATGGGTTTGAAGTCTAGGTAGAAAGTTATGGTGAAAAAACCTCAGTTGTTGTACTACTAGGAAGTTGAAGAGTTTGTTAAAGAACCCACCAAGTAGGAGTCTCAAATTTGTAAAGGTGATTGGAACCCATTCTATTTGATGGAATTTATATGTGAAGACCCCATATGACATGTGTATGGATTTGGGATGTAGAGTTGAGGGATGGAGAAGGTAGAACCAATAGTTGCCTAGTGGAAACAAACCTAATTAGGCCATTGCCAAAATGGGATAGTCAATTTTAGGGGCTAGGGTTGCAAAACAACCCCACGTTCACTCAAGATATGTAATGAAAGGGGAAAATGGGTATCTAAATCTATATTTTTTTTCTGGGTACACGGCGTGGTTTGATAATTATGCTTGAAAAACCTAGTTTGCTGTCCTACATGGCATAGAGGTGATTTGTGAAGGAGATCATTCTATTTGATGTGTTAACGCCATTAAATTGGAAAAGTTGTTGAATTGAGATTGTGTAGACACCATCCACCTGGCTCTACATCACAATATGGAGTCAATCTTACTAAAAACTGTACTTCCAAGAGTGCAGATGTCATTTTATATAGACGACTTGTTGGCAACATTATTTAACTATCTCATTCTAGACTAGATATTTTTTTGTACTCAGTGAAATATCTATATCTATGCAAGCACCTAAATAAATCCATTGGTTGGCTACTAAGCAAATTTTGTGATACATTCATGTAACAATACACTTTCGCATCCACTATGGTTATAAGTCTTCAATTTCTTTGATTGGATTTACATGTTTAGATTGGGGTGGTGATATAGATGATAGGAAATCTATTATGGTTATGATTCCCATCTTGAATCAAGTCATATTACATGGAGTAGAAAAAAAAACAATTATCTTCATGTGAAGTAGAATAGATCAGTAAAAGAAGTAGAAAAGGAAGCAAATTGAATTCAAAATCTTTTATTTGAGCTTGGTTTTCCACAAAGTTTTGCGATGACTTTGTATTGTGATAATTAAAGTACCACATAGGTCACAAGTAATCTAGTTTTCCATGCTAAAACAAGACATATTGAGATTGATGTTTACTACATTTGGGATCTTGTTCAAGCAACTATTGTCAATCTTCAATTTTGTCCACATGAAGAATGAACAACTGATATATTTACTAAGAGAATTACTAAAGCCAAATTTGAAGGAATGCTTGACATGATCAAGGTGAATATTAAGGGAAGATAGTAGTATAATGTTCCCCTCTCCTTTGTATCTTCTTTGTATTATCTTAGCCAATCTTAATGAGTGATGTTAAGGAAAAGTAAGATTGTCTAGGAAAAAAACAAGATTTTTCTAGAGTTTTCCATAAGATAGAATCTTCCATAGAGTTGTGCAAGAAAATAACATTTTAGTTTTTAGAATAAAACAATAAAAATATAGAATCCTCTAAAAATTTAGAAGGTTCCAGATTTTAAAATTGTAACTATATATGTGACTATAGATAGCTACTCTATAACTATATATATGTGAATGTAGAAAGATACTATATCTACAACATTTAGGATCGAATGTACTTTATGGTAGATAAATTTAATATTTTCTAAGTCATGTTGTTTCCCTACTAATTATTGTTGTTCTATTATAATGCTGTTTTTATATTGATTAGATTTAAATACGAAAGGGTTACGTTAAGCTATTTTTAAACATCATCCATTTCAACAGTCAAAAATCAATTTTGGCCAATAAAAAGAGGATAAATATTTACCACTTTTTGTTGTGGATGAGGTGTAAAATTGCTATTGAGTGTTTGACCTTTGAAGTGGATGATGTTTAAGTAGAGTAATTGTTGTTCTATTATACCACTCTTTTTACATTCATAGGATTTAAATATGAAATGGTTACCTTATGAGATGGAGACCTTATTTTTAGGTAGTGAAGGTCCATGTCATCATTGTAGTTACCTAGATTTTGGTTCCTACCATGCCCTTCCAACATATTGGATACTCATGGTCCATGTCATAGGTTGATCTACTAATTTTTGTTTTACTGCATTTTTTTTTGTGTGGCTCACAACTTGAGTAGTAGTCCTCATTGTCCCAAAGTTTCTCAAAATGCCACTCTAGTCGCCCTTCCTGAGCTTTTGCAACCCTAGTAGAAACATCTTGCACTCATCTTTAGTCCACAAAATGTGTTCAAGAAAAAGTTTTCTTAACTTTAGATGCAACAAATAAAACTAAAATAAAACCGTTTCAATAAATACCAAAACATTCAAATCTAAAAGCATGAATCCTCATAAATTCATCAAAAATAATGATGTAGTATTGAAAATTCTCAAGTGCTTTAAATTATTGAAGTTTTTCATTAAAGAGGGTACAAATGTTATAACAAATATAGACCTTTTTCCTCTTGCAAGATTTACAATACTATGTAAAAAGAGGTCCCCTTTCTGTAATAATTGTTATGATTTGATGGATGTCCATACCTTGTTCTAAGACTGGAAAATGTTTTGGACACTTGTTTTATACCTCATGATTGCATTTGCTGAAAAGTTTCTAAAGCCTTTTCAATTTGAAAGATGCAAGACACTGGAGAAAACATAGAAAGACATAGAAAACTATGATTTCAATTGCTTCTATTGCTTGCAAAGCATATTACAACTGCCTCTATTAATAGAGATCTTAGAACAATCTAGAATCCTACTCATTCAATGCACATGGGTGAACTGGACTACAGGTCAGTGGTGGATGAAGGTTCTACATTAAATTTTCTTTCTAACATTGGCGGTGGAAGAAGCTTCTGAAGTTAATGTTCTTCTTTGAATGATTCGATGGGAGAAATTAACTACATCCAACACTCGCCCTTAATTTCTACCACATATGCTTCAGCATTTGCCATTTCCAAATTTTGTCTTCCAAGTCTATTGACTCACTCAAATCCTTTTCAAACTTTCTTCAAGATCTGCTGATCTTTCCAACTCTCATCAATTGCTGTGGTAGTCCCTCAACTTGATCTTCAATCTTCAAAACTTCAATATGGAAGGCTTCTTGCTATTTGTAGCTTTCAACTTGGCATGATATTTCAAACCTTCAATCCTTACTTGATTACAATCATTTTTCACAAATGAACATCTATACTTGAACAACCTTTTCAACATACATGTAACCCATTGCCAATTAGATCCAAAACTCCATACGCAATTCATTTTCATACATCCTATCATAGATTCATTTTTTGATTCTCTATTCCAACACATCTTCTCACAATGATTCTTCATTCCACACATTCTACAAGGATGAATATCCCAACACATTTCCTTGCTATGTCCTTGCCTATGCCAATGAAAACATTGCACATTCTTCTTTTCTTGAACTAACTTGTTTGTACCTGTAACATGATCTTTTTTTCCATATCTAAGACCTGCATATTTTGGCCTCATATCGGCTCAATCATCTCTTTGATTCCTTGTCCATTCTTTTTAGGATTTTGAAAACAACATTTTGCTCATTACAACTAACATGACTTGCAAATTCAAACACCTTATCATCTTCATCTTTACATTCTTCATCAATATAATCACAAGTTGCAAATTTTGCTAATCCAACCTCCTTGCTATCTTCAACCTTGCATTCTTTAGCTTCAGCTACACATAAATCACAGTTTGTATCACATGAGATATTACAAAGCAATGGTTTTATCTTTTAACTTTCATTCTCTTCTTGAAACCTTAATATTTCTTCTTTCTGTAAAGTATTTTCTTCTTCTAGCTTCTTTAACTTCTCTTCAAGATCTTCATTCTCCTTCTTAACCTCATCAAACAAATTCAATCTTTCTTCTATTTCTTTTTTAACTTTAATTAAATCAATTTCAAGATCAGAAATTTTTATCCACTGTCCTATTTTTTCTATTGTAACTTGCTTTAAATTTCTTAACAATTCTTTTCTTTCTTCTTCCCAATCATTTCTTTCTTTTTGCCAATATTTTTGTGTCTTCTCTCTTTTAGCTTTCCCCATTGAAAATAAAATGGTGTGCTTACCTCTTGTTGCTCCTCTTTGTTGTACTTTCAATGTCATTATTTTATGTTTCACTCGCCTTGCTACTTCTATAATATGTTCAAGCTGCCTTCTGCTACAATTTTTGTAATCTGCATAGGATCCTTGGCTTCTCAGTCTTCAGACTGTTGTAATCTGATGGTGTCCTTCTACACCCAAATCTCCAGATCAGTAATTTTCAATCTCCACGATGGCTTCACTTAGGCGACTTCTTTATATGAATTTGCTTTCTGTAGCGATTTCTTTGTATGCTTCAATCTGCTCTCATATATCTCTTTTGCAGCTTCAGCCCATTTATCTGAACCTTTAAGAGACTCAACACAACTTAACAATTTACTTCAATAGAAATTTCAAACCAGTGATTATTTTGACTGATTGGACTTTTTATACAGTAGTGGTTCTAGTTCCTTCCTTTTTGTCCTCTCACAAAATCTTGGCATAAATATCAGATTGGTGGCCACAACGAACAACTATTTCAATTTTTTTTCTTTTCATGTGGGTTCTGGAATTCCTCTAGCGACTGTATCAGCAACAGCTTTAAGATACTCCAACTTCCTTTACAAATAGCGGCATACGATCTCTCGGCTTAATTTTCATGGCTTCCCTTCTTCTTGTGGTGGCTTCAATAAACACTCGTGCCTACTTTGTGATTTTTCTTGCCTTCGATATTCTGTCGACAATCCTCGGTTAACTTTGTAAACCCTTGGCATCACAAATCCCCCTAAATTGGCATTCCTTTGCACATGATTTTACAATAGAGCTTTTCTTTTTTAACTCTCTATTTACAACATATCAAGAAACTTTCAATATAGCGATCCATGCCTCATAGCTACTGCTGAGCGGCCAAGATCTATTTTCAGCTACTAGCAACAACTCTAGCAGCAGATATCTCCTTTGGCGAGGTTTCTAAAACAATGCAATCTCCCTTTTGTTTGGCATCTCCTCTTATTAGCTGCGCCCAATCTTTTCCTTGACAATTTGACTCTGCCCACGATCTTCAATCAAACCTCAATCTAGCTTCAAGACAGAGATTTCCAACAATTCTCAACTATTTTATTTTAAAAATCCGTGCCTATTATGAATCCTCTTGACCTCCAACAAGTATTTCATTTTATCTTCAACGGCTTCAAATCAACAGCCTCTTTTCAGCAATGACTCTTGCTTTGTCTTCAGACTTGGACGATTCTCAAATGATCTCTACAAAATCTTTGATAACTTTGAGATCTCTTGTGATCCAACCTATGACTCCTCTTTTCAGTGCCTTCGGATCTTTAACAACCTTGCTATGACACCTATGATCCTAATCAACTTGTCTCTGATACCATTCTGAAAGATGCAAGACACTGGAGAAAACAAAGAAAAGCACAGAAAAGTGCAATTTTAATTGCTTCTATTGCTTGAAAAATAGATTACAACTACCTCTATTAATAGAGGTCTTAGAACAATCCAGAATCCTACTCATTCAACCAACATCGGTGAACTGGACTGCAGGTCGGTGGTGGATGACGGTTCTACATTAAATGTTCTTTCTGACATTGGCAGTGAAGAAGCTTCTGAAGTTAATGTTCTTCTTTGACTGATTTGATGGGAGAAATTAACTACATCCAACACAATTAAACCATATTGTGCATATATGGCAATCATTACATTCTAGAGACCACATTTCTTTTAGGTATTTCATTTAAAAGTCTTAAAGCCTCATCAAGAACACCATTAAAGCCTCGTCAAGAACACCATTCTGTGCATATCCTGAATCATAACATTATATGAAACCACATCTTTTTAGCTATTATATCAAACTATTCACGTGCCTTTTGTATTCTCTAACATTTCACATTCGCAACTATTACATCCAAAAAGATTCCCTTTCCATAATAATTTATGGATGTCCATACCCTATTCTAAAGCTCTCATTTTGACATAGGCTGAGAGGATAAAGGAAAACATTGTGGAATCTAGCTCTACACTTGCCTCTTGCATTTGCTTAAAAAATTTCAATGCCTTTTTAATAATAAACTCATTTTGTGCATACCCTACAATTATTGAAGCCCATGAAACGACATCTCTTTGAGAAATATTGTCAAACAATTCAATTGCCTTGTGTATTCATAGAAATTTTGAATACATATCTATGAGTGCATTTGCAACTACATCTGACAAAATCCATCTCAGTTATATCACCTTTTTAAATATCATTTTGCCTTGAATTCATTTGCAAGATTCCTTTGGGATCCTATATCACAAAATATCATATACATAAACTACCAAAATGAGATTTGATTTGTTATGGACAAAGCAAGAACATCATATTCTAGAATTTTTATATTATTATTTTTATAACAATTAGATTATTGTCCCCAATCCATGAGCAGTTATACTGCTCTGACATATGAAGCTTAAGGAGAAGCTAAAAAAGCATTTGTTTCTCATCAAAGCAAGAAAAGATTGTAGTTGCAATCCAATAAGTCATACATAGTATGGAAGTATTTAGAATCTACATTCACAAATCCTTTTGGCTACATGGTAATAAAACACTAGTAAAGCTCACATAGTTGAGTTGTGTTCCAAAGTGTTACATTAGTTCAAACAATTTGAAAGCATCTTGCAAATGCCATTTTAGACATTCTTTGATCTTAATGTTCCATGAGATCACATTTCTTCTAAGACAACTTGTCAAACAGTTGACATACCTTGTGTATGGTTCCACATTTTGCACACATGTTTATTAGGGCACATGCAGCTACAACATCTAAGAGAACTCCACTTTCAATTATGTTTCGATGGGTATTATTACCTTGCTCTAAAGCTCTCAGTTTGGCTTTGTGGATGTTGGCAAAGGCTCTAGAGTTGGGTCTTACACCTACTAATTCATTTGTTTAAAAGTTTCCAAGGCCTTTTAATTAAACCTATATTGTACAGATAACAAAATAGAAATTTGGTAGATTTTCCTAGCTTAAAAATTATAGCGATTTCTATTCAAAAAATATCATATCACAAAATATTTTTTTTTAATTTATTTTAAACTAGTAAGGCTCATGGTTTAATTGCTAACCACCACCTACAGTATTGATTCAATTGCCAAACTTCCAAGATTAGATATAATAAAAATTGTCAAGTGATGAATATATTTATGTTTGATGGATGAAGGTATGGTAGGCTTGATGGGTTGTGACAAACTTCTAGACCAAGCGGGTGAGATCTTGCACATCCAGGAGGAAGAACCTCTAGAGGAACAAGAAGATGACTTCAAGTGGGAAGACCACCAGATGACCCAGAAGGATACTTCAGCCATGGCTGGATTACTGAGGGATATTGAAACACCAGCCAAACAAACTAGTGAGGATGGTTCTCCTAGTTTTGCAAATGATTTAATCCAAGACAATGAGACTCTTAAAGACCAACTACAGCAAGTAGTCCTTAAGGTAGCTTATAATGTGATAGAAGAAATAGCTAATGAGGTGATGTTGGAACAGGATCACAACTTTGATAAGCCTCCGCTGGGTATTTCTCAATCAGAAATGATGAGCCCCCTGAAAAAGAACATCTCATCTTCCACCAGGAAAAGTACAAGGCAGAAAAAGTCAAGGAAGTCTAAAGGTAAAGAGGAAGCTTGTAATGAAGTGCTCGCCTACAGTCCAATTAAGAGGAGAGTTCACGGCTCTCCTCAAAAGCCATGAGAGTCCTTACCTAGAACGTTAGGGGCTTAAACACCCCTAACAAGAGACGCCTCATCAAGAACCATATTGATGAGGATAAAAGTGACATTATACTACTCCAGGAAACTAAGTTCTCTGTAGAAATGAATGATCAGGTCTTCAATAACTAGTTTGGATGGCAATTTTTCATAGTGGATGCAATTGGTGCATCAGGTGGATTGGCGATTGGATGGAAATCACATATCCACCCCATCGAGGTGTTAGAAAGGAACAGCCATTTCCTAATTGGTAGATTTCCACAGGTTATGCTAGGGTGTGATTTATGGCTAGTTAATGTCTATGCTCCTACTAATTTGGTTCAAAAGAGACAGATGTGGGAGGATCTTTCTATTTGGCTCAATGTTATTAAGAGGGAAAAATTCATTCTAGGAGAAGATTTCAATGCAATCCTCGATGATTCAGAAAAAAAAAGGAGGAATCTCCCACCCCTTAAGATCTCAACAGGATTTCAGAAAGTTCATAATCCAAAATGGCCTTTTAGATTGTGCTCCAAAAAATAGAAAAATTACTTGGACAAACAGGCGAAAAGATTTCTGTAAGATAGAAGAGAGGCTTGACAGATTCCATCTCTCTCCAAAGTGTCTATGTCTTAATATTAATTTTAAATCAGAGATTCTACCACTAGGTGGATCGGACCATTTTCTGGTCAAACTTCGAATTGGAATGGACTCTTGGCCTAGTTGGAAAAATTTTAGATTCCAGTCAATGTGGTTTAGTGACCCCTCCTTCATCCAAAATGTCAAAGAATGGTGGAAGCAAGTTCCCTTTTTCAAGGGGTCTCGCATGTTCCAGTTAGTCTAGAAGCTTAAATTCGTAAGGCAAAAGATCCTACATTGGAATAGCTCACACTTTAAAAACATTTTTGTTCAAAAAGATAAGATTCTTCAAGATCTAAGATAGCTAGAGGAGAAAATTATAAGTGAAGGCATGGATGGCTCTTCTTTTTGGCTAGAGAAGAGTCTAAAGCTTCAACTGGAGCAGATTCTTAGACGGAAAGAAATATATTGGAGGCATAGGTCAAGGGAATTATGGCTTAAACAAGGGGATAAAAACATGTCTTTCTTCCATATGGTGGCTAAAATACATAAGGTTTCCAATTCCATTAATTCAATACTTTCAAAAGATGAGAGAGTCATCACAGATTTGGAGGAGATCAAAATGGAAGCTAAAATTTTTTTCAGTGATCTACTTTCCAAAAAGATAGCTACAAAAGGAGAGGAAATCCCTCCACTTGATTTCATCCCTAAGCTGGTCTCCGAGCTCCATAATGCAGACTTAATGAAGGAATTCTCTATGGAAGAGGTGAAATTAGTAGCCTTCTCCATGTTAGGTGAGAAAGCATCTGGTCCAGATGGATGGATAGGCATTTTTTTCCAAAAATGTTGGGATACGGTCAGCAGAGACATTTTTTTAGCGGTTGAGGAATCCAAGAAGCTCAAAAATGTGATCAAAGAAATGAAATTTACTAGTCTTATGCTGATCCCTAAAACAAAAGCCCCGCAAATCTTCGAAGATTTCAGTCTCATTTCGCTCTGTAATTTTGTTTACAAAATCATTTCCAAAGCAGTGGCATTGAGACTAGCTAAATTATTACCTAGTATAATTTCTAAGGAACAAGGGGGATTCGTCCCAGGTAAAGAAACACCTGAGGGTGCAATCCTAGCTCATGAAATCCTTCACTCGGTTAACATAGAGAAACAAGAGGCTATGTTGGTCAAATTGGACATGTCAAAGGCATATGACAGAGTGGAGTGGAAGTTTCTATTAGCAATGATGGATAAATTGGGCTTTTCCAAAGACTTTTGCAAATGGATTTCCTCATGCTTCTCTGATTATAAGATGTCAGTTATTGTTAATGGTAGAAACACAGAGACTTTTAATCCCACAAGAGGACTGAGGCAAGGGGATCCAATATCTCCCTACCTCTTCATCATCATGTTAGAAGCCCTTACTTGGGCCATCAAGGAAGCCAAGAACAAATTTCAATGGTAAGGTTGAAGAATTAAAGGTATGCAAGACTCCTTCATGCACGCCCTCTTTGCAGATGACACTCTTTTATTTGGGAAAGCTTCTTTGACCGAGGCTTTAACTATTAGGAATATAGTGGAGAATTATTGTTTAGTTTCTGGGCAGGTTGTTAATGGATCTAAGTCAGTGGTTTATCTCTTCAATACGTCTCAGGCCGTCCAAGAGGATATCAGCAAAGTTTTTAATTTCAAACATGAATCCCTCCTAGGTAGATATCTTGGACTACCACTGTCCATAGGAAGACACAAAAACTCTCTTTGGAATAACATCATAGCTCACATGAATTCAAAAATGTCATCTTGGAAAGGTCGTCAACTTTCTCTAGCGGGTAGAATTGTTTTGGTTAAAGCAGTGTTAGCAGCAGTCCCTACATACATGATGTCAATTTTTCAAATCCCTAAAGGAGTTCTCTCAAAAATTGAGAGGATCTTCAAGCAATTCATGTGGCAAGGTACGTTTCAGGAGAAGAATGTTCACCTTTTGGCATGGGATAAAATTTGTAAACCGAAGGCTGGAGGAGGAGCAGGTATTCTAGATATAATATTACAAAATCAAGCACTTGGAGCTAAGCTAGCCTGGAGCTTTTATTCTAAACTAAATTCTATTTGGGTATAGGTAATGAAAACAAAAGATCTAGACTCTCATGAGAAGGAACGAATCTTCACAGTTAAAAACCCGCCAAGAGGATCAGCAATTTGGAATTTCATTTCTAACTGTAGAGATATCCTCCTTCCAAAATTGTCATGGATTATTCACAATGGGGAGAAAGCAGACTTTTGGTTTGATTCTTGGTGTGGAGAGCCTAAGCTTTCGAATAGGGAGGACTTCCTAGAAGTGAGACTTTTCTTGCAGTCAAATTAGGGCAACAAGGTGAAAGACTACTGGTGCGTTAAGAGAGAGCATGGATCTATCACTATTAAATGGAAAAGGACAAGGAATTATGATTTCCCCTATGATCAGAAAGAGCAATTAAAAAATTTCCTGGCCAAAAGAATGGTTATCTTTTCAGATAAGGAAGATGTATTAGCCTGGACAAGAGCTAAATCGGCCTGCTACACAGTAAAAACTGGGTATAGATCAGTCAATGAAAAGTTGATAACAGACTGGCCGTCGATCCTATACTGGAGTAAATCAATGTTGCCAAATGTTGGAGCATTCTCTTGGTTGGCAATCAATAACATAATTCTTACAGGCGACAGAATCAAAAGGTTAGGCTTTGGTCAAAATTTTCTTTGCACCCTTTGCAGAAAAGAAGAAGAATCAATGCACCACTTGCTTTTACACTACCTGTTCAGTAGAGAATGCTGGTTATGGTTTATGTGAATGCTGAACTGGTCCTCCCCCCTCTCTTATTCTCTAGTTCTTATGTTTAAAAATTGGCCTCTTCTTTTCTCAGATTTGTTCTTTGCTTGCATTTGGCCGCTGGGTCCATCTCTAGTAGTGTGGCACATATGGCAGGAGAGGAACTGCCAAATTTTCAAAAAAGAAGCCTCGTCAGTGAAAACAGTTTGCAGAAAGATTGAGGCAGCTATCTCAGAGATGGTCTTATCAAATGTAAGAAACTTAAAAACCTAAAATTTGAATGGGTCCAAATGGGACTCCATTATCTTAATAAAGTGGAAGTTACTGGACAGAGCCAACATAGGAGGTTTAGTTGTGGCAGGAGTTCCATCTGTTTCCAGAGAGAAGGTTAAATGGATACCGCCTACAGCCCCGTTCATTAAGTTAAATTTTGACAGTGCATGTAGGGGCAATCCTGGAGTCTCAGGCACAGGGTGTGTCCTCAGAAGAGAGGATGGCTCTTTGTTAGCTACCAAAGCAACAAAGATCCCAATAGGTACAAATAATGAAGCCAAAGTTTGGGCTTTGGTGCATGGGTTGCAATTGGGGGTCATGTTTCAAGTTAAGCATCTATGGATAGAAGGTGATTCTATGATTATTATCAACGCCCTGAAAGCTAAAGGCTTGGATAACTGGAAGCTAAATTATATATGCAATAGGCTTTCCCTTTGCTTAAAACTTTCGATGACTTCAGGTTTTCACACACTCTAAGGGAAGGTAATAAGATTGCCGACGGACTTGCCAACAGGGCAATAGATCACATCACAGCTGTAGAGGTTCTTATTCCAGCTCAGATTAGTCAGAATAGCCATGTGTGCAAGCTCCTAAAAGATGATATGAAGGCTATGTTCCCCTCTTAAGTTGAGCTAACCAGGCAGGTTTTTTGATTGGTTTTCTTCTTTCTGTCTAGCAGTTTGTCCCCTTCACTCCTTTAATGTAGTGGGTGCTTATTTAAGGCATATAGGACGAGCTGGAGATAATTTGGATGGATTCACTGCTCCTGTCATGTGGAAGTATTCAAAAGATCTCTGCTTGTCTTTTCGCCAATGGGAAGATTGCCTGTAGGTTTCGAGTATGCCTTTTATTTTCACGTCTCCTCTGTATTGGATAGGCAGATGGGGTTCATTAATGGGGATTTTTATGTTCCTAACATGTCCAAGTCTCCAAAAGCTTTTAGTTTGTCTTGTTGCCAACGGGAAGATTACCCCTACACGCATCTGAGCATACCAGCTTTTGTTTTCTGGGGTCACTGTATCTAATAGACAAATGGGGCGTTATTAATGCTATCATTGTTTATGATAGAAGCCCTGACCTATGCATGAGTATTGAGCCTATGTGCTCTCACTGATAAGGTATGCCGTGTGTTGGCCGACCTATTTTTAGGTTTAGGTATTTATTGCTTTCTACCTCTTTGTATGGTTTTAATGTGTGCCACTATAATTACGGTTTTAATTTCTCAATATCTATTGGTTTAAGGGGTCCCTTTACCCTCTTTTCTTTAAAAAAAAAAAAAAAGTGGGAGGTAATCCAACAATAGAGAGATTGCAGCCTATTGTAGGCTCACCCAATCATTCAAAATTGCAGCTTATTGCAAGGTCACCCACACCTTCTAGACAATAAAATCTCAATACTCTCACCTTTACATGACTAACAAGTGGGTTTTCCTTACATAACTGGGTACTAGTTCAATCATTTTTAAAAAAAAAGGATTTAATACATTGTCTCAAACATTAGTTCTAAATAATGTTTTTTTAAACAAATACTACTTTATCTTGTGCATGTACACTAGAAAATATAAATTCACATAAGATTATGTTATTTATCAAAACATTTCCTCAAAATAAATACAAAAATAAAAGAAAAATTACAATCTTGCACCATTTGTCAAGACATTTCCTCAAAATTCACACCAAAACTATATGAAAATTTTAAGAAATAGAATATTAATAAAACCACAAACTAAGCACCATCTTTAAATATTACTTTTAGTTATCTTTTCATTGGGTAAAACTCTCTATATTAAGATATATATAACGAGTTAATGGTATGATTGTTAAGGGTGTCTATATAAAAGCTCTAAGGCTAAGTTTATCTTCTGGATTGAAATTTCCTACGTAGAGTTGTAATCTTTTGAATTTGTACCTTAATATAAATCCAAGTTGTAAAGTTTTGAATGTGGTAAATTGATTAAAAAATAGGCACCTCTGAAAGGACGTACTCTAGATATATTTTTTAAATATAGCTATGCTGGTAGCGTCCTAGGACGCAAGCTTAATTCTAACTATATGATATATAATAGACATCGTATTTCCATAGTCCATAATATTGTAATTGGGTGCTTCTGGATTAAACTATGTAAACTATGTGAGAGAAAATAATATCACACAATTTAATCCAAAAACACCCAATTACTATATTATATATCTTAAGAATTATTATAATTATATAATATAATATTATAATACAGGTTAGATATATTATTATAATATATTATATATTAATTAAATATAACCTAAACCTACCCCTAGTTCTACCTTTAGATCTACTCAAACCTAATTACATTCCTAATTCCAACACTTATCCCAATCTTAATTCTAACCATAGTTCTATATATAGATATAAATGTAAATGAATTTTGGTGTTTTATTGTAACCATAACCCTAACCCTAACATTTAGGCCAATACTAACCCTAATTGTAACCCCAACCCTAACCCTAATTCTAATCATAGTTTTAACCCTAATTCTAACCATAAATCTAACTGTAATTTTAACCCTAACACTAAATCCAACTAGAATTCTAATCTTGACTTTATCGCTAACACTATTTCTTACCCCAATACTAATTCAAACCCAAATTATAATGATAACCCTAACCCTAACCTTAATCTTGATAGTAACGCTAACCCTAACTCTAGTTCCAACCCTAACCCTAATTCCCTATATAATATAATAGGTATACTAGAATTATAATTTATATAACCCTAACCCTAATGTTTATCATGACAGTAATTTTAAGTAGAAGCCTAATTCTATCCCCAACCCTAATAGTAACCATATTTATAACCCTAATTCTAACTTGAACCCAAACCCTAACCCTAACGTTAATCCTAACAAGAATTCTAACCCTAATTTTACCCCTAGATCTACTTAACCTTAATTATATTACTAATTCCATCCCTCATCCCAACCTTAATTCCAACCATAGTTCCATATATAGATATAAATGTAAATGACCTTTGTTGTTTTATTATAACTATAACCCTAATTCTAATCATAATTTTAACCCTAATTCTAACCTAAACCATAACCCAAACCCTAGTTCTAACAATAATTCTAATGGTAATCCTAACACTAATTGTAATCTTAACCCTAAATCCTATTATAATTCTAATCTTGATTTTATCTATAACTCTAACTCTCACCCCAATACTACTTATATTAATAATTCATACCCAAATTATAACTATAGCCCTAATCCTATCGTTAATTCTAATAGTAATACTAACCCTAACTCTAATTCTAATCCTAACCCTAATTCTAACTATAATTCTAACCCTAACAATAACCCCAATTCTATCCCTAACCCTAATTCTAACCTAACCCTAATTCTACCCCTAATCCTCATTTTGTCACTAAGATTAATTCTATACTTAACTCTAACCCTAATTCTAAATCTAACCCATGTCATAAAACTCATTCCTCACCTCAATATCAGTGTTCCATTGTCCCACACTAATATTTAAAAGTCAGATTGCATCACATGGAATTGACCCCTAAAATTCAAATTTTAAAACATATAATTTTGTTGACTCTTGACAATTTTTTTCCCACCATTCGCTGACTTAGTACTATAGAATTTTTCTATTACACCAAAATCATGTACTTGTGGTGGTGAGGGATCTCATCAATATAGTCACTATGCCAACACCCCCTACATAATGGAGTAGGATACAACCAAGTACCATGTGGGATTCGTACCCACTACGTACCATGTCGATAAGTCGAGCTTACACAGATGAAGGCTCGAGGGCTCGAGGGACTTGAATTGATGACCTATGCTCTGATACCGTGTAGAATTTTTTCATCACGCCAGAAGCATGGTATTAGTGTACGCATTTCATTTGGCTTAATTTGGCATTCATTTGGCCATATTTAGAAGCCTTATTTTATGCACATGGCATAAGAACCTCAGCTAGGTGTGTGGCAGTTATGAAGAGTCCTTCAAACTCTTTCACTCCGCTTGTCTTTTGTAGGTTGCCACATCTACTTGAGATCTCCCTAAGTTATGGGATTGACTCCCATTAACTCAAGGTTACTCAAGGCTATATGTACTTGTCATTTTTACTTGTAATTTACTTCAAATTTATGATTAGCAATCAACTTATGGATCCTGCAAATTCTAATAAGTACACATTTTGTATGATATATCACTTTGAGGGTCTTAGATATGTGATTTCTAATGGCATTATCATTTTTTAGATCTTTTCAGGGATTGTATTCCTACTTATCATTATCTCATTATTATATCTTTTCTTTTAGAGTTTTGTTCTATGTTGAGGTCTCTCCTTTACCCACCCCATCGACCCTTTCCAATCCCATTAGGTTTCCATTTTCATATCTAATCTACCACTAATTCTAACTCTAACCCTAATTCTAACAATGTGGTTAGTGTTAGGGTTAGGGTTATGATTGGGTCATTTCAAATGATTTCATCAGTACAATATTAATTCCCAAATTTATATTAATAGATAAAACTATTTGGTATGGAGTGTTATGTCAGAAAAAGTAACCTTGGGGGCTTTTTCCTATTAAGGTGTGGCTCCCAGGTCCTTTAGAATGCATTTAGGATCTTGCATGATTTTGATGACTCCCGATGAGAAAACCCTGAAGTTTCATGACAAATAGGACTTAGGGGATGCATTTAACATAAATCCTTCCTGAAATAAAGGGGGAGGACATGGGCACCTACGTCCTAGTCCTACCTTTTTTTAGGTCAAAAGCAATTTCAAAGTGTCGGTTTATGACCATTATTTAGGTCCTATGCCGACACAGTAAGTTTGAATTGCAAAATTCTTAGTGGGAATATTTGTAGTTGCATATATAAGCATGATTACATTATCATTTGTAAACTAGATGGACATTTTTATTAACAAGCTTATGTTAAGGTGATTCTGTTAGGAATTTGTAGGTCTAATTAAACCAATTCCACATAACCCAATAGGAGAAACAAGATGCAGAAACAACCATAATGCAAAAGATCAATAAACAAGAAATAAGAAAAAACAAGATATACCCTAGGAAAGCCCTTTTTAGGGAAAAACCTAGCCTCCAAAAGCATCCATGCTCACATGTATTATTCAGCAATGAAACATTACAATACATTCCATGCGCCTCCATGAACACCCCTGAACCATCAAGCACCTCCAATGTAGCCTCCATGTGTACAAGAATGAATCCACACATCATCTGCAATGCTTCACAATCTGCACTTACAAGAGAGAGCTCAATACAATGACAACCTCTCACAAAACCTTTGTTCACAATGAATTATCTAGACAACATCAAATAATAACATTGTGCTTACTTTTATAATATAAGCTGACACATCATATTGAGAAAACCATGTGCTCCAAAACCACGGGTTACACAAAACCACTTGACCCCACATTTGACTATTGGTACTACATTTTCCCAATAAATCAAATAATACAAATAATATCCCAATGTTACAATACAACATAAAGTGGACCCAAATAATTACATACTGTGACTAACCACACCATCTAGGTGCATCAAAACTAAATAATTATTTAATTACAACATTATAAATAAATCAAATTATGCAATGATGTACAACACCATATCCAAACATTCTCCCAGTTGTATACATTGCATAAGGGTCAATACATTAAATATATCATCATAGGTAAACATGAAATCACATGAATCTCCAGAATGCTCTCGTGCTCCAACAAGATACCTGCAACAAAGAAAAGTAACCACCATCTCAAAAAAGATCTCCTGTCATCCTCCAACTTGCTACCTATGGAATAAATGGAAGATGCCAAGGTGAAGATGCACCAATCTAAAGAACAGAAGCATTAGGTCAAAGTGATAACATAAGTCTCCAAGCTGCTATCAAAGGTAAAAAACCCACATGACTGGAAATAACACCCACAACATATGCTAATACATCCAACCATCCATACCTTATAGGCATCAATAACATCAATAAACTCATGCTAATAATGTTGGTTTTAGGGCAGACAACTAAGAGGGGGGGTGAATCAGTTGTCACAAAAAACTTATATTCTTTAATTCTTAAAGCCTTCTTATAGTCAATAGCATAATAATGATTTAATCATGGAAGCATAATGCAATAACTCAAGAGAAGAAAACACATTCAACACATATGACACCAAGATTTTAACGTGGAAAACCTAGTTAAGGGAAAAACCACGGGGTGACTAACCCAAGATTGTATTCTCTGTTAAAAGAATAAGAAGAAAAATGACACTTGCCAATTAGGGCTCACTGCCTGAGTACACTGCTCACAAGAGGCCCACTGCCTACAAGAGACACAATGTCTTCAGAATAATATAAGTATTACATACTTGAACTAGAGAATAGCATCTTCATTATGCTTAAGACAATTCCATTTAAGCTCAACGCTCCTGCTCTGCTTTTTGCTTCTCTCCTCTCTATCACTTTCTCATCATGACCCTTGGATACTTTTGAATGACTTGGCAACTCTTATTTATACATGACATAGACTTTGGAATGATCATCAAAATTGGCACAACATACATTTATTTTATTACAGAGAACTTACAAAAATACAACTTGACTTATTACAAAAACTTCATGTGTTTCACTACCCTATTGGCTATGCATATCTGGGACTTCAATCTTCTTCAAGGAACACGCCAGGCTTTGCAAAACACCTTCAAGAACATCTACAATATGTGCAAATCATTCGGTCAGCCAGGACTGGGAAGAACACCATCACTCAAAGAATTACGAGCTCAATCTTCAATGCGGACCAACAACATGATCTGGACACAATTTTGAGACCTCAACAAGCTTGCACAAATCACCAAGAACATCCGCACCACTTTTGCTTACTGCAAACATTTGCATCTTCATCGAGAACCTCAAGAACACAGTCAGTCATCACTGTCACAGTAGAAGAATCACTTGCAGACCTCCAAACTACAAGCCAATCGAGTTGTCAATTTAAATTAGCTTCCCAAGCATGCCACCAGAATAGAAGAGCATGATATTGCATTACTAGTTCTCACCAGACCTATTTGACCCAATTTGTCACTACTGAATGGCTGCCAGAACTAGTTTTACTCATATGGCCATAACTTCTTCTAATCTTCATGCAGACCTCTGAAATATTGACTAGAGAACCTTCAGACACATATCTACAACCCTTTGATGCACATACTTAGATCTTCAACTAACTAGAATCTTTACTTCATAGAACTTCACTATTTTTATGGTTATTCTCTACCTCTGATAGGGCTGATTTTCTCAATATCCTCAGCACACAACTCATCCAATCCTTGACATCAATGTAACAGGAGTATGTTGACATCAATGACAAAACTGGTTAGGCTCATACTTACAACAATCTCCCCCTTTATCATTGATGGCAACATATGATGTGAAAAATTGTTTTGACCATCAAGATAAGAACGCCTCCTCACCAGCTCCCCCTAACAAATTTTATTCACATATATTTTCTTTCTTTATTTCTACCCCTTTGATCAGCAATCTCTTTTGTTTTTCACATGTCTTCTCTCCCCATTTGACATCAATGGCAAAGGGCACATACTTGTATCAATACTTCAGAAACATATAGACTGCTCCCCCTGAGTAGAAACTTCCTACCATCAATTTGGACCACAAGATATGACTGTGAGATCCATTGGACTGATGCACATCAGTGCACCTTAATTCAAAACCGGAGGGGTAATAACCCCTAACTTTTCATTGAGATACTCAAAAGAGTCCTTAGGTAGAGGTTTAATAAAGATGTCTGTAATCTTATCCTTTGAGGGCACAAACTCCAATCTGACTTCATTCTTGTTCACCTGCTCTCTCAAAAAGTGAAACTTGATAGATATATGTTTTGTCTTTCAATGCAACACCAGATTTTTTAATATATTTATTGCACTTGAATTGTCACAGAAAATTGTGATAGGTTCTTCATACTCCACTCAGATATCTCTTATCATTTGCTTCATCCATAATACTTGAGTGCAACTACCTACTGCTGCAATATACTCTACTTTTGCAATGGATAGAGATATTGCCTCTTGTTTCTTGCTCAACCAAGAAACCAAACTTTTCCCCAAAAAGAATGTACCACCACTGGTACTCTTCTAGTCATCCACATCTCCTACCCAATCAACATCTGTATATGCATGAAGAGAGAAATCATGATCCCTAGGATACCATAAACCATACTCAACTGTTCCCTTCAGATATTTGAGAATTCTCTTGATTGCCATGACATGAGACTCTCGAGGATCATCTTGGAATTTGGCAACAAGACCAACAACATTCATAATGTCAGGTCTAGTTCGAGTAAGGTACAGTAGTCCTCCAATCATTGACCTATACTTTTTATAATCAACCTTAGGAGATTCATCATCTTTGCTTAGTTTACACCCAGTTGCCATGGGAGTATTCATCGTCTTTGAATCTTCCATCCCAAATTTCTTCAATAATTCTTTCACATATTTGGTCTGTGATATGAAGATTCATTTCTTTGTTTGAGTTAATTACAGACCCAAGAAGAAATTTATTTCCCCAAACATAGACATCTTAAATTCACTTTTCATTTGATTTGCAAAAGTCTTGCACATACTATCTTTTCCTCAAAAAATGATATCATCAACAAATACTTTAACAATCAAGATATTTTCATGGTCAATCTTGAAGTACAAGTTACTTTCAGCAGTACCTTTGTTAAAATTAATCTTCAAAAGATGTTTATCCAATCTTTCATACTAGGTTCTTGGGGATTGTTTCATACTCGATTAATAGTATAGATAGTAGCGCTTACAACTTCTCTCTAGTAGATCTGAGGGACATTTGCTTCCATCATCATGGTTCTAGATGCTTCCTGGATGGTTTGGTTCTTTCTCTCCACTACTCCATTCAACTATGGAGTCCTTGGAGCAGATAACTATCTCTTTATCCCATGTTTCTCATAGAATTCTATGAACTCTTCAGATGTGAATTCACCACCTCTATTAGACCTGATACATTTTATGTTTAACCCAATTTCATTTTCTACCATAGCCTTGAATATTTTAAAATTTTCAAGTGCTTCTGATTTCTCTTTTAGGAAAGTCACCCACATCATCTGGGAGTGGTCATCAATTAGTAACATGAAATATCTAGCACCTTGCAGACTCTTAATTCTTATCAGTCCACATAGATTAGTGTCTACCAAGTCCAAAAATCTAGTAGAGGATTGTTCCTTACTTTTAAAAGTGACTCTGTTCTACTTACCAAATTGACATTTTTTGCACAAACTGTTAGTAGGTTTCACTAGTCTTGGAAGATCTCTTACAGCCTAAGTGTTGCTTATCTTGATGATATTATTAAAATTTACATGACACATTCTCCTATGCCACAACTAACTCTGATCAATTTGAACAAATAAACAACTTTTGTCAGTAGCAACCAAGTGGAAGATGTTACCTTTTGTTTGAGTACCGGATGCAATCTCAGTTCCAGAGCTTTCAAAGATCTTGCATTTTTTATTTTTGAAATGGAGATCATAGCCTTTGTCCACCAACTGTCCAACACTGAGAAGATTATGCTTTAGACCTTTAACGTACAAAACATCACTGGTTTTGTTCTTTCCATCAAAATAAATAGTTCCTCTGCCTCTGATTCTGCCAGTAGAATTATCACCAAATTTTACAATTCCTCCATATCTTTCCAAATTTATTAACTTATTCTTGTCACTAGTCATATGGTGAGAGCATCCACTGTCAATGACCCATTCATCATTTTCTTCAACTTTAGAAGCTAAAGCCCTTTCTACCATTTTAGGATTGACAGATTCAATGGGCATTGGATCTTCTTCCTTGATGGCAATAAACACCCAGTCACTTTCGGATTTGTTCCCTATCTCAGATTCATCATCTGTTATTCTTTCATCATCATCATCTTCTTGAACATAGTAACATTTCTTTTGGAATCTTGATCTATTAGGATTTGTCCTTGAAAATCTTTTCGGACATCTTGAGGCAAAATGACCAATCTTGTTACAGTTAAAACATTTGAAGGGCAATTTTCCTTCATACTTACTAGATCCTCTTGGCAGTCTTTTTGCAATAAGGGCTTCAAGTTGAGCAGTTCTGCCTCATCTTCTTCCAGATCTTTTCTTGCTTTTTCATACCATGATAATTCCTTTGAGGAACTTTCTCTTGGATCATACCTTTGTTTACCTTTTGTAGAGGCACTAGCTTTGAATGCAGATTCAGTCTTGGGAGTAGTATCTCCAAACTTAGCCAATTCAAATGCAACTAACTTCCCAACCAATTGATCCCTTGTAATATTTAATAAAGATATGAATTCCTCAATAGCAACAACCTTGTATTTGTAAGCAAGAGGTAAGGATCTGAAAACTTTGGCGATAATCTCATCTTCACCCAAAGTTCCACTAGCACATCTAATACCACAAACAAGCTCATTCTCTTTTGGCATAAATGTCGTGATATTCTCATCTTCATTCATCTTCAAGTTTTTGAATTTTCCTTTCAAACTTTGTATCTTGGAACATTTAATATATTTGTCTCCTTCATGGAGAATTTCTAGCTTTGACCAAATTTCATATGCAGTTTTTGAATCCATGACATTTATCAGCTCTGTATCAGATAAGGCACTTAGTAAGGCTTCTCTAGCTCAAAGATTATCTTCAACATTTCTAATTTCATCTAGAGTTGTCAGACCATTCTTTGGAGGAATATACTCTTTTGTAGTCATGTTCCAGTATTGAAATCCCATACATTGCAAGTGACATTCCATGTAGCTTTTCCAAAGAGTGTAGTTCATTCCATCAAACCTCAGACTATCCTTCTTGTAGGAAGACATCCTAGATCTGCTCAAGCGGTTAAGCTCTTTTAGAGGAACTTAGCTCTAATACCAATTGTTGATTTTAGGGCATACGACTGAAACGGGGGGTGAATCAGTTGTCACCAAAAACTTCTATTCTTTAATTCTTAAAGCCTTCTTATATTCAATAGCATAATAATAATTTAATCATGGAAGCATAATGCAATAACTCAAGAGAAGAAAACACATTCAACACATATGACACCAAGATTTTAATGTGGAAAACCAGGTTAAGGGAAAAACCATGGGTTGACTAACCCAAGATTGTATTCTCTATTAAAAGAATAAGAAGAAAAATGGCACTTGCCAATTAGGGCTCACTGCCTAAGCAAACTGCTCACAAGAGACCCACTGCCTATAGGAGACACACTGTCTATAGAATAATATAAGTATTACATACTTGAACTAGAGAATAGCATATTCATTATGCTTGAGATAGTTTCATTTAAGCTCAACACTTCTGCTCTATTTTTCGCTCCTCTCCTCTCTATCATTTTCTCATCATGACCCTTGGATACTTTTGAATGACTTCACAACTCTTATTTATACATGACATCGACTTTGGAATGATCATCAAAATTGGTACAACATACATTTATTTTATTACAAAGCAATTACAAAAATACAACTTGACTTATTACAAAAATTTCATGCATTTCACTATCCTATCGGTTACGCGTATCTAGGACTTCAATCTTATTCGAGGAACACGCCAAGCTTCACAAAACACCTTCAAGAACATCCGCAATATGTGTAAATCATCTGGTTAGCTAGGACTAGGGAGAACACCATCACTGCGGACCAACAACATGAACTGGATACCTCCACAAGCTTGCTCAAGTCACCAAGAACATCCACACCACTTCTACTTACTGCAAACATTTGCATCTTCATCTGAAACCTCAAGAACATAGTCAGTCATCACTGTCACACTAGAAGAATCACTTGCGGACCTCTAAACTACAATCTAATTAAGTTGTCAATTCAAATTATCTTCCCAAGCATGCCACCAAATCTACAAAGCATGATATTGCAACACCAGTTCTCACAGGACCTATTTGAGCCACTCTATCACTACTGAATGGCTACTAGAACTAGTTTACTCATATGGCCATAACTTCTTCTAATCTTCATGCGGAACTCTGAAATATTGACTAGAGAACCTTCAGACACATCTACAAACCCTTTGATGTGTGTACTCAGATCTTCAACTAACTGGAATCTTTACTTCATAGAACTTCACTATTTTTATTGTTCTTCTCTATCTCTGATAGGGCTAATTTTCTCAATATCCTCAGTACACAACTCATCCAATCTTTGACATCAATGTAACCGGAGTATGTTGACATCATTGACAACACCGGTTAGGACCATACTTGCAACAAATAACATATCCAACCCATATACTGCAATAACAAGCTCCATGTATCAAACCTATCAATGAAGAACACATAGATCTAGGAACTCCCACTGCATGGGTAATGTCAAATCTAAAAATAAATCCATGGCATACCAAGTCTATCAATCAACACTCAAACCAAGGTGTGGCTTATCAGCAAGCCAATGTAGTACCAAGAATAATCACAATTATCCACATATGCAAGATAAATCGCTGCATACTCTCTCACAACATGTCACCATAACTCTCCCAAAGTCCAACCATATCAACATGATCCTCCAGGAAGTAGCCATAAGATAAAGAAAGAAAAATTGTAAATCATAATGTCCTTCTACAAACGCCTCAAAGTGCTAAGTTGTGTCAAGTATGATCTCCTCTATAACCCCAAATGAAAAGATTCAATAACACCCAACCATTCAATCTCATAAGATCAAATGAACATATGTAACATGTAACCAGCATATATGTAAGCCTCTCTCACCAAGGTAGACCAAACTCATAACCATTCCATAATTAGGAATAAACCCAATCACATCTCCTAAACTCCTCATAATAAACATGATAAATCAAACCATACAAACAAGGAGATAACCATGCTAACATCCCTCAAATGAACCCTCTAGAACCAATAACTATAGCTCAAGATCCATATCTATGAGAAGATGAAACATAAAGTAAAATGAATCTAAAAGGGTAGGCAATACCTCATAGATGATGAATTGTTGAGTAGACCAATAGTGGGGAATGAGAATGCTCCTCTAGGATAAACCAAGCCACAGCAACTCTCTCCAAGAATAATCTCCTCTAGGTCCATAATGAACTCATGTCCATATCCAAGTGTAAGGCTCTTTGGTCTATCTACTGAAACCTCCAAAGAGTAACCAACTCAATAAGTGTCTCTATCACAAGAGAACTCCTCCCTCACCTAAGTCTCCAAGTATCCAAGAGCACCTGTAACTGACCAATACACGCCAAACTCCAAAAGCAAGATAGCACCATCATGAAGTAATCAAGCAAATAATCAAAGTAATCTATACCAAGAGAACAAACAATACCACTATCAATGCTTCTACTACAAATCTGCATAATCAAGAAGCCCATCATGACATCATGATCTAACCATCTTCTCGTAAGAAGATCACATGAAAAAAATAATACAATGATGCATACATCATGTCTCAAGAGAACCTGTATCATGCGAAAACTCTAAACTGGCATCAAGAATCGAGACACAACATCAACATCTCTAGACCAAGAATAAACATGTCAAACTAACAAATCATAATTTGACACCTCAACCAAAGACTCAAAGAAGTCCTCCATGCTAAACCAAGATGTTAACATCTCCAAACATATGAAGATAACCATCTCCTGTCAACTGAACTAAAAATGTCAAAGAACTCTCAAAACTAATAGCTCCTCCATTCAACCAACATCCACTGTAGAAGATCATCCATCATGTATGATGAATCCAACATGCTACCTAAGCTCCCACTGAATCATATATCGAGCTATCCATGACAACAAAGTAACCATCTCCTAAATGAAGATTATCCATGGCCCCAAACCAGTCAAGGAATCCCACTGTAACATCAATAGCTCCCAAAAGGTCTAGTGAACCAAAAAACTCCAAACTAGAAGATAAAACCGTCAATGTCAAAAGCTAACATAGAACCATGTATCCAAGCTTTCCATGACATTGTAATAAACATGCTACAAGTCCCAACAACTGACTAACCAGGCACTCTAATCATCTATCCTCTTATCCCAAAGTTATCATACTAATGCACAAATGACCACAGATAAGGCCAACTAACGAAGTCTGCATAAACACTGAATCAATCTGGTGGATATAGACAGTCCACATCCGATTCATCTCACTATAGCCAAGGGGTAGCTATTCCACAATACTACATAACTCGTAGATCCGAAACAAATGTAACATGCAAACTCGTCATCACGCTAGTAAACCACAAACTGAGATATCAAAGAAGATAACATGTAGACTCCAAGACTCAAACACAAAATCAACTCTAGATTTGATTTGCCAACAAGTCCACAAATGACTACCATAGTCAAGGAACTAATCAAGAATCTAGGAGATAAGAACAATCCCCTAAAAACAACACCACACCACCACATGTAATCATGAATCGAATATCATAGCCCATACCTGTCAATCGCATACATGATCATGTCATGCCAATGCAAAAAATATGCATGCATATACGTGACACCATAATCATCATCATCATTGTACCTGTACTCATCTCCCACTAAAATGAGAATCCAAGCCTCACACGAGTATCAACCATGTCCTCAAACTAGAAGATAACCTGTCCATGTCTCCATCAGAGTCCAAACTATGAAAACACCAATAAATCTGTATAAGGAAGCACCAAATCTAAAAAACTGCTATACCATTTTGATGGTCTCATAATAAGAAGTACTCCCACATGTTTGTGCCAAGAAAACCATCTGAATGCACTCGTAAATGTTCTATGAATCTCAAGCTCCTATGAGTGATCAAACAAGTACAACACTCTCTCTACACACCAAACTAAAAATCTACATTATTCAAACTATAGTACACTACAATATCTCTCTAATGCCTATCTGAAATCAAAAATCTAATTTCGTATGCAAAAGTTATGAGCATAAAACTGTACCAGAGCAAAGCGGGATTCAGACACAAAATGTGGACACAAATAGATAAATCTAATGATCAAACCTATACCACTGCGTATTTCTCAGATAGAGCTTTTCAATGCCTATAAGAAGTCAAAAAATTGATACCGTATGTGAAAGTTATTCCCCCCGAAAGAAAAGGCACTCCTAGGGCTAAAATTGGACCCCCGGTGGCCCCTGGTACATGTGGGATGATGTCATTGCTGATGTCATCATGTTGACTGGGCAAAAAAATATGTGGCACTGATGTGGCATCTGACTGGGTTGGCATCATCATTATCTTTGACCAGCGTAGGTGAAAAAATTGATTTCCAATTTGTTTTGTTTTCCATAGACTCCAATCAATAAGGATGTTTTGATTTTTATAAAGTCCAAATATAATTTAAAAAACAATTCACTGTCATTATATTTCTTTTTCACCGCCCACTCCAAAACCCTTTTTAAAGGTTTTAATATTATAAAATTTGTTTTTAAGCCCATCGGGCTAAACCCCCACCGATCACCTTTTGTTAAAGTTTTTTTTTTTTTTTTTAATTTAAAGTTTTAAAACTGCCCATGTAGGGCGTCAGGGGTGCCCGGCCTAAGGCTAATGGGAGGGGGGAGAGGACTGGTAGGGGCCATCTAGCGTATGGCCAGTGGTACCCTGTCGGTACCATTGCAATTTGCAAGCAAAGGGGATAGGGTAGGGGGGTCTACGACCCCCATCCCTCCCCAAATTTATTTATTTATTTCTTTCTTTTCAATCTTGCATTTTTTAATCACGTATAGTTTTTCTTTTTTTCCACAACTATAGACATTGCAGGTTTGATTTTTTTTTAAAAAAATTGTGTCTGCAAACAAAAAAGTCGTATGGCGTACCTGAGAGGGGCATTTTTTTCTTTCTATGACCAAACCATGACAAATTTTATATGAATTTTTGTCTCTCAAGCCTCTTGGACTCAATGGTGAGGTCCATTTTGTCCCAGTAGGTCATCTATGAAATTTCCTCCTCAAAAAATCATCATGAAGCCAAACCAGAAACACTCTCTTCAACCATGATTTTTCAATCACTAGATCTGCAACATGCACAACAAATCTCCAATACCTAGAACCCCCAATCTACAATACAACCTGCACAAAACCTTGTAATGCCTTCAATCCTTCCATACATTTTCATGGCTTCTATATTACACCTAATCTACACACACAATGGTTATACATATCTAGGGAGATCGCACCTCCATTAACCATAAACATGGATCTGATACCAACTATTAGGAATTTGTAGGTCTAATTAAACCAATTCTACATAACCCAATAGGAGAAACAAGATGCAGAAACAACCATAATACAAAATATCAATAAACAAGCAACAAGAAAACACAAGATATACCCTGGGAAGACCCTTTTCAAGGAAAAACCAAGCCTCCAAAAGCATCCATGCTCACATGTATTATTCAGCAATGAAACATTACAATACATTCCATGAGTCTCTATGAACACCCCTAAACCATCAAGCACCTCCAATGTAGCCTCCATGTGTACAAGCATGAATCCACACATCACCTACCATGCTTCACAATATGCACTTACAAGAGAGAGCTCAATACAATGACAACCTCTCACAAAACCTTCATTCACCTACATTGAATTATCTAGCCAAACTCAAATAATAACATTGTGCTTTCTTTTATAATATAAGCTCACAGATTACATTGAGAAAACCAGGTGCCCTAAAACCATGGGTTAAAAAAAACCACTTGACCCCACATTTGACTATTGGTACTACATTTTCCCAATAAATCAAATAATACAAATAATATCCCAATGTTACAATACAACATAAAGTGGACCCAAATAATTACATAGTGTGACTAACCACACCACCTAGGTGCATCACAACTAAATAATTATTTAATTACAACACTATAAATAAATAAAATTATGCAATGATGTACAACACCATATCCCAATAGATTCAAGGCATTCATTGTGTTGTAGAGTAGAATTTGTGTTGTTCTTGTGTTTGTATATGTAGGATTGGCATCCATCTCCTCACGGCATGGAGAGCATCTTCCTCCCATGAGATCTTCACTACAAGGTGATATCAATTGTGTTTTTAATCATTTATCATTTGGATTTGGCCTTTATACATACAGGGATACACACTCTTTATCTCACAATGGTGTTTGAAAGACTTGAATGTCTCTCTGGGGCTTGACTGAGGCAAGCCTCTAAAAACCACAACCCCCAACCCATATTCTGTGATTGCAGGTTGCAAGTTGTGAAAGAAGAAAAACCACAGTTGTAGGAGAGTAGTGCAGACTATCAGAATTATATATCAGAGAAGAAAAGGGACCTAGACTCAAGCACCCTCTCATTAGTCCTCCAGATCCTACAACAGAAAAATCTTTGGAACAATAGGAACAGGTTGAAGACAAGGTTCCTAGATCTCAAAAAAAACTGTGGCACTAGACTAGGGCTCCCACTCATTAGTCGCCAACTTTTACACTTTCTAAACTTTGAAATATGGTACACATTTGATTGTCATTTGATATCTTTATGTGTGATCATTTTCTGTAATTTATCCGTTTGTTCATGAATTCATGTAATTAGGGTTTTGAGCATAATTGGGCTTAATTGAAAAATAAAATAATACAATTCCAATCTTCCCCTATGTTTCAAGTGATAGAAGGCATGTAGTAGGTTCCTCTACTCAACTAAAAGTCCTTGAATTTTTAGTGGTGAAAGAAGGATCAAGACAAAAACCTAAACCCTCTTAAACATCTAATCCTCTTAGTATTTACTCTAAACATTTTGTTGAACCCATATTTTTAATGAATTTTGCATCTTGATAAGTGTTGTGCTTCATATTTACATTCATTCATTTCATTGGTCATCTTAATGCATTTGAAAAATTACAAAAAAAAATTGAAAATTTTGAAAATTGTTTTAAAAAAATTTGCGTTCTTACCTTGCATTTTCAAATAATTTGGATTAGCGGCATTTAATTTCAATAAATTTATATCATTATCATCATATCTAATTTAAAATATAGAAATTTTTTATTCATCATTCATGTAGATTGCATTTTCATGCTTAAATTGATAAAAATCCTGAAATTGTGCTTTTTCCCATTTAACCTAGTTTTGCATTAGCTAGGGTTTGTAGTCAAAATCATGTTTCCTATTTTACTAACATTTTAAAACACTCCTTAGGACTGATTTTTAACTATAGTGTTGCATCATAGTGGTTTGCTTGCAAAATTTCATGCCTAGGGTTTGAAAACCTTGCTTTTTCACTAGATTTTGGCCTTATCATCTCTCTAGATTTGCACCATAGGCATGTTGTAAATGTTTTTTATGCACTAATTGGATATTATCAGGATTATTATCTGCTTACCCTCCTGAAATTATTTACAACACCTTTTTATTGGGCCCTTGCATTGAAAATTTGGTAAAACAATTGCATATTTTGGTTATATTTTCCCTAGGGTTTGACTTAGATTTGCACTCCAAGCGTGTTGTGATGGATTTTTTTTCTTTAGGTGACTAATATCACTATTATAATCTGCTTCACCTCCTCACATTCTTTACAACACCCTTTTCATTGGGTCTTTGCATTGAAAAATTGTGAAAAATTGCATATTCTAGTGTATTTTCACTAGGTTTTGACTTGTCATCACTCTAGGTTTGCATAAAAAGTGTGTTGTGAAGGATATTATTTATTTATTGAACTGATATAAGATGTATTATTTTCTTTCCCTGATTAATTTCATCTCAACACCTTTTCTTTCAGTTATTTGCATTGAAAAAAGTTGAAAAAATCAAGCATTTTAGGTCATTTTCACACATAGTTTTGCATTCATGGATTCTCCTAATCATTCATCTTTGGAAGATTTAGTTGAGTACATTATGAATTATGATATTTTTTTCAAATTAACTGATAAACATCCTCAATTATTGAATCAAATAGCATACATCTATGGCATTGACATGAACATGAGCACTACCTGTGATATCCTTCGAACAATAGCCTATTTCAAAAAAATTCTCACTATTGTGGGTGTTCTCCCTTCAATTGTGGAAAATCTCACTAATTTCATTTCTAAAAATAACTATGGGGAAAGAATTAGTGAAGATATTATTCCCTCTCTCCCTTCATTTCATGATGACATAATGGAAATTCTTTCTGAAACCTATGAGAATGATATAGCAATGGGCGATTCATCAAACAAAGACACTTGTCCCAACATAACCCCACTTAGTGAGGATATTTTGGCACAAGAAGAAGATATCATTGATACATTTTTCCATACTTCTCTACCATCCCTTCCTGCTCTCCCTAGCCAAGATGATGCAAATTCCCTTTGCGAATAATTGCTTCAACCTGCTAAAACTAAAAGTTGACCACCTAATATTCAAGAACTCCTCAATTACATCTTAAAAAAAGAAATAGATTATGCATCTTTACCTGAACCTTCACATACCTTGGAAAAAAATGAAATTTCACATGACTTTGAAGAACAAACTATCCCTCAAACCCAAGGTATTCCAACACCCTATATATGGACTAAAATAGGCACTTTTTAGGTTCCTCAACAACCTCATTCAAATGGAATTACAAGATCTCTGATAACTTACACGGAAAATGGAAATATCCCCTCTCTACCATTACTAATGGATACCTTTCCTACAAGGATACCCTGAAAAACTCATGAACATATGTAAGAGAGAAGAAGAGGTAAAGCCTTAACCATTAAGGTAAAGACCAAAATCTGTGATGACTGCTAGCCTGGGTGTCCCTACAGGTAAGTATTTTTAACACTTTGTACCTCTTGTGTTGTGTTTCCCCTATGATGTGTTATGTGTTTTTTAGGCCTCCTAGGATGACTCTTGATTCTCTTGTCAGGTCCATGATACCAGGAGACCACCTCTGTTGTGACCTTCTTCTATTTGTATCATCATTCTTCTATATTGCTTCTCTTCTATTTTCATTGTTGTGTGTTGTGTCTTACGGACATAGCGTTGCGGTTGGTGACTTGGGGGCACCCTCTTACATGATTGTCCCTAAGGTATTTGTTTCTCCTCTCTTAATTTATTGTTTCCCTTCCTCTAGTGTTTCTATCTAGCTGGTGGATGACAAAAACTTTTTTTACTGATGCGGACCTAGTGTCCCTTTAATGAGAAATCAAAAAATAGATCTAGTCCATACATGAAAATGTTGGCAAGAGACACTATATGGATTCATGGTTGTTGTCATTGATGGCAACAAAGGTCATCCCACATATCCGCAAGTCATGGTGTGTCTCTACCGTAAGTCAGAATGAAGATTGTTGTGGGCCGGTGAACAAGAACAGAGCATGTGGCAAGGTCCGACAGATTGGTCCGGATCTCTCAGAGGAAGTGTCTTGGTGCAGTGCAGATTTGGGGAAGTCAAGAGGACTACCTTGAGTAGTATATTCCAAGGATTTAGCCTCCAGTGATGAACAAAGAAAAAGATATGAATAGTTGAGTACTGGATTCCTGAGAGACAGTGAGAACAGAGGAAGAACTGACTGACAGAGTATCAAACTATTTTCTGGATGTGTTACTGTTGATGGTAAAGGTTGTGAAGGCATGAATCATGTTTGGCCGACATGATTAATGATATCTACAAGTATATGCTTGATCCGCATTACTTGATATGCAAGGATTCAGCCGACAGAATAGAGTTTGTGAGAAAATAGATTATTCCGGGTGCCGACTAGAAAGATAATGAAATCACTAGTGCGGATATATATAGAGGATGGATTTAGTTGTGAAAAGAGTGATGATGTGAAGGAGTATGCGAATAAATACATAGCAGAGCAGAAGCAGTAAGAAAGATCCGGTATGTGAAAAGATAGCAGAATAAAGAACAGAGGAAAGATGAAGTGCAGCAGATCAGTATACTGAGCCTAACCGGAACTGAACTCCAGCATATGTAGATGCTTCCAATCAGTTCAAGTATTGTATAACATTCTTTTGTAGACAGTGTGTCTCCTTGTAGGCAGTGTGCCTCTTTGTGAGCAGTGTGCTCGGGCAGTGAGCCCTAATTGGCAAGTGCCATTTTGTAATTCCTTATTCTTTTAACAGAGAATAATCTTTGGGTTAATCACCCCGTGGTTTTCTCCCTTAACCGGGTTTCCACGTCAAAAATACTGTGTCATGTGTTTCTTATTTCATGGTAATGTTTGTTTGTTTGATTCAATGCTGCTTTGATTAATAAGAAAGTTCAAAAGAAGAAATAATTAGGATAACTTATTCACCCCCCCCCCCCTCTCAGTTATCAACAATTGGTATCATAGCAAGGTTCCTCCTAATAGAGCCTAACAGCTTGAGGAAGATCTGGGAGTTCAAATGGATGCATATGGTTTAAGGGAGCAACTCAAGACTACCCTTGAGGATCTTGAACAGTCAAATTCTGAAGTCAATGAATTAAAGGAAAGACTCAAACAGGCTGATGAATTCATGAGAGAATTAAAGGACAAATTAAGTCTCTCTATGAAAAAGAGAAAGGAGCTGCTCCAATAGTTGGCAAGACAAAGTGAAGAAAGCAATACAAATGAAGAATTGACTGAGAAAACCAAGTTATGTGAAAAGTTATCAAAAGAAGTCATTATGTTAAGACATGAAATGGAATCAGGAACTATAAAGTTTACTCAAGAGATTGAAGAAAAAAGAAAAGCTGAAGACAATCTAAGACAATCTCTTAAAGAGAAATCAGAAGAATGCCACCAGATGGACAGGATTATCAGACATCTTGAATCTGATCTTGAAGATGCCAAAGATAATGAAGAAAAACTTGAGGATCAAATTGTCTCTCTCAAAAGAGATCTTCAAACAGCAAATGAATATAAAGAAAAATTCAAGATAAGTTCTGCCCAACTTGAAGTACTTCTTGGAAGTCAAAAGAGGACAGATGACAAGTATGGTTTGGGATATGAGAAAGGAGAAAGCTCCGGATCCAGTCAAAAGAATTTTGGATCAGAAAATCCAAGGAATAGGCCTAGAAGAACTCCGGTAAGACAGCCCAATGCTCAAAGATATCCATCCTTCAATGGATACTGCCACAACTGCAATCACTTTGGTCACAAAGCTAATCAGTGCAGAAAGAGAATAAATCAGACTAATTCATCCTTCTCCGGACAGTGCTTTAACTGCAAAAGGTATGGACACAAGTCTCATGAATGCAGAAATATGCAAATAAACAAATCATTCAATGGTAGATGCTTTGCATGCAATAGAGTAGGTCATATGGCTAATCAATGCATATCAAGAGGTTATCAGTCAAATATGCAAAGAAATGTTATTTGCCAAATCTGTAATAGGTCCGGTCATAATGCAAAAGTCTGCAGAAGCAAGAATCAGGACAAAAGAGGTCCGGTATATAATCAGAATCAAGACAAGGGTAAACAAAAGATGAATGTGGATGAACTTAGGAATCAGATGAACAAGATTTGGGTGAAGAAAAGTTCAGAGAATGTAGAGGTTGGATCCGCACCAGACTCTGGTGCTGATATTTCTTCCAGAAATTAAAAAGTGAGCTCTGGCTCAGGGGGAGACTCAAAGAAAATCCTGTTCCCCCAGCCAATCAAGTGGTGCTGGATGTGATACAAGATGCGGAGTAAAGGGTTTGAAGATATAAGTCCTGAGATGATCCAGACAAGATTTCAGAGGTCCGCATGAAGATGCAAAGAAGTTGTGATCGATCAAGTAAGACCTATTCCGGGAGATGCTCCGGAATGACAGAGGACTACAAAAGGGTCCGGAGAGATCCGGAAGTACATTATTTTGCTCTGCGGACTGGACAGAATGTTTGGGATGTTCTTGTAATGTGTCATCTCGATTTATTCATGATTGAAAGATCCGCATGATGTTCATAGATCAGAACTGATCCGGGATACTCCAAGCTATCCAGATAAGGCAAACCGGAATAATATAGGTGGAGCATTTATTGCAAACAGATATTAGGGTTTGCGAAATGATATAAGGGATTTCTCAACAATCACTTGATCATTCCACATCCAAGAAGAAGCGAAAAGTAGAGCTCTGCAACAAAATTCATCAAGTTCACCGAAGATCTCCTACTGAAGTCATTACATACAGAAATCAATCCGGCCACTCCGTGCAACCGAAGACGCAAAAGGTATTTTCCACTTTCGATATCTTGCTACAAATCTTTTTGAAGAAATGGCTACTCCAAATATAGTAAAAATCTTAGATAGGCCCCGACCTGAATTTAAGAAACATCCATACAAGTCATTGGAGGTAGATCCCTTAGGAGCATTTTCCAGTGTTCCTCATGGAGTTTTACACACAGAAGACATTAGGGTTTACATACATGCAAGCATTGAGGAATTCAGGGAATTCAAATTGAGAGATCTCTATCACAAACAACTGATAGACAATGCTTTTGAGCTTAAACCAGAGTACAAGGGTATCCAGAAGAAACAGTTTGATCAATTCATTCATTTCCCCTGCTTTGAAGAAGAAGAATGGGTCCGATATGTATTGAGCAGAATGCATGACAACTTCCTATGGCTGGATAGACCCTACAAAATCACAAAAGAGGCAATTAGGGCAGTAACTGGTCTATACTCTTCCGGAGGGATACCTATTCTCAAATCTATCAAGAACAACATTGTAACTAAGGCCACTGGATCAAAATTTGATAAGAGGGCAATGACCATTGAAGATATTTCAGATCCGGATATCAAGTATGCATCCATGATAATAGGATACAAGATCTATCACGCCAGCAGGGAGAATTCTGTATCTGGAACTGCAGTGTATACTGCCTATAAAATGCTAAGGAAGAATGCAGAATATGATCTCTGCGAACTACTCTTAAGCCAATTAATGGAAAATATACAGAAAATCAAGAAGGACAAGAAGAATTCCTTTAAGTATGGTACTCTTATATTATGTCTATTCTTCTACTTCATGAATGAGCTGCCCGGATCAAGTGGATGGGCATGGCAGAATGACAAACCTGTTGCAGTCCAAATAAGAGACTATCTACATGGGCTTGGGGATGCCAAAGCAAGAAATATAGCCCTATGGGGATACTTCAAAAACCTCCAAAGCATGATGCAAGCAAGAGAAAGAATTCCCCAGTCTCTTGTTGAAAAATACAAAGACTTAGTGTGCTTTATGGTGGACACTGATCAGTGCCTAATGGAGGCAGTGGAGCCAAGCACTGTCTGGATCATGCCCATGGGGTATGAAGTGGATGAACAAATAGTGGAGCTGCATGTTCAGCACATGCTAAGTCAGCCCAAAGATCCAAAGGCAGAAAGGTTTGGAACCTTTGAGGAGCTGAGTGTAAAGATACATGTAGAACTCAGGGAACCTGAAATAAAGAGGAAGGTGAGAAAAGAAGTAGAGCATATTGCTCAAGGCCTAGGCATCTCAAAAGAGGCACTTGATGCCAGCCGGGAAAAGAGGAGAAAGGCTGAGGAAGAAAAGAAAAGTAAAGAAAGTGTTCCAGTTGAAACTTCCACCCGGACCAGATCATCAAAAAGATCTGCACCTCCCACAACCAAAAGTTCAAAACTGGAAGTCCAGGCATCCGGTAAAAGATCTAAGACAAAAGCCACAAGGGCTTATGAAAGCCAAAAGGATGAAGAGGAAACTGAGTCAGATGAGGGAGTAAAAGAAATAAAGAAGCAGAAGAAGAAAGGATCTGGGAAACCCTCCACAGGCCAAGACAAGGAAGAAATGGCAGAGGAATTTGCTGAAAAGCCCACTCTGTCTCTAGACAGTGTAGTCAAATCAGTCACTATGGATGGGAACCTTCAACCGGTGGCTGAATTCTATGATGACTACAATGAGGCAGATCAAAAGATCCTGCAAGAAGCTATAATAAGGTACTTGAACATCTACAATAAAGCTTTTATTGAGATTATCTCTGAAATCCCAAAGAGCCTAGAGATGGAATTAGAGATAAGAAAGAACAATGCCATGGCAAAAGACCTTGAGATCAGGGAACAGATAGCTATTCAGCTATATCCTTCAATTGATCACAAAACAATGAACATGGTATTCAAAGACTGCAAGGATGAATTCAGGAGCAAAGCAAGGATGAATCAGCTTATGCTTGGTGAGACGGACAAGGTAGCCAAGGACACTGAAGAGATTCTCTGGAAAACCTTCAAAAGGTTTAATCTTCCTGTTGTAGAGGACTTAGGTGCAGAAACAGCTGTGGACTTGGAATCATCTGCTTCGGAAGAAGTGGCCCTTGAACAGACTAACATCTCTCCTTCGGTTTCCCCTACAGTCTCCGGATCCCAAGAAGAAGAGAAACTACAAGAGAAAGAAGCAGCAGTTAAAGAAAAAGAGGTTGACAGCACCAAGGATGCAGAGAAAGAGAAGATCCCAATAGAGAAAACCACAACTGAAAGTGGCAAGAGTAAGGAAGGAGAAAAGATTCCAAAGGACAAAACTGCAGAAGAGAAGAAACATCTGTCTCCGGCAAGAGACACTGCACAAACTATTCAAGAATTCTTGACAAAAGCCACTATAGAAATTGATGAACCGGACCTGCTAAAAGGACCATTAGATTTTGACTCTTTGTCACCGGTACAAACAATGAAAATAGCCTCATTTGCAAATGAGAAAGTCAAAGAGAAACTACTGAAATCTCACATGGAAGACTGTGAGCTTATGGAGGTAGCATCTGGAGTGCTGGAAAAGATCATGCCATCTTTTCAGAAGGATCCCACAGCCTCCTCTTCTGGTAATCTCAAAACCTTAGTCAGCAGTGTTAGTACACATTTTGAATCTCTAGAAAAATCAGCTGAAGAAAAGGTCTGGAAGGAGTTTTTGGATAAAAGGTTCTCCGAGGTTCAGGGTTTGATCATTAATGATAGGAGAAACATGAACATTGGGATAAAGAGCTTAGAAAATGCTCTTAAGGATGGCGGTGAAATATACAAATTTTGTATCTCCTGGTCCAAGGTAACAGTGGACATTGAGAAGAAAATAAAAGAGCAAGAGGACACACTACTCAGCTTGTCTCAAAGTTTTGATCCTCTTTCTTCCTCTATAACAAATCAAGAATGTCAGACTATTGCAGTCTTGAGTGAAATCAAGAAATTGGAGAAGGAAAGGAAAAATAGAATAAGCAGGTTGAGTGAGCTCAGGGGGTTAATTGTCCCTAAGCTAGAGGCCATGCATGAGGCCATAGCAGAAGCTCAAATCACAGCCCAGACAAGTGATCCGAAAGATCTAAAAAGGGCAGATGCATTTGCATTTTTGTTGAGTGGTCACATTTCAATTTTGGATAGAATGAAGCAAAGTTGGGCTACAGAACTGATCCAACTGAAGACATCTTTTGCAGACATTCTTTAGTATATGTGAGTATGTAAATATGCGGCTATGTATAGAAATTTTTTTGAAAATTTTAGTGTGCGGACCCTACCCTTTGCCATTGATGTCAAAGGGGGAGTGAGGAGCAGTGAAAAATGAGGAATCCAACTAAGGGGGAGTTTTGGAAATTGTATATAAAGATAGAGCATCAGCCAAGGGGGAGCATAGTGTAAACACTTAGTCATTTTTCACTAAGTGTTGCCATCAATGCCAAAGGGGGAGATTGTTGGCAAGAGACACTATATGGATTCATGGTTGTTGTCATTGATGGCAACAAAGGTCATCCCACATATCCGCAAGTCATGGTATGTCTCTACCGGAAGTCAGAATGAAGATTGTTGTGGTCCAGTGAACAAGAACAGAGCATGTGGCAAGGTCCGACAGATTGGTCCGGATCTCTCAGAGGAAGTGTCTTGGTGCAGTGCGGATTTGGGGAAGTCAAGAGGACTACCTTGAGTAGTATATTCCAAGGATTTAGCCTCCGGTGATGAACAAAGAAAAAGATATGAATAGTTGAGTACCGGATTCCTGAGAGACAGTGAGAACAGAGGAAGAACTGACTGACAGAGTATCAGACTATTTTTCGGATGTGTTACTGTTGATGGTAAAGGTTGTGAAGGCATGAATCATGTTTGGCCGACATGATTAATGATATCTACAAGTATATGCTTGATCCGCATTACTTGATATGCAAGGATTCAGCCGACAGAACAGAGTTTGTGAGAAGATAGATTATTCCAGGTGCCGACTAGAAAGATAATGAAATCACTAGTGCGGATATATATAGAGGATGGATTTAGTTGTGAAAAGAGTGATGATGTGAAGGAGTATGCGAATAAATATAGAGCAGAGCAGAAGCAGTAAGAAAGATCCGGTATGTGAAAAGATAGCAGAATAAAGAACAGAGGAAAGATGAAGTGCAGCAGATCAGTATACTGAGCCTAACCGGAACTGAACTCCAGCATATGTAGATGCTTCCAATCAGTTCAAGTATTGTATAACATTCTTTTGTAGACAGTGTGTCTCCTTGTAGGTAGTGTGCCTCTTTGTGAGCAGTGTGCTCGGGCAGTGAGCCCTAATTGGCAAGTGCCATTTTGTAATTCCTTATTCTTTTAACAGAGAATAATCTTTGGGTTAATCACCCTGTGGTTTTCTCCCTTAACCGAGTTTCCACGTCAAAAGTACTGTGTCATGTGTTTCTTATTTCATGGTAATGTTTGTTTGTTTGATTCAATGCTGCTTTGATTAATAAGAAAGTTCAAAAGAAGAAATAATTAGGATAACTGATTCACCCCCCCCCCTCTCAGTTATCAACAGAAAATGGGGTTGTTATATATTATCCGATGCTTGGATAGTAGAATCACTCCGTGTGATCTTGATGGCATTCTATCACACTTACAAAACATAACAATACTGCTACTCCATGCACTTTGTCTATCTTGAATCTTGCTTCTCTATGTAATTGATCATTTGCATTGATATTGTTGTTTATCATGATTATATGGACACTAATACTTTGCTTGCAGGAATATGTTTATGGGAACATTTGGTGATTATAAACTACAAGTCACCTCTAGGGAGCATGATCTTTATGAAAGATCATGTTCCCTTATGTATTTTCTTCCTACCTTAATGTGCTTGATATCATTACCTAATATCAACCACCTTAAGGTGGGGGCATATATAAGGTAAGATGTTTGTTTTAGATGCTAGTAAAGTGTGCTTATTCTCAGGTGCAGTCTTAAAAATTGGTGGCAACGAGTCCCTTCTGCACTCTGACATTCGTTTGAAATATATTGCAATCATTTAAGCCCTCTATGGAGGCAGAATATCATGCATATCTTTTTTATCTTAAGCCCTCTGCAAAGGTGGGGATTGTGTATTTCTCGAGGAGATTACACATCCTATCATTTTCTAGAAGTCCTCTACAGACATAGCGAGCAGTTCTGTGACTAAATCCACCCTTAAGAATGTCTTCAATAATTGTTGTGGTGAAGCCCAATCATCGGTGTGTGCCTGTAATGTGCCTGAGATGGTGATGAACCTAGAAATAGGAACACTCCATCACTTGTCTGACGTATTTTCTCCATGTATTCCAAGTTTCTGTGTATTGCGTGTTTGTTCCCAAGAAAAGTCTTAAAGACTGCTGGCGATGAGTCCCTCCTATGCTTTGGGATTTGTATGGCATGTATTATTTGTATGGAATACTTGACTTGTTTTGCATGTCTATTGTCCCATATGTAGTTTTAAAGACTGGTGGCAATGAGTCCCTCCTCCATTATGGGTGGTGTATTTACTTTCCTTGAACTTGCATCTGCATTTCATATATATGAAAATGAAAAAGAAAAAGAAAATCATCATTGTCTTCACTACATTCATTGTATTCACTGTGTTTTGCATGTCTTCAATGATGTCTTCTCCGTGTAAATTGTGTGACTATAACTATATTCTCCGTGTTTTGTGTGTCTGTTACTGTCTTCTCTATGATTGGCGTGTCTTCTCTGTGCTTGGCATGTTTGATGTGTTTGTTGTTCATACTTTAAAGTGGGGGCTAAATGTTATGTCAGAAAAAGTAACCTTCAGGGCTTTTTCCTATTAAGGTTTAGCTCCAGAGTCCTTTAGAATGCATTTAGAGCATCTTCAATGATTTTGATGACTCCTGATGAGAAAACCCTGAAGTTTCATGACAAATAGGACTCAGGGGATGCACTTAAAATAAATCCTACCTGAAATAGGGGGGAGGAATTAGGTGCATGCACTCTATTCCTTCCCTATTTTAGCTCAAGAATAATTTCAAAGTGTCAGTTTGTGACCGTTATTTAGGTCCTATGCCAACACACTAAGTTTGAATTACAAAATTCTTAGCGGGAATGTTTGTAGTTCAATAGATAAGCATGATTAGGTTATCATTTGTAAACTAGATGGAAATTTTTATTGACAAACCTATGTTAAGGTGATTTAAGGCATTCATTGTGTTGCAGAGCAAAAATTTTGTTGTTCTTATGTTTGTATTTCTAGAATTGGCATCCATCTCCTCGTTGCATGAAGAGCATCTTCCTCCCATGAGCTCTTCACTACAAGGTGATATCAATTATTTTTTTAATCATTTATCATTTGGATTTGGCATCTATCCCATAGGGATACACACTCTTTATCTAACAATGGTGCTCATAATACTTGAATGTCTCTCTAGGGCTTGACTGAGGAAAGCCTCTAAACACAACAACCCCCAACCCATTTTCTATGATTACAGGTTACAGGTTGCGAAAGCAAAAAAAGTAGAGTTGTGGGAGAGTAGTGTAGATAGTCAGAATAGTAGATTAGAGAAGAAAATAGGGACCTGGACTCAAGCACCCACTCATTAGTCCTCCGGATCCCACAATACAAAAATCTCTGGAACCACAGGAATAGGTTATAGACAAGGTTTCCAGATCTTGACAAAAACTGTGGCAGTGGACTAGGGCACTCGCTCATTAGTCCTCAACCTTTACTCTTTCAAAACTTCAAAATCTAGCATGCATTCGACTATTAGTTCATATCTCTCTATGCGATCATTTTCTTGTAATTTTTTAGTTTGTTCACAAATTCATGTAATTAGAGTTTTGAGCATAATTTGGCTTAATTGAACAACAAAATCATACAATTTTAATCTTCCTCTATGTTCCAAGTGACAAAAGGAATGTAGTAGGTTCCTCTACTCGGCTAAAAGTCCTTGAATGTTTAGTAGCGAAAGGAGGATCAAGACAAAAACCTAAACCCTCTTAAACATCTAATCCTCTTCATATTTTACTCTAAACATGGAATAAATGTTTAAAGACATCATTTGACATCATAAGCAAAGAATATAATATGAAGTATTTCCATGCATGTACATTGCCACCCTAGTACTTGTACACATAAGAATAGTATTTGTCAACATAATATTCGTATTTATTTCTTTGAAAATACTCTTACCTTTCAAAATTACACAAATCATTTATATCATGGCTGTTTGATTTGAGTTCCACAAATCACTCATATTTTGTTTGGATTTGTTTTTATGATCTTACTTTTTAAACCCCAAAATTACACTCTTTGGGTTCAAATTTTTCTTAATTAAAAGCCAAAAAAATTCATATATTAAAACTTTTAGTAACTATTCTAATAAGCCGTCAAAATATTTCCAATTTCTAATCTATTTTATATTGTGTTGTGTGAGTTTTCAAAATACAATTAAAATTGTATACCAAAATCCAATTTCTTAATAGTTATATTTTCAATGCAACCTTAGAAATGTTAGTGTTTGTTGAAACAATTTGGTATGTATCTTGTTAAACACTTTTTAATGGTGTTTATTCTTCATATTTGTTCCCCTATCTTTCATGCATCCGTGGGAGATGGGAGATGGAGAAGGCAATGATTCATGAAGATGAATTCAAGATGATCTCAGCAAAGCTTGATGACATGATTGCAAATCATAAAGGTCCAAATGATAAAAGAGGGTTTAGGGTGTGAAAAAGGTAAAATCTCAAAATTAGGTCAGACGTCAAATGCTGAAAATAAGAAGAATAATGGCAAGCAACTTTGGAATTAAAGGAAAGATAGAAGAATACCAGTCAAACAACCAAATGCTCAAAGGTACCCATCTTTTAATGGTTTTTATCATTCCTGCAATAAGTATGGACACAAGGCAATAATATGTAGAAGTAAAATAAATCAAAATATGCCATCTTTCTCTGGTCAATGTTTTACATGCAAGAAAGTGGGTCATATAGCTAGTGAGTGCAGAAGTCAAATGAGGAATGACTATAATAATGATAGAATGGTTCAATCTTTCAATGGATACTATTATACATGCAATAGATTTGGGCATAAAGCTAATCAATGCAAATCTAGATTGAATGGAAGGAATAATGGTCAAAGGAATGTTGTGTGCTGCAATTGCAATAGGCCTGGACACATTTCTAAGTTTTGCAAAAGCAAGAACATAAAGATGGATAATCTAATAGAGAAGAATGAACCACTACAAAAGGTTGATCTGGTAGAGACCGAGAAGAAAATGAATAAGATTTGGATAAAGGAGGATGTAATAGAGGTTAAAGATGAGCATCTACTAGAAACCAGTGTAGATATTTCCTCTGGAAGCTAAGATGAGAGCTTTGGCTTAGGGGATCTTTAATGGAAATCTTTCACACCCTACCAAAGGAATGGTGTTGATTCCTTCGCATTAATATATAAGATGAAGATCAACATGCTTAATTCTTTGGTGATGATTGTAGTACAAAATCTCCTATTGTGGAAGTTTAGAGAGCATTTGAAGTTGACTATGTATACATAGAAAGTTTTGATAGCTTTATTAGACAAGGAATTTAAGGTGAATTAGGTTAAGGAAAAGAAAGGTTATAAGTGATTATACTTGATCAAAATTCATATTGCAATCAAATTTTCAAGCAAGAAAGAGCTAAGCAGTGTAGTGGAAAAGAGATCAAAGCATCCCAAGATTCAGTGCCTTCAAACCCTAGTGTGGCAAGTGAAGAAAAGGTAATTTCTGCTTTGCCCAATTTCATTGTGAACTTTGCATTGAAGCTTTTTGAATTCACTAAAAATGGACACACCACAAGTAGTAGAGGCAATTGAGTGCCCATGACCTAAATTCAAGAAACACCCCTTCAAATCCATGGAAAGGGATCCAGATGGTGCTTTATCATAATACCATACGGTGCCTTACACACAGAGGATGTAAGAATGTATATACATACAAAGATAGAAGAATACAACCATGCAAGACTAGGAGAGATTTGGATTAATGAATTAAAAGATGAAAAATTTGATCTGAAGCATGAATACATTGCCCTAACTGAAAAAAAGATGGATGTTTGGAACAATTTTCCCATTTTGTGTTATGAAGATGCATGGGTAAGGTATGTATTGAGTTGCATTCATGATAGATTCATGTGGTTGTACCTTCCACATATGATAAACAAGGAAGCCATTAGGGCTGTAATAGGTGTTGTAAGTATGGGCCTAATCGGTGTTGTCATTGATGTCAACATACTCCTGTTGCATTAATGATAAGGATTGGATGAGTTATGTGCGGAGGATATTGAGAAAATTAGTCTAAATCAGGAACAGTGAACAAAAGTGATATCATAAGGTAAAAGTCCAAGATAGGATGAGGATCAGAGGATGCGAATTAAAGGGTTTGTAGATATGAGTCTTCAGATGTTTCAGTAGAGATTTCAGAGGTCCGCATGAAGATATGAATAAGTTGTGATCACTCAAGTAGAACCGGTTCCAGTAGATGTTCAGAGGTGACAAAGTGTTACAAAAAGGTCTGGTGAGATCTGGAAATGAATTGTCCTATTCTACAAATTTGAAGGAGTGTTTGGGATGTTCTTATGATGTGTCAACTCGATTGGTTCATGATTTGAAGGTCTGCAAGCATCTATTCCTTTGTGATAGTAATGACATACTATGTTCTTGAGGTTCCAGATGAAGGAGAGAAAGATTTCAGTAAGTAGAGGAAGTGTGGATGTTCTTGGTGATTTAGGCAATTTTGTGGAGGTCCTTAGATCATGTTCAGTTCATTTTGATGGTCCACATTAGAGTTGGGGCCCGAAATTGAAAAAATACTTTCGGATGAAGGTGTTCTTCCTTAGGTTGGCTGACCGAATGAGTTACTCAACTTGCGAATGTTCTTGTGGATGTTTTCCAACATAGATGTTTGTTCCTAAGTTGATATTGTGTATAAATAAGGGATTGCAAAGTCATTTCAAGAATGGATTGGAGGAGATGAAGATGTGGTAGCGAAGAAGAGAGCGAAAAGTAGAGTAGAAGGCTTGGGCTTAAATGGAACTGATTCAAGAATGATGAAGATGTTATTTACCAGTTCAAGTATGTAATACTCATTCTTCTATAGACAGTGTGTCTCTTGTAGGTAGTGAGCCTCTTGTGAGCAGTGTGCTCGGGTAGTGAGCCCTAATTGGCATGTGCCATTTTTGTTCTTTCTATTCTTCTAACAGAGAATACAATCTTGGGTTAGTCACCCCGTGGTATTTCCCTTAACCGGGTTTTCCACGTCAAAATCTTGATGTCTCGTGTATTGATATGTGTCTTCTCTTGATTAAATGCTTTATGCTTCATGTTTGATTTATTGTTACACTGCTAAGTGAATAGAAGTGTTTAAAAGGAAGAAAGTTTTGGACAATTGATTCACCCCCCTCTTAGTTGTCTGCCCTAAATCTAACAATTGGTATCAGAGCTAAGTTCCTCTGAAAGGAGCTTAATCGCTTGAGGAGATCAAGGATGTCGTCATACAAGAAGGATAGTCTGAAATTTGAAGGAACAAATTTTACTCTCTGGAAAGGTCGCATGAAATGTCACTTGCAATGTATGGGAATGGCTTATTGGAACATGGTTACAACCCAGTATTCACCTCCACAGGGTGGTCCAAGAACCCTGAATGAAATCACCGATGCTGAAAACAATTTGCAGACCATTGAGGCTCTTCTAAGCGCATTATCTAATTCAGAGGTCTCAAATGTCATTGACCTACCAACTACTTATGAAATTGGGCAAAAATTGGAAGTATTGCATGAAGGAGACAGGTATGTTAAATGTACAAGACTACAAAGTTTGAAAGGGAGATTTGAAAATCTCAAGATGAGAGATGATGAGACTATTGCTACTTTTATGCCAAGAGTAAATGAGATTGTATGTGGAATTAGAAATGTTGGTGGAGTCTTGAGTGAATATGAGATTGTTGGCAAAGTTCTCAGATCCCTTCCTACTTCTTATAAAATCAAGGTTGCTACAATTGAAGAATTCAGACTTCACACAACCATCACAAGAGATCAATTGGTTGGTAAATTGGCTACTTTTGAGATGGCCGAATTTGGAGATGATCCCCAAAAGATAGAATCTGCATTCAAATCCAGTGCCTCTGTAAAAGGGAAACAAAAGTTTGATTCGGGAGAAAACTCTTCAAGTAAACTATCATGGTATGAAAAAGCAAGAAAAGACTTGGAGGAAGAAGAAGCTGAAACTACTCATCTTGAAGCTCTTATTGCAAAAAGACTGCCAAGAGGATCTGGTAAGTATGAAGGGAAATTGCCTTTTAAATGTTTTAACTGCAATAAGATTGGTCATTTTGCATCAAGGTGTCCAGAAAGATTTTCAAGGCCAAACACTAATAGACTAAGATTCTAGAAGAATTGTTACTATGCTCATCAAGGAGATGATGGAGTAACAGATGATGAATTAGAGAAAGGAGACAAATCCGGAAGTGACTGGGTGTTCATTACCATCAAGGAAGAAGATACAATGCCCTCTGAATCTATCAATCATAAAGTTGAAGAAAAAGCCCTGGCTGCTCAAGTTGAAGAGAAGGATGATTGGGTCATTGACAGTGGTTGCTCTCATCATATGACAAGTGACAAAAACAAGTTCATAGATTTGGAAAGGTATGAAGGAGGAGTGGTAAAGTTTGGTGATAACTCTGCTTGTAGAATCAGAGGTAGAGGAACTATTTCTTTTGATGGAAAGAACAAAACTAGTGATGTATTATATGTTGAAGGATTGAAGCACAATCTTCTCAGTGGTTGATAGTTGGTGGACAAAGGCTATGATCTTAAATTCAAGAATGGAAAGTGTAAGATCTTTGAAAGATCCGGAACAGAGATTGCATTTGGTACCCAAACAAAAGGTAACATCTTTCACTTGGCTGGTACTGGTAAAAGTTGTTTATTTGTTCAAGTTGATCAGAGTTGGTTATGGCATAGAAGAATGTGTCATGTGAATTTTGATAATATCATCAAGATAAGCAATTCTCAGGCTGTAAGAGATCTTCCAAAACTAGTAAAACCTACAAATAGTTTTTGCAAAGAATGTCAGTTGGGAAAACAAAGCAGAATCTCATTCAAAAGCAAGGAACAATCCTCTACTAGATTATTAGACTTGGTTCATACTGACTTATGTGGTCTGACAAGAATCAGGAGTGTGCAAGGTGATAGATACTTCATGTTGCTAATTGATGACTATTCCCAGATGATGTGGGTAACCTTTCTGAAAGAGAAATCATAAGCTCTTGAAAAATTCAAAATATTCAAGGCTAAGGTGGAAAATGAGATCGGATTGAAATTGAAATGTCTAAGGTCTGATAGAGGTGGAGAATTCACATCCGGTGAGTTCATAGATTTCTGTGAGAAACATGGAATAAAGAGACAGTTGTCTTCTCCCAAGACTCCACAGCAAAATGGAGTAGTTGAGAGAAAGAACTAGACCATCCAGGAAGCATCTAGGACCATGATGATGGAAGCAAATGTCCCCCAGATCTATTGGAGGGAAGCTATCAGCATTGCAGTCTACACTCTCAATCGAGTTCAAATCAGAAGCAATTCTGGTAAGACTCCTTATGAACTTTGGTTTGGTATTACACCTACTGTAAGGTATTTTAGAGTGTTTGGTAGCAAATGTTATATCAAGAGAGATGAAGATCTAGGCAAATTTGATGCTAGAAGTGAGAAGGAATATTTTTGGGTTATTCTACTCAAAGCAAAGCATACCAGTGTTATAATAAGAGATTGAGAAAGATTATAGAAAGTACTAATGTGATGGTTGATGAAGAAATTGAAAAACACTCAAGGTTCTATGAGTATGATGAAGATAAACACAATAATGCTCTGTCTCAAGGTGCCCAAGTCTCTCCTAAAAAACATATTCAAGGTGATCTGGTAAGTCAGGAAGAAGAGATAAGTTTCAATGAGCCTGATCTAGAGTTAGAAGTACAAGAAACCCCCAAAGTTCCAAGGTATGTAAGACCAAACCATTCTAAAGATCAGATCATAGGTGACAAAAGCAAAGGTGTACAAAGAAGAAGAAGAATTGCTCAACATTCAGATGAGTATTGTCTGATTTCAAAGATTGAACCTAAAATAGTAAATGAAGCTTGCAAAGATGAAAACTGGACTAAGGCAATGGAGGAAGAACTGATGCAAATTGAGAAGAATCACACTTGGGATCTTGTTCCCAGACCTAGAAACAAGAATGTGATTGGAACCAAATGGGTCTTCCGGAACAAATTGAATGAAGTTGGTGAAGTAATCAGAAATAAGGCCAGATTAGTTTGCAAAGGTTACTCTTAAATAGAAGGAGTTGATTTTGAAGAAACTTTTGCTCCGGTGGCAAGAATTGAAGCAATCAGATTATTTCTTGCATATGCTACCTTCAAAGCTTTCAAGGTATATCAGATGGATATCAAGTCTTCCTTCCTAAATGGTGACTCGAAAGAAGTGTACATTGAGTAACCGGATGGATTTCAACTATCTAAAAATAGTGATATGGTCTACAAGTTGAAGATGGCACTGTATGGACTGAAGCAAGCCCCAAGAGCCTAGTATGAAAGATTGGATAAACATCTCTTGAAGATGGGTTTCAACAAAGGTACTGCTGACAATAATTTATATTTCAAAATTGATCATGAAAACATCTTAGGTGTTGAAGGGTTTGTTGATGATATCATTTTTGGAGGAAGAGATAATGTGTAAAACTTTTGCAAATCAAATGACAAGTGAGTTTGAGATGTCCATGCTTGGTGAAATGAGTTTCTTCTTGGGTCTGCAAATAACTCAAACAAAGAAAGGTATCTTCATTTCTCAAACCAAATATGCAAGAGAATTGTTGAAGAAATTTGGGATGGAAGATTCAAAGCCAATGAACACTCCCATGGCAACTGAATGTAAGTTGAGCAAAGATGATGACTCTCCTAGGATAGATCAAACAAAATACAAATCAATGATTGGAGGATTGTTGTACCTCACTCAAACTAGACTAGACATTATGCAAGTTGTTGGTCTTGTTGCTAGATTCCAGGCTGATCCTAGAGAAGCTCATGTCATGGCAATTAAGAGGATTTTCAGGTATCTAAAAGGGATAGTTGAGTATGGTCTATGGTATCCCAGAGATCATGATTTCTCTCTTCATGCATATACAGATGCAGATTGGGCAAGAGATGTGGATAACCGAAAGAGTACTAGTGGTGGAGCATTCTTTTTGGGAAAGAGATTGGTTTCTTGGCTAAGCAAGAAACAAGAAGCAATATATCTATCTACAATTGAAGTAGAATATATAGCAGCAGCAGGTAGTTGCACTCAAGTGTTGTGGATGAAGAAAATGTTAAGAGATATCAAAGTGGAGTATGAGGAGCCTATCACAATTTTCTGTGATAATTCAAGTGCAATAAACATATCTAAGAATTCGGTGTTACACTCAAAGACCAAACACATATCCATCAAGTTTCACTTCTTGACAGAGCAAGTAAACAAGAAAGAAGTCAGATTGGAGTTTGTGCCTTCCAAGAATCAGATTGCAGACATCTTTACTAAACCTCTGCCTGAGGACTCTTTTGAGTATCTAAGGGAGAAATTAGGTGTTATTGCCCCTCCGGTGACGAACTAAGGTGCACTGAGGTGCATCAGTCTGGTGCATATCACAATCACATCTTGTGGTCTGGACTGATGATGGGGAGCTGCTACTCAAGGGGAGCAGTAGATATGATTCTAAAGTGGTAGAATTGCAAGTATGTGCCCTTTGCCATTGATGTCAAAGGGGGAGAGAAGACATGTGAAAAACAAGTAGTTGTTAATCAAGGGGGGAGCAGTAAAAGGAGAGAAGAAATGTGAATGGTGGTTGCTGATAGGGGGAGTTGTGACAGTAAGGAGAAGTTCTTATCCTGATGGTCAAATTAGTTTTTCACATCATATGTTGCCATCAATGACAAAGGGGGAGATTGTTGCAAGTATGGGCCTAACTGGTGTTGTCATTGATGTCAACATACTCCTATTGCATTAATGATAAAGATTGGATGAGTTATGTGCTGAGGATATTGAGAAAATTAGTCTAAATCAGGAACAGTGAAGAAAAGTGATATCATAAGGTAAAAGTCCAAGACAAGATGAGGATCAGAGGATGCAGATTAAAGGGTTTGTAGATATGCGTCTTAAGATGTTTTAATAGAGATTTAAGAGGTACACATGAAGATATGAAGAAGTTGTGATCACTCAAGTAGAACCGGTTCCAATAGATGTTCAGAGGTGACAGAGTGTTACATAAAGGTCCGGTGAGATCTGGAAATGAATTGTCCTATTTTGTAGATTTGAAGGAGTGTTTGGGATGTTCTTATGATGTGTCAACTTGATTGGTTCATGGTTTGAAGGTCCGTAAGCATCTATTCCTTTGTGATAGTAATGACAGACTGTGTTCTTGAGGTTCTAGATGAAGGAGAGAAGGATTTTAGTAAGTAGAGGAAGTGCGGATGTTCTTGGTGATTCAGGCAAGCTTGTGGAGGTCCTTGGATCATGTTTAGTTCATTTTGATGGTCTGCATTACAGTTGGGGCCCAAAATTCAAGAAATACTTTCAGATGAAGGTGTTCTTCCTTAGGCTGGCCGACCAGATGAGTTACTCAACTTGTGGATGTTCTTGTGGATGTTCGCCGACTTAGATGTTTATTCCTAAGTTGATGTCATGTATAAATAAGGTATTGTGAAGTCATTTCAAGAATGGATTGGAGGAGATGAAGATGTGGTAGTGAGGAAGAGAGCGAAAAGTAGAGTAGAAGGTTTGGGCTTAAATGGAACTGATTCAAGCATGATGAAGATGTTATTTACTAGTTCAAGTATGTAATACTCATTCTTCTGTAGACAGTGTGTCTCTTGTAGGTAGTGAGCCTCTTGTGAGCAGTGTGCTCAGGCAGTGAGCCCTAATTGGCATGTGCCATTTTTGTTCTTTCTATTCTTCTAATAGAGAATACAATCTTGGGTTAGTCACCCCGTGGTTTTTCCCTTAACTAGGTTTTCCACGTCAAAATCTTGGTGTCTAATGTATTGATATGTGTTTGCTCTTGATTAAATGCTTTATATTTCATGTTTGATTTATTGTTACACTGCTAAGTGAATAGAAGTGTTTAAAAGGAAGAAAGTTTTGGACAACTAATTCACCCCCCCTCTCAGTTGTCTGCCCTGAATCTAACAATAGGATTGTGCCCCACCAGATGAAACTAACAAGAGTTGTAACAGGGTTGTTCTCCACCAGATGAAAATAATAGGAGCTGTAATAGGACTGTAACAAGGTTGTGCTCCACCAGCACTTAAATCCATTAAAAATGATGTTGTGATGAAACTAAAAGGATATAAATTTGATAAGAGGGCCTTGACTATGAATGATATTGAAGATATGACAATAAAATATGCATCTATGATGATAGGACGCAAGATGTACTTCACAAATAGGGAAAATTTTGTCTCAGCAACTGCAATATACACTACATATGAGATGGTCAAAATGGGTATGGATTATGACCTATGTGAGTTGCTAAAACAAAAAATACTTGAAAACTTGCAAAAGACAAAAGGATTTGAAATATCCTTTCAAGTTTTGTACATTGGTTATTTGTTTACTATTCTATTTCCTCAAGGAGGTTCTGGATGCACAAAATATTGTATGGTTAGCACACATTCCAGTTGCAACCCAAATAAGAGATCATTTGAAAAGAATTGGAAACATTCAAGCTCAAAATGTTGCACTTTGTGGTTACTTTAAAAAATTTCAGGAGAAGATGCATGCTAGGGAAATGATTCCTAAGAAAGTAGTGGAGAAATACAAAGATGATATCCTCTTCATGGTAAGTAAAGATGGATGCTACATGGAGGCAGTGGAACCTAGGATAGTCTAGATTCTAGAAATGGGATATGAAGTGTTTGAAGATATCATTGTAGGTCTTGTAGACCTAATGCTCAGGAAACCTAAAGATACCTTTGAAGAAAGACTTGGAACTTATGAAGAAAAATCTATTGAGGTGCATCTTAAGCACAAAGAGAAAGATATTAAGAAGAATGTGGTAGAAATGAAGTCTAAAGTTGAGGAAATAATGGCACAAATGAGCCCTGTGGACAAATCTAAGGGTACATTTGAACTTAAAATGGAATCACCATGTATTAGAAGGTCAACAAGGACTTCTAACCCTTCTGTTGTTGCTCCTAATACCTTTAGAGCCATGCTTGTCATCTATCCTGAGAAGAATGAAGCAATCGATGCTTCTGAACTTTTAAAGAAGAGAAGAGTAAAGGGGAAAGCAATTAGAAAGGATTATGTGGTGCATGATGGAATTGAGGAAGAAGAGGAAGAAGAAGAAGGACCTAAACTAGTCTGGAAGAAAAGAGGGTCGCTTGCCTCTGGAGAAGAGACACAAAATAAAAGGAGAAAGACTGACATTGTTAAAAAAGAAGAAGAAGATATTGAGAAAGAAAAAGATGGTTGTATCTTCAAGAAAAGAGAAGTCATATATGGTGAAGAAGGCCAAACTTTAGGAAAAGAAAGAAAAGAAAGGAGAGTGAAGCTGCAAATAAGGGAAAAGGAAAGAAAGAGAAATCAGAAAAATCTTGTCTTCCCCCACTGCAATTGGAAGCTACAATTAATGCTATAACTAAGTATGGAAATCTGAAGCAAGCAGCTGAGTTGTATGATGAAAGATCAATAGAAGATCAATCAATCATTGAAACAACTATTATCAGGTACATGAATGCATTCAATGTTGCATTAATAGAAATAATTGACAATCTACCTGATATTCTTGCTAATTCAGCTACAAAGAAGAAAGACGATGCCATGAACAAGGACATTGAAATGAAGAATAAGGCACTTGAGAAGGTTTGTCCTACAATTTCTCAACAAGACAAGATTAAGTCTATAAAAAGGTTAGCAAATGAATTCGGGACAAAAGGAAGAATAAACACTTCGATGTCAAATGATAAAGATGAAATAGAGAGGTTGAAAAAGAACACAATCAAAAGAATTCAAATGTTCTTAAAGAACTACAGATTGCCACAATTGAAGAATGGTCTTCAAACGAAGATGGAAATGATGAAGATCAGACTAAGAAAAATAAAGAAAAAGGTGAAACTAGTGCTAGACCACGTGCTATCTAAAGAAAATTTGCCATCACCATCATTAGAAATGAATGTAGAAGATCTGAATGTGGTTGGTTCTCATTAGAACACAAAAAGTGCTGATGAGCAAAGGGAGTCTCCAGAAGAAAAGACATATGGAGTAGTGGATTGTTTGGCCAAATGGGCCTCAGATGAAATGGAAACTTGGAAAATTATGGATAGGGACAATTACCCCCGGATATGTCTCAAAAGTTGGACCACTTAGTGGAGATTGACAGAGTTGTGTAATGCCCTTGCTTTGTACTTCTTTTGTTCTAGTTTGAATAAATTTTTACCCCTCTTTTAGTAAAAAAAAATCACAAACCAAGAAACATCTTTAAATATTATTTTTAATTATCTTGTCATTGGTACAACTCTCTATATTAAAATATATATCATGAGTTTGTGGCATAAGACCGTTAAGGGTATACATAGAAAGAGTCTCATAGCCAAGTTTATCTTCTAGATTGAAACTTCCTACGTGGAGTTGTACAGTTTTGAATTTGTAACTTAATCTAAAGCTGAGTATGGATCTAAATATACCCATGTGTCATTAATGTTCCTTTCAATTTCCACTTGGTTTTAAAAAAATGTTACCACCTACCCTTCCTCAAGGATATTGACATGTCATACCAAAATGTAAATCCAAGTATGTTGTTTGGATTAAGGGCATTTCTTTCCTTAAATGACTTTGTAGAACCATGTGGCCTTGTTAGGGTGGTATGCCATTGGTGGAGGGAGATGATTGCAAAGGAAGTTAGGCGTTGAGCTCTAGCATGAAGCAAATCACATCTCCTACTATCTATAGTGCTTTTTTGCTTATTTTTTGTACTCATGTATGATCATGAGCATGTATCTATCCACTCCTACAAAGTGTTTGCTCTATATAAACATCATCCAATTCAATAGATAAATAGTCAATAGTAATTTTAAATCTCATTCTCACCAAAAAGTGGTCAATATTTGTCCTCTTTTTATTGTCCAAAATTCACTTTTAATTATTGAAGTGAATGGTATTTCAGAATAGCCAAAAGTGTTGCATCATCACTATCAAAAAATTCCCATGAACAACCTTGATGGCTTTGATATACATTTGGTCAGTCACCCCAAAGCTCATATGTCTAAATACCATACAATGACTCAATTGTCCATACAATGATTCTCCATACACAGTGCATTTGAGCAGCCTAAATTCTGTAAATAAAGTCTTCTTCTTTGCCAAATCTTCTATGTTGACCACCTTTAATAATGGTGATTCTTCACACCATACAATTTCTAACCAAAAACCTTACAAAAGACAAAATGAAAATTATTTTTTAATTGTAAAAGGGTTTTAGAATGCATCAAAGTAATGAAACCAATAAAACTCCATCTTTAAAAAGAAATTCCAGGTACAAACCTGATGGGTCTTGGATCCAATCAAGATAACCAAAGAAAACAATTCCTATGTAAATGAGGAATATATTTTTAGTTTATAAAGTAAAGAATAAGCATTACCTTGCTCGCAACATAATTCAAAGCCCGCCTTCTGACCATTGCAACTTGACCAATTTTGCCAATAAAAATACCATAATGCATGGATAACATTTTTTAAGACCGTCCAACAATGCATGGTGTATAATGCAAGTTTAGTATAATATTTTAATGACAAAATTGAAAAAAAAAAAAAAAACCTATTTTTCTATGATAATATGGACAACGTACTAAACAAAATTCATCTTAATAGTGGCCTATCAGGCAAACTATATAGACCCTTTCAAATATATTGATGTAAATGAGGATCAGCAAAGAGATTGTCTTGAATATATTAAGGATGTGGTAATAATCCAAAATTCTTTGGGTGGGTATATGGGAGCAGCCATTTTAATGAAAATTGTTCGGTTGAGGAAATTATCAAAGTTACACGTGGAATTTCAGGTCATTATATCCTCTTTGAACATAGTTTTCATCTTTCCTGTTGTTATCTGTGATGTGAGATGTTTGGTGAAGCAGATGTGACATTGTAAGTCCATTTGTAGAGATATTTCTTCATAATAAACCAGGAATATTGTATTTTACTAATTTCACATAGGCAACTGCTAAGCATTGCTTCTTTGAATATATGTCGTTCATAAATCAGCGATTGTTCTGTTGATATATGTTCATCATGAATTAATGAGTTTTGGTCTTCACAAATTACAATCATGGGGAAAAAAAAAATTTCCTTTGGTCTTGACATACAATATCACATTTAGATCCGAAGGACTTTAAAGATACTTAAAATGGGCAACTACGGATGCTCATCAAGCCGTTGATATTCACTTGCCTCTTTTATTTCACCACCAGACCCATTAGTGTTGATTCATGGCAAAGCTGGACTTAGAAAGATTTTTCACATAATAACCCATAATTTTAAATTTATATCATTCAATCTAATAAAATATTCTCTTCAAAATATTTTGAATGCGTTTGGTAAACAATATATGTATGAACCAGAAAGTATTTTGTCAATCATCCAAATACTATCAGTCGTGAATAGGGGATGGTGCAGAGGGAGGAACAGGTCCCTTTAATAAACTTCTGAATATCATCTTGGAGGAACTCTTCACAACATCATCCAACATTACTTCTGGCTGTATAGTTCTCTGCAAATTCTCACTTTGCTTATGGTGTCCTGAACCACTCTCAGTAGCAATAGAGTTGTGAATAGGGGAAGGCCCAGGGGGAGCAACAGGTCTCTTAGAGGAACTCTTTGCAACATCATCCAACTCCTCTTCTATCCTCGCAATTCTCTGTAACATCATTAGCTCAATTAAATTCTTTCAGATTAGACCTATCACAAAGAAAAGATCAAAGCCAATACAAATCATGGTGATGCATTCGAAAGAAAGACTGAAACCCTATCATCTGAAAAAGATAGAAGCCAATGCAAGCCCTGCTAATGGGTCTAGAGCAACAAAACCTAATCAGATTAAGCAATTAATCTCCCAACTTTACAATTGGACCCACTACTAACAAAACACTAGTAAATTTAAGGGCGTTTATTGATCTTTTGATATAGTGCAAACTATGAAACTTTGTAATAAAGTTGCTATTACTGTAATGAATACTTTCTTTTCTATTTTATTAATCTTCAGATAAAGTGCAGACTACCAAATACAAGGGCATTTATTCATCTTCAGATAATGTGCAGACTATCGAGCTTTGTAACAGAAGTGTTATCACTGTAACTAATCCTATCTTTTCTATTTTATCAAAGAAATGCAGCAGCAGAGAGAATAATACCTTATAAGGACCCTTAATCTTCACATCATCACCTAGCTGTACTGCTCTCCGTAGTGTCCCTCCTCCTCCATTGTTTCTCCTCTCAGTTGGAAAGTTAATGGAGGATTCTAATGGACGAGCAGAGCATATTGACATACACGTAATAACAAGAAGTGCTACAACTTTCTTGTGGCCTGCCATTGCTAGATTCTATAAGCAAACCTGTGTCTTTGTTTCTATCCTTTAGATAAACTTGCTTTATATAGGATCACATCTTGTATTAGAGTTTGAAAAATACGTGTCGGCACATCTCTATTTGGGGTGTATCTTTTCGGACCAACCCTTTTTTTATTTTTATTTTTTTATAGTGTAACGTTTATATTTTATATATAGATTTTTGAGATATTTATTAAAAAAAAACTAATATTTGAATTTTTCTTATATACGTAGTGGCACAAAAATATACATATGTAAGAGGTGAGGTTATTTAGAATTATTTTACAAATATATATAATTTCAATTAAATTGGTATACCTATCTTTAGAATAATCTATCTAAAATACATTTATTTTATATGCCTTTTCGATTATATATGACAAATTAATTTAAAAATACGTACCTCCATATAAGTATGCTAGTTTATAAAATATAAATATTTTTTAAAATTGAAGAGACTAATCTTAGTGACTCTTTCTTGGTATACTTATCCACATATATTGTATATATATCTTAAAAAATTAATCAATTTTTTAAAATATATGTGGATCATTTTTATGTACACCGTTTTCTAAAGATAAGTATGCTTGTTTATAAAATGTAAATGATTTTTTTAAAAAAAATTGAAGAGATTAATCTCATTCACCCTTTCTTCATATACTTATTCACCTTCAAGTAAGGTATTATAATGATATAAATATATTTTAATTACTTTAAAAAAAAAATCTTTTCACATAATTTATCCATATAATATAAAAGTTTGTATGTGTTATATATTAATGTAAGGTATTATAATAATATAAATTTATTTAAATAATTTAAAAAGTTGCCCTTTTTAATATAACTTATCCAGCTTTTATGTAATATATATTAATGTAAGGTATGTTTATAATATAAATTTAGTTTAATTACTTAAGAGTTACTTTTAAATATATGATATATAGATTTGTATATATAGGTTTAATATTTTTACTTTAAAATTTACTCATATATATATATATATATATATATATAATATCCTATATATATCTATTTAAATATTGAGTTATTTTATTTACTTAAGAGTTATTTTTTAAATCTTACAGAAATATATAAAGGATTGTATATATATCCTTCTAAAGGTGGTTATTTTTGAAATAATTTGTTAGTTTTTATAAATATATATTTTCTACAATACTATATTATATTTTATTAATGCAACACTCAAAATCTTAAAAGATAGAATTAATGCAACACTCAAAATCTCAAAATATTTTCTAAGTTTAAATTCAACCATGAGGTATTGTAGGAGGTGTTTGTAGATTTTGCTTTGTTTGCCTAGATTTATGTTGTTGTCCTACATTAAAAACCATGTCATTCAGGTTCTCTTCTTGAAATGACTCTTCTTGAAATATTTTCTCATCTTGATCCTTCAATTCCTCCTGGTGATCAAAATCATTTGGCAACTCTAACTCTTGATCACATTTCCCCTTATCAGAGGATACATTTTCTTTAGATGAATCAACACACTTAGTTTTTTCCTCCACCATTTTGAACAGTTCTTGTCACTTCTCATAAGTTAAGACATGCTCTTCTCTTGAATGTTCTTGCTCTTCACCCACATCACTAGAGGGATCTCCTTTCAAATCATCTCTAAGATTGGACTCTTGATATTCTTGTGATTCTATCTCAACCTAATCATTGTTAGAAATGAAAGCACAACAACTCAGCTGAAATCTTATTCAAATATATATTTATCAATGTTTAATAGAGTATTAGAGATGGAGATTGCAACATAGAAAATAAACCCACAATATAGAAATATACCAAAAGCAAAATGAAGCACACAACACAATGTTTAACATGGAGAAAACCCTTGCGGGTAAAAAATCCACCAAGAAAAGAGGCCAAGTTGTATTGTCTTCACAAAAGGAGATTACAAATACATTCACTTCCTCTGTCTTTCAACCTTCACCCTGACAGAAGCGGGGTACCTGTAAACTATTATATAACTCATCTACTATGCCACAGTTTATATAGAATTTGCAATCCTCAAGATAGGCAACCACTTTCTCTCTCCAAGATTCCCCACATGCAAGCATTAAATGTTGTCATACATGCATCCTACACTTGGTAAAAGATACCCATGCAAACTTGGGTGCCTAGGGCCAATAATAGCCACTTATAACATCTTATGATGCATCATAACTATCATAAATAGCAATAAAAAAGAATCTTCCCAAGATAGGTGCCTGGGGCTAAACATAGCAATTTACAACACATTAATAACCATCATAAGTGTCATAATGTCGTAGAATCTTATGACAACTTGCAATTGTCATGTTAGGTCTCAAAAATGCAAGTTGCAAATCCTAAGAGGATAATAGACTCTATGATCAGATTGGCAACATTTTTGACCTAATCCAATGGATTTAACCTATAGGGTTAATGACTCCCTGCACTTTAGGAATTGCTATACCTAGGCAAGAGACCTTAAAAGTTTAGGCAGATTAAATGAGTGTAAGTTTTGTGACTAAGTTAATGGATCTATCCATAGTGGCAAATGGTGTGGAATAGTTGAAAGCTTGCTAACTAGTTCTATTTCTATTATCTGAAAGATGATTAGTATAAATTGTATAAGTAATATCAAGGTAAGAACTAATAAATATATTTAACTATTGAAATGAGTAAGACTAATGCCTTGTTGGGTAAATAGAGTTAAGTGAGAACCTAAGATCACTGGTGTATACTTGGCAATAACTCTAACTATTTGGCACAATGCTTTAGTTTATAACTTGTATAAACGTGCAAGGGAATGATTGACAGACTGTTCTTAGTATCCAACTAACACAATCAAGTTGCTTGTTATTCACCAGAAAGAATTTTAATCCTTACTTGAAGGAACCAATTGAATGAACTATGCAAGAATAATAGATAATATCAACTTGGAGACAAAATGCCAATCCTAATTATGTGGTTCTTCTTAGCGATCCAAATCAATACTTCTAGATTACTGTCACTGACCAGAAGGATTCTAATTCCTCTTTAAGGAAACCAATTAATTAGATCACACAAGTACAACAAATGTGCATTAACAAACTAAGTATATACTTGATATATCAATTTGAATAATAAAGAAATACTGAACTGGAGACAACTAAATAACTGAATAATTTCAACAAACAATTGATGCCAGTGTAAAGCCACAGAATCAAAGCTCTTCTATTAACTTCTTTAATATAATACTCGCAACATGGGGTAAAAGAACAAAGCTATGTCACACTTTCTTATCAGCACAAGTGAATTTAAGTATTTCTAACTAAAAATCAATTTTGGTCAAACATATGATCTTGTAAGATTCATTCTAGCTAAGTTAGATATGTCCACAACTTTTCCAACAAAAATTGTTGGCTAAATGCATATGTAGCACCACTATGAGGCCAATTTACCAAAAAAATAAAATTATTTAAAAAACTTGATATTTCAACAACTTCTACTCGTGTAAATAACATTTTTTAAAAATATAAAAATACCCTTTTGTAGATCTATAAGTTTAGTTTTTAAATATATATATATATATATATATATATATATATATATATAAACAGTTTAGTTATTATTTATATTTTCCTTTCTATTTTTACTAAAAGTAGTTATCAGCACAAAACATTAGGTCGATTACCATGTCAAAGAAAAATAGTAAAACTTATTAAAAAAATAGAAAAAAAATATGATGCACTAGATAAAAGAATCTATATCAAGATGGTATAATTTTTTTTCTATTTTAGATAAATAGTTAATATGAAAGTTGATGTCGAATGGAAACAACTACGTTTTTATACACACATTTTATTATTTAATTAAAAATATATATTTATCAAAATTGGAAAAAATATATCCATGCACTAAAGTTTCAAGTTATAAATACACACAAAAAATGAAGAAAAAAATAAAATTTACTATAAAGATTGACGTCTCATGTAACTTCATTTTTTAGCATTTTATCAGCAACTAAATTATAGTGTCAATTTATTAAAAACTATATTCAAATAATTTTTTAAAATTTTTCAAATAATACAAACATAAAATATACTAAAAAATAAATATTTTTATTAGTTTACATCATTTCAAAATTCAAAACATATATGTCACTTTTTAGTGATTCAAGTTTAAAAGTTGGATCAGCATTGGTCATTTCGTTTATAAAAGTGTGACACAGCTTTGTGCTTTTACCCCATGGTCGTCTAAAATATTATGAACTTCTTCTATTATCTACTACTACTTGATGATCTTTTGACCATCATATGTCCAACTTATATAGAAATATTTGTGAAGAGATAGAACTGTTCAAAATGTCTTTTGAGAATTAACAAGATTAACATAACAATAAACAAAGATAATGACAATAAGCTTTGCTAAGCCACAGGTAGATCTAAGCAACATGATCTAGGTATTCTTGGCTCTAATGTGTATCAACAAATTCTATAGCATTCCTTTTAATCACATTTATCGTTACCATCTTTTCCAAATGCTTGCAAGCCTCCCCGGATGCCGAGTCTTTATCTTTGAGAGCTTCTAGAGCCTACTGTAATATAACCTGGAATTCTTTAGTCCATTCATCTTTGCTCTTCAACTCCTCATCATTCCTAAACAACATCGGTACACTTGTCTTTGAAGCCTCAACACATTCCTTGGCACCATTTTGACGCTGGTCATGATATTTCTTATTTTTGTTTGATCAAATCTTGGGCACTGGAGATACCTGTGCTGTGAGGGGTATCCCTACTCTATATTTCATGGAGTTTTTTTTTGGAGCCTATTATTTAACCTCTCATGTTCTTGGATAACCTTATGATTCTCAAAGTAGACATCCCAGAATTTATTCATCCAAGGCATCATATGGATATGCCTATTCTGTAGTACTACTGCAAGTGTGTCAATTTAAACCTGGGCTATTTGATCAATAGATGGTGACTGGGCACTTTGTGAATGTTCTCCTTGGGTTAATCTTTTAATTGATCCTCCAAAGGCATTCTTGACAGTATCTTTTAGGAAATTATTTTCCTTTGTCAATCTTTCACAACTCAGTTTATATGCATCTCACTCCTTGATCAACAATTAAGCATGTGCTTTATTAAGTTTTGCAACATTTATACCAATATCTACAGTAATCAAAGGATCAGTTTCTCCTACTTTCAAAGTCATAACATGGCCAAAGGTCTTTTAAGTATCTATAATGGCAGTCTTCTTATGAGGGTATAGGGCCCATATCATGAGTGACTTTTAATCATTGTTATACTTGATACCCATGTATATCTTTGTTACACCTTCACGACTGAGTTTGTATTTATCATCAGTATTATGCAAAAAACTATCAAATACCAAGGCAGAATTTATGTCAAGTCCAGGAAATATCACGACACCCGCTTCTCTAAGCAACTGTCTACCTCTGTTAGGAGTCATAGCCCTCAACTCATTATCTACTATTGTCTTTAATACATCCATCAATTATCTTTCATTATCAGCTATGACATCTTCAACTAATTATCTGATTTCCTTTCCTTTATATTTATACAAAATGATTTAAATTCCTACGAATGAATGAATCGATCATCTGTAATGAAAGAATCATATGCCAACTGTCTGGGATCCTCATCACCAGGCCCCTCTTCATCTTGCTCTCTACTAGCAAGTTGATAACCTTCCATTTTTCATCTAGAGATTCTACTTGTCTATTCATGGAGCTCCTCTGCACCTGCAGATTCCTCATCACCAGAAGACAATAAATTTATTTCTAGAAATTGTTTTCTTTTCTTATCTAATTCTCTATTATATTTTTCAATTACCAGTTTGACTTTGGCTTCTTCCATGTTCCTAATAACATCATCATGTAGATATGGAATGTGTGTGTATCCATTGAGGTTTTATTTTCTTCTAGCAAAATCAATGAAGCCCTTAGGCTTAAATCATTTTCTTGTCTCGGCACACCTCATATTGTAATGCATTAATTTATCTCTGATGAGACCATAGCCTTCCTTAGACACCACAGTAAAATCCCCAAAGCATAGAGTACTAGGCATGAATGATTGTTTTTCATAGGCACTTAAGTTCATCACATTGGAACAATTCATCTACCTGACTATCTCCAAGTAAGCAATCCTATCAGGAACTGTCTTGGGCAGTATAAATGGGGTATCTTCAAAACCATAAATTCTAACCATAGTTGAGTCCTCAAAGCAATAGCAATCTCCCCAATTGTGTGTGATAGTTGGGGGGCCAACAAAGTCTTTTGGTCTAAGAAACCTTTTTATTTCATCTGTCAATGAATATTCACAGGGATGATTAAAGTATCTATACAACACTTTTAGAAAATATTCTTCAAAATAAATGTAACTGGAGTGGGCAAACCTACTATCCCATACTCTTGTCCACATCTGCATAGGTAACTTCTGTCCCCTTTTGTCTATTTGAGCAATTCTAAGTTCATTCAGCCATATTCCCATTTCCTGGCCATAGTATAATACCATGTGCATGAGGAGTGAATAATGCTCAAAACAAATTGTTGGGGCATTGTTCTTAATTGCAATTAGGCTAGAATCAATCTTCCTGAAAATAGAAGTAGCATAGTCAAATTGCCTAGCATTATGACATTGGATATCTATTGCTATCACCATTAATGGAATTGTCATGAAATCAGGAACTTCTGACCCTAGGACTTGGCCAATGGAATAATATGTGTATTTTATATAAGGTTCAAACAAAGACACATGGAATGGAGGTCCATCATTGTCATCAAAAGGTATTGTTTTTCCCTCTGCCCTAGGCCTGTGAAGAAGCAATCTCCATCCATTGTATGTGGTGTCCATCCTCCAGTATTCTTTGTCTAAATCCTCATATACTATGGGATGTGTACATAAGTCACCCAAATCAAATACTTCACAAATGGCATTATTGGATAAGTGTATAATAGGCTCTCCTTGTGGATTGCATATGGCTTTGAGGCTAGGATTGTAATATTTAGCTAAAAGTTTCAGGAGTTCCACAGTCACAAACACATCCAGGACAACCAATTTTCCCAAATTCAAATGCCACAGATTAGACACTAGGACATTTCTAAATCTTCTATCATAATGGAATTTAAACAATTCATAGCCTCTGATTGGTGTCCATACATTTCCCATGTGTTTTTATTTGTCTTCTAACTTCTCCACCTCCCCCCTGAGTTGTACAGACCTTCAGGATTTAGGGGTAGACCCAGGCAATTGATCTATCAAATCTTGATTTAGTTTTCTCTATTTCACCTTTTCATCAGGACCTTTATCAGTTTTTTGTTTCTTAGGTTTACTAGTTTCACCCTATTGTTTTCTACCCTTGCCCTTTACTGGTGTCTCCATTAGTTATAATTCTGAATAGCAAATACAAATTATAAGTCACCACATAGAGGTTTTATGTGTCTACCTGTTGCCTGAGACAATCACCGAATTCATTTGTTTTCTCCTCTAAATTCTCGCTTGCGTGCTCTTCTCAAACAATCCTTTCAAACACAATTGCAATGATTTAGAATGACTTCTTAGGGGATTTCTTCTCGGCCTGTAATTAATACTTCCAGTGCATTGATGTCCATAATCATTTTGAAATGTCACATCATCATAATGTCCTTCATCAAAAGGACTTTTGTAATGTCAGTGCGATCTAAATGCTTCTTATGGCTCGAATACTAGCAGATGACTCAATCGTTGTGATCTTCATTTTATTTCCTCAATGTCATTTTTCAAGAAAGCATATGTATGCTTATATCGGTGAGATGTTTCAGTGCTTATTCGATATAAGAATGAGCATAGAAGCTATTGTCAGCCTGACTTACACTATCGTTATGAAAACAACATCCTACTCCGATATTTCAAATCTCTCTGATACTAAATATTAATATTTGTATACACCTAAAAATGACATGACTTTATCTAAATAAATATTCTTAATATTTATTTAAGTCTATTTCCTCTATCAATAAATAAATAAACAAATTTATTTATTTGATTCATATTCCTCTAAGTTAATTAAATATCAAAGTATTTAATTGCCTCTTCTAAAGTCAAAATTAAATAATTCCTTTATTTAATTTAATTCTTCCAAAACAATTAAATAATTCTAAATTATTTAATTAAGTCATTTATTCCTCTAGATTTAAATAAATAAATTAAATTTATTTAAATCCTCTCAATCTTTTAAAATAAAATATAATCAAATATTTTATTTATTCTTCCAAATCATGCACAAACAATTAAATAATTTTTTTATTTAATTTTCTTTCTTATCTTCTAATTCCTCAATTAAATAAATTTATTTATTTAATTTTCTTTCTTATCTTCTAATTCCTCAATTAAATAAATTTATTTATTTAATTTGCTTTCTTATCTTCCAAATCTTCTAAAAATAAATTCTTCTTGTCATGCAAAAGCAAAAGCTGAGTTAACTAATTAAAGAAAACTTTGTTCTTATCAACAAACTCTTAAATTAGAAAAATATATTCTAATTTAAGAAATAAAAGATCATCCTCATCAAGAAGGCAGCTAACTCAACAAAACATCTTTTTTGAATGACACATGTCTTCTTTCTATTCGTGCAGATTCTCTCAACCATCCTCTTCTGTTGATCTTCTTATTTCTTCTACATGTTGATCTTCTCTCACAAGTCTATAAATACTCTTCTATTCTTCCATTCTCATAATCACGAAGCTTGCAAGTAAACTTATGCTACAATATCCATAGCGTGCCATTGGCACCCCCACTCACTTCATTCATTATTCATCTTATATTGTGTTGAATCTCATCTTCAACACAACAAGTATCTGAGCCATTTCTCCTTTGTCATCTTGAGGAATCAAAGCAAGGAAGCAAGCTTCCTGAGGGCTACATCCATCGCCAAAGATCAAAAGAGAATAGGTGAACAATGGAAGCCGCCAGGTAACAAAGCACTGTAAGTTTGGTTATTTGTTTTTATTCTTTGTTGCTTGCACATTTCATTGAAGTTATTGGGTGTTTTTATAATTCATTTTATTATCCCATTTTACCCTTAACATTTCCCGCACCCACCGTGGGGCATTTGCCCCAAATCTAACCAAAAAAACTAAGTTCTTGAGTGCCAGGTTCCATACAGATTCCATATAGTCTTCAAACAAGTTCAGTCGGTGCATCTGATCGATCCCGAGGCGCATCTAAGCACTGTTCCAGTGCATGCAACTTTTCAGCCCATACATCCTCCAAGGCAGTGCATCTACAACCTGTTTTGGCACCTGTGATATTATGGCGCATATACCCCCAAACACGGTGCTTTCATCCTTTAGATTGATGCATCCATATAAACTACACATATGTTGTTTATTCCTACGCTTTTGACACCTATCTTAGGACATTTGTAATTCTGCGCTCATAGTCTCTATGTCTACGCATACAGACTATGAAGTTGCACATATATTTTTCACAGTGATTCTAGGGGTTTTCTTACTGGCTTTCTAACACTGACACTTGTCTTATGAGATTTGTTTTCTAATTTTTGTGCAGGGTTAAGAGCTGGATAGTTTCATTTTCCTTAAAACACACATCATAGATTAACTAGGAGGAAAAGTAAAAAAAATGTATGCATGCAAATCTCACGTAGTTCTTAACTAGGAGGGTAGTAATGAACATCATTGCTATCTTTGCATTATTTCTATCTCTTTTAGTTTAGAACATTGCTATCTTACAAAGGGGAAAGAACCATTGCTATCTTTAATCACTTCAAAGTTAACAACTGTGTGAGTGCCCAAGTAGATAACACATATAGTTTTTTTATTTTTAATAGGATTGGATAAACCACTATTTTCTATGTCTGTTGAATGACAATAGGCTTATACTCTCCCCTTTACTAGGTGAACAGAATGCCAGACTTGTTATTCTTTATGTATAACCTTTAGAGGGGCCTTCCCTTGGATGCCTGCCTATCCAAGTGGGAACGACCCCAAGTGGAAATAGTCTAAAGCCAAGCCCTACCAATCAACTTTAAATAAATTGTGCTTGAGGCGAAATCTTCCTGCAACGAGTGTTGCTATGTTACACCGACAGCCAACCTCCCTCAAAACCCTCTAAGGTGTAACCCATGGAGGCTGGGAGACTCCATAACAGAGAGTAGTACTACCGCACGTGTAACCACTCAAATGGTTGCCTTGACTACTTAGCCATTGTCTATTATACCAAAATCCTCTATTTGTTGACACAAAAGGTGGGACCTTTGAAGCTGCCCTGATTCATGTGATTCATAGTAGATGTAGCAGGGACAATCCTAAGGTTCGGTGGGGATACGAGCCTAAGGAAACCCAAATCTGGTATGCGTGAGAAGTGAGTGCCGTGGAGAGGAGCTGGTGCTACTAGATCTTGAAGCTACATGCTTTGAATATGCATAGCTAGGGGACTCAACAAATACTATCTTTTCCAGCCTAGGTTGTAATTGTTATTATGTCAAAAATTCCACAAAAATACAAAAAAATAATAAAAGATAAAAATCATGAAAACTTCTATGTGTTTGATGTGTCTTTATGTGCCATCATTGAAAATCAAAAGCAAAAAAGACCAAGTTTTCAACCAAAAACAAAAATGTACCAAAGGGAAATAACTGCAAAAGTATTCAGAAAACCAGAGCTGAGAATATACATTTTGAAGTTGTGCATATATCTCGACCTACTGCGCATTTGTACCAACTTCATGTGCTTTTGCTACATGTTCCTACACATTTATTCTCTGCTAGAACTACGCATCTACTTCGACCTGCAGCGCATTAACCTTCTGAAATCATGCATTTGTAGCTACGCGTCTATCACAGTAAGCTTTTCTAGTCTTGTGTCAATTTCTATAGAGATGGCAAACCAATTAGAATATACTTCTCAAACACTCTAATATCTATAATTGCAAATAAATAGAGGTCCCTTGCCCCAAGATTGTATAGCAATTGCTTAACAAATCCAAGTCTTACAACAAGAAATGGCAATTTTGCAAGCTGAACGTGCTAGTCCCAGTTACGCCTCACCTCAAAATCATATATCCTTTTCCCATACTCATGACAAGGCAAGCACCACACCAAGTTGGAACTCGTATACCACTCCATCTACTAGTCTTCCTTCACCACCTCCTAGAACACATATCCCAAAGCATACCAGTTCTACACCAACACCACTATCTGGTTCCTCAAACTCTAAATGGACAACCAAAAAAGAATTAGATGAGTTTTGGGAAAAATGTTTTCCAAATTTATACAGAAAAAGAAAAGCTATGGAGAAAGCCAAATCCACTCATCCATGTACTCCTACGCCTACGAAGGATGTGATCCAAGGACTATTAGAAGAGAGTTAACCATGTCCCCAAATTCTGGTCCTTGACCTTACCAAAGATTCTTCCAATGCCATGTCAAATCCTACAACCCCTTCATGTCATCCGCAACCCCTTGAGCTTATCGAAGAACCTCCTACTATGAACCAAAGTCAAGGTCTATTGAACATCCATGTTGTTAACCAAGAAACTATCCAAGAGCTATCCGCTTCCATTCAAGAAGACCAAGAGCTATGTCAAGAGCACACCTTAGAGCATGTAGAAACATCCACCCTTTGTCTAAATCAAGATCAAAACACCCCCATCCAATTTCAAACCATTCATAACCTTTATCTCTTCCATGATCAAGATAATACCTATGAAGAAGCTATCCATGAGCAACTTGATCCTATACATGGGGAAGCGATCCAATTCCAACCCGTCCATAATCTATACCTTATCTATGATCAAGATACTACCTTTTATGAAGAAGATGTTCATGAACAACTTGATCCCATACCTATACATGAGAAAGAAACCTCTGTTACTTCTATCCATCTTCCATCTAATCCTATCCATGATCCAACAACTTCCACTTCCTCTGATGAGACACTTGCCTCCCAAGTGCACATGAAGGATCAACCCAATAACTTAGATCCTAAAGAGCATAATGATGATCAAGATTCTAGTGATCCTTCACCATCCATTATTGACCAAGCTACAAATCCCCCACCATATATCCTTGGTCTCACTACCTTCATGCATGAATATTCTTCCTTAGGAGATAAAACAACCGTTATCTACCTCTTCAGCTTCTCCATCCAATAAGGAACTCATGTCTAGTGTTCCATCTATACATAAGCCCACTGTACATCGCATACTCTAGAATATGAACTATCAAGGTAAAGGCTTAGGAGTTCATGAACAAGGTATTTTGGAACCTATCCATGTCAAAGTTCCTCCACCCTCATATGGCCTTGGATACATACCCTAAGATGAACAATCTCAAGATGTTGGTACTTCCTCCACTCCTCCGAAGTCCACCACTTTCCATCACAAAATCTATCATATCCCTAAAACATATGTGGCCATTCCACCTCCATCATCCCATAATTGTCAAAAGCATGTGACCATACACCTTCCACCATCCAATCTACCTCCGCTACTTCCAACTCCTAGCACCCCTCCGTGCATTCTACCACCACTTCTCCCAACACCTTATCCATCCATCTATAAATCCTCTAAATATCCCAATCATGGCCAACAAATGCACATGTTGTCTAAACTATGAGATTCCACCAACCCCACTTCCACCATCCTAAGAGAATTCAACAACAAAAATTTGGATGCCTCTACCTATAAAGTCAAAAATCCTAACGGTCCTCATGACCTAGGATACAAGAGCCAAGAATCAAAGAATTATCTATCTCAACAACTACATACACCCACATACCTCAAAGCAAAAATAAAAAAGGTGTGGGTCCCCAAGCAACAGGCAATTACCTCCGAAGCTACACAAAAGCGACATACATCCAAGCCCATACCTTCACAAGCAAAATCCAAAGGCAATATGGTTTGGGTACCTAAGCAAAAATCCCTCAAGTTAAATGAGGCATTCATCTCTAGTGAATCCCAACCATCCACTTTCTCCTCTTCCATCCACCACATCCAAAAGTATCCAATCCTTCTATTCCACAGGACAAGCAATAATCAAAAAAATATTAAGTCTATGTGCGTCCCTAAATTCCTAAATCACTCATCCACCAAGCAAAAATCTCCATTGCTTCCTACACCACACTCCTATCAAAATCTTTAATGTTTATCACGGTGTGTGCAACTGTTGGTTGTGATTCCCTTCCATCCCACAACATTTCCACATACCTCTATCACGCCATCATTCAACCATTATCCTACATATCTACATTATCACCTCCCTATGGTCCATGCTTTTGCATAAGCATTTAGCCCATCTTCTTCTGTAAGTCTTACATAATTCATATCATAATCCATTACCCTTCCATCCATAATCCATATCATAATCCACTATCTACCTACTCCATCTCACCTTTCATGTGATCCCTACCAACATCTATGAGCATACTTGACATGGTCCATGTGACAACATCCATCTAGTGGGACTATCACCTTTCAGGGAACTAGATGCTCGAGTCCTTATCCATATCCACCTATCCCATCCAAAAAGTTTTTAAAAAAAAAATCAAAAAAAGTAAAGAAAAATCCTTTTGTCCAATGGTGAAAACTTGGCAAACAAGTGCCTTAGATAAGTACCATGATGAAAACCAGGCAAACAGGCGTCATGTGTAAGTTGATCTCCTACATCACCTATACTTGGGGACACTTTGTCTCATCAGCATATCACTCTTCTCCTATCAGCTTCCTTCTGTACCATTTCATAACTATCCTATCAATCCATCCATCCTAATCTTCCTTTCCTCTGTTTTGATCTTGATAAGGATAAATGTTGACAAAATGTTTTGGATGTCTCTTGACATACCTTATCCCTCCAGACCATGCAAATCCTTCATTGTCCTCTCATCCTCCTATCGTCATAAGCATTGTCATGAAAAATCCTAAGTACTCTACCTACAATGGGGCGCATTACTCTTATGCAACATAGTCCTTGGCAGTCACATCCTTGTTTCCTTCTACCTAACCATCTGTATCCACTATCGCCCATCATCTACCTATCCATGGTGTTTTCCTTGTCATCGGTATCTAGCATTAAGGCTATCCAAAATTCTTATCTAGTATCCTATCCATAGTATCAACCTAGCGTAGCGTCTGGCATCAGTATCATTCGATCCATATCTGGTCCATATCTATTCCATATCTGATCCATATCTGTTCCATATCATGTCTCATCTGATCCATATCTTAGGTCCATTAGGGTTCACCCTGAACTACATTTCCTTTGCGTCGTCACGTAGGCAAGGCCATCTAGCAATGAGCCCCCAAGGCACTAGGTCAGTCCCTTAGGGTCCGTCTCTCCATGTCTGTTTGTCATGTCACCAATAATAAGTCAATCCTTTGTCTAAACTGGGGGCAACTCCTTGACCTGGTTGTGGATTTGGATTCTTGAATGCCACATGTTCTAAGAGGATACCAATAAGGATTGTGATACCTTTCACTAGACAAGCACACGCAGTAGAGCAAGCTTCCTAAAACAACAAAAATCTTAACACAAACCATCAACCTATCCAAAGCAAAAGAAGAACACCATACCAAAACATTCAAATTGACTCTATATCAATTATGGCAAGAAGACACATCTAATGCAAGAATGCTTTGTGTTTTTATATCAGTTAAGTTACAAGATCTTGATTTTTTGTTATTATGTCTTTCTATGCTACTCGAGGATGCCAAAAGCTAGAGATGCTATGATGGGGGCATAATCATTTTCTTTGTCTGCTATTTTTGGATCAAACTTTAGTAAAGTGACGACTTTTGTCTAACGACATGATCAGTAAAAGATCATCGAGGACTTTCGAAGGTCTGAACATGAAAAGGGGCAATCCTTGTCTGTTGAAATGCAAGAAATACTCAGGTCATCTAGATTCAATTTTGACTAGATGCTTGTATTAACTTGCTATATCAAAATCCATGTAAGTAATACTCAGGTCATCTTGGTTTAATTATACCTAGATGCTTGTATTTTCTTACAACATAATAAATACCCAATGATGAAATAAGCACTTCAAAATACTTGCAATATCAAGATGACAAATATCCATATCCATATCCATATCCCATGCAATAAAGATTTAAACTGCAGAGTATCAATGTTTACAAATAAAAGCTTGTGATTCCTTCTATCGATTCATTCTTCTATCAATCAAATTTTTATCTGTCTTCATATCTCTCATCAACAATTCTAGCTGTCAATCTGAGCAGTGATCCAAATGCAAGTCTATCCTTAAATCCATGCCAATCAAGTCAAGTCAATCTTGTCAAATGATCCACTCACAATCAGTGGTCTTGATCCTTGTCTAGTTGTAAACTAACTCAATCAATTATAATCACTCAATTGTCTTATACAGGATGTTTCCTTGTCAAAATTAGACCAAGACATGCATCTTACATGACATGATTCATTTCCTAAAACTAGACACTATCCTTTGTGTTGATCTAGGGATCTATCATTCCCTGACATGACAACACTGTTGTATATCGTTATTAGTATATCATTGGTTTACTGCTTGACATGGGCAATACCTTATTTGTTCTTGTATCATTTGTGCATACTTTCTTACTTACTTGTGTGTGTTATCATTTTATCTTGTATCACATATCATTCAGCTTTTTCTTCACCCTAACCTATTTCTCCTCTTCTTCATCATGAGATTGTCCGTCTCACGCCCTTCTACCTTCTTCTCGTCCAATCTCCTAAGGGGGCATCCTATCGTCACTAAACTTGTACCAGGGGCAAACTGGGGCATGTATCATTTTCAAACAATCTTATTCTTTGGAACAATGTGATAAAACACATTGCATCAAAGAGGGGCAAAATGTATACACCTAAAAATGACATGACTTTGTCTAAATAAATATTCTTAATATTTATTTAAGTCTATTTCCTCTATCAATAAATAAATAAACAAATTTATTTATTTGATTCGTATTCCTCTAAGTTAATTAAATATCAAAGTATTTAATTGCCTCTTCTAAAGTCAAAATTAAATAAATCCTTTATTTAATTTAATTCTTCCAAAACAATTAAATTATTCTAAATTATTTAAGTCATTTATTCCTCCAGATTTAAATAAATCAATTAAATTTATTTAAATCCTCTCAATCTTTAAAAATAAAATATAATCAAATATTTTATTTATTCTTCCAAATCATGCACAAACAATTAAATAAATTTTTTCTTTAATTTTCTATCTTATCTTCTAATTCCTTAATTAAATAAATTTATTTATTTAATTTGCTTTCTTATCTTCCAAATCTTCTAAAAATAAATTCTTCTTGTCATGCAAAAGCAAAAGCTGAGTTAACTGATTTAAACCAAACTTTGTTCTTATCAACAAACTCTTAAATTAGAAAAATATATTCTAATTTAAGAAATAAATGATCATCCTCATCAATAAGGCAGTTAACAAAACATCTTTTTTGAATGACACATGTCTTCTTTCTATTCACGCACGTTCTCTCAACTATCATCTACCATTGATCTTCTCTCACAAGTCTATAAATACCCTTCTATTCTTCCATTCTCATAATCACAAAGCTTTCAAGTAAACTTATGCTACAAAATCCATAGCACGCCATTGGCACCCCCACTCACTTCATTCATTATTCATCTTATATTGTGTTGAATCTCATCTTCAACACAACAAGTATCTGAGCCATTTCTCCTTTGTCATCTTGAGGAATCAAAGTAAGGAGGCAAGCTTCTTGAGGGCTACATCCATCACCAAAGATCAAAAGAGAATAGGCGAACAATGGAAGCCACCAGGTAATAAAGCACTGTAAGTTTGGTTATTTGTTTTTATTCTTTGTTGCTTGCACATTTCATTGAAGTTATAGGGTGTTTTTATAATTCATTTTATTATCCCATTTTACCCTTAACAATATCGGTATGAGTCTTCCCAAAATGTTTATCGATTTCTCTTTATAGGGTGGATTAGTGAAATCAGTAAGACCCAAGAAATCGATACCGATATCATTTGTCTTTTCGACACATGTGCCTGTCAGAAAGAGTTGTTGGCAAGAGACACTATATGGATTCATGAATGTTGTCATTGATGGCAATAAAGTTTATCCCACACATCTGTAGGACATGATGTGGCTTTACTGGAAGGCAGATTGAAGAAGTGTTGTGGTCCGGTAAGCAAGAACAGAGCAGTCAGCAAGGTTCGATAGTCAAGTCTGGATCTCTCAGAGGAAGTATCTCAATGAAGTGTAGATTTGGAAAAGTCAAGAGGAGTACCTTGACTAATAGATTCCAAGGATTTAGCCTCCGGTGATGGAAGAGTAAAGAGATATGAGTACTTGAGTGTTGGGCTCCTGTTTGGCAGAGTAGACAGAGGAAGAACTGTACCAGCAGAGTGTCACACCCAAATCCGGAAGAGATATTGTTGATGATTAAGTTTCTTGAGGTATCATTCATGATTGGCTGACGTGATTGATGAATTCTACAAGCATCTCCTAGATCCACATCACTTGGTTAGCAAGGATCCAGTCGACAGATCAAAGCTTGGGAAAATATTGACTATTCTGGATGCCAACTAGAAAGGTGGTGAGATTACTTGTGTGGATATATATACTGGATGAATTTAGATATGAAGGTGTGTGGTGTGCATGCATTGGTGTGCAAAGAAAAGAAGAAGAGTAGTGTGAAGGTAGTAAGACAGGTCTGGAATGTGACAGGATAGCAACACCGGAAGAGAGTAAGAATGAAGTGCAGCAGATCTATTTATTGAGGTCAACTGGAACTGAACCTCACCATATGTGGATGCTTCTCAGCAGTTCAAACATTGTGTTATCTTCCTTTCTTGTAGACAGTGAGTCTCTTGTAGGCAGTGAGCCTCTTGTGAGCAGTGTGCTCTGGTAGTGAGCCCTAATTGGCAAGTGCCATTTTTTTCTTTCTTCTATTCTTCTAACAGAGAATAATATCTTGGGTTAATCACCCTGTGGTTTTTCCCTTAACCAGGTTTTCCACATCAAAATTATTGTGTCATGTGTATTGGTGTTATTTACATTTCATGGTTATGCTTACTCATTTGATTTAATATTGTATTAACTGTTGAGGAAGTTTAGAAAGCTGAAATAATTATAATAATTGATTTACCCCCCCCTCTCAGTTATTAACAATTGGTATCAGAGCCAAGTTCCTCCTAACAGAGCCTAACACCTTGAGGAAGATCTGGGAATTCAAATGGATATGTATGGTTTAAGGGAACAACTTTAGCCTGCCCTAGATGATCTTGAACAATCTAATTCTGAAGTCAATGAATTGAAGGAAAGACTCAAACAGGCTGATGATTTCATAAATGAACTAAAAGGGAAACTGAGTCTCTCTATGAAAAAGAGAAAGGATCTACTTCAGCAACTAGCAAGTCAAGGTGAAACCAATGATACAAATGAAGATTTGAAGGAGAAAACCAAGTTATGTGAAAAGTTATCAAAAGAGATTATTATGGTAAGACATGAAATGGAATCAGGAGTTATGAAATTCACCCAAGAAATTGAAGAGAAAAAGAAAATTGAGGACAACCTAAGACAATCTCTCAAGGAGAAATCTAAAGACTGCCACAATATGGATAGAATAATCAGGCATCTAGAATCTGATCTTGAAAAAGCTAAAGAAAATGAAGAACAACTTGAGAATCAGATTGACACTCTCAAAAGGGATCTTCAAACAACAAATGAATATAAAGAGAAATTCAAGATAAGCTCTGCTCAACTTGAAGTTCTTCTTGAAAGCCAAAAGAGGGTAGATGACAAGCGTGGCTTGGGATATGAGAAAGGTGAAAGCTCCGGATCAGGTCAGAAGAACTCCATATCAGAAAATCTAAGAAATAGGCCTAGAAGACCCCCGGTAAGGCAACCAAATGCTCAAAGATATCCATCCTTCAATGGATACTGCCACAACTACAATAACTTTGGTCATAAAGCAAATCAATGTAGAAGAAGAATGAATTAGACTATTACATCCTTCTCTGGACAGTGTTTTAATTGCAAAAGGTATGGTCACAAATCCCATGAGTGTAGATATATGCAAATGAACAATTCATTTAATGGTAAATGCTTTGCATGCAATAGAATGGGACATATGGTTAATCAATGCAGATCAAGAGGATATCGATCAAATATGCAAAGAAATGTTGTTTGCTACAATTGCACTAGATCTGGTCATATTGCCAAATTCTGTAGAAGCAAGAATCGGGACAAAAGGGGTCCGGTGCATCATAATTAGAATCAAGACAAAGGCAAAAGAAAAGTGAATGCAGATGAAGTTCAAAGTGAGATGAAGAAGATTTGGGTGAAGAAAAGTACAGAGAATGTAGGGGATGGATCCGCACCAGAATCTAGTACTGATATTCCTTCTGGAAACTAAATAGATGAGCTTTGGCTGAGGGGGAGTAACAAAAGATAAGCCAATTCCCCCAGCTAGTCAATTGGTGCCTAAAATTGGCACATGGGAAGTTGTGGATCAAAGGGTTCTTAGAGAAACATCTAAAGTAGGTTTGGTAAAGATTTGAAAGATTCGCAAGAAGATTTGAAGAGTCTAATCCTTCCAGATTGATCTGGTTAAACAGTCTTCTGGTAAAAACAAGTTCTTCACAAGTTTGGTCTGGTGTGATTCTAAATCAAAACATCTTGATCTACGGGCATATGGGACAATCAGAAGAAAAAGTGGACATTATGATTCATCACTAACATCAATCATAAGTGCATCACAATGATCTGGATAAGTTTCTCCCTCTCTGAACAAGGAAAACATAGCAACCGGAATAACTTAAGTTATGCATTTATTGCAGTATGGAATTAGGGTTTTTCTCAGAAATAAAAGGGTTCATTCGCTTGTCATTTGCACATTTGCATTCGAGAAGAGAAGAAAAGGAGCTCTACAATAGATTTCTCAAGAACCAACTGCTGGAATCAATTCATCCAGATAATCAATCCAATTCACTCTGCGAATCCTAGAAGCGTGAAAGGTATTTTCCATTATTAATATCTCCCTGTAAATCTTTTTGAAGATGGCTACACCGAATGTTGTAAAGATCTCTGATACACCACGTCCTAAATTCAAGAAACATCCATATAAATCCCTTGAAGTTGATCCCCTAGGCACATTCTCAAACATTCCGCATGGGGTTCTGCATGTAGAAGATATTAGGGTTTACATTCATGCAAATATTGAAGAATTTGGGGAATCCAAATTAAGGGATATGTATCACAAACAATTAATAGATGATGCTTTTGAACTCAAACCACATTATAAGGGCATCCGGGAGAAACATTTTGGTCAGTACATTCATTTTTCCCCTGCTTTGAAGAAGATGAATGGGTCCAATATGTGTTGAGTAGAGTGCATGATAACTTCTTATGGTTGAATAGACCTTTCAAGATCACTAAGGATGCAATTAGGGCAGTAACCGGTTTACACTCCTCCAAAGGGATACATGTTCTCAAATTTGTCAAAAACCAAATTGTAACTGAGGCCACCAGATCAAAATTTGATAAGAGAGCAATGACCATAGAAGATATCACTGATCTGGATATCAAGTTTGCATCTATGATAATTGGCTATAAGATATATCACTCCAGCAGGGAGAATTCAGTATCCAGAATTGCTGTGTATACTGCTTATGAGGTGCTGAGAAAGAATGCAGATTATGATCTCTGTGAACTCCTTCTGAGCCAATTAATGGAAAACTTACAAAAGATCAAAAAGGACATGAAGAATTCCTTTAAGTATGGTGGACTGATATTGTGTTTGTTTTTCTACTTTATGAATGAGCTGCCCGGATCTAGTGGTTGGTATGGCAAAATGACAAACCTGTTGCAATTCAAATCAGAGATTACTTGCATAGGCTTGGGGATGCCAAAACAAGAAATACAACTCTGTGGGGTTACTTCAAGAACTTTCAAAATATAATGCAAACCAGAGAAAGAATCCCCAAATCATTGGTTGAGAAATACAAAGATACAGTGTGTTTCATGGTAGACATTGATCAATGCCTAATGGAGGTAGTGGAGCCAAGGATAGTCTGGATAATGCCTATGGGGTATGAAGTTGATGAGAAAATTGTGGAGTTGAAAGTTCAACACATGCTAAGTCAGCCAAAGAATCCTAAGGCAGAAAGGTTTGGAACCTTTGAAGAGCTGAGTGTGAAAATTCATGTAGAGCTAAGGCATCCAGAGATCAAGAGGAAAGTGAGAAAGGAAGTTGAAGAAGTTACCAAGAGGCATGGAATCTCAAAAGAGGCACTTGATGCCCACAGAGAAAAGACAAAAATAACAGAAAAAGAAAAGGAAGAAGCAGAAAAGGAGAGTGCTCCAGTAAAAGCCCCCTCCCAGACCAGATCTTCTAAGACCCCTGCACCTGCAACTGCTAAAAGTTCAAAGGCATCTAAACCGGAAGTAAAATCATTCGGTAAAGTGGAGAAAAGAACTAAGACAAAAGCCACAAGGTCTTATATCAGTCAGAAGGACGATGAAGAAACTGAGTTAGATGAGGAGATAAAGAAAATTAAGAAGAAGAAAGGATCCGGTGAATCTTCCACAGGTCAAGACAAGGAACAAATGGCAGAAGAATTTGTTGAAAATCCCACTCTATCTTTAGATGATGTAGTTAAAGCAGTTACAGTGGATGGCAACCTGCAACCAATAACAGAATTCTATGATGCATATAATGATGTAGATAGAAAAATCTTGGAGTAAACCACAGTAAAGTACCTGAACATATACAATAAAGCATCTATTGAAATAATTTCTCTAATTCCTAAAAGTTTAGAAAAGAAACTTGAAGTGAGAAAAGAAAATGCCAAGGCTAAGGACTTAGAGATCAGAGAATAGATAGCTATTCAACTCTATCCTTCAATTACTCTGAAACAAATGGATATGATCTTCAAAGATTGCAAGGATGAGTTCCGAAGGAAGGCTAGAATGAATCAACTCATGCTTGGAGAAACTGATAAAGTGACAAATGAAACAAAAGAAATCCTCCGGAATGCCTATAAAAGATTCAATATTCTTGTTGTAGAGGATTTAGGTGATGATCCCTCAAGAATGGACAACAAAGAAGAATTCTCTGAGACTGTAGCAGAAGAGGTAAAGGAGACAGGTGAAGAGAAAGATAAGGACTTAAAATCCTCTGCTCCGGAAGAGGAAGTTCATGAATAGGGAAACATCTCTCCTACGGCTTCCCCCCCTGACTCTGGATCCAAAGGAGAAGAAAGAATTAAGGAGATCAGTCAAGAAGAAGAAGTACAAGAAAAAGAAAAGGATCAATCAAAGAAAACTCCAAGAGACAACTCTGAAACTGCAGAAGAGAAGAAGAATCTTTCTCTGACAAGAGACACTGTAGAAACTGTCAAAGAGTTCCTAAATAAAGAGACAATGGAGATTGATGAATCAAAACTTCTACAAGGGCCATTTGATTTTGATTCTCTTTCCCCGGTACAAATAATAAAGATAGCTTCCTTTTCTCAAGCAAAGGCAAAAGAAAAACTCCTGAAGTCTCACATGGAACACTGTGAGCTGATAGAAGTAGCATCCGAAGTATTAGAAAAGATCATGCCATCTTTTCAAAAGGATGCCTTAGCCTCCTCATCCAGTAATCTCAAATCTTTGGTTAATAGTATTAGTACAAATTTTAATTCTCTAGAGAAGTTAGCAGAAGATAAGGTCCAGAAAGAATTTTTGGATAAGAGATTCTCTGAAGTACAAAGTCTAATATCTAATGATAGAAGAAATATGGATATAGGGATAAAGAGCTTAGAAATTGCTCTTAAAGATGGTGGGGAAATGTATAAATTTTGTCTATCATGGTCCAAAGCAACAGTGGAGATTGAGAAGAAAGTGAAAGAACAGGAGGACAAACTAACAAAACTTTCTCAAAATTTTGATCCACTTACCACATCCATAATAAATCAAGAATGTCAGACTATTGCAGTCTTGAATGAAATTAAAAAGCTTGAGAAAGAGAAGAAAAACAAAATCAGTAGATTGAATGAAATTAGAGGAATAATTATCCCTAAGTTGGAGGCCATGCACGAGGCCCTAAGTGATGCTCAAACCACAGCCCAGACCAATGATCTGACAGATCTGAAAAGGGCAGAAGCTTATGCATTCCTGTTGAGTGGTCACATCTCAATTTTAGATAGGATGAAGCTAAGTTGGGCAACCAAAGTTGTACAATTGAAAAACACTTTTGTAGATATATTAAAGTATATGTAGAGTACAACCAGATAATATACTTATGCGACTAAGTATCGATTCAGTTTTGAAGATTTTTGTGTGCAGACCCCACTCTTTGCCATTGATGTCAAAGGGGGAGTGAGGAGCAGTAAAAAATGAGGAATCCAGCTAAGGGGGAGCTTTAGAAAATATATATAAAAATAGAGCATCAACCAAGGGGGAGTATAGTGTGACACTTAGTCATTTTTGACTAAGTGTTGTCATAAATGCCAAAGGGGGAGATTGTTGGCAAGAGACACTATATGGATTCATGAATGTTGTCATTGATGGCAACAAAGTTCATCCCACACACCCGTAGAACATGATGTGGCTTTACCGAAAGGCAGACTGAAGAAGTTTTGTGGTCCGGTAAGCAAGAACAGAGTAGTCAACAAGGTCCGACAGTCAGGTCCGGATCTCTCAAAGGAAGTATCTCAATGAAGTGTAGATTTGGGCAAGTCAAGAAGAGTACCTTGACTAATGGATTCCAAGGATTTAGCCTCGAGTGATGGAAGAGTAAAGAGATATGAGCACTTGAGTGTTGGGCTCCTGTTTGGCAGAGTAGACAGAGGAAGAACTATACCGGCAGAGTGTCAGACCCAAATCTGGAAGAGATATTGTTGATGATTAAGTTTCTTGAGGTATCATTCATGATTAGCTAACATGATTGATGACTTCTACAAGCATCTCCTAGATCTGCATCACTTGGTTAGCAAGGATCCAGCCGACAGATCAAAGCTTGGGAAAATATTGACTATTCTGGATGCCAACTAGAAAGGTGGTGAGATTACTTATGCGGATATATATACTAGATGAATTTAGATATGAAGGTGTGTGGTGTGCATGCATTGGTGTGTGAAGAAAAGTAGAAGAGTAGTGTGAAGGCAGTAAGACAGGTCTGGAATGTGACAAGACAGCAGCACTGGAAGAGAGTAAGAATGAAGTGCAGGAGATCAGTTTATTGAGCTCAACTAGAACTGAACCTCAGCATATGTGGATGCTTCTCATCAGTTCAAACATTATGTTATCTTCCTTTCATGTAGATAGTGAGTCTCTTGTAGGTAGTGAGCCTCTTGTGAGCAGTGTACTTGGGTAGTGAGCCCTAATTGGCAAGTGCTAGTTTTTGTTTCTTCTATTCTTCTAACAGAGAATAATATCTTGGGTTAATCACCCCGTGGTTTTTCCCTTAACCAAGTTTTCCACATCAAAATTATTGTGTCATGTGTATTGGTGTTATTTCCATTTCATGGTTATGCTTACTCATTTGATTTAATATTGCATTAACTATTAAGGAAGTTCAGAAAGCTGAAGTAATTATAATAACTAATTCATCCCCCCCTCTCAGTTACTAACAAGAGTCTCATCGATGTGTGTGGTTATTGTCTTCATCAGAACAACATATGCTATTGGGATGGCCTTATTTGATTTATCCAATCATTGTTGTTTCCTCGATGCCATCCTTTCTATTCTTTCTTCATTAGACTAACCACGGTCATATGTCACCAAAATCCTCTGTCATTGTGACTATAGACTCAGCAGGACCTATAAATCCTACTCTGATCTGCTTCCTTTTGCCGATGAGTTATATCCTTCACATACATCGATATGACTTTGCCCAAAACTGCCTTATGGTCACTGAGACATCATAAGGTTAGAGAAACATTATTTTTTGTTCCGATGTGCATTTCTTCCTGATGAGTCGATAGTTCAATCTGTTCCATGAGTTGTTCGGTAGGACTCTTGTCAAATTTCCCCCATCGGTGTGATCTACGCTGTTAGGGGAATGTTCAGAGTATTTTTTGACAATGCTTTCTCATCCCGATGGTCCTTGTATTTGATCAATTTGGTCTGACTAGGGATTCTCTTCTGATAAGGGGTTATCGGCATAATCTCCTTTATCAGGGCATCTTGAAATTCTTATCTCAACTTCAATCCTAATGTCGATAGACATCTAATCTACTTCAAATGGAATATGGGTCGGTATGAAAAAATTGAGATCTTTCTGAAATCAGAGATCTTAAGGTTTTTACAGATTATGGTTTGGGAGGTGAGACAAATAGTTATGATAGGGATCTTATCATACAAATCATGTTATGTTTGTGGAATTTATCGAATGTTATTATTATTTTGGGGGTAGAATGTTCTGATTTGGTTAGACAGGGGATGGATAAGAGTATAGGAAAATTTCAAAATTTTCCTGTCCCAACAGTGGCTCTATCTGGGATGTATATCTGTTGCAGGTATAACAAGAATTCAGATCTCTAAGAGAGTAGACCAGGTATTTTATTTGTTGGGGATGACAATTTTATAGGATTTTAGGAATATATATGGATGAAATGAGAATAGGTGCTGGAAGTGACAATGATGTAAAATGGGGATGATCCTATACTACTGTACATGGAAAAAAAATTTATTATCGTTGAGGGATTCCTAGGACTGTCCATATACCAACAGATCCTAATCTCTCTTGATTTCCCTAAACTACTATGCATGGAATAGGAGAACTTTGAGAATTATTTAAGAGTTGTCCATGCACTGGCAACACTTATCTCTCTTTGTGCATGATTTTGATGCTTTCATGAAAAGAAAGGTTTCAGAAACTGTCCATGCACTGGTAGTTCCTGCTCTTTTCTAGACATATTTTACAGATAATAGGAATCTTCTCCTCCTTTACCAATGACAACAAAAGGACCCAACCACAAGGCTTCAAACTTTCCATGCTTTCCTTTCCCTTGGTATCTAGCATTCCACATCAATACCAAGTCATCTATCTCAAATTGTCTATCCTCAAGGCTTTCCTGTCAAAAAGGTATTTTACTTGTGATTGCAACTTGATGTTCTGCTTTTGAGCCATTCTCCTTGTTTCATCAAGTTCTGCAAGATGTTCTATTCTTTCTTCCATTGGTTTGGGAATGTCCAAATCCCCTTGAAGAACAAATTTGTAAACTGGTAGAAGATTTTCTAATGGCATCTTTCCTTGTATTCCATATACCAATTCAAAATGGGATCTTCCAATTGCTCTCTTCATAGTAACCCTATCAGCCCACACAGCCATTCTCAACTTTGAATCCCATGCTTTTTTGTTTCCTCCCAACATTCTTTTTATAATTTTCAAAAGATTTTTATTACTAGATTCTGCCTGGCCATTTGCTTGCGGGTGATAAGGGGCAGCATAAGACATGGTGATGCCATACATATTATAGAAAATTTTGAACTCATTATACCTAAAGCACATTCCGTTGTCTGTAATCAACCTCACTGGTGTGCCAAATCTAATATAATGTTTTCCATTAAAAAATTGATCACCACTTTACTTGTTTCTTGTCTAGTTGGGATTTCTTCCACCCATTTTGTGAAGTAATCTGTTGCCACTAAAATCCATTTGTGTCCACCACTTGACTTTTTTGCAATCTCTCCTATGAAATCAATTCCCCGTTGATGGAATGGAGATTCTACCTGCATAGGTTTCAAGGGTAATGCTCCCTGATATTTTAATTTTCCTAAAAATTTTTGGCATGCCTCACATTTTCTTGTATAATGATATGAATCATTGAAAACTCTAGGCCAATAGTATCTAGCCCTCAGGATATTGTGAGCTGTAGTTTTTCCTAAGAAGTGTCCTCCACACACTCCTTCATGTAACTCTTTTAGGACATGTTTTGACTGATGTTCATCTAGGCATAGTAGTAGAATATCATCCCTATTCTTCCAATAAAGATCCCCATTGATAAACACATACTTAGAAGCCTGTAATTTAAGTGTCCTTTTCTTGTTATCATCGTATCCTTCAGGACACTTCATATGTTTTACATAATATCTAATATCAGTATACCATGGAGTACACTCAATGCTAGAAATCATGTTATTAACATCATCAGTATTACATATCTGAGAAGCCTCAAGATTGTTTTCGGCCATTAGTCTAGCAATACCCTGTCCTCTTACTAGTTTGGTGATTTGGATTTCAATATTAAACTCCTAAATTTTATTAATACATATGCACCTTTTGCCCGTGACCTCAGTTTGGACTAATACATCTTTCACTGCAGTATTAGGTACATATGCTATTATTTCAGCTCCCACCAAGTATGGCCTAAAGGCTTTCACTGCTTTCACCAATGCATACGCCTGTTTCTCAACTATGTCATATTTTAACTCTACATTTTGAAGAGTCTTGCTAAAAACTAAAATCATTATTTTACTACAACATTACTGCTGCAATTGTATGGTATGAGGCAAATAAGAATAGTTGAAATGGTTTACTGATGTCAGGAGATATCAGAACTAGGGCTTCCTTGGTTGCCTTCTTAATGGTAGAAAATGCCTCTAATGTTTCCGCTATCCAATTCACTTTTTTGTTCTTTAACATTCTTGATATGGGATTAACAATCTCTACTAAATTTGATATGAATCTCCTAACAAAGTTGATTTGGCCAAAGAATGATTGTATAGCTTTCACATTCTTGGGAATGGGAACTTGGTCAATGGCTCTTACTCTTTCAAGATCTATTCTTACTCCATCTTTTGAGACTATGTGACCAAGCAGCTTGCCCTCTGTTACTACGAAATGGCACTTCTTAGGATTCAACGAAATTCCATATTGTAAGGCTTTAATAAAAATTTGCTCTAAGTGTGTGCAATGATCTTCAGCCCTTTTGGAATATGATGTCATGTCATCCTGATATACTACCATGATTTTGTTAATTAGTTTTACAAAGGCCACATCCATCACCCTTTGGAATGTTGCTCTAGCGTTTGTGAGTCCAAATGGCATTCTTAAATACACATACGTTTCCCATGGTGTGGTGAATGCAGTCTTATATTGTTTTGATTCATTGACTTTCACCTGATTATATCCTAAGAAACCATCCATCATGGATAATAGTTCAGACCCTGTGAGTTTTTGTAATATTGCTTCCATGTTAGGAAGGGCATAGTTATCCTTAAGAGAGGATTTATTTAGATTCCTGAAATCCACACATAATATAATATCACCATTTTTCTTTCTGATAGGCACCAAATTAGAAACCCAAGAAGAGTGTCTAATGGGTTTGATAATAGCTCAATCCCTTAGCTTTGTGGGTTCTTCAAACATTTTAGGGACCAGTGTGGGATTAATAGGCCTCTGCTTTTGCCTAAATGGTTTAGCATCTGGTTTTACTGGTATTTCATGCTGATAAAGATCCTCCCTATATGCTTTCAAGTCATCATATGACCATGCATTTACACATGTCTATACTTTCTAAGCAAGTTGATGAGCATGCTCCTGATTTTGGGATTCAGCTTCTTTCCAATGTATACATTCTTTGGGGCCACCTGCGTCCCCAGATTAATTTCTTCAAGATCATTCTGTATTGTGGGTGTGTCTTTCATTTTAAATCTGTCACATCCATCAAACACTATCTCCAATGCTATGAATCCCTTAGGTATTTTTTTTGTTTTTAGTTGAACTATCTCTTGACCGAAGAGAGTTTCTTTTCCATCATGTTCCTCCACAAACGTATCGAAATCAATCTCTTGGTCTTCATAGTGATAGATACAATGTAAGAATTTGATTATATCGGTGTCATTATTAAACACTTTCTAGTTATGGATATTATCTAGAATAGTGGGTCTAGTTTTGAATTCAATTTCTGTAATACCCACCAATGTGATATCATCCCTTTTCAATGTAATGTTCATTAGAAAACTTGCCATAATATATTTTGATCTGTCAATCTAGTTGATTGAGAAGGCATCAAATAACTCAACATCATCCCAGACAACATTTCTATATTGTTTCAACCTCTTGTTTTTGGATAAATATTTCCCTTTTACTTGAGAGGTAACTAATTTTGAATCCTCGTATACAACCAGATTTTTTATCTTATGCTTGATAAAAATATTTAAACCAATGAGCAGAGCCTCATATTCTGCTACATTATTTGTGCATTCAAATGTCAATAAGAATGAGTATTTGAAAGTTTTACCTATTGGTGAAATAAATAGTACTCCTACCCCATTTCCCATTTTGCTACATGCACCATCAAAATACATTTTCCACACATCATTTTCCTCTTTCTTAGATTCTATATACATTGGATTAGTATTTTGCAACTTTGGCTGATTTGCTTCAATTTTGAAGGTCCCCAAATCTATATCATAAAAAAGATTTATTTGATTTTGATCTAGGCATTCTATGATGTTCTCATATCTTGGCTCGCTACATAGCTTGGTCTCTTTGCCTCCCACTGGTATTGTGGCATATGATAAATCTAATTGGACATTCCCTCCTACCATTGCAGCCCATTGTCTTGATAAGAGCATTCCATAATATGGTGGAATATCAACCACAACGATATCAATATTATAAGTTTCTTCAGGGTAGGAAGCTAGTTTTATTTCCACGTCCTTCATGATGGCCACAACTGGGATAGACCTATTCTCCATCACATAACACTTACCAAATGTAGTGTCAACCCACATTCCCAGTTCTTTCATGACTTCTATTGGCATGATATTCATGGCTACACCTGAATCAATCATGCAGTTCCTCACTAGCCTGTTTCTAATTAATAAGGTGGTGTAGAAAGGGTCCACTTGTGAGGGGTTCTTTGTTAGGGTATCACCTAGATATACTTTAGTAACTTGGATTGTTTCTTGCTATAAATTGTTTGTTCTATTCTCTGATTCCTCATATTTTTGATTTGGTATATCTAAAATCAGTTTAACCACTGTACTTCTATATTTATCTATCTTCATCATTTCCAAAAGTGGTACTAATATCTTCACCTGGGATATCGCATGAGCAATGTCAAATGAATGGGCTATAGTCTAATCATTGCTTTATGTTCTTATATGCTCTTTTTCTTGAATTGGTGATTTGTCTTTTGTTTTATTTTGCTCAATTTTTTCTGGTTCTTTAAGTGAGGACTTTGTGTTATTCCTTTTGTAATTTTGATCTTTTATAAAGACACTCTCAGGTGTTCCCTGTTCTAAACTTACTGTCATGTTCCTTAGATTATAGGCATTTTTAGCTTGGGCTACTACAGCTATTGTAAGATCTTCTCTTTCCTTTTCAATGGGCTTTCTCCATTGATCATATGGTGATTTGTTATGATAACAAGTAAGTCCCTTGTAGCTATCCTCTTGATCTGAGAATACTTCTTGTTTTCCCATGTTGATATGATGTTTCTGATTCCCCTCATCATACTCATATCCCTCTTCTTCTGTAGAAGAATAGTCTTCATTTAGTAAGTATGGTGTATTTTGCATCATGTTTATTGTGTGGTTGTCTCTGTTATAGTCATGCGATGCTTCTTCCTATTGTACTATTTTAGCCACTACACAATATTCAGGTGATTGTGGTAAATTGCACACCAAATACCAGGGATTATCTTCTACCATATATGCCCCATTTCTCTTTAGAGGATCAGGAGTGTCTTTGCCATAATGTTGCTTTCTGCTACTTTCAATAGGTCTCCCATCCTTCCAATTTGTATTATATGGCATACCATGCAACCTAGGTCTTTCATTTCTATGCTAACTTTCTTGTTTATTCTGTTGAATATTTGGACTTTGAGGAATTCTAGGATTATCTCTTTTGCTGACCATGCCTGTAGCTTTTCTATTGTTTTCAATAGTCAATGCTACTTTATGTGCTTCAGTTAAGCTCCTAGGGCACTGATTTCTAAGTTCATACCCTATCTTAAGATCAAATGCTTTTAGATAAATACTTAATGCTCCCGGGTTAGTCAATTTAGATCCATGTGATATTTTGTTGTGGAATTTGGAGAATCTCATATTAAAGTCATATATTGAATCGTTTTCGTATTTTTGGATACTTATCAATTCATGCAAGGCAAACTCAGGGGCATACTGATTGCCATACTGCTCCTTAAATTGACTATGGAAATCTGTTAGGGAACTAATTAAAGGATCTGGTAAGCTATTGAACCAGTCTCTTGCATCCTCAGTTAGAGACATCATGAATAATCTCATTTTAACATCTTCATATTCCATACTAATATCTTGTACAAAGGCATTGAAGCTTCTGATATGATCCTCAGCTGATATTGCATTGTTTCCAGTAAACTTGGGAACTATATTCCTCCAACTACTATCAATGGGGTATGGATACAATTGATATCTAGTCAGATCATATTGCCCGCATATGTTCATGAGGTTTTGTGGAGGAACGTTCATGGGTGGTGGGTTAGGGTAGTAATGATACCCGCATGGAGGCTAATGATAAGCATGTTGCTGTCATGGGTTCATGTGGGGGTTCATATGATGATATTGTGGTCTACAATACTGTTGGCTAGGGGGTGGGTATGGATTAGCCATATGTTGAGAGGTGTTATGCATGAGGGGTAGTCTAGGATTATTCAGGAGGGTATTTTGATGAATACGACTTCCGAATGCTTGCAGATTGCAAGCACCACCTATATTTTGGTGCAAGTTTTGTTGTGTTCCTCAAAGTATTTCCTCTATGTGGAGGTATATATTTTGGGGCAGCTATTTTAGTCCTATTCTTTATCTATTGAATCTCCTGTTTTAACAACATTTCAATTTCCTCTATCTTGATCATTTCAAGTTCTTCCTGGAGCTTAAGCACATTTTGCTGCATTTCATTCATGTTCCTCATATCCTTTGGACTTTTATTCACCTCTTGATTCATGAATCCATATTTTACCCCTTCTCCCTACTGTAGTGATATTTTATAATCATACTCAGCCTGCCTTTGATCAATTTCCTTCATGGCCTGTGCTTTGAACTCAAGCTGTTCTTGAGGATCAGTTCTGTATTTTGCCAATATATCATTAGTTACTCCATTTATTTGAGACAAATTCTCATTTGATTCATGTAGAGGGGTAAAACTATTGTGAGTTATGATAGTTTGTTCTATATTATCTTCTTAGGCCTCCTGATTATTACTCTGATGAAAATAACTTGATGCTCTATTTTTCTTGGAAAGGGCTCTAAGTGGTGGGGATGATTGTAACTTCTTCCCTTTCATCTTAGATCTTCTACCATCCATTTGGTACTAACTTCCTCTTATAATAGGTTTTAGAGTCGCCACCTATTTTTTATAAATAGGAAGAGGTTGTAGTTTATCTTTCTAGGTTCTTCTTGCTAGCAAAGTTACCAATTTGTATTTGAATTTAAGACTTCAATGGCTCTATAATAAGATGATCTTCAACCAGATTTTGGATTATTCCCTAGTAGAGTCACCAATTTGTTAGGTCCCAGAAAAGTGGGTTGCAAATCCTAAGAGGATGCCAGACTCTATGATCAAATTGGCAACATTTTTGAACTAACACGATAGAGTTAACCTATAGGGTTAATGACTCCCTACACTTTAGGAACTACTATACCTAGGCGGGTAGACCTTGAAAGTTAAAGCAGATTAAATGAGAGTAAGTTTTGTGACTAAGTTAATGGATCTATCCACAGTGGCAAATGGTGTGGAATAGATGAAAGCTTGCTAACTAGTTCTACTTCTAATATCTAAAAGATGATTGGTATAAATTGTATATGCAATATCAAGGTAAGAACTAATAAATGAATTTAACTATTGAAATGAGTAAGACCAGTGCCTTGTTGGGTAAATAGAGTTAAGTGAGAACCTAAGATCACTAGTGTATACTTGGCAATAACTCTAACTGTTTGGCACAATGCTTTAGTTTATAAATTGTATAAACATGCAAGGGAATGATTGACAGACTCTTCTTAATATCCAACTGACACAATCAGGTTGCTTGTTATTCACCAAAAGGAATTTTAATCCTTACTTGAAGGAACCAATTGAATGAACTATGCAAGAATAGCAGATAATATCAACTTGGAGACAAAATTCCAATTCCAATTATGTGGTTCTTCTTAGCGATCCAAATCAATACTCCCAGATTATTGTGATTGACTAGAAGGATTTTAATTCCTCTTTAAGGAAACCAATTAATCAGATCACACAAGTACAACAAATGTGCATTGACAAATTGAGTATATACTTGTTATATCAATTTGAATAATAAAGAAATATTGAACTAGAGACAACTAAATAACTAAATAATTTCAACAAACAATTGATGCCAGTATAAAGCCATAGAATCAATGGTCTTCTATTAACTTCTTTAATATAATACTCGCAACATGGTCTTCTATTAACTTCTTTAATATAATACTCGCAACATGGTCTTCTAAAATATTATGAACTTCTTCTATTATCTACTACTACTTGATGATCTTTTGACCATCGTATGTCCAACTTATATAGAAATATTTGTGAAGAGACAAAACTCTTCAAAATATCTTTTGAGAATTAACAAGATTAACATAACAATAAACAAAGATAATGACACTAAGCTCTGCTAAGCCATAGGTAGATCTAAGCAACATGATCCAGGTATTATTGGCTTTGATGTGTATCAGCAAATTCTATAGCATTCCTTGTAATCACATCTATCATTACCATCTTTTCCAAATGCTTGCAGGCCTCCCCAAATGCCAAGTCTTGATCTTTGAGAGCTTCTAGAGCCTCCTGTAATATAACTTGGCATTCTTTAGTCCATTCATCTTTGCTCTTCAACTCCTCATCATTCCTGAACAACATCGATACACTTGTCTTTGAAGCCTTAACACATTCCTTGGCATCATTTTGAAGCTGGTCATGATATTTCTTACGTTGTTTGATCAAATCTTGGGCACTAGAGATACATGTACTGTCAAGGGTATCCCTCAATGGTGGAGGATGAAGGTGATGTGGAGGGCCTAGATTCAATCTTGAATAAATGGAGGGCTAGGAATAAAAGTAAATCTTTTATTCATTTTGGGAAAAAGGGATAATAATTAAGGTTGGGTGAGATGGATTATTTTTAAATTAAAAATTCATATGGGGGAATGTAAATGAATTAAAAATTCATTTGGGGATAAGTGGAAATAAATGAGTATGAGTGAGGTAAGGGGTTGTAAGAAAAATTAAATGTGATGTGGGATGTTTTTAAATAAAAAATTGACTTAGGTGGATTTATTGTAATTTTTTATTTGGAGGATGTGGGGAAGGGTGTTAAACTCGGTTTGACCACCCAAATGAGAGGTTTAGGATTAATTAAACATAAGTTTTATTTAATTAATCCTATGGATAGGATGAGGTAGGCTAGGGTAGGCAATTAAATAATAGCTATTTAATTACCTAGGGTAGGGATAGGTCAATTAATAGGCTGAATTAATTAGTTAAGCATGGTTTAGCTAATTAATTAGATTTAGTGAGGAGATGGAAATTGGAATAATAAATATTGCATATTTATTAAATCAATTGGCTAAGGCTTTGGACTATTGAATTAATGAAATTAATTCAATTTTAGGGATAAAAATGGTAGAAGATTAGGTGATGAAAGGATAATTAATTAAATAAAAATTTAATTAATTTAATAGAAAGGGGATTGATGTGTTTAGGGATGTCAGGAGTCAGTTTGGTGATCGAGACATTTTTAGGTGTCTACATTTGCCCCTCTTTGACATGGCGTCAGGACCTAAGAGGGAAGTGGCATCAGGTCGAAGAAAAATATGCCCCAGCTGTCAGGAAGGAAATGAGATGGGTAAGGGATGCCCCCTCGAGAGGTCGGTGGGAAAATAAATAATTTTCCAGGTGAGTTCTCGAAAAGATGCAATGGTAGTGAAAGTTGGATAGGGGACAAAAAAAGACGGTGACAGGAAGAAAAATGGAGAAAAAAAGGCTGAGATCTGCACCCTAGAAGAAAAAGAGGGGGTGGAAGAATGACATGGCCTACTATATTAGGCAAAGTGGACCCTTAGAGTGCCACATTTGCACACTTTGACTTTTGAGAAGAAAAAGAAAATGAGAGATGCCAAAGCACAACCCTCAGTTCCCGTGACTTCGACACATCTCAAAGCAGTTTTGATCATTTGGGCGGGCCCCAGAGGTTGGACCCCAGGTAGGGTCTAACCCTGACTTTTCTTTTTTTGTTTATGTCACTTTTTTGGGGTTTTGGGAAATAGGGTTAGAGCGTGTATCGCCAAAAGTTACATAGATTAGTACCATCCTCTGGATTGGCGCTATCCGCCAGGGTAGGGTTAGGTCAGTTTGTCACCATTTACCTGGTATTTTAGCGCTATATTCTGAAGTAGCACCATTGTAGAAGAAAATGGGTTTTTAGCAGTTTAGCACCAAATTGATACTATGGTAGCGCTATTTTCTGGAATAGCGCCATTTAGGGTAGTAGTGCTATATAAAATTTTAGCACTATATAGGGATTTAGCGCCATATAGAATTTTAGCACTATTTATGGAATTGGCACTATTCGCTGGATTAGCGCCAAAGGGCAGGGCAACGCCATTTGTGAAAATGGTGCTATGTATCATGTACAGTACCACCATGTTTTGTATTAGCGCAAAATGGTTTGCACAGTGGCACTATTTTCTATAATAGTTCTATTTAGAGGAAGTTGTAGCGCCATTTTGAAAATGATGCAAGGGGTTGTCTATTTTGGTGCCAAATGATTCTAGCTTTTTAGACATCAGAAGAAAGGGTTGTTTTAGAAAAAGATAAGTCGATATCTGATTAGAAAGTTGTGGATGCAGGATACACGCTGATTTATAGTGTACTCGAGGGAGCGACGCATGCCATCTATGATGGCTTTGTTCAATCATTTCGATGATGCGACACGGGCTCGACTAGCTAGGTTGGGTCTTCTAACAGTGGCTTCAATGCTAGTTCTATGAGCTCATTGAGCTCTAATGACAGTGGTTGTGGAGTGGTACCACTTGGAGACTTACAGCTTTCTGTTGCCCACTAGAGAGATCACCATCACACTTGAGGATGTTTATTACATCCTCAAGCTACCTATTCGAGGCCGTCGGGTGAGGTATGACATGAGGAGGGGATGGAGTGTGTTGGTCAGGGTGTTTGGTGTGGATCACATTGTTCTCTTAGCGGACAGGAGAGAGATGAGCTATGAGGGGACACTGGCTGCGGGTGCAAATCCATTTGCCTTATTCCTTTGTGCATTGATTGGTGGTGTGGTGATGCTGGATAGGTGAGGCAGGGGTTTTCCAATTGGCTGGGGGGTGATAGAGGGGATGATGGGGCATGAGATCGTCTATGCCTAGGGACCGGTGATGCTAGGGTAGTTATACCATGAGATGCATATAGTCACCTATCCACATGATTCAGTGTTGTCAGCTAGGGTTACTTTGCTTCATGTATGGATTTGGGAGCACATCAATGTTACCCGGCCGACATGTGGATATTATTGGCGGCCTTTTGAGGCCTTTGTATTTTTATATTGGGATGCAGAGTACATGTATACTGGACAAGTGAGATACTAGAGGAGGATTCTAGATGATGTCATTAGTGTGACCTAGTGACCTTACATTGGTGTGGAGCCATGGCCAGATGACGATATTCACATGTCATTCACATTTCAGTAGCGATACCTAATGGGTCGAGGAGACCATACTTTAGAGATGTACCTACCCTCGCGGGTCATGCAGTAGTTTGGTTTGAGACAAGACACTCCGCAGCAGATGGCCATATTTTCACGAACTCCTTGAGATGCGCCCTTCTGGCCTGCAGCCATACAACCACAGGTTGCTCTGGATGATTTTGCATCTCTACAACCAGTACAGTGGGATTGGAGGAGCACTATCAGGGATGTAGGTACTACCCCTGTATATGACATATGGTGGCAGATGTGGCGGCTGAGTTGATTTACTGATCCGGCTAAGGGATTTCTCGTAGAGGAGGCAATAGGGTTAGGGAGTGATGATTCAGATGATGATGGAGATGACCCAGATGGGGATGACATTCTGGAGGGGGAGGAGATCCTAGAGGACTATCTAGTGGAGGTGGGAGTAGATGGAGAGGAGAGGGTGGTTAGAGGGGAGGGACAGCCGATGGATGTGCTGGCGACGCTGGTAGTAGGACAGGGGCAGGTAGGGTAGCAGGGACCTATACAATAGGTGCCTGTTAAGTAGGTACAGATGAGAGTGGGGCGGCAGTAGCGAGGACCTCAGTAGTGTGGTGGTCAGCTGAGGGTGGATAGAGGGATCTACCCCCACCATAGGTGGCATAGGAGTAGCAGGGGGAGGTAGGGCCCTCAGGGACAGCTGGAGAGGTAGAGGTAGGGATGTTCACACCTCGTCGGTGGCCTCAGGATGAGGAGGAGGAGATGGAGACCCTACGGGCACAGGTGGCTAGTTTGCAGGAGGCATTGGAGAGCTAGGAGGCTAAGGTGGTTCAGTTGTGGGGGGCCTTAGCATTGTTGGATGGGTCAGATGGATAGGTGGTAGCATTGCAGGCATAGTTAGCCTAGTCTCAAGGTGATATAGAGGTATTGACCAGAGAGCAAGATGCAGCGCTTTTGAGAGCACAACAGGCAGAGACTGCATTGCAGACTTCTGGTGCTGGGATGGCCCCAGTGTTGACATTGATGAAGATGTAGTTGTCCCAGGCACAGACATATTCACATCAGTTATAGGGGCAGCTAAGTCAAGTTCAGGGGGATTTGGCAGAGGCCAGGGCATGGGTGGAGTACTATCAGGGTCTCTATTACGCGGCCGTGCCAGCAGAGCAACGTGCCTTGAGCTATAGTTAGGTCAGTAGATTGGGGGCCTCCAGGTCTCATAGGTCTAGATCTATTCAGAGTGTTCAGCAAACGATGGGTCCCCCATCACACGTGCCCCAGTAAGTTCCACAAGTGTAGGTACAATCACAGCCTCAGCCACCTCCGTAGCCACCAGTAGGACCATAGGCACCACCAGGGTTGGGATCCCCGACTCCATCAGAGAGGGGCTCCACTATGTGACATTGTATCATTGTAGCCCTTAGAGGCATTGCATTAGGACATTATATATTTTTTGATGCGTATATATGAGCGATGCACATTTTTTGCAGTTGATGATATATGATGTGATGGAGATTTTTGGTGGCCTATTGTGTTTGTTTATGATGCTCTATGATGATTATGATAATGCCTATGTGGATGGATGCAAATATGCTTTATGGATTACTTTGCTATGGATGTATTGTGTTTATACATTTATGTTTTTGATGTTATGGGTGTACTTATGATAGATGCAATGATGGTGTTGATATATGCATGTTTTGTGATCTATGGACTATATGATGTATAATGCAAATAAATGTTCAGATTAATAAACATTTATTATGGATGCTCAATGTGATGGAAATGTATGTCTATCTTAATAGCACATGTTTATGTATGGGAATATGAATGTGCAGCTAGATGGTTATTAAATGTTTATGATTGTGATGATGTATGGTAACTAACTGTTTATGAGATGGTATATGCAATGCAATGTAATGATATTGATTTAAAATGTATCTATTATGATGGCAAATTTGAATGAGTGTGATATGACTTGCAATGTTAAGTGATGCGCAACTAAATGATTCTAAAAATGAACCTATATGAGATGATATGCAATCTAAATGGATTCTGAAATGAACCTAAGTGATATGCAACCTACATGATTAAAATGAACCTATAGGATTATGTAATCTAAATGGATTCTAAAATGAACCTAAGTGATATGCAAATGGATTTAAAATGAACCTAAATAAAATGCAAATGGATTTAAAATGAACCTAAGTGATATTCAAATTAAATGGATTCTAAAATGAACCTATATGAGATGATATGCAAACAGATTTAAAATGAACCTAAATGAAATGCAAATGGATTTAAAATGAACCTAAGTGATATTCAAATTAAATGGATTCTAAAATGAACCTATATGAGATGATATGCAAACTCATTTAAAATGAACCTAAATGATATTCAATTTAAATGGATTCTAAAACGAACCTATATGAGATGATATGCAAACGGATTTAAAATGAACCTAAATGAAATGCAAATTAAATGGATTCTAAAATGAACCTATATGAGATGCTATGCAAATGGATTTAAAATGGACCTAAATGAAATGCAAACAGATTTAAAATGAACCTACATGATATGATAAATAGATTTAAAATGAACCTAAATGGAATGCAAACGGATTTAAAATGAACCTACATGATATGATAAATGGATTTAAATGATATGATATTTAGATGATTATGATATTGAAGATGCAAGGTGGGTGATGGGTGGGATGCAAACTAGTTGATAGGTGAGATGATGAAGTCTTGATACACATGATGTTCCTTGTTTGACCCTAAGTGGTGGGGCTATGTGAACGGGGACTAGGTGGGGGGGATAGGGTTGTTTGGATGGGGGTATGGATAGGGGTGGGAGCATCTATAAGATGGGGGTGGGTTAGAGGAGAGGATTGTTAGGTCATAAGACACCACGTCTTTGAGGGGGGATTTTCTTTGATTTAGGATGTGTTAGGTGGAGATACGGTGGGGGAATGGAATTAGTGAGGGGATTTTTTTAGATGGGGGGGTATAGGGTAGGTGATTATGAAATCTAGGCTCAGATGGTATTGATGAATGAGTGATTTGATGGTGATTTTGAGCTAGTAACAGTAGTTGCATAAGATTAATTAAGAGCATTTCTTAGTTTACTATAGCAATGTAGGATACAGTTCACAAAGGTATGAAATGACCTAGGTGATGATATATATCCCATGATTGCATGGACTAGACCTGCAAATAATAGGTTGATTTCATGCATGCCCAAGGTAGTATAACCTTGCCTGCCCTAGGAAGGGGACTCATAGCGACAAGTGTCCATAGTGCATATAAGGTATTTGATGCCTGTATATACAAATGAGGCACATCATACTAGAACCAACCCAGGCTTCAAGATATGAACACTATTCTTAGAGTAATGAAACCAACCCATAGGCACAACATACAGAAATAATGACCTTGTCTACTCTAGGTGTTGTCCTCTACTTACCATGATATAATGAGATCAAGGTAGCTTTGGAGATGACCGAGAGTAAGACAAAAAAGATAAAAATCAATAATCAAAAAGACCAATAAAAAGATACAAATAGCCTTTGTGTGCTCTTGCCAAGAGATGTGATGATAGAATGACATATATTTGTCCATTGTAGGAAAGATATATCCTAGGATGCAGATCAGTTGGTTTTGATTGGAAAATTTTTTGAAGGGTGGGCAAAAGAACAGTTTTGCCAGGTGTAGGATTACAGTTGGTATGTTTGATTGATGATTTTTACGTTAGGGACCATGCTTCAGATGTATACTTAGCGTGTGTATCATGTAATGGGTCTAGTAAGCTCAGTGAGTGGGGACCATCCAAATGGGTTGGATGGATGCATCTTAGGTACCTGAGTACTGGAAACTTCCTTCATATTCCAGACTACCTACATACCCTGTATCCAAGGGATCAATGTACTTTAAAGATGCGGGTGAAATGAATATGTAGTTCTAGTAAGACTTGATGATGTGGGAATGGCTCCGAATGGGTGTGATGTGATGACTTGATAAATGTTGATGGTTGCGGGTGATCGTGAGATCTATGTATGGGAGGAGTGATTTGTAGTGGACTGGTGGGAAGACTTTTGTTTTGGATTTTTTTGGAAATTTTCTATTGTTTTTTGGATTTTTTGATTTTATATTATTTTTGGATTTTTCTGATTTTGAGTTGTACAAATGGAAGCTTACAAGGATCCTCATTCTATGAGTTGGGCTTGGGTGAGATAATGCAGGATATCGATAGCACTTGATGCTTCAGAATTCCAAGCCATGGGATGTGTGTGATATGGAGCATTGCGACGGAAAGAGGACTTATTAGATGGTAGAACTAGCCACTACACATGGCGCCTGAAAGAGGTTTTCACCATGGTACTTATCCAAGGCGTCGCCGAAGTGATTTTCACCATTGGAAGTTTTTTATTACACTCAATTTTTTCTTGGTTTTTGATTTATTTTGGTTTTTTGATTTTTCTTTTTTTTTTGAATTTTTGATTGGGATACTTGATGGGTTATGCGTAGAATTTCTTTAGATGCAAAATGTTCATCGGCTCACCCAGAGGCTGCCCCTTAGGTGTTGCAAGCTGGTATGCTCCTGATCCATAGCTAGCTGTGATGACATATAGTCCTAGCCAATTGGGTCCAAACTTACCTTTCTTAGTGTGCTCTTGCAAGTTCTTCTGATTTTCCATGAGGGCAAGGTCACCTACCTCAAACTGTCAATTTTTTATTTTCTTGTGATAGCTCCTTCTGAGGCGATTTTGATAGCCCTGTAGGTGGTTCAACGCATTCAGGTGTTTCTCATCCAATAGTTCTAGCTGATGCAACCTTGCGACTCAGTATTCCTCATTAGTGATTATGTTTTGTAGGGATACTCTTAAGGACGGGAGCTCGACCTCAATGGGTAAAATGGCTTCAAATCCAAAGACTAGGGGAAATGGAGTGGCTCCTGTGGGGGTGCGGATGCTTGTACGATATGCCCATAAGGCAGGGTTGAGTTGGAGGTGCCAGTCATGGCCAGCTTCATTGACTGTCTTCTTTAGAATTCGGAGGATGGTTTTATTCAAAGCATTTGCTTGACCGTTTCCTTGAGGATAATATGGGGTGGAGAAATGATGTTTAATGTCAAATTTTTCACACAAGGTGCGAACTTCTTGGTTTTTGAATGGTTTTCCATTGTCAGTGACAATGGAATGAGGGATATCATAGTGACAGATGATGTAATGGAGGATAAATTTGGAGATTTGGGTGCCAGTGGTGAAGGTGAGTGGTATTGCTTCCACCCACTTTGTGAAGTACTAGGTAGCAGTGATTATGAACTTATGGCAATTAGAAGATGGTGGATGGATTTTCCCTACGAGGTCGAGTCCCCATTGTGAAAAGGGCCATGGCATCATGATTGGTTGCAACTCCTGTGCTGGTACGTGGATGAGATCGCTATGCTATTCAAATGGCAGGCATTTTTTGATAAATCGGTAGGCATCTCTTTCCATTGTTGGCCAATAATAACCAGTCCTTAGGATCTTTTTAGCAAGAGCAGGTCCACTTGAATGTGCCCCACAGATACCGGCATGTACCTCTTGCAAGGCCACTTCAGCTTCCCTAGAATCTAAACATCATAAAAGCATGCTCTCAAGAGTCCTTTTGTATAAGGTATCTCCTACAAGGGTAAAACGGGAGGCTTGGCAGACAAAAGATTTACGTTGTGAGGTAGATAGGTTAGAGGGGAGGGTGTTATCATGGAGGTATAGGTAGGTTTCTTGATACCATGGGGACAAGGGACCAATGACTTTGCACATGAGTTTGGATTAAGGAACATCATATGCTAGGATAGGGAGTTCTTCGATCAAGAATTCACACTTCTTGCTATCTTTCTTCATGTCGACTAGGGACCCGATGGTAGCCATGGCGTCTGCAACTTTGTTATTTAACCTTGGGATCTGCTCAAAGTGGATGTCATCAAAATAATCTTTGAAATCATTGACCATCTTTTTGTAAGGTAGGAGTTTGTCATCCTTGGTCTTGTAGTCATTATTTACCTATTGGATGACCAGTTGAGAGTCTCCATATATTGTCAGCTTCTCAATCTTCCATTTGATTGCCATTCGAAGGCCTATGATAAGAGCCTTGTACTCTACCACATTGTTGGTAAATGTGAATGTGATTTTGAAGGACTTGGGGATTGTGTCACCTTGAGGTGTAACAAATAGGACACATGCCCCCGAGCCTCTATGTGTGTATGATCCATTGAAGTACATCTTCCATGTTTCTGTGGCTGGTGTGATTATCAAGATATCTTCATCAGGAAACTTAGCTAGTGTGGGATGTTCTGCAGAAATTGGTGCTTCAACAAGCTGATCCACTATAGCCTGTCCTTTGATGCCTTTTCTCTTAGTATATTCAATGTCAAATTTAGTGAGAATCATGACCCATTTCGCCATTCTCCTAGTAAGAGCAACTCTGTTTAGTAGATATTTCAATGGATCAATTTTGGTGATGAGCTTGGTTTTATGATTAAGCATATAGTGTCTTAGTTTTTGTGAGGTGAAGACCAGGGCTAGACATGCTCATTCAATCTGTGTGTAGTTGAGCTCATAGGATATCAGAGTATGACTGATGTAGTAGATGGTTCTTTCTTTCCCGTGCTCATCATGTTGTGCTAACAATGCTCCAATAGTTGTTTCTGTTTGAGATATACAAGAGGAGAGGTTCTCCTTGCCTTGGTGGAGTCAGAATAGGGGGATTAGCTAGGTAGTCTTTCAATTGATCAAAGGCAACCTGACACTGAGTGTTCTAGACAAAAGTTGTATCTTTTCAGAGTAGATGTTGGAATGGCTGGCATTTATCTACGAGTTGGGCAATGAACCGACGAATGGATTGGAGTTTTCCTTGCAGACTTCTTAGTTGTTTCAATGTTTTTGGAGGCATTTCAATAATGGCCTTGACTTTTGTAGGATCTACTTCAATTCCTCTTCTAGAGACTATGTATCCCAAAAGCTTTCTGGAAGTGACCCCGAAGACACATTTCTTTGGATTGAGGCAGATATTGTACTGCTCTAAATGGTCAAAGATTGTTTCCAAGACATTCAGGTTTTCTTCTCGTCTTTGATTTTCCCAATAGGTCATCCACATAGTCTTCCATGATGTGATGAAAGAGGTCATGGAAGATGACAATCATTGCTCTTTGATATGTGGCTCCAGTATTGTTTAGACCGAACGACATTACTACCCAACAGTACGTTCCCCATAGGCATATAAAAGATGTCTTATGTTGGTCCTCTTCTTCAATCTTGATTTGGTTGTATCCTGAAAAACCATCCATGAGGGATAACATTTCATGTCCTGCCATGAGATCTACTATCATGTCAATGTTAGGCAATGGGAAGTCATCCTTTTGGCAAGCTTTGTTGAGATCTCTGAAGTCAGTGCAGCAGTGGATTTGACCATTGGGTTTGGCTACTAGTACTAGGTTGGAAACCCACTAAGGATAGTCAATTGGGTAAATGAACCCAACATCCAGTAGTTTCTTTAGTTCGACCTTGACTAGGAGAGTCACCTAAGGATTCATTTTTCTGAGCTTCTGCTTTATTGGTTTCGCATCGGGGCATACTGCAAGGTGATGAACAACTAACGTAGGATCAAGTCCTGGCATGTCTGTGTAGGTCCACACAAAATTATGATCTCTGTGTTTGAAGAATGCTAGGAAATTTTCTTGCTCTACTGTACTAAGAGACTTCACCCTGAAAGTGATCTTCGGTTCTTCTTCCATCCCCAAATTCATCTCTTGAGATGGCTCCACGAGGACAGGTGATTTGTCTGGATATATCTTGTCTATCTTAGGAAGGCCCATGCTTCCATCTCTTAGCACCCTGTGGAGGTTTTCACTAGGAGATACATCTTTTGTTTTTACTTTTTTGGGATCTGGCACTACCACAAAGTGGTTTTCACCACCAAATCCGTGTTTGATTTTTATATTTTTATGACTAGAAGTAGGGGTTGTCTCCCTGAAATACGCAGCAGTATCTAGTTCCATTATGTGTCCTGCTCTGTGATCTCCTAGGGGGAAGTGATCTCTAACCCCCATCATTTTAGCAATGGCTTCATCATTTGGTGTGATATCGAAGACAGGAGGTCCTCGTTGGTCCCAGTCAATGAGGTCTGGGTAGACAAGTGGTAAGTCATTGGATGATGAGGCTAGGGAGGTGACGGTGTAGATGGTGCATACGGATGAGTCGAATAAATTGGCAAAGTCACTAAAGGAGTCTTGAAGGCCCATTTCGTTGATGTTGTTGACTTCAAGGGAAAGCATAGCAACCTCAGCTAAGATACATTCACCGGTTGTGTATATGGAAAAATGGATTAAATCTAAACTAAATAAAACCAAAGAACCTAATAACATAAAGGAAACGAATCTAAGTAAAAGCCATAAATCACAAATCAAAGATAAATGAAAGCTCTTACCAAAACCTGTATTGTTCCCTTTTGGAGATATGTGGATTGCTCAATATAGTTGCAAAGCCATGGCTGCAACAAGCAAGTATGTGCTCAAGAGATCAATGTCAAAAGATCGTTATAGTGCTCAATCGACGCGTTGTGTATGCTTGAAGCACTGTTAAGTATGCCTGAGAATACGATCGAAGAGAGAGGCTCAATGAAGGAGATGAGGGGGGTTTATATAGATTTCAAGGAAAATCGATCAACGGTCCAGATAATTCAGAAGAATCAACGGAGGAGATAAGTTGAGGAATGTGCAACGAATGAGAAGAAGACATGTGTCTTGCTTTCTTTTGCATGAGAGGAGTTATCAAGAATAGAAGAATGAGTTAACTGAAGAGATAAATCAATTAAAAGAATAAAGCAATCAGTTAAGTGATTTAAAACAAGAAGAAGACATTTGCATGAGAAAAGAAGATATTTTGCTTTATTAAATATAGAAATATTTAATTGATGAGCAAGAATGCTTGAGTTATTTTAGAGATAACTCAAATTAGAAGAAAAAGCAATTTAAATAAATGATTGATTTATTTAAATTTAGAGAAGATATTTTGGAAGAAATAATTAAATAATTAGAATTATTTAATTTAGAAGATTTGAAAAGCAAATTAAATAAATAAATTTATTTAGTTGTTGTGCATGATTTTGGAAGAATAATTTTGATTTAATTAAATAATTTAAGAATTATTTAATTTTAGATAAGAGGGAATTTGTTGAATTATTTAAATAATTGGATATATTTAATTAATGTAGATGTGAATTTTGGAAGGTGACAATGATTTAATTAAATAATTATAATTATTTAATTGTGGAAGAATAATAGAGGAATTTAATTAAATTAATTAAATAAAGAGGATTTATTTAATTAATGTCGCAATTTAGGAGATTTAGAAGAATTTGATGATAATTAATTAAATAATTATATTATTTAATTAACGCTTGCAATGCAAGTGATTAGACAGATAACGGAATGCAAGTGATGTGACGACTTGGTCATTTTAGGGTGTCTACATTTTGCCCCTCTTTGATGTGATGTAGCTTGCAGCGTTGCGTCAAAGAAAATAATTGTCGAAGACGTGATACAATTTGTTTTTATGCCCCAGTGTAGGTAGGGAAGCGACAGAAGAACTGTGTTGATGCTCGACTAGAAGATTTGTTGGAGACAGATAAGGTTGGGTTGATGATAGATAGAAGAAAGTGGAGATAGAAGAGAACATGATAGAAAGACTATTGATTGATCTTTGCTGGAAAACTATATAAGGCCATGGAAAAATGGATGAGCTTGTTGCAATGGTTTCACATTTGTTTATAAAGAGCAATCCTTAGTTTGATATAGCACGTGGATAGTTCGCCACCAAGGTATAAAAAGACCAAGGTGCAGTAATATCTGAGTGCGTGGACGTTGACTCTGCAAGCAAACGGTTTGAACCTAGATCCCTTTAGACAGCATATAACCTTGTTGGAACATGTGAATAAGCCATAGTCTTGAACATAAAATAAACTTCAAATACATGTAAATGCAAGAAGAAATATTAATATGTAAGATGCTAGGGCGTAACACACACAAGATAGATATGATGCAAGAAAGATACTAAAGATCATTCCTCAAACACGGCACACAGAAAGCAATGACTATGCCCCCAATCCGTACTGCATCGCAACATACCAAGATTATAGATAAATCAAGGTAGCTTTGAATAGGTATGGGAATAGGGAACAAAAGATAAACCATAACACAAAGTGACTGACTTACAAAGTAAAAATATAGCCAACATATTCTCTTGCCAAAGAGGTTGCTCAGGATAGATTGGTTAGGAAAGATAACAGCCTTATCGTAGGAACTCTGTGTCCGTTAAAGGGGGTTATCTACCTAAAAAGACAATGTCTCACTACAGGAAATGTCACATGTCGCAGGAGACGCGTGTGTTGGTCTCGACAATGGAACACTTCGTAGAAGACAAGCTTGTTGATCTAGGGCTTGGTTAAGCGGTACTTAGCTGATGTTGGCAATCGGTATGCAGGACAGTAGATGACTCTGGAAGTAGGTCTCTTTGCTTCAAGTTTGTTAAGGACTTTTGCTTGGAACGGGTGTGCTAGCTTGCTGCTTGAGTTAGTCAAGTCGAGGCGAATGGATTTTGACAAACGGAAGACTAGAAGGATGGAATGCTAATGGATGGGGACGGGTGGAGAATGATGGATCATGTGTGCCTGAGTACTGGAAACATCCTTCGTATTCCAGACTGCCTACATACCCTGTATCCAAGGGATCAAGGCACACTTACGATGGAAGATGAACGTGATAAATATGTAGTTCTGGATAGAGTGATGAATGGGTCAAGGTGGAAGGGGGAGATCTTATGTACCTGAGTACTGGATACTTCCTTCGTATTCCAGACTGCCTACATACCCATATCCATGGGATCAAGGTACCTTAAGATTGCGAAGATGATACTATGTAGTTCTGGTTAGGGTGTGATGATGTAGAACAAGTGTGGAGAAGATAACAGCCTTATCGTAGGAGTGAAGTGTCCGTTAAAGGGTGTTACCTATGGAAATGAGACAAGATTGAAGTATGCGCTGTGAACCACGAACAAGGAACCAATCCTAGACTGAAACTAAGGAAAGAGTTGCCCCCATTTTGGTAGAGGAAACTGTAGGGGTGACCGCCGAAGAAGACACCGAAAGACTTGACCTAGGACAAGACAGTGTTAACTGTAGACACAGATCAAGACGTGGGATGACGATGAGGGACACTGACAAATTTCCAAGCTATACTAGGTAGGGAGATGGAAATGCAAACAAAGTCAATGGTTTTATTATGGATGGATGGATGAAGCGTGTTTGTTTGCGAACTGGACAAGGAGTGGACAGGACTCGATAGACGATGGATGCTGACTCTACGCATAGCGCCTGTTTACCAGGTTTTCACTATGGTACTTATCCAAGGCACCTGTTTGCCAGGTTTTCACCAGAGGATGGATTTTTTTGTATTTTTGTATTTTCTAATTTTTTTTAATTTTTTGACTTTTTTGATTTTTTTTGATTTTTTTGTGGGAATACTCTGAGGATCAGGCATAGAACTTCTTGAGATGGACACTCTTAAGTGGCTCATCTAGAGGAATGCCGTCAGGTGTAGCTAAAGTATAAGCTCCCGATCCATATGCTGCTGTGACAATGAAGGGACCTAACCAGTTAGGCTCAAATTTTCGCTTCTTCTCTCGATCTGCTTGATTTCTCTGATTCTCCTTAAGTACAAGATCACCAACTTGAAACCGTCTTTCTTTGATCTTTTTGTTGTAATTACACCGGAGGCGGTTTTGATAGACATGGAGATGATTAAGTGCGGCAAGGTGCCTCTCATCTAGTAGTTCAAGCTCAGCTAATCTGGAAGTGCGATACTCATCTCCGCCGATCAGGTCCTGCATGGATACTCTGAGTGATGGGATCTCGACCTCTATAGGTAGGATGGCTTCAGAGCCAAAGACCAAGGCATATGGTGTGGCACCTGTTGGTGTTCTGATACTAGTGCGGTAGGCCCATAAGGCGGGATTGAGTTGCAAGTGCCAATCACGACCAGCTTCATTGACTGTTTTCTTGAGGATTTTGAGAATGGTTTTATTGGAAGCCTCAGCTTGGCCGTTACTCTGCGGATAGTAGGGAGTTGAAAAGCGATGTTGGATATTGTACTGTATGCATAAGGCACGGACATCTTGGTTCTTGAATGGTCTCCCATTATCAGTGACAATAGCTTGGGGAATACCATACCGGCATATGAGGTAGTTTAGAATAAACTTGGCTATTTGTTTACCGGTGATATAGGTCATAGGAATGGCTTCCACCCACTTCGTGAAATACTCAGTGGCAGTAATGATAAACTTGTGGCCATTTGAGGAGGAAGGGTGGATTTGTCCTACGAGGTCGAGACCCCATTGAGAAAAAGGCCATGGAGTTGTCACAGGTTGTAACTCATGAGCGGGTGCGTGAATCAAATCTCCATGCTGCTGACATTGTAGACACTTCTTAGCAAACTGTGCAGCATCTTGCTCTATTGTAGGCCAATAATAACCTGTTCTGAGTATCTTCTTAGCAAGATTAGGACCGGTAGAATGTGCGCCACAGACACCTTCGTGTATGTCTTGTAAGGTAGCTTCGGCTTCTTCTGCGTTAAGACATTGTAAGAGGATACCATCGAGACTCCGGTGATATAGTGTATCACCCAGAATGATGTAACGAGAGGATCGACGGATAAAGGTTTTGCGTTGGGAGGATGATAGGTCAGGGGGAAAGGTTTTGTTCTTGAGGTATTCATAGATATCTTCGTACCATGGGGAATTGGGACCAACAAGTTCGCAGATGATTTCAGTAACAGGAACATCGACGGCTAGTATCAACAATTGCTCGATCAAGAATTCACACTTGTGTGTATTTGCAGGCATGTCAATCAGTGACCCTACAGAAGCCATAGAATCCGCAGCTTTGTTATGCTCTCTTGGAATTTGCTCAAATGTGATGCTAGAAAAATGTGGTTTGTAGGCATCCACTAGTTGTTTGTAGGGGACCAACTTCTCATCCTTTGTTTGGTATTCATTTGTGACTTGGCGAATGACTAGCTGTGAGTCTCCATATACTTGTAATTCTGTGATGTCCCATTGAACTGCTGTATTGAGACCTATAAGGAGTGCTTCATACTCGGCTATGTTGTTGGTGCAAGGGAATGCTAGCCGATATGACTTTGGAATGTAGTCATTCTGAGGTGTAACAAATAAGATGCCAGCTCCTGAGCCATGCTGTGTGTAAGAACCGTCAAAGTATAACTTCCACATTATGGAGTTGGAGAGAGTGAAGAGATGCTCATCAGGAAAGTCTGCTACCATGGGATGTGTATCTTTCATAGGTGCTTCTGCTAGTTGATCCGCGAGGGCTTGTCCTTTGATTGCTTTACGATCTGTGTACTCAATATCGAACTCACTAAGGATCATAACCCATTTAGCTAGTCTGCCTGTGAGAGCTGCTTTTGCTAGTAGATACTTCAAGGGATCAATCTTGGCTATCAGGTTTGTGTGTTGGTTCAGCATGTAATGTCGCAACTTTTGGGAGGCGAACACTACTGCTAAACAAGCCCTTTCCATTGGTGAATAATTGATCTCATACCCTACCAAAGTTATACTGATATAGTAAATTGCATGCTCTCTGCCTGAGTCATCATTTTGTGCTAGCAGGGCCCCTAGGGCCGAATTTGTAGTGATGTACAATATCAAAGGTTTGTCCGCAACTGGTGGGACCAATACAGGAGGTATAGCTAGATACTCTTTAAGTTGATCAAACGCTGCCTGACACTTGTTGTCCCATCGAAATGAAACATCCTTTCGGAGCAAGTGTTGAAAGGGTTGACATTTATCTGCTAGCTGAGATATGAAACGCCGAATGGACTGTAACCTTCCTTGGAGGCTCCTTAATGCTTTAAGGTTCTTTGGTGGAGGCATCTCCACTATAGCTTTTACTTTTGCTGGATCTACTTCGATGCCCCTACGAGATACAATGTATCCTAATAGCTTCCCTGATGTGACACTGAATACACACTTCTTAGGATTAAGTCTTACTTGGTATTTTTCAAGCCTGTCAAAGATCTGTCCTAGGACCTGTATATGTTCTGCTCTAGAAGATTTAGCCAATATATCATCCACATAGTCTTCCATGATGTGATGAAATAGATCGTGGAAGATCACTGTCATAGCTCGCTGATAGGTTGCTCCTGCATTCTTCAGACCAAACGGCATAACGCACCAACAGTAATTGCCCCAAGGACATGTAAAGGTTGTTTTGTGTTGATCCTCTTCAGCTATCCTTATCTGATTGTATCCTGAGAATCCATCCATGAGAGAAAGCATCTCGTGACCAGCTGTCAAGTCCACTATAATGTCAATGTTTGGTAGTGGAAAGTCATCTTTAGGACATGCCTTATTGAGATCTTTGAAATCATTACACATGCGGATGCGCCCATTAGGTTTAGACACAGGTACAATGTTTGAGACCCAATCTGAATAGTCGATAGGTCATATGAACTTTGCGTCTAATAGCTTTTGTACTTCCACTTTCACCAAGAGAGCTATCTGTGGGTGCATTTTTCTCAACTTCTGTTTCACTGGTTTCACCTTGGGATCAACTGTGAGATAATGAACTACCAGCTTAGGGTCTAGCCCTGGCATATCTGCATAGGTCCATGCAAAGTTGATGGTTCGTTGTAAGAAGAAGCTGTTAAGATTTCTGTGCTCTGTGTCAGATAATGATGCCGCTAGGAATGTTGTCTTTGGATTCTGTTCTGTACCTAGGTTGATCTCTGTAGAATCTTCCACTAGTAGAGCTGATTTCTCTTGATACTTAGAAGGTAAGGGAAGGTTAAATCCTCCATCCTCAGGTGCCACAGTTGGGTTTTCACCTTTGGATACGTCCTTTATTTTTACTATTTTATGATCAGGAGGTGCCACAGTGTGGTTTTCACCTAGAGATCTTTCTTTATTTGCACTTTTGCGACTAGAGGATTTGGCATTCTCACCAAAATAAGCCGTGGGCTCTAGTTCCATTACAAAACCTGCCTTGTGATCGCCAAGAGGGATACCTTCTCGAAGTCCCATGAACTCAGCTAAAGCTTCGTCATTCTGAAATACATCTATAACGGGGGCCCCTTGTTGGTCCCAATCGATAAGCTCAGGGTAGACAAGTGTGACATTCTGGGTGCTAGTGGTGGAGTTTAAGGATACGGAGGATAGTGTAAAAATGGAGGATTCTACGAATAGATTGGTTATGTGGAGGGAAGAGTCATCGATGATATCCTCTGTAGATGTCAAATCGGCGGGAAACTTGTCAGCTACCTCGTCGAGGATATACTCGATGTCCGAGATATACTCGATGTCCGAGGCGCATGGTACCTTCTTACCAAATCCTAATCCTTTCTTGTCTAGCTTCTTTGTTACCACAATGGGCTCCATAGTGCCTTGATTCTGTTTCCCAAGGCCACCTTTGCCTTTATAGCCCATGTTTTTCACTATCCTTAAGCCATTGCCATATTGCTTGACTGGTATCGTGACTGGTTCTTTCTCCTTGTAGACCCAAGAAGAGATGTCCTCAATAGTTTCCTCTTCCAATAACCGTCCATGTTGGAATTGGGTTAGGAATGGTGGGGGAGGAATAGCTACTTTTTTGGTAACTTTGGCAATGGGTGGTTTGCCGTAAGATTTTGGGGATAAAGGCATCCGCCCTACACAACAAGATTCTGAGATATCATAAGTGCCAAAGCCAATATCTTGGACATGAGCTGTGATTTTGGGGAGGGGTGTAGGTTCACTTGTAGAGGCTTGCATGAGAGTTTCAGGGTCAACATAGAGAGGGGACTCAAGGGCTTTGTCATTTTTAGGCACTTGGTTGCAATTCTTATAGCTTCCTTGCAAGACACGGCAAAATTCAAAAGGATTAGGGTCTCCTGGGATGGTGATCTCCGTACCATTGTATGGGAACTTTAGGGACTGATGGTACATGGAGGGAAGAGCTTTCATTGCATGGATCCATGGGCGGCCTAGAATAATGTTGTAAGGCAGCTCAATATCAAGGACTTGACACCTGGTTTCAAGCATGACCGGGCCCAGTTGTATAGGCAAGTGAATAACACCCTCTGAACGGCGTTCTGCATCATCATACCCCTTGATTGTAATACTATGCTCAGTGTTGACGTGATCCTCAGAGTATCCCAATTGCTTTAGTAACTTTAAAGAATAGATGTTGAGACCAGCACCACCATCTATGAGGATGCGTTTGATTTTGCGCATATGGATGAGCACTTCAATATGGAGGGCATCATTGTGACAAGGATCGTGGGAGGGGAGGTCTTTCTCAGAGAAGACCACATTGTAAGCCGAAGCAATATTACCCACTATAGCTTGGAAATTTGTGATTGCTATGTTGTTAGGAACGGAGGACTCTTGGAGGGCCTTTTCTAGCACTACTCTATGTGCAGGTGATGACCGTAGAAGGTCCAAAATAGAGATCTGTGCTGGTGTTCTCCCTAGATGTTCGACAAGATTATAATCAGACTGAACCAGAAGTCTAGGTGTAGGTGTACGAATGGTGACATGACCTCGACGAGTAGTAATAGCACAATCTGTAGATTTGCCTTTAATGGTGAGGGTAGACACTCGACTCTCTTCAAAATGACCTATAATGGAATCGAAGGACGTGGAAGCGTGATTGATACCTTTACCTCTATCCTAAGGAGGAGGTGGACCATGATGAGGGAATGGTTCCTTGTACATATCGAGATCCTTGTTTGTGTGTTGCGCTGGTGATTCATTCTCAAAGGTGATTTGATTACCGTCGATGAGGTTTTGGATGAGGTGCTTAAGCTTCATGCAAGATGCTGTTCGATGACCTTTGCTCCTATGGAACTCACAATACTCATTGTCTCTGTAACGTGCAGTTTTGTAGATAGGTTCTCCATAAGGAGGAGCATCAGGTAAGGTTATGAGCCTTTTCTGCAAAGCTTGCTGTAAGACCGATTCGATGGGCACTCCCAAAGGAGTAAATTGACGTCGCGGAGGGTAATCTTGTTGGGGCCGCTCTTGTTGTCGTTGTTGATTTTGATAAGGCTGCCTTTGTTGCTGCTGTTGTTGAGGTGGGGTTTGACTTGGTTTGGAGAGTTGCAGCGGTGTTTGCAACGTTTGGACATGCTTAGTATCGACCACCCCATCGTTGACCACATTTTTGTTCTTGTTCCAATATTTGGGTTTATCATTCGATTGTTGATGCGAATTGCTATCTTTCGTCTCTTTAAAGATTTTGACCACACCTTTAGCAATGAGGGCCTTCTCTATGTTGATACCCTTGTATGTGATTTCATCGAAGGTTGTAGCACTAAGAATTTGCAAATGGAAACCTAACTCTTGGTTGAGGTTCTGCACAAATATGCTAACAAGCTGTTTCTTTGGAATCTTGAAAGGGAATTTACTAGCCATTTGTCTCCATCGTTGGAGGAAAGAAATGAAAGTTTCACCATTTTTCTGTTTATTGTTGCATAGGTCCGTCATGGAAATCTCATGCTCTGCGTTGTAAGAAAAATGGGTGGCAAACTTCTCTGCTAGCTCGTTGAAGGACTTAATACCCGTGGGTAAGTGTGAGAACCATTCTATTGCTTGACCTCCAAGACTGCGAGGAAAAAGACACATAAGATATGTGTCGTTATGAGAGACCTCGAAGCAAGCAAGATAGAATTCCCTTAGATGGTCTTTTGGGTCACCTTTTCCTTTGTACTTATCGAACTTGGGAATAGTGAAATTTTGAGGAAAAGGGATCATTGGTAAAGACCGATCAAAAGGATAAGGACACACTTCCTCTAAAGAGAAGGTCTTTTTGGTGTGGCCAAACGTAAGATCAGATAGCTGTTGTTGCACCTCCGCAATCTTTAGTTCCATAGTCGTGGGAGGGGTTGGTAACATCTCCTGTTGTCCAAAAAGCGGTTGGTGTTGCCCATATGGAAGATTATAGTGTGAGCCATGCGCAGTGGTATTGTAAGGGTCGTAAGATTGATTGGGATTGTATGGATTGTATGATTGGTTCAGATTGGGTTGGAATTGGAGGCCTTCATTAGGCAGAGGTGGAGGTGGCGCTAGGTAAGAATGTTGGCTCTGCGATGGTTGAAGAAACGTATTGGGGGGAGGAAAGCTAAAGTGCGTTTGATTAAGTTGTGATGGTGGCACATAGCTTTGGGAAACCTAGTGTTGGGAATGTTGAGAGTGGCTAGGCAATGTATGAAAGAAGTTGAGCGTGGATGAACGTTGTGGAGGAGGAACATAGGTAGAAGCGATTTGCGACGGTGGGGGTTGATTGAAGATGAGAGTAGAAGAATGTTGTGGTGGAGGAACATAGGTGGAAGTGATTTGCGACGGTTGGGGTTGCTTGAGGATGAGAGTAGAAGAATGTTGTGGTAGGGGCTGTGTGACTCCAATTGGTTGAGAGACATGCAGGTGTGATGATATAGGAGGTGGCATATGTGGAGACCCTTGTTGCATGGCTACGTACGTGTTCCCCGGATTGTAATTGGGTGGGAAACCTACGCGTGATGGGGTAACCAAGATTCCGCTTGCGCTTGGGATGGACACTTTAGGAGGTGGTTGCACATTCGATCGAGCTAAGGTGGCTTGCTTAGCTAACTCTGCTTGACGTTGGAGAGTTTCTTGTTGGTTTTGATAGATCTCCATAGGAGTCAACAGTGGTGATACGGGCCTCTCCTCTGTTGGATTTTGAAAAAGGGGATTCCTATACTGTGAGCTTTGAGTAGGTAAGGGCGTAGTGACCGTGGACATGGTTTGCACCGCTTGTATGGTTTCTTGGGTGTTGTTGCTCTCCTTGAGAGTGGACACATCAAAATCTTGAGGTAACTTGGCACCTTGCTTTGCAAGCAAGCGAAAGAAATGATCCTGGTTCTCACTAAGGATTTTATCAAAGGCAGGTATAGCTCTAGGATCTTGTATAAATTCGTCAAGATCTTGCCCATCTTCTTGAGAGGATTGACCTATTTCAAAGTGTCGCTCTTCTTGAGATGGGGGTTGATCTATGACATAACCTTGTGGGACAAAATCCAGAGGCAAGCCTGTGGTATACTGCGGTGCATTTAGCAAAGGGGTTCTATCCTCATGAGGATTGCTTGGTTCCTCTATGTGCGGCATGTTTGGAGAGTTGATTGGTTTTGCCGCGGGTGTATTAGGAATCACCTTGGGAGTAACGTTGAGACGACCTGATTGTGGTGTGCGAGGGGGTGACTTGTGCTTCTTAGGGATAACTTGCCTAGACTTCATAGTTTGCTATAGCCTAGTGGTGACCATGGAATATGCCTAGGACACAATGTAATGCTGGGAATTTGTGAGATGCTTTGAAGAAACGGACAAACTCTGATGCACAAAGTACTGGACCAAAAGTGCTATACTGTTTGACCAGAGGTGCAGGACTATGCTACCAAAAGCGTGCACTGTGGGCCAGAGGCGACGGACTGAGCTACCAATAGCGAGTTACTGCTATGCCAAAGGCGAGCTACAGTGACCAAAAGCGAGCTACTATTATACCAAGGGCACTGAAGTAGAGTTTTGCTAGAGGCGGGTTACTGCTGTACCAAAGGCGATCTACTGTACTACCAAAGGCGAGCTGCTGTAATACCAGGGGCGCTGAAGTAGTGTCTGATGTTTTTCAAAGGCAAGATTTTCTGTTTCTGATTGGATTGGTTTGGCAAGAGAAAACACAGTAAACAAGTGGTCAAAAAAGGCACAAGGACTGACACAACAGATAGTGTATGTTCAAGGCTCCAAACAAGCCCAATGTTTCCACAGGTCTAAGACAGTTGCAATCAATAACAAGCACTTTTTATCCCTAGAGACAAGGTTTCATTGCAGTAGATCAGCTCACAGCTTAATACTCCGTCGATAAAAATATCATTCCATAAAGGTGTCAGATATTTAGTATCCTTGCGAGAGACGATAGGTAGGGATATCTCACCCTCCCCTTGGAAAGCTCAAGTAGGTCACAAGAGCTTTATGTCCAAGGGAATACTATCTCTTCTCAAGGGAGCCAATGGTGAGTGTCTTAAGGGTTTAAATCGATTTCCCTTGCACTGATGATTACCGCAATGTTCAGAGGTAGGTCGGGTAGTCTCTATCTAAATTGGTTCTTAGTGACTTTGAGGGACCAACGCCTTACGAGCAATGCAACAAGCTACTAAAAGCTTTAACCAATCCTACTAAGAGTTTCAAACACTTCGCTCAATGTGAAAATCGTTTCCACAAAGGGCTAGTACACCTCTTTTCAGTTTGGCATCACAAGGTAAGGCTGACGTCGGTTAGGACTTGGCTTTCGCCTTATCCCTTTTATATAGCGGTTCAAAGGAAAACTCCGCTTAGGGTCGTCCCTTTTGGATGAATCGCAATCCAAAAGCAGGCCCTTCTAAAGGAAGTACAAAAAATGTAAAATCAAGCACGTCACACAAAGGTTCAATTGTCCCGTTATGAGAAAAATAAGGTGCAACTAAGCTATGCACACACACGATTGTAGTTGTAAATTGTCCCTTATGAAATGAAGTGGTTGGCATTCATGTCCATTGTCCTTTAGAAAATTGAGGTGTTTGTTCATACATGTCCATTGTCCCTTAAGAAATGCAGTATATTCCTAAGACTTAGATTGCAAGAAAAGATTTGTTCAATTACTTTTTTTAAGCATGCAATGTGTTTCTAAGACTTAGTGAGATAAAACAAAAGGGTCTTCAACGCTCATCCTGCATGAACATGTTAAGAAAACACCTATTTGCTCTGTGTGAGTAATAAGAAGCTGCAACAAGTGAGTTAGTTCCACCAAAAATTTCACAAGTTAGCAAAAAACAAATCAACTTGAACCAAAAGCGAGCTACTGTCTTACCAGAAGCGATTCACAGTAAACCAAAAGCGCTTCACTGTGCTACTAAAAGCGATGTGTTGCAGACCAGAAGCGACTTACTGTCTTACCAGAAGCGTGGTACTGTGCTACCAAAAATGAGCTACTTTGACCAAAAGCGAGCTACTTTGCTACCAAAAGCGAGCTACTGTACTACCAAACGCGCGGCACTGTACTACCAAACGCACGGTGTAATAATAGGCCTGCAAAAAACACTATTTTGTCAAAAATGCTAGATCAAAGGATGATTGAATGATTAAGTGATGATCCAGGATGTTGATAAGTGATAAGACACTGCACCAAGTGATATTAGTTCCAAATAAAACAACAAGATGTCAGAAATCAAGTCAAAACCCTAACAATAAGTGAGAAACCCTAGAAAACCAAAGTGAAATCCATAAAATGGTAACAAATATGATGAGATACAAGAGATTAAATATCACCAATGGATTCCTTATGATTTTCTATGCAATTTTTAAAAAAAAAGCATCGAATTTCATTAAGTTTTGAGAAAGTTATGGGGTTTTGAAATTTGCAACCCTATTATGTCAACCAAAAGCGCTTTACTGTCATACAATAGCGCTTTTCTGCTATACCAAAAGCGCTTTACCTCTATACCAAAAGCGCTTTTCTATTACCAATAGCGCTTTAATGCAATACCAATAGCGCTTCGATAATTTTCTCAATTGCGCTTCACTGTATGACCAAAAGCGCGATTTTGTGCCACCAAAGGCGCTGCGGGATGCACCAAAAGCGTAGTACTGCTCTACCAAAGGTGCCTTTCTATGTCAAGATGCGCTATTCCGTACTGTACTTCAAAAAAATTAATTTCTCAAAGAAAAAGAGGGATTAGTGTGTCCCACCGGGCGTGCCAGAATGTGTATATGGAAAAATGGATTAAATCTAAACTAAATAAAACCAAAGAACCTAATAACATAAAGGAAACAAATCTAAGTAAAAGCCATAAATCACAAATCAAAGATAAATGAAAGCTCTTACCAAAACCTGTATTGTTCCCTTTTGGAGATATGTGGATTGCTCAATATAGTTGCAAAGCCATGGCTGCAACAAGCAAGTATGTGCTCAAGAGATCAATGTCAAAAGATCGTTATAGTGCTCAATCGACGCATTGTGTATGCTCAAAGCACTATTAAGTATGCCTGAGAATACGATCGAAGAGAGAGGCTCAATGAAGGAGATGAGGGGGGTTTATATAGATTTCAAGGAAAATCGATCAACGGTCCAGATAATTCAGAAGAATCAACGGAGGAGATAAGTTGAGGAATGTGCAACGAATGAGAAGAAGACATGTGTCTTGCTTTCTTTTGCATGAGAGGAGTTATCAAGAATAGAAGAATGAGTTAACTGAAGAGATAAAATCAATTAAAAGAATAAAGCAATCAGTTAAGTGATTTAAAACAAGAAGAAGAGATTTGCATGAGAAAAGAAGATATTTTGCTTTATTAAATATAGAAATATTTAATTGATGAGCAAGAATGCTTGAGTTATTTTAGAGATAACTCAAATTAGAAGAAAAAGCAATTTAAATAAATGATTGATTTATTTAAATTTAGAGAAGATATTTTGGAAGAAATAATTAAATAATTAGAATTATTTAATTTAGAAGATTTGAAAAGCAAATTAAATAAATAAATTTATTTAGTTGTTGTGCATGATTTTGGAAGAATAATTTTGATTTAATTAAATAATTTAAGAATTATTTAATTTTAGATAAGAGGGAATTTGTTGAATTATTTAAATAATTGGATATATTTAATTAATGTAGATGTGAATTTTGGAAGGTGACAATGATTTAATTAAATAATTATAATTATTTAATTGTGGAAGAATAATAGAGGAATTTAATTAAATTAATTAAATAAAGAGGATTTATTTAATTAATGTCGCAATTTAGGAGATTTAGAAGAATTTGATGATAATTAATTAAATAATTAGATTATTTAATTAATGCTTGCAATGCAAGTGATTAGACAGATAACGGAATGCAAGTGATGTGACGACTTGGTCATTTTAGGGTGTCTACACCGGTAGTGAGGATATGTTGTTGTTGACCATATCTCAACCCTTGAGTGTAGGGGTTTCTTGTTGCTTGTAACAGTTCCATGATCCCCTGTTCATGAAGGCCGATTCATTCGAGACATGCTTGCAGGACCTTATCCTCCAGCGGAGAACCTTCACTTTGGAAATACAACAGCTTACACAGGTTGTATTTTCCGCCTTACTTTTAATTCAGCAGAAGATACTGTGTTGAATAGGTATCTGGCTCAACATTATGGACCATTGTTCCTACTTCTAATGAACCACTCCGCTATGATCCGGCTAGTGGCCAAGTTCTACCCACACAGCCCCCTTCTACTTCAGTAGCACCTCCTCTTGATCCAGGTTCTAGTGCTCCTGCTCAGGGTACTGTGTTGATGGCCCGGGGGAATGGTCAATACCCTTTACCAGGAAGTGATCCATTTAAAAATATTCAGACATTCAAAGCCGACACTCCTCCAATGGTCAATTTTGACAAATTTGAAGAAATAGAAAATGCCAGAGGTGTCGATGCAATGAGAGCATGGATCACCAATTACATCTCAACCAATCCTAATGCTGATGAAAAAGAAGTAATTAAGCAAGCATTGAATTCCATGACTGGAATGGCTAGGGTGGTTTGGGATAGATTAGATAATGAGTTTATTGAAACTCTTCTTGATAGTGGCACAGATCAAGTCTGTGCTCAATTGGCAAGAATGTTTGTAGGAAAGCGTGATGTAATGGAACAGCTTTCTTACCAGAAATTCATGAAAGGAAAATGTAAAGATCTGAGAAATTTTAAAGAGTATTGTAAAAAGCAATACGAACACTTTTACTTCTCAGGCAAGGAACAAGATCATGAATTCATGTATACTACTTTCCTCAAAAGTTTCAGTGGTCCCATCGGTGCCTATTATCACCGAAAGGTTTTAGAGAATCTGCTACATGATAAATCAGATATGAAAGAGCTAACTTTTCCACAAATTGTCCAATTTCTTGAACAGATCAACACTGACATATGCAATGAAGTGAAGGATCGGAAAGAGAAAAAGAAGATACAGCCGATCTTATCTGCAGCCGTATGTTACCAGCTGGAAAAAGGTAATGATGACTGTGTTGATTGTAAGCCATACAAGAAAAAGTATAAAAAGAAATCTGACAAAAGAAAAGATAAGGACCGCCGAAAGCCGAGAAAGAAGGGCTACTTCCGCAAGAAGGATAAAAGAAGGAAAGATAGTTACAGACGCAAGCCAGTCTGTTACATCTGTAAAGGTGACCACCTAGCTAACAAGTGTCCCAAGAAAGATAAGAAAAAGGGTAAAGCTAAGGTTCGGGCAGCTAAAAGCGTCGGTGTCACGACAGATGAATTTGATTATATATATGACTATCCATCCGATTCTGAAGACATTGTGATTTCAAGTCCAGAGGATTCAGAATCTGAAGACGAAGAATACTTCTCATCCCGAGAAGACCAGGCGAAAGTAAAGCTGATGCGATCTCATCCTGAGGTTGAATCAGATAAATCTTCAGAAGATCTTTCAGATAAAGCAGAGTCAGACGACTCAGAAGTATCTTTCTATTATAGAAAGATGAAAGGTTCATTCAGAATGATGAAAGGTACTGTTTCAGAACTAGATCAAGTGATCGGTGAGATTCTGAATATCGAGCAAAGATTAAAAGTCATGGACATGGGTCCAGAGACTTGGAAGAAATTAAAAGCTCGACTCACGGATCTAAAAGCAAAAAAGTATAATCTGATGAAACCCAAGGAACCAGCTTTCAAGCCTCAACGGCCAGCACCTCAGGAAGTTATGATAGAAGAAGAAGAAGAAGAAGATCATTACTTCTATCAGTCCCCTCGACCATATCAGACAAGAGGCAGAGGTTTCATTCCAATTAGACCTCCAAGGCCGCAGAGTTCTGGTTATAAGCCATCTCCATGGTATAACCAGCCGCGAAGCTCAGTAGCTTCCCTCAGAGAAGTTGGTCCGTCAGAGTCAGTAGTCACTGCTACAACACCCATCGAGTAGAAAGGTATTCTGGAAGCTCCCAGTCCAGGGAGTATGGCTCGAAGATTATGGAGATGCCATCGTCTCGAATTTCTTGATAAGGTGCTGAAACAAGCACAAGAAGAAGTTGAGATCCTCATGACTGAGGATCTTGAAGAAAGAAATGTAGAAGAGTCCGAGCGGGAACTGCAGCTCTTTATCAATAAATACAATCAAGTATCTGCAGCCCCTTTGCCTCAAGAACGACCCACCATCTCAGAAGAAATTCTCATGTGTTCTGAGAAAAGTTTTCAAGTCAGAGAAGTGCAGACTCCTCTACAAATAAAACAAGAGCAAGCAGAAGATCCGATGTAATATCTTGAGACTGCAGCTTTTGAAGGCAGTCCCATTCGGGAAGTCATAACAGTCCAAGATGATACACCAGTCTACCAAGGCCAAAGTAGCAAAGGAAAATACAGCGGGATGCAAGAAGGCAAGGCGTATCTTCGCGCCTCCAAAGCAACAACCCATTGTCCAGGTGCTGTATTACTTATCAAATTTCCAGGTATTCAGGCCTATCCTTTATCTTTTCTGATAGACACTGGTGCGGATCTTAACATTGCTAGAAAAAATGCATTCCCAGAGGATGCATGGAGAGAAGGTAAAACAGATATTACCTTCGGAAATAATGAAAAATATTTCAGTAGATTATTCTGTATTGCTCCTATCCAGTTAGGATTTGAAGAAAAACCTCAACAAACACTGTTTGTTCATTATGAGGTAGAAGATTATGATGGTGTAATAGGAAGCAATACATTAAGTGAATGGCAGCCTTTCATTGTTGATAAAGATTTCTTGACATTCAAAGGCTTGTACCAGTTACCCAGGATCCATCATCCTACCTCCTTCTCAAGAATTGAACCGGAGGAAAAGAGAAAGAAACCTGTCAACCAGGTTTGGCTTCACAAACAGTTCCAGGAACGCACAGCTGAAATCCAGTAGATCAAGGAGCTCTTTGCCACGACCATCATGACCAAAGATTTAAAGAAGCTTCAAAGATCCATCACATGTAATCTGCCATTAAAACGTGATGTGGACGGTAAGGAAATTCTTCCCCGAGGCAAAGCAAATTATTTCTTAATGAGCTCTACTGAAGTAGAAATATGTGCTAAAGAAGTTAAGGAACTAGAAGCCTTAGGATTAATTCAAGTCTCAGATTGTCCATTTTCTTGTCATGCAATGTATGTCCCAAAAGTAGATGAACAAGGAAGAGAATTACCTGAGAAAAGATTAGTGGTAAATTATAAACCACTGAATGATTGTCTGATAGATCATAAACATCCTATCCCTAGTAAAGATCATATTTGGCAGGCAATTCAGGGCAGTCATGTTTATTCAAAGTTTGATTTAACCAAGGGATACTGGCAAATAGCTTTAAAACCCACAGACTATTACAAAACAGCCTTTTCTGTTCCACAAGGTTTATATGAGTGGACTGTCCTTCCCTTTGGTATTAAGACTACACCATCAATTTTCCAGCAAAAAATGGATATCATCTTCCGGCCTCATGCCAAGTTTATCCAGCCTTACATAGATGATATTCTTGTTTTTAGCCAAAATATGGAGACTCATCTTGATCACCTCAAAACCTTTCTCTCCGTTTGCCAGCACAATGGCCTTGCTGTCAATCCCACTAAATCTGTTATTGCTATTCCCGAACTGGTTTTTATCGGGATCAAGCTTCTTCCCGGGGGGGAGATGGAGGTTCAGGAACATATTTTGACCAGAATCCGTAATTTGCCTGTAACAAATGTAAAAGAATTGCAGCGTTTTCTAGGGTTAGTCAATTATATCTCTGGTTTTTACTACAAGTTAGCAGAAGACCGCCTTGAGCTTAATAAGCTTTTAGGTAAAAGACCACCTCCATGGAGTCCTTATCATGATAGACTTATCCAAAATATTAAGGACAAATGTGCTAAACTTCCTCAGTTGAAGCTTCCAGGCCCCGGCTATAAGATAATTGAAACTGATGCCAGTGAACTTACATGGGCTGGAGTTTTTAGAGAACAAGCTACAAAGGAGTACAATCCGAAGGATAAAGGAAAAATTGTTAGAATAGTCTCAGGTAGCTTTAGAGGATCAGAAAAAGACTACCATAGTACTCATAAGGAAATCCTTGCAGTAGTAAACACCTTTCAGGCTTTTCAAATGTTTATTGCTGACAAGAGGTTTTTGTTAAAAAGTGACTTGCAGAACCTTCGCGGTTTCTTCAAAAAAGAGTCACGTAACAAGGTAGTTAGAGGAAGATTGTTAAGGTGGGCACAGCTCTTGTGTACTTATGAGTTTGATTGTCTTCACATTCCAGGAGCTGAAAATATTGTAGCTGATTTTGTATCTCGAGAAGGTCATCAAGAACCAGAGCAGAATGAAGATGGAACCGAAACAAAGAAAGTCAGACAGACGAAAGGAAGAATCCTAGTAATGCAGATTAGGATTCGAGAACATAGGTGGCATGAACTCAGTCGGACTGAGTGGAGTACCAATCCCTTTCCTAGAAGGGAATTGCATAATTTCAGAATGGCAAATGATTTCTTATATGATCGCTTCAAAATGTTGAAGGCCAAGATGTTACTAACTTCTCCAGGTTTATGGTCTGAAACCCCTTTCTTCCATTTCAGTGCAGAAGCGGAACCAGTTGATCTAGACATCGGTCATATCCTTAATAACTGGTGCGGGGATTTTAGTCTACCACTTCAGTTTAATAATCCAGAAATCGGGAAACCTGAGGAGTGGCTGAATTTCGAAGAAGGTAAAGATCTCATTCGAGACATGCTTGCAGGACCTTATCCTCCAGCGGAGAACCTTCACTTTGGAAATACAACAGCTTACACAGGTTGTATTTTCTGCCTTACTTTTAATTCAGCAGAAGATACTGTGTTGAATAGGTATCTGGCTCAACATTATGGACCATGTGGCCCAGAGTCGGTCTTTGAGCATTGGACCCTAAAAAATAGATTAAGATATTTTCATGCTCACCAAGTTCCAATTTGGATACATGTAAAGACCTACAGAATGAACGAGGCTACACCTCTCTCAATGACTCATGGTATCTATGGTCCATACAAGTTAAAAGTTATGAGCATCATATGGAAAGAAGGAACACCTCAGTTGATGACAGGTTGTATCCCGCATGCCTCAACTCAAACATGCTACAACTGTGAAGACCATTCAGAGGACGACCCAAGGGTCCCTCCACCTCCTCCAAGACAGACTTGTCATCATCCCGGCAAAGCTTTTTGCGGTGTATGCGCATGGGGACGTCAAGATGATGATGATTCGAATAGTACTGGGTCCTAGGCTAATAAGTGGGCATGTCACTTATCGTGGAATCTTATCTCCGCGTGACTAAAGATAAGGCGTGGACCCTACCATGTTCTAAAGGGGTTACCTTTCCACCACATCGAAAGGCCAAGTTTTTCCTCTTGGTTGTAAAAGGAATGTCCTGTCTTTGTCTGTCGGTTCAACCTTATCTCGTTCACGAGTAATTGGGTCCCACCTTTTGGGATGCTCTCCGGATAAGGTTTGCTTCGTGTCATCTTCTTATGGACGGATCTGAAATGAATTATGCTGTAGGGGTTAAAAGATCTGCCCTCGTTTCCCTATAAAAGGGCCCAGGGACGCCTGCATTCAGCAACGGTTCATACGCAGAGAGAGTTCTAAGAGAAGAGAAGTCTAATCTTGAGTCTGAAGTTTGTAAGTTTTAGTGTGTCTTGTATTAGAAGTTTGGTATCTGTAAGTCCAGTAATGTCAATAACAAGCTGAAGTGCCTACAGCTTTACTTTGTAATCTCTGTTTTATATTATGAATATAATAGCGCGCATTGTTACAGATGAACATTTCAGTTAGCTTCCTGCATGTGGTTACCGCAAATAGTTCTACGATACATATAAGAGCTAAATATCTTGTTGGTAATATTGTTTGTCTATTGCAGCTAAGATTTGGTATCAGAGCCACAGGAAACGATATTGCTGTATGTTGTTTACGTTGTTGTCTAACGTTAACTTCCCTTTTCCCTCAATATCTGTAAAGCTCCCTTACAGTCTCCCTGTATGGTCTCAGGACAACCTTGATAGTTGTAAGTCCCATGTGTAAGTCCCGTTTTCAGGCCGTGTGAAGGCTCCAGGGCAGAAGGGCAGTAATTGTTCCTTTCGAGCGCAGGTTCGAGCGAGGTTAGAGCGCAGATGGCTTCCTCTTCTACTTCTTCAGCGAAGGACAACAGTCGTTCCGATATGACAGCGGAGCGTAATTCTGAGGTTAGGTTCACTAATTTCTTTGCAAACAATGAGACTTGTTTCAGTGAAGAGTCTATAGTTAAGAATTGTTTAGATGATATGGATAAATATGCCGTAGCTCCTGTAGATGAGAAACCCTTTAAAGTACCAAAAATCCCACCTCATGAGATCTACAAGGATGTCCCTAAAGGTTTAGTAGATATGTTTAATAATAAGTCAATAGGTTTAAGAGATTGGTTTGGATACAAGGCTTCTCAGAACTGTCATGTTGCAGAACTTTCACATGTTGTCCAAGGAGGCAACGAAGGAAAATTAAATATTTTCACTGATGAGCTCGTCAAGAAGTTTAGACGAAAAGCTCTCGAAAGTAAAAAGAATCCCCAATTCATGCATCTGTCATATATCAGAATAGGTATTTGTGGTCATTATAGGAAAGGATTACCTATCATAGCAATGATGATGCTTAAGGATGCTAGATTTTATAAGTTATCTCATTCTTTACTTGGCGCTGGTTGTGACTCTATGGCTTAAGGTCCCTTCGTTGTAGACTGTCTCTTAGACTATTCTGTCAGTCTTTTAGATGGTAATCTTAGGGATGTGCTAGAATATAAGTTTAAAACCATGAACCTTTTTATGAAAAAAGACTCAGTTGATCATTCCCTTGCCTTTCTGGTCCATTATAGATTGTATGATAAAGTTATACCCTTGATGGTAAATCCCAGAAGTCCCAATGAAAGAGGATTAGAAGGTCTGTCAACTGTGTGGAGTTCCTCAAGTAATACCGCCAAGTTAACAGCTCCAAGAGTTGTTAAGCATAAAGATATCATGATGCCAGAAGAATGGGTTACTGAATTGTGGGAACAAGATAGTATCGGTGAAAAGGAGATACAAAGAAATCCACAACTTCAAGGTCTTTCACTTGAAGAGATAGATGATCAGGCAGTTATCAAATTTGGAACATCAGATATGAGATCAGCCAGACCCGCTAATAGGACTTCCAGTTTTCCTGCTAGGTCTATGCCATCCAGAGATTTAGTATCTGAAGTACCTTTTGATTATAATCAACCTGGTCCATCTGTGTTACCAAAAACTTCTAGTATGAAGTTACAACCCTCTCAAGGGTTTGAAAATTTGTTTCATGTACCATCAGTGTCAGGACAACCATCCTTTCAAAATAAGTTTAAGAAACCAAGTTGCAATCATTCCAAATATTCTATTTTGCAAAATGGTTTATATCAGTGTGAAGATTGTTCATTTGTCTTCCCACCTCTTAATGCTAAATTTCGAATGATGACATCTAAGGAAATGTTTTCTGATTATGAGGTTGCCCTTCCTGATGCCCCAGTTTCTGTAGTAGAATCCCAAATTGTAAATAATCCCGGTGGTGCCAATACAATCCCAGGTCGTATACCTCCATTCCATGATTTTCTCATGTTAGATACCTCAGGGAAATTTAAAGCACCATGTTGGCCTCTCCATGTTCTTCCAATAGGAAATAATGCCCCTACTCAAAGTTATTTAATTAATTGGGGTAATCTCTGTCATCGCAAAAATTTGCTGTTACAAGAAGATAATCGGATTAGATTAGATCTTGAGTTTGTTAAGCATGAGCAACACTTCCAGAGTATTCATTCCAACGATCATTCTATTATTGCTGAGCTTCAAAAGCTTGAAGCTAGGATTAACCAAGAATGGGTTGATAAAGTTGGAAAAGGTTTAGATGAATTAAAAGATCTTTATCAAGCTTTTACTGTCAAAGCAGAGATCTGGAAGATTGAAAGAGAAGCAGCTATGGAGCGACAGAGAGATTTGGTTCTTAGAGTCCAACAAGAAATGAAGGTAGATTTTGATGCAGTGAATGCTCAGTTGGGAACTACAAATGTCCAGATCAGACATACTGGACAAAGGTTACAAGAAATATCTGAGGAAATTTCTTTCCTCACAACTTCTCAGTTGAAAATTGCTGACAACCTAAAGGTTGAGTCTCAGGAGACTCGTCAAGCAATTGCATCCGAGGCAAATAATTTACATTTGTCTCTTAATAAAATTAGGAGTCAGACTCATAAGCCTCCTCCATTTAAGAGTTTCCCCTCTAATGCCAGTACATACTTAGCGGCTCAATATAGTGGTGGTCGACAATTAAAAGTCCTATGTTCCCACAATTCAGTAACCCATTCTTCTGGCATCATGATATCTTTATGCTTAACAACTCTTGGAGCTGTTAACTTGGCGGTATTACTTGAGGAACTCCACACAGTTGACAGACCTTCTAATCCTCTTTCATTGGGACTTCTGGGATTTACCATCAAGGGTATAACTTTATCATACAATCTATAATGGACCAGAAAGGCAAGGGAATGATCAACTGAGTCTTTTTTCATAAAAAGGTTCATGGTTTTAAACTTATATTCTAGCACATCCCTAAGATTACCATCTAAAAGACTGACAGAATAGTCTAAGAGACAGTCTACAAACAAGGGACCTTTAGCCATAGAGTCACAACCAGCGCCAAGTAAAGAATGAGATAACTTATAAAATCTAGCATCCTTAAGCATCATCATTGCTATGATAGGTAATCCTTTCCTTTAATGACCACAAATACCTATTCTGATATATGACAGATGCATGAATTGGGGATTCTTTTTACTTTCGAGAGCTTTTCGTCTAAACTTCTTGACGAGCTCATCAGTGAAAATATTTAATTTTCCTTCGTTGCCTCCTTGGACAACATGTGAAAGTTCTGCAACATGACAGTTCTGAGAAGCCTTGTATCCAAACCAATCTCTTAAACCTATTGACTTATTATTAAACATATCTACTAAACCTTTAGGGACATCCTTGTAGATCTCATGAGGTGGGATTTTTGGTACTTTAAAGGGTTTCTCATCTACAGGAGCTACGGCATATTTATCCATATCATCTAAACAATTCTTAACTATAGACTCTTCACTGAAACAAGTCTCATTGTTTGCAAAGAAATTAGTGAACCTAACCTCAGAATTACGCTCCGCTGTCATATCGGAACGACTGTTGTCCTTCGCTGAAGAAGTAGAAGAGGAAGCCATCTGCGCTCTAACCTCGCTCGAACCTGCGCTCGAAAGGAACAATTACTGCCCTTCTGCCCTGGAGCCTTCACACGGCCTGAAAACGGGACTTACACATGGGACTTACAACTATCAAGGTTGTCCTGAGACCATACAGGGAGACTGTAAGGGAGCTTTACAGATATTGAGGGAAAAGGGAAGTTAACGTTTGACAATTTTAGATCCTTTACCATAGATTTCTGTGGGTATGGTGGGAGTTTCTTGTTCAGCTTCTTCATCTTTGTATAGCCAGGAAGATATATCTTCGAGCACATCTTGATCCAGGAGATGTTTCTTCTCAAAGACAGGGGATGGTTGACATTTGATGACAATAGTGTTAGCGGCTTCTATCTTTGGGATGCCTAATGTTTTAGGATTGGGTAATGTGCCCACACAAAAGGTACCGTGTAGGTCGTATTCCCCACATCCCATGTTTGTGAGCTTGATCTTGACCTCAGGTGGTGGAGGTACTTGGGATGAAGTAGTGACAATATTTGCCAGGTTGATGTATGAGGTGGAAGCCATTGGGTTGGATTTAGTGGTGGATTTATTGTATGGGTAGAAGGTATGGTCGTGACCTTCCAAGAAACTGCAGTATTGGAAGGGGTGGGGATCAGCATAGATAGTGACTTCCAATCCATTGTGAGGGAATTTGAGGCATTGATGGAATGTAGATGGGACGGCTTACATGGCATGGATCCATGGTCATCCAAGAAGAATGTTGTAGGGGAGGTCAAGATCAAGAACCTGACATTTTGTTTCCAGTATCTTCTGTCCCACTTGAATAGGGAGCTTGATGGTGCTTTCAGAGAGCCGTTCAGTGTCATCATAGCCTTTGATTGTGATGCACTCATTGGTGTCTACAACCACATCAGAGTATCCCAAGTGTTTTAATAGTTTAAGAGTGCATATGTTTAGGCCAGAGCCACTATCTATTAAGACTCTTTTGATGATGTGTTTATGGATAGGAACTTCGATGTGTAAGGCGTCGTTGTGTAGGTGTTCAGAAGCGGGGAGATCTTTTTCAGAAAATGTGAGATGGTGTGGTGTGGTGATATGTCCTACCATGGCTTGGAATTGGGTTTCCAAGAGGGATTTGTCAAGGACGTCTTTGTGGATGGGTGATATGCGAAGCAATTCAAGGATGGATATTTGTGTGGGGGTCTTTCCTAGATGTTCTAGGATATTGTATTGATTGGCTAGTGATGGATGTGTGGTTGGATGAGGGGGTAGGGGATTAGATGTGGATGTAGGTGTTTGTTTAGTGGGAGGGGCTGTACGGATGGATACATAGCCACATCGGGTTGTGACAGCGCAATCGGGTGCTTGTGCCTGAATGGTGATTGTGTTTACATGGTGGGATGATGGCTCTATCTGCCCTACAATAGAGTCATAGGATGTAGGTGGTGGGGTGATGTTATATGCTTGATTTGATGAGGAGGCTTTATTATGGTTAGGCAGTGGATCCTTGTAAGCTCTGAGATTGGCGTTTGGCAATGGTTGAGTAGTTTGATCAAGATTGACTTGATTTTGATCTATAAGGTCTTGAACGCAATGCTTTAGTTGCATGCAGTCAGTGGTTTTATGGCCCACAACGTGATGGGATTCACAATAATCATTTTCATTGTACCATACTGCTTTAAGCTCATTCTCTTGATGGGGTCTAACAGGTGGAAGGGTTATTATGCCTTGCTTTAGGCACCTGTCAAGGATATCCTCAATTGGTTCTACGAGAAGTGTGAATTATCTTCAAGGTTTGCGTGGTTTGGTTTGGCCCCTTTGGTTATTTACATTGGTTGCATATGTATGTGCAGGGGTTTGGTTCTGTACATGTTGGACAGCTTTCACATCTATGACGCCATCATTCAAAGTGTTCTTATTCTTCCCCCAATAGCATGATTTGTCATTTGATTGCGTGTTGGCATTGTTGTTTGTATTGGGGGTGTTGTTATGGAATTTGTTGTTATTGTTGTTGTTTGATTTATAGTCATATAATTTGATGGAGCCCTTGGCGATGAGAGCTCATTCAATGGTTGTACCTTTGTTGATGACCTCCTCAAAGGTAGATGCACATAGGGTTTGCAAATGAAACCCTAGTTCTCGATTAAGGTTGGTTACAAACATGGTGACGAGTTGTTTTTCAGGAATTGGCCATGGGAGTTTGCTTGCTAAGCTTCTCCACCTTTGCAAGAAAGAGGCAAAGGCTTCTCTGTTCTTTTGTTTGGTGTTGCAAAGGTCTGTCATAGACATTTCGTGCTCAAAGTTGTAGGAGAAATGGTTTACAAATTTTTTCGCAAGCTCGGGGAAAGTCCTAATGCCTGGGGGAAGATATACAAACCATTCAGCGGCTTGACTGCCAAGGCTCCTTGGAAATAGTCTCATTAGATAGGTATCGTTATTTGATACTTCTAAGCAAGCAATGTAAAACTCCCTAAGGTGGTCCCTAGAGTCTCCCTTCCCCTTGTATTTGTCAAATTGTGGCATTTCAAAGTTCTTGGGGAAAGGGGGCATGTACAATGTGAGATCAAATGGATAGGGGCAAATATCCTCAAAGCAATAGTGCTTGTGCTTGCTCCCAGTTTGCAGGTCGTCTACCTTTTGAATTAGGGTCTGTACAACGGTGGTGAGATCTTGTGGTGGGAGTGGTTGTTGTATGTATGCTTGTTGATTGGTGAGATGTTGGAGATGGGGTGGGATTTGATGTTGCGGATTTGTTTGGTTGAGGTTTTGGTACTGTAGGTTGATGTTTTGGCTGATTTGTGCTTGATGTTGGTGATATGCGTGAAGTTGTTGGAGAATATGTGGTGGTATTTGGGGATTGGGGTTATGTTGGTTTGATGTGATGGGGTTTTGTGGATATGTGACATTGGATGGATTGACATGAGATGAATGGACATTGGATGAGGTGGTCGTATTGTAAGGTGGTTGTGAGAATAACTATCTTAGGTAGGCAATGGTTTGAGGATTTGGTGGGGGCATACTTGTGGAGGTACATGCCTGCGTGGTGTTTCCTTGTATGCCTAAAGTTATTTGTGGGATGGAAGTGGTTACGTTAGAAGTGGTAGCGGATGTGGTAATAGGTTGGGATGAAGTAACATTGGAGGTATTTGTGGTAGCAGTAGTGCTTGTGGATGTGGTAGATATAGTAGGTGTTGATGTTTGGGAGATGATGGGTTGGGTATTTGATGTAGATGCTTGGGTATTTGATGTGTTAGGAATGATTGTAGAAGTGGATGGTTGTGATGATGTCGTGATGGGGGGTAGTTGAGCACCAATTTTGAGAAGATGATCGAGATATCTATTTGGCTCCGACCTTAGGATTTTATCAAGTAAGTCATGTTATCAGCATCTTGTGTAAAGCTCAAGACATCTAGATCATCTTGGGACATGGTGGGGACGTTTTGTTGTGGCAGTGGGAGCAGTTGTTGTTGTTGCAAGAAATAGAATGAATTTTTGTTGGGATTATGTGGGGGGATGTAAGAGTACGTGGGTGGGTTGTATGTTTAATTGATAGGTATGTTGCTGTTGTTGGTGTTAGGCATTCCTATGCCATCATATTGTCCGGATTTTGCCATTTCTAGGTTCTTTTTGTGTTGTGATCTCATTATGGGCATGCACATATATGCATTTGATTTCTAGAAGTAGAATGAGATGGGGATGGAGACCTTAGAGAATCAGATTGATTGTGGTGGACCCAAAAGATGGATGTGGTAGTAGGATGTAGGAGGTGAGTGTAGTAAGATGAAGGATTGATAAAAACAAAGGTGTTAACCTATGGGTGTTTTGATTTTTTGTACAATTTTGGACCAAAATATAGAGGATGGATGATGTTTGTTTTGATGATGATTTGGACGGAAGGGGTTTGGATTTTGATGTTGATTTTGATGACGATCTTTTTAGGAAGGATTTGATGGTCAACAAATCAAGCTTAGGTAAGATCTAGATTTTGTATTGGCACAAATGGATGTTTCTCTTTGATTGGGGTAGACTAATGACCTTACACAAAGAGGAATGATTGTTTTACTTGAAAGGTAGACTAATGATGTTCCAAGTAAAATGTGATGTGGATGATGAGATCTAGATCTATCTTTCAGCTCAAAAAGGATAACAGGTTTTGGTTGATGATTTGTTGATGAGTGTTTTGATTTTAGAAGTTGTTGGATTAAGATTTTGGAATGATTTTTTGTAACAAGGATATTTGTTTTGGTCCAAAAAGGTAGGGAAAGATTAATGGGGGTGAATAGATATGGATTTGAGAGGATTATGATATAGCAAAGGGTCTAATAGTGATGATGGTGGATTCTCTAAGGTCAAGATGAAGGTATGTTTTGGAAGATTTGGATGGGGTACGGACTATTTTTTGGAATGTGGATATGGATTATGGCATTGTAGATGGTGAAGATCACAACTGAATGGGTCTTAATTTTAGGCAAATCAATCTGAAAATAGCGCCAATCCACAGGTGAAATGGCACCAAAATCAGATAGAGATGGCGCTAAAATAAGGCAGTGTTGGTCAAGGCCCTGAAAAAGACAAATTTTGATGGCAATTTTGATTTGTTTTGGTTTGGTTTTTGATCAAATGATTTGGTTTATCTCTTGGCAAGTTTGTTATGAACAATCTAAACACAACAATCACACAATAATCAAGATTTTGTTTCATTTTTGTGAAAAAGATGTGTGATTTTATTCAACAAGCACTTTGTACAACCTAAAGTGAGGATATGACAGTATTTTTTGAATCCCCTAGCTACGCCTATTCAAAGTGGGTAGCTCTAAGATCTTGGTAGCACCAGCTCCTCCTTACAATTGCACACACTTCTCATGCATTCCAAGATCCAGGTTTCTTATAAGGCTTGTCCCTCACCAAACCTTTAGATTATCCCTGCTACCTCAGCTAAGAACCACATGAATCAGGGCCGCTTCAAAGGTTTCCCTTCTGCGTCAACAAATAGAAGGATTTGGCTTGCTAAACAAGAGTTCATAGTAAGGGCATCCGTTCAGGTGGTTATATGTGCGGCAGCACTACTCCTCGTTATGGAGTCTCCCAGCCTCCAAGGGTTACACCTTGGAGGGTTTTGGGGGAGGTTGGATATCGGTATAACAAAACAACACCTGTTGTCTATGACTTTCATCACAAACACATTAATTTATATAGCGACTTGGAAGAGCTTGGCTTTAGCTTGTTGCTGCTTGGGTCATTCCCACCTTTTCAAGCGGGGTGGCAGGTCCTCTAAGGATTACAAAAGCAATACAATCATAAAAAATACTTTTGATCCCCAAGTTCATACAAAGATGTGAAGGGAGAGCATACGTATTCTTTACGATTGCATCACACTAAACATGGTTCATTTTAGATCTTTGGATTAAATTGGGGATGATTAATGCAAGTGTTGTGAGGAGCTTTTGATTCCCAAGGTCACCGAATGGTGTGAGGGAAGAGAATACACTTCTCACACTACAAACATAAATCACAAAACACGTCACACAAATTTGATTTTCTTGATTATACGAGTGAAGGATGCAAGGTTGTTGTTCTTTTTAACCTACTGAATTCATTGATGCAAATTTTGTGGTTCTTTTTAAAGCCCAAATTGAAGTGTTTTGATAGTTGTTGGCACACAATTGTCAATTTTAGAGCACCAAATTTAAATGTTTGGCACACACACACACAAAGATTTGTTTGTTGTTGTTTGTTCAATTTTATTGCACCAAATCAAAATGTTGTGTAACTAACATGCAAAGGGGTTCATTTTAAACTCCAATTGAAAAGTTTCCTAAACAAAGATGCAAGAACCCTGTAAAAACTTGTTAGTATCCTCAAAATGATAGTAAGGACCTACATACAAGTTCTCAGTCCCTGCACAGAGAGCAAATGTTAGTCTTAGAAAATAGTGCTATTACAGATGTCAAATGGCGCCACTGCGGACAACAAATAGTGACACTGATAGAAAATAGATTGAGAACCTGATAATCTATACAGATAGTGCTAATACATAAGATAGCACTAATATGAGACCCAGAAGGTGTGAAAATAGAATATTGTGTTACAGAGTTATACAAAAGGCACCAATACAGTAAATAGCGCTAATACAATAGGAATAAAGCATTAAACGAGGAAATAACACTAAACTGGGTCTAACAATCTGCCACTACGCGACTTGTCAGATAGTCTAGCCACAATCACGGATAGCGCCAATCTGGGTGTGGATAGCATGATACGGGTCTTCGTGCATCTGTCCTACAAAAGGAGTGTTTTCCAAGTGGAAATAGAGGTTAGGCTGCACCAAAAAATAGTCTTGTTAGCATTGTTAGCTTTGACAAAAGAAAACTAAGACAAAATAGAAGCCAACATGCATATTTTGATTCTTGAAAATTTTGGCATAACTTCCCCTTGTATCTTCAAGATCTCTGTGAAAATAGAGAGCAATTAAATGAGGAAAAATAGCAGAAAGCACATAGACAAACCAATTAATGAGTGAGTTTTTTTAAGAAAGAAAATTGTTGCACATAATAGCACTAAAACAAAGAATGGCGCTAAAAGGAGCCAGAGATGGTGTCGCTGCGTAGGTAGGATAGCGTCAGACCTGCAAAACAGGTATCTCACACCAAAAACTCACAAAAAAAGGATTAGATTCAGACCTTGTGGGTCCCACCGGGTGTGCCAATGTAGATTAGGTAGACAAATGAGGTAAAAATACTTAACAAAATGCATAAAAGACCAAGTTATACCTTCACTAATATAGACCCAATCTCATCAAGGGAGAGGAACCTTGCACCCAAAACAAGCTCCTAAGACATGATTATCCCTAGACAAGTGATTCTAATGTGAAATGCTAACTAAATTTGCAACTCACTAAAGACTAGCTCAATTGATATTTTGGCATAATAACTTTGCATAAAACTTGGATCCTTGAATGGGTTGAGAGATGTTGTATTTATAGACTTTTTTAGAGGGATTTTGATCCAAGGGTGGAGATTGATTTGGAAGATCAATGGTGGATGATAAAGGTGTTGTGGAGGGCCTAGATTCAATCTTGAATAAATGGAGGGCTAGGAATAAAAGTAAATCTTTTATTCATTTTCGGAAAAGGGATAATAATTAAGGTTGGGTGAGTGGGATTATTTTTGAATTAAAAATTCATATGGGGGAATGTAAATGAATTAAAAATTCATTTGGGGATAAATGGAAATAAATGAGTATGAGTGAGGTAAGGGGTTGTAAGAAAAATTAAATGTGATGTGGGATGTTTTTAAATAAAAAATTGACTTATGTGGATTTATTGTAATTTTTTATTTGGAGGATGTGGGGAAGGGTGTTAAACTAGGTTTGACCACCCAAATGAGAGGTTTAGGATTAATTAAACATCAGTTTTATTTAATTAATCCTAGGGATAGGATGAGGTAGGCTAGGGTAGGCAATTAAATAATAGCTATTTAATTATCTAGGGTAGGGATAGGTCAATTAATAGGCTAAATTAATTAGTTAAGCATGGTTTAGCTAATTAATTGGATTTAGTGAGGAGAGGAAAATTGGAATAATAAATATTGCATATTTATTAAATCAAGTGGCTAAGGCTTTGGACTATTGAATTAATGAAATTAATTCAATTTTAGGGATAAAAATGGTAGAAAATTAGGTGATGAAGGGATAATTAATTAAATAAAAATTTAATTAATTGAATAGAAGGGGGATTGATGTGTTTAGGGATGTTGGGAGTCGGTTTGGTGATCGAGACATTTTTAGGTGTCTACAATTTCTGCTGAGTGGTTTGAGAATGCCATCTTTTCAGGTGACATCAACATAGTCATTTGTGAGTACCTACGCATGAGAGTAATGACCTTTTTCTTATTTGTCGATGATATGCATGCTGACATCATATTTGTCTTTGTCATAAAGTGGAGGATGAGTCATGATGACCTCATCAAATGACATCTCTACTTTATTGCCTGGAGAGGTGGGTCCCCTCCTAATTTATTATATTCATGAATAGCTCTTTATTAGTGGAGCACCGGAGGTGCTCCAAGTTCATGAAGCGCCGGAGGTGCTCCTTATTTGCGAGCACCGAAGGTGTGTCTGAGTAACTTCTGACACCTAATCACCTCTATAGCTTGATTATTCTCATCTGGCATGAAGAAGCAAACCACCATTTTCTGGTTTTCAATCCCCTTGGTCGAGAAAGACATCCATTTAATGGTTTTCTATCTTCCTCTTTTTTTTTTTTCAGTTCAAATCAGTGAAAGAGGATGTGTCCCCTAGAACCAATCACAAATCTTTGATGAACTCTTCCTTGGTGGATGGTCTTTTATAGAGTCTAATTTTGTGGCCATTTACTAAGAATGTGTCTATGCTTCCATCAATGGGTCTCAGCAGCACTATTCCATTCTCAAAAACTTCCTTTATTTGGTAAGGACCTATCCAATGAGTTTGTATCTTTCCCTTGAACTCCTTGAAGTTAAAATCATATAGGAGAACCCAATCACCTTGCTGAAATGCCCTTCTCTTGATATGTTGGTCATGCCATTGCTTCCTCTGATACTGAACCAATTTTGTTTGCTGAATGGCTTTTGTCCAGATTTCATCAAACTCATTGAGCTAAAGAATTCTATTCTGTTGGGCTATAGACAATGGTAAACTAATATCTAATGCAATTTTAAGTGTCTGGAGCTCAAATTTTATAGACAGAATGAGTTTCTTTCCATAAACTAATTCATATGGTGAGAATTTTGTTGTGGACTTCCAAGTGGTATTGTAAGCCCAAACTACTTTGGGTAATCTATTAGCCCAATCTTTTCTATTCATTGCCACTGTCCTTGTCAGAATGTTCTCAAGTTCCCTATTAGTCACCTCTACCTGCCCATTGTCTTGAGGATAGTAAGGTGAAGATTTCATGTGCTTTACTTGATATAAATCTATGAATGCTCTGATTACCTATGAAGTAAATTGGGGTCCTCTGTCTGTAAGTATGGATCTTGGGGCTCCAAACCTCAAGAAAATCTTATTATAAAGAAAATCAACAACTTTCTCTTCTCTTGCAAATTGCAATGCCTGCACTTCAGCCCATTTAGTGACATAATTCGTGCATACAAGGATGTACTCTTTGCCCGATGATGGTGGAGATATTGGTTCCACAAAGTCTAGACCCCACTATTCAAATGGCTCCATCATTACTTGTGGATGTAGTAACATCTCTTGGGTGAAGCTTGGCTATCCCATCCTTTGGCACTGGTCACAGTACTGCACATACTTCTTGGTATCCTTATGAATAGAGGGCCAGTAGTAACCAGCTCCCAAAATCTTGTGGATGGTTCTATGTGAGAAATAGTTCCCACCAGATGGTTCATCATGACATGCCCTTAAGACATCAGAAATTTCATCAGCTTTTAAACACCTGTGCAAAATGAAGTTAGGACCACATTTAAATAGCAAACCATTTAACCATTTGTAAGATAATCTTTCCTTAAGTAAGCATTTCTTTTGTTTTGAGGTAAAATGGGATAGATACAAGCCTGTAGCTAAGAGATTAGCTATGTCAACAAACCAAGGTGCAGTAGAGGAGATAGCAAACAAATGTTCATCTGGAAATATGTCATCCACTGGCTGGTTCTCTCCACCTATATGCAATCTTGATAGAAAATCAACAACCAAATTAAATTTGCCTAGATTATCAACTATGGTAATGTCAAATTCTTAGAACAACAATAAGCACCTAATTATCCTTGCACCCACTACTAGCTTATTCATTAAGTATTTTATGGTTGCATGATCAGTATGTACAAATATTTTGTATCCAGTGATATAATCCCTAAATTTGTTTATAGCATAGATGACTGCCAAGAATTCTTTTTCAGTTGTGGTATAGTTTCTTTCTACAAAGGTAAGGTTTTTGTTGATGTAATAGATGGCATGCATACTTTCTCCTTCCTCCTTTTGTCCTAAGACTGCCCCAATGGACTCATTAGAAACATCAATTTGAATGTGAAATGGTAGAGTCCAATTAGGTCCTCTCAAAATAGGTGTGACAGTAAGCTTCTCTTTTAGGGTTCCAAATGCTGATTGACAATCCTCTATCCATAAGAATTATGTGTCTTTGTTAAGCAGGGTAAACAGAGGTGCAGCTATCCTGCTGAAATTTTCTATGAATCTTCTATAGTAGCCTGCATGACTCAGAAAACTTCTAATGTTTGTCTGATTTTTAGGTGAAGGCAACTGTTGGATCACTTCTATTTTGTTTTGATCTACTTTGATCCCATTTACTAAAATGTGGTGTCCCAATACAATTCCTTCCTCTACCATCATGAAGGACTTTTCATGGCTCAAGGATAATTGATTCTTTTCATAGCATTGTAGTACCTTTTCCAAGTTTATGAGAGCTTCTTCAAAGTTGTCCCCATACACAGTAAAGTCATCCATATAAACCTCCATGCACTCATTAGCTAGTTTACCAAAGATGGCTAAAAAAAGCCTCTGAAATGTAGCTAGAGCATTACATAGTCCAAATGGAAGAACTTTGTAGGCAAAAGTTCCCCAAGAACAAGTGGAAATGGTTTTATCCTGATCTTCAGGTGCTACTTGGATTTGATTATATCCACTGAACCCATCTAGGAAAGAAAAATACTTTCTCCCTACAAGGTTGTCCAACACTTGGTTAATGGATGGTAAGGCAAAGTAGTCCTTTTTTGTAGCTTTGTTTAGCTCCCTATAGTCAATACACACTCTCCATTTCCCATTATTTTTAGGTACTATGACTAAGGGTGAGACCCATTGACTGTCTAAGATTGGATATATAAACCATACTTGCAGCAATTTTTCTATCTCAGTCTTAACAATGTCTTTCAAAGCAGGATTCAATCTTCTCTGGGGTTATCTAACAGGTTTGACTTCTTTAGTGTATATACAATGAGTATAGGTCTTAGGAGGGATGCCCTTCATATCTTGGTATTCCCAAGCAAAAGCTACTAAATGGTAAATTAGGAGTTTGATAAGTTCTTCCTCTTGTTTTTCTGCTATCTGGGTGTTGATATTCAGTGTTTTCCCAGGTAGAATCATAACCTCCTTTGTTATCTGATCCATAGATGTATTCAATCCATATACTAGAGTCATGGTATTGAGGGGGAAAGAATGTGGAAGAAGCATGTGGAATGTGGCTAAGTCTCTGTAAAAGGTTTCTCCACAAGGAATGATAGTTGCTAAGGTACAATGAGCAGAAGTGATAAGTTCTCTCCTTGAATCTTGGGCTAGCTCCATTATATCCTCATTGATAAGAATGTGGGTGATATCTTTAGTTGTATCATAGTGAATGTCTTCTTATAACTCACCCAAATGTTCTTTGATGGTAACCATAGCTACTGAGGCACTGTTTTCTATGTTATCTAGTTCATCCACCCATACCCTTCATGTATAATGTATTGATGGTTTAGCTAGAGGATACAAAGATATTTTCTTCAAATCTATCCCATTAGAAATGACCATATCCCCAGTTTGACAATCAATAGATGCTGCTGCTATAGCCATCCATGGTCTTCCTAATATCAATGGATAAGTATTTCTCTGATTTCTTGGTTCTAATATCAAGAAGTCTACTAGAAATTCCCATGATTCTATCACAACTGGAACATCAGTAATCACCCCTTTTGGAATAACTACTAACTGGTCAGCAAGTTGAAGGATTGTAGATGTGGATTGGATACATGTTAAGGCTAATTTGTCCATTGTATGAACTGTCATTACATTTATTTTTGCTCCCTGATCAACCAAAATTTTTAAAATTTCTACCCCTGAGATGTAAATAGTCATGACAGGATTTCCAGGGTCTCCATATTTTGGGAGGAGCACTTCTCCCATTAGGAGGTCTAATACCTTTCCTTCCACCTAGATAGTTGAGGGAAAGTTCTTCTTTCTTCCCTGGGTCTTGACACAATGTTGTTTGATGAATTGGTTAAGTACAGGTACATCTCTGATTGCTTGGAGGAGTGGAATTTCAATGTTCAGTTGTCTAATTTCTTGTAACAATTCTGATTCCAGGGTAGATTGTACTTGCTTTTGTAAGATGTTTTTCTGGGGAACATGTTGTTTGAGCCGTTCTAGGTATGGTGCTGGTTTTTCCATCTCTGAAGCTTTTATAAGAAATATTTCCATGTATGTTCTCTGGGGTCATTATTTTAGGAGGATCTCTGGAGTTATCCAAGGATGATTCTTTTAGCACTATTTTGGTAGTAATCTCCTCTGGAAGCTGAGTGGATGGATTTTCAGGTTCCTCATCATTGGTTACTTCAACTATAGTTGGAGGAGATGGTCTTGGAAGTGCTTTCCTAGAACCCAGCTAGAGATTGTTGGAATATATAGCATTAATTCCAGCCATGTTTTCTTGTTATGTCATGTAAATAGCTGCTCCCTACTTATTCTGTGGGTTTGGTATAGGTTGAGATAGTAAGGGTGGTTGGCTAACTTGTTTGTTTTGTGACTGACCTTGTGTGTTGGGGGGTCCAATTACCAATGCTTGTTGTTGAGGTTGGAAACATCTAGGTTGTCCCTGTACTGTTGATTATATCCCTATTGAGGACCCCAATGAGGCTGCATGTTTTGTGATCCAAACTATGGTGGCCATTGTTGATTTCCCTAGGGCTGATTTTGCCAATGTTGGTTTTGCCATTGTTGATTTGGCTGATCCTAATGTCCCCAAGGAAGATTATTCTGAGGCCCATGCCAAGTTGGATTCCATTGATTATTTCCCTAATTAGAAGGACCCATGTAAGAAGTCTAGATACTCATTATAAGGGAAATTTCTAGCTTGTTTTTGTCCGACATAGTTCAACTCCTCCTCTATAATGACATTCTTTTTACTTAGCCTTTTTAAGGCTAGAAGTTGACTGCATTGACTGGTAGGATGTTCCTTGTCACAGATCTGACAGATCTCCACTTTATCTAAAGGGCATTCTCTCAACAGATGTTTGTTTCTACACCTAAGACAATAGATGGAGAGTCGTTCAGTTGTTCTCTCCTAATCATTTGTTCTAGTTTTTGCCTGAATCCCATCTAATTTGGTATTCCGTTGGACTAGAATATATGTTCTAGAATTTGCAATTTCCTCCATTAACTATCCTATTTTATTCTTCCCTTTGAAAGATTTGGGCATTCTCACACCATCTTGGGTTCTGAAATAGTTCCTACAGAGTTCTTCTATAGTAGGCATATCCATTTTGTTGATATTCCCTTTTCCCATCAGATCTAGTGCCTGTTTTGAATCTGTCTAATCCTTTTACAAATAGAGTTCTGGCCAAAGAATGATTTACAGGGTTGCCATATCTTCTCAAAACAAAGTTAAACCTATCCACATAATCCTCTAAGGTCTCTTCCTCTCTCTATTTAATTTTGAATAATTCCTTATTCTTATCATTGACTCTAGAGTAGTCCTGGTATTTTCCCAAGAATTATTTCTTCATCTGATCCCAAGAATGGATGCAGTTTTGGGCAAGCCCATAAACCATCTCATTGTAGAATCCTTTAGGGTTCAAGGAAATAGTTTGATTTTTTTATTATCTGATCCATAATCATAAGTCTAGCATACCACTTTGAATTCAAACAAAAACTGATCTGGATCCTCAAAAGCAAGACCCCTAAAATTTGGCAAGTGTGCAGGTGAAATATTTTTCATAGGGGCATTATCTCTAGCAGCCAGAACAATGGGATATGAAAAAGTTCTTAGAGCCTGATTTTCCTCCTCTTCATGATTATCATGATTCTCATCCATGTCTAGTAATGGTTCTTCTCCTTGAGGTTCTAGGAAATTAGGTTCTATCAAAGGATTTGCTTGGAATTTTTGTTGTAATTCTTGGATATAGTCAGTGAGTGGAAGATTTGGAGGTTTGAAAAGATTATTAATTTCATGTGCAACTTCCAGGCTAGGTTCTAGATGTCTCTATTAAACAAGATCTTGTGCCACCCCACTACTTTCTCCTATAGTTTGATGGGGTGTCTATTTTATGTATCTTCCTTTTGTATCCCTAGCTCTAACCATACAGATCTATCCTAAAACTGTTTAGCTAAGTTTTCCTAATTAACAACAGTATCCTCGACAATGGTGCCAAAAATGAAAAGGGTCATTGTATCTTATCATTTAATCATATTTCAAGTGTCAAATCTAGGGTTGTGTCCATTTCTATCTATAATTAGGAATCCTAAAGTTGTCCAGTTTTATCCAACTAACTCTAATGATCTTTACTGATTAAAGAAACTTAATATTACTGATCTATCTATTGTGGAATGAATTCTAAGAATATTGAAAACAAAAGTGAACAATGAATTGCTTAAAGTAAATCTATATTATTCCTTCTAATGGAAACATGCATTTATCTATGAAAACAATAACTATCTTTTTAAACAGAATCTGAAATAATGAAAACAACAGTACTAGCCTTCTGCCTTAGTGGTGAGAGTAGGCCCTTGCTCCACACCCTTGGGGCTAAATACCAAAGTAAAGAATCAACACAAGAGAATAATATCACAACTCAATTCAGTCCAATTCCATCTTCTTTGTATTCAGAAAATATCTATATCAAAATAAGGTTACAAAAATTAGAAAAAAAATAATCATTGTCCTTTCTACTGTTAATTCTGTAAGTTTATATCTAAATCTGTGATAAGAGATCACTCACCCTATTCTACTAGTTCATCTAAGAGATAATATTAATCTCTTTATTCTACTAACAGTCTAACTATAGAATGAATATCCATGCAATAAAAATAGATTTAGTGGAACAACAGTCCATACTAAATCTGAGTCTTAGTTTTTAAATACACTTGGGTAGCAAGGCCCTGAAATATAGGCATTTAAATTAGTTTATCAATAACTCATGCAAAATCAAAAAGTGATAAAAAATTCTAGTAGTTAACTATAGACTTCCCTTAATTACTCAGGTGATGATTTGAGTAACATCAGGAGCATCCTGAACACCACTGGAAGTGTCTAATCGACAGTTATGCTAGAAATCTGTACTATTCTAAAGAGGCGATGGAGATGTATGTTTCTGTCTATAGCTCTGGAGATATGTTTGTGACCTTCCCGTTTAGCTCTAGAGATGCTTGTGACTTTAGTCCAGCTCTAGAGATGGTTCACCTCCTTATCCCAAAATCTCTTGATTCAGCTTGGAAACATTGGAGACCAGTCGTGGAATTCTAATGTCAGCTCCAAAGATTATTAGGACTACCTCCAGAGATGTACAAAATTATCTATCTGAACACCTACACATGTTGATTCAAAAAGAGAAGATCTCTGCATATTTCCATCAATTCAATGCATATTAGTCCTTCAATCATAAATCATGATTCTAAGTAATTCATCTCTTATTAATCATCGTTAGAACAATCTTGTTAGCTTATTTTGGTGGTCATTAGGATAATGGAATAAGAAGGGAGAAAAAGAGGGGTAAAAAGGTGTATTTCATGGGTGCTATGTTGCAAGTATGGGCCTAACCGATGTTGTTATTGATGTCAACATACTCCTGTTGGATTGATGTCAAGGATTGGATGAGCTGTGTGCTGAGGATATTGAGAAAATTAGTCCTATCAGAAATAGAGAAGAATAGGGAAGACAGTGAAGCTCTATGAAGTGACGATCCCAGCTAAGATGAAGATCAAAGAATGTACATCAAACGGTTTGTAGATATGTGTCTAAAGAAGATCCAGTCAAGATTTGAGAGGTTCGCATGAAGATTTGGAGAAGTTATGACTAGATGAGTAAAACCAGTTCTGGCAGGTGTTCAGAGATGACAGAGTGACACAAATAGGTCTGGTGAGATCCAGAAATGCAATATCTTGTTCTGTGGATTTGGTGGAGTGTTTAGGAAGCCAATGTGAATTGAAAACTTAATTGGTTTGTTGTTTGGAGGTCTGCAAGCATTTATTCTAATGTGACAGTGATGACAGAATGTGTTCTTGAAGTTCTGGATGAAGATGCGAATGATTTCAGTAGGCAGAAGTGGTGTGGATGTTCTTGGTGATTCAGGAAAGCTTGTGGGGGCTTCTAGATTGTGTCAAATTCATGTTGGTGGTCTGCATTGAAGATTGAGCTCGTAATTGAAGATTTACTCTCAGGTGATGGTGTTCTTCCTAATCATGGCTGACTGAATGGTTTGCACATCTTACGGATGATCTTGAAGATGTTTTACGAAGCATGGCATGTTCCTCAAAGAAGATTGAAGTCATAGATATGTGTGGCCAACAGTGTGGTGATTCGCATGAAGTCTTTTGTAACAAGTCAATTTGTATTTGTGTATTTGCTCTGTAATAAAATAAAGTATGTATTGTGCCGACTTTGATGATTATCCCAAAGTTGATGTCTTGTATAAATAAGAGTTGTGAAGTTATTTCAAAGTATCAGTGTGGAGATGAGGGAGTGGTAGAGAGGAGAAGAGTGAAAAGCAGAGTAGAAGTGTTGGGCTTAAATGGAGCTGACTCAAGCATGGTGAAGATGATAATCTTTAGTTCAAGTATGTAATATTTATTATTCTATAGACAGTGTGTCTCCTGTAGGTAGTGGGCCTCTTGTGAGTAGTGTGCTTGGGTAGTGAGCCCTAATTGGCATGTGCCATTTTATTCTTCCTATTCTTGTAATAGAGAATACAATCTTGGGTTAGTCACCCCGTGGTTTTTCCCTTAACTAGGTTTTCCACGTTAAAATCTTGGTGTCATATGTGTTAATGTGTTTCTACTCTTGAATTATTGCATTGTGCTTCCATGATTGATTTATTATTATGCTATTGAATTACAAGAAGGATTTAAGTGCTTAAAGAAAAGAAAGTTTTGAGACAACTGATTCACCCCCCTCCCAGTTTTCTATCTTAAATCAACAATTGGTATCAGAGCTAAGTTCCTCTAAAAGAGCTTAACCACTTGAGGAGATCCAGGATGTCTTCCTACAAGAAGGATAGTCTGAGGTTTGATGGAACTAATTACACTCTTTGGAAAAGCCACATGGAATGTCACTTGCAATGTATGGGAATGCAATATTGGACCATAACTTCAAACAAGTATGTTCCTCGAAAGAATGGTCTAACAATTGTAGATGAAATCAAAGATACTGAAGACAATATCTGGGATAAAGAAGCTTTACTAAGTTCCTTATCTGATTCATAGCTGACAAATGTTATAGATTTGAAAACTGCATATGAGATTTGGGAAAAATTGGAACTTTTGCATGAAGGAGATAAATATGTTAAGTGTGCCAAGCTACAGAGTCTAAAAGGAAATTTTGAAAATCTAAAGATGAATGAAGATGAGAATATCACTACATTTATGCCAAAAGTAAATGATCTTGTTTGTGGCATTAGATGTGTAGGTGGAATCTTGGATGAAGATGAGATTGTTGCCAAAGTTCCTAGATCCCTACCTCCTATTTACAAACACAAGGTTGATGCTATTGAAGAATTTTGATCCTTATCAAATATCACAAGAGATCAATTGGTTGGAAAATTAGCTGCATTTGAATTGGCTAAGTTTGGAGATGCACCCCCCAAGACTGAATCTGCATTCAAAGCTAGTGCCTCTGTAAAAGGCAAAGAAAAGTATGATTTAGGAGAAAACTCCTCAAATAAACTATCATGGTATGAAAAAGCAAGAAAAGACCTAGAAGAAGATGAAGTAGAAGCTACTCAACTTGAAGCCCTTATTGCAAAAAGACTGCCAAGAGGATCTGGTAAGTATGAAGGAAAATTACCCTTCAAATGTTTTAACTGCAACAAGATTGGTCATTTTGCCTCAAGGTGTCTAAAAAGATTTTCAAGGACAAATCCAAACAGATCAAGATTGCAAAAGAAATGTTACTATGTTCATGAAGATGATGATGATGAAGGAGTAACAGATGATGAATCACAGACAGGAAACAAATCCAAAAGTGACTAAGTGTTTATTGCCATCAAGGAAGAAGATCCAATACCGTTTGAATCTATCAATCATAAAATGATAGAAAGAGCTCTGGCTGCCCAAGTTGAAGAAAAGGATGATTGGGTCATTGATAGTGGATGCTCACACCATATGACTGGTGACAAAAATAAGTTCTTAGATCTAGAAAGATATGAAGGAGGAGTTGTAAAATTTGGTGATAATTCTACTGGCAGAATTAGAGGTAGAGGAACTATTTCTTTTGATGGAAAGGACAAAACCAGTGATGTACTATATGTTGAAGGTCTAAAGCATAATCTTCTCAGTCTTGGGCAGTTGGTGAACAAAGGTTATGATCTCTGATTCAAAAATGGAAAATGTAAGATCTTTGAAAGTTCTAGAACAGAGGTTGCATCCAGTACCCAAACAAAAGGTAACCTCTTCCACTTGGCTGGTACTGGCAAAAGTTGTTTATTTGTTCAAATTGATCAGAGTTGGTTGTGGCATAGGAGAATGTGTCATGTGAATTTTGATAATATCATCAAGATAAGAAACACTCAGGCTGTAAGAGATCTTCCAAGACTGGTGAAACCTACTAAAAGTTTGTGCAAAGAATGTCAGTGGGGTAAGCAAAGCAGAGTCACATTTAAAAGTAAGGAACAATCTTCTACCAGATTGTTGGACTTAGTACATACTGATCTATGTGGAGTGGCAAGAATTAGAAGTTTGCAAGGTGATAGATATTTCATGTTACTAATTGATGATCATTCTCGGATGATGCAGGTGACTTTCCTAAAAGAGAAATCTGAAGCTCTTGAGAAATTCAAAATATTCAAGGCTATGGTAGAAAATGAAACTGGATTAAACATAAAGTGTCTTAGGTCTGATAGAGGTGGAGAATTCACATCCAGAGAGTTCATAGAATTATGTGAGAAACATGGGATAAAAATATAGTTATCTGCTCCAAGGACTCCACAGCAGAATGGAGTAGTGGAGAGAAAGAACCAGGCCATCTAGGAAGCATCTAGAACCATGATGATGGAAGCAAATGTTCCTCAGATCTATTTGAGAGAAGTTGTAAGCAATGCTGTCTATACTCTTAATCGAGTACAAATCAAAAGAAATATTGGTAAGACTCCTTATGAAATCTGGTTTGGTATCACTCCTACTGTGAAGTATTTTAGAGTCTTGGTAGCAAATGTTGCATTAAAAGAGATGAAGACCTTGGCAAATTTGATGCTAAAAGTGATGAAGGAATATTCTTGGGTTACTCTACTCAAAGCAAAGCATACTGGTGTTATAACAAGAGATTGAGAAAGATTATAGAAAGTACAAATGTGAAGGTTGATGAAGGCATTGCAAAACCCTCAAAGTTTTATGAATATGAAGAAGATGATCAGAATGATGTTTTGGTTCAAGCCCCTTCTGAAATTTAGATCCAGACTTATCTGGAGAATCCTGAAATACAAGAAGAAGAGATAAGTTTGAATGAACCTATCCAAGAAATAGAAGTGCAAGAAGTTCCCAAAACTCCCAAGTATGTAAGACTGAATCATTCTAAAGACCAGATCATAGGTGATAAAAGCAAAGGTAGTCAAACAAGAAAAAAAATTGCTCAAGACTCAGAAAAGTATTGTCTGATCTCAAAAATTGAACCAAAAATAGTAAGTGAGGCATGCAATGATGAAAGCTGGACTAAAGCAATGGAGGAAGAGTTGATGTAGATTGAGAAAAGTCACACTTGGAATCTTGTTCCCAGACCTAGAAACAAAAATGTGATTGGAACCAAATGGGTCTTCCGAAATAAACTTAATGAAAATGGTGAAGTAGTCAGAAATAAAGCCAGATTGGTCTGCAAGGGTTATTCTCAAGTAGAAGGAGTTGATTTTGAAGAAACATTTTCTCTGGTGGCAAGAATTGAAGTAGTCAAATTATTTCTTGCCTTTGCTGCCTTCAAGGATTTCAAAGTATATCAGATGGATGTCAAGTCTGCCTTCTTGAATGGTGACTTGGAAGAAGAAGTATACATTGAGTGACCAGATGGATTTCAATTATCTGATCAGGGTGATATGGTCTGCAAGTTGAAGAAAGCTCTGTATGGACTCAAACAAGCCCCAAGAGCTTGGTATGAAAGACTGGATAAACATCTTTTGAAGATTGGTTTCAACAAAGGTACTGTTGACAGTAACTTGTACTTCAAATTTGATCATAAAAATATCTTGATTGTTGAAGTATTTGTTGATGATATCATTGTTGGAGGAAGAGCTAGTATGTGCAAGACTTTTGCAAATCAAATGAAAAGTGAATTTGAGATGTCTATGTTTGGGGAAATGAATTTCTTCTTGGGTCTACAAATCACTCAAACAAAGAAAGGAATCTTCATTTCTCAGACCAAGTATGTGAAAGAATTGTTAAAGAAATTTGGAATGGAGGATTCAAAGCCAATGAATACTCCCATGGCAATTGGATGTAAACTAAGAAAAGATGATGAATATCCTAAGGATGATTAGAAAAAGTACAGGTCAATGATTGGAGGACTACTGGTGCAGGGGCGCCTAACACAAGGTGGCGTCCATGAGGCATTCAACTGTTTGATGTTCATTTTGATGTTTACAATAAGGTCCTATATGACCATTCAATGTAATAAGGTCTGTTTGACCAATACATGTCAATTTAGGTTGTATCTAGGTTCAATTGTGAGTCCCAAGTGACATTTGTAATCGCATAATGCTAAAAATAGCAATAATGCTAAAAATAGGCAGTTGGAGGTTGTTAGATCTCCCAGCCGCTTGGAGGTTGTCTCCCAGCCGCTTGGAGTCAATGAAGTACTACCAAGGGTAAGTGGATAAATACCCAAGGTCAGATCGATTGTGATCAGTATGATCATTTTGTGGATAGTTTGGATTGTGCTCTGTATGTACTCGCATTACTAAAAGCATAATAAACAAGATCCTATTGAGTATCTGTGTCATTCAAAATTCATTTGATTTCCCTCTGTGAAAATTGTTTTCCTATTTTGTGGCCGGATGGATCTCTTAATCCATTCCACCGGTTAGATTCTTTGAATTGGTGGAATGGCTGTATAGTATTTTGTTTTGTTTTTTGTTCGTGTTTTGTGTTTACAAGATCAGTGCAGTATGCTTTGAAAGATCTTATCACCGTCATGTGTTAGGTTGGGAATGTCTAAAATCTGTGTTAGATTGCTAAGGAGACGGATCTGAGTAATCGTAGGTTTTGCAGCAGACCAAATCGGTGAAATTCTACTTTGTTTCATCAGACATACAACTTGTGTGTATATCACATTTGCATGTCAGAAATACATCCTATGTATATATCGCAAGTGTTTGTGGAGTCTTGTATATCGAGAAGCTTATCAGGTTTGAATGCATCTTTGGAATGCATGTGTGAATGTACATTGTGAATGTACATTATTGATATACATCCTCTGTGTATATCACTAATGAGTATCAGGTTCATTTCCTATGTATCCCGTAGTTGAAGGTTGTGTGTATCCTGTAGATGCATCTTGCGTATTGTATGTGGTGAATGTACATTGGGTTATCTACAAGAAAGTCAACGGTTGACTTCATCGAATGCCTATTTGAATGCATGTTCTGAATGCATCTTGTGATTGTATGTTGCAAATATGCAGCGTGCACATACATTATGTTAAGTGCAAAGGGCAACCAGTAGCGAGGGTGGTGGAAACCGATGATCGTAGGTCAGAGAATGTTTGCCAACAACGAAGGGATTGGCATGAGGAAGTGTATAGGGGGGAATGGCATTTAGGTTGGCCAATGATGCATAGTCTTGCCAATAGGCAAGTAAAGAGGGACATACGAAGGATAATGCAGGCTAAGGCCTTTGGCTCTGCATCAACTACTATATCTTACTCAAACTAGACCTGATATTATGAATGTTGTTGGTCTTGTTGCCAGATTCCAAGCTGACCCTAGAGAATCTCATGTCATGGTAAGCAAGAGGATTCTCCAATATCTAAAAAGAACAGCTGAGTATGGTTTATGGTATCCTAGGGATCATGATTTCTCTCTTCATGCATATACAGATGTGGATTAGGCAGGAGATGTGGATGATCAGAAGAGTACCAGTGGTGGTGCATTATTTTTGGGGAAAAGATGTTGGCAAGAGACACTGTGTGGCTTCATGATTATTGTCATTGATGACAACAAAGTCCATCTCACACATCCACAGCACATAGTATGTCTATACCAGAAGTCAGATTGAAGAGTGTTTTGGTCTAGTAAACAAAAACAGAGCATACAGAAAGGTCTGATAATAAGCTCTGGATCTCCTAGATGGTGTAACTCAGAAAGTCATGGACTTGGATAAGTCAAGAGGAGTACCATGACTACTATATTCCAGAGATTGAGCCTCTGGTGATGAATGATTGAAAAGATATGAGCATCTAAGTGTTGGGTTCCTGACAGGCAGAATAGACTGAGGAAGAACTGACCGGCAGAGCATCAGACCTTAATCTGGATGAGAAATTGATGGTGATCAAGCTATTTGAGGGATTTTTCATGGTTGGGCAACATGATTAATGACTTCTATGTCTATGTCTTTGATACGCATCACATAGTAAGCATGGATTCAACCGATAGATTAGTGTCTTGGAAATATCTTGAGTATTCCGGTTGCCAACTAGAAAGATGTTCAAATCCTTGATGCGGATATATATATATATATATATATATATATATATATATATATATATATATATATATATATATATATATATATATATATATATATATATATATCAGATTGATTTTTCTATGTAGGTGTGTGTGATGATATAGTGTGTGAGGAAAGGTAGAGAGCAGAGTGGAAGTAGCAATACAGATCTAGTATGTGACAAAACAACAACACTAAAGCAGAGGAAGAATGAAGAGCATTAGATCTGTATATTGAGCCTAACTGGAACTGAACCTCAACATATGTGGATGCATGTCTTTAGTTCAAACATTTGGTTACCTTCTATAAACTTTGTAGACAGTGATTCTCTTGTAGGCAGTGTGCCTCTTGTGAGCAGTGTGCTCAAGCAGTGAGCCCTAATTGGTAAGTGCCATCTTGTACTTCTTATTCTTTTAATTGAGAATACAATCTTGGGTTAGTCACCCCGTGGTTTTTCCCTTAACAGGGTTTTCCACGTAAAAATCCTTGTGTTATTTGTGTTGATTTTATTTCTACTCTCATGATTATGTATTCTTATATGTTTTGATGCTGCACTATTGTTAAAGAAGAAATGAAAGTTAAGATATTTAAGATAACTGATTCACCCCCCCTCTCAGTTATCTACCTTGTTTCCAACAATTGGTATCAGAGCTAAGTTCCTCTAAACAGAGCCTAACAGCTTGAGGAAGATCTGGGAATCTCAATGGATATGTATGGTATGAAGGAACAACTTCAGTCTGTCCAAGATGATCTTGAGAAATCTCACTCTAAGGTCAATAACTTGAGAGAAAGACTCAAATAAGCTGATGATTTAAAAAATGAGCTAAAGGAGAAACTCAGTATCTCTGTGAAAAATAGAAAGGAACTTCTTAAACAATTAGCAAGTCAAAGTGAATCCAATGATACTAATGAAGATCTGAATGAGAAAAACAAGCTATATTAGAAGTTATCAAAAGAGGTCATTATGGTAAGGCATGAAATGGAATCAAGGGTTATGAGATTCACCCAAGAAATTGAAGAGAAAAGAAAAATTGAAGATGATCTAAAACAATCTCTCAAGGAGAAATTAGAGGACTGCCACAAATGGATAGAATAATTAGGCATCTGGAATCTGATCTTGAAGAGGCTAGAGATAATGAAGAACAACTTGAGAATCAGATAGACACTCTTGAACAAGATCTTCAAACAACAGATGAATACAAAGAAAAATTCAAGATAAGCTCACTCAACTTGAAGTTCTTCTTGAAAGCCAAAAAGGGGTAGATGACAAGCGTGGTTTGGGTTATGAGAAAAGTGAAAGCTCTGAATTTGGTCAGAAGAATTTTGGATTAGGAAATCAAAGGAATTAGACCTAGAAGACCTTCAGTAAGGCAACCAAATGCTTAAAAATATCCATCCTTCAATGGATATTACTACAATTGCAACAACTTCAGTCATAAAGCAACTCAGTGCAGAAGAAGAATGAATCAGACTAATTCATCCTTCTCTGGACAATGTTTCAACTGTAAAAGGTATGGTCACAAATCTCATGAATGCAAAAATATGCAAACAAACAATTCATTCAGTGATAGATGCTTTGCATGCAATAGAATGAGACATATGGCTAATCAATGTAGATCAAGAGGATATCAGTCAAATATTCAAAGAAATGTTGTTTGCTACAATTGCAATAGATCTGGTCATATTGCTAAATTCTGTAGAAGTAAGAATCGGGATAAAAAGGGTCTGGTGCATCATAATTAAAATCAAGACAAAGGAAAAGGAAAAGTGAATGCGGATAAAGTTCAAAGGGAGATGAACAAGATTTGGGTAAAGAGAAGCACATAAAATGTTGGGGATGGATCCACACCAGAATCTGGTGCTGATATTCCTTCCGGAAACTAAATAGATGAGCTTTGGCTTAGGGGGAGTCACAAAGGAAAATAAATTTCCCCAGCCAGTCAATTGGTGCCTAAATTTGGCACATGGAAGGTTGCAGATTAAAGGGTTCTCAGAGAAATATCTAAATAACCTTCGGTAACAATATGAAAGATCTACAAGGAGTTTTGAAGAGTTTAATCATCAAAGATTGATCCGGTTTGATAGCCATCTGGTAAAAACAGGATGTTCATAGTTAGATCCGGTATGATTCAAAATTGAAATATCTTGATCTTCGGATAAAAGGTATGATTGGAGGAAAGGAGATACATTGTCAATTATCAATAAAATAATTCTAAGTGCATCTCAGTGATTCGGAAAGATCTCTCTCAGAACAAAGTCAGAACAAGGCAACCGGAATGACTTAAGTTGTGCGTTTATTACAATAGGAAATTAGGGTTTGCGCAAAAATAAAAGCATTCTTTTGTTCATCACTTGCACATTTGCATTAAACAAAGATGAAGCGGAAGTAGAATTTGTTGAAAGACCCACTCATTCTGTTGATGATGTCATCAAGGCAGTCACAGTGGATGGGAATCTACAACTGGTAACAAAATTTTATGATGAGTATAGTGACACTGACAAACAGATTTTGGAGGAAGCTACAGTCAGGTACTTGAATATCTATAATAAAGCATTCATTAAAATCATTTCACTAATTCCCAAAAGTCTAGAGCAAGTACTTGAACTCTGAAAAGAGAATTCCAAGGCAAAGGATTTAGATATCTGGGAACAGATTGCAATTCAGCTATATCCTTCCATTATTCCAAAACAAATGGGCATGATCTTTAAGGACTGTAAGGATGAGTTCCGAAGCAAAGCCAGAATGAACAAACTTATGCTTGGAGAGACTGATTAGGTAGCCAAAGAAATAGAAGACATCCTCTAGGATGCCTTTAAGAGATTCAATCTTCTGATTATAGAGGAAATAGATGAAGAACCGTCTACCATGGATGTTGAAGGATTAAGTGCATCAAAAGAAGAATCTGCTGAGAAAATTGCAGAAGAATCAAAAGAGATAGATGAAGAAAAATCTAAGGACTTGGATTCCTCTATTCCAAAAGAGGAAGTCCATGAAGAAGTTAACATCTCTCCTCCGAATCCCCCTGCAAACTTAGAAACTGAAAGAGAAGGAAGAAAAGAGGAGAAATTGAGTCAAGAAGAGGAGGTAAAGGGAAGAGAAGAAGATCTAACAGAGAAGATCCCTGATGACAGTTCTAAAGTGGCAAAAGGAAAGAAGACTCTATCTCTGACAAGAGACACTATAGAGGTAGTAAAGAGCTTCTTGAACAAATAAATGCTAGAGATAGATGAACTAGAATTATTTCAAGTGCCACTCAATTTTGATTCCCTCTCTCCGGTCTAGACAATGAAGATAGCATCCTTTGCCCAAGCTAAAGCAAAAGAAAAGCTTCTGAAGTCTCACATGGAAGATTGTGAGCTGATAGAGATTGCATCAAGAATGTTGGAGAAGATCATGCCATCCTTCCAAAAGGATCCTTCAGCCTCTCCATACAGTAATCTTAAATCTCTGATAAACTCTGTCAACACTTAATTTAATTCTTTGGAGAAATTGGCAGAAGAGAGAGTCTGGAAAGAATTTTTGGGAAAGAGATTCATTGAAGTGTAGGGACTCATAACTAATGATAGGAGAACACAAGATATTGGGATAAAGAGCCTAGAAAATGCTCTTAAAGATGGTGGAGAAATGTATAAATTTTCTCTATCCTAGTCTAAAGTGATTGAGGATATTGAAAAGAAGGTGAAAGAACAAGAAGATAAATTGTCAAGTTTATCTCAAAATTTTGATCCTCTCACCACATCCATAATGAATCAAGAGTGCCAGGCCATTGCCATTCTAAATGAAATAAAGAGGCTTGAAAAGGAGAGGAAGAATATAATAAGTAGGATGAGTGAACTTAGAGGGATAATCATCCCTAAACTAGAGGCCATGCATGAGGCCCTAACTGATGCTCAGACCACAGCTCAGACCAGTGATCTGGTAGACTTAAGAAGGGGAGAAGCCTATGCATTTTTGTTGAGTGGTCACATTTCAATTTTGGACAAGATGAAGCAGAGTTGGGCTACAGAATTTTTACAGTTGAAGACCACCTTTGCGGATATACTTAAGTATATGTAAGTATAACATGAATATATACTTATGCGGTTATGTATAGGATTTTTGCAAATTTTAGTGTGCAGATTCTTCCATTTACCATTGATGTTAAAGAGGGAGTGAAGAGCACTAAAAAATGTGGAATCCAGCTAAGGGGGATCTTCGGTAAAATAGTGCATTAGCCAAGGGGGAGTTTTCTATGACACTTAGCTATTTTTCACTATGTGTTTCCATCAATGCCAAAGGGGGAGATTGTTGGCAAGAGACACTATGTGGCTTCATGATTGTTGTCATTGAAAGTCCATCTCACACATCTGCAGCACATAGTATGTCTATACCGGAAGTCAGATTGAAGAGTGTTTTGGTCTGGTGAACAAGAACAAAGCATGCAGCAAGGTCTGACAATCAGGTCTGGATCTCCAAGATGGTGTAACTCAAAAAGTTGCAGACTTGGACAAGTCAAGAGGAGTACCATGACTACTACATTCCAAGGATTGAGCCTCCAGTGATGAATGATTGAAAATATATGAGCATCTAAGTGTTGGGTTCCTGACAGGTAGAGTAGACTGAGGAAGAACTAACTGGTAGAGCATCAGACCTTAATCCGGATGAGAAATTGATGTTGATCAAGCTATTTAAGGGATCTTACATGGTTGGCCGACTTGATTAATGACTTCTATGTCTATGTCTTTGATACGCATCACATAGTAAGCATGGATTCAACTAATAGATCAGTGTCTTAGAAATATCTTGAGTATTCCAGTTGCCAACTAGAAAGATGTTCAAATCCTTGATGCGGATATATATATCAGATTGATTTTAGTATGTAGGTGTGTGTGATGATATAGTGTGCGAGGAAAGGTAGAGAGCAAAGTGGAAGCAGCAATACAGATCTGGTATGTGATAGAACAGTAGCACTAAAGCAGAGGAAGAATGAAGTGCATTAGATCTATATATTGAGCCTAACCGGAACTAAACCTCAGCATATGTGGATGCCTCTCTTTAGTTCAAACATCTGGTTACCTTCTATAAACTTTGTAGATAGTGAGTCTCTTGTAGGCAATGTTCGTCTTGTGAGTAGTGTGCTCGGGCAGTGAGCCCTAATTGGAAAGTGCCATCTTGTACTTCTAATTCTTTTAATAGAGAATACAATCTTGGGTTAGTCACCCCGTGGTTTTTCCCTTAACAAGGTTTTCCACGTAAAAATCCTTGTGTTATGTGTGTTGATTTTATTTTTACTCTCATGATTATGTATGCTTATATGTTTTGATGTTGCACTATTGTTAAAGAAGAAAAGAAAGTTAAGATATTTAAGATAACTGATTCACCCCCCCTCTTAGTTATCTGCCTTGTTTCCAACAAAAGATTGGTTTCTTGGCTAAGTAAGAAACAAGAGGCAATATCTCTATCCACTACAGAAGCAGAATCTATTGCAGCAGCAGGTAATTGCACTCAAGTATTGTGGATGAAACAAATGCTAAGAGACATCAGAGTGGAGTATGAGGAACCTATCACAATATTCTGTGATAACTCAAGTGCAATAAACATATCAAAAAATCCAGTGTTCCATTCAAAGACAAAACATATATCCATCAAGTTTCACTTTTTGAGAGAGCAGGTGAATAAGAATGAAGTCATATTGGAGTTTGTGCCCTCTAAGGATCAGATTGTAGACATCTTTGCTAAACCTCTACCTAAGGACTCTTTTGAGTATCTCAGGGAGAAGTTAGGGGTGATTACCCCTCTGGTTCTGAATTAAGGTGCACTGATGTGCATCACTCTGGCAGATCTCATAGTCATATCTTGTGATCTGAATTGATGATAGGAAGCTGCTACTCAGGGGGAGCATCCTGTATGATTATGATTGATGCAAGTATGTGCCCTTTGCCATTAATGTCAAAGGAGGAGAGAAGACATGTGAAAAATAAATGTGGTTGTTGATCAAAGGGGGAATAGTAAAGAAAGAGAAGACATATTAATGATTGATGTTGATAGGGGGAGCTATGTCAGTCAGTGAGGAGAAGTTCTTGTCTTGATGGTTAAAATAGTTTTTCACATCATATGTTGCCATCAATGACAAAGAGGGAGATTGTTGCAAGTATGGGCCTAACCAGTGTTGTCATTGATTTCAACATACTCCTATTGCATTGATGTCAAGGATTGGATGAGCTGTGTGCTGAGGATATTGAGAAAATTAGTCCTATCAGAAATAGAGAAGAACAGTAAAGATAGTGAAGCTCTATGAAATGAAGATCCCAGCTAAGATGAAGATCAGAGAATGCACATCAAATAGTTTGTAGATAAGTGTCTAAAGAAGATCCAGTCAAGATTTGAGAGGTCCACATGAAGATTTGGAGAAGTTATGGCTAGATGAGTAAAACTAGTTCTGGCAGGTGTTCAGAGATGACAGAGTGACACAAATAGGTCTGGTGAGATCTGGAAATGCAATATCTTGTTCTACAAATTTGGTGGAGTGTTTAGGAAGCCAATGTGAATTGACAACTCAATTGGTTTGTTGTCTGGAGGTCCGCAAGCATTTATTCTAATGTGACAGTGCTGACAAAATGTGTTCTTGAAGTTCCAGATGAAGATGTGAATGATTTCAGTAAGCAAAAGTGGTGTGGATGTTCTTGGTGATCCAGGAAAGCTTGTAGGGGTCTCTAGATTGTGTCCATTTCATGTTGGTGGTCCGCATTGAAGATTGAGCTCATAATTAAAGATCTACTCTCGGGTGATGGTGTTCTTCCTAATCATGGTCGGCTGAATGGTTTGCACATCTTGCGGATGATCTTGAAGATGTTTTACACAGCATGGCATGTTCCTCAAAGAAGATTGAAGTCCCAGATATGTGTGGCCGACAGTGTGGTGATTCACATGAAGTCTTTTGTAACAAGTCAAGTTGTATTTGTATATTTTCTTTGTAATAAAATAAAGTATGTATTGTACTGACTTTGATGATTATCCCAAAGTTGATGTCTTGTATAAATAAGAGTTGTGAAGTCATTTCAAAGTATCAGTGTGGAGATAAGGGAGTGGTAGAGAGGAGAAGAGTGAAAAGCAGAGCAGAAGTATTAGGCTTAAATGGAACTGACTCAAGCATGGTGAAGATGCTAATCTTCAGTTCATGTATGTAATATTTATTATTCTGTAGACAATGTATCTCTTGTAGGTAGTGGGCCTCTTGTAGACAGTGTGCTCAGGCAGTGAACCCTAATTGGCATGTGCCATTTTGTTCTTCCTATTCTTTTAACAAGGAATACAATCTTGGGTTAGTCACCCCGTGGTTTTTCCCTTAACCAAGTTTTCCACACGTTAAAATCTTGGTGTCATATGTGTTAATGTGTTTCTGCTCTTGAATTATTAGATTGTGCTTCTATAATTGATTTATTATTATGTTGTTGAATTACAAGGAGGATTTAAGTGCTTAAAGAAAAGAAAGTTTTGGGACAACTGATTCACCCCCCCTCTCAGTTGTCTATCTTAAATCAACACGCTACCTGGCACTCATCAGGGCATCATCTTGAAAGGATGAAACTTGAGTTCTCATTGCTGGTTTCATTCTTATTGGCTATTTCCTCAAACACAGCTACTTCTTTCTTTGGCTAAGTCATGACTTCAACTTTGTGCTCCTCCACAACTAAGTTGTCCTCATTGAACTGCTCATGAACCAGTCCTTTGTCTGAATGGCCTTCATCATACTGTTTCTCAAAACTTGATAACCTTGTTAGTTCATATGTATCTTCTTCATCAATACCAACAATCAAAGGAAAATCAACAACTAAAAAAGTCAAAACCTAAGTTCCAACACTCTATTTTACCTCTTTATCCTGTTGTTTTACACATTCCCCTTCTAAATATGTCGGCATAACACCCAAGCATGAGTAGAACAACTCAATTTCAAGTTGAAACATATCCTCATTAGTTGAAACATGTTTTCTTTCATATACATGTTCATGAATCCGCATGTTATCTAAATTTTCATCCTCGACATCAAAGCTAAGAAGCTCATCAAGCAGACTAACTAAAACCTATTTCACATTTTCTAAATTTGTGACAAAATCATCAAGGTCATCCCAAAACACAATTTCATCATGATCCTCTTGGTTTTCTGATAAAAAAGGTTGTATTTTACCTTATGATAGTCTTTACTCAGCTATGTAACCTTCATGGCAGACTTATCTTCACATTTTTCCATTTGATCCAAGACCTCTTCATCAGATTGCTCAACTTCAATCAACAGCTCACTAGATGGTTGAGGATTCTCATGTTGCTCTGAAACTGCTACCTCTGGTATGAGCATGTTCTCTTCCTCTGGTTCAACAAAACTAGGTAGCTAATTGAACAAAGTTACAGATTCTTCCTCATTATCTGGTGTCTTCTCGGATGAGACTTGGGCTTTCAGTCTTTGCAATTGAAGGCCTTCACCTTGTGACTTCTGCACCCTGCTTTCATGCATCTTATGAACAACATTAGAAAAATTATCAAATGAATCAAAATTCAAATGGTTTAATATCAGATTTGAATCTACTTGCGCTACACAAATAGTAGCAACCTTTTCATGTGAATCAACCTCTTGTACTACACAACTTTCTAAAAAAAAATTATCACCTTTTACAAAACAAGGAGGATCATTAATGCAAACATCAGAAGGTTCATCAGAAGGAGTCTTTTCTAGTTTGATCTTTCACTGCTCTAACTAATACTACTTCATAGCTATATGTAGTAAATTTACCTGCCTAGCTTCCTTCATGGTGAATGAATCATTTTGTAAGACAACAGGTCCATCCTTACAAAGGTGAATAGTGATAGGACAATTAGATTTGTCTAGTTGGGAAACTTGGGGAGTTTCTTGGAATTCTTGGAGGAATAGAGACTCTTCAAGTGACTGATCCACAACTATACTAGGCCGAACATGGTTATTTTCCTTAATTTGCAAGGGGTGAGGGGTTCTGAAACTAGGTATTTTAGACTTATTAGGCTGCCTTGAGGGATCAAGAACTTCAATATGCCTAAAACTCAAGATTTCACCTTTAGGAGATTTAAGAGGTTCATTTTGTCTGAAACTTGGAAATTTATACTTACGTACCTCTTCTTGAGTAGGTTGTTCTAGAACAATAGGAGCCATTTGGGCTTGAGCAAGCAAGGGATTTATATGTGCAGCTACCTCTCTCTCAAGATTTTCTTCAAACTATCTTTTTTGTGTCTCCCACTCTTGATCAGAAACAAAGGACTCACAGGGTGGCTGCTCTGACTGTTGAAGGTAAACTTGGTAATTCAGCTCCTGTAGCTACAAATCAGATTCTTCACACTGCCTTGCTTGAAATCCCCCTCCTTGTTGATACTAACAACCCTTCATGCTTGCAATTTCCTGCTTATATTGTCTTCTTTGTGCCTCCAACTCCTACTCATGCAGATAGGCTTGATAAGCCAATTCCTCCTGGTGCTGTCTATACTCAAGTTCCTTATTAATCTCCTCCACCTGCTTGTTGAGGTTTGACACAACGTCCCTCATCATGTCTTTAAGCTCCATCATCTCAGACTGTGTTGGCTGATTGGGAGATTAAGTAGGAGTGGTTATGCAGTAAGCATCCTGGGTATTTGGACTAAAACTAGCATTTTGACTACTTGTATATGGTTGGTAAGGAGGCTAAGCAGGGGTGGGTCGGTGGCAATTATACTGTGCATGCTAGCTTTGTAGGGCCATGGAATTGGAGACAGCAACATAATTGGCCTGATATGGTTGATAAGAGGCCCTATGGATAATATTTTCATAATATGGTGGTGGATATTCATACTGCCTATGAAAATCTGACATTTTTACTCATATGCAAGCTAGAAAATGGAATGAAAAGCTAATTTTTATAACATACCAGCACCTGATCATATTGAAACTAGTAGATTCGAACTCAGAGTCACCAGATGTACTTGAATTTTTTGCCTCCAAAGGCTAAGATCACTGACACACACCAAATATCAGTGATTTATGAACATGCAATTGGACTGAGACAATCCAATCTGTCCCAATCTTGTTTTCACAAGCTGAATGCACTAGTTTTGCATACAAGACTAGAAGATTGAGTCGCTAGGTATACTTGTAAAAAGCCTCCAAAGGCTAGAATGCTGCTACATATACCAAAACAATAGTTATGAAGGTATAAAAACTTCTCTAAAAATACTTTCAGAGTCCCACTAGACATACACAAAAATATTGTCAATCAGGATTGCGCCACTAGTCAAGTCAGACTTGACTATCTTGTTGAAACATGGAAACCCTCCAGATTGTGGGTGATCTATGTCGAGAGGGAACCTCAAGAGTGAGTTGGCTCTCCTTATGATTTTTCCTAATCTAATGACTTATCTGGGAAAAGGGATGAGAGAGCTAAACTGAAGTAAATAACTAAAATGAAATCTAAGGTGATGCACTGATGCTAAAATCCTATGAGATCTTACTCACAATCAGACCACAAAACATGTATCTTCACAACACTTTGATTTTACCCAATTCATAAATATTTCACATGAAGGTTTGATTAAACACGACATGCAACCTGAATTAAGCAAAATAACTACATAACCTATCATAAAACCAAGACAAAACAAAGGATAATGTTTATCACAGTGTGATATCAAATCAGTTCTGTAAAAATAGAGGCAAAATGAAGGAAAACTGCTGCTCTATATCTAAAGGAATAACTAGTACATAGATTGAATACAACACTCTTAGCATGAGAGGAAGACTCTGATATCCCTGCACTCTGATCTCCACTCTATGTTGTCAAAACTCTAATTGGAACTGCTGAAAAAGAAATGAATCTCTGACATATATCCTGTGAAAGCAATCTCTCCCTAAAATCTAGAAAAAAGCTTCTAAAAATAGACCTCCAAGTCCATTTTCAAGCTCCTCAGAAAAACCAAAATAAAAGCTCTCAAAATGAGCCCAAACTATGAAAACAAGATGCCAAAAGATTTCCTCATGTGGCCCCACCAAAAATCTACTTTTCTGTACCCATGAAACCTCAGTTTTTGTCTTTACCTGCCTCCAAATAAAACAAATCAAGAAGGAATATTTAATTTATTTTTTCTAGTTCTAACTACCTAAAAATAGTTTGAGTTTTAAAGCAATTTATAAATGATTGATTTAAAACAAACTTTACAACTTGAGCAGTTTTATTCTATCCCCTATTCGATTTGATTTACAAAAAATAAATCTCCATGGCTTATAATTTCATCAATTGCAATTACAATGTTTGATTTTTCCATAAAAAATCATAAAAATAATCATTGGCACCATATGATGTTTGCAAAAAATGAAAAGGCCTGATAGCTTATCTGCATATGACCTGGCAATCTCTAAGGTACATGTGGTATATGGACTTGTCCCATACCAAAAATGAAAGGTTTGCATATTATTCCTAAGGCATGAACTCCATCTCCAGCTCCAAGGGGTTTAAGGCACATGGTATACTCTAAGCATGTTTTGAGGCATCAAATGTTCTTTAAGGGAACCATAGAGGCTCAACCTCACCTTATGTTATGGACTTAGGCATCACACTATGAACTCTTAACACCATGAAGGCATTAGTTTGTGCCACAAAAAGAAATAAATGTGACAAAAATACCATTTTGATTAGGGAAAAAGTAAACCCTAATGACAAAACAAGCTTTCCCTATCTTGTCGGGCTCATATGGCAACTTCATTTTATGGGAACCCCCTCTGCTCCAGCCACCATTGTTAGGGTTTAAGCCTAGAAAACCTTTGACTTTACAATCTACAAGCTCTTTTTCTGAAGATTTATGTAAGAAATGGAAGGTAACTCCTCTGCACCACCATTGATCAGCTTATCTCATTGCTCTGAGGATCTCTAGATTTCAGTCATGACTATGACAAACTTTCTATGCTTCTATGTGCATTGTTTCACTATCATTTCTTCTCTATATTTTATCCTCCATTGCTACAACTGTGAGCTTCAGTTGAGAGGAATATGAAGTCTAAACCCTCATCCATTATGCATTTTCTACATGCAAGGTAATGCCTTTTGTCTATCTCTATATATTTCACTATTCCCATGGCATTTGCAGATTTTGAAGTTAGAACTTGCAGCCACATGTCTTTATTCTTCTATTGCTTTGATTACTCCATGATAATGAAATGGGTTTCCCTAAACCTTTAAGGAAAGATTTCACATTTGGCAACAACTGGCATGATGCATTTGATTTCCCATATTATGGGGCTGCGACTATTTCTAAGCATTTTGTTTCGGATATATGCCAAGACCCCTCTATATCTAGGTGTATGCAAAACTTTGTATCACTCTACTAGTTATGAAGACAATATAACTTCCACCTATGCATATACATGTGATGTCTCAAATACATATAGTTCATTTCTGTATTTGTCATTTCAAGAGGTCACGAGCTGTCCATATTTTCTGATGAATGCTGACCTCTGTATGTCTTTGCTTTGAGGCTGCCACAACTCTATTATTTCTATGCTTGAGGCTACCACAGGTACAAGGGTTTGGAGATCAGCCCTCTGTTTCACTGTCTGCGAGCATACCTTGAAGAGTCTTTCATAACCACAGCCAAGGTCAACTTTTTGAAACATTTCATTTGTTCTCCCTTTGCAAATGCCTTCTTGGTACCAAGGGCCACCATGATTGACTAGTTCAGACCTTTTGTTTATATTGAGCTTCGAAGCTTTATGTTTTCTCAATGTCTATTTCCTTTCTGAAACCCCAAATAGACTTTAATTTTCTATGAGAAAAGAAATTCTCTAGATAATGGCGTGATTGTAGGTAAATACTGTAAATGTGTTTACTTCTAAAACTTCCTTTATGACTGTCACATTTCATTGTATCTGACGGATTTCAGCATCTTTGAGTCTGTATATGCAAAAATAATAATGAAGATTTGTAGAAAATACAAATCTCAAACAACAAATACAAACTGGTTCCTCTGTACTCTGAAAAAACAAAAAACACAAACTTTAGAAGGACAGACTCCTTATTTTGTTTTGTAGCAGATGATGAAACTATAACATTCTTTCCTTCCTGAAAATAAAGAAGACAAATTTCTCTGATAATGGATAGGATCGTGGGGTTTGTTACTATTTCTATGTCATCTCAAAGTGTTCTCTTACCCCTGTAAGCTTGAAACCTACTACCTTCAACCATAGATGTCTTTTCATTATGCAAATATAATTATACTATGGTAGTAATATGAAATGGGTTTCTATCATCTTCATGAGATCATATTATTCTTGTATTTGTAAAAACAAACCCTTATCCTGATTTCTCCTTTTTCTATAGCATGAATATGAAACTTTTGTTGTTCCAAATTGCATTGTTTAATGGTGTCATGTTGTTGCTAGATCTTTATGGCTATTCTTTTTGAGTCTTTGTATCATCTGTAGATGTCACCATCTTTATATGCACATACCTGATATAATTACTTAATCTATAGCATATATAGTTGATGTTGACTGAGTTCATTTGTTTGTATGCATACACCACATATGGGATGACATTTTTCATTAGCTATTGTAGTTGTGAAAACCTCCATCTGGACTTTATGAACCTTTAATTGCTCTTATTGTATCTTCTTCTATATATTATGTATCATTATATATGACTTGATGTGATGCTACATCTATTGTCCTTACTATAAAATTTCATCCATTTACCTGTAGCTTCTTACATTCCCAATAGAGCAACTTTTGTGGATCCATTTGGTATTTGTTGTTCCAACTTGTCTCTTTACTTCAGACCATTTGATATATTGTTGTGACCATGCATAAATGAACTAGAATATATGGTACTCTGATTCTTTGGGTACTCCATTATGCACTTTTTCAGTGTGCTCTATATATCTACTATTTATCATCTTGGTCTCTCTATGATATAAGACCATCTCATGCTTAATAAGTGATTGCCCCAAATGATTGATGTACCTTAGATCAACATAAAGGTGACATTGCAGTTTATGTTGTTCATTGATGGCTGTGAATTCCATTTTTCCCATGACCACTGAAGTAATGATGACAGCTATTTTATGCATTAAATGCTATCCTTAGAATAGTTCAGTTCATCTTTATCGTTTCATTTCATTTCTTGATCTGCAATCATGAATATGTCCTAAACCAGAAACCAATGCATATGACTTCTTTGATACTCCTTCAATTTGTCATGCAATGAAACAATATGAGTAATGACCTTTTCTTTTCCATTCCATCCCTTTTGAGATTAAGGGGAAGTAGCATGCTGGGCTCAACCCTTGTGGGAGCCTCATTTTACACCACATGATGTTTTGTCTTCAATCAGCTACATGACTTATCCTATACCTGCACATGAAACAAACAAATTAGAATAAAAAACATCGAAGTTCCATGATTGTTTCTTTCTCAGTTCCTCTTGCATGTGAATGATATTCTTTGATCAATGCATTATAGGCAAAGTGTTAGGCCTTTTCTGATAGGACATATAGATCTCATAACTAGAGCTCTAACAGGACTTTTCCACGTTTTTATACGTTCATGTCAAAAATCGAGAGCAGAGAAGAAGACAATTTCAAAGATTGAAGACCTTCAAGGCAATGATGGATATGACCTTCTCTTTCTTATCCCTAGATGCATAGCATTTTATTTGTACTTGCATTTGTTCAGCTATTACCCATGGCTTGTGTGGGATATTTGATCTATCATTATTTCCTTCAATGCAATGCTTATCCTTTTATGTATTTCAATTTGTAAATGAATAATCATTGTAGTGAATGAAATACTTATCTCTCATGTGAACGTTCTGCAATGCAGTGAATGATCTGAAATCTTTTCATTTCTTGAACATCACGACTAAACTGCAATATCACTAAAACACAATAACTATACAAATAACTTATAACAGAAGAATGTTAACCTTCACTCTAAAAATGCATTTGTTGCACCAGCTCTACCAATTTTTGAGCTGTGGTGAAAAAATGGTAATAATAATAGTGAATGAGCTGCTGTACCAACTCCTACAAATAGCTAGGTGTAGCAGACGATGCACTATATACAGATTGGTGAGTGCCCTGAAGGTTTGGATAGGGCAGGAAGAAGATATTTCAGGTTACAATCTACTCCCTATGCTATCATTGATGGTATTTTATATAAAAATGATTTTAATGGTGTATTTCTAAGATGCATTGAACCAGATCAAGTTGATAGACTGTTAGAAGAGTTTCACAATGGACCTTCAGGAGGTCATTTTGATGCAAGGACAACTGCCTTGAAGATTATGTAGGCTGGTTATTAATGGCCTAATTTGTTTAAAGATGTATTTAGCTGGGTGAGAAGGTGTGAGAAGTGTTCATTATTTGTAGGTAAGCAAAGGCTTACAGCCTTACGAATACATCCTATCAAAGTTCAACAGCCATTTGCAAAATGGGGTCTTGATTTCATAGGACCAACAAACCTGCCTTCAAGTGCAGACCACAAGTGGATCTTGACTACTACAAACTATTTTACCATGTGGACCGAAGTTGTTGCTTTGAAAGAAGTAATTGAATCTGCTGTTTTTAGTTTCTATCAGGATATGGTATCAAGATTTGGTACACCAGATTCATATATCTTTGACAATGGTTTAGCTTTTATTGGATTGAGGATTTCAGATTGGTCTATCAAAAATGACATATTTTTGAATACTTCTTCTAACTATTACCCACAAGGTAATGGGCAAGTTGAATCTACTAATAAGAACCTGATAAGGATCATCAAGATGATTGTTGAAGACAACCAGAGAACATGGCATGAGAAGTTGAAGTTAGCTCTTTGGGCTGGCATAATTACACCCAAGAGAGCTACTGGTTGTTCTCCATATGTACTTACTTATGGTAAGGAGGCTAGATTGCCTATTTCAGTTGAATTACAAACTTTTACTTTCATCAAAGAACTTGAGCTACTAGAGGAACAACCTTTAGTAGTAAGGCTAGCTCAGCTTATGGAATTAGAAGAGACCAGAAAGGAATCCTTGAGGAAAGTTAAAATCCATCAAGCCCAAATGAAAAATTCCTTTGATAAGAGGGCAAGACCGAGAAGCTTCATTGTTGGTGATTTGGTTTTCAAATGGAATGAACTAAGAAGCAGACCTGGAAAGCATTCCAAGTATGGTGCAATTTGGTATGGGCCTTATGTAATCACGGAGTGCAAAGAAAATAATGCATTTCAGCTATCCAAATTAAGTGGAGAGGTGTTGTCTATCACTGTTAATGGGATCCACCTCAAACATTGCCTCTGAAGATAAGTACTACCTTGCATCATAGTAGAGTAATGTTGCAGTTAATAAGTGCTTCATGCAAATTTGCTTTCAGTAGTTTTTGTTTCCCTAAGTGTTGTTGCACAAGTTTTTTCAGCCACCAGGGCCTATTAGTTTGCTTTTCAGTTTGCTTTGTTTTGTTTTTTGTTGTTGTTTGAACTGGTTGGAGAGTTGAATTTCAACATTTTTTGAGTTTGAAAAGAGTAGACTATGGCTCAATGCCCAGAGGATATTCAAGGCAACTAATCTAATGCTTAGTAGGCAAGCATATAGAAGAAGCCTCCAAAAATGTTACCATTTTTTATTTACAGCTCAAACTGGTGGAGCTGGTAGAACAAATTTATTTTAAAAGTGAAGGTTTTAACATTTTCTATTTTAAGTTATTTGCATAGTTGGATAATTTAGTGATATTGTAGTTTAGTTGTATAACAAAAGGAAAAGATTGCAGATCATCATTCATTTACAGAAGGAGATTAATTGTTTCATTTCACTACCATGTTTATTTGTTTTACAACTAAAGTACATAAAAGAAATAAACATTACATTATATGAAAGATGATAGACCAAATGTCCCACACAAGCTATGGGAATAGCTAAACAAATGCAACTATAGGAAAGATAATATGCATCTAAAGACAGAGGAGAGAAAGGTCACAGCCATCATTGCCTTAAATGTCTTCAATCTCCAAGGATGCCTCCTGTCCTTACTCCTGATCTCTGAGAAGAATCTATAAAAAATTGGAAAAGGTCCTGTTAGAGCTCTGGTTATGAGTTCTCAATGTGTCTATCAGAAGAGGCATAATACATTCCCTATAATGCACTGATTAGATGAACATCATTCACATGCAAGAAGAACTGAAAGAGAAACAATCATTGAACTTCATTGTTTTTATCTAATCTATTTGTTTCATGTGTAGGTATAGGATAAGTCATGTAGCTAATTGAAGACATATCAGCATGTGGTGTCAAGTGGGCTCCCACAAGGGTTGAGCCTAGTGTGCTACACTGATTCTCAAAGGGGATGATTTGTAAATATATCATATTGCTTAGTCAAATCAATTAAACTAAAGGAGTACAACATCAATCTAATACTTGCAGTTCAAGTCATGATGAAATGCAAGTATTAAAGTGACCTAAACTTGTAAATACCAAACATCCAATGCATGAAAGTATCTGACATTATTGCTACAGTAGCAATTGAGGAGGTGAAACTCATAAGAGAGATTTGAGTTCATTCATGTTATCTAGAGAAGAGTAGAGATATTGAAAAGAATTATTCATCTGTTTATGGTTACAAGAGAATTAAAACACTCTTACGTTGATCAAAGGAGGGTATTTCATGTCAACATGACAGATGGATAGCCATCAAGAAACCACATATGTTGCCAAGTCATAGAAAGAAAGCTCATGTGTCACAAAATGGAGTCCTTTATTACAAAACCCTTATTACTTTTGCAAACTTTAGATATAGTCAAAAATGTCAAAGAAGTCCATATTCAGTTATAGAGCATCCATGAAGCATCTATATCTTGACTGAGAGAATGTGCTATCACAACATGAAGAAACAAAGCACCTCCAAGTAAATTTGAATTGGTTTTGCATATATAGAAAGGTGGAGTTGTAAGAATTAAACATGATGTATACAGTGTCATTTCATCATGAAAAGAGCAGTTAAGTCAATAAAGAAGAAGCATTCATGTCTATTTATACAGTTGAAGTAGAAGGAGGAATCTCAGTGTCTATATACAGCTACAGGAAGTTGCTCTTCAAGTGCAAACATGTGTAATATGGGATACAAGTGACTATAGAAAATGCAGTCATATACAATGAGCTCAACGGCAAGTACAATTCTATTTCATGCTGCTGATTTGTCATTTAGGACATATGCAGAGTCAAGATACATTTCAAAAAAATGATGGTAATAGTAAAGTTGCAGCCTTCATAGTCATTTATAGGAGAAGATGTAGATAGGACAGCTGAAGAATGATAAATTATAGTGGTCATTACCCAAGTTGCTATCAGAAAGAAAAGAGTTCACATGTCATTTGCCAAGTCTTGAGTAATAAAAGCTTCAACTTGATTTCACAACATATAATTTTTCAGTCATGCATACAAATAACATGAAGAGACATACAGAATCATATTGCTTTAGACCAAGTGAAGTAAAAGAGACATTATCTCTGAAAGTGGATAGCAAATCTTTCACAGTCATCTACAGGAATGTTGTCTCAAGAATCAATGTTTAAATGCATTTGTAAAGAAGTGCTCTGTTAGGTTTATATTCATCTCATTTTGTAATGAACATCATTATTTTGACCAAATTAAAGGCAGTAGGTTTATATATAGATGCATAGAATGGGGACAATGCCAGTCCATATGATCAAGATGATATTTAGAAAAGAGTGAAGAACTAAATGTTATAGCCTCGGACATCCTAAAATGCTCAAATATATATATACAACTGTGGCCTTCCATGAAAGAGTAAACCCTTAAAAAAATGAAGATTTCAATACATTTTCTCATGACAAATTTCAAAACTCTGTTGATATAATCCATTCATAAGCTACAACTTTGAAATAAAATGAGTTTTGTTCAGGCCATTCAAAATGAAATGAAGAGCTATAGGTGTGGCTGCGGCTAGTGAAAGAGTAACCCATTTAGGGTTTTAAATCTTCAATCACAAACCTTAGTTTCAAAATAGAAGTTTTAGATACAGAAAGGAAAGAAGTCTTTCAAACATGTCAAACTCAGAAAAATGCTCAAATATATAGATACAGTCACAGCCCTTCAAAGGGTAAAACACATAAAGATGTTATGTCTGGGGTGCAGAACATCATGTATAAGCTCAATATATAGAGAAGTTGAAGCTATCCAAAATATGGAGGTTTAACCCAACTCCCACTTAGGGTTTCAAATCTAAAATTGTAGATAGAGAAAGGAGAAACATGAAGTTCAAACCCAGAACATACAAATATTCAGACGAACAGCACATGGCCGCAGGTTTTAACCCACCAAAATCTACAGAATGTTAGCAGTAGAGAGATGAAGAAATCAAAGAAATATATATAGGGTTCAAAGTCTTAAAAAAAATCACCTTGTCATATACTCGCAGCTGAAGATTCTTCTTTTTGTTTCACTTTTTCCCTCTCAAATGGATCTTGAAAAGATGCAGTCATGGCAGCTCGAGAGTAATAGAAATGATAGTGGAGAAATGAACACAAATTCATCAGGAAAAAAATGTTATGGCCGTGGCTGGAAAGCCTTTTCTTTCTCTCAGAATCAAAAGAAAAATCAAAGAGTGAAAGTTATATTTGCATCAGACAATGCTTACCTTCTTTTTCTATGTAAGACTGGTGGAAACCATGCTCAAAAATACCAGAAGGTCGAAGATTCTCAAGGTGAAACCCTAGGGTTTGAAGGTAGCTGCAGAGCCTCATTTCCACCAAATGCAAAGTCAAAATGAGCCCGACAAGCTAGGGTGAGTTCAGTTTTGTGTTAGGGTTTTGATGGAGCTCTAATCAATTGGGATTTTTATCACATTCTTTAAATTTTTGAAACTGTGACTAATACCCCCAAGGGTATTAAGGCCCTAAGTCACCATGACTTAAAATGTATGCATTAGCCCCTTGGAGTAAGTCATGGTCAAAATGCCCATGATCACCTATTATTCACCTTGCTTAGGGATTAATGCTTCAAAACCCATTTAAGTTCTTTTGAGGATAAGTCACATAAAATTTGTAAAACATTTGAAGTATGAGTCAGGTCATATGCCCTTAGATTGTTTTTGCAGAAACAAATAGAAAAAGACCTTATAGGTTTTATTTTGCAAAACCATATAGATGCCATCATATTTTTTCATGATTTTATAAGAAATCAAAGGCCAGATAAGATGTGATATACTTGGCAAGATGCTACATAGGAGCCTTGTATTTTTTTTTTGAAAAATCAAATCAAATTACTTTATGTAATAAAACTGCAATCTCATGTAAAGTTTTATTTTAAAGCAATAATTTATAAATTGCTTTAAAATCAAAACTATTTTTATGCAATTAAAACTATTAAAGAAAATCAAATGTCTTTTTCTGTATTTGCTTTATTTGGAGGTGGATGAGGACAAAAAATTGAAATTTCTGAGCAGACAAAGTAGATTTTTGGTGGGGTCTACCTTGAGGAAGATATTGGCAGCTTTCATATACAGATTGGAAGTGATTTGAAGGCTTTATTTGGGATTTTATGAGGAGCGCGAAAATGGATTCCTACATCTATTTTTAGGAGATTTTTTGGAGAGATCTCTTGGGAGCATTTATAGGAGAAAACTTAGTTTTTCTCAGTCAGTTCATACCATTTTCTTCTCTCTTGAGCACAGGTAGAGAGTTGTATACAGGCAATTGACTAATTTTGTTTTTTGGCACTGTACTCCTTCCAGTTCAATACAACAGATTTTCCTATTCCATCAATTTGTCTTTCTTTTGCAATTTTGATTTGATGTCTCATTATGGTAGTTTCATGTCCTATGTTATGTCTCTTACTGCAAAAATTTGCTTTTGGTCCTGGTTGTAATTTGTGTTCCATTTGAACCTTATTACAAATTATTTTGGGATCAAATCTCAGAGGTGGGGTTGTGAAAGTTTAAGTTTGAAGGGTTGTTTGTGAGTGAAGATATTCATTTAGATTAAATCTTAGAGTTAATTTTAAATTTCAGTTATTCTCTCTACATTTTCCCCTGAAAGTAAATTAGATTAGAAAATCATTAGGAGAACCAGGTCATTCTAGAGGTTCACTCCAACTTTTAGGCAACCCACAGGCCTAGGAGTGTTGCCACGTGTCAACAGATAGCTAAGTCTTCTATAGCTTAGTAGAGCGTGCATATCTGATTGATAACAGTTACGAAATTTTTTATATAATAACAATTCACTCCAACAAAATAACTCATATTTAGGTGAGTCACTTTTTGGGATTGAAAGATATTTTGGCCAAACTCTAACAATTACTAGTATATCTCATGGCTTCCATTTTTGCTATCTATGACGCAAAGAATATGACCAAGATATTGCAACTTCTACCATACATAGATGATCTAATTGTATAGGATGCTCCATATATTCATGGATGAAGTATGTATTAGATGGACCATGATGTGTACATGATGAAACACCTTTTGTCCAACATTCAAAGAAATGAAGGACATGGTACACTCAACAAGAGGTAGTTTTAGTAACATATGACATGGTTCTTGTGCACCTATGTCACGTTTGGAAACTATTTCAGTTAGGAACCTTCTATATACACATAATGCAGGGTCATCTGGGCTATTTGTGTTGGACATCCTGGTCAGCATGTCATAATAACTCTTTGAACTCCTTTCTACTTTAGACACATATTTTGCAATATATTTTAGAATTGCATGACGAGACAATATTGACTGATAGTCTATGTTTCCCCTCCATATGGAAAGCATATCTGGGTTGTGAACATTCACTCTCTCAGCATTTCGTGCTGGTAAATTTTTTTTTTCGAACATCATCAATGAATAATTTGGATTCGCTCTGTAATTTCCAAGGAGCATTGTAGCGACAAACATTGATCTGACCCTTCTTTGGTAGACATGTATCCAAGCTACATTTGGTATGGTATTCAACACAATTTAATAAATTTGTGTAATCTACAAGTTGATCTATAGGCAAAATTTTAGTTGTGTCCATCAAACAAGAATCTTCTTCTATAGATCATGGCATGAATAGATTTCTTTCATTCTCTTCAAGAAGATTCCATGCACTTATGAATTTGTCATAAAAATCCTTTGCCTTTTGGAGCTCATTTGGATTATTCCAATCTAATGTATCTACATTAGGTGCACCCTCTATCCATAGAACCATATGCGTGTGCATTGAACATCGATGTTGCCATTCCTTTCTATAAAAAATAACACAATATAATTAGAGGTAAATACTACGTATTTGTATAACAACATATAAATTTTATTCACAATTATACTACTTTAAATTGAATACCTTGCCCATAGGTCTTTTACTCAAAAATGTTTGAAGAGGATCTCTTGCTGAAAATTTTTTAAGCGATGCTCCATGTACATAGCAACAATAGGGGGATTTTCAATTATATTTTTGTTTCTCCACTTGTATGCATCACTTGAGTCTAATTACACTTGTGTTGGCATTAGCTAATGAAGATCAAGCTATTTTATATCAGTTGCACTCAAAGTTATGAAAAAGGTAGGGCAACCCAATTGTGTTATCATATCAATCAATTCATTTCTGCATGTTTGCCAATGAGCTCTAGTTCCTCTTAATTGGCATCCATAATGCATCACTTGTTGAGGTAGGCAATCATCAGGGAAATCTCTCAAACACTGTCATAAATCTACAAATGTCACAGGTACACCATCCTCTACACTTTTTTTACAAATATTGCAGATGTTGCTTGACTCCATTGTCGCACCATCTTATTCAACAATAAATACCAAAATCTGGGATGTCTTGTAAACCTATTATCATAGTACTGCATTCGATGTAAAGCATATTCATGTATATGTTTACTTTTCATGTGTGGTTGTAACCATTCTGCTTCACCAGTAGGAAATAGAGTAGGAAATTCCATGTTAAACAACCCTTCCATGGTGTATTCATTAATTGGTGACAGACCAATATGAGGCCACTCAATCATGTCAATTGAGTTTTTACCATTATTCTCAACAAATCTCCTCACTTCTTCCATTTCTTGATGTGTTGAACCAAATCTAGGTACAAAAGATGAAGGTTGATGTTAAGGTTCATCTTCTCATGCTAAACTATCATCACATGCATTTGATATGTCTAAATCATTAATATTGGATTGCACAAATCTCAGGCTTTTAGAGACATCCATATCTTCTTCTGGTAGTTCCATGATAGAGTTTTCATCAAGTTTGGCATCTCTGTAGTATTTATCATATTTTATTTTATATTGTAGTGCAACTAATACACGTGATCTTTTAACATAACAATCATAATACCTAGATTGGGTAGAATGCCTTCTCACAATCAAAATGTCAATATCACATATCTGTAATGGTAGGCACCTTGCAACTGTAGTTATATCTTGTGGGAAATTAATTGTGTGTCCTCTGTATTTGTACTGGCCACCACGAGAATGGGTAACTTATATGATTGGATTCACTCTAGCAATAATCATTTCCTCAACTTGAGTAAGCACTTGTAGAACATAAGGTTGCTCCCCAGGATCCATGTTATTCCATTTAGATAGTCGATCTCCATCTCGCTCACTTTGGCACCTAGCAGAAGAAGGCCCTTCATTGGATTGACTAATTTTTATTCTAGGGTATTTCTCTTTACAAATTTAACACATTTGACTAATAGATAGTTGATCTATCCTATTGTGAAATTTTTTTTGTATTTCATGTAATCTATCACTAAGTTTAACTCAGGGTTTGCAAGAAACATGTGGTGTAGATGAAACTCCTTGATCATTAGGGCTATACATAACTATAAAGATTGTTTCAAATTCATCCATCAATATATCAATATCTTGCCCAGAATCAAGAATGTCACGTCTACTATTCTCATTTAAAACATGATCTTTGTCAAAAGAGTGGTAACCAAAAAGGTTAGATTGTGAATTGCAAGGACCTACTTCATTTGGATGTGGAGAAGACCACACATTTTGGTAATGACAAACTGATTTACCTTTGTCCCTTGTTGTCACTGATTGTGGTGGTGCATGTGGGATTTCCATGGGAGTGGAAGTTAAATTCAAAGATCTTCCTTGAAGTGAACTATTTGCAACATTACATTGCAAGTGTTGTTGCTGAGTGGGATGAATATAAGTGCCATGAACCATGTCCTCATTATCATTATATCATGGAAGATGAAGATCGTGCATAAGTTTAGATGAAATCACTATATGGATGTTTGTGAGATGAATATCAATATCAATATCATTTAGTGAGTGAGGAATACAAGTAGTACAAGTAGAATGCACATTATCAATATTGTCTTCATTCACACTGTACAACCCAATGTCACTGATATATCATGCTCTTGGACATCTCTCTCTCTCTCTCTCTCTCTCTCTCTCTCTCTCTCTCTCTCTCTCTCTCTCTCTCTCTCTCCTCATATGATAATTTTTCCTTCTTTGCCTATTTATATCTTCATGTCTACAAGAATAGAAATATCAACGGCGTGTAGAAATTACACTATTCTCAACATCTACATCAACATCAACATGTGCAGTATTATCATGTTTCATTCTATCTAACTCTATTGGCAATGACACAATTGTGTTCCTCAAGACACTATCAATATTTGTACCTGATGGAAGAGAATGCATAGAATGTATATTATCACCAACAACCATAATTCTATCATTTACCCTATTGTCTAATATCAAGGATATATCTTCATTAGATAGGTTATTATAATTCACTCTGCTAGAACCCAATGTCATTGATATTTCAGGCTCTTAGACATCTGTTATCTTTTATGCTTCTCTCTCTCTTCTCATAAAATAATTTTCCCTTCTTTGTCTATTTATATCTTCACATCTAGAAGCATACAAAGCTATACAATGTACATTTCTATGTTGTCGTGTAGAAACTATAATGCTCTTAACATCCACATCAACATAAGCATGTGCAATATTATTCTAGTCCAATCTGTCTAACTCTGTATGTAATGACACATTTGTGTCCCTCAAGACACCATGAGTATCTTCACTCCTAGAAGCATACCAAGTTCTGTTAATTGTATTTGTATGTTGATGTGTAGAATTTTCACTTTTTGGAATAACCACTTTAGGAGCAGTAGATACAATATTTTCTCGATGCAACTCATCAAACTCCATATGCAAGGGAACAGTCATGGCCCTCATGAAATCAATAACTTTTCTTCTACTATTCCTCTACCATGCACGATTCAATTGATATAGGAGGCCCACCATTCTGAGACACATGATCAAAATTGAAGATAAGATTAAGGTTTTACATATGCAAGTACATAAATATAAGTATTATAAGCTAAGAATGGGTCAGCATTATCTTATATCAACAACATAAATATGTTGATAATTTATATAATGTGAAATATGTTTTAAAATTGTAGAAGTTCAATTATTAGATATACACATAGTAAATATATTAAAGATATACAATTCTTTAAACTTAAAATGTTATATATAACAATGAGACATGAAGGTCAATTTTAAGAAAGCATTAATTAATTTTCACATGATATTTATTACCATTAGTTACACAATATTTAACTAAATGCCATATATACATTGTATTTGTAGTGAAAAAAATTGATAATGTTATATCATTTTTATTTAAATTCCATGGAATCATACGTTTATTGGCCAATTAAATGGCCAAAAGAAATCAGGATATTCTTGCATTCATTAGCAAAGTCAATGTTCTGTCATATCTCTGATATATAAACTCCTTTTTTCAATTCTCCTCCATTCTTCATAAATATTGTATTGTAAGGGCCAACTTCAAGGACAACACTAATGACATCAATCAATGAATTTACTAGCATCTTCTCAATTTGACTTATTAAAGTGAGAAATTTTCCAAATGGAATGGATAAATCATCACTAGATAAAAGCTCTCTATTGTTGGTGTAATTTAGTGTTATCTCATAATCACTTGTAAAATTATTGAATCTTTTATCTGCCAACTTTAATTTCCCATTTGATATAGCGTAAATAGACCCAACTTTTATTTCTTCAGAGAATTTGTCAACAAGTTCATTAAATAAAATTATGTGAATCTCTCCACCATCACTACTCCATTTGATAGTAAGCACGATATCTTTCTTTTGAATTCTCTTTACTTGTTATTTTCTTTATGTCCAATATTTGAAGTATAGGCTTGAGACCAAGAACCCCATTCTTCAAACTAGAAATAGCTCCTTGAGAAATAGTGGACACCATATTATCCTATAGTGTTTGCAAATCTTATTAGACACAAATGGTGCACAATCAAATAATTAGAAAATTATAAATTATGTTTAATAAAATATTTATAAGCATATTAAAGTTCAAGAGATTTTAGAGGCTTCTATAAGAAAGAAATGAATATCAAGTTATTATAGTTTTTAAAGATTGTAAATCTTTATTTTTCAAAAATATTTGTAAAAGATTCACAAAAAATTGTTAAGAATGTGTATATGGGGGCTATCTTATATTACTTCCACATATGACTACAACTCTTATCAACTAACACTGCATGAAAATCACATCAAGCTAATACTTAGGACATAGTAGAATTCATTGAGTGAATCATAATATAATAAGGGTTTTCAAAATGATTTTTTTTTTGTATTTTTTGAGAGAAATATAAGCAACATAAAAGTAGTTTGTTGCAAGATTCAAGCAAGTCAATCATTAGGGTAAGTGCAGGAAGATGGGGGGCCAAAAAGGGGTCTTAAGTGGCCACTTTTTTTCTGAAATCAGGAAATACTGGCCTTGGATGAGAAATTGAGCATAGTTACACTCAAAATTTGGAGATGCAACCAAAACAATGTTCATAGTGATCCGTGTCTACTTTCTAAACTACTATTTTGTTTTTAAAATGGCATAGATTAAGGGGTTCAAAAGAGGGAGCCACAAAAATTGGTGTTGTTTCTGTCAAAAAAACATAACATAGCATGTTTTGTGGCTCCCTCAAAAGGTCAACTTTTTTTTGGTATTTTTAAAATCGCTTTAGTGAGAAATTAGCTAATAGCATGTAGTTTATGCCCGATTTTTCTAATAATTTTTTTGATGAATATTTGATTTTTTACTAATTTTCAAAGTGGACACATCCTAAAAAATAGAATTTTGGCCGTGCTACCCCTATAAATTTTGAAAACTAATTGAAAATCATTTTTTTATTTTTTTAATATTTGTAGAATGGAGTCTAGTTTCTAAATATGTAATTTTTTTGAAATTTGAATGAATAGTTATTTTACAATGAAAAAAAGACCAAACAGTGGTTTTTGCCTAAAAATGGACACACAAACAAAAGAAATTAAAGATGAAAGGCTTAACATTGTTAAAATGTGAAAAAAATCACATCGTCAAATAGCTAAGAGAAAGCCTAACATTACCCATGTGTTCGATTTGTTCGACCTTGAAACCCATGCAAATCTGAGGGTTAGCACGAATGAAATTATGTGAAATTTTGAAGAATATAGAAAAACACGTCTATGACTGTTCATAAGGCACTCCAAGCCTTTGGGTTGGAAATCCAAAGCAAATCCCAAGCCCAAGGCTTGGGATTCCCAAAGCAAGACATAACGCGCTCGCGTTATGTTCCCCTTAAATTTTTTTACGTTCAAGGCTATTAATCATGAGGGTTAAGGGATAAGGGATAGAGTTGGAGGGTTTAGGGATAAGGGATTAGAGTTTAAGGTATAGTATAGAGCCCATTGAGGGTCTAGGAATAGGGATAGTGTTTAGGGTTTAGGGATGAGGGATTAGAGTTGAGGGATGATAGATTAGGGTTGAGGGTGTAGGGTTTAGGGTTTACGGATAGGGTTGAGGGTCGAGGGATCAGAGTTAAGGGTTGAGGGATTAGGGTTTGACATTGAGGGTTGAGGGTTGAGGTTCAAGGGTCAAGGGTTTAGGGATAGGGTTTAGGGTCAAGGGATTAGGGTTAAAGTAGAGTGTGGAGGGTGTAAGGATTAGGGATAGGGTTGGAGGGTTTAGGGATAAGGGATTAGGGTTTAAGGTATAGTATCGAGTCTATTGAGGGTTTAGGAATAGGGATAGCATTTAGGGTTTAGGGATGAGGGATTAGAGTTGAGGGATGATGGATTAGGGTTGAGGGTTGAGGGATTAGGGTTTAGGGATAAGGTTTAGGGTTGAGGGTTGAGAGATTAGGGTTTAAGGTATAGTGTTGAGGGTTGAGGGTTTAGGATTAGGGTTTAGGGTTGACAGATTAGCATTTAATGTCAAGGTTAGGGTTATAGTGTCGAGGGTAGAGGGATTAGGGATAGGGTTTAGGGTTGAAGGTTTAAGGATTGAGGGTTGAGGCTTTAGGGATGAGGGTTTAAGGCTTAAGATATAGTCTCAAGTGTTGAGGGTGTAGGGATAGGGTTTAAGTTTTAAGGGTTAAGGGTTGAGGGATAGGGATTAGGGCTTAAGGTATAGTGTTGAGGGTCGAGGGATCAGAGTTAAGGGTTGAGGGATTAGGGTTTAACATTGAGGGTTGAGGGTTGAGGTTCGAGGGTCAAGGGTTTAGGGATAGGGTTGAGGGTCAAGGAATTAGGGTTAAAGTAGAGTGTGGAGGGTATAAGGATTAGGGATAGGGTGGAGGGTTTAGGGATAAGGGATTAGGGTTTAAGGTATAGTATCAATTTTGTTGAGGGTGTAGGAATAGGGATAGCATTTAGGGTTTAGGGATGAGGGATTAGAGTTGAGGGATGACGGATTAGGGTTGAGGGTTGAGGGATTAGGGTTTAGGGATAAGGTTTAGGGTTGAGGGCTGAGGGATTAGGGTTTAAGGTATAGTGTTGAGGGTTTAGGGATAGGGTTTAGGGTTGAGGGATTGGAGTGAAGGGTTGAGGGATTAGGATTTGACGTTGAGGGTTGAGGGTTTAGGGTTTAGGGTTTAGGGTTAGGGTTGAGAGATGAGGGATCAGAGTTAAGGGTTGAGGGATTAGTGTTTGACATCGAGGGTTGAAGGTTGAGGTTCGAGGGTCAAGGGTTTAGGGATAGGGTTGAGGTTGAAGGGATTAGGGTTAAAGTAGAGTGTGGAGGGTGTAAGGATTAGGGATAGGGTTGGAGGGTTTAGGGATAGGGGATTAGAGTTTAAGGTATAGTATAGAGTCTGTTGAGGGTTTAGGAATAGGGATAGCATTTAGGGTTTAGGGATGAGGGATTAGAGTTGAGGGATGAGGGATTAGGGTTGAGGGTTGAGGGATTAGGGTTTAGGGATAAGGTTTAGGGTTGAGGGCTGAGGGATTAGGGTTTAAGGTATAGTATTGAGGGTTTAAGGATACGGTTTAGGGTTGAGGGATTAGAGTGAAGGGTTGAGGGATTAGGATTTGACATTGAGGGTTGAGGGTTTAGGGTTTAGGGTTTAGGGTTAGGGTTGAGAGATGAGGGATAAGAGTTAAAGGTTGAGGGATTAGGGTTTGATGTCGAGGGTTGAGGGTTGAGGTTCGAGGGTCAAGGGTTTAGGGATAGGGTTGAGGTTGAAGGGATTAGGGTTAAAGTAGAGTGTGGAGGGTGTAAGGATTAGGGATAGGGTTGGAGGGTTTAGGGATAAGGGATTAGAGTTTAAGGTATAGTATCAATTTTGTTGAGGGTTTAGGAATAGGGATAGCATTTAGGGTTTAGGGATGAGGGATTAGAGTTTAGGGATGAGGGATTAGGGTTGAGGGTTGAGGGATTAGGGTTTAGGGATAAGGTTTAGGGTTGAGGGTTGAGGGATTAGGGTTTAAGGTATAGTGTTGAGGGTTGAGGGTTTAGGATTAGGGTTTACGGTTGATGGATTAGCATTTAATGTCGAGGTTAGGGTTAGAGTGTCGAGGGTAGAGGGATTAGGGATAGGGTTTAGGGTTGAAGGTTTAAGGATTGAGGGTTGAGGCTTTAGGGATGAGGGTTTAAGGCTTAAGATATAGTGTCAAGTGTTAAGGGTGTAGGGATAGGGTTTAAGTTTTAAGGGTTAAGGGTTGAGGGATAGGGATTAGGGTTTAAGGTTTAGTGTTGAGGGTTGATGGTTTAGGGATAGGGTTTAGGTTTGAGGGATTAGGGTTTAGGGTTAATGAATTAGGGTTTAATGTTGAGAGTTGAGGGTTGAGGGTTGAGGGTTGAGGGTTGAGGGTTGAGGGTTGAGGGTTGAGGTTGAGGGATAGGGTTAATGGTCAAGGGATTAGGGTTAAATAAGAGTGTCGAGGGTAGAGGGATTAGGGTTTAAGGTATAGCATCGAGCCTGTTGAGGGTCTAGGAATAGGGATAGTGTTTAGGGTTTAGGGATGAGGGATTAGAGTTGAGGGATGACGGATGACAAATTAGGGTTGAGGGTTAAGGGATTAGGGTTTAGGAACAAGGTTTATGGTTAGGGTTGGGGGATTAGGGTTTAAGGTATAGTGTTGAGGGTTTAGGGATAGGGTTTAGGGTTGAGGGATTAGAGTGAAGGGTTGAGGGATTAGAATTTGACGTTGAGGGTTGAGGGTTTAGGGTTGAGGGTTTAGGGATAGGGTTGAGGGTTGAGGGATCAGAGTTAAGGGTTGAGGGATTAGGGTTTGATGTTAAGGGTTGAGGGTTGAGGTTCGAGGGTTAAGGGTTTAGGGATAGGGTTGAGGGTCTAGTAATTAGAGTTAAAGTAGAGTGTGGAGGGTATAAGGATTAGGGATAGGGTTGGAGAGTTTAGGGATAAGGGATTAGAGTTTAAGGTATAGTATCGAGTCTGTTGAGGGTTTAGGAATAGGGATAGCATTTAGGGTTTAGGGATGAGGGATTAGAGTTGAGGGATGATGGACTACGGTTGAGGGTTGAGGGATTAGGGTTTAGGGATAAGGTATAGGGTTGAGGGTTGAGGGATTAGGGTTTAAGGTATAGGATTGAGGGTTGAGGCTTTAGGGATGAGGGTTTAAGGCTTAAGATATAGTGTCAAGTGTTGAGGGTGTAGGGATAGGGTTTAAATTTTAAGGGTTAAGGGTTGAGGGATAGGGATTAGGGTTTAAGGTATAGTGCTGAGGGTTGATGGATCAGAGTTAAGGGTTGAGGGATTAGGGTTTGACGTTGAGGGTTGAGGGTTGAGGTTCAAGGGTCAAGGGTTTAGGGATAGGGTTGAGGGTCGAGGAATTAGGGTTAAAGTAGAGTGTGGAGGGTATAAGGATTAGGGATAGGGTTGGAGGGTTTAGGGATAAGGGATTAGAGTTTAAGGTATAGTATCAAGTCTGTTGAGAGTATAGGAATAGGGATAGCATTTAGGGTTTAAGGATGAGGGATTAGAGTTGAGGGATGATTGATTAGGGTTGAGGGTTGAGGGATTAGGGTTTAGGGATAAGGTTTAGGATTGACGGTTGAGAGATTAGGGTTTAAGGTATAGGATTGAGGGTTGAGGCTTTAGAGATGAGGGTTTAAGGCTTAAGATATAGTATCAAGTGTTGAGGGTGTAGGGATAGGGTTTAAATTTTAAGGGTTAAGGGTTGAGGGATAGGGATTAGGGTTTAAGGTATAGTGTTGAGGGTCGATGGATCAAAGTTAAGGGTTGAGGGATTAGGGTTTGACGTTGAGGGTTAAGGGTTGAGGTTTGAGGGTCAAGGGTTTAGGGATACGGTTGAGGGTCGAGGAATTAGGGTTAAAGTAGAGTGTGGAGGGTATAAGGATTAGGGATAGGGTTGGAGGGTTTAGGGATAAGGGATTAGATTTTAAGGTAGAGTATCGAGTCTGTTGAGGGTGTAGGAATAGGGATAGCATTTAGGGTTTAGGGATGAGGGATTAGAGTTGAGGGATGACCAATTAGGGTTGAGGGTTGAGGGATTAGGGTTTAGGGTTGAGGCTGAGGGATTAGGGTTTAAGGTATAGTGTTGAGGGTTTAGGGATAGGGTTTAAGGTTGAGGGATTAGAGTGAAGGGTTGAGGGATTAGGATTTGACATTGAGGGTTGAGGGTTTATGGTTTAGGGTTAGGGTTGAGAGATGAGGGATCAGAGTTAAGGGTTGAGGGATTAGGGTTTGATGTCGAGGGTTGAGGGTTGAGGTTCAAGGGTCAAGGGTTTAGGGATAGGGTTGAGGTTCAAGGGATTAGGGTTAAAGTAGAGTGTGGAGGGTGTAAGGATTAGGGATAGGGTTGGAGAGTTTAGGGATAAGGGATTAGAGTTTAAGGTATAGTATCGAGTCTGTTGAGGGTGTAGGATTAGGGATAGCATTTAGGGTTTAGGGAAGAGGGATTAGAGTTGAGGGATGACGGATTAGGGTTGGGGGATGAGGATTTGACATTGAGGGTTGAGGGTTTAGGGATAGGGTTGAGGGTTGAGGGATTATAGTGAAGGGTTGAGGGATTAGGATTTGACGTTGAGGGTTGAGGGTCGAGGGATCAGAGTTAAGGGTTGAGGGATTAGGGTTTGACGTTGAGGGTTGAGGGCATTTTCTATCAAGAACTTGATTATGAGGGCTTGCCCCTTCATTGTTATGCCTATCATATGGTGGAGCATCTGGCAAGCCCTTGCAGGAAAGAGATGTGATCAATGTAAAGGATGTGATGAATCTATAGCAGGACAAAATGTGAGCGCATTATAGTGCGAGCGCATTATAACGCGCTCACATTTTGTCTTTCTATTGAAACGGTAAAAAGGTGGTTACCCCCATGATCTAGGCCCACATGCTCTATTTTCTTACTGATTCTGCGCGTGCTCTGACAAAAAAGAAGTACTTTCATGCTGTTGGGAAGTTCACATGCACATTTGCACATTGTACCACCTTTGCATGATCTTTCCACCACCTTTTCTACTTTGCCAACTTGAGAAGGAGGAAATAACATAGTTTTCACACCAAGTTTGATATATATCTATTCAAGTTTCAATTTTTGTAGTGTTGCAATGTTAATTGTGATTCAATTTTAGGAATTTAACATTATAGCTTGGTTAATAGTATTGTTGTTAGTAATGATATTTGAGTGTTATTCAATTTAACATTGAAAAGGAAGCAAGTGGTGAAAAATTCAAATTGTTGAGGAGTTTGATGCAAGAAGATAAAAACACTACATAATTAGGTACTCTCTCCATTCAAATCTTCATTTTTTAAGTATGTCAAATCTTTACATGCATGTTCTTTATAGTTTCCTTATTTCAGATTGAATTACTTTATCATGCTTTATCATACATGTTTAAAATAGACACATTCCCAATCAAGAAAGCAACCTACAATCTCACATGATGCCATGTTTATTTTCTACACTTGGGCTCTTTAATAATTATGTGTAATAAACAAACCTTAACATACCATGATGTCAAACTATACAAGAATAAATCTTTACAACAGAAAAAAAAAATACAATCCCACTATTATCTTGTATTCATTTCTTAGGAACTAATATTGGTCTCTTTATCATGCTACAGACAAGTTCTCCGTCATGCCGAGGAAACGATCATGAATTAAACCAACACAGGAAGAGATAGAAGCTAAGAATGCAAAGAAAGCAGTGCCTATGAGGGAACTTCGTGAGAAGAGGAAATTGGACATGATAAGTGAAAACATACCAATTGAAGAGGAACCACAACCATCACAAAGAGATATGGTATTGGCGGCACAAAGAGAATGAATGCAAAAACTTTGTGGTACGAGAGATTTGAATACCATAGTTGGAGACACGTCCTTTACCGCAAGTCAACATGTAGGGACACCATCTACCACATCTCAAGTTGAGAGTACATCATCACTCACATGTGATGAAGGAGGTATGCCATCGTTCCCACCTCAACCTCAAGGTATGTCATCTATTCCATCTTCAATCGAAGGTATGCCATCTAACCCATCTCATTTAAATATTGATGAAATTCCTAATGTTGAGATGAATTTACCTAACTTGACACCACCTAGAATTTTGCATAGAAAGCCAAAGTATTTGATTGATATTGATGAGAATATTTTATAGCCAATGGAAAGTAAGATTCCAAAACGCACTTGTAGAAGATATGCTAATAAGATTTGGAGATTGTTCTTTGAAAAATTAAATGAGACTACAAGATGTCAACTATTAATTGAAATGATGTGAAGTATAAAGTATAGGTCTATCATGAAGATTCTTGGGTTGAGAACATCAGAGGCTTCAAGTGAAAAATCTATTGTCAAGAATCTAATGAGTGCGTATGAGAGTGTGGGTAACACATCATGCACAAAAGATAGTAATGCAACATGGCATGTGATTACATCGACTATAGTAAGTAGTCAAATGAGGAAAGCTCATCTCATTAGAAAGACAAGTCAAGAATTGAGAATTAATAGGAAACTTTATCAAGAGCCGTTGGAAGACGCCAAAGAATTGAGGACACTAATGCCAATGAATTATGGGCGTTCTCGGGGATATTACCACGAAAAGATAAACCAATTGTTGAAGCATTGAGATCACTAATTGAAGACTTTTGGAAAAATTACACAAGGGTATCTCTGAATCAAAGGGATCTGGTAAGAAGGAGAATTAGTAGTTAGAACCATGAGCCACATCCAAAGCATTTTTTGGATGAGACTCAAACACAATTTTATGGTAAATTTCTAGAGAAGTATCCTCAAATTAAAATTTGTCAAAGATATTTTGAATTGCTAAAACCTTTCTATGTTAAGATAAATCACACACGCACTACTTGTTGTTGTAGATTACATATTAAATTTTCTAACCATTTTGATGCTTATAGGTCTATGTGTTTAGATATGCATACTAACAATGATTTGCAGGGTTGTGTCATATGTGCCCCACCAATATCTTCAAGAGACTTCATATCAAGAATTTTATGTGAAAAAGAGGAAGGTCAAATATTCTACAAGAAATTATGCTTGGATGGCACATGTCATCGTTACGGTGGCTTGCAACATTTGCCAATATGTGAACATATGGAAATAACACATGTGGTTGGAAACGAACTAGTAGAGTTTGGCAAGTATAAAATAGTGGCATACAATACAAAAGACGGTAAAGAAGCAAAGAGGTGTGAATTAGTTATTGAAAAGATTCTAGTGTATCAGTTTATGCCTATATTTCGTGACAACATAGTGTATGAGTATGCAAGACATGCCCATAGAGCTCAATGGTTAGACTTGCAATTCAAGTTATGCAAGGACACATTTCCTGTTGGTAGCATTGTTTCATTCGTCGACTTTGCAGAGAACTACAGTCTACAGCCACAACGTGAGGTGCAATCACAATATTACAACTCCACACAGGTTTCTATATTTGTGCACATTGCATTCATTCAAGCGAATGATAGTACAGAGGATGACATAAAAATCATAAGGGAGTATAATTTCTATATTGGTGATGATCGCATGCATTCTACAGAGTTCGTGCAAGGTTGCTTTCAGGTGTTCTACAATGATTTGGCTAGAAGGGGCATATCATTCAGTCAGCATATCATATGGTCAGATAACTGTGCGTCACAATTCAAGAACTCACGGAATTTCTATTGGTTAAGTAGGAGGCATAATTTTACAGGTATTCAACATATGTGGAACTTTTGTGAGGCCGGGCATGGAAAGGGGGAGCATGATGGTGCAGGAGCATGTATCAAAAGAGCCATAGCACAAGAAGAGTTAAAGTATAAAGACAATGCAAAGTTGACAGATGCAAAATCGATTGTCGAGTGGTGTAATGCTTCCATGGGTCCAGGTAATGAAGGTAAGTCTTTAGTTCATAGATTTTTTTGGTTGATAGATGATACTAACGTTGCACCATATGAGGATTGTTGTACACTGACAGGATCAAATGAGATGCACTCTTTCAGAAGCTCAATTGCAGGTTCATGGAGTATCCATACACAAAAGATGTCATGCTTTTGTTCTTCCTATACAATTCAAGTCTGGGATGAGTGCGAGTCAAAGGAGTGGGTTGACGAATGGCAGTTAAGTTATCTTAGCCCACTTGACACGTATCGACCCCCGACGGCACTGGAACTAACACAGATAGAATCGTCAGTTGACTTTGACCACATATCAGATTTAGTTCAACCAAGTAATATAGGGCATGTATATGCATCTAATTTCATCTAATTCAACCAGGTAATGTCATCTTACTTTGTAGTGTTTTTGTAATGTTGACTAATTTCATCTAATTTGCTACACATATCAATTTAGGGCACGTATATGCAGTTATTACAGATGAAGATAATGAAGAGGGAATAGATTATTACTTATGTCATTGTGTTGAGGCCAAAAAGAAATTGGAGGCCCCTATTACAAATGGAGAAAACATCGAATACCCTACAGGATCAATGGTTATTACAGGAACATGGCTTAGAAGGTACCCACATAAGAGTGTTAATATTTGGCTATTTCAGGACTTTGACACACATCGGAAGATTCTTCATTACTCAAACCTTGTCATGGCATCCAATGTTCATTTGCTAAAGTACCAGGGTAGACCTTTGAACAAAATATTGTGGAAGGTGCGTGAGTCTGACCATGAAGCAATACTTGACACAATAAAGAGTAGAGCAGACCTGGATGGTTCATTGGATTAATTTGTAAGTATTTACATTGATTTTGTAAAGTTATCTTACATTGAGTTGTAAGTATGCACATTAATTTGTAAGGTTTGTCTTTTTTTTATTTCCTCCTGCATTTTTACACATATGTACACATTTTTACATCATCATGTTATGCATTTTTGGTGTCCTGCTCCTGATGCAACCAAACTCATAACTCACCCTACTTCCTCTAGACACCATTTGATGATCTCTCCAACACTCTGGATCCAAGGTGCCCAATCATGATGATGACCTATATACCATTCTCCCAAGGTGCTCATAATGAATGAAAAGAAGACCAAGGGCGCCCAAGCTTAATAGACTTATTTCTTTCAATTTTGATGATCCAAACTCTTGCAATATGACCTCCACTTTCATGCCTTTAGATCTTCCTTCACATATAAGGCACCAAATCAAGTTGAAAAATCTACATAAGGGTACCAAACTGGATGAAAGGAGACATGAATTGCGCCTTACAACTCCATGCTAAGGTTTGAGCCATTAAAGTCTCTTGATATTAGGCGCTCATGATGATAAAACTTAGAGCTTTTTCCTTTCCTATGCAATCATCTAAGATGTTTGAATGATAAGGAGCACCTCGACCTCTATAATGTACATTGGGCACCAAAATGAAGGTGATTTAAAGTCACTTTGAGTCATTTGGGGTCAGTTTGAGTCTTTGAGTCATGTTGCAAAAAAGTGTCAATGTTGTCAAGTTGCACAAAGCAACTTTTGCATTTTTGGTATCCTGCTCATGATGTGACCAAACTGACTATCCCAACATGTCTGAATGGGTACATTTACTCTAGGCATGGTCCTATTTTTCACCCAAATATGTCGAAACAGTCTGAGCTACATTGTACCGATGATATCTCTGAAGAGTCCAAAGTGCAAAAAGGCAGCAATCTTTGATGAGATATTACTCAAAAACCGTGTCACTTAGAAAGATTCTGTCTGAGGTAACGTGATCATGTAAAGTGCCTCTACAATAACCTCTCTCAGTTTTTTATATCTCTAAGGCATTTGCCCATGGTGAAAGGTTTTCTGCTACCCCAAAAATCGTCAGGAGGCAGTGTAAAGTTGCAAAGGGGTGTAACTTTCGTCCTGCTCCTGATGCAAACAAACTGACTATTCCAACGTGTCTGAATGGGTACATTTACACTAGGCATGGTCCTGTTTTTCACCCAAACATGTCAAAATAGTCTGAGCTACATTGTACCGACGATATCCCTGAAGAGTCCAAAGTGCAAAAAGGCAGCAATCTTTGACGAGATGTTACTTGAAAACCGTGTCACTTAGAAACATTCCATCTAAGGTAATGCGATCATGTAGAGTGCCTCTACAATAACCTCTCTCAGTTTTTTATATCTCTGAGGCATTTGCCCATGGTGAAAGGTTTTCTGCTGCCCCAAAAATCGTCAGAAGGAGGCAGTGTAAAGTTGCAAAGGGGTGTAACTTTTGTCCTGCTCCTGATGCAACCAAACTGACTATTCCAACGCATCTGGATGGGTACATTTACACTAGGCATTGTCCTTTTTTTCACCCAAACATGTCAAAACAGTCCAAGCTACATTGTACCCACGATATCCCTAAAGAGTCCAGAGTGCAAAAAGGTAGCAATATTTGATGAGATGTTACTCAAAAACCATGTCACTTAGAAATATTCTATCTAAGGTAACATGATCATGTAGAGTGCCTCTACAATAACCTCTCAGTTTTTTATATCTCTGAGGCATTTGCCCGTGGTGAAAGGTTTTCTGCTACCCCAAAAATCGTCAGGAGGTAGTGTAAAGTTGCAAAGGGGTGTAACTTTCGTCTTGCTCCTGATGCGACCAAACTGACCATTCCAACATGTCTGGATGGGTACATTTACACTAGGCATGGTCCTGTTTTTCACCCAAACATGTCGAAACAGTCTGAGCTACATTGTACCGCCGATATCCCTAAAGAGTCCAAAGTGCAAAAAGGCAGCAATCTTTGACGAGATGTTACTCAAAAACCATGTCACTTACAAACATTCCGTCTGAGGCAACACGATCATGTAGAGTGCCTCTACAATAAGCTCTCTCAGTTTTTTATATCTCTGAGACATTTACCTATGGTGAAAGGTTTTCTGCTGTCCCAAAAATTGTCAGAAGGAGGCAGTGTATTAAGTCAGGATGAAAGCCTATTCACTCTAGGCACCTGTTGTGACCAAATCACACATCGCACCAGAGAATCCCAAACATGTGCCTTGAACAAGTGATGCTACAAGTGGTGAACAAAATGGGCACCTTAAAGAATTGAGCCCTCCAAGACATCTTGCAATTGCCTAAAAGTCCAAAATTTACATAAGTGAGTTAAGGCACCATTTTCCATCTCCAGAGCCTCCTTTGAGCACCTTAACATGGAGTGAATGTTTTAGTCTATGAAAGATTGCACCTAAAGAATATAACAACCCCTTGAGTCACTAGGATGAATTAAGTTAACAAAATGAACTTCATTGAGGGAGGCGCACTTGTGCATCTAGACAACTCCAGTTTAGCGCCTGAGAAAAAGCATGTTTAGAGACACCCCTCGAATGAACCCTCTAGAACCAATAACCATAGCTCAAGATCCATAACCATGAGAAGATAAATCATTAAAAAAATTCATCTAAAGGATGGGAAATACCTCTTAGATGATAGTCTTCCAAGTAGACCAAGAGTGGGGAATGAGAATGCTCCTCAAAGATACACCAAGCCACAATGACTCTCTCCAATAAGAATCTTCTCTAGGTCCATAATTAACTCACGCCCATATCCAAGTGAAAGTCTCCTTGGTCTTCCTGCTAAAACCTCTAAAGGGTAACCATCTCAACAAGTGTCTCTAATCCCAAGAGAACTCTAGCCTCACCCAAGTCTCGAAGTATGTATGAGAACCTACAACCAATCAATCCATGTTAAGCTCCAAATGCAACACCACATTATCATGAAGCTCCCAAGCACATGACCAATGTACTCAATACCAAGAGAACCAACAAGACCACTATCAAAACTCCAACTACAAAATTAGGTATCCAAACATGACATCATGATCTAACATCTCCTCCTAGAAGATCACATGCACCAATACAGACATCCTAGTCTCAAGAGAACTTGTATCATGCTAATACTCTAATCTAGAATCAAGAGTCCACCAAGACACACTACCAAACACCTCTAAACCAAGGATCAACATCTACAACCACATGAAGATAACCATCTCCTAAAAATAGTAGCCAAGATGTCAAAGCACTCTCACTACAAATAATAATCATAATCCAATAGTTTATCCATTACACCCAACCACTATATAAGATCATCCATCACTAGGTGATGAATACACATCACTATCAAAGCTCCCACTGAACCATGATATGAACTATACATGGCATTGTGATAACCATCTCCTAAATGAAGATCACCATGGTCCACACACACTCAAACTATAATACTAATAACTCCAAAGTAGAACCAAGATCTCCAATCTAAGAAGATAAACCATCATTACTGTCAAAAGCTCACACTAAACTATGCAACTAAGATATCCATGACATCATGATAAACATGCTACAAGTCCCAATAACCAACTATCCAATCATTCTCATCATCCATCCTCTCATCCCAATGCAACATACCAATGCACAAATGAGCATAGACAAAGAAAAATAACAAAGTCTACATCAACACTGCATCAATCCCATGGATATAGGCAATATGCATTCAAGTCATCCCACTACAATCAATGAGGTGTGCATCCCAAAAAAATGCATAACTTGTAGAGCCCAACCATTGAAAACATGCAAAATCATCATCACATTAGTAACTTCCAAACTGAGATATCAAATAATATAACTTATAGACTTCACCAAATCAATCATAGATTCCACTTTCCAAACAAGTTTACAAATGAGTAACCATAGTCAAGGAACTAATCAAGCATTTAAGAGATAAGAACAATGTGCTAAAAGTAAACCACAACACCACTTGTAATCATGAATCAAACATCATAACCCATACCTATCAACTACAAACATGGTCAAGTCTTGCCAATGCTCAAATGTACCTACATATCCATGACACCATAATTATCATCATTGCTATACCTATGCTCAAATCCCACTGAAACAAGACTCCTAGTCTCACCATGTATCAACCATGTCCTCAAACCAGAATATTGTTGAGCCCATGGAGATTGATACACCCACTTCAATAGAATAGGCAATTAATGTACCTGATGTGTCTTCATTTAATAAACTAGTAAACATCATTTGCATCCATACTTAAACCAATCTTATTGTTGTGTTTGATGTGTCCTCTTTCAAAGAACCATTTAACAAAATTTGAGTCCAAACAATAAACATTTACAACCATAAACATCTCAAAGTCCAAAATCCAAACATTCTATCATCCTTAATCATTTCCATCATAGACCCTTGGTTTAAAAAAATCATTATGCAAGATAAAAACCCTATATCTATTACCTTGTGCGAGACTCATGTAAAACCCAAAATCACAATCAAAATAGGTCCTCAAACCATGCATCCTTTAAATGAGATCTTTTATCCAAATCAATCAAAAAATCCCTTTGACAATGATGATGATGATAGTCTTGTAGATCAAGATGATATCAAGATGACAATAGCATTAACTATGAGATCATTACATGCAAACTTTCCATAAACCTTCATCTCCCACTCATGAACATGCAAGAATATTTCAAACAAGAAATGACTAGCACTAGCTATCATGCCAATCCTAAATACACATCTAATGGTCATCCTTATGGTACCTTTGGTAAGGGAAGAACCACTTTAGACCAAGGTCGTCATATTCAATTCATATCTCCAATCCCAACCGCATGTGAGAACTGTTTAACCTATGTATCCTATTCAAATACCCCATCTCATAATCCTTACTGTATATCAAAAATTTTGGATTTATAAATGGAAATGATCAAACAATTGAAATGCATAACCTAAACCCAAATAATTCAATACCTCGAAGATGCAAGATGAGCTTGATTGATCAATTTATTGTGTTGGTTGCTCGATCCTGCAGCATAACATTAAGATGAAGATGCTAGAATGAATGATAGATGAAGGATGCAAAGGCTCTAATGATATTTCAACAGAATAAGGGTACTTGAGGCTCAATGCATGCTAATGGCTTGTGAGGGGTTTGATTTATACGAAAGGCTTGGTTCAAATGGACGGCTGAGATTAAAAAGCTAAATGATTGATGTTGATGGCTAGGATTGATTCGGTTATCCCACTCTTCAAGGGAGTTGTAGTCATTTGACAAGTGTCAAGGAGAATAGGGCTCATGTGTGCTTGTGTACATAAAAAGTACTACATATAAAAGATATTAAATAAAAGGCTGTAATACCACTTATCTTTTTTAAATGAAAGAGGCACACATGTCGGCTAAATGATAAAATAAATTAATTAAATAAATAAAATTTATTTAATTAATTGGAAAGTCGGCTTATGATGAGAACTTAATTCAAATAAAATATTTGAATTAGTTGGGATATGAGTTGGATATTAATTAAATAAATAAAATTTATTTAATTAATTGGATAAATGAATAGGATGAGATAAGATATGATGTGGAAATTAATTAAATAAATAAAATTTATTTAATTAATTGGGATGAGGATAGGATATGATTGGGATATGATGTGGAATTAATTAAATAAATAAAATTTATTTAATTAATTAGCTAAGTAGGATGAGGATGGGATTAAGAGTGGGATTTAGGACAAAATGCTACATGGTCTAAGTAAGGTGTTTGACTAGGTGTTACGAGACATGGACAAATTTGGGACAAATTTGGGTGTCTACATTTTGCCCCTCTTTGAGATGATGTTTGAGATGATAAGCTTTATGTCGAGTAACATCATTTCAAAGAAGCTAAGGTATGTATAGAGGATAGGGATGATGATGATGTAAGGATATGATGACAGAAAGGATAGGTTGGTGATGCCCCCTCGAGAGGATAGGTGGGTTGGACAAACACAGGTATGCTCTCGAAAAGAAATAGCTTGGCTACAAAAGAAAGATAAGGGAATGAATAGAAGAAATGGATGATGTGTTATGCTACAATGGAAAGTGAGCAACCATGATGTTTGATATAGCACTAGACATTATGCACCGAGGTATAAGGACCAGGGTGACGTTGTGTCTTGTGCCCCAGCCTAATACAACTTTGTCTAGATACAAGATATGAATATTAGCTGGATTGATACCGATATGATGCAAATGCAAGATAAAATGATAACACACACAAGCAAGCAAGCAAGCATGCACAAATGATTCAAAAACAAACAAGGTATTGCCCCTGTCAAGCTGTAAACCAATGATTAATTGTTTGATTGTTTTGTTGATGATAGTTGAGAGTGTTGTCATTGCGGGGAAAGCTATATCCCTAGATCAACACAAGGTTGTTTGCTAAGTTGGCTGGCTAATTGGTTGATTGATTGATTTGGCTTACAACAAGGCTAGGATCAAGACCATGGATTGCGTTTGGATAACTTGGCTTGATTGATTAACTTGATTGGTATGGATTAAGTATGGGCTTGCATGTGGATCATTGCTTTGAATGATTTGATGGGATGAAATGATGAATGAAGATTAATTTGGTCAAGTGATGGATTGATGAAATGTTGATGATGGGATGATATGTGGTGGATTGAGCTACTTTGGATTTGTTGGAGTGATTGGATTTGTTCCGATTGGAGTTGGATGTGATTGAGTTGATTTGTTTTGGTGTTGATGCTGATTATTGATAGGATTTATTTTGATGGTTGGCTTGATGTGCTTTGGTTGTGATGTTTGCTATTGCGGGGTTGATTGTTTTGATGATTGGATTGTTTTGATTGATGATAATGATGGTGCGAGGATTAGAGTGTTCACTCAGTCTAAGCATAAGCAAGTGTTCTCAATGTGCTCAAAGGATGTAAAACAAACAAGGTATTGCCCTTGTCAAGTCATAAACCAATGATTGATTGTTTGATTGATGATGATAGTGTTGTCATTGTGGGGAAAGCTATATCCCTAGGTCAACACAAGGATGTGGGAATGCTATATCCCATTGATGATTATTGATAATGATTGATTGGTCTCATGACAAGACTAGGATCAAAACTTGTTGATTTGAATGGATAATGTTCCTTGATTGATTAGCTTGCTTGATATGGATTAGTGTGACTTGGATTTAAGATCATTGCTTAGATTGATTTGATTGATATGATTGAAAGAAGTGATTGATTGAAATGGATAAATAAATGTTATTGATAGGAAGAATCGATCATGATGATTTTGATTTTGATTGAATGTGGATGGAGTGGATTGATTTAGATGATATGATTGGTTTTATTGCTTGGATTTTTCATTGGATATTTGATTTTTTTTGTGTTTTTTTGAGATATTTTGATTTATTTTTTTGAAATGTTTTAATTTTTTTGGGATTTGTTTTTTGAAATGTTTTGGGATGTCAATGGATTTACAATTTGGGTAGCCTTTGTGCTTGATACCAATGACAAGGGAAAAACCAAGTCTAGGTGTAAAGATGGATGAATGCGATTGGATGGATAAAAGGATGGGTGATGGTGGATAGGGTGAAAGGCTCATGATAACTGGATGGATAAAAAGGATAGGCCATATAAGGGATGGACGTGTGCCTCATGATAAACGGATAGGTAGCTTATAGTGGAAATATTCATGATAAATGGATGGGGATAAGCTATAAGATGGAAAACTTGTGATAAGGATATGCTATAGTGGATGGATCATAAGGGAGCTAGGATGTGATCTTCAAAGGCTATGTTGCATAGGAAGAATAACTTGCCCCATTGTCAGTGGTAATGCTTAGGATTTTACATGACGCTTATGATGATAGGATGACATGATGGATTGGTTTAAATGGGATGGATAAATGGTCAATGGATAGGCCTTGGTTTGGAAAGAAGGTATGTCAAGAAATATCCAAACATGTTTCAACATTTTACCCCTATGTCTTCAACAAGATCAAAAGGAGGAAGGGTGGATGAATGGGTTCAATAGGATAGGCATGTTTATGTAATGGCTAAGGATGGTAGGATGGTATGGTAATGGTAGGACATGATAGGATGGAAAATGATATACTGGGATATATAGTTTGGAAATGGATAGGTTGGATGAGACAATGTGCCCCCAAGTGTAAGTGACATGGAAGAGCAACCTACACATGACGCCTGTTTACCAAGGTTTCATCATGGTACTTATCCAAGGCGCCTGTTTACCAAGTTTTCACCATTGGACGAAGGGCTTTCTCTTTACTTTTTTTGATTTTTTTTTTTCTTTTTTGCTTTTAGATAGGTTGACAATTACACATGGTGCCTGTTTGCCAGGTTTTCACCATAGTAATGGATAGGAGGGACTCAAGTGTTTAGTGCTATTAAGGTTGATAGTGTCCCTTTAGAGATGGAGGATGTCTTCGCCTAGACCATGTCATTATGCTCATAGATGTTGATAAGGGATTGCATGGATGAGAGATGGAGTCGGTAGATAGTGGATGATGAAATGGATTATGAAAGGTTCATGCAAGGATAGATGGATGGGGATAGTGGATTATGATGTGGATTATATAGGCTTATGGAATGAAGATGGATGAAAGGCTTATGCAAAAGCATGGACCATAGGAAGGTGATGGGGAAGATATGTAGGATAATGGATGGAAGATGGGGAGATGGAGGCATGTGGGAATGTTTTGGATTGGAAGGGAACCATGACCAATGATTGCACACACCGTGATAAACATTGAAGCTTTTGATTGGATGGTGGTGTAGGAAGCAATGGAGATGTTTGCTTAGGGGATGGTTGATGAAGTGATTTAGCAACCCACATAGATTTAGTATGTTTAGTGTTTTTTCTTTGCTTGTGGGATTTTTGAAGGGAATGGAAGTTTTGGATGGAAGTAGGCTTTTGGATGGAGATAGGTGGTTGGGATTCTCGAGATGTAGAGGAGGATGCCTCATTTGACTTGCTAGCTATTTGCTTAGGAACCCAAACCATTTTGCTTTTGGGCTTTGCTTTTGGAGGTAAGGGTTTGGATGGTTGCTTAGATGTGGATGAGGATGCCTCATTCGCTTTGCTAGCTGTTTGCTTAGGAATCCAAACCATTTTGTTTTTGGGCTTTGCTTTTGGAGGTATGGGTTTGGATAGCTTTTTGGATTGCTTTGCTTTGGTTCTTTGCATTGATTTTTCATGTTTGTGCCCGAAGGCATGAGAGTCCTTAGGATTTTTAGTTGGATTTTTGGCTTTATAAGTAAAGGCATTAAAAGTTTTGCTTTTGAATCCCATGGGGTAGGTGGAGTGGATGGAATGATTGGAAGCTTCATGTTTAGGCGATGTGTGCTTTTGTTGGCCATGATTAGGGATGTAAGGATACTTATGAATGATATGTATGTCAGGTGTTGGAAGCAATGGTGGCAAGGTGGATGGATGGATATTTGGAGTTGGTAAAATTGGAGGCAAAGTGGGTGGTGGAAGGTGTATGGTCACATGCTTTTGACATTTATAGGATGATGGAGTTGGAATGGCAACATATGTTTTGGGTATATGATGTGGTTTGTGATGGAAAGTGGGCTTAGGATGGATGGAGGAATTACCAACATCTTTAGCTTGTTTAGCTTGGGGTGTGTATCCAAGGCCATATGAGCATGAAGAAACTTTGACATGGTTTGGCTCCAAAATACCTTGTTTATGAAGGCCTAGGCCTTTACCTTGGTAGTTCATGTTTTGGAGGATGCAATTGACTATGGGACTAGGTGTGGTTTGAACACTAGACTTGAGTTTGTTATTGGATGGAGAAGGTGAAGTAGAGGACAAAGGTTGTTGTTGTCCTAAGGAGGAACACTCATGGACAAAGGTGGTAAGACTAATAGGACATGATGGATTTGAAATGGGATTGATGGTGGATGTGGAAGGAGGATCATTAGAATTGTGTTCACTAAGATCCAAGCTATTTGTTTGATCTTCTATGCTTATGTGTTCTTGAGAGGCACATGTCTCATTATGACAAGTGGATATTTGCTCATTATGGATAGGGCTAGATGGCGGATGACTAGGAACAATTTTGATATCTTGCTCATGGACAGATATAGGATTATGGATAGGATCAAGGTGCTTTTGAATAGGTTCTTCATAGGTATCATCTTGCTCATAAAGAAGGTAAATGCTATGGATGGGTTGAATGGAAGTGTTTTGATCTTGAGTTGGACTAGGGCTTAATATTTCCACATGCTTAGGATTAAACCTTTGACATACCTCTTGGGTTTCTTGAATGGAATTGGAAGACTCTTGGATAGGCTCTTGGTCAACAACATGAGAACATGATGACTCTTGAATAGGCTTGATGGATTGTAGGTCACATGATGGGCATAAAGGGCTAGGTATGTTAATGGAAGGCTCTTGAAGAGGCTCAAGGATATGTGAACCACATGATGGGATTATAGGATTGGACATGACCTTTGGAAGTTCTTTGGTAGGCTCATGAATAGGTGTTTGACATGGAGGTAGTTTATTCCTAGCTAGTAGCCAATGGATCACATCCTTCGCAAGGGTATGAGTGGATGGGCAATATAATGGATGGGCAATAATAGAGGATGATGTTGTAAGTGTAGGACTAGGATTTTGATTAGATGGAAGGATAATGGAGTTTGATGAGCTAAGATTTGGATTGGATGAGGGTAATACATAGGATGGGGATGATGTGGCATGATTTCTTATTGTATGTTGATACACCTTGTAAACAATTGGGAAAAACATGGGGCATGTATTTGTATCATGGCCTTTGGTCCTATGGTATGCACAATAATCATGTTCATCATATGGACTTTCTTCACATGGTTTGACTTCAGGAAGTTCAATAAGTTTTGCTTCAAGCATTCTTTGTAAAACTCTCTCAGCCATATCCTTTGGTGAAGGATTAGAATGACATGGTGATGAAGGTAATGGAGGGCTTAGTGGTTTGGAAGGTAGAGGGATCAATGGACTATGATTGGGATCACATGATGGTGTTGGGATAGGACTTGTTGGTTCATGTGATGGCATGTGATTGGATGGTGGTGTCCACTCTAGATTGGTATCTCCCTTGTCAAAGGTTATTAGATCTTGCATAGGATAATTTGGGCTCATTTGGTTTATGTACAAGGGACCACTTGAACTTGGATGCGCTTCTTGTTGGAGAGGTGGACTTAGGTCTATCAATGCTGCTTGATGGTCTTGTTGAAAAGGTGTACTTGGACCTAGTTGATTTATGTACAAAGAGCCATTGGGACTTAGATGTTGTTCTTGTAATGTCACTTGATTGCTTTGTGGATGGGCTTGGTAGTGCATTGGAATGTTGGCATGAAGGATTGGATAAACTTGAGGTGGATGTTCATAGGTTTGAGGTGGAATTTGTTGAGGTTGGGATGGTGGATTAAGTTGATAGGAAGTGGATGGATATGACATGTGGCTATGAGGTGGATTAGGTTGGTATGGAATGGCTAAGGATTGTTGTACTTGTTGAGCTTGACTAGTGGCTAAAAGGTGTTGGACTTGGGCTACAAAGTGTTGCAGTTGAGGTGATTGGCTTACGTGGGGTTGAGCTTTTTGGATGAAGAATTGTAATATTTCAATGGCGTCTTGGTTTAGGGGTTGTGATCCTTGATAAAGATTTTGGAGGAATCTTTGGAATTTGATTTCTAGGTCCTCTAATGTAGACATGTTGTCACCCAAGTGTTTATCTTAAGTCTTTTTAGCAAGTATTTGTTTAGGGATTTGGATGATGATGTGGCTTATTTGGATGACTTGGCTATGTTTGGGATGAAAGTGATTGGGTTTGAATGTTATTGGAAGAATGTGTAGGATGACTTGTCTTTATGTGTTTGGGTGTTTATAGCTTGATGTGGCAATATTCAAACAAATGATTATACATAGACACACATGAATCACTCACGCAAGACACATAAGCAAGTTGTTAGTTTGGAATAATGTGATGATGGTTAAGCAAGCACATGAAGACACTTTAACAAGTCCTATTCAAGGCAAGGTCACTATCACAAGGAGGTTCTAGTGAAAATCCAGGGGATCGGCACCCCACGAGCATCCAGTAAGCCACTTAAGACTTTAACTAACCCTACTAGGAGTTTTAATATACACAAAGGTACACCTCCTTTCGAGTTAGCACTGTATGGTGAGCGCTAATACCGGTTAGACTTGGCTTTCGCCTTATCCTCTGATTTTTATAGCGGACCGGATGAAAGTACCACTTGAGGTCATTCCCTTGGGGTGGATACTAAGACAAGCCTCTCTAAGGCTAAACAAAAGCAACACAAGTAAATGTTTTTGATCTCCAAGTTCGTGTTGGGACGCGAGGAGAGAGCATACACATTTACTTGGTCACACTCACATGGGGTTCATTAACCTTAGAAATTCCATGTGTGGAAGACAATGCAAGAACTTGTTTGTTTTAAAACCCAAATCCAAATGTGATGAAAGACAATGGTTTATTTTAGCCCAATTTTTCAATGGTGTGATAGCAAACAATTGTTCATTTTATGCCAAAAATCCAAATGTGTTTACAAACAATGATGAAAAGATGAGAAATGAAATGATTGCACCTGGTTGATTCGCTATCCAAATTGCTGTAGATGTTGATGTCAATGTTGCTTCAACTCCTTATGATCACCTACAACATAAAAAAAATGATATTATAATGCAGGCATAAAAAATAGGCTCATCAGGCAAGGAAAATTATGATTTTAGATGCATAGCCGAATTAGATTTAATTATTTCGATACATTTTTGATTCAAAAATTAAAAAATCAAAGAAGAGACCCCCATTAATTTTCAGAGAGCTTTCCGAAAATGTACAGAAATCAGAAAAATTTCCTGATTTGCGCCAAGAAATGTAGATTTATGGAAACAGTATAGTTGGTAAAGATCTGATAGTTTTGCACTGTAAACGACCTCTAAATTAAATTTAAAAAATAGAGACCCCCATTAGAATTTCAAGAGCTTTCCAGAAATGTAAAAATTTCCAAAAAATTCATTGATTTCCGCCCAGAATTGTGATTTTATGAAAAAATATAAAAATATGATAAATCCCGCAAAAATTGCAATAAACCCAAAATTTTTCTGTTGTAGCTTCCTTATATCATGGACAAACTTCTGCTAAAATCTGGTAGAAAAATTAATAGTCGTTTGGGAGATATGATGAAATCTTTAAAACCTAGGGTTTTGTCCAAAAAATAGCAGATCTGCAACAAAAAGTTAATTAAACCTGCAAAACTCAACAATGGGGGTTATATGAATACAAATTTTTACTACAAAAACCTGCAAAAAAGATCAAACGAAGTGAGTCCCACCAGGCGTGCCAAATGTATATCGAAAAATTTGGATTTATAAATGGAAATGATCAAACAATTGAAATGCATAACCTAAACCCAAATAATTCAATACCTCGAAGATGCAAGATGAGCTTGATTGATCAATTTGTTGTGTTGGTTGCTCGATCCTGTAGCATAACATTAAGATGAAGATGCTAGAATGAATGATAGATGAAGGATGCAAAGGCTCTAATGATATTTCAACAGAATAAGGATATTTGAGGCTCAATGCATGCTAATGGCTTGTGAGGGGTTTGATTTATACGAAAGGCTTGGTTCAAATGGACGACTGAGATTAAAAAGTTAAATGATTGATGTTGATGGCTAGGATTGATTCGGTTATCCCACTCTTCAAGGGAGTTGTAGTCATTTGACAAGTGTCAAGGAGAATAGGGCTCATGTGTGCTTGTGTACATAAAAAGTACTACATATAAAAGATATTAAATAAAAGGCTGTAATACCACTTATCTTTTTTAAATGAAAGAGGCACACATGTCGGCTAAATGATAAGATAAATTAATTAAATAAATAAAATTTATTTAATTAATTGGAAAGTCGGCTTATGATGAGAACTTAATTCAAATAAAATATTTGAATTAGTTGGGATATGAGTTGGATATTAATTAAATAAATAAAATTTATTTAATTAATTAGATAAATGAATAGGATGAGATAAGATATGATGTGGAAATTAATTAAATAAATAAAATTTATTTAACTAATTGGAATGAGGATAGGATATGATTGGGATATGATGTGGAATTAATTAAATAAATAAAATTTATTTAATTAATTAGCTAAGTTGGATGAGGATGGGATTAAGAGTGGGATTTAGGACAAAATGCTACATGATGTCTAAGTAAGGTGTTTGACTAGGTGTTACGAGACATGGATAAATTTGGGACAAATTTGGGTGTCTACACTTACATTCCAACTTATCCCATCAATCCAAACCCACTACATCCAAATCATCCTTTTTAGATTTCCTCTAAGGACTTCTAGTGGAGGAAAAATCTCAAACTAGAAATCACAAATTCAATTAGTGTACCTCTCCCAAGCCTATCCAAAAGTCACATAGTACCATGCCTATCCATCAAACACCACATTGCAATCAAAATTCTAACAACATGCCCATGATCCAAGATCAAGTGCAATCATGCAAAGATATTATCAATCACAAGCCTATTAAGAATGAACTAGAGTCTTCTAGTACCATACTTTTCCATCAAACACCATCATTTAATCCATGGCCTATCAAGCCTATCAAAGAAAATGCAAACATCTTATGTAATACAATCAGACTTTAAATATTTGAAGTAGCCATCTACAAATATCCATTCAAACGTGGATTTATAATGCAAGTATGGACGCCATCAATAAAAAAGATTTGTGTTAACCAAATATCCATATAGGCATACATCAATATCTGTTGATATAAGTATAACATATATACAAAATAGCCATATAGGCTTACAAGAATGCCATATAGGCATACAATGTCAACTATGTACAATACAAAATATATGTCCACAAATGCCATATAGGCATACAACAAAGGAACACAATAAAAAGTTATTCCCCTCTGGCTGGTGAAGAGAATAAATCACGAGTAGCCTTTGATCTTCTAGGGGATGGAGATGCGCATGTGGGTGGTCTACTACGAACCCGAGGGCTACTCCTCCTATTTAGGTCTTCGTACATCTTTACCTGTTACAATAAAAAGTATAGACATTAATATATAGAAATTACATGTTATAAAAAATAAAACATTTAACAAAATAATCACTTACCGCTAACATATAATCTATCTCCTCGCTTGCCTTAGTAGCAGGAATAGGCCCTGGTGATGTCATGTCCTATAGAAACCATCCAGATAGAAATTAAACTTCAAATCAATAATCTTTTGATTTTTCAAAAATAGACAACTATAACAATGAATGTAAATTGAAATTTACTAATCTACCTCACACCCCTGTCAATGCCATGGAGCTATGAATCACAGAGGCCACACCCTGCTCCATTGCCCTATGAACATGGGGAGGTGTCTCCGCAGCCTGCATCATCTGGAAATAAAATAACATTATTCAATTACGAAAACTATAATAGTGATGCAAATCATAGCTCCTAACATACACACATGTTCATCTAAACATGGAAGTACACACAATAAAGCACACAAATCACATACAAAAATTTAGTAAGTACAATTCATTCATTAAACTATTTATTTTATTACCTCCGTAAAGCTTTGAAGTCCACCACCACTGGTAGGTGTTGCCATGAAATCTACAGTATTAACCTATTCAACATCCAAAATTAGAAATTAGAATACTATTCATATAACGATGCTATTCACATGTAATATTTATAGTTGTTTACTAGTTACATACCTCGATAGTAGATGATCTAGTGAAAAATGCAGTTGGAGAACCACTAAAAACTGCATCGATGCTATGACCCTAAAATTTCATTAAAATCATCAATTTAAATTAGTTAATCTTGTATTTTAAAAATGAAATTTAATATATTAAATTCAATAAACTTGCTAATATTTACCTAAGTATCAAGGCTGAAAGTCTCACTCAGGAGGGTATCTGTCATCACCATCTGCTCAGCTGCAGATGTAGCCTGTGCACCTGTGTCCTGACTGTCCATGGCGTCATAACCACAGGCTGACCCGCAAGCCTGGCAAGTATGCGGTGGGACCCTACTCCTCGCACTATCTCCCAACCCACTCTGTGTTGTAGGACTGACATGCTCTATGATGCTCTGGGTCAAGGCACTAATCGACTGAAGTGTATCGACCTCAACACTCTCCTTCACAATGGAAGGGATAGAAACATGCTCGTGGGCTGGTCTGCTGATTACTCGTCTCACTACCCGCTATGGGTCAAGACGTGCCCTTGGTCTATCTTGTGCTGACCCCCCACCTCTACCCTGGAAGTCCCACATATCAAAATAGTTTGGCACTTTATTGAGGACAAACTCACAGTAGAGTTTCCTCAAAAAGTATTGCGGGACCTCATTATTATTGCATGGAGGATGGTCAAAAACCATCCACCACCTCTACCCGAAATTGTCCCTTATCGCTTGGTTGTTGCACCAATGGATAGGAAACCTCTTGCATGTAATGGGTGGAGGTTGATTTGTTTGTGGGTTTGTGAAATTTGAACACAAGTCTAATTTTGTAATTTGTAATTTTTTGACATCTTGGTATGACAACTGGTCTGCATAGTAATCTCTAAACTCTCTCTTTTTATCCGTCCAACTAGTTATTTGCTTGCTAATTGAATCTACATTTGATAACATAGACTCAAGAGATTCGGCAAGCGTGGACCTATGCAAGGTTGAAGTGGAAGGATCTTTCAACCTTGCAATTATATCTTCAATTTCCTTTTTGTTGTTTTCAATTTGCCCCATTGTATTATCTTGTGTTCCAGGGGCATGTCGAGGAATGAATGGAGGAGGTTGTTGTTCTGCAGGTATTTCCTCCTCAGGATTTTGTGGATTTTGAGGAGGAGGAGGAGGAAGAGGAGGAGGTGCATTAACATTTCCTAACAAATAATGAAATATACATCAAAAATCAACAAAAACCTACCTATTTAGAAATAAATTCAAACAAAAAAACAAAGATAACTCACCTCTTTGGCGTGCTGACGTCGCGGCGGCATTTTGGCGATGAATTGATAAGCTTTTTGTGTTGATTGGTGTTTTGCAAAATGCTAGCGCGCTTTTGAGGGTTTGGAAGCCACGGGCAGAGGAGAAAACAAAAAAATAAAATTGGACTGCTTTTTTTTATTTATAGTAAGTCATAACACGAGTGCATTATAACGCACTCACGTTATAATGTGATCGCATTATAACGCTCTCGCATTATGACTTAATTTTTTTTAAAATTAATTTGGCCACTTTTTGGCCCCCCATCTTCTTGCACTTACCCATTAAAGGGGATCAAATAGTTAATAATGAACACGTATGATTTTTTTATCATTTGAAGTCATTTTTAAATATGAGGGTTCCTTATCTCTCCAAAAAGGTTTCCCTTTCTTTATACTATTAGTCTGATATACCGAACCTTTCTATATACCCATCAGTACATGGAAGAAGTTAGTCCTCTCCATATACGTAACTGTACATGAGAGAGACCTTAAGGTACACAAAAGATAATAGTATGTTGTACCAAGTTAGTAAATGAAAGAGATTCTCTCTATCAATGACACCTACTTAGAAAGAAATCCTTGTATGTAGGTGTAAGTTCCTTTTATACTTGGAATCTCTTACTATTAGGATTTACGCCTTACAATAGAGACGAATGGGTATTGAATAGAGCAATTTTTTTTTCTAAACAATTTAAATACCTTATTTTTCCCCAATGATTTATAGGGTCGATGCCACATACATTGTTGTTGTAGCTTTATTAGGTATTATATGATGTAATTCAACACGACAACATTACCCGTAAATGTGAATAAAGGCATCATTTTCACTAAACACTACTTATTTGTTATGAAAGTGTAACAAAATATTACCTTATATTGATTTGCAAAAAAAGAAAAAATGCATATGCTTCTACCCTTCTTAAATCTGCTGGATCACTGGTCCAGGCTGTGGTTTGAGCATCTGTCAAGGCCTCATGCATTACCTCTAGCTTAGGGATAATTATCTCTCTGAGTTCACCTATTTTGTTCATGATGTTCTTCTTTTCTTTGTCCATCATTTCTATTTCATTGATGATAACAATAGCCTGGCATTCTTGATTCATTAGAGAGGTAGAAAGGGGATCAAAATTCTAAGATAAACTTGATAGTTTACCTTCTTGTTCTTTCACTTTCTTCTCAATGTCCTCTGTCACTTTGGGCCAAGATAAACAAAATTTGTATATGTCCCCACCATCTTTAAGAGCATTTTCAAAGCTCTTTATTCCAATGTCAAGGGTCCTCCTATCATTAGCAATAAGTCATTGCACTTTAATGAATCCCTTTCCCAAAAACTCCTTCCAGACCTTTGCTTCTACTGATTTCTCTAGAGATTCAAAATGAATGTTGACAGAATTTACCAAAGTTTTCAAGTTGCCGGATGGTGAGGCTGAAGGATCCTTTTGGAAGGATGGCATGATCTTCTCTAGCATCTCGGATGCAATCTCCAACAGTTCACAATCCTCCATGTGAGATTTCAAGAGTTTTTCTTTTGCTTTGGCTTGAGCAAAAGATGTTATTTTTATTCTCTGAAGTGGAGAGAGAGAGAGTCAAAATTCAGTCGTCCTTGAAATAGCTTAGGTTCATCTATCTTTATCATGTCTTTGTTTAAAATGTTCTTCACTGTCTCTGCAGTGTCTCTTGCTGGAGATTGAGACTTCTTTGAAATTTCAAAAGAGTCTTCATTGGTCTTTTCTGCTTGTTCTTCTTCTTTTCCCTTGACCTCTTCTTCTTGAATCTTATTTTCCTCTCTTCTACCTTCTCCTTTAGCTTCTGAGTCTGGAATGTCTACAGTGGGATTCGGAGGAGAGATGTCACCTATGTTTACTACTTCATGAGCTTCCTCTTCCAGAATAGAGGAATCTAAGTCCTCAGACTTCTCTTCATCTATTTTCTTTGATCCTTCTACATCCCTGTCAAAAGATTCTTTATTGATTACATTTAATCCTTCAACATCCATGGTAGAAGGTTCTTCATCTATTTCCTCTACAATAGGAAGATTGAATCTTTTGAAAGCATTCCAGAGGATGTCTTTTATTGTTGGCAAGAGACACTATATGGATTCATGATTGTTGTCATTGATGGCAACAAAGTTCATCCCACACATCCGCAGGACATGGTGTGTCTCTACAAGAAGTCAGAATGAAGATTGTTGTGGTCCGGTAAACAAGAATAGAGCATGTGGCAAGGTCCGACAAATAGGTCCAGAACTTTCAGAGGAAGTATCTTGGTGAAGTGCGGATTTGGGGAAGTCGAGAGGACCACCTTGAGTGGTATATTCCAAGGATTTAGCCTCCGGTGATAGATGACGAAAAAGATATGAATAGTTGAGTACCGGATTCCTGAGTGACAGTGTGAACAGAGGAAGAACTGACTGACAGAACATCAAACTACTTTCCAGATGTGCTACTGATGGTGGTAAAGGTTATGAAGGCATGAATCATGTTTGACCAACATGATTAATGATTTCTACAAGCATATACTTGATCCGCATTACTTGATGTGCAAGGATTTAGTCGACAGATCAGAATTAGTGAAAAGATTGACTATTCTGGGTGCCGACTAGAAAGGTGATGAAATTACTTGAGCAGATATATATACATGATGGATTTAGTTGTGAGAGTTGTTGTAGTGGTAAGAAGTGTGCGAATAAAAGTAGAAGAGCAGAGCAAAAGCAGTAAGGAAGGTCTAGTATGTGAAAAGGAAAGCAACTTAAGGGAAGAGGAAAGATGAAGTGCAACAGATCAGTATATTAAGAATAACCGGAACTGGACTCCAGCATTTGCAGATGCTACCAATCAGTTCAAGTATTGTATAACACTCTTTTTGTAGATAGTGATTCTCTTGTAGGTAGTGTGCCTCTTGTGAGCAGTGTGCAAGTGCCATTTTGTATTTCCTTATTCTTCTAACAGAGAATAATCTTTGGGTTAATCACCCCGTGGTTTTCTCCCTCAACAGGGTTTCCACGTCAAAAATATTGTGTCATGTGTATCTCCATTTCATGGTTATGTTTGCTTGTTTGAATTAATGCTGCATTGATTAATAAGAAAGTTTAGAAAGAAGAAATAATTAGGATAACTAATTCACCCCCCTCTCAGTTATCAACAATTGGTATCAGAGCTAAGTTCCTCCTAACAGAGTCTAACAGCTCGAGGAAGATCTGGGAATCCAAATGGATGCATATGGTTTAAAGGAGCAACTCAAGACTGCACTTGAGGATCTTGAATAGTCAAACTCTGAAATCAATGAATTAAAGGAAAGACTCAAACAGATTGATGATTTCATGAGAGGACTAAAAGACAAATTAAGTCTCTCTATGAAAAAGAGAAAGGAGTTGCTTCAGCAATTAGCAAGACAAGGTGAAGCTAATGATGCAAATGAAGAGCTAACTGAAAAAACCAAGTTATGTGAAAAGTTATCAAAAGAAGTCATTATGGTAAGACATGAAATGGAATCAGGAGTTATAAAGTTTACCCAAGAAATTGAAGAGAAAAAAAAAACTAAAGATGATCTAAGACAATCTCTCAAGGAGAAATCAGAAGATTGTCACCAAATAGATAGAATTATCAGACATCTTGAATCTGATCTTGAAGATGATAAAGAAAATGAAGAAAAACTTGAGAATCAAATTGTCTCTCTTAAAAGGGATCTTCAATCAGCAAATGAATATAAAGAGAAATTCAAGATAAGTTCTGCTCAACTTGAAGTTCTTCTTGGAAGTCAAAAGAGGGCAGATGACAAGTGTGGTTTGGGATATGAGAAAGGAGAAAGCTCCGGATCTGGTCAAAAGAATTTTGGATCAGAAAATCCAAGGAACAGGCCTAGAAGACCTCCGGTAAGATAGCCCAATGCTCAAAGATATCCATCCTTCAATGGATACTGCCACAACTGTAATCACTTTGGTCACAAAGCTAATCAGTGTAGAAAGAGAATGAATCAGACTAATTCATCCTTCTCCGGACAGTGTTTTAACTGCAAAAGGTATGGTCACAAGTCTCATGAATGCAGAAATATGCAAATCAACAAATCATTCAATGGTAGATGCTTTGCATGCAATAGAGTAGGTCATATGGCTAATCAATGCAAATCAAGAGGATATCAGTCAAATATGCAAAGAAATGTGGTTTGCCAAATTTGCAATAGGTCCGGTCATAGTACAAAATTTTGTAGAAGCAAGAATCAGGACAAAAGAGGTCTGGTATATCATAATCAGAATCAAGATAAGGGTAAGCAAAAGGTGAATGTAGATGAAGTTAAAAGTGAGATGAGCAAGATTTGGGTGAAGAAAAGTACTAAGAATGTAGAGGTTGGATCCGCACCAGACTTTGGTGCTGATATTCCTTCTGAAAATTAAAAAGTGAGCTCTGGCTCAGGGGGAGACACAAAGAAAACCTTGTTCCCCCAGCCAGTCAAGTGGTGTCGAAACTGGTACAAGAAGAGTTGTGGATTGAAGGGTTCATAAGGGAAATATCCAAACAAACTATGGTTAAGATTTGGAAGATCCGCATGATGTTTAAAGATCAGGACAGATCCAGTTCTTCAAGTCATCCAAATAAGGCAAATCGGAATAATGTAGGTCAAGCATTTATTGCAATTTGATATTAGGGTTTGCGGAGCAATATAAGGGTTTTCTCATAAATCACTTGTTCATTCTGCACTCAAGAAGAAATGAAAAGTGGAGCTCTGCAATGAAATTCCTCAAGTTCATCGAAGATCATTTGCAGAAGTCATTACATCCAGAAATCAATCCAACCAACTTCGTGAAACCGAAAGGCACAAAAGGTATTTTCTATTTTCAAATATCTCACTACAAATCTCTTGATAATGGCTACTCTGAATATTGTAAAGATTTCTGATAGACCTCGCCCTACATTTAAGAAACATCCATACAAATCCTTGGAGGTAGATCCCCTAGGTGCATTTTCAAGTGTTTTGCATGGTGTTCTACACACCGAAGACATTAGGGTTTATATACATGCAAATATTGAAGAGTTTGGAGAATTCAAACTAAGAGATATCTATCACAAACAACTGATAGATGATACCTTTGAGCTTAAACCGGAATATAAGGGTATCCAAGAGAAACATTTTGATCAATTCATTCATTTCCCCTGCTTTGAATAAGATGAATGGGTCTGGTATGTGTTGAGTAGGGTTCATGATAACTTCCTATGGTTGAACAGACCTTGTAAGATCACAAAGGAGGCAATTAGGGTAGTAACTGGTTTATACTCCTCCAGAGGGATACCTGTCCTCAAATCTGTCAAAAACAACATTGTAACTGAGGCCACCGGATCAAAATTTGATAAGAGGGCAATGACTATTGAAGATATTACTGACCCGGACATCAAATTTGCATCTACGATAATAGGATACAAGATATATCACTCCAGTAGGGAGAATTCAGTATCCAGAACTGTAATATATACTACCTATGAGATGCTGAGAAAAAATGCAGAATATGATCTCTGTGAACTTCTTTTGAGCCAATTAATGGAAAACATACAAAAGATCAAAAAGGACAAGAAAAACTCTTTCAAATATGGTACACTAATAGTATGTTTATTTTTCTACTTCATGAATGAGTTACCCGGATCAAATGGATGGGTATGGCAGAGTGACAAATCGGTAGTAGTTCAGATCAGAGACTATTTGCATGGGCTTGGGGATGCTAAAGCAAGAAATACAGCCCTATGGGGATATTTCAAAAACTTTCAGAGCATGATGCAAGCAAGAGAAAGAATTCCCCAGTCTCTTGTTGAGAAGTACAAAGACACAGTCTGTTTTATGGTAGAGACTGATCAGTCCCTAATGGAGGTAGTAGAACCAAGGACAGTCTAGATCATGCCTATGGGGTATGAAGTTGACAAACAAATTGTGGAGCTACATGTTCAATACATGCTAAGTCAGCCAAAGGATTCAAAGGCAGAGAGGTTTGAAACCTTTGAAGAGCTAAGTATAAAGGTTCATGTGGAACTCAGGCAACCATAAATGAAGAGGAAAGTTAGAAAAGAAGTTGAAGAAATTGCAAAAGGCCTAGGCATCTCAAAGGAGGCACTTGATGCCAATAGGGAAAAGAGGAAAAAGGCTGAGAAAGAGAAGAAAGAGGCAGAAAAGAAAAGTGAGGAAAGTGATCCGGTAGAAACCTCAACCCGGACTAGATCATCAAAGAGATCTGCACTTGTCACAGCCAAAGACTCAAAAACATCAAAACTGGAAGTCCAGGCATCCGGCAAAGGAGAGAAAAGGTCAAAGACAAAAGCCACAAGGGCTTATGCAAGTCAAAGAGATGAAGAGAAAATAGAAGCAGATGAGGGGGTAAAGGAAATAAAGAAGCAGAAGAAGAAAGGATCCGGTAAACCTACCACAGGACAAGACAAGGAAGAAATGGCAGAGGAATTTGTTGAAAAGCCCACCCTATCTTTAGAAAGTGTAATAAAATCAGTCACTGTGGATGGAAACCTTCAACCAATGGCCAAATTTTAGGATGATTACAATGAGGCTGACCAAAAGATTCTGCAGGAAGCTATAATCAGGTACCTAAACATATACAACAAAGCATTCATTGAAATTATATCTCTTATTCCCAAGAGCCTAGAAAAAGAGTTGGAAATGAGAAAGACAAATGCCATGGCAAAAGACCTTGAGATCTAGGAACAGATAGCTATTCAGCTATATCCTTCAATTGATCCCAAGACAATGAACATGGCATTCAAAGACTGCAAGAATGAATTCAAGAGCAAAGCAAGGATGAATCAGCTTATGCTTGGTGAGACCGACAAGGTAGCCAAGGACACAGAAGAGATTCTCTGGAAAGCCTTCAAAAGATTTAATCTTCCTACTATAGAGGACTTGGGTACTGATCCCTCAACCACAAGTGTTGCAGAAGAAACTACTGAGAAAATAACAGAAGAGGTGGGCCCTGAACAGACTAACATTTCTCCTCTGGTTTCACCTATAGTCTCTGGATCTAAAGGAGAAGAAAAATTACAAGAGGAAGAAGCAGAGGTGAAGGAAAAAGAAGATGACAGTGCTAAGGTTGCAGAAGGAGAGAAGACTTCAGCAGAGAAGACCACAACTGTGAGTGGTGAGAATGTAAGAGAGAAAACTCCAAAGGATAGCTCCAAGACTGCAGAAGAGAAGAAACATCTGTCTCTGGCAAGAGACACTGCACAAACTGTCCAAGAATTCCTGAACAAAGAAACAATGGAGATTGATGAACCGAAGCTTCTACAAGGTCCATTCAATTTTGATTATCTTTCTCCGGTACAGACAATGAAGATAGATTTATTTGCTAATGCTAAGGCTAAAGAAAAACTCCTAAAGTCTCATATGGAAGACTGTGAGTTGATAGAAGCTGCTTCCGGAGTGCTAGAAAAGATTATGCCATCATTTCAAAAAGATCCCACAGCCTCCTCATCCGGTAATCTCAAAACCCTAGTCAGTAGTGTTAGTACACATTTTGGTTCTCTAGAAAAGTTAGCTGAAGAAAAGGTCCGGAAGGAGTTTTTGAATAAAAGGTTCTCTAACGTACAGGGTTTGATCATTAATGATAGGAGAAACATGGATATTGGGATAAAGAGCTTAGAAAATGCTCTTAAGGATGGCAGTGAAATATATAAATTTTGTATTTCCTAGTCCAAAGCAACAGTAGAAATTGAGAAGAAAATAAAAGAGCAAGAGGATAAACTACTAAGTTTGTCTCAAAGTTTTGATCCTCTCTCTTCATCCATAGTAAATTAAGAGTGTCAGACTATTGCAATCACAAATGCAATAAAGAATTTTGAGAAGTAAAAGAAGAACATAATTAGTCAGATGGGTGAACTCAGAAGAATCATCATCCCTAAATTAGAGGCTATGCATGAGGCCATAAGTGATGCTCAGACTACCGCCCAAACCAATGATCCGACAGATCTTAAGAGGGCAGAAGCTTTTGCATTTTTGTTGAGTGGCCACATCTCAATTTTGGATAGAATGAAGCAAAGTTGGGCTGCAGAACTCATCCAACTGAAAACATCTTTTGGAGACATACTGCAGTATATGTAAGTACTTCATATGTATATAATTATGCTGCTAAGTATAGTAAAATTTTTGAAAATTTTGGTATGCGGACCCTACCCTTTGCCATTGATGTCAAAGGGGGAGTGAGGAGCAGTGAAAAATGAGGTATCCAACTAAGGGTGAGCTTTAGAAAATATATAAAGACAAAGCATCAGCCAAGGGGGAGAATAGTGTAAACACTTAGTCATTTTTCACTAAGTGTTGCCATCAATGCCAAAGGGGGATATTGTTGGCAAGAGACACTATATGGATTCATGATTGTTGTCATTGATGGCAACAAAGTTCATCCCACACATCCACAGGACATGGTGTGTCTCTACCGAAAGTCAAAATGAAGATTGTTGTGGTTCGGTAAATAAGAACAGAGCATGTGGCAAGGTCCGATAGATAGGTCCGGATCTCTCAGAGGAAGTATCTTGGTGAAGTGCAGATTTGGGGAAGTCAAGAGGACCACCTTGAGTGGTATATTCTAAGGATTTAGCCTCCGGTGATAGATGAGGAAAAAGATATGAATAGTTGAGTACCGGATTCTTGAGTGACAGTGAGAACAGAGGAAGAACTGACTGACAGAACATCAGACTACTTTCCGGATGTGCTACTAATGGTGGTAAAGGTTATGAAGGCATGAATCATGTTTGGCTGACATGATTAATGATTTCTACAAGCATATACTTGATTCGCATTACTTGATGTGCAAGGATTTAGCCGACAGATCAGAATTAGTGAAAAGATTGACTATTATGGGTGCCGACTAGAAAGGTGATGAAATTACTTGAGCGGATATATATACACGATGGATTTAGTTGTGAGAGTTGTTGTAGTGGTAAGAAGTGTGCGAATAAAAGTAGAAGAGTAGAGCAGAAGTAGTAAGGAAGGTCTGGTATGTGAAAAGGAAAGCAGCTTAAGGGAAGAGGAAAGATGAAGTGCAGCAGATCAGTATACTGAGCCTAACTGGAACTGGACTCCAGCATTTGCAGATGCTACCAATCAGTTCAAGTATTGTATAACACTCTTTTTGTAGATAGTGAGTCTCTTGTAGGTAGTGTGCCCCTTGTGAGCAGTGTGCTCGGGCAGTGAGCCCTAATTGGCAAGTGCCATTTTGTATTTCCTTATTCTTCTAACAGAGAATAATCTTTGGGTTAATCACCCTATGGTTTTGTCCCTCAACAGGGTTTCCACGTCAAAAATATTGTGTCATGTGTACCTCCATTTCATGGTTATGTTTGCTTGTTTGAATTAATGCTGCATTGATTAATAAGAAAGTTCAGAAAGAAGAAATAATTAGGATAACTGATTCACCCCCCCTCTCAGTTATCAACATTTATTTCTTTTGCTACTTGGTCAGTTTCTCCAAGCATAAGTTTATTCATTCTTGCTTTACTCTGGAACTCATCCTTATAGTCCTTAAAAATCATGTCCATTTGTTTTGGAGTGCTAGAAGGATAAAGCTGAATTGCTATTTGTTCCTAAATCTCTAAGTCTTTTGCCTTTGCATTTTCTTTTCTTAGTTCAAGTACTTTTTCTAGACTCTAAGGAATTAAGGATATAATTTCAATGAAAGCTTTATTGTAAATGTTTAGGTACCTAACAGTAGCTTCTTCCAAAATTCTCTTGTCAGTGTCACTGTACTCATCATATAACGTTGTTACTGGCTGTAGGTTCCCATCCATAGTAACTATCTTCATGATGTCATCAATGGAAAGAGTGGGCTTTTCAACAAATTCCTTTGCCTTTTCTTCCTCATTTTTACTAGCAGAGAATTTCCCAAATGTTTTCTTCTTCTTCATTTTCCTGATTTCCTCATCGGATTTTGTTTATTCATCATCTTTAAGGCTTGTATATGACCTTGTGGCTTTAGTCTTTGTCCTCTTTTCTTCTTTTCCAGATGTCTTGACTTCCATTTTGGAAGCCTTTGAGCTTTTAGGAGTGGCAGGTCCAGAGCTCTTGGAAGATCTAGTCCGGGAGGAGGCTTGCACCAAAACGTCTCCTTTCTTTACTTCTTGTTTTTCTTTCTCAACCTTCTCTATCTTCTCACTATTTACATCTACAGCCTCCTTTGATAGGCCAAATCTTTTGGCAATTTCTTCAACCTCCCTTCTTACTTTCCTCTTTATCTCTAGTTGTCTTAACTCAACATGTATTTTTACACTTAGCTCTTGAAAGGTACCAAACCTTTCTGCTTTAGGGTCCTTTGGCTAGCTCAACAGGTGTTGAATATGTATTTCCAAGATTTTTTCATCGACCTCATATCCCATAGGCATTATCCACACAGTTCTAGGCTCAACTACCTCCATTAGGCATTGATCAGTGTCAATCATGAAGCACACTGTGTCCTTGTATTTCTCAACTATGGATTGAGGTATTCTCTCTCTGGCTTGCATCATGCTTTGGAAGTTCTTAAAGTAACCCCAGAGGGCTGTGTTTTGAGCTTTAGCATCACAAAGTCCATACATATAATCTCTAATCTGGATTGCAACCAGTTTATCATTTTCCCAAACCCAACCACTTGATCCAGGTAGCTCATTCATATAATAGAAGAATAGACATAGTATTAGACAACCATATTTAAAGGAATTCTTCTTATCCTTTTTGATCTTCTATAGGTTTTCTAACAGTTGATTTAGGAGAAGTTCACACAGGTCATAATCTACATCTTCCCTCAACATCTAATATGCTGCATAGATTGTTGTCCCAGATACAGAATTCTCCCTGCTAGAATGATAGATCTTGTACTCGATTATCATTCAAGAAAACTTGACATCCAGATCTGTGATTTCATCTTTGGTCATTGCTCTTTTGTCAAATTTAGATCTGGTGGCTTCATTTACTATTTGGTTCTTCACGGATTTAAGTGCAGGTAACCCACCGAATGCATGCAATCCGGTCACTTCCCTGGTGGCATCTTTAGTTATCTTGAAGGGCCTCATTAGCCACATGAAATTATCATGCATCCTACTTAAAACATACTAGACCTAATCATCTTCTACAAAACATGGAAAGTGTATGCAATGTATAAAGTGTTTATCCTGAAGGGCCTTAAATTCAAGTTTGAGTTCAAAATTCTCATCTATTAGCTATTTGTGATAGATGTCCATCAATTTTGAGTCTCCAAATTCCTCAATGTTGGCATGGATATAGACCCTAACATCTTCTACATGTGATACCCCATGCGGAATGCTAGAAAATGTGCCTAAAGGATCAACTTCTAGAGATTTATAACGGTGTTTCTTGAATTTAGGACGCGGCATATCAGTGATCTTGACAATCATTGGAGTAGACATTTTGCAAGAGATTAAGAGAGAGATTTTTAGAATGGAAGTACCTTTTCACACCTTAGGGTTTGAAATATGAGTCGGAACAAATCGTTGGTTGAATTTAATTTTCCAGTTGATCTTGAGTGAATTGTAGAAACTTTGTTGCCGAGCTCTTCTTTTCTTCTTCGTGAGTGCAAGTAAGAAAATAATGTGTGAAAGAACCCTTTTATCCTTGCACAAACCCTAATTTCCTTTTGTAATAAATGCACAACTTAAGTTATCTGGTTGCCCTGTTTTGAGAGACATCTTCTTGAATCACTGCACTGAACTTAGAATCATTGTTAGTGAGGATTGACAATGTGTCTTATTTTCTTCAATCATGCCATGGGTCCGCAGATCAAAGCAATTCAATAATGAATCATACAGGATTTGTCTGAGAAATTCTGCTTAACCGGATAGCTGTCGGAACTAGATTAACTTGAGTGGTTAGAGATATTGCAAAACTTCATGGGGATCTTTCACATTTTGACTGAAGGTTATCTAGATGTTTTTATGAGAACCCTTTAATCTGCAGCAATAGATGTTTACTCAATGTGCTGAATTTAGGCACTAGTTGACTGGCTGGGGAAATTATTTTTCCATGTGACTCCCCCTGAGCCAGAGCTCACTTTTTAGTTTTCAGAAGGAATATCAGCACCAGATTCCAGTGCAAATCCATCTCTAATATTTTCTATACTCTTCTTCACCCAAATCTTGCTCATCTCCTTTTGAACTTCATCCACATTTACTTTACTTTTGCCCTTATCTTGTTTCTGATTATGTTCCACCGGACCTTTTCTATCCTAATTTCTGCTTCTACAAAATCTAGCAATATGACTGGATCTATTGCAAGTGTGACATACAACATTTATTTGCTTATTTGATTGATATCCTCTCGATCTGCATTGATTAGCCATACGTCCTATTCTATTGCATGCAAAGCATCTACCATTGAATGAATTGTTTATTTGTATATTTCTGCATTCACGAGATTTGTGACCATACCTTTTATAATTGAAACATTGTCTAGAGAAGGATGGATTATTCTGATTCATTTTCGTCCTTCACTGAGTTTCTCTATGACCGAAATTGTTGCAATTGAAGTAGTATCCATTGAAGGATGGATATCTTTGGGCATTTGGTTGCCTTATCGAAGGTCTTCTAGGCCTGTTTCTTTAATTACCTGATCCAAAATTCTTTTGACCGGATTCAGAGCTTTCACCTTTCTCATACCCCAAGCCACGCTTATCATCTACCCTTTTTTAGCTTTCAAGAAGAACTTCAAGTTGGGCTGAGCTTATCTTGAATTTTTCTTTGTATTCATTTTCTATTTGAAGATCTTGTTTAAGAGTGTCTATCTAATTCTTGAGTTGTTCTTCATTGTCTCTAGCTTCTTCAAGATCAGATTCAAGATGCCTGATTATTCTGTCCATTTTGTGCTGTCCTTTATTTTCTCCTTGAGGGATTGTTTTAGATTATCTTCAATTTTCTTTTTTTCTTCAATTTCTTGGGTGAATCTCATAACCCTTGATTCCATTTCATGCCTTACCATAATGACTTCTTTTGACAGCTTCTCACATAGCTTATTTTTCTCATCTAGATCTTCATTAGTATCATTGACTTCACTCTGATTGGCTAATTTTTGAAGTAGTTCCTTTCTCTTTTTTACAGAGATACTAAGTTTTTCTTTTAGCTCATTTATGAAATCATCAGCTTGTTTCAGTCTTTCTCTCAAGTTATTGACTTCAGAGTGGGATTGTTTAAGATCATCTAGGGAAGACTGAAGTTGTTCGTTCATACAATATACATCCATTGAGATTCCCAGATCTTCCTCAAGTTGTTAAGCTTTGTTCAGAGGAATTTAGCTCTGATACTAATTGTTGGAAACAAGGCAGATAACTAAGAGGGGGGGTGAATCGGTTATCTCAAATTTCCTTAACTTTCTTTTCCTTTTGTTATCTTAATAAACAGTGTTCCATCAAAACATGAAAGCATATGTAATCATAAGAACAGAAATAAAGTCAACACACATAACACAAGGATTTTTACATGGAAACCCTGTTAAGGGAAAAACCATGGGGTGACTAACCCAAGATTGTATTCTCTGTTAAAAGAATAAAGGAGTACAAAATGGCACTTGCCAATTAGGGCTCACTACCTAAGCACACTAATCACAAGAGGCACACTGCGTACAAGAGACTCACTGTCTACATAACTTATAGAAGGTAATCAGGTGTTTGAACTGATGAGAAGCATCTACAAATGCAAGAGTTTAGTTTTGGTTAGGCACAATATACTGATCTAATGCACGTCATTCTTCCTCTATTTTAATGTTGTTTCTCTGTTACATACTAGACTTGAATTACTGCTTTCACACTTATCCTTGCTTTTCTTTACACTTTATTTCATCACTTGTTTACACCACACACATCTACATACTGGAATCCATCTAGTATCTATATCCACATCAAGGATTTCATCAACTTTCTAGTCGGCAACAAGAACACTCAAGATATTTACAAGTTACTGATCTGTCAGCTGAATCCATGCTTGATTTGTGATGTGTATCAAAAACATAGGCATAGAAGTCATTAATCATGTCGGACAATAATGTAAAAACTGACAAGTTGTTTGATCAACACATTTGACTCATCTGGATTGAGGTCTGATACTCTATCGATAAGTTCTTTCTCTCTCTACTCTGCCTGACTAGAACCCAACACTCAGATGCTCATATCTTTTTCATGCTTTATCACTAGAGGCTAAGTCTCTGGAATACAGTATTCATGATACCCCTCTTGACTTGTCCAAGTCTACAACTTGCTGAGTTACACCATCTAAGAGATCCAGACTTGATTGTTGGACCTTGTTACATACTCTGTTCTTGTTCACCGGACCAAAAAATCTTCAATCTGACTTCCGGTACAGGCATACTATGTACTACGGATGTGTGGGATAGACTTTGTTGCCATCAATGACAACACTTATGAAGCCACATAGTGTCTTTTGACAACACAAGATATAGCTTTGAAGCTCCTTCACAAGAATTCAAAATATCAACTATGAACTCATGTGATGAACTCTTTACCAAGGCTTCTATTACGTTAATATATATCATCTCCAAAACATAAGATTCCTCTGCATCAGCCAACGAAGGTCACAAAATCTGATGAAGAGTTGTAACGTGTGTACATAGATAGGTCGGACCTAAACATGAAGGGCTCCTTCGCAAATGAATGGAATGATGTGTGGATCTCAGGGAAGGTTGGCCACGAACTATAAAACATTGAAGGATGTGTAATTTAGCTCTACAAGTTGAGAAATGCTACGCAAGTCTTCTCCTTTAGATGATTGTCTAAGACTATCTAGATGCTCTACTCTAAGAAAATAGTTGATCTTCTGATAGTGATATCTTACTGGTACCTGATCCAAATGCTCTGAAACTTGGATATGATGTGCTTGAATATGTCTAGATGCTAAGTCCAGCTCTGCAAGGTCTGAAATGAATCTGCAAAAAAATGGGGACCAAAATACAAAAACTGCTATTGATTAAATTGCCTAAACTAAACTAGAAAAGAAACAAACTGAAATGGAAGCAAACTTAAATGCATATGTTTTTGGTTGCTGCAAGCTTGCTCTTGGACTAGGATGGTCCTACATCAAGAAAGTGGATGGGGCATTACATAAACCAAAGGGAAGGACATAATAGGCATAAGAACCCCAAGGGCATGTAAATGTAGTCTTATCTTGATCTACTGGAGCTATCTTTATATGGTTATAGCCACTAAATCCATCTATGAGGGAGAAGTACATTTTACCTACTAGGGAATCAAGTACTTGGTCAATAAAAGGTAGTGGAAAATGATCCTTTCTAGTGGTTGTGTTTAGCTCCCTATAGTCCACACATACCCTCCATTTTCCTCCTTTCTTAGGGACAATAACTAAAGGTCACACCCATTGACTATCAGAAATAGTGTAAATGAAGCCTGCAACAAGGAGTTTTTACAGCTCAATTTTAACTGTCTTGCAAGGCAAGGTTTGTTCTCCTTTGAGGTTGTCTAAATGGCTTGAAACCATCATTTATGTAGATTGTATGCATGCACATGTCTGGTGTTGGGATAAGGTGCCATTAACCTTGTAAATCCCAATATTGTATTTATTCCATTTCTTATATGTAATTTGTAATTATCCATGAGGAGATGTACTAGTTTCACTAGCAGGGGTAATTTCAGAGTAACCGGAGGTAATTACGGAGTGACTTTTACTGTGGCAAATGTAAAAAATTAAAGTAAATGAGGGTAGGTGTGCTCCCTTGTAGAATATACTATTTTTGGCAGGTATGACAACTGTCATAACATTTGGTAAGTGAATCTATGACAGCTGCAAGTTGTCATAAGATTCTGAGATTCTATGATGCATATGACGGATATGTTAGTTGTATATTTGCTATATTTAGCCCAAGGTTCCTATCTTGGAAAGATACTCTTTTGTGGAATCTATGATGGTTATGACATGTCATAAGATGTTGTAAGGTGCCAGATTTAGTCTTAGGTGCCCAATCTTTGTATGGCTATTTTTGTACAAATGTAAGATGCTTGTAAGATGGTAATTATTGTTTACAGGTTGGAGAATCTTAGGAAAAATAAGGTGAATACCTAGAATGGAGTGGAAAACATTTCTATAAGTATTTGCCATGTATTTGTTTCTGCAATATAGATTTAAGGTACTAAGGTGCTGCTAGAATGCTGTTGGATTGAAGACTTGTGGAGAGAGTTGTGTAGTTGATGTATTGTACAATCTTGTTGAGATTAATACAAACTTGTACCTCTTTCTTGGTGGAGTTTTTTACCTGCAAGGGTTTTCTCCACGTAAACACTGTATCATTGTGTTGAGTTCTTCATGTTTGACATCTTTTCTATAGTGGATTTTATGTTTTGTTACAATCTCCATTCTTAATGCACACTTAAGATTGATGAAATTTATCTTGAATCAGATTTCCATTGAAGTAGTGTTGCTTTCATTTCTAACATTTGGTATCAAAGCCTAGCTAAATTTGACTCTTGGGTGGTAGTGTGGAAGCTATAGCTGCAACGGGAGATTTGGTTGCATTTGTTTTGCAGATCTTGTGTTGTTATTATGGTTGCATCCACTATTGCATCAACCTCTCGAATGGATATTGAGAAGTTCAACAGAACAGGGTATGAGTTGTGGAAGCTGAAAATGGAAGATTTGTTGGAAGAAAGAAACTAATGGTTGGCTATTCAAAAAGAGAAGAAACCCGATGATGTCTCTCTAGATGAGTGGGCTAGACTAGATAAGAAGGCATGGGGAACCATTTGTTTGTGTCTTTCAGATTCTGTGCTACTCAATGTTGCAAAGGAAGAGACCACATATAAATTGTGGAATTGATTGGGTGAGATCTACCAAGCCAAGAGTATGGTAAATAAACTTTATTTAAAAAGAAAATTGTTTTCCATGAAAATGTGAGAAGGTGAATTAGTTGCAGAACATTTAAATTCTTTTAATTTGTTGTTGAGTCAACTTGATTCAGTAGATGTTGAGGTTAGTGAGGAAGATAAATGTATCTTACGTCTTTGTTCTTTACGTAAGTCTTGGGAGAATGTTATCCTTACTATCATTGCTAACCTTGCAGATCTGAAGTTGGATGCTCTTGTTTCAATGCTACTATCACAGGAATTGAGGAAGAAGAGTTCAGATAGTTCAGGGGATGCTCTCGGTTTTAGGGGAAGGTCTAAGGAAAGGGGACCTAAAGGAGATCAGAAAGGGGCTAAGGACAAGTCAAAGGGCTAGTCTAAGACTCCTAGTAAAAATAATAGAGTTAAGTGTTGGAACTGCGATAAAAGGGGACATGTAAAGGAGTCCAGAAACCCCAAGAAATAGTGGGAGAGTGCTTCGGATAAGTCCTCGAATGTAGGTGAAGAAGTTTTACTTTTTGCATGTAATCTTGTTTCTAATGATCACTAGTTGGTTGACTCAGGATTCCCGTTTCATATGACCTTGCATAAGGAATGGTTCTTCACATATGAAGAATATGATGGAGATAATATCTACCTTGGCGACAACTCTTCATATCTGATTGTTGGGAACAGAAAGGTATTGTTGTGTTTTAGTGATGGGAGGATTAAAACCCTCCCTGGTGTTTTGCATGTTCTTGGATTAGCTAGAAATCTGATTTCAGTTTTGAAGTTGAATGATTTGGGAATTCATATGACATTTGACAAGCATGGTTGCAGATTAGTGAGAGGGAATTTGGTGGTAGCGAAAGGGAAGAGATTTGGGAACTTGTTTAAGCTTGAAGCCACTAGAGTTTGTAATGCCTCTTATGTTTCTGAGGCTTCTAAAAACACTTGTATGTTGTGGTATAGCAGATTGGGCCACACAAGTAATAATGTACTGAAAACTATTAAGAATAAAAGTTTGTTGGATGGTTTCTCCTATTTTAATGAGCACTTTGATTTATGTGAGCATTGTGTGTTTGGTAAACAAAATAAAAAATCATTTCCTTTAGGAAGCAATAGAGCAAAAGAGAAATTAGAAATTATTCATACGGATGTGTTTGGACCTGTGGATAATGAATCTATTGAAAAATCTCATTATTTTGTAACCTTCATTGATAATATCTAGATTTACATGGATTTATTTTATGAAACATAAGTCTGAAGAATTCACTAAGTTTAAGGAATTGAAAGTTTTAGTAGAGAACCAATCAAGTTTAAAGATAAAAATATTAAGATCTGACAACGGAAAGGAATATTTCTCTAAGGAATTTGATGGGTTTTGCAAGCATGCAGGTATAATCAGATAAACGACAACTCCGTATACACCACAATAGAATGGTATTATAGAAAGGATGAACCAAACAATTATGGAAAGAGCTAGAAGTATGCTTAGTGATGCACAGTTGGATAAATGCTTTTGGGTAGAGGCTATGTGCACTGCTTGCTACTTGATAAATAGATCTCCTTGTAAGGCTCCTTATTCGACACCTTATGAAGTGTGGACAAGTAAGAAACCTTCTATTTCACATTTAAGAGTTTTTGGCTATGAGGCTTTTGTTCATATGCCTAAGGAAAAGCGATCTAAGTTAGATCCAAAGGCTGAAAAGTGTACATTTATTGAATATGGTGATAATGTCAAAGGTTATAATCTTTGGAATCCACTAACTCACAAGATTATTTTTCTAGAGATATTATTTTTAGGAAACTTAGAGCTATTTCTAACCCTGAGCAGCCAAAAGAAAAAGAAGAAAAGGTAAAGAAGGTGCACTTTTATTTAGAGCAGCAAGATGTACCTCAAGAAGAACAAAATGATGGATTGGGGGGTGCAAAAGAAGAAGAAGATTTGAGTAGTTCTAATGAAGATGAGTCTGTTGTTACAGAAGAAGTTTGTGTAGATGATCATGTAGAGAATGAGTAGTGTCTCTTACTCCACCCTTGAGGAGATCCACAAGACAACAGAATCCAGTTGACAGGTATAGCCCACTAGATTTCTATTGTGTATATGCTTTATTGAGTACTAACAATGAGCCTAGATCCTGTAGGGAAGCTATTTCTGCAAATGATAGTTAGTCTTGGCAATTAGCCACGCATGAGGAGATGATGGCTTTAGATTCTTGTAACACCTGAGATCTTGTTCATTTTCCTAAAGGAAGAAAGGCCATAGGTTGTAGGTGGGTCTTCAAGAAGAAGTTTGGAGTAGATAGTTCATTGGATAAGTACAAGGCTAGACTTGTAGCCAACGGCTACTCCCAGAGAGAGGGAGTTAATTTTGGTGAGATATTCTCTCCTGTTGCTAAATTGACTTCTATTAGATTTCTCTTATCCATTTCTGCAACTTATGATTGGGAGATTGAGCAAGTGGATGTTAAGACTGCATTCTTGCATGGAGATCTTGAGGAAGAAATTTATATGCAACAACCTACAGGTTTTGAGGTAAAAGGAAAATAACATTGGGTTTGCAGGTTAAAGAGGTCTCTTTATGGTCTGAAACAATCCCCCAAAATGTGGTATCAAAAGTTTGACTCATTTTTTTTTAAATTAGGTTTTGTTAGAAACGAGGGGATCATTATGTTTACATTCATTGTGTTGATGATTCTATATCGGTTATTGCTTTGTATGTTGATGACATGTTTTTCAGCAATACTAAGGGTATGATTAGTGAGCTTAAAGCCCAACTTTCAGGTGCATTTGAGATGAAGGATTTTGGTGCTACAAGGTATATTTTGGGAATGGACATTAGGAGGGACAGAGTTAATAGAAATCTTTGGTTGTCACAAAGTATGTATGTGAATACTATTTTATAGAGGTTTAGTTTGCATGACTATAACCCAGTTAGAGTTCCTTTACCCATTGGTACTAAGCTTTCATTAGATATGTGTCCAGTGACTGAGGATGATCTTGAGGATGTGTCTAATGTGCCATATGCTAGTACTGTAGGGAGTTTGATGTATGCAATGATTTGCACTAGGCCAGATATTGTCCAAGCAGTGGGAGTTTTGAGCAGATTTATGTCTAACCCTGGTAGACAGCATTGGAATTATGTGGAGATGGTGTTTAAATATCTTTTAGGTACTTCTGATCATTGTTTGGTTTATTCTAGTACTGATAGTGCTAATAAATCTTTGGACATACAAGGTTTTGTTGATGCAAATTGGGCAAGTGACTTGGATAGTCGAAGGTCCACTAGTGGCTATGTGTTTACTCTGTTTGGAGGTGCAGTGAGTTGGATGAGTAAGAGATAGCCTACAATTGCTTTGTCCACCACAGAAGTAGAGTATATGGCTGCTACTCATGTCTCTAAGAAGGAAGTTTGGTTGAGGAGACTATGTACAGGTATTGGTTTTGATTGCAGGATCATTCAGATTGGTTGTGATAGTCAGAGTGCTATCTGTTTGGCCAAGAATCCCATGTATCATGCTTGGGCTAAGCATGGTGATGTTTAGTATCACTTTGTTCGAGAGTTAGTTGCAAATGGAGAGATTGAGCTGAAGGATATAGACACTTAGGAGAATGTTGTAGATTCATTGACTAAGCCTGTGAGCATAGAGAAGTTCGTGTGGTGCAGAGAGGCCATGGGCCTTGTTTCTAGTGCCTGATTATTTTTCATTTGATTTCCTATGGGTTGATATACAATGTATAATGTCAAGTGGGAGAATGTTGGGATAAGGTGCCATTAACCTTTAAATCCTAATATTGTATTTATTCCATGTATTATATGTAATTTATAATTATCCATGAGGAGATGTACTAGTTTCACTGGTAGGGGTAATTTCAAAGTAACCGGATGTAATTACAGAGTGACTTTTACTTTTGGCAAATGTAAAAACTCAAAGTAAATGAGAATAGGCATGCTCCCTTGGAGAATATACTATTTTTGGCCTGTATGACAAATGTCATAATGTTTGGTAAGTGAATCTATGACAGCTGCAAGTTGTCATAAGATTCTAAAATTCTATGACGCATATGACGGATATGTTAGTTGTATATTTTCTATATTTAGCCCAAGGTTCCTATCTTGGAAAGGTATTCTTTTGTGGAATCTATGATGGTTATGACATGTCATAAGATGTTGTAAGAGGCCACATTTAGTCTTGAGCACCTAATCTTTGTATGGCTATTTTTGCACAAGTGTAAGATGCTTGTAAGATGGTAATTAATATTTACAGGTTGGAGAATCCTAGGAGAAAGAAGGTGAATGCATAGAATGGAGTGGAAAACATTTCTATAAGTATTTCCCATGTATTTGTTGCTACAATACAGATTTAAGGTACTCAGATGTTGCTGAAATGTTGTCGGATTGAAGACTTGTGGAGAGAGTTGTGTAGTTGGTGTATTGTACAATCTTGTTGAGATTAATACAAAATTTTGCCTCTTTCCTAGTGGAGTTTTTACCCGCAAGGGTTTTCTCCACATAAACACTATGTCATTGTGTTGAGTTCTTCATGTTTGACATCTTTTTTGTAGTGGATTTTATGTTTTGTTACAATCTCCATTGTTAATGCACACTTAAGATTGTTGAAATTTATTTTGAATCAGATTTCCATTGAAGTAGTGTTGCTTTCATTTCTAACATCTGGATCAATTCCTTTCATGTCATGGTAGTCCCATGCAAAGATTGTTGCATGTTCCTATAGCATAGTGTTTAGGGAATTTTGTTGTTCTTTAGTTAAGGCATTATTAACATTCAGCTTTTTACTTGGCATAATTTCCAATATTTTGGTAGCTGATTGCACAAATGAAAGATCATATCTACTGATATTGGGAACACACTCTTGTGGTAGTAAAGAGTGGAAAAGTTGGGATATTTATTATGAGGAATTTGTAGGTATAATGTTCTACAGTGGATCTTATAGACATGCCTGACAGTCTTGTTGCTACGGGTCCCTATCGTAGTTATTCAGTATGATATGGTCAATTAAGTCATCGTCATCTTGGTTTGCCAACAGGGGGCTATTTTCAATAGTCATGAGAGTTTGTAGGGAATAGTGGTCTTCTTCCAAGGTAGACCATATAACTTGCTCCAGATTTTCATGAGGTTAGGCTGGAGGATAGATGACAAATTTCTTGTTTATAGTTCCATTTGATATTATCATGTTCCCAAACGTACAACGTATGAATTCATCAACTATTGCTAACCATGGTCTGCCTAAGATAAGTGGATATCTTTCAAGGTTAACCTTTGGCTGCAAGACTATAAAAATTGCAAGATACTCCCAAGAATCCAATGTTATGACAATGCCCTTAATGATTCCTTCAAGTTTTACTATTGACCTATCTACCAATTGTAAAACATTTGGCATAGGCCTGAGGTTAGGTAGCTAAAGTAACTACAATGTTTCCTTAGTCATGACATTTATGGCTACCCCTATGTCAATCAAGGTATTTTTAATAAGGGTCCCATTTATCTTAACATCAACTACTGGACTACAAGGCTCTGTGTATTTAGGGACAATTATATTCCCTAGCATAATATCCGAAAGGTTTCCTAAGACATGAACTATCTGAGGATCCTTCCTTTTTCTTCTTGGATTTTTAAGACAAAGGTCCCTCACTGTCTTGGTATAAATTGGGATATCCTTGATAGCTTGAATGAGGGGGATTTTGATACTAACATTTTTAAGTTAACTCAATAGATCTGTCTCAGCTTGGGTATGATGTTTTATAATGGCTAAAAGCTCAGGGAAAGGAGGCTCTAGACTTGAGATGCTCTAGAGGTGAGTTGTCTAAAACTTCAGGTATGGGTTCCTCATCCACCATCTCACTGATTTGAGGGGATGAAGGTCCAACTAGTGTTTTCCTTGACTTGAGGTGGACATCACTCACCTCCACCCCATAACTAGGATATTGAATAGGCTTGTTATTAGGGTTAGGTGCATAGGTTGGGTAGGTAGTTGTGGTGCTCTTGGTGGCTAAGATGTTGGGTTTGATGGATTGAACATAATAGCCTATTGTTGTGGCTGAGAAAGTAGCAAAGGTTGTGGGTAATTCATATTTTGGTTTTGCCACTATTGTCCCTTTTGCCATTGTAGTTGCCATTGATTTGGCTGGACTTCCCATTGTGAATTGTAATTGAGACCTTGGAAATTTTGTTGTGGTCATACATTTGGTTGCTTCTGGTTCAAGTTTTATTGAGGGTTTTGCCATTGTTGAGGGTTATTCCATTGGTTTTTGGTATTTGCCCAAGGCTGGGGGTTCCAACTAGAGAAACTATGATTACCAACTGGAAATGATGCAATGAAGTTCAAAAGGTCTTGTGGCATACCTTGTCTTGGTTGCCATGATTTTTTTTGTGCAACATAGAACAGTTGTTCATATTCACTTTCAAATGGTTGAAAGTGTAGTTTCTCTAATTTGTCTTTAGTAATACTGGCCACTCTTTTGCACTTGCAGTTGGATTTCCTTTGTCTACAATTGGGGCGGTATTTAGTAAGTATTGATTCAGTCTCCTCCTGCTTCTTCTTCAAATGTAGAGTGTCCAATTGAATAGGTAGGTGACTTATAATATCTTCTTTCATGTTGGTTAGTAGGTTACTTAACTCCACCCTTGAAAATGAATTAGATGTCTTGCCAATGGTAGATGTTCTTTCTCCCCTTATCTTCTTGGTAAAGGACCTAGAGTAGTTCCTACAGACTTTGGAGATATCCTCAAAAGGTAATTAATACACATCCCCTACCCCAATAAGGTTAAAGGCATCCATGCAATCATCATTGACTCCTCTCAAAAATACAATCTTTAGGGATTCTTCTGAGAGTCGATTCTGTGGATGTTTCTTCAGGCAAAATTGGAATGTCTCTACATAATATTCCAATGGTTTATCTTCTTTCTAATTCATCTTAAAAATTTCATCTCTTCTTCTATCAATTCCTCTACAATAATCTTGGTACATCTCCAAGAATTTTGTCTTCATTATGTCCTAATCTAGAATAGCATCTTTGCCCAGTCCCATAAACCATCTCATAGCAGCATCCTTCAAAGTTGTAGGAAACAATTTGAGCCTATGGGCGTCAGTTGTGTACTCAGATTCTACATAGGACATCAAACTTGAGCAAGAATGTATCTGGATCCTCAGTCACCAAACCATAAAAAACTGGCAATGCTCAAGGAGGTATATTCTTCAAGGTAGTAGCCCTCTCTTGGTTGGTGATTGGAAATTCAAAGGTCACATGTTCTTGTGGATCATCCACTGAATCAACCATTGTTTGGAAGGTTCTCTCTATATTATCAGTACATGTTGATGAAAGGGAAAATTCTTCTTCAGTAATACCCTCACTCTGATCACTGTAGTCACCAATATCTACTCTAGCTTGTTGGTTTGAAGACAGAAACCTTCCTAAAGCGTCTCTTTGCCTCCACATACAATAGGTATGACTTTGTATAGCAACAGCTCCTGCACAGTCTTAGTAAAGTGTTCTAGAATTTTGAGGGATGAAACCAAAGGTATTCTAATACTAAGAACAAAAGTTTAAACTAGGAAAGATTGGAAATAACAAGAACTAATCTTTGAAAGTAGCACCATCCTTGGCAATGGTGCCAAAATTTAGTTTCCTTGCTATGTCTAGTAAATTTGGTGATAACCACGCAATTTAGAGGAGAACCCTAACTGAACAGTCCACTGGAACCCTTGAAAAGACCTTCATAGAATTATCAACCAGGGCTTGTAAGCTTGTGATGGAATTGGAACTATATGTGCTTTCAAGGATCAAAACTACCTAACTCATCTAGTATAGTGTCATAATTCAAACTACACAATAATAAAAAAAGTAATGCTAATACTATTGCTACATGTGCTTGCAATATAAGACTATAACTGATGACTATAAAGAAATGAACACTAGGGTTAACTTGGTATTGATAATCTATCCTACACTTCAGAGTACAATAAGTTAAGTAAACTAGAATAACTTTAAGAATCTAATTGATCATGCATTTATGAAATAACTACTATGGGTGCTACCATAATAATAGGTTACACTTTCTGGGACATCCTAATTTTTGCTGAAATCACATATTTTTAGAAAATATAATGATTTAAGCCTTGAAAGGTTCCATTTAAAGGATTTTAATAGAAGAGGGTTTGATCAAACCCCCTTAGATTCAAACCCCCTTGGATAGAACTCTGCTAGTTTTAAACCATACCTATCATGGAGTCTCCTCTACACCTACCAAAATGCTGATAAAAAACCACATTTGATTTACTTTTTGGGGGATCAAATGAATTCATTTAAAATTTATGTTTTGTAAGTATGTAGTCCTTATTATAATCTTTCCAAAAAAGTACAATTTTAAATATATTTAATTTGATTATTATATTTATTTTTTATTTCTTGTGAATGTAGGTTTTTCAACGAACGTCAAGTTCTCTGTTCTACACACATGGAAAATTGGTAAATTAGTGAAAAAAATTCTAAAAACTATCTATGCCCTATGTATTGATGTCATTGTTTCAATTAAAAAAAAAAGAATTTCAATACATACAGAAAAAGTTATGTTTTACAGAATATGCCTATGTCTAAATTATAATTGGTTTGGCTTCAAAAATTAATTAAAAAATATATATTCAACAAAACATTATAAAACCAAATTCATGCCCTATATATCAGTGTTACCAATCTAAATTCAAAAGAATTAGAATATTATCCTTTGTAGAAAAAAAATTATGTGCTAGAGAATACACATCACTTTAAAAAAATGTTGTTTACTATTAAAAACTAGTTATCAAAGGAGACAAAAAATTTTACAATTTAACTCCAAATTTTTAAAATATATATATATTTAGAATCTACAAACAAAATCTCACAAATCACTACTTCGCATCATCTTCAAATTCTTAACGGTTTAGCGGCTATAGGTGTCAGAAAGTAAAGATTTAGTTCAAAATGTTGATTTCAATGTCAAGTTTGGCCAAAAAATTGTAACCCATTATTGTGGGATGACCCCTATATTAAAGATAACATACAAGAAATGAATCAAGGGACAGTTACCCTGAGTGGCCCTTGCTCAGGTGACTATCTCCACTGATCTTAATTCAATCTAGTTTCTTACATTAACACAATCATACTTGATTCTAATCCATCCATTGCATAATCTTTCAAATCACATATGATCTTGTTGAAATATATTATTTATGAACTCATCATAAAAAATAACAAACATTATCTACAGATAACTAGAAAAATATCTAGATATCTATATATGTGAATTGAACTACTTACTTGACTAACTTCCTAACTACCTCAACCACCAAGCCCTACATATAGGCACGAGGAAGTTTATTAAGACAAGGTCTCTTAACTGAAATCATAAACCACCACTCCGTACAAACCAAAGTGTGATAAACCCCAAATAACAACAACTAAAAAAGAAAGAAAAGTCCTAATGAAATTAGAACTTCTTGCTAAAACAGAAGAATGTGGACTAGTTGAATCAGTCACGTTAGACTCCTAGATGCAACAAAATCCTTCTCCTTCAATCATCTTTATTAATTGTTATCACAATGCATAACCATCTTCATCAAGTGCCTCCATGTTGTAGTTGTTGCATTCAATTTATCTTGGAACTTCCCTTGCTCTACTATTTGGGAACTCTTTGGCTACGGGTTGCACCTTGTAGTTGTTGTGGGCTATAGTCCATCTCCTTCATCTTCAGGAGTTAGTTTACAAAATATGCACACAATACTAACAACCATAGCTAAGCACATACATCCTTCACAATCCATACATATCCACACATAATCATGCAATAATCATCATATTATAACCATATTCCATATACTTAATAATCAGGTTCAGGACTGCATAATAAACATAAAAGATAGTAAAGTGTAGGAATATGTATAGGACAAATGTCTGAGAATGTCTGAGAACTTCCATAAAAACATAAGAAAACTAGCCAATAACTAGACTCATTAGAACCCCCAATTTGGTCCTAGTAATCACATTTATGATCCTTCCCTCAAAGCAGGTCAATCGCCCCAAATCATTATACAACTGATCAAAACAATCGGAATAGAAAAAAAATGTCTCTTTCATAAGCACATTCCATTCTCCATTGCATATTCATTAGTTTAGACATATTCAGCTCTAGGCAATCATTGGCTAAAATACTCTTTTCCACAACCATGGAGCCTTCTATTAGAGAAACCAAACTTTGCAAAACTTTTCACATTATTGGTAATTGCCTATTTTTCTGAACTTGAAAACTAAATGTCTATCAACAAATTATCAATTTTCTGAACCTTCATTATAAAGGCCCATAAGAAAAAGTCTACTTTCTTGAACTTATCAGTGAATTGATCCATTCATGAACCTTTATTTTCAATAGCTTTTCAAAAAATACTTTTTCCACGAACTTGGGAACATCTTGTTGTTACCAATGAAAAAGGTAATTTCTGAACCACCTTTATTCATGTCATCCCTTTATTCATCATTCACCTTTGTTGGCATTACCTCAAGTTTTGTAATCTTGACTTTTCCGCCACAAGGGCCATAGGCAAAAAGGAGATCTTATGAACTTAGAAGTTGAAGCATGTTATTAGAAAAACTTAATGATCCCAACCAATTTCAATTTCCCTTTATCAGCAAAACTAAATGTTCTCAAACCCTATCAGTAAATCAACATTCTTCAAAAGCTTCGAACTAGTTAGAAACAATGAAGGTTTGATGACTTAAGTGATCAATGCATATTAGAAAAGTGACCATGTTCGAAACTTGGGAAAATGATTCATCTAGAAAACTTATCGACAAATGAAACATTGACAATTTTACATCCCTTCAAACCACAGAAGATTTGATTTTGATATACAAGACTTATTGCTGAAATAGATTATTGGCAAACTAATTAGTTAACTAACTCATGATACTACTGATAAAGTTCTACAACTCAAAGTGTTGCTGATAATGAGTTTTTCCAACATTGCGAGGAAAAAAATGAACTTGAACATAGGCCTATTGGTGAATCAAGAAAAGGCAAAACCAGTGAACTTGCTGGTTCAGAAACTGCCAAAATCTCTTACTGGCTATAACTTAGTCAAATTTTGTCCAATTCTTTCCAAAATGAAACTAAAGATACCCATTTGGGTTTTCTACAAGATGATGTCTTTAAATTGACCAAGTAAATCCCAAATTCTCCTAAAACACAAAAGCTAAAATTACAAGGAAACAAGACAAAAATAACTTAGGAAATAAAATATATTTTTAGTGATACAAGATTGCCAGTGAACCCAGATGGTCTTGGATCACATAACCTTTTGTATGTGACACTATAATATGTTCATTTTATCATTCATGCCTAATCACTTATGACATTTGAATAGGACCATCGTTGACTAAGTGTTTATATCAAGAAATCCCAACACATATATAAGAAAAGAACAATTCTATTCATCTTGTGATACATGCCTACCTATATATAACACCTAAACATATACAATAAGTGAATATGTTCATCTCATTATACATACCTACCTGTATGCAACACCTAATGATATACAAACATTGAATATGTTCATCTCATGATACATACTCATATGCAACACCTGAACACATGTCAACAACTTCATTTTTCTTAATGTTCATAACCAGGCCATAGTTCTCCCCGGTTCACTACCACCCATGACAACAAAAAAGAATCCCATTCTACTTGTCATCATCATTGGAAAGTATAACACCTCTAATTACAAAAGCATATAAACACTAACCAACAAAAGTATCAACATTCAATCGATAGATCAACATAAATCATATGGAGGTCAACAACATTAATTCATAAGCATATAATCTTAGCTCAAAACCATAGAATATTATCAATGTCATAGAAAAATTGGTCAACATGTTTTCAACATGCTTAAATTAAGTGTAAAAGCATACTAGCACCAAAATTCCCCACTTGTTCAAACATGATCTAGTACGATCTTAACAATTATTACTCATATCAAATGTATGAGTCAATCATCACCCAAAGATGCATGACTTGTAAAAGTACACTTGGTACAAGAACATTCAAGAGCATATAATACTTCATTAGATTCTATCCTTTTCAAGCATCAATAATTATTTCCTTGTCTACCAGACAAGAGGAAAATGAGTCAAACCCATCAACTCCTTGTTCTAGGCTGACAAAAACCAATTTTTCCACTTGGTTCTCATAATAAACCATCTAGGAATGACAAGAACCCAACTCATCTAAGGATTCCTTGACCTAATTACAAGGTTTTCAAAACACTCAGTGCACCTATACTCTCAAGGCATCTAAAAAGTTTGTTCTGGGTAGACGATTGCAACTTTGTAGAGTAGACTTTAGGCCCTATTGTTGAACCTAGAGCTCTGATAGCATATGTAACATCATCCCATATAATACACAAATATCATAATAATTAAAGATATGAAATACAACAATGCACTCAAGATGTAGGAGCACCTAAGCGCACATGCAAACAACATCACCCAAAATAGAGTGTTCAGGTTTGGTTTTCAGTTTTGGTTTGTTTTGGTGATCTTTGGAAACACTTGGCATCAAATAACCTCAACGTTCGCATAAAAGTGCAAGATTTCATTTTTCATCAATTCAACATTTTGACACTCAACAGGGTAGTTTATGTAAACAATTGTTTCTAGATTTCTTTGTAGTTTGGAATCAAATATTTTCATAGGTATAATTCTGAAGGCATTTCAATTACATCGATGAAGATTTTAAAGTTAATCTCTCATGGTTTTAGAGATATTAAAGTTTCTTATCTGAGGCGGGAGAAAAACGAGAAGTTTAATATCTCACAATTTTTGAAGGTTGGAGCAAAATTGATTTGTAGGAGACCTTGTAATGCTATTCTAAGCCTACTCACCATTTTTCAGGGGAAACAGAGAAATTTGAGTTTTCCACCTGTTGGCATCTGATCCACACATTCAGAGCTTCAATTTGATTATTCATTATGATAGACCATTAATGTTGAGTTCAAAGATTTTCTTGAAAGCTACATGATTTCAATTGAATAAAGAGGTTATTGGTTGTATTTCACACAATGACAGTATGTGGCTATATGAGCAAATATTTGGTTCCTTAATAATACCATTGAGTATTGTGGGAATTTTTGGGAGACCAATTCTTATCAATATGCAAAATGTCAAGTAATATTAACTAAATGCCAGTATTCATGAATTGATCAGTTATGTTGTGGTTTGGGATGCATTGACAAGTCAACTAAATAACAAATGATTTAGTTCTTCTTTGGATAGGCATCACTTCAACAACAATTGTTCTATGTCTTTTTTAATACTAGGGAAAATTGGAATTAATAAAATTTACTTTAGAGAATGTATGTGAAATGTGGCTCCTCATAAAGGATGGTGACTATATTCTCAAACAATAAACAAAAGATAGAATATGGAGTGCATCATTTGGGAAAATAAAACCAATGTGGGATGTGAAACATCTCCTTGGGGACATCTAAAAACATTTTTTTATCATTTTTTTAGTAGCTATGGAAGGGGAGGACAGGCAGATTTGAAACATCTCTTTTGAGGGATCCAAATGGATGCATGTTGGCAAAGCCTGAATAAGGAGAATAAGTCTCAAATATTTTGTTGAAAAAGAAATGAGAAGGAATCTAATGGGTAGTCTAAGGTGTGGCAAAGAGAGAAAGGGGCGGTTGTGAGGTGAGGAGCATTCGATGGAGAAGATATATATCTACAAAAGGAATCAAGGATTTACAGAGGCAGAAGAGATCACCACATAGGAAAACTATTGGGAGGAGGAATTGGAATTTGCTATCATAATTGAAAAGGAAGACTACCAGAAGGATTTAAGAGGAGTCGATATCAAGAGGTAAAAGAATAAAATTGTCATTGAAAAGTATAGGAAGTGTGAAAGTGTGACTAATGGTAGGTAAATGAGATAAGTTCCATGGGAATAGGAACCACATCATAATGGAGTTAGTTTCTAATAGAGTTGAAGAAAATAAATAGCTTTGTATATGATTTTGAATATGAGTATCAATAAGAATCTTTTTTGTGTTGCGATGTGTAATTAGGTCTAAGTTTAATCGAGTGAACTACTTGTGTGAATTGTGAGTTTTGTGTTTATGGATTATGTAGGGTTGTGTGTATAAATATTAGGTTATTGCAGAGAGGGCCTTTTCACTCTACTTCATATGATATCAGATCTGGAGTTCCTAAGTGCATAGGCAGAGCTGTAGGAGAGTGAAGCAGTTGTGAAGAGCTCTTGTGAGGATAGTTGTAGGTAGAGAAGCACTGAACAATCGAGAGCTAGAGAGATGCAAGGAATTAGAGATTATGAAGAGTGTGATGCAGATTGAGGTGTGATTGTAGCAGCGAACAAGATGAGTATAGCTATAAGGAGGAAACCCATGATATGGGAAGGTTGGAGGCAATAACAAGAGTGAAATACTCTTGAGATGTTGGTAGGTATATGTGAGAGATTAGATAAGAGATTGAATAGATTGGAAGCATGGCAGTTTGATGAGTTGGTCAAGAAAGATGAAAAGTTGTGTGTAGAAATGATTGAAGATGAAAAGGTTGTCAATGAGAATGAAGAGGAAAAAGATTCAGCGATGGAATATGAAGAGGTTGTAGCAAAAGATGAGGTAGAGGATGACTTATTGTCACATATTTTGGCAGTGGAGAATGAATGTTTGGAGAAGATTTCAGCGAATGATGGTGATAAAACAAACATCTCAATGAAGGAAGTAAAAGTAAATGACACAGGTGATGTTGAATTTGCAACAATGAATGAAGAGCTAACCCTTGTTGCATATTTAGATGATATTTTTGTACTTCCATTTGAGGTAACTAGGGTTGAAGAATGTGGAAAAGAACCTATAGAAATATTCAAGTTCAATAAGGTATTTGATGAGGATGTGTATACTACAGGCTATGATATGAGTGACATGAGAGTTTGGTGGAGGAGGCTAGTTACTAGTGGGTTGGATCCCATGAAGGAGAGGAGAGGAGAGATAATTTGGCAAGGAGGATGGTACATGGTGGATGTGATCCATGATAGGAGAGAGGAATGGAGTTGTGGGAGGAAGATGATGGTTGTTCTGACATGGTGCTGGAAGGAGAGGAAGAAATAGTTTTGGTGCACTTTCTTTAGTGAGAGAGTTCACTATAGGTTGGTTGCAACCTAGAAGGGTAGTTCTACTACTTAACTCCACTTTTGTGAGCCTATTCTCACAAATGTTTTACCTAATGTGTCTAATGCAAGAGCACCTAGGTGCACGTGTGATCAACATCACCAAAAAATAGATCTCAAGCTTGGTTTTCAGTTTTGGTTTATTTTGGTGATCTTTGGCTACTCACAACATCAAATAACCTCAATGTCAGCATAAAAGTGCAAGAATGCAATTTTCATTAGTTTGTCATTTTAGCACTCAACATGGCAGTTTATAGAAACAATTGTTTCTAGAGTTCTTTGCAGTTTGGCATCAAATATTTTCATAGGTACAATTCTGAAGGTATTTTGATTACATCGGTGAAGGTTTTAAAGCTATATCTCTCATGGTTTTGAAGATATTAAAGTTTCCTATCTAAGGCAGAAGAAAAATGGGATGTTTAATATCTCACAATTTTTTAAGGCTGGAGCAAAATTGATTTGCAGGAGACCTTGTGATACCATTCTGAGCCTACTCACTAGTTTTTAGGAAAAACAAGGTACATTGAGTTTTCCACCTGTCGACACCTAATCTGCATATTCAGAGCTTCAATTTGATTGTTTCATTCTGACAGAACATTAAAGTTGAGTTCAAAGATTTTCTTGAAAGTTGCATGATTTTTGTTGTATCAAGAGGTTACTGGTTGAATTTCACACAATGAGAGTATGTGGGTATATGAGAAAATATTTGGCTCATTAACAACACATGTGAGTATTGTGGGAGTTTGTGGGAGACTGATTCTCATCAATATGCAAAATGTCAAGTAATACTTAGCTAAATTCCAATATTCATGAATTGATCAGTTAGTCTATGGTTTGGGATGCATTGACAAGTCAACTAAATAACAAAAGATTTAGCTCTTCTTTGGATAGGCATCACTTCAACAATGATTGTTCTACATCTTTTTAATACTAAGGAAAATTGGAATTAATAACATTTACTTCAGAGAATGTATGTGAAATGGGGTGCCTCATAAACGATGGCAACTATATTCTCAAACAACAAACCAAAGATAGATAATGGAGTGCCTCATTTGGGAAAAGAAAACCAACGTGGGATGTGAAACGTCTCCTTAGAGACATCTAAAACCATATTTTTTATCATTTTTTAGCAGCGATGAAAGGCGAGGATGGGCAAATTCGAAACATCTCTTTTGAGGGATCCAAACAAATGCATGTTGGCAATGCCTAAATAATGAGAATAAGTCTCAGATATTCTATTCACAAAGACATGAGAAGGGAGTCGATGGCTAGTCTATGTTGGAGAATCGACAGTACATAAAAATAACAAGAATGCAAAAAAAAATAATCACACAGATGAAGGAAAGACACAAGTTTTTAATGTGGTTCACCTTATAGGCTACATCCACAAAGAAGCAAGGGAATATCTTTATTGTCTCTATTTTTACAGTCATACATTATGCTACAACTATTACTATCTTTAGCAGAAGTATTTTATGAATTATGTATAGTTTGTATGATAATATACCTTCAAGAGGAGAAATGAATGGTCAAAGGAAGTGAAGAGTAAAAGGGTGTCCATTGGGCTTCATATACCCAACAATATCCCACTTGAAGTCCAATGACTATTGCAACATATCAAACACTCCCCTACTTCGATCGTATTGTCACATCTTGACAATACCAAGAGAAGCTCTACAAAGCTCGAACTTCTCCCTCGGTACGACCTTCATCAACGCATCAGCCAGATTCACTTTCATATCAATTTTCTCCACCTGCAACTTACCCTCTTCAAGTACATGTTGAATAAAATGATATCGTAATTCTATATGCTTGGGTCTATTGTGAAAATTGAAGTTCTTGGCCAAGTGAATAGCATTGTTGCTATCACAAAACAAAGTGAAAATAGATTGGTTACACTGCAATTCTCCCAATAACCGCTATAACCATATCATCTCCTTTGATTATTTAGTGAGAATAATATATTTTGCCTCGGTAGACGAGAGTGCAACCACCTATTGCAACCATGAAACCCAACTAATTGCAGCCCCAACAAAAGTAAACACATAACATGTTGTAGACCTTAGTTTGTCCAAGTCTCTGGCCATATCAGAGTCAACATAGCCTCGCAGCTAAGTATCCTATCCTCCAAAATAAAAGACATGATTTGAAGTACCTTTCAGGTATTGTAATATCCATTGTACCACCTGCCAATGAGGTTTACCCAGATTGCTCATAAATCTGCTCACAACTCCCACTGCATGGGTAAAGTCTGGATGGGTACAAACCATGGCATACATGAGACTCCCAATTGTTGATGAATAAGGAACACCCTTCATGTGTTCTTGATCTTCTTTAGTTTTTGGACACATTGCTCATGACAAATGAAAGTGATCAGCCAATGGAGTACTAATATGCTTGGCATTCTTCATGTTCAACCTGTCCAAGATTTTGGCAATATACTTCTCTTGAGAGAATCTGATTTCTCTCTTTTGTCTGTCCCTGATTATAGCCATGCCAAGAATCCTTTTTGCTTCCACTAAATCTTTCATTGCAAATCATTGGGCTAAATATTGCTTCAATTCACCAATAACTCTCATGCTATTGCTAGTTACCAAGATATCATCAACATAAAGTAAAAGTATAAAAAACTCACCATCAGAAAGCTTCTTGTAATAAACACATGGGTCAGGTTCACAATGAGTAAAGTGATGCTTAGCCATGAATCTATCAAATTTAAGGTACCACTACCTCGAGGCTTGCTTGAGTCCATACAAACATTATTTCAATCTACAATATAAATGCTCCTGACCCTGTTTAGAGAAACCTTTTAAACTCTACTTCAATATATTCATGAAGAAATTTAGTTTTGACATCATGTTGTTCAAGCTCAAGATCCCATACAACTACCATACCCAAGACTGCTTGAATGGTGGTCATCTTTACAACTGGCAAGAAAATCTCATTAAAATTAATCCCCTTTTTCTTTTCAAAACCTTTCACTACCAATCGAGCCCTGTAGCGTTTATTGCCTCCATCTTTTTCTTTCAATCACCCATTTATTCTTTAATGGTTTTCAATTTGGTGGGAGGGTCACCAAATCCCAAGTGTCATTTTCCATCAAGGAGTCCATTTCATCTTGCATTGCCTCCATCCATTTGACATGATTTGAGTCTTTGCAAGCATCCGTATAATTTGTTATTTCTACCTAATTAGTAAGCAATAATTCTAGCTTTGCATGACTAGTCAGAAATAACTCATAATCTACAAATTTTGTCAGAAGTGATTTCTGTCAGGTAGACCTCCTCAAATGAGGTGCTTGCTCTGTCAAAGTATCATGTTTAAGTATAGTGCTCAATTGAGGCAAATTGCCATGTTCCTCATTTCTTTGTGCCAAACTTGGCACACTCTTATTATCCAATGTTGGATTTGGCAGCATAGGAGTTTCAACTTGCTATGATGAATTTGTCATAGACATGGGCTGTGTGTAAGTAGTGATTGGCTATGACAAATCTTTCAATCGCTGTAAAATAGTTTCCTCTGGCAATGTAGGGATATTCACATGTTGTGATGAACATGACACATGCATAGGCTGCATTTTCTTTTGAAGAAAGAGTGATGACTTTTCAACATGATGTGTTTCATAATGCAAGGGTTGTATTGAAGATACATTTGATACATCTTCAGCAAAGTGGGATGATCTTTGAGACAGTTGCATTGAATATATCAAAGGTTGATGTGAATTTTGTAAAGATTGTGTAGACTTTTCTATAGGTTGTGTGGTCATGGTCATAGGCTATGAGACTTTCATTTTCCCCTATGTTAATCTTGGTACATGATTTCCCTATGCTTCTTTCATATTGCAGGCATTTTCAAAGATATCAATTTGTATATATTTATTTGATGACGTCCCATGTTTTTGAAGAGCAGGGAATACTTTCTCATTAAATACAACATCCCTACTACGAACAAGTAGCTTGGCAACTGGATCCCATAAATGAAAACCATATTGTTCTTCACCATAGCTAACAATTATGCATCATCTTGACTTAGAATCCAACTTCGTTTGCTTTTCCTTGGGGACATGAGCAAATGCTTCACAACCAAAAACTCATAGATGAGAATAAGAATTTCATTTTCCCAAACATTTCTCTTTAGGAATATCAAAATCCAATCTGAATTAGGGGCTTTTGTTAATTAAATATACTGATGTATTAACCACCTCTACCCAAAATTATTTTCTTAGGCCTACATTAGAGAGCATACGTTGAGCCCTCTCTAAAATTGTTCTATTCATTCTCTCAACTGTACCATTTTCTTGATAAGTGAAAGGAACTATTTTAATCCATCTAATGCCATTATCTACACAAAAGCTATCAAATTCCAAGGAGAAAAACTCTCCCCCATTATCAGATTCTAAACATCTGATTTTATGCCTAGTTTGATTCTCGACCATGGCTTTGAAAATTTTGAATTTAGTAAAAACTTCTGATTTTCTATTCATCATATAGACCCACACTTTATGAGTACAATCATCAATAAAAGAGACAAAATAACTTGCTTGTCCAAAAGAGGTTACCTTTGTAGGTCCAAACACATATGAGTGCACAAGCTCCAAAGGTGTTGATTTCTTGTCATGACCAGTTGTCAAGAAGCTGGTCTGACTTTGTTTTCCATAGAGCCAATGCTCACACATTTCCAAGTCAATGAACTTCAAACTAGGAAGTCGATCCCTCCTTAGCATAACTTTGAGTCCTCGTTTGCTAATTTTCTGAGCCTTTTATGCCAAAGCTCTGAACCACTATCCACAACTGCCATTGCAACTCCCACTTTAGCCTTATTCTCTAGCACATATAGACTACCTAATTTGTTTCCTTTTGCAATCACCAAGTCTCCCTTGGTTACCTTCCAAGAATCTAAGGAGAAATTGATGTTACACCCTTGAACATAAAGTTGGCCTATGAATATCAAATTTCTTTTTAGCGTGGGAACATGTCTGACATCCCTTAAAATCCATTTGTTTCCATTTTTCTGTTGCAACATCACATCAGCTTTGCCTATTATTTCACATGCTTTTCTATCACCAAGAAAAACTCTTCCAAACTGACCTTCTAGATAATTTGTGAAAACCTCCTAGCATGGAGTAGCATGGAAAGAGGCATTGGAATCCAACACCCATAACTCTGCAATAGTGTCACCTGTTGATAAAACCAGAACTCCTTCATCTTTGTCATATGCAGTGTTGGCTTCACTGTCATTTACCATTTCTTGTGCTTTTTTGTAATGCCAACAATTCTTTTATGTGTAACTTGCTTTGCCATGAAACCAACAATCACCATTTATGCCCCTGGACTTTGATCTTCTTGCAAATTTGGACCTTCTTCTATTATTATATCTGCCTCTATCTTGACACCTTCCTCTATTAACAATAGTCAACGCATCACTGGATGTTTTGTTTTGCCATCTTCTCATAACTTCATTGAGAAGTGTTGCAGAAACATCATCATATCTTAACATTGATTCCTATTTGTTGTCATCGGATCCCCTTCTTCCAGATACCGAATTGTTGATTGTCATTATCACACTGCCCTAGCTGTCAAGAAGAGAGCATAAAAGCAACATGGCTCTTATTTCTTCTTCAAAGTTGACATCCACAGAGGCTAATTGGCTAATCGCAATATTGAATTCGTTTAAATGGTTTGAGATGTTGTTACATTCTTTCATCTTTAAATTGACCAATTTCTTTAATAAGAAAACTTGATTTGTTGCAGAGGCTCTTTCATACATATCACATAGCTTATCCTATATTTGTTTTGTTGTTCTTTCCATGGTAACATTGAAAATAACATTGCTAGATAGTGAAAGAATGATAGTTGCAGCTGCCTTTTGGTCCAAAACATCCCAGCCATCATCTGACATCTTCTCTGGCTTCTTAGTCTTCCCTTGCAGCACAATAGCAAGATCCTTCTGAATCAACTAAGTATGAATTTGAATCTTCCACAAACTGAAGTTTTGTCCTGAAAACTTGTCAATTTTCCATTTAGTCTCTTCCTCCATTATTCTAGAAATTTTTTGCTGATTTCCAAAATAGCTTCACCACTGAGCTTCCTCGTCAAGCTTCTTCACCAAGCTCTAATACCAATTGTTGGAGAATTGGCAGCAGATAAAAACAAAAAGAATGGAAAAAAAAAAAATAATCACATAGATGAAGGAAAGACACAAGTTTTTAATGTGGTTCACCTTATAGGCTACATCCACAAAGTAGTAGGAGAATATCTTTATTGTCTCTATTTTTGCAATCATACATTATGCTACAACTATTACCATCTTCAATAGAAGTACGTTATGAATTACATAGTTTCTATAATAATATGCCTTCAAGAGGAGAAATGAACAATGAAAGGAAGTGAAGAGTAAAAGGGTGTTCGTTGGGCTTCATATACCCAACAGTTTGAGGCATGGCAAAAATAGAAAGGGGTCGCTGTGAGGTGAGGAGCATTAGATGGAGAAGATATATATCTACAAAAGGAATTAAGGATTTACAAAGGTGTAGAAAGAGATCTCCACATAGGAATACTGCCGGGAGGAGGAATTGGAAGTCTCTGCTAGAATTGAAAAGGAAGACTGCTAGAAGGCTTTAAGAGGAGTCGATATTAAGAGGTAAAAAAAAAGTATCATTGCAAAGTATATGAAGTGTGAAAGTGTGACTAATGGCAAGTAAATGAGATAAGTCCCATGGGAACAAGATCCACATAAGAATGGAGTTAGTTTCTAATAGACTTGAAGAAAATTGAAATAGATTTGTATATGATTTTGAATATGAGTATCAATAAGAACCTTTGTGTTGCAATGTGTAATTGGGTCTAAGTTTAATCGGGTGAACTACTTGTGTGAATTGTGGGTTTTGTGTTTGTGGATTATGCGAGGTTGTGTGCAGAAATATTATGTTATTGCAGAGAGGGCCTTTTTGCTCTACATCAACTCATTAGATCAAGATTTACATCAACACATGGCCATAAATCATAAGGATATCAAAGAAGGTATCTCTTATTTCACAGACTCCATACAAGTGTTACACTATGAAATCAATAATTACTTAATGCACACCCTTGAAATAGTAATGTCATAATATCTTACCTCCTCAATGATTACATTAGTAATATGATAAGTAAGAATATCTCATATTCAATAATATAATGAGGCTAGACAAACTAGCCCACATCTTACTTTACGTGAGTAATTAATCTAGTGCTTTATCTCACTAAGGATCTTAAGAATTCATGATCACAAAGATGGACCCATCCTAGGGCCTAGACCTATTCCTCAGGGGCTCATATGAAATGGTCTTGCCTATGTATTGAGATCAAAGGCTTCGTAGTTTGTCAACACAACTCTTCATCAAGGTACACAATATTTTGAAAAAAACTAGTCTTCAACACATAGTTTTAAAAGATCTATGAAATCTTGTTACACATATCAATGGTCATCAAGCCCCACAATATAAGTTCATGTTAGGTTTACTAAGTACAATGGATCTCAACACAAAAATCTTAATGGATCCATATATTTTTTATATATAAACAACGACAATCCATGCCTATAACTTAAGAATGTCCTATCATCTCACAATGATATCTCGGCATTCAATAGGATGGATAAAACATCCAGAGGACCAATCCATAATTGACAATCAACCCTTAAGGTTAATTTAAATAAAATATTTTTAGGGTAATGATGCTTATTGAATAGTTTATCAAGGATGTAATTCCACGAGTTAAAAATATTTCCCTAAATCCACTCAATCCTAGATGATATAGTGAACAAAAGGTCATACTACCTAATCACAACATAGTTGAGACTGGATTCAATTTTTTGGTTTAAAATATATATATATATATCCTCACAATTGGGCAATAGCATTCAATTGCTCAAATAATAAATGTCCTTATCACATACTAATATCTTGACATTGTGGCACATGACTCATAAAGTTTAAACAAGTTCACATGATAAGAACCTAGACAACCAACTGGCAAATGAGTGCTTCAAGAAAAAAGGGCATCATTTACCGTGCCATGAAGTTAGGTCCTAATTGTACTTTAATGATTGCATGACATTCCTTAAATGTTGGAAGAAACAAGATTCATAATTTCATCAAGGTTTGAATGCCTCAAACACTAAGCAAACAAGTACAGTTTAGCACTTATTAACTAAAAATTAAAGAATATCTTATATTTTGGTCCCTCCACGTCACAAGGATTAGAAGAATCTTAATTCACTTTGAACATGATTAAATGGTTACGTTTCTAGCTCAAGCCCCAATTATAGGTTGAGGTTCCCTTCTTGTCTCATTATGACATTATAAGTCAAGACCCTCCCTTTCCAACAAACTCACCAAGATGGTGTTTGAGAAATAAGTATAGTTTCAATCCCCACTAGATATCTAAAGATAATAAACTTGGTATTACAACATTCCTTGTAGAGAAACTGTCTAACAATAGTTAGACAAGGAGTTGACTAGTTACACAAGTAAGATGTATTTGTGGAACCATCATAGTTATCCTGTAATAATTCCTCACTAAGATTCATAAGCTCTTCCGATAAGGATGAATAAGGAATATTAAACAAAAAGGCATCAAAACTATGAAAATCAACATTGTTGAAATATCTAGATGTCTTATTAGCTATACAATTTTAATAATTAAAATGCCTTAACATTTTGTGATAAGTAATTAGTATCTAATGATCATTATGATCTTCTCATATTCCCTAGGAGGTAAGTTGTTATTACAAAACCAATTCCCTTTCCCATGAACCTCATTCCCTAAAAGGATTAATTATGATTTTCTATGTAAAAATATCTAATTTTACACCTACCAATTTAATAGGTTTTTTATGCAACCTATAGTTTAAAGTGGAAGTGAAGATTTTTTAAGGCCTCATTTATAGATTTAATGAGGTAAATCTTACTACACCCTAAAATACTTTCATTTGTGCTACGACAACCAAATCATCCAAAAGAAGCATGTGTTTTACTTCTACGATCCAAGAACAAAGATATGCCCTGGTTGACACTGTGCACTTTTGCATCATATTTAACTAAATATATAAGAATTTGTTTCTACAAATTTGTGAGGCCTAATCCATGTTTAAGTACTACAGCTATGAGATGTTGCTAATGGTATTAGGGAGGTTGTTTACGTTTTCTACAAAATTTCAAGTCCAAGTGTTGTGCATTGTTACCTAGTTTTCAATGCTCTTTTTTAATTAATCAAGCAAATACAAAATATCATGACAACGACATAACAATAGTATAACAACAATAAAAATATCATTGATTAAGATTCATAGCTAATGATATAAGTTGTATAACAGTTAACACTAACAACAATAATTTAAATTTTTAATTTCATTGCTTGATCTTTAACTCAAGTCTCAAACTTAAAATTTTTCCATATGAATATTAGAATAACCTATTATTGTAAGTCTTTTATTTATTTATTTATGTTAAGTATGGTACAATACACAAAATTCAATTTGTGAGAAGACTTACAACACCAGTTGCTACACTTTTTCTTATAATATTCATGTGTTCCCTTGTGAGGCGTGACCAAATTAGGGCTATTGCAGTTATTACATAACTGACCTAACTGACAAATGGTCGTTTTACCATAAAATTTCACCGTGATCAAAAGCCTTTGTCATATAAATTTTGAATAAATTTAAGAGAATGCTAAAAAAGCGTGAAAACATAGACAAGGCATTTGAACTAATTTTAAAAATGCCTCAAAGGGCGTCATATCATGGGACACAACGATTGTAGGAATATGCACAAAAAAGATTTGTTGGAAAGGTTTCAAAAAAGTTTTCAATCAAAAAGGTAATTGGCAGTTGTTTAACAGAACGCCTCAAAGAGGCATCGACTCATGAAATTCAGCGATTGCAGATTATATCAAATTGTCATGGACTTGTTTAAAATCCTTAGAAACTTTAAGCAAAGGTAACTCACAGGTGTAAGCCAAATTCCACAACCTTTGACGACATTCTCCGTGCCTATTTGGAAACTTCTAAACAAATGCAACTGACCTGTGTACAACTGAATTCCCCAGTCATTTTGCCAGCATCAATCCTACCTACGTCCCACCATCTAGGCTTGATAGATATTCTCCTCCTCTCTCCACGATGTGATCCTTTTACAAATTCAAATGCCATGAAAAAACATGCATGTAATTGGAGGAAGCACCGACAAGGCACATGGTCCATCAATAGAAGGCTTCGAAGAGGTGTTATCTTATGGAATGAAAAGATACAAATCCTTAATATAATGAGATAAAAAAAAAAAAAGAGAGAGAAGGGGAACCACATAAGCCTTGTCTCAATGAAGGCCAGCCCCACCATCTTCTAACATTTGAAAAGCACCAAATTATGTGGATTAATCACATAAAAAAATCTGCCACCTGAATGAGTAGGCCCAAGACTTATGACATTCACTATGTTTCTTATGTTATCAAACAATTAACTCAATAATCCAATATTTAATGAAGCAAAATAAGGAGATGTGAATCAAGATATTAGACGTTTAGAGAAGGATATCTCTCGGCATAGTTTAGATATATTTTTTAAAATATAAATATGCTAGTTATGGAAACATTTTTAGTCAAGATTTTCAACAAATAGACATTTCGTTAAAGAATCTCTAATGTCTTTATCTCTCCCTTCACTGGCCTCACCAATATGAATCATAACATTTTTTACATATTTATGCTCACAAAATACACTCCATTCCCAAATTGTGGGAATGACATTCTATTTCAAATATACCTCCAATTCACATTGAAATTTTAAAAAAATTACCAATTTAATAACCATTGTCCCATTTAACATTACTTTTGACATTTAGAAATTCACTAGCCTCACAATTTAAACACAATCTCTATTTTTGAAAAATCTAAAATCAAGGGCTACCATGAGAGTAACGGTAGACAATTTTGTGAGGCATTTTTGCGATAAGACCATTTTAATAACGAAGAATATGGAGGGTTTCATATTTTCACCTTTAGTAATTTTTGGCTTGCATTTTTGAAAAAAATTTATCTATTGATATCTTCATTGCATTACATTTTATTTTGGTGGAAAGCTTGAAACAATATATTCTCAAATAATTTTGGCTTGCTTCAAAACAAAAGTTGTTTTGAATTCTAATTTTAAAAATTGCTCTTTACTTGTTCTTTTATAAGAGGACAAGGAATAGAGGAATTTGTTGAAAGGTGGGATAATAAAAAACGAATGCAAGGAAACTAACAAAGTTCTAGCATTAGGTTTGAAGCTTACCCAAGAAGCTGGTCATGTGCAATTCACTCCTATTCACTTGGCCATTGCACAACACTTGTGGACTTTTAAAAGGGAACAATTTCATTGGTTGAGGGTGGAGTTCAAGAAGTAAAAAAGCATGAGTTAATGAGTTAATGTAATTTTTTTTGCATGAGTTATATGTAGGGCTCAAATTTGACAGTTGATCCTACCTGTCAAGCAATTTTTTTGTGACGGTTATCTATTTGAAGTTGCCTTTCAGATATTAAAGTCTTTCTATTTTAAGGAAAAAATATATATAGACTAAAAATATATATAGAATAATTACATAGGAAATTTGACAGTTTACTTGAAATCTTACCTTTCAAGTGATAGAGTCTTAGAATTTTAATTGTATTTTACGGCTAAAATCACTAAATACGGCCATACAGCCATCAAATTTAAGCCGTGGCTATATGATTTATGTTTAATTTGGGTATTGAAAGTTCACATACAAGTGGAAATATGAATTTTCATGAGGAGACTAACATCACGAAGAAGGCACTAGGCAATGAGAGGAATTGAAGCCGAGGAGTAAATGACCATGTTAATGTAGGCAATTTTAGAGAGGCGTTTGGGCGTTGGCGATGGTGGTTCTTCTCATCGATCTACTTGGCTTCTACTGTCACCTTTTCCTATGGCTTCCCCTAGAACATGCCACACAATATTCTTTGGTTGGGAGAGATGATGCCTTCACGAATTCCAAGACAATTTTTTATTCAAAAGCCAACTCCTCCTACCCAGAGTTTGTGATGGTAATTTTTAATTGAAATATATTTGTTAATAATTATATATATTTAAATATTAATATATTATAATATCTAGTATTAATATTAATATGATTATTTAATTTTATTCATTTAATATCTATATTAATTTTAATATTAATATTTATTAATATTTTAAATATTAAAATGGGATTCTAAGACAAAATTCATAGCACCGTTTTCTCCTCATTTAATGATTCAAAAAACTGTACACATGAAGCCATTCAAATTAAATCAGCGGATCCACAAAAATGTTCTATACAAAATAAATTAAATGACAAAATTAACACCCACCATGAATAGAAAAGTAACAGCCGAAAGAAAGCAGGCCGATAAGCATAAAGAAAGTAGGCTGACAAGCGTTATGCTTATAGGAAGGCTGACAAGCGTTATGCTTATAGGTAATGAAACGCTTTTTAATTTAAATAATACAAACATGTATCTCTTCATTTACCTATAGGCTAAAATTTTACTTTTCTTTGCATGCTATGGATTGCCGAACGAAAAAATAAAATCTTGAGAAGTATTTTTTGGCTTGCCAATTGTCTGTTTCAGAGCAGAGCGCCAGGATTTTGTGACCCTTATAGATTTTGGGTTATTCCGTGTTAAAAATTTTCACACATCTTAAATTATTTTATTGGGTTATTTTGAAAGAATTTCGAAATGTTTTTTTGGTTTTTTTAGTTGATTGAAAGCACTCCTTTGGGCATCACCCTTGATTACTCTCAACAATTTGGGATGAACTTTTAAAGGTTTTTATAAAGATTGGAAGCATATTCAATATTCAGGTAAGATCTTGTATTGCATTCTTTTGCTTGTGAAAATTTTAGATTTTTTTTCAACATTTTAGAGTTTTCCAGATGTAAGAGAAAAAATATGCTTCAGTATCCTTATTTTTATGAATTCCACAGTAGTGTTATTGTATCCACAGCTATTACCTTCAAAATCCTTTTTGTTTTTTTGGGGTTTTGGTGCAGATCACATAATCAAAGCACTCTAAAAGTCATGGCAACTACCCAGAATCATACAGAGAGAAAAACTTCCATGATGCAATGGCCTCCAAGTGAGAACACACGCCTTATGCTTGTAGAGTACATGGCGAGTTGTCTCTCTTTGGAATCTTGTTGAAAAAGGCACGGTCTTTTGAGCAAAGAAGAGGCTGCAGAAGACGCAAAAAAAATAGAAAATATAGCATTTGTTGCTGCAAATCACCATGTTAGTAGATACCCAAGTGCCGACAGTAGCCCTACTGCTCAGTTTTATGCAAAGGAAACAAGCAAACTGATGTTGGAGACCCTTAAGCAAGAACCCACTGCCAAGACAAAAGTCCCTGAAGTCACGGAAGGATTTCCTGAAACAGTAGGAGTGAAAGAAACTGTTCTTGATATATCACCAGGGAAACGAGTATTTGTTGATGAACCTTTAGCCAAAGAACTGTTAAGGCCATTACAAGAACCTGGGAATTCTTATACCAAAATATGCTTTGGCAACCGAAGTTTTGGAGTAGAGGCTGCCCATGTTGCAAGAGGAATCTTAATGGGTGTTCAGAAAACTTTAACAGATGTGGACCTTATAGATTTTGTCTTCGGAAGGCATGAGGCTGAGGCACTTGAGGTTATGTCAATATTTTCATCTGCTTTAGAAGGATGCACGCTGAGATACTTGAGACTTCAACTAGATGAATTTGGAGAGAAGGGCGTCAGAGCTTTTGGACCACTCTTGAAATCTCAGAAAACCCTCGAAGAATTGAAATTCCTTGATGGCAACATTTCCCTAGAAACTGCTAGAGCCATTTGTGAGTTTCTTACATCTGTTGAAACTATTAAGACTTTGCATTTTGATACTCTGCATTTCTATTGCAGTGTGTCAGGAGATGATGCAGCAGAGGCCCTCTCAGAGCTTGTTACTAAATGCATTGCTCTTGAGGATTTCACATTCATATCAAGCAACATAGGTATCGGCGGTGGTATTGCTTTAGCAGAAGCTTTGGCGAAAGGCAGCAGGCTGAAAATTCTCTGTTTAACAGATCACATGTATTGGAAAGGAGGTGGGGTTGCTCTGAGCCAAGTCATATCAAGACATCTAGGTCTCACAGAAGTTTACTTAAGCTTTTTGAATCTTGATGATGAAGGGGCAATTGCTCTTGCCAACAGCCTCAAGGATGCAGCTCCATCTCTGAGAGTTCTTGAAATTGAAGGAAATTATATCACTGCTAAAGCAGCTCCAGCTTTGGCAGAATGTCTTGCTGTCAAAAACTTGCTTACAATGTTTAATGCAACAGAAAATGAACTTGAGGATGATGGATCAGTTGTAATATGCAAAGCACTTTTGTAAGGTCACGATCAGCTCAAACAACTTGATTTGAGTAGTAATTCTATCACTGTAACTGGGGCTATGGTTGCTGCGGAAGCTGTTGCAAACAAGCCTGATTTCACTTGGCTTTTTATTTATGGAAATTTAATTACTAAAGAAGGAATTGAGACCATGAAATATCTGCTGAGAAAAGGTACCAAGGGTGATTCTGTGCTTGTAGTGTTATAAAGAAGTGTGGTAGTGACAAAGACACTGAATTAGACGAGAAACTTCAAACCCGAAAGTGCAGTATGGCATGAAGATCTTTAGTGTAGGCACATACATTAGGACAATTTTGAATACTCTTAATCCCATGAAGTGGTTTTAGAGTTTCAGCAACCACAGGTAAGTCCTCCATAGCTTCGCAGAGTCAAGTCCTTTTCGTGTTTACTTTATAAGAAAAAGTTTCACCTTAATCTGAGTATACAGCCTCTATTGTATGAACTGGACAATTCTCAGTTTTGCAACTGTTGATTGTCATTCCTTATATTCCTGCTTCTTCAGTTTGTTTTCACTCATGTTAGTTAAAATATGTATAATCTTGTCATTTTATGTAATGATGATAGGTATGTGAGTAAGAGCCTTTTCTGAAAAGTGTGTTTTTTTAGCAGCTATATGTGTATTTAAGAAATGCATAAGACAATGTGAGAGCTGAATGATGTGGTGTTAAGATTTCAAATATTTTTTTGATTGGTTTTATCATTTTTTGGTTTTATCTCTTCATTATAATACAAGGGCTGCAGAGCAGCTCAAGTCCCTACCAAATGTTCTTAGATGGAGACTGGATTTAACAGAAATAGATGATTGAAAAACAATAGTGTGAAAACTGAAAATGGAAATAGTTGATTATCTATGTTTGGACTTTCTTATTCATGCCTGAGTGTGGTTCCTCCCAAATGTTGGCAGGGCAGTTATGAAAAAATGGGATTTGATAGAACAATTGCCCATTTGCAGAGAGCACTAACTACTTATACTATTTTATGTCAAAGCAACTATTAGCACTTTAACTACTTATACTATTTTATGTTAAAGCAACTATTAGCACTTTAACCATTTGTTCCAGAATTGATGCAAACATATGATAAAACATAACACAAGTCATAAATTATGTCCATCTCCAAAGTGAAGTGGTTAAAACCCAAGAGATACAAACACTGAGGTAGTCTCATTGTTCCAGGGAGGTCTTATACACCCTAGGCATGTGCATTTCAGGATATCAGATTGCCAATGTTCAAGGTTTGAAACTTTATATCTGTTGTCACTCTTTCTGATGAAGTTTGTTTCAGTTATATCATAAGTTTATTTGTTGACTTGATGTTTCCTCATATTTCTCAAGGATGAGCTTGAGGAGCTAAGCTTATTGAATAAATGATGTCACTAGCAAAGCCTCATCAAAAATTTGCAGGAGCCATTAGGGCAATATTGCATCATTAAGCCTTATTAAACCTTGCAGCTTTTCTAAGCTGATTTACCTTTTAATGGGCTTTGTAAGAGCTTGTAAAAGCAAATGTGGGGAAATTGGTTCCATTATCCTTAGCCTTCTAGAAGAACAAAAGATTGTCATTAGGGAGCTATTAACAGTGACAGAAAAATGAAATGTGTTAGTGGAAATAAAGTTCTAGTTGCTCCTATTGAAGGGTTTGTTCATATCCAGTTTAGTGGACATGCCTGAATTTTCTTATGAACTAAGAGGTCTTTACTTCTTTTACAAACCTAAATCAAATAGGATGTTTTGAATCCAACTCTATATATAATAATTTAAAAAAAGTAGCCAATGACGGGCAATGGAATGAAGTGCAGAAAATAATGTTGATGGGTAGCGAACTCCATTATATTCAAAGACATAAAATCATAGAATACCAAGTAGTAATTGTTTCTAGTTTAGATAGATTTCCTTAACATGTCCAAAACATTGACAAATTATTTTAGAGCATTCAACAGAAGATCAAGCTGAAACCCCTTTTCTCTAAACATAGATGATCCTAGATATTCTAAAACTCTATATATAAATACTAAAAACTTGGGGTTCTACATTCTTACTAGAAATGAAGAAAAAAAAGGCACAAATATCAACTTGAAAGTCATTCTATCTCGAACAGTGAAATGAGCATACACAGTCTTTTCATTGAAGTCTATTACACTATCAATTCTTTTGTAAAACTAACAGTTTCCAGTTTTCGTAAATTTCCTTACAGTTTCAGAACATTGACAATTTATTTTGCAACAACCAACAAAAGATCAGGCTGAAACCTTTTCTCTAAACATAGATGATGCCAGATATTCTATAACTCCATAAATACTCTAGTTTGTGAAGTGCGGCTGGATATATTTCAACTCTAGCAATATGAATGAGTATTAGAACAATATGCCAACATATGCAGCCCCATGTAGCAATGCAAGTTACCAAAATATCAAAGTTGCAATTATACAGTGGAACTCAATTCTAAGAATTAAATCACAGAATGTATAGAGATCTTGAGTATGAACCTATACACAAAAGAATTGTATACAAATTCCATCAATCAACAGGCTCCTGATGATTAACGATCCAAGCAATAGATTGTATGCCAACCAGATTATCAGACTCCTCTTTTTGTCATTCCAAAAGAAAATCGTGGTATGCATTGAGAAGAATAATCACACATTAGCAACCAACCCATCTAATTCAAAATCTTGCATCTCACTGGTATGTTTTACTAATCAATTGAACAGAATTCACTACCAACCAGAAAAAAATTCTTGAGGTACAAATTTAATGAACCGTATAATCATCTAACTGACCAAATCTTGACAATACATACCTTATTTGGAAATATTCCACAATAATTTCTTTAGAAAATCATTACAGTTTGAGATCTGTAATGATCTTATTGACGTGTGTTGCAGGCTATGGTGAAAGAAAGAGAGTATTGAATGTGGTCCAAAACTATATCTATCCTAGAGGATACCTATCTACGGTTTCATTAAACATGATTAGTAATGAATTCGTTCTATTTAGAAACGATATTTGTATTGATATTTGCAGGAGGGTGAGGCTGAAAGTTTTTATATCTACTTGTCGCAGCCTGTATATAGTAATTATTTTGTGGTAACGTTAGATGGGGACTCCTACTCACCTGTTGCAGAGCTGAAAATTTTCTATAACATGGGATACGACCTTTTAATTGTCTATTAGCGTAAGTTGAGCAAACATCCAAATTCAGAATTGTTATGCAAAAGAAGTTCAGCAAATTAATATATAATTCAAAATGTAAACATGGTTAAACAAAGATTTGAATTCAATTCAAGAAACATCTCATAACGAGGAGGAGTAATACATCAGCAGCGAGATAGAGCTGATATTCCTGGAAATCGAGGAGCCCCTTGTAGGAGTGCTCACTCTGCCCGCACCACTAGCAAAAGGATATCCTCCTCCTGCCATAGATTTTCTGGGATATTATTATTATTATTTTTTGAATGTTTAAAGAAAAACAACACTTCAATTTCTATCAAGGCCGTCTGGGTAGTTTTCTCAATCTAAATAAATTGTCTGGGTAGTCAGCTTTGTCAATTCCATTTTGATTTAATTTTAAAATCAAATTTCATACATTATATGATTGTCTGAAGTTAAATTCAAATTTTGATGTCATTTATATCTAAACTTGTAAAAATTTGAGAGGATATATATATATATATATATATCCCCTGCCATCGCCATCCCCGAAATGCAGTGGAACATAGCCTACATGGACCAGTTGGTTTTGGCCCTTATTATCTTTGTGACTACTTCAGTAGTCAGAATCTATATGCTAACACAGTGGATAATGTGGTTGCCATAAGCTGTATTTATAGTAGAGAAAGCAACAAACTCAGATTCTAGATGTTTCTTTCTCTTGAAATTTGATTGTTATATCCAGAAGCCTGAAAAAAGAGTATTTTAATTATCTTTGTTATGATGCAGTCACAAGCGCCCATCCACTCCTCCATGTTAGATACAAAGCCCCTTATCTGCAAAATGTAATTGCCTTTATCAAGTAGGTATCTTATTAAGAGAACATCCATGCTCCAATAAGCAAAGAACTTGCCTTATTTTATCATAGTAAATATAAAATAACAGAAACACTATGGCAATAGATATATCCACCAATCCAGGTTATTTTTTAAGTAAATGCTAAACAAAGTCTAAGAACTCAGTCAAGAATGGCCATGGGAAGACAAGTGTTACAAATTATATACCCATAAAAATGGTACCATATAGATTAACATTAACTATAGTAATTGAAAAGGTATTACCACTAAACAGCAAAGTCCGAACCCTAAAAGAAAATGTGCAAATTACAGCTTATTTCCTGCTAATTAAAATTTGTACATCTCATCTAAAGTTAACAAATCCATAGCTAAACAAGGAACATCTTAAAAAGGACAGTTCATGGATGACAATAAGTCCATTATGTTTCCAGACACGTTGAGCTAAAACTCAATTTACCAAGTGTATTGATATACAGCTACAAGGTTCAGACTCAGCTCGACTTGGGTAAGACTGATATTCTAAGCAGAATCAGACTCAGAAAAAAACAATTTGGCGAAAACTGGACAAAAGACTGCTAATTCAAAACGAGACCTTTGACCTGGAAGTGGGTTTTTTTTTCCTTCGGTTTTGGGCGGCTGAATCACATGTTTGGAGTTGGTGAGTCTTACCAAAATTTGGACAGTCTCCTTAAACCTGGACAACCGGTCTATTCAACTTGTTTTGGGAGAATCACCACCCAGACTTCGGAGCTTTATGCTTTTTTCAGAAAGTCTCAACGCTATTGTCACAAAGATAAAAGGAAAAACAAATCCCTTGTCTTGCTAACCTTATTTGAAAGATAAAATTAGCATTCACTACAACATGATGTAACAAACAAATTTTGATAACTGCAGCTAAAATTTAAAGGTTGATAAATAACAATATACACTTTTAGTAGATGATCATGCAACTGCTGACCAGATTAATAATTAGAACTTAGGATGTACTTTGAATTTAAACAGTCATGTATCAACTTCCTACATGTTTGTGGATCTTTGAGCAAAAAGATATTTATCAAAGATTTAGAAACTAAACCATCTCTTCCATATATGTTATATCTTGACAAAGTATGAAGAAATGTAACAGACTTAGAAAATCATAAACAAATATCAAAAGGCAGAAACATGATAAATCAGCCAGCAAGAAAAATATATAAGCAGAAATAAAGAAAGATGTATAAAAGATCTACAGCAGTAATGGATAAGAGCAGAAAATTATTTATTGCAGCCATTCTATCATGCTATAACTATATCATCCTCTCATTCTATTAATCTATTAATCCATCATTCTATTATTCAATTATTAATCATTCTTTCATTCTATTCTTCTATCATTATATCATATCTATTTTATCATTCTATCATTCTATTATCCCATAATTCTATTATTATATCATCATTTTATTCTATCATTCTATCGTTCTAATATTCAATTATTCTATCATTGTATTGTTCTATTATTGAATCAATCAGATCAGTTTATTTGCACTCCGCAGACAAGGGCATAATCAATAGTTAATACATTTGCTTATGAGAATACAACAGTCTTATGTTTTAATAAATATTGTGGTATGCTCTATCATGATTGTTGTGTATAATGATATATTTATTGTTGTATAATCTCTATGAATCTAGATGTATTTGGTGTTTGTAATTCTCATAAAGTAACCATGAGGAGGAGTGGGGGAAATACCAATAGGGTGAGCAGATATTAGATTTGTTTCTAAGTACACCACTCTATGATGGATGCCCGTGTGTCTGCCACTTGGGGCCAAGGGGGTGAGTGTCGCCCTTGGGCTTAGAAAGGGGAATCTATGGGCCTCCTATTGTAGTTTCCCCCTCTAAACACTACATGGGTTGATTGTTCGGATGGATTCAAGGAGTTTCAATAGTAAGAGGCTTGGATAAGGTAGCATGGATAGAGAAGCAAATACAACTTTATCCATTAAGTATACTAGATACAACTTTATCCACTAAGTATGCCACCCTATGTTGGATGCCCGCATGTCTGCCACTTGGGGCCAAGAGAGATGGTATATCCGCTCTTTGGCTCAAGTGGACTTGTCATGTTTCTCATCCAATTCCTATTATGATTAAACTTCCACTATGCATTATGGATATGATGTGGTTTATATAGTTTTGACAATGCTATATATTTTTACAGGGTTTAAATAGATAAGACATTTATTATATACATTTTGATCATATGAATTATATTTCCAATATTGTCTAACATGATTTCAGGACCTAAACCAAGTTTTATATGGCTTCAAGCATATAATTGGTTTGTTATAACCCTAACTACATTTAAATTTTGTTTATAGGGCAAGATTTAGGGCAATCCCAAAAGGGGACATTACAAGTGGTATCAGAAGTTTGATCTTGCTAGCCTGGGGATCAAAGATAGTTAATGTAATTAAGCCAAAAAACTCAACATGAGCTTTGGAAAGAGAAAGGGAATATATAAAGTGTATATATATTGGCCATACAACAAGTGTTAACAACAAAGAAGGATATATTGTAATCCATTAAGAGGTACACATATTAATCATACCAATTCCTCAGCAATACAATTGAAATAAGGTGAGGTTAGTAAGTAGGTAATGATGGCCCTTTTGGGGTTCCCAAGATGGTGAAGAGCTGATTGGCCCCTTCATCAAGTATGCCACCCCGAGTTAAGTGCTCGTGGACTGAGAGGCTTATGAGTGCTCCCGAGCTTGTTGAATAGTGGACTTCACACATCTTATCAAGCACACCACCCCAAGATTTGCCACTTATGGATTGGGAGGTTATTAAGTGCTCCTGGGCTTGATCAAGGTATCTTATCAAGCACGCCACCCTAAGGTGGGCACTCGTGGGCTGGGAGGCTAATAAGTGCTCCTGGGCTTGATCATGGAGGATAGACAATGTCTGAGGTGAACCAATAGATGTTAGGTGGATTGACCCCTTTCATGCTCTTGACAATATTGTTACTTACTAACATTTCGAGAAGATTCAATATGTGATTGGCTTGGGAAATGTGTTATGGATTGAACTAAATTTGGATTATGCTATGATGATTTGATCTCATTATTTATGTTATGAAGTATTGATCTCATTATTAATTAGGCTATGATATATGAAGTTAAAATGAATGATATATGAATTTAATAATATGAATGATGCTATGAACTTAATATTATCTTAATTTATTGGAATATACACAAACCCAAAGCCACATGTTAATAAAAGAGCCTCCAACCCAATACAGACCATCCAATTGCTGAATCAACTAGTGCAAAATCCATCAGTTGTATAAGTGGAATTGTTTACATCAATGTAAGGTATTCAGTGACCTAACGAGTATCAACAACAAAGATCAGATATATGTCATCCCATGATTGAAAATGAAAGAAACTATTATGAGGATATTCCATGATACTCCATTAGAAAGTCATCAATACTACTATAAAACATACAAACAAGTACACCGAAAAGATATAAGATAATTTCAAAAAAGAACATTGCATTTGAGGTTATAGATGTGTGTTGTGCTTCTAATTCCCATCTTAATATATGGAAAGCTCACTTTCCTGCGTGAACTCAAAAGGTTATCCATGTGCAAAGGTTGATCCAACTTAATTGATTCTTTGAAGATGTAGTTGAGACCAAAGAAGAAAATGCGACTATTGGATTTCTTCTCCCTAAGACAAGAGAAAACTTGTCTTAAGTTAGGTACCTTACTAGTTACCAACTCTTGGTTTTGTTGTTGAGAGATATTGGGAAATACAAGTATATGAACCAAAAGAATATTGGACAATACGTTATCCTCATACCTTAGAGAAGGTTATCAACCTTGTGATCTTAAAGGGCTATGTTGGTGGTTGGATGGAGACAAGTATACTAACAACCGTTCTTTAAGGAGGATTGATTTGGGATGTTGATTACTTTAGGAGCGTCCTCATACAAATTACATGGCCGACTTCATGAAGACTATTGGCCAACCTCATTACTAATATCCTGGCTGACTTTATAAGTTTCAATATATATATATATATATATATATATATATATATATATATATATATATATATATATATATATATATATATATATATATATATACACACACATGGTGCAGTGATTAGTAAAGACATAACATACAACATACACGATTTACTCTCAATGATAAGAAGTTAAAGAGAAGAAAATGAAATGATGCAAAATTCTAAAGGGGATAGCAACTTAAAGGCAATTTTCATTACTAAAGAAGTACAAATCTCCTAAGTGAATGACATTCAAGTAGTAAGGAGATTAATATGTATGAAGAGCAGTGCTGATTCTATGTTATGAAGGAACAACAAATCTTCAAAATAAAGAAACCCTTTATTAAAAGATGTGTCCTATGAGTGAAGTGTTGATAATAAGGAATACTGAGAGGGGGAGTGAATTAGTATTCCACAAAACTATTTCTTATCAAGTTTATTAATCGAATTTCCAAAATTAATAATATGAAAGCAGAATAAGCATAGGAATAGTGACCATAAAGACATAATACATGAACACCAGGATTTTTACATAGAAAACCCAAAAAGGGAAAATCCATAGTGAGTGTTAGCTCACAATATATTATGATAGCACAATACCAGATTACATGAAGGCTCACTACCCAAAGAAATGCTCACTGCCTAGAGAAAGAAAGAGGAAGGAAGAATGGCTCACTAACAAGTTGAACTGCTCGGATTGCATCTACACATGCATGGTTATAGTTACGATGAAGCACATAAATATTGTCTCAAAATTCTTCATCTCTGTTTGCTCTGTTTCACTGCTCTACTTTTACATAGGAACAAGATCTCTCTTCTTTTGCTCTTATTACTTCCACAAAATCACCTTACTTTGCATGTCACACATACATATATTCGCATTCACATCACATCATACAAACACCAAGTTTGATCCCATATATATATATATATATATATATAGCATTCACATCACATCATACAAACACCAAGTTTGATCCCATATATATATATATATATATATGCAACACTTAAAATCTTCATATTAGGTCGGCCTGATAAGGTGTAACATGCAGTCATACCTTAAGTAGCTTGTCGGCCAAAATCATTTACCAAAATACTTTGCGAACCAAAACAATACTTGAAATACATTCTTCTATGTCGGCTCATACTATAGGATCACTTAGGATATGATCCCAAACACTAGATTCTTCTGCACACAGATCCCAGTATTAGGTCAGCTTCACAAACTGATTATCACAGACTCAAATCAACTGTCAGATCATAACTTTCAATGCAAACAAAGCTTCTTCAAATTCAAAACTAAGACTCTTTAGGCATCCCAAAGCTTATCCTTAAAACCATAGAGCATAATATTAACATGTGGCCAAATGTGGACTATTAGAACATAGACTCTGTCATTGTCAAACACTGTCAAAGCATGTAGCGATACTTAAGTCCTCATAACTATCTTACTGATGGAATTCAACCTCTGTAACTTTGGATTTAGAGTCTTCCGACATGTATTTACAACACCTCAAAACTACCAAAATAACTATCTATTACCAGAGAAATGTGAATCAAATCAAACTGACATTTTGTCCTATTTAAGAATGTTCTCTGCTAAGTTAGACTTATGTGTTTTGAAACTATACTTCCGAAGATGATCAAAAGATGAAAATTTGGATTTGGGATCATCTAAGGATTAGTAACATCTTACCACAACCGTAAGACAATATCTTCAACTATGGACCAATACGGACCATAAGACTGTAGTTCTGTAGTCCTCTCTATATTCTGCCAACACTTAGCCAAAATGCCTAAGTCTTCTTTCCATACCAGAATTCTTTGTATACTTGACTTCATGAGGATTATTATAACCTCACAGCCCTTCTATATCCTTGATGCTTGTTGCCAAATCCATTTGGTCTACCGGAGTGAAGTCTCTTTGCCTTGTTGCCATGATCAATGACAACACTTAATTATTCAACAAAGCAGTGTCTCTTGCTAACAATCTCCCCCTTTGGCATTGATGGCAACACTCAGTGAAAAATGCTTGTGTTGCTCCCCCTTACTATGTACACTCTATTTTTCTATTCTCCTTTATATGTATGCTTACTTTTCACTGGTTTTCCTCTCCCCCTTTGACATCAATGGAAAAGGTGTGCTTCAAAACTATCATATTTTGCGGCATATATACAGGGATACATTTCCATCTCAATTTATGGTTGAAGGTAGAATATCATTATAGATAGTCTTTATCAGAGCTATCTCTCCATTCCATCTATTCCTTGCACTCTCCAAAATATGAATGTGGCCATTTAGCAAAAAAACTAGCTTTTCTACCTTGTGCACATATGAGGGTATATCAATTAATGCTTGTGATTTCAAGGCTTCTTCTACCAAATTAGTCATGGAATCAATTTTTGGACTTATCACCCCGCTTAGCTGGCACAATCTATCTTTGATTTCTTCCCTTTTCTTCATTAGAGTTCTCAAATCATTGTGAATATTTGTAACCTGTGTTTCTTTGGTATTTATTGGCTCAACTGTCAAATTATTCTTGGAGATATTAAACATTTTGTGTTCCAAGTCCTTGATTTTTATCTTCTAATTCCTTTGTAACTTCTGGCCAAGATAAGAAAAAATTGTATATTTTATAGGCTTCTTCAATGAGACTTTGTATGCCTTTTATTCGATTTTCTAATAGAGTTTTATCTTTTGCTATCATAGTCTTTAACTCAACCAATCTCTTCTCATCAAATTCTTTTCTTACTTTGCTTCTACAGATTTTTCAAAAGATTCAAAATGTTTACTTACAGAATTTAATAGACCCTTAAGTTGATCAATGGAGGATAATGTGGTATCCTTTTGAAATGTCAGCATCATCTTCTCCAAAATGTTGGATGCATCATTGACTAATTTATTGTCTTCGATATGTGATTTAAGTATTTCTTCATATGCTTTGGCTTGAACAATTGATCCTAGCTTGAATTTCTGCAAAGGTGACATTGAGGCCAAATTAATTGGTCCTTGAGGAAGTTCAAACTCATCTAGATCTTGTTGACTCTCAGAATCAACTAAGATAGTTGCAGTGTCTCTTTTCTACCAGATACTTCTTCTTGACTTTGTTCCAAAGGATCCATGTCTATGTTTTCTTGTTGATCAATGTTTTTCTTAGGTGTAGGGCTCCTTATCTATTCTTTATTCTTTTCAACACCAGCTTGTTGCTCAAGAGGAAGATTAGTTTCAGATTTGCCTTGATTTGTCATATCCAATGTATCAATGTTAGGGGCTTGATCATTCTTATCTGGTCCTTGATCCTGGCTTATCTCTGGTACAGATGTATCTCCATCATTTTCTCCTTTATTGTCATAAATGGTAGGGAGATTAAATTCCTTCAATGTGTTTAGAATGATTTCTTCAGATTCCTTTCCCACCTTTTCAATATCTCCTCCCTAAGAGCATTCATTCTTCTTTTTGTCCTGAATTTGTTATGAAGTGCTTTGGAGATTTTCCCCTTTTCTTCCGAAGTGATTTCCGAACATAGTTTTATTAATGAGTGTTCTCTAAGCTCAATATCCTTTGCCATAGCCACTTCCTTTCTTGCACTCATTATACTTGCCATGCTATGTGGAAGATTAGTAATTATTTCAGTTAAGGTCTTGTTGTAGATGTTTAGGTATTCTACAATAGCAGACTTAATGATCCTCTTATCTGGATCATTATATTCATCATACAATTGTGCAATGGGTTTCAGATTACCATCAACTGTTATGACTTTCAATACATCCTCTAAAGATATAGTAGCTTCTTCAGTTTGAGGCACATCTTTCTTTTGCCTTTTCTTAGGTTTACCCTTACCGGAGGATTTTTTCTTGCTGGTTCCGGAGGCTTTGATAGTTTTAGATTTTATTTTCTTTACTTCTTCATCTGAATATGTTTCTTCTTCATCAATTGGAATCTTACATGCATTCTTTTTGCTTGGTTTTCTTTCTTTTGTGACTGGTGGTAGGAGTCTCAACACATGTAGATAGTGTGGGATGAGAGGGTATGGATGGAGCTTTTGTAGAGGTAGATCCTCTGATTCTTCTTCTTGATACCTTTGGTTTGTCTAGTTTACCCTTGGGTTCTTCCGCAGCTCTAACTGGTTCACTTTTTCTCTTTTCTTTTACTTCCTTATCATCTTGTGTTTTTTTCCTTGCCTTTTCCACTTGTTCTTTTGTGAAGCCTTGTCTTAGGGCAAAATCCTCTGCTACTCTTCACATTTTCTTAGACATCTTTGGTTTTCTTACCTCAACATATATTTAGCATGCAATTCCTCATAAGTCCCAAATCTTTCTTCATTGGGATCTTTGGGTTTACTTAACATATGTTGGGAATAATTTTCCAATATTCCTCCAGCTACCTCATATCCCATAGGCATAACCCAAACCATTATGGGCTCAATGGCCTCCATCAAGCATTGATCTTTTGTTACAATAAAATAGATAGTATCCTTGTATTTTTCAACAACTTCTCTAGGGATTCTTTCCCTGGATTACATTGACTTCTGGAAGTTTTTGAAATAGCCCTATACGGCTGAATTTTGAGAATTAATATTGCCTATGCTACTCAACTGATTTCTAATCTGAACTGTAACTAGTTTGTCTCCAGTCCACAAACAATTCTTTATGCCAGGTAACTCTTGCATGAAATAGAAGAATAAACATATGATTAATGTACCAAATTTGAAGGGATATTTTCTCTTTTTTGTCTTCCTCAAGTTTTCCATCACTTGCTATTGGAGCAATTCACAAATATCATAGTCTACATTCTCCTTGATCATCTAAAAGGCAGTGTATATGGCTGTGCCTGAAACAAAATTTTCCTGATTGGTGAAATAGGCTTTGTAGCCCAGTGCCATGGATGCAAATCTTACAGCATGGTCTTCAATTTATCATTAATTGTTAAAGCCCTCTTATCAAATTTTACTCTGGTGACTACCATTACTATATCATTCTTTACTGCTTTCAACAATGGTATTGATCTGGTGGAGCTTAATCCAGTTACTTCTCTTATAGCATCTTTTGTAATCTTAAAAGGTCTCTCAAGACACATGAATTCATCATGAACCCTACTCAATACATATTGGACCCATTCATTCTCTACAAAAGTTGGGAATTCCATGTACTGAATGAATTTCTTTTCTTCCAATGCTTTAGATCAAGATTCTCATTACTCAACTGTTTCATGTATAGATAAGAAAACCTGCTATCATCAAATTTCTCTAAGGCAACATGAATATATGCCCTAACATCCTCTGCATGCAGAACTCTGTGTTGAACAACTGAAAATGCACCCATTTGATCGATTGATTTGAATGGGTGCTTCTTGAATTTTGGTTGGGGCCGCTTAGTGATATTCACCACTTGTGGTGTTGCCATTTCTACGAATAATCAAGAAAATTTTAGAAAGGGTTTCAAACAGAAAATACCTCTTGACCGGATTAGGGTTGAACTTGATCTTGCTTTGAAATGTTTTGGAGAACACTATAGTCATTTTTGAATCTTGCTTTGGTTTTCCTTGGACACTTTAGAGCTTTGAATGCAAAAATGATTTTTCCTTCAGATACAACTCCTTTTAACCCTCAATTGTCGAAACCTAAGTGTCATTAATGTTATTTTTCAAAAAGTTGTCAAGCACTTCTCTGACACTCACAGTCAATCCAAATTGCTCCACAATCCTTGCATTGGATCTTCTTCAACCAGAATTTCTTTAAGAAGTTTTCTCATAAGATTCTTCACAACATACCTTAGTACCAGATTCCAATACTAACTTTTTGGCTGGGGGTTTCAGATTTTCAACGCTGCTCCCCCTGAGCCAGAGCACCCAATTTAATTCTTGGAGGAAGTATCTGCACCAGAATCTGGTGCAAATCCATCCTTGGTATTGTCAACATCTTTCTTAATCCAAACCTTACTCATTTCCTTCTTTATTTCAACCAGATCAACCTTTTCCTTTCCCTTATCATTCCTCTACTCTATTTTCCTTTCTTTAGCATAGTAGTTTCTTTTCACATTCTTGCTTCTGCAAAATCTTGCAACATGTCGAAACTTGTTGCAATTGTAGAATACAATGTTTCCCTGTCCTTGATTCCTTCCTCTGAATGAGTTTAACCTTGATCTACATTGATTAGTCATGTGTCCAAATCTATTGCATGCAAAACACTTTCCATTGAACGATTGAGAATTCCTTGCATTGTAAGAACCATCCTAACTAGACTTCTGCATTCATTTGATCTATGACCAATTTTCTTGCAATAGAAACATTGACCAAAGAAATAAGATGGATGAAAACATAGAAAATAATTGGGTAAATATTGTTAGGGTTCCCAAAAAAGATACAATTTCAGTGGATGTGAAGAAACAAGTCATTAAATATTGGATCAATCACTCTTGTGTTGTCTTTAATAGAAGGGATTCTATACAAGTAACAAGTGAAGATGGTAAAAAATATCCTCATCCAAAAAATTTTGTAGATACAACACAGAGTGAATGTTTTGAAGCATTCAAACAAGAATTTTCATAGGTAAAGATATCTCAAAGGGTGTTTGAAAAGTTGTATACATATTTTGTAGGCATAAATTAAGTGCATGAAGGTGCTGTCACAATAGTGTGTCCCACTTAAGGGACATCTTGATTTTTGTTTGAAATCACATATTTTTTAGAAAAATTAATGATTTAAGCCTTGAGGGGTTCCATCTAAAAGGGTTTAATTGAAGAGTTTGATAAAACCTCATTAGATCAAATCCCCTTAGAAAGAAGCCCCCTAGTCTTAAATCAAACCCTCAATGGAGTCTCCTCCGTACCTATCAAAATGTTGACAAAAATAAATTTTGCTTCACCTTTTGGGGGATCAAATGTATTAATTGTTGATTTTGCCCTTGTTTGTTGAGTGCAAATAAGCTGATTTCATTGATTCAATAATAGAGCAATAGAATGATAAAATAATCAAATGAGTGATAGAATGATTGAATAATAGAAGGATAGAATAATTGAGTGATAAAATGATACATTGATAGAAGATTAGAAGGATAGAATAAAATGATGATATAATAATAGAATTATGGTATAATAGAATAATAGAATGATAAAATAGATATGATTGTTGATAACTGAGAGGGGGGTGGTGAATCAGTTATCCTAATTATTTCCCTTATTGAACTTTCTTATTAATTGATGCACCATTGAATCAAACACAAAAACATTACCATGAAATAAGAAACACATAACATAGTATTTTTGACGTGGAAACCCTGTTAAGGGAGAAAACCACGGGGTGATTAACCCAAAAATTATTCTCTGTTAGAAGAATAGGAAATTACAAAATGGCACTTGCTAATTAGGGCTCACTGCCTGAGCACACTGCTCACAAGAGGCCCACTGCCTACAAGAAGACACACTGTCTACAAAGTGATAAGAATCACAGTCTTGAACTGATTGGAAGCATCTGCATATGCTGGAGTTCAGTTCCGGTTAGGCTCAGTACACTGATCTGCTGCACTTCATCTTTTCTCTGTTCTTTATTCTGCTATCCTTTCACATACCGGATCTGTCTTGGTACTTCTGCTCTGTTCTGCACTTCTTCGCATATATCTTCACATAGTCACACCCTTCACAACTAAATCCATCCTCTATATATATCCGCACAAGTAATTTCATCACCTTTCTAGTCGGCATCCGGAACAGTCTAGTTTCTTACAAACTCTGTTCTGTCGGCTGAATCCTTGCTCACCAAGCAATGCGGATCAAGCATATACTTGTAGATATCATTAATCATGTCGGCCAAACATGATTCATGCCTTCACAACCTTTATCATCAACAGTAACACATCCGGAAAGTAGTCTGATACTCTGTCAGTTAGTTCTTCCTCTGTTTTCACTGTCTCTTAGGAATCCGGTACTCAACTATTCATATCTTTTTCCTTGTCCATCACCGGAGGCTAAATCCTTGGAATATACCACTCAAGGTAGTCCTCTTGACTTCCCCAAATCCGCACTGCACCAAGACACTTCCTCTGAGAGATCCGGACCAATCTGTCGGACCTTGCCACATGCTCTGTTCTTGTTCATCAGACCACAACAATCTTTATTCTGACTTCCGGTAGAGACACACCATGACTTGCGGATATGTGGGATGACCTTTGTTGCCATCAATGACAACAACCATGAATCCATATAGTGTCTCTTGCCAACAATCTCCCCCTTTGGCATTGATGGCAACACTTAGTGAAAAATGACTAAGTGTTTACACTATGCTCCCCCTTTGCTGATGCTCTGTCTTTATATACAATTTTCAGAACTCCCCCTTAATTGGATTCCTCATTTTTCACTGCTCCTCACTCCCCCTTTGACATCAATGGCAAAGGGTAGGGTCCGCACATCAAAATTTTCAAAAATTTTCTATACATAGCCGCATATTTACATACTCACATATACTGAAGAATGTCTGCAAAGGATGTCTGCAATTGGATCATTTATGTAGCCCAACTTTGCTTCATTCTATCCAAAATTGAAATGTGACCACTCAACAAAAATGCAAAAGCTTCTGCCCGCTTGAGATCTGTCGGATCATTTGTTTGGGCGGTGGTCTGAGCATCATTGATGGCCTCATGCATAGTTTCCAACTTAGGGATTATAATCCTTCTAAGTTCTCCCATCCGGTTAGTGATATTCTTCCTTTCCTTCTCAAGATTCTTTATTTCATTCAAGACTGCAATAGTCTGACATTCTTGATTTATTATGGAGGAAGAGAGAGGATCAAAACTTTGAGATAAGCTTTGTAGCTTGTCCTGTTCCTCTTTTATTTTCTTATCAATTGCTACTGTTGCGTTTGACCAGGATATACAAAATTTGTAAATGTCACCGCCATCCTTAAGAGCATTCTCTAAGCTCTTTATTCCAATACTCACAATCTTCCTATCTTTAGAAATTAATTCTAATACTTCTGAAAATCTTTTATCCAAAAATTCCTTCCGGACCTTTTCTTCAGCAGATTTTTCTAGAGATTCAAAATGTGTACTAACACTGCTGACTAAGGTTTTGAGATTACCGGAAGAGGAGGCTGTGGGATCCTTTTGAAAGGATGGCATGATCTTTTCTAGCACTCCTGATGCTACCTCCATAAGCTCACAGTCTTCCATGTGAGATTTCAGCAGCTTCTCTTTGACTTTCTCATTTGCAAATGAGGCTATTTTCATTGTTTGCACCGGTGACAAAGAGTCAAAATCTAATGGTCCTTTTAGCAGGTCTGGTTCATCAATTTCTATAGTGGCTTTTGTCAGGAATTCTTGAACAGTTTGTGCAGTGTCTCTTGCTGGAGACAGATGTTTCTTCTCTTCTGCAGTTTTGTCCTTTTGAATCTTTTCTCCTTCCTTACTCTTACCACTTTCAGTCATGGTTTTCTCTGTTGGGGTGCTGTCAACCTCTTTTTCTTTAGCTGCTGCTTCTTTCTCTTGTAGTTTCTCTTCTTCTTGGGATTCGGAGACTGTAGGGGAAAATGGAGGAGAGATGTTTGTCTGTTCATGGCCCACTTCTTCCGGAACAGATGATTCCAAATCCGCAGCTGTTTCTGCACCTAAGTCCTCTACAACAAGAAGATTGAACCTTTTGAAGGCCTTCCGGAGGATCTCTTCTGTTTCTTGGGCCACTTTGTCAGTCTCACCAAGCATGAGTTGATTCATCCTGGCTTTACTTCTGAACTCATCTTTGCAGTCTTTGAAGATTATGTTCATTGTCTTGGGATCAATTTGAGGATATAGCTGAATAGCTATCTGCTCCCGGATCTCAAGATCTTTTGCATGAGCATTATTCTTTCTTATTTCTAATTCCTTTTCTAGGCTTTTAGGAATAAGAGATATGATCTCAATGAAAGCCTTATTGTATATGTTCAGATATTTGACTGTGGCTTCCTGCAGAATCTTTTGGTCAGCCTCACTGTAGTCATCATAAAATTCAGTCATTGGTTGAAGGTTTCCATCCACCGTGACCGACTTGATTACACTCTCTAGAGACAGAGTGGGCTTTTCAATAGATACCTCTGCCATTTCATCCTTGTCTTGGCCTGTGGAGGGTTTACCGGATCCTTTCTTCTTCTGCTTCTTTATTTCTTTTACTCCCTCATCTGACTCTGTTTCCTCTTCATCCTTTTGGCTTTCATAAGCCCTTGTGGCTTTTGTCTTGGATCTTTTACCGGATGCCTGGACTTCCGGTTTTGAACTTTTGGTTGTGGGAGGTGCAGATCTTTTTGATGATCTGGTCCGGGTGGGAGTTTCAACCGGAACACTTTCTTTACTTTTCTCTTCTTCCTCAGTCTTCCTCCTCTTTTCCCGGCTGGCATCAAGTGCCTCTTTTGAGATGCCTAGGCCTTGAGCAATATGCTCAACTTTTTTTCTTACCTTCCTCTTTATCTCCGGTTCCCTGAGTTCTACATGTATCTTTACACTGAGTTCCTCAAAGGTTCCAAACCTTTCTGCCTTTGGATCTTTGGGCTGACTTAGCATGTGTTGAACATGCAGCTCCACTATTTGTTCATCCACTTCATACCCCATGGGCATGATCCATACAGTTCTTGGTTCTACTGCCTCCATTAGACACTGATCTGTTTCTACCATGAAACATACTGTGTCTTTGTACTTTTCAACAAGGGATTGGGGTATTCTTTCTCTTGCATGCATCATGCTTTGGAAGTTCTTGAAGTACCCCCATAGAGCTGTATTTCTTGCTTTAGCATCCCCAAGTCCATGCAAATAGTCTCTGATTTGGATGGCAACCGGTCTGTCATTCTGCCATATCCATCCACTGGATCCGGGAAGCTCATTCATGTAGTAAAAGAAGAGACAAAGGATCAGATTGCCATACTTGAAGGAGTTTTTCTTGTCCTTCTTGATCTTCTGCAGATTTTCAAAGAGTTGGTTCACCAGAAGCTCACACAAGTCATAGTCTGCATTCTCCTTTAACATTTGATAAGCTGTGTAGATTGCAGTTCCCGGTACTAAATTTTCCCTACTGGAGTGATAGATTTTGTAACCAATTATCATAGCTGCAAATTTGACATCCGGTTCAGTGATGTCATCAACTGTCATAGCTCTCTTGTCAAACTTGGATCCGGTTGCATCACTAACTGTCTGATTTTTGACAGACTTGAGAACAAGTAATCCACCGGATGAGTGCAGACCAGTTACAGCCCTAATTGCATCCTTGGTGATCTTGAAGGGCTTGTTCAACCATAGGAAGTTGTCATGTACTCTGCTTAGTACATACCGGACCCATTCATCTTCTTCAAAACAGGGGAAATGAATGCACTGTGCAAAGTGTTTGTCCCGGATGGCTTTGTACTGAGGTTTGATCTCAAAGGAGTCATCTATCAATTGTTTGTGATAGATATCCATCAGCTTTGATTCTCCAAAGTCTTCAAGATTCGCATGGATGTAAACCCTAATATCTTCCGTATGCAATACACCATGAAGAACACTAGAGAAGGCTCCTAGTGGATCTACCTCCAATGATTTGTAAGGATGTTTCTTGAATGTGGGGCGAGGTCTATCAGAGATCTTAACTATATTTGGAGTAGCCATTCTTCAAAGATTTGCAGTGAGATAATGAAAGACGGAGAATACCTTATGCGCCTTCGGTTTGCACGGAGTGGTGGGATTGATTTCTTTATGCAATGACTTCGGCAGGAGATCTTTGGTGTGCTTGATGAATCTTGTTGCAGAGCTCCACTTTTCGCTTCTTCTTGAGTGCAGAATGAGCAAATGATTTTTGAGAAATCCCTTATATTGCTCCGCAAACCCTAATATCTGTTTGCAATAAATGCTTCACCTATATTATTCTAGTTTGCCTTGTCCGGATAGCTTGGAGTATCCCGGATCAGTCCTGATCTGTGAACATCATCCGGATCTTTCAATCATGAATAAATCAAGGTGACACATTACAAGAACATCCCAAACACTCTGTCCAATCCGCAGAATAAGATAGTGCACTTCCGGATCTCTCCGGACCTTTTTGTAATCCTCTGTCATACCGAAGCATCTCCCAGAACAGGTCTTACTTGATCGATCACAGCTTCTTCATAACTTCATGCGGACCTCTGAAATCTTATTTGGATCGTCTCAAGACTTATATCTTTAAACCTTTTACTCCGCATCTTGTGCCACAGCAGGCACCACTTGATTGGCTGGGGGAATAGGATTTTCTTTGAGTCTCCCCCTGAGCCAGAGCTAACTTTTTAATTTTCGGAAGAAATATCAGCACCAGAGTCTGGTGCGGATCCAACCTTTACATTCTCTGAACTTTTCTTCACCCAAATCTTGCTCATCTGATTCCTAACTTCATCCGCATTCATCTTTTGTTTACCCTTGTCTTGATTCTGATTATACACCGGACCTCTTTTGTCCTGATTCTTGCTTCTGCAGACTTTAGCATTATGACCGGACCAATTACAGATTTGGCAAATAACATTTCTTTGCATAATTGACTGATATCCTCTTGATCTGCATTGATTAGCCATATGACCTACTCTATTGCATGTAAAGCATCTACCTTTGAATGATTTGTTTACTTGCATATTTCTGCATTCATGGGATTTGTGTCCATACCTTTTGCAGTTGAAGCACTGTCCGGAGAAGGATGAATTAATCTGATTCATTCTCTTTCTGCACTGATTAGCTTTGTGACCAAAGTGGTTGCAGCTGTGGCAGTATCCATTGAAAGATGAATATCTTTGAGCATTGGGCTGTCTTACCGGAGGTCTTCTAGGCCTGTTTCTTGGATTTTCTGATGCAAAATTCTTTTGACCGGATCCAGAGCTTTCTCCTTTCTCATATCCCAAACCACACTTGTCATCTATCCTTTTTTGACTTCCAAGAAGAACTTCAAGTTGAGCAGAGCTTATCTTGAATTTCTCTTTATATTCATTTGCTGTTTGAAGGTCTCTTTTGAGAGAGGCAATTTGATCCTCAAGTTTTTCTTCATTATCTTTGGCATCTTCAAGATCAGATTCAAGATGTCTGATAATCCTGTCCATCTGGTGGCATTCTTCTGATTTTTCTTTAAGAGATTGTTTTAGATTGTCTTCAGCCTTTCTTTTTTCTTCAATCTCTTGAGTAAACTTTATAGTTCCTGATTCCATTTCATGTCTTAACATAATGACTTCTTTTGATAACTTTTCACATAACTTGGTTTGCTCAGTCCATTTTTCATTTGTATTGCTTTCATCACTTTGTCTTGCCAATTGTTGGAGCAACTCCTTTCTCTTTTTCATAGAGAGACTTAATTTGTCTTTTAATTCTCTCATGAATTCATCAGCCTGTTTGAGTCTTTCCTTTAATTCATTGACTTCAGAATTTGACTGTTCAAGATCCTCAAGGGCAGTCTTGAGTTGCTCCCTTAAACCATATGCATCCATTTGAATTCCCAGATCTTCCTCAAGCTGTTAGGCTCTATTAGGAGGAACTTGGCTCTGATACCAATTGTTGATAACTGAGAGGGGGGGGGTGAATCAGTTATCCTAATTATTTCCCTTATTGAACTTTCTTATTAATTGATGCAGCATTGAATCAAACACAAAAACATTACCATGAAATAAGAAACACATAACACAGTATTTTTGACGTGGAAACCCTGTTAAGGGAGAAAACCACGGGGTGATTAACCCAAAAATTATTCTCTGTTAGAAGAATAGGAAATTACAAAATGGCACTTGCCAATTAGGGCTTACTGCCCGAGCACACTGCTCACAAGAGGCCCACTGCCTACAAGAAGACACACTGTCTACAAAGTGATAAGAATCACAGTCTTGAACTGATTGGAAGCATCTGCATATGCTGGAGTTCAGTTCCGGTTAGGCTCAGTACACTGATCTGCTGCACTTCATCTTTTCTCTGTTCTTTATTCTGCTATCCTTTCACATACCAGATCTGTCTTGGTACTTCTGCTCTGTTCTGCACTTCTTTGCATATATCTTCACATAGTCACACCCTTCACAACTAAATCCATCCTCTATATATATCCGCACAAGTAATTTCATCACCTTTCTAGTCGGCATCCGGAACAGTCTAGTTTCTTACAAACTCTGTTCTGTCGGCTGAATCCTTGCTCACCAAGCAATGCGGATCAAGCATATACTTGTAGATATCATTAATCATGTCGGCCAAACATGATTCATGCCTTCACAACCTTTATCATCAACAGTAACACATCCGGAAAGTAGTCTGATACTCTGTCAGTTAGTTCTTCCTCTGTTTTCACTGTCTCTCAGGAATCCGGTACTCAACTATTCATATCTTTTTCCTTGTCCATCACCGAGGCTAAATCCTTGGAATATACCACTCAAGGTAGTCCTCTTGACTTCCCCAAATCCGCACTGCACCAAGACACTTCCTCTGAGAGATCCGGACCAATCTGTCGGACCTTGCCACATGCTTTGTTCTTGTTCACCGGACCACAACAATCTTTATTCTGACTTCCGGTAGAGACACACCATGACTTGCGGATATGTGGGATGACCTTTGTTGCCATCAATGACAACAACCATGAATCCATATAGTGTCTCTTGCCAACAATGATATAATGATAGAAGAATAGGATGAAATAATGATATAATAATTGAATAATAGAATGATGGATTAATAGATTAATAGAATGAGAGGATGATAGAATGACTGCAATAAATATTTCTCTATTGTTATCCATTACTATTGTAGATCTTTTATATATCTTTCTTTATTTGTTCTTATATATTTTTCTTGCTAGTTGATTTATTGTATTTCTACCTTTTGATATTTGTTTATGCTTTTCTATATTCCAAATAAAAATTTCTGATTTATTGTCTTGAATCGTGTCTCATCTATATTTCACAACTTCATTTATATCTTCCAAGGAGGGTAACTTCTTGTTGGCAAGAGACACTGCTTTGTTGAATAATTAAGCATTCTCATTGATGGCAACAGGGTAAAGAGACTTCACTCTGATAGACCAAATGGATTTGGCAAGAAGCATCAAGGATTCAAAAGGGTTGTGAGGTTATAGTAATCCTCATGAAGTCAAGTATACAAAGAATTCTGGTCTGGAAAGAAGACTTAGGCATTTTGGCTAAGTGTTGACAGAATACAGAGACAACTACAAAACTACATTGTTATGGTCCACATTGGTCCACAGTTGAAGATCTTGTCTTGCAGTTCTGGTAAGATGTTACTAATCCTTAGATGATCACAAATCTAGAGTTTCATCTTTTGATCATCTCCGGAAGTATAGTTTCAAAAAGCATAAGTTTGACTTAGCAGAGAACATTCTTAAATAGGACAAAATGTTAGTTTGATTTGATCTGCATTACTCCAGTAATAGATATTTCTTTTTATAGTTTTGAGGTGTTGTAAATACATGTTAGAAGTCTCTAAATCCAAAGTTGTAGAGGTTGAAGTCAACCGGTAAGATAGTTATGACGACTTAAGTATCGCTACATGCTTTGATAGTGTTTGACAGTGACAGAGTCTGTGTTCTGATAGTTCACATTTGGCCACATGTTAATATTATGGTCTGTAGTTTTAAGGATAAGCTTGGGGATTCCTAAAGAGTCTTAGTTGTGAATTTGAAGAAGTTTTGTGGTCCGCATTGAAAGTTATGATCTGACAGTTGATCTAAGTCTGTGACAATTAATTTGTGAAGCCGACCTAATACTGGGATCTGTGTGCAGAAGAATCTAGTGATTGGGATCATTTTATAAGTGATCCTACAATATGAGCCAACATAGAAGAATGTATTTCAAGTATAGTTTTGTTCTACAAAGTATTTTGGTAAATGCTTTTGGCCGACAAGCTACTTAACGTATGACTGCATGCTACACCTTATTAGGATGACCTAATATGAAGATTTTATGTGTTGTGGAGATATATATATATATATATATATATATATGGGATCAAACTTGGTGTTTATGTGATGTGATGTGAATGCAAATATATGTATGTGTGACATGCAAAGTAAGGTGATTTTTTGGAAGTAATAAGAGAAGAAGAATAGAGATCTTGTTCCTATGTAAAAGCAGAGCAGTCCAAGATGAAGAGTTTTGAGACAATATTTATGTGCTTCATTGGAGTTGTAACCATGCATGTGTAGATGCAATCTGAGTAGTTTAACTTGGCAGTGAGTCATTATTCCTTCCTCTTTCTTTCTGTAGGTAGTGAGCCTGTTTTGGCAGTGAGCCTTTCTTGCAGTGAGCATTTCTTTGGGCACTAAGCCCTAAGATAGTGAGCTTTCTTGTAATCTGGTATTGTGCTATCATAATATATTGTGAGCTAACACTCAACATGATTTTTCCCTTTTTGGGTTTTCCACGTAAAAATCTTGGTGTTCATGTATTATGTCTTTATGGTTGCTATTCCTATGCTTATTCTGCTTTCATATTATTAATTTTGAAAATTGGATTAATAAACTTGTTAAGAAATAGTTTATGGAATATTGATTCACCCCCCCTCTTAGTATTTATTATTATCAACAATTGGTATCAGAGCGAGGTTCCTTGGAAGAGGCCTAACAACTTAAGGAAGATCTGGGGAAGTGTAAGCATGGCAGTAAGAAGATTTAGAAATTATGAAAGCAAAAAAGAATTGGAAGCAGCTCTTATTGATCTTGAAAAATCTAAGGTAGAAATCAGGAATTTAAAAGCTAATGTTCAAGAAGCTGATGAATGCATCCTAAAGCTAAGAGAGCAAGTCAGGAAGTTTAAGGAGAAAAGCAAGGAGCTAAATGATCAATCAGATGAAGCACATGAAATCGTAAATAATTTGACATTGGAATTTGAAAAGAAAGAAGAGATTGAAAGGCATCTGAATCAAGTTGTTAAGGATAAGTCAGAGGAATGTGACAAATTGGGCAAAGAAGTGCTACTTCTGATATATGATATGGAAGTAGCTAACAACTATAAAGAAAAATTCAAAATAAGCTCTACAAAGCTTGAGGAGTTGCTTGATAGTCAGAAACATCCAAATGACAATCAAGATTTGGGATTTGGCAAAGGAGAATGTTCAAGTTCAGATCAAACAATCACATACTAAAACAAAACAAAGGGAACCAGTTCAAAAATTAAAGAAGAAGACTCAGAAGATCTTCAGTCAGGCAGCCAAATGCTCAAAGGTATCCATATTTCAATGGCCACTGTTTTTATTGCAATAAGTTTAGTCATAAAGCTACTCAATGTAGGAGTAGAATAAATCAGAATGTTCCATCATTCTCTGGCCAATTTCTTACACCTATCTCATATGTGATAGCTTTTTTCCTTGAAATCACAATCATCAATGTCCTATGTACCAAACTTAAATCACTTTTTCAACTTGTACTTTGAATAGAGTTCAAATCTTCTTACAAGTTTTCAACTATTATCTATTTTGCTAGATTTATTTTTTCTCCCTGTTATCAACCCATAGCAACTCCAAAACAAGGGTCATTTCTTTTCACCTAAATAACTTAGCACATAACCGTGCTCTTCCAATTAGAGATTTCTCTTCAAAAATTTCATCCCAAATTCTTGTAGATTGCAATTTTATTATACTTTTAGGTAATATGTCCTCACTTGAAATCTTATTGAAAGGAACATCTTCATCTAAATCCATTAGACTTTCCATATTGTTAAAATAAGTTGTGTCATCAATTTTCTCATTCTCACAATCTTTTTTACACCTTGTTCAATTTCTTCTTCAATTTGTTCAAACCAAAGATGTTCTTCCTCTTGTTCATTAGTAATTTGAACTTGTGCTTCTTGACTATGTTCAACAATTCCTTCTAAAGTCTACAACTTACTTTTTAGTTCACTTAGACAAATATGCATATGTGAAGGCAAGGTCAACTAGTGTCCAAGTGATAAACTTATAGCTTGTATATTATGGTTTAACTAATACAATGAATGTGTTAGGATTAAAGTGCAATCAACCTTGTAAATCCTATATAATTTATTATTCATATTATTGTTTGTAAATCACCCATAAGGGATGAAAAGTTTCACCAGCAACAATTTTGTTTCATCCATATGCTTATATCAGGTCTCTGACGCTAATTTGTCTATGATGGGGGCTTGCAGGGGGGTTTCCATTGTAAATTTGGAATGCTCATCATTAGGTCACAGATCTTACGGTCGATATTATGTCATTTTTCTTTCCCTAGAAGGCAACCCCCTTTTATAAGGATACTTGTACTAAGTTTTTATCAGAGTTGAGAGTAATAAGCGGCGCTGGATTGAAGATGATAAAGAAGAGGAGGTGCATGTATTGTAATCTCATATTTAAAGATAATACAACTTGGAGCCTCTTTTCTTGGTGGAGTTTTTCACCCAAAAGGGTTTTCTCCATGTTACATACTATGCTATGTGTTTAGTTCTTAAAGCATGTTATTTCTATATAGTGGGTTTTATTGTTGTTGCAATCCCTATTGATTCTACATTATTTAGAGGACATTAATAAGGTTTGAATTAGATTTTCATTCTGTAATTTGAACTTTCATTTCTATTTCATTTGGTATCAGAGTCTGGCAAGTTTTGATTCTTGGGTGGTAGTGTGAAAGTTTTTTAGTTGTAGTGGGAGATTTGGTTATTGTTTGTTTGCAGATCTTGTGTAGATATCATGGATTCATCCACAATTTCTTCTACCTCTCGATTGGACATTAAAAATTTCAAATCTCCAAAGTGGTTGACATTCAAGTAGTAAGGAGATTAATATGTATGAAGAGTAGTGCTGATTATATGTTATGAAGGAACAATGACTCTTCAAAATAAAGCAACTCTTTATTAAAAGATGTGTCCTATGAGTGATGTTACCCTCCTTGGAAGATATAAATGAAGTTGTGAAATATGATGAGACATGATTCAAGACAATCAATCAGAAATTATTGTTTGTGATATAGAAAAGTATAAACAAATATCAAAAGACAGAAACATGATAAATCAACCAGCAAGAAAAAATATATAAGCAGAAATAAAGAAGTACAAATCTCCAAAGCAATTGACATTCAAGTAGTAAGGACATTAATATGTATGAAGAGCAGTGTTGATTATATGTTATGAAGGAACAATGACTCTTAAAAATAAAGAAACTCTTTATTAAAAGATGTGTCCTATGAGTGAAGTTACCCTCCTTGGAAGATATAAATGAAGTTGTGAAATATGATGAGACATGATTCAAGACAATCAATCAGAAATTATTGTTTGTGATATAGAAAAGCATAAACAAATATCAAAAGGCAGAAACATGATAAATCAACCAGCAAGAAAAAATATATAAGCAGAAATAAAGAAGTGCAAATCTCCAAAGCAATTGACATTCAAGTAGTAAGGAGATTAATATGTATGAAGAGCAGTGTTGATTATATGTTATGAAGGAACAATGACTCTTAAAAATAAAGAAACTCTTTATTAAAAGATGTGTCCTATGAGTGAAGTTACCCTCCTTGGAAGATATAAATGAAGTTGTGAAATATGATGAGACATGATTCAAGACAATCAATCAGAAATTATTGTTTGTGATATAGAAAAGCATAAACAAATATCAAAAGGCAGAAACATGATAAATCAACCAGCAAGAAAAAATATATAAGCAGAAATAAAGAAGTGCAAATCTCCAAAGCAATTGACATTCAAGTAGTAAGGAGATTAATATGTATGAAGAGCAGTGTTGATTATATGTTATGAAGGAACAATGACTCTTAAAAATAAAGAAACTCTTTATTAAAAGATGTGTCCTATGAGTGAAGTTACCCTCCTTGGAAGATATAAATGAAGTTGTGAGATATAGATGAGACATGATTCAAGACAATCAATGAGAAATTATTATTTGGAATATAGAAAAGTAAAAACAAATATCAAAAGGCAGAAACATGATAAATCAAGTAGCAAGAAAAATATATAAGCAAAAATAAAGAAAGATATATAAAAGATCTACAACAGTAATGGATAACAACAAAGAATTTTTTATTGCAGCCATTCTATCATGCTATAACTATATCATCCTCTCATTCTATTAATATATTAATCCATCATTCTATTATTCAATTATTATTTCATTCTTTCTTTCTATTCTTCTATCATTATATCATATCTATTTTATCATTCTATCATTCTATTATACCATAATTCTATTATTATATCATCATTTTATTCTATCCTTCTACTATTCTATCAATGTATAATTCTATCACTCAATTATTCTATCCTTCTATCCTTCTATCATTCTATCATTCTATCATTTGATTATTCTATAATTTGATTATTCGATCATTCTATTGCTTTATTATTGAATCAATTTGATCACCCAAAAGGTGAAGAAAAATTTGTTTTTGTTAGCATTTTGATAAGTGCGGAGGAGACTCCATCGAGGGTTTGATTTAAGACTAGGGGGGCTTCTTTCTAAGGGGATTTGATCTAATGGGGTTTTACTGAACCCTTTAATTAAACCCCTTTAGATGGAACCCCTCAAGGATTAAATCATTATTTTTTCTAAAAAGTATGTGATTTCAGACAAAAATCAAGATGTCCCATAAGTGGGACACACTATTGTGACATCACCCTCACGCAATTTATTTATGTGTACAAAATATGAACACAAATTTTCAAACACCCTTTGACATATCTTTACCTATGAAAATTCTTGTTTGAATGCTTCAAAACATTCACTCTGTGTTGTATCTACAAAATGTTTTGGATGAGCATACTTTTCACCATCTTCACCTATTACTTGTATAGTAGCCCTTCTATTAGAGGCAACACGAGAGTGGTTGATCCATTATTCAATGACTTGTTTCTTCACATCTTTTAGAATTCTATCTTTTTTAGGAACCCTAACAATATTTACCTAATTATTTTCTATGTATTCATTCAGCTTATTTCTCTTTGAAATATATATATGTGAACAATTCTCTTGGATACATGCATTAACTTTCCAATTGCTTACACCTATCTCATATGTGATATTGTTTTACTTGAAATCATAGTCATCAATGTCTTGTGTACCGCACTTAAATCACTTGTTTGACTTGTACTTTGAATAGAGTTCAAATCTTCCTACAAGTTTTCAACTATTATCTATTTTTCTAGATTTATTTTTTTCTCCATATTATCAACCCCTAGCAACTCCAAAACATGGGTCATTTCTTTTCACCTAAATAACTTAGCACATAACTTTGCTCTTCTAATTAGAGATTTGTCTTAAAAAATTCATCCCAAATTCTTTTAGATTGCAATTTTATTGTACTTTCAGGTAGCATGCCCTCAGGTGAAATCTTACTGAAAAGAACATCTTCATCTAAATCCATTAGATTTTCCATATCATTCAAATAAGTTGTGTCATCAATTTCCTCCTTGTCACAGTCTTTTTTGCACCTTGTTCAATTTTATATTCAATTTGTTCAAACCTAATACGTTCTTCCTCTTGTTCATTAGTAATTTGAACTTATGCTTCTTGACTATGTTCAACCAATCCTTCTAAAGTTGAATTTCTCTCATTTATTCTTCTTAGATTTTTATCTTCATCAGACCTTCTTCAATAAAAATCCTTGAACTATTCCTTTTGTTCCCCATCACAACTTACCTTTTAGTTCACCTGCACAAATATGTATATGTCAAGGCAAAGTCAAGTACTATCCAAGTGGTAAACTTATAGCTTTTATATTATGGTTTAACTAATACAATGAATGTGTTAGGATTAAGGTGCCATCAACCTTGTAAATACTATATAATTTATTATTCATATTATTATTTTTAAATCACCCATAATGGATGAAAGATTTCACCAGCAACTATCGTGTTTCAACTGCATGATTATATCAGGTCCCCGACGCTAATTCATCAGTGACGGGGGTTTGCAGGGGGGTTTCCATTGTAAATCTAGACAGTTAGTCATTAGATCATAGATCTAACGATTGATATTTTGTTAGTTTTCTTGCCCTAGAAGGCAACCCCCTTTTATAAGGATACTTGTACTAAGTTTTTCTCAGAGTTGAGAGTAACAGGCCACACTATATTGAAGATAATGAAGAAGAGCAAATGCATGTATTGTAATCTCAGATTTGAAGATAATACAACTTGGAGCCTCTTTTCTTGGGGGAGTATTTTATCGAAAAGTGTTTTCTCCATGTTATATATCATGTTATGTGTTCAGTTCTTAATGCATGTTATTTCTATGTAGTGGGTTTTATTTTGGTTGTAATCTCCATTGATTCTACATTATTTAGAGGACATTAATAAGGTTTGGATCAGATTTTCATTGCGTGGTTTGCACTTTCATTTCTAATATTTGGTATCAGAGTCTAGCCGATTTCTATTCTTGTGTGGTAGTGTGAAGGTTTTTTAGTTGTAGTGGGAGATTTGGTTGTTGTTTGTTCATAAATCTTGTGTAGATATCATGGCTTCATCCACTATTGCTTCTACCTCTTGGTTGGACATTGAAAAGTTCAATGGCATGGGGTATGAATTGTGGAATCTGAAAATGGAGGATTTGCAAGAAGAAAGAAACTAGTGGTTGGTTGTTATGAAAGAGAAGAAACCTGATGATGTTACTTCTGATGAGTGTGAAATACTGGATAAAAAGACATGAGGTACAATCCGGCTATGTCTTGCAAATTCTATTATACTGAATGTTGCAAGTGAGAAGTCTACACATAGCTTGTGGAAGCATCTGGGTGAGATCTACCAATCCAAGAGTATGGTAAATAAGATTTATTCAAAGCCTAAGTTATTTTCCATGAAAATGAAGGAGGGTGAATTGATTACAAAGCATTTGAATTCATTTAATTTTCTATTGAGTCAACTAGCATCTATAGATGTTGAGGTGAATAAGGAAGGTAAATGTATATTGCTTCTCTATTCTTTGCCTGCGTGGGAGAATGTTATTTTTTCTATCACTACTAATCTCACAGATCTGAATTTGGATGCTCTTATTTTAGTTTTGCTGTCACAGGAATTGAGGAAGAAAAATTTGGATAGTTCAGGGGATGTTCTTAGTATTAGGGGAAGTTCTAAGAAAATAGGTCCAAAAGGAGATCAGATGGGGTCTAAAGACAAGGGCCATTCCAAGACTCCTTGAAAGGAGAACAAAGTTAAGTTGATGTAGGAGCATCTGGGTGAATGGAATATCCCACATCAACCAAAAAAGTTTTAGTTTTATTTTCTTACTCTTAGTGTGTGTTGCAATTTGCGTTGGTATTTCTAGGCATCTCTTAGTAGTAGGAACTCAGAAATCTGATCAAAATTGCAAGATTCAAGTTTTTGCGAAATTGCCATTTTAAGGCTCCACAGGGTAGTTTTACGGAAACAATTGTTTCCAGAAATATATAAGTGATGGGTTAAAATACTTTGGAATATATATCATTGGATGAATTGTACATAATGTGGTGAAGGTTTCATGATTTAATTCCTCACAGATTGAGAAAATTTAAAATCAGAAAATTTGACCCTATTGGCTATGGAAACAATTAATTTTCAAGTTTTTTAAGAGCTGGTAAAATTTTGTTCTATGGAATGATTTTTTATGGTATTTTTCCTGATGTGAAAAAGGAATCATGTTCAAATTCATCACCGTTTGAGAGAATTTAAAATTCTTTGATTGAGGCTGGCAGTTTACGGAAAATTTAATTTCTTAAGTTTTATGAAGTTTGGAGAAAATTAGCTTGGTGGAGACCTTGGGGATGTCATTCCACACATTGTGGCAAGTGTTTGCACAAAAATGAGATTCTGGGTGAAAGTTATGCAAAAAGTCAATTTTTAGCTTCTCGGCGTAAAATGGCGAAGTCACAAAGAGTAAATTTTCACCAAAATTTCCAATGTTGCTCCATAAGATATTTTTATGGGAATATAAATTGTTCTATTATTTAATTCTTAATGCATCTAATGTGGGCATGAAGCATATTAAAGAAAATAAATGCTAAGTTGGAAGATTGAGAAGGCAAGTGTCAAATTTCAAAGGGAATCTTCAGTTTGTAAAATAAATATACCTACAATAAATTGAAGATGTAACTACCTTATTTATGAGGCATGGAAATGAAAGAGAAATGCCTAAGTTAGCATAGTATTTATTCCTTTTATAGAGCTTCTAGATAGAAGGAAAAATGGCAGGAAGAAGGAAGTAAGGAGGTGCTAAATTAGTAAAACATTTAATTTCTTTTTGAAATATCCCCTATCAGACAGGTATGAGCTGCTGATTTGGACTGATAAAATATATAGAAATAATGTGCAGTAGAATATTAATTAATTTTATGATATGTATTTCCTTTTAGAGGCTCAAAACAAAATAAACTAGAGATGCCACATATGGAGGGAAGTTTAATTTGTTTTAATGGAGATCATAATTGTTTTGTGTGGGAGTTATTTACTATAGCATAAGAGGATTCTAGGTATCTGATTTACAGAGGGGATTTTCAAAGATAAATTGGCCCATGAGAGGGGCACAAAGAGTGAGTGTAGTTTGCTATTGAAAATAGAGGAGTGAAAGGAAGCTAGGTGTGCGGAAATTGCTTCCTACACTAATCTAATGAGGGAAGGAGAGTGCCATATCAAATTTATCCTAACTATTATAGTAACATTAAACCATTAACATGAGATATTGCAGCAAACACATAACAGAGAAAGTGAGACAAAAGAAGAGAGACACAAGATATATGTGGGGAAAACCCTTATCGGGTAAAAAACCCCACACTCCAAAACTTGCACAATGTATTATCAAAAAAAAGAATGTTTAAAACACACTTGCAAGGCAAGCTCTCAAGAGTCTTTAACACTCATATTTAGAGACAAACTAGCAGCATAACAGTACCTATCAAACATGTAATACATCTCCTCCTCCAAACACCTATTTATATAGAATATACAAGGCAAAATTGGCTCTATCTTGGAATGGGCGTCCAACTTGGCCTCATGGCCCAAAACCCACACCTATGGACACTTGATCAACATCGTAAGATGCATCTGAAACTTGTCCATAGTCCCCATCCCAAAGAGGTCGCCTATTTCAAAAATGGGCTATGACAAATGCTCTTACTGTTGCAAGTATGGGCCTAACTGGTGTTGTCATTGATGTCAACATACTCCTGTTGCATTGATGTCAAGGATTGGATGCGCTGTGTGCTGAGGATATTGAGAAAATTAGTCCTATTAGAAATAGAGAAGAAAAATGAAGACAGTGAAGCTCTACGAAGTGAAGATCCTACCTAAGATGAAGATCAAGGAATGCGCATCAAACGGTTTGTAGATATGTGTCTAAAGATGATCCAGTCAAGATTTGAGAGGTCTGCATGCAGACTTAAAGAAGTTATGGCCATATGAGTAAAACTAGTTTTAGTAGGTGTTTAGAGGTGACAGAGTGACACAAATAGGTTTGGTAAGATCAGGAAATGCAATATCATGTTCTGCAGATTTGATGGAGTGTTTAGGAAGCCAATGTGAATTGACAACTCAATTGGTTCGTGGTTTGGAGCTTTGCAAGCATTCATTCTAATGTGACAATGATGACAGAATGTGTTCTTGAGGTTTCGGATGAAGATGAGAATGATTTCAGTAGACAGAAGCGGCGTGCATGTTCTTGGTGATTTCAGGCAAGCTTGTGGGGGTCTCTAGATTGTGTCCAGTTCGTGTTGGTGATCTGCATTGAAGATTGAGATCATAATTGAAGATTTACTTCTAGATGATGAACTTCTTCCTAATCCTGGCCGACCGGATGGTTTGCACATCTTGCGGATGATCTTGAAGATGTTATGTGAATCATGGCATGTTCCTCAAAGAAGATTGAAGTCCTAGATATGTGTGGTCGACTGTGTGGTGATTCACATGAAGTCTTTTGTAATAAGACAAGTTGTATTTGTGTATTTGCTCTGTAACAAAATAAAGTGTATATTGTGCTGACTTTGATGATTATCCCAAAGTCGATTGTTGTATAAATAAGAGTTTTGAAGTCATTTCAAAGTATGTAAGTGAAGATGATGAAGTGGTAGAGAGGAGAAGAGTGAAAAGTACAATAGAAGTTTTAGTCTTAAATAGAACTGACTCAAGCATGGTGAAGATGCTAATCTTCAGTTCAAGTATGTAATATTTATTATTGTGTAGATAGTGTGTCTCCTATAGGTAGTGGGCCTCTTGTGAGAAATGTGCTCGGTAGTGAGCCCTAATTGGCATGTGCCATTTTATTCCTCTTATTCTTTTAACAGAGAATACAATCTTGTGTTAGTCACCCTATGGTTTTTCCCTTAACTGGGTTTTCCACATTAAAATCTTGGTGTAATATGTGTTAATGTGTTTCTTCTTTTGAATTATTGCATTATGTTTCCATGATTGATTTATCAGTATGCTGTTGAATTACAAGAAAGATTTAAGTGGTTAATAAAAGGAAAGTTTTGGGACAACTGATTCACCCCCCCTCTCAATTGTCTATCTTGAAACTAATAATTGGTATCTCAGCTAAGTTCCTCTAAAAGAGGTTAACCGCTTGAGGAGATCTAGGATGTCTTCCTACAAGAAGGATAGTCCGAGGTTTGATGGAACCAATTACACTCTTTGGAAAAGCTGCATGGAATGTCACTTGCAATGTATGGGAATGAAATATTGGACCATAACTTCAAAGAAATATGTTCCTCCAAAGAATGGTCTGACAACTGTAGATGAAATCAAAGATGCTAAAGACAATCTTCATGCTAAAGGAGCTTTATTAAGTGCCTTATCTGATTCAGAGATGACAAATGTTATAGATCTAAAAAATGCATATGAGATTTGGGAAAAACTGCAACTTCTGCATGAAGGAGACAAATATGTTAAATGTGCCAAGCTACAGAGTCTAAAAGGAAAATTCAAAAAACTGAAAATAAATGAAGATGAGAATATCACTACATTTATGCCAAAAGTAAATGAGCTTGTATGTGCATTAGGTGTGCTGGTGGAATCATGGATGAAGATGAGATCGTTGCCAAAGTTCTCAGATCTCTACCTCCTGCTTACAAATACAAGGTTGCTACTATTGAAGAATTTAGATCTTTTTCAAACATCACAAGAGATTAATTGGTTGGAAAATTAGCTACATTTGAATTGGCCAAGTTTGGAGATGCACTTCCCAAGACTAAGTTTGCATTCAAAGCTAGTGCCTCTGTAAAAGGCAAACAAAAGTTTGATCCAGGAGAGAACTCCTCAAAGAAACTATCATGGTATGAAAAAGAAAGAAAAGATCTAGAAGAAGATGAAGTAGAAGCTTCTTAACTTGAAGCCCTTATTGCAAAAAGGCCGCCAAGAGGATCTGGTAAGTATGAAGGAAAATTGCCCTTCAAATGTTTCAACTGCAACAAGATTGGTCATTTTGCCTCAAAGTGTCTGGAAAGATTTTCAAGGGCAAATCCAAATAGATCAAGATTCCAAAAGAAATGTTACTATGTTCATGAAGATGATGATGATGGAGTAACAGATGATGAATCAGAGACAAGGAACAAATCTGGAAGTGACTGGGTGTTTATTGCCATCAAGGAAGAAGATCCAATACCCTCTGAATCTGTCAATCATAAAATGATAGAAAGAGCTCTGGCTGCCCAAGTTGAAGAAAAGGATGATTGGGTTATTGACAGTGGATGCTCCTACCATATGACTGGTGACAGAAATAAGTTCATAGATTTGGAAAGATATGAAGGAGGAGTTGTAAAATTTGCTGATAATTCTGCTGGTAGAATCAGAGGTAGAGGAACTATTTCTTTTGATGGAAAGAACAAAATTAGTGATGTACTGTATGTTGAAGGTCTAAAGCACAATCTTCTCAGTGTTGGATAGTTTGTGGACAAAGGCTATGATCTCTGATTCAAAAATAGAAAATGTAAGATCTTTGAAAGTTCTAGAACAGAGATTGCATCCGGTACTCAAACAAAATGTAACATCTTCCACTTGGTTGGTACTGGCAAAAGTTGTTTACTTGTTCAAATTGATCAGAGTTGGTTGTGGCATAGGAGAATGTGTCATGTGAATATTGAAAATATCATCGAGATAAGAAACACTCACGCTGTAAGAGATCTTCCAAGACTGGTGAAACCTACTAATAGTTTGTACAAAGAATGTTAGTTGGGTAAGTAGAGTAGGGTCACATTCAAAAGTAAGGAACAATCTTCTACTGGATTGTTGGACTTAGTACACACTGATCTATGTGGACCGGAAAGAATTAGGAGTTTGCAAGGTGATAGATACTTCATGTTATTAATTGATGACCACTCTGAGATGATGTGGGTGACTTTTCTGACAGAAAAATCTGAGGCTCTTGAGAAATTCAAAATATTCAAGGCTATGGTGGAGAATGAAACCGGATTAAACATAAAATGTCTCAGGTCTGATAGAGGTGGAGAATTCACATACGAAGAGTTCATAGAATTCTGTGAGAAACATGGGATAAAAAGACAGTTATCTTCTCCAAGGACTCCACAGTAGAATGGAGTAGTGGAGAGAAAGAACTGGACCATCCAAGAAGCATCTAGAACCATGATGATGGAAGAAAATGTTCCTCAAATCTATTGGAGAGAAGTTGTAAGCACTATTGTCTATACTCTTAATAGAGTACAAATCAGAAGCAATACTGGTAAGACTCCCTATGAACTCTGGTTTGGCATCACTCCTACTGTGAAGTATTTCAGAGTCTTTGGTAGCAAATGTTACATTAAAAGAGATGAAGACCTTGGCAAATTTGATGCTAGAAGTGATGAAGGAATATTCTTGGGTTATTCTACTCAAAGCAAAGCATACCGATGTTATAATAAGAGATTGAGAAAGATTGTAGAAAGTACAAATGTGAAGGTTGATGAAGGCATTGAAAAACCCTCAAGGTTTTATGAATATGAAGAAGATGATCAAAATGATGTTTTGGTTCAAGCCCCTTCTGAAAGTTAGATCTAGACTGATCCGGAGAATCCTAAAATTCAAGAAGAAGAGGCAAGTTTGAATGAACCTATCCAAGAAATAGAAGTGCAAGAAGTTCCCAAAACTCCCACGTATGTAAGATTGAATCATTCTGAAGATCAGATCATAGGTGATAAAAGAAAAGGTGTTCAAACAAGAAGAAAGATTGCTCAAGACTCAGAAAAGTATTGTCTGATCTCAAAGATTGAACCAAAAATAGTAAGTGAGGCATGCAATGATGAAAGCTGGACTAAAGCAGTGGAGGAAGAGTTGATGCAGATTAAGAAAAATCACAATTGGGATCTTGTTCCCAGACAGAGAAACAAAAATGTGATTGGAACCAAATGGGTCTTCCAGAAAAAACTGAATGAAGATGGTGAAGTAGTCAGAAACAAAGCAAGATTAGTCTACAAGGGTTATTCTCAAGTTAAAGGAGTTGATTTTAAAGAAACTTTTTCCCTAGTGGTAAGGATTGAAGCAGTCAGATTATTTCTTGCCTTTGCTGCCTTCAAAGATTTCAAAGTATATCAGATGGATGTCAAGTCTACCTTCCTGAATGGTGACTTGGAAGAAGAAGTATACATTGAGCAACCGGATGGATTTCAATTATCTGATCAGGATGATATGGTCTGCAAGTTGAAGAAAGCTCTGCATGGATTCAAATAAGCCCTAAGAGCCTGGTATGAAAGACTGGATAAACATCTTTTGAAGATTGGTTTCAACAAAGGTACTTCTGACAGTAACTTGTACTTCAAAATTAAGCATGAAAATATCTTAATTGTTGAAGTGTTTGTTGATGATATCATCTTTAGAGGAAGACATAATATGTGCAAGACTTTTGCAGATCAAATGAAAAGTGAATTTGAGATGTCTATGTTTGGGGAAATGAATTTCTTCTTGGGTCTAAAAATCACTCAAACAAAGAAAGGAATCTTCATTTCTCAGACCAAGTATGTGAAAGAATTGTTGAAGAAATTTGGGAGGGAAGACTCAAAACCAATGAATACTCCCATGGCAACTGGATTTAAACTGAGCAAAGATGATGACTCTTCTAAGGTTGATCAGAAAAAATATAGGTCAATGATTGGAGGACTATTGTATCTTACTCAAACTAGACCTGACATTATGAATGTTGTTGGTCTAGTTGCCAAATTCTGAGCTGATCCTAGAAAATCTCATGTCATGGCAATCAAGAGGATTCTTAGATATCTAAAAGGAAAAATTGAGTATGGTTTATGGTATCCTAGGGATCGTGATTTCTCTCTTCATGCATATACAAATGCGGATTGGGCAGGAGATGTGGATGACCGGAAGAGTACCAGTGGTGGTGCATTCTTTTTGGGGAGAAGATTGGTTTCTTGGCTGAGAAAGAAACAAGAGGCAATATCTCTATCCACTACAGAAGTAGAATATATTGCAGCAACAGGTAGTTGCACTCAGGTATTATGGATGAAGCAAATGTTAAAAGACATCAGAGTGGAGTATGAGGAACCTATCACAATCTTCTATGATAACTCAAGTGCAATAAAAATTTCAAAAAACCCGGTGTTGCATTCAAAGACAAAACATATATCCATCAAGTTTCACTTTTTGAGAGAGCAGGTAAAAAAGAATGAAGTTAAATTGGTATTTGTACCCTCTAAGGATTAGATTGTAGACATCTTTACTAAACCTCTACCTAAGGACTCTTTTGAGTATCTCAGGGAGAAGTTATGGGTTATTACCCCTCCAGTTCTTAATTAAGGTCCACTAATGTGCATAAGTCTGGTGGATCTCATAGTAATATCTTGTGATCTGGATTGATGATAGGAAGTTGCCACTCAGGGGGAGTAGTCTATATGATTCTGATTGATGCAAGTATGTGCCCTTTGCCATTGATGTCAAAGGGGGAGAGAAGACATGTGAAAAAAAAAGTGGTTGCTGATCAAAGGGGGAGCAGTAAAGAAAGAGAAGACATATGAATGACTACTGTTGATAGGGAGAACTATGTCAGTCAGTAAGGAGAAGTTCTTTTCTTGATGGTTAAAACAATTTTTCACATCATATGTTGCCATCAATGACAAAGCGGGAGATTATTACAAGTATGGGCCTAACCGGTGTTGTCATTGATGTCAACATACTCCTGTTGCATTGATGTCAAGGATTGGATGAGTTGTGTGCTGAGGATATTGAGAAAATTTGTCCTATCAGAATAGAGAAGAATAGTGAAGACAGTGAAGCTCTATGAAGTGAAGATTCTAGGTAAGATGAAGATCAAGGAATGTGCATCAAAGGGTTTGTAGACATGTGTCTAAAGATGATCCATTCAAGATTTGAGAGGTCCGCATGAAGACTCGAAGAAGTTATGACCATATGAGTAAAACTAGTTCTGACAGGTGTTCAGAGGTGACAGAGTGACACAAATGGGTCTGGTAAGATCTAGAAATGCAATATCATGTTCTGTGGATTTGATGGAGTGTTTAGGAAGCCAATGTGAATTGACAACTCAATTGGTTCATGGTTTAGAGGTTCAAAGGCATTCATTCTAATGTGACAGTGAAGACAGAATGTGTTCTTGAGGTTTCAGATGAAGATGAGAATGATTTTAGTAGACAGAAGTGGTGTGGATGTTCTTGGTGATTTCAGGCAAGCTTGTGGGGGTCTCCAGATTGTGTCCAGTTCGTGTTAGTGATCCGCATTGAAGATTGAGCTCGTAATTGAAGATTTACTTCCATATAATGAAGTTCTTCCTAATCATGGTTGACCAGATGGTTTGCACATCTTGCGGATGATCTTGAAGATGTTTTGTGAAGCATGGCATGTTCCTTAAAGAAGATTGAAGTCCCAGATATGTGTGGCTGACTGTGTGGTGATTTGCATGAAGTCTTTTGTAATAAGACAAGTTGTATTTGTGTATTTACTCTGTAACAAAATAAAGTGTATATTGTGTCGACTTTGATGATTATCCCAAAGTTGATGTCCTGTATAAATAAGAGTTGTGAAGTCATTTCAAAGTATGTAAGTGAAGATCATGAAGTGGTGGAGAGGAGAAGAGTGAAAAGCAGAGCAGAAGTTTTAGGCTTAAATGGAACTGACTCAAGCATGGTGAAGATGCTAATCTTTAGTTCAAGTATGTAATATTTATTATTATGTAGATAGTGTGTCTTCTATAGGTAGTGGACCTCTTGTGAGCAGCGTGCTCAGGCAGTGAGCCCTAATTGGCATGTGCCATTTTATTCCTCTTATTCTTTTAACAGAGAATACAATCTTGGATTAGTCACCCCGTGGTTTTTCCCTTAACTGGGTTTTCCACATTAAAATCTTGGTGTCATATGTGTTAATGTGTTTCTGCTTTTGAATTATTGGATTATGTTTCCATGATTGATTTATCATTATGCTGCTGAATTACAAGAAGGATTTAAGTGGTTAATAAAAGGAAAGTTTTGGGACAACTGATTCACCCCCCCTCTCAGTTATCTGTCTTGAAACTAACACTTACGACTCTTACGACCATCATAGAATTTGTCATAGCATTTACAACTTACAGCTATAAGAGAATATGTCATACACAGGCTATAAATAGCATATTCTCTTACAACATGTCATAGTCCACCTTGGGGCGCCCAAAGATGCCTTTTTCAAATATGCTCTTCGACACATGTCTTCATGTGTCATAGAATCTCCTATTTATGACTCTTACATGTCATAACTTCGTCATAGGAATCTGTCATGACCATTATGGTCAATACTCCCTTACACAACATCCAAGATTCTGACACATGCCAAAATATTCCTACCACAAAGTGGGATGCCTATCTGATGCAGAGCCAACAACACAAGACCATTAAGGGGTCACAACCAACTACACAAGAGGAAGAGGATATAGGGTATGGTAGGGCAAACAACTCCTGTTAGGTCTTAGTGGACCAAACTACAACACTTGACATTAAACAGGACATGACTATCCACTCATTCTCCATGGCTTCACAACTACACAATAACCCCATTTTTAGGTTCATATACATGGGGAATTTTCCTAACTTTCTAGGGACCCTAGACCTTCTAGGTTTGACTATCCCAAGCTCACAAAACCATCAAAATGCACTGAGGGTACCTCCTTGTACCACTTCCTTCATAGACTGACCTATTTCCTTGTAACCCTCCAAAAGGGATAGTCATGCAATAACTTGAGATGTAGACCTCCTAACTAGACTATCATAGGCTTTTTGGATACCCATTATCTTTTTCTTTAACATACTCAACATGCACTATAGGTTGTTTTGGAACACAACACTCTAAACTTGACTATACCGATTTTAAAAGAGGCCTAATTAGGTCAGTTTTGCAAAGGGAGTACCCACAAACACAAAGATAAACTTCTCACTCCTATTCTAGAGGATCCATTATGATTCAAATGGACTGATTTCAAAGGTTTTATGGGTCTATGGCCTTTTAACTTCATTCAATAACCAAATCTTCACTCCAACTAGGCTAGTTTGCCAAATTCATGTCACAAAGAGGCTCCATGATTCAAATCTTCACCTTTTTCTTGTCCCCTACTCCTGCATGCAAAACCAATTAGAAAAAACACCATTATAAACTCACTCCACCCATTTTGGGGTTCTAACACAACTTCACAAAGTAGGAAAACAAAAACCTTTGTAAAAACCCCCAAATCAAGGGTTTGCTAGAATGACACAGGCAGTCTTAGAAAAAAGGCAACATATCCTTCCAAAAATTGAATCAAGACCTTAGAATAGAACCATTAGAAATTTATCTCAACCCTATTTCTAGAAATGTATGGCTTGTCCCTATATCTATCCGTACAGAGGCATGAAATGGTCGGGAACAGGACATTTGCAGTAAAAAAAATACTGTTTTGGATAGCTTCTAGCAAAAATGTGATAAATTTCACAAAAATGAATGAAGACCTCAAACCAACGTCATTGGATAGTTATCTCACCCCTATATCACATACAATAGGTTTCATGGTATAAATATGCCGTACAAGTTCATGGTACAGTCTGCAACAGAAAAATACAAAAAAAATAGTCAAGTGGGACAACAAAACAGTAATTTTCTTATTTCCTTCTTTCAACTTTATCCAAAAATCACCTTCATTCAACCAATCTGCTCCTTACAATGTATTTGACTATATCTATATCCTTCTTACATAGATTCCCATCATGGGAAAAGGATAACAATAGCCAAACTAACTACTTTTCCCACAAAAGACTATTTTTCTAATAATAGACTGTCACAGTTTTGGTTGACTGCAAACCACTAAGGAAACTAACTATTCTTAATCTCCCCTACGTGTTTATGCCATGAAATGTATTTATTAAAAATTTAAACTAAATCTACTATGTCTCTTATTAATGAGACCATTACACAAAAAAAATTGACTAAGAAACATACTAGGAGAAACTAACAAAAATCATGAATTTGCTAGGTGCCCTGCACCATACACCTAGGCTTGAAATGTTTCCAAGTCTCTTGGAAAGTTTGTTGTAGTTTTTCACACCTTTGACCTTTATACTTGCCTTCCACAGGTGCATTTTGTCTTGATTCTTCACTGTCCTTGTCATCTTTGCTCTTGTCGTTCCTTGAAATTTGTTTCACTTTGTCATGGAGTGCTCTGTCAACTTCACTCTTCTTTACCTCTATCAACACTTTCTTCTCAGTTCCTCTCTCACACCACTACCTCATACTCTTCTTTCCACTGTCATTATCTTTCTCAACCTCTATCAGGTCTGCAACTAGTTGGTTCATCATCCTTGGAACCTTGTAGACTGTTGCACCAGCTTCACTTGACTATCTCTTCTCTCTACTCATCACTATAGGGCACATGACTATCCCTACTAAGATCCCTTCACTCACTTCTTGCCTCTCCATAGGCTCTACACTCTTACACTTTTCATTTTCACTCACCTCCTTCTTCCACATGAAGACATTCCTCTTCACAACTAGCTGCAACTCATCTTCACACTTGCTCTTTGTTGTCTCAACAGTTTTATGCCTTGAAAAGGCTACACACTCCTTGTTTTTACTCTCCTCAAACATCACTGTCTCCTTCTTACCAAACATAATCATCTTTTCTGTCCTTGAATGCTCCTCTAATAGTAGTAGTACAAAAGTCTTCTCATCCTTCTTAATAGTGAAGGTATTGGCTCTTCCATCATAAACTACAAACCTATCAAATTGCCAGGGTCTTCCTAGTATCACATGACAACAATCCATGGGTAGGATATCACATAGGACCTTGTCCTCATATGCTCCAATCTTAAACTCAACTAATGCTTGCTTAGTCACTAAAATGGACTGATGATCACTCGCCCAAGAAACTTTGTAGGGTATGTCCCTAGGAACTCTCTTCAATTTTAGTTTGTCTACCATCTCACTTGACACCATATTATTAGTACAACCAGAATGCACTATCACTTTACATACCTTGTCCTTGCTTTTGCAAGTTGTCTTAAACAATGCTCTCCTCTGAATCAACTCCTTCTCCCTGGAGGTCTTCAGTAGTGCTCTTTCTCTTAGCATCAATGTTTCTCCTATCTCAGCATCACAGTTTGTGGTACTAGAACCACATTCTTCTTCTTGGACTAATTGAGTCCTTCTCTCACTCTTCCTTTCACCATCACTTGAAAAATTGTGCTTCTCGAGACACTTATATGCTGGGTGCCCAAACTCTTGACAATTATAACACTTACCCATAAAGGTGTTTGCACTCCTTCCACCACCGAATCTGCCTCTAGAACCTCTACCTCTAAAATCAGTACTTTGTCTTTGTTTGAAATCTGCACCTTGTCCTTGTGCCTTACTCATGTCTTCTTGACTCTCATTAACTTTCTTTGTGTTTTGAAAAGATCCTCTTCCTCTAGAGGTGTTGCGAGGTGTTGCCTCTGCCTTTGGCTATCTTATCTTGTTGTCTTTTTAGTTTCTCTTCCACTCTTACTGCCATCTGATAACAATCTTCAACACTCCTTGGATTTGCCAACACCAATTCATCCAGCATGATAAACCTCAAACCACCAATATATCTAGCAACTTTTTGCACTTCACTTTCATTTTGACTAGACCTTATACTCAGCTTATAAAACTCTTCAGTGTAAGACTTAACATCCATATCCTTTTGTCTTAAGCTTTGAAGCTTCTTAAACATTTGAACTTCATAATCTTTAGGCAAGAATTTACCTTTGAATTTTTCTACCATCTTGTCCCATGAAACAATTTTTGCCTTTCCTTGCCTTCTCCTCTCTATTTGCTGATAATCCCACCATAACAAAGCATGACCTGTTAGCTTGGTCTTTGCAATCTTCACCTTGTGATCCTCAGGAACTTCTTCACACTCACAATGATTGTACAATGCTGCAATCCAGTCTAACAACTCTTCATCATTCAGGGTTCCTCCAAACTTTTTCACATCTATCTTTATCTTGTGCTTGTCTTCTTTTACTGCCCTCAGCAACTTTACCATCCTCTGATCCTCAAGGTCCAACTCGTCTTCCACATCTTCATACTCAGCTTCTTCTTCTTCCTAAGACTCAATGTCATCACCTAGAGCCACTCCTCTTCTCTGATTTTGTTCTAGGGTAGCCATTCTTTCCTTTAGCTCCCTCAACTCTCTAACATGCTTCTCCTTCAGCTCATTCATCTCTTGAGCCATGTTTCTCACTCTTGGAGGCATCTTGACAAACTACCTCTTCAACTTAACACTTCATAGACCTACTAACTGTGCTTTGACACCAATTTGATGCAGAGCCAACAACACAAGACCACTAAGGGGTCACAACCAACTATATAGGAGGAAGAGGATATAGGGGATGGAAGGGCAAACAATTCCTCTTAGGTCCTAGTGGACCAAACTACAACACTTGACATCAAACAGGACATGACTATCCACTCATTCTCCATGGCTTCACAACTACACAATAACCCCATTTTTAGGTTCATATACATGGGGACTTTTCCTAACTTTCTAGGGACCATAGACCTTATAGGTTTGACTATCCCAAGCTTACAAAACCATCAAAATGCACTGAGGGTACGTCCTTGTACCACTTCCTTGATAGACTGACCTATTTCCTTATAGCCCTCCAAAAGGGACTGTCATGCAATAACTTGAGATGTAGACCTCCTAACTAGACTATCATAGGCTTTTTCAATACCCATTATCTTTTTATTTAACATACTCAACATGCACTATAGGTTGTTTTGGAACACAACACTCTAAACTTGACTGTACCGATTTCAAAAGAGGACTAATCAGGGCAGTTTTATAAAGGGAGTACCCACAAACACAACGTTAAACTTCTCACTCCTATTCTATAGGATCCATTATGATGCAAATGGACTGATTTCAAAGGTTTTAAGGGTATATGGCCTTTTAACTTCATTCAATGACCAAATCTTCACTCCAACTAGGCTAGTTTGCCAAATTCATGTCACAAAGAGGCTCCATGACTCAAATCTTCACATTTTGGTCGTCCCCTGCTCCTGCATGAAAAACCCATTAGAAAACACACCAGTATAAACACACTCCACCCATTTTGGAGTTTTAACATAGCTTCATGAAGTAGGAAAACAAAAACCTCTCTAAAACCCCTAAATCAAGGGTTTGCTGGAATGACACAGGCAGTCTTAGAAAAAAGGCAATATCTCTTTCTAGAAATTGAATCAAGACCTCAGACTAGAACCATTAGAAAGGTATGTCAACCCTCTTTCCATAAATATATGGCTTGTCCCTATATCTATCTGTACAGAGGTGTACAATGGCTAGGAACATGACTGTTGCAGTCAAAAAAATAGGGTTTTGGACAGCTTGTAGCAAAAACGTGATAAATTTCACAAAAATGAATGAAATGACCTCAAACCAATGAAATTGGATAGTTAGCTCACCCCCCTATCACATACAATAGGTTTCATGGTATAACTATGCCTTACAAGTTTGTGGTACGGTCTACAATAGTGAAATACAGAAAAAATAGTCAAGTGGGACAACAAAACAGTAATTTTCTTATTTCCTTCTTTCAAATTTATAAAAAATCACCTTCATTCAACCACTCTACTCCTTAGAATGCATTTGACTATATCTTTATCCTTCTTACATAGATTCCCATCATGGGAGAAGGCTAACAATAGCCAAACTGACTACTTTTCCTAAAAAAGACTATTTTTCTAATAATAGACTGTCACAATTTTGGATGAATGCAGACCACCAAGGAAATTAACTATTCTTAATCTCCACTACATGTTTATGCCATGAAATGGATTTATTCCAAATCTAAAACTAAATCCACTATGTCTCTTATTAATAAACCATTACACAAAAAAATTTGACTAGGAGAAAATGACTAAAATCATGAATTTGCTAGGTGCCCTGCACCACTATCTCCTCATGTGAGGACAAAATTACAAGTTGTCATCTTCCATGTAGGATGACACATCACCATACCACATCCCACAAAATGACAATATGGAATTTACAATTAATTTACAACATAGGTAATGAATAAATGAATACAATCAAAATAATGCAAGGAATTACCAAGGTTGAGACACCTTAAATCCCAACATTCTCTCACTTGTCGAACACCTCGTAAGAGCCAATAGAATAATAGGATTTAACTTCTATAAGCCAAGAGGTCCATAGAATTTGAACACCATCTAAACTTCTCGATGCCCACTGGCTTTGTCAATGCATCTACAACATTCTTCAAAGTATCTACCTTCTCCAAATTTACCTTCCCATCCTCTACCATGTCTCACATGAAGTGAAACTGTACATCAATATGCTTTGTTCTGGCATGGAAAGTTAGATTCTTCGCAAGGCAAATTGCACTCTGATTGTCACAACTGATCATAATTTGACTTACATCAACACAAATATCTAAACACAATCTCTTAAGCCAAATGGCTTCCTTACAAGCATGAGTTGCAGCCATATACTCAACTTCTGTAGTGGACAAAGCAACCACAAGTTGTCACTTACTCATCCAACTAATCTCACCACCAAACATTGTGAACACATATGCACTGGTGGATCTCCTACTCTCTATGTCACCTGCCCAATCAGAATCCACAAATCCATGAATACAAACTGGATGCGGAGGTCCTGTAGCATTTCCATGATAGAAAATGGAATACTCATAAGTACCCCTCAAATATCTAAACACTCGCTTAACTGCATCCTAAAGTACCCGTCCAGGATTAGCCATAAACTGACTAAAGATTCCCACTGCTTGGACAATGTCTGGTCTTGTGCAAACCATAGCATACATCAAACTGCCAACATCACTAGCATAAGGTACTCTGGTCCTATCCTCCACCTCACTAGGAGATTTTGGACAATCACTAACAGATAACTTTGTTCCCAATGAAATAGGAACACTCACTGATCTACAATCTGCCATGTTGAACCTATTCAACACAGTCTTCACATACTTACTCTGGCTTAACCAAAGTTTTCTGTTTGCTCTGTCTCTTCTAATCTCCATTCCCAGAATGTACCTGGATGCCCTAAGATTTTTCATCTCAAACTGTGCTGACAACTGAGACTTCAAATAAAAAATCATATTCTTAACATTCCCAATCAACAGCATATCGTCAACATACAATGCAATAATGAGAATGTGATCATTGTCATACTTGTAATACACGCAATGATCTAATTTTGATCTCAGATAACCAATTGAGAATGCAAAGGCATCAAACTTCAAGTACCACATCCTAGGAGACTACTTCAAACCATACAAAGACTTCTTAAGCTTGCAAACCAAATTTTCTTTACCTTTCTCTATGTAATGCTCTAGCTGTGACATGTAGATTTCTTCCTCCAAATCACCATGAAGGAAAGTTGTCTTCACATCCATCTATTCTATCTCTAAATCATAAGCAACTGCAAGAGATAACATAAATCTAATGGATGTCAGTTTTGTAATGAGAGAGAAAATTTCACCATAATCAATTCCCTCCACTTGTGAGTACCCCTTCGCAACCAATCTAGCCTTGTACTTTTCAACACTGCCATCTGCACCGAATTTCTTCTTGGACACCCATTTGCAACCAATGGGTTTCCGTCCATCAGGCAAAGGCACAAAGTCCCAAGTTTTGTTCTTTTCCAAAGAAGCTATTTAATCCTCCATGGCCTCCTTCCAAGAACCTGTATCTTTCATGCCCATAGCCTCTTTCACAGTTCTAGGCTCATCAGTGTTAGAAAGTAAAGAAAAAGCACAACTAGAATCAATTAATGAATAACCAAACCTATCAGGTTACTTTCTTATTTGTGTAGATCTCCTCAATGGTTGAGGTTGAGGTTCTACTTCTTCTTCTTCATTTTCACAGCTGCTAGAGCTCTCCTCATCATCAAGTCTCACAGGCTCTGTCTGTTCAGTCTTCTCAGGGGTAGAAGGAAACTGAACTGCATCTTCTTTCTTTTCTGTTTGTTTTGGCTGTAGAACAACAGAAGAAAGTGTTAGCTCTCTAAAGATAACACGTCTGCTATACAACACTTTTTCAGTCACGAGATCCCAAAGCTTGTATCCTTTCACACCGACACCATAGCCAATGAAAATACATTTTACAACCTTGTTCTCCAAATTAGATCATTTATCCCTAGGCACATGTGCATATGCCTCACAACCAAAAACACGAAGATGTCTTACTGAAGGCTTCTTACTAGACCACACCTCCATAGGTGTTTTGCCAACAAGAGCTGATGTAGGAGATCTGTTTACCAAATAGAAAGCAGTGGCAATAGCTTTAGCCCAAAACTTTTGTTCAAGGCTTGCTCCACTAAGCATACTCCTAGCCTTATCCATCAGTGTCCTGTTCATCCTCTCTGCAGATCCATTTTGCTGCAGGGTATATGGAGTTGTCTTATGCCTTTCAATCCCTTGCTCTTTGCAGAACTTATCGAACTCTGCCAAATAAAACTCACCACTGTTGTCAATTCTCAAACACTTAATCCTTTTACAAGTCTAATTTTCAGAAAAGGCTTTCAACTCCTTAAACGGACTAAAGACTTCAGTCTTGCTTCTGATAAAATAAATACATGTCCTACTGTAATCATCTATGAAAGATACAAAATATACATATTTTGAAATTGAAGGAACATTCATGGGACCAAACACATCAGAATGAATTAGATCCAATACACCAGAAGACTTGTGAGAACTAGAGTAAAACTAAAAACAGTTTTGTTTTCCATAAATGCAATGTTCCCAAAAGTCAAACTCGAGATTACAATCATTTAACCCCTCAACGATGTTTTTATTTTTTAGGGTACGTACACCCTTCTCACCAATGTGGCCATATCTCAAATGCCATAACATAGTCTTTTCGGTAGGAAGTTTGGATTCCATGGCATGTGCACAACGATTGGAACCAGTTACAACATATTTCTTCACTGCATGTTCAGATGGTGGGGATGAAGTGATAGCAGCTCATTTCCTTAAGTTAGAAGAACTATTGCACTGTGAAGTGCATGCCTCTAGCTGAAACAATGTACCCCTCCGAGTACCCTTCACAAGCACCATAGATCCTCTTGTCATCTTGCATCCATCCTTCAAAAAGACAACCTACACACCTACATCATTCAACATACTTACAGAAAGCAGGTTCTGTGCAAGGCCTGGAATGTGCATAACTCTAGTGATCCCCTTCATTTGTCCATCAAGGAATTGGATTGAGACTCTTCGACCACCAACAATCTTTAAATGAGGGTCATCACCAAGGTACACCCTTCCACCATCGAACTCTTCATATTTCATAAACTAGTCTCGATGCAAGGTCATGTGGAATGATACACCAGAATCAATCAACCACACATCATTAGATTCATGGGTGGACATGGCTGTGATGAAGGCATCACCATCATCTTGTGACTTGTCAGAATCTAAATAAGTATCTTTCTTCTTCTTTTTCTTTTCCTCTTTGCATTCCTTTTGGAAATACCTGGTTTTACCATAGTTTCAACAAAGAACCTTGGACTTTCCAAGAGATTTGGATCTCCCATGGGATTTGGATCTACCCTTTTCACCTTTCTTGTCCTTCTTCTTCCCTTTCTCTTTAGGTCTTTCATGAACTGCAAGAGCCTCTTTGGTTGCCTCAGAAGACTTTCTCCACATCTCTTCAGATAACAGTGAAGATACCACATCTTCCATCTTGAAGGTGGTAGTGATGCTTCTGATAGCCATGACAAGATGATCCCATGAATCTGGCAAAGAACAAAGTAGGGTCATGCATCGATCCTCCTCCATTTCACACCCACAGATGTCAACTGTGCAATGATCATGTTGAAAGAATTCATGTGATCTGCAATAGATCCTTTGTCTTCCATCTTTAGAGAAAACTTCTTTTTCAAAAAAAAATTATTTACCAAGGACTTGGCTTGATAAACATCACCCAACTTCTTCAAAAGATCTTTCATTGTCTTCTCCTTATGGACATTCAATAGGATAGAGTTAGCTAAGTAGAGTCTTATGAGACCCTTAGCTTTTCAATCTTTGAGGTCCTAATTAGCTTGTTGCATTGTTGTGGGTTTTACACTGGATACCGTTTCCCATAGGTCATGATCAACAAGTAGGTACTCCATCTTCCATTTCCACAACTCAAAATTAGTGCCATTGAATTTTTCAACCTCTAACCTTCCTAATGTGGTTGCCATCTGCTTGCTATAATAGGATACAGAATACTATACACAAGACTCCCACTCAACCTAAGATTAGCTTAAGAAAACCCTTACCCAACAGCTAAGACCAAAACTAGCCAGGCTCTAATACCAACTGAAAGGAAGCTAGGTGTATGGAAATCACTTCCTACACTAACCTAATGATGGGAGGAGAGTGCAAATTCAAATTTATCCTAACTATTACAGCAACATTAAACCATTAACATGAGATATTGTAGGAAACACATAATACAGAAAGTGAGATAGAAGAAGAGAGACACAAGATATACGTGGGGAAAACCTTTATCGGGTGAAAAACCCCATAGTCTAAAACCTACACAATGTATTATCAAAACAAAGAATGTTTACAACACACTTGCAATGCAAGCTCTTAGGAGTCTTTGACACTCGTATTTGGAGATAAACTAGTAGCATAACAGTACTTGTCAAACCTGTAATACATCTCCTCCTCCAAGCACCTGTTTATATAGAATATACAAGGCAAAATTACCTCTATCTTGGAATGGGCGTCCAACTTGGCCTCATGGCCCAAAACCCATGCCTATGGACACTTGGTCAACATTTTAAGATGCATTTGACACTTTTCCATAGCCCCCATCTCAAAGTGGTCACCTATTTCCAAAATATGCTATGATAAATGCTCTTATGACCGTCATAGAATCTGTCATAATAGTTACAACTTACAGTTGTAAGAGAATCTGTCATACACAGGCTATAAATAGCATATTCTCTTACAACATGTCATAGTCCACCTTGGGGTTCCCAAAGATGCTCTGGTGCAGGAGCACCTACCTGACAGCTGGCCTTCATAAGGCAGTTAGTTAGTTTGAGTCTTGTTACTGTTTCCAAGAAGGTCTGGTAAGACCAAATGCATGTAATAAGGTCATGCTGATCATGATAAGATCATGCCGACCATGCTTTTCTATTTTTAGTTAGTTTGTTAGAACAGCTATCATGCTGTAGGTCCGGTTGGATCTCCCAGCCGCCTGGAGAGATTTCCCAGCCGCTTGGAGTCGGGTCAGTAGTACTCGCAGGAAAATCTATTTAAGCATGACGATCGGTTGATATTAGGGATATCATCGATCAGACTTTGCGAGAGGGAGACAGAGAGAGAAACTGATCATTGTATTTGCATCTTTTGAAATCAAATAAAGTGTTCCTGTTTGTGTTCATCCTCTGTTGAATTCCATTGCTTGATCGATTTGCTGGTTTGGTGGCTGTATGGATTCGCTGATCCATTCCACCGGTTGATTCGTCAGATCGGTGGAATGGTTATGTACAGTAGGTTAGGTTTTAGTTTGTTTGTTTGCATGCAGGTGTGCAGGATCGCCGTCAAGAGATGTTGAAGACCCTAGCATGGGCATGTGCTAGGTCGAGCTGATAAAGTGTGGAAGATCACCCTGGAAGTGGATCGAGTCATCCCAGGAGGTTCGGCGGATCAGAACAGTGAAAATCTGCTAAGGTTGAAAAGTCGTTAAAACGGCATCATCAGGATATTTCTGCTTATATCCTGCAGTCGCTTCGGGCATCATCATCCGAGTAAGAGGAGATCAGCATGATGCGGTTGATTGCATGAAGTGAATGTGCGTCAGGGTGATCATCATCAGGAGGGCCGAGGAGGAGCGTATCGGCATAAGGAAGAAGATCGGGTTGATCGCGGGCCGAAAAAGCTAAGTTTGGCCAACAGCAGGATATGACGTCATCATCATCAGGATATACGTCATCAGGATATTTCGGAGCAGCAGGATATTGAGGAGCTGCGGGTGACGTCATCGTCATCAGGATATACGTCATCAGGATATCGGGTGACGTCAGTATCAAAGGAAAGGTGCGAGGAGTTAAGGTTTGTCATCATCAGGATAAATGGAAGGAACCGGATGTTCCATATCCTGCTGATTATCATGATGTTGAATATCATGATGCTGAAGATAGTGAAGACGGAAGTTGTCGCTGAAGTGAACAGTGGACGTCAGGAGGATGTTCGCGCTGGTCGAACATGATGATGCTGTCGATAATCGAGTAAGGTGATGCTGTTGACATGCGAAAGGGTGAGGGCTTGTCATCAGGAGGATATCGGTCGACACAGGAAATATGATGATGCTGACAGTGTTAAGCAAAATATGGTGATGATGATGATGATGATGATGATGATGGGCTGCAGACATCCATGCTGTATTGTAAGGTTATAGTGTGGATGCCTCTGCATCATAGTGGTATCAGAGCTCAGCAAAAGGTCTGGGCTGTTGTGTGTGTTGCAAGTATGAGGTTATCCAGTGTTGTCATTGATGTCAACATACTCATATTGCATTGACAAGAAGGATTTGATGAGCTGTGTGCTGAGGATATTGAGAAAATTAGCCTCAGTCAGGAACAGTGAAGAACAGTGATAAGAAGAAGGTAAATGTACTGTATAGGATGAGAACCGGAGGATGCGGATTAAAGGGTTAGTAGATATGAGTCTTGAGATGCTACAGTTAAGATTTCAGAGGTCCGCATGAAGATCTGAAGGAGTTGTGGCTGCCGGTATAGAACCAGGTCCGGCAAGTATCCGGAGGTGACAGAGGATCACAAAAAGGTCTGGTGAGGTCCGGAATTGTATTACCCTAATCTGCGGATTGGAAGGAGTGTTTGGGATGTCCTTTTGATGTGTCATCCTGATTTGTGTATGATTTGGAGGTCCGGAAGTACCTCTTGCATTATGACAGTGGCGATAGACTGTGTTCTTGAAGTTCCGGATGAGGAAGACAAGAGATCCCAGTAAGCAGATGAAGTGCGGATGTATCCGGACATTCAGACAGGCTTGTGAAGGTTCTTGGATCATGTTTAGGTTGTGTTGTTGGTCCGCATTGATGGTAGAGCCCAGAATTGAAGTTATTCTTCCGGATGAAGTTCTTGCTCTGTGTAGCCGACCGGATGAGTTGTTCATCCTGCGAATGTTCTTGTGATGGCCGACCGGATGTGTTATTCATCTTGCGGATACTCCTATGATTGTTTGCCGACTTAGATGTTTGTTCCTAAGTCGATGTCTTGTATAAATAACGGTTTGTGAGTTCATTTCAGTGACAGGTGTAAGGATGAATATGGTATAGCGAAGAATCGTGCAAAAGGCAGAGCAGAGATTGTTGGGCTTAATTGGAACTGATCCGGACATGGTAGAGATGTCATTCTCCAGTTCAAGACTGTGATTTTCATCACTTTGTAGACAGTGTGTCTCCTTGTAGGCAGTGGGCCTCTTTGTGAGCAGTGTGCTCGGGCAGTGAGCCCTTATTGGCATGTGCCATTCATTTTTCTTTATTCTTCTAACAGAGAATAATTCTTGGGTTAATCACCTCGTGGTTTTTCCCTTAACCGGGTTTTCCATGTCAAAATCTTGGTGTTCAATGTGTTGATGCTTATCTGCTCTTGTGTTTATGTATTATGTTTCCATGGATGATTATTTGATATGCTGCTAACTAACAACAGTGAGTTAAGTGTTTGAATGAGAAGAAGTTTTATACAACTGATTCACCCCCCCCCCCTCTCAGTTGTATGCCCTAGATCCAACAATTGGTATCAGAGCCAAGTTCCTCTGACAAGAGCCTAACCGCTTGAGGAGATCCAGGATGTCGTCATACAAGAAGGATAGTCCGAAGTTCGATGGAACCAACTTCACTCTCTGGAAAGGTCGCATGAAGTGTCACTTGGAATGCATGGGAAAAGCATATCTGGGTATGATTTCAAAACCATATGTACCTCCACAAGGTGGTCCGACAACTCTGAATGAAATCACAGAAGCTGAAAACAATCTGCGGACCAAGGAAGCTCTTCTAAGCGCATTGAATGACTCAGATCTCTCGAATGTCATTGACCTACCCACTGCATATGAGATCCTAACTAAACTGGAACTTCTGTATGAAGGAGATGAGTTTGTCAAAAGTGCAAGGTTGCAAAGTCTGAAAGGGAAATTTGAAAGATTGAAAATGAGAGATGATGAAAACATCACTACCTTTATGCCAAGAGTAAATGAGCTGGTATGTGGAATCAGAAATGCTGGTGGAACTTTAGATGAAAATGAGATTGTCTGCAAAATCCTAAGATCCCTTCCTGCTGCCTACAAAATCAAAGTTGCTGCCATTGATGAATTCAGAGCCCACACAACTGTCACAAGAGAACAACTGGCTGGCAAACTAGCTGCATTTGAAATGACCGAGTTTGGAGATGATCCTCCCAAGACTGAATCTGCTTTCAAAGCCAGTGCCTATGTGAAAGGCAAACAGAGATTTGATCCGGGTGAAAACTCATCAAAGAAAATGTCATGGTATGATCAAGCAAGAAGAGACATGGAAGAAGAAGAAGCAGAAACAGCTCAACTTGAAGCCCTCATTGCAAAGAGACTGCCAAGAGGATCCGGTAAGTATGAAGGAAAACTACCCTTTAAGTGTTTCAACTGCAATAAGATTGGTCATTTTGCCTCAAGATGTCCGGAGAGATCTGCAAGATCTAATACTCACAGACAAAGGTTTCAAAAGAATTGCTATTATGTTCATGAAGAAGATGACAATGAAGGAGTAACAGATGATGAATCAGAACCAGGAAGCAAATCCGGAAATGAGTGGGTGTTTATAGCCATCAAGGAAGAAGATTCCATGCTCTCTGAATCTGTCAATCACAAAGTTGTTGAAAAAGCCTTGGCTGCTCAAGTGGAAGAAAAGGATGATTGGGTTATTGACAGTGGATGCTCTCACCATATGACTGGTGACAAGAATAAGTTCTTAGATTTGGAAAGATATGAAGGAGGAATGGTAAAGTTTGGTGACAATTCTGCTGGCAGAATCAGAGGTAGGGGAACTATTTCCTTTGATGGTAAGAGCAAAACAGGAAATGTACTGTATGTTGAAGGATTGAAGCACAATCTTCTCAGTGTTGGTCAGCTAGTGGACAAAGGCTATGATCTCCGGTTCAAGAATGGAAAATGCAGAATCTTTACAAGCTCCGGAACTGAAATTGCATCCAGTACTCAGACAAGAGGTAACATCTTTCATCTGGTTGGTTCAAATAAAAGTTGTTTGTTTGTTCAAATTGATCAGAGTTGGTTATGGCATAGAAGAATGTGTCATGTAAATTTTGATAACATCATCAAAATAAGCAATACTCAGGCTGTGAGAGATCTTCCAAAGTTGATAAAACCTACAAATAGTGTGTGTAAAGAATGTCAGTTAGGCAAACAAAGCAGAGTCTCTTTTAAAAGCAAAGACCAGTCTTCTACCGGATTGTTGGAATTAGTACATACTGATCTATGTGGTCCGACAAGAATCAAGAGTCTGCAAGGTGATAGATATTTCATGTTGTTAATAGATGATCATTCCCGGATGATGTGGGTTACCTTTCTAAAAGAAAAATCAGAAGCTTTTGAGAAGTTCAAAATCTTCAAAGCTATGGTGGAGAATCAAACCGGATTGAAACTAAAGTGTCTAAGGTCTGATAGAGGTGGTGAATTTACATCTGGTGAATTCATTGACTTTTGTGAGAAACAGGGTATAAGGAGACAGTTGTCTGCTCCTAAGACTCCACAGCAGAATGGAGTAGTTGAGAGAAAGAACCGGACCATCCAGGAAGCTGCTAGGACAATGATGTTGGAAGCAAATGTTCCTCAAATGTTTTGGAAAGAAGCTATCAGCACTGCAGTCTACACTCTCAATCGAGTTCAAATCAGAAACAACACCAGTAAGACCCCCTATGAACTCTGGTTTGGCATCACTCCTACTGTGAAATATTTCAGAGTATTTGGTAGCAAGTGTTATATTAAAAGAGATGAAGATCTAGGAAAGTTTGATGCTAGAAGTGATGAAGGAATTTTCTTGGGCTACTCCACTCAAAGCAAAGCATACCGGTGTTACAATAAGAGATTGAGGAAGATGATAGAAAGCACCAATGTAAAGGTTGATGAAGGAATTGAGAAGCCTTCAAGATTTTATGAGTTTGATGAAGATGACCAAGACAGTGTTCAAGGACCTCAATCCTCTCCGGTGAGACAGAGTCAGCCTGATCCGGTAAATCAGGAAGAAGAGTTAGGTTTGAATGAGGCTGATCAAGAAACAGCAGTGCTGGATACTCCCAAAATTCCAAGGTATGTAAGACTGAATCACTCTGAAGATCAGATCATAGGTGACAGAAGCAAAGGTGTACAAACTAGAAGGAATATTGCTCAAGATCAGAATGAATGTTGTCTGATTTCAAAGATTGAACCTAAAACAATAAATGAAGCCTGCAATGATGAGAACTGGACCAAAGCAATGGAAGATGAACTGATGCAAATTGAGAAAAATCATACTTGGGATCTTGTTCCCAGACCTAGAGACAGGAATGTAATTGGAACCAAGTGGGTCTTCCGGAACAAACTAAATGAAGTTGGTGAAGTAATCAGAAACAAAGCTAGATTGGTCTGCAAAGGCTACTCTCAAATAGAAGGAATTGACTTTGAAGAGACTTTTGCTCCGGTAGCAAGAATTGAAGCAGTCAGATTACTTCTTGCATTTGCTGCCTTCAAAGACTTCAAGGTATATCAGATGGATGTCAAGTCTGCCTTCCTAAATGGTAATCTGGAAGAAGAAGTCTACATTGAACAACCGGATGGATTTCAATTGTCTGATAATAATGATATGGTCTGCAAGTTGAAGAAAGCTTTGTATGGATTGAAGCAAGCCCCAAGAGCATGGTATGAAAGGTTGGATAAGCATCTTGTGCAGATTGGATTCAACAAAGGTACTGCTGACAGTAACTTATATTTCAAAATTGATCATGAAAACATTCTGATTGTTGAAGTGTTTGTGGATGATATCATTTTTGGAGGAAGAGATAGTATGTGCAAAACCTTTGCAAATCAGATGAAAAGTGAGTTTGAAATGTCTATGCTTGGTGAAATGAATTTCTTCTTGGGTCTGCAAATTACTCAAACAAAAGAAGGGATCTTCATTTCTCAGACCAAATATGTGAAAGAATTGTTAAAGAAATTTGGTATGGAAGACTCAAAGCCTATGAACACTCCTATGGCAACCGGATGTAAGCTAAGCAAAGATGATGATTCTCCAAAAGCAGATCAGACAAAGTATAGATCAATGATTGGTGGATTGTTGTATCTCACTCAAACTAGACCAGATATAATGCAGGCTGTTGGTCTTGTGGCAAGATTCCAGGCTGATCCTAGAGAATCTCATGTTATGGCAATCAAAAGAATTTTTAGGTACTTGAAAGGAACAGTTGAGTATGGTCTATGGTATCCTAGAGATCCGGATTTCTCTCTTCATGCTTACACAGATGCAGATTGGGCAGGAGATGTGGATGACCGGAAGAGCACTAGTGGTGGAGCATTCTTTTTGGGAAAGAGATTGGTTTCTTAGCTAAGCAAGAAACAAGATGCAATATCTCTGTCTACAACTGAAGCAGAATACATTGCAGCAGCAGGTAGTTGCACTCAAATCCTATGGATGAAGCAGATGCTAAGAGACATCAAAGTTGAATATGAGGAGCCTATCACAATTTTCTGTGATAATTCAAGTGCAATTAATATTTCCAAGAATCCGGTATTGCATTCTAAGACTAAGCACATATCTATCAAATTTCACTTCTTGAGAGAACAAGTAAACAAGGAAGAAGTCAGATTGGAGTATGTTCCCTCCAAGGATCAGATTGCAGATATCTTTACAAAACCTCTTCCCAAGGACTCTTTTGAATATCTCCGGGAGAAGTTAGGGGTCATGGCCCCTCCGGTGATGAACTAAGATGCACTGATGTGCATCAGTCCGGTGGCTATCACAGTCATATCTTGTGATCCGGACTAATGGGGAGCTGCAACTAAGGGGGAGCAGCTAGTATGATTCTGATGCATAAGAATTGCAAGTATGAGCCCTTTGCCATTGATGTCAAAGGGGGAGAGAAGACATGTGAAAAACAAGTGGTTGATGATCAAAGGGGGAGCAGTAAAGGAAGAGAAGACATATGAAAAGTTGAAGTTCTTGTCTTAATGGTTTTTCACATCATATGTTGCCATCAATGACAAAGGGGGAGATTGTTGCAAGTATGAGGTTATCCAGTGTTGTCATTGATGTCAACATACTCATATTGCATTGACAAGAAGGATTTGATGAGCTGTGTGCTGAGGATATTGAGAAAATTAGCCTCAGTCAGGAACAGTGAAGAACAGTGATAAGAAGAAGGTAAATGTACTGTATAGGATGAGAACCGGAGGATGCGGATTAAAGGGTTAGTAGATATGAGTCTTGAGATGCTACAGTTAAGATTTCAGAGGTCCGCATGAAGATCTGAAGGAGTTGTGGCTGCCGGTATAGAACCGGGTCCGGCAAGTATCCGGAGGTGACAGAGGATCACAAAAAGGTCCGGTGAGGTCTGGAATTGTATTACCCTAATCTGTGGATTGGAAGGAGTGTTTGGGATGTCCTTGTGATGTGTCATCCTGATTTGTGTATGATTTGGAGGTCCGGAAGTACCTCTTGCATTATGACAGTGGCGACAGACTGTGTTCTTGAAGTTCCGGATGAGGAAGACAAGAGATCCCAGTAAGCAGATGAAGTGTGGATGTATCCGGACATTCAGACAGGCTTGTGAAGGTTCTTGGATCATGTTTAGGTTGTGTTGTTGGTCCGCATTGATGGTAGAGCCCGGAATTGAAGTTATTCTTCCGGATGAAGTTCTTGCTCTGTGTAGCCGATCGGATGAGTTGTTCATCCTGCGAATGTTCTTGTGATGGCCGACCAGATGTGTTATTCATCTTGTGGATACTCCTATGATTGTTTGCCGACTTAGATGTTTGTTCATAAGTCGATGTCTTGTATAAATAACGGTTTGTGAGTTCATTTCAGTGACAGGTGTAAGGATGAATATGGTATAGCGAAGAATCATGCGAAAGGCAGAGCAGAGATTGTTGGGCTTAATTGGAACTGATCCGGACATGGTAGAGATGTCATTCTCCAGTTCAAGACTGTGATTTTCATCACTTTGTAGACAGTGTGTCTCCTTGTAGGCAGTGGGCCTCTTTGTGAGCAGTGTGCTCGGGCAGTGAGCCCTTATTGGCATGTGCCATTCATTTTTCTTTATTCTTCTAACAGAGAATAATTCTTGGGTTAATCACCCCGTGGTTTTTCCCTTAACCGGGTTTTCCACGTCAAAATCTTGGTGTTCAATGTGTTGATGCTTATCTGCTCTTGTGTTTATGTATTATGTTTCCATGGATGATTATTTGATATGCTGCTAACTAACAACAGTGAGTTAAGTGTTTGAATGAGAAGAAGTTTTATACAACTGATTCACCCCCCCTCTCAGTTGTATGCCCTAGATCCAACAGTGTGTTGATTCTGTCACCGAAAGGGCAGAGGTAGAGTTGATTGTGTGTTGTGTGTTGAGTGAGAGGTTGACAAAATGCCTCCTAAAGGTAGTGGTACTGCAAGGGAATTGCAGGAGATGAAGGAGAAACATGCTAGAGAAATGAGGAAGATGAAGGAGCTTGCTGAAGCACTTCAAGCCAGGCTTACAGCCCTGGAAAAGAACAAAAAGAGGGAAGCGGCAGACAGTGAGTCTGAAGAAGATGAAGATACTGTTGAAGAGTATGAAGAGGTAGCTGAAGATCTGGATGCTGAAGACCAGAAATTTGTAAAACTGTTAAAGGCAGTGCAGAGTGATAAACCTAAGGTAAAGGTTGATGTTTCCAAGTATACGGGAAGTTTGAATGAAGATGAGTTGCTGGATTGGATTGCTGCACTTGATAATCACTTTGAATGTGAAGATGTTGTTGAGGATCAGAAGGTAAAGATTTCAAAGACCAAGTTAGGAGGTCATGCTTTGGTATGGTGGGATTATGTACAATCTGAGAGAAGGAAACAAGGGAAGTCAAAGATCACTTCATGGGATAAGATGGTAGCAAGGATCAAAGGTAAATTCTTGCCAAGGGATTATGAAATCCAGATGTTTAAGAAGCTGCAATTTTTAAAGCAGAAGGAAAGGGATGTGAAGGCATATACTGAGGAGTTTTATAAGTTGAGTATGAGATCTGGTCATCATGAGAATGAGGTAGAAAAGGTGGCTAGGTACTTGGCTGGTTTGAGATTTAACATACAGGATGAGTTAGTTTTAGCTAACCCTAAGAATGTGGAAGATTGTTATCAAATGGCAATCAGGATTGAAGAAAAGATGAATAGAGGACATGATAAGTCCATGAGAGGAAGAGGAAACAATATGAGGGGAAGAGGAGCAGCCCCTACACAAAAGCAAACCAATGAGGGTCAAGAAGACACTGGTAAAGGACAGGGACAGTTTGATTTCAGAGGTGGATGGAAAGGTAATAGAGGAAGATTTGGAGGTGGTAGAGGTTCTACTACATTTTCAGGAAAATGTTACACCTGTGGTGAGTTTGGTCATCCATCCTTCAAATGTCCAGAAAACAAAGGTTCATCATCCAGAAATGATAGAACTAATGACAAGAGAGTACAACTTGTACAAGAAGAGAAAGTAGAGAAAAGTGTGCAGAGTTCAAACACTTATCAAAAGGATAAGGAGCCTGATAATTATGCATACCCAGAGAGTGGAGAGTCTCTGATGATGAGAAGAACAGTGACTACCATGAAGGTACCTGACAAAGAATCCCCACAAAGAAGAGCTCTTTTCAAGACCATCTGCAAGAGCAAAGGTAAAGTATGTAAGGTTGTCATTGATACTGGTTCAACAGACAACATGGTATCTCAGGAGATGGTGGATAAACTGAATTTGGAAAGGATTCCACATCCACACCCTTACAAGGCATCTTGGGTGAGTGATAGTCAATCACTTTTTGTCTCTGAACAGGCATATGTGGATTTTCAGATTGGAGCATATCAGGATAGAATTTTGTGTGATATTTTGCCTATGAAATGTTGTCACCTACTGTTGGGTAGACCATGGCAATTTGATAGAAGGGTACTGTATGATGGGTATGCTAATACCTACACCATCAAGAAAGATGGGAAGACTATGAAGTTGATGCCATTGCAGGCAGATGCTGCAGCACAGAGGGCAGCCAAAATCATTTTAATGGGAAAGAAGGAGTATGTGCAGATGCCTATAGGAGCAGGCATAAAAGCAGATGAGGATACTGCAGAGAAAGGAGTTGTTAAGGACAACAGGTTGAAGCAAGTTTTAGTTGTGACTGACAGAGGTCAGCAGCAGGTGCAGAAACAGGTTTGCACACAGCAACTGGTTAAGAGGAATGACACGGATGTTGTCATAGTTGGGACTATTGTTTGTCCTATAAGGATTGACAGGAAGACAGAATTGAACATTTTAGAAGTTCAAGAGGCAGTTCAGACAGAGGTTCTGGTCAGACAACCTGACAAATACAGGGTATGTGAGAGAAAGGCCTACATTGACAGGCATGAGGATTTACTTGCCAGAAAGCAAGTTACAGTTCAGAAGACTTGGAGCAGCCAAGAGCCAGCAGAGGACAAAGCTGGAACAGATCAGCATATTGCAAAGGCAAAGTGTAAAGGTGGAGGATTTCCACATACTAAACTCATGGGACATGAGTTCTTTTCTATTGGGGAGTATGGTACAGGAGCACCTACCTGACAGCTAGCCTTCATAAGGCAGTTAGTTAGTTTGAGTCTTGTTACTGTTTCCAAGAAGGTCTGGTAAGACCAAATGCATGTAATAAGGTCATGCTGATCATGATAAGATCATGCTGACCATGCTTTTCTATTTTTAGTTAGTTTGTTAGAACAGTTGTCATGCTGTAGGTCCGGTTGGATCTCCCAGCCGCCTGGAGAGATTTCCCAGCCGCCTGGAGTCGGGTCAGTAGTACTCGCAGGAAAATCTATTTAAGCATGAGGATCGGTTGATATTAGGGATATCATCGATCAGACTTTGCGAGAGGGAGACAGAGAGAGAAACTGATCATTGTATTTGCATCTTTTGAAATCAAATAAAGTGTTCCTGTTTGTGTTCATCCTCTGTTGAATTCCATTGCTTGATCGATTTGCTGGTTTGGTGGCTGTATGGATTCGCTGATCCATTCCACCGGTTGATTCGTCGGATCAGTGGAATGGTTATGTACAGTAGGTTAGGTTTTAGTTTGTTTGTTTGCATGCAGGTGTGCAGGATCACCGTCGAGAGATGTTGAAGACCCTAGCATGGGCATGTGCTAGGTCGAGCTGATAAAGTGTGGAAGATCACCCTGGAAGTGGATCGAGTCATCCCAGGAGGTTCGGCAGATCAGAACAGTGAAAATCTGCTAAGGTTGAAAAGTCGTTAAAACGGCATCATCAGGATATTTCTGCTTATATCCTGCAGTCGCTTCGGGCATCATCATCCGAGTAAGAGGAGATCGGCATGATGCGGTTGATTGCATGAAGTGAATGTGCGTCGGGGTGATCATCATCAGGAGGGCCGAGGAGGAGCGTATCGGCATAAGGAAGAAGATCGGGTTGATCGCGGGCCGAAAAAGCTAAGTTTGGCCAACAGCAGGATATGACGTCATCATCATCAGGATATACGTCATCAGGATATTTCAGAGCAGCAGGATATTGAGGAGCTGCGGGTGACGTCATCGTCATCAGGATATACGTCATCAGGATATCAGGTGACGTCAGTATCAAAAGAAAGGTGCGAGGAGTTAAGGTTTGTCATCATCAGGATAAATGGAAGGAACCGGATGTTCCATATCCTGCTGATTATCATGATGTTAAATATCATGATGCTGAAGATAGTGAAGACGGAAGTTGTCGCTGAAGTGAACAGTGGACGTCAGGAGGATGTTCGCGCTGGTCGAACATGATGATGCTATCGATAATCGAGTAAGGTGATGCTGTTGACATGCGAAAGGGCGAGGGCTTGTCATCAGGAGGATATCGGTCGACACAGGAAATATGATGATGCTGACAGTGTTAAGCAAAATATGGTGATGATGATGATGATGATGATGATGATGGGCTGCAGACATCCATGCTGTATTGTAAGGTTATAGTGTGGATGCCTCTGCATCATACTCTTTGACACATGTCTTCACCTATCATAGAATCTCCTATTTTCTGACTCTTACATGTCATAACTTCGTCATAGGAATCGGTCATTACCGTTACAGTCAATATTCCCTTACACAACATCCAAGATGCCGACACATAGAAAAATATTCCTACCACAAAGTGGGATGCCTATCTCCTCATGTGAGGACAAAATTACAAGTTTTCATCTTCCATGTAGGATGTGTTGGGTCTTTCTCTCTAAATCAGTAAAGGGTTTGCCAGTTCCAATGCACAGGTAGATTCGGCCAACAAATACAGGAGGTTGCGTGAGCTACCTCCCCTTCACTTCTGGTTCTGCCATACCAAGGGGGTTATTCTTATAGCTAAAGATTTAACTTTGACTCACCCAATGACAGAAAGGTTTAGCTTTTCAGAACAGGCAGAATACTCTCATGTTTGGACCAAGATTTGCATGATAAATCACAAGTTTGGCAATGTTCTTGGACATATCTAACTGGTTGAGGATGAGAGTATGCAAGGGTCCTATTCCTAATCCTACAAACTAACAGGTTGGAATTGTGGAATGATTTGTATTTATGTTTTGGATGCAAGATAGGGGGTTTTGGATCATAACTACTACACAAGTGCAGACCGGTGCCTATCTCAGGGCAAGGAGTCAACTAGACATATACAAGTGAATGATTTGCACTGGTATTCAAGTTTCAAGGGGTTAGATTGGTGCTTGCCTTACAAACACCACCCAAGAATGAGTATTTAGCTATCTCTACTTACAAACATTCCTGCTACCGTACAATCTTCTTCATACTTAACCCAAAATAGTCTAATCCACTCCTTGAATGGAAGTTAGAGATCAAGCATACAATACAACAAATCTATATCCTAGAATCTAAGTAACCCTTAGCAACCAGATTCAAAAGAAGGGATGCATATAGCAATGGAGACAAACAACTAAACACATGCAACAAAGCATTTTTCATATAAAAACAACATGAAACTGAACAGATATGCAACCTGCATTCAAATGCAACTCATAAACTCACAAAATCAGACAGAACAACCCAAAAAAGCTCTATTCTTTGTTATTCCTCCCAAAAATTACCCAAGTCTTCAACAACCTAAAAATGAGTGACACAGTTCGCTTATATAGCAAGAACGTGTACCCAACAATTAATTACAGGGTCATTTTAATATGCCACCAGTTACATCACACCATGAGAATGGCACCCAAAACATTCAATGCAGCCATGAGAAGAAGAGGGAAGGAGCAGTTGAACTTGGGAAACGTGGAGCTACCTGAAGATTTTTGCCTTAAAAATGGTAGCTGGCTTGTCTCTTCAGACCCATACCTCTGCAATCTTGCCATTAATGGCCAACCTACCCGTTTTGAAGTGCAATAGTTTGCATGTTCTAAAGTTTCTTTCCATTTGAAATGATGCAGTGAACACACGGAAATCCCTCCTTTGAAAATTTGAATCATGGCCGTTGATTCCTTCCTCTTCTTAGACATCTATGGCCTCAAATCATGTGGATTGGTCCTCAACCAATGAAAATGCGCCACGCAGACAATTTTTATTTCTTTGACTTTCACAGCATGAAGATACATTTTACCCTTTTCGCCCTTTGCATATTCAAATCTTTGTATATTCAAAAGCATGTACATACAATCGCTTTTGGACACATGGCAGCATCTGATTAGATCACCATCACTAAATATTTGTATCTCCATCAGTCGTCGGAAAGACTCTGGAAGTGTCCGCCGATAGGCATTGTCCTTTTATTTATCTATTCTTATATATGTTCGACCTATACTCTTTTATATAATCGTATTCTCTCTTCTTCTTTTATATATATATATATATATATATATATATATATATATAATTTTTCTTATTTATTGTTTTATTTTCCATATATTGTGTCTCTTTTTATTTCTATTTTTTTAGAATGTAAAAAAAATTTCTTATCACTTTGTCTTATTTTTTGCTTATATTCTTTACCTATTTTTCTTACTATACTATGTGATCCCCTTGTTCATTCCTCATAAATTAGTATCTTTATCATTTTACTATTTTGGCATTTTTAATATATCATTATATATATGTTTAGATTCATATAGATATATTAAGTATATATTTATTTGTGCATACTATTTCTATACATTTATTGTTCTTACCTCTTTTTTTGTTAATTGTATTCTCTTTGTTTGTTATCTTTTTGGATTTCTTAATTTTTATTTTTATTTTTGTTTTTATTTCCTCCTCTGTTGTCTTTTCCCATCCCTCTTGGTTCTTCCTTGACTCATTGTTATCCATGCCCACCCTCTCTATATCTTCTTAAGAAATTCTGGCTGCAATTCATATGTATTCTCACACTTTCGTCCTGATGATGGATCATGGAGTATGATCCGAAACGTTGAGTCAAAAAAGCATACACAGTCTTTCCCAGAAGCACTACGATTATGATTATGGACTGTGGAAATATCATGTCTACAACAAGCATTGTCCTGCCGATGAGCCATTGTATCCATTCTTTCTTTTGAAAATGTATGTGCAATTGTATATACATACAATCACCCCGCATACAAGGGCGGACCCCAAATCACCATGAAACAAATTTGAAAGCACCATCAGGTCCGGCCTTGTATCAAACTCCTCTTATATATTGGCCTTGTATATCACATATACAATGCGAATATACAAGAAGAACTGTATACAATCACTTGTACATTGCAAACATGCATCTGACCCTTGTATGTTAACGTTGTATATTCCCTTGTATCTGCCCTTTGTATGTCTAAACATACAAATGCGAATGTACAAGAAAAAGATGCATACAAACATGTCGACCTTTATCAACTAAACTGCATACCTTTTTGGGTCTGGCTCTTGTATATCATGAAAGTATATGCCCTTGTATGTGCGATTGTATGTGCAAAGATACAATCGCCTTTGCATGCAATTGGTGGGCCCCAGGCTTTGTATCTCTTGCTTATGTATAGACTTTGCATATCTCTTCCTTGCACCTGCGACTTGTATATGAGATACAATCGCCTTTGCATGTGTGGACCCCACCACTACTTAACCCGATTTGAATCTTTTTGAAGTCTGCCAATGTATCTACCCATTGTATATCAAACATACATGCAAAATATACATGCAAACTTTTACATACAAGCACAGAATCTTCGATGGAATATGCGATATACAACCACATTTTTACCTCTAGAAATGCATCCAGATACCAAATACAAACCCGATATGCATACAACTAATTTTTTACCATTTCTGAAGCCAATTGAACATTATTTTCGGGTCCACCAATGTACATTTGCATTTACACATTAGATACAAACATACAATGACACATGCATACAACTTTGGACCCCACCGTTGCTTAAGGATTTTTAAACTTAACATTTTTTCGTGACAGGAAAAGGAGGTAACACAAGGCAAAGGGGGCCGGTCATTCGATGAGTGCTATGACATGAAATGCATCTTAAGTGACAGATAACTAGCTGTAGACGGTCAATGCAGAAATAGAAGATACAATGCAGGAGGCCGAGGGAAAATAATACCTAAGGCATTAAGAGTTTGAGGGAACAAAATATAGGCTTGCAGACTCGACTCAAAACCCTAACCCTAGGTGGGCACCACTAGGATGACACATCACCATGCCACATCCCACAAAATGACAATATGGAATTTACAATTAATTTGTAACATAGGCAATGAATAAATAAATACAATCAAAATAATGCAAGGAATTACCAAGGTTGAGACACCTTAATTCCCAACAAGGAGAGTTGCTGTAGCTAATGGTGAAAATGGAGAACATGAGTGAAGAAAAAATTCTTCTGAGAGGCCATGAAAGGCCAATAGTTGTAATCATTTATTTCAGATTAATGTAGTTGTAGTTTGAATTTGAAATTCAATAAAAATCATGTTTTTATTTGCAATCCATGTGTGGCTATGAGTTTTAGTTATGCCAAGAGTGTGAGGTTTTGAGATTTGAGTTGCAGATGTATGTGTGGTTGCTTTTTATTTCATCATAAGTGTTGGAGCTACGAAAATAGAGGACATGTGAAAAATGAATGTAGAAACTTGAAGAAACAATGGGATTCCCCTACTGATAAGTCTTCGAATGTAGGTGATGAGGTTTTGCTTTCTACATGTAATGTTGTTTCTCATGATCATTGGTTGGTTGACTCAGGATGCTCATACCACATGACCCCACATAAAGAATGGTTTTCCACATATGAAGAGTGTGATGGAGGAAATGTGTACCTCAGGGACAACTCTACATATTTTATTGTTGGACAAGAGAAGGTAATGTTGTGTTTCAGTGATAGGAGAATTAAAACCCTCCTTGGTATTTTGCATGTTCTTGGATTGGCTTGAAATTTGACTTATGTTTCAAAGTTGAATGATTTGGGAATGCATGTGACATTTGATAAGCATGGTTGCAGATTGGTGAGAGGAAACTTGGTGGTAGCAAAGGGGAAAAGATTGGGAAATCTGTTTAAGCTAGAAGCCACTACTATGTGTAATGTCTCTTATGCATCTAAGGTTAATACTGAAAATACATGTATGTTGTGGCATCGTAGATGGGCCACATAAATCGGTCTGGTTTAAAGACTATCTTAAATAAAAAATTATAAAAAATTGTTAGATGGTTTATCCTATTCTGATGAGAGTTCCAAATTTTGTGAACATTGTGTGTTTGGAAAACATAATAGATCTCCATTTCTTTTAGACAGTAATAAATCTAATGATAAATTGAAACTTATTCATTCAGATGTTTTTGGTCCAGTGGATGTTGAATCAATTGGAAAATCTACATATTTTGTTTCTGTCATTGATGGTGTCTCAAGGTTTACCTAGATTTATTTTATGTGTCATAAATATGAAGTTTTCACTAAGTTTAGGAATTTAAAGGTTTAGTTGAAAAGCAATCACATTATAAGATAAAGGTTTTGAGATCTGACAATGGAGAGGAATATTGTTCTAAGGAATTTGATGTTGTTAGCATGCATGTATTGTTAGATAGAAGACTAATCCATATACTCCACAATAGAATAGAGTGGCAGAAAGGATGAATCAGGCAATAACGGAAAGAGCCAGAAGGATGTTAAGTGAATCATAGTTGAACAAATATTTTTGGGCAGAAGCTATGTGCACTACAAATTACTTGGTTAATAGATCTCCATGTAAGGCTCTTGTTTCAACTCCTTATGAAATGTGGACAAGAGAAAAACCTTTTGTTTCACATTTAAGGATATTTGGTTGTGAATATTATTTTCATGTGCCTAAAGAAAAATGAACTAAGTTGGATCCAAAAGATGAGAAGTGTATTTTCATTGGATATGGTGATAATGTAAAAGGTTATAAGATTTGGAATCCACTAACCCAGGGAAGATTGTCTATACTAGAGATGTTATTTTTAGGGAACTTAGTGTTATTTCAGAACCTGAACAACCAAAGGAAAAGGAAGAAAAAGTTAAGAGAGTGCATTTTAAGTTAGATAATGAAGAAACACCTCAAGAAGAACATAATGATGGATTGGGGGTGAAGAAGTAGACTCAAGTTAAAGTTCTGATGGGGAAGAATCTATTGTGACAGAAGAAGTGGGTATAGATGAGCATGTAGAAGAACCTGAAGAGTCTATTACTCCACCTTTGAGAAGATCCACAAGACAATAGAACCCAGTTGACAGGTATATCCCACAAGATTTCTGTTGTGTATTTGCTTTATTGAGTACTGACAATGAGCCTAGATCTTATAGGGAAGCTATTCATGCAGATGATAGTGAGTCTTGGCAGTTAGCCATGCAGAAGGAGATGATGGATTTAGACTCTTGCAACACTTGGGATCTTGTTCATTTTCCCAAAGGAATAAAGGCTATAGGGTGCAAGTGGGTCTTCAAGATGAAGTTTGGAGCAGATGATTTATTGGAGAAGTACAAGACTAGACTGGTATCGAAGGGCTACTTTGAGAGAGAGGGATTTGCTTTCAGTGAAATATTCTCTCCTATTGCTAAATTAACTTCTATTACATTTCTCTTATCCATTGCTACACCTTTTGATTGAGAAATAGAGCAAATGGATGTTATGACTACATTTTTGCATGGAGATCTTGAGGAAGAAATTTACATGCACCGACCTACAGGTTTTGAGGTAAAAGAGAAAGAACATTGGGTTTGCAGATTAAAGAGGTCTCTTTATGGTTTGAAATAGTCCCCAAAATGTGGTACCAGAAATTTGATTCATTTGTGTTGAAATTAGGTTTTGTTAGAAGTGAGGAAAATCATTGAGTTTACATTCATTGTATTTATGATTCTATCGTGATCATTACTTTGTATGTTGATGACATGTTATTTTTCAGCAATACTAAGGGTATGATCAATGAAATGAAAGCCCAAATTTTAGGTGCATTCGATATGAAGGATCTTGGAGCAGCCATGTATATTCTGGGTATGGAGATCAGGAGTGATAGAGGTTATGGTTGTCTCAAAGTAAGTATGTGAATAACATTTTACAGATTTAGTATGTAGGACTGTAACCTAGTTAGTGTTCCTTTACCCATTGGTACTAAGCTTTCATTAGATATGTGTCCAAAGAATGAGGATGATTTAGAGGATATGTCTAATGTGCCATATGCTAATGTTGTATGGAGTTTAATGTATGCAATGATTTGCACTAGACCATATATTGCCCAAGTGGTGGGAGTTTTGAGTAGATTTATGTCTAATCATGGTAGACAACATTATAATTATGTGAAGACGGTGTTGAGATATCTAGTAGGCACTCCTAATTACTATTTGGTTTATTCTAGTACTGATAGTGCTGAAAAAACTTTGGACATATAAGGATTTATTGATGCAGATTGGGTGGGTGACTTGGTTAGTCAAAGGTCCACTAGTGCCTATGTGTTTACTTTGTTTGGTAGAGTAGTAAGTTGGATGAGCAAAAGACAGCCTACGGTTGCTTTGTCCACCACTAAAACAGAGTATATGGCTGCTACCCATGTCTCTAAGGAGGCAGTTTGGTTGAGACAATTATGTACATGTATTGGTTTTGATTGTAGGATCATTTAGATTGATTGTGATAGCCAGAGTGCTATTTGTTTAGTCAAGAATCCTATGTATCATGCTTAGACTAAGCATTTTGATGTACAATATCACTTTTGTTGAGAAATGGTTGCAAATGGATAGATTGAGTTGAAAAAGGTAGACAATCAAGAGAATGTTATAGATGCTTTGACCAAGCCTATGACCACATAAAAATTTGTTTGGTGCAGAGATGCCATGGGCCTTGCTTCTAGTGCCTAATTATTTTATAGTTTTCCTATGGGTATTTACAATGTATGATGTCAAGTGGGAGAATGTTAGGATTAAGGTGCCATCAATCTTATAAATCCTATGTAATTTATTATTCCTATTATTGTTTGTAAATCATCCATAAGGGATGAAAGGTTTCACTAGTAGTAATCTTATTTCAGTCACATGTTTATATCTGATCCCCAATGCTAATTCATCCACGATGGGGAGTCACAAGGGGTTTCCCCCCTGCGAAGGGTCCAGGTGGATCATCCACCTGGTGAGGGGTCTAGGGGGCTGTGCACCCTGATAGGGGTTTAATGGTAGCACCTCCAGAGCCAAATTTTATCATTGTAAATTTGGACTATTCATCATTAGGTCACAGATTTGACGATCGATATTATGTCAGTTTTCTTGCCCTAGAAGGCAACTCTCTTTTATAAGGATATTTGTACTACATTTTTAGTAGAGTTGAGAGTAATAGGCAAAGCTAGATTGAAGACTAAAGAAGAAGATGAAGTGCATGTATTGTAATCTCATATTTGAAGATAATACAACTTGGAGCCTCTTTTCTTAGTGGTGTTTTTTACCTGAAAGGGTTTCCTCCATGTTGCGTACTGTGTTATGTGTTCAGTTCTTAATGCATGTTATTTTTGTGTAGTGGGTTTTATTTTTCATGCAATCTCCATTGATTATACATTATTTAGAGGATATTAATAAAGTTTTAATGATATGTCCATTGTGTGGTTTGCACCTTCATTTCTAATAGAATGGTCTTTATCTAGGAGTTTAAATAAACTATTTGAATGTTACACACTCATGTGTAAGGACAAATTAAACTTAGGAGAGTTCTAATATTCCTACATGATTCTTGTTATTAGGTGGAATGGTTTTACTTGAGTATTTCACAAGGAAAATCTAAATTAGATGAATAAATAGTCATTTTTGGTTGACATATTGCTTGATTTAACATATGGATTTAAGTATTTAATGAATGGTCTTTATTAGAAGTTTTGATAAACTTCTTGAATGTTGCACTCATGTGTAATGACAAATTAAACTTAGGAGAAGTGTCTAATATTGATATTGGGATTATCAATTTGAAGAGATCCTTTTAATATAAATTTAGGTTTGGGATGAGCTTCGCACAAAGGAGGGGATATCGATGTTGTAGGTTCCATAATGAATTTTATCAATCCAACTTTTTATTTTGTATGTGGGTGTTAAGTCTAGGATTAGGTGATGTCTTAGATGGGGATTTTAATTGGATGTGGATGGATTTTGATATATATATATAGGATGATGTCCATGAAATTGGATTGGAATAGTGGATTATGGTGTGGATTAAATGGATCTAACAAATCATGGATGAGAAATGAATAGGATTGGATTAGGATAGTGGATTTTGATGTGGATTATGGGTGACAAATGGATGAAATATGTTTAGGATAAGGATGAATTATAGAATTGGATGATGAATATGTATTAGATTTAGGTTTTGGTTTTTTAATTTTGTATATATAACTCTTTTACACAAAGGGATAGACAAGAAAAATAACCTATACTACTCAGGTGGGAGTGTTTGGTCTATGAGCTCACCATTATGCTAATCTTTTTTGTATATAGCATTAGCCCAATGTTTTTGAATGCTAACTACGGAGGATTGGGATCATACTCGTAGCCCACTATATCATTTCTGAGAATACACAGGGTGAGTAACTTCCCGGGGCTAACCGCTTACTGATACATCACAGGTTACAAGCAACCAATGGCTTCCTATTCCAGGTTTAAATAAGGCTCAATTAATGGAATCCTTGATATACCTTATGGTACATGAGGCCCTAAATCTGTGATACAAGGGTGTTGTTTGAGGCCTAGATATTGGTTGGATTAAACCACCTCACTTCATGGTGCACTTAAAACACACAACCACTTAGCCAAAGAATGAAAACTCCTTGGAATTTATATAGCCTACCAGAACACGGGCTTTGGCCAAGCACTTGGTGATGAAATCCAAGTTGCTTAAATCCCTAAAAAATAAAACTTAAAAATCCACACCATTTCTAATTTCCAAGATCATCTTACAATGCAAGGAAAGAGCATATGCAGATATTAACTTGGGAAGTTCACATAAACACACATGGATGATGTAGATCTAAGATTGTTAATTGTACTTTTAAGTTTTTTAAAATTTGTATTACATATTTTTTATTATTAATCTAGGAGTCTTTTTATAGTAAATCAATTTTTATAAACCCTAATTAACAAAAATCAATAAAACCCTAATTAAAAAATCAATATTTATAAACCCTAATTTAAAAAATAACTAAAACTAATTTAAAAAAATCAAACCCTATTTTAAACAAATCAAGTAAACATAAATTAAACCCTAAAATAAAAAAAGATATCATTTAACAAAAATAACATTACAAAAATTAATTCATTGTTGTAATAACACTAATAGTCTGTACAATTCATTCGCAACAGACTCAACTGCGCTTTGCAACTGCATCCATTTTCCCACTTATTTTTCTTTTTCTTTTGAATTTATTTTTTCCATGGCTGTAGGGGACCAGGGGGTCCCCCTGTCCTACTGTCCTCGGCTTAGGGTAGCCTAGGGCATGCTTCAGGTGTTGATTCTATCCCTGGTATCTAGGATAGTCTACATGACCTCTCTAGTCATGTGACTTGTGATAAGGCCCATGAGTCCTCTGATCATGTGCTGCAGGACAAGGCATCTGGCCCCAAGGCTTGGAAGAACACCCTTGGAGGGGATGTGTAGGAGGGCCCATGAGCTTTTTCTCATATTCGTGAGTCTGTGGATGGGACATCGATTTCACTCCCAGATATTAATATAGAAATAATTGTCTCTGCAATGGAGAACACCTTGGTGGGAAAGTTTTTTCCTTTAGACCTAATATTGATTTGGTCAAGAAGTGGGTGAGTGTGAAATGGAAAGTGAAGAGTAGTGTAACAGTGAGTGCTATGGTTGGAGGAACTTTCCTCTTCAAATTCACAGCCAGAGATGACCTTTCCTCTGTCTTAGCGAGGGGGCCTGGATGTATTGAAAGCACAGTCTCTCTGTTTGTAAATGGAAGCTAGGCTTTGATGTTGCTGCTGATTTCAATAGAACTGCTCATGTTTGGGTTAGACTCCCAGGCCTGATGTTGGAGTACTGGGATGAGGAGATTTTCATATGGATAGCCAACTCATTTGGCCACTTCATTGTGCTTGATAGTACCACTAGGAACAAGCCCAAGTTAGTGTTTGCCAAGTTCTATGTTAATGTTGATATTAATAAAGTTCTTCCTAATAGCATTACTTTGGAATCCAAGTTTGGTCAATGGATTCAACCCATCATTTATGAAAACTTTACCACTTTCTATCAAAATTGTAATAAGAAAGGACATCTGGTCTCCCAATGTAAATCCAAAAAAGTCCCCTCAAACCCTGAGATCAATGCAAATATTGTTAGAAACAAGGCAGATAACTGAGACGGGGGGGGGGGGGGGGGGTGAATCAGTTATCACAAATTTCTTTAACTTTCTTTCTCTTAATAGTTAGTATAGCATCAAACATATAAGCATATGATCATAAGAATAGAAAAAGAATCAACACACATAACACAAGGATTTTTACGTGGAAAACCCTGTTAAGGGAAAAACCACGAGGTGACTTACCCAAGATTGTATTCTCTGTTAAAAGAATGAAAGAGTACAAAATGACAATTGCCAATTAGGACTCACTGCCCGAGCACACTACTCACAAGAGGCACACTGCCTACAAGAGACTCACTATATTCAGAACTTACAGAAGGTAACCAGGTGTTTGAATTGATGAGAAGCATCCACACATGATAGAGTTCAGTTCTGGTTAGGCACAATACATTGATTTGATGTACTTCATTCTTCCTCTGTTTTGGTACTACTGTTCTATTACATACCAGACTTGAAATGTTGTTTTCACACTTATTGCTACTTTTCTTCACACTCTTATTTCTTCAACTCTACCCTACATACTAAAATCCATCTGGTATATATATCCACATCAAGGATTTCATCAACTTTTTAGTCGGCAATAGGAACACTCAAGATATTTACAAATTACTGATCTGTCAGCTGAATTCATGCTTGATTTGTGATGCGTATCAAAAACATGGGCATATAAGTCTTTAACCATGTTGGCCAATAATGTATAATCCCCAAATTACTTGATCAACACTTTTTACTCATCTGGATTGAAGTCAGATGCTCTGTCGGTCTGTTCTTTCTCTGTCTGCTCTACCTGTCTGGAACCCAACACTTAGATGCTCATATCTTTTTCATGCTTTCTCACCAGAGGCTGAATCTCTAGAATATAGTAGTCATGATACTCCTTTTAACTTATCCAAGTTTGCAATTTGTTGAGTTACACCATCTGAGAGATCCAGACCTAATTTTCAGACCTTGTTGCATACTCTATTCTTGTTCACCAAACCAATACAATCTTCAATCTAACTTCCAGGCATACTATGTACTGTGGATGTGTGGGATAGACTTTGTTGCCATCAATGACAACACTCATGAATCCACATAGTGTCTCTTGCCAACAATATCCCCCTTTGGCATTGATGGCAAAACTTAGTGAAAAATGGCTAAGTGTCACAGTAAACTCCCCCTTGGTTGATGCTCTATCTTTTGTACTATTTTACCGGAGCTCCCCCTTAGCTGGATTCCACATTTTTCACTACTCCTCACTCCTCCTTCGATATCAATGGCAAAGGGTGGAATCCACATACCAAAATTTTGCAAAAATTAATCTATACATGGCCGCATAAGTGTATATACATGTTATACTTACATATACTTAAGTATGTCTGTAAAAGTGGCCTTCAACTATACAAACTCTATGGCCCAACTCTGTTTCATCCTATCCAAAATGGAGATGTGACCACTCAAGAAAAATGCATATGCTTTTGCGCTTCTTAGATCTATCAGATCACTGGTCTAAGCTGTCGTCTGAGCATCTGTCAAGGCCTCATGCATTGCCTCTAACTTAGGGATAATTATCCCTCTGAGTTCACTCATCCTGTTTATTATATTCTTCTTTTCTTTGTCTAGCCTTTTTATTTCATTTATAATGACAATGGCTTGGCATTCTTGATTCATTAAGGATGTAGTGAGGGGATCAAAATTCTTAGATAAACTTGATAGTTTACCTTCTTGTTCTTTCACCTTCTTTTCAATCTCCTATGTTACTTTGGGCCAAGATAGACAAAATTTGTACAAATCCCCACCATCTTTAAGAGCATTTTCAAGGCTCTTTAGTCCAATGTTCAGGGTCCTATCATTAACAATGAGTCCCTGTACTTCAGTGAATCTTTTTCCTAAAAACTCCTTCCAGACCTTGGCTTCTGCCGATTTCTCTAAGGATTCAAATTGAGTGCTAACAGAATTTACCAGAGATTTCAAGTTACCGGATGGAGAGGCCGAGGGATCCTTTTGGAATGTTGACATGATCTTCTCTGGTATCTTGGATGCCATCTCTAATAGTTCATAGTCTTCCATGTGGGATTTGAGAAGTTTTTCTTTTGCTTTGGCCTAAGCAAAGGATACTATTTTCATTGTCTGGACCGGAGAGAGAGAGTCAAAATTTAGTGGCCCTTGAAATAGCTTGGGTTCATCTATCTCCATCATTTCTTTGTTCAAAAAGTCCTTAACTGCCTCTGCAGTGTCTCTTGCCAGAGATTGAGACTTTATTTCTTTTGTGATATTAGAAGAGTCAACATTAGTCTCTTCTGCTTGTTCTTCCTCTTTTCCTCTAACCTCTTCTTGATTTACTGTCTCCTCTTTTCTTCCTTCTCCTTCAACTTCAAGATCCAGAATGTCTATAGTAGGACCTAGAGGAGAGATGTCACTGGTGTTTATTGCTTCATGAGTTTTCTCTTCTGGAATAGAGGAGTCCAAGTCCTTAGACTTCTCTTCATCTAGCTCTTTTGATCCTTCTTCATCTTTTTCAGAAGATTCTTCATTGGTTACTTTTGATCCTTCAACATCCTTGGTAGAAGGTTCTTCATCTGTTTCCTCTACAATAGGAAGGTTGAATCTTTTGAAAGCATTCTAGAGGATGTCTTTTGTTTTTTTTGCTACTTGGTCAGTTTCTCCAAGCATAAGTTTATTCATTCTTGCTTTGCTTCAGAATTCATCATTACAGTCCTTAAAGATCATGGCATTTGTTTTGGGGTGATGGAAGGATAAAGCTAAATTGCTATCTATTCCCAGATTTCAAAGTCTTTTGCTTTTGTATTTTCTTTTCTTAGTTCAAGTACTTCTTCTAGACTTTTAGGAATTAAGCATATAATTTCAATAAAAGATTTATTGTAAATATTTAGGTACCTAACTATAGCTTCTTCCAAGATCCTTTTGTCAATGTCATTATATTCATCATAGAATTCTGTTATTGGTTGCAGATTCCCATCCACGGTAACTTCCTTGATGATATCATCAATGGAGAGAGTGGGCTTTTCAACAAATTCTTCTGCCTTTTCTTCTTTGTTTTTACTGGTAGAGAATTTCCCAGATGTTTTCTTCTTCTTCTTCATTCTCTTAATTTCCTCATCAGACTCTATTTCTTCATCATCCTTGAGACTTGTATATGACCTTGTGGCTTTTGTTTTCACTCTTTTCTCCCTTTCTGGATGTCTTAACTTCCGGTTTGGAGGCTTTTGAGCTCTTAGGAGTGGTAGGTGTAGAGCTCTTGGAGGATCTGGTCTGGGAGGAGGCTTGTACTAGAACACTTCCTTTCTCTACTTGTTGTTTCTCTTTTTCAGCCCTTTCCATTTTCTCTATGTTGACATCTACTGCCTCTTTTGATATGCCAAATCTTTTGGCAATTTCCTCAACCTCCCTTCTAACTTTCCTCTTTATCTTCAATTGTCTTAGCTCAACATGTATCTTTACACTTAGTTCTTGAAAAGTTCCAAACATTTATGCCTCAGGGTCATTTGGCTAGCTCAACAGGTGTTGAACATGTAGCTCCAAGATTTTCTCATCTACCTCGTAACCCATTGGCATTATCCACACTGTTCTGGGCTCAATTGCCTCCATTAGGCATTGATTGGTGTTAACCATGAAGCACACTATATCCTTGTATTTCTTAACTATGGATTAAGGAATTCTTTCTCTATCTTGCATCATGCTTTAAAAGTTCTTGAAATAACCCCATAAATCTATGTTTTAGGCTTGAGCATCACCAAGTCCATACATATAGTCTCCAATTTGTATGGCAACTGGTTTGTCATTTTTCCATACCCAACTAGTTGATCCGGGTAACTCATTCATGTAATAAAAGAACAAACACAGTATTAGACAACCATATTTGAAGGAGTTCTTCTTATCCTTCTTGATCTTTTGTAGGTTTTCTAATAGTTGATTTAAGAGAAGAGCACATAGGTCGTAATCTATCTTTTCCCTTAACATTTGATATGATGCATATATTGCATTCTCAGACACAGAATTCTCCATGCTAGAGTGATAGATCTTGTACCCAATTATCATTGAAGCAAACTTGAGATCCAGATTTGTGATGTCATCTATGGTCATTGCTCTTTTGTCAAACTTAGATCCGGTGGCTTTAGTTACTATCTAGTTCTTGATAGATTTTAATGCAGGTAGCCCACCAGATGAATGCAGTCTAATTACTGCCCTGATAGCATTTTTGTTATCTTAAAGGGCCTCAATAGCCACATGAAGTTATCATGCATCCTTCTTAGAACATACTGGACCCAATCATTTTCTACAAAATAGGGGAAGTGAATGCAATGTCCGAAGTGTTTATCCCAGAGGGCCTTGTATTGGGGTTTGAGTTCAAAACTCTCATCTATTAGTTGTTTGTGGTAGAGGTCTATCAATTTAGAGTCACCAAATTCCTTAATATTGGCATGAATATAAACCCTAACATCTTCAACATGCAATACCCCATGCAGAATGCTAGAAAATGCACCTAAAGGATCAACTTCTAGAGATTTATAGGGATGTTTCTTGAATTTTGGGCACGACCTATCAATGATCTTAACAACCATTGGAGTAGCCATCTTTGCAAGAGATTTCAAGAGAGATTTTCAGGATGGAAGTACCTTTTTATGCTTTGGGGTTTGAAATGGGACCCAGAACAATTCGCTGGTTGAATTTGATTTTGCAGTTGATCTTTGAGTGATTTGTAGAAGCTTTGATGCAGAGCTCTTCTTTTCTTCTTCTCAAATGCAAATGTGCAAATAATAAGTGATTGAACCCTTTTAACCTTGCGCAAACCCTAATTTGCTTTTGTAATAAATGCACAACATAAGTTATCCGGTTGCCCTGGTTTGAGAGAGATCTTCTTGAGTCATTGTACCAATCTTAGAATCATTTTTAGTGAGGATTGACAATGTATCTTCCTTGCTTCAAGCATGCTATGGGTCTGCAGATCAAAGTATTTCAATTCTGAATCATACCGGATCTATCTGTAAGAATCCTACTTTACAAGAATGTTGCCAGAACTGGATTAACTTGAGCGGTTAAATTCTTGCAGAACTTCATGTGGATCTTTCATATTTTTACTAAAGGTTATGTAGATGTTTTTCTTAGAACCCTTTAGTCCGCAGCATTCCATGTGCTGTATTTAGGCACTAATTGATTGGCTGGGGGAATTAGTTTTTCTCATTGACTCCCCCTGAGCCAGAGCTCACCCTTTTAGTTTCTGGAAGGAATATCAGCACGGGATTCCGGTGTGGATCCATCTCCAATATTTTTTGTACTCTTCTTCACCCAAATCTTGCTCATCTCCTTTTGAACTTCATCTACATTCACTTTACCTTTTCCCTTATCTTGTTTTTGTTTATGTTGCACCGGACCATTTCTATCCTAATTTCTACTTCTACAAAATTTGGCAATATGACCGGATCTATTGCAATTGTAGTAGACAACATTTCTTGGCTTATTTGATGGATATCCTCTTGGTCTACATTGATTAGCCACATGTCCAATTCTATTGCATGCAAAGAATCTGCCATTGAATGAATTGTTTATTTGCATATTTCTACATTCAAGAGATTTGTGACCATACCTTTTGCAGATAAAACATTGTCCGGAGAAGGATGGATTGGTCTGATTCATTCTCCTTCTACATTGAGTTGCTTTATGATTGAAATTGTTGCAATTGAAGCAGTATCCATTGAAGGATGGCTATCTTTAAGCATTTGGTTGCCTTACTAGGGGTCTTCTAGGTTTGTTTCTTTGATTTCCTAATCCACAGTTCTTCTGACCAGATCCAGAGCTTTCACCTTTCTCATATCCCAAGCCATGTTTATCATCTACCCTTTTTTGGCTTTTAAGAAGAACTTCAAGTTGAGCTGAGCTTATCTTGAATTTCTCCTTGTATTCATGTTTTGTTTAAAGATCTTGTTTAAGAGTGTCTATCTGATTCTCAAGTTTGTCTTCATTGTCTCTAGCTTCTTCAAGATCTAATTCAAGATGCCTTATTATTCTATCCATTTTGTGGTAGTCCTCTATTTTCTCCTTGAGAGATTGTTTTAGATTATCTTCAATTCTCCTCTTTTCTTCAATTTCTTGGGTGAATCTCATAACCCCCGATTCCATTTCATCCCTTACCATAATGACTTCTTTTGATAGTTTCTCACATAGCTTATTTTTCTCTTCTAGATCTTCATTAGTATCATTGGCTTCACTCTGAATTGCTAATTTTTGAAGTAGTTCCTTTCTCTTTTTCACAGAGATAGTAAGTTTTTCTTTGAGCTCATTTATGAATTCATCAACTTGTTTGAGTCTTTCTCTTAAATTATTGACTTCAGAGTGAGATTGTTCAAGATCATCAAGAGCAGACTGAAGTTGGTCCTTCATATCATAAATATCCATTGAGATTCCTAGATCTTCCTCAAGATCTTAGGCTTTGTTTAGAGTAACTTAGCCCTGATACCAATTGTTAGAAACAAGGCAGATAACTGAGAGGGGGGGTGAATCAGTTATCACAAATTTCTTTAACTTTGTTTCTCTTAATAGTTAGTACAACATCAAACATATAAGCATATGATCATAAGAATAGAAAAAGAATCAACACACATAACACAAGGATTTTTATGTGGAAAACCCTGTTAAGGGAAAAACCACGGGGTGACTAACCCAAGATTGTATTCTCTATTAAAAGAATGAAATAGTACAAAATGACACTTGCCAATTAGGGCTCACTGTCTGAGCACACTGCTCACAAGAGGCACACTGCCTACAAGAGACTCACTGTCTACAAAACTTACAGAAGGTAATAAGGTGTTTGAACTGATGAGAAGCATCCACACATGCTAGAGTTCAATTCCAGTTAGGCACAATACACTGATTTGATGCACTTCATTCTTCCTCTATTTTGGTGCTGCTGCTCTGTCACATACCAAACTTGAAATGTTGTTTTCACACTTATTCCTGCTTTTCTTCACACTCTTATTTCTTCAACTCTATCCTACATACTGAAATCCATCTGGTCTATATATCCGCATCAAGGATTTCATCAACTTTCTAGTTGGCAATAGGAATACTCAAGATATTTACAAATTACTGATCTGTCAGGTGAATCCATGCTTGATTTGTGATGCGTATCAAAAACATGGGCATAGAAGTCTTTAAGCATGTTGGCCAACAATGTATAATCCCCAAACTACTTGATCAACAATTTTTACTCATCCAGATTGAAGTTAGATGCTCTACCGGTCTGTTCTTTCTCTATCTGCTATACCTGTCTGGAACCCAACACTTAGATGCTCATATCTTTTTCATGCTTTCTCACCAGAGGCTGAATCTCTAGAATATAGTAGTCATGATACTCCTTTTGATTTATCCAATTCTGCAACTTGCTGAGTTACACCATCTGAGAGATCCAGACCTGATTTTCAGACCGTGTTGCAAACTCTGTTCTTGTTCACCAAACCAATACAATCTTCAATCTGACTTCCGGTATAGGCATATTATGTACTGCGGATGTGTGGGATAGACTTTGTTTCCATCAATGACAACACTCATGAAGCCACACAGTGTCTCTTTCCAACAAATATTTCTAAGGAAGAGTACCCCTTTAAGAATAATCTTCTGAATATCATCAGTTCTCCTAAAAATGGTAAGGACAATGCAGGTTTGGATGGAAGGAAGATCCCTTGTCCCCTGGAGGCTATGATGGACCAGTCTCATGTGATCCCTATCCTCCCCATGGAGGGGGATTACACCCTCCCATCGGAAGGTTGTCTGGAAGTGGGGGAGTTACACCATGTGGAAATCCTTGGAAAGGAAGTCTTGGTAGAGAATGATATGACAAAGTCAAGTAGTTTGGAAGGCCCTTTAGTCTTCAAAAGAATTGGAAGTCCAAACAAAATGGAAATCAATAATGATGCTATGCAGGGAGCCTTTCCTCTAGTAGTAAAACTCTCCCTCTTACTCTCGAGGATAGCTCTAGTGTCACTGACTCTGAGGATTGGTCCACAGCTAAGAGGAAAGGAAAAGGACATATTAAAAAGTCCATAGATGTGGTGGTTAACACTAAAATGAGATAACCCTCACAATGGGAGACCAGGCAGAAAGCAATTAACAAGGATATTACAATGGGAAGACAGAGGACCTTGGAGATTGGATCCAGGAAGGCCCCTAACAAATGAGAGTTCTCTCCTAGAACATTAGGGGGCTTAATAGCCCTCACAAGAGTTCTTAGTCAAGAGCTATATCTATGACAACAAGATTGACATTTTGATGCTTCAAGAAGTAAATATGAAAAGTGAGGGGTTCCAATCCATTGCTTCAAGTATTTCACCCAATGCATATAACTTTATCTGTGATGCATCTGGTGCATCTAGGGGTATAGTTACCATGTAGAACAACAAAGCTGTCAAAGGAAGTCTAATTGAAAGGGATAAAAATTGTCTTTCTATTAGAATGGAGTCTAACAATAATTCTTGGAATCTTGTTAACATATATGCTCTGAATCAGAGGGGCCCTAGAAGAGAGTTATGGGATTATCTTTCCTCTATGATTTCCATGGACAACTCTAGATGTTGGATGTTGGTTGGGGATTTCAACACCCCACTTTTACCCTCAGAAAAAAGTGGGGGAATTCTGGACTACACTGACAGCATGACAAACCTAGCTGAATTCCTAAATAAAGATGGCCTCATGGATCTTGATATTCAAGGAAACCGATTTACTTGGTCTTATCAAAGAAACGAGAATATTTTGATACAAGTAGGACTCGACAGGGTCCTGGTCTCGTCAAGCTGGGATTTCATAAGCACTTCCACCTTAGAATCCCTTCATAGAACTACTTCAGACCATAACCCCCTTCTGCTTTCTTGGAAAGGAAAGGATGTTAAAGGGCTGTATCCTTTTAGGTTTGAGGTAATGTGGACTCAACATCTTGAGTTTAAAGATAGGTTAGCTAGTTGGTGGAATGTTGTTCAAAATACACCCATGTTCAGGCTGGCTCAGAAACTTCTTATGGTGAAAAACAAGGTTAAGGGGTGGAACAGGTACACCTTTAGAAATATTTTTGATAATAATAAGAGCATCTCTGCTAAGCTGGGTGATATTCAAAAGCAGATGGAGGAAGGTAAAAACTTCAAGGATACTGCTAAAGAAGAAGAATTATTGAGAAAGGAATGGAAAGAAGTTCTCAAGAATGAGGAAATCTACTGGAAACAAAAATTGAGGGTGCAATGACTTAGAGAGGGGGACATGAACACCTCATTCTTCCACCAGTCCACTATGAGGCATAGGAAAAGAAACAACATTACTAAACTCATGGATGATAAGGGAATTCTGGCAGAGTCAGAATTTATGGTAGGGTAGGTTGCTTCTTATTTCAAAAACTTTCTAGAGGCTCAAGAATGTATTATAAACCAGGAGCTCATTGACATCATCCCTACATATCTCAATCAGGAGGATAATGATCATCTTGTAAAAATGGTTACTGAGTTGCAGGTACATGCTTGTTTGTTCTCTATGGGTACTTTTAAAGCTCTAGGGCCAGATGGTTTTCAGTCTACTTTTTCTAGGAGTACTGGGATATTGTGGGTAAAGATGTCACTGAGGTGGCTAGGGAATTCTTCAAGACTGGTAAGCTATTGAAGCAACTTAATCATACCTTTATTGCTCTTATTCCTAAAAAATAGATTCAGTGTGTATGGGATATTTTAGACCCATTAGCCTGTGAAATGTTGTCTATAAGATTTTTTCCAAGATCTTAGTTTCGAGACTCCAACTCATCCCGGATAGGCTTATCAACAATAGTCAAAAGGGGCTTGTTCCAGGTAGACAGATTATTGATGCAGCTATCTCCACACATGAAATTATTCACTCCATGGAAAGAAGTAAATTTCTTGGAATGGCCTTTAAGCTCGACATCTTTAAAACCTATGATAGAGTGGCATGGGAATTTCTTTTCAAAATTTTGGAGAAGATGGGCTTCCAAGGTAAGATTTTGTAGCTAATAAAATTGTGTGTCACTTCTGTTATGTTATCTATCCTAGTTAATGGGGTCCCTAGGGGCTTCTTCATTGCAGGAAGGGGCTTAAGGTAAGGGGACCCTATGTTCCCCTACCTCTTTATTCTAATGGCTAAAGTCTTAAGTAGAAGCTTCCCCAAACTATTGAGTTCCAAGGAGATCAAGGGTGTTAAACCAACTTCAACAACTATTCAAGTGGTCATTCAACAATTTGTGGATGACACTATTCTTTTCAAGTCTATATCAGTGATTGAGGCGAGGAAATGGAAGAAAGTCTTGTAGGATTATGCCACTTTAGTGGGCCAGTGCATCAATAATGAAACAATCTAGGTGTACTTCTTTAACACTCCTATGGATCTCCAATAGAAGATTATGGGGATTCTTGGTTACTCAAGTGGTGAGCTCCCTGGTATTTATTTGGGGCTCCCCTTTACAGTTAAAGAAGTTTCTGAAGATTATTGAAATTCAATCCTGGAAAGGATCTAGAGGGAATTGGCTAGATGGAAAGGAAAGATGCTTAGCCAGGATGCTAAGTATTAGCTGCTAAATGTCTCTCTTCAAGGCATTCCTGTTTACTTTCTGTCCCTATTAAAAATTCCCAAGTATATAGCCGAAAGGTTTGAAAGAATCCAAATGAACTTCCTATGGACTGGGGTGGAAAACAAAAAGAGATTTGATCTGGTTAGTTAGGACAAGGTGTGCAGGCTGAAGCTCCAAGGAAGTCTAGGAATAAGAAAGATCAACCTGCTTAATAAAGCCCTAATCACCAAAATTAGATGGAATCTATTAACTAGGGATAAGGATTGGGGTACTATCATGATGAAAGGAAGCTAGGTGTGCAGAAATCACTTCCTACACTAATCTAATGAGGGGAGGAGAGTGTAAATTCAATTTTATCCTTACTATTACAATAATGTTAAAGCACTAACATAGATATTGTAGCAAACACATGCATAAGAAAGTGAGACAGAAGAAGAGAGACACAAGATATACGTGGGGAAAACCCTTATCAGGTGAAAAACACCACACTCCAAAACCTACACAATGTATTATCAAAACTGAAATGGTTTACAATACACTTGCAATGCAAGCTCTTAGGAGTCTTCAACGCTCGTATCTGGAGACAAACCAGTAGCATAATAGTACCTGTCAAACCTATAATACATCTCCTCTTAAAAGCACCTGTTTATATAACAAATACAAGGCAAATATGGATCCACATAGGGATGGGTATCCAACATGGCCTCATGGCCCAAAACCCACACCTATGGACACTTGTCCAACTCTGTAGGATGCTCCTAACACTTGTCAAGTCACCCCATCCCAAGGAGGTCACCTATTTCCAAAATGGGCTATGAAAGATGCTCTTACGACTCTTACAACCATCATAGAATCTGTCATAGCTGTCATAACTTACAACTGTAAGAGAATTTGTCATGCACAAGCTATAAATAGCACTTTCTCTTACAACATGTCATAGTCCACCTTGGGGTACCCAAAAATTCCTTTTTCAAAGATGCTCTTCGACACATGTCTTCACCTATCATAGGATCTTCTATTTCTGACTCTTACATGTCATAACTTCATCATAGCAATCTGTCATGACTATTATGGTCAATATTCCCTTACACAACATCCAAGATGCCGACACATGGCAAAATATTCCTACCACTAAGTGGGATGCCTATCTCCTCATGTGAGGACATAATTACATGTGGTCATATGCCATGTAGGATGACACATCACTGTGCCAACTCCCACAATATGACAACATAGGATTTGCATCCAATTAATACAATAGGCAATAAATAAATAAATACAATGTAAAATTACAAGGAATTACCAAGGTTGAGACACCTTAATTCCCAACACATGAGAGCTAAGTACTTTGGAAACCTAATGCCTAAGGACTTTTTACATCCTCATGACCTCCCCAAAGGTTATGTCATCTAGAACAATGTGCTCAAGTATAGATATGTGCTTTTATGGGGCATCAAGTGGAAATTGGGAGATGGCAGAATGATAAGGTTTTGAGAAGACTGCTAGTGTAAAAGTGGGCTATTATGAAAGATTTAGAATTCCCAAGGCTTGGTTAAACTGACTGCTTCTCTCTTTGGCAGATGGGTCTATGATTATATCCTTCCTTGTCGTGGGGGGTGGAAGAAGTTGCCAGACTGTTGTCAAGGCCAGGCTGTGTTAGGGATTCCATGTAGAAGAAATCAATTAAATGGAAATAAAGATTAAATAGAGGAATGAAAATACATAGAAATAATAACAGTAAGAGACAAGTTTTAACGTGGTTCACCCAAACCCGGGCTACATCCACCAATAGAGAGTCCAATATTATTATCCAGTAAATCAAACTAATTACAACCAGCAATCCTTACAACTCAATACTGCTATAAAATGCTACAATACATCAATGGAAACCCTAACCCTTAGCTTCTTTTATCAAGCCTTATGTCAATTTCAAAATAGGGTTTTTTTTTATGTTGGCCAATAGAAAAATAACTCCTGATGCCTTTATAAATTAATAAAATTCATTTGACCCTGGACCCCGAAAGGGGCACTGCCCCTTGACCCTGTCTTGGGGGAACTACCTCCAAAGCCCTGTAAGGGGTGCTACCCCTTGACCCCATTAAATAATTTGGGGGGAAACTGCACCAATAAAAGTGGGGTAAATTTAACCTCTGAGTCTCATTAGGCTCCATATAACAACAGGCTGAACTTATGTAGAAAGTGGAGGAAGTTCAACTCTCTATTAGAGATTGCAGGATTCTCATCTTCCCTTAGAAGGATATAATGTTGTGGGCTAGGGAGAGGTCTGGGATTTTCACTGGTAGATCAGCATATAAACTCCTTATGCCTAGGATTGAAGACAACTTATGGAGAAGGGTTTGGAATCACAAACTTATACCAAAAATCAACCATTTCTGGTGGTTCAAAACAAAATCCTAACCCTAGAAAATCTTCATCTTAGAGGCTTCCAAATACCCAACATGTGTACTCTTTGCTTAAAGGATGAATAAATTGTTTCTCATCTCCTCTTGCATTGTGATTTCTCTTGGGAAATTTAGAGTCTAGCTATGAATAAACTGGGAATTCCCTGATGTTCGATTGGTGACCTCCCTGCTTTCTTAAGGTCTTGGTACTCTCCTCTATCCCACCCCATTAGTAAAGAAATTTGGGCCCAGTTTCCTCCTATTCTAACATGGAGTCTCTGGAAAGAAAGAAATAATAGGTTGTTTTGGCAAAAATATAGAGATCCCAAGGAGGTGTTTTGTATATTGTCTAAACTTTTGTAGAACAACCTCTCTAACAACACTTTGAAAGCTGCAGAGAACCCCCCAATAGCTTGGAAACTAACAACATAAAGCAATGGAGAATTTTGACAAGCCTTTGTAGGGTGGATGACTCTACGAAAAGAGCTTGTGCTAACACTTAATGGTCCCCCCTGCTGGTTGGGTCAAACTCAACTTTGATGGTGCTGCTAAAGGCAACCCTGGGTTGGCTAGTGGGGGAGGTGTTTTTAGGTCTGATAAGGGGGCTCTTTTGGCAGCCTTTGCTGGGGGGCTTGGAGAAAATACCATTAATGTTATGGAAGCCTCGGCTCTCCTCGGGAGCCTCAAAGTTGCCTTGGCTATAGGTATCAGTATGATAGTGATTGAAGGTGATTCTAAGCTCATTATTGAAGCTATTAAAGATAAATTTAGGGTTGGTTGGTAGATTGAGGACATTATTTAGGACATAAAAACCCTTCTTCTAAGTTTTGAAGGTATTGAAGTGGTGCATATCTATAGGGAAGGCAATCAAGTTGCCAACCTTATGGAAAATCTTGGGATTAATCTCTATCCCTTAAGGTGTTGGAGAAATATCTCTAATCTTCTTCTGAATGTTATTAATAACATTTAGGTAAAGGCATCTTCCTAAGTTCGATGGCTTTAACCATGATTACTTATGACCTTGTTGGTGTTTTTTTACCTATTCCTCGTTACTTGGGATGGTGTATGATGGATGATGTCATGGTTATGACAGCTCACATTCTCCATTCCAGTTGGACTTCTAGGTTCCATGTCGGCAATGCCAACACTGCAACCCATGTGAGCCATCACCTTGTTGGCTCTATAGGTCTTTTCACCCTTGGCTGGCTACTTTGGATGTGGCGAGCTTGTATGAGCCATATTATGGAATTAATGATACCCCAAATGTGGTAGGGATTTTGAAGGACATTCATGGGAATTTGAGGGGTGTGGTGGACTTTAATTTTTATGAGTACTAGTTCATTTCTAGATTTTTTGGTGAAACCATGTATCTTGCTAATTGCCAAATCTACATTTTTCTTTCCTAGTTTAGTGAGCTAAGGAAAATGGGAGGTGACAAAGTGTGTACTAAACCTACGTTTTGTGAGGAATTCAAGGAGGACTCATAGGTTTGGAGTATTGCTTATGAGGGAGGAGCGACGCTGTATCATGAATGCTTGAATGGCTTTGATGAATGTTTGTCCATTCAATTTTCTATGTCATGGAACACTGATAGGAGGGTGCAAGTCAGTGGTGTGCAGTTTGTTGTAGTAGAGGAAGCCATTACCAATGCCACGGACCTACAATGCAATGGCAAATAGATGAATAAGAAAACAAAAGTTCAAAACTTAGAAGGGTTGTAGCATTTTATCAGGAAGGTGAGGAATAAGTTAGACATCAAAATGACTTTGAGCGTGAGAGCTTGGTTAACCCCTAGGACCGGGTATGTTACCTCATAATTAAAATTTTCACCCTTGAAGGTCGCTATAGGTGATTTTATCACTATCAATTAACTTTATTAAATCATTTGAGACACAAAATACTTGTGAACTTCCCTTTCTACTTGCTTTCTAGCTTGGAGTCTTCTGTTAAATTAACCAAGAAAACCTGCAAGGGTAACCTGATGGTGGTGGCTATTCCCCTGCACCAGGGTCTAATTTTTTTCCTTTACCATTATCACTTAGCCTTGTGCCCTGTTAAGCCCCTTAAGGCTAGTCTTGTCGAGGATGATGCTAATGAAGACTCAGAAGATAATGTTCCTCTCATTGTGAAATATGGCAGTCCCTCTAAATCTAAAGCATTGCCTCTTGCTGCTATTGACCCTAATAACCGTATGGACCCCCTCTCGAATTCCCTTACTATTCCTTGTTGTAGCCCTCCCAAATTGAAGGATGCTTCTTCCCTGAGGACCCAGCTCCCCGGTCGGGCCCCGGTGACTTCTGTTTCTGGTGGGACAGATGGGTCCCATGGTCATTCTCATGAAGAAGTGGCTAAGGGCCTCTATGGTCTAAGAAATAGCCCACCTCCTCATGGTAGTAAAAAAATGAAAAAGCTAGCAATTCTAACCTAGCACTACCAAGGGGGGAAAGAAGAAAACCAAAAAGAGTAATGTGGGTTTGAGAGTTGAGGAACCAGAGACTATGAAGAAACAAGATAATTCCAAGAAGTAGAAAATGGAGGATATTGTTGATGCCAAGGAGAAGGTTCCAGCTAAAGATGGTTCTAAGAGAAGACCGAGCATTAGGAGCTCTTCTAGGCTAGCAGGTGGGAAACCACAGGTGCTGAAAATTGTTGATTATTCCTTGACTTGTGATCATGATGACCCAGAGTATGAGATGGAAATCAGAGAAGTCAAGACCAATATGATGTAGGAACAAGAAGGGACGAGTAAATTTGATTCCATGAATTACTTGTTCTATGACTCTGAGCCTAATGATGTAAGGTCCATAGGCTTTCTTGTTTCTGTGAATGAGATGTTTCTCCAAATTCATAAGTGGAAGTTCATTTTTCTTTTGTTTTCTCTCCTTCTTCAATGATCTCAATTGTTCCAACCAAGAGGTTTTTGATATCCCATTCGTTGACGCATGGGATGGCCACTAAGCCAAACGGTGAGTGGGATTTAGTAGTGTGTGGATCAAAAGGAAATTCCCTAAGATCATCCATTCTTTGGTAGGATATGTTGTGAGCACTTGCACTCATTTGAACGTCCTAAGTTTCCTCTTTCTGTTTCTCTTGCATTTTCAACTTTTTGTCTTTTTCTTCCTATTCCTTTCTATAAACATTGAAAGGGTCAGGATCTGTTTTAACTACAACCACCTTTCCCAAATGATGGAAATGCATTTATTGGAATAATGTAGAGGAAATGGATTTCATGGCATGAATCCAAGGTCTCCCAAGGATCATGTTGTAATTGGTTTCTCTGTTAATAACATAGAAATCAGTAGAGACAGTTTTTCCCATCAAATTGAGTGGTAGGCTGATTTTCTTGACTATTTGGATGTCATGACTATGGTAAATTCTCAATGTGGAAGATTGTTTCTTGATCCCTATTTTGTTGTATCCCATCCTTCATAGAAAGAACATTGGCAAAAGATTGATTGTTGATCCTTCATCCACCACCACTCTTTTTATAGTGACTTCTTCAACTTGAATTTGTATGTATAGGGGTGAATCCTTTTTCTTACCTCCTTCACTTTGGGGTAATTTTGAAACATTGAACATAAGAGGAGGGGATTCCTCCTATGAAGAACATCCCACCTCCAATACTTCTAGGAACATTTTGCGATGAAAGGGAGAAGCTCTTAGCAAGTTTATCACTTGTGAAAAGACATTCTCCATTTGGTTTGTTTGTTCCTCTTCATGAATCATGAACACTTCTTGGTCTAGTTCTATGCTATTGGTATGGTTTTGGCCAACCTTTCCTTTCTCGATTTGAGGTTCTTTCTCCTTTCTCTGGGATTGGGGAAGTTTAAGAAAGTTCTTTTGTTGATCCAGTGTAAGTTTAGAGATGGCTTTATTGTAACCATAACAAGTCTTTGTTTCATGACCCTTTGTCCCATAGAACCAACAATAAGTATTGGGGTCATATGAAGGTTGGTTTGATCCCCGATTCCCTTTTTGTCGCCATTTGTCATTACTTGGATTATTTTTTATGATATTGACATCTTTTTCCTGAGGCGTGTTAGCTGTAGTTTTTTCTATTCCTTTGGATGTTTGAAGCTTCGCGTTGATTTCATAACTCTTCCGAATACTATCAATGGCAGCTTGGTCAATTCTTAAAGTACTTTCCAATGCCTCTTCGTAGGACTTATATGGCAGTTTTTGGACATCTTCTCTCATGTCTTTGTTAAGGGCATGCAATAAGAGGTCGCACAGTTCTCGATGATCCATGTTCAAAGCACTAGTTGAAGAATAGAGGACTTTCCTCCATCGAGTGACAAAATGTGCTACTAATTTGTTCGGTTCTTGTTTCACTCTGAGGAATTCTCTGATTCCCATTTTCACAAGTTTTTTCATGTCGAATGCCATGACAAACTCTCCAATGAGTTGTCTGAATGAATGGATTGAAGCTTCTGGGAGGTGATAATACCAATCCAGAGCAATGCCTTCAAGTGTTTTTGGGAAGATCTTTGCTACAACCCCATCCCAAGGGAGGAGTTCTCTGATGGCTGTAGTGTAGGCTTTAATGTGTGAGTTTGGATCTCCTTCTCCTTTGAACTTCGGGAGATCTAGCAATGGTCGAGGTAATTGCACACTCCTTATTTTTTGATCTAGAGGCTCTTTCAAATATTCAAGATACATTCCTAGAAAGGCACTTTGGGATTGCAAGGTTGTTAGTAATAACCCTGTGTGTGGGTTTTGATAACCCATGGTTGGATTCATTGGATTGTTCTGAATAGGAGGGTTCCCATTCAGACATGTGCCATTACTAGCATGTCATGAGTAGTAATTGAGGTAGGGGGATTTTGAGATGCCCCATGGTCTTGTTCGTGAGACTTGAGTCTTCTTTCTGGAACATCTTGTTCTACTTCCAAGATTCTAATTCTTTACACTAGAGTTACAATTAAATCTATAGGAGTTGCAGCTCTAGGGGCTTCTTCATTTCTAGGATGTTCTCTTCAAATATTTTCATAGTGATGGTCTTCCTCACGTGCAGCGTTTTGTTTTTTGTCTTGTAAGGCAATCCTCAATGGCTCTTGAGCATCTTTGGTTTCTTGTAGATGTTTTTCTAACCTTTTAACCTCTTCATCAAGGTGGGTATTCGATGTACTTGTGGAAGGTTGTTCAGGTCGATGTATTTCTAACCTCACCCTTCTTGCTTTATGTGGCACATCTGGTATGGCTAGGTTGTTCTCCCAAGCTGGGTTGTTAAATGATAGGGAGTGCCTAGATTCCCTTTGATCTTCCTCATAGTCAGAATCCTCGTAATTATAACAGTTGGTGATTGGTGCATCAGGATGTGGCGGCACATACCTGTGAAATGAGGGAGTTTTTGGTTCTCTTAAGGGGATGTTCCCTAGGTTTAAGTCAAGTTCCATCATATTCGGGGGTGCCATAGACACCAGAGAATAAATGGAACGGATGATGGTGTAGGGGATGGAAGTCATAGCAGCTATGAAAAGCAATGAAAGAATGTTTTGAAGTTTTGTGAGATCTAAATAATGGGAACATGAACAACAAAAACAAAAGTTTTTTCTCTTCACATTAGGTTCACCAAAATATGTACGCTTAAAATAGTGACTCCGGTTGCCTGGGGCTGTTGGGTTAGATTTCAGCACGCACACAGACCCTTTCCTTGTCATGGGGCGATCCGCCAAGTCACTCTTGCTCACATGGAATTAACCAGTGGAGAGGAGGCGAGACATTGTGGGGGTCTGGCTCATTAGAGAGCTAGACTTCGTGGAGAGGGGTCAGCAAGTACTGTGGCCTTTGTTGTTGTGTGCTTTGTTGTATGTCTTGTTCATTTGTTGTTGTGGTTGAGATAACCCTATGACCCAAAGGGTCACTAGTTTCTCTTCTTTTGTTTGGGTTTCTAAGATTCCACCTTTGTGTGGGTAAACGATTGTTCTCATTGATGTCCTCTTATCTTTGTATATGTTGTAAGAGTTCTTGTTGTATCTAGTGTTGTCTAGTTTCTTCTAACACCAAGAGGACAAATGGGCCCCCTTGTGGTAAGACAAGTGTTTCTTGGTGAGCTATTGGATTAATCTCTTGGATCTCGTCACAGATAGCCCTCACCCACTCTCCTCTCACTCCTAAGCACATTCATGAATCAGGAGAGAGGTATATGAATGATTACTAACCTCAACTAGATCTAGGGTTTTGACCTAGGGTTTGACTTTGTTTGTACCTTGTGGTGAAATCAAGAGTTTGTTTGGAATCATTTGAACTAAGATTACCTCATGATGGAGTCAAGGGTTTACATTTTTGTCTCTTCTAATGTTTCTATATGCATGCAAACTAAGATAATATGCAAAACATTTTTTTGGTATTTTGGAAATAAAAGTGCTTCTAATCTATGAAAAGAAAATATGTGTAATCCTATATGACTTTTCCAATACAATGTTAACCTATGTTTTTTGTGTTTTTGATGTTTTGAATGCAATTTAATCTAATAAAAGGGAAAATGCTTTTTCTAATAAACTAGATCTAGAAATATGAAAGCATTTAATCTAACATGCAAGATCTAACTATCAAGGAAAAAGTAATGTTTTACTATTCCCAAGAGAAAATTTGATTCTTTAATTACTATGAATTGAAAGAAAACAATGAAGGAACCTGAGAGAAATGAAGATTTGTTAACTCCACTACCCTTAGCAATCCTTGTAATAGGCAACCTCAAATCCTTTTGAGGTAGCAGGTGTTCCTCTTAACAACAAAATGACCCAAAGAAGCAAAAAGAAGCTTTGATGAAGCTTGTATGACCTCATTGAGAGCTTGGATTGAGCACAATGGCATAGAATAAAGTAGCGTGACGCTACTTGGTTGAACAAATAAAGCAAAAGGCACCTTCATCCTATAAGAGCATTAGAATGCTAAGTTGGAGAGCAAAATTTGGCAAGAGCTATGTGCACAATGAATTTGCCTCCCTTTGTGCTTGAGGGAGGGGGTTATTTATAGGTTTAGAGGAAGGAATTGATTGGAGAGTTAACTCATTTGATTGATGAATTAACAAGAATAGATTAGGGAATTAACAAGGTTGATTACCCAATGAACTCAACTAATTGGAGTGTGATGAAGCAATGATAGCTTATCACTGGAGAAGAAATGGATGTGAGGGAATGCATGAGATTGATTTAAGAGTTAATTTGAGATCAAATAGAGCTAATTATGCATGTGTGGGTGGATGAAATAGTTAACTCTATATCAGGGATAAAAAACCATGCAAATAGAGAGAAAAATGAGTGAAAATGGAACAAAAATGAGAGAGAAACTTGAGTTTTTTTGTGGCTGCCAAAATGATAGGGTCTTCCCTTTTTCTAGTAGGGTCGCCCCTGGGCAACCATGGGTCACCCAGGGGAGATCTGGGCTGGACAGGGTCAGATGCAGAAAAATAGGCTGGGAGATGGTAGAAGAGTGGAAAAGGAAAGATTATGCATCAAGAAATAGGTCAGTCATGTGGAGGAATCCAAATCTCCACTTGTGTCAGCAGGATCTCCCAGAGGAGATCTAGAAATAAGAGGGGGAGATTTGGATTGGTTCGACGAAACTGAAAATTGAAAGTGAGAGATGGAAAAAGCATACCTCTAGAAGGCTTCTAGGAGGTGCGCTAGAGGAAAAACAAAGGGGAGAGGTGAAAACTCACCTATAATACACTCGCAAGGCTTAGGATCAATGTCGAAAGCTAGAAAATACAAGTCAACAAGTGTCGCAACAAGTGTCAAAAAGCATCGCAAATGGGGGGAGAGAGAAATCGACAAGGAAGAATCAACACAAGACAAGAAAAAGGGACACATCATGAAGAGGCCTATTGCTTAAAGGACATTATTTCATGCTTACATGTATGTGACAAGGATTTGAATCATCGTAGGGGTCCTCGTGGAGGTAGTGCATGAATTTTGTGCTTACAAAAATAGAGATCATATGCGCGGTTATTTGGATTGCATGAGCAACTCTGAATGTGAGCTTCTATTGTTTGAATGCGTGGTTTTATGTATGTGCATAAATAATGCTCAAATCTGCAGCAATAAGGTTTAAATGAACAACAAGATGTATTTGTGTAGTAAGAACTACTGAATGCACAGAAAAATGTTTTAAATGTGCAGCTCTTTTTCTAAAATGTTTGATCAATGTTTTTTTGTTTTCAATCACATTTTTCCAAGGAACCTAAGTATTTTTGTTGATGATTGTGTTTCAGTTTGTTGCATGAAAACACAATAGACAAGAAGATCTCATGGTGTTATATAAATTTTTGATAAACATTTTGCAAACAAGCACAATTCCTATGGTTCAAAATGACAATATTTATTGAGTCCCAACTGGATTTCTCCATCCCCTTAAATCAAGGCAGATAGTTAGAAACTTGGTAGCACTGGCTCCCCCTTGCTTAGCACTCACTTCTTTGGCATACCAAGTTACAATTCTGCTGAAGAGTTGAATTGTATGTCTCTACACATGATTAGTGAATACATTAGGCGGCTTCAGAGGTCCGACCTCCTGCGTCAACAAATAGAAGGATTTTGGTCTCTAAAAATAGTTGGTTCTTAATGAGGGCATTCATTTAGGTGGTTATACATGCAACGATTCACTTCAGTTAGGAGGCTTCCCAATTTGTAGAGGTTAGGCCCTATAGGTTTAAATGCACCATAAGGGTACTCTAGGAAACATTTGTCGGTATAACACGACAACACCTCTTGTTTATTGTTGCAAGTATGTGCCTAATTGGTGTTGTCATTGATGTCAACATATATTTATTGTCATTAGTGTGAACTATATCCTATTTTTTTATTTGTTTAGAAGCCTTAAATGTTGAGGATATGGAGAAAACTAGCCCCTCCGGAAGAATCAAAAAGTAAACATTGAATCACAGTGATGACAGTGAGTTGCATACTGAAGAACAATCCAGAAGATTGTTTTACATTTCTTGGTGACTAATGATCTTGGTCTGCAGATGGAAGTTATTTAAAAGCATGGATGAAGATGCTAAATCCTGTGTTTGAGCCTTCAATATGAGGATTTGAGTAACATTCACTAGAGTAAAACCTACTTGTTCTGATTATTCACTAGTGCCTGAGAGGAAGTATTTTACTCTGCATTCCTCCGCATCAAATTGTTTTTCTTTGTGGTTCTAGAGGGAAGTCTAGGATGATGATAAGTCCCTACAATTGTAGTGGTTCATGTTTTGGCAGTCCGTAAGCTATCTTTCTTTTATGACAGTCGAAGACAGTGAAGTTCATGTGCTTTGGTGTGAAGAATCTCATGAATAAAATGGTTTGAGTTTATGTGGTTGCTCCTGGTGATTTCAATGTGCTTGTGGATACCTTCTGATCATGTTCCTACCTTTACATTGGTCTACGTTAAGGAATTGAGATTGTGTTTGAAGATTATTCCTAGATAACATAGCATGTAACTAGTCTTAGCCGACTTGGTTAATTCTAGTGATTGTGGAGATCCCTTGAAGATTATGGAAGTGTTTTGTGGTGTGGAAGATCATGTTTGAGTCCCAGCTAAGGTGTGGCTTGATCTGCATACATCTATACTACAATTCCTTAGCATAATTTTTTATTAGGTCAAGACCTATTTGTAAATGTTTGTAATCCTGACCTTGGAGATTGTTCCAATGATTGTAATGCCAACCTTGATGATCATTCCAAGGTTGATGAGGTGTATAAATTCTTGTAATTGAGTCATGAAAAAAGGTCCTTGTGCGAAGATGGGAAGATAAGGAAAGAGGTGGAAAGGCAGACCAGAGCAGAGGAACCATTGTACTTCAATGTGTTAATCTCAGAGATGAAGAAGATGTTGATCTTGGTAGTGAGCCTGGCAGTGAGCCACTAGTAGGGTTTAACATCCCTCATTGTAATTTTTCTAAGTTTAAGGTTGAGATAGTGAGCCTACTAGACCTAATTGTACTTCATGGCAGTGAGCAAGCATGTTCTAGGCCTGTGGAGTGACCAAGTCTGAACATCATTTTTTCAAAGATTGTAATATATTTTGAGAGCTAATCCTCTTTGTGGTTTTTCCCCACCTTGGGGTTCTCCATGTAAAAATTTGGTGTCTCTTGTGTATAATGTTGCATCTATGTTTAAATTTTTGATTTCATGCATTCATTGTCTAATCATAATAACTGTGGACAAGTGATTAATGTTTAAGTGCAGAAGTGATTAAGTTTTTAGGACAACTAATTCACCCCCCTCTCAGTTGTTCGGCACATTTCAACAATTGGTATCAAAGCCACTTCCCTTCAGAAAGAGTCTAACAACTCGAGGGAAATCCTAAATGGAGCCTAAGGAAAAATAGCTACTTACTGATGCACCTGAATTCTCATCAAGAGATAATAAAGTCATTTTGTCAAAGGAAGCATCTTATGAAGATAAGAGTGTCAACAATCTAAGGTGTTCTGATTCAGAGGTATGCACCAACAATGAAGCTATGTTCCAAGGTGAGAACTGTTGGGTGATTGACAGTAGTTGTTCAAATCACATGACTGGTGACAAAAATAAGTTTGTAAGTCTAGAAAGATATGATAGAGGGTTAGTTAGGTTTGGAGATGACTGCTCTGTTGAAATATGTGGAAAGGGTTCAATTAATCTTGGTAATAGACAAACTACTGATGATGTTTTTTATGTTAAAAATCTAAAGCAAAGTCTCTTAAGCATTGGATAGTTATGCAAAAGTGGATTTAGTCTTATATTTGAGAATGATACTTTTGAAATCAAAGAGAATTATGGGGCTACAATGGCCATTGGAAAAAAGACAGAAGAGAATCTCTATCATCTCAAGAAAAGTGGCATTCTTGGGCTCACAACTTAGACCAGTGAAAGCTGGGTTTGGCATAGAAGACTATGTCATTCAAATCTTGATGATTTAGTAAAGATAGGCTCAGTTCAAATTGTAAAAGATCTACCAGAAGTTGACTGCTTAGATAACATCATTTGCAAAAAATGTTAAGATAAAAGGCTATCAAGAAGAGTACTACAAAAATCTTCCACTAAACGACTGGAATTGATCCATGCAAGCCTTTATGGTCCTACAATAATACGAAGCCTTCATGAATATAGGTACTTTATGTTTTTTATTGATGATTATTCTAGAATGACTTGGGTTACCTTTTTCAAAGATAAATCAGAAACTCTAGATGCACTCAAAGCTTTTAAAGAAATGGTTGAAAATGAGCCAAGCATGAAAATCAAGTGTTTGAGGATTGGTAAGGAAGAAGAGTTTTCCTCCAACAATTTCAATATGTTCTGTGAAACCCATCGGATAGAGCAACAACTTTCTGCTAAGAATAAAATAATGGAAGAAGCAAGCAGGACTATTCAAGAAACTACAAAATTAATAATGGAAGAGGCAAATTTGTCACTAGTGTTTTGGAAGGAGGCAATTCAAACTACTGTCTACACACTAAACAAAGGTCGAGTAAAAGCCAAAAATGAAAAGACTCCTTTTGAATTATGGTATGGAACAATACCCACTATGAAATACTTCAAAATCTTTGGAAGAAAATGCCTTATCAAAATGGAAAAGGATGATGGCAAGTTTGAGGAGGGCATCTTTCTCGGATATTCACCTTGGAACAAAGCCTACCATTGCTACAACAATAGATTGGGAAAATTTGTTGAAAGTACAAATGTCAAAGTAAATGAGAACATTCAAAAGTACTCTGATTCAATCAATAAGGAATTGTAGAATGAAGCACAAGAAGGTTTCTAGACCATTGGTGATAAAACAAAATGTGACACATGCTTGATTGCCAATGTTGAATCTAAAGTAGTTGTTATTGACAGAAAAGGGCACCAAGTTGCTCCGGAAGACATTAAGAAGTCTGAGGAAGAAAACTTGGACTCAAGAGAAAATATGGTAGAAGTAATTAGTTGCATCCAAGAGCTAAATAAGGAAATCAAGGAACTCCAACAAAGTCTTAAAAGGAAAAGTGAAGAATTGAGTCTAGTAAATGAAGATAAAATAAGAATAGAAGATCATCTGAGCCAAGTTTTGAAAGAAAAGTCAAAAGAATGTGAGAAATTGGCAGAAGAAATTGTACTTTTGAAGTCTAATCTAGAGGCAGCCAACAATTACAGAGAAAAATTCAAAATAAGCTCAGCAAAACTTGATGAGTTGCTAGCCAGTCAAAAGTATCCAGATGATAGGCGAGGCTTAGGATTTGAAAAGGGAGAAAGCTCAAATTTAAAACAAGTCTGATCTAGAGAAGGAAAAGGTAGAAACTATCTTGTGAGGAACCAAAGAAGAGGACCTAAAAGATCTCCGGTCAGACAACCAAATGCTCAAAGGTACCCATATTTCAATGGTTACTATTTTAAATGCAATAAGTATGGTCATAGGGCTATTCAGTGTAAAAGAAAAATAAATCAAAATATTCCATCTTTCTCTGGTCTATGCTTCAATTGTAAGAAAATTGGTCATAAAGCAAATGAGTGCAGAAGTATGTCAAGAAACAATCAAACCAATCCAAAGAATGCTAAATTATTCAATGGAAAGTGTTTTACATGTAATAGATATGGGCATATGGCTAATCAATATAGATCAAGGCCAAATTCAAATAAGAGGAGAAATTAAAGTTAGACAGATATCATTTGTCTAAATTGCGACAAGCCTAGACATTCTACCAGATTCTGCAAAAGCAAAAATGTAGAGAGTAACTATCCCACACTAAAAAGGAAAACTGAGCAGAGATTAGACAAAGATAAAAAGAAGATTGATCTAGTAGAAACCAAGAAAGAGATGAATTAGATTTGGATCAAGAAGGATGTTACTAAGATCAAGGATGGATATGCATTAGTCTCTCATGCAAATACTTTCTTCAGGAAGTAGATTGAGAGATCTGGCTCAGGGGGAGCAGTGTCAAAAATATAAATCCCCCAGCCAAAAAGTTGGTGCTGGAATCCAGTATGAAGACTTACTAGTGAATCTGACAAGACAAATCCTGTGAAAGAGAAAACTGGAAAAGGATAAGCTAATGCAAAACATTGCAGAGAAATTTTAATCAACTGTATCTACGGAGAAGGGTAGTCAGAAGAAACTTGATAAGGACAGAGAAACATCCTTTGCTGATGTACAGGATGATGATGATAATAATGATGATGATGCCATTATTTTCTCTAGAAACAAGAAGGCCAGAGGTAATAAAACTATAGAAGATGGGGAAGGAGGTAAATCAGTGGATAATTCTACATCAAAGGAAAAACATGATGACAACGAAGTGACTGATGTGATTCAATTTACAGGGAAAAGGAAGGGGAAGAAAGCCAAAAAGAAGACAATACAAGGTAATGCCAATGTTGATGCAAATAATGATGTGTCCATGATGGATGAGGGTCAAAAGCAAGGATGCCCTGCAATTCAGTTACAAGAAGAAAAACTCAAGAAGGTTAAATGAAAGGCTTCGGTCAAAAAGTGAAGGTTGGCAAGATTAAAAGAAAAGAAAGAACAACGTAAGGTGCTCATAGGTTGGCTTTAATGAAAGAGAAGTTCTCTACCTAAAGTTAGGGGTTATTACCCCTCCTACTCTAACTAAGATGCACAGGAGTGCATCTGTCTAGTGGCTTCAGATCCGGATTGATGCTTTTAGGGCTACTTCTTAGGGGGAGTAGTCAGAGAGTTAAGAAGAGAGATTGGATTAGAGCAAAAGAGTACACGTATGTACCCTTTTCCATTGATGTCAAAGGGGGAGAGAAATCATGTGAAAAATGTAGAGAGAAAGAATGCAGATGTGCAAAGAGATAAGGGGAGAATCTTATCTTGATGGTTGTTACAGTTTTTCACATCATATGATGCCATCAATGACAAAGGGGGAGATTGTTGCAAGTATGTGCCTAATCAGTGTTGTCATTGATGTCAACATATCTTTGTTGTCATTGGTGTCAATTGTATCCTATTTTTTTATTTGTTTAGAAGCCTTATATGTTGAGGATATTGAGAAAATTAGCCCCTCCAAAAGAATTAGAAAGTAAACAGTGAATCACAGTGAAGACAGTGAGTTGCATACTGAAGAATAGCCCAGAAGATTGCTCCACATTTCTTGCTGACTAATGATCTTTGTCTACAGATTGGAAGTTATTTAAAAGCATGGCTGAAGATGCTAAATCCTGAGTTTGAGCCTCTGGTATGAAGATTTGAGTGAGTAACATTCACTAGAGTAAAACCTATTTTTTCTGATTATTCACTAGTGCCTGAGAGAAAGTATTTTACTCTACATTCCTCTGCATTAAAGTATTTTTCTCTATGGTTCTAGAGGGAGGTCTTAGATGATGATAAGTGCCTAGAATTGTAGTGGTTCATGTTTTGGTGGTTCGCAAGCTATCTTTCTTTTATGACAATAGAAGACAATGAAGTTCATGTGCTCTGGTGTGAAGAATCTCATGAATAAAATGGTTTGAGTTTGTGACATTTCTCCTAGTGATTTCAACATGCTTGTGGATACCTCCTGATCATGTTCCTACCTTTACATTGGTCTGCGTTAAGGAATTGAGATCGTGTTTGAAGATTATTCCCAGATAATTTAGCGTGTAACCAGTCTTAGCTAACTTGGTTAATTCTAGTGATTACGGAGATCCCTTGGAGATTATGGAAGCATGGTGTGGTAGGAAAGATCATGTTTGAGTCCCAGTTAAGGTGTGGCATGATCCGCATACATCTATACTATAATTCCTTAGCATAATTTTTTATTAGGTCAAGACCTATTTGTAAATGTTTGTAATGTTGACCTTGGTGATTGTTCCAATGATTGTAATGCCAACCTTGATGATCATTCCAAGGTTGATGAGGTGTATAAATTATTGTAATTGAGTTGTGGAAAAAGGTCCTTGTGTGAAAATGCGTAGATAAGGAAAGATGTGGAAAGGTAGAGTAGAGGAACCATTGTACTTCAATGTGTTAATCTTAGACATGAAGAAGATGTTGATCATGGCAGTGGGCCACCAGTAGGGTTGAACAACCCTCATTGTAATCTTTCTAGGTTTAGGGTTGAAGAAGTGAGCCTGCTAGACCTAGTTGTACTTCATGGTAGTGAGCTAGCACGTTCTAGGCCTGTGGAGTGTCCAAGCCTGAACATCATTTTTTCAAAGATTACAATATATTTTTAGAGCTAATCCTCTTCATGGTTTTTCCTCACCTTGGGGTTTTCCACGTAAAAATCTGGTGTCTCTTGTGTATAATGTTGCATCTATGTTTAAGTTTCTAATTTCATGCATTCGTTGTCTAATTGTAATAACTGTGGACAAGTGATTAATGTTTAAGTGTAGAAGTGATTGAGTTTTTGGGACAACTAATTCACCCCCCCTCTTGGTAGCCTGACGCACTTCAACAGTTTATGACTTTCATCACAAACACATTTATTTATAGCGGCTTGAAAGTAGCTTTGCTTTAGCCTGTTACCGCTCGAGGTCATCCCACTTGGAAGAAACGCAATCCCAAGGGCATGCCTCTTCTAAAGGTTAAACAAAGGAAACGATGGGTTTGGCATTTTTGTCACCCAAGAAGGGGAGTGCATAGGCCTATCACCATTTTGCAAGCACGGTAGACACTGGTTCATTAACCTTCTAAAGTTAATCTAAATGTTATCTAATCTACCAAGCATAGAAATTGACATGATAGCATAAACATTGAAACGATAGTTTATTTTAGCCTCCTAAACAAACTATGTGAAGATTGTTGCTGAAGATTTGATCAAGTAATTTCCCCTACTTCTGCTAGATGTGGATTTGTAAATGCAAGATTTGTTCAGTTTTAACCTCCTAACATTGGGACTGTGTGAAATTTGTATGCAATTTGTATGAACATTGATACAATTTATTCCCCTAATTAGAAACTAGATGAAGATTTTGTATATAAGTTGCATGAATAATGATTTACTCCTAATTAAAACAAGATGAAGATGCAACTACAAATGCCTAAACCAACTCTTAAACCTGCAAGAACATTATGTCAATAGCCTCCATTGATGATTGATAATACCTGCTTACAAAAATCCATACAAATCTTTGATAGGAATCAGATGCACTGAAATAGGCAATGGATTGCAGGAAGACAAATTAAATGTGCAGGAATATAGATGCATAGAAAGAACTTGCAAACGTGTAGAAAGAAATTTTAAATGCGTAGGAAGAATGAAAGCGTAGAAAGAATGATTAGATGCATAGAAAGAAGTTTCATATGCGCCAGACTACTCTTTTCATCGTGGATACACAAGACTGGAAATTGAATGCGCCGGAATGACCTATCACGACTGTAATTTTACCAAAAATCAAAATGGAAGTTAATAATGGGGTAGTGGCCCCATGGTGGGTGCCAAAATATGATTGATTATTTGAAATACAGTAGAAACTGTTGCAAGTATGGGCCTAACAAATGTTGTCATTGATGTCAACATACTCATGTTGCATTGATGATAAGGATTGGATGAGTTATTTGCTGAGGATATTGAGAAAATTAATCCCATCAGGAACAGAAAAGAACAATGAAGACAGTGAGGTGAAGATCCCAGCTAAGATGAAGATAAGAGGATGCGCATAAAAGTGTTTGTAGATATGTGTCTTAAGATGATCCAGTAAAGATTTGAGAGGTCCGCATGAAGATCTAAAGAAGTTATGGCCACTTGAGTAAAACTAGTTCTGGTAGATGTTCAGAGGTGACAGAGTGACACAGATAGGTCCGATGAGATCCAGAAATGCAATACTTGTTCTACGGATTTGGTGGAGTGTTTAGGATGTCAATGTGAATTGACAACTCAATTGGTTCATAGTCTGGAGGTCTGTAAGCATGTATTCCAATGTGACAGTGATGACAGACTGTGCTCTTGAGCTTTCAGATGAAGGAGAAAAAGATTTCAGTAAACAGAAGTAGTGTGGATGTTCTTGGTGATTTAGGAAAGCTTGCGGAAGTCTTTGGATTGTGTCCAATTTGTGTTGGTGATCTGCATTGAAGATTGAGCTCGTAATTGAAGAATTACTTTTGGATGATGATGTCCTTCCTAAGTTTGGTCGACCAAATGAGTTACACATCCTGCGAATGATCTTGAAGATGTTCTATGAAGAATGGCGTGTTCCTAAAGGAAGATTGAAGTCTTAGATATCTGTGGCCGACAACGTGTTGATCCATGTGAAGTCTTTTTGTAATAAGTCATGTTGTATTTGTGTATTTCCTCTGTAATGTATGTCGACTTGGATGATTATCCTAAAGTCAAATGTCTTGTATAAATGAGAGATTGTGAAGTCATCTCAAATGGACCTTGTGGAGATGAGTGTGTGGTAGAAAGGAGCAGAGTGAAAGGTAGAGAAGAAGTATTGGGCTTAAATGGAACTAACTCAAGCATGGTGAAGATGCTATTCTTCAGTTCAAGTATGTAATATCTATTATTCTGTAGACAATGTGTCTCCTATTGATAGTGGGCCTCTTGTGAGTAGTGTACTCGAGCAGTGATCCCTAATTGGCATGTGCCATTTTGTTCTTCTTATTCTTTTAACAGAGAATAAAATCTTGGGTTAGTCACCCCTTGGTTTTTCCTTTAATCAGGTTTTCCACATTAAAATATTGGTGTCTTATGTGTTAATGTGTTTCTGCTCTTGATTTAATGCATTATGCTTCCATGATTGATTTATTATTATGCTGCATGGATTTAAGTGATTAATTGGAAGAAAGTTTTGGACAACTGATTCACCCCCACCCCTCTTAGTTGTCTATCCTGAATCTAACAATTGGTATTAGAGCTAAGTTCCTCTAAAAGGAGCTTAACTGCTTGAGGAGATCCAGGATGTCATCTTACAAGAAGGATAGTCTGAGGTTTGATGGAACCAATTTCACTCTTTGGAAATTTCGCATGGAATGTCACTTGCAATGTATGGGAATGCAATATTGGGTCATGGTTTCAAAGAAGTATGTTCTTCCACATAATGGTCCGAGTACCGTAGATGAAATCAGAGATGTTGAAAACAATATTTGGACTAAAAAGCTCTTCTAAGTGTCTTATCTAATTCAAAGCTGACAAATGTTATTGATCTAAAAACTGCATATGAGATTTGGCAAAAACTAGAACTTCTGCATGAAGGAGACAAGTATGTTAAATGTACCAAGCTACAGAGTTTGAAAGGAAAAATTTAAAACCTGAAGATGAGAGAAGATGAAAATATCACTACATTTATGCCAAGAGTAAATGAGCTTGTTTGTGGCATTAGATGTGCTGGTAGAATCTTGTATGAAGATGAGATTGTTGCCAAAGTTATTAAATCCCTTCCTGATTCTTACAAATACACGGTTGCTACTATTGAAGAATTCAAATCTGTTTCAAATATCACAAGAGATCAATTGGTTGGTAAATTGGCTACATTTGAAATGACCAAGTTTGGAGATGCACCCCCAAAGACTGAATCTGCATTCAAAGCCAGCACCTTTGTAAAAGGAAAACAAAAGTTTGATCTGGGAGAGAACTCTTCAAAACTATCATGGTATGAAAAAGCAAGAAAAGATTTGGAAGAAGATGAAGCAGAACCTGCTCAACTTGAATCCCTTATTGCAAAAGACTGCTAAGAGGATCCGGTAAGCATGAAGGAAAATTGTCTTTTAAATGTTTTAACTGCAATAAGATTGGTCACTTTGCCTCAAGATGTCTGGAAAGATTTTCAAGACCACATCCTAATAGATCAAGATTCCAAAAGAAATGTTACTATGTTCATGAAGATGATGATGATGAAGGAGTAACAGATGATGAATCAAAGATAGGAAACAAATCCGGAAGTGACTGGGTGTTTATTGCTATCAAGGAAGAAGATCCAATGCCCTCTAAATTTGTCAATCATAAAATGGTAGAAAGAGCTATGGCTGCCCAAGTTGAAGAAAAAGATGATTGGGTCATTGATAGTGGATGCTCCCACCATATGACAAGGGATAAAAATAAGTTCATAGATTTGGAAAGGTATGAAGGAGGAGTTGTAAAATTTGGTGATAATTCTGCTGGCAAGATCAGAGGTAGAGGAACTATTTCTTTTGATGGAAAGAACAAAACTGGTAATGTACTATATGTTGAAGGTCTGAAGCACAATCTTCTCAGTGTTGGACAATTGGTGGACAAAGGTTATGATATCAGATTCAAAAATGGAAAATGTAAGATCTTTGAAAGTTTTAGAACAGAGATTGCATCCGGTACTCAAACAAAAGGTAATATCTTCCACTTGGTTGGCACTGGAAAAAGTTGTTTATTTGTTCAAATTGATCAGAGTTGATTATGGCATAGGAGAATGTGTCATGTGAATTTTGATAACATCATCAAGATAAGCAATACTCAGGCTATAAGAGATCTTCCAAGATTGGTTAAACCTACTAATAGTTTGTGCAAAGAATTTCAGTTGGGTAAGCAGAGCAGAGTATCATTCAAAAGTAAGGAACAGTCTTCTACCAGATTATTGGACTTAGTTTATACTGATCTATGTGGTCTGGCAAGAATCAGAAGTGTGCAAAGTGATATATACTTCATGTTATTAATTGATGATCATTCCTGGATGATGTGGGTGACTTTTCTGAAAGAGAAATCAGAGGCTCTTGAGAAATTCAAATTATTCAAGGCTATGGTAGAGAATGAAACCAAATTGAACATAAATGTCTGAGGTCTAATAGAGGTGGAGAATTTACATCCGGTGAGTTCATAGAATTCTGTGAGAAACATGGGATAAAAAGATAGTTGTCTACACCAAGGACTCCATAGAAGAATGAAGTAGTGGAGAGAAAGAACCAGACCATCCAAGAATCATCTAGAACCATGATGATGGAAGAAAATGTTCCTCAGATCTACTGGAGAGAAGTTGTAAGCACTGCAGTCTATACTCTTAATTGAGTACAAATTAGAAACAATACCGGTAAGACCCCTTAAGAACTTTGGTTTGGCATCACTCCCACTGTGAGGTATTTCAGAGTCTTTGGTAGCAAATGTTACATTAAAAGAGATGGAGATCTAGGCAAATTTGATGCTAGAAGTGATGAAGGAATATTCTTGGGTTACTCTACTCAAAGCAAAGCATACCGGTGTTATAACAAGAGGTTGAGAAAGATTATAGAAAGTACAAATGTGAAGGTTGATGAAGGTATTGAAAAACCCTCAAGGTTTTATGAATATGATGAAGATGATCAAAATGATGTTCTGGTCCAAGGAGTCCAAGCCCCTTCTAAAATTTAGATCTAGATTGATCCGGTGAATCATGAAGAAGAGATAAGTTTGAATGAACCTGATCAAGAAACAAAAGTGCAAGAAATTTCCAAAGTTCCCAGGTATGTAAGACTAAATCACTTTGAAGATCAAGTAACCCTTGCAAACCAATTTGGCTTTGTTTCTGACTACTTCACCATCTTCATTCAGTTTATTCTGGACGACCCATTTGGTTCTAATCACATTCTTGTTTCCAGGTCTGGGAACAAGATCCCAAGTGTGATTTTTCTCAATTTACATCAAGTAGAAGGAGTTGATTTTGAAGAAACTTTTTCTCTGGTGGCAAGAATTGAAGTAGTCAGATTATTTCTTGCCTTTGCTGCCTTCAAGGACTTCAAGGTATATCAAATGGATGGCAAGTCTGCCTTCCTGAATGGTGACTTGGAAGAAGAAGTATACATTGAACAATCGGATGGATTTCAATTGTCTGATCATGGTTATATGGTCTGCAAATTGAAGAAAGCACTGTATGGACTCAAACAAGCCCCAAGAGCCTAGTATGAAAGATTGGATAAGCATCTTTTGAAGATTGGTTTCAAAAAAGGTACTGCTAACAGTAACTTGTACTTCAAAATTGATCATTAAAACATCTTAATTGTTGAAGTGTTTGTTGATGATATCATTTTTGGAGGAAGAGATAGTATGTGCAAAACTTTTGTAAATCAAATGAAAAGTGAATTTGAGATGTCCATGTTTGGGGAAATGAATTTCTTTTTGGGTCTGCAAATTACTCAAATAAAGAAAGGAATCTTCATTTGACAGACCAAATATGTGAAAGAATTGTTGAAGAAATTTTGGATGGAAGACTCAAAACTAATGAGCACTCCCATGGCAACCAGATGTAAATTGAGAAAAGATGATGACTCTCCTAAGGTTGTTCAAAAAAAGTACAAGTCAACGATTGGAGGATTATTGTATCTCACACAAACTAGACTTGACATTATGAATGTTGTTGGTCTTGTTGCTAGATTCTTAGGTATCTAAAAGGGACAGTTGAGTATGGTTTATGGTATCCTAGAGATCATGATTTCTCTCTTCATGCATATACAGATGCGGATTGGGTAGGAGATGTGGATAACCAGAAGAGTACTAGTGGTGGAGCATTCTTTTTGGGGAAGAGATTGGTTTCTTGGCTGAGCAAGAAACAAGAGGCAATATCTCTATCCACTGCAGAAGTAGAATATATTGCAGCAACAAGTAGTTGCACTCAAGTATTATGGATGAAGAAAATGCTAAGAGACATCAGAGTGGAGTATGAAAAACCTATCACAATCTTCTGTGATAATTCAAGTGCAATAAATATATCAAAAAATCTGGTGTTACATTCAAAGACAAAACAAATATCCATCAAGTTTCACTTTTTGAGAGAGCAAATGAACAAGAATGAAGTCAGATTGGAGTTTGTGCCTTCCAAGAATTAGATTGCAGATATTTTTACCAAACCTCTACCTAAGGACTCTTTTGAGTATCTTAGGGAGAAGTTAGGGGTTATTACCCATCTGGTTCTAAATTAAGGTGCACTAATGTGCATCAGTCCGGTGGATCTCACAGTCCTATCTTGTGGTTCAGATTTATGATGGGAAGTTGCTACTCAGGGGGAGTAGTTGGTATGATTCTGAAGTAATGCAAGTATGTGCTCTTTTCCATTGATGTCAAAGGGGGAGAGAAGACATGTGAAAAACAAAAAGTGGTTGTTGATCAAAGGGGGAGCAGTAAAGGAAGAGAAGATATGTGAATGGTTGTTGTTGATAGGGGGAGTTATGTCAGTCAGTGAGGAGAAGCTCTTGTCTTGATGGTTAAAACAATTTTTCACATCATATGTTGCCATCAATGACAAAGGGGGAGATTGTTGCATGTATGTGCCTAAAAAATGTTCTCATTGATGTCAACATACTCTTGTTACATTGATGATAAGGATTGGATGAGTTGTTTACTGAGGATATTGAGAAAATTAGTCCCATCATGAATAGGAAAGAACAGTGAAGACAGTGAGGTGACGATCCTAGCTAAGATAAAGATAAGAGGATGTGCATAAAAGGGTTTGTAGATATGTGTCTTAAGATGATCTAGTAAAGATTTGAGAGGTCTGCATGAAGATCTGAAGAAGTTATGGCCACTTGAGTAAAACCAGTTCTGGCAGATGTTCAGAGGTGATAGAGTGACACAGATAGGTCCGGTGAGATCTAGAAATGCAATATCTTGTTATGTGGATTTGGTGGAGCGTTTAGGATGTCAATGTGAATTGACAACTCAATTGGTTCATGGTCTGGAGGTCCGCAAGCATATATTCCAATGTGACAGTGATGACAGACTGTGCTCTTGAGCTTCCGGATGAAGGAGAAAAAGATTTTAGTAAACAAAAGTAGTGTGGATGTTCTTGGTGATTCAGGAAACCTTGTGGAAGTCTTTGGATTGTGTCCAGTTCGTGTTGGTGACCCGCATTGAATATTGAGCTCGTAATTGAAGAATTACTCCCGGATGATGATGTCCTTCCTAAGTTTGGTTGACCAGATGAGTTACACATTCTGCGGATGATCTTGAAGATGTTCTGTGAAGAATGGTGTGTTCCTAAAGGAAGATTGAAGTCTTAGATCTATGTGGACGACAGCGTGTTGATCCATGTGAAGTCTTTTTGTAATAAGTCATGTTGTATTTATGTATTTGATCTGTAATGTATGCCGACTTGGATGATTATCCTAAAGTCAAATGTCTTGTATAAATGAGAGATTGTGAAGTCATCTCAAATGCACCTTGTGGAGATGAGTGTGTGGTAGAAAGGAGCAGAGTGAAAGGTAGAGCAGAAGTATTGGGCTTAAATGGAATTGACTAAAGCATGGTGAAGATGCTATTTTTTAGTTCAAGTATGTAATATCTATTATTCTGTAGGCAGTGTGTCTCCTGTAGGTAGTGGGCCTCTTGTGAGTAGTGTGCTCGGGTAGTGAGCCCTAATTGGCATGTGCTATTTTGTTCTTCTTATTATTTTAACAGAGAATAAAATCTTGGGTTAGTCAACTCGTGGTTTTTCCCTTAACCGGGTTTTCCACATTAAAATCTTGGTGTCTTTTGTGTTAATGTGTTTCTACTCTTGATTTAATGCATTATGCTTCCATGATTGATTTATTATTATGCTGCGTGGATTTAAGTGATTAATTGGAAGAAAGTTTTGGACAACTGATTCACCCCCCCTCTCAGTTGTCTGTCCTGAATCTAACAGAAACTACCCAAATATTCAATACCTCAATGGAATTAAGACAAATGCAAATAAACAAGAGATATACCTTTACAAACAGATTTACCTTGTGCCTTCCATTGTTGCCTATCTTTCTTTGATCTTGTGTGATTATAGAGCTCTCAGAACTTGTACTTCCTTGCTATTAAGATGACAAAGATCAAACAACTATGTGGAGGATTATGTAATGAGATTACAATGCAATAACTAAGATGATAGGATGGAGATAATGAAATGAAACCATGGTTGATGATTGTGAAATGAGGATAATGAAATGAAGCCAAAGGCATGCTTAATGAGATAGAATTTCTACAACATAAGATTGCAAAAATCTTGAGTGATTATGAAATGAGTATGATGACCTTGCTTTTATAGACACATGAGGAATTAGATCATCAATTGAGAATGATTAGAGAGATCAACAATTGAGGAAGGTTGAGAGAATGTGAGTGAATCAGAAGAAGACAAGTGTCCTGCCCTTCTCATGCATCAAGGGAGTTAACATATCTGATTAGGGAGTTGACTGAATAGATTGATTAGATGATTGGGTTGATTGATTAGTGTGCTGAATTGATTAGTTTATTGACTGAGCTGATTTGATTGCTTAGTGAACTAATTTGATTGTTGAGTCAAGTCTTTTTGATTATCTATTAACTAATTTTGATTGGAGGAATTTATGGTGGGTGAGGATAATTATATAATTAAATATTAAAAAAATATTTAATTATGTGTGCAACATGATGAGGTGTCCAAATGACATGGAATAATGACATGGATGAGATGATGTGGAATTTAGACTTAGGACTTTAGGATAGATGATTAATTAAATAATTTAGGATTATTTAATTAAAGATGATTTAGAAGAATTAGGATACTTAATTAAATAAATTAATTTTTATTTAATTATTTGGGATAATGAACCAATTAAATAAATTAGGATATTTATTTAATTGATAGAGGAATAAAAATAAAATAAATAATAAAATATTTATTTAATTCTACACGAGCCATTTTTAGGTGTATACACAACACGCCCCATTTTGCCTTAGCAAAATAGGGACCCAACCTTTTCTGGCTTGTTTTTCTTGCTCCCTTGCTTTGGGCAGTATGGTAAAAGTTATGTATCAGATGCAGTGATAGGATATCACCCTATGCATACAAGGACCTCATAAAAAGGGTTAAGTGCCAAAGTTGGGTCTTGCTATCACCAACCTCATCAAACAAAAGAATGTCAAATTTTAAGCCGGTTTGCCTTTTAAGTCACCCCAAGATTCCTTAAGGATAAGAAGTTAAGTCTGGTCAAAGTTGGTCAAACTAGTCACTCATGAGAGAGTCATCACATTCCCTAAGGACCCTAATATTCGTTAATATCCCGAACATAGGGTTTAACAAAGAAAATCCCAATGTCTGCATATTTGCTAATATGTAAACGTCAAATTTTAACTTGGGAAGTGACCACCTGTCAATACCCACAAACATTCCTTGAAGGTGCACTTTTACTTGAATATCTCAGATATTTGCTAATGTGCAGACCTACCTCAAATATAGTGAAAACACCAAACATCAGCATATTTCTTAATATCATGCATATTAGCGAACATCTTGATGACATCATTCGATATTAGCATAAAGGAGCCCCGATATGATACTGACATCATCTGAATGCTCAAAATGGAACATAGGTATAAGTTTCAATATCTCGTACATTAACTCAATATCCCAGGCATTCATTAATGTGGTGATGATGTCACCTTGATCCATTTTAAAGAAGACCCAATATGACATTGATGTCATCATCATCCCTAACATCAAAAGGGTCATCTCATTCTCAATATCCCAAATATTTGCTAAAATCCTGACCTGATGCAATATGAAGGCAAATCTTAATATCCTACACATTAAGTTACATCCCCAATTTTTGCTAATGTGACATCACTCAAATCTTCAAAAGGGGGGAGGATATTCCACATAATTGAACATCTGTATATTTCATAATATCCTCATATCCACTCTTGGGAGACATAACACAGAGATTTCTACAAACCAATACGATGCTGCCACGTGGCACATTAACCGATCCATATCAACGCATTATAATATCATGATGGTTAAACAAAAGTAAAGTGACCTGATCTCTTGATTATTGGTCAATGGTTGACCATCGTCATGATTACATCATGGACATATTCTGAAGGAGCATGCATATTACTTAGTATCCTTGACATTTATGAATGTGCAGACCCTATTTAAATGCTATTCTAACAGTGGGTGGACATTTGAAATTTCAAATCCCATCATGCCACTTGTTAAAATCTCAAAAGATTGGGGTGTAGATCCATGGATACGAGCAACTTAATATTAATTACACCCTAATTTGCCAATGTTACTAATTAAAATGAGATTTTGAGTTCATTTTGAACTTATCACATATTCAAGAAAAGATTATAGAGCTCCTGCGTGATTAAGGCACCATTACAATAACCTGCGAACGCAACAGAATGGAGTGCACCTTCAAATGGCTAATAGAGAAGGGTAATTATACAGTGAACATGCATATCCAGATATAGATCAAGTAGTTTAAAAGGCTCGAATATCAAGTATGTAATGATGAAACCCTCCTTTTGTCGTTTATGGATTGGTGAACAGGTAAATGTGGGTTTTTACCAAGGTAATTTAATATGAGGATGTCTAAATTATGCTTTTTGAAAGTCAAAACATTATGATGTTCATGTAATTGTTAAATCTGAATACATATAATGCATGTTAGGGTAAGACATATGTATATTCTTTATCGCAGGATACCATGGATGTTCGTAGGAATAGGTTAGACACCAAATTATTGAAGCCCATGAGTATACAGCCAGGGGGACATCATTCAAATATGGCCAAATAAATGATACCCATCCAGGAAACACTGATCTAGATGAATGGACAACAAAATTAGAAAAGGGCAGTGGGAAGCCCATGCTTATCAATATAGACAATTCAGGCATGTGGCATGCTGGGGGATTTCCTTATGCAACAGAAGCCATCAAGATAGTGGTTGAGTGTGCTCTCAATTACAATGTTTGCAACAGAAAGATGGAAAAACATAGCCGAGTGTATGTTGATTTCTCAATCGCAGGCATCACCTTAGCTTTCAATTTTCCATCAGGGCCCAACTTATGCAAGATAGATTTGGAAAAATTAGAAAAACAATACAATAACACCTAGAAAGACTACAAAAGGATCATGTTCTCATGGAGGGTGAGTAATAGCACATATAGAGCCTCAGCAAAACTTCTAGTGCATCTGTATAAGATTGACTTTGCCCCTGAGTATCAATACTTAATGGTTATGCTCAGCCGCATGAGGGGGAGGCCAAATGTGGGTTACTTTGGGGACTAGATGTATGGCCTCATGAGAATGGTAGAATCTACTATTGAGAAACCCCAATGGGCAAAGATTATCAGTGATAGCCTTGATGAAGGCATGATGAATCTTAGGGGAAGGTAAACATGTTCCATATGACCTCATATGTAGTCTATGCATGTGCATTCCGAGGGATATTTGATGGTTTGCAGATAGTTGGCAAGGTTGGTCTCAACCCTAGGGATGTGAATAGCTGGGATCACTAACCACAATTGGAGAAGAGGGCATCTCTCCAAAATTACAAGAGAGTAAATGATGGCTTTATTATGCATTTGGTCAGAACCATGGAGGAAGATAGAGCAAAGAGACTGAACATAGAAGCTCAAGTAGTGATATACACGAATGGTGCCCGGTTCATACAATTCCCCATGTTCACATACATATAAGAATGGAAGGTTTCATTATGTAACCCCTCATGTTGCTGAGATATCTAATAGACAAGGTCATATTGATGGAGGTGGCCAGGCAAATATTGCCCTCATTTGAGGCTTTTGCTCAAAAAAATAAGAAACCCAATGTCTTGTTTCCACTTATCATTGGGTGGTATATGTGTTCTAATAAGGAGACTACAAAAGAAGCAATAGGGGGATTACAGTTAATGAGACTACAACCCTTCCCTATTTCTAGGCAATATGGCCCCTACAATAGAATGCAAACATTATACAAGAAACCAGTGCACCAAGTACATCTTGAAGATTACTAGACTGATTGTGATGATGAGATAGAAGCGAGAAAGAGAAGCTACCAAAGACTCACTCTAAAGAAAATTTGCACATTCGATTGCATACCAGTTCCCATGCAATTACATGAAGATGATGGAATTATCATGTCACAAGAGTATGAAGATAAGAAAATATATAATGACACAATCTCATCACCCAACTGGAGTCAACCAGAGGAGACTTCATTGGAAATAATAACACAAAGGGTCATGCAATTGACCAAAGAGTGGGTGGACAGAGAGATTATTGCACTCAAGGCTAAAGGAGTGGCCATTGCCATTGATAAAAAGAGGAAGAGGTAAGACCTGACAGAAGAAGAATATGATGATTTCCTCAAAGACAAGAGGGCATCCAAAGGGGAAAGAAAACAAGAACACCCAAGTGAGCCAAGAAAGGGGCCCAGAATATAGGTATGAAAATCATACATCGACTCCCACCTAAAAAGGATATAGCTTCAACCTCTGCTACTACAACATCCCAGGAACCTACCAATTAGTTTGAGCCCATCATAGAACCTGGTATCATTTGTGAAGACTTAGAAGAAATTATTGATGAAGAGGACCTCCTCATAATGAAGAGAAGAAAGAAAACTTAAAAGGTGTCACAAAAGAAGGATCCAATACCAGCAATGAGGGGATCAATGGATGTGCACCATAATACTGTATTGAAAGGCAAAGGAGGTGAAGGAATCAAAAGAAATATGTAACATGATGTCCCCATCCCCACCATAGTGAAGTTTAAAACTAAGTTGACTAAAGAGAAGAGAGGGGAGATGAAGAGTAAAGGAAGTGATCAGCCCCCCCCACCTTAGATGAAATAGTAGAGCTCTTAGATGATGAAGTAGTGAGGAGGTGTCTACCAGCCCCATGGAGACACTAGTGAAAAATATAGCGATGACCCCTCAAAGTATTCTCATTACACAACCAGAGAGGGAAGAGGGAGAAATAGAAGAGGATGGTCTAGAGGCTGCAGCACATAAAATTAGCTTTGCATGACTAGTGGCTCAGGTCACCAGCCCGATAGTTATTGACTTGGCATATTAGGCTAATGAAGATGAAAATAAAGATGAGGACATAGCTCTGGGGCATGATGAATTGAAAGATAATATAGTCATGGATGAAGATGTAGGAGTACATGATCAACCTAATGCTCAAGATAGTGAGCAATTACATGATAAAGGGATAAAAGAAGTAGAGACAATTGAACCCCAATGTCCTGAAGATACTGATATACCAAAAGCTAGGAAACAAGGTCTACAGGTAAATGATGATAATAGGATAGAGGAAAATGTTGATAAGAATAGTCAAGATGATCATGCCCAAGAACTAGGCCACCAAAACCTTAATGTAGACCCATTACCACAAGATGAGCATGACAAGAACATAAAGACAACACAGGATGTCTCCACACATGGGGAGGTTCATAATGAAGAAGAGAAGGAACAACCACAAAAAAGGGTGGAACAGATCATAGAGTCACTAAATGTTCAAATTGAACACCAAGAAGGGTCTAAAGATGAGGTGCCATATTGGCTACAACATGAGGTAAATCCATATCCACCAGTTGTTGCTTCAAATTTTGACATAACTACATTATTTTCAGTTGAAATAGCCAAACCAAAGAGGAGGGCCAGAGCCACCTCTGCAATAAAGAGAGATTAGGTAATAGGCAAAAGAAAAGCTCAAGTGGTTGTACCTGTTGTGGATAAAGCCAAAGGAGAAATAAGTGACAGTGAGTTTCAAATAACCATTGTAGACTTGGGATTTGCCACTGAGCAGCAAGAAGGTCAGGAGGCCAAGGACATAATAGATACATTATTGGCAAAAATAGAGAAAGAGAAGAATAAGAAAAAGGTGCATAAAGAGCACATTGCTCAAATGTGAACATTTATAAAGGGATTAGTAGCCCCTACTAATGTCCCTATCAACACATCTACTCCACTAACCATAATATCTAAAGATGAAATGACAAGATTAGATGTTATGAGGAATAAATCACAAGTGATGGATAAGTGGTTTATCTAGTTCATCACTGAAGGAGAGAAGGTAATAAGGACCTCACTTGCCAACTAGAATTTTCTCAACACCTTGAAAAGTAAGGTAGATAATTTGTAGAAAGACGTTGCACAGAGGTCAATAAAAGTTGAGAAACATTTGACTGCCTTCTCTGAAATGAAGCATATAGATGTGAATGTCCTGATATATAATAAAATATTGACTAACCAAACATCATAATTGTTAGGTATATGGTATGAAGATACCAAATTTGAAGTGGATATCCTAAAGAAATGTAATACCAAACTTAAGGATATCAGTATCAAAATACATGAGCTCTTGTCCGAAGAGGTGGATATTCTAGAAGCCATGGAGGATAAGATTGAAGGAAAGATAGAGAATCAAGATGTTGATTTCACCATCAAATCTTTTGAAAATAATTTTAATCTTTCATTAGATGATCCACTCAACCATTTATCTGAAGATATAATTGATAAAGCCATGAGGATGAGGTCTAAAGTGGACAAATACAATGAAATATTGAATAGTAGGAAGAACAAGTGGACTTTCCTACAAGCCCAGTTCCAGTCACAAGGGCATGCAGTTACAAAGGCCAAAATACAAGATGGAGGAAAAGTAGATAAAATTGTGCAAAATATGAACCTATTAAGGGAATCATCAATGTACACGTAGATGATGACTCATCTACTAATGAAGGAGAAAAAGAATAAGTCAAGATATAGTGTGACAGGGTCACATGTAGAAGGTGTCAAGGAAGACGACTGTACATCACCAGATGGTTGCCAACTGGCAACTTGTGCCATGTGTGGACCACTTGTTGACTTGGTCAAAGGAATATGAACCCTTGATTGTAATAGACAAATCTTGATCACATAATCTTTTGTAACCGCCCTCTCTTCTTGTCCTATAAAAGGAGATGGAGTTTACTTTGTAACTCATTTGAAACTTAATTGAGATTAGATTGCTGAAACATCAAGACCAATTCTCAAGGCCAATTGTGAATATATATTTATTTTGCATAATTAATGAAGAAGAAGCTCCCTTGAGTAATTTGTGAATGGATTTTGGATATGTGCTTTGATTTTCTACATCCCTTGGAGTGCATCTCATGTTGTGTATGTTGTTTTCATTCCTTTCCATCAAAGTTAGCATCAATCATATCTAGCTGTGGAACAACCTGGTGAACATATGGTTTGATTTCTTCTCTTCATGATAGTGTCAAGAACGTATATGGATCAATGGCTAAAGATTCACTCATTTTAGTAAAGTTAGAAAGCATTCAATTAAATTTCTTTAATTTCATTTGATCATCATCACAATTGCAAATACATAGAAAATTCTAAGCAGATACAAGAAAATATGCTGACATCTCGTAGGTAACTGAACATTTTTAGCATATTTGAGCAAATAGCATGTTGAAATGACAAATATCATGCAAATGAACATGAATAATGACAGTAATCAAGGAAATATATGCCTATAGGCACATCATTTGAATAAATTTATAGTGCAGAGATGAGATACAGTTAACAATAGTAATATATGCAAAAGAATTGATCAAACTTGCATGATATTTGCATCATATTGTTAAATATAGTAGGATTTGACCTTGTTCGCTAAGAAATTCACAGGAAGCAGGTGAAATAGGGATTATCCAGACATGAATCTCTGAACTAGGAACGTAAGGCCCCCAAATGGAAAATAGCTATGCACATCAAACACCTAAGTAACATTAGATGATTATGAACTAATCCATGGAGACTTGGGATCATGAATTCTATGATTTCATTGTATCTTTCAAGATGATAAAGGTTTGATTTTCATTTCTTTATCTATGTTTGTTTATGACTAACATCATGATCAACACCAATGTTCATAATTGCAAGCTTCATTTACTGTCTTAGGTTCTACTTTTGAAAATAGATAAAAATTTACCTATTCTTCTGTAGCTCTGCTTCTTGTTAGTACACCTTTCCTTTTGTCACCAAAAAATTGTTCTTCAGAGTGATCTATCTCCACATACTTGGGAGTGTTGGGAATACTTTCTAGAGGTTCACCTTGGACTTCTTTTTCTTCTTCAGGAGTAGCTTGTACTTTAGTCTAAGCTTCCTTTTCTTTGCCCTTTTTGACATTTTCTGTAGTATCAAACCCATCTGATTCATTGCCATCTGATTGAAAATATTCATCTACCTTCACATTTGCACTTTCAATGATCTTTCTCAATCTTTTGTTATAGCACTGATAAGCCTTGCTCTTGGTTAAGTATCCTAGGAATATGCCTTCATCACATCTACCATCAAACTTCCCTAATTCTTCATCTCTTCTAATATAGCATTTGCTTCCAAAAACTTTGAAGTATTTGACAGTAGGAGTTTTACCATACCATAGTTCATAAGGTGACTTGGTTTCTTTTGCTCTGACTTGCACTATATTTTGAACGTAGATAGGAGTGTGTATAGATTCTTTCTAGTATACTTCTAGAAGGTCTACTTCCTTAATCATTGTTCTAGCAGCTTCTTGAATAGTTCTATTCTTCTTTTTAACCACTCCATTTTGCTGAGGGGTCTGGGGGGTAGACAAATGTCTCTTTATTCCATGTTCTTCACAAAAAAGTAGTGAACTCATTTGAAATAAATTCACCTCCTCTGTCAAACCTTAAGCACTTAATTCTCAAATCCAATTCATTTTCAACCATAGCTTTGAATGCTTTGAACTTATCTAGGGCTTTAGATTTTTCTCTAAGAAAAGTATCCCAAGTTATTTTTGAATAGTTATCAATAAGAAGCATGAAATACCTATCACCTTGCAAACTCCTTACTCTTGTAGGACCACAAAGATTTGTATGTGTAGAGTCTAACTCTACATTTCATTTTATATTGCTTCGTGGCTCATTGTTTCCAATTTCTACAATAGTTTCTACATTTTCTTAAGTGTTTCTATATATTTCTCTATATGCTTCTTATGCCCAAGTCCTCCCCCCCTATTTTGGGTAGGGTTAAGCTCAAGGGGTCCTCCTAGGTCCCATTTGTCATGTTACCTAGGGTTCATTCCATTGGGATGCCAAATTATGAAGTAAGATGTCCTAAATGCACACTACAGACCTGGGAGCTAAACCTTATGAAGGAAAAGCCCCCAAGGAGACATTTTCCAACATTACACATAGTAACTCTTTCTTACCATCTTTCCTTTGCTCTTATTGATCTTCAAGGCTCTGTCAGGACATCTTGATGCATAGTGACGAATTTTGCAACAATTGAAACATTTGAAAGACAACCTACCTTTGAACTTCCCTCTGCTACCTCTTTTCAATCTACTTGCAAATTTTTCCTCAAGCTCTGCAAAGTCTTCATCATCTAATTTGACAATATATTTCTCTAATCTTGCATTCTTAGTTTCTTCCTTGGCCTTGAAAGTAATCTTAGTTTTCATAGGACCATCAGTAGTACCAAATTCACTTATTTCAAAGGCAGTTAGTTTACAAAGCAATTGATCTTTTGTAATTTTGCTCGACTCAAGCAATTCTTCAATGGTAGATACTTTATGACTATAGAACATTGGAAGAGTTCTGAGTATTTTATCCATAACAAATTCATCTTCTAATTTTCTACCAAGAACCTTGATCCTGCTGACAACTTTGTTAATCTTCTGAATGTAATTTGTTATGTTCATCTTCAGACATTTGCATGTTTTAATATGTGGTCTTTAAATTCTACAACTTAGCCTTCCTGACAGATGCATCACCTTCAAAAACATCTTCAGTTTCTCTCAAATTTCATGAGCAGTTGCGAGATTCTAAACTTTTTCCATTTCAACATTTGATAAAGCATTCAATAAAGCATTTTTATCCTTGTGATTCAACTCAAACTCCTTGATCTCTTTTTCAGTCTTTGGACCATCTTTAGGTATTTCATATTTGTTTTTCACTATTATCCAGATACTATAACTTATAGAAATATGATAACTTTCCATTCATACCTTCTAGTATGCGTAGTCAAATCCATCAAACTGAGGTGTGTCTTTCTTGTGTGCCATCCTAAATAGAAGTTACCTTAAGTTGTTAGGCTTTCTTTAAGGAACTTGGCTCTGATACCAATTGTTGATAGGCACAAAATAGTTGAGAGGGGGGTAAATCAGTTCAAAAAAAACTTTAATTTCTTTAATCATAAATTACATTCACATTTACTTTGCTTAACTTCTTAAAATGTTTTGTAGATTAAACATGAAAAGAAAAATCAATCATCAATACATCAACACCATTCACACATGAACACTAGATTTTTTACATGGAAAACCGTAAACAAGGAAAACCACGGTGAGTGTTAGCTCACAATATAATATGAAGGAACAATACCAAAAAATAGAGGCTCACTGCCAAGAGGGCTCACTACCCAAATGAGTGCTCACTGCAAGAAGTGGCTCACTGCCAAGGGTTGGCTCACTGCTGAGGGTTGGCTCACTACCAAATTGATGAACTGAGATAGTAGCATCTACACCATGCTTGAGTTCAGTTCCAATGAAGCACAATATTTCTTCTCCTTCGCTGCCTTCTTCACACACACACACACACACACTTATCTTCACATCTTTGCTCAATCACACCCCCACTCATGACTTCATTACATATATTTATACAATTCATCAACCTTGGATTGTACATCAAGGTTGGCATTACATTCATCAACCATTGGAACAATCTCCAAGGTTGGAATTACATACATACATCAAATTAGGTCTCGACCTAAATACACTTGCAAACTAAATGAATGGAGGAACACTTTACGCCTTAGCTCGGATTCAATTACATCTTCACACGCTACCAGATGCTTCTATAATTCAAGAAGTTCATCCACAAATAGTGTTAATCATCTAGATTGGCCAATCTGATGCTATCATCAATAACACTTTGAACACACACTTCCAAGGGCTTCATTGTATCTTGTAGATCAATCACATGCCTTCAACACATTCTGGAGATATCATAGAATCATCTGGAAACCAACAAATCCAACCACAACATATTTCATTTAAATATTACTTTGGAATGAAGATATCTGAGGATCTTAGAAACACATGCCTAGAACCACAAGACCAACAACAACACTGTAGATAAATGCGAAGCAATATATTGTCTCTTTATCACACTGCAAACACTGCCAGACATAGTCTTTATACTGGTGAATATATCCTTTTATGCATAGAAATTCAGACCACCAAATTATGGATTTACCATCTTCAAACACTTCTTTAAAACATATCCAAATTTCATACTCTGGTCTTCATTATTGAGGAAATGCAGAGCAAAACTTCAGACAATGCTCTTAATAGAAAAACTCAAATGCTTAACAAATAGTAATATCAAAAGGCACAGTTGGCACCAATGACAACATAGACATGTTTACATCAATGACAACACTAGTTAGCACATACTTGCAACACTATATATACCCCTTCATCCTATCAAAAATCCTCTTCGATCATTAAGCATTTTGATCTCTTCGATCATTAAGCCTTTTGATCTCTTCGATCATTTAAGCTTTGGGCATTCTTAAGTGTTTTGAGCATTATACCACATCATTAAGCACATATTGAATCTTTGAGCACTATCATACATCTTCTTGTTGTAAACATGGTTTCACAATATACTGAGCAATCCACAAAAAAACCAAGGAAACTCTACAATCTAGGTGAAAGCTTTCATTGTTGCATTATTCATTGATTTTTGGTTATTATCTAGATCATTTCTTTGAAGGTTATAGGATTGAGTTGTTATTAATCATTTTTTTGATCTTATTATCAATCTTAATTTTACCTATACACATTCTAGCACACCCGGTGGGACCCACTAACTTGATCTAACCTTTGCTTTTTTGAAGAAAACTAATTTTTTTAAGCACAGGTACGGAAAAGTACAATCGACATGTAGAAAAGTGCAATTGAGCCACAGTAAAGTGCTTCTAGTCTACAGAAAAGTGCCTTAGAGTAACATTTCTATGCCTCTAGTGTATAGAAAGGTGCCTTTGCACCACAATATCATGCCTTTGATTTGTTGTAGTGTGCCTTTGGTTTCTAGGGTTTTTCACTTGTTTATGTGATCTTAACTTGTTTTTTGACATCATATTGATCTTTATTGTGTTGATAAGCTTATTTATTTGTCTAACACTTATTCTAGGATACTCCTTAAGTTGATTTATTTAAGGGTGTTGTCATTTTTTTTGCTAATCTATTATCTTATGGTTTATTGTTCATTCTTGCTACAGATGTACAAATCCCCATCATCCTAAAAAATCTTGGATCATCATGGAATCACTCAACAATCATTCGATCAATCATTAAACTAGTTTTTCTTTCTTTTTGTAGGTCTAAGCTAGAAAAATTGCTTTTGCACAATAGTGAGGCACCTTTGTACTACAGTCAAGTGTAGATTCTGTGCTTTTGGTTTAGTCCTTTGTTTTTGCTAACTACTTGCTTTATGTGGAACTAATATCACTAGTTGCAGCATCTTATCATCAATCACAGATCAAAGAAGATTTTCTAACATATTTTTGCAGGATGATTGTCAAAGATATCAAATTTTTTTTATACTAAGTCTTAGAAACACTTCAATTTCTTAAAGGAATTTACAACTATCTACTGTATTTGGAATACCTAGTACATATGCTCTTTCCTCGCACTACAAAGTGATCTTGGAAATCAAAAGTATTTAGGATATTCATTTACTACTTTCTTTGCTTAAATTCTCGAGGACTTAAGACCAACATGTATTCTCTTTTCTCGTGTCGCAAGATGATCTTAATAATCAAAAGTATTTGATATCCTCTCTAGGGGGCCTACTTGGGGATTTCATCACCTCAAGGGACAACCTCAACTATGTTCTGGTGCAGTATATAAATGATGAGAGTATCGAAAGACTTAGCACCAAAGGAAGGACCCTTTTAACTCCAAGCAATACACTCTCAAGATACTTGGTCCCCCAAGACTTAGTTAGTTGAGTGTTAGTTAACTGGGACACCCCTGTTCACAAATTTAGGCCTCTCATACCTTGCATATATCAAGGATACCCTAGAAGCCATTATAAACCTAGATAAGATCTTTGGACATTTCATATTGTTATGCAAGGGATGCGAACAATACCTTGAAGTTACTCACCATCTGTACTACCTTAAGGACTATATAGAAAATCTTTGGGCAAGATGTCAAAACCTCCAAGGAGAGAGATACTTGGTGTACACTCTTTATCTCTAGCTATATACTTAGGGGAAATTGTGCTTAGTTAGATAAGCACATGGACAGGTATTCAATCATGTGGGCTTGCAATATGGATCACTCCTACTTGAATAATTTCTAGGTTGTTGCATTAAAATATTGTTTGGTGTGCCTTTAATGTCTATTGTTATCTACCTGTAATACCATTTCCTATCCACAAAGGTTAATAGCCTTGCACAACCAACGCCATTGAGTCCTTCCTCAACCATCTTGTTTACTATGTTTTTGTTCTCTTCCCAAGAAATCAAACCAAAATCCTATCAAAATATTGCCTTGAAAACATTACTATTCTAAAAACTCACCTCTGCACTATTTTGAAGCACCTTTGAACTACAGTTTTATGCCTTTGGTCTACTAAAAAGCATCTATAGCTAAGAGTAAAGCACCTTTGAGCAACAGTTCCACACCTTTGGTCCACAAAATTGTGCCTCTATCTCTTTCTAAATTTTATCAGTCTGGTAAGAACTCACATCTGGGCTATTTTGAAGTGCCTTTGGGCTATTCTGATACGCCTTTAGATTATCCTAACACACCTTTGTTTATATAGAAAAGCACGTCTAAGCAACAGCTCCATGCCTTTGAGAAATAGCTCCACGCATTTGGTCCATAGAAGAGTGCCTTTGGTCTCTGTCTATCATCTATTATTCATTTAGCCCAGAATCAAGTAAAAATCATTTTTGATCAATTTTAAACCTCTAAGCTAGTATCCTACAACACTATCAGACCTACCCTAGCAACCATCAAACCATCCTCATCCATTAATATAAGCTTAAACTTGGACTTTTTGAGCTCTTTATCCTATTAAGATTACTATCAATCAAACCATCTTCACCAAACAAGCCTAAATCTTTACCCAGCTAGAAGAGCTTTATAATTTGCCTTCCACCATAGCATCTAGATCACAACAAACATCCCCTAGTTTATCTTTGATTTTAGAAATCTTTGTCTCTATTTAATCCTTTAGAGGTAAATTAGTATCCATTATTGGTTTTTCATTAGCTTAAAGAATGAACTTCTCTTGAGTTGATTTTATGCCATTAACCCTATTTTTCATCATTGAGATCATTAGTCTACCTCTATGATAGGTCATCAACTATCCAAATCAGCAACTAATCTAGTTCTATAATCTTCCACAAGCAACTCATATCAATCCACCAAACTAGTAATCTGAACTCAATCAAACAAGTCCAAAATCAATCAAACCCCCAATCTTTGTTCTAGTGCATTTGAGCAATCTTATGGTCACCACTAGATAGCAACATCGTTAAGCCATGGAGGCTAATCAAAAAACCCCACAGCAAAATCTTCCACACACCCTCAACAAAATCATCAAAACATCCCATTTCACAATCCTCAACTTTAGAGTCAAATCAACATCCAAAACAATCCTTAAGAGGGTAATACCTCTTTGATGTATTCTCCCCACTTTGCCATAGGAATGTATTCTCATGATTTCCTTGAAAAAGGATATACTATTGGTCAAATCCCATCTCAAGGAGAGAGACAATTCCAAGAGGGTCAATCCTCTCAAGAAATGTCTCAAGACCTAGATGAAATCATACAAGATCCTAAATTCATGGTAGTTATTGATAAACTCATAAGCTCCAATCAAGATCACTATTTCCATTTGCTTGCTCAAAAGGGAGCCAAATTACCTAGAAATTTTGATACATCTACTCTTAAGTAGAAATATCCAATCCATGAGGCTATTAATGCTATGGGTAGACCGCAAGAAAACCTCATCCAAACAATGTCTACTATATCTATACCATTCCTTGAATCATCTTTACAAAAGGGTATATCCAATCATAAACCCATGGGAGAAAAATTACTTGAACCTCTTGTTACCAATTTTTTACCTACAACTTAAATTGGTAGAGTTGAAACAATTTCATTATAGTTAAGGTGAAGAATACTCTAACACATTTTTCCTATGCTTAACCATTGCATATTTTAACTACTTGAAAAAAGGATTGAATTTAGTTTTGTTGTTTAGAGTTTAGCAACATAAAGGAAAGTACATAAAGAACACAAGACATTAATTTCATTCAATTCTATAATGATTCATTCATTTCACAATGTTTCATTCATTTTGCAAATGAAATATACATAGAATTGCACAAGTGTTGCATTTATATTTATTATAAAGAAAGGAGTAATCAAATCTCTCACACAAGCCATGGGAGTAGCTAAACCAATGCAACATAAAAATATGCTATACACCTAAAGATGAAAGAAATGAAAAGAAGCATATAAGAAAAGACATATCCATCATTGTCTGGCAGAGCCTTGGGTGGATCTTCATTGTCTTTTGCTCCTCCTCACTCCTGATCTTCAAGTGAACTTACATTATGATAAAGAGTTGGTTAGAGTTCCGGATATGAATCTTCCTATGTGCCCTACCAACAGAAATATAGCACATGTTCATGATGCATTGGATCAACAAATATCAGAAATATGCAAGAGAGCCTGAAAATCAAACATCACAAGAGCATTAAACTTCATTGTTTTATCTAACATGTTTGTTTACTATGTATGTATAGGTGAAATCATGTTGCTGACTCATTTCTAAAAACATCATAGCATGTGGTGGAAAAATGGCCTCCCACAAGGGTTGAGCTCAGCATGTTGCCCCTAAGTTTCAAAAGGGGAATGAGATAGGGATGCACATTCACATTGCTCAAGTAAAAGAACATTTCAGCTGAAGGAGTGATACACAAAGTAACTACAAAAGTAGCAAATTCAATTCCCATTCGTGACAATCAATTGTGGAGTGCAATGAAATGAAAATCACAAATGACCAAGGAATTCTTTTGAATTCTTAATGAATACATAGAATAGAATAAAATTGCACTATCTTTCATTGAAAATTTTCTATTTTGCAAGCTAGATTTCATGTTCTCATTGTTTGTTCTCACATTGTTGATTATCATATCTTATTTCTGCCTTATATCATCAATATTTCCTGTTGTTTATGTTGTTTGAGGTGCTTGCATATAAGGGACAACAAAAGGTACATTATTCAAAAGAGTTCTAAGGTGAAGTAGTTACCCAAGCATTCATTACAAACTCCATAATGATGGGGCAGCAATCATGTGCTTCTCAAGAATGGAAGGAGTGAAAGATATTGAAAATGCATAACCACAAGAGAATGAGGAAACAGACTTAAGAGGAACTAATAAGGTGATAGCAAGAAAGATAAGGAGCATTCTTTTCCTCATTACCAATGTAAGGAGTTTTAGGTACTCATAGTTGTCCATGATCATGAGGCAAATAAAAGCATGTTCTTCTATCCATGTTTAATCTCTTCACAGGCACTATGCATTGTTTGGGAGACTATCATTTCATAAAAGGCAAGCATATTCATATCAAGTTGTAGTTGTCCCTAACAAAAGATAAAAATGCATCTCTATCATTCATTGACGCACAAGATAGAAATCCACAATGAATATCAAAGAATAGCACATGGAGATATACAATGACTTTATTCATTATAGGAGGTAGCAGTCAAGCTGTGACATCAATCTCATAAGAATGGAGCAGCATCATGCCACATCAAACAGACATCACCAAAGGTCTATCTTGATATCATGAGAGACAATGATAAAAAGAGAAGATACAATGCACATGTATTTGATTCTAGGCATACAGAATGGATGAGCAAGCATGAGACAAAGAACATCATGAAATGACTATGAACAATCATGTAAGAAGCAATATGAGATAGTCATTAAAGGGGAACAACATTGTGAACCAATGACAGTCATGCATATGAAGGCAGAGGTTTCTATAAAAGAACAAAAAGCTAAAAGATCAAAAGCGGCAGTGTCATTGTCAGGAAGGATGGGTAGTCTAGAGGATAAGAAAGTAGGTCAATGCAAAATGAACTTAAAGACCTGCAATATCAAATGGATGAGTCATGTGAAGGACTACCAATGAAAATGATGATTCATAGCAGTAAACTAGTGACTACCACTTGCCCCTTGCAATCCTTATGAAAGTGAAATGGACTTTCAGGTCTCTGTATATGCAGCATACCAACATTCCATTGTAAAGGATGCCTTATTTGACTACCCCACAAGATGATATTGGATCCTCCAATTGTCTCTCGCTTGTACCTAATCTCTTGCATTTAAATGGAAAATAGTCTTAAACCTTGATTGAATACCCTACAAGTGCACGAATCTTTAATGATGGAACAATCATGTCGTTTATTCTGGGACAGTCATCAGAATAGCTTCAAAAAATTGAGAATTTGTGATTGGAGCATACAACCACAAGGAGGGTCTTTGGCCTTAATCTTTATAGGTAGAGTATTGTGCCTAGAGTCATAGTTCTAGCAAGTACATCCTAGATTATGAATATAACAAAGGATTGTGATAGTCCTATGGGACCAAGGCCATGATGATGGACTTTTCTTCATATTCTTGTCTTGCACTGATCAGCAATGGTCTAATACAATCCTAGACACCTTGAGTGATGTCATTCAGCCATGTTCCTTTCATGACTGTCTCAAAATAGTGAGACTACATTTTGACTGTGACAATCATCTTGCATTCAGAATTGTCCTCTTCCACAGTTTCATCCACAGGAGTCAAGTTCTTTTGACAACCTTATTAGCCCTAAGTGAGAAGACATAAAATATCATTGTTAGTCATTCAATAAGCAGTAGATAGTCATGTCATGAGAACAACCACAACTACAAGGATAGGACAGTCATAGACCACCAAGGTATCTATCACATGACAACCAAAAGCATGTAAGGAACAACAGTCATGCAAGAGGAATAGAACAAGGATTTACCACTTCTTGTTGTGAATGAGTAACCAATGGAGGAGCTCCATAGCCACCACAAAGATACTGAAGCATGCATGAAGGAGGATAGTCAAAGTAGTATGCACAGGACACAAAGTAAATGTTTTACCAACCATCAAAGAGCAATTGAAGACACTTGAAAGTGCTTCAGGATGTAATGAGTAAGAACAGAGATATGATATGATGCCATCGCATCATTGGGCAGTCAAATGTCAAGCCAAATGATGCACTGACCCTTATCACAGTCAATGTAGAAAAGATAATGATACATTAAATATCATCTATTCATAGGTGAAATCATAAGCAAAGGGACAGTGATCCATATTCCTACTGCTAGAGACAAGTTTGAAAGCACAATGACCTTGTGTTCAAGAGATACAGAGTGGGAATTCTTCATACATTGGCCCATGTCAGTCAACATACTATGTTGCACTACATTGTTTTTATCCTCGTGCAAAAATGCATTAATCAAGATGCTATATTAAGGTGGATGCAATATTCAAGGTGCAGATAGTGATTGGGTTTGGTAGTGGACATACAAGACAGATATATAATGGAAGCTTCATCTTTATTCCCTTGAAAGGGACTAACTGTAATTGTTAAAATTTAGATTGTTTAGTTTTGGTTTGAATTCTCCTTTCACCAATTACATTCAAGGACCTTTTGATCGAGTGGCAGAGCACTATCGGCTCCTTGGTCACTTACAAATGTAGGGAAGCTTGGATTAGGGTATTTGATTATCAATTTTCCTTCTCTTATGCTCAATTATCCATCAAAACCCTAATTATGTGAAAATGATAGTAAATAGATGAATAATGAAAAATGATTATGGAGAAAGATGTAAAATAACAAATAATTGTGCAGCTATTTTCAGGGTTCCAAGGTGGAAAAGTTGGGGACAAAAGAGCGGGCACCCAAGTCCAAGTGATGCAGAGTGGAAACACAACGGGAGCTAACTAACAGGAAGGAGGAGCCAAATATACAAGCAGCATGACAAAAATCCCTATCGGCTCAACATCATCATCATATTTCCTGTACACACCAACAACATCATCATATTTCGGATGATCACACTTATCCTCCTGCCGACTACTGTTCACCTCCTCTGCCTGTCGCCTGTCATCATCATCATGATACTTAACGGGCGCAAACATCCTCCTGTTGCACTGTTCATCGGGCGCCAAATACTAGCGGCATCATCATGATATGCAACACCACCTTCGTCAGCAGGATATCAAATATCCGGTTGCTCCAAATATCCTGATGACGACACATTCAACACCTTCCCTTCGATGCTCCGCTAGCCGACGACACAAGCAACAACATCATGATATAATTTATCCGGTTCTCTCGAAACCTCCTGATGATGTTTCACAACTTTCTGCCTACGCCGATACCTAACCACTTAGCGACAACAGGATCAACATGCATAGGGGGATATCTCAATATCCTGATGACGATGACGTCATATGCGGATGACGATGACGTCACACAATATCCTGATGAACTCTTCAACACTTAGTCAAAAAAACTGAACTTTCCCACCCGCATCTGTTAGCGATATGCGGATGATGAGCACCTCCAAGAGATGATCCTGACGGCGATATATACACTGAGTATATATCTAACTTAAAACATCCTGATGCACTTGCAACATGCAAACTTCAACAGTTTCATGACCCGATCCTGATGGCGATGCATTCACTGATGACGATGCGGCTCGTCCCGACTGAAAACGCACATGCAGACTCCTGTATATCCGTCCACTGCATGTAAACACTCAGAACCGCTCTATTACACAAAGACAATATGACGACCGGGCCGGATCACCTTCAAACCAAAATCTAACAACTTATCTTTCTATACCTAGCACATGAGGATGCTAGGCTGATTCACAGCATGCTCCTAACTGATCTCTTGAACAATGCAATGCATAAACAGAAAACACAAATGCAAACTAAGCTATAATACAGGACCATTCCACCGATTCACAGGATCAACCGGTGGAAGGGTTGAAAGTACCCATCAACTTGCAAAACGGAAAAGAAATCAAGACAGATACAACTGATAAACTCAGATACTGCAAATGATGAGATCTTATTCAAATGAAATTCAAAAGTTCTGAATACAGCTTCACAATGTCTGAACTGCTCTCCTGAATCTCAACTCAACACAACACCAATACATCTATCAATATCAATATATCAATCTATGCTAAACCCTAACAGATCGAAGGTATATATAACAAAGTCCTTCGAGTACTACCAACTCACTTCCCAGCGGCTGGGAACTTCCAAGCGGCTGGGAGAGAGGACAGCTCAGATAACCTTATCACGATCTCTAACTGCCTACACATACTCCTAGGCTGAACTAATACATAGCATCGGTCCAATGGACCTTATTACATGATGAAGTCAAACATACTAAAAATAGACTATCCTGTCATCATGTGGACAATTATCCTATATCCTGATCATGTGCGGGTGCTCCTGCACCACCAAGGCCCTACTTTTTGTCAAGATCTAGAAACTTAGTCTGTAACTTGTCTCTGTTGTTTCAGAGATTTTCCCATCACAGAACTTCGAGGACTAATGAGCAGGCACCCTAGTCCAAGGTGCTCTTTTCTTCTTTGATTTGCAATTCTGACACTCCAATATGCCCTCCTGCAACTTCACTTTGTCCGCAACATCAACATGTGACCTGCAATCATGAAATCTTTTGGAGGGAGTTATGGTGTTTAGGAGCTTGCCTCATTCAAGCCCCAGAAGGACACTTAAGTCTTCCAAACACCTTTTTTAGATAGAGAGTGCATGCCCTTATGAGGCAGAGGCAAAATCCAAATAAATAAATGATCATAAACACAATAAATGTCACCTTGTAGTGAATATCTCATGGAGGAAGAAGCTCTTCATACCATGAGGAGATGAATGCTCAAATCTGTAAACACAAACACATAGACAACACAAATCTACTCTTACAACACAATGAAAGCCTTAAATCACCTTTTGAACATAATAGCTTGTTAGTAATCTTCTAGTTTCTAAATGAATGCCTAAACATGCTTTTATATGCAACTACAAACACTCCCACTAAGATTTCATAAATTCAAACTTACCATGTCGGCCTAGGGATCAAATAATGGTCATAAACCGACACTAGAAATTTGGGCCTGACCCAAAATAGGGTAGGACTAGGGAGCAAGTGCCCAAGTCCTCCCCCCTATTTTGGGCAGGGTTAGATTCAAGGGGTCCCCTAGGCCCCATTTGTCATGATACTTAGGGTTCATTCCATCGGGATGCCAAATTATGATGCAAGATGTCTTGAATGCACACTAAAGACTCAGGAGCTAAACCTAAAAAGGGAAAAGCCCCCAAGGGGACATTTTTCGATGTTACATTTAGCCCCCACTTTAATGTATGTATAAACGTGAGGCCAATACATGCATTAAAGTACTGTCAACAAGCACATCAAAAATGCCAAACATAGAGAAGACACACCAAGGATATTGAAGACAATGATAGGCACTCAAAACACGGAGAAGATAGTTACAGTCATGCAGAACACAGAGAAGAAAACAAATGCATAGAAGACATCCATGATTCTTTTCTTTTCTTTTTCTCATATATATGAAATGTAAATGCAAGTATTGGAAAGTAAACAAAACTCCCATAATGCAAGATGCACTCATTGCACAGGTCTTTAAACTGCATATATGGGGCAACATACATGCAAAACATGCAAAACCTCCCAAAATGCAGGATGCACTCATCGCGTAGGTCTTTAAACTACATATGGGGCAACAAACATGCCAAACAAAGTAAGCACACCAAATACACACACTTTGAAAACATGGCAGACAAGCAATGTAGTGTCTCTATTTATAGGTTCAACACTATCTCAAGCACATTACAGGCACACACCGACGATTGGGCTTCACCACAATAATCATTGAAGACACACTTAAGGGTTGAGTTAGTCATAGAACCACTCCCTACCTCTGCAGAGGACTTTTGAAAATGACAAGATGATGCAATCTACTCTGAGAAATACACCATCCCTGCCTCCACAGAGGGCTTAAGAAAAAATATATGCTCAATATCCCACCTCCACAAAGGCCTTACATGATTGATTGATTGATTGCAAACAAACTCAGGATGTAGGATGCACTCATTGCGCAAGTCTTTAAACTACACCTGAGGACAAACACATTGCTAACATCTACAACATATAGCTTACCTTATATATGCCCCCACCTTAAGGTGTTTGATATCATGCATCGATATCAAGCACATTAAGGTAGGAAGAAAACACACAAGGGAACATAGACTTTCACAAAGCCCATGCCCCCCTGAGGTGACATATACTTTACAATTGCCAAATGTTCCCACAAACACATCCCTGCAAAAAACATGTTAGTGTCTACATAATCATGATAAACAACAACATCAATGCATATGATTAACCATACAAAGAGCCAAGGTTATACTACGATTTTGGAGTTCGAGGATAACCTTGGGGCTATATCATGAAGATCTCTGAATCGAGTACCACCAAGGCTAGATTTAAAGACAAACAAAGGTGCACAGAGTAGCAGTATTGTTAAGGTTTGTAAATGAGATAGCATACCATCAAAATCACTATGTAGAAAGCACGGAATGCTTCTACTAGCCAAGTGTCCGATAATTTATTATAACCCCATCGTCATAGTAGGAACTAAGTCCATTTTTTGATTTCTCTTGAAAGGGACACTAGGTCCGCATTAGTATAAATGTTTTTTGTCATCCGCCCACTAGATGGAAACACTAGAGGAAGGGAAACAATAAATAAGAGAGGAGAAACAAGTGTCCTAGGGACAGTTAGGTAGGAGGGTGCCCCCAAGTCATCAACTCCAACACTATGTCCACAAGACACAACACACAACAATGAAATCAGAGAGACAATATAGAAGAATGATGATACAAATAAAAGGTCACAATAGAGGCGGTCTCCTGGTATCCTAGACCTTACAAGAGAATCAGGGGTCATCCCAGGAGGCCTAAACAACACATAACGCATCACGGGGGAAACACATCACGAGAGATATGAAGGGTTAGAAATACTTACCTGTTAGGGTACCATCATTAAGAACATACATATCTACGATATATGTCATGTTGTTTTGATTCTGTTGAATTAACATTAAGTTTAGGATGACGAGAGGCTTTCTTTTTTTTAAAAGGATTATATCTAATTCTACTTGAGTAATGTGTTAAAGTGGATTCTATAGGTACTCAAGTCCCTTGTTGATTTACACCACATCCCTTACCTACATATTCACAATTGTTATAAGGGATTTTAAATCCTTGACCATAAAGGGATGTCATTTCCTTAGAAGATGGTGAAGCCTCATAGGTCTTGTAGTTTGTGATATAAGTGAGAGTATTGTTTTTATTTTCTACTACCAAGGGTACTTTAGGTTTCTTAGGTGCTTCAAAAGATTGCTTAGGTGAGATCGATGCCACTTTTGATGTGTCAAGACTATTAATTTTATATTCCCCTATACTGCAAGGATTAAAATCTAATGAGCCCCAATCATCACCAAAGAGTGCATTTGATGATATAGAATCTTTCACAACATCATTCGTGGCTAGAGGCTTTGATGAATTAGCTTGTAAATTGTTTAAGTTCAAATGATTGTAAATTGGTTTTTGCATTTTAATATGTACATAGTTATTTGGTTCAGGATCAGCATGAATAGTATGAAGTTTACCTTTGAATATAAATTTGATTGAGTGATGTAGGGTGGAAGGAACCACCACCAATGCATGGATCCAAGGTCTTGTTGGTGCCTAAATTCACTATCAGTTCTTAAGCATTTTTCATGCAGGCACCTTCCCTAAAATCCAAAAAATTTTAAGTGTTGGCACCCCTTCAGTGTTTTGCAGCATCCACATCATCTTTCTTGATGGAAGGGGTCATCATGTTCTGCCCATCGGCATGAGTTTTCATGTGTCTTGGCGATCATATCAATAGCATGGTGTGTTCTTTGTTTATCACCAAGACTTTGTCCTATCGGCGGGGGAGATTGTGGTTCCACCGATGGTGTCGGTCATGCCGATGTGGGCAAATTGTGTGTTATCGCCAAGACTTTGGCTATCGGATGAACAGGCAAGTGTTAGGCCGACAGTTGGGGGTTTGGCCGATGGTGGTTTTTTTGAGTTTGGTTTCGGTGTGACATGGGCTATCGGGTTAGCTGTTGGAGGGTCCGCTGATGGGGTAGTGTCAGGCCGATGAGGGAGGTTCAAGGTGGTCATCGGCATGGCTTGTGCTATCGGCCAAGGTTTTTCTTATTGCTCCGAGGGAGGATGGTCTCGCCGAAGACCTAGGGTGTGGTATGCCATCGGAGTGAGATTGAGTATCGGCATGGGCATTTTGAGGTTTGCCGACAGCTTTGGTCATACCGACAGAGATGGGAGGCCGATGTCTATCGGTGAGACTATTGCTATCGGTAGAGGGGTTTTGACCTCTGCCGATATCGTTTCTTTGGCCGATGAGGATTTGGATGTTGTATCTATCGGCGTGAGTGGTGTTATCGGCCAAGGAGTTTCTTGTTGCTCCGATGGGTAATGTCTCGCCGAGGGGATGACTTGACTACGTTTTGGTGGCCATCAGCGTAACAGTGGTATCGGAGAGACCGATGAGGTCGGTGAGAGTTTGTTTGGGCGAGCTGATGGTGTTGGTCTCGCCGATGGAGTGTTGTTTGAGGTTTCATCGGAGTAACAATGTGTGTCGGTGAAGGAGCTTTTGGCTAGCCGACAGAGGATTGTGGAGGTGTGATCAGTAAGACTAGTGGTGTCGGCGAAGGATCTTTTGGATGGGCTGATGGTTCTTCTCTGGCCGATGAGGATATTGGAGGCTTTTAGGAGTTGGTCATCGGCAGGAGTTGTTATATCGGCAGAGGGGTTTCTAGCTAGCCCGATGGTTAATCTCTGGCCGATGAAGGGAATGTGGAGTTTGCGATCGGCCAGACTACTATTGTCGGCGGGAGATTTTTGAGGTAAGTCGATGGCTTAGGTCTGAGCGATGGGCTTTTGGCTGGAGGCATGTGTCGAGTGTGGTAAAAGTGCTTGATGCTTATTGTGTTTGCGGCTACGCTGTTAAACTGCTGAAGTTGTCTCTATGCCATGCATGTGGGATTATTCCCTTGCATTATTTGAACCTGCGAAGAGGCGTTTTGGCGGGAATTTCTTTTTGACGCGCTGCGACAGTTTTTAGGCGACCGCGGGTGGTTGAGACCCTTAATGGCGACTGTAGCAGGGGCATGGGTGCGTTGTTTGACAGTCATGTACCTAATTTTTGGCATGAAGACTCCCAGATGGCGGCGCAGGGCTCGAGGTTTCTCTTGTCTGTTGCTGTAATAAATTTTGAGCGCCATTCCTTTGAAGGATCTGTATCTGGCAGATTTTGTAATAGTCATGTAATTAATTACTGTGGTACACTTTTTGGCTGTTATAAGTAGACTGTGTTACCATTTTTCAGGTTGAAAACTAGACATTTTGGCTCTATAATAAGATACAACTGGTTTTGGTTGCTCTGTGCAGCAAACTTCTGAGTTTATGTATCTCCTGTTGTACGTTTTTGCATGAATCCACTGATTTCATGGTTAATCTTATATGAATAATGCTATGTTTGTATGTGTTATGTTGATTCTGTCTCCAGTGTTGCATGTATCTTTCTTCTGAGTCCAGGTATTTAAGGAATGTCTGAGATTCTAGAACATAGAATTCCTGTGTTGAATGTTTAATCTTTTAACTTCTGCTCAAGGGGTAGATTAAATTGTTTTCAGATTGAATATTGGGAAGGGTATACTGCAATAGGGATGCCATAAGTATTGACAGCTTAACACTCTATATTGGGAGATATCTATAAGGCAGGTATCATGTGTATCCCCATGAAATCTAGTTTTAGCTATTCATGCTGATCATTCACAGGTGTATGTCTACTGACTCCAAGCCCTGGATAGGCACCAATCTAGCTCTGTGTTGAGGTTATACACCAGGTCCAGGTTTGCATCCAAACATCAAATCAAACCATTTCATCCTTCCACCTGTTAGTTGTAGGAGTAGGATTAGGATCCCTGCATGCTCTCATACCCAACTAGACATCATGTCCAAGAATGTTGCCAACCTTGTGATTTGTTACACAAATCTTGGTCTTTACATGAGAGTATTCTGCCTGTTGCTGTCAAGTTATATCGTTCTGTCATTGAGCTAGTCAAGGTCATACTTTTATCAAATAGGGACACCCCCCTTGGTGCGGCAGAACCAGAAGTGAAGGGGAGGCAGCTCACGCAACCTCCTGTATTAGTTGGCTGAATCTGCTTGTGCATTAGAAGTGGCAAATCCTAATGCTAATTCAGAAGAAAAACCAACAGGTCTACCAAGAATCATGTTTTAAGATAAAGAACAAGGCATGACATGAATCAGGGTAGGCACAAGCACAGATCCTACTTGTATAGGTAGAGTTATAGTGCCCATGGATTGTCGTCTGACATTATCAAAGCCACGAATGTTAATGCCATTTGGTTTGATTTGTGATGTGTTAACCTTGACTTTGTGTAGTAGGTCAATGCTACAAACATTAAGAGCCAATCCATTGTCGATCATAACTCATTTTACCAATGTTTTATTTATTATGATAGAGATTATAAGTGGATCATATTGGTTTTGAACTTCAATTGATGGTAATTCATGTGGTTGAAGGAGAATATCCATTTTTGTTGCATGCATGCTATCTAATATGGCTGCTACATCATTAGGCTTAGCAGTGGGTGGGACAATCACCTTTTGCAAAGCTTCTTGGAGCATTCCATGGTATGTAGGTGATGTTTGTATTAAATCCCAAAGATAGATCTTAGTCAGAGTAGCGCGAAGTTGTTTGACAAGATCATACTCTTGACCACTTTTATGAGTAAGACGGGGTGGTGGAGGAAGCATAGGTTGAGAACATGGAAGAAATACAAGCACATGAAGTGCTTGCTGAATTTGCTTGTTATTACGAGTGTTGTATGTATGAGCAATCACATTGTGGTGTGGTTGTTGTAATGCATTTTGAACACCCAGATTTCTTTGAGAAATTTGCTTTGCATAATCATAGATGTAATTAGGACGTCTAGGTGGTTGTTGAGCACCTTGGACAATAATCACCAGTTTTAAGCAAGAGGTTGCACTAAGTGCCCCTCAGACAATCATTTTAGGAATATTACTATGAAGTCTATTAACGATTATTGAATTAACATTGTTTCCCTCTCGATTGCACCCAATATCCATCCCCAAAGGATTTAATGTGAGAGACCTTTTCTCATCCACTAATGCTACATCCTGGCTAGAGAGAGCAATGGGATGAGAGGAAGGTACATCATCATCACCATACTTTGTGGTGAAAAAAAGGCTTTTCACTCTCATCCTTTTTATGAGTATTCCTAGAGATGAATTTAGTTAAATCTTCTAATATCAAAGGATATGCTCATATGAATAGTGTGAAGATATTAAAATCATCTATATAACAAAGTAATTGCAGCTCATAGGTAGAACATATAGAAGCATCAATACCACTTGCAGAAGCTATGTGCTCTAGAACATGAGGATTCTCATTAGTGAAATTAGAGAAATTTTTAAAATATAGGATGTACTCATGCAAAGATTTCAGAAATGAATAACATGAAGATGCCATAATGAGATGCAAAGTCAGATTTTAAAAGTTTTTCAAATTTGATGCAAAAGACAAGTGCAAAACTATATGCAAAAATGACCTAAAATGCTTGATTTTTTTTACTTTTTCACTGCAAATATATGAAAGCAAAGGTGTTGCAAGGATTTTGATCAGGGGAAGAAAATTATATGTCTAATATCAGTCCAATACAACAATAATATCCTTCACAACACATTCTTGATGAAAATCTAAGATGATGCAAAGTCAAAATATAGTGAAAATATGCTAAAATATGCGATTTTTCACCAAATCTCAATGTAAAAGAGCATGACAAAGGGTGTTGTGAGGAAAATGATAATGGACAGCAAATTATATCAGTAATAGAAGACACTTAGTTCCAAAATATCCATCACAACACACTTTTAGTGTCACTCAATGTCAAACCCTAGTGAAAATATAGCAAAAATAGGCACCTTTTCACAGTTTTTCAACTCCAAGACCTAGCAAAAGGGGTGTTGTAATGAATTTTAGGAGGTGCAGAAAATAATAGCAATGGTATCAGTCACCTCAATCCATAAAATTTGTTACAACACACTTGGAGTGCAAACTATGCCAAACCCTAGGGCCAAAATAGCAAAAATGTGTAGTTTTTCACCAAATTTTCACTACAATAGCCCAATAAAAAGGTGTTGTGAAGATTTTTAGGAGGGGAAGAAAATGATTACCCTGATAACAACCAATTAGTGCAAAAATATCCTTCACAACACACCTATGGTGCAAGTTTGGAGAGTTGATAAGGCCAAATCTAGTGAAAAGCAATGTTTTTGAAGATCTTCACACAAAATGCAAGTGCAAATCTAATGAAAATGAATGAAAATTGCTAGTTTTTTGTTGAAATATTCTATGCAAAAATGCAAATATTGAAATCTAAATGAAAATTTACACCAAAATGCAATACTACAGCCAAATGCAAATTTGAAAGAGTCTCTAAAATCAGTAGAAAAATCTGAAAGAAGATTTTGCCTACTAACCCTAGATTTTGGAATTACTAGGTTATATGAAAATTGTCAAAATTTCTACAAAACCCTAGCAATTGTATGATGAAAATACAATGCAAATGATTGAATTTTTGTAATTTTCTATAATTTATCTCAGATCTAATGCAAAACTTAGAAATTAGATGAAACTAGAATGAATTGATGCAAAATAGTAACCCTCAAATGCAATTTTTTTCAAATTTTTTAAATTTTTCATTTTTTTTGAAATTTTCTAAATGCAATAAGATGAATGACTATATGAATGAATGAAATCAACCCAAATCTGAAGTAAAAAAATCATCAAGGTGTGAAATTCAATTAGAACACGGGTTCACCAAAATGTAATTGTTAACATTTGGATTGTTTAGTTTTGGTTTGAATCCTCCTTTCACCAATTACATTCAAGGACCTTTAGATCAAGTGGAAGAGCACTATGAGATCCTTGGTCACTTACAAATGTAGCAAGCTTGGATTAAGGTATTTGATTATCAATTTTCCTTCTCTTATGCTCAATTATCCATCAAAACCCTAATTATGTGAAAATGACAGTAAATAGATGAATAACAAAAAATGCTTCTGTAGAAAGATGTAAAATAACAAATAATTGTACACCTATTTTTTGGGTTTTGAGGAGGAAAAGTCGAGGACAAAAGAGCGGGCGCCCAAGTCCAAGGCCCTGATTTTTGTCAGGATTTGGAAACTTAGTCTGTAACTTGTTTCTGTTCTTTCAGAGATTTTCCAATTATGGAACTTTGAGGACTAATGAGGGGGCACCCTAGTCTAGGGTGCTCTTTTCTTCACTAGTCTACAATTTTGACACTCCAATATGCCCTCCTGCAACTTCACTTTGTCTGCATCATCAACCTATAACCTACAATCATGAAAACTTTGGGAGGGGGTTGTGGTGTTTAGGAGCTTGCCTCAGTCAAGCCCCAGAATGTCACTTAAGTCTTTCAAACACCTTTGTCAGATAGAGAGTGTGTGCCCTTGTGAGGCAGAGGCAAAATCCAAATGAATAAATGATCACAAACACAATAAATGTCACCTTGTAGTGAAGATCTCATGGAGGAAGAAGCTCTTCATACCATGAGGAGAAGAATGCTCAAATCTGCAAACATAAACACATAGACAACACAAATCTGCTCTTGCAACATAGTGAAAGCCTTGAATCACCTTTAGAACACAATAGCTTACTAGTAATCTTCTAGTTTCTAAATGAATGCCTAAACATGCTTTTATATGCAACTACAAACACTCCTGCCAAGATTTCGTAAATTCAAACTTACCGTGTTGGCATAGGGACCAAATAACGGTCATAAACTGACACTAGAAATTTGGGCCTGACCCAAAATAGGGCAAGACTAGGGTGTGGGTGCCCAAGTCCTCCCCCCTATTTTGGGTAGGGTTAGGTTCAAGGGGTCCTTCTAGGCCCCATTTGTCATGATACCTAGGGCTCATTCCATCGGGATGCCAAATTATGATGCAAGATGTCCTAAATGCACACTAAAGATCCAAAAGCTAAACCTAAAGAGGGAAAAGCCCCCAAGGGGACATTTTCGACGTTACACTAACAAAGTGATAATGATATAAGATGTTGTAGTGACAATCATGCAAAAAAGATAGAGTCAACATCACTATCAATAGTTAAAGGCAGTCCACTATCAATAAGAAAGAAATACAGTCTACCTCCAAAGAGCCATACAATGCCTACACAATGAATAAATGGGATAGATGCAAGGTTATGATAGTTAGCAGTGAAGGTATTTTTCATTGAGAGATTGCTATAATAAGAATGGTAAACTAAACACTAACTTCATGGAGATGCAATTGCTAAGTTGGATGCAATGGTGTTTGGAAGGTGTCCTGGAAAAGCAATGACTTCAACAGATGGTCTAAAAGATGACAATAGTAGTTTACAAGTCTTTTTGTAGAACACAATGGAGTGACTGGTACATACCAAAATGCACAACTATAGGGGCAATAATGATACTCAAGATAGTTAATGCAAGTTTGATTTGTGACTAGTGCTTTTATACCTAACATAGTGAATGTTCTCTCATGTTTACTGACAAGGTCATGTTAGATAGCAGTCATCAAGAGGACATCAAAGTCCAAACATGCAGACAGTCATGGGATAATCAGAGAACAACATAGAAGGTTAAAGAAGAATGAGATCATGCAATGATGGGGCCTTCAACATGAATTGATCCTTATCTAATACTATGCAAAAATGGCTATAGTCATGAGGAAACAAATGATAGAAGGACATTCAAAAAATATATCAAAGAAGACACTCAAGAAGACTATATATGACCAAGTGACTTAGATATAGTGCAAGCAGTAGCTACAAGTATGAATGGACCTGTGTTTTGAGAGAGATAGATGTTTTAAAATATCACAAGCCACAACAATGAGAAATAGAAACAATCATATGTTATGAAGTAAAATACAGTCAATACTTTTTTTCCCTTCATGATTTTATCAAGAAACAAAATATATTTGTTGTTTATCTCAGAAAGAGTAAAATCCCTAGTTGTGCCTGGAAAAACCATATTAAGCAAATGGGCCAAAAGCACTAAAAGGAAACCATGTTTAGAATGTAATAAAGTTTATCTTTTCATCAATGGCTACATGAACAAATACATCATGAGATGATTCAAAAATCATGAAGAACATAAATATAGACTGTATTTTGCTCACAATGAATGCAAAGAATGCAAAATACATTCATCACTTTCAAAATTTTAAAGCTCAAAACAAGCATTCTATCAACAGATTTTAAAGGAAAAAGCTAGCTATACAGGTGGAGATCTTACCCAAAAGCTTGTTTTGCCAAGTCTACATACAAAAAAGCCTCCAAAAGCTCAAACAATCCCAACAATGGTGGCACCCAACTAGAGTAAAAATTAAAGAGTGCCAAATAAAAAATGGAATCCAAGGAGGTCGTGGATTAGGGTCTTTTGCCCTATGTTTGGCTGACCCCTTAATGCTGATTTCTTTTCTTTTATTTTGACTTTATGCAAATATTAATACCCTTTGTGGTATTAAAATCTTTCATATTTTAAAATTCTAGGCTATATGCCTTAGTGTTTTTTTTATGATTTTTGAAGAAAATCATATGGCTATGTGCCTTAACTTTTTTTATTATTATTTGTAAAAAATCAAAGGCCTAACACCTTGGAATACTTCATACTTGGTAAAGTTTCATTAAAATCCTACTTGCCTTGTATTTTTGTTAAAAAAATCAAACAATCAGGTCTCTTTCCTTCCTTTTGTGAAGAAATCAAAACTGCAGATATTGTAAAACAATATTAAGGTAATATTCTATAAATTGCCTTAATATTTGTTATTTTAATGTAGTTAAATAAAAGCAAGTGCTGATAGAGCTTTCCTATTTGAGTTTAAGTCTTTTGGGCGAAATAGGAAAAAATTGGGCAAACTGAAGTTTCTATTTCAGTTTTCAGACAATTTAGGAGTGATTTTTTGGTCTTTTTTAGATCAACCCTTTTGGGAGGAAAGTTTCCATCATTTTCATCCAGTTTGGAGGCAGTTTGAGAACTAATTTTGTGGCTTTTTCTCTTTACTCAAAAATGAGACTTTAGTTTCTTTTTGGGTGGGCTGTTGGCTGAGATTTTAGAAAGTCTTTTTGGCTATATATAGGGGGAAATAACTCAGTTTTGGCAGTTCAGATTTGCTTCTTACTTTCTTGATCACTTGCAAAAAGCTTTGTAAGCTGATATTTGTACTCAGATTTTCATTTTTACATACTCATTCAATTTTAATAAAGCAGCAGAGCATTCCTATCTCATTTTTGTCTCATATTTGCAGTATTGATTTGATGTTTCATTGTGATCATAAGAATTAGGTCCTTTGTTATGTCTCATTGTTGTGAATCTGTGTACAAGAATTTCATATGATTCAGGTTGTGTGTTGTATTTAGTTCAAGCCTTCATGCAAATCACTATTGAGTTGTATGTTTTAGATGAGATTGTGAGAGTTAATGTTTTGCGAAACTATTTGTGAGTGAAATTATTGAAACAAGTTAGAATTCTAGTGCATCGCCATTAGGTTTATGATTTCATTTCAAGTTATCTTTCTAAACCCTTATCTCAAAACATTCTTTTAGATCAGGTGATCTACTAGGGGAATCAGCCCTATCTAGAGATTCATTCTCACCATAGGTCACCCACAACCTGAGAGTGTTTCTATGTTTCAACAGGATAGTTGAGTCAAATCTTAGCTAGGGTTCAATCCTGATTGACAACAGTTTTTGGCATGCCAGGTGGGACTCTGAAAATTATTTCAAAGAAAGAATTCAAAGCTTTAAGCTATTGTTCTGGTATATACAGTACTATTTTGTCCTTTTTTTTGAGGTTATAATTATACCTAGTGACTCCATTTTCAATTTTTGCATGCAGATCTAGTGTAACCAGCTCATGTAGAAAGTGCAAACTAGAGAAAGCACTTCTCCATTTGAATATCTGTAGTTATCTCCACCAAAAAGAAGGGGTAGGATAGCAAGAAAAAGTCTTAGCCCACCAAGAAGTTCCAGATCTACACCTCCAAGCCTGAGCCCAACAAGTCTAGTGCAGAGAAATCTAGTACCAATTATTCCTAGGCAATTTGCATTTGCACCTTTTAATGGGGGCAGCCCATTAAACCTTACCTAGCATGATGATATTCCTATTGCAGTTCTCAAAATTCTACCATACTTTGCCAGAGAAGATCAGACCACTGCTATTGAGCACATTTGAGATGTGTCAACGTTGCGCTCGGTGCATAATATCACTCAAGAGAATGTAGCAATTAGACTATTGGTTGCCTCACTGAAGGGAAAAGCTTTGCAATCATTTAGAGGTCTTACAGTGAATTCGATAAGAACATGGGATCAACTGGGTGATGGTTTGCATAAATAGTTTGAGGACAAATCTGATCATTTGTCTTTGTTGGAGTAATTAAGTACTATTAAGAGGGCTCCTCATGAGCACATGTCTGATTTTAATTACCACTTCTAGAAGACTTGGGATAGGATTCTAACAGCGGTAAAACCTTCACCTCAACATGCATTTCTATTTTTCCTTAAGGCTTTAAATAGTGAGATATCTGTGATGATTCAGTCTATGGGTGGAACCACACTACCTAATGTTTATGACATACCTATTAAAGTAGAAAATTACCTCATACAAGCTGGTAGAATAGCCCTAAGGCCTCCTATGCTAATTTTTCCTGAGGTACAACCACCTATACCTGTGTCATTACCCCCTATAGTTGTTGTTCCACCTATTCCTGCCATAGGATATCAAGTTGTAGCCCAAGATTGTGTCATTCCAGCTCATTCTCAAGAGCTTCAAGAAATTAGAAATATGTTGAAAATGGTTGGGAATGATTTAGTGAGTATTAAGAAGAAAGTTGGCCAAGATCCTAGGCCCTACCAGGCCCCATATCAGTCTAATCAGTCAAATAGCCCATCTTTTCAAGTTGATTTTCAAGGTCAGAAAAGAAATTTTAATCCTAGGCCCTTTTAGTCTTATAATCCTAATGTTGCCAGCTCTTTAAGGAGTCTTGTCCCTGTCCAAAACAATATGGCACATGAGTGTGATTGGTGTTATCCATGTAATCGGCCTCATAACAAAGCTACATGCATGAATGGAATGACGAATCAAGCCTTAATGGTTCAAAATAGTTATGCTGGTTCAGAAAGTGTGTCAAAAGAAGATCCAGAGCAACAGGGTTCACAAGTTCAGCAAGATCATCCTGAGGTTTCCTTGATGAATTGGCAAGACACTAAATTTTTTTGGAGTAAATCACCCCCAAGGTCAAAATCAGTCAAATTCACCTATTGCAACCAATACTAGATCGAAGAAGAGGGCTGTTGATTTGGGGCAGAAAACTGGAAATGTCCAACATCAGCCATATAAACCTATAAAATGGAAGCTTCTACAGCTCAAGTTGTCCCCACAACTTATCAGAAAGTTCAAATTTTGCAAAGAGGACAAGTTGCACCTAGTGAAGAGCAGCCCAAAGCACAATCACAACCTTTACAAAATGATGTTGTTTCTCTTAAAAGATAGCAAAAGGTGATCCCCGCTTCCTTTAATATTTTTGAACATCTTAAGAAGGTCACCGTTAGCATGTTAATAATGGATGCATTACATATTCCTGGTCAAAAAGATTTTCTACAAAATGCTTTGGCTAAGATTCCTATATCTGATGTTGCTATCCAAGAAAATGTTAAGGTTGTGCTTACAAACAGCCCAGAAGATAAGAATGAGCATCAAGCTCAAGAGGTAAAGCCTCCTCCATTCTATTTGAGTCTAATCATTGGTGATAAGCTTGTTCACAATTGCATGATTGATTCGGGTACAAGTAGTTCAGTAATGCCCAAGAGTCTAGTTGATAAGCTAGGACTAGTTTATGAGCCTCTTTCAAAGGAAGTAGTTCAGTTAGATGGATCTATTGTTAGTACTACTGGGGTCATTAAATATTTACCACTTACCTTGCATGCATGCCCAAATTTTGCAATCCCTCAAGATATTCATATTATTGACCTACCACCTCATTTTTCCATATGTCTTTCTAGGGATTTTACTACCAAGTTGGGTGGGTTTTTATCTTCTGATTGGTCCCATTTATTTTTTAGAACAAGGTATGGTACAAAAGTAACCATAAAATCTGAGCCTCCAGCCAAGGATCATAGTGAACCATATGTCCCTAGCCCTATAAATGCTAACCTCTACATCACCCATTAGCTGGAGGATCAATCCATGACCCTAGACCCCAGTACACCTATTGAGAATATAAATCTAGATGAGTGGGCAGCCGAGAATAATGAAGTTGACCCTTTTAGCCACACTGATGTGGTAGGATTAGGCATTTACATGATTCATGAACCTGATGCAATGGTTCCAAAATTTGTCAAGGATCAAAACTAGCCTGAATAACAAGATAATCAGCTTTGGAAGTTGTATTTTGATGGCTCAAGAAGAAAAGTAGGTGCTGGTGGAGGACCCATGTTGGTTTCACTTGATGGAGATAAGTATTATTCAGCATTGAGGTTTGCTTTTAGCTATACAAATAATACAGCTGAATATGAAGCACTTATCCATGGTCTAGAATAGGCCAAAAAGAAAGGTATTAAGTGCTTACAAGTTTGTGGTGATTCTGAGTTAATTGTAAATCAAATTAAAAAATTAAATGTTGCCAAAAATGATTTTCTCAAGAAGTATAAGCATCAAGTTTGGGATCTAATTGAGGATTTTGATGCTTTCAATCTACTTTCTATTCCTAGAAATCAAAACAAACATGTTGATAAGCTTGCTGCCATAGGATCTTAGTTTGATATTCCAAATGAAATTCATAATGTAGAGGTACAACAGTATGTGAACGTTGTTGTTAGGCCATTTGTACCTGATAATAATGTGAGTTGGTAGATTTTTTATAGTGATGAATAGATTATAAGTTTTCTGATTGCAGAAGCTAAGTTTGCAACAAAAAACTAGTAAAAGTGGCTGCAGCAATATGACAATTAGATTGTGTAGCTAAAGTCAAACAAGCTGTCCAAGGGATTGGTAACATTGGAATCTATTTTTAATTCAGATGATCAAGTTAGAAAGGACAAAAAAAAAAAGAAAATTAAGTAGGAACATTATGAACCCATTGAAATATTTAGAGATAAGCTCCTCAAGCTTGGTAACATATGTACCAAAGAGGAATAGCAAGCTTTCATTTTGTTATGTCAAGAGTTTAGTGATGTTTTTGCTTGGGAATATAAAGATTTAAGGGGTTTTGATCCTGAACTAGCTCAACACACCATTGAGTTAGAGCCTAATGCAAAACCAGTGAGGCAAAAGCAAAGGCCTCTTAACCCTAAGCTTGAGCATCTTATGAAAGCTGAATTGAATAAATTAATTGAGAGTAATATAATCTTTCCTATTAAGCATACATCTTGAGTTTCTAACTTGGTTCCAGTCAGAAAGAAGAATGGGGATATTAGGCTTTGTGTTGGTTTTCATGATTTGAATAAAGCCTCTCTCAAGGATCACTATCCACTCCCTCCAATGGAACAGATTTTGCAAGTTATTTCTGGATCTGATAGATTTTCTTTGTTGGATGGATATTCAGGTTATTAATAGATTTTGGTGAAGGAGGATCAGTATAAAACTACATTTACAACCAAGTGGGGTACCATGACTTACAGAAAAATGCCTTTCAGTTTGTCCAATGCAGGGGCAACATTTCAAAGAGCAATGGACATGGCCTCATGAACAAAATTGTTTTAGTGTATCTAGATGACATTATAGTTTTCTCAAAAAATGCTAATGAACATTTTGATCATTTGAGGTAGCTTTTTTAGAGATGTAGAGAGTTTGGGGTTTCTCTTAACCTAAAGAAGTGCATTTTTTTGTCCATGAAGGTAAGCTCCTGGGACACATTGTCTCAAAACATGGTATTTCCATTGATCTGGAAAGAGTTTATGCTATTCGTGATTTACCACTACCAGCACATAAGAAAGGAATATAGAGCTTTCATGGTAGGATTAACTTTGTGAGAAGATTCATACCTAACATTGCAGCATTATTGTAGCCTCTCACAGTTATGCTTAAGAAAAATGTACCTTTTAGTTGGACTAAGGAGGGCAAGAGAAGATTTGAGAAAATAAAAGAAGCCCTCGTAGTTGCCCAATCCTCATTAATCCTAACTATGATAGAGACTTTATTTTATATGCTTTTGGAGGTATTGACACCATTTCAGCTATGCTATGCCAGTAGAATGATGAAGGCTTGGAGCAACCTGTGGCATTTTTCAGCCAAGTATCACATGATTATGAGGTAAAGTATTCCTTTGTTAAAAACTATGTGTTTGCTATTGTTAGAAGCCTTAAAAAGTTTGGGCATATGCTCTCTAACAACATAATTTAGTTACTGGTTTCCCATCCAACTATTAAGGATTTCTTCCTTAATAAGGATATGAATGATAAAAGGGTTGGCTAGATAACTAGAGTAATGGAGTTTGATGTTAACATAAAGGTTACTAAGCTTGTTAGGGGCAAAGGTTTGTGTGAACAACTTACCAAAAATGGAGAAAATAGCTCAGAGGAGGATGAAAATGTTGCAACAATGCTCAATAATAAGGAGCAAGCTACTGGTTCAACTCCTACTACAAGATGGGTTCAGTAAATGATTCATTGCTTGCAGACTGGTGATTGCCCTAAAGGTTTGGATAGGGCAAAAAGAAGGTACTATAGACTACAAGCCATTCCCTATGTTGTTATTAATGGTGTTTTGTATAGGAGGGATTTTCATGGTGTTTTGTTGAGATGTATTGAACCAGATCAAATAAATAGGATGCTAGAAGAGTTTCATAATGGTCCTTCAGGAGGCCATTTTGTAGCAAGGACTACAGCCTTGAAAATTATGAGGGCTGGCTATTATTGGCAAGATTTATTCAAAGATTCATTTGCTTGGATTAGAAAGTGTGAAAAATGTGCATTGTTTGTAGGAAAGTAAAGATTTACATCTTTACCTCTACACCCCATTCAGCTTGAGCAGCCTTTTGGTAAGTGGGGTCTTGATTTCATTGGTCCTATTAACCCACCATCAAGTGTAGGTCACAACTGGATATTGACAGCAATAGATTATTTTACAAAGTGGACTGAAGCTGTTGCTTTGAAGGATGCAAATGAAACCTCTATTTTGAATTTTTATCAAGATTTGGTGTCTAGATTTGGTACTCTTGATTATATTATATCTAACAATGCATTAGCTTTTATTGGTTTAAGGATTTCTAATTGGTTTGTAAAGAACAACATTTTTTCTGAATACCTCATCCAATTATTACCCTCAAGGTAATGGACAGGCTGAATCCACTAATAAAAATTTGATTAAGATCATTAAAAAGACCATTGAGGACAATCAGAGGACATGGCATGGCAAGTTGAAGCTAGCCCTTTGGGCTAATAGGATAACTCCCAAGAGAGCTACCGGTTGCTCTCCTTATGTTCTCACTTATGGTAAGGAGGCTAAGTTGCCAATTTATATTGAATTACCAACTCTAATTCTCATTAAGGAACTTGAGCTGTTAGAGGAGTAGCCTATGGAAGTAAGGCTTGCATGGATAATGGAACTAGAGGAAACTAGAAAAGAAGCATTGAGGAAGCTTTAAATTCATCAAGCTCAAATGAAAAGTTCTTTTAATAAAAGGGCAAGGCCAAAGGATTTCATTGTTGGTGATTTAGTTTTCAAATGGGATGAGCATAGAAGCAAACCTAGAAAACATTCCAAGTTTGATGTAATTTGGGATGGACCCTATGTGATCATAGAGTGCAAGCAACACAATGCTTTCTAGCTTTCCAAGCTAAGTGGAGAGGTGTTGCTTATCCGAGTCAATGGGATCCACCTCAAACACTGCCTCTAAGGATAGCTTCCACATTTGTACTATAGTAGACTAGTGTTTTTTGCTAATAAGTGCTTAAGGCACATTCCTTTTAGTTGTTTTCTTTCCCTAAGTGCTATTACACATTTGTTGGCAGCCAGGGCCTTTTAGTTTGCTTTTAGTTTGTTTTCTACTGCTGTTTGGAGCATTTGTAGTTGGGTTTTAATGGTTTTTTGAGTTTGGGAAGGGGCAAAATTTGACTCCGTGCCCAATGGATGGTTAAGGCAACTGGTCTATATGCGTAGCAGACAAGCATAAATCAGAAATCGCAAGAAATGTTACAAATTTTTAACCTACAACTCAAATTGGTAGAGCTAAAATAGTTTCATTATATTTAAGGTGAAGAATACTCTAAAACATTTTTGCTATGCTTAACCATTGCATATTTTAACTGCTTGAAAAAAGGATTGAATTTAGTTTTGTTGTTCAAAGTTTTGCAACATAAAGGAAAGCAAATAAAGAACACAAGACATTACTTTCATTCAATTCTATAATGATTCATTCATTTCACAAAATTTCATTCATTTTGCAAATGAAATATACACAAAATTGCACAAGTGTTGCATTTATATTCGTTGGAAAGCAAGGAGTAATCAAATCTCTCACACAAGCCATGTGAGTAGCTGAGCCAATGCAACATAAAAATATGCTATACACTTGAAGATGAAAGAAATGAAAAGAAGTATATAAGAAAAGACATATCCATCATTGCCTGGCAAAGTCTTGGGTGGATCTTCATTGTTGTTCACTATTCCTCACTCATGCTCTTCAAGTGAACCTACATTATGATAAAGAGTTGGTTAGAGCTCTAGATATGAATCATCCTATGTGCCCTACCAACAGAAATATAGCACATGTTCATGATGCATTGGATCAACAAATATCATAAATATGCAAGAGAGCCTTAAAATCAAACATCACAAGAGCATTAAACTTCATTGTTTTTATCTAACATGTTTCTCTACTATGCAGGTATAGGTGAAATCATGTTGCTAACTCATTTCTGAAGACATCATAGCATGTGGTGGAAAAATGGGCTCCCACAAGGGTTGAGCCCAACATGCTACCCTTAAATTTCAAAAGTGTAATAAGAAAGGGATGCACATTCACATTGCTCAAGTAAAAGACCATTTCAACTAAAGGAGTGATACACAAAGTAACTGCAAAAGTAGCAAATTCATTGCCCATTCATGACAATCAATTCTAGACTACAATGAAATAAAAATCACAAATGAGCAAGGAATTCTTTCAAATGCTTAATGAATATGTAGAACAGAATAAAATTGCACTATCTTTCATTGAAAGATTTCTATTTTGCAAGATAAATTTCATGATGTCATTGTTTGTTCTCACATTGCTGATTATCATATCTTACTGCTGCCTTATATCATCAATATTTCCTATTGTTTATGTTGTTTGAGGTGCTTGCATATAAGGGACAACAAAAGGTACATTGTTCACAAGAGTGCTGAGGTGAAGTAGTTACCCAAGCATTCATTACAAATTACATAATGGTGGTGCAACAATCATGTGCTTCTCAAGAATGGAAGAAGTGAAATATATTGAAAATGCATAACGACAAGAGAATGAGGAAACAACAATAAGAGGAACTAATAGGGTCATAGCAAGAAAGACAAGGAGCATTCTTTTCCTCATTACCAATGTAAGGAGTTTTAGGAACTCAGAGCTATGTATGATAATGAGGGAAATAAAAGCGTGTTCGTCTATCCATGTTTAAGCTCTTCACAAGCACTATGCATTGTTTGGGAGAGTATCATTTCATAAAAGATAGGCATATTCATCTCAAGTTGTAGCTGCCCCTAACAAAAGATAAAAATGCATCTCTATGAATATCAAAGGACAACACATGGAGATATATAGTGCCTTCATTCATTACAAGAGGTAGCAGTCAAGATACCACATCAATCTCATAAGAATGGAGCGGCATCATGCCACATCAAAGAGACATTAGCAAAGGTCTATCGTGATGTCATGAGAGACAATGATAAAAAAGAGAAGATACAATGCACATGTATTTGATTCTAGCATACAGAATGGATAAGAAAGCATGAAATAGAGAATAACATGAAATGACTATGAACAGTCATGTAAGAAGCAATATGAGATAGTCATTAAAGGGGAACAACATTGTGAACCAGTGATAGTCATGCATATGAAGGCAGAAGTGTCTATAAAAGAACAAAATGTTAAAAGATCAAAAGAGGCAGTGTCAGTGTCAGGAGGATAAGAAAGTAGATCAATGTAAAATGAACTTAAAGACCTATAATATCAAATGGATGAGTCATATGAAGGACTACCAATAAAAAAGATAATTCATAGCAATAAACCAGTGACTACCACTTGCCCCTTGCAATCCTTGTGAAAATAAAATGGACTTTCAGGTCTCTGTATAAGCAACATACAAACATTCCATTGTAAAGGATGCCTTATTTGAATACCCCACAAGATGATATTGAATCCTCCAATTGTCTCTCACTTGTACCTAAGCTCTTGCATTCAAATGGAAAATAGTCTTAGACCCTGATTGAATACCCTACAAGTTCATGAAGCTTTAATGCTGGAACAGTCATGTCTTTTATGCTGGGACAATCGTCAAAATAGCTTCAAAAATTTGAGAAATTGTGATTGGAGCATACAACCACAAGGAGGGTCTTTGACCTTAATATTTATAGGTAGAGCATTCTACCTAGAGTCATAGTTTTGGCAAGTACATCCTAGATTATGAATGTAACAAAGGATTGTGATAGTCCTACAGGACCAAGGCCATTACGATGGAATCTTCTTCATGTTCTTGTCTTGGACTGATTAGAAATGGTCTAATATTATTTAGGACAGTCCTAGACACCTTAAGTGATGTCATTCAACCCTATTCCTTTCATGACTATCTCAAAATAGTGAGACTGCATTTTGACTATGACGGTCATCTTGCATTCAGAATTATCCTCTTCCATAGTTTCATCAACAAGAGTCAAGTTCTTTTGACAACCTTATTAGCCATGAGTGAGCAGTCATAAAATATTAGTGTTAGTCATTCAATAAGCAGTAGACAATCATGTCATGAGAACAACCACAACTATACTTGGATAGGATAGTCATATACCACCAAGGCAACTATCAGATGACAACCAAAAGCATGTAAGGAATAGTAGTCATGCAAGAGGAATAGAACAAGGATTTACCACTTCTTGTTGTGAATGAGCTATAAAATTGACATTGGATCAATAACCATTGGAGGAGCTCCATAGCCACCATAAAGATATTGAAGCATGCATGAAGGAGGACAGTCAAAGCAGCGTGCACAGGACATAAAGTAAATGTTTTACCAACCATCAAAGAGTAAGTGAAGACAATTGATAGTGCTTCAAGATGTAATGAGTAAGAACAGAGATATGATATGATGTCATTGCATCATTGGGCAATCAAATGTCAAGCCAAATGATGCACTGACCCTTATCATAGTCAATATAGAAAACACAAGGATACATTGAATATCATCTATTCACAGGTGAAATCATAAGCAAAGGGATAGTGATCCATATTCTTACTACCAGAGACAAGTTTTAAAGCGTAATGACCTTGTGTTCAAGAGATACAGAGTAGAAATTGTTCATACATTGGCCCATGTCACAGTCAACATACTATGTTGCACTACAATGTTTTTATCCTCATGCAAAAATGCATTAATCAAGATGTTATATTAAGGTGGATACAATCAAGGTGCAGATAATGATTGGGTTTGGAAGTGAACATGCAAGACAGATATATAATGGAAGCTTCATCTCTATTCCCTTGAAAGGGACTGACAAAGTGATAATGACAAAAGATGTTGCAGTGATAGTCATGCAAAGAAGGCAGAGTCAACATCACTGTCAATAGTTAAAGGCAGTCCACTATCAATAAGAAAGCAATATGGTCTACCTCCAAACACCCATGCAATGCATGCACAATGAACAAATGGGATAGATGCAAGGTTATGATAGTTAGCAGTGAAGGTCTTTTTCATTGAGAGAATGCTACAACAAGAATGGTTAACTAAAAACTAACTTCATGGAGATGCAATTGCTAAGTTGGATGTAGTGGTGTTTGGAAGGTGTCTTGGAAAAGAAATGACTTCAACAGATGGTCTAAAAGATTACAATAGTAGTGTACAAGTCTTTTTGTAGAACATAGTGGAGTGATTGGAACATACCAAAATACACAACTATAGGGGCAGTAATGTATCTCAAGATAGTTAATGCAAGTTTGATTTGTGACTAGTGCTTTATACCTAATATAGTGAATGTTCTCTCATGTTCACTGATAAGGTCATCTTAGATAACAGTCATCAAGAGGACAGTAAAGTCCAAACATGCAGACAGTCATAGGATAAGAAAAGAACAACATAGAGGGTTAAAGAGGAATGAGATCATGCAATGATGGGGCTTTCAACATGAACTGATCCTTATCTAACACTATAAAAAAATGATAGCAGTCATGAGGAAACAAATGACAGGAGGACAGTCAAAAAATATATCAGAGAAGACATTCAAGAAGACTGTATATGACCAAGTGACTCAGATATAGTAAGCAACAGCTACAAGTATGAATGGACCTATGTTTTGACAGAGATAAGATGTTCTTTGCAAAGATCACAAGCCACAACAATGAGCAATAGCAACAATCATCTGTTATGTAGCAAAATATAGTCAATACTTTTTTTCCCTTCATTATTTTATCAAGAAACAAAATATATTTGTTGTTCATCTCAGAAAGAATGAAAACCCTAGCCATGTGTGGAAAAACCACATTAAGCAAATGGGCCAGAAGCACTAAAAGGAAACCATGTTTAGAATGCAATAAAGTTTATCTTTTCATCAATGGCTATAGGAGAAAATACATCATGAGATGATTCAAAAATCATGAAGAACAGAAATATAGACTGTATTTTGCTCACAATGAATGCACAGAATGCAAAATACATTCATCACTTTCTACATTTTAAAGCTCAAAACAAGCATTCTATCCACAAATTTTGAAGGAAAAAACCAGCTATACAGGTGGAAAGCTTACCCAAAAGCTCATTTTGCCAAGTCTGCATACAAAAAAGCCTCCAAAAGCTCAAACAATCCCAACAATGGTGGTGCCCAGTTGGAGTAAAAATTGCTAAGTGCCAAATAAAAAATGGAATCCAAGGAGGTCGTGGATTAGGGTCTTTTGCCCTAGGTTTGGCTGACCCCTTTATGGGTATTTCTTTTCTTTTATTTTGACTTTATGCAAATATTAATACCCTTTGTGGTATTAAAATCTTTCATATTTTGCAATCCTAGGCTATATGCCTTAGTGTTTTTTTTTTATGATTTTTGAAGGAAATCATATGGCTATGTGCCTTAGTTTTTTTTTTTGTAGAAAACCAAAGGCCTAACACCTTGGAATACTTCACACTCAGCAAAGTTTCATTAAAATCATACTTGCCTTGTATTTTTGCAAAAAAAATCAAACAATCAGGTCTCTTTCCTTCCTTTTGTGAAGAAGTCAAAACTGTAGATATTGTAAAACAATATTAAGGTAATATTCTATAAATTGACTTAATATTTGTTATTTTAATGCAGTTAAATAAAAGCAAGTGTTGATAGAGCTTTCCTATTTGAGTTTAAGTCTTTTGGGTGAAATAGGAAAAAATTGGGCAAACTGAGGTTTCTATTTCAGTTTTTAGATAGTTTAGGAGTGATTTTTGAGTCTTTTCTAGATCGACCCTTTTGGGAGGAAATTTTCCATCATTTTCATTTAGTTTGGAGGTAGTTTAAGCACTAATTTTGTGTCTTTTTCCCTTTTCTCGAAAATGAGACTTTAGTTTCTTTTTGGGCAGACAATTGGTTGAGCTTTTAGAAAGTCTTTTTGGCTATATATAGGGGGAAATAACTCAGTTTTGGCAGCTCAGATTGGCTTCTTGCTTTCTTGCTCACTTGTAGAAAGCTTTGTAAGCTGATATTTCTACTTAAATTTTCATTTTTGCATATTCCTTCAGTTTTAATAAAGCAGCAGAGCATTCCTATCTCATTTTTTGTCTCATATTTGCAGTATTCATTTGATGTTTCATTGTGATCATAAGAATTAGGTCCTTTGTTATGTCTCATTGTTGTGAATCTATGTGCAAGAATTCCATATGATTTAGGTGGTGTGTTGTGTTCATTTTGAGCCTTCATGAAAATCACTATCGAGTTGTATGTTTTAGATGAGATTGTGAGAGTTAATGTTTTAAGAAACTGTTTGTGAGTGAAATTATTGAAATAAGTTAGAATTCTAGTGCATTGCCAGCAGGTTTAGGATTTCATTTCAAGTTATCTTTCTAAACCCTTATCTTAGAAAAGTCTTTCAGATTAGTTTATCTGCTAGGGGAACCGGCCCTATTTGGAGATTCATTCTTGTCATAGGTCACCCACAACCTGAGAGTGTTTCCATGTTTCAACAGGATAGTTGAGTCAAATCTTAGGTAGGGTACAATCCTGATTGACAACACCCCTCATGACTCCCATGGAGATTTATAAAGCTCAACAAGAACACCTTCATCATCAATCTAAATTAGCAAGACAAGCTGAACTAGCATAACAAGCTCAACAATCAAACCCCTTCTTCACCACATCCATACCTACCAATCCTCAAAATCCTCCATGCACATCACAAATTCACACAACCATGTCTAATCTTGCATTTTCTACCCCATCATGGTCATCTTTTCCTTCCAATTACACACCTATTGATGCTTATGTCACTCTGCCACAAGTGTCATAGGTTCAAACACTCCAAACATCATCTAATCAAACCCTATTTAACAATATCCACATCACTCCACCCCAACATTCTTCAAACATAAACATGACCTATGTCAATCCACCCCAACATTTTTCAAATCTAAACACTACCTATGTCAATCCACCTCAACCACCTCAAAACCTAAACACCACTTACATCACTCCACCCCAACAATATCAAAATCTAAACACCACATATCTTCCTCCACGTCAACATTCTTCAAACCCCAACACATATATCAATCCACCCCAACACTCATCAAATCTAAACACCTCATATATCAATCTACCTCAACAACCAAAAAATCAAAACACATACATCATTCCTCCACAACAATATCAAAATCCCCCTCAACACTCGCAAAGTCAACAATCATATCTAGCACCTCCACAAACGTCACAAACCCAAACTTTCTTCACAAATCAACCTCCCAACAACCCTCATCATTCATATGACCCATACAATCTTAATGCTTATGGATTAAATTCCAATATCTCTTATGGGCAGCAACAACCACCTAAAACCCAACAAAGTTTGACTCTAGCAACACCTCCAACCGATCTTGAGCTCAAATTTTCTGATTTACAAAAACAAATATCCAATCTTTCATTTGGTCATACCAAGAAAACCTTCTCTTTGGAGGAGGTTTATCCTTACCCATTTGATCGATCATTACCAATGATCCCTTTTCCTCCTAAATTTGACATGCCAAATTTTGACAAGTACAAAGGAAAAGGTGATCCTAAAGAACATCTTCGAGAGTTCTATATTTCTTGTTTAGAGGTGGCTCACAATGACACATATCTCTTACGTCTCTTTCCTCTTAATCTTAGAGGACAAGCAATAGAATAGTTCTCACACCTACCCACAGGTATTAAAGCATTCAATGAACTAGCTGAAAATTTTGCCACCCATTTCTCTTATAATATAGAGCACGAGATTTCCATGACAGAATTGTGTAATAATAAATAGATAAATAGGGAAACATTTATCTCCTTCCTACAAAGATGGAGAAATATGGCTAGTAAATTTCCATGACCCATACAAAAAAAATAATTGGTTAACATCTTTGTATAAAATCTTAATCCAAATCTTAGTTTCCATCTCCAAATCCAAAGTGCTACCACATTTGATGAGATCATTTACAAAGGAACCAATATCAAAAAATCTCTCATTGCAAAAGGTTTAGTCAAAGTCTTTAAGGAGACCAAAGATAACCATCCTCAACAATCTAATGACAAACCTAAATTTTGGTCCAAAAACAAGAATGTTGTTAAGGATGGTGTTGTGGATTCTAAACATATCCAAACTCTCCAAATACCACTCAATCTTCAATCTAAAACAACCCAATCTACTCCTAGGGAGCAACAGAGACAAGACTATCCTCCAAGACATAGGTTCACTTCTTTGGGAGAATCTATACAATCCGTCCTTAAGAAACTTGTGCAAAATTGACTCATCACATTGCTTGAAGCATGTCAATATGATGAGCCCACTTTCAAACCAACATGGTACAAAGATAATGAGTATTGTGAGTACCATAGAGTAAAAGGACAAAACCTCATCTTGCATGAAATTGAAACACTTGATCCAAAACCTCATAGACAATGGTGAAGTTACTTTTGACGAGCCTCCTCATCATACCACAAACAAAGATCTCAATGTATACAAGGATCCATTCCCTCAACATGGTAAAGGTCAAAATCTTGATAAAGGAAAGAGCGTTAACAAAGCTTCCTCTTCATATGACTCCATTATGGGTCATTTTGAAGAAAGTTGAATGTCCACCCTTACTATTAAAGGCAAAGCTCTAGATTATGTCATAACAACTCATCGTGGTCATGTTACCCTTTGTGGGCCTACAAAAAGCACTCCTATCACTTCTGATTATAATCTTTTTGAACATTTAGGGAAGACTCTCACACAGATATCTATATTATACCTTCTAAAGTCATCTCCCACTCATAAAGTAGTGCTTTACAAGAGTAATCCATTCCCAAAAATATAGTTGTCATAGAGTTTTGAGCCATGATAGGTAACATTGCTTCACCCTACAATGTGGTCTTTTCTAAAAAATACCTCCCATCTCATGATCCATGTCATAATGATGCACTCCACATCAAAGTTTTCATCCACCAACATAAAATCAAACGCATACTTATAGATGGTGGTGTTGGTCTTAACATTTGATCCAACAAACTGTTAAAATAGTTGGGATACTCTAAGGATCACATAAACACTGAGCAGTCTAATACTATCAAAGCATATGATGATGTCAAACGCAAGACAAATAGTGTAATACATTTGCCTATCCAATTGGGTCATGTCATGCTAGAAACAAGATGCCAAGTCTTAGACATTCATCTACCATACAATATAATCTTAAGACACCCATGGATTCATTCCATGAAAGTTGTGCCCTCTACGTACCATCAACCCCTCAAGTTTCCATTCAATGGTACATAAATCACAATCCTAGGAGATCCTCATCCTTTTGAGTTTTGTTGCACCATGCAAGGGTGTTACAAGAATAGTGACCAAATTCCCTCTAATGAGGAAACCCAATCATTGCCTCTATACATTGATCTAGGTACTTTGAAAAAAGTCATTGCAAATACACCCAATCCCATGCCAAAAATCAAAATCCATATCAAGGACATAGGATTTGGGGAGTATGATATCTCAAAATCTTTTTGTGTGGGGATGATGCCTCTTTCACCAAAATCCTATGGCAAACCTCCCATCACTAAAGCTACCAAAAAAGAAAAAATACCAGCTTTCTTGACACATTTTACTGATGGGCACTTGCTAGAGGATGAATCCATTGAAGATACCTCATCTTGGATCTATAAAGAGAAGGACCCAATCACAATACCTATAAAAAAGTATGGCAACGGTCTTAGAATTGTCAAAAACATGGGCTATAAAGGCAAAGGTGGCCTTGGAAAATATATTCAACGAAACATGGAGCCCATTATTGTGACCAAGAAACTCAAAAAAAAAGGGTTAGGATATGGTAAGGAGGTACCACATGCCTTGGACATCGAATTTATTCTCGACGAGGTGGCAAAAGCTTTTCTCATATATTCAATCTCTAGAGAGGATACTATGGATGACTCCTAACTTCACATGACTAATTTATTCCAAGAAACCTTGATAGTTATGATATTGTCCATCTCCCTCACTTCAACAACAAACACGCAGAATATATCCCTAATTTACCCTGACCTCATTGATTAGGGCCAACAAGGAGCCTCGTTCTAGATATCTTTTAGAATGATGAGGCTATAGTAGAGTTCATGGGACTCCAGGATGTTATTCCACTTGGAGATCACAAAGATGGTTTTGTCGTCGACTTAGTCCAGAAGTTGCTTACTTTGGTGAGAATTTCAAATCCTCCAGTCACAAAAGAGAAAATAATAAAAGATCCCTAGGTGAAAACCACAATGTGGCACATCCTAATCATAAAATAGTCAAAATAAAAGAACATATTCGAAGGTGAAAACCTCTCTAAGGTGCCTGAGGATGGAGTATTTGACCTTCCCTTACCATCTAAGTATCAATAAAAATCATCTCTCTTAGTGGAAAACTCCACTAAGATGAATCTAGGTATAGTTCAGAATCCAAAGACTACCTATTTAGCAACATCACTTTCAAAGCTAGAGAGACAAAATTTCACAAAGTTCTTACAACAATCAATCAAATTTTCTTGGATATATGTTGACATGTCAGGTTTAGACCCTTCACTAGTGGTTCATCACCTCACAATATCTCCAATTGTTAAACCTGTTTAATAGAAGCTTAGAAAGATGCATCCATAGATAGCATTATTGATCAAAGTCAAGTTACAAAAGTTGCTAGATGCTAAATTCATCAGACCTATTGATTATGCAGAGTGGGTCTCTAACATTGTACCTTTTTCTAAACCAAATGGGGGCATCCGCATGTGTACTAACTTTAGAGATCTCAATAAAGCATGTCCAAAGAATCACTTTCCACTTCCCAACATTGATATCATAGTGGACTTGATAGTAGGTCATGAAATTCTTTCCCTTATGGATGGATTCTCTAGTTACAATTAGATCATGATAGCAGAAGAAGATCAACACAAAACAACCTTTACATGTCCTTGGGGTACCTACTGTTGGCAAGTCATGCCTTTTGGTCTCAAGAATGCAGGAGCTACATATCAATGAGCTATGATAGTAATATTTCATGACCTTTTCCATCACATCATGGAGGACTATGTCAATGACATATTAGAAAAATATTCTAGAGTAGATCATATACATATTCTAGGATAGATATTTGATAGAGTTGAGAAGTATCAAGTGAGGATAAATCCAAAGAAATGTGTCTTCAAGGTCACTTCAGGAAAATTGTTAGGGTACATTGTATCTCGCAGAGGAATTGAAGTGGATCTAGCAAAAGTTAGATATAATAGAATGCCTCCACCGAAGAATATGAAAACATTAAGGAGCCTTCAGGGGAGGTTGCAATCTATTAGACAATTTATCTCATAGCTAGCTGATAATGGCAACCATTTCTACATTTACTCTAAAAGGATGTCTTATTCTGATGGGATAGTAAGTGTCAACTAGCATTTGATCAACTAAAGGAATATCTAGCTACACCTCCAGTTTTGGTGCCACTAGTTTTTGATAGACCTTTGATCTTATACATCTCTACAACATCTGTAGTACTTGGTGCTCTCCTAGCACAACATAATGAGTCAGGGAAAGAGCATGTCATGTACTATATCAGCCGCACTTTGGTTGGTTGTGAACTCAACTATACTCCTATGGAAAGAGCATGTTTAGCAGTAGTGTTTGCTTCACAAAAGTTGCAACATTACATGTTGAACCAACACACTAACCTTATCTATAAGATTGATCCATTAAAGTATTTGTTAGCGAAAGTAGCCCTCACAAGCAAACTAACTAAATGGGTCATGATCTTGAGTGAATTTAACATAGATTATACTGATTGAAAAGCTATCAAAGGACAAGTTCTTGCAGACCATCTAGTAGAAGCACCTATGACAGATGTGCATCCAATAGTATATGATTTTCTAGATGAATGTCTATTCACTCTAGATACCTCAGTAGAGTGGAAATTATATTTTTATGGTTCCTACACAGCATGGTTCAGGGGCCGGAATCCTATTTATCACACTTTAGAATGACTACATTCCAAAATCATATCAGCTAGCATTCCCTTGCACAAACAATATTGCCGATTATGAAGCACTCCTTACAGGTCTTCGTATAGCAGTCCAATGGAATATCAAAGAACTTCAAGTATATGGAGATTCCCAAATAGTCATTAAACAAGTCACTAATGAGTACCAAACTAAGGATGACAAGTTGATACGCGATAAGCAATTGGTTAATACCTACAAACCTCATTTCTCTAGCATCTCTTTTCAGCAAATTTGAAGGGTACATAATAAAGCAGCTTATTATATGGCTACTATTGGATCACTTGTAGACATGCCTACAAGCACTCAGTGATGTGAGTTCTTGATCGAGAAACTATTAATACTAACCATTGATGTTCCTCAAACTGAACTTATCTGCAAACTTGTTGGTCCCAATTCCCCTTGGTATGAAGATATCTATAATTACCTTTGAAATGGTACCTTCCCTTTGAACTATCCAAAACTCAATGTAAAACCTTCATATGTCGAGCCTTCTGATTCACTATTCTAGGTGATACACATTATCGCCAGAGTCTTGATTGTATCCTCCTTAGATGTCTTAACTCAGACAAAGCTAATGTTGCCTTAAGAGACATACACCAAGGTGTCTGTGGAGCATATTCCACCGGTCCAAACCTAGCTAAGAAGATACTCTATACAGGTTATTACTAGCCTACCATAGAACAAGATGCCTTGCAGTTCGCTAAGAAGTGTCTTCAATTGCAACATGGAGACCTAATTCATTGTAATATTCCACCCCTGATAGGATATTTAATTTTCTAGATTTTTTCTATCTGTTTTAATTTGTTTTTTGTTTTTTTGATATTTTTGCGATGTTTGATACAACAATATAATGCAACAAAATAGAAGATATTGCAATAATAAATTTCAACTCAAAACTAAACAATATATAGGGAATACACAGATGAAAATTCTAGATTTTTATATCAGCTTAGGTACTTAGTATTTTCACAAATTTTGACAACCCAGTTCATAAAATATCCCCTATTATCTAAAACATTAATACCTAGAAAAATAGATAGCCAAAAAGTGAAGTATCTTATATACCCACTTCGTTGTTCATACAAAATAATGTTGGAAGTGAAGGTACAACAGTCATGTCATATGAGTCCCCTCCAAATACAATTAATACTTAGATTAATTACTTAGTTCAGTGAGGTACAATGCAAATACAACAAGAATAACCCTTATGGAGGCCACACAACAATACCCAACTCGTTGTAAATGATATACAAACTTCCCCAAAACCCTTTATTGCTGGTATGACCCTGCTGTGTGCCAAAAACAATGATGGCAGCCTCAAAACTGATTGAAACTTCTATGCTAAAACCTGAAATCAATTCCTTGATATCCTTTTCAAATTATCATGCCAAGAAACTGTGAAAACCTGCAAGAGAAACTCTCTGCGACTGATCTCTAAACTCTCAAATTGAATGAAAATGAAGCACAAATACAACCACTGAGTATGGTTGCTCATAAACACCCTTGGGTGGTCTCTCACACCTGCAAAATGTTTTCACTAATGGAGGATTTTGTCTCCAAAAGCCATGGATGGTTTTCTCAGTTCAGTGAGGTACAATGCAAATACAACAAGAATAACCCTTATGGAGGCCACACAACAATACCCAACTCGTTATAAATGATATACAAACTTCCCCAAAACCCTTTATTGCTGGTCCGACCTTGCTGTGTACCAAAAACAATGATGGCAGCCTCAAAACTAATTGAAACTTCTATGCTAAAACCTGCAATCAATTCCTTGATATCCTTTTCAAATTATCATGCCAAGAAATTGTGAAAACATACAAGAGAAACTCTCTGTGACTGATCTCTAAACTCTCAAACTAAATGAAAATGAAGCACAAATACAAGCACTGAGTATGGTTGCTCATAAACACCCTTGGGTGGTCTCTCACACCTGTAGAACATTTTCACTAATGGAGGATTTTGTCTCCAAAAGCCATGGATGGTTTTCTCAAACCCTTGTTCTCTTTGTAGAGCAAATATCATAAAATGCAATAGTTAAGAATGAATCAAATGAAGCTCTTTTTCCCTCCTTATACCCCTAATGCCACTTTTGGAGTTATATTATTTTATTTCTTTTTAATCTCCCTTGGGCACCAAACATTAGTGACTTTATGTCTTTCAAATATTTCATATAGTTCCAAAATCAAATAAGTCACTTAATACAAATGTTCTAAAGTCCTTTTTAAAATAAACATTATTATTTTATGGACTTTAAAACAAAGGCTCAAAACACATCAGAGTCCCGAGATCTATAGACCGTTGGAAAGGTCTCACTGAAACATTTCACATCCAACTATGAGATTCTTGAAATGGATAGAAACCCTAACTTACTAAAAATAGTAAGAATGAGCAAAGGGTCCAAAAATGCTTTGGGAAGCGTCACCACAGACTCTTGACATTACTAACCTTAATGCAAGACCTAGAAGGGCCCCGAAACGGTCAACCTGCCATGTCATCAAAATAGTGTCCAGACTGACACTTACTATAAATAGTAGTGTTCTCTAAGGACCAAAGAGAACAAACCCAGAAAAACCCAGAAATATTGTTGCCATGCAAGTACTTACTATAAATAGTAAGTACAACTAAGCTATCTGAAATCCCTCCAGAAAGTGTCATATGGCTCCACTGGGACACCTAAGCACACTGGTGACATTGAAATACTCCTTAGATCAAGTTGTCACAAACCCAGAAGGTCAGCTCCAACTACGTTGCAAGAGGACCCAAAAATGGGGACATTACAGTCCACCCTCCCCAAATATTGCTTGTCCTCAAGCAATGCCAATACAACCTTCGATCGACATACTGATCCAAACTAAAACCAATAATGATCCCAGGGTTCCAAATCAATCTATGGAAATATCCATCATGTTGTCAATGCGCTACTCTGATAAAAATTGTTAATCCATAGCATGAAATCTGCACTCCCTCCTTTGATAACCCCATAATGTAATCATCATCATCGTCCAAACTAAAATATCTGTGAGAGCTAAAATCTATATTATGACAGGTCTCCTGCCAAGGCACCACAGTGAGGTTCACAACTGAAATCCCACTACCTAGCTCAATCCTGGTCAAGAAAAGTAATCTACTTGTCCTCAAGGAATAACCATTAGCATATCCCCTCACAGTATCCTGGAAGTGATGCCAATCAGTCCCTAACCGGAAGCTGATAACAAAAGTACCATCCCTGGAATCATAGACCCTGACAATGCCATCCCGATCATAGACTGATAACCCCTCACTGACACCTAATCTCCAAGTGTCAACTTGCTCATATCGCACACACCAACTCATCCCATCGAATGCAATCATCATAGTAACATCTATAGGTATATCCATCAACATCTCAAACTGATTGTAGTAACCATCACTCATGTTGGTGGAAGCTAAAAATAATTGTCGTAACTATATAAATCCTCCCACAACCAGTTGCCAAGAAGCTCATAAGTACTCAAAGTCCGTCTGCCTATAAACTGATGTTGCCATAATCAGTGTGGAAATGCTTGGGTAGCAGCTGTCATAAATCATTAGCCTGAAAACATAGGAAATGTGAACATGGGAATGACCCAAAGAACTCCTCCAATAACAAAATTACTTCTGTTAATCAACACCAACTATGAATTACTCCACTATTGGGCTAGAGGTATTGACCAATCCATTTACATATTATCATTAGATGTCCTATGTAGGCTAATCAGAAAGTGGATAGTAGTACAAACTCTAAAGTTTTGCCCCCCACTCCAGTTCTGAATCAACATCACACCCCTGGTAACTGTACCAACATCTCAAATCACCCTGTCATCACATCTGACAAATATGAAGATATGGAAGCATCCCAAAGTTCTAACAACACAAAACCAATCTCCAACTCCTGTAGATCTCCCATGTATGTTAAGAATACCCAACATGGGTGCAATAAAGTGTATAAGAGCTTCTTTTAAGTTGCTACTATAGGACAGACATCAACCTCATGACTGAAAATCAGTCCTATGTGGATGCACCTAACACAACCAAGGCCATAGGATGATAGAGTATCAACCCTATGCCACTCTCCAAAGGTGAGGAGATGATGCAAATCTCCTCCAAACTCCCAAACAACCGCTGTCCTCCCAAAGTTATGTAAGAAACCCATGTTCCAAAAAGTAGAACAACCATCTCCTATCAATGTAGGGAGTAGATTCTCACAAACTAAGGTTGGAACACCAATACAAACATGTTCACCTCTACGCCCAACACCATAGTCCAGCCACAAATCAAACATTAGTGCCTTGAAACCACAAATCATAGTAATGTCTCCATACCTCGGCTCAAAATCTAGCTGCCATCTAAAAATATGCCCATCAAATGCAAGTGCTTCCATGCTATGCATCACAAAACTTTGAACTAGAGGAACTACATACCCTACCAAAGAGTCATTAACAAAATGAGACTCATCAGAAGCAAACTCCTCAAGTGCTCCATGAATGGTCAAAGGCCAAACCAAATCTACACCACCCATATCTCCATCTATATATGTAGTCGTAACACTAGTGGTTGATCCACAAAGTGTATGCTCCATAATGTCATCCAAGTATATGATATGACTATTCAAATGGCTCTCCAGATGAAGTGACACCAAATTTTGATGTGAACAAACAAAGAACTCTAAATCATACTTCAAACCTGGTTGCTCCACATCCATATCACAAGTGCCAATCTTGGAAGATTCTTTTACTTCATTCTCTTCATGTGAAGTGGCTGTTATAAATGAAGGAATAGGACTATTGTCATGAATTAGAAAATTAATTCTGTTGTCACATCTTATCATAACATCCTCTATCTCTTCAATCATGTCCTCTTGCTTAGCTTCATGTTCTCCTACAAGTGTAGATCCAAAAGGTGGTTGTAACTAAAAATCACTTCCCTCCAATCTGAATCAAACCTCTATCCCTTTGGCTACCATGTCCTGATATTGTGAAGGTAGGGGACTGTTGTTACACAAAAAATCAGTCCTTACCTCCATGTCTCCACTCTTTGTCATCCTCCAACCAAACTTATCCTCACCCTCTTCCAATTCTTTAAGAGCCCATTGAGTGCTCCTGAAGGAATCCATTGTATCCTTAAGCTCAAGGGTGAGCTTGTCTACCTCTTCTTCTTCTCTTTTCAAAACATCCAAATATATCTCACCAAGTGTAAGGAGATGATCTTTATCAACAAGTAAGTGTAGGTAGTTTAACTTCACTCCTGCCAAAGCCTTCTTGAGTTCATGCAAGTCATCAAGAGTTATACCTCATTCAAAATCTTCATGTTCCCTTAGTGCGTTCCAACACAAATCTATCATCATCTTATGAATATCATCAAGGTGAGTTAGGGCTGCCAAAATTTGACTATCATTCACCTTCAATTGCCTTTCCAAGTGATGTGACTTATGAGACCCAAAATCTTCATGCAACATTTTTGATTTGTCTTCATTAACATGATTTTCAAAAGTAGCTTCCTCACTAACCTTCCCAATGCAACATTTCTGAGTAGAAGGCTTGTTAGCACTATACTTAAGCAATAAATCATCAAATGATTCCATTGCTTACTCCTCTAAGTATTTCAATGTCAAAACACCTGGATCCCATGGTCTCATGAAATTATAATTTTGTCATGAACAAATAATCCCATCAAGCTCTCCATGAATGGTTGGTTCCTTCAACACATCACCTTCAAAAAATCTACGTCAAACAAACTAGAGTTATAACAATAATTAGCTCTATCATCAGGATCACCTATCTCAAAAGAATCTACTCCAAAGTCATTTTGAAACCTTTTAAGCATGATGAATTCCAACTCAAATTCTAAATCATTATTATCAACATGATGTAAAAACTCTACATTAGCTATTGTTTTGTAAATTTCAGCGAGTTCAAACTCTTCATTGACAACCGTATTTCCTTCAAATAAATCATTTTAGAGCTCTGCCATACATTCCCTTTGATTAATGACATCTTCTTCTTCATAGGAAAGTTCTAAATGTTTATCTTTCTCGCATTCAGGCTCCACTTTAGAAATTTCTATTGTCTTCTCCAAATCAGCAAGCTCTTTCATTATCATACTTTCTCCCTTGGACTCATCATCATCATGCTGTCCCAAAACTGTGTAGTTGCCTTTAGAAACCTTCATTTCCAATTCCCAACTAGTTGTCCTCCTCAAACTGCCTTGAGTGTTCTTCATTCTGAAACTCGAGTTCTTCATATGATTTCCTCTCTTCTCTTTGGGGTCTACTTCTTTTCCTGAAAGCCAAGTATTCTTGAAATGGCAACTCTGTTTGAAAATCTACATCCATTATGCTCCAATCAACTATTATTTGATTTATCCATTCTTGCTCTATTGGTTCATTTTCAATTGGATGATTATTCCCATTGTTATTCAGCACTAATCGGGCTAAAATTTGGGCTAGTTCAGTTTGGGATCGATCCATCCAGTCCAACATCTCTCACTGCCCTCTAGCCAAATCATTTACCATGTGCAACATATTGGACATACCAACTCTTCCCTCATCATGATGGTATCTACCAGACCAACCTCCTCGATCACCCATAATTCCTTCCCACTGTTCCTATTTCGCTTCTTTTTCCCTTGTTCTTTCAAGATACCTCTATTTGTTGGTACTTCCTCTCATAGATTTCCACCTCCAATCACTGTCTAGCCATCAAAATGACATGCAAAGGAAGAGAAACAACATACATTGTAGATCTGTGACCAACAACCATTTTGATTTGTATTTCACAGGCTGATAGGAAAACTGGCTCTGATGCCACTATAATATCCCACCCCTGATAGGATATTTAATTTTCTAAATTTTGCCTGTTTGTTTTAATTTGTTTTTTGGTTTTTTGATATTTTTGCGATGGTTGATACAACAATATAATGCAGAAAAATAGAAGATATTGCAATAATAAGGGTGTGTGCAAGAAGTTGTGTCCACTTTTTGGCCAAAAAGTGGAAGTGTTTTTCCTGATTTTCAGAATTTGTTACATTTGACCTAAAAATTTGAAGCACTTAAAGGTGGAATCTTGGAAAAAGTCACTAAATATGAAATGTAGTACTCGGAGTCTAGTTTCCAAATATGTAATTTTTTTCAATATCCAGATGATAGAAATTGATTTTGAATAGGCGTTTCTAAAAACCACTGTTTAAAAGTCACTTTTTTTTACTATACCATGTACGTGTACGTCATCCATATTTTGACCTAAATAATCATATTTTTCAAAATCCTTTTGGGAAAAGCTTTGTAACTCACTGAAGCACGTTTTCCATATTTATTTGTAATTTTTTATTGAATAATTTTTTTTTATTAATTTTTTATTGGTCATTTTTTGTCTTTTAAAAAATCATCGTGTACGTCACGCATAAGATGACCTAAACTTAACATTTTTTTAAAAAAAAAAATTTCAAATTGAAAAGAATTGTCTAAAGTACGTTTTCATACAATTTTTTTTACAACAAAATATTTTAATAAAAAGTTATTAAAATATTAAAAAACCCTGATAATTCAAGGTTATGAACCTATTTCATCAGAAATTGATTAAAAAATAAAAAAATCAATTTAATTGTAAAAAAATTACATATTTAGAATCTACATTGTCTCCTCTATAATGGGTTTTAATTTCGTCAAAATATTCTACAAAATAGACCTTTAAATATATGCCCAAAGTCACTATTTTGTTGTGACATTGACAGGGCCTTCAAGGTGTAGGTCAAACTAGGACTAGAGGTCAGGGTCGGGTCCCCAAAGCATTTTCCGAAGCGGGTTACAAAGCAAAACCCGAGCCTAAAATTCAAATTTTGAATAACAGGATCCCGTTTATAGAACGCGATCCCGTTTATAAAACGGGATCCCGTTTCCTCTTCCATCGGTCGTGAATAAAACGGGATCCCGTTTAATAAACGGGATCGCGTAGTAAATGGGATCCCGTTTTTTATTTGCCCATTTTTTTTAATAAGACTGTACTATGACTGTCATTTCTACAACTTGCCCTACAGTACGGCTGACAGCGACTCTTGCAGCATTCTTTGGCATATTTCTTTCTTTTGCAGGTCCATCAACTTGAAGTATTGCTGGTATTTTGATAGAAGCCATCATGGAGACGTTATTTGAGTGGAATTTTGTTGAATTGGTACTTGTTTGAAGGATTTGAAACACATTCAAGTTTTTGACATTACATGCTTCATAAATTTTTTAATCATGGGATCACAAAGTCGTAATAAGAGGAAAGGTAGGAAGCTATTAACCCCTGAAGAAATTGAAGCAAAGAGAGTGAAGGAGGCAAAAAGGCAAAGAGATAGAAGAGTAAAGATTCAATCAATGAACAATGCTGAAGCATCCAATTCCACAACTATTGAAGATAAAAACATTGAGGAGACCATGGATATAGATGATGCAAGTTTGCAAGAGGTGAATGTGGAAACTAATACGATTATGCAAACTACTCCTGGTATGTCTTCAAATCCCTCTATTAATGCTATGGAGAATGTTTCAATGGGCACAAATCTAGGTACTTCTTCAAATCCACTTTTGAATAAAATGGAAATAGTGTTGATAGGAGATTTAAAACAAGCTGGATATAACAATGTTGAGATTGATAATATTCGTAGAGATCAAAATTTGAAACAAATTGTAGTTGAAAATGAAAATGAAAATCTTTTTGTTGAAAATGAAAATGAAAATCCTTTTGTTGTTGAAAATGAAAATGAAAACCGTTTTGTTGTTGAAAATGAAAATGAAAATCGTTTTGTTGTTGAAAATGAAAACGAAAATCCTTTTGTTGAAAATGAAAATGAAAACCATTTTGTTGTTGAAAATGAAAATAAAAATCCTTTTGTTGAAAATGAAAATGAAAACCGTTTTGTTGTTGAAAATGAAAACGAAAATCCTTTTGTTGAAAATGAAAATGAAAACCGTTTTGTTGTTGAAAATGAAAATCGTTTTGAAGTTGAAAATGAAAATGAAAATCTAGGAAATGATGTTGAAAATGAGAAATATTTTTTCAAAATTGAAAGAGATGTTTTGGATAATCTTCCTGGTAAAATTTCTTGGAGACAAATAAGAACACATGCCAATAGATTATATAAGGAATATTTTTATCGTAAAAAACTATCATTTCAATGTCAACTAATGATGCAATTAATGAGAATGTGGAAAATGAGAAAAGTAATGAAAATGTTAGGCATTTTTGTTAAACCAAGAAGAAAAGATCAATCACTAAAACATGCTATGTCTACTGTTGCTAGTGCCATTGAGTCTATTTGAAGTAATAGTCGATCCAAAGATAAAAATGCAGCAAGACGAGCTATAACAACTGCTATAGTGAATAAAACAACTTTGAATAGAAGAATGGTAAGCAATATTAGTGGAATTCTAAAAATACATCCTAAAACATTGGTAAGAGTGGCAAAAAGAAGAGAAAGTATAAAAAATGATCCAATTAACCAATGTTGGAGTTTTAGTGGTCGACTCCCGAGATCTGACATGAAACTAAATGTTGAAATCAGATCTTTGATCAAAAAATATTGGCATGATAATACTAGGGTATCGTCTAATGCTAGAGATGTTTTAAAATTAAGAGTGGGGTCCAAAGTTCGCGATCCTCATCCAAAACACCTATTAGATACAACACAAACTGAATTTTATAGAAAATTTTGTGATGAATTAGTGTTACCTGGTAATATTAAAATAAGTCAAAGATCTTTTGAAAAATGCAAACCATGGTATGTAAAGATTAATAAGGAACAAATATCTTGTTGTTGTAAAATGCATGTTCAATTTCGTTATTATTATGATGTGTTTCAATATATACGTTGTACTTTACATCGTAACATGATTATACAGGAATGTGATATTAATATGCCAACTGAAGCAATAAAAGAGTTTATATCAAGTTTGTTCTGTGAAAGATCTAATGAAAAAGGTTTTTATTTAAGTTCATGTATTTCTGGACAATGCACTAGTTGTGGCAATCTTTCTTTGTTAAGAGTTTGTATGCATGAAAGTGTTGAAAATGATTTTGGACAACAATTAGTGGATGTTAAAAGATTTAAGAATGTTGAATATTCTTTAAAAGATAGAAAATTTGGAAAGCGTTGTGATTTAATTACAGAAAAGGTTAGTGTGCATGCATTCATATCAGAATTTAAAAGTAAAATTGTACCAAAATATGTCAAGCACTCTCAACAAGCTCGATGGCTTGATGGACAATTTCGTGAATGTAGAAACACATTTCCAGTTGGTACTATACTATCAGTGGTTGATTTTGCAGAAAACTATACTTTAGCTCCACAAGAGGAAATTCAATCACAATATTACAATTCAGTGCAGGTTGCTATGTTTGTTCATATTGTTTATAGACATGCAGATGATAGCACAGAGAATGATAGAAAAGTTTTGAGGGAGTATCATTTCTATTTGAGTGACAACCGGTTACACTCGTCAGAGTTTGTTCAATATTGTTTCAATATATTTTATACAAATTTAAGAGAAAGAGGAATCCAGATGACTGAACATCTTATATGGTCAGATAATTGTACGGGGCAGTTCAAGAATGCTCGAATGTTCTATTGGTTATGTAGGGTTCACAAGGAGAATAATGTCCAACATATGTGGAATTTTTTTGAAGCTGGACATGGTAAAGGAGAACATGATGGAGCTGGTGCATGTGTTAAAAGAATTCTTGCTAGACAACAATTAAAATTTGAGGATGCAGTAAAATTTAAAGATGCACGTGGGATTGTAGATTGGTGCAATACAAGATTATGTACACCTGGATCAAGTGAGTACTCTACAGTTCATCGATTCTTTTGGTTGGTTGAAGAAGAAAATATTCTACCTAGACTTGATTGCCAAACAATCAGTGGATCTACTAAATGGCATTCATTTAGGAATTTGAATGCAAGTACATGGACTATCTGGACAAGGGAGCTTACATGTTTTTGTCAGTTTTATATTTCAGGAGATTGGGAAGCATGTGAGAATATAGAATAGGTTAAAGAGTGGAAACAAAGACCATTGACACTTGCACAAGCACATAATCAAAGTGAAACAACAATTGAAGACAAAGATCAACTATTTGTATCAGACGATTATGACCGTGTTTCAGACCTTGTACAAGAAGGTAATTTAATTCAAATCATTTCATTTTATTTCACTTTGATTACTAATTTGTAGTGCTTTTATTTATTTATGTGTACATATGAATGCATGTATGTTGATTGGTCAAATTTTATGGACATGTGCAAGTTATTGAATCAAAATTTGTTTTACAGGACATGTGTATGCTGTTGTTGCACCAAAGAATAATGAAGAGGAAACTGAATATTGGTTGGCTCGTTGTGTGGAGACTAAACATAAGTTAACAGCACCTCGAGAAGATGATGATGGCTTTCCTTATCCAACAGGTTTGATGATCCCCTTAAGACATCCCCTTAAGCATATTTTAAGAACTTCTTTGATCCCCTTAAGCAAATTTTAAGTATTTCTTTGATGATGCCTATCATTATCCAATAGGTTCGGTGGTGGTTGTTGGCACTTGGCTATGGAAATACCTAATAAGGAAGAATGGTTTGCCTGCATTCGAAGATTATGAAACACATAAGAAGATTATACACTACTCACATTTGGTGTTGGCAACAAATATAAAACTGGAGAGGTATCGCGGAAAACCTACAAATAAAGAGTTATGGAACATTTCTATGGAAGACCATGAGACAATCATCGATGCGTTGGAAAAAAGAGAGGATGGAGATGGTACAATGGAATAAGTAAATACAGGTAAATATAGTTAAATAGATTTATATTATTGTTTTAAATATGTATTAAATACATGTTTTGATATTTCTTGTGCGTTATTAATTGAAATTGATTTAATTTATCCTTTTATATCCTCAGGCCATCATCACAAATTCATCAAATACTTTGAAACAAAAACTTGAGAGGCACTCGTAAATACAGGTACAAATTGTGTATATCTAGATAGTTTTATATAAATTAAAATATATGTTTTGATTCAGATATATTGATAAATTGCTTGTATTATTTTTATATCAGGTGGCATGAAGACCTGCTACATTCTCCTCAAGTTTTGGATTTTCTTGAGATGGCATATAACGACATTTTGTATTTACATTATTTTGAGTTGGCATATATGTACATACACAATTACCTTATTACATATTTTGTTCAGAAATTTGTATACATGTGTATGTACACAATTTTATACTCTACAGTATTAAATTTATCAAAATTATTATTTTATGTATTTTATTTGTTAAATGTCCATGTTTTTTTACTTAGAATTTACTTTAAATTTGATTTATTATATTGTTCAATTTGGTTGCCTTGGGCAACTTCACCAAATTTTGAGAACTTAAGACGTCCCCTTAAGACATCGTAAATTAGGACCCCTTAAGACATTCAAAAAGTTAGCATCTTGTGTTATCTTGTGTTATCTTGTAATTATGCTTTATTCTTCTTTTGTATTATAGATTCTGCATACTATTTGCATAGTTTCTCTCATTAAGGTTATGTGGAATTAGTATTTGTGGCTTGAAACTCCTAACATTTGGTATCTATAAGTACTAAAATCACATCAAGCCTACATGACAATTTGATGATGATAAATAAGTCCTAATCATAGTCATGTAGGTGTGAATTACACTCCTACCTGTAGTTTCACTCTTGGTGGCATGTCCTGTGTGTTCTTCCCCCTCTTGACCATCTTTTTCAACCCCCAAATTGACCTTCCCTACCTCACATTTTTACCTAGTGCCCCCTTCATTTTTCCTACTTAGGGTCACCTCTTTGTGTCTTAGGGTTGCCCCTAGTGTCTCTAGGTTACTTGAGTGACCTTAATTAGTAAAAGTGGTGACCTTATTCCTAAAATGGGTGACCTTGTAGTTTTTAATGCATGAAATAACTCATATTTTTATCTTTTCTTCTTGATTTTTAACCCATTTTAACTCCCATTTTTTGTGCTAACTTGTGCTTTTCCTTACTTTATATCTATTTTGAACTCATCATATTTTTGAGGGGTCCACCAATGTTAAGAGGAATTTGGAGGAAATATTACATCATATCATGTCCATTGAAAGTCATTAATGGTGGTCCTAAGTCATGTAGGGGAGTACTTGGGGTGGGTGGAATCTTTTGAAGAAGTTGTAAAAATTTGACTTGGGACAGGGTATATGAACTTGGCAAACTTTTGCAAAAAATGTTACAAAACTTCAAGTGGGAATTGGATGAAATGAATTTAAGAAAGGAATGATTTCTTCAAGGCAGTTAGGCTTCTACAATTAGGAAGAAATGAGTGTTTCGATGTTATGGGGAAATGATGTAAAACTAGACAATAGGATAGGAAGTGGGATGGGATAAATCATATCCTAAAGTTAATCTAGCTTTCACAAAGTGGAGGGAAGGGAAGATACAAATGAATATAAATTGTGGGAGAACCATATGGGACCATAGCTAGGAAGTGGAGGGGAGAAATAGATGAGATCCAGGGCCTTTTGTCTAAAAATGTAAAGTATTAAGATCTTATAAGTTCCTGCAGACCTAAACTTATTTTAAAATTTGATTCACATCCTGAGTTTGTGTTCATAGGATGAAAATGTCAAGCACAAGATTTCCTTGAGTCCTAATGGACACTAAAGATCATATTAAAAGGACTAAGGGAAGTTCTCATTTTAGTAGTTACACTAAGATTTGAAATTAAAGTTGACAAATCCTAATTAAAGTTACACTAAGGTTTCATTTTGTAAAATATTGGAATATCCCATCAATTTTCTTTGCATTAATGAAGTAAATCTATGATGAAATCTTTTGTCTTGTAAATTAAGTTGTTTATTAATCAACTTATCAAATCAAGTGATTTCTCATGATTATTTCTCAAATACATGTATATGAATCTTATTGTGGAGAAGACTGTGAAACAAAATAAGAAGTCAACTAGAACCAAAGTGATGAGAGTTTATTCAACTATAAATAGTTTGTGTAGAAGCATAAATGGAATCTAAGTTACTAGATTGCAAGGACACTCCATGATACCCACATAAGGCCTTGGGATTTAATTTAATATAATATTTCTTCATAGATTAGCTAGAGGACAAAGGAGATGTAGTCACAAATGTTGGTAGGTTAGAGCATCCTACTTACATAGGCTGGATAGAAAATTTGATGTGTTTAACTTTTTAGATATCTTGCTAGATACTTTTAGGCATTGTACCATAAATGTAGACTATATCAATAATGTAGAAAATTAGACTATAATAATGGTGAGAGAAGTAGTTTTCAAATAAATGTTGAATTCACTTGAACCCACTTTGAGGTACAATGTTATAGTTGCAAGGTAATGGTCTCAAGAGTATAATGTAATTGAAGTGTTAAAAGATTGGGCTAATCCTAATGTGGATTTAAAAAGTTAAGGAATGTGGAGGATTACACAATTGTAAGTTTTCCTAGTGAAATGAAAGAGGCCATGATTATGATGTGCAAACTATTTGGGAACAAAGACTCAATACATTTAAATGCTAGATGGGTGTCATTATTAGACATGTGATTTTGGAAAGGCTAATGATTCATAACTATGGGGAGTTGAGATCATTGTAGATCTCTAAATAGGTAATTTTTGTAGGCTACCAAAGGGGAAGATTTCTACTAACTTCATTCCTAATTTGTGTCATTTATGCTACAATGAAATTCCCACCTCCACTAATAAATTGTAGGCCTAGTTCCAAAGTTATAGTTCACATGTTTTTTTAGCAACAATTATCCTTGTAGGCACTCCTCCACCCATTTGGTGAAGAAGTTGTGTCCACTTAAGACATCGTAAATTAGGACCCCTTAAGACATCTTAAATTACATGATCAACACAAGATGTTCAAGCACCAAGGCACTTGGATAAATATAACTATAACCATGCTAGGATCATTTAATATAACTTAGTTGATCTCTAGATGAGAAGATGTGAGAAATTGATCCCTCCTAGTAGGCAAGAGATCCTCATGAACTTATCTCACTTTTTAATGCTTTGTTTTGATTTGCTTACCATTTTATTGCTTAAAATTTGACCAGGACCTAAATATGCATACCGTGAATGAATGGAGGAACTTTATTAGGACCTCATCACTACATAAATTCTTTCAATGCAATTTCTTCATTAAGCGCAAATCTAGATCAACACTCTGACACTTGTAGATTTATATATGACAATTGATTATTTCTATTGATGTCAATCTATATATCTTATTATGGTTGATCTCAAATGTTTACATTTCTTTTCCTTCATGCACATGGTTCTAGATTAGTGTTTGATTTATGATTAAATTTAGGGATGCTTGTATATACATATGTATGTGATGTTATGCTTTTATAGTTTATGATGTATATGCAATGTATGTATGCATGGATAACATATATATAAATATGGATGCACCTAAACTAACATGATGGTTTTACATGATTATTACTTTGACATGTGTATGATTTTGAACTACGACAAGATTGCATTTATTGTGTGACATGTAAAAATATATAGTCCAGGTTCAACAATATATATATATAAAGTCCTGGTCCATGTTCAAAAAATATATAAAGTCCACATGTTCAACAATATATATATAAAGTCCATGACAAATAGTATATAACAAATAGTCCATGAAATAGTCAAATATATAAAGTCCAGGTCCATGTTCAAAAAAATATATAAAGTCCATGTGTTCAACAATATATATATATATAAAGTCCATGACAAACAGTATATAACAAATAGTCCATGAAATAGTCAAATTATACATCTAGCCCATGTTTGAAATAACCTATCACATACTATCTCTATCATCAAGAGTCCTCTTCACACCATGTGAACTACTCAGATGACCTGAATCACTCTGCAAAAGAGAAAGATTTATATGAAATTAGATGTAAGATGATAAGTAAATCTAATTTAATGACAATTTTTAAATTTATAATTTATATCATAAAATTAAATTACCGTGTGAGGCTGAGAGGCATGCTCTGGTGCACTTGGACCTGTGTCTCCATGCTCTGAATCAATCTATTTAATACAAGAGAAAGTTCAAGTTGAAATTAGATATACTTGACGATTTTAAAAATGATTTAATTGAATTTAATTTATAAGAACTATCATATTTAAAAATTATTATACCGTAAGAGGAACTTGTTGTGAATCCTCTATTCTAGGACCTGTCTCTATAGGCTTAGCTCCATGACATGTATTGAGCTATAATTTAAGAGAAAAGAATTTTGAATGTACATGTCAACATATATATATATGTATATATATATATATATATCAAGAAATTTACTTTAAGTTCACAACGTATATTTTAATTGTTTAATTTAAATCTAATCTAAATTTTAAATTATACCATATCAGGTTGCCCATCTCCTCTGTCCTCCTGCTCTGCATGTGCTGTGTGTTGCTCATGAAACGTGTCACTAACAAGCTCCTACAATGTCATTTATATTTAAGTTAGCACATGTGTGTACAAATTAGGTTTTAAAACATATATATAATTGACTTACAGTGTACATGAACTATTAAATACATTTTTCAACAACCTAAAATGCAGTCGACTCTTGATATAAACTTGGATTATCCAAGTGTGCTACAATGCCCATCCTCATAGTTGTGTCAACCTGCATAGACATATTTATAAAATATTAAATAGTACATGTGCATGTTTTTAGATACATTGATATCAAAATAGAAAAATTTAAGTATATATATACAGTTTTTTAAAACAATATGTACATACTGTAAGAGTGTCATGTGAGATGCCCAATGATGGAGGAGCGCTCGAGACACCCTGAGATGGAGGATTCAATGTGGAAGAACCCTGAACCAGTTCATAAATAAGTTCATAAATATTTAATTGTACACACATTCAAGACTGAATTTTACAAAATTACAAATCATTGAAAATGTGTACCCCAAATGGGTGCCCGAGATGAACAGGTGTTGATGAAAAATTAATTCGATCAATTGTGACCCCTGTTGCCATCATCTATACCAAACAAACCAAACAATTCGATTGTTAAAATATTACAATTTAATTGATCATCTATATGTTGATTAAAAACACGTGGTTAAAAAATTGTTTTAAATTCAACATGTGTACATAACCTATATATACCTGTGTCGAATGATCAGTGGGATGATCCTCAGCAAATAGATAATCAACAAATGATTCAGTGCCCACATTATCAGATGATGCATGTGTAGCTGAAGTGGGTGCAACTGCCTGATCAGGTCCATAACACAACTGATTGCAACTCGTACATGTATGAGGCATCGACACATGTGGAGTGGCACTAGGACCACTTCCATCATCAACTCCTCCATGCTTTCTAACTCAAGCTACCATCATAGAAGTCTGCTCATGTAGGCTACCTGAGAGTGCACTCAATGTGCCTAGTGTGGATACCACTGCACGACGCTCGAAGGGCGAAGGAATGGCAGCAACAGGAGGGTCAATAAGAGGTTGAATAGGCACCGGTCGTTGGGGATCAACTTCTGCCCCCAACCTCTGTTGTGGCATGCCACCACCAACACCTTGGAATGATCTAAAATCAAAGTAGTTGGGTTTTTTATTCATAACAAACTCTACATATAATTTTCTCAAAAAATATAAAGGAACCTCACAATTAGCATGAGGTGGATATTCAAACACCATCCACCATCTATCCCAAAAATTAGCAGACATTCCTTCATGCCTACACCACCTGATTGATATTCTTTTCTTATTTGCAGGAATAGGTTCATTTGTAATGGGATGTCTAAAATATTGTGCTAAATGAGCTTTTGTGATTTTAAGATCCAAAATAGTCTTATAGGAGAGGCCATCAGCATAAAATTGGTGCCTCTCCTCTCTCCATTTCTGGAATCCATCAAAATCCAAGTCAATAGACCTCACAGAATCTACAATGTTTTGCATCAAAGATGCAAAACGTACTACGTGAGGTGGCATGAATTGTTCACTGCGAATGGAATTCAGTTTTTCTTGTATTGAATCCACATTTTCATTTATTATGGCTCGCAAGCGAGCCTGGTCAGTTCCAGGTGGGGGTGGAGGTGGAGGTGGAGGCGGGTCATCTGCAGGTGGGGCATCTAGAGGTGGGGCATTTGGCGCTGGGGGTGGGGGTGGGGGTGGGGGTGGGGGTGCGACTGGATCATCTTGTGCATTAAGAAAGTCCTCAACATCAAAGTGAATATCATCTAGATTCATGATGTATATATAAAAATCTAGATATGAACCTGCATATATATACATATAAACATACAAACTTCAGTACAAATTTAAAATTAAATCAAGAATATATATATATATATATATATATATATATATGTTTCAAGAAATTACACTTGAAATAAATTTAAATTAAAAACATACAAATAATGTATACATGCATGTACAAATTTCAAAATGTAAGCGAGCTATTAGGACTACCATAATGATTGATACAATGGGCAATATATATTTCAAAATTTCAATGTGTATTTAAGTAAGGAAACTTCTCTGGACAATCATCATGTAATTCTTAAATGTGAATATGCATCCCAAATTTTGGACTATTTTAAAGAAATATGGTGCATTTAGGAACTTGGTGATTGTTGGGGTAAAGAGGAATATATGATCATGCTAGAAGAGGCACTGATTAGGCTCATAATTGGCCAAGGTTGCTTTGAATAAGGTTAAAACAAGGAGATACCCATGTTGATATTCACACCCTTTGGTCCACACCTACATTGGGATGGATTAAGCTTGAAATTTTGATGGGTAGCCAAGGGTAATCCTAGTGAAGTAGGAGGAGTATGTTTATTAAGAGATGATAAGGGAAAACCTCTACCTATATCTTAAAGCTTATGATTTTGGTGTCAAGAACACTAATATGGTAGATTCTAGGGCCATGATATCCAGGGCCTCAAGATGACTTGGAAACTAAACAAGATATCCCTTAGTGTGGAAGGAGATTCCAAGATCAACATTGATCATATGAAAAAGCATAGATGAAGCTTGTGGTTATTGGAAACTATTATATATTGGAAACTAGAAACTTGGTGAATACTTGTTTAAATCTATCTCCTTCAAACATATCAAAAGAAAAGGTAATTATATTCTAGACTAGGCAGATAATGGAAGAAATCATTAAATTGCTCCTAGACATCTAGCATTTGTTGGGAAGAATATTTTTTTTACATTCAACTTGAAATCCCTAAGTTGTGCCTCCATGCTATCAAATGTTACTTGTATCTACCTTCTATACAATGATATTGAAGGGGTAGAAGGTTAGGCTAAGGATTTCTATATTGCTACTTAGATAAATTCCACATCTTCAATGTGTGGCATGAGCATATGCACAAAGCCTTGGAGGATATTTCTAAGATAATGAAGATAAACCTTCATGTCTTGATGCTAAATTGGATGATTCTATCCACTATGAGAATTAAGATGAGGAGGAGGTGACATAGATCCCTCCTATCAAATTCGAACAATGTTAAAAATGTCAAGGAAGTGGTAGAGGCTTTGTAAGGCTTGTGTAATTTGTCCCACCACCCTAGGATAAAGTTTTTTAGTTTATTAGTAATTCTAACACTACTTCAACTTATTACTCTAGGGTTAGGGCCACTATAATTTTCCCTACCACTAATATATCTTAAGACACCTATTGGTTTATCTTTGATGTCATTGTAGTATATTAATTTTCCCTACCACTATTGATTGAACAAAACTATACCATATATATTAAGTACTCTAGCTCAATGATCTTAAGATTAATGAAATCAAGACTAACTATATCATCATTATGCTTAGATACACCCAACATGCTAATCAAGAACTTAATTACCTTCACAACCCTATTAGCATTGTATCACTCCTATTAGGTAGTGGACTTGAATGGGGCCAAAAGATTCTTTACCTCTTACGATTGTGACTTTGGGTTTGGCATGGTCAACTTGGAGAGGTTGTGTGGCATATCCCTATAAGAGGATGAAGGGTGATAGGAGGTTGTAGGATGGCTAAAAGCATTCACATGACGATAATGTTCAAGTTTAAATTTCAAGATATGCATCATGGTCTACAAGGTTCTCTTGTTCAAAAGGTTCATCATATTCTAGACAAGGAACTCACAATCATTGGTACCAAATTCAAGACCTCCTATTACAAGTCTCCATATAGCTTTAAACATAACACCTATAAACACAAAATTTATAGGGCTTGAATACAAGCCCACCTCCCAGTTAGGAGACTTCCAAATAATTGGTGAACTCAGATGCAATAAGGGAATAACACATGCATACAAAATATGTAGAAGAAATCCCTGTAGCATGACTTGTGATTAATTAAAGTTAGGGTTAGGGTTTCAATTAGGATCAGGCTTAGGGTTAGAATTGAGGTTAGGGTTAGAATTAGAATTCAAGGGTTGCTAAATTAGGGTAAGTATTAGAGCTACAATTATGGTTTGGGTTACGGCTAGAGTTAGGGTTACAATTACAATTACAAGTAGCTCGTTAGGGTTAGGGTTAGGGCTAGAGTTAGAGTTACAATTACAATTACAAGTAGAGTTAGGGTTAGGGTTATGATTAGGGTTATAATAAGGGTTAGGGTTTGAATTGCATATAGAATTAGGGTTAGGATTAGGGTTAGAATTAGTGTTAGGGTTAGGGTTGGTATTGCATATAGAATTAGGGTTCAATCTAGCTAGAAATAGATAAATTAGTCAAGATGGTTCTAGCTCAATTTTGTTTCCTATTTCCTAGAAAATGCAAAACTAGTTATTGTTTTCTATTTAGTTGTTAGTCCCAACTCTTTCCTTTTAAGAAGTATATCAAATCTAATGTAGTAGTAGATACTTCTACATATACAAGTTTCTGTTAGGAGAAAATATATTTTGCCAAATTTGTATAGAGTTGTCTATAGTGTGTTCCAGGGTAATCAAATGATGTAAGTCACAATTTAGAGGGTTGAGGGATAAGTTTGTGTTGAGTCTATAAGAGGTGTTTTCTTACATAGACCGAGCTCCATAATCTAGGTGTCTCCATGTCTAACTCAAATGTTTCAACTTGGTCCATATTATATCCAGATTAATGATAAAATTTTATATATATGGCTATGCACAAGATCCACGACCATATCAATGTTTGGTAGAGAAAAGTTATCTAAGTTGGGGTAGATCCTTTTTTGATGTCTCAAAAGTTAGTGAAAACATGAATTCCCTTAGTTTTCTTGTTAACTAAGACCACATTAGATCTACCCATTTAGGATAAGTAATAGTCTGAATGAACCTTGGACATCCAAGAGTTTATACAATTCTTCTATGACCACGAGGGCTACTTGGGGGTGCATTTTGCGTAGCTTTTATTAAATAGGTTTGGCATTGAGGTGAACCACAAGATGATGCATGACTTTAAAGATGGAGTCTCAAGGCATATCACCATAAGACCACATGAAGAAATCAACGTAATATTTAACATGGTGACATGGTTATATATGCCTTCTTTGATGTCAAGGTCCAGTGGAGCTACTATCTTAGAGAGTTTAGGGTCCAAGCTTCTATTCATAGGTTGATGTTTATAGCATATCCTCAACAAGGAGAGGGGAGTCATGTCTTGTATCTAAGTGGTATCTAATGGAAGGTGAAGTTCGTTAAATTGAGGAGCTCTTGGGAAGTGTCCATTTTTATTGTATCATTTTAATCGATCACAAGTTTCTTCTTATATAGATTGTTCTATTCTGCCTAGACTAGGGTGCCTCAGGACTAAAGGGTTCTTTCTTTCTCTCCAAAATAAGCATATATGTAGGTGTTAAGTATGGTGGAAAAGTCTTTCTTATGATTACAATGGGGATGTGGTCTTGATACTTGATAAGTTTCATGATGGCTTCATCATTTTGGAAAACATCAAATCATAAAGGGTCGTGTTGGTCCCAATCGATAAGCTCAAGGTATTCTAGGTCTAAGGAGATGGTGAGGATAGTGACCTATCATGAAAGAGGTTAGTGGTAGAAAGATCTTCGTAAGGATCATGAGTGGAGCCTACATCAATGTCATTAAGATTAGGGAAAGCATTACCAATGAGGTTGAGCTCGTATCACAATTAACATCACGATGTTCATTCTAGGGGCATAACCTAGCTAGTGAGGACAGCTACTTGAGTATATCAAAAGTTACATAAATGTTGGCTTCATTTCATTCTTAATTAGTTGGCTATCACAAAAACTGTAAAATTTTCTCAATTCTTGATTAGTTCCAGTTGTCTCTAAATGTTTGATTATGAAGGATGTGATAACTTGGTTTTATTATGGTTTGTTGTAATTTTTTTACATGATAGTTAGCTATTCAATAATGCCTTTAAAATACAATGACATACATTGTTATAAGTAAATTTTATAAAAACCAAATATACATATCATCCCAATTTGCTATATAATTTTTGACAGTTTGTTCAAAATCTCTCCTTTCATATGATACAATCATTTCAAAATTTCAATTGCATTTTCCAGCTAAAATGTTTAAATACAGCTATTCAACACTCAAATTAAACTCAAATTTTGACAGTTTGTTCAAAATCTCTCCTTTCATATGATACAGTATTTTCAAAATTTCAATTCTATTTTACAGCTAAAATGTTTAAATAGAACTATTCAACACTCAAATTGAACTCAAATTTTGACAGTTTGTTCAAAATCTCTCCTTTCATATGATACAGTATTTTCAAATTTTCAATTGTATTTTACAGCTAAAATGCCTAAATATATCTATTCAATTCTCAATTTTAAACATAATTTTGACAGTTTGTTCAAATTCTAACCTTTTATATGATATAGTCTTTCAAAATTTCAATTTTATTTTACATCTAAACTGTCAAAAATCAACTACTGATTTCATAAGCCCTAAACCCTAAATAACAATTCAAAATTTAAATTTTGATTGTATTTTATGTCAAAACAAACAAGGGAAGCTTTAAACAATTGATGGGTAATTTGTACAAGTGGAAAAATCCACTTACCTGGCTGGACGCTCTGAGAACTCGGGATCCCATTTTCCTCTGTCGCCTGTCACTGTTGAAAATGGGGTCTCTACTGTTTTTTAAAAAATTTAATACTTTTCACAAATGGGATCCCGTTATATATAACACGATCCCGTTATATAAAACGGGATCCCATTTATAACGGGATCCCGTTTTATATAACGGGATCGCGTTTATGGCCTCTAGGTTCGAGATCCTGGGAAAAACGGGATCACGTTTTTGGTTCTAGGCTCGGGATCCTGAGGCAAAACGGGATCGCGTTTTATATAAACGGGATCCCGTTTTATATAAACGGGATCTCGTTTTATATTCCCCGATTTTGGATTTTTTCTAACTCTGAAACTTCCACCTTAAGTGGACACAACTTCTTGCATCTACCCATAAATTTCAACTCAAAATTGAGAATTACATAGGGAATACACAGTTGAAAATTCCAGATTTTTATATCAGCTTAGGTACTCAGTATTTTCACAAAATATTGACAACCCAATTCATAAAATACCCCCTATTATCTAAAACATCAATACCTAGAAAAATAGATAGCAAAAAAGTGAAGTATTGTACATACCCACTTCGTTGTTCATACAAAATAATGTTCGAAATGAAGGTAGAGTAGTCATGTCATATGAATCCCCTCCAAATACAATCAATACTTAGATTAATTACTCAGTTCAGAGAGGTACAATGCAAATACAACAAGAATAACCCTTATGGAGGCCACACAACAATACCCAACTCACTGTAAATGATATATAAATTGCCCCAAAACCCTTTATTGTTGGTACAACCTTGCTATGTACCAAAAAAGTGATGGAAGCCTCTCAACTGATTCAAACTTCTATGCCAAAACCTACAATCAATTCCTTGATATCCTTTTCAAATTATCGTACCAAGAAACTATGAAAACCTGCAAGATAAACTCTCTGCGACTGATCTCTAAACTCTCTAACTAAATGAAAATGAAGCACAAATACAACCACTAAGTATGATTGCTCATAAGCACCCTTGGCCGGTCTCTCAGACATGCGAAATGTTGTCACTAATGAAGGATTTCATCTCCAAAAACCATGGATGGTTTTCTCAATCCCTTGCTCTCTTTGCAGAGCAAATATCATAAAATGTAATAGTCAAGAATGAATCAAATGAAGCTCTTTTCCCCTCCTTATACCCCCAATGCCACTTTTGGAGTTATATTATTTTATTTCTTTTTAATCTCCCTTGGGCACCAAACATTAGTGATTTTAAATGTCTTTCAAATATTTCATATAGTTCCAAAATCAAATAAGTCAATGCAAATGTTCTAAAGTCCTTTTTAAAAATAAACATTATTAGTTTACAAACTTTAAAACAAAGGCTCAAAACACATCAGCATCTAAAGATCTATAGACTATTGGAAAGGTGTCGCTGAAACGCTTCACATCCAACTCTGAGATTCCCAAAATAGATAGAAACCCTTACTAAAAATAGTAAGTATGGGCAAAGGGTCCAAATGTGCTTTGGGAAGCGTCATCATGGACTCCTGACATTACTGAGCTTAATGCAACACTTGGAAAGGCCTTGAGATGGCTAAGCTACCATGTCATCAAAATAGTGTCTAGACTGACACTTACTATAAATAGTAGTGTTCTCCGAGGACCAAAGAGAACAAACCCAGAAAAATCTAGAAATATTATCCCCATGAAAGTAATTAATATAAATAGTAAGTACGGCTAAGCTGTCTAAAATCCCTCCAAAAAGTGTCATACAGCTCCAATGGGATGCTTGAGGACACTGGTGATATCAAAATACTCCTCTGATCAGGTTGTCACAAACCCAGAAGGTCAACTCCAACTGCATTGCAAGAGGACCTGGAAATGGGGACATTACATTCGTGCATGAGCTCATGAGCTACAACTGGTTACAACTCCATGGTCTTTTTCATAGTGGGTACTCAACCTCGTGGGTAAAATCCATCCATCCTCATCCAATGGCCACAAGTTTATCATTACTTCCACTGAGTATTTTACAAAGTGGGTAGAAGCTATTCCATTGACCTACATCACCGACAAGCAAATAGCCAAGTTTATCCTAAATTACCTCATTTATCAGTATGGTATTCTCTTAGCTACTATCAATGATAATGTGAGGCCATTCAAGAATCAATATGTCCATGCCTTATGCAAACAATACAGTATCCAACCTCACTTTTCTACTCCGTACTATCCTCAGAGTAATGACCAAGCTGAGGCTTCCAACAAAACCATTTTAAAAATCCTAAACAAAATGGTCAATGAAGCTAGTCATGATTGGAATCTACAACTCAATCCCACCTTATGGGCCTATCACACTAGTATCAGAACACCAATTGGTGCAACCCCATATGCCTTAGTCTATGGCACTTAATCCATTTTACCCATCGAGGTTGAGATCCCATCTCTCAGAGTATCGATGCAGCACCTCATTGATGGAGAGGAGTATCGCATTTTCAAATTGGTTGAATTAGAGTTACTAGACGAGAGGCATCTCACATCACCTAACCATGTTCATGTCTATTGAATTCACCTCCATCATAACTATAATAAAAAGATCAAGGAGAGAAGGTTTCAAATAGGTGATCTTGTCCTTAAAGAAAATCAGAGAAACCAATCAGATAGAGACAAGAAAGGCAAGTTTGAGCCTAATTGGTTGGGACCGTTTGTTATCACTGCAGTCTATGGATTAGGAGCTTATGGTTTATCAACACCTAAAGGCATCTCTCTATATGATCCACTCAATAGTGTTCATCTCAAAAAATGCTTTGCTTGATCCTCAGGATATCCTCAGAAAATTTTAAAAAAATAAAAAAAATAGAAAAATCCAAAACAAAAAAATAAAAAATCCAAAAATAATCCATCCTATGGTGAAAACATGGTAAATAGGTGCTATGTGTAGAGTCAAAATCCACCATCTATCAAGTATTTTTCATTCCATGTCCATCCATATTAATCCTCATCCATCCATAATAAACTCAGTGAACTTTGCATTTCCATATCCCTATCTCATATGGCTTGGAAATTGTCAGTGACAGTTATCATGGTCTGTTAGCTTCATCCATATGTCAATTCATCCATATGTCAATTTATCCATAGGTATGTTCATCCATATGTTAGTTCATCCATAGTCATTTCTTCCATAGTCATCCATAATAAAACCTCTACCGTAATGGGGGTATCTTTTTCCTTAACCTAGGTCTAGGAATGGATCCTTGTTCGAGGTATGCCCACATCATCAATCACACTTCATCTTATCCAACATCATCAAATCCCCTAGAACTACATATCATCATCATCATCATCATCTCAATCTTAATGTACCTTGATCCTATGGATACGAGTATGTAGGCAATCTAGAATACGAAGGAAGTATCCAATACTAAGGTACATAAGATGTCATCATTTCACTTAAACATTCTCATCACATTTCACCCATCTCATCACTCTACCCAGAACTACATATTATCATAATCATCTTCATCATAATGTGCCTTAATCATGTGGATGCAAGGTATGTAGGTAATCTAGAATACGAAGGAAGTATCCAGTACTCAAGCACATACGATTCATCATTCTTCATCCCAATCCATTAACACTTCCATTTCTTGTCTTCCATTTATCACTCTCCATCCTACCACCTAGACTTGACTAATTCAAGCAAAAAATAAACTATGCATCCTTTGGAAGCTCAAGTATCTTACCAAACCCAAAGAAAAAAGACTACTCCTAAAGCCATATGTTTTCTCGCATACCCCTTGCCACATATGCTACATCAATCCATCTATCCTAGATTAGACCAACAACCTTTAATGGATATATCTTTCCTACAATAATGCATCATCTATCTATCTACCATGAGCAACCTCTTTGGCAAGAGAATATGTTGGCTATGTGTTTACTTTATTAGTCTGTCAATTTCTTTTTAGTTTATCTTTTGTTCCTTTCTAATGCTTATTCAAAGCTACCTTGATTTATCTATATCTTGGTATGTTGCAATGCAGTATGGATTGGGGCATAGTCTTTGCTTTTGTATGTTGTGTTTGTGGGATGTTTTTATCGCCTTATTATGGCTAATATTAATCTTGTGTGTGTGTGTGTTACAACCTAGAATCTTACATATTAATATTATTTTTCATTTAAGGTTCTACAAAGGCCTCATATGTATTGAGTTTATTATATGTTAAAGACTATTGCTCATTCACATATCCAACAAGGTTATATTATGTCTAATAGATATAAGTTCAAACCATGAGTTTGCATAGTCAACATCCTCACACTAGATATCTCAATACCTTGGTCTTTTATATCTTCATGTATACTATCCATGTGCTAAATCAAAATCTAGGATTGTTCTTTATAAATATTTGTGAAACCGTTGCAACAAACTATCCATACACCCATCCATACTTCTAAAATCACAATATAGTTTTCATACAAAGATCAATCAGTTACCTATATTTTCTATTCTATCTCATTTCTTTTCCATCATCAAAGTCTTCTACATACCTACAAAATCACATATGTTAGGCATCACGATTATACACATCCTAAGTATGTCATCACATAAATCCATGATCCTAGTATAATGTCATCTCATCCATACATCTATAAGCATAAAACATGTCATCATATAAATCCATAATCATAATATAGTATCATCCCATACATACATCCATAAGCATAAATATCATCACATGAGTCCATAATCATAAGTACAATGTCATCACATCCATAGTATATAGAAATAAAACATCATCATAAGCATGAACATCCATGAACATCTCATGAATCATAGATCATATCATATATCATATATATCATCATCAAAGGTCATAAAAAATGTCCAATATATACAATATGTATAGCAAAATGGCTATCATGAGCCATCAAAATAGACATTAGATGCTCGCAGGCATCATAATCAAAATATATACATCTCTGATACAGAATGATACAATATACATATTTACATCATGCTTTAGCCTCTATTGTGTGTCGAGCTCTCTGCATGCTATTGTGGTCCCTGCACACCACCAGATGGCCCTCCATGTGAATGTCTGGGTGGACCCATGACTAATAAGCCTGATCACCCTGATCTCTATGAGGATGTAGCCCTAGATCTGCTCCTCTCCCTGAAGCTAGGATTTCTCTACTCTACAGGAATAGCTCCGTAGTACAGTCCTCGATAGTACTTTGCCTCACAGCCTATTGTCGCTAACTCTCCCTATACATGAGTCAAGTCACCCTACATGTGAGTCAACTCTCCCACCAGAATCAATGTGGCCTGGTCTGTCCTTAGGGTCACCCTCGTTGTATCTTTCTCATTTGTCAATCTCTGTATAGTAGCCTCAGCTTCTAATCTCACCTAAATGGTGGCATCCCTCTCAGCTGTGAGCCTGGCTACAACCCCAACATCTATTGGAGCTAGTGGTGGTGGCATTGCTACTGCTACTACTACCTAGACTTGTAGTTGTGCCTCTTCCCTTCTAGCATCTCCTCGGGCTCTATCCCTCTCCCTCATCCTAATGAATCTCAACTTGAGGTGTGTCTGTCTCGTTGTCTTCTCCTGCAGCAGTCTCCTAGCCTACTCTAACTCCGTCTCCACCTATGGCAGAGCATCTACATCTACTATCTGCACGTCTGGACCTCCTCCACCTTGTCCATCATCACCACCCTAAACCTGTGGTGCTACCACTAGCTATTCTTGTGCATGTCTCTTCTATCTCGCAGCTCTATGAATCCTAACCTCCTGTCTAGGGCCTACTACCTCTCCAACTGCCCCAGCTACCCCTGGAAAAGTAAATCCCACTAGCCTGTGTTGTCACCAGTATGCATCATACTCTGGAGTGGTACCAAGATTAGTCTCTCCCAAAATCCAATCCCAAGTAATTAGGGCAAGTCCCCTTAGCTATGTCAGTGTTGTGGCTCCAACAATCTCAAGTCCCAATCTCCTACCTCTCTCCATGTCTGTGCATAGATGGCGTCTCTAACCGGCTCCGATTGAGGCAGTCCAAACTACTATAACACCCTCTCTGGTAGATAGCGCACAATAGTTTATATGCTCTACCCAAACAAGTACCTCACCTATCTACAGTATAAGAGTTGCTCCACATAATCCTCCCATGACTCACAGTTGCACCATGGTTGCCAAATAAATGTGTCCTTCTTGTCAATCTACCTCCTCTAGTATGTAATACCACCAAGTTGATGATGTGTTAGGGCACCCTCATATAATAAAACAAATGGCTCATCGTCCTCTCAACAATAGGGTGAAATCAGTCTCATGACAGGGATGTTCTCCCAATCCCACACATGTAATAAGGTAACACCAATAGACAAGCTTGATCCTGATCTGTAGGCACAAGCATGAAGGTCATGGTAAAGCTTCCCTAGCACGCTGGTCTCCCATGCATATCTGATGTCATGAGTGAACATCCCTGATATAACTGTACCCCATCCAATGGATAGACCCCTGGAGCATCTATCTGGCACTAAGAAGCCTCCTATCAGTGCGAGTAGGATCCACCAGATCCTGTCACAAAGTCTCGACACACGACTCCACCTGATCTCATGATCTTGAATGCCAAGGTGGTTAGTCATGAACACCTCTCTCAGTCCATCCTCACCCCTCTTAGTATCATAATCTACCCAGGCTCCATGTATTGGGATCATGAGTATGTACCATACATCCTCTAGTGTAATAGTGGCCTCGCCTGTAAGGAAGTGGAAGGAAGATGCCTCGTTGTGCCACCTCTCAACCAAAGTTGTCATCAATGATAAGTTAGCCCTAATTGGTGTTAGATGGGCTACATGCCATAATCCCATAACCTCTAAAAACATGTCCTCCTCCCACTCTAGCTAGACTGTTGGGAATTAAGGTGTCTCAACCTTGGTAATTCCTTGCATTATTTATGATTGTATTTATTTATTCATTGCCTATGTTGTAAATTAATTGTAAATTCCATATTGTCATTTTATGGGATGCGGCACAGTGATGTGTCATCCTCCATGGAAGATGACAACTTGTAATTTTGTCCTCACATGAGGAGATAGGCATCCCACTTTGTGGTAGGAGTATTTTGCCATGTGTTGACATCTTGGGTGTTGTTTAAGGGAATGTTTGACCAAAATGGTTATGATAGATTCCTATGACGAAGTTATGACATGTAAGGGTCAGAAATAGAAGCTTGTAAGACAAGTGAAGACATGTGTCATGAAGCATCTTTGAAAAAGGCATATTTGGGTGCCCCAAGGTTGACTATGACATGTTGTTAGAGAATATGCTATTTATAGCCTGTGTATGACAGATTCTCTTACAGCTATAAGTTGTAACTGCTGACAAATTCTATGATGGTCATAAGAGTCATAAGAGCATCTATCATAGCCCATTTTGGAAATAGGCAACCTCTTTGGGATGAGAGCTGTCGACAAGTGTCAGGAACATTCTACAATATTGACCAAGTGTCCTTAGGCGTGGGTTTTGGGCCATGAGGCCAAGTTGGATGCCCATTCCAAGATAGAGGCAATTTTGCCTTGTATATTCTATATAAACAAGTGCTTGGAGGAGGAGATGTATTACAGGTTTGATAGGTACTGTTATGCTACCAGTTTGTCTCTAGATATGAGTGTCAAAGAATCCTGAGAGCTTGCATTGCAAGTGTGTTGTAAACATTCTTTGTTTTGATAATACATTGTGCAAGTTTTGGAGTGTGGGGTTTTTCATCCGATAAGGGTTTTCCCCACGTATATCCTATGTCTCTCTTCCTCTGTCTCACCTTCTCTGTTATGTGCTTGGTGCAATATCTCATGTTAATAGTTTAATGTTTCTGTAATAGTTAGGATAAATTTGAATTTCCACTCTCCTCCCATCATTAGATTAGTGTAGGAGGCGATTTCTGCACACCTAGCTTCCTTTCAGTTGGTATCAGAGCCTGGCCAATTTTGGTCTTAGCTGTTGGGTAGGGGTTTTTTGGGCTAATCTTAGGTTGAGTGGGAGTCTTTTGTAGAGTATTCTCTATCTTATTGAAGCAAGGAGATGGCAACCACATCTGGAAGGTTAGAGGTTGAGAAATTCAATGGCACTAATTTTGAGTTGTGGAAATTGAAGATGGAGGACCTACTTGTTGATCGTGACCTATGGGAAATGGTATCCAGTGTGAAACCTACAACAATGTCACAAGTTGATTGAGACCTCAAATATCAGAAGGTGAAGGGTCTTATAAGACTCTGTTTAGCTGACTCTATCCTGTTGAATGTCCATGAGGAGAAGAGCACAAAATATCTTTGGAAGAAGTTGGGTGATCTTTATCAAGCCAAGTCATTGGTAAACAAACTTTTTCTGAAAAAGAAATTGTTTTCTCTGAAGATAGAAGATGGAGGATCTATTGAGGATCACATGAATGCTTTCAACATGATTGTTGCACAGTTGACATCTATGGGTGTGAAAATGGAGGAGGATCAATGCATGACCCTACTTTGTTCTCTGCCAGATTTGTGGGATCATCTTGTCATGGCTATCAGAAGCACCACTACCACCTTCAAGATGGAAGATGTGGTATCTTCACTTTTATCTGAAGAGATGCGGAGAAAGTCTTCTGAGGTAGCCAAAGAGGCTCTTGTGGTTCATGGAAGACCCAAAGAGAAAGGGAAGAAGAAGGACAAGAAAGGTGAAAACGGGAGATCCAAATCCCGTGGGAGATCCAAATTTCCTAGAAAGTCCAAGGCTCTTTGTTGGAACTATGGTAAAACTGGGCATTTCTAAAAGGAATGCAAAGAGGAGAAGAAAAAGAAGAAGAAAGCTCCTAATTCAGATTCTAACAAGTCATAAGATGATGGTGATGCCTTCATCACAGCCCTGGTCACCCATGCATCTGATAATGTATGGTTGATTGATTCTAGTGCACCATTCCACATGACCTCGTATCGATATTGGTTTACCAAATATGAAGAGTTCGATGGTGGAAGGGTGTACCTTGGTGACAACTCTCATCTGAAGATTGTTGGTCATGGAAGAGTCTCAATCTAATTCCCTGATGGGCAAGTAAAGGGGATCACTAGAGTTATGCACATTCCAAGCCTTGCACAGAACCTGCTTTCTATAAGTATGTTGAATGATGTAGGTTTGCAGGTTGTCTTTTCGAAGGATGGATGCAAGATGACAAGAGGATCTATGGTGCTTGCAAAGGGTACTTGGAGGGGTACTCTATTTTAGCTGGAGGCATGCACTTCATAGTGCAATAGTTCTTCTGACTCAAGGAAATGAGCTATTGTCACTTCATCCCCACTATCTGAACATGTAGTGAAGAAATATGTTGTAACCAGTTCTGATGGTTGTGCACATGCTTTGGAAGCTAAGCTTCCTGCTGAAAAGACTATGTTATGGCATTTGAGATATGGCCACATTGGTGAGAAGGGTCTACATACCCTGAAAAATAAAAACATCGTTGAGGGGTTAAATGATTGTAATCTCGAGTTTGACTTTTGCGAACATTACATTTATGGAAAGAAAAACTGTGTTTAGTTTTACTCTAGTTCTCACAAATCTTCTGGTGTATTGGATCTTATTCATTATGATGTGTTTGGTCCTGTGAATGTTCCTTCCATTTCAAAATCTATATATTTTGTATCTTTCATAGATGATTATAGTAAAAGGACATGGGTTTATTTTATTAGTAGCAAGACTAAAGTCTTTAGTCGGTTTAAGGAGTTTAAAGCCTTGGCTGAAAATCATACTTGTAAAAAGATTAAGTGTTTGATAACTAACAACGGTGGTGAGTTTTGTTCAGTAGAGTTCAATAAGTTCTGCAAAGAGCAAGGGATTGAAAGGCATAAGACAACTCCATATACCCCGCAGCAAAATGGAGTTGCAGAGAGGATGAACAAGACATTGATGGAGAAGGCTAGGAGTATTCTTAGTGGAGCAAGCCTCGAACAAAAGTTTTGGGCTGAAGCTGTTGCCACTGCTTGCTATCTGGTAAATAGATCTCCTACATCAACACTTGTTGGAAAAACACCTATGGAGATGTGGTCTGGTAAGAAGCCTTCAGTAAGGCATCTTCGTGTTTTTGGTTGTGAGGCATATGCACATGTGCCTAGGGAGAAACGGTCTAAGTTGGAGAACAAGGTTGTTAAATGTATCTTCATTGGCTATGGTGTTGGTGTCAAAGGATACAAGCTTTGGGATCTTGTGACTGAGAAAGTGTTGTATAGCAAAAGTGTTATCTTTAGAGAGATAACACCCTCTTCTATTGTTCTATAGCCAGAACAGTCAAAAAAGAAAGAAGATGTGGTTTAGTTTCCTTCTACCCCTGAGAAGACTAAACCGACAGACCCTATGAGGCCTGATGATGAGGAGAGCTCTAGCAGCTCTAGAAGCAATGAAGAAGAAGAACCTCAACCTCAGCCATTGAGGAGGTCTACATGAACAAGAAAGCAACCTGTTAGGTTTGGTTATTCATTAGTTGATTCTAGTTGTGCTTTTGCTTTACTTTCTAACACTGATGAGCCTAGAACTATGAAAGAGGCTATGGGCATGAAAGATGTAGGTTCCTAGAAGGAGGCCATGGAGGATGATATGGCTTCTTTGGAAAAGAAAAAAACATGGGACTTGGTGCCTTTGACTGATGGACGGAAACCCGTTGGTTGCAAATGGGTGTTCAAGAAGAAATTTGGTGTAGATGGTAGTGTTGAAAAGTACAAGGCTAGATTGGTTGCAAAGGGGTACTCACAAGTGGAGGGAATTGATTATGGTGAAATTTTCTCTCCCGTTGCAAAGTTAACATACATTAGATTTTTGTTATCTCTTGCAGTTGCTTATGATTTAGAGATAGAACAGATGGATGTGAAGACAACTTTCCTTCATGGTGATTTGGAGGAAGAAATCTACATGTCACGGCCAGAGCATTACATAGAGAAAGGTAAAGAAAATTTGGTTTGCAAACTTAAGAAGTCTTTGTATGGTTTGAAGCAGTCTCCTAGGATGTGGTACTTGAATTTTGATGCCTTTGTGTTGTCAATTGGTTATCTGAGATCAAAATCGGATCACTGTGTGTATTATAAGTTTGATGGTGATTGTATTCTCATTTTTTGCATTATATGTTGATGATATGTTGCTCATTGGGAAGGGTAAGAATATGATTTCTAATTTCAAGTCTCTGTTGGTAGCATAGTTTGAAATGAAAGATTTAGGGGTAGCTAGGTACATTCTTGGAATGGAAATTAGAAGAGACGGAACTAACATAAAACTTTGGTTAAGCCAGAGTAAGTATGTGAAGACCATGTTGGACAAGTTCAGCATGGCAAATTGTATACCAGTGAGTGCTCCTGTTTCATTGGGGACAAAGTTGTTTGTTAATGATTGTCTGAAATCTCTTGGTGAGGTGGAGGACATGAGTAGAGTACCTTATGCTAGTGTTGTTGGCAGTTTGATGTATGCTATGGTCTGCACAAGACCAGACATTGCCCAAGCAGTGGGAGCCCTTAGTTAGTTTATGGCTAATCTTGGATGGGTACATTGGGATGCAGTTAAGCGAGTGTTTAAATATTTGAGGGGTACTTTCGAGTATTCCATTTGCTATCATCGTAATGCTACTAGACCTCCGTATTCTATTTGTATTCGTGGATTTGTAGATTCTGATTGGGCAGGTGACATTGATAGCAGGAGATCCACCAATGCTTATGTGTTTACACTCTTTGGTGGTGCAATTAGTTGGATGAGTAAGCAACAACCTATGGTTGCTTTATCCACTACAAAAGTTGAGTATATGGTAGCTACTCATGCTTGTAAGGAAGCCATTTGGCTTAAGAGATTATGTTCCGATATTGGTGTTGATGCAGGTCAAATTACGACCAGTTGTGATAGTCAGAGTGTAATTTGCCTTGCGAAGAATCCAACTTTCCATGCCAGAACAAAGAATATTGATGTATAGTTTCACTTCATGCGAGACATGGTAGAGGATGGGAATGTAAATTTGGAGAAGGTAGATACTTTGAAGAATGTTGCAGATGCATTGATGAAGCTCGTGGGCACAGAGAAGTTTAGATGGTGTTCGAAGTCTATGGGCCTCGCGACCTATAGCAATTAAATCCTATTATTCTATTGGCTCTTACAAGGTATTTGACAAGTGGGAGAATGTTGGGAATTAAGGTGTCTCAACCTTGGTAATTCCTTGCATTATTTATGATTGTATTTATTTATTCATTACTTATGTTGTAAATTAATTGTAAATTCCATATTGTCATTTTATAGGATGTGGCACAATGATGTGTCATCCTACATGGAAGATGACAACTTGTAATTTTGTCCTCACATGAGGAGATAGGCATCCCACTTTGTGGTAGGAGTATTTTTCCATGTGTCAGCATCTTGGATGTTGTTTAAGGGAATGTTTGACTAAAATGGTTATGACAAATCCCTATGATGAAGTTATGACATGTAAGAGTCAGAAATAGAAGCTTGTAAGATAGGTGAAGATATGTGTCATGAAGCATCTTTGAAAAATATATATTTGGGTGCCCCAAGGTTGACTATGACATGTTGTTAGAGAATATGCTATTTATAGCATGTGTATGATAGATTCTCTTACAGGTGTAAGTTGTAACCGCTATGACAGATTCTATGACAGTCGTAAGAGTTGTAAGAGCATCTATCATAGCCCATTTTGGAATAGGTGATCTCTTTGGGATGGGAGTTGTGGACAAGTGTCAAGAACATTCTACAATGTTGACCAAGTGTCCTTAGGCATGGGTTTTGGGCCATGAAGCCAAGTTGGACGCCCATTCCAAGATAGAGGCAATTTTGCCTTATATATTCTATATAAACAGGTGCTTGGAGGAGGAGATGTATTACAGGTTTGACAGGTACTGTTATGCTGCCAGTTTGTTCCAAATATGAGTGTCAAAGACTCCTAAGAGCTTGCATTGCAAGTGTGTTTTAAACATTCTTTTTTTGATAATACATTGTGCAGGTTTTGGAGTGTGGGGTTTTTCACCCGATAAGGGTTTTCCCCACGTATATCTTGTGTCTCTCTTCTTTTGTCTCACCTTCTCTTTTATGTGTTTGCTGCAATATCTCATGTTAATGGTTTAATGTTGCTATAATAGTTAGGATAAATTTGAATTTGCACTCTCCTCCCCTCATTAGATTAGTGTAGGAAGCAATTTATGCAAACCTAGCTTCCTTTCATAGACCACCTCGACAACATCCATGAAATGCCTCTCTCTCGATGCTAGTGAAGGTAAGACAACCTGCATCCACAAGATTACCTTGTTATTCTTGGCACATACCTAAATCAAGACCATCTTGCAAAACCTTAGTAAAATCCTAGTCAAGCTAAGTCAAACACTAGGTCAAGCAATGAATAACCCTCAGAGAACCCTAGTCAATCTAGCTAAACCTAGTTTGCTAAGTCAAAACTAGCCAAAACCTAAGAAAAATCAAAGGCGCCTCATTAAACCATAGGCATCTAACTATTAGCCATGTGCACTTTACTATTATGTAAAGGCACTTCATTTCAAATTTGGAAGTGCACCCTTCTGCGTGCCAAAGGTGCATATCTGTCGGCCAAAGGCACTTGACTATCAGCCACATGCGCTTCAAAACTAGACTTTATTCCTAGCGGCCAAAGGTGCCTCGCAAGAGCCAAAGGCATAGTTGCACAACTCATGTGCACTTCATTATTGATAGGGAGCACACAGTGGGGGACATAGACCAGGCCCTAAATCCTTACGGTCGGCAAGGCTTGACAAATGAACTGTTGATACATCTCCATCGGCCAAACAATCATCATCAAATGGCTTCCTTAAGTCTTGTTGTTGCTCACCCCCTCACTGATGGCGTCTACCTTTGGCATAACCTGTTTTGTCGGTGAACACCTGCACTCTTTGGCTGATGCGCTGATACTCCATCACACAATTTACTTCTTGTGAACCCTAGTACATGGAGATGCTAGGTCATCCTACTACGTGAAATGCATTGTCTGGATCCTCTGCACCGCCAAATAGGAAAAACAAAAGAAAGAGCAAAACAAATATTCATACAACGAAGCCATTCCACTGATTTCATCACCAATGGAATGCTTCACGATGACATACAACAACAATGGAAAATGCAAAATGAATGGAAATCTATAGTTACATGATTTACAGTTATAACAAATGGAAATCAAATGGACATAACAGAATTACTTTATTTCCCTTAAGCACAATACAATCACATTCGATCTCTTCTCTGCGATCTAATTACAATGATCATTCGGTGCATTCCTCTGGGCATTTAACAACTCGCCCTGAGTAGTACCAAACTGACTCCAAGCGGCTGGGAGATCAATCCAAGTGGCTGGGAGACAACCGTCTATTTTTGGCATTATTGCTATTTTTGGCATTATGCGATTACAATTTGACAAATGTCCCCTAAGTCACTTGGGACTTACAAAATAGACCTAGATACAAACTAAAATGAAAATGTATTGGTCAAATAGACCTTATTACAAAAGAAAACATGATTTTGTAGGTGCTCCTGCACCATACTCCCCGGGTGAAAGTTGTCTCAAGTCCTCTTAGAGACTATCTGTTGTAAATCACCACCCTTCTTTTTGATGTTCTCTTCTAGCATCCATGTGGCTTCTGATTCTAGAAGTCCTTGCCATTTGACTAAGTGCTTAAAATAGGTCTAATTTCTGGTCTTCTTGGCTATCCTACTATCCAAAATGCATTCCATCTTTGGTGGTTCCTTAGGTGGTAAATGATGCATCCACTATGCATTGTCTTAGACAAAATCTGCTGTCCCTTTACTTGTATCAGGACTCCTATATAATGTCAAATCAGCAACATTGAAGATAGGTGAAATAGCAATATCATCCGGGAGTTCAATTTTGTAAGCATTAGAACCATATTTTCTAGAATATGACAAGGTCCAATTTTTCTCATCATTAACTTGTTGTGGCTGCCCTTGGGTAGTCTGTTCTTGTTGAGATGAACCATGACCATATCTCCTATTTGGTACTGCACATCCCTTCTTCATTGATCCACTCTAGCCTTAATCTTCTGACTGTTCTGGTGTAGAGTATCTCTGACTTGTTGATGGAACTCTGTCATAGCCTCTGCAAATGTATCAGCATGTCCACTCCTTTTGTCCAACCCATGAACATCTCGTAATTCAAAAATTCCTCTAGGATGACTACCATAAACAACTTCAAAAGGACTTAAACCTGTGCTTCTGTTTGTAGAATCATTATAGGCATATTCTTCTTGAGGGAGTACCACATCCCAACTACTTCCATGTTCTCTTGTCAAACATCTCAGCAGATTGCCTAATTACCTGTTCACAACCTCAGTTTGGCCATCAATATGAGGAAGATAGGCTGAACTAAAAGACAAATTTGTACCCAATCTTTTCCACAAGGTTCTCCAAAAATGTCCCACAAATTTGTTGTCTCTGTCAGATACAATACTCAAAGGTAATCCATGAATCCTGACAATTTCTTTAAAGAACAAACCTGCAATGTAACTAGCATCATTGGTGGTCTTACAAGGAATAAAGTGTGCCATTTTGCTGAATCTATCTACCACAACAAACACACTGTCATAACCTATCCTTGTCTTGGGCAATCCCATCACAAAATCCATACTCAAACTTTCCCAAGGTCTGTTTGGTATGGGCAAAGGTTGGTACAGTCCTGCATTGGTTGAGACTCCCTTTTCTTTCTGGCAATCATACAACTCTCAACAAACCTTCTGATATCAGATTACATCCTTGGCCAAAAATAAAACCTTCTTACAAGATCTAATTTCTTATTGAGCACAAAATGTCCTCCTAAACCACCACTATGTTTTTCCTTCACAATGTTATCCCTCATTGAACACTTAGGGATACATAGTTGACTACCTTTAAACAAATGTCCATTCTGCAATGTATAATCTGAAACGTCATTGTGGAAAGTATTGGCAAACTCACTGCATACCCTGTAAATCTCCTTGAAATCTTGGTCCTCTTCATACAATCCTTTGAGTGACTCAACACCCATACTTTGTAGCTGCACTTTTTGCACTGTCAACACCCTTCTGCTTAAAGCATCAGCAACCTTATTGGTTATTCCTTTCTTATGCTTGATGATGAAGGTGTAGGCTTGAAGACTTTCCACCCATTTCATGTGTCTATGGCTGAGTTTTTCCTATCCATTCAAAAAATTGAGAGCATGATTGTCAGTGTATACAATAAATTCCTTAGGAAGCAAGTAGTGCCTCCATTTTTTCAGATCTTGTACCATAGCATACAACTCTAAATCATAAGAGGAGTATTTCCTCTTGGCTTCGTTTAACTTTTCACTGAAGAAGGCTACTAGTCTGCCTTCTTGGCTCAACACTGCCCCTATGGCCAACCCACTTGCATCACATTCAATTGTGAAAACCTTATTGAAATTAGGCAACACTAAGACATGGAATTTAGCAACTTTCTATTTCAGATTTTCAAAACTCCTATCTGCTTCTCTTGTCCACACAAACTTCACCCTGCAACCACCCTTGATGGTTTCCAACATAGGTGCACATATGTCACTGTAGTTCTTAATGAATTTCCTATAGAATGTGGCCAAACCATGAAAAATTCTGACTTCTCCTGTTGTCCTGGGTGTAGGCCAATTCAAAATAGCTTCTACCTTGGAAGGATCCATTTTCAAATCACCCTTAGAGATGACAAAACCTAGGTACACCAATTCTTGTTTCATGAAGTCACACTTTTCCAAGTTTATCAATAACTTCTGATCTTGCAGCCTCTTCAAGACTATCTCCAAATGTTTCAAGTGCTCTTCCTTACTCTTACTAAACACCAAGATATCATCAAGGTAGACTACCACAAATTTCCTTATGAATTCCTGCAACACCTCATTCATCAATCTCATAAAGGTGCTAGGGGCATTTGAAAGACCAAATGGCATCACAAGCCACTCATACAACCCTTCATTGGTTTTGAAAGCTGTCTTCCACTCATCCCCTTCTCTTATCCTTATCTGATGGTACCCACTCTTCAAGTCTATCTTAGAGAAATAGGTAGCACCTCCCAAACAATCCATTAGATCTTCTATTCTAGGAATAGGAAACCTATACCTGATGGTTATCCTATTTATGGCCCTAGAATTAGTACACAATCTCCATTTCCCATCCTTCTTTGGGGATAAAATAGTAGGTACTGCACATGGACTAAGGCTCTTCCTTATCAACCCTTTTTTTAGGAGTTCTTGAACCTAGTTTGCTATCTCTTCATTCTATTGAGGGGTCATTTTATATGCTGCCTTATTAGGAATTACTGCTCCTGGTATGAGATCTATCTGATGGCTAATGTCTCTAATTGGTGGTAGGGAATTAGGTATATCCTTTGCAATCACTCCTTTGTAACTCTCAAGCAAATCTTTGACCTCTTTAGGTCCTACTTCCCTCACACTTTTCTTCTTTTCCCCCTTAGGCTTCACAATCAAAGCAAAACCTATGCCATCACCTTCCTTTAATGTGTCCATGAACTCTTTCTCTCCTACCATCATTACACTAGACCCTACATGTTGTGGATCCTCTTCTACTAATGACTGTATCCCATAAGTCACACCATCCTTTTGGAATGAGTAAGCATTCTTTTCTCCATCATGATGAGCCTTTCTGTCAAACTACCATGGTCTGCCTAATAAAAGATGGCAAGCATCCATTGGAAGAATGTCACACAAAATTTTATCTCTATACCCTCCAATACTGAATTCTACCCATGCATGTTCATTTATGAGTATGTGCTGCCCCTTATTCAACCAACTAACTTTATATGGACTGCTATGGGGTATCTTTTCTAACTTCAACTTATTCACTGCTTCCAAAGATATAATATTATCAGTAGAACCAGAGTCAATAATAACTTTACAAACCTTACCTTGGATCTTGCAGTTGATTCTAAACAAATCCCTTCTTTGAGATGGTTCAATCTGCACTGGTTCCTTGAGTACCATCATCTTGATCATCAGATTCTCTCTCGTTTCTGATGCTAGATTCACTTCAGGAGATGTCACACTCCTTGCATCTTGAATCAAAGTGGTTTTCTTCTCACTACCATGAGAAGTTGAGGCCTTCTTTGGACACTTGTATGTCGGGTGCCCTATCTGATTGCAATTATAACATCTCATATTGGGGAATTTGGATCCTCTACCTGATCCATCTATCCCACCTCTTCCATTAGGCCTTCTTCCTCGGTAGCCTACTCTGCTACTTGAGTCCCCAACTTACTCTTTTTGGCTAGACTCACCACTAGGCCTCTAGTTAGGACTTCTTCCTCCAAAACTGCCTCTGCCTCTGAAATTCCTTCCATCTCTACCTCTATTATTCTACTCACTCTTTCTCTTTATCTTCTCTTTAGCCCTTAAGGCCAATTGGAAACATGTGTTCACTGTTTCTGGTGCTAAGATGTTGATCTCATCTTAGATGTTCATCCTTAGGCCATTCAAGTACCTGGCCACCTTCTCTGAGTCTTCTTCTTGTCTCTTTGATCTGAGACTAAGTTTATGAAACTCTTGTGTGTATGCATTCACATCAAGGTCTCTCTATTTGAGATTCTGCAATTTCTTATACATCTGCACATTATAGTCCAGGGGTAAGAATTGTGCCTTGATTTTGGTCTTCATCCTTTCCTAGGAGGTTATCATATTCTTCCCCTCCTTGACTCTCTCTCCTTTCTCATAATTCCACCATGCAAGAGCAGATCCCTTCAATCTTGCGTTTGCCAACTTAACCCTCTTATCATCAGGGACTTCTTTATATTTGAAATGATTGTCCAATGCCTCAATCCAATCAATCACCTCTTCATATTCCATACTTCCACTATACATAGGTAACCCATCTATGGTGTCCCTATTAACTGACTTCAATGCATTTAAAAATGCCCTCTGGTCTACTAGTATCTCCTCTGTCTTTTTACTGGTTTCCCCAATTTTTGTATCGCCTTCATCGCTGTCACTTTCATCTTCCTTATCTTTGTTTTTGGACTACTTGAACTCCCCCAACTTGGATTCAAGCATCTCCTCGATCATCTTCTTAATAGCGTCCTACGACATACTTTTGGGAGGCATCCTTTCCACCTCTGTCTCACTTTCTTTGTCTGACATAAACATTCACAAACAACACCCAAACGCCAACATTCCTGCAAGTCCTCAATTTGACTTACCACCTAAATCTTTTTCCTTGCTCTGATACCAATATGATAGGGAGTGCACAGCGGGGAATACAAACCAAGCCCTAAATCCTTATGGTTGGCAAGGCTTGACAAACGAACTGCCGATACATCTCCATCAGCCAGACAATCATCATCGAAACGGCTTCCTTAAGTCTTGCCATTGTTCACCCCCTCACCGATGGCATCTACCTTCGGCATAACCCATTCTATCGGCGAACACCTGCACTCTTTGGCTGATGCACCAATACTCCATCGCATAGTTTACTTCCTGCGAACCCTAGCACATGGAGATGCTAGGTCATCCTACTGTGCGAAATGCACTATCTGGATCTTCTGCACCGCTAAACAGGAAAAACAAAATAAAGAGCAAAACAAATATTCATACAACGAAGCCATTCCACTAATTTTGACAGAAATCTCACTAGTGGAATGCTTCACGACGACATACGGCAACAATAGAAAATGCAAAATTAATGGAAATCTATAGTTACACGATTTACAGTTATAAGAAACAGAAATCAAATGGACAGAACATAATTGCTTTATTTCTCCTGAGCACAATACAATCACATTCTATCTCCTCTCTACGATTTGATTAAAAATGATCATTTGGTGTATTCCTCTGGACATTTAACAACTCGCCCTGAGTAGTACCAAACTGATTCCAAGCGGCTGGGAGATCAATCCAAGCGGTTGGGAGACAACTGTCTATTTTTGGCATTATGAGATTATAATTTGACAAATGTCCCCTAAGTCACTTGGGACTTACAAAATAGACCTAGATACAAACTAAAATAAAAATGCATTAGTCAAATAGACCTTATTACAAAAGAAAACATGAATTTTTAAGTGCTCCTGCACCAATTATGCCAAAGGTGCTTCAAACCTAAAAACATGCCTTCAGTGAAAAATCTAGAAAACCTCATTAAACAACCTAATAAATGTAGCAAAAGGCACGTTTTAGGATACTTACCACTGATGTTGCTCCCATTAGTCTCCCGTAGGTCCTCATGTACTTGCCTCGATGTTTGTACACTCAAATCGGCATCTCTACAAGTCAAGAAACTCCTCTAAGCACTAATCTCTCACATTAAGCACTAGAAAGATACAAGCTCTGAAATCTCTAAAATCTGAATGCACAAATGAGTTGAAAGTGACCCCTTAGGCCCTACATATAGCATTCCAACCCTATGTCTTCCCCCCTTGTCCCATTTTTCCTCGCGTCAACTTACTTTCTCCATCGTGTCAGCCTCCAAACATCTAAATTAGTCCTTCTTAGCCTATTTTTTGTCATGTCTTTATCCTTTCTTCTAGTTGTGAGTCAACCCAGTTCTTCTGTCACTTCCCATTTTTTCCTCTCGAGAGAGCATACTATGCCAGTTACACTAGGGCATGATCATATCATATTTTCATCACAGTTTTCTTTGAAACAACGCTATAAACTGCATTGTATCAAAGAGGGGCAAAATATAGACACCTAAAAATGACCTTCACATCGTGCATCACTTGCATACATCAATTCTTCTTAAATCACTTGCATTCAATATTAATTGATTAATCTAATTATTTAAATAATTTCATCAAATTCCTCTATTTCCTTTATTTTCCCTAAATTCAAACATTAATTGAATAAATTCTATTTATATAATTAATTTCATTTGATTCCCTCTTTTAATCTTAAAATCTACCTTAATTAAATAAATCAATTATTTAATTAATTCATCATCCAAATTCCTCTCATCCACAATTAAATAATTTTTAATAAGTTAATTAGTCAATTATTCCTCTAGATTTAAATAAATTATTCAAATTTATTTAAGTTGACTTTATCTTCTAAAATTAAATAAAATTAATATTTTATTTATATTCCTCTATCGTGCAAAATAATTAAATGAATTTATTTGTTTAATTTATTCTCTATATTTAATCTTATCCTTTCTTCCATCATGCACAATTAATTAAATAAATTTATTGATTTAATTTGTTTTTTATCTTCAATTCTTCTAAAAATATCATTTTCTTCTGTTTGCACAATCAATCTTAATCTTATTTTTAGAACTTAAAAAAAAACAAATCATAAGTTGAGTTAATTGGCTTAATCATTATTGTTTTTATCATCAACTCATAAATTAAAAAAAAAACATTCTAAATTTATGAAATCAAATCCTATCTTTATCAAAGCAAGTAGTTAACTCAATAAAATAGCGTTTTCTCATGACACATGTTGTGTGCACATTCATCATGTCCTCTCAATTTATTTAACCATCCATTTCATTGAATTATTTCTACCGTTGATTGATCTTTCCCTGAAACCTATATATACCCTCTTCATCCTATCAAAACTCCTCTCTGATCATTAAGCCTTTTGATCGAGCTTCAATCATTTAAGCTTTGGGCATTCTTAAGCGCTTTGAGCATTATACCACATCATTGAACACATATTGAATATTTGAACACTATCATATATCTGTGTTTTGCAAACATGGTTTTACAATATATTGAGCAATTCACAAGAAAACCAAGGAAACTATACAATCTAGGTGAAAGCTTTCATTGTTGCATTATTCATTGATTTTTGGTTATTTTCTAGATCATTTCTTTGAAGGTTATAGGATTGAGTTATTATTTATCATTGTTTTGATCTTATTATCATTCTCAATTTTACCTATACATAGAGGACATTAAGGAATGTCTAGATATTTATATGACTTTTGACCAAACTTTGACTTTGAATAACTTCTTTGTTTTGAGGAATTTCAACATGATCTAAAAGGTAGACCTATTTATATTTTCATTCTTTATACTCTGGTAGGATTTATGAGGGAGAAATCATACTTTGAAAATTTGGCTCCTAAGTCTAGTTTTGGATATGCCTCAGATATGACTTAGACACTATTTATAAAGTTTTTACCATACCACCCCAAAACAAACAGCAAAATAAAAGAAAAAAAAAACAAAAAGTTAGGTCCCTATTTTGCTAGCGCAAAATGGGGCATGTCGTGTAACCACACAAGTCCCTATCATGGAAATAATACCATACCACTGGATACAAACATATAATTAGTCATAACAAACCATTCACATCATTTTAATATTATTTTTCTAAAGTTCAAAAAATATCTTATAATATTGCTATTGTTAGAAATAGAAACATTATATCATAGGTGATTGGCTTATACAATGAAATGACAATTTATTTCTTAAATTCTAATTCTTTATTTTCAAAGGACTAATGAAGTTTTAGAGCAAAAGATCAAGAACCACCATATGGAATAAATTGTGGTCAACATTTCTCCTCAATCAAAGAATGGTTTTTTTGTTAAAAGGATGATCAACAACCTTTCTCACACATTTCTAAAAGTGGAGTGTATGGCCAAGAATTGGAGTTGAATTTCTAAATAGAGATCGCGTAAGGTTCCTAGTAAACTAAAAATAATAAAAATAAAAATACAAGATCGGGGTAGTATAGAGGGAAGTGTTGTGAGGTCTCACAACACACTCCATTTTGCCTTAGCAAAACAAGGACCAAACTTTTTTTCTTTGCTTGTGTGTTTTCTCGCTTTGGACGGTATGGTAAAATGTCAGGTCCTAATCCATAGACAAAGGTCAAGTTCAGTAATTTTCCTAGCAGAGGTCACCGGTGGATAGAGAATTGAATTTTGAGCAACTTTGCCTTTTGAACCATGTTGAAATTCCTTGAAATGAAGAAGTTATGTTTGGTCAAAGTTTGGCTTTTTTATATTTTTGCCTTGGTCAAAAGAAGAATTAAACTTAGTGTTATCAGGAAAATCTCCTAGAAAATAATTTTGCATATTTTTGTTGGCTAGCAAGTTCAGCATTTTGTCGATTCCCCGACTAAACAATAGAGGGAGAGAAAAGTCTTTCTGTTTTAAAAGTCTCCACTTTACCAACAGGTGTTTTAAAGCTAAAATGTTAGAATTTTATTAAGGCAAAATCCTTATTAGGAAAGTTCCCATCAGATGAACTTGAGTTCTCCGAACTCAGTTTCAAAGTTAGCTTTTTCCTTAAATTGTCGACTAGGCAAAAGAAGGTCGATGAAAGGCTAAAGAACAAAGAAAAGTTTGCAGTTGTTATAACTTTTGCTGCCTAAGTGTTTTTCAAATTCTTAAGGCAAAATCCTTATTGGGAAAATTCCCATTGGCAAAACTCGAGTTTCTAGAACTAGTTTCAAAGTTTTGAAATATATTGGTTTACCGATAATAAGGCTCAACCTTTTGCTAAAGAACAAGATAAGCTCATAATCCTTAACATTTACTAATAGAATAACAAATAGAAAGCAAAGTTCGTTCTTTTGAAATAATGCCGCCAAGTAAAAAAGGTTTCGAATGTGGACTTTTTGATGACAAGTCTTCTAATTGGTAAAGTTCGTAAAACTCAACTTTTGCCAACAACTCTTCTAATGGGCAAAGTTCGTAAAACTCAACTTTTGTCGACAAGTCTCCTAATGGGCAAAGTTCATAAAACTCAACTTTTGCCAATAAACCAAGAATGTATCCAAAGTTCAAAATACTACACTTTTGTCGATAAGCCTAGGAGAAGAGGAAATTTGAGATTGTCTAAAATTGCTGCCCAAGCAAAGTTAGAAACTTCGTTTTGTTTATAGAGGTAAAAAAAAGGCAAAGTCTTAAAATTGAAATATGGCTGATAAAAGAGGCATAGTTCAAGATTTAATACTTTTGCCAACTGAGCGATAAAGATTAAAAAGAGTAAAGAAAAGTTTAAGACTTAAACCTTTTGCCAATGATCCAATAAAACCAACAAAGGCAAAGTTCTAAAAAACTAAAGATCATCGATAAAGGCGGAAAGAGAAGCTGAGTTCGGTAAAACCAAAAATTGTTGATGAAGCAAAGAAGAAAAGTTCATGATTTAGATGAATCATCGACAAAGCGATAAAGAGGCAATAGTTTGGATAGTTACATTTTTTCTGACAAGGCCAATAAAGGAAGAAAAGTGAAGGCTTTAAAAAGTTAAAATCCATCGATAAAGGGGCATAAATCCATAGTTTTAAAAGCATAATTTTGCCAGTAAAGGGCTCTAAAAGGGAACTTTGGGAAAAGGTAAAATCTGTGATGTTTTATGGATATTTACACTTTAAAAGGTAAAGCATATGTTAATGTTAAAACAATAGAATATTTGAACTAATATTGCAATGAAGCTCAAGGCTATTCAAGACAAATTGCAAAGCATGATTATCTATGCAAGGATGTCCAAGGCAATTTGTAAAGTAGGATTCTCTATGTAGGTAAAGGTTGGGATTCAAAAAGTTAATACAAATGATTAAAATCTGTATATTTGTAATTGCAGGTTAAACACGTAGAAAGTAAAAGGAAGAAGAAAGTTGGATTTTGAAGAAGAAAGATAAATTGGACAAAACTGCTGCCAAGCAAAGGATGCGTGAACAAGAACTAAAGAAGACACGTCAAAGGCAAAAAATTTGATTAAGTATTTTCAAAGATACTAAATCAAAGATGCTAGTGAATATGCTGACTGCCAACTTGAAGGATGCTGAGTCAAAGATGCTAAGAATTTCCTTTTGCCAAATGTATTCCATAGAATGATTGCCAACTAGCAATCATGTGCCACTATTCTTGATCGTTGGATCAAATATAAATGTTTTTGAACCTCATTTTGTAAAAGGGCCATGACCTCTCATTTGTAAAGGAGACTGAATTGTTCCAATTATGAGCACAAGTTTGTGGTTTTCTGCAACTTGGTGAATTCTCTCTCAAGGTTCTTTCTCAAGACCTATGTAAATGTACATATTCTTTGCATACCTAATGGAGATGAAGTTGTAGATTACTTATTGATTGTAAATCCTACATAATCTTGTAGTTGATTTATGGATATGTAATGGTGAAATGTTGCGTTCTATAGAAGTGCTTTCATTTTATTGCATATTGTTGTCAACTTTTCTTTGAAGATTTGTACAGGATCATACGGAGTTGTGGAACATCCTGGTGAAGAATGATTTAGTTTACTTCCCTTCATTACAGTATCAGAGCATTATGTGGATCATTGCTCAAAATTAATTAATTTTAGGATCTTAATCTCTAAACTCTATTTTCTCAGTTTCAATTTCATAAATAGGGTAAATGCAAGGAGATGGGGGACCAAAAAGTTGTCACCATCTCCAAAATTAAAACAAAATGCGAGCACGTTACATTTTAATTTTAATAAAAGCAAAAAAACCATTTTCTGCTCATTCACCACGTGGCTTTTCTCTTGATAGTAGCAAAGAAACCAAGCAAAACGCGATCGCGTTGAAAAAGAGGAGATTCAATCAAGTGCACGTGAGAAAACAAGAAATTCACAATGCCATCTCGCCGCCAAAGACATCGTCATGCAAATTTGGAGGCTCCGACATAGGAAGAAAGTAGGGTTTGTCTAATTTTGTTAGTTTTAGAACAATTTTTTAGTTTTGCAATGTTTGATTTTTGTTTATATTGCATTTACAATTATTGGAGAAGCAGAAAATCTAAATCCAGTTGAGGAGGGTGAAAACAACCCCCAAAACCCTCCAAACCCTCAAAACCCACCTTCACCTCCTTTTCATGTAAGGGATAATCAAGAACACTTCTTAGGGATAATAGAAGAAAACAAGAAACATCTTGAAACTATTATTCAAACCCTAAACAATCCAAGTGGAACCACTGAGCATAGGAGGGCACTTGCAAAATCACTACAGGAGATTGTTTCCCACACAGATTTGGTGATGAAATAAATCACCGAATGCCAAGACTATAGGGAGAGGAGTCAGTGATATTATGCCAACAAGTTGTCATATGAACAAGTCACGAATGAAAAAATTACAAAATCTCAATTATGTGCACAATTTATTAATCCCAAAACTAGCCAAACATTAGACGAAAGTTGCAAATGGTTTCCTATAATTTGGTGTAGGAATGAAGACATATCCCAAAACTTTTGGGATAGATGGTACATGGTCTTCGATGAGCATCCATGCAACAATGATGAGGTACCACAATATTTTTGAGGAAACTCTATTGCGAGTTTGTCCTCAAAAAGATTCTGAATTATTTTGACATTTGTGAGTTATAGGGTAGAGGTGGTGGCTCTACCCAAAATAGACCCAGGGCTCAACGAGATGAACAACATGTGCCTATACCCTGAGTGAGGATAGAACGTAGGTCACTCCCTTTGGCTTTGAAGGAGAGTGTTGAGATAGAGACTTTACATTCACTGACTACTCTCACCCAAACTCTATCACAGCATGCAGATGATTTTACCTAGGGCAATGAGGGTGAGAGTAGTAGGTTTGTGCAGTACATGTGGGAACCTATGTGATTATGGGATGTAGGAGGCACAATAGGACTCTGCAACACAGGGGTAGCATGCTACAATACAGGGGCAGCATGATGCGACACAGGGGCATGACATATTAGATGATCTTGTTCTCATTGACGATCTCTTATAGCATACATTTGGTATTGACTTTCAAGTAATTTGTTACAAGTTTTATCTTGATTTAGTATATTGCTATTTGTAATTTGTAATTAATTTTATATGATTATCTATATTATAAGTCAAAAATAATGTATGTAATTGTTTGCACAATGAAATTTCAGGGTCAGAGTCTTCATCTTGCCTCTGTTAGCTGTCCATTGGCGGGTTATGAGAGGATGTCAAGTCAACAGGTATGTAATTTCACATATTCGTAATTATTGTAGATATATCAATGGTAATATTATTTTGTGACAATTTGATGATTTCAACAGTCACTAGCACCTCCACGGTTTCCTTGGTCACCTGGATGCCAAACCACCACTTTTACGGAGGTAAATTTAACCATTTCTAATCATTATGAATTTTTAAAATAAATGTTATGTATTTATTTTATTTGAATAATCTTGAACTTGATTTTTAGATGCTGAATACAGTGGAGACTCCTCCTCATCTTCATGAGTTAGCGCAGATAGGCATTGATGTAGCCATGATGTTTACAAATCCTTTGACTGAGGTATGAGCCAATAACATGAAAATATCATAATTTTGTATTTCTTTTTTATCTCATGTCATTTGATGTACATAAATGATATTTATGTTTAGTCAATTTTGCTTCTTGATGCTTCTCATAGGAGGTCACAACTCCAGTCCATCCAACTATGGACAAAGAGAGACAAGATGATGGAGAGCGATCATCAGTTGGTGGTAAGTGATCAATTACATATGTGATGTTATATATTTCATACATTTTCTATACTAATGCGCATATTGTTTGTTTGTATTAATAGGTGCAGCTGGATGAACTTTATTCAAAGAGGTCTACTTGACGACAGAGAGAGGATGTGTCACTAACTGGCTCTCCATCTTCACAGTCAAAGAAGGGCCACTGATTATTTCCTAAAAGTCCATAGGAAACTAGTTTTTAGGAAATTTTGTATGCCTAGATGGCTTTGTATACATACTTTTGTATGTTAATTCGATGTATATTTTTGTATGTTTGCCCATATGGCTTTGTTTGGACACGCCTATATGGCTTTTTATATAAACTAGATGTTATGTTCATGACATTATGTATATGACAGTTTATATTAAATATTTAATATGATAATGAATTATTGTTACAGGAATTTGATTTTACAAGTGCCAATTGCATTTGTTTGAAAGTTTATGAATCGTTTTCAAATAATCCATTTTGTGCATATCTTGTTATAGACACCTAAAATTGACTTGCTTCGCAAACCAATTTCCCATGTCTCTACACCACTAATTATCCCTCCTATTAATTAAATAAATTTATTCTATTTAATTAATTTATCCCTAATCATCTACCCTTAGCCATTTACCCATCCTTTGTGATCAATTAATTTATTTAATTTTATCACTATACCTTACGACTACGTCCTCATTAATTAAATAAATATTCTCAATATTTATGTAATTAATTTTGTCCATTCCCCTAATCCTTGTTAATTAGATAAATCATGCTTATCTAATTAATCTAGCCTATTAATCAACCTATCCCTATCGTAGTTAATTAAATATCAATTAATTAATTAGCTACCCTAGTCTACCTATCCCCTAGACCTAAATTAATTAAGCTTAACACTTAATTAACCTTGATTATCCCATCCTTCCACACACCTTTGAATAAAAATTAATTTTTTATTCAAAGGGTCAAATCTCCCTTACAGCTCATTTATCACCCTCTTATACATGTAAGTGTACATGTGTCCTTCAACCTTCATATCTCCACATAAAAGTGAATTTTTAATTCACACTCCACCATGAGTTGAATTTTTAATTCACTTGTCATATCCACTCTTCCCAAAAATAAATTTTTAATTCATTTTTATCCTCCACACCTTTCCCCATGTGAATTTAAAATTCACAAATAATGAGAGCCCTCCAATCCCATTGACCTAATCTCAACCATTGATTTCTCTCATCCACTACCCTTGTGACCTAACCCTAACTCTCAAGCATTTATAGCCCTTGATCTCATCTTTTAATCCTCACCCTCCATCCATTTTCCAAAAATTATAAATAAGACCCTCCTCTAAGCCATTTTAACAACTTCTTCTTGCATCCTTACTTTGCCAAAATCTCTGCAAAATCTTCTTATCCCAACATCATAATGCCAAAATTATTCCTCATCCCCATCTCAATCTCCATCTAAATCTAAATCCCTCATCCTATTGTGTTGAATCTCAAAGAGCAATCCACATTCATCTACTTAAATTTGGTGCATAAAATCAATCTTGCTTGCAAAAACAATCTACAATCAAACATTTCATTTTGGTGCACCTAAAAAGAATCTTTGTGTGCCTTAACATAGACAACATTTGACTTTGGTGCAATTAAAACTAATCATTTCTTGCAACAAACAACCTTAGGCACATTTTCAATTTGTGCTTAAAACAAACATTAGCTTTTGTTTGCTATGCCTTGTGCACTTGCATGTTTGTGTTATCCCATAGGGTAGAATCAAAGTATCCTCTCCCCTTGCCTTCAAAGGGATCTTGGGTGAAGAGAAATGGTTCTATTCTATTTTTCTTTTTAGGACATGGGCCTGCCCTTGAGACACATCCATTTGGAGAACTCATTGGCAACCCCAAGTGGTACTTTCATCCAGTCTGCTATACAAAATAGGATAAGGTGAAAGCCAAGTTCAAATCAGTATAAGTGCTTACCATTCGGTGCTATCTCGAAAGGAAATAGTACATTTGTGTATATGAAACTCCTAATAGAGCTAGTCAAAACCTTAAGTGGTTTATTGAATGCTCGTAAGGTGCCAATCCCCCAGATGTACCCCCACTACGAACCATTGTTTTAGAAGCCAAAATCCCTCTACTTGTTCAACAAGTATTGTCCTTACTTAACCTTAGGTTGTGCATGCTTGATAAATCTTTCATAAACTAAACCTTTGGCCATTGTACTTTCTTGTTTGATTTATCTCTTGGCAAGAGCTCAAACCATAAAAAAAATCCAAATTCCCAATCAAATCCAACAACATTCAACATCACACCACCCATTTAGCGCCATCTTTCCATCTATCTATCTTTTAGCACCATCTCCCTCTGTTTCAATGCTATTTCCATCTATTTTAGCACCTTCTTCATCCATGTCCATAAAACAAAATTTCCCATCAAAAACATCAATTTTATAAGCCCATTTTTTCAAAATATTTCCAGTTCAGGGCTATGCCCCTGAACCCCTGTCAGCAAGGGGTCACATCTGGCCCCCTACACCCCCCCTCATGTCAGGCCGGGTTTTCCTCCCAACATCGCTAAACCATCCCCCCATTTATCAAACTCCATATGTTGAGTTTATCCAATCCCTTTATTTGAGCTTGATCAAATTCTAATCCACTTCATCTCTAGTCATAATCTATCTTCATCATCCTAATCATTCTTATCCACTTCATCTTAATCCAATCACCCATCTATCCTAATCATCCTAACCACCTATCTTATCCACATCATCATCTAAATCATTCAATTCAATCTTATCCTAATCACCCTTATCATCCTTAATCCAATTCATCAACATCATTCTAATCCCATCTCATCCAAATCAAATACAAAATCCAACCAACATCAATCCATAATCTTCCAAACCATATTCCAAATCCAATCCAAAATCAACATCGATCCCAATCAACATCAAAATCCCCAAACATCATTATCAAAATCCAAATCCAAATCAACCCAACCAAAAATCAAGACCTTAATTGATCATCCAATCCAATCAGCCCAAATCAACTCTATTACTTAAGTGTCATTAGTCCACCTTAAGTATAGAGAATCATCCATCCTTTGAATCAAATCAAATCATCCTAAGGTCTTTGATTTTTGATCCCCAACATCGCAATTGTCCATTTCATCCCATACCTCTCCAACAACATGGATCCTTACATAGCAATGCAACAATTACAAAGAATTAGAAAAATTTATGAGAACATGGATCCTAATGCTAAGGAAAAATGCAAAAATGACATTAGAGATATACCCTTAGCACACCTCATCATTAGAGAATCCCAAGCCCCTCCCCAACCTTCATCATATAAACAAACACCCTACATATCATCCCCATCCACATCACATCAATTTTCATTTTATGAACCTTCATCATACCAACCTTTATCCTATGTACCCACACCATCAACCTCATATCAACATTTACCCTCATATCAATCTCTATCCCCTTACACATCCATGGCATCATACTTATCCAATCAATCAATACCTCCAACTTATCCATCCCCCAACCTTTGTCATGATAACTTTGATCAAGGGAACACCAATCTAGCACACCTTATCTCTGAAATACAAACCTTATATCAACAACCATTTCCTCATGCAAATCCCTTATCCTCTAATCCCCATCCCATCAACCTTAATCCATCACCATACCTACCTTACAACCCCCATCCTCTAAAACTCTCATCACAATATCCCTCCAACCTTATCAACCTTAATCCATCACCTTATGTATCTCCCAATCCACCAACCCCTATCACACATACACCTAATCCACCATCAAATCTTCCAAATCCTAAGACCACGATATCCAAAGAATCCTTGTGGGATTTCCTCCAAAGAATGTCAAAAAATGAAAGTGAAGCTATAGAATCCCCCAAATTCCCCACCCCTCCAACACCACCATCTAGTCCAACACCTATCCATGAACCTATCCACGAACCATCACTACCTAAACCCCTCACCCAACTATCCAATCCCAATCATAATCCTACACCATCTATACTTACTATCCATCCTTTAGATTGTTCTTCAACCCATACACTCATGAAAGATGCCATCCATTGGCTATTAGCAAGGAATCAAATACCCTCATACAATCTAACACCCACCATAATTCAAGCACCTATCACATCCATCCAAGAACCTACCATCACCCCCACTTCTATCCAAACACACGAGCTATCAAATTCAAAGCATGTCGAAACATCAACCCCCTATCTTAATCAAAATCTAACCATCCTATCTAATCCCATCCCTAATCCCCTCCCACCTATTGATCAACGTATTGATCCCACACCATCTTCTACTACCCCTTTACCATCCCCGATTAATCCTTTACCTCCTAGAATACAAAGGAAGTATCTAGTCTCAGGTACATAAGATGCACCCATCCAACCCATTTGGATGGTCCCTATTTACCGAGCTTGCTAGATCCAAATGCAATATTCCAAGAATCACATTACCTATGAAAGCATCATCCCTTAACAAAAATTATCAACTATCAAATCAACATTAACCACAACTTGTCACCATCATATCTTGTGCCAATCCTACAACATCATCTATTGATTCCTGCCTTAGGATATATCATTCCTATGATAGGCAGAATCCATCAATCATCATCCATCTTGGCAAGTGATACAATGGCTATTTGTTTGGTTTGTTGGTCTTTTAGTTTTTGACTTTTATCTTTTGTCCTATTCAAAGATCACATCAAAGCTACCTTGATCTCACTATATCATGGTATGTGGCAAAAATATCTAGAATGGGGCATAGTCTTGCTTTTTGTATGTTGTGCTTGTGGGTTGGCCTCATTACTCCAAGCTAGTATTCATATCTTGTGGATCATAGGGTTGGTTCTATCATATTGATCTCCTTGTGCATCTAAGGTTCTTAATACCTTCTGTGTATTAAGGGCTTATGCTAGGAGTCCCCTTCCCTCATCTAGATAAGCTTGTACTATCTTGGGAATGCATGCGATCATCCCTTTGTCTGCATGTCTAGTCCATACAAATGTTGGATACACATCATCACCCTGGTCTTCTATACCTTAGTGAAAATATCCACTTTGCTATAACAAACTTAGGATTGCTCTAGAAATCATTTTCAGCACAATAATCATCCATTTTCCAATTCATCCATCATCTAATCATCTACTCAACATCATTAATCTTTCATCTGATCCCTTATCCACCAACCACTTCAACCAATCCATTTCATCCATTTTGAGAGCACACCCGTGTTCTTGCAACCCGCATGTCCTCTCGAGGGGACATCACCCTTACCAATCATCCATAAATCATACCCTTTTCTTCTAAGCCAAAAATCTTTTTTTCTATCCAATCCAACTCTATATTTTAACTTCTTTAAAATAATATTACTTAGCCACAACACCATTTCAAAGAGGGGCAAATGTAGACACCTAAAATTGACTTGCTTTGCAAACCAATTTCCCATGTCTCTACACCAATGACTATCCCTCCTATCAATTAAATAAATTCATTCTATTTAATTAATTTATCCCTAATCATCTACCCTTAGCCATTTACCCACCCTTTGTGATCAATTAATTTATTTAATTTTATCACTATACCTTACAACTACGTCCTCGTTAATTAAATAAAAATTCTCAATATTTATGTAGTTAATTTTGTCCATTCCCCTAATCCTTGTTAATTAGATAAATCATGCTTATCTAATTAATCTAGCCTATTAATCAACATATCCCTATCCTAGTTAATTAACTATCAATTAATTAATTAGCTACCCTAGCCTACCTATCCTCTAGACCTAAATTAATTAAGCTTAACACTTAATTAACCTTGATTATCCCATCCTTCCACACACCTTTGAATAAAAATCAATTTTTTATTTAAAGGGTCAAATCTCTCTTACAACTCATTTATCACCCTCTTACACATGTAAGTGTACATGTGTCCTTCAACCTTCACATCTCCACATAAAAGTGAATTTTTAATTCACACTCCCCCATGAGTTGAATTTTTAATTCACTTGTCATATCCACTCTTCTCAAAAATAAATTTTTAATTCATTTTTATCCTCCACACCTTTCCCCATGTGAATTTAAAATTCACAAATAATGAGAGCCCTCCAATCCCATTGACCTAATCTCAACCATTGATTTCTCTCATCCACTCCCCTTGTGACACTTGTCACAAGGCTATGACTTCAATCCTCACCCTAACTCTCAAGCATTTCTAGCCCTTGATCTCATCTTTTAATCCTCACCCTCCATCCATTTTCCAGAAATCTATAAATAAGACACTCCTCTAAGCCATTTTAACAATTTCTTCTTGCATCCTTACTATGCCAAAATCTCTCCAAAATCTACTTATCCCAACATCATAATGCCAAAATCATTCCTCATCCCCATCTCAATCTCCATCTAAATCCAAATCCCTCATCCTATTATGTTGAATCTCAAAGAGCAATCCGCATTCATCTACTTGGGTAAATCTAAGGAGTTTGGGTGCAACTCCTTCCTCCCTATCTTGGATTTGTGGGTCATTGTGAAGGTATATCATTTGTTTTTGCATTTGATTTATGTTTTAAGCTTTTATTTTGACTTCATAGATCACACTTGCAATCATTTAATTCTGTCAAACTGTGCATTTCTTTGAGGCATCATTTCAAATAGTTCACGTGCCTTGTCTATGCTTCCATACTTTCCATACATGTCTACAAGGGTAACTTTGCAAATACAATACATGTGACAAAATTCCTATATCTTTTATACTTTGATGGTTGTCCACACCATGTTCTCTAGATCCCATTATAGCATAGGCAAGGAGGAAGTTGGTTAATGTTGTGAAATTTGGTTTTAGATGTGCCAAAATTTGTGTAAATAGTTGAAATTTATTTTTGTGCATTTGCTTGAGAGTTTTTAAAGCCTTATGAAAAATCCATTTCATGCATATCTTGCAATCATTGTATTCCATGAGGCAACATTTGTTTGAGGCATCGTGTCAAACAGATCATGTTTGTTATATATGCTTCCACACAAATTGCATACATGTCTTGCACGGTACTTACAACTACAACATTTGACAAAATTCCTATATCCTTTATGCTTTGATGGATGTCTATACCATGCTCCAAACATACCATTTCTAAGGTTTTGGAATTTGGCTTTATACTTTCCAAATGCATTTTCTTGGAACTTTCTAAAGGCTTATCAGTAAATCCATTTTTTTCATATCTTGCAATCATTGTATTCCATGAGGCGACATTTCTTTGAGGCATCATGCCAAACAGTTCACGTGCCTTGTCTATGCTTCCACACTTTGCATACATGTCTCTAAGGGGAGTTGCAACTATAACATCTAACAAAATTCCCATATGTTTAATCCTTTTGATGGATGTCCATTTTAGCATAGCCAAGGAGGATACTGGTTAAGGTTATGGAATTTTTCTTTACACCTGCCAATCGCATTTTCTTGAAAGTCTAATGCCTTATCAAAAAATCCATTTTGTTCATATCTTGCAATCATTGCATTCAATGAGGTGACATTTTTTTGGGGCATCATGCCAAACAGTTCACGTGCCTTGTCTATGCTTCCACATTTTGCATACATGTCTACAAGGGTGATGCAGTAGGTAAGGAGGATGACTCAACACCATGGAAACATATTTCATGGTGCAGTAACACATTAGCCATAGCTAATCTTGGCTAGGAACATGTCATAACAAGGTCCTAGGACATCATAGGACAAGTTGATGGTCTTGTGTCATCATTTTGCATGTAATAAGGTCAAATGACCAATGTCATTTGAGTTTGGAGTCATGTTTTATGTTGTCAAAGAAAAAGTCTAATAATGCAAGTAGTGGTAAGAAGTTGCTTTGTCAACTTAACAAATCATGTAATAAGGAGGTTACCCAATGATCAAACAAGTTGAAAGTTAGTTATGATCGATTGGCACTATTGTAAACATGTATAAAAACCTTCACACATACCAAGGAGGGGTTGGTGAAGAAGGTTTTGAAGGGTAAAGTTGAATAAAACTAAATTTTCTGCTACTTTTCCTGAAATTGGACTGTTCCAAGATGTACTGCTCATTCGTATAGTACTGTCATGGTCTGAAACCACTTGCATTGTGAAGGGGAGTGAATGACCTTTCATTTGCATCTTGTTTGAGGCATTTTCATTGAATTTGGAGGGAGAAAATCATGTTTTCCTAGAAACTATCATAAAACCATGAACTAGGGTTATAAGGCTAAAAACTATGTATTTATTTGCCATTCCACCAAGTTAGACACTGTAGATTGGTGGAATGGGATGGAATAAGGTAGGATCACTATTTTCAATAAGCCCTAGGTTAGGAAACAATAATATAGCAGAGTATGAGGATGCAATGGCCTAATATGACCATGTATTAGGAAAAGAGAGGGTGCAGTCCATACTATAGTGCCTTAACAAGTGTTTCAAAGGCCAAAACCAGTGAGTTTGGTTCCTTTTCCATGCATGCTATGGTTCGCAAGTGGTTTGGCGTGGTGGGTTTGCATTGGAATAGTAGTTGCCTTGTAAAGGAGGCCTAATTAGGCCTAGTCTCAAAGTGAACTATCATGAATTTGGAGCCTCCTATCCAAAACAATCCATTTCGTGCATATCTTGCAATCATTGCATTCCATGAGACAACATTTCTTTGAGGCATCATGTTAAACAGTTCATGTTCGTCAAGTATATGCTTCCACACTTTGCATACATGTCTGAAAGGGTACTTACAACTACAACATTTGACAAATTCCTATATACTTTATGCTTTAATGGATGTGTATACTGTGTTCCAAAGATACCATTTCAAAGGTTTTGTAATTTGCCTTTTGGTGCAGGAGCACCAACACCATCTTTTACAAAATTGGGTCATTTGAAGGTCTTGACAAGTTGAGTCTAGGATGTTTTAAAGTAATTTGAGTCTTTTTGCAACAAATAAGGTCATTGTAGACAATGATACATGTAATAAGGTCAACATGACCAATTTTCAATGTTTTGGAGTCATGTTGAGTCATGTTTAGTCAAATAAAAGTCATGTAATGCAAAGGTTTCTAAGGTTGTTTTGAAAATGCAATGTATACATGTATTGGAGAGTTGGAAAATGACCATGTGGTTGGTTGTGGCAGTTGTAGGTTGTTTGAAACTACTTAAAACATGTATTAAATCTATCACATACCCTGAGGAGAGAAGTGAGATGAGTTTTGTATTACAAAATTTGAATAAAAATTTAGTTTTTTTTAATTTTTTCTGCAAAAATGTTGTTTCAAGATATACCACGACCCTGTACGGCCCAGCCATGTGCTAAAATCTATTGGAAGTCATAGTGGTATGTCTTAACTTTCAAAGGCACTTGGTTTGAGGAGAAACCATTGAGTGTTGAGTGAGATATCTTCATTTTTCTGAAACTGCCTATGTAGCCCTCAAAACAAGGGTTTGATTGTGTAAAGGGATGTTTCAGACCATTCCACTTGCTGTATGACCCTATAACTTAGTGGAATGGTTTGGTTTAGATTTTTTTTATATGCCCATGAAGTCAGGGAAGCAAGAGATGGAGTTTGACCAAACTATGGTGTTGTCCTAGGCAAGTTTTACCTTGTTTCTAAGCAAGAAAGGGTGGTTTTAGGTTAGGGTTTGTTAAAAGAAGGTTGGAATGTACTGGGATATGGTTCCTAAAGCATATGCAGACCATTGTTGAAGTGTTCCAAGTGTTGGCAAAGTCTAAGAGTGTGTGGAAGGTAGAGTTTCAATAAACCCTCCTCAAATTGGCCTAGATTGAGGATTTGGGGGTTTGGTATGTTAGTGAGGGTTTCTCCTGAAACTAATTGTGGTTTTGAGAGTTTGGACACATGGGAGATTCTTCCCCATCAAATCTAGGGGGTTGTTAGATGTTTAGAGGTATGTTTCTTCACAAACTAGGCCTAATTAGCCTATTTTAGACAATGAAAAATGCCACTTTTGAGGTACATGGTCCAAAGGAGTCACTATTGGTTTTGAGATATGTTATGTAACTTGAAAATTAGTATCTAAATATTTATTTAGTTTGGGAGGTATTTTGGAAAGTTTGAGAGAAAAAACCCAAAAATAGGGTCTGTTGTCCTACTAGATTAGGCCTGACTGAAACATGAAAAGTATGAAGATTGAGACTAGCCACTTTGAACGTTGTTTCATTCACATGTAATTGAGTTTTTTTTTGTCTAATAAGGTCATAATAGACCATGTGCAAGGTCAATAAATTCATTTTGAGTTCATTTTAAAAAAGTTGTCAACATGTATATAGTGGAAAGGTTCTAGGAGTGACATTTTGCATTCCATAGCTCGTGGGGCCAAACGGACTTCGCCAACGCATCGGGGTGGGTGGGTAAATGTCAGGGGAGGTCTCGTTTGTGTGTAAATGTTAGGGGATTGAGATAGATAAATGGGTCTATAGAGGGAGAAAGATAGAGATACATATATATAAAGAGGGGAGATATAGGGAGATAGATCTAGCAAGAGAGAGATAGATAGGGAAATATAGAGAGAGAGAGAGGTAGAGAGGGGTATATTCAAAGATGGGGTTATGAGGATAGATAGCTTGATAGGGAAAGAGATCAACAGATGTCTAGAGACATAGGCAGAGAGATTTCAAGAGGTAGAGGGATGGGGAGAGAGATAAAGAGGGGAAGAGAGAGGTAGCGAGGGATAGATTAAGAGATAGGGATCCATATGTCTAGAGAGAGATAGGGATCCCTATTCTCCCCTCTACCTAAACCATAAACCTAAACCTCTAAACCATAAACCCTAAACCCTAACCCATAACCCCTAAACCCTAAACTCAAGCAACCCTAAACCCCAAACTCGTAAACCCTAAACCCTAACCCCTAGACCCTAAACCCTAAACTTGAGCATCACTAAACCCCTAAAGCCTAAATAATTCCCCTAAACCCTTACCCAAAACCCTAAACCTTATTTACTTGAGCAACCCTAAACTCATGTAAACCTAAAATAGTGAGGGAGGGAGAGATACAAAGGTAGAGTTAGAGAGAGGGGATCGAAAGCAATCTAGAAAGATAGAGAGATAAGGAGAGAGAGAGAGAGAGATAGAGAGGTAGGTATAGTTAGAGAGAGGGATAGAGGAGACATAGATATCTCTCCCAGGCTCAGTCTCCTCTATATCTCCCTATTCACCTCTCTACCTAAACCATAAACCTAAACCTCTAAACCTTAACCCCTAACCCCTAAACCATAAATAATGCCCCTAAACCCTAACCCCTAACCCCTAAACCCTAAAAATGAGCAACAAGCTAAACCCATAAACCCCTAACCCCTAAACCATAAAACTTAGAAGCAACCCTAAACCTCTATCTCCCTATCTCTCCCAATCTCTATAACGTGAAAGTTCATGAAAACATTAAGCTTTAATTCCAACCAAGTTCATTCCTAATCAATCCCAAATCATCGCTAATCCATTCAATTGCATCACTAATCATCCCTAAACCACTTGTAATCAGCCCTAAACCACTTCACACCATCCCAAATCACATCCAAATCAATTTAACTTTGAATCCCTAATCATTTTCAAATCAACCTGGATTTCATCTCAAATACCATCCCTAAACTATTCTTAAATCATTCTAAGCATTCCCTAATCAGTACTAAACCCTTTCAAATCATCCCTAAAACCATTCTAATCATTCCCAAATCGTTCCTAATATAGTCCTTTTCACCTCTCATCATCCCTAAAGAAATTCATTTCATCCCAACTCCATCCCAAATCAATCTAAGCTCCATCTCAAATGATCCCAAAAATAATCAAAATCAAACAAATACCTCACCAAGAGCCATTAGAAGATCATAGTGCCAATCTGTTAGTCATTTGCGTCATTTTGTATAACGTATGTGCCAATATGCTCCTTAGTAGCACCTACCTATCAATCACAAACATCATTATACACCTAGCCAGTCACATGTGTCATTCTACCCTCTTCCAGCCACAGGAGCCATCAGAACATCATAAGTGCCAATATGTTAGTCATTTAAACCATTCTATATATCATATATACCAACAATAAACCCTAAATCCGATCAACCCTAAACCTGATCAACCCTAAACCCTTATCTCCTTGTCTCTATCATCTCTCTACCTCTCAATCTTTCTGCCTATGTCTTTGGCCATGTCCATCACCCTCTATCTCCCTATCTCTCCCTCTCTAAACTCCTAACCCCTAAACTCTAAACCCGATCAACCCTAAACCCCTATCTCCTTGTCTCTATCATCTCTCTACCTCTCAATCTCTCTGGCTATGTCTCTGGCCATGTCCCTCACCCTCTATCTCCATATCTCTCCCTTTCTAAACTCCTAATTTGGCTAAACCCTAAACCTGATCAACCCTAAACCCTATCTCCTTGTCTCTATCATCCCTCTACCTCTCAATATCTCTACCTATGTCTCTGGCCATGTCCCTCACTCTCTATCTCCCTATGTCTCCCCTTAGTCTACATCTCCCTATCGGTCCTCTCTCTCTAAACCCTAACCTAAACCTCTAAACCTTAACCCCTAACCCCTAAAACATAAACCTTAAGTTACCCTAAATAATGCCCCTAAACCCTAACCCCTAACCCCTAAACCCTAAAACTGAGGAGTTCCCTAAACCCCAAACCTTTAAACCGTAAACCTTGGAAGCAACTCTAAACCTCTATCTCCCTATCTCTCCCAATATCTATTGATCCTCTCTCTCTCTCTCTCTAAACCCTAACCCCTAAACCCTAAACCTGAGAAACCTTAAATCCCTAACCCCTAAACCCTAAATAATAAACTTGAGCAATCATAAACCCCTAAACCCTAAATAATTCCCCTAAACCCTAACCCAAAACCCTAAACCTTAAACTTGAGCAACCCTAAACTCATAAACCATAAATAATGCCCCTAAAGGTCTAAGCAACCCTAAGCTCATAAACCCTAAATAATGACCCTAATCCTGAGCAACTCTAAACCTCTCTCTCTCTCCTAAAACCCCTAAACCCTAAATAATGCCCCTAAATCCTAACCCTTAAACCATAAACCATAAACCCGAGCAGCCCTAAACCCCTAAATCCTAAATAATTCCCCTAACCCTAAACTTATAAACCTAACCCACCCTCTCTCTCTCGCTAAAACAAGAAAACTAGGACTCTCTATCTCTCTCTCCCTATCACCAGGTATCTCTCCCCTTTCTCTCCCCTCCATCTCCATCCTTTCTCCCTTTTCCTCCCTCTTGCTCTCCCTTGTCGACAAAGAACATGGAAACAAGAAAAATAGGACATGTAAAGATGGATGAGGATATAAATTGGGATGATGAAATGGAAACAAGATAATTTATGAAATTTCATTGGATGGGAAGAATGAGGAGGAGAGGTAGAGAGGGGAGGGAAGTAGAAAGTGAGAGAGAGAGGATAGGAGGTAGAGACAGGAGGGAGGTAGAGAATGGGAGAGGACTGTAGGAGGTGAAAGGAAGCTAGGTGTGTGGAAAATGCTTCCTACACTAATCTAATGAGGGGAGGAGAGTGCAAATTCAAATTTATCCTAACTATTACAGCAACATTAAACCATTAATATGAGATATTGTAGCAAACACATAACAGATAAGGTGAGACAAAAGAAGAGAGACACAAGATATACATGGGGAAAACCGTTATCGGGTGAAAAACCCCACTCCAAAACCTGCACAATGTATTATCAAAACAAAGATTGTTTACAACACACTTGGAATGCAAGCTCTTAGGAGTCTTCAACACTCGTATCTGGAGACAAACTAGTAGCATAATAGTACCTGTCAAACCTGTAATACATCTCCCTCTTCAAGCTCCTATTTATATAGAATATATAAGGCAATATTGGTCCAAACTTGGAATGGGTGTCCAACTTGGCCTCATGGCCCAAAACCCATGCCTAAGGACACTTGGTCAACATTGTAGAATGTACTTGACACTTGTCCATAGCTCCAATCCCAAAGAGGTCGCCTATTTCCAAAATGGGCTATGACAGATGATCTTACAACACTTACGACCGTTATAGAATCTATCATAGCAGTTACAACTTATAGTTGTAAGAGAATCTGTCATAGCAGTTACAACTTACAGTTGTAAGAGAATCTATCATACATAGGCTATAAATAGCATATTCTCTTACATGTCATAGTCCACCTTGGGGCACCCAAATATGCCTTTTTCAAAGATGCTTCATGACACATGTCTTCACCTGTCTTACAAGCTTCTATTTTTGACTCTTACATGTCATATATTCTATCATAGGAATCCGTCATAATTGTTTCAGTCAATATTCCCTTACATAACATCCAAGATGCTGACACATGGAAAAATGCTCCTACCACAAAGTTGGATGCCTATCTTCTCATGTGAGGACAAAATTACAAGTTGTCATCTTCCATGTAGGATGACACATCACCGTGCCACATCCCACAATATGACAATATGGAATTTACAATTAATTTACAACATAGGCAATGAATTAATAAATACAAACATAAATAATGCAAGGAATTACCAAGGTTGAGACACTTTAATTCCCAACATTCTCGCACTTGTCGAACACCTTGTAAGAGTCAATAGACTAACAGGATTTAACTGCTATAGGTCGAGAGGCCCATAGACTCTGAACACCATCTAAACTTCTCTATGCCCACTAGTTTTGTCAATGTATCTGCAACATTCTTCAAAGTATCTACCTTCTCCAAAATTACCTTTGCATCCTGAACCATGTCTCGCACGAACTGAAACTGAACATCAATATGCTTTGTTCTAGCATGGAAAGTTGGATTCTTCACAAGGCAAATTGCACTCTGACTGTCACAACTGATTGTAATTTGACCTACATCAACACTAATATCAGAACACAATCTCTTAAGCCAAATGGCTTCCTTACAAGCATGATTTGTAGCCATATACTCAGCTTTTGTAGTGGACAAAGCAACCACAGGTTGTCGCTTACTCATCCAACTAATTGGACCACCAAATAATGTAAACACATAAACACTGGTGGATCTCTTGCTGTCAATGTCACCTGCCCAATCATAATCCACAAACCCACGAATACTAACTGAATGTGGAGGTCCTGTAGCCTTGCCATGATAGCAAATGGAATACTTAGAAGTACCCCTCAAATATCTAAACACTCACTTAACTGCATCCCAGTGTACTCGTCTAGGATTAGCCATAAACTGACTAAGGACTCCCACTACTTGGGCAATGTCTGGTCTTGTGCAGACCATAGCATACATCAAACTGCCAACAGCACTAGCATAACATACTATGCTCATGTCCTCCACCTCACTAGGAGATTTCAGACAATCATTAACAAACAACTTTGTCTCCAATGAAATAGGAACACTCAATGGTCTACAATCTGCCATGTTGAACCTGTCCAACACGATCTTCACATACTTACTCTAGCTTAACCAAAGTTTTCTGTTAGTTCTGTCTCTTTTGATTTCCATTCCAAGAATGTACCTAGCTGCCCCTAAATCTTTTATTTCAAATTGTGCTGCTAACTGAAACTTAAAATCAAAAATCATATTCTTACCCTTCTCAATGAGCAACATATCATCAACATAATATGTAACAATGAGAATACAAACACCGTCAAACTTATAATACACACAATGATCCGATTTCAATCTCAAATAACTAATTGACAACACAAAGGCATCAAACTTCAAGTACCACATCCTAGGAGACTGCTTCAAACCATACAAAGATTTCTTAAGCTTGCAAACCAAATTTTCTTTACCTTTCTCTATGTAATGCTCTGGCTGTGACATGTAGATTTCTTCCTCCAAATCACTATGAAGGAAAGTTGTCTTCACATCCATCTATTCTATCTCTAAATCATAAGTAGCTGCAAGAGATAACAGAAATCTAATGGATGTCAGCTTTGTAATGGGAGAGAAAATTTCACCATAATCAATTCCCTCCACTTGTGAGTACCCCTTTGCAACCAATCTAGCCTTGTACTTTTCAACACTGCCATCTGCACCGAATTTCTTCTTGAACACCTATTTACAATCAATAGGTTTCGATCCATCAGGCAAAGGCACCAAGTCCCATGTTTTTGTTGGGATAGGTGTTGTACACCTTGCATAATATTGTACTATTTTATTTGGTTACCACTTGTATAAGTTGTATTGTAACATTGGGTTAGCTATTTTATGTGTGTGGGACACATATAGTAATTAATTATTATTTGTATTATTTGATTTATTGGGAAAAGTTAGTACCAATAGTCAAATGTGGGGTCAAGTGGTTTAATAAGTTAATGGCTTTGTGTTACCATGGTTTTTGGGGCACATGGTTTTATCTGATACCACAAGTTGTATTTGTGTGAGCTTGGTCTATAAAAACAAGCACATGGTTAGTGGTTTGGGTAATGTTGGTTGTTTTCATTGTAGGTGGATTGGAGGTTTGAAAGAGGCTGTCATTGTATTGAGTTCTCTCCTGTAAGTGCTTGTGAAGCATGGCAGGTGATGTGTGGATTCATGCTTGTACACATGGAGGATGCATTGGAGGTGCTTGATGGTTCAGGGGTATTCATGGAGGCTCAGATATTGTATTGTAATACTCTTATTGCTGAATAATACATGTGAGCGTGGATGCTTTTGGAGGCTGGGTTTTTCTCTGCAAAGGGTTTTCCCAGGGTATATCTTGTGTTATCTTGTTGCTTGTTCATTTTATCTTTGCATTATGGTTTGTTTCAACATCTTGTTTCTCCTATTGGGTTATGTGGAATTGGTTTAATTAGACCTACAAATTCCTAACAGTTGGTATCAGAGCCATGTTTATGGTTGAGGGAGGTGTGAGCTCCCTGGATATGTATAACCCTTGTGTGTGTAGATCAGGTGCAAAATGGAAGCCATGGCAATGCATGTAAGGATTTGGGACACTACAAGGTTTTGTGCAGGTTCTATTACAGATTGGGGGTCCTGGGTATTGGTGATTTGATGTGCATGTTGCAGATCAGGTGATTGAAAAATCATGGCTAAAAAGGGTTTCCAGGTTTTGGCTTCATGAGGGTTTTGAGGAGGAACTTCTAAAGATGACCTTCTGGGACAAAACGGACCTCGCCATTGAGTCTAGGAGGCCTAAGAAACAAAAAATCATATAAAATTTGACCTATTTCGGCCACAGGAGCAAAATGCAAAATTTGAAGCCCCCTGGTTCGTCGGTACGGCCGTACCGCTGTCGCAGTGGCCAGGTATGCTGAAGAAAAAATTTCTATTTCCTGTACAAAAGAAAATTGTTCTGTAGTGTTTGAAAAATTTAAAAAAAAAAATTAAAACTATAGTGCATTCAAAAATTGCAAGATATGAGAATTTAAAAAAAAAAAACAAAAAAAAATTGCAGAGGGGGACGGTACCCCGTACCACAGACCTGCGCTGCAGGTGCAGTGGGTACTGGTGGGTACTGCCGGCCCCAACCCCGTACTTCCCCGTCGGCCCAAGGCAGCCCTTTTAATGGGCTTTAAAAAGTTTAAACAAAAAAAAACTTTTAAACCTTTTAAAAGGTTTGGCGTGGAGTTTAGCCCACGTATGGGCTTAAAACAAAAATTTATAATATTAAAATCTTTTTTAAAAAAAGGTGACGGTGGGATGAAAAGACTTAAATGGCAGCCATTAATTTTTATTTTAAATTTTGGACTTTATTAAATATTTAAACCTCCTTTTTGAAATGTTTTTGGAGTCCATGGAGAAATTAAAATAAATTGGAAAACTTTTTGGAGTCCGCCGGTCAAAGATGAAGATGCCAACTCAGACACCACATCAGTAGCCACCTCATTTGCCCAGTCAATAGTGATGATGTCATCAATGACATCATGCCATGTCATCAGGGTACAGGGGCCCACCGGGGGTCCAGTTTTAGCCCTCGGAGTGCCTTTTCTTTCGGGAGGCATAACTTTCACATACGGTATCAGCTTTTCAACTTCTTATAGGCGTCGGAAAGCTCTCTCTGAGCACTACACAGTGGTATAGGTTTCATATCAGATTTTTCTGTTTGTGTCAGAATTTTGTGTTTGAAGCCCGCATTGCTCTGGTTTAGTTTTATGCTCATAACTTTCGCATACTGAATCGGATTTTGGATTTCGGATAGGCGATGGAGAGCTCTTGTAGTGTACTATAGTTTGGATCATGTAGATTTTTAGTTTGGTGTGCAGAGAGAGTGTTGTACTTGTTTGATCACTTGTAGGAGCCTGAGATTCAGAGTGCATTTACGAGTGCATTCAGATGGATTTGTTGGCACAGACTTGTGGGCGTGCATATTGCTATGAGACCATCAACATGGTATAATAGGTTTTCAGATTTGGTGCTCCCTGATACAGGTTTATAGGTGTTTTCAGAGTTATGACTTTGATGGAGACAAGTACAGGTTGTCTTCTGGTTTGAGGACATGGTTGATACTCGTGTGAGACTTGGAGTCTCATTTCAGTGGGAGTTGAGTATAGGTACAGTGATGATGATGATTATGGTGTCATGGATATGCAGGCACACTTTTGCATTGGCACGACATGATCATGTATGCGATTGATAGGTATGGGCTATGATGTTCGATTCATGATTACAAGTGGTTTTGTGGTGTTGTTTTAGGGGATTGTTCTTATCTCCTGGATGCTTGGTTAGTTCCTTGACTATGGTTACTCATTTGTGGACTTGTTGGCAAATCAAATCTAGAGTTGATTTGGTGTTTGAGTCTTGGAGTCTATAGGTTATCTTCTTTGATATCTCAGTTTGCAGTTTACTAGTGTGATGATGAGTTTGCATGTTACACCTATTTTGGATCTACGAGTTATGTAGTTTTGTGGATTAGCTACCCCTTGGCTACAATAAGATGGCTCGGATGTGGACTGTCTATATCCACGAGATTGATTCAATGTTTATGCAAACTTTGTTAGTTGGCCTTGTCTGTGGTCATTTGTGTATTGGTATGATTGCTTTGGGATAAGAGGATGGATGATTAGAGTGCTTTGATAGTCAGTTGATTAGGACTTGTAGCATGTTTATCATGATGTCATGGAGAGCTTGGATACATGTTCTATGTTAGCTTTTGACAGTGATGGTTTTATCTTCTTGTTTAGAGATTTTGGTTCACTAGACCTTTTGGGAACTATTGATGTTATAGTGGCATTCCTTGATTGGTTTGGGACCATGGATAATCTTCATTTAGGAGATGGTTATTTTGTTGTCATGGATAGATCGGTATCATAGTTTAGTGGGAGCTTTGGCAGCATGTTGGATTCATCATACATGATGGATGATCTTCTACAGTGGATGTTGGTGTCATGGAGGAGCTCTTGGTTTTGAGAGTTCTTTGACATTTTTAGTTCATTTGTCAGGAGACGGTTATCTTCATATGATTGGAGATGTTGACATCTTGGTTTACCATGGATGACTTCTTTGAGTTTTTGGTTGAGATGTCAGGATTATGATTTGTCAGTTTGACAAGTTTATCCTTGAATTAGAAATGTTGATATTATGTCATGGTTTACTCTTGATGCTAGTTTGAAGTATTGGCATGATACAGGTTCTCTTGAGACAGGATGTATGCATCATTGTACACTTTGTTGCATGTGATCTCTTATGAGGAGATGGTTAGATCATGATGTCATGATGGGCTTCTTGATTATGCAGATATGAAGTAGGAGCATTGACAGTGGTCTTGTTTGTTCTCTTAGTATTGAGTACTTTGGTCATTTGCTTTACAGCTTCATGATGGTGCTATGTTGCATTTGGAGTTTGGCATGTATTGGTCAGTTACAGGTGCTCATGGATACTTGGAGACTTAGGTGAGGTTGGAGTTCTCTTGTGATTAGAGACACTTGTTGAGACGGTTACTCTTTGGAGGTTTTAACAGAAAGACCGAGGAGCCTTACACCTAGATATGGACATGAGTTCATTATGGACCTAGAGGAGAGTGTTCTTGGAGAGAGTCATTGTGGCTTGGTGTATCCTGGAGGAGCATTGTCGTTCCCCACTCTTGGTCTACTCGGTAGTTTATCATCTATGAGGTATTTCCCATCCTTTTAGATGTGTTTTACTTTATGTTTCATCTTCTCATAAGATATGGATCTTGAGCTACAGTTATTGGTTCTGGAGGGTTCATTTGAGGGATGTTAGCATGGTTATCTCCTTGTTCATTATGACTAGTTTAGGAGATGTGTTTGGACTTATTCTTGTTTATGGAATGGTTATGAGTTTGATCTACCTTGATTAGAGAGGCTTACATCCATGTTGGTTACATGTTACATATGTTCATTTGATCTTATGAGATTGAATGGTTGGGTGTTGTTGAAGCTTTTCATTTGGGGTTGTAGAGGAGATCATACTTGACACAACTTAGCACTTTGAGGTGTTTGTAGAAGGACATTATGATTTACAGGTTTTCTCTCTGTCTTATGACTTTTTCCTGGAGGATCATGTTGATATGGTTGGACTTTGGGAGAGTTATGGTGACATGTTGTGAGAGAGTATGTAGTAATTTATCATGCATGTGTGGATCATTATGATTGTTCTTGATACTACATTGGCTTGTTGATTAGCCACACCTTGGTTTGAGTATTGATTGATAGACTTGGTATGCCTTGGATCTATTTTTAGATTTGACATTACCCATGCAATGGGAGTTCCTGGATGTATGTGTTCTTCATTAGCAAGTTTTATTCATGGAGCTTGTTACTGCAGTATATGGGTTGGATATGTTTGTTGGCATGAGTTTGTTGATGTTGTTGATACCTACGAGGTATGGATGGTTGGATGTATTAGCATATGTTGTGGGTGCTATTTCCAGTCATGTGGGTTTTTTACCTTTGGTAGCAGCTTGGAGCCTTATGGTTTCACTTGGATTTGATGCTTGTGTTCTTTGGATTGGTGCATCTTCACCTTGGCATAGGTGGCACATTGGAGGATGACAGGAGTTCTTGCTTGAGATGGTGGTCACTTTGCTTTGTTGCAGGTATCTTGTTGGAGCATGAGAGCATTCTGGAGATTCATGTGATTTCATGTTTACCTATGATGATGTATTTCATGTATTGACCCTTATGCAATGTATACAACAAGTGGAAGAATGTTGGGATAGGTGTTGTACACCTTGCATAATATTGTACTATTTTATTCGGTTACCACTTGTATAAGTTGTATTGTAACATTGGGTTAGTTATTATATGTGTGTGGGACACATATAGTAATTAATTATTATTTGTATTATTTGATTTATTGGGAAAAGTTATTAGCAATAGTCAAATGTGGGGTCAAGTGGTTTTATAAGTTAATGGTTTTGTGTTACCATGGTTTTTGGGGCACATGGTTTTATCTGATGCCACAAGTTGTATTTGTGTGAGCTTGGTCTATAAAAGCAAGCACATGGTTAGTGGTTTGGGTAATGTTGGTTGTTTTCATTGTAGGTGGATTGGAGGTTTGAGAGAGGTTGTCATTGTATTGAGTTATCTCCTATAAGTGCTTGTAAAGCATGGCAGGTGATGTGTGGATTCATGCTTGTACACATGGAGGATGCATTGGAGGTGCTTGATGGTTCAAGGGTATTCATGGAGGCTCAGATATTGTATTGTAATACTCTTATTGTTGAATAAGACATGTGAGCGTGGATGCTTTTGGAGGCTGGGTTTTTCCCTGCAAAGGGTTTTCCCAGGGTATATCTTGTGTTATATTGTTGCTTGTTCATTTGATTTTTGCATTATGGTTTGTTTCAGCATCTTGTTTCTCCAATTGGGTTATGTGGAATTGGTTTAATTAGACCTACAAATTCTTAACAGTTTTATTCTTTTCCAAAGAAGCCATCTCATCTTCCATGGCCTCCTTCCAGGAATCCTGCATCTTTCATGCCCATAGCCTCTTTCATAGTTCTAGGCTCATCAATGTTAGAAAGTAAAGCAAAAGCACAACTAGAATCAAGTAATAAATAACCAAACCTATCATGTTGCTTTCTTGTTCATGTAGACCTCCTCAATAGCTGAGGTTGAGGTTCTGCTTCTTCTTCTTTTCTTCCAGAGCTGCTAGAGCTCTCCTCATCATCAGGCCTCACAGGGTCTATCAGTTCAGTCTTCTCAGGGGTAGAAGGAAACTGAACCGCATCTTCTTTCTTTTCTGACTGTTCTAGCTGTAGAACAATGGAAGAGGGTGTTAGCTCTCTAAAAATAACACTTCTGCTATACAACACTTTCTCAGTCACAAGATCCCAAAGCTCGTATCCTTTCACACCAACACCATAGCCAATGAAGATACATTTAATAGCCTTGTTCTCCAACTTAGACCATTTCTCCCTAGGCACATGTGCATATGCCTCACAACCAAAAATACGAAGATGCCTTACTAAAGGCTTCTTACCAGACCACACCTTCATAGGTGTTTTGCCAATAAGAGCTGATGTAGGAGATCTATTTACTAGATAGCAAGCAATGACAATAGCTTCAGCCCAAAACTTTTCTTCGAGGCTTGCTCCACTAAGCATACTCCTAGCCTTCTCCATCAGTGTCTTCTTCATCCTCTCTACAAATCTATTTTGCTATGGGGTGTATGGAGTTGTCTTATGTCTTTCAATCCCTTGTTCCTTGCAATATTTATCGAATTCTATAGAACAGAACTCACCATCATTGTCAGTTCTCAAATACTTATTCTTTTGACAAGTCTGATATTCAGCAAAGGCTTTAAATTCCTTAAACTGACCTAAGACTTTGGTCTTGCTTCTGATAAAGTAAACCCATGTCCTACTATAATCATCTATGAAAGATACAAAATATATAGATTTTGATAATGAAGGAATATTAACAGGACCAAACACATCAGAATAAATAAGATTCAATACACCATAAGACTTGTGAGAACTAGAGTAAAACTGAACACGGTTTTGCTTTCCATAAATGCAATGTTTGCAAAAGTCAAACTTGAGATTACAATCATTTAACCCCTCAATGAAGTTTTTATTTTTCAAAGTACGCAGACCCTTCTCACCAATGTGGTCATATCTCAGATGCCATAACATAGTCTTTTCAGCAGGAAGCTTAGCTTCCAAATCATGTGCACAAACATCGAAACTGGTTACAATAGATTTCTTCACTGCATGTTCAGATGGTGGGGATGAAGTGATAGTAGCTCATTTCTTTGAGTCAGAAGAACTATTGCACTGTGAAGTGCATGCTTCCAGCTGAAATAGAGTACCCCTTCAAGTACCCCTCGTTAGCACCATAGATCCTCTTGTCATCTTGCATCCATCCTTCGAAAAAACAACTTGCACACCTGCATCATTCAACATACTTACAGAAAATAGGTTTTGTACAAGGCCTGGAATGTGTATAACTCTAGTGATCCCCTTCACTCATCCATCAGGGAATCGGATTGAGACTCTTCCACGACCAATAATCTTCAGATCAGAGTCGTCACCAAGGTACACCCTTCCACCATCGAACTCTTCATATTTTATTAACCAATCTCGATACGAGGTCATGTGGAATGATGCACCAGAATCAATCAACCACACATCATCAGATCCATGGGTGGACAAATTTGTGATGAAGGCATCACCATCATCTTGTGACTTGTCAGAATCTGAATCAGGAGCTTTCTTCTTCTTTTTCTTCTCCTCATTACATTCCTTTCAGAAATGCTCGATTTTACCACAGTTCCAACAAAGAGCCTTGGACTTTCCAGGAGATTTAGATCTCCCATAGGATTTGGATCTGCCCTCATCACTTTTCTTGTCTTTCTTCTTCCCTTTCTCCTCGGTTCTTCCATGAACCATAAGAGCCTCTTTGGCTGATTCAGATGTCTTCCTCTGCATTTCTTTAGATAATAGCGAGGACACCACATCTTCCATTTTGAAGGTGGTAGTGGTGCTTCCGATAGCCATTACAAGATGATCCCACGAATCTGGCAAAGAACAAAGCAGGGTCATGCAACGATCCTCCTCCATTTTCACACCCACAGATGTCAATTATGCAATGATCATGTTGAAAGCATTCATGTGATCTGCAATAGATCCTCTATCTTCCATCTTCAGAGAAAACAACTTCTTGTTCAGGAAGAGTTTGTTCACCAAGGACTTGGCCTGATAAACATCTCCCAATTTCTTCCAAGGATCCTTCGTTGTCTTCTCGTCATGGATGTTTAATAACACATAGTCAGCTAAACAGAGTCTAATGAAACCCTTAGCTTTCCGATCTTTAAGATCCCAATTAGCTTGTTGCATTGCTGCAGGTTTTACACCGGATACCATTTCCCATAGGTCACGATCAACAAGTAGGTCCTCCATCTTTAATTTCCACAACTTGAAATTAGTGCCATTGAATTTCTCAACCTCTAACCTTCCAGATGTGGTTGCCATCTCCTTGCTGCAATAAGATACAGAATACTCTGCACAAGACTCCCACTCAATCTAAGATCAGCTCAAAAAACCCCTAACCAACAACTAGGACCAAAGGTGATCAAGCTCTGATACCAACTGAAAGGAAGCTAGGTGTGTGAAAAATGCTTCCTACACTAATCTAATGAGGGGAGGAGAGTGCAAATTCAAATTTATCCTAACTATTATAGCAACATTAAACCATTAACATGAGATATTGCAGCAAACACATAATAGAGAAGGTGAGACATAAGAAGAGAGACACAAGATATACATGGGGAAAACCCTTATCAGGTGAAAAACCCCACACTCTAAAACCTACACAATGTATTATCAAAATAAAGATTGTTTACAACACACTTGCAATGCAAGCTCTCAGGAGTCTTTGACACTCATATCTGGAAACAAACTAGCAGCATAACAGTACTTGTCAAACCTGTAATACATCTCCCTCTTCAAGCACCTATTTATATAGAATATACAAGGCAATATTGGTCCAAACTTGGAATGGGCGTCCAACTTAGCCTCATGGCCCAAAACCCATGCCTAAGGACACTTGGTCAACATTGTAGAGTGTGCCTAACACTTGTCCATAGCTCCCATCCCAAAGAGATCACCTATTTCCAAAATGGGCTATGACAGATGCTCTTACGACACTTACGACCATCATAGAATCTGTCATAGCGGTTACAACTTACAGCTGTAAGAGAATCTGTCATACACAGGCTATAAATAACATATCGTCTTACATGTCATAGTCCACCTTGGGGCGCCCAAATGTGCTTTTTTCAAAGATGCTTCATGACACATGTCTTCGCCTGTCTTACAAGCTTCTATTTTCAACTCTTACATGTCATAGATTCTGTCATAGGAATCCGTCATAACCATTTCAGTCAATATTCCCTTACACAACATTCAGGATGTCGACACATGACAAAATACTCCTACCACAAAGTGAGACGCCTATCTCCTCATGTGAAGACAAAATTACAAGTTGTCATCTTCGATGTAGGATGATACATCATCGTACCACATCCCACAATATGACAATATGGAATTTACAATTAATTTACAACATAGACAATGAATTAATAAATACAAACATAAATAATGCAAGGAATTACCAAGGTTGAGACACCTTAATTCCCAACATGAGGTAGACAACAGAAGGAAGAAGAGAGAGAGGATAGGAGGTAGACACCTAGGAGGGAAGCAGAGACTGAGAGAGAGGGTGGAGGTAGACAGGGGAGGGAAGTAGAAAGTGAGAGAGAGGGTAAGAAGTAGAGAGGGAGGGGGGAGAAGAGAGTGAGAGAGAAGGTAGGAGGTAGAGAGACGAGGGGAGCAAAGACTCAGAAAGAGGGTAGGAGGTAGATAGGGGAGGGAAGTAGAGAGTGAGAGAGGGTAGAAAGTAGATAGGGGAGGGAAGAAGAGAGTGAGAGAGGTGGGAGGTAGAGAGGGGAGTTAAGCAGAGACTCAGAGAAAGGGTAGGACGTTGAGAGGGGAGAGAAATAGAGTGAGAGAGATGATAGGAAGTGCAGCTGCCCTTGTAGACATGTATGTAAAGTGTGGAAGCATAGACAAGGCATGTCAATTGTATGACATAACACCTCAAAGAGATGTTCTATAATAGAATGCAATCATTGCAAGATATACAAAAAATGGATTTGTTGAAAAGGATTTAGAAACTTTCAAACAAATGCAATTGGCATGTGTATTGCTAGTTATTCTCATCATAACGCGAGTGCGTTATAATGTGCTCATGTTATTGTCAGCTTTGTTTGATGTGTTTTTATCAATTTTTAGCAAAATCTAGAGATAATCTGGAGCGTGCTCTCCATCAGGATGGCACTTTTTTCAATGAAAACTTAAAAAAATACCACCATAATCTTAAGCTCTCTGTTAGCTATCTAACCATATAGTTTTTTTCACATTTTGAGTACATTTATTGTTTCATCTTGAATTTCTTTTGTAAGTGTGTCCAGTTTATGTCAAAAACTAGTGTCTAGTATTTTTGACTTTTTTTAACCGTTCATCAAAAATTGAAATAAGTTATATTTTTATAAACTAGACTCCATTCTACACGAATTAAAAAATATATATATTTTCGATTAGTTTTCAAACATTTTAGGGGGAAGCACACTCAAATTTCTATTTTTCAGGATGTGTCCACTTTAAAAATTACTAAAAAATCAATCATTCATTAAAAAAATGTCAAAAAAATTAGGGATAAACTACATGGTGTTACCTAATTTCTCACTAGAGCGATTATTGAAATACTAAAAAAAAGTTAACATTTTAGGGGGAGCACACCAGACACTATGTTATGTTTTTTTGAGAAAAACTAGACCAATTTGTGTGCTCCCCTTTTTTGAACCCCTTAATCTCAACCATTTTTGGAAAAAAATAGTAGTTTAGAAACTAGATTCAGAGCACTACAACTCTTGTTTTTGTTCCATCTTCAAATATTGAGTGTAGCTATCTTCAATTTCTCATCTAACATCAATGTTTCCTAATTTCAGAAAAAAAGTGGCAACTTAAGACCCCATTTTGGTCCTCATCTTTGTGCACTTACCCAATAATCATAAATATTTGCAAACAATGATGAATCATAAGCAAATACAGTAAACATATGCTAAATAGTGACAAGTTTGAAGCATATACAATGAATTACAACAAATACTAGTGCATTTCATGCAAATTATCATAAGTATCAGTAAAATACATGTTGCAAATTACATTATTTGAGCAAATTTAAAGTGCAGTAGCCAATATTAGTTTAGATAGAGATAATATTAGAACTAATTAAATCTGGCAATATCTTTATAATTAGTCGAAATCAGGGACAAATTCAAGTGAAAAACTTTGTAGCAATTATCAAAACACGTAAGGCCTTGAAATGATTAACAGCAACACACATCAAACCTGAGTGACTATCAGAAGGTCAAATCCTAACCAACAGAGACTTGGAATCATAAATTCACCTTGAATTTATCGTATTCTTCAAGATGATAAAGGTTTGTTGTGTAAACTTTTATTTGTGTTAATGAGACTAACAATCACATCAATAGGAAGGAGGGTAGACATACAAACATTGTTCACCATCTCAAATTCAGCAAAAAATATAAAATTTTTGAAGATTATATTTTACTAAAATATAATGAAACATGTTTGTCTACTCCAAACAGGGGCCAACTAAAAAGCATAACATGTACCAAGACCTATTGGAAGTGAAGCTCAATTAAAAAACATACAAGTTTGAAGTTAAATGATCAACACATTTTTAATGGTGAGAAGACGGATTGTTTTGTCTACTCAAGCAACTATTCCTCTCTTGTAAGAGAGGAGAACCAATACGTGAAATAATAATTTTTAAGTTGAAGTTGGGGTCTTTTGGGATTCGGAAATAAGGTTTGTGGGATTTGGAATCTAGAAGTGTGACGATGGCAAAATGAGGGAATCATGCAATGAAGCATGTAAAGCAGGTTGCAAAAGAAATTGCCAAAAAGTCCAAAAGTCAAGCTAGGGGTAGAGAGTGTTGTATTTCCAAATTGAGAGTTGTGTGTGGAATATCAATTTATTTAATTATTTCAACCAAAATTGACCATTTGATGAGGTTTTGTGTTGCACTGATATTTTGGTGTGTGATTTCTCTTAGCTAATTATTTGTGCATATATTCATGCAAAATTAATAAAGACAATTTTCCTCTATTTTATATACAATTCATTTTCCTTAATTTTGCATTCCCTTGCCATCCCAAAATTTGGGAAATCGTTGTCATCACGTCCCCTCATATCTTCATCCCAAAGATTCAAAGGAACATAGAAAATAGAACTTTGGCTAGTAAACTTTACTTTTTGACCTAGATAGTGTGTGCTTGTATCAACATGTATAAGAAAATTGTTTACATCAATCACAAAATGCCACCTATTGGTCTTAAAATTGATAGTTTTCCACTGAATCACAAGATGCCAAAAGTTAGGTGTTTGTTCCATAAAAGCAGATATTTTTAAAATATCATGATATATACTATTTTATTTTTTCCTAGGTAACATGAAAATATTATTATATTGCCAATAATATTATTATAAACTTTTATAAGTAGGTTTATGAAAGGTGTAACTGTTAATATTTCCTACTACCATTATTGAATAACAATTATATCTATTAACAAATGACAATAGTAATTATTGTTGTCATTATTTCAAAAATGAACATAGTTATCTATTGTTGTGATGACACTTGGTATAGTTGTGTTTGAAAACCTTGTGAATAGGGAACATTACTGATGTTATCGTGATTAGTGATCATCATTCTTGCCTTTGATACAACGAACTCTGCTAACATTATTTATGATTTGTGAGCATAGTCATTACTAAACAAAACTGTCAAATGATATGGCACCAATAGGCAAGTCAACCCAACTGGCACTTACCACACGCCTATATGTGTCGGCATCAATAAAGGAAATGGTTGTAATAGTTATAAGAGATATGGTTTGTAGATGCAAAATATGCAAAAATTCAAGGATTTGCTAAAAAAGAGATCTCAAACTTTAAGTAATTACAAATCATTAAATAAAGATTTGGCAAATGAGTAATGGAGGCAACTACACACCAAATTGTTATAGCTGCAAAATATGTAAAAATTCAAAAGGAGATTGCAAACCATACATAATTTCAAATCATTGAATAAAGATTTGGCGAATGAGTAATGGAGGCAACCGCACACCAAATTGTTGTAGCTGCAAAATATGTAAAAATTCAAGGATTTGCAGAAAAGGAGATCTCAAGCCATAGGTAATTGCAAATCATTGAATAAGGATTTAGCAAATGAATAATGAAGGCAACTAGAAACCAAATTAATTGCATCTGCAAATACAATATTTCACCACAAGATTAAGAAAAAAACAAACTTTTAATTTGTTTGAATGATAAAAGTATTGAATGAAACATAAAATAGAACTTCAAAGAGCTTATATTAAGAGAGGATATTAAGAGAGGACATAGATGCCCAAAAGTACATATGTAATCCCATCGCTATAGTTCTCCTATAGTGCTCCTAATTGTTTAACTAGGAACACTTGGGCCATGTAGTACACAAATCACTTATAGAGTGAAATGGTAAGCTAAGTCCAATTCTCAAGAAGACTAAGAAGTAACAGAACAGTAACTAAGGCACAACGAAAAATACCTATTTATTGGTTACTTTGTTCACCAGTCACAATATATTCTACATGGCCTTCACTAAGGATGACAAGTAGCATGGAATCAATGATTGTATCTGGGTGTCATCACACTTTAATCAAATACTTTACGAGTTCCCTATTTCTTCGTAACTTCACTATTAATCAAGGATAGCTAACACACACCTGTCCAATGTTTGTGGTGAGATAGCAGTGAAGGGATTTCTTGATGCCCACCTTGTGCTACTATAATAAGCTGGTGTGCGGAAATAGACAAACAACTATGTTACATTGTAATCATGTGAAATCTTTTATCTCAAAAAATCATGAAGAGTACCTTAAGGTAAGGCACCGCAATCATTGATAAATAATTGTAGAAAAGCTCCAAGGAGGATTCTTAGCAGAACTCTACAGTTGTGCAAGTAAACAATCAAGAAATGTTGGAATGTGAAGTCAATTTTACTTATTCCAACAGTGACGAGCAGTCGACATCGAGTATCATGGTAGTCTACTCAGGTACCCACCTGTTGATGACTGTTTTGATGCAATCATAACAATAAGTTAAAATTCACATAAAATGAACTGAAACTATACTTGAAAGACAAGAAGGAATCATTTGGTGATTCAACTAATCCCAAGTCTACAATGGTTCGGTTGGTCAAGTTCAGTTGGTCAATGTAAAGCTGTAATGTTCAAGGGGCCTTACGTAGTTTAGGTTTGTTTTGTGGTTTACTGGCCTAAGAATATGCAAAAAGGTCATGAGATATGTCAATGCTTTTCATTCCTTTGCATAAGAGTGATACTGGGCTGCAAGTTTCAGAGGGTTTTCTTGGATTTTTGCAGCTTTCTTCTTGATCTGTTTATGAAAACTGTCTACTTATAGCTCTGTTATGCATGCTTCTTCAAATTTGAGACAATTTCCTTTGGATTTCTACGTTTTCAGCTAAATATTTCAGATGGGTTGGGAAAAGTTAGAAAGATCTACTCTATACCTCATTTAATCTACAGAAGGATCTAAGTGTTTCTGTTATGCACTATGTAAATACCACAGTAATCTGATCAAATCTACAGTAAAAACCCTAAATGTAAGTTCTGAGCATTTTCACAAACATACATTTAAAATTGCAAGCTCTCAAAGAAGATATTTCAAAACACAAAGAAGAGCAGGAGAACACTCAGAAGATAGATGCAGAACTCCAGATTCTATTGTATTAGAAATGAATAGCCATACATGATTTACAATGTAAGAATGACTCTTAGTTTCATTGATCATACTACAGAGAACTTACAAGCTTTACAGATACAGTAAGGCAGCCAGACATTCCACGCGCACCTTACTGTAGACAAACAGGCGACCTCCTTCCTCTACTTCTAAACTATTCTAACTTGCTGTGTTTTCCTAGAATCTCTGTGTGTAGCCCCTGTTGTTTTCCTAAAATCCCTGTTGTAAAGTATTACAGTGCAGAGAGGCACAATATAAAGACATTTTGATTGTCCTCACTACAGCAAAAACCTAACTGAACCCCTGGTTCAAACCTCTAGTTACAGCAATAAATGCAGGTGAACCAGTTCTCAAAAATATCTCTGAGCTGTGGTCAAATCTGGGCGAAATATTGCCCCTTCTGAGAAGTTCCAGCAGCTAGGCAATAACTTCTGTTTGTCTTTTGCAGAAATACCTCCAGCTGCGACCTTCCTCTTCACTTGAATGGCTTTGACTTTTTGCATTTCATCTCTATCTTCTTGCTCCTGAGATCTGATCTTCTGCCTCCATGAGGTCACTGTATTGACTTTCCAGCTGCTTCCTCAACTGCAAGCCTGCAAGACAAGACAAGCAATAAGTTTCACATTTATCACAAAAAATAGCAGGAAACTAGAATAAGCATTTAAACCCAGGTGACTGCGCAAGATCGTGGAAATCAGATCCAAAATCTACTCAAAATGCGTCAAAAATGCGCCCAAGCTGCTCAAAATTGATCGGGTCAACCATCGCTGACTGAGAAAATGCCAGAGGCGCCAAAAAAAACACTTTAAAATGTCCACCGCCTCATTTCCTGCCCATCGGCATGATCATCCCTGTCGGTGCGTCAAAAAAAATAGGTTAGTTGATATACCTCATCATCATGATATTCTGGAAATAGCATTCCCTCCTGAAGGTCCAGATGAATGTCATCATGATGTTTCGCTTCTGCATATTGGAGAAAAGAACAACAACATCATCATCATCATGTTGAAGAAGAATAGGAGGATATGAATATAATCATGCTGCTGAGGAAAGGAAGATGATGGTGACGTCATCATGATATTCGGGATTCATTAAAATGCTAAGGATGACGTCATCGTCATATCCGGTTAAGATCAGGGGGATATTTGTGATATCGGGTCACCTAAGGAGCATGATCAGGATGATGAAGTGAATATGATCCTTTCGCGGCCAAGGCAACCCTGTCGAAAGATCAGGATGATGATGATCATCATCATATTTGCTTTTGTCGAACTTGGAATAAGACGTCATCATCATATTTCGCAAACGGATCGTGCTTGAAAAAATATCCTGTTTGAAGGAAAAAAGATGATGATGATGATCATCAGGATATTAGCTTCTGTCGAACACAGAATAAGACATCATCATCATATTTCGCGAACCAGATCGGGTTTTGGAAAATATCCTGTTGAAAGAAAAGATGATGATGCTGATCATCAGGATATTTACTTCTTCGTTTATCAGATCGGGATGACGTCATCATGATATTCGGAGCCTTCGTTAAACTTGAACATGACGTCATCATGATAATTCGCCAACCGGATCATGTTTGGAAAATATCCTGCTGAAGGGAAAATGTGATGATGATGATCATCAGGATACTTGCAAAAGGTTGTATTTCATCGGCAGGAGGACTTGGCGAAATATCGGGCGAACAAACAAGATCATGATGATCTTGACAATATGACAGGATAAAAAATATGATGATGACGTCATCATCATATTTCGCTTTCGGAGCACAAGGATGAGCTGGTCATCATGATATTTGCGCTAGGGTGATATTACAAAATATGATGATGCTGTTGAGAAATGTAATATCGGCCTCTTTTGAATAAATAGGGTGATCATCATGATACTTCGCCAACCGGAGATCAGGAGGATATAAAGATGATGATCCTCTATCTCGAATTATCATGATGATGATTCCAGTACTTAGCGAATTTCAGCAAATGACCCTCTTGAAAGACCAGGATGAAATGAAGTCGTCATCATCATCTTCGTGAAGTTCAGCAAATATCATGATGATGATCTTGCGATAGGTTTATAGCACGCGCATGCAAATATGCCGATAATGAACTTGTTAAGTCAGGGTGATCTTATACCATCAGCATGATATTTTAAGATCAGGTAATGTTGAAATATCATGATGATGCTCGCGATACAACAGACCACTTCGACGGGGGAACTTACCTTGACTTAAAGCCGATGTCATCATGATATTCGAACCTCAGGATATTATCGGGGGGGGGGGGGGGGGGGGGGGCGTTCAAATATGATGATGATGATGATCATCATGCAACCAAAACCGAGTTTATAACATATGACGCTCCTAAGAAAATCATGATGCTGATGATGCGCCTGAGGCCATTTGACAGGTAAAAAGCACTACCACCTAAGATTGACGTCCGGATATTGCGACTGCATGATCTTTATCGGGTGATAGACCAAGATCATGATGATCCTGTCAACATGACTTAGGATAAAAAATGATGATCCTCCTGCGAATATCAGGTTTGACCAAGACTTTGACCGTGCATAACTTTCACATATGGACGAATTTTTAAATGAAGTAAAAGGCAAACCTGCATGAAATTTCAAGCTTTTTCTAAGTATGAAGTCACAGCAACAAAATATGAACTTTGACAAACTGACCTCATGATGATGACCTAGCCCATGCAATATCATGATGATGATGCACCTGACCTTCATTTTTACCAGACCGCCAGGAAGCAGAAAAAACACAAGCAGAAGCAAAAAGCAAGACATCAGCAGGGGTCCCCATTTTGCTAAGGAGCATAATGGGGCGTGTTGTGAACATCACAACAACTAGCAACCAAAACAAAACAATTAAATTCAGAGTGTTCAAGGAAACTAGGTGAAATGAACTCATAACTTCCAACTATCTTTCCTGCAAATTACTATTCAGCTTGAGACTCAAAGTGTTCAATAAAGATGCATGAATTTTCATTTTCAGTTTAGTTGTGTGCATGTGATTAATTATCCTCATCTTGAAGATCGGTTGAACAAACCAGTGACTGACATTAGCCTACGTAGGTGAGGATATTCCCTCATAGCCAACCGGATAGAGCCTTGCTGCCAGCGAGCGTCTATAGCCCCGGCAAGGTTATCGTTACAATTCTCCTAAGTAGAGCCCCACTGCCAGCGAGCGTCCATAGCCCCGGTAGAGTTACTTAGATGGCTTAATCTGGATTTTCAGTATAATCCGCTTTATTCATTTATTTATTTATTTTTTTGTTTTCTAATTTTGAAAGATTTCATAGGATATAGCAATTTGTAACTTCATGATGATGCAAGGAGTGGACACTTGCTGAAATTAAGCTAAGAATTGTAATGGTAGCAAGGGTGACCTCTGATTTTTCACCTAATATCTACACTGGTAGGTTCAACAAACCCAAGGATTTTAGGTGTGTCATCGTGAGAAACCTGCTTCGAATTCTCAATCACATTTATTGAATACAAAACTTCAGAAGATGAACAACTCTCTACATTCATGACAGTGACAGGTTATGTGTAAATTGCAAATGGTTAACCTGAATATCCTAAATTATATACTGTTTTGAATGGTTGCTAGTTCTGCTCCTTAATACTCTACAGTAAAATAAAGATCCCTGCTGAGGAGACAACAAACAGACCAAACAAACAGGCTGTACAAACAACACAGCAAAAGAAAAAACTGTACAAACAGAAAGAAACAAAAAGAAGACAAGCCATACAAACAACCAACCCAAGAAGAAAATAGCAAAAGCAGAACTGTACATTATCTACAGCACTTTACATTAGGAAAGAAAGGACTGCCTCATCCTGACCTTCAAGCCTGGAAGTAGTGTTTCAAATGCTGGCCATTAACTGGTAATGGCACATCTTCTCCAGTCAAGGTCTTAAGTCTAAAGGTGTTATCTCCTATTATTTCTGAAATTTGTAATGGACCCAGCCATAATTTATCGAATTTTCCATGGCTTCCTTTCTTTTCATGTGCTTTGTCCCAGCACAACACTAAGTCTGATATCCTAAATGTTTTGACTCTTGCCCTTTTGTCAAACCACCTCTTAACAACTGCTTGGTGTTTGGCAAACTTCTCGAGGGCTTGACCTCTTTTCTCCTCTAGTTGCAACATTTGCACTATTCTGGCTTCCCTATGGTTATCAAAGCCCAGATATTCATTAGCAAACTTCCAGGTTGGTATCCTCAGATTGACCGGAAGTATGGGATCAGTCCCATAAACTAAGTGATAAGGTGTGCTACCTAAAGCTGTTTTGAACTTGGTCCTGTCTACCCATAATGCATATCTTAATAGGGTATTCCACTCTCTAGGACTTTTGGCAATTAACCTCTTGATGATGTCTAATAAGATTTTATTTGTTGATTCAGCCAGTCCATTACCTTGAGGGTAATAATTCGAAGAAAACCTTAGAATGATCCCATATTCAAATGCCCATTTAGAAAATTTTAAAGAAGAAAAAGCAGGGCCGTTATCACATACCAATGAATAGGGCGTTCCAAACCTGGTGATACTGTTTTCTTCAAGGAACTTGATAACTACCTCAGTTGTGGAAAACTTGCAGCAGGTGGCCTCAGTCCACCTTGTACAATAGTCCGTCACCGTCAATATAAACTTGTGTCCTGCAGAAGATGGGGGATTGATGACTCTGATAAAATCCAAGCCCCATTGTGCAAACGGTCTGGACTCGATCACAGGCTGCAGTGGATTGGCCAGATTTCTTCCTTTGTCTGCTGCAGTCTGACAGGTGTGGCAGCTTCTGATGTGACTCTTAGTATCTTTGAATATAGTGGGCCAGTAATAGCCCGCTCTCAGTATTTTGTGTGCTGTAGCTAAATGGGAACCATGGCCGGTTCCGTATTTGTCATGTAGTTCTGTCAACACTTTATCAGCTTCAGTTCTGTTTATGCATCTCAAATAAATTCCATCATGGTTCTTCCTGAATAGAAGACCTCCTTGCACCATATAATGCTGTGCCTTAATCTTCAAAGCTCTCCTCTGAGAAGCCTTCATCTTGCCTGGGTACTTTCCAGCTATCAGGAAGGTGCTTAAATCATCGTACCAGCCTGATGCGTCTTGGGAATTCAATACATACTGCTGTTTTATCAGATTTGGATCCATGTTTGCTATTGTCTGCACCAGCGCCTGCCCTCTGACCAGCTTTGCAGGAATGATCTCCATGTCGAATTCTTGCAGCGTGGTGATCCATTTGGCTCTTTTTTCTCCAGGCTCGTTCTGCATCAGCAGCATCTTTACTGCTACGTCTGGTACTATGGCTTTAATCTGGCTGCGCAGGATGTAGTGTCTGAATTTTTTCACAGCCTTCACCAATGCAAATGCCTGTCTTTCGATATCTAGATATCTCAGCTGTGCATCCTTCAGAGGCGCACTCATAAATGCTATGGGCCTCTCGTCATTATTTTCACCTTTCTGTGTCAAGGCAGCAGCGACAGAATGGGAAGATGCAAAGGAGTAGATGTAAAACGGGCATGTGTAGTCTGGACTTGCCAATACAGGGGCATTAGAAATTGCCTCCTTGATATCTTCAAATGCGGCTTTGGCTACTGGCGTCCATTCCATCTGTGCATCTTTCTTTAACATGGCATTCAACGGCTGCACAATCTTTGCAAAACCTGTTATAAACTTCCGAACAAAGTTAATTTTACCAAAAAATGATTTCAATTCTTTCCTACTGTTTGGTATTTGCAAATTTTTTATGGATTCTATTCTATCCGGATCAATTGAAATTCCATTTTCAGAAATGACATGGCCTAATAATTTACCTTCAGTTACGCCAAATATACATTTCTTAGGATTAAGGGAAATCCCATACCTTTCACATCGCTGGAGTACTTTTCTGAGGTCCTCAGCGTGGGTGGATGCATCCTTGGAATACACAGTTAAATCATCCATATACACAACAATGCATTTACCTGATAATCCACGGAATGCAACATCCATGGCCCTCTGAAAAGTGGCACCTGCATTAATCAGACCAAAAGGCATTCTTCTATACGCATAATTTCCCCATTTGCAAGTGAAGGTGGTTTTCAGTCTATCCTCCCTGTCAATTAAAACCTGGTTATAACCTGAAAAACCATCTAAAAAAGACATCATCTTTGCGCCATTTACTGCTTGCAGTACTTCATCTATTGGGGGCAAAGGATAATTATCCTTTTCAGAAGCCTTGTTTAAATTTCTAAAGTCTACGCACAACCTGATGTCTCCGTTTTTCTTCCTTACTGGTACTAAGTTAGCTACCCAGACAGAATGTCTGACTGGAAAAATTATTCCAGCGGACAGTAGTTTTTTAACTTCCTCAAAGATTAAAGGCTCTAGAATGGCGTTTACAGGCCTCTGTTTCTGCCTAAATGGTTTGACTTCTTTTCTTAAAGGTATGACGTGAGTTATGATGGACTCATCAAATGTTTTCAAGTCTTCATAAGTCCATGCTATGACATGTTTATATTCTTTCAGAACATCCAGAACCTCTTTTCTGATTTTCTCAGAGCAAGCCTTCCCAATTAATACATTTTACGGATTTAGCTCAGTCCCTAAGTTATGTAAATCACACTTACCCCCTTCTGTTTTGGGTAAGTCTTTCTGTCTTATTATTCCGTCGAAGTCAAAGATGTGTTCTAATTCAATTACTCCTTTTGGCAAGAAGTTGCTCTTTAAGTTGATCATATCTTCTTCGTCCCATGTTACTTCAGGCCTTTCTTGTTCATCAATAATTTGGGCCTCAAATGCCTCATTACAAGTCAGAAAATCAATAATTTGCTGATCCTCTCCAAATACCTGAAAGTGTGTAACGTTGTCTGGTATACTGGGCACATTAACTAGCTCAACAGCAAATCGTCTTAATCCTGACAGTGTCAATGGTTCTAATGTACTAGCAGCAACTGCTAACGCATCTGGCCTGTGGTTTAGCTCTCTAGGAATGTGCTCTATGTTAAAAGCATCAAATGAATCCATTAAACCCCAAACTCTATGTCTGTAACTGATCATCTTCTTATAATTGCAGGCATATAGTTTCCTCACTTGTCTGACTACTAATTCAGAGTCTGAAAATACTCTGATGGTTCTTACCCCTTTCCTGATGGCCATGACAAGTCCTAAAATTAGGGCCTCATATTCAGCAATATTGTTAGTGCAGGAAAATTGTAATCTATATGCTGCCAAATGAGATTTACCTTGAGGATTTATGAGTTCAATACCTGCACCTGCACCCTGTTTTGATTTGGACCCATCACATTTTAATGTCCACATGCCATCTTTACTTTTCTGATCTTTTACCTTGGCATACTTTGTCTCTTTTATTGCTTGTGGGGTGTTGTCTTGTTTATTCATGGGTTTTTCCGTTTGGTTATCTTGCATATGTGTGTTTGTAGTTTGCAACTCAGAAAGATAACTACCCTTGTCCTCTATTTCTTTTCCTAAATCTGGGGTCAGGGTATCTATATTATCCTAAACATATCTCTGTGTTGGATCAGGATTCTCATTTTTCTCTTGTGACTGTACCCTCCCTATGCACTTTTTGTATTCATATTCAATGATGTCTTTGCATATTTCACAATTCTCCTCAGAATGTTGCCTATCATGGACTCTACACCTATTTTTATATAACTTACATTGGACTGGGAGATTGTGTGTAACGCACTCTTCCACCTCTTGTCTAATGGCATGACCAAATTTGTCTATTGCATTGTTTTCCTCATCTGAAGAATTTCCGTCAGACTCAATGAATAGTGCTGTTCTATTGCTGACACACTTCTTTCTAATGTTTAACATCATAATCTCTTCAATCTGCATCCCATTGTTGGTAACTCTATAGACACCTGGTTCAACAGCAGCATATAATATTTCATTAGTTCGATTATACTCTGTTATCATATGTTTCATTCTGGGCTCTGCCCCTATTCTGATCTGGTTTGGGATGCCTCTCCATGGTAACCACATGTGTGAAAAGTCAGTAGCCATATATCCGTTTAATGTCTTGGACCAATCCCTACTCAGCAACATTCCATAATTTACGGGTATATCCACTACTTGGATGTCAATGATTTGGCTCACCCTAGGGTCTGAAGCTAACTGCACTTGTATGTTCATGAGTTCTCCTATCACACTAACCTCGGTCTTATCCAATTGCGTGACAACCTTGGCAGATTTGGTGGGAGTCAGCCCGAGAGTTTTACATATTCCTAAGGGCATTACGTTGGCTGAAGCACCAGAATCTACCATGCAATTGTGTATATTCTTCCCACACAACCTAACAGTTAACAAGAAAGGTTGAGTATCCCTCTTATCCGCATGTATTACTACATTTGTGTTGGAAGGCTGCTCAACTTTCTTACCTTTCTCCTTAGGTGGTGAATCACTACTAGGAACAGTTATATCAGCAGACACCATGTTTGTTATGGATGTATCCAGGGATTTTAAAAAAGCATTTCTGATCCCTGGGGTCTTCAATAATTCATTTAGAGGTATGCTGACCTTCATTTTCTTTATTTCCTCTGATAAGTAATTCACTAATCTTGTTGTCTCTACTGCTTCTGTCTTACTTGTTTGATCCTTTTGCACTGTTGTTCCGTTATTTGTGTGCTGACTAGCTTTAAGTATGGCAGGATTGTTGCTAGCATTCTGATCTGGGGGTGTATTGATGTTATTCGGGGGAGTGGAAGTGGTGAAAGGTCCTCCCGGCCTAGGGTTGTTCCTCAAATTGTAGGTGTGGCTTTTATTTGTCTGTTGAAAGGCCTGCACCTCCTCTGTTTCATTTAATATCTCGTTTTCAGATTCAAAAGGAAACTGAGAAGCATTTAACACAAAGGCTGATTCAGGATAAAGACTTTCACAACAGTATGGTTCATCCTCTAGCAATTTATCCTCTTTCTCTTCTGCAGTTGCGAAGGTAATCGTTTCTAAGACTAAGGTTGTGTCATATTCTGAGGGTACTACCTCATTACCCTTAGGAATGAGAAATTCAGAGGTAGGAGGCTGTACGTCTACGTTAAAAATACTAGCTGCCAAGTGGAGCTGTGGACAGTCGTGCTCAGCATGGGTATTGGTATTGTGAAATCTGCACCAAATTTTGGGTGCTGTATTGGCCATTTGTATGTTAGTTATTTGTTTTGCACCATGATTATCTGTATTCTCAAAAGGAGAAGCCAGAGTACCGTTGTTGGGCCCAGTGTTCCATGTCTTGGGTGGCCTAGGTTGATTCTGGTTCTTGTTATTATTGCCCCAGGTCCTATTATCTATCACTGGCCCCCTATTTTGCATTGGTTTCCCCTGACTGGGGCCTTGATGCTGATTGTAGCTTTGGTTCTGATTGTATTGCTGATTTTGATTGAGACTATAATTCTGATTTTGGCCTTGGTTGTGACCTTGAGGTGGATTGTAGTTTTGGTTGCTTCTGCCATAGAGATTCTCATTTCTTAGCTGTGTCACTTCGGTTGTTAATCTTTTCAAATGTGCAGTAATTTCTTTGATGTCTTCCCTATCCTCTTGTGCTTTTGCCACAGTTACATCCCTAGGAAGTTGGAAGAAAGGCTGACCATTATTTTGACTGTTATTGGAAGTACTAGCCGTGTAAGGAGTTATAGCCTGGATTGGAGTAGGATTATACACAGGTGTGTAAGAAGGAACCGAATTTACTTGTGGAGCATGCTGCACAGGGACTCCGTTCCATGGGTGTGCCTGATTCTGCACCCCAAAGTTTCCTCCAAATGGACTGTAAGTTGTATGTCTCATTTCTTGGTTCACTGAGGCTGCCTCTTTATAGGCTTTGGATATTGAATCTATGTCAGGTTTCCTTTTGACAAACATGGCAGTTAAAGGATCCAAGGCAGCATAGTACATAGCCAACAAGGGAGCATCATCTATGGTATAAGGGGCTGCTAGCCTAGAATAGGCCTTTTGAAATCTGTCATTGAAATTATCAATTAACTCTCCCTCACCTCGTTTTATAGCAGCCAACTTATGATACAAAGCACAAGGGTCAATGGGTCCTCTAAATCTTGACAGAAATGCTTCTTCCATAAGTGCCCAGGAAGAAATGTAACCATTGGGTAAGTTTACGTACCAGCTAGAGGCCTGCTCATTAAAGGTGTAAGGAAACAACCTACACACAACATCCTCGTGCTCTAACATAGCCCTAAAACATGCTTCCTTAAATATTCTAATATGATCTTCTGGGTCTTGATCCAACTGGTATTTGGGACATATCTTTTCCGGATTTTTTGGCATGTCATGATAATCATTGAAGAATATGGGAGAATTGACATCGAAATAAGCCATTGCAGGTGTTTGAGCTTGACTTGAACTTGCAGAAATACCTGGATTGATTGGTGGATTAGGATTTAGAGGAGCATTGAGACCTCCAGGAGTGCCTGAACCAAGATTTAAAGATCTGAACAGTGATCTGTCAGGATTTACAATACTACGGATGTTAAAAGGTGACCCAGGGGGTGTTCCAGATGAACTTCCTGCTTGCGATATTTTTGGATTCCAAATTAAAGGGCTTTTACTTCGCCTTGTATCAGGTAGTTGCACAAAGATATCCCCTGAACTGGACCTAGACCTAGTCACTCTGTTACTGTCGTTAGCCAGTTTGAAATGAAACCTAACTCAGGCAGGCCCTCCTTCTAGCGCCAGAAAACTGTTGATGACTGTTTTGATGCAATCATAACAATAAGTTAAAATTCACATAAAATGAACTGAAACTATACTTGAAAGACAAGAAGGAATCATTTGGTGATTCAACTAATCCCAAGTCTACAATGGTTCGGTTGGTCAAGTTCAGTTGGTCAATGTGAAGCTGTAATGTTCAAGGGGCCTTACGTAGTTTAGGTTTGTTTTGTGGTTTACTGGCCTAAGAATATGCAAAAAGGTCATGAGATATGTCAATGCTTTTCATTCCTTTGCATAAGAGTGATACTGGGCTGCAAGTTTCAGAGGGTTTTCTTGGATTTTTTGTAGCTTTCTTCTTGATCTGTTTATGAAAACTGTCTACTTATAGCTCTGTTATGCATGCTTCTTCAAATTTGAGACAATTTCCTTTGGATTTCTACGTTTTCAGCTAAATATTTCAGATGGGTTGGGAAAAGTTAGAAAGATCTACTCTATACCTCATTTAATCTACAGAAGGATCTAAGTGTTTCTGTTATGCACTATGTAAATACCACAGTAATCTGATCAAATCCACAGTAAAAACCCTAAATGTAAGTTCTGAGCATTTTCACAAACATACATTTAAAATTGCAAGCTCTCAAAGAAGATATTTCAAAACACAAAGAAGAGCAGGAGAACACTCAGAAGATAGATGCAGAACTCCAGATTCTATTGTATTAGAAACGAATAGCCATACATGATTTACAATGTAAGAATGACTCTTAGTTTCATTGATCATACTACAGAGAACTTACAAGCTTTACAGATACAGTAAGGCAGCCAGACATTCCACGCGCACCTTACTGTAGACAAACAGGCGACCTCCTTCCTCTACTTCTAAACTATTCTAACTTGCTGTGTTTTCCTAGAATCTCTGTGTGTAGCCCCTGTTGTTTTCCTAAAATCCCTGTTGTAAAGTATTACAGTGCAGAGAGGCACAATATAAAGACATTTTGATTGTCCTCACTATAGCAAAAACCTAACTGAACCCCTGGTTCAAACCTCTAGTTACAGCAATAAATGCAGGTGAACCAGTTCTCAAAAATATCTCTGAGCTGTGGTCAAATCTGGGCGAAATATTGCCCCTTCTGAGAAGTTCCAGCAGCTGGGCAATAACTTCTATTTGTCTTTTGCAGAAATACCTCCAGCTGCGACCTTCCTCTTCACTTGAATGGCTTTGACTTTTTGCATTTCATCTCTATCTTCTTGCTCCTGAGATCTGATCTTCTGCCTCCATGAGGTCACTGTATTGACTTTCCAGCTGCTTCCTCAACTGCAAGCCTGCAAGACAAGACAAGCAATAAGTTTCACATTTATCACAAAAAATAGCAGGAAACTAGAATAAGCATTTAAACCCAGGTGACTGCGCAAGATCGCGGAAATCATATCCAAAATTCGCTCAAAACACGTCAAAAATGCGCCCAAGCTGCTCAAAATTGATCGGGTCAACCATCGCTGACTGAGAAAATGCCAGAGGCGCCAAAAAAACACTTTAAAATGTCCACCGCCTCATTTCCCGCCCATCGGCATGATCATCCCTGTCGGTGCGTCAAAAAAAACAGGTTAGTCGATATACCTCATCATCATGATATTCTGGAAATAGCATTCCCTCCTGAAGGTCCAGATGAATGTCATCATGATGTTTCGCTTCTACATATTGGAGAAAAGAACAACAACATCATCATCATCATGTTGAAGAAGAATAGGAGGATATGAATATAATCATGCTGCTGAGGAAAGGAAGATGATGGTGACGTCATCATGATATTCGGGATTCATTAAAATGCTAAGGATGACGTCATCGTCATATCCGGTTAAGATCAGGGGGATATTTGTGATATCGGGTCACCTAAGGAGCATGATCAGGATGATGAAGTGAATATGATCCTTTCGCGGCCAAGGCAACCCTGTCGAAAGATCAGGATGATGATGATCATCATCATATTTGCTTTTGTCGAACTTGGAATAAGAAGTCATCATCATATTTCGCAAACGGATCGTGCTTGAAAAAATATCCTGTTTGAAGGAAAAAAGATGATGATGATGATCATCAGGATATTAGCTTCTGTCGAACACAGAATAAGACATCATCATCATATTTCGCGAACCAGATCGGGTTTTGGAAAATATCCTGTTGAAAGAAAAGATGATGATGCTGATCATCAGGATATTTACTTCTTCGTTTATCAGATCGGGATGACGTCATCATGATATTCGGAGCCTTCATTAAACTTGAACATGACATCATCATGATAATTCGCCAACCGGATCATGTTTGGAAAATATCCTGCCGAAGGGAAAATGTGATGATGATGATCATCAGGATACTTGCAAAAGGTTGTATTTCATCGGCAGGAGGACTTGGTGAAATATCGGGCGAACAAACAAGATCATGATGATCTTGACAATATGACAGGATAAAAAATATGATGATGACGTCATCATCATATTTCGCTTTCGGAGCACAAGGATGAGCTGGTCATCATGATATTTGCGCTAGGGTGATATTACAAAATATGATGATGCTGTTGAGAAATGTAATATCGGCCTCTTTTGAATAAATAGGGTGATCATCATGATACTTCGCCAACCGGAGATCAGGAGGATATGAAGATGATGATCCTCTATCTCGAATTATCATGATGATGATTCCAGTACTTAGCGAATTTCAGCAAATGACCCTCTTGAAAGACCAGGATGAAATGAAGTCATCATCATCATCTTCGTGAAGTTCAGCAAATATCATGATGATGATCTTGCGATAGGTTTATAGCACGCGCATGCAAATATGCCGATAATGAACTTGTTAAGTCAGGGTGATCTTATACCATCAGCATGATATTTTAAGATCAGGTAATGTTGAAATATCATGATGATGCTCGCGATACAACAGACCACTTCGACGGGGGAACTTACCTTGACTTAAAGCCAATGTCATCATGATATTCGAACCTCAGGATATTATCGGGGGGGGGGGGGGTTTCAAATATGATGATGATGATCATCATCATGCAACCAAAACCGAGTTTATAACATATGACGCTCCTAAGAAAATCATGATGCTGATGATGCGCCTGAGGCCATTTGACGGGTAAAAAGCACTACCACCTAAGATTGACGTCCGGATATTGCGACTGCATGATCTTTATCGGGTGATAGACCAAGATCATGATGATCCTGTCAACATGACTTAGGATAAAAAATGATGATCCTCCTGCGAATATCAGGTTTGACCAAGACTTTGACCGTGCATAACTTTCACATATGGACGAATTTTTAAATGAAGTAAAAGGCAAACCTGCATGAAATTTCAAGCTTTTTCTAAGTATGAAGTCACATCAACAAAATATGAACTTTGACAAAATGACCTCATGATGATGACCTACCCCATGCAATATCATGATGATGATGCACCTGACCTTCATTTTTACCAGACCGCCAGGAAGCAGAAAAAACACAAGCAGAAGCAAAAAGCAAGACATCAGCAGGGGTCCCCATTTTGCTAAGGAGCATAATGGGGCGTGTTGTGAACATCACAACACCACCCAGTAAGGCCAAAGGCCAGGAGAATATGCAACCAAAGGTTGAACAGAAAGGGGTCACAAGGGGGCTTCCTAGCCTCCCTGCCACAGAAATGTTTTTTGTCCATAAACCAAAAGTACAACATGCAGAAGTGCCACTCATGCTTTTGTGCATGGAAATCTTTCTTCGGAAAGGATTTGTTTTTTGCATCTGTTTTTCCGTGATTATTTAAGTTAGTTGAGCTTGAATGCCAAGGCATCAGAAAAAGTTTTTGTAACAACAAATTTTCTTCTGAGAATAAAATTGAGAGAACTTTGCCCGTGGTTTTTCCTCGGTACATTACCAGGTTTTCCATGTAAATTTGTGTTGTCTTTTTTGTGCTTTTATTGTCATTTCACTGTTATTTCAATTCTGCACTGCATGTTTTTCTAACAAAAAAATATATATGAGATTTAAAATGAGCTTGCTGTCTCAAGATCTTGATGGCTTGAAACATCATGGATGATTCAGTAACTCTCTATCTCGCTAAGTCTAAGATGGAGGATAAACTTTGTCATATTTTTAAATACAGATATGTTAGAGAAAGAGAGATATATCACACACAGACAGGCATATGATCTTGGATTGAAAATATTGTATACATGCCTCATGCCATGGTTGGTAAAACCGTATATGCATGCAGACAATATTGTCAATCCAAAATCCTCCCTCTCTCTGATTTATAAAAGACTTATCTTTTCCTGGTGATTGGAAATAACAACATGATTTCACAAAATCTGATATCATTGCTCACAAGTGACATCTACTAATCATTACATTACACCCAGTTCTTAGGCTGAAGTCCAAAAGCAAGAAGAGAATAAAACCAAATCCTATACAAAAATAGTATGCAGCATTATGGTTTCACATTTTATACAAGCAGAGACAATAACTGGATCCATACCTCAACAAAATAAAAGGGAAATGACAAGTTTGATTGCATTTCTAATGCAAATACTGACAAATCTAAGGATGGTTAGTCATCTGATGCAAGAAACAAGAAATGGGCTCCTAAAATCCCATAGAAAAAGAGGATGATTAAACTTCTAATACTGAAGAACATATATTCCCTTAAGAAAAAGGAAGAACTTTGAACAAACCATACCCAAGCAAATTTATGGCTAGTCTACAACTAACAAAATATCAATATTTGCAAAATATATAGGACTTTCCAAACTTTCTTACCAAATTCCTTATGAAAAGATTTAAATCTTTAATAAATTATGGCCAGTCAACTTTGTGTCCAAGATTCCTAAAGGTTTAAAGAGATATGGGGTAAAGATACAGGGGCATCAATTCAAATTAGGGTAAACAAGTGAATGAATATGAACAAAGCTAAATTATATAAAAATGTGAATAGGGGAGGAATCCTCGCCACTATTCTCAAGTTTCCTAGTGATTATGGATTTATAGTACATTTAGTTCTCCATAAGAAACAAATGAGGAAAAGGAAAAGCGCAAAAAATAGAAAGGGGTTTAATAAGAACCTCTGATTTAACCGAGGCAACACCTCCATGTTATCACCCATATAAATCTCACTTCCCTCACTATCCATCAAAATGGCCCATGCATAGCCCTTCTCCTCATTCATTTTCCTCAGATTCCTAATAACATTGTGATGCCAATCACCATAACCATGGCACATATTAACCATGCAAACATTCATCCCACCCAAGGCAAGGGCTTTGAGTTTGTGTTACCAAAAACGTGATGGCAAGGATCGGTTTCCCGTTTTAACAAGTGAAACGCCATTTCCATCAGAAATGGTTGTTTCTGAGCCTACTGCAACGTTTCTCCCCATTGTAAACGTTCCCAAATGTTCACTGGACCCATATTGTAAGCCTGCAGCTATGTTTTGCGTTTTCCCTTTAAAAAAATCTGTTAAACTACCTTTCCCCTTAGAAAAATGTCTTTATAATGCGTTTTCAAAGAAACAAATGAAAGTCTGCCTTTTTGTTTTTGGTAGTATCATTTTTCTTTACCTCTTGCCTTTTACAAAAAACATATTTAAATATTGCATTTAGAGATTTTTCTTTTTCATGGAACTTCATTATTTAGAGGGTACATTTATTTACCCCAACACATTAAGCAGTCTATTGCTGTGGTGAAATAGTATTGTCATTCCTTCTCTCTTTATTAGACTGAATTGTATTGCCTATTTAGTTGGATTTTTTATAGATGTCTTCCTCAGCATAGAGCTCTGGCTCGTGCTTTACCTCTCACATCTCCTCCTCTAATGCATGCTCTGTTTGTGACTACATCAACAGTGATCCTCTCATGTTGTGTATGTGCAAGAGGTCATCTAGCTTTTATTTCTCTCCCACCAGAGTAGTAATGGAAGATTTTATTAGTGTGGGTTTCTAATCATGAATTATAGTTTGACTTGATTTAGATGAACTAGTCAGTCCCTACTTGAATATGGCCTCACTTGAATATGGAATGGGATATTTCTCATTAATAAAGGGGTCAGGGTTGTGTTGTGACCAAATCACACATCACCCCATTAGGAATAGGGACCCCCTTTTTTTGAGCTCTGTGCTTTCAATGAGTTTTCAATGAGATTTTGATGATGACCTGACTTTTTTTTCTCTGCCGATCCGGTAAGGTTTCCCCTTTCTATAATCTTTGGCTCATGATTAGAGGTAGATGAACTTGCAATGTTGAAGAATTATGATCAAATCCCATCTAGATAACGAATCTTGAGATCAATCCTAAAGAATGTTTGAGACCCTAAAAAGACTAAGCCTGGAGCCTGAAATCCTGAAAATCCTGAAAAATGGCTAACTCTGAAATCTGGTGAATCCTCCAAATTCTATATTTTGCATCTTAAATCCGGTGGATTCGGGACCTATCTCAAACATCCTGAAAGGTATATTGAAAAATATTTAAAGTATAAGAAATTCAATCTCTAAACTTATACTTAAATATATTTTTCAATATACTTTTACCCGCGCGATCCTGAAAAATGCCTGACAATTCCAGAGGATTCAAAAAGCTGATCTAGTGCGACGGGACACTTAAGTGGCGCAAAATCTTCGCGCAAAATAACGAAGGAAAAAGCATTTGCAGATGATGATTCCCACTTGCTCAACCAATGCGCCCATCTAAAAACTTGAAGTGATGCGATTTTCAAACCTTGAAGTGATGCGAAAATGCTAAAGGATTTCAAACCTTGAAGTAATGCGATTTTGGATGACAAGAGTCAGAGGATTTGAAAAGTCCAACCAATGCGCTAGGAAGAAGAGTGGAGAATTGACTCCGAAAATCTAAAATTTTGAAGAAGAGATCAGAGGATTTGAAAACCCTGACTGATGCGCCACCTAGAAAGAGGAAGAAGTCTTGAGGTTTTGACTTGAGAAGGATCTAGTTTGAAGAGGATTTGAAAACTTGAACTAGTGCACCAAAACTTGAGGATTTTTATCCCTCAACCAATGCGCCCATCTAGTAAACATCATATTTGCAAAAGAAAGTCTCCCAAACGTTCAACACAAGCGCTTAAACCAATCCACCAATGTGAGGCTCAGATGAATTCAAAACTTGATCCAAGGCGACCTAAGGAAGAAGGACCCAGTTAAAGTTAATTGCACATTAAAGGTGAGAGCCAGAGGATTTCAAAAACCCATCTAATGCGCTAGAAACCAGAGGATCTCAATCCTTGATCTAATGCGCCTATCTCCAAGGCGAAAACTTGAGGATCTTCAAGGTCATATCCAATGCGATTTCATGAAGGAAGACTCCGCTCCAAAGGGGATATATCACAAGGTTTAAGTCAATGATCAAGAGATCCCAACATAGTGATCTAGTACGCCAAAGTAGTTTCAATGTGAAGTTTGAAGGATTTTCATCTAATGCGAGATCTCAGAGGATTTTCCAAGGTCATCCAATGCGCCATATCATGAGGAGATTGCAAGTGTCCTAGACATCCAATGTTTGGTCTTCAAGGTAAGTTTAGAGGATTCCTACAACGTGATCCAATGCGCCCACTCCAAGTTCATCCCATGCGCAATATAAAGAAGAGTGAGATTTGTTTCAGAGGATTTTCCAAGGTCATCCAATGCGCCAAACACCATGCATGCTTTGCTAAGAGGAAAGTCTACCTAATATACCAAAGTTTGGAGATTCCAACTTGATGAAGTGATGCGCCAATCCCAAGACCCTTATCACAAATGCTTAAACAGGAAAAAATCATAAGTGCTCTCTAGTGCGCCACACATGAGAAGATCTCAAACCACCTATCTATTGCGCCACACATGAGAAGAATTCAAATTGCCTATCTAGTGCGCTAGGTACCTGAGGATTCTAATCCTTCATCTAGTGCGCCACATAAAAGGGAGGATAAAGTTTGGTTTTGAAGACTTTGAGTTACCTATCCCATGCGCCAAATGCCAAGAGGATTTCAATCCTTCAACCAATGCGCCATTCCCTTAAGCAAGTAAAAACTAGTTTAAACTAAAGCAATGTTGAGGGGAATCTAAAACATGATCTAATGCGAAATGTTGAAGAGGAATCATCCTTCATCCAGTGCGAAATGCCAAGAGGAATTCAAACCTTGATCTAATGCGCCTGGAGGGTTATCAAGAAAGATCAAGGTGTTTCGAAGAAGAAGACTTCACCATACCCATCCAATGCAAAATGCAAGGAGAAAGTCAAACACAAATCTAAACGATATGAAGAAGACCTCAAAGACATCATCCAATGCGAAAAAACAAGAGGATTTCAATTCTTGATCCAATGCGCCTGAGGGAGAAAGTAATTGCAATTTACAAGGAGATCATCAAGACCCCATCTAATGCGCCTATCAAAGGAAGTTGTAAGCATTTAATGATTTCGCCTTAAAAAACGTGGAAGTTGCATTTATTAAATAAAGATCAATCAAAATTAAATGTTTTTCACTATAATAAAGGAGGTCGGCCTAGGTAAGAGGTAAAGTTTTAAAGCAAATTATGTATATATACCTCATCTCCTTTTCATTTTTATCATTTTCAAAGAGCAGAATTACTTTTCAAGAGCAGATTTGTCTTCAAGGAGCAGCAACAAGAAGGTTTTATAGAAGTACAAATTTGATTTTATCAAATTCAAGCAAGTGGTGGATCAAATTGCAAGGTATCAAATTCAAAACAGCCTATCAAGTAAGTCTGATCTGAATATTTTCTGATCTGATTTTCTTCTTTTTCCTTCATTAGATGCATTAAAATTGTTCAAGTATTGGTAAAATTTAAGAAGGATAAGTGGATTTTGATAGATTCCTTGAGTCTAGATAGCAATATTTTCATAATTATAAAGGAAAACTTCATAATTTAATGCATTAAGGTGGCTGCAATAGAGTCCAAGTTGTGTTTGCAATTACTTATTCGCATCAAGTTTGCAGGATTATGGCAATGACTTCCAAAGAGCGACAAGCGAAGATCCGGATGGATGCCAAGGGGAAGATTCCCGAATCAAAGCTCGTCTCAAGGTGGACAAATGTAGGAGACATGAATATGGGTAATAGCAACTTGGAAGATATCAAGTCAGTCCTTGAGGAACCTAACGGAGGTAGTCTTGCTCGAGCCATCATGAGGAGTGGAGCCATTGAAGCTGCTTGCTTTCTGCCAGCTTTGCCGTGTCCAGAGATGATCATTGAATGTGTCAAGAAATATGATGTAGATACAAGGCAAATTATAGCCAAAGATGGAACGATACTAGCCTATTTGCAAAAGGAGGCAGTTGAAGAAACTTTCAACATTCCAACTAGGGAAAGAATGATCAGTATCTCGATACAACAAGGTCAGCAGGAATATGATGTTGATTCAAAGACAAAATTGCAAGAAATAAAGAGAGAATGGATGGTCAATCCATCTATGAAGTTCAACATGAATAATCCTCCGCAGTTTCACAAGTCAGATTTTCATCCTGAAATTGGATACTTGATTATGTTTCTCAATAGAATGACAGGAATGCCGCAATCTGCTACCTTTCAGCCTTGGATGTACTCTTTCATCAAGTCAGCTCTCAAAGGGAAGATGATTGATTGGGCTGGACTTATCAGTCAGAATATACATGAGCAGTTCATCAATTTTGCTAAGACCAAGACTTGTTATATGAGTTCCTATGTGGTATACCTTCTCGCAAGAAATGAAGTTTACTCAGGTTTGACCAAAAGAGGAGAAGTCGGCATTGGGCCTAATAAATACTTATCGCATCAGTGTTACCCTCAGTTGTACCTCAAGAGTATCAATCATTATACAAGGTTCAATGATGCGTTTGCTATGTTCATAATGAAGAAACTAAGGGGAGAATTTCATAAAAGGTTGTCAAATGTAGCAAGAGAGTTCATTTCAGCATATGGACACTGGTATACTCAGCATGAAAGGTACACTTACCTGAGGATCCAAGGGTTTACATCATATCCATACAGATTACCAAGATATCCAACCAACAGGATGGTGATGTTAGAGGTTACAAGGCAACTCCTAGAACTCATCAGGTTGCAGAAGTTGAAGAAAAAAGGAGGGATCCAGTTTCCACTTCTTCTTGGGCAAAATCTGGAGTGTCCATCATTATCAGCAGCTGAATATTCTGAGATAGAGCTACAGGCATATCATTTGCAAACTCATGGCACCAAGAGGCTTAACTTTGATCCTTTCCAAGTTTGCTGGAAATATAACAGAGAATTCAAGCATGTTCAGCAATTGGAAGACCATTGGGCTAGTGCACAAGATGAGGATGATCTCCGAACACTCCAAAGTTTGAGACTCGCCTAGGATTTAGTTAGAGCTTCCAAAGTATTCAGGATTCCAGATCAGTTCACTGAAGATGATACTCTATTGATAGATGAATTTGATAAGATAAAGAGTTTGCCTTATACAGTTGATTGGTCAAAAAAGGATGTGTCCGAAGAAGAATTGATAAAGCCGGTCTTAGCCATGACACAAGTATGTATAAATCAACTATTGCAAGAGATGAATGATGAAGGCCGAGTTCTTACTTACAATAAGATGGATGAAGGAGAACCAGGACAGCATAGTACACATAGCCAACCACAACACAGTGGAAATGATCAAAGTGATAATTCAGCTAGAAAAAGGAAAAGACCTAATCAAGATCAAGGAGAATCAAGCCAAAGACCGCAAAAGAAGAATAATCCATCTACTTCATCTAATCCACAAGAAGGTGCTTCAGTTGTTCAAAATCCAATACAAGAGATAGAAGTTATAGAAGAAGTTGCCTTGATTCCATCAGAAGAGATTCAGTCGAGCCCCACGGTCATAATGGAGGAGAATGATGATCTTGATCAAGATGAAGTAGGTCGAGTGGAATCTGATGAGGAAGTAGCTCGTGTCCAACATAGTCAAGCTCAAGGACAGCGAGATCTTTCTGCTTTTCCACCTTGGTTGAGGCAGAGGATTGAAGAAAGTACAATTGTAGAAACTTATCAGCCTGCTCCAGTTGAGGAATTGCTTGTAAACGCACAGAAGGGTAATCAGAAGAAGAAAGCAATAGTCTTTTCCAAAATCACTCAAGATTCTATTGGAAATAGAGAGGTACATATAGCTGTTCCTAGAATTGACAAGGAGTTAGAAAATATGGCACCTGAGGATTATAATATGACTACTATTGGCATGGGTCCAATCACAAGGGAACAGGTAGAAGAGGAATTACAAGAGTCAGTAAACAATGTAAGAAGCATGTTGAAGTAAGAAAGAGAAGCAAGGATAAAGGTTGAACAAGATTTTAACACATTGAAGCATTACATTCAGCAAGTCATGCAGCCCATCCAACAGAAGGAAGCTACTCCAATTCCTCCATCTATTCTTCCACAAGAAACAGTATCTCAAGTTGAAAACATGAGGACTTCATCTCAGATGATGAAAGGATGGATAGAAAAGACAGAAGAGAAGGCATATACTCACCTTGAAGAAATTGTGCAAGTGTATGATAGAGTTATTAAGCTTAAAGATCGGGTCCAAGCTTTATTAAGAAATTGTGCTGAGTTCAAACCGATCAAAGAGCAATACATGCCACAGCTCAAGAGTTTAATGGAAGCTCCATTAGAAGATCTAATCCATGATAAGGTGATTGATAGAGATACTCCACATGACTTCATCACTTGGTATTTCTCCTTTCACAATAAGGGGCAACTGGTTGATAAAATTGAAGTAGATATGTCCAGAATAAGAAGTGTTCTTCTAAGAACAGAGAATCATATATACACTGCTTTGATAACAATATGTAATCCTTATGGAAATGTTACTATTGAAAATATGAAGCAACAAGTTAAGGCATTCTACTTTTAGTATGATGGACTTGATGAAGGTCAGCTGGATAGTATATTCACACTTGCATATCGTCTTGGAGAAAATAAGTCTTGGATAAACGACTGGGAGAAGACACTTGGCGTCTATGAGTCCGATGTAGCAGTGGCTGAAGGATCCATTAATGCGGTGACAAGTGTACCAATGGAGGATATTGTTCAAATTGTGTCTAGATTCATTGTATCTCATAGTACTACTACATAAAAGGCATATGATGTGGCTTCCTTATCTTCTTGGAAAGCGTGCCTTTATTCCCTCCTTCATGGCTTCTTTCATTTAATAAAGTGAGCCTCCTTCATTTAATAAAGTATAGTTTGTTACAACTACTTGTGATGTGGCTTGATCTGGTCCGCTGATTCGGCCGATCGATCTTGACCCTTCTTTCCTTGGAGGTCTATAAAAGGGCTCTCATTGCTCTCATTTAAAAAAAAGTTGAAAATTCTGAAATTGTTGTAAGAGCTCTCTGAGATAATAAAGGATTCGTTGTTTTGGTGATTCTATTTATGTTTCTGAGTGTTGCATGGTTTCAATTTTCAAACAAACATTAAGTTAAGTTATAAGTTTTCTTTAAGTTTAAGTTAGTTAATGAAAGGTTGCTTTATTGCCTTGTAGTGAAGTTTATAAGTTCATACCATTTGTAGTCTACGGCTTGTGGATTGCAGTGCATGGTTAGTCTGAACAATTAAACGTCAATTTGATCTTTATGCTTGTTGAATCTTCATGAGCATAATTGATTTAAACATCTTGTACCCCTTTGAAGATTGCACCTATCTTGTGTAGTTGTTTCATCTTGGCGAAACAGGATTTGGTTCGATTTCACTTCAAGTAGTAAACGTCCTTGCATTTAGGATTAGATTAGTGTTTCTAAACCCTATATCTTTTGCCTTTTTTTATTAAGTTAGGATTAGAACCAAAGAACCTCGATTGCTAAATCATACGCATCAATTGCAGTACTTAGATTCTCTAGTATTCACTTCCATAGTCCTTGAAACAGCAAGTTACTTGAACAATTGTGTAAGTCCCTTTGTTTGTTAACAGCAAAATCATACTTAAATCGCTGAGTTGTCTCTTACCGAAAACATCAGAAGGAACCTTGGAGTTATCTCGTTTGATCACCTAGTTTAGCATCCGAGAGGCTTTGCTCAAGAGGGAGTCAGATACTCAGTATTTTACTTTAATTGTTGACTTGTTGAAAAACAACCATCAACATATTTGGCGCTAGAAGAAGGGCTGTTAACAAGTTGTTTCAGATTAAGGAAGAACATCCTGGAGCGAATCGGTTCTTTCTCGCCAAAGAGGCACCAAAGAATTCTAAGATCTGCACCAGGAGCATCCAAGGAGTTTTCCGAGTTGGGGTTTCCTGCGAAGTCGAAGAAAGGAAAGAAAGGGACTTCATCGGGCCAAGGATCTCCAAGTTGGGGTGATATTTCAAATTTATTTCAAACTCCACCTCCGAAGAATCAAAATCAGGGAGTTGTTCAACCGGGCAATGTCCAAGTAACTATCATAGGCACTCCACTTCAGCAAGGAGCTACTCAAGCAGGTCCAGGACAACCCAACGTTCCAATGGCAGCACCAGCGCAAGATTGGCCCCTGGGAAATGTCTCACCCCTTGGGACTTTTACTGATTACCATGATATGCCCAAAAATCCTGAACACTTCTGTTTGAAATTTCATGTCAACGATCCAAGCAGGACGGCTGAAGAGCATATTAAGATCTTTGAAGGTACTCTGGTTAATAGAAGGATTGAAGATCAGGATGTAGCATGCCGACTATTTCCATACTCTCTCGAAGGAGATGCTACTTTTTGGTATGTCAACCTACCGACTGGGTCCATTACTACCTGGGAACAGATGAAAACTGCTTTCTTGGAGAAGTTCAAGATTCCCATCACCCCTGTAGAACTTTATAAGCAATTCATCGAAGTCAGAAGACAGGAGCATGAGCCTATTGCCTCTTTCAATCACAGGTTTCATAAAGCATATTCTAGACTACAACCTCCATATAACATCACTCCAGCAATGGCGATGGAGATTTATTACGCTGCATTGGATCGCCTTACTTCTATGTTTGTGAAAAGAGCAACGACCCCGCCTACCACTTTGACAGGAGCATATGCTGAAGCCGTTCAGGTGAACACAGATTTGGGTATGAACACGCATGGGCCGCTTAATCACATAGGGCATGTGGCAATGCCAAATCAAATCCAAGGAATTAATCACGCATTAGCTCAACATACACCTGTAATGAATCCAGTTCCCGTTCCTACTCTTGCTAATCAATTAGTCCTGCATCCAGGGGTGCCGATTTCACAAGTTGCACCTGAAAAGCTAGTGTATCTGCAAGGAGCATCATCTTCTGCAAAGGCTCAAGAGGAGAAGGATGAAATGAAAGAGCTGATTGATCCGGTGAAGAAACTGTCTACTGAAGTTACACATTTGCGATATCAAAATAACTATCTGCAGAGGAATTTCCAAGGCAATCAAGGAGGATACCAGGGAAACCAGGGCGGTAATCAAGGATATAATCAGGGGTACAATCAAGGCTTTAGAGGAAATAATCAAGGCTTTCAACGGTAGAATAGAGCCTGGAACACTGCACCGAACAATGGCACGATCCCTTCACCACTTGATAATCCACCAGCTTCTGACCCAAAACCAGCAGAGAAAGTCTTCTTAGCAGAAGCTGCATTATCCACTTGGTGTAGATTGCATAATACCAATCAGCATTCAGAACTTCAATGTCCCGAATTTAAGATAGCTGCTGACATCTTCCAGCAAGAAATGCATGGCTCGCAGGTACCAGAAAACCCTCCGGTCACTGGGTATGAAATTGTGCCCACGCCGTGGTATGATCAAGCACTGATTGAAGATTTTACTTTTCCACCTCCGATGGAATACGACATGACAGAATATAATGGAAGATTCCCACCAGCCTCTGCAAATGGGCCGGTTGATGATACATATTACCCTCCACCATTTGAGGGCAATTCCCAAACTCACGAACCAGATGAAGTTCAGGCCTTTCAGCAATCTACCAGTAATGCACCACAAAGAGTTTATCAGCGGAATTCCGCCAAATCCAAATGCAAGTAACAATCCAAGCTATCCAAGGGATGCGCCCGAATATAGACAGCGGAATCTAGCTCAGAACGTTGTCCCAGCACAAGAGGCTCAGCAACAGAATGTTTCTTCAAGGATCGATCCAGCTAGAAAGGAAGTTCCTAAGGATGATTTAAAGAGGTTGAGTCAATGTGTTGTCGAAGAACTCAAGAAGATCAAGATCAACTTACCATTGATAGAATTGATTCGAGTACCTGAAATAAAGGAAGCCTTTTTAAGAGGTGTCGATGATACCATCGCAAAGGGTGGTAATCAAAGTGTGCAAATCACCACAGGATCATCAGGTCCATCCACTTCAAATGTACCAAGAGCATATGTGGGTCAAAATGCGAATCCAACTCAAATGAGGCCACCTCACCCACAAGGTCAGACGAATGCTATTTTCATTGCACAGGATTCATCCAATATGATGGAGGGCAAGTCAGTTACAATAAAGGAAGAGCCTGCAGAGGATAATAATGCACCAAAGATTCAAAGTTCACAAGTCAATCCAGATCCAGCAAATGACCAATATAGTGTCCCTAAGAAGAAATCGGTAGTCTTTTACCATGGAAGGGATGAACAGCCCCCGTTTTTGATATCAGTTAGAATGTTTGGCAAGCTATTACATAATTGTCTAATGGACTCAGGAGCCTCAAGCAACGTGATGCCTTTGGGTATTTGCAAGAAACTTGGTCTCATCCCAAAGCAGACAAATAAGAAAGTTACTCAGTTGGATAAGACCGAAGTTCCAGTTATTGGAGAGTTACACAATATTCACATGCAGTTGGCAGCTGATCCCAGGATTCAGCATTACATTGACATTTCAGTAGTAGACATACCTGAAGGGTACGGGATGCTGCTAAGCAAAGATTGGTTGAAGAAACTCAATGGGTACGTCTCCACTGACTTTTCGCACATGTGGCTATCATGGAAAGGATTGCCTAATCAGATCAGGATAGATAGCACTCCGCGCCTGAAATTGATGATTACTGAATATGGTGAAGACAATGAGATCCTTTTTGTACAAACAGACTTAGGTGTTTACAAGCCTAAGGTGGAGGAGATTTTAACATTGCATAATTCAACAGAGGTCCTTGTAGAAAGTGATCATAGCACGTCATCAAATGAAGGGGAAGGCTTGTTTGAAAACTTCCGAAACTTTGTGATGAAACATGTGAAACAGGGTGTAGAATTGGGAAGTCATGCATCTGTTCACGATTTATTATTGCCTAATTGGTGTAGGATACACAATGCTTTCCATTCCGAGTTCTCTTGCTCTATGTGCGTAGTAGCCTTGGAACAAGTCAGGAAGATGATTCCAGAAGCCATGGGCTTGGAAATTCCAAGTATGATGAAATTAAAAGAAACAGTTCGGGATACGGCCGTTACAGATGAAGCAAGCACTTCGACGTCAGCAACAGAACATATCCAAATTGATCCTGCAGAAGCAAATCAAGATATTGGTGCGTCAAATCCAGGAGATAATTAAGTATGGACTTTAAGATATGATGGATCAAAATCCAAGCAAGGATCCGGAGCTGGCTTTGAACTGATCAGTCTACTGGGAGAAACCTATCTATCAGCCTTAAGATTACAGTTTCCATGCACAAATAATGTTACTGAATATGAAGCTCTCGTGCATGGGTTGCTCTTGGCCATAAAGAAGAAAGTTAAAATTTTACATGTATTTGGCGATTCAGAAATAGTTGTCAGACAGGTCAGGAAACAATATGTGTGCCATGACAAGAGGCTAAAGAAATACAGAAATCGGGTATGGGATTTGATTGAAGACTTCGATGCATTTAACATCAAGACAATTTACAGATCAGCAAATCAAGTAGCTAATGCACTAGCACAAGCCGCAAGTTCTCTTGAGCCATTAGCTATGGAGGGATTAAAGAAGTTCACAGTGAAAATGACATCAGTACCATCAGTACCAGATAATATCACAAATTTTCAAGTGTTTGATGATGACAAACATATATTAGACTTCTTAACTAATTTAGGTATTTTCACCACCCAGGTCATTGACGAAAGTGACGTTGAAGCTGAGTTTGATCCAGATGGAATTATGAACCTGAAAGACAATACCATCCCAAAGGGTATGATTGAGTTAGAGAGACTCTTCGATTCAGATAAGTTGGGCACTCCTCCCCATCACAGTGAAGATGGAAATAAGTGTGAAGCAGTCAATCTGGGAATAGACGAGGATGTAAGAAATGTTTTCATAGGGAAAATTTGCACGCCAGAAGAAAGAGAGAACATCCTCAACAGCATGAGAGAATTTCATGATGTTATCGCTTGGGGGTATGATGATTTGAAGACATATGACACATCCATCATTACGCATACTATCCCTCTCAAGCCAGGAAGCAGACCTTTCAGACAGAGGCAAAGGCCGGTTAATCCTTTACTAGAGCCACTTATTTATCAAGAAGTAAAGAAGCTGCTACATGCAAAGATAATATTTCCAATAAGGCACTCGACGTGGGTCGCCAATCTAGTTCCTGTTAGAAAAAAGAATGGAGAGATCAGATTGTGTGTTGATTTCAGGAATTTGAACAAAGCATCAGAAAAAGACAATTATCCTTTGCCTTCACTGGATGAAGTGCTTCAAATTGTAAATGGTTCACAGATGATGTCTTTTATGGATGGATATTCAGGGTATAACCAGGTCATGGTTGAAGAGGAAGATCGGTTAAAGACCGCTTTCACTACCAAATGGGGTACATACGCATACAGAAGGATGCCTTTTGGCTTAATCAATGCAGGAGCCACTTTCCAGCGAGCTATGGATATTGCCTTCAAAGATATTATTGGAAAATGCATTATTATTTATATGGATGATCTTACTATGTTCTCAAAAGTTAGAGCAGATCATGTGGAGCATTTAAGGAAAGTTTTTGAATCTTGCAGAACATATGGAATTTCCTTAAATCCAAAAAAGTGCATCTTCGGGGTGACAGAAGGAAAACTCCTGGGCCACGTAATATCAGAACATGGCATCTCTATCGATCCAGATCGGGTAGAGGCCATTAAAAGAGTCAATATGCCTGCCAGCAAGAAGGAGTTGAAATCTTTCTTCGGCAAGATTAACTTCGTCAGAAAGTTTATTACTGGATTTGCAGAAATTATTAAGCCATTGAATGATATGTTAAAGAAGGATGCGAAAGTTGAATGGACTCCTCAAGCGAAGAGAGCATTTGAAGAAATCAAGCAAGCAATTGCTAGGGCTCCTGTCCTCATCAGTCTAGACTATTTGAAGCCATTTTATTTATATTCTTTTGCATTTGACCACACCTGTGCAGGGATTCTGACCCAGAGGATAGATGATAAAGATGAACACCCTGTTGCATTTATGAGTGCCCCTTTTAAGGATGCTGAGCTGAGATATCCCACAGTGAAAAAATAGGCGTATGCTCTAGTAAAGGCTATCAAGAAATTTCAACACTATATCCTGCGGAGTAGAGTGTATGCTATAGTTCCAGATGCCGCAGTTAAGACATTACTAATGCAAAATGAACTAGGTGAACGAAGAGGCAAGTGGGTCGCCACTATTCAAGAATATGACATCGAAATTCAACCAATGAAGTTGGTTAGAGGACAAGCACTGACTCAGACTATAGCAGTCGAAGGACCTGGATTAGTTCAGCAGGCTTATGTACTTGAAGCAGTATCACCAGATGAGTGGTACGATGATATTGTCTATTACCTGTTATCTCAGAGATGTCCGGATCATATGAGCCCAACACAGAGGAGAGCATTGAGATACAGAAGTAAATGCTTCATGTTGCAAGGATCAGTTTTATTCAGACAGAATCATGAAGGTATTTATTTGAGGTGTGTTGGTAGGAGTGAAGCCAAAAGCATTATGGAACAATTCCATGACAAGTTTGGAACTTGCCACGGTGGTGAACTGGCAACAGCGAATCAGATATTAAGGGCAGGCTATTATTGGCCAAAATTGTTTCAGGATGCTCATCAGCACATCAAAACTTGCCACATTTGTCAAATAGCCGCTTCAAGAGAATGAAACCCAGCCATCCCTTTACAGCCAATTATGGAATTCAGGCCTTTTGCCAAGTGGGGATTAGATTTTATTGGCATGATAAACCCACCGTCTTCTGCACAACATAGATATATCCTGACTGCGACAGACTACTGCACTAGATGGACAGAAGCCCATGCTTTGAAGTTCTGCACTTCCGACGTAGTGATCAAATTTCTAAAGGAGAGCATAATTACCAGAGTTGGCTGTCCTAGTGCCCTTGTATGCGACAATGGCCCTGCATTTTCATCACTCAGATTTTCTAATTGGGCCTTTGAATATGGAATAACCCTGAAATTTTCATCAAATTATTATCCGCAGGGTAATGGCCTGGCTGAATCCACAAACAAGAACCTTTTGAACGCAATCAAGAAATTACTGGATAAGAATCCAAGAGACTGGCATACATAGCTGAAGTTTGCTCTTTGGGCAGACAGAACTCGAGTCAAGTCTTCTCTGGGCACTTCTCCATATCACCTGGTTTATGGGCAGGATCCCATCTTCCCAATACAATTGAGGATTCCAACCTTGCAGTTCATGCAAGACTATTTAGATGAAGATGAACAAGTACAAACAAGATTATCATAGCTGCTGCATTTGGAAGAGAAGTGAGATATTGCCCTAGATAAGTTCATGAAGCATGAAGGAGTGGTCCAGCGTTGGTTTGATCGTCAGGCAAGAGTGAAAGCCTTCAGAATTTCTGATCTAGTTTTATATTGGGACAAGGCACATGAAAGGCGAGGTGATCATGACAAGTTTGATTATCTCTAGAAGGGTCCCTATCAGATTGCTGAGATCCTAGGAGAGAACGCTTTCAAGTTGAAGACTTTGACCGGAGAAGATGTTCCACTGCCTGTCAATGGGCAGTTCCTGAAGCACTATTTCCAGCCATGAGTTCCCTGAGGGGCTGGTTTGTACATAGTTAGATAGGATTTTCTTTCTGTTGTTTGATTTTCTTAGATTAGATTTGCTTGTCTTGATGTCATTTGACTCAAGGATTTCTTGTTTTTCATAGTTTAGTTGTTTCGTTTTTCGCTTTTAGAGTAGTTGTTTTTGAGGGGTTTTAATTCTTGACAAGGTGGTGTATATCTAAAAGACATTTGGTAGACTTTCACTAGAATATGTTAGCTCATTTCTTAAACTTTTATTCATGAAACTCTTAGGATTGATAGATTATTATTTTCAATTATTGACAAAGCAAACTCTGAGCTTGACTGGGACACTAATCATATATTGTGTCTTGACACCATTATCTTCTGAACATAATAGTTAAAATGCCAAATTTAATTTTATGAATTCTTATTTGTTCTTTTGAGAAACTTAAGTCATGATTGATGAATTTCTCGTGGATTCCATCACTAGTATTAGATAGCGTGACTGCTTGTTCTTAGGAGACGAATCAGTTGTTCGGTATTGACTGAAGTATTTTGAGGTTTCTTACACATCTTAATGATCCTGAAGTTCCTAGGAAAGCCTTTGTAAGCCTGGATCAAGTGAAAATCCTAAGGTAATTCATGATTTCAATTCCATTCCATAATAAGTTTTTTGCATAATTCCATCTCCGTCATCCCGTTCACCACATCTCACGCTACAATAAAATCTTCCATCCATTTCATTTCAATGTAATAAAACATTCATCCACATTGCATTCTTTATCCAATAATGAATTCGAGTCTTGTGTCTGAATCATTTTTATGATCCCATGTTCGTTATACTCCAGAAAGATAAAAGTTGAATTCCTTATGAAGCACTGGGAGTTGTCCATGTCGATCCCTTTTTCAAATGACCTTATCCACTGTATACAGGTCAAAATCAAGATGTTGGTATTCCTACTCTACTCCAGTTGAAATCTTTCATTACATGTATCCATTTCGCCTTCAAAATATCAAGGCTTATAACTTTTCATACCTTTATCCCTTTCGCCCATCTCCTAATCATGATTGATGAATGTGAGTATCATCTAAGCAAGAAGCTTGCAATCCCTTCCACCCATCCCCAATAAAATAAATATTTGGATGCTTTTACCTATCAAGCAAATCCAAAGATCTCTATGCCTCATGATACAAATGCCAAAAATCCTAAACCAGGCATGTTCAAAAGATATTTCATGCTGTATTTTCAAATCAAGAAATGCTTAAAGATCAAGCTCTGGGTACTTGTAGCTGAATCCAAAGAGGCTACCGCACCCAATCCATCTAATCATTCCATTACCATTTCCATCCCATCCCCAAAATTATTTCACCCCACGAATCAAAATAAGAAGATTCCGAGTTCTTGTGGGACGTGAAGTTACTATTTCCATTCCCGTTTCCTATATATATTCCCCTTTCCACTTGCGAGCTTCGAAGTTTAGTTTGATATAAACAGACGTTGATCATGATTCCATTCCATCCTATTTACTTATCCACCGTCCATGTTTATTTCTTGCTGTTCCGCATATCCCATCATTCCTTTGGTTTATGGTTGAATACGCTTTCATATATCTGTTTTATAATCCACTTCATAATTCGCCATCATCCAATTTCGTTCCTTTCCCCCATCATGTCCTGCCAACATTTGTAAGTATTACAACTTGACATGGTTGTGCGTGGATCATCGCGTCAGCCGCAGAATCAGACTCTGGAATTCTTACCATTCGTTACCTCAGTGAAAACCTGGCAAACAGGGGCCATGTGTAATGGTCATCATTCAAAAAAAAAAAAAAAGAAAGAAAAGAGAAAAAAAAAAGAAGAAAAAATAGTAAAGAGAAAAAATTCCGTTCACTGGTGAAAACCCGGCAAACGGGCGCCATGGACAAGTATCTTGGTGAAAACCTAGCAAACAGGCGTCATGATAGAGACACATTGTCTCGTTGCATTTTCACTTTCATTCCATTATCACTCTATTTGATATCACTTACTTGTCATTGCACGTTATCATTCGCCCATTTCATTCATGTATACATCCATCCATCCGCTTTCATGAATTTACCTAGCTTGAGACAGATCAGCTTAGTCGACCCTGGGTTCTAAGGGATGGGAATGAACCTAAGTGCTTGCACTTCAAACCTCAGATATGGATAAGTCACGTTGGCGATTGGTTCTGATTCTTTGATTGGGTAGTCGTGCTTGTGTGATCTAGTGTATGGGTATACATGGAAATGTTGAAACTTGACATTTGTTTATCTTTAGAACATTTGAGAAATTGTTTTAATCGCAATCAATCTTTAATCACACATCAGGAGATGTAGTGTCTTGATCCAATTTATGATTCCTTTCCCTTTTAAGCTCGTTTTTGCATCGTTTACGATTTAGGACGATGATTTAATATTCTTTGAGTGGGCTTTGCATCTGTGTTTTAGAAATGTTCAGGAACATTCCTCTAGTGGAGTCGCCAGATGTTGTGACCAAATCACACATCACCCCATTAGGAATAGGGACCCCCTTTTTTTGAGCTCTGTGCTTTCAATGAGTTTTCAATGAGATTTTGATGATGACCTGACTTTTTTTTCTCTGCCGATCCGGTAAGGTTTCCCCTTTCTATAATCTTTGGCTCATGATTAGAGGTAGATGAACTTGCAATGTTGAAGAATTATGATCAAATCCCATCTAGATAACGAATCTTGAGATCAATCCTGAAGAATGTTTGAGACCCTGAAAAGACTAAGCCTGGAGCCTGAAATCCTGAAAATCCTGAAAAATGGCTAAGTCTGAAATCTGGTGAATCCTCCAAATTCTATATTTTGCATCTTAATTCCGGTGGATTCGGGACCTATCTCAAACATCCTGAAAGGTATATTGAAAAATATTTAAAGTATACGATCCTGAAAAATGCCTGACAATTCCAGAGGATTCAAAAAGCTGATGTAGTGCGACGGGACACTTAAGTGGCGCAAAATCTTGGCGCAAAATCACGAAGGAAAAAGCATTTGTAGATGATGATTCCCACTTGCTCAACCAATGCGCCCATCTAAAAACTTGAAGTGATGCGATTTTCAAACCTTGAAGTGATGCGAAAATGCTAAAGGATTTTAAACCTTGAAGTAATGCGATTTTGAATGACAAGAGTCAGAGGATTTGAAAAGTCCAACCAATGCGCTAGGAAGAAGAGTGGAGAATTGACTCCGAAAATCTAAAATTTTGAAGAAGAGATCAGAGGATTTGAAAACCCTGACTGATGCGCCACCTAGAAAGAGGAAGAAGTCTTGAGGTTTTGACTTGAGAAGGATCTAGTTTGAAGAGGATTTGAAAACTTGAACTAGTGCGCCAAAACTTGAGGATTTTTACCCTCAACCAATGCGCCCATCTAGTAAACATCATATTTGCAAAAGGAAGTCTCCCAAACGTTCAACACAAGCGCTTAAACCAATCCACCAATGTGAGGCTCAGAGGAATTCAAAACTTGATCCAAGGTGACCTAAGGAAGAAGGACCTAGTTAAAGTTAATTGCACATTAAAGGTGAGAGCCAGAGGATTTCAAAAGCCCATCTAATGCGCTAGAAACCAGAGGATCTCAATCCTTGATCTAATGCGCCTATCTCCAAGGCGAAAACTTGAGGATCTTCAAGGTCATATCCAATGCGATTTCATGAAGGAAGACTCCGGGCGCTCCAAAGGGGATATATCACAAGGTTTAAGTCAATGATCAAGAGATCCCAACATAGTGATCCAGTGCGCCAAAGTAGTTTCAATGTGAAGTTTGAAGGATCTTGATCTAATGCGAGATCTCAGAGGATTTTCCAAGGTCATCCAATGCGCCATATCATGAGGAGATTGCAAGTGTCCTAGACATCCAATGTTTGGTCTTCAAGGTAAGTTTAGAGGATTCCTACAACGTGATCCAATGCGCCCACTCCAAGTTCATCCCATGCGCAATATAAAGAAGAGTGAGATTTGTTTTAGAGGATTTTCCAAGGTCATCCAATGCGCCAAACACCATGCATGCTTTGCTAAGAGGAAAGTCTACCTAATATACCAAAGTTTGGAGATTCCAACTTGATGAAGTGATGCGCCAATCCCAAGACCCTTATCACAAATGCTTAAACAGGAAAAAATCATAAGTGCTGTCTAGTGCGCCACACATGAGAAGATCTCAAACCACCTATCTATTGCGCCACACATGAGAAGAATTCAAATTGCCTATCTAGTGCGCTAGGTACCTGAGGATTCTAATCCTTCATCTAGTGCGCCACATAAAAGGGAGGATAAAGTTTGGTTTTGAAGACTTCGAGTTACCTATCCCATGCGCCAAATGCCAAGAGGATTTCAATCCTTCAACCAATGCGCCATTCCCTTAAGCAAGTAAAAACTAGTTTAAACTAAAGCAATGTTGAGGGGAATCTAAAACATGATCTAATGCGAAATGTTGAAGAGGAATCATCCTTCATCCAGTGCGAAATGCCAAGAGGAATTCAAACCTTGATCTAATGCGCCTGGAGGGTTATCGAGAAAGATCAAGGTGTTTCGAAGAAGAAGACTTCACCATACCCATCCAATGCGAAATGCAAGGAGAAAGTCAAACACAAATCTAAACGATATGAAGAAGACCTCAAAGACATCATCCAATGCGAAAAAACAAGAGGATTTCAATTATTGATCCAATGCGCCTGAGGGAGAAAGTAATTGCAATTTACAAGGAGATCATCAAGACCCCATCTAATGCGCCTATCAAAGGAAGTTGTAAGCATTTAATGATTTCGCCTTAAAAAATGTGGAAGTTGCATTTATTAAATAAAGATCAATCAAAATTAAATGTTTTTCACTATAATAAAGGAGGTCGGCCTAGGTAAGAGGTAAAGTTTTAAAGCAAATTATGTATATATACCTCATCTCCTTTTCATTTTTATCATTTTCAAAGAGCAGAATTACTTTTCAAGAGCAGATTTGTCTTCAAGGAGCAGCAACAAGAAGGTTTTATAGAAGTACAAATTTGATTTTATCAAATTCAAGCAAGTGGTGGATCAAATTGCAAGGTATCAAATTCAAAGCAGCCTATCAAGTAAGTCTAATCTGAATATTTTCTGATCTGATTTTCTTCTTTTTCCTTCATTAGATGCATTAAAATTGTTCAAGTATTGGTAAAATTTAAGAAGGATAAGTGGATTTTGATAGATTCCTTGAGTCTAGATAGCAATATTTTCATAATTATAAAGGAAAACTTCATAATTTAATGCATTAAGGTGGCAGAAATAGAGTCCAAGTTGTGTTTGCTATTACTTATTAACGTCAAGTTTGCAGGATTATGGCAATGACTTCCAAAGAGCGACAAGCGAAGATCCGGATGGATGCCAAGGGGAAGATTCCCGAATCAAAGCTCATCTCAAGGTGGACAAATGTAGGAGACACGAATATGGGTAATAGTAACTTGGAAGATATCAAGTCAGTCCTTGAGGAACCTAACGGAGGTAGTCTTGCTCGAGCCATCATGAGGAGTGGAGCCATTGAAGCTGCTTGCTTTCCGCCAGCTTTGCTGTGTCCAAAGATGATCATTGAATGTGTCAAGAAATATGATGTAGATACAAGGCAAATTATAGCCAAAGATGGAATGATACTAGCCTATTTGCAAAAGGAGGCAGTTGAAGAAACTTTCAACATTCCAACTAGGGAAAGAATGATCAGTATCTCGATACAACAAGATCAGCAGGAATATGATGTTGATTCAAAGACAAAATTGCAAGAAATAAAGAGAGAATGGATGGTCAATCCATCTATGAAGTTCAACATGAATAATCCTCCGCAGTTTCACAAGTCAGATTTTCATCCTGAAATTGGATACTTGATTATGTTTCTCAATAGAATGACAGGAATGCCGCAATCTGCTACCTTTCAGCCTTGGATGTACTCTTTCATCAAGTCAGCTCTCAAAGGGAAGATGATTGATTGGGCTGGACTTATCAGTTAGAATATACATGAGCAGTTCATCAATTTTGCTAAGACCAAGACTTGTTATATGAGTTCCTATGTGGTATACCTTCTCGCAAGAAATGAAGTTTACTCAGGTTTGACCAAAAGAGGAGAAGTCGGCATTGGGCCTAATAAATACTCATCGCATCAGTGTCACCCTTAGTTGTACCTCAAGAGTATCAATCATTATACAAGGCTCAATGATGCGTTTGCTATGTTCATAATGAAGAAACTAAGGGAAGAATTTCATAAAAAGTTGTCAAATGTAGCAAGAGAGTTCATTTCAGCATATGGACACTGGTATACTCAGCATGAAAGGTACACTTACCTGAGGATCCAAGGGTTTACATCATATCCATACAGATTACCAAGATATCCAACCAACAGGATGGTGATGTTAGAGGTTACAAGGCAACTCCTAGAACTCATCAGGTTGCAGAAGTTGAAGAAAAAAGGAGGGATCCAGTTTCCACTTCTTCTTGGGCAAAATCTGGAGTGTCCATCATTACCAGCAGCTGAATATTCTGAGATAGAGCTACAGGCATATCATTTGCAAACTCATGGCACCAAGAGGCTTAACTTTGATCCTTTCCAAGTTTGCTGGAAATATAACAGAGAATTCAAGCATGTTCAGCAATTGGAAGACCATTGGGCTAGTGCACAAGATGAGGATGATCTCCGAACACTCCAAAGTTCGAGACTCGCCTGGGATTTAGTTAGAGCTTCCAAAGTATTCAGGATTCCATATCAGTTCACTGAAGATGATACTCTATTGATAGATGAATTTGATAAGATAAAGAGTTTGCCTTATACAGTTGATTGGTCAAAAAAGGATGTGTCCGAAGAAGAATTGATAAAGCCGGTCTTAGCCATGACACAAGTATGTATAAATCAACTATTGCAAGAGATGAATGATGAAGGCCGAGTTCTTACTTACAATAAGATGGATGAAGGAGAACCAGGACAGCATAGTACACATAGCCAACCACAACACAGTGGAAATGATCAAAGTGATAATTCAGCTAGAAAAAGGAAAAGACCTAATCAAGATCAAGGAGAATCAAGCCAAAGACCGCAAAAGAAGAATAATCCATCTACTTCATCTAATCCACAAGAAGGTGCTTCAGTTGTTCAAAATCCAATACAAGAGATAGAAGTTATAGAAGAAGTTTCCTTGATTCCATCAGAAGAGATTCAGTCGAGCCCCACGGTCATAATGAAGGAGAATGATGATCTTGATCAAGATGAAGTAGGTCGAGTGGAATCTGATGAGGAAGTAGCTCGTGTCCAACACAGTCAAGCTCAAGGACAGCGAGATCTTTCTACTTTTCCACCTTGGTTGAGGCAGAGGATTGAAGAAAGTACAATTGTAGAAACTTATCAGCCTGCTCCAGTTGAGGAATTGCTTGTAAACGCACAGAAGGGTAATCAGAAGAAGAAAGCAATAGTCTTTTCCAAAATCACTCAAGATTCTGTTGGAAATAGAGAGGTACATATAGTTGTTCCTAGAATTGACAAGGAGTTAGAAAATATGGCACCTGAGGATTATAATATGACTACTATTGGCATGGGTCCAATCACAAGGGAACAGGTAGAAGAGGAATTACAAGAGTCAGTAAACAATGTAAGAAGCATGTTGAAGTAAGAAAGAGAAGCAAGGATAAAGGTTGAACAAGATTTTAACACATTGAAGCATTACATTCAGCAAGTCATGCAGCCCATCCAACAGAAGGAAGCTACTCCAATTCCTCCGTCTATTCTTCCACAAGAAACAGTATCTCAAGTTGAAAACATGAGGACTTCATCTCAGATGATGAAAGGATGGATAGAAAAGACAGAAGAGAAGGCATATACTCACCTTGAAGAAATTGTGCAAGTGTATGATAGAGTTATTAAGCTTAAAGATCGGGTCCAAGCTTTATTAAGAAATTGTGCTGAGTTCAAACCGATCAAAGAACAATACATGCCACAGCTCAAGAGTTTAATGGAAGCTCCATTAGAAGATCTAATCCATGATAAGGTGATTGATAGAGATACTCCACATGACTTCATCACTTGGTATTTCTCCTTTCACAATAAGGGGCAACTGGTTGATAAAATTGAAGTAGATATGTCCAGAATAAGAAGTTTTCTTCTAAGAACAGAGAATCATATATACACTGCTTTGATAATAATATGTAATCCTTATGGAAATGTTACTATTGAAAATATGAAGCAACAAGTTAAGGCATTCTACTTTCAGTATGATGGACTTGATGAAGGTCAGCTGGATAGTATATTCACACTTGCATATCGTCTTGGAGAAAATAAGTCTTGGATAAACGACTGGGAGAAGACACTTGGCGTCTATGAGTCCGATGTAGCAGTGGCTGAAGGATCCATTAATGCGGCGACAAGTGTACCAATGGAGGATATTGTTCAAATTGTGTCTACATTCATTATATCTCATAGTACTACTACATAAAAGGCATATGATGTGGCTTCCTTATCTTCTTGGAAAGCGTGCCTTTATTCCCTCCTTCATGGCTTCTTTCATTTAATAAAGTGAGCCTCCTTCATTTAATAAAGTATAGTTTGTTACAACTACTTGTGATGTGGCTTGATCTGGTCCACTGATTCGGCCGATCGATCTTGACCCTTTTTTCCTTGGAGGTCTATAAAAGGGCTCTCATTGCTCTCATTTAAAAAAAAGTTGAAAATTCTGAAATTGTTGTAAGAGCTCTCTGAGATAATAAAGGATTCGTTGTTTTGGTGATTCTATTTATGTTTCTGAGTGTTGCATGGTTTCAATTTTCAAACAAACATTAAGTTAAGTTATAAGTTTTCTTTAAGTTTAAGTTAGTTAATGAAAGGTTGCTTTATTGCCTTGTAGTGAAGTTTATAAGTTCATACCATTTGTAGTCTACAGCTTGTGGATTGCAATGCATGGTTAGTCTGAACAATTAAACGTCAATTTGATCTTTATGCTTGTTGAATCTTCATGAGCATAATTGATTTAAACATCTTGTACCCCTTTGAAGATTGCACCTATCTTGTGTAGTTGTTTCATCTTGGCGAAACAGGATTTGGTTCGATTTCACTTCAAGTAGTAAACGTCCTTGCATTTAGGATTAGATTAGTGTTTCTAAACCCTATATCTTTTGCCTTTTTTTATTAAGTTAGGATTAGAACCAAAGAACCTCGATTGCTAAATCATACGCATCAATTGCAGTACTTAGATTCTCTAGTATTCACTTCCATAGTCCTTGAAACAGCAAGTTACTTGAACAATTGTGTAAGTCCCTTTGTTTGTTAACAACAAAATCATACTTAAATCGCTGAGTTGTCTCTTACCGAAAACATCAGAAGGAACCTTGGAGTTATCTCGTTTGATCACCTAGTTTAGCATCCGAGAGGCTTTGCTCAAGAGGGAGTCAGATACTCAGTATTTTACTTTAATTGTTGACTTGTTGAAAAACAACCATCAACATATTTGGCGCTAGAAGAAGGGCTGTTAACAAGTTGTTTCAGATTAAGGAAGAACATCCTGGAGCGAATCGGTTCTTTCTCGCCAGAGAGGCACCAAAGAATTCTAAGATCTGCACCAGGAGCATCCAAGGAGTTTTCTGAGTTGGGGTTTCCTGCGAAGTCGAAGAAAGGAAAGAAAGGGACTTCATCGGGCCAAGGATCTCCAAGTTGGGGTGATATTTCAAATTTATTTCAAACCCCACCTCCGAAGAATCAAAATCAGGGAGTTGTTCAACCGGGCAATGTCCAAGTAACTATCATAGGCACTCCACTTCAGCAAGGAGCTACTCAAGCAGGTCCAGGACAACCCAACGTTCCAATGGCAGCACCAGCGCAAGATTGGCCCCTGGGAAATGTCTCACCCCTTGGGACTTTTACTGATTACCATGATATGCCCAAAAATCCTGAACACTTCTGTTTGAAATTTCATGTCAACGATCCAAGCAGGACGGCTGAAGAGCATATTAAGATCTTTGAAGGTACTCTGGTTAATAGAAGGATTGAAGATCAGGATGTAGCATGCCGACTATTTCCATACTCTCTCGAAGGAGATGCTACTTTTTGGTATGTCAACCTACCGACTGGGTCCATTACTACCTGGGAACAGATGAAAACTGCTTTCTTGGAGAAGTTCAAGATTCCCATCACTCCTGCAGAACTTTATAAGCAATTCATCGAAGTCAGAAGACAGGAGCATGAGCCTATTGCCTCTTTCAATCACAGGTTTCATAAAGCATATTCTAGACTACAACCTCCATATAACATCACTCCAGCAATGGCGATGGAGATTTATTACGCTGCATTGGATCGCCTTACTTCTATGTTTGTGAAAAGAGCAACGACCCCGCCTACCACTTTGACAGGAGCATATGCTGAAGCCGTTCAGGTGAACACAGATTTGGGTATGAACACGCATGGGCCGCTTAATCACATAGGGCATGTGGCAATGCCAAATCAAATCCAAGGAATTAATCACGCATTAGCTCAACATACACCTGTAATGAATCCAGTTCCCGTTCCTACTCTTGCTAATCAATTAGTCCTGCATCTAGGGGTGCCGATTTCACAAGTTGCACCTGAAAAGCTAGTGTATCTGCAAGGAGCATCATCTTCTGTAAAGGCTCAAGAGGAGAAGGATGAAATGAAAGAGCTGATTGATCCGGTGAAGAAACTGTCTACTGAAGTTACACATTTGCGAAATCAAAATAACTATCTGCAGAGGAATTTCCAAGGCAATCAAGGAGGATACCAGGGAAACCAGGGCGGTAATCAAGGATATAATCAGGGGTACAATCAAGGCTTTAGAGGAAATAATCAAGGCTTTCAACGGTAGAATAGAGCCTGGAACACTGCACCGAACAATGGCACGGTCCCTTCACCACTTGATAATCCACCAGCTTCTGACCCAAAACCAGCAGAGAAAGTCTTCTTAGCAGAAGCTGCATTATCCACTTGGTGTAGATTGCATAATACCAATCAGCATTCAGAACTTCAATGTCCCGAATTTAAGATAGCTGCTGACATCTTCCAGCAAGAAATGCATGGCTCGCAGGTACCAGAAAACCCTCCGGTCACTGGGTATGAAATTGTGCCCACGCCGTGGTATGATCAAGCACTGATTGAAGATTTTACTTTTCCACCTCCGATGGAATACGACATGACAGAATATAATGGAAGATTCCCACCAGCCTCTGCAAATGGGCCGGTTGATGATACATATTACCCTCCACCATTTGAGGGCAATTCCCAAACTCACGAACCAGATGAAGTTCAGGCCTTTCAGCAATCTACCGGTAATGCACCACAAAGAGTTTATCAGCGGAATTATCGGCCACAAGATCCTATTACTACATCAACTCCTCCTAATAATTTGCACACTCCGCCAAATCCAAATGCAAGTAACAATCCAAGCTATCCAAGGGATGCGCCCGAATATAGACAGCGGAATCTAGCTCAGAACGTTGTCCCAGCACAAGAGGCTCAGCAACAGAATGTTTCTTCAAGGATCGATCCAGCCAGAAAGGAAGTTCCTAAGGATGATTTAAAGAGGTTGAGTCAATGTGTTGTCGAAGAACTCAAGAAGATCAAGATCAACTTACCATTGATAGAATTGATTCGAGTACCTGAAATAAAGGAAGCCTTTTTAAGAGGTGTCGATGATACCATCGCAAAGGGTGGTAATCAAAGTGTGCAAATCACCACAGGATCATCAGGTCCATCCACTTCAAATGTACCAAGAGCATATGTGGGTCAAAATGCGAATCCAACTAAAATGAGGCCACCTCACCCACAAGGTCAGACGAATGCTATTTTCATTGCACAGGATTCATCCAATATGATGGACGGCAAGTCAATTACAATAAAGGAAGAGCCTGCAGAGGATAATAATGCACCAAAGATTCAAAGTTCACAAGTCAATCCAGATCCAGCAAATGACCGATATAGTGTCCCTAAGAAGAAATCGGTAGTCTTTTACCATGGAAGGGATGAACAGCCCCCGTTTTTGATATCAGTTAGAATGTTTGGCAAGCTATTACATAATTGTCTAATGGACTCAGGAGCCTCAAGCAACGTGATGCCTTTGGGTATTTGCAAGAAACTTGGTCTCATCCCAAAGCAGACAAATAAGAAAGTTACTCAGTTGGATAAGACCGAAGTTCCAGTTATTGGAGAGTTACACAATATTCACATGCAGTTGGCAGCTGATCCCAGGATTCAGCATTACATTGACATTTCAGTAGTAGACATACCTGAAGGGTACGGGATGCTGCTAAGCAGAGATTGGTTGAAGAAACTCAATGGGTACGTCTCCACCGACTTTTCACACATGTGGCTATCATGGAAAGGATTGCCTAATCAGATCAGGATAGATAGCACTCCGCGCCTGAAATTGATGATTACTGAATATGGTGAAGACAATGAGATCCTTTTTGTACAAACAGACTTAGGTGTTTACAAGCCTAAGGTGGAGGAGATTTTAACATTGCATAATTCAACAGAGGTCCTTGTAGAAAGTGATCATAGCACGTCATCAGATGAAGGGGAAGGCTTGTTTGAAAACTTCCGAAACTTTGTGATGAAACATGTGAAACAGGGTGTAGAATTGGGAAGTCATGCATCTGTTCACGATTTATTATTGCCTAATTGGTGCAGGATACACAATGCTTTCCATTCCGAGTTCTCTTGCTCTATGTGCGTAGTAGCCTTGGAACAAGTCAGGAAGATGATTCCAGAAGCCATGGGCTTGGAAATTCCAAGTATGATGAAATTAAAAGAAACAGTTCAGGATACGGCCGTTACAGATGAAGCAAGCACTTCGACGTCAGCAACAGAACATATCCAAATTGATCCTGCAGAAGCAAATCAAGATATTGGTGCGTCAAATCCAGGAGATAATCAAGTATGGACTTTAAGATTTGATGGATCAAAATCCAAGCAAGGATCCGGAGCTGGCTTTGAACTGATCAGTCCGCTGGGAGAAACCTATCTATCAGCCTTAAGATTATAGTTTCCATGCACAAATAATGTTACTGAATATGAAGCTCTCGTGCATGGGTTGCTCTTGGCCATAAAGAAGAAAGTTAAAATTTTACATGTATTTGGCGATTCAGAAATAGTTGTCAGACAGGTCAGGAAACAATATGTGTGCCATGACAAGAGGCTAAAGAAATACAGAAACCGGGTATGGGATTTGATTGAAGACTTCGATGCATTTAACATCAAGACAATTTACATATCAGCAAATCAAGTAGCTAATGCACTAGCACAAGCCGCAAGTTCTCTTGAGCCATTAGCTATGGAGGGATTAAAGAAGTTCACAGTGGAAATGACATCAGTACCATCAGTACCAGATAATATCACAAATTTTCAAGTGTTTGATGATGACAAACATATATTAGACTTCTTAACTAATTCAGGTATTTTCACCACCCAGGTCATTGACGAAAGTGACGTTGAAGCTGAGTTTGATCCAGATGGAATTATGAACCTGAAAGACAATACCATCCCAAAGGGTATGATTGAGTTAGAGAGACTCTTCGATTCAGATAAGTTGGGCACTCCTCCCCATCACAGTGAAGATGGAAATAAGTGTGAAGCAGTCAATCTGGGAACAGACGAGGATGTAAGAAATGTTTTCATAGGGAAAATTTGCACGCCAGAAGAAAGAGAGAACATCCTCAACAGCATGAGAGAATTTCACGATGTTATCGCTTGGGGGTATGATGATTTGAAGACATATGACACATCCATCATTACGCATACTATCCCTCTCAAGCCAGGAAGCAAACCTTTCAGACAGAGGCAGAGGCCGATTAACCCTTTACTAGAGCCACTTATTTATCAAGAAGTAAAGAAGCTGCTACAGGCAAAGATAATATTTCCAATAAGGCACTCGACGTGGGTCGCCAATCTAGTTCCTGTTAGAAAAAAGAATGGAGAGATCAGATTGTGTGTTGATTTCAGGAATTTGAACAAAGCATCAGAAAAAGACAATTATCCTTTGCCTTCACTGGATGAAGTGCTTCAAATTGTAAATGGTTCACAGATGATGTCTTTTCTGGATGGATATTCAGGGTATAACCAGGTCATGGTTGAAGAGGAAGATCGGTTAAAGACCGCTTTCACTACCAAATGGGGTACATACGCATACAGAAGGATGCCTTTTGGCTTAATCAATGCAGGAGCCACTTTCCAGTGAGCTATGGATATTGCCTTCAAAGATATTATTGGAAAATGCATTATTATTTATATGGATGATCTTACTGTGTTCTCAAAAGTTAGAGCAGATCATGTGGAGCATTTAAGGAAAGTTTTTGAATCTTGCAGAACATATGGAATTTCCTTAAATCCAAAAAAGTGCATCTTCGGGGTGACAGAAGGAAAACTCCTGGGCCACGTAATATCAGAACATGGCATCTCTATCGATCCAGATCGGGTAGAGGCCATTAAAAGAGTCAATATGCCTGCCAGCAAGAAGGAGTTGAAATCTTTCTTCGGCAAGATTAACTTCATCAGAAAGTTTATTACTGGATTTGCAAAAATTATTAAGCCATTGAATGATATGTTAAAGAAGGATGCGAAAGTTGAATGGACTCCTCAAGCGAAGAGAGCATTTGAAGAAATCAAGCAAGCAATTGCTAGGGCTCCTGTCCTCATCAGTCCAGACTATTTGAAGCCATTTTATTTATATTCTTTTGCATCTGACCACACCTGTGTAGGGATTCTGACCCAGAGGATAGATGATAAAGATGAACACCCTGTTGCATTTATGAGTGCCCCTTTTAAGGATGCTGAGCTGAGATATCCCACAGTGAAAAAATAGGCGTATGCTCTAGTAAAGGCTATCAAGAAATTTCAACACTATATCCTGCGGAGTAGAGTGTATGCTATAGTTCCAGATGCCGCAGTTAAGACATTACTAATGCAAAATGAACTAGGTGAACGAAGAGGCAAGTGGGTCGCCACTATTCAAGAATATGACATTGAAATTCAACCAATGAAGTTGGTTAGAGGACAAGCACTGACTCAGACTATAGCAGTCGAAGGACCTGGATTAGTTCAGCAGGCTTATGTACTTGAAGCAGTATCACCAGATGAGTGGTACGATGATATTGTCTATTACTTGTTATCTCAGAGATGTCCGGATCATATGAGCCCAACACAGAGGAGAGCATTGAGATACAGAAGTAAACGCTTCATGTTGCAAGGATCAGTTTTATTCAGACAAAATCATGAAGGTATTTATTTGAGGTGTGTTGGTAGGAGTGAAGCCAAAAGCATTATGGAACAATTCCATGACAAGTTTGGAACTTGCCACGGTGGTGAACTGGCAACAGCGAATCAGATATTAAGGGCAGGCTATTATTGGCCAAAATTGTTTCAGGATGCTCATCAGCACATCAAAACTTGCCACATTTGTCAGATAGCCACTTCAAGAGAATGAAACCCAGCCATCCCTTTATAGCCAGTTATGGAATTCAGGCCTTTTGCCAAGTGGGGATTAGATTTTATTGGCATGATAAACCCACCGTCTTCTGCACAGCATAGATATATCCTGACTGCGACAGACTACTGCACTAGATGGATAGAAGCCCATGCTTTGAAGTTCTGCACTTCCGACGTAGTGATCAAATTTCTAGAGGAGAGCATAATTACCAGATTTGGCTGTCCTAGTGCCCTTGTATGTGACAATGGCCCTGCATTTTCATCACTCAGATTTTCTAATTGGGCCTTTGAATATGGAATAACCCTGAAATTTTCATCAAATTATTATCCGCAGGGTAATGGCCTGGCTGAATCCACAAACAAGAACCTTTTGAACGCAATCAAGAAATTACTGGATAAGAATCCAAGAGACTGGCATACACAGCTGAAGTTTGCTCTTTGGGCAGACAGAACTCGAGTCAAGTCTTCTCTGGGCACTTCTCCATATCACCTGGTTTATGGGCAGGATCCCATCTTCCCAATACGATTGAGGATTCCAACCTTGCAGTTCATGCAAGACTATTTAGACGAAGATGAACAAGTACAAACAAGATTATCACAGCTCCTACATTTGGAAGAGAAGCGAGATATTGCCCTAGATAAGTTCATGAAGCATCAAGGAGTGGTCAAGTGTTGGTTTGATCGTCAGGCAAGAGTGAAAGCCTTCAGAATTTCTGATCTAGTTTTATATTGGGACAAGGCACATGAACGGCGAGGTGATCATGACAAGTTTGATTATCTCTAGAAGCGTCCCTATCAGATTGCTGAGATCCTAGGAGAGAACGCTTTCAAGTTGAAGACTTTGACCGGAGAAGATGTTCCACTGCCTGTCAATGGGCAGTTCCTGAAGCACTATTTCCAGCCATGAGTTCCCTGAGGGGCTGGTTTGTACATAGTTAGATAGGATTTTCTTTCTGTTGTTTGGTTTTCTTAGATTAGATTTGCTTGTCTTGATGTCATTTGACTCAAGGATTTCTTGTTTTTCATAGTTTAGTTGTTTCCTTTTTCGCTTTTAGAGTAGTTGTTTTTGAGGGGTTTTAATTCTTGACAAGGTGGTGTATATCTAAAAGACATTTGGTAGACTTTCACTAGAATATGTTAGCTCATTTCTTAAACTTTTATTCATGAAACTCTTAGGATTGATAGATTATTATTTTCAATTATTGACAAAGCAAACTCTGAGCTTGACTGGGACACTAATCATATATTGTGTCTTGACACCATTATCTTCTGAACATAATAGTTAAAATGCCAAATTTAATTTTATGAATTCTTATTTGTTCTTTTGAGAAACTTAAGTCATGATTGATGAATTTCTCGTGGATTCCATCACTAGTGTTAGATAGCGTGACTGCTTGTTCTTAGGAGACGAATCAGTTGTTCGGTATTGACTGAAGTATTTTGAGGTTTCTTACACATCTTAATGATCCTGAAGTTCCTAGGAAAGCCTTTGTAAGCCTGGATCAAGTGAAAATCCTAAGGTAATTCATGATTTCAATTCCATTCCATAATAAGTTTTTTGCATAATTCCATCTCCGTCATCCCGTTCACCACATCTCACGCTACAATAAAATCTTCCATCCATTTCATTTCAGTGTAATAAAACCTTCATCCACATTGCATTCTTTATCCAATAATGAATTCGAGTCTTGTGTCTGAATCATTTTTATGATCCCATGTTCGTTATACTCCAGAAAGATAAAAGTTGAATTCCTTATGAAGCACTGGGAGTTGTCCATGTCGATCCCTTTTTCAAATGACCTTATCCACTGTATACAGGTCAAAATCAAGATGTTGGTATTCCTACTCTACTCCAGTTGAAATCTTTCATTACATGTATCCATTTCGCCTTCAAAATATCAAGGCTTATAACTTTTCATACCTTTATCCCTTTCGCCCATCTCCTAATCATGATTGATGAATGTGAGTATCATCTAAGCAAGAAGCTTGCAATCCCTTCCACCCATCCCCCATAAAATAAATATTTGGATGCTTTTACCTATCAAGCAAATCCAAAGATCTCTATGCTTCATGATACAAATGCCAAAAATCCTAAACCAGGCATGTTCAAAAGATATTTCATGCTGTATTTTCAAATCAAGAAATGCTTAAAGATCAAGCTCTGGGTACTTGTAGCCGAATCCAAAGAGGCTACCGCACCCAATCCATCTAATCATTCCATTACCATTTCCATCCCATCCCCAAAATTATTTCACCCCACGAATCAAAATAAGAAGATTCTGAGTTCTTGTGGGACGTGAAGTTACTATTTCCATTCCCGTTTCCTATATATATTCCCCTTTCCACTTGCGAGCTTCGAAGTTTAGGTTGATATAAACAGACGTTGATCATGATTCCATTCCATCCTATTTACTTATCCACCGTCCATGTTTATTTCTTACTGTTCGGCATATCCCATCATTCCTTTGGTTTATGGTTGAATACGCTTTCATATATCTGTTTTATAATCCACTTCATAATTTGCCATCATCCAATTTCGTTCCTTTCCCCCATCATGTCCTGCCAACATTTGTAAGTATTACAACTTGACATGGTTGTGCGTGGATCATCGCGTCAGCCGCAGAATCAGACTCTGGAATTCTTACCTTTCGTTACCTCGGTGAAAACCTGGCAAATAGGCGCCATGTGTAATGGTCATCATTCAAAAACAAAAAAAAAAAAAGAAAAGAGAAAAAAAAAAGAAGAAAAAATAGTAAAGAGAAAAAATTCCGTTCACTGGTGAAAACCCGGCAAACAGGCGCCATGGACAAGTATCTTGGCGAAAACCTAGCAAACAGGCGTCATGATAGAGACACATTGTCTCGTTGCATTTTCACTTTCATTCCATTATCACTCTATTTGATATCACTTACTTGTCATTGCACGTTATCATTCGCCCATTTCATTCATGTATACATCCATCCATCCGCTTTCATGAATTTACCTAGCTTGAGACAGGTCAGCTTAGTCGACCCTGGGTTCTAAGGGATGGGAATGAACCTAAGTGCTTGCACTTCAAACCTCAGATATGGATAAGTCGCGCTGGCGATTGGTTCTGATTCTTTGATTGGGTAGTCGTGCTTGTGTGATCTAGTGTATGGGTATACATGGAAATGTTGAAACTTGACATTTGTTTATCTTTAGAACATTTGAGAAATTGTTTTAATCGCAATCAATCTTTAATCACACATCAGGAGATGTAGTGTCTTGATCCAATTTATGATTCCTTTCCCTTTTAAGCTCATTTTTGCATCGTTTACGATTGAGGACGATGATTTAATATTCTTTGAGTGGGCTTTGCATCTGTGTTTTAGAAATGTTCAGGAACATTCCTCTAGTGGAGTCGCCAGATGTTGTGACCAAATCACACATCACCCCATTAGGAATAGGGACCCCCTTTTTTTGAGCTCTGTGCTTTCAATGAGTTTTCAATGAGATTTTGATGATGACCTGACTTTTTTTTCTCTGCCGATTCGGTAAGGTTTCCCCTTTCTATAATCTTTGGCTCATGATTAGAGGTAGATGAACTTGCAATGTTGAAGAATTATGATCAAATCCCATCTAGATAACGAATCTTGAGATCAATCCTGAAGAATGTTTGAGACCATTAAAAGACTAAGCCTGGAGCCTGAAATCCTGAAAATCCTGAAAAATGGCTAAGTCTGAAATCTGGTGAATCCTCCAAATTCTATATTTTGCATCTTAAATCCGATGGATTCGGGACCTATCTCAAACATCCTGAAAGGTATATTGAAAAATATTTAAAGTATACCCGCGCGATCCTGAAAAATGCCTGACAATTCCAGAGGATTCAAAAAGCTGATCTAGTGCGACGGGACACTTAAGTGGCGCAAAATCTTGGCGCAAAATCACTAAGGAAAAAGCATTTGCAGATGATGATTCCCACTTGCTCAACCAATGCGCCCATCTAAAAACTTGAAGTGATGCGATTTTCAAACCTTGAAGTGATGCGAAAATGCTAAAGGATTTCAAACCTTGAAGTAATGCGATTTTGGATGACAAGAGTCAGAGGATTTAAAAAGTCCAACCAATGCGCTAGGAAGAAGAGTGGAGAATTGACTCCGAAAATCTAAAATTTTGAAGAAGAGATCAGAGGATTTGAAAACCCTGACTGATGCGCCACCTAGAAAGAGGAAGAAGTCTTGAGGTTTTGACTTGAGAAGGATCTAGTTTGAAGAGGATTTGAAAACTTGAACTAGTGCGCCAAAACTTGAGGATTTTTATCCCTCAACCAATGCGCCCATCTAGTAAACATCATATTTGCAAAAGGAAGTCTCCCAAACGTTCAACACAAGCGCTTAAACCAATCCACCAATGTGAGGCTCAGAGGAATTCAAAACTTGATCCAAAGTGACCTAAGGAAGAAGGACCCAGTTAAAGTTAATTGCACATTAAAGGTCAGAGCCAGAGGATTTCAAAAGCCCATCTAATGCGCTAGAAACCAGAGGATCTCAATCCTTGATCTAATGCGCCTATCTCCAAGGTGAAAACTTGAGGATCTTCAAGGTCATATCCAATGCGATTTCATGAAGGAAGACTCCGGGCGCTCCAAAGGGGATATATCACAAGGTTTAAGTCAATGATCAAGAGATCCCAACATAGTGATCCAGTGCGCCAAAGTAGTTTCAATGTGAAGTTTGAAGGATCTTGATCTAATGCGAGATCTCAGAGGATTTTCCAAGGTCATCCAATGCGCCATATCATGAGGAGATTGCAAGTGTCCTAGACATCCAATGTTTGGTCTTCAAGGTAAGTTTAGAGGATTCCTACAACGTGATCCAATGCGCCCACTCCAAGTTCATCCCATGCGCAATATAAAGAAGAGTGAGATTTGTTTTAGAGGATTTTCCAAGGTCATCCAATGCGCCAAACACCATGCATGCTTTGCTAAGAGGAAAGTCTACCTAATATACCAAAGTTTGGAGATTCCAACTTGATGAAGTGATGCGCCAATCCCAAGACCCTTATCACAAATGCTTAAACAGGAAAAAATCATAAGTGCTATCTAGTGCGCCACACATGAGAAGATCTCAAACCACCTATCTATTGCGCCACACATGAGAAGAATTCAAATTGCCTATCTAGTGCGCTAGGTACCTGAGGATTCTAATCCTTCATCTAGTGCGCCACATAAAAGGGAGGATAAAGTTTGGTTTTGAAGACTTCGAGTTACCTATCCCATGCACCAAATGCCAAGAGGATTTCAATCCTTCAACCAATGCGCCATTCCCTTAAGCAAGTAAAAACTAGTTTAAACTAAAGCAATGTTGAGGGGAATCTAAAACATGATCTAATGCGAAATGTTGAAGAGGAATCATCCTTCATCCAGTGCGAAATGCCAAGAGGAATTCAAACCTTGATCTAATGCGCCTGGAGGGTTATCAAGAAAGATCAAGGTGTTTCGAAGAAGAAGACTTCACCATACCCATCCAATGCGAAATGCAAGGAGAAAGTCAAACACAAATCTAAACGATATGAAGAAGACCTCAAAGACATCATCCAATGCGAAAAAACAAGAGGATTTCAATTCTTGATCCAATGCGCCTAAGGGAGAAAGTAATTGCAATTTACAAGGAGATCATCAAGACCCCATCTAATGCGCCTATCAAAGGAAGTTGTAAGCATTTAATGATTTCGCCTTAAAAAATGTGGAAGTTGCATTTATTAAATAAAGATCAATCAAAATTAAATGTTTTTCACTATAATAAAGGAGGTCGGCCTAGGTAAGAGGTAAAGTTTTAAAGCAAATTATGTATATATACCTCATCTCCTTTTCATTTTTATCATTTTCAAAGAGCAGAATTACTTTTCAAGAGCAGATTTGTCTTCAAGGAGCAGCAACAAGAAGGTTTTATAGAAGTACAAATTTGATTTTATCAAATTCAAGCAAGTGGTGGATCAAATTGCAAGGTATCAAATTCAAAGCAGCCTATCAAGTAATTCTGATCTGAATATTTTCTGATCTAATTTTCTTCTTTTTCCTTCATTAGATGCATTAAAATTGTTCAAGTATTGGTAAAATTTAAGAAGGATAAGTGGATTTTGATAGATTCCTTGAGTCTAGATAGCAATATTTTCATAATTATAAAGGAAAACTTCATAATTTAATGCATTAAGGTGGCTGAAATAGAGTCCAAGTTGTGTTTGCAATTACTTATTCGCGTCAAGTTTGCAGGATTATGGCAATGACTTCCAAAGAGCGACAAGCGAAGATCCGGATGGATGCCAAGGGGAAGATTCCCGAATCAAAGCTCGTCTCAAGGTGGACAAATGTAGGAGACACGAATATGGGTAATAGCAACTTGGAAGATATCAAGTCAGTCCTTGAGGAACCTAACGGAGGTAGTCTTGCTCGAGCCATCATGAGGAGTGGAGCCATTGAAGCTGCTTGCTTTCCGCCAGCTTTGCCATGTCCAGAGATGATCATTGAATGTGTCAAGAAATATGATGTAGATACAAGGCAAATTATAGCCAAAGATGGAACGATACTAGCCTATTTGCAAAAGGAGGCAGTTGAAGAAACTTTCAACATTCCAACTAGGGAAAGAATGATCAGTATCTCGATACAACAAGGTCAGCAGGAATATGATGTTGATTCAAAGACAAAATTGCAAGAAATAAAGAGAGAATGGATGGTCAATCCATCTATGAAGTTCAACATGAATAATCCTCCGCAGTTTCACAAGTCAGATTTTCATCCTAAAATTGGATATTTGATTATGTTTCTCAATAGAATGACAGGAATGCCGCAATCTGCTACCTTTCAGCCTTGGATGTACTCTTTCATCAAGTCAGCTCTCAAAGGGAAGATGATTGATTGGGCTGGACTTATCAGTCAGAATATACATGAGCAGTTCATCAATTTTGCTAAGACCAAGACTTGTTATATGAGTTCCTATGTGGTATACCTTCTTGCAAGAAATGAAGTTTACTTAGGTTTGACCAAAAGAGGAGAAGTCGGCATTGGGCCTAATAAATACTTATCGCATCAGTGTTACCCTCAGTTGTACCTCAAGAGTATCAATCATTATACAAGTTTCAATGATGCATTTGCTATGTTCATAATGAAGAAACTAAGGGGAGAATTTCATAAAAGGTTGTCAAATGTAGCAAGAGAGTTCATTTTAGCATATGGACACTGGTATACTCAGCATGAAAGGTACACTTACCTGAGGATCCAAGGGTTTACATCATATCCATACAGATTACCAAGATATCCAACCAACAGGATGGTGATGTTAGAGGTTACAAGGCAACTCCTAGAACTCATCAGGTTGCAGAAGTTGAAGAAAAAAGGAGGGATCCAGTTTCCACTTCTTCTTGGGCAAAATCTGGAGTGTCCATCATTATTAGCAGCTGAATATTCTGAGATAGAGCTACAGGCATATCATTTGCAAACTCATGGCACCAAGAGGCTTAACTTTGATCCTTTCCAAGTTTGCTGGAAATATAACAGAGAATTCAAGCATGTTCAGCAATTGGAAGACCATTGGGCTAGTGCACAAGATGAGGATGATCTCCGAACACTCCAAAGTTTGAGACTCGCCTGGGATTTAGTTAGAGCTTCCAAAGTATTCAGGATTCCAGATCAGTTCACTGAAGATGATACTCTATTGATAGATGAATTTGATAAGATAAAGAGTTTGCCTTATACAGTTGATTGGTCAAAAAAGGATGTGTCCGAAGAAGAATTGATAAAGCCGGTCTTAGCCATGACACAAGTATGTATAAATCAACTATTGCAAGAGATGAATGATGAAGGCCGAGTTCTTACTTACAATAAGATGGATGAAGGAGAACCAGGACAGCATAGTACACATAGCCAACCACAACACAGTGGAAATGATCAAAGTGATAATTCAGCTAGAAAAAGGAAAAGACCTAATCAAGATCAAGGAGAATCAAGCCAAAGACCGCAAAAGAAGAATAATCCATCTACTTCATCTAATCCACAAGAAGGTGCTTCAGTTGTTCAAAATCCAATACAAGAGATAGAAGTTATAGAAGAAGTTGCCTTGATTCCATCAGAAGAGATTTAGTCAAGCCCCACTGTCATAATGGAGGAGAATGATGATCTTGATCAAGATGAAGTAGGTCGAGTGGAATCTGATGAGGAAGTAGCTCGTGTCCAACACAGTCAAGCTCAAGGACAGCGAGATCTTTCCGCTTTTCCACCTTGGTTGAGGCAGAGGATTGAAGAAAGTACAATTGTAGAAACTTATCAGCCTGCTCCAGTTGAGGAATTGCTTGTAAACGCACAGAAGGGTAATCAGAAGAAGAAAGCAACAGTCTTTTCCAAAATCACTCAAGATTCTGTTGGAAATAGAGAGGTACATATAGTTGTTCCTAGAATTGACAAGGAGTTAGAAAATATGGCACCTGAGGATTATAATATGACTACTATTGGCATGGGTCCAATCACAAGGGAACAGGTAGAAGAGGAATTACAAGAGTCAGTAAACAATGTAAGAAGCATGTTGAATTAAGAAAGAGAAGCAAGGATAAAGGTTGAACAAGATTTTAACACATTGAAGCATTACATTCAGCAAGTCATGCAGCCCATCCAACAGAAGGAAGCTACTCCAATTCCTCCGTCTATTCTTCCACAAGAAACAGTATCTCAAGTTGAAAACATGAGGACTTCATCTCAGATGATGAAAGGATGGATAGAAAAGACAGAAGAGAAGGCATATACTCACCTTGAAGAAATTGTGCAAGTGTATGATAGAGTTATTAAGCTTAAAGATCGGGTCCAAGCTTTATTAAGAAATTGTGCTGAGTTCAAACTGATCAAAGAGCAATACATGCCACAGCTCAAGAGTTTAATGGAAGCTCCATTAGAAGATCTAATCCATGATAAGGTGATTGATAGAGATACTCCACATGACTTCATCACTTGGTATTTCTCCTTTCACAATAAGGGGCAACTGGTTGATAAAATTGAAGTAGATATGTCCAGAATAAGAAGTGTTCTTCTAAGAACAGAGAATCATATATACACTGCTTTGATAACAATATGTAATCCTTATGGAAATGTTACTATTGAAAATATGAAGCAACAAGTTAAGGCATTCTACTTTCAGTATGATGGACTTGATGAAGGTCAGCTGGATAGTATATTCACACTTGCATATCATTTTGGAGAAAATAAGTCTTGGATAAACGACTGGGAGAAGACACTTGGCGTCTATGAGTCCGATGTAGCAGTGGCAGAAGGATCCATTAATGCGGCGACAAGTGTACCAATGGAGGATATTGTTCAAATTGTGTCTAGATTCATTGTATCTCATAGTACTACTACATAAAAGGCATATGATGTGGCTTCCTTATCTTCTTGGAAAGCGTGCCTTTATTCCCTCCTTCATGGCTTCTTTCATTTAATAAAGTGAGCCTCCTTCATTTAATAAAGTATAGTTTGTTACAACTACTTGTGATGTGGCTTGATCTGGTCCGCTGATTCGGCCGATCGATCTTGACCCTTCTTTCCTTGGAGGTCTATAAAAGGGCTCTCATTGCTCTCATTTAAAAAAAAGTTGAAAATTCTGAAATTGTTGTAAGAGCTCTCTGAGATAATAAAGGATTCGTTGTTTTGGTGATTCTATTTATGTTTCTGAGTGTTGCATGGTTTCAATTTTCAAACAAACATTAAGTTAAGTTATAAGTTTTCTTTAAGTTTAAGTTAGTTAATGAAAGGTTGCTTTATTGCCTTGTAGTGAAGTTTATAAGTTCATACCATTTGTAGTCTACGGCTTGTGGATTGCAGTGCATGGTTAGTCTGAACAATTAAACGTCAATTTGATCTTTATGCTTGTTGAATCTTCATGAGCATAATTGATTTAAACATCTTGTACCCCTTTGAAGATTGCACCTATCTTGTGTAGTTGTTTCATCTTGGCGAAACAGGATTTGGTTCGATTTCACTTCAAGTAGTAAACGTCCTTGCATTTAGGATTAGATTAGTGTTTCTAAACCCTATATCTTTTGCCTTTTTTTATTAAGTTAGGATTAGAACCAAAGAACCTCGATTGCTAAATCATACGCATCAATTGCAGTACTTAGATTCTCTAGTATTCACTTCCATAGTCCTTGAAACAGCAAGTTACTTGAACAATTGTGTAAGTCCCTTTGTTTGTTAACAGCAAAATCATACTTAAATCGCTGAGTTGTCTCTTACCGAAAACATCAGAAGGAACCTTGGAGTTATCTCGTTTGATCACCTAGTTTAGCATCCGAGAGGCTTTGCTCAAGAGGGAGTCAGATACTCAGTATTTTACTCTAATTGTTGACTTGTTGAAAAACAACCATCAACAGGTTGTACATGGCATGTGCAAAAATTGAAAATGGAGTCGGACTTCTCTTTGCATCCCTCTTGTACAGACGACATTGGGGCTTCTAAGCTGGTGAGAGAGACTTATTTTGACTCTGTAATTTATTTGTGGTTGTAGGTTTATTTTTTTGAAGCGCATTCTACCAATTCTACTTCAACTATACTTTGACATTGCAAATTTGCTTCTACCATTTTTAGGATGGATGTTTTGCACAATATACCCTACTAGATATGCCAGCGTATCCCTGTTGTTTTGTATCTGTTGTATATCACATATTACAATATGTATAATATAGGAATAACATATCTGTTATGCCTTCCAGTGGGTTGTGTATTGAGATGCACCTGCAGTCAATCCATATTTCAATAGCCATGACATTATTTTAAATGTGCAACAATCTTGGTTGGATATACAAAGCGATGAATCTTGGTCATTTCAATTGGTATGGGCCAAATTAAAATATTGAACTATTTTAATAATGAGTGGAGGGCATTCCAAATCTACAAAATAGTTTATTTTCTCTATGAGCTTCACATGAAGGATGAATAGTTTTTTATGTGTCAATCTATATGGCCGTAAAATATAAGAATTTAAATTGGAAAGAACTTCATTTTTAATTACGTTTAACCATATAATATAGAAACCACTTATGTGGTTGTTCACATAGAGGGCACTATGCTTTCAAAAGTGTTCATTTATATAATGTTTATGTAACTTTATGATGGACTATAGTATCATTTTCTAGAATTCCCCAAACAAATAATCTGTTTCCTTGTATGGAATTTTTGTTCTCATTTATATTGATATGTTGTTGATATTTTATTGTATCCTAGATTTTTAAAAAATTCTTGTATCTATATTGGTAGTTATATATGTATACATATGTTGTCAACTTAGAATATAATATATACCACTTCAGTATACTGTGCATTCTTCTGAACTATGGACTTCGTAGAAGTAATTTTCCCTCTCATTTTGCCTTTCCAAAAATTTACCATGACCTTTCAGAGTTTCTTTTCTAACCTTGTTTTTTCAACATTCTAGACCTTGTCCATATCTTGATAGAAATTTGAAATTAACTATTAATGCGCTCAATTAATTGCTTCCAATCAGATACAGCGAGGTAAAGAGGATTCACAACAATTACAAGCCAGCTATTACCATGTTGCTGATGGTATCATTGTAAGTTAGATTGCTTCTTCTGTTTTTTGTGGAGATATAGTGTATCGTTTGGCTACTTATATTTCTGTCTATCAAATATGAATCTCATTTAACATGTGCAGTGTGTTCCCTGGTGAAAAAAATATGATATTTTTAGCTTCCTTCTGCAGGTGGCTTATGATGTGACTGACGAAGAAGTTTCAACAATGTCAAACAATGGTTGAATGGGAACAAATGTGATTTGACTGCTATTAGAGCAATTGAGTATGAAACTGCCAAGGTAATTTTAGTTTAACTGTAAAATTTTCTTAGAAGACTATTTTTTTTTGAATTTGAAAGATATAACATTGGGCTTTGTTCTGCATTGTCATGAGTTCCACGAAGAGTTAGCTTATTGTTTTCTTTTTCTCTTATGGGAATGCTATGGTAGTTCATGGCATAATTTCAAATCTTACACTCGGTCAGATACTCATTCGGCCCAAACTTTGTCTTGGACTCAAGTCCTGGCAAAAAACTCAGAAATTAGATCCTATTAAAAAGCAAAAGAAATGGGTTTAGAGAAAGCGTGGTCTGATTTTATGTATTTCATGTTTTAAGGCCTTCGCAAAATTTATGCAACTGATAATAGAATGGAAAGTCATTGTTTTGAGATCCTACCTGTTTCCTCTAATGATTGATAAGAGAACAGATATCATATAAATGAAGATCAGCTTACTCTTTGGCGATGAATATTTCATCCTCTCTTAAACTCCTTGTACATTCTCAAAGTAATATTTCATCTTCCATTAAGTTGGTCCTTGTATTTTTTTTAAAACTCATAGTATGATGCATTTACATCCTTATCTAATCTCTGCTAAGGCTATAGGCATTTTTGTGTTGCTATTACGAAAATTGAACTATGTTAATTGTAGCCATTTGAGTTTCTAAGCTCAAATAGCTAGTTTAGATTACTAGGGGTGTCTTTAAAAGGCCTTTGCGTCTTCTAAGGTTTTCAAATAGTCTTTAAAAGCCTATCAAAGAGTTTTGTAATGATTTTTAAGTGAAAAAATGCATTCCTTCCTATGTAAAACGTCACATTTTGAAGTTAAAGATGGAAATAAGAGTTCTTTTTACGTCCAAAGCTCCTTATTATCTCCAAAAAATCACGTACAAATGTGGTTGGAATTTTCATTTGAATGTAATTCACGTGTCTTCTGCAGTTCTAAGTTGAGTCGAGGTCTTGTGAGGTATAGTTTGAGTTAGTTTTTAGGTTTTGAGTTTGTGATGAAGTTTCTTGAGTCGACTTTTGCAAAGTTTTAGGGTTTTGATCAAAAAAAAACCTAGGGTTTTGGTTAAGGTTGTAAACTCCTAATTCATTCTACAGGCTGTTCTAACCATTTTCAGTCCAGAAGAAGGCTTTGAAGAGGCCATCTCAAAGTTAAGAACAGAAAAAAAACTCCATGAAGCTTTGGAAGGAGCTATGATAGATTGGAAGAACAGGTTTCAAACCTATCATCTGAATATGCAAGGTGTTTTGTTTTTCATGGTTCTCGCATTTCTAGATTGGTCATGATCTTTGTATTTGGGATAGAATGAAGTCTTGAAGGACTTGGGAAGATAGTTGAATCTTCATGCAAAGCCATGCATGTGGATGGGTGCTCCTAAGCTCCTTCAAGGTTTCAGCGACCTGCATCATGATGAGACCCTACTTAACAGTGGTTAGTGTTTAATACAGTAGTAAGGGTTTGCAGATATAGAGATCAGTGATCTAAGACAGCATAACAGCTCTGCACAAGCCTAGAGAAAGAATCTACAAGATTGTCCAAAGCCTAAGAAGCCTGTATGCAGAGATAATGATAACAGTAGGGTATAAAAGGATTAGCTCAGATTTGAGCCCACAAGCTTCCTCAATGTTTACATAAGGAAGTGCAGTAAGTGCAGTCCAGAGATGAGATTGGAAGACACAGAGGACTGTAAGGTTTGCATTATCATGCAGAGTGTTTAAGAGGTTTCCAAGAGGTGTAAGAGACAATAGCAGGGGACGATATAGTTGATCTTCAACCATGGTACAATCCTACCAAGTCTAGTATGTCTGCACACTAAGTAAAGGTCTGTATATTCTTGCATGATATCTAATAGGGTTGTGCAAGGTATGTTTTGAAGTTGCCCTTTGATGTAGATAATGTTATATTTCCTAAAGGTTATATAGTATTGAAAAACATCTGCATGACAAAACATAAAACATTGTCAAGGGGAACGAGCTTATCAAAATGTTGGATACTCAATCTAAGCCAGAAGAAGTCATTAAAGCTCTCTGCAGTCTTATACAGATCTGCATACCCTGCCAGACATTTCAAGATCTCACAAGTTTCAAGTCTCACAGTTCCATGACATCTCTTATCACTAAGGGTCAGTGATGGAGAAAGGTAATGAAAAGTGTATAAGGTGCTTGTCTTCATCCTTTAGGCCCTGCCAAAGGTTAGTAAAAGAATGGCAGGAAGATCTGCAGACACACTGAAAGGGCAGTGGCAAAATATCAAATGCAGACCCTACATACCATTATATAAGCCTTCTTTTATAACTCTCTATCATTCCCATAGAAAGAAGCTCCTTAACTCTGTGTCTTAGAGTCTCAAATATCTGTAGGTTTAATGGATGTGGAACATCTGTCCAACAATGGAGAAATGGTTTTTCAATGCTAGATCTTTTGGAAGGAGTGATTAGGACAGTAAGGTCAATGAAAGGTCCTATGTCAAGGTGTAAAAGTCTTGAAACTTTCACATTGTCTTAGTCACCACTGTTGCAGGTTTCAACAGTGGAAACCATTAAGGATTGAGGACATAGATATAGTTTTACACAATGATGAATGAAAGATGAAGAAGCTACTGTGTTAGCAGAGATTGAAGAGGACTTTGTGTAAGTGATTATGACAACGTTCTACAAGGACAGTGTAAGACACAGTGCAGAGACATCATCCAAATGGGCACAGAGATTCAAGACACATGGAGAGGAAAGGAGCAGCAAACTGTTCAAAGGAAGATACAAGGAGCAGCAGATAGTTAAGAACAGTCAAGTAGTAAGGGGACAGCAATCCTGATAAGGAACAGTCCAAAACCAAAGACAGTCTAGAAGGTAACGGTGATGTCAAAACAATGTCAGTGATCAAGGAAAACAGTCATCATAGGTTGTTAGGGAACAGTCATACTGAGACCTGCCAAGAGTGTACATTGTTTCAAGGCCATTATCTTAATACCTGTTGTGACGTTTTTACACATCACCCCATTGCAAATGGGGACCCCCTCTTTTTCGCTTTAGGGTTTAGATTTTCTTTAAGTTTGTAGGTTTGGTAGTATAATTTCGCCTAAGTCTTTCCAACTTCCTGTCGAGGTCCATCATGCCACGTAAGAATTCCAAGGTTGATCACTCTGAACTGAACATAAACTTGTCATTAGCAATGCTGGAGTTGTAAAGTTCACGAAGAAATTTCAAGGGATAGTGAGTTTGCACCAAAGAACTTAGGAAATTCACCCACTGATAGAGGCACTGAAATGATTGAACTTGTCTTTCACTCACGAAGTCAAGGGTTAGGATGAGTGAAGAATTCCTGAAATCTCTAGTGAAATTTCCATCCAAAGGAAGTTCTGAATGGTTTCAAGTCCAATGCATCTTCAAGGAAATCACTAAAAGAAGTCATGTCATATGCGCCTAAGAAACACTGAAGGGATGAGAAGAAAATGCGCTCAAGGGTTACTGAAAGGTCTCTCCACCCATAAGAAATTGTGAACAATCTTCTAGAATTCTCAACACTTGTGAGAGACCTTAAGAGGAATACAAGAATCACTGAAAGGACGCGCTCAACATCATTGAAAAATGACTTCCAAACTCCGCTCAAGGAACATTGTTCTTGTCCACCATGAAATTGCGCTCTTCCGATCCTGAAGAACAACCTTGAAAATGTGCCAAAGACCTTCTGAATGCCAACATGGAAATCCCGCCCTAGGAAAAGTTACTGAAAGATAACCAAAGAAATGTGCCCTCCCACTGAAAGGAAATCAGATATTTGCGCTAAGCATCATTGAAAGACTTGAAGGAATTTGCGCCTAGAATTGCAAGAGGAAATAGAAAACCCGCCTTTGGAATTGTGAACACTAACCTTGAAATCACGCCAAAGTATCCTAAAGGCCGGTAGTGAAATTCCGCCCAAGAATCATGAAAGAATTCAATAGGGAATGTGAAATTGCGCCAAAGGTTTGTCCTCAAGTCGGCCTAGACAACATTGTCAAAACCCTTAGAAGAGGTCGGCCTATGCAAAATTGTCCAAACCCTTAGTGAAGTCGGCCAAAGAAGAAATTCGCCAACAAGCATGTATAAAAGGCAACGCTTGAATCACAATCTCTTCAAAACAAATTGCAATTCAAATTCCTTTGAAAGAACAGCAGATTTTCAAGACAAGGGCAAATTTGCTTAAAGGGTGAAGCAAATTCCAAAAAGAGAAGTGAATTTCTTTGAAGAAGAGCAAAATTCTTGACTAAAGGGCGAAATTCATTGAAAGAAGAGCAGATTTCAAAAAATCAAATTTCATTAGAAAAAAGGCAGAAGTTCATCTGCAAACAGTGAATTCCTTCTGTTGTGATCAAATCACACATCACCCCATTAGAAATGGGGACCCCCTTTTTCTTTTAGAGCTCTGTGTTTCCAATGAGATTTTTGACGATATCCTGGGTCTCTTCCTCTGCCGATTCGGCAATGATTTCCTCTTCTATGATCTTTGGTTTATGATTAGGAGGCAGATGAACTTGCAGTGATGAAGAATTGTGGTCAAATCCCATCTAGATAATGAACGTTGAGGTCAATCCTGAAGTATGTTTGAGACCCTGAAAAGACTAAGTCTGGAGCCTGAAATCCTGAAAATCCTGAAAAAATGGCTAAGTCTGAAATCTGGTGAATCCTCCAAATTCTATATTTTGCATGTTAAATCCGATGGATTCGGGACCTATCTCAAACATCCTGAAAGGTATATTGAAAAATATTTAAAGTATAAGTTAAACTTATACTTAAATATATTTTTCAATATACCTTTACCCTCACAACCCTGAAAAACGCCTGACTCTTTCAGAGGATTCAAAAGGCTCATCTAGTGCGACGAGGCATCTAAGTGGCGCAAAATCGTGATGAAAAGTGCGCTTTCAATTGCAAAATAAGATGATGATTTCCAATTGATGAACCAATGCGCCCATGCATAAAGGGAGACGAAAATGATAAAGGATTTGAAGCCTTCAAGTGATGTGATTTTGGAAGATTTCCACGTTTTTTTGATGTGAATTTCAGAGGAATTTGTATATGTGATCTATTGCGCGATTTTAGGAGATTTTAAAGGATCTAAAATGAGTGAACCAATGCGCTAAAGCATGAGGATTTCGATCACTTAAGTGATGCGCCCAAGCAAAACATCGTGGAGAAGGGAACCAATGCGCCCAAACAAAATACTTAAACCAATGCGAAACTCAGAGGAATTGGAAACCCTCATCCAAAGCGACCTAAGGAGGAAGGATTTAGCTGAGACTTATTACACATTAAGGGTAAATTTTAGAGGATCTCTAATCCCTCATCTAATGCGACTTCATGGAGAAAGATACCAAGCGCTTGGAAGGAGGTATATCACAAGGTTTAAATCAATTTTCAAGAAATTCTAATGTGATGATCTAGTGCGCCAAGGGCAAGAGGTTTAGAGGATTCTTCAATCCTTATCCAAGGCGAAATCTCAGAGGACTCCCTATTCCCCATCCAATGTGCCATGCAAGGAAGAAAGCACAAGTCTAGACATCCAAGGTCAAGTCTCCAAGGCAAGTTTAGAAGATTTCAAAGTCCTTATCCCAAGCGCCAACATCATGCATGATTCGCTAAAGGAAGAAGAAGGTAAAATTCATTTAAGGCATCTAAGTTTGAAGATTTCAACATAGTGAACTGATGCACCACTTCAAGGACCCTTTATCTTCTAATCCATATGCTCAAACGACGAAGAAATCAAAAGTGGCATCCAATGCGCCACACATGAGGAAGAATATAAGGTTTGTTTTGGAGATTTCAAATGCTCAATCCAAAGCACTAAAGTTAGAAAAAGGCAATATATTTCAGAAAACACCAATTTCAAGAGGATTTGAATACCTCCAACTAATGCGCCACTCTCTTGTAAGTGAAAACGAGTTCAACTAAAGCAAATTTCAAGGAGATGCAAAGAGGTTTCAAGAAGACTCCAACATACCTATCTAATGCGAAATGCAAGAAGAAGTTCAAACACTTAATTCAAGGGATGCAAGGAAGGTCTAGAAGATGTCATCTAATGTAAAAAGCAAGAGGATCTTAATGCTTCATCCAATGCGACTTGTAGAGGAGAGAAAACGGTGGAGTTTTAAAGGGAGAATTTCAGGAAGATTTGAATACCTTCAACCAATGCGCCCTTTTAGAAGACCCTCAAGACCTTGACTAGTGCGCTAGATCTAAAGGAATTTGAATACTCTATCCAATGCGCTATCCTTTAGATGGAAGTTGAGAACATTTTAGGAGGTTGAGTTTCAAGAGAAATTCATCATGCTTCATCATTAGTCCAACAAGAAGATCTCTAAGCACCTATCTAGAAGCACTCAACTTAGAAGATCGTGGAAACCTCGACCAATGCGCTAATCAAAGGGAAGTCCATAAACATTTAATTGTGTTTGCCTTGAAGAACGTGGAAATTGCATTATATTAAATGAAGGGGAAACAAAATTAAATGATTTTTGCTACATTAAAGAGGGTCGGCCTAGGTAGTTGAAGGAGTTTTTAAAGCAAGTTGTGTATTTATACCTATTGTTGCTGTCTTTTTTATCATTTTTAAAGAGCAGAATTACTTTGAAGGAGCAGATTTGTCTTCAAGGAGCAGCAACAAGAAGGTTTTATAAAAGTGCAGATTTGATTTTGTCAACCCAAGCAAGTGTTGGATCAGATTTCAAGGTATCAATTTAAGGCAGCTTATCAAGTAAGTCTGATCTGAATATTTTCTGATCTAATTTTCTTCCTTTTACTTCCTTAGATGCATTAAAATTGTTCAAGTATTGGTAAAACTTTAGTAGATGAGTGGATTTTGATAAATTCCTTGAGTCTAGATATTAATATTTCATAATTATCAAGGAGAAATCATAAATCTAATGCATCAAAGTAGCTGAAGTAGAGTCTAGATTGTGTTTGAAATTACTTATTCATGTCAAGTTTGCAGGACCATGGCAATGACTTCCAAGGAGAGACAAGCGAAGATCCAGATGGATGCTAAGGGGAAAATTCCCGAATCAAAGCTCATTTCAAGGTGGACAAACGTAGGAGACACGAACATGGGCAACAGCAACTTAGAAGATATCAAGTCAATCCTTGAGGAACCCAACGGAGGTAGTCTTGCTCGAGCCATCATGAGGAGTGGAGCTATTGAAGCTGCTTGTTTTCCACCAGCTTTGCCTTGTTCAGAGATGATCATTGAATGTGTCAAGAAGTATGACGTAGATACAAGACAGATTACAGCCAAAGATGGAACAATATTAGCTTATTTGCAAAAGGAGGCAGTTGGAGAAACTTTCAATATTCCAACTAGGGAGAGGATGATCAGTATTTCGATACAACAAGGTCAGCAGGAATACAACAGTGATTCAAAGACAAAATTGCAAGAAATAAAGAGAGAATGGATGGCCAATCCATCTATGAAGTTCAACATGAATAATCCTCCGCAGTTTCACAAGTTAGATTTTCATCCTGAAATTGGATACTTGATTATGTTTCTCAATAGAATGACAGGAATGCCGCAATCTGCTACCTTTCAGCCTTGGATGTACTCTTTCATCAAGTCAGTTCTCAAAGGGAAGATGATTGATTGGGCTAGGCTCATCAGTCAGAGTATACATGAGCAGTTCGTCAATTTTGCTAAGACCAAGACTTTTTATATGAGTTCCTATGTAGTGTACCTTCTCGCAAGAAATGAAGTCTATCCAGGTTTGACCAAAAGAGGAGAAGTTGGAATTGGGCCTAATAAGTACTTATCGCATCAGTGTTATCCTCAGTTACACCTCAAGAGTATCAATCATTATACAAGGTTCAATGATGCGTTTGCTATGTTCATACTGAAGAAACTAAGAGGAGAATTTCATAAAAGGTTGTCAAATGCAGCGAGAGAGTTCATTTCAGCATATGGACACTGGTATACTCAGCATGAAAGGTACACTTACATAAGGATTCAAGGGTTCACATCATATCCATATAGATTACCAAGATATCCAACCAACAGGATGGTAATGTTAGAGGTTACAAGGCAACTCCTGGAACTCATCAGGTTGCAAAAGTTGAGGAAGAAAGGAGGGATCCAGTGTCCACTTCTTCTTGGACAAAATCTGGAGTGTCCATCATTGGCAGCAGCTGAATATTCTGAGATCGAGCTTCAAGCATATCATTTGCAAACTCATGGAACCAAGAGGCTTAACTTTGATCCTTTCCAAGTTTGCTGGAAATATAACAGAGAATTCAAGCATGTCAAGCAGTTGGAAGACCATTGGGCCAGTGCACAAGATGAAGATGATCTTCGAACATTTCAAAGTTTGAGACTCACCTGGGATTTAGTTAGAGCTTCCAAAGTATTCAGGATTCCAGATCAGTTCACTGAAGATGATACTATGTTGATAGATGAATTTGATAAGATAAAGGGTTTGCCTTATACAGTTGATTGGTCAAAAAGGGATGTGTCTGAAGAAGAATTGATGGAGCCAGTCCTAGCCATGACACAAGTATGTATAAATCAACTACTGCAAGAGATGAATGATGAAGGCCGAGTTCTTACTTACAATAAGATGGATGAAGGAGAGCCAGGACAGCATACTACACATAAGGGACCACAACATAGTGGAAATGATCAAGGTGATAATCCAGCTAGAAAAAGGAAAAGACCCAGTCAAGATCAAGGAGAATCAAGTCAAAGACCTCAAAAGAAGAATAATCTATCTATTTCATCTAATCCATAGGAAGTTGCTTCAGATGTTCAGAATCCAATACAAGAGATAGAAGTTATAGAAGAAGTTGCCTTGATTCCATCCGAGGAGATTCATTCAAGTCCAACTGTCATAATTGAGGAAAATGATGTTCTTGATCAAGATGAAGTAGGTCAAGTGGTATCTGATGAGGAAGTAGCTCGTGTACAACACAGTCAAGTGCAAAGACAGCAAGATCTTTCTGCTTTTCCACCTTGGTTGAGGCAGAGGATTGAGGAAGGTACAATTATAGAAACTTATCAGCCTGCTCCAGTTGAGGAATTGCTTGTAAATGCACAGAAGGGTAACCAAAAGAAGAGAGCAACAGTCTTTTCAAAAATCACTCAAGATCTTGCTGGAAATAGAAAGGTACATGTAGCTATTCCTAGAGTTGACAAGGATTTAGAAGATATGGCACCTGAGGATTACAATGTGACTACTATTGGCATAGGTCCAATCACAAGGGAACAAGTAGAGGAGGAACTACAAGAATCAGTGAATAGTGTAAGAATCATGTTAAAGCAAGAAAGAGAAGCTAGGTTGAAGGTTGAACAAGATTTCAATACATTAAAGCACTACATTCAGCAAGTCATGCAGTCTATCCAACAGAAGGAAGCTACTCCAATTCCTCCGTCTATTCTTCCACAAGAAACAGTGTCCCAAGTTGAAAATATGAGGACTTCATCTCAGGTGGTGAAAGAATGGATAGAAAAGACTGAAGAGAAGGCATATACTCACCTTGAAGAAATTGTGCAAGTTTATGATAGAGTCATTAGTCTCAAGGATCGGGTTCAAGCTTTATTAAAAGTATGTGCTGAGTTCAAACCGATCAAGGAGCAATACATGCCACAGCTCAAGAGCTTAATGGAAGCTCCATTAGAAGATCTAATTCCTGATAAGGTGATTGCTCAGGATACTCCACATGATTTCATCACTTGGTATTTTTCCTTTCACAACAAAGGGCAACTGGTTGATAAAATTGAAGTAGATATGTCCAGAATAAGAAGTGTTTTTTTAAGAACAGAGAATCATATACACACTGCTTTGGCAACGATATGTAATCCTTATGGGGATGTTACTATTGAAAACATGAAGCAACAAGTTAAGGCATTTTACTTTCAGTATGATGGACTTGATGAAGGTCAGCTAGAGAGCATATTCACACTTGCATTTCATCTTGGAGCAAATAAGTCCTGGATAAATGACTGGGAGAAGACACTTGGCGTCCATGAGTCAGATGTGGCAGTGGCAGAAGGATCCATTAATGCGGCGACAAGTGTACCAATGGAGGATATTGCTCAAATTGTGTCTAGATTCATTGCATCTCATAGTACTACTACATAAAAGGCACATGATGTGGGTTCCTTATCTTCTTGGAAAGCATGCCTTTGTTCCCTCCTTCATAGCTTCTTTCATTTAATAAAGATAGCCTTCTTCATTTAATAAAGTTGACCTCTTTCATTTAATAAAGGAGAGTTTGTTACAACTACTTGTGATGTGGCTTGATCTGGTCCATTGGCTTGGCTGACCGATCTTGACCCTTCATTCCTTTGAGGTCTATAAAAGGGCTCCTATTGCTCTCATTTGTACAGTTGAGAATTCTGAAATTGTTGCAAGAGCTCTCTGAGATAATAAAAGATTCATTGCTTTGGTGATTCTATTTGTGTTTCCGAGTGTTGCATGGTTTCAATTTTCAAGCGAATATTAAGTTATAAGTTTTCTTTAAGTTTATGTTAGTTAATGGAAGGTTTCTTTATTGCTTAGTGGTGAAATCTATAAGTTCATACCATTTGTAGTTTGCGGCTCGTAGATTACAGTGCATGGTTAGCCTGAACAATTGGACATCAATTTGATCTTTATGCTTGTTGAATCTTTCATGAGCATAACTGATTTAAACATCTTGTATACCCCAGAAGATTGCACCTATCTTGCGTAGTTGTTTGTCTTGGTGAAGCAGGATTTGGTTGGATTTCACCTAAGTAATAAATCTCCTTACATCTAGGATTAGTTTAGTGTCTCTAAACCTTATATCTTTTGCCCTTTTTTTTATCCATTTAGAATTAGGATCAAGAACATCCATTGCTAAATCATACGCCAGTTAGCTGTGGTACTTAGACTCTCCAGTATCCACTTCCATTGAAACAACAAGTTACTTGAACAATTGCGTAAGTCCCTTTGTGTTTAACAGCAAAATCATACTTAAGTCGCTGAGCTATCTCTTACCAAAATCATAAGAAAGGAACCTTGGAGTCATCTTGTTTGATCACATAGTTCAGCATTCGAGAGGCTTTGCTCAAGAGGGAGTTAGATACTTTGTATTTTACTCTAATTGTTGACTTGTTGAAAAACAATCATCAACATTTTTGGCGCTAGAAGGAGGGCCTATCAAGTTGTTTTAGATAAGGAAGAACATCCTAGAGCAAATTGGTTCTTTCTCGCCAGAAAGGCACCAAAGAATTCTAAGGTCTGCACCAGGAGTATCCAAGGAGTTTTCCGAGTTGGGGTTCCCTTCGAAGTCAAAGAAAGGAAAGAAGGCGACTTCATCGGGCCAAGGATCTCCAAGTGGGGGTGATATTTCAAATTTATTTCAAACTCCACCTCCACAAAATCAAAATCAGGGAGTTGTTCAACCAAGTAATATCCAAGTAACCACCATAGGCACTCCACTTCAGCAAGGAGCTACTCAAGCAGGTCCAGGACAACCCAACGTTCCAATGGCAGCACCAGCACAAGCTTGGCCTCTAGGAAATGTCTCACCCCTTGGAACTTTTACAGATTACCATGACATGCCTAAGAACCCGGAACACTTTTGTTCGAAATTTCATGTCAATGACCCAAGCAGGACGGCCGAAGAACATATTAAGATCTTTGAGGGCACTCTGGTAAATCGGAAGATCAAGGATGAGGATGTAGCATGCCGATTATTTCCCTACTCTCTTGAAGGAGATGCTACCTTTTGGTATGTTAATCTGCCAGCTGGGTCTATTACTAGTTGGGAGCAGATGAAAAATGCCTTTTTGGAGAAGTTCAAGATTCCCATCACTCCTGCAGAACTCTATAAGCAATTCATCAAAGTAAGAAGGCAGGAACATGAGCCCATCGCATCTTTTAATCACAGGTTTCACAAAGCATATTCCAGATTACAAGCTCCATATGATATCACTCAGGAAATGGCGAAGGAGATTTATTATGCTGCATTGGATCGCCTTACTTCTATGTTTGTGAAAAGAGCAACGGCCCCGCCTACCACTCTGACAAGAGCATATGCTGAAGCCGTTAAGGTGAACACAGATCTGGGCATGAACACTCATGGGCCACTTAATCACATAGGGCATATGGCGATGCCATACCAGATCCAGGGAATTAATCAAGCACTGGCTCAACACACACCTGTAATGAATCCAGTTCCCGTTCCCACTCCAGCTAATCAATTAGTCCTACATCCAAGAGTGCCGATTTCACAAATTGCACCTGAGAAGCCAGTGTATCTGCAAGGATCATCATCTTCTGCAAGGACTCAGGATGAGAAGGATGAAATGAAAGAGCTGATTGACCAGGTAAAGAAATTGTCTACTGAAGTTACATATTTGAGAAATCAGAATAACTATCTGCAAAGGAATTTCCAAGGCAATCAGGGAGGATACCAGGGAAACCAAGGTGGTAATCAAGGATATAATCTGGGATATAATCAGGGGTACAATCAAGGCTTCAGAGGAAATAGTCAAGGTTTTCAACGGTAGAATAGAACCTGGAACACTGCACCGAACAATGGAACTGTACCTTCACCACTTGATAATCCGCCAGCTTCTGACCCAAAACTAGCAGAGAAGGTCTTCTTGGCAGAAGCTGCATTGTCCACTTGGTGCAGATTGCATAACACTAACCAACATTCAGAACTTCAATGTCCCAAATTCAAGATAGCTGCTGACATCTTCCAGCAAGAGATGCATGGTTCGCAGGTACCAGAAAATCTTCCGGTCACCGGGTATGAAATTGTGCCCACGCAGAGATATGATCAAGCCTTGATGATTGAAGATTTTACTTTTCCACCCATGATGGAATATGACATGACCGAATATAATGGGAGATTCCTACCAGCCCCTACAAATGGACCCGTTGATGATACATATTACCCTCCTCCATTCGAGGGTAACTCCGAAACTTAAGAACCAGATGAAGTTCAGGCCTTTCAGCAATCTACCGGCAATGCACCACAAAGGGTTTATCAACGAAATTACCGGGCACAAGATCCTATGACCACATCAACTCCCCCTAATAACTTGCATACTCCGCCGAATCCTAATGCAAGTAACAATCCCAGCTATCCAAGGGATGCGCTCGAATACAAACAGTGGAACCCAGCTCAGAACATTGTCCCAACACAAGAGGCTCAGCAGCAGAATATTTCCTCAAGGATTGATCCAGCCAGAAAGGAAGTTCCTAAGGATGATTTAAAGAGGTTGAGTCAATGTGTTTTCGAAGAACTCAGGAAGATCAAGATTAACTTACCACTGACAGAGTTGATTCGAGTACCCAAGATCAAGGAAACCTTTTTGAGAAGTGTTGATGATACCATCACAAAGGGTGGAAATCAAAACGTACAAGTCACCACAGGATCATCAGGTCCTTCCACTTCAGCTGCACCAAGAGCATATGTGAGTCAAAATGCGAATCCAACCCAAATGAGGCCACCTCACCCACAAGGGCAGACTAATGCTATTTTCATTGCACAGGATTCATCCAATATGACAGACGGTAAGTCAGTTATAATAAAGGAAGAGACTGCAGAAGATAATAACACATCAAAGATCCAAAGCCCACAAGTCAATCCAGATCTAGCAGATGATCGATATAGTGCTCCTAAGAAGAAATCAGTAGTCTTTTACCAAGGAAGGGATGAACAGCCCCCGTTCCTGATATCAGTTAGAATGTTTGGTAAATTGTTACATAATTGTCTAATGGATTCAGGAGCCTCAAGCAATGTGATGCCATTGGGTATCTGTAAGAAACTTGGTCTCATCCCGAAGCAGACAAATAAGAAAGTTACTCAATTGGATAAGACCGAAGTTCCAGTTATTGGAGAATTACACAACATTCACATGCAGTTGGCAGCTGATCCCAGGATTCAGCATTACATTGACATTTCAGTAGTAGATATACCTGAAGGATACGGGATGCTGCTTAGCAGAGATTGGTTGAAGAAACTCAATGGGTACGTCTCCACCGACTTTTTGCACATGTGGCTATCATGGAAAGGATTGCCGAATCAAATCAGGATAGATAGCACTCCACGTTTGAAATTGATGATCACTGAATATGGTGAAGACAATGAGATCCTTTTCGTACAAACAGACTTGGGTGTTTACAAGCCTAAGGTGGAGGAGATTTTAATGCTGCATAGTTCAACAGAGGTCCTCGTAGAAAGTGATCATGGCACATCATCAGATGAAGAAGAGGAGGGCATGTATAAAAGGCAACGCTTGAATCACAATCTCTTCAAAACAAGCATGTATAAAAGGCAACGCTTGAATCACAATCTCTTCAAAACAAATTGCAATTCAAATTCCTTTGAAAGAACAGCAGATTTTCAAGACAAGGGCGAATTTGCTTAAAGGGTGAAGCAAATTCCAAAAAGAGAAGTGAATTTCTTTGAAGAAGAACAAAATTCTTGACTAAAGGGCGAAATTCATTGAAAGAAGAGTAGATTTCAAAAAATCAAATTTCATTAGAAAAAAGGCAGAAGTTCATCTGCAAACAGTGAATTCCTTCATTGAGAAAACAAATTTCACTAAGGAAGAAAACAAATTTTGTGGAGAGAAATTAGTTTCCAAGTAGTGTCTCATTCATATTATCTTCACAATTGTAAAGAAATACATTGAATTTCATGAAAATTTTATTCCACATGCACTACTTGACAAGGTTTTACATTTTGAAATAAATTCTTATTGATATACTCTTGATCCTCACTTGAATTATTTGCAGGTAAATGGTGAATGTGAAAGATGGATCCACTTCAAGACAAGGGCCACGTTTGTGAAGATGCTTGAGAAGTTGTGAAGAACTTCCAATGTCGGATAGGGAAGCTAACATATATCAAGAAGACTTCACAAGGAATTCCAATGCCGGAGAAGGAAATTGCTTTCATTGACAAAGAAGACTTCATGAAATTTTCGATGAAGACCAAGGAAGTTCAAGAAAAGTGAGACTCACTTCAAGTTTCACATCAAAGATAGCGGAATAAAGAACAATTTCACATCAAGGACTTCAATTCCGGAACAAGAAGGGCAATCCTCGAAAATTTTAGGAACAAGAATCAAGTTCTCCATCCATCAAGAAAATCAAGCTCAACATCAGGAAATCAAGAATTATACCAAGAATTCCAGACCATAAAAGAAATTCAAACGAAGTACAACACAAAGATGAAATTCCAAGTTAAAAGAACACTCAAGGATAATCACAATGAGGTGGCATCCAGTCATTGTCAACTAATCACATTGTGCCACATCGACATGTCTAGATACATTGAACTTGGCTACCAAAATGAAGATAAAGATAGAACTTTCTAGAATATCATGTTGTAAACATCTCATTGGTCGAAAGATAGTAGTAGCTGTAACTACTTTCTATTATGATGTGTTGTATTAATCTAGGCCATTGATTCTAGAATAAATCTAGGCCCTTGGTTGTAATCTCAAGCTCTATATAAAGCTCACTCTCTTCATTTGAAAAGGTTCTTATAATTGGAAGTTCTTATGATTAGAAGTTCTTTAGAAAGTTAGCTGTTTGAGTAGAAGCTCTTGAGGACTTGGAGAGACATTGACAAATTGTTGTAAAGATACTACCAAAACTAATACATTTTCATTGAAGCTTGGTGACTATTGTGTTGTTTTGGCATGTTAGCATGGTTTCCAATTTCTTGAAGATGATTCAAAGCACATTAGATAAGTTTTAGATGCAGTTCATTGATATGTTGAATTAGATATTTGATGAATTCCTTGGTTCATACTTTTTGTGGATTGCCAATGGTGATTTGCAATGCAAAGTTAGCCTGAACCCCCATTATGCAATAGTTCGATTGTGAATGTTCATTCAAGTTGCGCCAACTGTGGGTATTTGGATGCATATTTGCAATTTGAAAATCCTTCGTTTCCTTTCAAGATTGCACTAGTTTCGTGTAGTTGTTGTTCTCATGGCGAAGCAAGGCTTGGTTTAAAAGAATTTGTCTATCGAAGCATTCTTCATTATCTCATTGTCCTTAAATTAGATTTCTTAACCCTTTCCTTTTGTTATTTCTTTTAAGTTAGTTTGAAGGAGTTCCATTCATTCATAAATCCAAGGATCAAGGAGTAATGAATTCCATTCATGTCCATGAAGAAGGAGCAATTTAGCGTAAGTCCCTTTGTGATTACCAGCAAGATCACAACATTCCACTGAGTCTATCCATGTGCAAGTCAACACCTGACATTCAAGGAACCTTGGAGTATTCTCGCTTGATCACATAGTTTAGCATTCAGGATACTTTGTTCAAGAGAGGATAGAGCACTTAGTGTTTTATTCTAATGTTGTTGTTGTCACAAAAACATCATCAACAATACCTATCATGTCAAGAATGACTTTATGTATAAGGAAAACTGTCACAATGACTGTAGCAACATGGAGCAACAGTTGGTCAAATGGCATTGACAAGGTATCAGACATAGATTGTTGGTAGTTATCAGCAGTGAGGACCTAAAAACCTTGTCACAATCAAACATGAAACCTTGAAGAAGACTTGACACAAGGGTATTGGGAAGATATGACATCATTAACTAGCTCTTGAACATGCCAAAGAGATCTCAGCCTGAGATATACTATGAAAAACATGGCAGGTTGAAATACACAGTGTATTTCAACCAAAGAGGCAGAACTTAAAAATAGAAGTTTTCCCATAACCAAGGGCTACAAAACTCAGTCCAAGGCATCTACAAGGCAGTTTTAACCCTGAAAAAGACCTAGCAGGGGTAGTGGATCAAGTGACAGGCGTTTTCAAACCATAAATGAGAAGTTTCAAGCAATTGGAAGACTCCAAAAGTGGCTAAACTCTATTCAAATGCCCTATTATTGTGCAAGGTGGAAATTGAGAGGATTATGCGGTAGTTTGGACTTGGTTGTGACATTTTTTAGAAGGTGGGTGACAAGGACAACAACTGGAGCAATTTGTGGGCAGTTTGAGGGCATCTAGGGGCAGTTTTGACCACTTCCCAAGCATATAAAAATAGTTTGGAGACACGTGGGACAACTGGAAGACTTTTTGCAAGCATCTAGGAGCATGGGAGTCAACATCAAACTAGGACTCTTCTTGGGCGTCCAAAGTAGGTTGACCAATTTTTCAGTATTCATTTATCATAGAAGGCAATTCCTATATTCTCTCCAATGTTTGTGATGAGATATAGAACCCTTAGACATAGTTTTTCAATAGTTCTTTCATGTTTTTGAGCTATAAAAAGCAAAAATCCAGACATTGTAACTCAGATTCTATTGTAGAACATCATTTTGTAACACTTTCTCAAGCAAGAATTAGACAGTTTTAGACTTATTTTTTATGTAAGAAATACCTTTACTCAATAAAGTTATCAATATTGTCTTCTTTAGTTGTTTAATGTTGTATGTGAGCAAATGATGAATTGATGTGTTTCAATCATTAAACCTTCAAAACATGTCCATATCAAACACCCACATACAAAAAACAACTACTTTCATGCACGTTGCAAGTTGTGTAAAATAGGTTATAGCTGTTAGGTGGTGAAAATTATCATTTTTCCTTCTAAACAGTAAACTACAAATGTCCTACTTGCAAAACACTTATGTATGAAGTATAGAATCTAAAGTTGTGCAACATAACTAGTGATTTTGTTGAAAATTGTGAGCTAAAACATCAAGTATAGGTCATTTCAGTTTGGTGCATCACCTCTATAGGCATATAGTTTCATTTTAGTGTCCTTTCTCACCTTTTGCTCAGCAAACATCAATAGTTTAAGTCATTTTAGGTGAAGTACTAAGGGAACCAGCCGTCTCTGGAGACTCACTCCTATCTATGAGCAACCCACAGGCTCTGGAGTGTTTCCATGCTTATCAACTGAGTAAGGGAGTCTGAAAATTACTCTCTAGGATGCACTCAGGAGTGATAACACTAATATCATGACTACCCATTCAGTAAGACCCACTTTTGCAACATTAATAAATTAGGGAATTGACATGTTGAGCATAGTGCAGAATCCACCTATTTGAAAATAACAATTGAAAAGAATGGGTCTGCATGAACTATTTTCAATTCAATCACTTTGGAAATTTCTACTCAAATTGTTTTTCAATTGTGGCCCATACTTCATGGCATATGGTTGGTTTGGCAATGAAAAGATTGGATTATGTTTACTACTCCTCCCTACTATGTAATGTCCCCTACCTAATATGCCCTCGGAAAATTCAAATATCAAAAACTGGGGTTAGGGTTTCGGAATTACCATTTAGATTACCTTCGAACTGCATCATTCTTGTGCTCTTAATCAGTAATCATAACATAGGGAACATATATACAAAATATAGATATACTAACATACTTCTTGAGATATAGTGTTAGATAAGATTTCTTGCATTCAAATTCATAAATAATATTCATACAGACAATTCAACTCTTCGTTATTATGTAATTAAATCCATTTATTCACTCACTCCACTCAATCATAGTGGGAATGGTGTTGAGCAACATGGCAAGACAATGACTGGTCAACAGTACCTCCATGCAAGCCCTTACGGGGGGAATGGCACGCTGTTACTCAGTTTCCCTTCCATATAGGCCCTAACGAGGGGCATGGCAAGATGTAAGTTGTCAACAAGGCCTCCATAAGGCCCTGTTGTGACCAAATCACACATCGCCCCATTGCAAATGGGAACCCCCCCTTTTTTTTGAAGTTCCAATGCTTTGTATTTAGTTTTGGATGATGCCTTAGGTTCATTTCCTCTGCCAATCCAATAATGATTTCCTCTTCTAGGAGATTTTTGCTTTATAACTGGAGGCCTCATCTGGAAAATGAAGAATTGTGGTCAAATCCCATCTAGATAATGAACGTTGAGGTCAATCCTGAAGTATGTTTGAGACCCTGAAAAAGACTAAGTCTGGAGCCTGAAATCCTGAAAAATGGCTAAGTCTGAAATCTGGTGAATCCTCCAAATTCTAGATTTTGCATGTTAAATCTGGTGGATTCGAGACCTATCTCAAACATCCTGAAAGGTATATTGAAAAATATTTAAAGTATAAGAAATTCAATCTCTCAACTTATACTTTAAATATTTTTCAATATACCTTTACCCTCACGACCCTGAAAAATGCCTGACTCTTCCAGAGGATTCAAAAAGCTCATCTAGTGCGACGGGGCATCTAAGTGGCGCAAAATCGCGATGAAAAGGGCGCTTTCAATTACAAGATAAGATGAGGATTTCCAATTCTTGAACTAATGCGCCATAAAGGGAGACGAAAAGTTAAGTGATGACAAGACTTCAACTAATACCTTCAAGAAGAATTCACACCCTTGATCTAATGCGCCCAAAGCAGCAATGTTTATGTCTTGAAAGAACATTCATCCAAAGTGCCACATATGAGGAAAAACATGAGGTTTTGAGGAAGACTTCAAAGCATTCATCCAAAGCGCCTAAGTCAAGTGGATCAATGCGAATTTTAGAGGAAATCAACATGCCTATCCAATGCGACCTAAGGAGAAGGAGGGATTTTGGTCAGGATTGTTGCATATTAAGGGTTTTTTGAGGATCTCTAATCCCTTATCCAATGTGACTTATCTAGTGCATCAATTCTAGGAGAAACTAAAACCTTTGTCTAAAGCGCTACCTTATGAAGGGAAGTAAAGTCAAATGTTGAAGGCAAACTTTAGAGGCTTATCAAGGAGGAATCCAGGAGGAATTCACTTACCTCAACCAGCGCGCCACCTTAGTGTGAAGTCTAGATAAAGTTTTCATATCATTCAAGTTAGACATCAAAGTCCTCAACTCATGTGCTTAGATTAGAAATGCTTGTAATGATTCTTATGTATTATGTGTTATCGAAAGGGGACTGATGCTGTTTCTTTACTTGTGTTGCAACAAAAAGGAGGAATCATCTAAAGATCAAGTGATAAGAACCTTTGACAAGTAAGGAATGAGAAAAGAGCAAGGCATCATGTAGCTGTTTCAGGGGTATCCTTCATCATCCTTGTGTTGGAACTCCTCATCAAGTGGCATCATGTTCAAAGACAAGGCATTCACTCATCCAAGTTTCAAGTAAAGTTTTCCCAATCTTCAAAGATTCATCAAGTTTCAAGTATCCTTGAGAGGTCATCTACTCCACATTCAAAGAAGGTGTTGTTATTTACATTCCGAAGGGTCACTTCGAAGATCATCATGCAAGATCACTTCATCAACTTCTCAATCAAGCGAAGGCATTCATCCATCTAAACTTCAAGACTTTACAAATTCAAGTCCAAGAGAGTCTTCTACTCCGATTCATGAAGCAAGCTTCGTCATCTACTCTATTATTCACTCTACATCAAGAGCATCATCAAAGAAGATTCACATCAACCTGCCTACAAGAAGAAGAAAGAATCATGAAATTAGACAAATGAGCAACAAGTATTATACATTCAGTCTACAAGAAGAATGAATAAGGCAAGATCTACAAGATGTATTCCCAAACATACAAGTTAAAGCAATCACATTGAATACATCACATAAAGATGATACAATTTTCAAAGTATGCTGAGTTGGCATCTATGTGGCGAGTACACATCATTCAATTTTGGATTAGCTGCATTATTTAATGTATTAAAAGTATCATTTAATAAAATAAGTCAAAGGGATTACTATGTGGAGGAATATTTTAAATGCTTTCGCCTTACCTTATCACATTGGAAAACGTGCCTTCATTGCCTCTCTCTTTTATGCTAAAAATAACAAGTTGTTGTAACTACCTCTGAGGTGGCATGATCTAAGCCCTTGGCTATCAAATTAATCTCAGCCATTCATTGTATTCTGGGCACTATATAAAGGCCTTGTTGCCTCATTTGTAACATATAGAAATTAGATTGTAGGCAAGTAGGAGTAGAATAAAAGAGACTCTCAAAATTTCCTGAGAGGACTTGAAGTTGTTGTACATATTTCTCAAGGTTAATGCAAAAGACATTGGAAGTTTATTTGGTGCTTAGGTGTTATCTTGTGAAATAACATGATTTCTTGTATCTTGATGGAATGGAGATGATGTTTCAAAGTAGATTAAAAGTAGATTAGCAGTTCTTTGATGTAATGTATGTTGTAGCTGAATATTTGATCAACTCCTAGCTCATGTTTTTAACATTTATCGCTGGTGAATTGTTGTGTAAAGCTAGTCTGAGCTATCATTTGCTTAAGTTCGATTGTGAATGCTTGTTTGAGCTGCGCCGTTTAATGGGTGCTTGTATAAGCCTTCATGATTTGAAAACCATTCGCAAACCTTAGGAGATTGCACCAACTTCATGTAGTTGTAGGCATCCTTGGCGAAGTGGAGTTAGGTTAATCGACGAGTTTGTCTATTCAATACTTTATCATTGCTTCATTGACCGTAGATTAACTTTCTGAACCCTTAACCTTTTTCATTTTATTTATCATTGAGACCCTGAATATATCATCCACACTGAAAGGAGGAATAAGCTAAACAAGTATGAAGAAGAATCTGCGTAAGTCCCTTTGTGATTATCAGCAAGATCACATGTAATCACTGAGTTAACCCATCAGGAATCATAAAAAGGAACCTTGGAGTTACTTCACTGGATCACATAGTTCAGCCTTTGAAGAGCTTTATTCAAGAGAGAGTGGGATACTCTAGTGTTTTACTCTATTGTTGACTTGTCCAAAAACAAACATCAACAGGTCCCTTCAGGGAGGTATGGTAGGGGTGCTGATCAGACTTTCCTCCAAATAGGCCCTTAAGGGGGCATGGTAAGGTTGCCTCCACATTGTCTACTCATCATCCCTCTATTGTTGGTGAGTTCTATTCATGTAAATCACAATAGTATCAATAAATTATTTAATAGGCATATTCTGACCTGCTAAATGATATTCTTTTGATGCTTCAATAATCTAATTGACTTGTATAAATATATTCTTTTGCAAATCCAAGGTCTACTGATATGATGAGACTGTTATACTTAATATTATTCAGAAGAATATTTCTTTGATGCCTTCTTCTCCTAATAGTACTTCCTTTTATACCACTAACATGATGCCTTTTTGAGAGCGGTGTGCTTGTTTCATAGATCGCACCTCTTGATAACTACATTATAATCTAGTGCTGCCTCTAAAACCCGATTAGGCTTGTCGCTGTAATGTAATTGTTTATTCTTAATTAATCACAATTGCTGATGTGTATTATCCTTATGTATTTAGTGACTTGTTCTTCAATAATAATTATATCTTTCTTAATCCCATTCGGCGGAAATGGATGAGTTACCATCATTAAAACAAATTGAATTAATTTAATGCCATGATACTTAAGTATCGAGTGGAAGATGATTTTGTATCAATCATTGTTTTAAACATGCACCGATTAAGTGTCATGTCCCCATTTTTCGGAGTGCTCACCTTGAAGAATAAAATAATTCTGAATCAAATCTTTAATTTGATTTTTCTTAGCGTTAAGGGAAGATGCTCCCTGAGTCAGCCTAGAAAAGGGAAAAGAACAAATGCTATTAATTATGGCGCCAAGTCTTTGTGGAGGTCGGCCAAGAGAAATCAAATGTTAAGGTCAGCCCAAATCTTGAAGGCAAGTCGGCCATTTATGGAAGGTCAGCCCTAATTAGTCCAAGTTGGCCCAGGAGTGAATGAAGCGTTGTAAATTTCCAAATAAGGTCAACTTAGAGTCGGCCATCTTGAAATAAAATCGGAAATTGAAATTTAAGCAAGTTTTGAGCGCGAAATTCAAGGAAGTCGGCTAGCTTATGAAGGGAAAGAAATTCATGTATAAATAGGAGGTTTTGATATCAATTGGGGGGATCTTTTGGCCTGCTAACTTTTGGTATTGTCTGCAATTTTATTGCAAGTTATTTCAAGGACGGAAACCCTTGCAAATATTATTGAGTTGGACAAAAACCTAGCTCAATTTGTGAAGACTTCATGAGGGAGGTCTATTTGTGCTTCATTGCAGATTTTGTTGAGCATCATAGATCTACTTCATATTAAGGGAGATCGTTCCATTGGTATGCATCATTTTGTACCTTGAATATCAGCGATTTGGCATCACCACACCCTGAACCAGCAATCTGTCCTTAAACTGTGACAGTGATAACATTAAGGGCAACATCATCATCAACGATCAGTTGGATGAGGCAAGTTACATTGTATTTGAGCATCAAAGTGGTATGTAATATCTCTGATTTTTGTAAAAGCAGCAAATGTATGTTATTTGTTTGTCATAGAGCCATGAATTGTTGATGTAATTGAAACATTTGAAAGTCTGATTTGTCACAGCAAGATCTGAGCCAGTTCTATGTCTATTATTATCATTGTAATTTATAAATCCATGTGATAATTCATAATGCAAGGCTGCCATAAACTATTTGTTTCAATTTGTGATTTCTCAAATCATATGTTTGGCATTGCTATAGTAGAAGTGTGCAAATAAGAAATCAGATTTCAGTCCTAGGGTTTGAGTTTGAATTTGCAAGATTCAGAAAATTTGTTGGCAAACCTAGAATGGGACATTTCAGTGGTATCAGAGCTGGTTATCTTGCCAGCCTGTTGGGGTTTTACCATTGCAAGTCAGAAATTTTAGTTGCATGTTAGTACCCAATATTTGCATGTCAGTTTTGAGACTACCTAGATGCTTGCATGTTAGTTTCATGGGCCAATCAGTAGTTGCATGTGAGCATTTAGCGATATTACAGAGAACCCTGATCTTGCCTACCTGAGGGTATAAATGAGAATTTGTTTCAGTCATACATGTGACAACAATGGCTAGACGAAGTTCAAGTTCATCAAAGAAAGGCAGTTTGACTTCGAATGATAGATTTATGAATGAGTTTATGAATGGCATGAATGATCTCAAAAAGTCTTATATGCAATCCCAACAACAATTAATGACAGTTGTTATGTCTCTTACTCATCAAGAAGAATTCAAGGAACTTGCTGGTGGTGATGTAGTTTTAGCTTCAAAACAGAAATTTGATGAAGAAGATGGCCAATCAGGAAAACAATCATCTATGACCGTCACACCTATGAGGTGGTTTTCACATGAAAGGGCAGATTTCAGTTGTGAGATGGAGGATACAACATTTGAAACAATCAATAAGGATCACATGTGCCTTGATAATAATCACAAGGTAGAAGAGTTTTCTGTCATAGAAAGTGCAAAATCAGTAATGTATGATGGCAACTCAGAAATCTCAACATACAATGAACAAAGAAAGTTGGATAGGACTGATTTGGAGTTATAGGATGTAGCTGTTCATACATTTCCTAAATCAGCTTTTGGGGAGACTCCTGAAGTAGAAGACTCTACTCATTACTTTGATGCTGATCCCTTGAGTACACAAGTTGAAGACCTAGCTTTCACATAGGAGGATAGTAAAGATATTGTCATGATGGAGACCGAATTGGAGATGCATGGTCATAAAGACAAATCAGAAATGTTGCATGAAAGTTTTGAATCTCATCAGTCATGTCACTTGAAAGGGGAATTGAAGGTGAATGATAGTGAGATTGTAGCAGCCCTAACTCACTTTGATGATATTCAAAAGCTGATGGTAGATTTGTGTTGGGAGGCACTAATGGGTCATGAAGGTTTGGAAGGAAGTATATCTCCTGATGACTTGCAAAAACTCGAGGCTTTGGTGGTAGTGAAGTCAAGCTATCTACATTTACTTGCTGATAGAGATCATCTCCTCACACTTGGTGAGATATACTGGGAGGCCTTGAGAAGAAAAGAAGATGAGGTGGACAAGCTCACCCTTGAGCTTGAGGATACAGTGGATTCATTGAAGGACACTCAAAGGGTTCTTCAAGAATTGAAGGAGCATAAGCTTTGTTGGAAGGTGACAAAGAATGGATACATGGAGAAAGTACATGAAGGATCCTATGATGAAGACATGAAGAGAAAGGAGACAAATATACATGATGACTCAGTTTGCAGCCATGGGACAGATATTATGGCACATGACACACTTGGTTTTCATTTGGAGACAAGTGATTTTCAGTTGGAGCCATTTTTTGGAACTACATTTGTAGGAGAACATGAAAACAAGGAAGAGGATGCGACTAAGGAGCTAGAGGATGGCATGATAAGAGTTGACAGCAGGTCTGATTTTCTAATTCATGATAGCAGTCCTATTCCTTCATCCATAACAACCACTTCACATGAGGAGAATAAGGTTGAAGAATCATCCAAGTTTGGCACTGGTGATTTGGGTGAAGACACTATGGAAAGGTATGAAATTTGTCTAGATTTTTTGATTTGGACCAGTGATTTGTGGGATTTGCATAATACTACTCATGAGGATGGTAGCGAAAAGATTTCTTCTGTCATTGTCACTCATTTGGGAGAAAAACATGAGGCCTTATCTGTGTGTCTGAGATATGTGAGGACCAAGTTAGTATCACATGTCATGGTAGAGGAAAAGAAGATTCAGGACATGTGGCATATGAGGAATGAGCCTTGTACAGTGGAGCAGTCAAGATTGAGGTATGATTCAAAGTTCTTTATTTGTTCACAGAGTTGCTTCACCAGTACTTGATGTCACTTCTTTTGGAGAGCTAATTGAATGGTCGCATCACAAGCTTGGATAGCATTATGGAGCATGCACTTTGTGGATCAGCCACTAGTGTTATGTTTGCACATGTGAATAGAGACATTAGTGATGCAGATTTGTTTTGGTCTTTGATCATTCATGGAACACTTGAGGAGTTTGATTGTGATGAGTCTCATTTTGATGAGGACTATTGGGTGGAGTATGCAGTTGCTCTACTTCATAAAATTGGGATGCATGACATGGAAGCACTTGCATGTGATTGGCATACTCTGGAAAGGCAGTTGGCTCAGCAGCCTCAGTATAGAGACATTGCTATGACTTGTGATCTTAAGGCAAGAATGTCTGCATTGCAGCTAGACTACAGCATTGGATGCAGGAAAACTGTTCAAGAGTTTGGAGAGGAGTTGCATCATCTTCTCACCATTGGAGAACGACAAAGGGGTGATATTCTATTACCCTATGACCCTGGCGGTGTTAGTTGCATCTGTAAGGGCCTGATTTTCAATCACAAGGTTGTTATTCTATTTTACATCAGCAATTTAGGTGAAGCAGTTATACACTTTCTTGCACCTATGTTGGGTATTCTTCACATTCATGGGAGATATACAGGAGTTGGAGATTGGTTCTATATTGTCAACACTTTTGGGATGCTTCCAATTCTTCATGTTTGCAGGATGTGATGATAGGGTGATTTGGGATCCAGGTGGTGACAGGCTTGACACTTGGGATCTAGATGAGTTGCTTCACAACTCATGGAGTGTGCATGGTGTTTTTGACAGTGTGAAGCAATGGAAGCTTGGTGATAGATGGTTGTGTTTCAAAATTCACATTCTCCATCACTTGTTTACAGGCATGATTTTCTTCAGGGCTTGGATTTGGCATGGTGTTTGGTCTTGGTTGGACTTGGCACTCATTGAGGATGAAGCTTCTGAGGACTTGGAGATTTTGGTGTTTGTGGTTGAGAGCATTGCATTCCTTGGAGGATGGAGCGGAGTTGAGTTCAAGTGCGTATGGTTTTTGCCGTAGGAGCTCACTTCACATTGCATTCTTCATATTCTTCTGGGAAGTTGCAACCATAGGATGAGGTTTTGTGATAACACAAAATATTCGACTGGATGGAGATACTTGTCATTTGATGGTATTTGGTAGGATGCAAATTTGTCATTGCTTGAGGACAAGCAATCTTAGGAAGGGAGGACTGTTATGTCCCCATTTTTCGGAGTGGTCACCTTGAAGAATAAAATAATTCTGAATCAAATCTTTAATTTGATTTTTCTTGGCGTTAAGGGAAGATGCTCCTTGAGTCAGCCTAGAAAAGGGAAAAGAACAAATGCTATTAATTATGGCGCCAAGTCTTTGTGGAGGTCGGCCAAGAGAAATCAAATGTTAAGGTCGGCCCAAATCTTGAAGACAAGTCGGCCATTTATGGAAGGTCGGCCCTAATTAGTCCAAGTCGGCCCATGAGTGACTGAAGCATTGGAAATTTCCAAATAAGGTCAACTTAGAGTCGGCCATCTTGAAATAAAATCAGAAATTGTAATTTAAGCAAGTTTTGAGCGCTAAATTCAAGGAAGTCGGCTAGCTTATGAAAGGAAAGAAATTCATGTATAAATAGGAGGTTTTGATATCAATTGGGGGGATCTTTTGGCCTGCTAACTTTTGGTATTGTCTGCAATTTTATTGCAAGTTATTCCAAGCATGGAAACCCTTACGAATATTATTGAGTTGGACGAAAACCTAGCTCAATTTGTGAAGACTTCTTGAGGGAGGTCTGTTTGTGCTTCATTGAAGATTTTGTTGAGCATCATAGATCTACTTCATATTAAGGGAGATCGTTCCATTGGTATGCATCATTCTGTACCTTGAAGATCAGCAATTTGGCATCACCACACCCTGAACCAGCAATTTGCCCTTAAACTGTGACAGTGATAACATTAAGGGCAACATCATCATCAGCGATCAGTTGGATGAGGCAAGTTACATTGTATCTGAGCATCAAAGTGGTATGTAATATCTCTGATTTCTGTAAAAGCAGCAAATGTATGTTATTTGGCTGTCTTAGAGCCATGAATTGTTGATGTAATTGAAACATTTGAAAGTCTGATTTGTCACAGCAAGATCTGAGCCAGTTCTATGTCTATTATTATCATTGTAATTTACAAATCCATGTGATAATTCATAATGCAAGGCTGCCATAAACTATTTGTTTCAATTTGTGATTTCTCAAATCATATGTTTGGCATTGCTATAGTAGAAGTGTGCAAATAAGAAATCAGATTTCAGTCCTAGGGTTTGAGTTCGAATTTGCAAGATTCAGAAAATTTGTTGGCAAACCTAGAACGGGACATTTCATTAAGTTTATGACAGCTTTTGGGTCGGTTCATGACATACTACTTCATAAGCTTAGAGCTTTGACTACTTCATAAGCTCTGCTAGAGCAGTAGCACCCTCCCTAGCCTTGCCTCCGTTACTTTCTTTCTTCTCCCTAGGTTTAGATCTCCAAACTGATTTGTAAAGATCTCACCAGTATTGGGGACACTGGTGATTTCTGTAACCGAGGAAGGGGTGAAGTTCTCAACAAGGGGGGATATTGGCAGTGCTAACATTGTTTGCAGGCATAACACCTCTGTTGACAAGCCAGAGGAGGCAACTATTATTGAGATGCAGGAGCAAGTGTCATTAACATATGCACTGAGATATATGAATTCTTTCACAAGGGCAACTCCTCCTTCTAATACTGTTACTATAAGCATGTCATCTGAATTGCCCGTGGTTGTTGAATATAAGATTGCAGATATGGGTTACATCAGGTTCTATTTGGCTTCCAAGATTGAGGAGGAAGAAGAGATGACCGGGAATATGTTTGTAGCCCTTGTAACTTTTGTTGTTGTTTTGAAATTGGTTTAGTTAAAAGACGCTTTCACTTTTATCATAAAATGATCTTTCCTCATAAATTGCTTTGGTCCCCTTAATGATGAGCTATTAACCTTCATTAAAAAATTAATCTCATAATAGATACTTGAATTTCTTTTTGTCTGTGTTCTCGAGCACCCATGAAGGCTCAAAACAAATGTTCTGTTGTTATAGCTCATGGCGGTATCCATTACTTTGCATTCAACAAAAAAAAAACATGTAAGGAGTGAGAATTATACCAGTCACTTTTATGAGTAGCAACAAAGGATATAACAGTTAAGGAGAAAGAGATAAAACAATACCAGGGTCATATCAAAACCAAATCTCAAAAAGTTTTTGAGGAAAAACAAATAACACAGTCAAATCCAGAAGCATTATCTATACAACATCATGGACTGTGGAAAATTAATGACTGCCAAGTTTTTTCACTTCTACAGAGAAGGCTTTAGAATACATTAAGAGCAGAACATTTTTGAAATACCAAATTTCAATTAGATCATTCTACGATGAAAGTAACTTAAAATCTATAAACTAAGATTGACAAACAAGCAAAATAATTCAAATAACATTGTAATAGGATCAAAATTCAAGAGAAATAAATCAATGAAATGAAAAGGATATTAGACTTTCCAAAAAGCATACTTAATGGGATTAAGAGTATCCAAAAATTTTCTTAATGTACGTGGCTACACTAAAGATCTTCATGCCATACCACACTTTCGAGTTCTTAAGTTGCTCCTCTAACTCAGTGTTATTGTCAGCACTACCCTCTTCTGGATATTCTATCAGGCTTCCTCCAAGAACGGAAACACCCTTGGTACCTTTTGTCAGCACATCTTCGACGGTCTCAATTCCTTTTTTAGTAATGAAATTTGAATGAATAAAAAGCCAACTGAAATCAGGCTTGTTTGCAACAGCTTCCGCAGCAGCCTTAGCCCCAACTCCAGTGATAGCATTTGTACTCAAATCAAGTCGTTTGAGCTGATCATGACCTTCTGAAAGTGCTTTGCATATTATGACTGATCCATCATCCTTAAGTTCATTGTCTGATGCATCAAAGTTGGTCAGCAAGTTTTTTACAGCAAGGCAATCTGCCAAAGCTGGAGCTGCTTTAGGAGTGATACCATTTCCTGCAATATGAAGAACTCTCAAAGATGGAGCTGCATCCTTTAGGCTGTTGGCAATAGCAATTGCTCCTTCATCCTCAAGATTCAAATAGCTTAAGTAAACTTCTACAAGACCTAGATGTCTAGGGATGAGTTGGCTGAAAGCAACCCCACCTCTTTCCCCAACCATGTTATTTGTGAAATCGAGTATTTTCAATCTGCTGCCTTTCCCCAAAGCTCCAGCTAAAGAAATACCACCCTGGGTACCTAAGTTGCTTGATGAGCATCGAAAATGCTCCAGAGAAATACATTTCTTAACAAGCTCTGAAAGGGCCTCGGCTGCATCATCTCCTATCTCACTGGAATGGAAAAACAAGATCTTAATCCTTTCAACAGATGGAAGAAGCTCACAAATGGCACTAGCGGCTTCTCTGGAAATGTTGCTTTGAAAGAAATACAATTCTTCCAGCATTTTCTGAGATTTCAAGAGTGGTCCAAAAGCTCTAACGCCCTTCTCTCCTAATGCGTCTAATTGAAGAGTCAAGGATCTCAACATAGACCCTTCTAAAGCAGATGAAAATATTGACATAACCTCGAGTGCCTCAGCCTCAGGCCTTCCCAAAGTAAAATCTCTAAGGTCTACATCTGTTAAAGTTTTTTGAACACCCAACAAGACTCTTTTTGCAACATGCGCAGCCTCAAGACCAAAACCTAGGTTGCTGAAGCATATCTTGGTATAAGGATTCCCAGGCTCTTCTAATGGCCTTAAGAGCTCTCTGGCTAAAGGTTCATCAACAAATCCTTGTTCCTCTCCTGATATATCCAAAATAGTCTCTTTCACTTCAACAGTTTCAGGGAATGCTTCCGTGGTGCCAGGGTATCTTGTATTGGGAGTGGGTCCTCGCTTAAGGGCCTCCAACATCAGTTTGCTAATTTCCTTGGCATAAAGCTGCGCAATAGAGCTACCATTGGCTTTTGGATATCTACTAGCATGGTGATTTGCAGCAACAAATGCTATATCTTCTATTTTTTTTGCATTTTCTGCAGCCTCTTCTTTGCTCAAAAGACCATACCTTCTTGAAAAAAAAGATTCCGAAGAGAGACTACTGGTCATGTGATGTACCAGCATCAAGCGTGTGCTCTCTGTTGGAGGCCATAGCTTCATGGATAATATTCTCTCTGCATGATTCTGGGTAATTGCCATGACCTTTTTCAAATGAAAAGTGCTTTAATTCTGCAACAAACCCCCCCCCCTCCCCCCCAACAAAAAAAAAAAGTGTTTTGAAGGTAATAGCTTTAATCTTAGTTGATTTCATAAAAAAAAGGGTCAACTACATGATTATCAACATTAACAGACTTTTACAATTTCAGAAAACCACAATCCGCCAGACAATAACTCTCACCTCTCATGTGGAAACCAAAGCAGAGCGAATTTGTTGAGACAGAACATCACTGACTGGCCATTGCCACATTGAATAAAGGTTGCTGTTTCCTTTTCCCTGTAGATTTAAAACACAGACAAAAAGTGTTGCAGAAATTAAAACAAAACTCACAGAGGACACAAGAGATTTACAGTGGTTCACCATTAAAATGGCTACGTCCACTCTCAAGCAGCAGGGGATTCATATTTTATTAAACTTTGTTTCAGTAATACAATACAGCTTCAGAGAGCAAAAGAAAATACCACAACCTCTCACCAATACCAACCACTCAACCCAGTATAGTCGACACACGAATCAGCAGGTGCAAGCCAAGAAATGGCGGTTACAAAAGACCACTGTTACACTCCGTAAGATGCGGTGGTTACAAGGTATGAGTAAGCAACTGTTACATTGGGCTTCATAAGCCACGTGCCCAACATTCCCAACTGCCCAACAGCTTGCATGTTGGATTACCTATGCGGTACACTCAATGAACATGAAACCCAGAAAATTCATATCTTGCTAAATCAGAAATTTATTGGCAAATGGGTTGACCGTCGATATCATGCTTGACTTGAATTTGAAAAAACAGCAAATGCCACTAACTTAGAAATCAATGAAATATGTGGAAGGTCCCGACTCCCCGCTAAAGATTTTTTATAAGGGAAATAATAATAATAATATAGAAAGCAATCCTGGGCGAAGCGTGGGGTATCAATAAACCAAAGTTTGAACTTCCAGCATCGATTACTTTTAAACAAGTTTTAAGTAAATTATAATGTCTCTTGGGTGAAAAATGTATATTTAGCATATGTTTTTTTTATTTACTAGCATATTTATATTAAATATAATATATCTAAAGTACACTAAGAGATATCCTTCTCAAGGCGCCTAGTTTTTAATCACTAATCTTAACATTAGGCGCCTCGAGAAGGATATCTCTTAATTAAAATACCAGTTAATTAAATACTAATTATAATAATATTAATAATCTTTGACCCTAATTAAATTATTATTATTACATTATTATAAACAAACGTTAATTAATTTATTATATAATTATATCGTATAATAAGACATTACTATAATCAATGAAGGCTTGATGTTTTTGTCTCTATTTTGAATTAGGTTTTAGTTTGTGTGAAGGGTTATTATCCTTAACTTTTGTATTCAGGCGTACTTTACATAAATAATTTATGAAGAAATTTTTTCTTTTACATTATTCAATCTTGATATTAAAATTTCATATTAATCCATATTAATCTTTCAAATTATGTCTTACTTTTTTAAAAGAAATTGTTTTATTTTTAAATACTAATGTATATTAGTTTGTGTAAAGGGTTAGATTAAGATTTTTTGATAAATGCACATATAAACTAATATGAGAAAGTCCTTTAAAGGGCAAGTATAGATCATACTAAAAATTCGAAATTCGTCAATATAAACTAATATTTTAAAGGGAAAGTAGAGATAATTACTTGGCATTAATGAGAACAAGAGCTTCAAGAAACATTGATAAATTTAGATATATTAATATACTTTATATTTTAATATTAATCTTAAAATATTAAAAAATATCTAAAACTAAACAATAGTTATAAGTTTTTTACAATGCATATTAATATTTTTTTCATGTTTAGGAGTTTTTTTTTAATGTAACTTAGAAATTAGAATTGAAATTTTTACTAGGCTATTTTTAAAAGAAATTGATACACCAATATTTATTTTAAACTTATAAAAATCTGTATTTTGCTAACAAGCATCATTCATTGTTGCATTCTATTTAGATATATAAAACCAACAATTTACTATGTATTTTTCATAAATGTAAAAGGTTGTTAAAAAAAATTATGATCATTTAAAGTTGAATATAAGTTATATTTTAAATAAAAATGTGTTGTTTTTAAAAATAAAATTCATGGTTACCAAAAAGTATTGAGATCATTTAGGTTGCATATAAGTTATATTTTAATTAATAATATGATGTTGTTCAAACAACAAATGATAATTTTTTGTTCAAAAACTAAGAATTCCATGATAAATTTTTGGTCAAATATTTAAAACATTATTTTAAGGATGCTTCTATTAGACACGCTGATGTGGTGAGTTGTGTGATGAGTCACACCTCCAAACCTTAGGTGTAGATAGATAAGAGTCAATTTCAATCTCTTTTTTATCTCAAAAGTTTGAACTCAATTTTACCTTTGATGAGCTACATTGCTTTTCAAAATAAGTTCATTGCTTTTCAAAATAAGTTCATGTCTTGAAGTTTGAGGTTAATAGTTGCTTTTAAATTAAGTGAGTGATTAAAGAAAACTATCTAATGTTATACTTGCTCATGAGATATGCACTATTTTCAACTTGAACATAATGGCAATTCATCTTGTGCTTAGATTGATATTGTAGGCATAAGGAAATAAAACTAATTGCATGAATCTTAAGGAACATAATTATAGAAGCCTACATATAACTATATATTTCATCTTTAAACAATTTCAAACAATACAAGGTTACATACCACTACTTTATAGAACCCTACATATAACAATATATTTCATCATTACAACATGCATAATTGCAAATAAGTTTAATACCTACTCCATTCACGCTTCATATACCACTAACAAATGAAGATAATAACAAGTTTAGTTGCATCTGTCTATAACTCATTTTCTTCCAACTATTTTCTTCCAACTACTGCTATAAAAATTGGATTAATTTTTATTAAATTTTTTAGATAAAAGCCATAAACAATAATACAATTTCCACAAATAAGTAATGTCTAAAGTTCAAACACACTTCAAACAAATAAAGTTCAAAGACACTTCAAATAAACAATCAATGGTTATCAAAATTTAAAAACACACACACAAAGTAAATGTCAAAGCACAAACACACACTTCACACAAACAATAAATGCAAACAAAGTGAATTCAATTTTAAACATAGGACATGAAACACATATAATTCAATGCTAAAGTTCAAACCCATGCTTCACACAAACAATAAATATATCAAATTAGAGGGACAAAGTGAATTTAATTTTAAAAATACAAAGTGAAAGAAATATAATTCAATTCTAAAGTTCAAACCCGTAATTCGACAAACAATAAGTATATCAAACTAAAGTGAATGCCAAAATTGCACTCCACACAAACAATAAATATATTCCAAAGTGAAACACCCTAATTAAATGTGTTTAAAATATAACTTCCTAATAGTATAACACGGATTATGACAATGATAATATATTTCATTGTGGTTAAATGGGAGGTCATAGTTCTCTAATGGTTTCTTTATGATTTATTTCTTTTAATGGTTCATTCACAATTTAGTTCATGTTGTTATTCATTTAAGCCAAAAAATAATTAAATTTCTTATAGTATTTATAGCCTTGTCCACAAACTACTACATTTAATAAATTTCCAATAAAAATATAAATATAAACTATTTAGTGATAAGCTATAAATATTTGTTGTTCATTTACATAAATGAATATTGTGTTGTTAACAATAATGTCATGGCCTTTATACTTGCAATAATAATTTTTCTTTCAATTATGCCCATGTAATAATAATTGTATAAAATAAAATATTTCATGTGATCTTATTTCATATAGCTTACCATTTAATATCATATTCAATGTGATTTATTAAAAGTTACATTCAAAACATTGATTTATGTTTATGCTGTTATTATACATTTTTCTATTGTCTTCATTTCTCTTTAAGATTCTTGTGGTATTAAATATATTATATAAGTTGTAGATATAGCATAATGAGGCAATCATAAAGGGGGACAATAAATTTCAACAAGAAGAAAAGATCTTGCAATTACTAAATATATAGTTTTTTTATGATTTAGTTTTATAATGGCACATTCATGATTTAGTTCATGTGGTTATTCATTTAATACCATTTCATTATTTTAATTTGCAAAAACAATTTTCTTATAATATTTATAGCCTTCTCCACCAACTATTACTTTTAATGATTTTTTAGAAAAAATATAAATATATACTATTTAAGGATAGGCCTATAAATATTTGTGCCTATCGGCCATTTGATAGCACCTTTGGTGCTTTTACTAGTTTAATCACTAATCTTAACATTAGGCACCTCGAGAAGGATATCTCTTAATTAAAATACCAGTTAATTAAATACTAATTATAATAATATTAATAATCTTTGACCCTAATTAAATTATTATTATTACATTATTATAAACAAACGTTAATTAATTTATTATATAATTATATCATATAATAAGACATTAATATAATCAATGTATAATTAATTTCATATTACATTATTAAATATAATGATATATTTATATTTATAGAATTATTATAAACCATAATTATTTTAAACCCTAATCCAAATTATTTATCAATAAATTAAAATATTTTTTTATAATTTCTTTAAATTATACTTAAAAAATACAAAAAACATATATCTAAATATAAAAAAATATATTTAATAATTTATTTAATTGTTAAGTGGTATGTTTATACTTAACTAAACTATAAGTTGAATACAATATATTTAGGGTTAAGGTTATGAGGATATATTTAATTATGTGCATCTTTAAGAGGTACAAAGGGTTAGATTTAGAATTAGGGTTATGATTAGCATTAGTGTTAGAATACAGGTGAAGGTTATGGTTACAATTATAATTACTACTTGAATTAGTGTTTGGATCAGGGTTGGAATTAGGGCTAGGCTTAGTATTATAGTTAGGGAAAGAATTAGGGTTAGAATTATGATTAGAATTATATAGGGTTAAGCTTAGAATTAGGGTTGAGGTTAGAATTAGGGTTAGGGTTAGAATTAAGGTTGGGTTTAGAATTAGGGTTAGGGTTAGAATTAAGGTTGGGGTTAGGGTTAAAATAATAAAGTCAGAGTTAGGCATAGAATTTAAATTATTGTAATTATAATTCTATATCTAACCCTAATTCTATGTCTAAATCTTACTTTAATTATGACTTGAGTTGTGTTAGCATTACATTTAACATATATTTCTATGAAAATAACCATAACCCTAATTAGATAAAAACCATAATCCTAATATTATATAATTAATGTATAATTATAACGTGTTGGAAGTCATAATGACTTCGAAATCATAACGAGTTGGAAACTATAACATGTTGGAAATTATAACCTAATGGAAATCATAATGTGTGGGAAATCATAAGTCATTGGAAATCATAACGAGTTGGAAATCATAATATTTATGATTTCCAACACGTTTTGATTTCCAACCACTTATGATTTCCCACGTGTTATGGTTTCCAACAGATTATGATTTCCAACAAGTTATAGTTTCCATCAAGTTATGGTTTCCAATTGGTTATGATTTCCAACACGTTATGGTTTCCAACAGGTTATGATTGCCAATTGTTTATGATTTCCAACACGTTGGAAACTATAACCTATTGGAAACCATAACATGTTAGAAATCATAACTAGTTGGAAACCCTAATTTGTTGGAGATCATAATGTGTTGGAAAGCATAACCTGTTGGAAACCATAACCTTCTGGAAACCATAACATTATGTTTTCCAATTGATTATGATTTCCAATGCCTTATGATTTCCAATGACTTTATAATATATAGTTATAATTATATAACATGGTGTTTATTACAAATGTGCTAGAGCAAGCAAGAACAACTCATTTTTCCTCACTTTACTATGTGTGACCAACATGACTATCATTTGGAAAGGCTCTAGGTTACAAAACCTCAAAAAGTGTACTTGGAGTGAATTACAAAGTAACAAAAATATTAGTTGATAGTATGTCATTATACTTTGGCAAGTAGTTGAGAATGACATACACAATTACAAAAGAATGGTATTTTTGAGGCTAAGAACTTTTAGTATCTCAAAATTTTAATTGTCTTTACAAGTTAATTGTTCCTCAGTCCTATCTATTTTATTTTTATTAATACAAGATTATCTGCAAAATTTATATCAGCCTAAGTTGTATGTTACTTGTTTATGACATTCTTCATTAATTCTTAGAAAATTGATTACTTCCACAACTTTGGTAAAATTGTGTTATCACACACACCTTTCTACCCTTATTCTACTATGCAATTTTCATTTCCATGCATATATATGAAAATGTTATATCATGTATTCATTGTGTTTTGTGTGACTGCTCTCATGTCTTCATCATGTTTTACATGTCTTCAATATTGTCTTCTTCATGTTTCGCATGCTTCCTATTGTCTTCATTGTGTTTTGTGTGTCTGTGATGTGCTTTCTAGTGATTACCGAAGACTGGGGGCTAGAAATAGTTCTTCAATCTTTGTGTATATCTTAGCTTCAAGTGCCTAGCGTGTTTGATGTGTTTTCGACCATACTTTAATGCATGTATGGGTCATAAGATCATACATACATTAAAGTGGGGGCTAAATGTTATGTCATAAAATCTCCCATAGGACTTTTACCTCCTAAGTTTAGCTTCCGAGTCCCTTAGATTTAATCATGCATGTTAAAAATGAATCTCGGAGCAAAATCCTCTCAAACCCATGAAAATGGGACTTAGGGGCCATCCTTAAACATAATTTGGACCCAAAATAGACCACTAGGCTTGGGTGCCCACTCCCTAGTCCTACCCTATTTTGTTGGGGTCCCAAATTCATATGTCAGCTTATGACCATTAAAAAGGTATCTTTATCGGCCAATTCAATTTAATTACAAATGTGTTAGTGGGAATGCATATATATATATACATGTTTAGGACTTCATTTTAAACTAGAAGATGATATTGAGCTTAAGGTGAACCTATGATCATAAAGCATTCAAGGCATTCATTGTGTTGTAGAGTAGAATTATGTTGTTGTTGTGTTTGTTGTTGCAAATTTGACTTCATCTTCTCATGGTGTGAAAGATCTTCATCTCTTTGAGTGATACACTTCTGAGGTGATATCTATTTGTGATTCACTCTATATACTTTATCATTGCTTTTGCCTCTATCCACCAAGGACACACACTCTCTATCTAACAACAGTGTTGGAAGGCTTAAATACCATTCCAAGACTGGATTGAGGCAAGCTCTTAAACACAACCCCCAACCCCTCTCTTGTGATTTTAGCTTACATGTGTTGGATCTTGTGGAGTGGAGTTGTAGGAGGATAGAGCAGAGCATAAAGATTCTAGATCTGAAGAAAATGACAAAAAAGAACCCTAACTAGATAAGGGCACCCGCTCTTTTTTCCCCCAATTTTATAATACCGAAAGTCTTTGAGCTAGATTTAATCTGAAGCACATTTAGATCCCAGTCACTTAGAAAAAGTACTACCTTGGATAGGGGTACCCACTCTTTTGTCCCCAAAGTTTTTTCTTTCTGGAACTTGAAATCTGGTGCGTATCTAATCTATATTTTGTTCCTTCCTGTGCAAGCATTTGTCGTGTTTCACCTGTTTGTTTATGATTTTTTATAATTAGATGTCTAGGCCTAATTGGACTAGGGTTTAACAAATTAATCAACAAATTCCAAATTTCCTTATTATTCTAAGTGACACAAAAACCTAATAGCTGAGTCCTCTTGAAAAAGTTGTGACTTGGCTCAATTCAATGTCCTTGAATGTATGTAGTGAAAGGAGGATCTAATAAACAATCAAACTAAAAACTTTTTTCTACTCTTTTGCATACATTATAGGTACTTATGAGTAAGGATTATAGCACAATCCCAATCCAAACAAGAACACCACCTCCAGTATAAATTGGCTGATAAACCCTGACCAATCAACTCGGTTGGTCTATAGACAGAGTCCCACCTGACCAAGCTCCATTTCAAAGAAAGAATATTACTAGCAGTACAACAAATTCCTATGATTAGCTCCCTTTTTTGCTCCATTTTTTACTTCCACCCACTTTTTTAATGTATTTTTCTCCAATTTTTTGAAAAAGTCTATGCTATTTATTGGGATGGCGCTATTTTTGGCATTTTTTGCATCGATTAGAACAAGTAGATGCTAAATTAGGCACAAATTAGCACCCAAATTAGTGCCTAGATTACCGCCTAAATTAGCACCTACATTAGCACCTAATTTAATGCCTAATTTAGAGCCTACTTTAGAGCCCGCTTTAGCGCCTAATTGAGTGCCTAATTATTCTGATCTAGCAGGGATTAAGGGTTAAGGGATTAGGGGTTAGGGTTTAAGGGATTAAGGGTCAAAAGATAAGGGATTTGGGGCTTAGGGATTAGGTAGTTTAATGGTTAATGGCTTAGGGATTATGGTTGATATTATGTAATCTCTATATAAACTTTGATAAAAAATAATAATAAAGGTATGAGTGGAAGGGTGTACCAAAACTCTGCTGGTGTAACTTTTGAGCTTATGAATGAAATAGAATATCTTATTATCAGAGATTCTTCATGACTGTGTTATCATTCTATATTTTTCTTATGTTTGTCATACTTATTTCTTCTTATATTTGAATGAATATAAGTTATTGAGCCTCAATACTATGCTTATGTGAATGAATATGCTGATACAGTAAAGCATTTACTATGGATGTTTACAGTTACATGTTGAAAATTATGTTCAACATAAACATGGAAACTATTTAAAAATAATAAAGTTAACAAAGTTGCTTATTTAAATAATTGTCAGTTACATGCATTAATATTTTATTCACTTTTGTGTCTTCACAAACATATGTTGATACAAAATGAATGGAAGAAGCATCCAAGTAATCCTAATTTTTTCTGCCAACAATTCATACCAAAGATTGAACAATTTAAGGAAATTGCAATAGGTAAGTTGTATCGACACAAATAATATTACTGAAGCATTTCAAAGTTTAGGCCATAAGAATCATCCTTTTTTAAACATGGAGTGCAAATAATTCTTAAAATTTAGAAGTCTTGGTCACTAACATTATTGTCTGCTACAATGTCATCCAATGTATCATTGTCAATGTTCATATATTCTTTCAAGTATTTAATATTATCATCATCCTCATCTTGACCTGCAACATCTCCATCATCATTGAAATTTGACTATAGACCATCTATATTGTTACCAGATGTATTTGGATCATCATTTTCTATACTATCCATATTGTTATCTTCCATAACATCATCTAACTTTGGATTGTTGTCTTCTTGTGCTTGAACATAACCATCTTCAACATCATCATGGATGTCAATTTATTCGATGTTCTCTAATCTTTCTCTCTCATTTTGTTGGCCATCATTGTTCTGCTCAGTATCCACTAATGCATCGTCAAATACATGCCTTGATCTTGGATCATAATGTATGACAAATATCCATTTCAGGTCCAAAATATCTTCATAGAAAAATACCTGCACATGAACGACATACATATATTAGATGTATGTTATAACAATTTTATTGATTAATAAACACATGTATATATTCACAATAAACTATGAATTAATAGATTAATGATCACTACCGCTTCTTGTTTGAGTTAAAGAAATACCTTCTCACAATGAATTGGTAGAACATAAGGCTCCTTATCCTTCGGTAGGAACCATGAGGAATCTATAGAAAATAATCCACTATGGGTATCATGTCTTCGTGTCCTCTCAAATGCTTCATACCATCTACACTTAAAAATACAACATGTAAAAGAGCGGTAATCCAACTTGAAATAATTTCTTGTGTTGTCGCAATATATTGTAGTCCCAACATATTGTAGATTCCCTTCAATTATATTCTTATCTTTTGAGCTTGATCGACTAGATTGCTTGAAGTCAACCATGCTGCCACAATCGAAGGATCATCTCTTTACATCTACACTTTCTACACGATAATGTCGACCATATGCCGACATTGCTAGATATTTCCTCGCCTGTGAAAGACCATTTATTTCAGTGAAAACAAATATAATGACTAATATTAAAATAGTTAATAGTGTCAAAACTGTAAGGAAACAACATTTTGTAAAATTCCAACTGTACCTTTCTTTCACATCCTCTAAACATGTTGATTTCATCTTCTATTATGTTTGAATCTATGCATGCATCTTCTATTTGATTTTGAATTGTTCAGTAATCCATTATAGTGTGCAATCTTTGCTCCATTCCCCAAGAAAATAAGTGGGAAGTGGAGTATTCCTTGGGTTCGATCTCTTAAATTGTCTCCTTGCTTCTAATACTTCTATCTTTTTATCATACATATCAATCCACTTGTTCATAAAGTCCATGTGGTACAGAATGAGCTTGTCAAGTATAGCACTTTCGTCTACACCTATTACATGTCAACATGTTTATTTTAAACTCCAAATGTCATGCTGTTAATTTGACAAATAAATTATAGAGTAAATTAATGATTGCAAGAAAAACAACCACACTGATCATGAATTTACTTACTAATTTCTACTTGAACACCATTAGATTGTGGTTTTTCTCCATCAATAATATCTGATGCTTGTTCTTTATCCCAAAAGCATGGCCCATCTTCAAAATCCTTACCAAGGAATTTGAACATAGGAAGAAAAATGCTTCATTCAATACATACCCTTCAGCCATGCAACCCTTTGGATGTGCCTTTTGTTAGACATATCTTTTTAGAGTTTTCATATACCTCTCAAAGAAAAACATCCACCTTGTTGATATGACACCCGCCAATTCAATGTCATCGACTAGGTGTATAAGTAAATGGACTTGTAGGTCCATGAAACTTGTAGGGAGCTCCTTCTCAAATACACATACAATTTCTGCAATTTCCTTCTTCCATTTTGGCACTTCACATTCGTGGATCTCCTTGCAGGTCACCCACCTAATATAAGAATAGTAAATTAGTATGAACCTTTAGTCAAAAATTAAAATGCAATATAATATCTCTATGTCTCTCACACATGAACATTTCATATAACCACATACCTTGTAAATGCTGACAATCGACTTATGGCATTCCTTAAGTCAACTGTAAGACACAAATCCCCCCTAATTGCCAATGACATGATATGCTATCAAACACATTTATGAAAAAGCCATTAGTATTTTTTTCTCACACAACAAAATATCAAAATATATTTAGTACTTAATCAATGTTACCAGTAAATGTTAAATGATGATATATAATACCTTCATAAAATTATGAAAATCATGTGTTTTAAATCTTGTGATATGTCCATCAACTGTAAAAGCTTTAGCCAATGATGACCCATAGCTAGTAGGTGTCCTTATTGAACGGATGACATTTTTTAGTTGGTCTAGCTCTTTTCTTTTTTTCAAAATCCATGGAGCTTCTGCATATGTTTCATTTTCCCTATTTGGCCACAAATGTTTTCTATCAATTTTGGTATGCGAAAGAGCAATATCTCTCCTCATAGACAAGGTGTCCTTCTCTTTGCCTGATATATGTCAAAATATAGAATCTGGGACATTTTTGAAGATGTGCATATGATCTAATAAGTGAGATACTAATAGATCCTTCCAGTAAGCGAGCTCATAAAATATGGATTTCTTTTTCATTCCTTCTGGCATATTAACTACAACTTGTTCTGGTTCTTCAATTGAATCACCCTGATCAAAAAAATCCTCCGAAGCTTTCAATTCAGCATCTTCATACTTCTTAAGCCAATCACCTAGACCCATAATCATGGGAGGGCCTCTATTTTCAACTTTTCCATCAAAGTGATTCTTCAGATGATTTCTAAACTTATGATCTAGTGGTAGAAAAACCCTGTTGTTTGTGTAAATAAATTTATGTAGATCTTTAGAATACCACCCTTGAAATTGTTCTACACATCTCGGGCATGCAAATATCCCCTTTGTTTGAAGCCCTACAATTCAATAAGTAATGTTAATAACGTAAAAAAAAAAGTATAAAACTAAGTATGAAAGTTGGGATGAAAATAGATTATGAGTGTAAATACGTAAATATATTATCTTACTAGAACAAACACCAAGTCTTGGGAAATCATGAATAGTCCAACATAGCACACCATACAACATGAAGGACCTATCTGATGGAGGACGTGATATGTCATACATTCTTATGCCTTTCCATAGCAATTGCATCTCATCAATAAAAGGCGCAAGATAAACATCCATGTTTTTAACTTGATGTTTTCCTAGAACAATGAGAGTCAGCATAAGGTGTTCTTTTATAACACTCCATGGGGGGATATTGTATACTATAAATCTGACTGGCCAAACACTATAATTTGAGCTCAGGAAAGAGAATGGACACACTCCATCAATTGCAAGACCAAACTTGATACTATGGGGTTCATCTTTAAATTTTCTTGGTCATTTTTTCTCTATGTGTTTCATTCCTTTGGAGTCGGCTAGAATTCACATGAATCCATATTTACTCCTATTCTTTACATGCCAGTCCATAAATTGTGCAAGTGACTTGCAACAAAACATTTGTTGAAGTCTAGGTATAATTGGTATGTGACATAAAACCTTCTTTGGAATTGTAGGACCGTGTATATTTGTACTCGATATCTCTTCTCTTTGCATACAGGGCCTTCTACCTTGTTTTGATATTCATCTCTGCATAAAATGCAATCATTTTTACATGAACGAATTTGCTTATAGTCAATCCCCAACTCAACCACCAACTAATGTGCCTCTCTGCAAGTTGATGGCAACACATTCTCTTCAGCGAATATTTTAGTTTTTAGTGCCTTGTAAGATTGCCAGAGATTGAATCAATTGAATGTTTGACTTATGATGAATAAGTTTGATATGTCAATCTATACTAGGACTGTTTATATAAAATATATGGTTTTAAAATACCCTTAAATAAATATAATGAAGTTGATGAATGTTTACGAATTATGTACACCAATTGACAATACAAACTAAGAAATAGATTTCAACTCACTTCAGTAGGGTAGTGAATCCTTTGTCTGACCAACCAAATAGTGACTTGATTTCTAATAATATTAATGTGCATGCCATTTTTGAGGTTCTACTTGCACTTGATTTGAACACGGGTGTCTTCGCTTCTTGCTTGATGGAGTCTTTTAGGTTGTTATCATCAACATTACGTTGGTAGTAATTACCCCTGCTATCATTGTTACTATCAACCATATGATCATTATTGTCACATTATTTCCATCCCCAAAGAAACCTATAAGCATTTCATTCAATCCTTCCTTGTGCATTGCATTTTCACTATCACGATCATCATCATTAAGGCTAGGTGGCATGTCATCAGTGTATGCGGATCTCATATGCTCTTCAAATTTCTTAGCTGGTAGTATTCTCTTCAATGTTGTTCTTTTCACCTTGGTATTGTTTAAAGGATGGTTTGGATCATCCCCTCCAAATCTTAATAACCCAGTTGGATCTTGGGTATTAGTATGTGTTTCATCAACATCTTCTACCTATCAACAAACACAAGCATTATTTAATGTTTGGCAGCAATTGGATAAATCATAAATGTATCGATTTCAAAGAAATATAATCAAATATGGCTTAAAAAATAAAAATATAAATTATATGAACATATATACATCAATTGAATAATGGAACATTTTTTTATAGACTACCCTTTTTATACAATAATTTAAATAAAACACAATTTTGACAGCATAGTTTATAAAACATAAGTTCACACTCATTTATTATTGTTTGGTTTTCTACCCTTAAGAACATCCTTAGGGAGACCTTGTTCTTCCCTTTTCTTTCATGCAGGAGTGCGTTTTAAGAAGAGGTAATCAATCAATAACTCATCCCCAATGGTAAGGTCCATAATAGCCTCAACCATTATCAATCTATCAACCTCTCTTTCCATATCTCCATTTTTATCATTTGTAACCTCAACAAATTGACAATTTGGTCTTATAGTAGGGTCCCTTCCCTTACTATTATTTATAAATCCTGCAATATTTTTGTGTGTGTATGCATGTCCATCTATATACATAAGATGACCTCTATTCAATTCTTTTCCACTTTTCAATTGGAGACGATGTGTATACATATTCAAATTTAGACCATAATGCTGACATGCTAGGCTTATATTCTGCTAGCCTTCTCCATTCACCACTATAATATGATGGGCCATAATATGGCATTAATACCCTAGTGGTTTGTTCTGAATTATTTCTATGTTTAGATCCCACATGTACATTTTGGACAATAAAGAGGCCTAGATTCACTCCATGAATATTAGAGGGTCGTATCATGTAGTTGTATCCCCAAAATTGAAACACCTCGTACACTCTAGGTAGTTGTTGATCACTAGGCCAAGCACAATATAGTCGATGATCAAATGTCTCTTTGTAAATTGATCTCAAACTCAAGGGCAAGTCATCATCTCCATCACATTCATTCTCATAGGGTATGTAGTCTACCTTCGCCTTGTCTTTAAGAAAATTATGCATCTTTAAATTGGTTCTTGTTCTGTTACTTGTTTTCATCAATTCCTCATCTTCTGAGCTAGCATATTAGCACATATTTTTGTTAGATGTATTATCTGATAAATGATCATTGCCCTCTAGGCTGGAAGTCGGTGATCCAGGAAACTTTAAACCAAGAACTTTATCCTACAAGTATCCATTAAGAAAAAAATTAGTTATTTAAATAATATAAAACAATGTTTAAATGAAGTATACATCGACGCTAAAAATTAGGGTTGAAAGTCAATGCTAAAGTCAGTGTTAACTACGTCGACTATAGCGCCGACTAATGAATCAAAAACAAAAAATTAAAAATTCCCACCTGCGTTAAAACATACCACACAACGAAAAAACATAAAACAATATAAATTTAATTCATACCTGGCAGTATCGTTGCTTCGCCTTCACTTTCACGACTATTTTGTTAATGTAATGAAAATGTTTTCTAAATCATTTATAGATCTACATTTTTATCATCCATATAGCTAAATGTTTAGGGTTTGCTCTCCAGTATAGCTGAATGTTTAGAGTCTGTACTCTTGGATGACACAATAATATTTAGAGGAGAAAAGAGTGCAGCACCAAACAAGTTAAATCATTGAGAGGCTTCGAGGTCATTGATAAAATTAAGACTTAGATTAAGAATGTGTATAGTGGCATTGTTTCCTGCACTGATATTTGGCAACAACCACTCGTGATTCTGTTGTTCAAGTAAATATTTTTGCACTCCTCTCTAAGTAATTATTCCTACTCTCCTTTATAATGTCATTAGAAATTTGTGCTTATAATTGGTAGTTGGGAGGTCCATCATGGGCTGTAAGGCTTGGAAGGTGAGATTCAATAACAAAAAGGAAAGCGGTGCAAACAACCTTCTTCCAGGCCCTAGTTCAAGCATCAGCTCTCTCATCTTAGCATTTCGTGCTCAAGGACTATCTGCTATGGACATGGTTACACTTTTAGGTAAACCTCATTGCTGATGTCTTTGCAAAGCAAATTCAAAGAAGTTATACTGAAGAGATTTAACTTTATATTTTTGTCATTACTCATATGATTGGTCAAGCATGCTGTTAATTCATACCTGGCAGTGTGTACTTTGTTTGCCTCCACAGACTGGATGAAAATAATTTTCCCTGGGTCACCTCAAAATATCAAGCAATAGAGGGAAGGGAGCAGAGTCTGGCCAAAATGAGGTAATTCATTGTCAATTTATAGATTTGTAAATATTTCCATTATTTATTTGATTTTTAGTTTTTAGTTTTTTATTTCTAAATTTAAAAGAAGAAATTATATATATATATGAGACTAACAAACATAAAGAGGCATTGGCTTCCATATTGGGGGTAGAGGCAGTGAACAAATTGGATGGTGTGGACTTGACAATGCCTACCAGATACATAGAAAAATGATCTAGTAAAGCCCCTAAAACATTGCAACCAAATCAACTATGTCAAAGGGAATCAATTGATTCCCCAACCAGTCCTGGATCGACCAAAAGATCCAGGAGGAAATCAATAACAATAAACTCTAAGAATGTGGAACAGGGAGCAGAGACTTCCAATGTCCTAGCCACTCCTGGGACACAAACTTCTTCCACCATGCCATGTTTTGCATCTTGCATTGGTAGCTACGATACCAAGATAGAATATGATGTGGTTTCAGGGGAAGTTCGAATGACAAATGCTAGAAAAATGTTTGTGAATAGGTTGAAGGAATCATGCCTTCAACGGTTCAAAGACCATCTACATTTGCCATTCTTAAAGATACCCATGCACCTACAAAAAGTAGTTATCCATGTCATGGAGGCTAAATTTGGAACAGGTTGGTCTGTACAAAAGATAAAGCTACGAATGTCTCAAAACTGCAAGAGATTTCAGTGCAAGCAAACAAAGAAGATAAAAAAACTCCCTCCTAAGCTAAGGGTCAAAAAAAGGCTAATTGATGCAAGTGTGAATGTATGGAAAGACCTTGTAAAAACATATGAGAAGTCTGATGCACGAAGGAAGTCCAGTGAGGAGAGTACACAGGTATTTGAATTTTTTTATAAGATAATTATATAAAATTTATTAAACAATTTTTAAATTCTATTTGTGCAGAGTTAAATTGAATTAGTATATGTTTCAGGACAAGGCCTCCAAGGCTAGGCTTGATAAACTTCGTGCCATGCATCACAGTGGCTAGAAAGGTTTACAGGCCTTAATCTGTACATTTGTAAGTATATTTAATATGTTAAATGATATTTTTTTTATTTCCTAGGAAAAAGTAAATGATTGCATATTAATTAGTTTAACTAGTCCATGTGCCATGTTTTGATAGGAGGAGAAATATGGCCGGCATCCAACACAATGTGAAAAGGAAATGTTACAAAGAAAAAAGTGGACCGATTTTGTAAGTTGGATGGAGAACGAGGTATCAATAGTTGACTTTCAATAACTTAGTTAGATATTATTATTTATTATGGTAAGCTACAAACAAGGGTGCAGATCTCTTTTACAAAATAGCCCAGAGGACAAAGCAACCTTATACAGGCCAGAAACAATGCTCTAACAGTAGAACGATAGCAAAGCCCAAAAAGACAAGACAAGAAGGCAGCAAGGCTACAAGGAACAACAGAGTAAACAATTTTAAAACCTGATCTAGCAGGTTGAACACCTTTGCAACATGTCAGGGAAACATGCTTGGGAAGACCATGCTTCCGCCTTTGGACAACAGTCCAAAAATTGACATTATCACCATCCACAGAAATAGGAGAAGCAGGGGGTGAAAATCTCCCTAAATCCAAGGAAGGGGGTGGATCCTGGGGCATAACAACACCATCCCCAATAGCCAATTAAACACCTATAGTAGCAGTTAGAGGCACGACAGCATCAGCAGGTGAGAACCCTGCAGTAGACCCAGCAGTAGCTGCAACAGTAGGAGAGGTTCCAGCAGCAGTCACAAGAACATCAATAATAGAAGGGAAGGACCCTTCAACAGTCCTAGCAGAAACAACAAAAGAAGGGAAGGTCCCTGCAGCAGACCCAAGAGCAACAACATCAGCAAAGGAGTTCTTTGCTGCAACAACAACATTAGCAGCCCTAGCAATAGCAGCATCAACTGTCTCAGCAACAATAGCAAAAGGTGAAGATCCTGATGACATAGCAGCAACCACACCATCAGACGGTGCCCTAGCAGCAATAGAAGAAAAACCACCATCACTAGCCCTAGTAGCAGCCAAAACAGGAACCAACAAATCTGGAACCTTCTCACCAATAGGGGCAAACCCGTCATCATCAGAGGAGGGAGCAACAACCTCAGCAGCATCAACTATGAGTTGCACATGTGAAACATTCTTCCACCAGGAGGGAGGATGAGTGGTCTTTAAACGAGGGCGCCTAGAAGCTAGATGACCCCTAGCAAAAAACCTATGACACCGAAAGGGGAGACCTTCAAAGTCTAACACCTGCCTCCATGAGCTATTAGCAACCTGTAACTCAATCTCGACAAGGAGAGGCTTAGAGAGATCCAAATCCACAAGCACATGAGCGTAAGTAGTATGAGAGAACATGGTAGTTGCATGATCCACCATAATAAAAGAACCTAATGAATTACCAATACTCGCATAACAAGAATTGCACCAAAGATGCAGTAGAAGGTTCAGAAAGTGAATCCAAATAGGCATTCTATTGAAGGACTCGGTTAAAGGGTTGAAGGATGGGACCCAAGGCTTGAGAAGGAGGGCATGTTGGCCCCAAAACCAAGCATGAGTATCAAGGATAGCATCCTGATTAGAAAAGGTGTCAAAAACAACTACAAAAAAATCCTTTGCACAAGGGTAAATTTCTACTTTCCCCTCCATGATAGGGCACCAATGCTCCATAATCCAGAGGTTCAAATCCCCCAGCCGAGGCCACCAACGGTTAAATTTGCAGATTGACCCCTACTCAGAAAAATATTCCACATTTTTCAAAACCTCATCCCCTAAGACCACTACAGGAGAGGCAAGTCAAACTAAAAAATAAATCTCTTAGAAACCAGAGAACTGGCAGCCTTAGCAGGCTCCCCATGACTACATAGAGAACAAATCACAACATTTGCATATAAGATAGTAGTAGTAGCATCAACCTTAGTCATGGGCAGTGCACCAACGGCCACAGCTTTAGGGGAACCCTGCGAGCCCTCCACCATAGTACCCACACCCACAGCCTTATCTTCAGCGGCTAAGCCCATAGACCCGAATGATGCATCAACAGTCGCACCCACACCAATAGCAGATGATATCCCAGCTATGAGCTCAACAATAGATGAAGCCTATGCACCAGGCGCATGGGTGGGAAGAGGAGTGGGACAACCCATTTCAAAAAACTCAACTTAGTTGGATATTGTTGTGTTAATATGTCAATTTACATTTCTTGTGTTGAGTTGTTTATTGATGCATAGGATGAGTTCTAAAGTGCTTCTCTGTTGGCCCTAGATCCCACTCAATTTTCCCATTATTTCATGTTGAAAAAAATATTGTTTGCCTTAAAGGGTAGTGGGTGACATTCATGCCTTATTTCATCGCATCTTTTAATTAATGACCAAGGTCTTTTAATATCTCTTAAGTGTCCTCATTTAAGTTATTAGCTGTATCATTTGAGTAACTTAGTCCCATGTTGATTGATTTATCTTCTTTTCTATTAAACATGGTACCTCAAGGAGTCCTTCCTTGTGATGTAGAGTAGGGGTGGTTTCAAGATTTCAACATCTCACAACAAGATTTGGTTTTTTCTTGCTCATAACCTTCAGTGGATGCAAACTAGGTTTCAACCCCTAATGGGTCATTTATGCTTCAACAAGTAAATCAAAACTAGGAGGACTCTTAATGGAATGAGGATGACAAAAAATAAGTGTTAGGAATGCACAAGAACTTAGGGCTAGCAAACTTCAATTGTTCTCTTGCCAAATTGACTCTAGGCCAAGTAGGACAACAAATTGGTTTTTTCTGACATAACTTGCAAAGAAGACCTTAAACCCACAATCTAAAAACTGTTTTGAGTACCCTTTTGGGAGTTATTGAACATATCCAAAACTTAGGTATGGTTGTTTTGTAACATGAGGCTCTAAAATGGATTGTCTCGTTTGACAAAAGGTCTAATTAGGCTTGTTCAACTAGGTCACCACAAGGTCTTCAACCCCTCAATTTGCACACTTCTTTCCAATGGCTTAGACATGTCTTGTGACACCTATCAGCACCATTCCAAGCAATTCCAACCACTATTTAAGAGTTCTACTTCAAACCCTAACTCCTATGCACTTCTATGCCAAATACATGAGGTTAAATGGACTAGGGCATCACCAAATTTGCACATAACACCATCCCCTGATCCTACAACATTGTGAATATGAAATACACCCTACCTACATCCATTCCACCAAGTTGGAGGCCTTTTCATCAGTGAAATGGAGAGAAATGCATTATTTTCAGTCAAAGCACACCCTTGTAAGGGTTTCAAACCACTTTCAATAAATTTGACCTAACTCGCTTCAAGCTTAATGAAATCAAATGAAATCAATTTCAAAGAACAAGGATTTAAGGCATCATTAATTTCAACTGATGTTTGACTACTTCCAGGCCGTACAGAGCCATATAGTACAATTTAACAGCAAATTAGGCTTCCAAAACGTAGGAACATGGCACCTTTTTATTCAAAATTCAAATTTTTACAACTTTTAACTCTTGTTCCAACATGTCCCACCAAAAACAAAAAGCCTAACCATTCAACTTCCACAAAAATGTAAAAATGCAAAAGTTGCTTTGACAGCTTTTTGCAACTTTTACAAATTTCACCAAATTGACTCCAAAATGACCCAACCGACACACAAAGACATAAAACATGGTCTTAAAGACCTTATTACAAACAAAATTACTTCACCACACCAAAATGCTAACACTCTGTAATTTTTACATTAAGACCCAGGTGCCCTGCACCACCTTGGTATCTCAAGGAGTGCTTCCTTGAATTCATGTTACCATTCAACTAAGTGATCCAATTTATCTTTGCCATCCTTCCTCACGATGCTTCCATTCTTTTAACATGTAAGAATGTTTGATGCATCTTAGTAGGCATCCTATAGATCTAACACATCCTTGTAGAACTCCTTTTGCACCAAGGTCAAGTCATCATGGATTTCTAATGCATATTCCATGAAATCACCTATGTCATACCTTGCAGCCTTGTAGTATTCCACTTGATGTTTCAAGTGCTCAATTTACTTCTTATGCCCTTCCATTTCTCATGTCATTTTAAGGATGTTTGATTCATTTGCTTGTGTTGTGGCAACCCTAGTCATAGCCCTAGCCACTAGATCCATATCATCTACATCCATTACCATTGCTTCCATGGCTTCATTAAATCTCAAGAGTAACATGCAACTTCTTGATCAACAACATGTTAGGTACATGCTTGGGAAAAGTATGGGGTGCCTTTGTGGTGCCATAGATCTTCCTATATGTTAACAACTCATATAGGGAGTAATCTTTTAGGTTCTCCAAGATTCTAATCATGTCTTCAGACAACCTAGGGAACCTTTTCTAAAATAATAGCTCATGCAAGGGAGCAAAGAATCAGTCACAGATGTGCTCATATTTGGATGAATATTTGTGCTCCCATCAGTCCTAGCAATAAACATGGACAAAATTACATGGGATGCTCCATGTCCAATTCATCCCCAAAAAATTTATTAGTTGCACAAATAATATAACACAAGTAAGAGGTTGTATAGAATTTTGGCTTTGTGCCCACTAGAGGAGACTCGACTCTTGTTATTTCATTGCACAAAGTGAGTGACAAAATAACTACCTAGTTTTAAATTGGCTTAAATTGACCCTTCTTTAAGCAACATATGTAGCAATGAGACTTAGGATTCTTGAAAATGAGAAGCATCCTTCTCCCCATACAACCTGCTAACTAGGGCCACTATGTTTTTTTACTGAACCCTTAAGGATGATGGAAGGGTACCATTTAGTGTTCCTAGAAGTTAATTGTCTAACTCCTCCTCTTGAGGTTTAGGCTATGTTTCAGGGTTGAAAACTAGACACTTTTGTTGTAATATCCACTTCTAGGACCCATGGGTGATGTGACATAGGGCCTTGAACCACCACATAGGTCTTATAGAGAGAGTGTTTGGTTTGAAAGCCAAACATAAGTCCTACAGAGAGAGGGGGTGGCGCTAGACTCCAAGCACCAAAAATCTACCCCTCAAATCAATTGCTACTTCGTAGTGTACCAGGTTTTAGAAGAATCAATGAGTTAGAATATCAAGCTTCACAATAAATTAATTTTGAGGATTATATTCGAGGGGCATTGTTGAACATGTCCAAGTTTCGAGCCCTGTGGCAATCTTCTCTGAAGGCCACATGGAAAGCACTTTACTGGAAGTTAGAAGATCTAACACCACATACTGAGATAGAAATATTTAGTTTCCGATCAAAGGATGATCTAAGAAGATGGAAATTGTATGCTGATTCTGAATATGGCGGTAAGTGTTTTCTCTAGGAGCAATGCCACTTCTCATGAAAAATTTTGAAATGCCACATTAATTATTTTTGGGCTCTGACTGAATTTTTTTCTTAGGTTTTTGGTATTTTTTTTGAAAAAAAGTTTTAGTGCTTTCCTTTTGTAGAATTGTTGTAATTGCACAACTGCCAATAAGTTGATCAAAAGTCTAGACAATTTAGCTTGGGTGCCATTGAATATCGAGAGCATTTGGATCTTGTAAAAGGTGTATGGCATGTTTTCTAAAATTTATGTGAATGGTAGAGTTGAATGATTGATTAAAAGATTTATTTTGATATCCTTCATCTAACAGATGGTTGAGAGTAGTACAACATCCATTGGTTGTATTCTCTATGTCATGGGTGAAATATTTTCTACTTTTCTACTTTTTCTTTTATAGTTCATTGTTGAAACAACACTCATTTTTTTTTAGGCAAGTGCCATCATGGGGATGGCTCCCTTTGTGTTTAATATAAAACTAAAAATAAAATTTATTTAATGGCTACTACCCAAATGAGTCTGCCATGCTTACGTAGTTACATGTCTATATAGAGGCTCTAAGTGCCTTGAGTATATATACTAAGCACTCCTATTATCTACTATAACTAGATTTATTTTTATTATCCATTCACCCATTTTAGTCATTTGTGAAAAGTAGTAAAATATTCCAAGCTTCTTCAAGGAGTTAATGGTGACTTTTAACTGAACTCCATCAACAACACACCGATCACCCAACATCAAATGGATGCATGATAAATACAAACACAATGGCTCAAAGGTTGTTTTGCATGTATTTCTGAACATGAATGCCACAAGTAGCTGCTGAGCTAATATAATAACAATAGCATGGGAGCTGGCAATGCCTAGAAGAACCAAAGAAAGCATTAGTAGATTAGTGGATGAGATCTGTAAATACTTAAATCACATTTGTAACCCTTATTGCATTACACCTATAATTGATCATTATGTGTGAATGGTTGACCTCCTTACTCATCCTGGCTATCTTGAAGACACCCTAAACTTTCTCATTGAGATACCTTTTAAATATGTTGAAAAGGTATGTGAACTATTTGACAAAATCCCTAAAAGAAATGTGGTCTAATAGACCGTAATGATTGCATGATATGCACAAAATGGATTTGCTGAAAAGGCGCTGCAAGGACATTCTCAAAATCTTTGAATTAATTAAGCACTCTGGAACATATCCTACCATTGTAAGCTTTGCTTGTATTCTAGGTGCATGCAACCATGCAGGTTTAGTGAATGAGAGTTGTTCATACTTCAATCACATTTGTAACCCTTATTACATTACACCTAGACTTGATCATTATGTGTGCATGGTTGACCTCCTTGCTCATGATAAGATACCTATTAAATCGGTGCTGGTGAACAGTTTGACAAAATCCCTGAAAAGGCACTGCAAGGACACTCTCAAAATCTTTGAATTAATTAAGCACTCTGGAACATATCCTAACATTGTAAGCTTTTCTTGTATTCTAGCTGCATGCAGCCATGTAGGTTTAGTGGATGAGAGTTGTACATACTTCAATCACATTTGTAACCCTTATTGCATTACACCTACAATTGATCATTATGTGTGCATGGTTGACCTCCTTGCTCGTGCTGGCTATCTTGAAGACACCCTAAACTTTATCATTGAGATACCTATTAAATCTATTGAAAAGGCATGTGAACTGTTTGACAAAATCCCTGAAAGAAATGTGGTCTAATAGCCTGCAATGATTGCATGATATGCACAAAATAGATTTGTTGAAAAGGCATTGCAAGGACATTGTCAAAATCATTGAATTAATTAAGCACTCTAGAACATATCCTAACATTGTACACTTTGCTTGTATTCTAGCTGCATGCAGTCATACAGGTTTAGTGGATGAGAGCTATACATACTTCAATCACATTTGTAACGCCTATTGTATTACACCTATAGTTGATCATTATGTGTGCATGGTTGACCTCCTTGCTCATGCAGGCTATCTTGAAGACACCCTAAACTTTATCATTGAGATACCTGTTAAATCTGTTGAAAAGACCTGTGAACTATTTGACAAAATCCCTGAAAGAAATGTGGTCTAATAGACTGCAATGATTGCATGATATGCACAAAATGGATTTGTTGAAAAGGCTTTAGAAATTTTAAAGCAAATGCAATTGGCTGGTGTAAATCCAAATTCCACAACCTTTGCCAGCATCCTCCCCACCTGTGTCAAAATGGGAGCTTTGGAATAGGGTATGGACATCCATCAAAACATAAAGAATAGAGGAATTTTGTCAGATGTTGTAGTTGCAACTACCCTGTTAGACATGTATGCAAAATGTAGAAGCATAGACGAGGCATGTAAACTGTTTGACAGAATGCCCCAAAGAAATGTGGTCTCATGGACTGCAATGGCTATAGGATATGCACAAAATGGACTTGTTGAAAAGGCATTAGAAATTTTAAAGCAAATGTAATTGGCTGGTGTAAAGCCAAATTCCACAACCTATTGGACATGTATCATTTTGACATGTTATTGATCTACTGGCATATTTGAATTTCACTTGTTTTAGTTATATATGATGATGACCTTATCAGTATTGACTTGTCAATTTATATATATTGAAAGCGGTCGATGATTTTTGGATGGATATTTATTACGTATGATGATTTTAATTTACTGCTCAGGATGGATGTTGTCAAATTCAATTAAATTATAGATATTTGACTCACTTCTTTTAATTATAGATGATGATCATGTTATAATAATTATATTGTTATTTTATATATACTAGATATTGTTGTAGATTTTATTTTGATGGAGATTTAATAAGTATAATGATGTTTTTAATATAATAAGAGGCAAAAAGGGTGCCGATCCCATGACAGTTCAACTAAAAAGGCACACTAAAGTTCCATGAAACCAAACAAGAAAAATAGAACTAAACAACAGAGACAACCAAAAAGAAACCCAAGACTAGACACAGTGAACCGATAGCTGACAAACAACAAACAAACAACCAAAAGCCTAAACGGATAATTAAACATCTAGTCCCAATCTTTATCCAGGAACTAGAATAGGTCCCAGTAATCTTTACAATCTTTATCCTTCATGCCTTGGCTAGCCAGTTCCACATCATAGAAAACTGCAAGGGTCATGGTAGAATGGTGCATCACTTTCACTAAGAACGTGGCTAGAGACTTGAATTTCTTCTCCAGTACAATGATCCTAGCAGAGAGTGTCAATCGCTGCATCTTTGGCCACATCCTTACCCTTTCTTTTCATCTTTCCCAATGCCTTCACCGCTTTCTCAGAACTCATAGATTCAGACCCCTTAGCCTTTAACTCAGTTATGCTGTCAGGAAAAATACTAGCCCCGGTATCCACTTCGGTCTCCACATTATCAATATTGGTTTCCTTGTTGACAGAAAAATCACCACCCATTTGTTCAGTCTTAGGCACAATAGTGTCCATCTTGATGTTTCTATTATTAGAAGTACCATCACCCACAAGGTCTGTAGCAGTCTCCTCCAACTTGGTGATCTCCTTCTTGTGGAGCACAGGACTAGGCTTAGTAGCAAGCCTCGATGATCTCCTAGCCAACGGAACACAGGGTTTGTTTTCCATCATGGCAAAATCCTCATTAGCAGTGCTGTCACTACCACCAACCCCTTCCTCCGAGCTAACCTCTTCCACCACCACAGAAACATTCTTGTCTTTAAGCTCACTGTCTGTGCCGCCACCTTCTTCAATCATACCCTTTTTGTTCCTCTGAGGAGTCACTTGGGTGGTATCACTGGGTAAAATATTTCTTTTCATAGAGGTCATCCTAAGGGTCAAGGAAGTCCCGTCATGGGCCTTAGGCTCTGGGCTTTTGCCGATGGTGGTTTTCTTCTTATCAGTCTTTGGGGATTTGAGCAGCTTTATTGGAGTGACCTTCGTGATAATGACTGGACTAGATCTCATAGGATTGGAGTAGGGTAGCAGGGGAGGTTCAACCCTAGTGGCCGTGAGGGGTTTAGGGGGCAAAGGGCTAAATGGAATTTACACAGTCTGAGGATGAGCCCCTGATGGAGTGGGATGAGGGGCTTATTGGGGTCAACAACATGTTGTTCAATGATGAAATAGAGGCTTCCAAAGATGACAATAGATAAAAAGGGAAACTTATCACCTTGCTACGACAAAAATGATTGAGCAGTGGAAAATGATAATGGAAGAAGCGTTTGAACCTACCTTCTAGTGTGAAGTACTTTATAAGCATATAGCACACCTCATCCTAGGTTTTCAGCAACATTTCATAGTCAAATCACCCCTGCAGACTGTGAAGGACCTCATCATGGTTAAGAAAATAGGCCATCCCCTCATTGTCTGAGACTTTGCTCTTTGTGGGGTGCTTAATGTCGTCTGTGGTCATCCCTGTCGCCAAACCTATCACTTCTTTAGAAACTTCAAACCCCACACTGCCCACCTTGACCTTTCTACCCTTCGAAGAATTTAGGAACTGCAGAGAAAGACTTTCATCGTGACCTTGCAAGCACTCAAGGTAGGAGGCCACCCACCCTCCTAGTAAATATGCCACAGGGTCTTGTTCTGTTTAAATTCTTTGCACGACTCAGGCTCAGTGCGAGACCTATCACCCCCCATTGCAGAATAACCCCAATTTCTCACAGTCAAGCTATCAAGGCAAGAACTAGCAGAAAACTTAGAAATTTTTGAACTGTAGGAAGTCTCACAATCCCCAATATTAATACTCACATTAATGAGTATAATGCCTTTTCATTCATCGGGAGTGGTGCATTTTCTTAAATTCGTAATATGCAAACTATCACTCTCTTTCCTTCTATGATTTCTATTCATTAATTGGTCATGATTATAGGCCCTGTAAAGGGGCATCAAGCTAGTCACATGCCTAGTAGTTTAAAACCCCCCTCAAGCTTTCATGTCCACTTAATCCATGAGCAATCCAACCCATAATGGTGGGTCCCTACTTTGACAAGTTTGAGCTGGCCAGCAATCTTCCCACCCTTTAAGATATAAGTGTCCAGATGGAAATCAAAATTAGAATCCATATGACACGTTCCATACTCCCTAAGCTAGGAAGTAGAAATGCTAATTAGATTAATCATGATAGGATAAGGGTAGGATTTTGCTCCTTCTCGAGAAGGTTTTGAATCTGATTAGGTAAATTTATCTTATGTTTCCAACATCTCCTCGTGTCCAAACTCTATCTGAGGTTTTCCATCCCATCAGCCACTTTATTACCTTCACAGTAAACATGCCCAATTTTAATCTGTTTGAACCCAGATAGTAAGCAGACAATGTCCTCTGTAATATCCTTTAGTTTCCAACCACTATTAGACCTTCCAAGAGCCGCCTCAATGATGAGTTTTGAGTCTCCTTCCACTTGTAATTTGTCCATACCCATAAAAAGAGTGATTGTGAGACCCCACAGCAGAGCCAATCCCTCCACCATATTATTAGAATCTATGCCGATGGGCCTGGCATAAGCCACAATGAAGTCACCCTGACTATCTCTGAATATCCCACCCCCACTAGCTAGCCCAATATTCTTTTTTTTAGCTCCATCAAAATTGAGTTTGGTCCAATCCATGGGAGGGGGTCTCCATAGTGTTTTCTATCTAGTGAGCTTTCTGGAATTGTCAATATTGGTTATGTTAATTGTCAGTCCCCAATTTATGGCAACCTGCTTTTCCACCAGAGTAGGGGGTTTCTCAGCAATCTACAGGGTGCTAGTGGATGTGTTCTCAAAGACCAACATGCTAAAGGAATGAAAGACCTCACTAGTTGAGTGGGCCTTATCCCTGAAGATTCTATTGTTTCTTTTGTTTCTTTCTAAGTATAATGATGTTAATTTGTATGGATGTCCATTTCCCTAAAAATTCTTTATAAATGTTATCCTATAAAACATTTCAAATGCTTCAAGGATCTTTAGGTGGATGGAGCGCAAATTAGTGAGTTAGAGAGTATTCTATCAAACAAGTCTGTGAGCTTGTCTCACAAAGAGGATAGAATAAGATGGAACTGCTAAAAAACTGGGTAGTATCAGGTTAAGATAGGCTTTAAGGTGAAAGATGGGGCGGTTAGAAAGCAAGATTGGCCAACTCACCTTTTTTGGAACAAAGATGCAAAAATGGAAGCAAAGCTAGATGCAACAAGCGATGTTATATCAGAAGAAAAATTGGAAGCAAATTTGGAAGTAAAACCGGAAGCAAAATTGGAAGCAAAACTAGAAGCAAAAATGGAAACAAAATTGGAAGCAAAATCGGAAGCAAACCTGGAAAAAAATCGGAAGCAAAACTAGAAGCAAACCTAGAAGCAACATAAGAAGAAAAACCAAAAGCAAAATTGGAAGCCAAATTGGAAGCAACAGAGGACATCATAATGGAAGCAAAACTAGAAGCAACAAAGGACGTCAAAATGGAAGCAAAACTTGGTGTCAATTAGGAAGCCAAAAAAGAAGCTATTTTCAACACCATACTAGAAGCAAAACATGAAGCATGACTGGGAACAAAACTAGAAGCAAAAATGGGAGAAGACATGGAAGCAAAATTGGAAGCCAAATTGGGTGCTAATTTAGGTGTTATTTTTGACATTAAATTGGTTGTGCTTCCCCATGCTATTCCTGGCACTATTCCAGGCTCTAAAGGAGGCGCTATTGCTTGCGCTACTTTTCCAGTGCAAAATCTGGTGCAAAAAATAGTGCCAAAGAGAACATGCAGTTTGACACCAAGTTTTGTGTCGGCAAAAGTATCCAATTCATGAACTCAAATGCACTAAATTCTTGCACTATTTTAGGCACTAATTACCTATTTTGTTGTACTATAGACTAGAGAAATTGGTGAGTGAGAGCATCAAATTCCTTTACAAAACTAGAGGGAACAACCTGCACAAAACATCTATAAATAGGAAGAGCCTACACCATTGACTTCAGAAGGGTCACCCTTCCAACAGAAGAGAGCCATTGATGGGTCCAATGACTAACCTTCATGTGGAACTTATCAAAAATTTTCTACCAAAACTCTCTTTGTTGAGAGCCAATGCCAAGTGGGATCTTGAGATAAACTAGAGGAAGAGAGACAATTTGGAACCTGAGAATATGAGAAATCCTTCTTTGAATCAACTAAGGAGTATTAAAGAAGAAGATAGAAGACTTAGCCTCATTGATCTTTTGCCCCAAGGTAGCCAAGTAAGTATCCGGAGTTCTCCTAAAATTAGCCACTTCATTGATTCTAGCCACACCTATCAAAGCAGTATCATCCACAAACTAAAGGTGAGAGTGAGGAGGCAATTTGTTGCACCAACTGCACCCCTAGATTAAACCTTGTCTAACTTGAGATTTAATGAATCTACCAAGCCCTTCATCCATGATAATAAATAGATAAGGAGACAGAGGATGTCCTTGTCGAAGGCCCCTAAAAGTGTTGAACAACTTAGATGGTTCCCCATTAATGAAAATAGAAAAGGAGGAAGAGGAAACACAACTCATGACCTAATTAACCCATTCCCCACCAAAACCAAAGGCCAGAAGGACTTTCTATAAGAAATCCCATTTGACTCTGTCATAAGCTTTAGCCATGTCAAGCTTGATAAACATGGCCTTCTCCTTAAAAGTCACCATAGAATGAATGGCCTCTATAGCAATCACAATCCCATTAAGAATCTATCTACCAGCTACAAATCCCCTCTGTTCCTCAGAAATCAAAGCTTTGAGGCATGACTTGAGTCTTTCCACAATCAATTTAGTGATAATTTTGTAAACCACATTGCAAAGAGCAATGGATCTAAATTGATCTAGACTATGCGCATCATATTTTTAGGAATAAGAGAAAGAAAAATAGAATTCATGGCTCTTAACATATGTTTATTTCTTTGTGGCTCCTACACCACCTCCAAAAGGTCCAATTTGATAGTCTTCCAAAACTCCTGAAAAAATTTGATAAGAAAGTCATCAGAGCCGAGGGCTTTAGATTTGTTCATATAAAACACAACATCCTCCAATTCCTACAACAGAATGGGATGAATGAGAGCCTCATTCATCTCATGAGAAACCAAAGAGGGAATAATTCAAGATAGAGTTTTCTTCGGCACTAGCAGGGGGAAATCCTCAGTAAACAGAGCCAAGAAATACTGAGAGACCTCTTGAACAATTTTCCATAGTGATAAGAGTTGAGCACCTTCTAAAGACATGAGAGAAGTAATGAGATTACCACATTTTACAGCTCTAATGAAATTATGAAAAAAGGATGTATTCCTATCTCCTTCCTAAATCCAATCAATGCGGGGTTTATGCTTCCAGAAAATCTCTTCATGAATCTCCCATTCCTCCAAATCCTTAACTGCTTGAGTCTCCTCTCTACTTAGATTTAAAGTAAACCCTTGAACTTGGATCAAATGAGTGATAGCATCAAGCCAAGCTTAGACTACCCTTTTGTTAAAGTGAAGGTTTCCAAAGCATTGCTTGTTCCACTTCTTGAGCTTATAATTCACATACTGCAATCTTTTAACAAAAGAATACATAGCTCTACCATAAACAAGTTTCCCTTCATCCTACCAAGAAGTCATTAATTTCTAGAGAGAGTGATCCCGCAACCACATACATTGTAACTTAAAAGCAAGATTCTTTGCAGCCCTAAAAGCAACTACTAAAAATTTGATCGGCCAGTGATCAAAACCTCTCCAATCCAAGATCTTTGAGCTGGTAGTTCATCTATCACCCATCCAAAAATAGGAAACAAGAAATATATCAAGCCTCTCTGAGATTGCTTCTTCTCCACTTCTTCTATTTCTCCTAGTGAAGATACCTTTATTTGGCTTCACATCAATAACCTTTAGGAGTTCAATACTATACCTAAGGAGGTTAGCAGAAGCATCAACCCTGCCCTTGCCTCCTCTCTTCTCCTCCAATCTACAAACTGCATTAAAGTCACTGGCCAAAACCCAAGGAAGGAAGGGCTCTAGAGATCGAACATATCTAATGTGATCCCAAAGTAATGACTTCCTCAAAAGATTAGGAGTATAAACATTAGTAAAAAGACAAATTTCATTTGAATCCACATTAGAAGCAACTATAAAGAGAGAATAGTGGCTTGAAAATGACCAAAGAGGGACCATCTTTCTAGGATCCCAAAAACAAGCCACTCGACATGAACTACCATGAGCCCCAACACAATGACATGAGCCTCGAGACCAAATTCTAGGAGCTCTACTCAACATACCATCCACTGTCACTTTAGTTTCCTGAATAAAGACAATGTCAGGAAAATGAGTGCCACTCAGATCATGAATAACCTTTTGTCTAGGGATGCTATTCATACCCCTCACATTCCAAGATAAAACAATCATTTGTGAGATTGGGAGAAAAGGGAGTCAATGGTCTTCATTGACCCATATTCCACCAATGTATGGCCAATTAACTTCACCTTCTCTTGGTCTTTCTTGTGTCCCACCTTGAATGGCTTCTCTGGAGGCCCCTTCTTGAGAGGTTTTTGCTACAGGTCCAAAGCATGGGAAACCCCCTTCTTTTTCTAGACTCCAAAGCCTCTTTCCCTAGAGGAGATGTTAGAATTTCCAATGCTTCACCCTCTTTCAAGACCAAAGTCCCACTTGGTTCTGACACATCTGGATTCTGAGATGGAGAATCTTTATGCATCTACCCATTCTATTGATCCTCCAAAGATAAGATTAGATTATCATGTTAGATCTAGGGCACACGACTGAGAGGGGGGGTGAATCAGTTGTACAAAAACTTGCTTCTACTTCAAACACTTGATTCTTCTTTGTTAGTTATAGCATATCAATTAACCATCCATGAAAGCATAATGCATGAACACAAGAACAGATAAACATCAACACATTAGACACCAAGATTTTGACGTGGAAAACCTGGTTAAGGGAAAAACCACGAGGTGATTAGCCCAAAGATTATTCTCTGTTAGAAGAATAAGAAAAATGAATGGCACATGCCAATTAGGGCTCACTGCCTGAGCACACTGCTCACAAAGAGGCACACTGCCTACAAGAGACACACTGTCTACAAAGTGATAAGAATCACAAACTTGAACTGGAGATTGACATCTTTACCATGTCTGGATCAGTTCCATTTAAGCCCGAGATACTTCTACTCTGCCCTTCGTTCTTTCGCTATACCACTCTCATCCGCTCCACACCACACTTTGAAATGAACTCACAAACCTTCATTTATACAAGACATCGACTTAGGAACAATCATCTAAGTTGGCAATCAACCATAAGGATATTCACAAGATGATTAATACATCCGGTCGGCCACCACAAGAATATTCAGAAGATGAACAACTCATCCGGTCGGCTAGTCTGAACAAGAACTTCATCCGGAAGAATATCTTCAATTCCGGGCTCTACCACCAATGCGGACTAAAAACATAACCTCAACATGATCCAAGAACCTTCACAAGCTTGCTTGATTAACCAGATACATCTGCACTTCCTCTACTCACTGGAATCTCTTCTCCTCTTCATCCAGAACTTCAAGAACACAGTCTGCCGCCACTGTCATACTGAAGAAGATGCTTCCGGACATCCAAACCACATACCAATCAAGATGACACATCACAAAGACATCCCAAACACTCCTTCCAATCCGTAGAGTCTGACAATTCTCCTCCGGATCTCACTGGACCTTTTTGCAACACTCTATCACTTCGGAACAGCTCCCAGAACCGGTTCTACTTGACCGGTCACAACTTTTTCATATCTTCATGCAGACCTCTGAAATCTTAACTGGATCATCTCAAGACTCATATCTACAAACCCTTTAATCTGCATCCTCTGATCCTCAACCTATTGAGTACATTTGCCTTCTTCTTATCACTGTTCTTCACTGTTCCTGATTGAGACTACTTTTCTCAATATCCTCAACACACAGCTCATCCAAACCTTCTTACCAATGCAATATGAGTATGTTGACATCAATGACAACACTGGTTCACCTCATACTTGCAACAATCTCCCCCTTTGTCATTGATGACAACATATGATGTGAAAAACCATCAAGACAAGAACTTCTCATTTCTGTCATAGCTCCCCCTATCAACAACAACTCTTCACATGTCTTCTCTTCCTTTACTGCTCCCCCTTGGATCATCAACCACTTGTTTTTCACATGTCTTCTCTCCCCCTTTGACATCAATGGCAAAGGGCCCATACTTGCAATTCTAACATATCAGAATCATACCAGCTGCTCCCCCTTAGTAGCAGCTCCCCATCATCAATCTGGATCACAAGATATGACTGTGATATCCACTGGACTGATGCACATCAGTGCATCCTAGTTCATCACCAGAGGCGCCATGACCCCTAACTTCTACCTGAGATACTCAAAAGAGTCTTTGGGAAGAGGTTTAGTAAAAATATCTGCAATCTGATCCTTGGAGGGTACATACTCCAATCTGACTTCATCCTTGTTCACTTGTTCTCTCAGAAAGTGAAACTTGATAGATATGTGCTTGGTCTTAGAATGCAACACCGAATTCTTAGAAATATTTATTGCACTTGAATTATCATAGAAAATTGTGATAGGCTCCTCATATTCTACTTTCATGTCTCTTAACATCTACTTCATCCATAAAATTTGAGTGCAACTACTTGCTGCTGCAATATATTCTGCTTCAGTTGTAGACAGAGATATTGCCTCTTGTTTCTTGCTTAGACAAGAAACCAATCTCTTTCCCAAAAAGAATGCTCCACCACTGGTGCTCTTCCGGGCATCCACATCTCCTGCCCAATCTGCATCTGTATATGCATGAAGAGAGAAATCCAGATCTCTAGGATACCATAGACCATACTCAACTATTCGTTTCAAGTACCTAAAAATTCTTTTGATTGCCATAACATGAGATTCTCTAGGATCAGCCTGAAATCTTGCCACAAGACCAACAACCTGCATTATATCTGGTCTAGTCTGAGTGAGATACAACAATCCACCAATCATTGATCTATACTTTGTCTGATCTACCTTTGGAGAGTCATCATCTTTGCTCAACTTACATCCGGTTGCCATAGGAGTGTTCATTAGCTTTGAATCTTCCATACCGAATTTCCTCAACAATTCTTTCACATATTTGGTCTGAGAAATGAAGATCCCTTTCTTTGTTTGAGTAATTTGCAGACCCAAGAAGAAATTCATTTCACCAAGCATAGACATTTCAAACTCACTTTTCATCTAATTTGCAAAAGTTTTGCACATACTATCTCTTCCTCCAAAAATGATATCATCCACAAACACTTCAACAATCAAAATGTTTTCATGATCAATTTTGAAATATAAGTTACTGTCAGCAGTACCTTTGTTGAATCCAATCTGCACAAGATGCTTATCCAACCTTTCATACCATGCTCTTGGGGCTTGCTTCAATCCATACAATGCTTTCTTCAACTTGCAGACCATATCGTCATTATCAGACAATTGAAATCCATCTGGTTGTTCAATATATACTTCTTCCAAATCACCATTTAGGAAGGCAGACTTGACATCCATCTGATATACCTTGAAGTCTTTGAAGGCAGCATATGCAAGAAATAATCTGACTGCTTCAATTCTTGCTACTGGAGCAAAGGTTTCTTCAAAATCAATTCCTTCTATTTGAGAGTAGCCTTTACAGACCAATCTGGCTTTGTTTCTGATAACTTCACCAACCTCATTTAGTTTGTTCTGGAAGACCCATTTGGTTCCAATCACATTCTTGTTTCTAGGTCTGGGAACAAGATCCCAAGTGTGATTTTTCTCAATTTGCATCAACTCTTCTTCCATTGCTTTTGTCCAATTTTCATCATTGCATGCTTCATTTATTGTCTTAGGTTCAATCTTTGAAATCAAATAACATTCATCTGAATTTTGAGCAATTTTCCTCCTTGTTTGTACCCCTTTGATTTTGTCACCTATTATCTGATCTTCAGAGTGATTTAAAGTTACATACCTTGGAACTTTGGGAGTCTCTTGCACTACTGTTTCTTGATCAGGTTCATTCAAACAAACCTCTTCTTCCTGATTTACCGGATCAGTCTAAATCTGACTTTCAGGAAGGGATTGAGTTCCTTGAATTAGAGCACCATCCTGATCATCTTCATCATATTCATAAAACCTTGAGGGCTTCTCAATTCCTTCATCTACTTTCACATTAGTACTTTCTATCATGTTTCTCAGTCTCTTATTGTAACATCGGTATGCTTTGCTTTGAGTGGAGTAACCCAAGAAAATTCCTTCATCACTTCTAGCATCAAACTTCCCTAGATCTTCATCTCTTTTAATATAACACTTGCTACCAAATACTCTGAAATATCTCACAGTAGGAGTGATGCCAAACCAAAGTTCATATGGGGTCTTACTGGCATTGTTTCTAATTTGAAATCGATTGAGGGTGTAGACTGCAGTGTTGATAGCTTCTCTCCAAAACACCCAAGGAACATTTGCTTCCAACATCATTGTCCTGGCAGCTACCTGGATGGTCCGGTTCTTTCTCTCAACTACTCCATTTTGCTGTGGAGTCCTAGGAGTAGACAACTATCTCTTTATACCATGCATCTCATAGAAGTCTATGAACTCACCAGATGTGAATTCACCACCTCTATCAGACCTCAGACACTTCAGTTTTAATCCGGTTTGATTCTCTACCATAGCTTTGAAGATCTTGAACTTTTCAAAGGCTTCTGACTTCTCTTTCAGAAAGGTGACCCACATTATCCGGGAATAATCATCAATTAGTAACATGAAGTATCTATCACCTTGCAAACTCTTAACTCTTGTAGGACCACATAGATCAGTATGAACTAATTCCAATAATCTGGTAGAGGACTGATCTTTGCTTTTGAATGAAACTCTTCTCTGTTTACCTAGCTGACATTCTTTGCACAAACCATTTGTAGGTTTTACCAATTTTGGAAGATCTCTAACAGCCTAAGTATTGCATATCCTAATGATGTTATCGAAATTAACATGACACATCCTTCTATGCCATAACCAGCTCTGATCAACTTGAACAACCAAACAACTTTTATCAGTACCAACCAAGTGAAAGATATTACCTTTAGTTTGAGTACCGGATGCAATCTCTGTTCCAGATCTTTCTAAGATTCTGCATTTTCCATTTTTGAATCGGAAATCATAACCTTTGTCCACCAACTGTCCAACACTGAGAAGATTGTGCTTCAGACCTTCAACATACAACACATTACCAGTTTTGTTTCTTCCATTAAAAGATATAGTTCCTCTTCCTTTGATTCTACCAGCTGAATTATCACCAAACTTTACCACTCCCCCTTCATATCTTTCCAACTCTAAGAACTTGTTCTTGTCACCTGTCATATGGTGAGAGCATCCACTGTCAATAACCCAATCATCCTTTTCTTGAACTTGGGCAGCCAAAGCTCTTTCTTCACATTTATGATTGATAGATATTGGATCTTCTTCCCTGATAGCAATAAGCACCCATTCATTTCTGGATTTGTCTCCTATCTCTGATTCATCATTTGTTACTCCTTCATTATCAGCTTCTTCATGAACATAATAACAATTCTTTTGAAACCTTTGTCTGTTAGAATCTGACCTTGTAGATCTTTCCGGACATCTTGAGGCAAAGTGACCAATCTTATTGCAGTTGAAGCATTTAAAAGGTAATTTTCCTTCGTACTTACTGGATCCTCTTGGCAGTCTTTTTGCAATGAGGGCTTCAAGTTGAGCTGTTTCTACTTCTTCCTCTTCCATATCTTTCCTTGCTCGTTCATACCATGACAGTTTCCTTGAAGAGTTCTCTCCCGGATCAAATCTTTGTTTGCCTTTCACATAGGCACTGGCTTTGAATGCAGATTCAGTCTTGGGGGGATCATCTCCAAACTCAGTCATTTCAAATGTAGCTAGTTTTCCAGCCAGTTGCTCTCTTGTGACAGTTGTATGGGCTCTGAATTCATCAATTCCATCCACCTTGATTTTGTAGGCAGTAGGAAGGGATCTAAGAATTTTGCAAACAATTTCATTTTCATCCAGAACTCCACCAGCATTCCTGATTCCACATACTAGCTCATTCACTCTTGGCATAAAGGTAGTGATATTTTCATCATCTCTCATCTTCAATCTTTCAAATTTCCCTTTCATACTTTGCAACCTTGCACTCTTGACAAACTCATCTCCTTCATACAGAAGTTCCAGTTTAGTCTAGATCTCATATGCAGTTGGTAGTCAATAACATTTGAGAGATCTGAGTCATTCAATGCGCTTAGAAGAGCTTCCTTGGTCCGCAGATTGTTTTCAGCATCTGTGATTTTATTCAGAGTTGTCGGACCACCCTGTGGAGGAACATATGGTTTTGAGACCATGGTCAAGTATGCTTTTCCCATACACTCCAAATGACATTTCATGCGACCTTTCCAGAGAGTGAAGTTGGTTCCATCAAACTTCGGACTATCCTTCTTGTATGACGACATCCTGGATCTCCTCAAGCAGTTAAGCTCCTTTCAGAGGAACTTAGCTCTAATACCAATTGTTAAATCTAGGGCACACAACTGAGAGGAGGGGGGTGAATCAGTTGTACAAAAACTTTCTTCTACTTCAAACACTTGATTCTTCTTTGTTAGTTAATAGCATATCAATTAACCATCCATGAAAGCATAATGCATAAACACAAGAGCAGATAAACATCAACACATTAGACACCAAGATTTTGACATGGAAAACTCAGTTAAGGGAAAAACCACGGGGTGATTAACCCAAGGATTATTCTCTGTTAGAAGAATAAGAAAAATGAATGGCACATGCCAATTAGGGCTCACTGCCCGAGCACACTGCTCACAAAGAGGCACACTACCTACAAGAGACACACTGTCTACAAAGTGATAAGAATCACAAACTTGAACTGGAGATGAACATCTTTACCATGTCTGGATTAGTTCCATTTAAGCCCGAGATACTTCTGCTCTGCCCTTCACTCTTTCACGATACCACTCTCATCCGCTCCACACCACACTTTGAAATGAACTCACAAACCTTCATTTATACAAGACATCGACTTAGGAATAATCATCTAAGTCGGCAATCAACCATAAGGACATTCGCAAGATGATTAATACATCCGATCGGCCACCACAAGAACATTCGCAAGATGAACAACTCATCCGGTCGGCTAGTCTGAACAAGAACTTCATCCGGAAGAATATCTTCAATTCCGGGCTCTACCACCAATGCGGACCGACAACATAACCTCAACATGATCCAAGAACCTTCACAAGCTTGCCTGATTAACCAGGTACATCCACACTTCCTCTACTCACTGGAATCTCTTCTCCTCTTCATCCGGAACTTCAATAACACATTCTGCTGCCACTGTCATACTGAAGAAGGTGCTTCTGGACCTCCAAACCACGTACCAATCAAGATGACACATCATAAAGACATCCCAAACACTCCTTCCAATCTGCAGAGTCTGACAATTCTCCTCCGGATCTCACCGGACCTTTTTGCAACACTCTGTCACTCCGGAATAGCTCCCGGAACCGGTTCTATTTGACCGATCACAACTTTTTCATATCTTCATGCAGACCTCTAAAATCTTAACTGGATCATCTCAAGACTCATATTTACAAACCCTTTAATTCACAGCCTCTGATCCTCAACCTATTGAGTACATTTGCCTTCTTCTTATCACTGTTCCTGATTGAGACTACTTTTCTCAATATCCTCAACACACAGCTCATCCAAACCTTCTTACCAATGCAATATGAGTATGTTGACATTAATGACAACACTGGTTCACCTCATACTTGCAACATATCATTCATTCTGTCTTCTGACAATACCTCATCCATTAACCTAGTCCCCAAAGGTAGCTCAACTAGGATTCCCTCCTCCTGGACCAAGTCATCCAAAACTTTGAACTTATTAAAAATCTCATCATTTTGCCTATCCTTGTTACATCCCTAACTTTGACTATGTTTTACTTTTTACTTTTGAAGTAATTAGTAGATGATTATGCATGATTCAATGATTTGAAATTTAGTAAAATGTCTGGAAAAATCAATGCTTTCATGAGTTATGTTTATTTGGCTATAATTGACATGTGTTTATAAGTTGTCAAGATGTTATGATTTCATAAGGAACATGAAATAATTATTGATACACTAATCTTGAGTTGGTGATTGCAAGTTGCATTCAGGAAATAGGTTTCTGCCCCTCCGAGAAAGGGAGGGAGAGCATCATTGGAGAGAAGGGAATAGATATAAGGAAAATAATAGTTTGTCACCATCTTAATTCTTGTGCTGGTACAAATTAGTGAACCTAGTTGAGTTGGGTAAGTGATACTCGATCCTTTTGGTTTAAGTTTATTTTCTTGATTTGACAAGTTGTCATTGTCATTTAGAGTCTTGTTAAATGTCATTTAATGTCAACCTAGTTGTTTTGGGGAAAGCGACGTCATTAAGGTTGTACATTGGTTGTTTTGCAACTAAGAAGACTTTTAGTTGAACACATCGTTCTTTTCATCGTAAATGAAGTTATGTTTGTGACCTCAATGGCGTAATTGGTATAATTGATAATATGTTTCTCATTAGTAGTTTTGACATCAAATTCTATTTTTTGTCTAATTGGAATCAATGTGATTCTCTTCTATTCGTGAAGGGGAGAATATCTCGACCTAGTCACATTTTGTACGTAAGTTTGTGTCACATTATTATAAACCCTATTGATATTAATATCTAAGCTTGTTTTTAGACTACTATCATATGTGAATATTCTCAAATTGAGAAGTAGTGGTTGTTAGTGGCTTAAATGATAACAGCCTTCTTATTAGAAGAAACATACCATCTTAACCAATTCAATAGTCCATTGAATGCTAATTGAAGGGTCATTGTATGTGTGAGGTAGTGGTATTTAATAACCACGTTTCCCTCTAGTTGTATGCTTGAGATAAAAGCATTTATGAACTTTTTGTGCTATAGAATTACTATAGTGGTTGTGTAGGATCATGGTATAATTATTTATTCTAGTCTAACTATCTCATGGCTTTCTGCACACTCAAAACTACTTCACTCCATGAAGGTTTAGGAGTATGGTGTAGTGCTTTGAATTAACTATGAGTGGTCTTTTATGACCTTAACTACTTTATTTTCTACATGCCTAACGTGGGCAATAAATATTGCAACCACAAAAGGGAGTTAGGAAAGTGGTCATTAAGACCCACTACTTCTCGACATATGCATGCTTGAAAAGATGAGGTAAGGCAAAGTTTTTACCTATTTGACCAAGAAGTATGCATGAGTAAGCCTTTAAAAGAGGTGATATCATTGGCATGATGGGAAATATACTTTGTAAGTACGTAAGAGATAAGGTTGGTTTTTGCATGAAGTTAAACATGGTTTATTGTAAAAGAATAAAAACCACTTGTTGGTTGGAAGTTGATTAGAAGTTGCCGGACTCCTTAACTGTTTCGAGAGGAGCCTTTTAATAGAGGAAGTAGTGGATGGTTGCAAGGGTATTCCATGGGGGAGAAACCATATACTATGTTAGACACAAAGCAATAGAGTGAAAGAGACCACATGAGACACCGACACTTTACTTTCTAATCTCATCCAGGACTCATGACTCTACTCAGAGGTGTTTATGTGTGATGGAGAGATAATAGACCTTTCCATCAATATCATTTAGGATGATACACAATGAATATGGAATGTTATCTATGACTTTGCTACTACAGAAAGGAGTCCCAAAAAGCAGTTAGAGCATGCATATCTCGAAATGATGTTTTGTTATTGTGCTAAGAGAACAATAGTGAAGGGTATCTAACAAAAGAAATTCATGAGGTTTAAGATTTGAGAAAAATCAAAAGAATAAGTGTTGAGGAGGGTTTTTAGAGTAGGGTTCTCTATGGTCACCACATATGTTCTCTGAGGAACATAGTACAAGTGTTGGACAATAGAATGGGAGATGATGTTCTTAGGAATTCTTTCATCGAAAGAGATTACAGGTAAGGGTATTCGGTCCTTGGCTCAAATCCTAATAGTTTTCTTTAGTATGTTATTCGAATATGATGCATGAGATTATGTGTTTATACATATACACAATATTGTTTGGATATGAACAAAGGTTTTATACTCTTTAAGTTATATATAGTTTTGTTTATATATATTTTGATACCTCTCGTATGCTTGTAAGAAGCCATTGTTGTTAATAGCCTTCAAAAGGGGTACCTGAGATATATTATTTAAATAATTGGCTTTGTGTAATATGAAGTCGACATACATATATACATAACCCTTTTGCTTTTGTGGTCGATAGAGTAAGCTTATTGCTATTTGAATGTAAGGTGCAATAGCTTTCACAATCTATATATATTGTTATATGACTAGTTCAATCTGATTAAACTCAGTTTCTATCTTCTATGTTATAAACCTTGGTAGAGAAAGGCTAAGTAGGTTGTAACTTAGAATATCAGAGTTTAGCAGAGAAGCTAAAAAAGGTTATTTTGGATCTTTCTAGAACCCAGTGAAGACTTAGTAGTCAAAACCTGATATTTTTATTGTTTATGATTATAAACTTTTATGATATCTATTTTCTTATCTTAGTGTTATAGAAAGATAATGATAGCATCATGAGCTAGTATATGATATCACTTTTGTATGTAACAACAAGGAGATAAATTGTTATGATATTTAAAGGATATCATCCATGAGTTCATAATCGATTCTAAAATTAAGAATGGTGAACTCGAGAAACTTAAAAGATTGAGGGTATTGTATTGGAATTATCTTAGACTCAAAACTATTTGGATTATTAGTTTGACTTTAGTCAAGAATGACTATATTATTAATAGTGTACTTGTATTGTTTGAGTAACAAGGATTTGTATAGTGCCTAAGTGGTTAAGAGAAACCAAAGGGTACTTTAATTATATTGTATTATTACGTTTTGTACTTTGATTCAAAGAAAATAGTGGAAACTAAGAAAATGGAAGTCGATCCATTAGTCTATGTGGAATACTATGGTAGATTCATAGTTGTAATCTTGCTTTTGGAAGAATTTAACCACTAGTTCTCTAAATAAAAAATTTGATGAGATGATGTTGTTATGATATTAAGTGACTATGTTATGAAAAGTGTTAGTATTCATCAAGCTGTTATATGGATGAGGTCATTCCTTGCATACTATGCTTATTCATGTTATGTGTATTGTGATTTCGAACAATGCCAAGTGGTCTAGGGAAGACTAGAGGTATTTTATTCTCATGTTTTGTTATATTTATTATTTTTTGGAAAACAAGGATGTTTGATATTTCCATGTATTGTGTTAGAGAAGTTAAACCCTAGTATTAAAATGAGAAGGGTTTAGGAAGTTACCTATTACTCTTATGTTGGATGTGACATTGTTTATATATATATATATATATTGGTCGATTGTAAAAGGGTCAAAAAAACCTTTTTGGTCAATAGTGAAAGGTCAATAAAACCATAAAGCAAGACAAGAAGAGTTGTAGTACTTTATCAAATTTAAGTGATTCTATGATAGAGTTGAAACTTGTTTTAATGCATCAAAGATGCTTGATATTTGACTCAAAGAGAAGAGTGACAAAAGGTCATAGACCCTAGAAGTTGCAAGTATGCAAAGAGGGAATCTCTGAAAGGTTAGAATTACCTATATATATATTTGAATATTTCCTAATATTAATATTTGTTAAGTTTTTTATTTTAATATTTATTCTAAAATATTTTTTTTTAAAAAGGGGTAAAAACTTTATTGAATCAGAAAATCATTACAAAGTAGAAAGAAACACCCATAAGGGGCACAACCAAAAAAAAGAATTAACACTCAAAAAATCCTCATATCCTCCATAACCCAATCTTCAAGAACAGGGGACAAATCACCAGGAAGGTTGCCCCAATCATCCACATTCCAAGTCTCCATCTGCTCAAACACCCACCTCGCCAAACTATCTGCCACCTTATTCCACTCCCGTGGCACATGACAAAAAGCAATAGAATCTAAAGCCTTGCTTAGAGAAACAATTTGTTTGGCCACCACTACAAGTTGTCAGTTCACCTCCTCAAAATGTCTCTTATTCAACATATCAATGACCACCTAACAATTTGATTCACAAATAATCCGCTTCCATCCAAGGGTACAAGCACACTGTAATGCCAGAAGAATCACAAGAGCCTCCATGAGATTATTTATATGCTGACCTCTATATATAGAGAAGAAAAAAATTACCACCCCTAAACTATCCCTGCTAATGCCACCAACTCCAACATGGCCAGGATTACCTCTGGAAGATCCATTAGTATTAATTTTCAGCTCCCCCACAGCAAGAGGACACCAGCGACTAGTACGATAGACACTCGCTCTCCCACGCCCATGCTGAACCGTCCTTAAATTTTTTTGTCCACCCCTAGAGAGACCTAGGGCTTCAACAACATCACAGTCACCAGAAACAACATGGACAAACAAATCACACTTAGCAGCCAAAGTTTCCTGCAAACCCCCCAAAATCCTCAACCAGAGCTGACCAACAAGTAGCTTCTTGTCCAGAAAAATTCTACGATTGCGCTCTAACTAAATATGCCAAATTATCAAACTGGGGCCAATGATCCAAGCAGTGAGGAGAAAAGAGGTCTTTACAAGGGGAGGCCCCAGACTCCTCCAAAAGTCCTCTAAAGAAGAAGCATGTCTACATGATATACACCAGAAATTCCACCAAAAATGCCAAATAGTTTTCGCAAAGGAAAATTGAAAGTAGAGATGGGGGATACACTCCTCATGCCCACCACACAGAACACACATAGAGGGCTCCTAAAACCCACGTTTCTAGAGGTTCTCCTTGGTAAGGCACCTCCCTTGAACAACTAACCACGAGAAGAAGTTACACTTAGGCCAAGCAAACTTATTCCAAACCTGTTTCCACCACGAGACCTTTGAGTTCCCAAACATTTGCTTATCAAGAACTTGATAACATGAGGCAACAGAAAATTTACCTTTTCGATCAGGACCCCAAGCCAACACATCTCTACCATGAAGAGAAGTGCAGACACGCCCTAACAGAATCCTAACAAGTTCCTGATAATCCCCAGTTACACCACTAGGAGGCCATTCCTGCAGAACCTTCCATCTATACACACTAACTTGTCCCAAATTTTAAAGAGTTTTAAAATCAACAACATGGCACCACCTAGCATCAATAAAATGCCTACTCAAGTTCTATAGGTGGGGGTGAGTAGACAAAATAGGAGGATAACCATTCCAAGAATCATGCCAGAAGAGAGCATCTTACCCACCATTGCAAATCCAAAACAACCCTTGCTTGACCAACTTAGCACCCCTTTTGAGGGTACTCCAAATCATAGAACCCTTTCCCTCCAAATTGAAGTGGGCAACATCCACACTCTCAACTGCACCTAAATACTTTGAGGTAAGAATTTTTGCCCATGGTTGATGTTGCTTCGAACACCACCGCCAATACAACTTAGCTACTAAAGCTTGTCCATTCAAATTAGTTCTACACAGACCCAGACCACCCACCTACTTCAGCCTACAAATAGCTTCCCACTTGACCAAACTCCACTTCCTATGAAGTAGGTTGCTAGACCAAAGGAACTACTGAGACAAACTCTTAAAGTATTTGATAAAGCTGGAAAGTGCAGAGAGAACAAAACATCTATACAGAAGAAGAGCCTACACCACTAACTTTAGAAGAGTCACCCTACCTGTAGAAGAGAGCCACCTATTAGTCCAATGACTAACCAGATTTCTGAACTTATCCATAATCTCCTGCCAGAACAATTTAGGAAGCGAACGAATAGCAAGCGGAATACCAAGATACACAAAAGGGAGAGTGCCAATATGGAAATGAAGGATACCAGCAATTCTCCTTTGAATAGCCCACACAGTATGAAAGAAGTAGATAAAAGACTTCACCTCATTAATTTTCTGACTTGACACAGCCAAATAACAGTCCAGAATCCTGTGCCAATCGGAAGACTCCTGGTGCAGGGCACCTAGGAGCACCTTGGTTCCTAAAGTCACTTTGTTTGCATTTTTTTTGAAAGTTGTGGTTTTGATTGTAATAAGGCTTTAGCCATGAGTATATGGTCCTTTTTGTGTGGTCAAGATGATTGAGGTAACCATATAAACCTCAATCATGCTTAGTCCACTTGGATCCTTGTTATGCCACTTAGGCCTAGAAGGTATAAGGGTTGGTTTTTGAGTTTTTTTTTATTGTTTGTGTGTTTTATCATGTTTTGGGAGTATGGAGGATGTTTTGATTCCATTGGACAAGAAAAACAAATTGCCATCCTTTGGAAAATGCAAAAACTCCATAGTGTCAAGTGTTGTCAATGGTGTCAATGACACATTGACCGGTTGCAACTTCATTTTGGTTATTCAAACTATTTGTAGAAGTTGTAAACTGACTTGGATGGGTTAATATGGTGGATATCTGACTCCAGTACAGAGGAGGAAGTTTTTGTACGGAATTTGGGCACAAAAATCAAGAAAACTGACTGTTTTTCGCTATTTTTCTTGCTGTGTATGGACTGTACGGATTTTTCACGTGTGCAAATGATATTTTTCTGAAAGCTCTTGGAGTCAGGGTTCCAATGCAACTAGTTTGAGGTCCTGAAGTGGTCAGGATCAAAAGTTATAGATTTTTCTTTCAAAACAGGTCCAGAAACCCTATTTTCTAGGGCAGCCATAGAAATCCGGCCCTAGAATGCATTTCCACCATTGAAAATTTGTAAAAACTGGTGAAATTTAGGCTAGGGGTATGTACAATAAGATTCCAAAAGATTTTTGTCAGAAAATACAGTCTTCTATTTTTAAGGTGATGCCCTAGGTCAAGTATTTCATTGTATTTGGCCAATTTCATGCTATTTGAGGTTGTAGATGATAAAATCCTGTTAGGGTGAGCAAATAAATGATGGATTTGTGTTGTAGGGACATGGTAGAAGCATTCCAAGTTCCTGCCCCTGACCTATGCACCCAATTTTGAGCACTTGCTTTGTAACCTAGCCTAAATTGATCAATTAGGCCTAGAGACCTAGTAGGCGTTCTGGATTGCTGGAGTAGAGTTGGAGCAGGAGATTTGGAGGATTGTTAGGGTCCCCTGAAAGGTGTTCAATTCCATCATTTTTTTGCCTAGACCTTTGAGATTTTGTCAAGTTTTGTTGAGAAAACCTAGTTTGGAGGGCTAGTAGCCTTACTGGTCAAGGTATAGGTTGAAGAGTTTTGGGAAATTGGAGACCAAACCAACTGCATAGAAGGTGTTTGTTGATTTGTCCTGAGGTGTTGGAGAAGCCTAGAAGGTGGAGCCATCACTAGGATACTAAATCCTTCATACACCCTTGAATGTGCCTTTGGTTGCTTGGTTGAAGGCTGTTTGAAGTGGGTGAGTGGGCAAAGGACAATAGAGTAAACCCTTGTGTGTTGCTTCCCTTGTGCCACTCGGCATCAACTCCTCAATCTTAGCTCTACCCATCAGAGCCGTGTTATCAACAAACTGCAAATGTGACTGAGGGGGAATATTGTTTCCAAAACTCTAACCCTTAATCAAACTAGTCTCCAACTGGGATCTAATAAACCTCCCCAAGCCCTCTGCCAATAAGATGAATAGATAGGGGGATAAAGGGTCCCCTTGTCTGAGCCCCCTAGAAGCACCAAACAACTCCGTTAGCTCACCATTAATTAGCACTGAAAAGGAAGGAGAACTAACACAGCTCTTGACCCACTCAATCTATTCACCAGCAAAACCAAACGCTCCCATAATCTTAAATAAGAAAGCCCATTTAACCCAATGATAATCTTTAGCCATATCCAACTTAATAAACATATCTTTCTCTTTAGAACAATCCATAGAATGAATCGTCTTAGCTGCAATGATGACACCATCCATAATTTTCCTACCAGCCACAAAACCCCCTTGCTCTTCAAAAATTAACCTGCTTAGCCAGGGTTTTAGCTGCTCAACAATCAACATAGTAATAATCTTCTAAACCACATTACATAAGGCAATGGACCTAAAAAGATCCAGAGAATTAGCTCCATCCTTCTTTGGAATGAGAGAAAGGAAGGTAGCATTCATGGATTTCAGGATTTGTTTATTCATGAAAGATTCTTGAATGACCTCCAACAAATCCAATTTAATCACTTCCTAAAACTCCTGGTAGAACTCAACCGGGAAACCATCAGGCCTTGTAGCTTTTCCCTTTTTCATTTGGAACACAACAGTTTCAAGCTCCGACAAAGAAATAGGATTAAGCAAAGAAGAATTCATTTCACTGGTGACTAAGGGTGGAATACTATTCAAAATATCAGCTTCATTGTCCTTCGCAAGAAGGGAATCCTTAGATAGTAGAATAGAAAAGAAATGAACAACCTCAACAGAAATAGAAGCAGAGTAGAGAATCTCCCCATTCGAAGACTTGAGAGAAGAAATGACATTACCTTGTCTCCTATCTTTAACTGAATTGTGGAAGAAAGAAGTATTCCTATCTCCCACCTGAAGCCACTCAATTTGAGACTTTTGTTTCCAAAAAATTTCCTCATGTAATTCCCATTCCTCAACTTCCTTCACAACAGCAGCTTCTAGTAAACCCAGATCCTCAGTGAGGCACCGATCATGAATCTGCTTGGTGATCGAGTCCAAATGAGCTTGAGAAGACTACTTTGCATGGAAAACATCAACAAAGTGTTGCCTATTCCACCGTTTCAACTTATATTTCACATATTGGAGCCTCTTGGAGAAGGAGTACATAGCAGTCCCATGTGACGGCTTCCCTAAATTCTGTCATCTCTTAACCACATGAGCTGAAACTTAAAAGACTACTTTACATAATGTCGGGGTATCTCAGCAGTAAGTTTGATCAGCCAATGATCAGAACCCTGCCCATCCAAAATCTCAGAGCTAGTCAGCCACCTATCCCCCAACCAAAAATTGGACACCAAGAATCTATCCAGGCATTCAGAATAGCAACGTCCCCACATCTCCTATTATTCCAAGTAAAGACCCCATTAATAGGCTTGATGTCAACCAAATTTAAGAGAGCCACATTAACCTTCAAGAGATCAGAAGAAGGCTCCAAGTGAACAATGCCACCCCTCTTCTCATCCAAAGAAACAACAGCATTAAAATCCCCAGCTACAGGAGATAAGGATCCAAAGTCCTCACATATTTGACAAAACCCCACAACTTTACCTTGCCATGAAGGTGAGCTGGAGCATAGATGTTAGAAAAGAGTACTCTCTCTCCAGACTCAAGATGAGAAGCAACAAAAGAAATCAAACCTCTACAAGAGTACCACCAAATTGGCCTGACTTTACGTGGGTCCCATAAGCATGCAACCCCACCAGAGCTACCAAGTTCACCAACACATTGACACTGACCGCAACTCCAAATCTTCGAAGCCACACTAATCATAAAATCAACTGATAACTTATTTTCCTGAAGGAAAACCACATCAGGTAAATAAATATGAACCAAATCCTGAATAGCCTTTTGTCTAGGGATGCTATTCATACCCTTCACATTCGAAGAGAGCACAATCATCGTTGGGGTTGGGAGAAGTGAGCATCAATAGTCCTCATTGAACCTGACTCAACCAATGTCTCACCAATTAGCTTTGCCTTTTCCAGGTCCTTTTTTCTACCAACCTTAAGAGGTTTCTTAAGAGCCCCTTTTTTGAGGGTTTTTGGATGCAAACCCAAGGCTAGGGAAGGAGCCTTACTTTTTCTTGAGTCTGGAGTACCTCGCACGTCAGATAGAACACCACCAACACTAGGAGAGCCAACAGAAGCTTCTAGTACCAAATCTAATGCTCCCTGAATAAGAGCCGAAGGAGCCAATTCAGTGTCCATCTGAGTTCCCTGCTCACCAAGCTGATCTGAACTAGGAATCACATTAGGCTGATCCCCAGGAACAACCTCAGTAAAAGATCCAATTGTTGCCTACAAGTCCATTTGAAAACCTTCCTCCTGGACCAAATCCTCCAATGTCTCAAATTGGTTGAAGGTTTCCTCCTCCTACCTATCCTTGAGGGATCTCTTCAGGCCTTGACTACGATTACGAGACTTAACTGAAATAAAGCCTTCTTTATCAGCCCCACCTCCCTGCATGGGGGCTTTACCCTTATCTACTCTCAAATCAGGCTGAGTAGGAGCATTACTTGAACCATTTACACCAAAAGCTCAGGGACACCTCTACTGAAGATGACCATATTCATGACATAGCCAACACCTGAAAGGTAATGTCTCGTAATCTAATGGCTGAGTCCAGGAGCAAGACCCAACAATCATATCAATTGAATCTAGAAGCGGCTGGCTCAAATCAATTTCAATACAAACACTAGCATAAGAAAAAATTCACTTATTGAAAGTTTGCTGAGAAGGACCAATAGGTTTTCCCAGCAAAAATGTAATCAACTGCAATATATCACTTCTCTAGCATTCAAGTGGCAACCAAGGAAGACAAACCCAAACTGGGATTCTAGAAGGTAACTCCTCTGCTGAGTTAAAGCCAGCATGCCATGGTTTGATGAAGAGACCCACTTAATTATAAAAATATGGACCCCCTTCGAAGACCCTATTCTGATCCAAGACACATGAAAAATCCACCATAAAGAAGTTATTTGCAGCCATCAAAATATCAAAATCTCCTTTTGGGTTCCATGTCTTGCGAATCCATGTATCAAGAAATAGGGGAGAAACCCTCATCCCCATGAACTTACAAATCAAAACATGATTGTAGTAGTAATTAATATCCTCAGCTACCAACTCTGATTGTATTACTAAAACTATCTGCTCCTGGGCCCTCTGCAAGCATCCATTCACCTTTGGCAATTTAAGGGAACCATTTCAAACCACATCCGATCTAGAAGAAGACTGAATGGGTATTCTGGCATCCTCTCCAACCATAAAAGAAGCATGACCCGCCATATCCAAAGGCACATTCAAAGCCATTTATACCAAATGAGTGAGGACCCAAAATGCCCCCCAACACCACACCGAATCCAAAGCAATGGCCCCAAACAGGCACACCCCCACCAGAGATAACCCTCAAAGGAAGGAAAAAAACCCCCCAACGTGCAGCAAACACGAACTGAGGGCACACAATAGAAGAAAACCTAGAGTTGGAAACACTTAAACCATCCACACCACCACCCGCACCAAAGAACGCCTCACAACTAGAAAAAAGAAGAAACAGTGAAGTAGACCCGGTCCCCTTGACCCCCGCTGACATGCAAATCCCCTGCGCACAGAGAAAGCTCGATCCTGCAAGCTAGGGCTCGGGTGCCCTAGCCTACTCTCCCACGCACGTTGTCGCCATCTGACCTCCAATGATCTAATCAATTTCTAAAAATATAAGATTTTCTATTCTAAAATAAAATAATATATATAAAAATTAATTAATATTTGTTAAGTTTCATATTATATTAGTTCACCCATATAAATATTTCTTGATATTAATATTTAAAAATTAATTAATATTGGTTAATTTTCTTATTTAAATATTTATTTTAAAATTAAATAAATATATTTAAAAAATAATTAATATTTGTTAAGTTTCATATTATATTAGTTCACCAATATATATTTTTTTTATTCGTAATTGTGGAGGTCACAAGGGGGACCTCCTCCCCCATCAACATATCCAACATAGAACCACATAATCCACTTAGAAGCCACATAAGCCACATATGTCACTTGGGGATTTGAACTTAGATCTCCATCGTGAGAACCTTATGGCCTTTCCCATTCAACCCCGTTCACAATATTTAAAATTTAATTAATATTTATTAATTTTCTTATTTTAATATTTATTCTAAAATTAAATAAATATATTTAAAAAATAATTAATATTTATTAAGTTTTTTATTATACTAGTTCACCCATACCATAGTTCCTCATAGTTCACCGATATCATAATAGTTCACATATCATAGTTCACCGATTTTAATATTTCCTGATATTTGTTCACCGATATCATAATAGTTCACATATCATAATTCACCAATTTTAATATTTCCTGATATCACATGTGGGGTTAATAGATTATTGACATATCATAATTCACCAATTTTAATATTTCCTAATATCACATGTGGGGTTAATGGATTAGTGGGTTTCGCGGATTAGTAAAATTGCGAAGTGAATTAATTAGTTCACAAATTATTAAATTCCCAGATAATAAAATTTAAGTAAATTTGTTTACTCCATCTAAAGACTTATTCATTTTTTATAGAGATGCAAACTTTGCCTTGTTATCAACAAATCGAGAGATTTCAAAACCTACAAACTAGTTCTAAAACCTTAAGTTCTTCATATGGGAACCTAGGAACTAGTTCTAAAACATTAGGATCTTCCGATGGGAGTTTTCCCAATAATGCTTTGCAATATCAATTAATATATTAACAAGTGTTATAATAAATATTAATAATATAATTAATATTATAACTATAAATAACAAAAAGTAAATTTGAAGTTTAGCTAATGAATTAAAAAATTAAATACTAAAACCATTTATTTAGGACATAAATAAAAAATCATAGGTAAATGATGTGTAAAGATGGAGGGTATGGAAAAATTATAAACCAAATGGTGAAATGCATAAAATGTGTTGGAATCCCTACTTATTGCCCGTGAAAGCATTTTCAAAAAAGAGCTAAGGCAAAAGCCTTGTTGGGAGAAAGTTCACTGATATCATAGTTCACCGATTAATTAGTTCACAAATAATGAAATTCCACCATAATTAAAGTTTGTCTTTTTTCTATAAGTAAATTTGTTTACTCCACCTAAAGACTTTTCTGGCTAAGGTTTTTTTTTTTTTTAAAGTTCGGGAACTACGGATAAGGATCATCTTCATTTTCATAATCTTTCAAATATATTGATAAAGTTAAATTTGATATTATAAATATTAATGAAATAATATAATTAATTATATATTGATAATAAAGAATGTTTAAAAAAATAAATATAGTAATAAATACAATAAATAAAATTATTTAATTATAATTATAATATTGTTATAAATTTATTATAATTATTATATAATAATAATAATAATAATATAATTAAACTTATTTTGTAAATGTGAAATAATGTAAATTTTTAAAAAATTATAATTGTATGATAATAAGTAATTGGAAAGGAAGGTTGAATCTTAGAATATCAAATTTGTATTGAATGTAGTGAAGAAAGACATTGATGGTATATTACTTTTAAAAACTATTTCTAGAAATAAGAGGGAACTAAGTTGGGGTTTGTTATAGAAAATGAGAGTGTAAAGCAGGGGTGAGTGCATTTTGTAGCTCAAGAAATGTAGTTGTAGATATTATTGTAAATGTAGTAGTATTAATCATTCCATTTATTATTGTATATATGTTGTGTCTTTGTTCTTTTTCATAAGAATATCAAGTCACAATTATATTAGTCATTGTAAAAAATTTCTTCATTGTTGATTATAGAAAGTTGGTACATATGAAGTTGTGAGTAGAGATGTAGAGAGAGGAAAGCCAAATTTCTAAGAAATTGGAAGGCAATACTCAATAGTTTTATTTTTTAAAATAGAGAATCCCAACAAAAATAATGGTAAATATAGGAAAATTTTGAAGGACTAACTAATCATAAAAACTCTTAGGTTTAGTATATTTTATGTCCTTTTTAATAGTTCATAAGGAAAATACTAAAAATAAATCTAGCAACATGTTTTTTTTTTTTTTTTTCTCATTTAGTGTGGTACAAACTATTTTAAAATAGCTTTTAGTTAATTTATTGTTATAAGAAAAAGTTTTTAAAAATAATTATGTAAAATTAAATTATAATGTTCGTTAAAAATATATTATTATAATGTTATGTTTTATAAATTGAAATACTAATATTAATATTAATATTAGGCCCTTTTAAAAAAAACCCTTAATCAAAAAAATAATATTAATTTAAAAATAATTTAATAAAATGTAATATATAAAGAAAATGATGTGTTTATATGTTAAATATTTATAGATTGCATTACTAAGTTGAAAAAGTATTATGTAGATAATGTGAATGAATTTAATAAAAATATTTTCAAAGAGTGTATCAATTTAAAATACTTAAATTTAATTGATGAGTAGTCATATGTTAATTGTATATAAAAACTAAAACATAATGATACTATAAAATAGTTCATAATAAATAGATGCATTAATATGATTTGATAAGGGTTTCATATATAGGAAAAACTTCAATAGAGTTATTACATGCAACTTGCAAGTGTAAGAAATAAAAATTATTATATATAATTGGTTCATAAAATTTTCTCATAAAATAAGGAATATTAAATGTGTAAGTGGAGATAAATATAGAATATTTTTTCATAAAATAGAGAATGATGGAGAGAATATAGGGGAGAGTGGAGGAGAGGAGAGGAGAGAATAATTTACTTAAGAGTTATTTTATAGATGATTTTTGAGTATATAGGGTAACAATATGAGACTCCTTGTTGATTGACCTTAATTACTTTATTGGTCTATAAATATTTATTTTTGTTTAACTAAAACTAAAATTATTTAAAAAATGAATTATTAGAGATGTGATTGGCTAATATGTTTCATGGGTAATCTCTATTACTCCAAATAAAGAATGATTTGATAAGAAAAACAAAACAATATTAAGTTTTCAATTTTAAAAAATAAGAGAATAATTTCACTCTTTGATTAAAAAATAAGGAAGATAAGGGAGAATAATCACTCTGTGATTAAACAAAATCCAATTAACAAATAGACATGTTAAAAAAAATAAACTTTATTGAAAATTTACTATCTAATTCATCTTCAAGGATTCATCTTTAACACAAAATCTTTTATAAAATAGATACATTAAAATCACAAGTTTCCTCATGTGCTTCTATGAGGGCTTCTTTGTCAAACTCTTCTGAAGTTTGAAATTCCTTGAATTTCTCTAGCAATGAGGTTTCTCTGTTATAATGCTCCTAGCTCCCAAGCATCAGATTAAAAGAAAGACTCCATAAATCCAACATTGAAGTGGTTGAATAATACGATTGAGCACCCCAAAACACATAAATTAAAAATTAAAAAAGTTAATTTGCTAGCATTGCCACGTCTTGGCTTCTAACCGGATTTTTCTCCTCATTTTTAGGTGTTTGTTTCACTCAAAGTAGTATGTTTGCAAAATCATTTTTCCAATATTTTTTGTTAAAATTTTCTCGTATTGACATAGGAAAATTTTAAGTTTGCCCAACAAGAAAAATAATACTAGATAACAATTAAAAATAATAAATTAAGGAGTAACAATTAAAAAGGCACATCATAATGTTGAAACTTAAATAGCCAATTTATAATTAGGAAAGTATAGAACTCAAATTTTAGAAAGAAAACATTTTTTTTTTTTTTAAATAAAACAAATTTTTTCTTTCAAATTACTTAACATCCAATTTATTTTTTTGTATTGATTAAAGGAATTCAACAATGAAGGTAACAAATAGAATTTAAAATAAAATCATTCTTTTTCTGTGATCTATTTCTCCATAATCTTTTATTTTTTTAATGTTGTCAAATATAAAAAATATAAAATAGAAATCTAATATCATGTGGTGAGGTACCTTCCAAGTTTAACATAGTAGACATGATAAAACAAAATCATCCTTTTTCTTGATCTATTTCTCTATAATCATCTTTACATCCCCCAAACACCCATAGGATGCTGCTAGTGCTTAAAATAGATTAAAATATTAAGACCAAATTCAATAACAGCTAACGCCAGCGAAACTAACAAACAATGTGAAACTCTATAATACACAGACAACAAATCGTGGTCCCATTACAAGCTACAGAAGACACTTTCACAAAATTGTGCAAATTTCCTTAAAATTGCGCAACTTTAAATGCATGCATGTATTTCATACTCAAACTCTAATCAGCCATGATTATGTTCCGTTCTAATTTAATATCTATATTTCGATTTCACTGGATTTCATTTCGTGTACCAACAAATAACCCTAGAGTTGCTTCGTAGTACTATATTTAGTCAGTTACATATTCCATATTCCTGCCTACATCATTCCACATGTTTTGCACTACATAACAACCATCATTGCACGGAAAGTTTGGTCCATATTACCAAAAACGCAAATGTATACACTGCAAATTTATACAATACGCAACTAAAATTTCATGGGGTAATGGCGAGTTATATAGAAAACTGCCGCCGAGTTTTCCTGTGAGTTACTCGGCACACATTACAACTCGTGATTACGGCGACGCTGGTTTTTTCATCCCTTTACCCTAGTTCTTCCCTAATAAAATTGAATGTACTCGCATTGACCTAATTTTGGTCATTTTGTGGACATTAATATCCTTCCTTTTATTTCCTTTAATGACCTTGTATTACAAAATTTCTTATGGAAAATTAGAATCTTATCTCAACAAAACTTACCTTCTTGAGGTGTCTTTTTACAATATTAAATGTAAATTTTTTTAATTTTATTTAGTTTCTTCTATTAAGCCGACAGACATTATTGGAAATGAAACGCTTTTTAATTTAAATAATAGAAACATATATCTCTTTATTTACCTAGAGGCGTAAAATTATACTTGAGAAGTATTTTTTTTTGGCTTGCCAGTAGTCCGTTTCAGAGCGCCAGGGTTTTGTGATCAAAATTATAGATTTCGGGTTCTTCAGTGTTAAAAATTTTCATACATCTTAAATTATTTTATTGGGTCATTTGGAAGAATTTTGAAATGTTTTTTTAGTTTTTTGAGTTGATTGAAAGCACTCATCTGGGCATCACCCTTCCTTACTCTTAAACAATTTGGGATAAACTTTTAAAGTGTTGTATAAAGATTGGAAGCATATTCAATATTCAGGTAAAATCCTGTATTGCATTCTTTTGCTTGTGAAAATTTTTAGATTTTGTTTTAACATTTTAGAGTTTTTCCGGATCTAAGAGAAAAGATTATGCTTCAGTATCCTTATTTTTATGAATTCGACAGTAGTGTTATTGTATCCACAGCTATTACCTTCAAAATCCTTTTTTTGGGGTTTTTTTGGTGCAGATCACATAATCAAAGCACTCTAAAGGTCATGGCAACTACCCAAAATCATGCAAAGAGAATAACTTCTATGATGCAATGGCCTCCAAGTGAGAACACACGCTTGATACTTGTAGAGTACATGACCAGTTGTCTCTCTTCCCACCGTCTTTTGAGCAAAGAAGAGGCTGCAGAAGATGCAAAAAGAATAGAAGATATAGCATTTGTTGCTGCAAATCACCATGCTAGTAGATACCCAAATGCGGATGGTAGCCCTACTGCGCAGTTTTATTCAAAGGAAACAAGCAAACTGATGTTGGAGGCCCTTAAGCAAGAACCCACTGCCAGAGTGAAAGAAACTGTTCTTGATTTATCACCAGGGAAACGAGTATTTGTTGGCGAACCTTTAGCCAGAGAGCTGTTAAGGCCATTACAAGAACCTGGGAATTCTTATACCAAAATATGCTTTGGAAACGGAAGTTTTGGAGTAGAGGCTGCCCATGTTGCAAGAGGAATCTTGATGGGTGTTCAGAAAACTTTAACAGATGTGGACCTTATAGATTTTGTCTTCGGAAGGCCTGAGGCTGATGCACTTGAGGTTATGTCAATATTTTCATCTGCTTTAGAAGGATGCAGGCTGAGATACTTGAGACTTAAACTAAATCAATTTGGAGAGAAGGGAGTCAGAGCTTTTGGACCACTCCTGAAATCTCAGAAAACCCTCGAAGAATTGAAATTCCTTAATAGCCGCATTTCCCTAGAAGCGGCTAGAGCCATTTGTGAGTTTCTTACATCTGTTGAAAGGATTAAGACTTTGCATTTCTATACTTTGCGTTTCTGTTGCAGTGAGTCAGGAGATGATGCAGCAGAGGCCCTCTCAGAGCTTGTTAAGAAATGCGTTGCTCTTGAGGATTTTGCATTCACATCAAGCAACATAGGTACCCGCGGTGGTATTGTTTTAGCAGAAGCTTTGGGGAAAGGCAGCAGGTTGAAAATTCTCTGTTTAACAAATCACATGTATTGGAAACGAGGTGGGGTTGTTCTGAGCCAAGTCATATCAAGAAATCTAGGTCTCACAGAAGTTTACTTCAGCTTTTTGAATCTTGAAGATGAAGGGGCAATTGCTCTTGCCAACAGCCTCAAGGATGCAGCTCCATCTCTGAGTGTTCTTGATATTGCGGGAAATTGCATCACTCCAAAAGCAGCTCCAGCTTTGGCAGAATGCCTTGCTGTCAAAAACTTGCTGACAGAGTTTGATGCAGAAGAAAATGAACTTGAGGATGATGGATCAGTTGTAATATGCAAAGCACTTTTGAAAGGTCACAATCAGCTCAAACAACTTGATTTGAGTAGGAATTCTATCACTGCAATTGGGGCTAAGGTTGCTGCGGAAGCTGTTGCAAACAAGCCTGAATTCACTCGGCTTTTTATTGATGGAAATTTTATTAGTAAAGAAGGAATTGAGACCATCAAATATCTGCTGAGAAGAGGTACCAAGGGTGCCAAGGGTGATTCTGTGCTTGTTGTATGAATATAAAGAAGTGTGGTAGTGACAATGACACTGAATTAGAGGAGAAACTTCAGAACCCGAAAGTGCAGTATGGCATGAAGATCTTTACTGTAGGCACATACGTTAGGATAATTTTGGATACTGTTAATCCCATGAAATTGTTTTATAGTTTTAGAAACCACAGTAAGTCCTCCATAGCTTCACAGAGTCAAGTCCTTTTCGTCTTTACTTTATAAGAAAAAGCTTCACCTTAATCTGAGTATATAGGCTCTACTGTATGAACTGGAGAATTCTCAGTTTTGCAACTGTTGATTGTCATTCCTTCTAGTCCCGCTTCTTCTGTTTGTTTTCACTCATGTTTATGTAATGATGATAGATTTGTGAGTAAGAGCCTTGTCTGAAAAGTGTGCTTTTGCAGCAGCTATATGTGTATTTAAAACATGCTTAAATGATGATAGATTTGTGAGTAAGAGCCTTGTCTGAAAAGTGTGCTTTTGCAGCAGCTATATGTGTATTTAAAACATGCTTAAACAGCTATATGTGTATTTAAAACATGCTTAAAAAATGTGAAAGCTGAATGGTGTGGTTAAGATTTCAAATATTTTTTTTGTTTGGTTTTATCACTTTTTGGTTTTTTCTCTTCATTATAATATAAGGGCTGCAGAGCAGCCCAAGTCCCTGCCATATATTGTTAGATGAGGACTGGATTTAACAGAAATATATTTTTGACTCTAGATTTAGATGTCTTGTTAGATTTAGATCTTCCCTTACTGTCGAAAATCAAAGCCTCTTGGAATAAAGTACTTTATTGTTTTCTTCTTATGTCTTCACTGAGAAGAATTGCAGCCACATCATGAAGCTTCAATACATTTCCTTTCTTATTTCGGGATACGGAATTACTAACTGCCATTACAACATCTTCCCAACTATCAGAAAGTGAACACAAAAGTAAGATGGCTTTGATTTCATCTTTGAAATTAATATCAACAGAAATTAATTGGTTAATTAAAATAGTAAATTCATGACAAGCTTCACAGAGTTACAAGCTTCAACTGAATCGGAATATATGAGCTCTACCATATGAACTCGAGAAATTCCAAATTTGGCTTCAGTTGTATCACTTCGCAAGAAATGTTAGTTAAGATATGTATTATTTTGTCATCTTCTGTAATTATGATAAGATTGTAAGTTGGATCCGTTGTCTGAAAAGTTAGATAAAAACGAGATTATAAATTATGGTTTTCAATTTTTAAGATTGTTCTCACTTTGGAAACGGGTACATGTAACTGAGAAGGGGTGCAAGAGACATTTTCGTGCTGCAGGAGAAGTCTCTGATGCTTTGGTGGACTCCTCTTGTAAAATGGATGCCGTGTGCGAAAAAAGAAATAGCCCCTGAAGAAACCTTATTGTGCCAGCAATTGTTAGGCTCGGATCATATCAAACTTTTTTTTAGTTGAAACAACTTACTTAAAACAGAATAAGCTTTTATGTAAAATATGTATAAATGAATTCAATGGATTACACGAGATTCCTCTTTCCAGGGATTAGTTCCACAAGCTCATTGTTATAGGATATTAGACCAATTTATACTAAAGGGAAGTTGATGAGGCCCCTTGTAATCTTCGGAAATGGCATTTACTCATATTTTAAAAATATGCTTAGTTTATGTCTCTCATTTAAACAAAGAACAAGTCCAGAAATAAGTGGAGTAGAATGCTCATTGCTTGGAATATTATTCAACTGTGAGTAACTGTTGATATGGTTTCACCATTTTTGAATGGATCTTGTCCATCCTATCAATGAAAACAATAAATGGGAGGATGCTAAATATGATTGCTAAATCAAAATTGAAACTAAAAAACTGGAAACCCAAAATTAAGGTATACTGAAACTAAAGCACTCATCAATCAATAGTCTAGGAGATTATTCCTTTGCAGTATTTGTTGGAATATATGCTCCAACATTAATAAATGTAACAGTGCGCTGTTATGCATGTAGACAGTTTGCCTATATGTGTTGTTAACAATTTGTTAGATGTAGGTGTATGAACAATTAGATGTGGTAGTTGTGTCAATAGTTGTTAGTGTGTTGTCAATTAGTTGAGTTAGGTGTCAAGTGTAGATCCACTTTTGTGGGACTTTGTTATGAGTTTGCAATCTCTATAAATTGTAACCTTTATTTGTTGAATCAATGAGAAATACAACTGTTCTATTTTCTATTTTCTATTTGTATTACCAAGAATAATATTAATGTTTGCTAAAAAAAATTTATAGACCATTTGATTGTTTATCTCCATTGATAAAGAGACTAAAAGAAAAACATCTACATAAAACCATAATGCAAGTTACACGTTTCACCCTTAAGCAGTAAAGCATGTCACCTTAAGGTAGAAGTCAACACTAATGTTTTTTTTATCTAATAGAGAGTGATATGTTTTTAATACGCTCTTATGGTAAACATAGTTGAAAAGTGTCCCCAGGTCTATAGGCTGAAATGGAGGGATGTTAAATATGAAAGGATTCATTTTCTGTCAGTTACTTAGAGATTAACAATGTTTCTACTGTTACTGAAAGATTGATAATGTGTTCAATCCATAAGTGGGATTAATTTATATTATATTAGAAATATAATATAAATGCAATATAGTTCGTGTGTATTATAATTTAAATCAACTTCATTCATGCTAAACGTATATTCCTAGTACAACTCATGTCAAACTAAGTAAATTTTGTGAATGCATTACTAGAGTCATGGCTCATTGTTATTTGATATACATTGTTGCATTAGTTAATTTTCTTGAAAGCTTTAAAAGTCTTGAGCAAATTCTTTTATGCCTATTCCCGTAATCGTTGCCCTGGGATGAATTGACATCTCTTGGAGGCACTCTGACATCATTCATCGTGCCTTGTGAGTGCTTCCACAATTCCACACGTCATCCTTGGAATGGAATCTGGGAGTGTGTCTTGTCTACGTTTGGGAAATCTACATGTTTTTTTAGCAGAAAACTTCAGCATCTGAAAAAAGAGAGGGGAAGCGACTGTTTTGGGGAGGGGGTTCGATTCTTTACGGGGGTGGGGCAAAGCAACTGGTTTGGAAGGACGTTTTGAGGAATTTGATATGGTGTGCTTGATGCTTGATCTGTGTATTCTTTTGAAAGAATCATTTTTCCCTCAATCTTGTGTATGTACTGTAAGTAACAGAATCCAACTCTTGAATACAATCATTTCAAGACACCTTTGATTGTTTAGTTGTTATTTTACTGATAAACTTAGTGTTTTGATGATATTAAGCTGCAATCATTGTATTTCACGTGATGATGCCTTTTGAGGCATTTTGTCAATCAGTTGGCATGCATTATCTATTTTTCCATAAGAATATCTCTTGCAAGTATTTCTTTGAACTTCAGTATAATAATCAAGATTTCTTTCCATACTGTCCCTGCCTTTGCAATGATCCTTGAAAAGGCTGATAACAAGATTCCACGTGTCATCTGTTGGGGGCTTCCGTCTCGCAGCATGCCTTCTTAATTACCACAGCGTCCAACTAGGCTGCATGATCGCCTTTCTCACAACGGTTACTCTTGATTGGACAGCCATTTATGTTGGCCATATGGGGAGCGGGGTGCTAGTCACTTCTTTAGTGTTGGGTGGTGTTTTTTGATTGGTTTAAAATCTCCTCCATGATCCTCATAGGACGTCGACAACTAATGGCCTGCACTACCATTTATTCTCCCATTATGGCAAGGTAACCTTAGTACAGGGATGATGTTTTTTTCCTCTTCTGTCAGCCGCCTTCCTGATGTCACCACTTCCTCCCACACATGCGACACAAGTCTCGGCAAAGTTACCACGCTGGACGTTCGGCTCTGGGTTTTCAATTACACCGACCAAATCTTGCCTTTGGATAGGACAAATTCACTTGACAAAGCTCTCATTCAGCATTAAAGTTTTTTCTTTTGCTGTGCGCTTTGGTCTGGGTGGCTCGTCATCTCCTTTCTCTTGTTTTATTGTCTGTTTTTTGGCTTCCTGTCTTCAACTTCAGAAAACGGCTATGGCAGAGACAAGGCTTAACCTCAAACTTTTCTTCCCACCTCTGGTGGATGAACCAGAGATTCATGGGATGGTGGAAGTGGCAGATTTTCTGGCTATTATTGTATGGGAAGGCCCACTAATACATTTTGCAGTCCGAATGGTTGCGGGTTTTAGATGGGTTAAAGGATATGAGGGGAGAGTGTTGAGCTACTCTGATGTCGTCTCTCATTTACTCTTGAACATCATGGACCTAGTACAAGACAAAGAATTTGTTCATAAGGTGGCGTGTGGGCTTTTTTCTGGCAATCTTTACACAGTTGCTAGGTGGTCTGTGGTTGTCAATGGTTATCAAATGGATCAGGGGGAGGCTCATATAGGAGGATTGTTCGAGAGACAAACACTAAGGCGTTCGGCCCCCCATCTAGCTATTTTAAGGGCGCTGCAACGGTCTATCCGCTCCCTCTCCAGCGAGCCTCTTGAACAGGAACTAACGGCCTTTCCATTTGTGTTCCCCTCTAGAGATGTGAAACGCATCATGGATGTCTTTACTGGCATATGCTACCTTAGGATAGTGGCAATTGACCTAGCTCACCGTATCCCGAGAGAGGCATTTGATGACCCTGATGATGATGTCAACATGGTTGAAGTCGGCTTCCTTGGCGATCTAATGGACTTGGACACTATACTGGAGGCGAGCCCGGCAGCATAGGGTGACGAGGGGGTGTTTTTTGGCTAATTGTTTTGCTCTGTGCTTCCTTCGGCTCAAGGTGGTGTGCTGACGTGTTGATGTGGTGGTGTTTTTTTGGTGCTGTGTGATGGTGTTTTTCACGGTATAGTCTGCGTCTGGTGGTGGTGCTTGGTTGGGGCCGTTTTGCTGATGCTCTCGGTGGCGATTGGGTGGTCCTACGGCAGTGGCTGGGTGGTGGAATTGGATGCTGTTTTTGGCGGTTTTCTTTATTTCAGTGTTCGGCGGTGGTGCTTCGGAGGTAGAACTTTTGTTTCCCTCTGCTTATTTCTTGTTCCATCTGGCCATGTTAGGGCCCTGATATGTAATTTTTATTTAGCTTTTCACTCAGACTATCATATGATATCTTTTATGTATAAACTGCTTTAATTTTAATATATAGGTGCTCCGTCACCTTTTCTGGTTAAAAATATATATATATATTTCTTTGAAAGATTAAAGAACCTCATCAAGAACACCAAATTGTGCATATCCTTCAATCATTGCAGTCGATGAGACCACATCTCTTTGAGACATTCTGTCAAATAGTGCATGGGCATTGCACATGCTTCCACATCTTGCATACTATTTACCAGGGTCTTTGCGACTACATCTGATAATATCTCCTTTCCATTAAGTTTTAATGGATGTCTTTGCTCTCTTCCAAAATTATTACTTGACAGAATAGGAGAATGCCGGAAAAGGAGAACTAGTTGGGTTGAACTTCTTTTCATTTTTTTCGGAGAACCAGGCATACTAATGTAAATAAATGTTCATACCACATGGGTGTGTTGCATGTATATGTGGAATGTATACACATTGGGGTCTTATTCGCCACCAATACAAGCCCTTAAAATTTGAAAATTAAGGAAAAAAATTAAAATAAGAGAGTCTTGCCTTGGAAAATTTCAATAAAGCAGAGGAACTTTTTCCCCACATTTCAGGTACATGGGCACTGTGGAAATATCCTTCGGTATCCTTTAAAAAGCATCACTTTGCTGCGTTCTCAGTATGCTGGGTTATGACAAACTCTGAGTGCTATTGGAAGCTAAAAATATACATCAGTTTGATGGTAGCTGAAATGGCAAAAAAAAAAAAAAAAAAGAATAAAAAAAATTACAGAGTTCAACACAAAAACAACTAACAATCATATCAAAATAAAAATGTTTGAATACATAAAATCATAAATGTTAGAATGTGTTAGTAACCATAACACAAATCCAATTGTATCGCTTTATCCCAGCATAAAAACATGAGTTGTCCAAACAATCTCTACTATCAGTGAGGCACTGTTATGGCATAAAAACATATACGTGGCTGGATTTCATTCACACAGAAAAGTGGCAGGTTTTCCTTCAAGCAAAACCAACACATTTTTCTAGGGCATTTTGTGGCATTATGATTTATCTCTAGATACATCGGTTACGTATTGCAAGGAAAGTTGATTTACAACATCTTTAGGAAGCGGTCCCATGGGAGGAGGCTTCCTAAATTATCTTAGAGGTGCTGCTGAGATTTTGTAGGAGCATTTTACAGCCGGTGGTCCCATGAATTTTGTAGTTGCGGGTATGCTTAAAAGTTTTAGCTCTGAATTTTATGGAAGTTGGTGGTCTCATGAACTTTTTTAAAAAATAGTTTATGCAAATAATTTAGCAAAGATCTTTTAGAGATTTTTTAGGAAGTTGCTCTGCCTTAGGGAAATAAAAATATAAATGAAAACTTCCCTCCAAATTTTCCCCTAAATTAAGTGGCGAGAATGAAAAAATTGGTAGTTAACTCCCTAAGCTGGTGGGGGGAAGTTTCAGCCCCACCCCATCTGCACCTGCTCAAAAATATCCTCCTAAAAATTAGCTGCTCCTATTTTGGAGGAAAAGATTCTGATTTAAACATTAGCGGGATTTTTTGAATTCCATGGGACCCTTTACTCCACAAAAATAGATCCTGTAGCAGCTCCATGAGACCGCTTCCTTAGAAGGGAGTTGAAAATAGATTAGTCAAGATAATATCTGAGCTACTGGCAAACAATTTTCTGTCGCTAGTCAGTTTATGTAACCTCACAATACCAATCATGATGGCATTCTTCTTTGAGATAATTTTTTTGTACATATGCTCTAGAAAGACAATAACTTGTTTTGAGGCACAAAACCAAATCAGAATCCTTGCCATGTCTGAATGGCATTTACGGTGGATTATAGCTTTTACTATACCCTTAAAAATACTGTGCCAATATATCTTGTTTGTAAGTGTAAAAAAAATATTTCATCTAATCCATTTTTGCATTTCCTTCTACCAAGGAAATTCAGGAAATCGTATTTCTTTAGTGAAATTGTGAAACCGTTCTAAGATTTTAATTTCATCATAAGATGATGAAATTCTTCTATCTTTTATGCTTTCTTATAAAATAGAAGGGGGTCGTCTATAACATATTATTGAAGTTATAGTTGTGTATAGCATAAATCTTAGTGAGTTACATCCTAATACGCCAAGACATCTTCGTTGAGATCATTAAGATATGAATACTCTTTGTTTATGAGGAGGAATAACATTGTCTATTAAGTAAATAGTATTCTTTGAAATATTTCAATAAATTTACTTTTATAAGATTAAAAAGTAGTAATGGACTTTGTCTTAGATATTTTATCCATCAACTTGAATGTCAACTATCATGGCGAGTTGGAAGGACGATCATAAGCCGTAGGTTTGATTGTTGCCATATACTTCTTATGGCTTGGGAGAAATGCTAGATACTTGTTATGAAATCTACTTTTTAACTAATTTTGTTTTAATTGAGTAATGTGTCTGAGACAACCAAGATTTGTTGGAAGACCTACGGTCGAACTACAAAGCCTCTACGCAATATGTAGGCAAGGCCATCTGGGATGAGCCCCCGAGGCATAGGTCTACCCTTAGGTTGGGTCCTTAAGGGTTGTAAGTTCTTAAGACCTTGTTGGAGTCAAGTATCAGGTAGTTAACCAAGTAGAGGGATGTGACTAGTTGTTTAGCCTTACTATATTACTGGTTATAAATTATATACCTTATTGGATTACTGTATGAGATAATGTTTTCGTGTCTATTTCGGAAATTTTTGTATAACTACTACTTCCCATGTATTATTTGCATGGAATTGATGGAAGAAGAAACTCCTCTTGTAACTTTGATTGATTAAACATGTATTGTAGTAGAACATGGTCTAACAAGTGCAATGAAGAAAATGATTTCAATCTGAAGGATCTTTCAGGTTGCATACCTATAAGTTGCATTGACCAATGGATAAATGCATGGTTAAGTCCATAAGCATGTATGCACTCTCGCCGAGTTGAATCATACTTGATGGAAGGAAGTACATTTTTGGTAATGAATAACACAAAATTGTTGTTAATAGGATCATGTATATCTTTGGTAGACACTATAAAATCATTACTCATGGGATTTAAGAGGTGAAGTTACCTCACGAAGACCTTTCCTTTAATTGATATCATAACATGCTAAACTTACCTTAGCGTAGCGATCAAACGATGTACCATATGTTATGGTGCTTAAAATAGTTCCAAGTTGATATTTGATGTAAGGTTTTGTTATTTGGAAGGTTGTTATATGAAACTTAGCTTGAACTAAGCTTTCATGCCTCTCATATGATGCTTAGTTATAATATGATCTATGATGCGGGAAAAGATTATATGCTTTTATGATACTTTTGCAGTATAAAGTTTGTATATGGTTTTTCCTTTTGGGGAAATATTGTATGAGAGATCTTACATGTAGTCTTAGGATCTTTTATATTATATGGTTACATAGGAGTGTTGTTACACATCTTCAAAGTTTCTCAATACACATAGTGATGTATTCACAACAATTAATCAGAAAACTTGGTCCCATCTTTTTTGTGTGTGTTATATCGTAAAATGTCCACCTAAGACTTTTTACCTCACTAAGTTTAGGTCCTAGGTCCCTTTAGATTAATCATGCATGTTTAAAATGAATCCCGAAGCAAAATTGCCTGAAACCCATGACAAATGGGACTTAGGGGTGAGCCTTAATCATAATTTAAACCCAAAATAGGTCCCTAGACTTGGGCGCCCGTACCCTAGTCCAGCCATATTTTGTCGGGGTCCCAAATTTCAATGTTGGCATAGGACCTTTAAAAAGGTTTCCCTTGTCGGCCTTTCAAATTTGAATTATGAAAGTTTAGAGGGAATGCATATTTAAGTAGTTTAATGACTTCATTTTACACCTAGATAGATAATGAGAACTTGTGATCTTAGGCTAAGGATACTCAAGGCCTTTTATTGTGTTGCAGAGCAGTATTGTGTTGTGTTTGTTAATGTTTGTTGCAGATTGGGTTTCATCAATCCATGTCCTCATGATTTGAAGGCTCTTCATCTCCGTGAGTGTTTCACACCTACTAAGGTGATATCTATTTGTGTTTCAATCAATTACTTTTTCCATTGTCCTACAAGGACCCACACTCTCTCTAACAATAGTGTTGGAAGGCTTGAATGCCATTCTGGGGCTTGACCGAGGCAAGTTCCTAAACACCATAATCCCCAACCACACTCTTGTGATTGTAGGCTACATGTGTCAAATCTTGCGGAGAGAAGTTGCAAAGGATCAGTGCAGAGCATAAAGATTCCAGATCTAAAGAAAATAGCAAAAAAGAACCCTAAACAGACAAGTGCGCCCACTCTTTTGTCCCTCAATTTGACAGTACCAGAAATCTCTGAGCAAGTTTTAGTTTGAAGCACATTTAATCTGGAAGCCCTCAGAAATAGCACCGCATCAGACTTGGGCACCCGCTCCTTTGTCCTCAAAATTTCCACTTTCTAAAAGTTAAATTCTGGTATGTTTCTATTCTATATTTAGTGTCTTTTTATGTGAGTATTTGGCAGGTTTTGTCCATTTGTTTATGATTTTGCATAATTAGGGTTTTAGGTCTAATTGGACTAAGGTTTTGTTAGCACAGTAAAATTTTCAAAATTTTACTATTCCCTTATTCCATCATATTTGAAAAAACCCTAAAGGAATATCCCAAAAGGACCACAATATAAAATTTTTGTATCTCATAAAATGTCTAGGGATGAACAGTGTCAAAAATCATCAAAATCAATCCATCGGCATAAGGTCGTGTGGCTTACACCGATACACAAGGAATTGTTTGAAAACAACCATCGGCGTGAAAATAGAGATCGGAAGAAGAATCATGGAGCTCACCGATGGAGTAAGCAACACCGATGACTTTACATCGGCAAGAAAGGCAAGTGGTCATGCCGATCGGTATGACAAATATCTATCGGATGATCTTTTAGAAGTTGCCCCGACGGTATATATCATACCGATGAAGCACTTTCGGCAAGAGTTTCACCGAACAGCACGCGAGGGTAACAAAGCAATAGTCATCGGTGAGAAATGAACCATCGGAATAGAAAACAAGTAAGTCTCCGACGATCAAAAGTCCTGGCGATAAGAAAGTTATCGGCAAGACTCACAGCGATGCATCTTCATCGGGATAGCTTGACATATCGGAACAAAAGAAGCAAGTCTTGCCGATTCATAAGTCACGGCGATTAAAAGATATCGGTGACACTTTACTAAGCTTTGCCCGATGAAGGATGTGATAAAGGGCATCGGGGAGATGATTTGGATCGGGATATCTTGAGAAAGCTATCCCGATAGAGAATGTCATTCCGATAAAGATAAAAGTTCATACATAAACAGACTATCGGTAAGACAATAAAGATCGGGGAGACATAATTTTAGTATCCCGATGGTCTCAATCTTCTCGATAAGCAAAGTATATCGGTGGGACTTGCCATATCGCGGAGAGATCTAAAACCCTTGGCGATGAAGGAAATCATGCCGATGGTCACACCCACTTGAAATATGATACTACATGGCATCGGGGATACAATTGAGGGGTCACGCCGATTGACCGTCCGCGCCATAAAAAAGGGTTGAGGTCGTCCAGACATTTCAAAAAGCACGCCGATAGGAAGAGTTATGGCGATGTGACACTTCACAGCGATGAACATTGAATTGATCAGATAATTAATACAAAACAGCTACAAAGTTCATACGATCATTATAATTGCAAAAAACCGTCCGAGAGTAGAATACAGAAGAATTCTCAGGGCAAAAGCAGAGGCTTCCAATTCCAGCCATCGAGCGACAGGTACACATACACAAACCACTATATTACCTGTATTTGAATTTCCTGCCAAATTTTTTAAAAAATGGAAACTTCAGGGAAAGGAAAAGGAAGAAAATCACAAGGGGAAACCAGTAAACCAAAGAAGCAAAAAACTGATCAAACCCCTGAAGAAAAAGTGAAAGACAGGAAACTAAATCAGGACTTGATTGATCAGTTGCCTGGGTCAGCTCCCAAGGCCAGGAGGTCTGCCCAACTCAGGGCAGAAGTAGAAAAATTGGAAGATAAACATAAGCGCCTGGGAGATATTTGGACCCCAATTAGGGGATATGAACTCTTCAGGTTTCACTACAACAGAAGATTTAGAAATGCCCCTGTGTCAAACCCATGGCACATGAATTTAGGCAAACTGGTTGTACCTAATGTATTCTTGAATGTAGAACTCCTGCAACTGTTAGCCAGGCATTACAATTCAGGCCTGAAAGCTATCTGCAACCCTCAGGGAGAACCAATTGTACACCTATCAAAAAATGCTATTTGTGAGGTGTATGATTTGGATGATTTGTGCACTGTCCCTGTTGTTTATGAAGATTTGGATAAAGAATACTGGAGAATGGATACAACCTACAATGGATGGAGGTTACCCATTCATAGACCCAGGATTGAAGGAGAAGTGATACCCTTGACTGAGAATGATGGCCCTCCCTTTCATGTATCCATTTTTGAACCATACATTCAATATACTTACTATTCTGTAGGCCAAGTCCTTGGCTCAGAGGTCCCTGAGTTCATGGCTATTCCTCTAATGGTCATAACCTCTGATATTCAATGTCACAATGCCAGACAGTTTGATTATGCCTCCTATGTTGCTACTAGAATAGACTCTGGTCTATCTGCAATGAAAAACAATGCTCCAGCATGCTCTTTTGAGCATTACTCGATGCTCATGCATATGGTCTTATACTACGGCCAGGAAGTAGGATTGTGGCCAAATGAGCTTCAAGTTGTTGCTGCAGGTAAGAAAGGGGAGAAGATACCTGTACAAATGTGGACCAGAATCTGGGATAGCAGGTATGCTAACTCCAGCTATGCTCAATTTGAAGAGCATTGTGTTAAAGTGCTGTATAGGTATTTCAACCACCCCTGTGAATATTCAATTTCAGATGAAATAAAAAGATTCCTCAGACCAAAAGATTTTGGTGGCCCCCCTGCTGTCACTCATAATTGGGGAGACTGGTATTGTTTTGAGGATGCTACTATGATCAGAGTGTATGGTTTTGAGGATGCTCCCTTTATATTGCCTAAAACTGTCCCTGACAGGATTGCATATCTGGAAATAATTAGGCAAATGCATTGTTCCAATGTCATGCATCTAAGTTCGCATGATAAACAATCATTCATGCCTAGTACCTTGTGTTTTGGAGATTTTACTGTGGTTTCAAAAGAAGGGTACAATCTCATTTTGGATAAACTAATGCATTATAACATGGTGACTGCTGAGGTGAGGAAAGGGTTTGACCCTGAGGGTTTCATTGACTATGCAAGAAGAAAACAAAATCTCAGTGGATACATGCACATACATTATCCACATGATGATGTCATTAGAAATTTGGAAGAGGCTGAAGTCGATTTGGTGGTGGAGAAATATAACAGAGATTTGAATGAAAAGAAAAAGCAGTTGGCAGAAGTTGAAGTGGTATCCTCTGAAGAGGAAGAATTGACTGAACAGCCACAAGATAAGACAATAGAAATGTCTAAAAGAAAAATGCAACAATATCAGCCTCCAGTTGTGATACATGATGAGGAGGGGTCTGCTGATGAAGATCCACGCCAAAAGGCTTATGATTCTTTTGTGTCAGATGATACATTCATTCATTCGAAGGAATTTAAATCATTCCTGTATAAATACAAGGGAAAGGAAATTAGAGAGTCAGTAGATAATGTTTCTGCTGACAATGAAAAACAGTTATTAGAGATGTTAAAGGAGACAGTGGACAAGGAAATGCAGGATATGACACCAAGCAGAGGCAGACAGCTGCTTAAAGATGCGGGGGTTATGATTTTTCCCGGCTTGGATTTAAATTCTGCTCTGGTTTTTGATAGTTTTTTGAATAATGCTGATGATAAGTATAAGCTTACTCCAGAAGGAGTTAATGAAGTCTATATGGGAACGAGATACAATAATGATGAAAATTCTTTAATGATATGGGCATTGTATCCTCCCCATAAGAAGACGGCCATCATAGACACTGAAAAAACTTTTGGCCATGTTATGACTTTTAGAGCAGGTGAGACTGACCCCATAATTACTGCAGACATTGGTATCAATGTTGCAAAATTGAATAAAGCACAAGCTCAGATGTTAATCAAGGAAAGAGATGCTTATAAGCTGAATTGTGAAAGATTAACAAAGGAGAATGACTACTTGAAGGACGCTGTTAAGAGCACCTTTGGGCAATCTACGAAGAGAATAACTCAAGGTGAGAGCTCACAAAGTAGTCAAGAGATATCCCATGATCAAGCCAAACAAATTCAAATAGATGCATTTGTTACAATACTGCAGAGCAGGTATGCAAACATGGTACGGTGGTTAAACCAGTTTTGGGATAACTACTCGGAAAATCATAAAGCAGTCAAAGAACATGAGAGGCTTGATCAGAGGATACAAGAAAAGGTGATCGAGTTGCAAAACAGAGGTACCACTGATAGCACAGATATCTCTGATGCAAGAGCATTGCTCAAAAGGCACCAAAATTATTATGATAAACTCAAAGCTGATGCTAAGGAAGGGACTGATGCATCAGACGCAGGGGTGCCCAGGATATTCAAAGATAATGGAGAGATAAAGAGCAAAGAAGAGTGGACTATCGATTGTCAAGTTATATTACACAAAGCCACAGGAGCCCTAAAAGATAAAGCCTCTGTATCTACAGAAGTTTGCAAGCAACTGGAGGAAATGGTCACCCTCGATATAATCACCAGGAGTGTAGTCGAGCTTACTGATTCTCACCGTGCGCAGGAGTACTTGGATCATATAACAAAAGTCTATTTATGGCTAAACAGAGCCTAACTAAGATTATGTAATTATTGTTTGTATTGGTTAAAATCCCAAGAGACTTATTGAAGAGTTGTATCTCTTCATGAAAATATCTATATAAGTTCAAACAATCTATGCTGAAAAAATCATCAGCAGTAGAAGTATTCATATATACATATACATAATATTCCAAAATGACCGTGTTGCATATTTTATTTTGAGGAAGAAATTTGAAGTTCTCTGATTCAGTATTTCTACTTTGGTATCAGTTATTTGTTGAAATTATTCAATTGTGTGGCTGTCTCCATTTCTGCATTTCCCTGTTATTCAGATTAAGATATCAAGTATATATTTAATCTGTCAATACACATTCGCTGTATTTGTGTGCTTAATTCGGTTGGTGTCCATCCTAAGGAATTAAACCCTTCTGATTTATTCACAGTAGCCTGGAAGTAGTAAGTTGGGATTACTAAGTAGAGCCATATAATTAAGATTGACACACTGTCTCCAGTAAAATATTATCTGTTAATCTTGTCTTTTCATTTCATTTGGTTCCTTCAAGTAAGGATTAAAGTACCTTCTAGTGAATTATAAGATATTTGATTTTATTTGGTTGGATTATCAAGAAGAGTCTGTCAGTCATTTACTTGCACGTTTATACAAGCTATAAACCAGAACTGTGCCAAATATCTAGAATTATTACCATTTAGAAACTACTGTTCTTAGTCCTTCAAATTGACTCTGTTACCCAACAAGGCACTGGTCTCATTCAACTCATTAATTAAAACCTTTTTTGATATTGCTTATACAATTTCTGCTAATCACTTATTAAACATTACACGTAGAATTAATTAGTCAACCTTGTCATCTATCCTACATCCTATGCTATTGTAGATAGACTTAGTTAGTCCATTCATCCACACTCAGACTGCCTTAATATTTCAAGGTTCACCCACCTAGGTGTAGCAGGACCTAAAGTGTAGGAAATCATCAAACTTTGAAGGTTGATTTCGTCAAGTTAGTTCAAAAACGTTGCAAATCCAAATATAGAGCCTGGCATCCTCTTAGGATTAGTAACTTGCATTTTTGAGACCTAACAAATTGGCGACTCTGCTGGGGAACTAGTAAAAAGACCTTAGAATTTAATCCTTTCTTCCATAGAGTCATTTAAAATTTCTTTTTGGTAACTCTGCTGGTGACACAGAACCTTACAGATAAAAATATAAACTTTTCCTATTTAATAGGTGGCGACTCTAGTTACAATCATAACAAAAATTTCAAATGGATGGTAGGAGATCCAAGATGGAAGGCAGAAACTTGCAGTCATCTCCACCACTTAGAAACATTTCCAAAAGAAATGTGAATCCAAAATATTCCCACCAAGATAATAATCTAGACATCCAGGAGAATGATTCAGAACAAAATATTGCAATTCACAATAAATTCACACCTCTACATGATTCAAACGAGAACCTCAGTGGAGCAACTGATGATATTTTAGCAAGGTACAGACCCACTCCTCAAGAACAGCGGGATCATGATGCAAAGGTCATGAGGGATATTGATAGGAACCAGGCTGAACATGATTTCAAGGTCTCGTTTGACCAGGGAGAAGAGATAGGATATGAATTGTCAAATCAGGGAATAAATGACAATCCAGAATATCAGGAAATAAATAATCAAGACATGAGTGATGAGAAACAGGAAATACTCATGCTCAGGAAAGAACTCGATGTTGCAAGTATGAGGTGAGCCAGTGTTGTCATTGATGTCAACATACTCATACTGCATTGACAAGAAGGATTTGATGAGCTTTGTGCTGAGGATATTAAGAAAATTAGCCTCAGTCAGGAACAGTGAAGAACAGTGATGAGAAGAAGGTAAATGTACTGTATAGGTTGAGAACCGGAGGATGCGGATTAAAGGGTTAGTAGATATGAGTCTTGAGATGTTACAGTTAAGATTTCAGAGGTCCGCATGAAGATCGGAAGGAGTTGTGGCTGCCGGTATAGAACCGGGTCCGGCAAGTATCCGGAGGTGACAGAGGATCACAAAAAGGTCCGGTGAGGTCCGGAATTGTATTATCATAATCTGCGGATTGGAATGAGTGTTTGAGATGTCCTTGTGATGTGTCATCCTGATTTGTGTGTGATTTGGAGGTCCGGAAGTACCTCTTGCATTATGACAGTGGCGACAGACTGTGTTCTTGAAGTTCCGGATGAGGAAGACAAGAGATCCCAGTAAGCAGAGGAAGTGCGGATGTATCCGGACATTCAGACAGGCTTGTGAAGGTTCTTGGATCATGTTTAGGTTGTGTTGTTGGTCCGCATTGATGGTAGAGCCCGGAATTGAAGTTATTCTTCCGGATGAAGTTATTGCTCTGTTTAGCCGACCGGATGAGTTGTTCATCCTGCGAATGTTCTTGTGATGGCCGACCGGATGTGTTATTCATCTTGCGGATATTCCTATGGTTGTTTGCCGACTTAGATGCTTGTTCCCAAGTCGATGTCTTGTATAAATAATGATTTGTGAATTCATTTCAGTGTGTGGGGTGAGGATGAGTATTGTATAGCGAAGAAACGTGCGAAAGGCAGAGCAGAGATTGTTGCGCTTAATTGGAACTGATCCGGACATGGTAGAGATGTCATTCTCCAGTTCAAGACTGTGATTTTCATCACTTTGTAGACAGTGTGTCTCCTTGTAGGCAGTGGGCCTCTTTGTGAGCAGTGTGCTCGGGCAGTGAGCCCTTATTGGCATGTGCCATTCATTTTTCCTTATTCTTCTAACAGAGAATAATCCTTGGGTTAATCACCCCGTGGTTTTTCCCTTAACCGGGTTTTCCACGTCAAAATCTTGGTGTTCAATGTGTTGATGCTTATCTGCTCTTGTGTTTATGTATTATGCTTCCATGGATGATTATTTGATATGCTGCTAACTAACAACAGTGAGTTAAGTGTTTGAATGAGAAGAAGTTTTATACAACTGATTCACCCCCCCCTCTCAGTTGTATGCCCTAGATCCAACAATTGGTATCAGAGCCAAGTTCCTCTGACAAGAGCTTAACCGCTTGAGGAGATCCAGGATGTCGTCATACAAGAAGGATAGTCCGAAGTTCGATGGAACCAACTTCACTCTCTGGAAAGGTCGCATGAAGTGTCACTTGGAATGCATGGGAAAAGCATACCTGGGTATGATTTCAAAACCATATGTACCTCCACAAGGTGGTCCGACAACTCTGAATGAAATCACAGAAGCTGAAAACAATCTGCGGACCAAGGAAGCTCTTCTAAGCGCATTGAATGACTCAGATCTCTCGAATGTCATTGACCTACCAACTGCATATGAGATCCTAACTAAACTGGAACTTCTGTATGAAGGAGATGAGTTTGTCAAAAGTGCAAGGTTGCAAAGTCTGAAAGGGAAATTTGAAAGATTGAAAATGAGAGAAGATGAGAACATCACTACCTTTATGCCAAGAGTAAATGAGCTGGTATGTGGAATCAGAAATGCTGGTGGAACTTTAGATGAAAATGAGATTGTCTGCAAAATCCTTAGATCCCTTCCTGCTGCCTACAAAATCAAAGTTGCTGCCATTGATGAATTCAGAGCCCACACAACTGTCACAAGAGAACAACTGGCTGGCAAACTAGCTGCATTTGAAATGACCGAGTTTGGAGATGATCCTCCCAAGACTGAATCTGCTTTCAAAGCCAGTGCCTATGTGAAAGGCAAACAGAGATTTGATCCGGGTGAAAACTCATCAAGGAAAATGTCATGGTATGATCAAGTAAGAAGAGACATGGAAGAAGAAGAAGCAGAAACAGCTCAACTTGAAGCCCTCATTGCAAAAAGACTGCCAAGAGGATCCGGTAAGTATGAAGGAAAACTACCCTTTAAGTGTTTCAACTGCAATAAGATTGGTCATTTTGCCTCAAGATGTCCGGAGAGATCTGCAAGATCTAATACTCATAGACAAAGGTTTCAAAAGAATTGCTATTATGTTCATGAAGAAGATGACAATGAAGGAGTAACAGATGATGAATCAGAACCAGGAAGCAAATCCGGAAATGAGTGGGTGTTTATAGCCATCAAGGAAGAAGATTCCATGCTCTCTGAATCTGTCAATCACAAAGTTGTTGAAAAAGCCTTGGCTGCTCAAGTGGAAGAAAAGGATGATTGGGTTATTGACAGTGGATGTTCTCACCATATGACTGGTGACAAGAATAAGTTCTTAGACTTGGAAAGATATGAAGGAGGAATGGTAAAGTTTGGTGACAATTCTGCTGGCAGAATCAGAGGTAGGGGAACTATTTCCTTTGATGGTAAGAGCAAAACAGGAAATGTACTGTATGTTGAAGGATTGAAGCACAATCTTCTCAGTGTTGGTCAGTTAGTGGACAAAGGCTATGATCTCCGGTTCAAGAATGGAAAATGTAGAATCTTTACAAGCTCCGGAACTGAAATTGCATCCGGTACTCAGACAAGAGGTAACATCTTTCATCTGGTTGGTTCAAATAAAAGTTGTTTGTTTGTTCAAATTGATCAGAGTTGGTTATGGCATAGAAGAATGTGTCATGTAAATTTTGATAACATCATCAAAATAAGCAATACTCAGGCTGTGAGAGATCTTCCAAAGTTGATAAAACCTACAAATAGTGTGTGTAAAGAATGTCAGTTAGGCAAACAAAGCAGAGTCTCTTTTAAAAGCAAAGATCAGTCTTCTACCGGATTATTGGAATTAGTACATACTGATCTATGTGGTCCGACAAGAATCAAGAGTCTGCAAGGTGATAGATATTTCATGTTGTTAATTGATGATCATTCCCGGATGATGTGGGTTACCTTTCTAAAAGAAAAATCAGAAGCTTTTGAGAAGTTCAAAATCTTCAAAGCTATGGTGGAGAATCAAACCGGATTGAAACTAAAGTGCCTAAGGTCTGATAGAGGTGGTGAATTTACATCTGGTGAATTCATTGACTTTTGTGAGAAACAGGGTATAAGGAGACAGTTGTCTGCTCCTAAGACTCCACAGCAGAATGGAGTAGTTGAGAGAAAGAACCGGACCATCCAGGAAGCTGCTAGGACAATGATGTTGGAAGCAAATGTTCCTCAAATGTTTTGGAAAGAAGCTATCAGCACTGCAGTCTACACTCTCAATCGAGTTCAAATCAGAAACAACACCGATAAGACCCCCTATGAACTCTGGTTTGGCATCACTCCTACTGTGAAATATTTCAGAGTATTTGGTAGCAAGTGTTATATTAAAAGAGATGAAGATCTAGGAAAGTTTGATGCTAGAAGTGATGAAGGAATTTTCTTGGGCTACTCCACTCAAAGCAAAGCATACCGGTGTTACAATAAGAGATTGAGGAAGATGATAGAAAGCACCAATGTGAAGGTTGATGAAGGAATTGAGAAGCCTTCAAGATTTTATGAGTTTGATGAAGATGACCAAGACAGTGTTCAAGGACCTCAATCCTCTCCGGTGAGACAGAGTCAGCCTGATCCGGTAAATCAGGAAGAAGAGTTAGATTTGAATGAGGTTGATCAAGAAACAACAGTGCTGGATACTCCCAAAATTCCAAGGTATGTAAGACTGAATCACTCTGAAGATCAGATCATAGGTGACAGAAGCAAAGGTGTACAAACTAGAAGGAATATTGCTCAAGATCAAAATGAATGTTGTCTGATTTCAAAGATTGAACCTAAAACAATAAATGAAGCCTGCAATGATGAAAACTGGACCAAAGCAATGGAAGATGAACTGATGCAAATTGAGAAAAATCATACTTGGGATCTTGTTCCCAGACCTAGAGACAGGAATGTAATTGGAACCAAGTGGGTCTTCCGGAACAAACTAAATGAAGCTGGTGAAGTAATCAGAAACAAAGCTAGATTGGTCTGCAAAGGCTACTCTCAAATAGAAGGAATTGACTTTGAAGAGACTTTTGCTCCGGTAGCAAGAATTGAAGCAGTCAGATTACTTCTTGCATTTGCTGCCTTCAAAGACTTCAAGGTATATCAGATGGATGTCAAGTCTGCCTTCCTAAATGGTGATCTGGAAGAAGAAGTCTACATTGAACAACCGGATGGATTTCAATTGTCTGATAATAATGATATGGTCTGCAAGTTGAAGAAAGCTTTGTATGGATTGAAGCAAGCCCCAAGAGCATGGTATGAAAGGTTGGATAAGCATCTTGTGCAGATTGGATTCAACAAAGGTACTGCTGACAGTAACTTATATTTCAAAATTGATCATGAAAACATTCTAATTGTTGAAGTGTTTGTGGATGATATCATTTTTGGAGGAAGAGATAGTATGTGCAAAACTTTTGCAAATCAGATGAAAAGTGAGTTTGAAATGTCTATGCTCGGTGAAATGAATTTCTTCTTGGGTCTGCAAATTACTCAAACAAAAGAGGGGATCTTCATCTCTCAGACCAAATATGTGAAAGAATTGTTAAAGAAATTTGGTATGGAAGACTCAAAGCCTATGAACACTCCTATGGCAACCGGATGTAAGTTAAGCAAAAATGATGATTCTCCAAAGGCAGATCAGACAAAGTATAGATCAATGATTGGTGGATTGTTGTATCTCACTCAAACTAGACCAGATATAATGCAGGCTGTTGGTCTTGTGGCAAGATTCCAGGCTGATCCTAGAGAATCTCATGTTATGGCAATCAAAAGAATTTTTAGATATTTGAAAGGAACAGTTGAGTATGGTCTTTGGTATCCTAGAGATCCGGATTTCTCTCTTCATGCTTACACAGATGCAGATTGGGCAGGAGATGTGGATGACCGGAAGAGCACTAGTGGTGGAGCATTCTTTCTGGGAAAGAGATTGGTTTCTTGGCTAAGCAAGAAACAAGATGCAATATCTCTGTCTACAACTGAAGCAGAATACATTGCAGCAGCAGGTAGTTGCACTCAAATCTTATGGATGAAGCAGATGCTAAGAGACATCAAAGTTGAATATGAGGAGCCTATCACAATTTTCTGTGATAATTCAAGTGCAATTAATATTTCCAAGAATCCGGTATTACATTCTAAGACTAAGCACATATCTATCAAATTTCACTTTTTGAGAGAACAAGTAAACAAGGAAGAAGTCAGATTGGAGTATGTTCCCTCCAAGGATCAGATTGCAGATATCTTTACAAAACCTCTTCCCAAGGACTCTTTTGAATATCTCCGGGAGAAGTTAGGGGTCATGGCCCCTCCGGTGATGAACTAAGATGCACTGATGAGCATCAGTCCGGTGGCTATCACAGTCATATCTTGTGATCCGGACTAATGGGGAGCTGCAACTAAGGGGGAGCAGCTGGTATGATTCTGATGCATGAGAATTGCAAGTATGAGCCCTTTGCCATTGATGTCAAAGGGGGAGAGAAGACATGTGAAAAACAAGTGGTTGATGATCAAAGGGGGAGCAGCAAAGGAAGACATGTGGAGTTGTTGATAGGGGGAGCTGTGACAGAAAAGAGAAGTTCTTGTCTTGATGGTTTTTCACATCATATGTTGCCATCAATGACAAAGGGGGAGATTGTTGCAAGTATGAGGTGAGCCAGTGTTGTCATTGATGTCAACATACTCATACTGCATTGACAAGAAGGATTTGATGAGCTTTGTGCTGAGGATATTAAGAAAATTAGCCTCAGTCAGGAACAGTGAAGAACAGTGATGAGAAGAAGGTAAATGTACTGTATAGGTTGAGAACCGGAGGATGCGGATTAAAGGGTTAGTAGATATGAGTCTTGAGATGTTACAGTTAAGATTTCAGAGGTCCGCATGAAGATCGGAAGGAGTTGTGGCTGCCGGTATAGAACCGGGTCCGGCAAGTATCCGGAGGTGACAGAGGATCACAAAAAGGTCCGGTGAGGTCCGGAATTGTATTATCATAATCTGCGGATTGGAATGAGTGTTTGAGATGTCCTTGTGATGTGTCATCCTGATTTGTGTGTGATTTGGAGGTCCGGAAGTACCTCTTGCATTATGACAGTGGCGACAGACTGTGTTCTTGAAGTTCCGGATGAGGAAGACAAGAGATCCCAGTAAGCAGAGGAAGTGCGGATGTATCCGGACATTCAGACAGGCTTGTGAAGGTTCTTGGATCATGTTTAGGTTGTGTTGTTGGTCCGCATTGATGGTAGAGCCCAGAATTGAAGTTATTCTTCCGGATGAAGTTATTGCTCTGTTTAGCCGACCGGATGAGTTGTTCATCCTGCGAATGTTCTTGTGATGGCCGACCGGATGTGTTATTCATCTTGCGGATACTCCTATGGTTGTTTGCCGACTTAGATGCTTGTTCCCAAGTCGATGTCTTGTATAAATAATGATTTGTGAATTCATTTCAGTGTGTGGGGTGAGGATGAGTATTGTATAGCGAAGAAACGTGCGAAAGGCAGAGCAGAGATTGTTGCGCTTAATTGGAACTGATCCGGACATGGTAGAGATGTCATTCTCCAGTTCAAGACTGTGATTTTCATCACTTTGTAGACAGTGTGTCTCCTTGTAGGCAGTGGGCCTCTTTGTGAGCAGTGTGCTCGGGCAGTGAGCCCTTATTGGCATGTGCCATTCATTTTTCCTTATTCTTCTAACAGAGAATAATTCTTGGGTTAATCACCCCGTGGTTTTTCCCTTAACCGGGTTTTCCACGTCAAAATCTTGGTGTTCAATGTGTTGATGCTTATCTGCTCTTGTGTTTATGTATTATGCTTCCATGGATGATTATTTGATATGCTGCTAACTAACAACAGTGAGTTAAGTGTTTGAATGAGAAGAAGTTTTATACAACTGATTCACCCCCCCCCTCTCAGTTGTATGCCCTAGATCCAACACTCGAAAGGTACAAAATACAAGAGGAGAAGGAGTTATTGCAGCAAGAAATTCAACAGAGGAGAAATAAAGCCAAAATAGCTCCCCCCAAATATGTACCCCCGCATAGAGGGAATATTTCAAGGAATACACAACAAAATACAAATAGTGCTCAAAACTCACATGCTTCTGGAAGTCATCAGAACACTATTCCCCAAATCCCCAGACCACCTCCCATAAGTAATGCATCCCTACATATGGCAAATAATTACCCACCCCCTGGTCAACAATATTATAGGCCACAAAATCAACACATAAATCCCCATATGAACCAACATCAACAATATGCATATCATCAGCCACCAGGTGGATATAATTACTATCCCAATCCACCACATCTCAATTTTCCTCCCCAAAACCTTGCTAATATATGCAGTCAATTTGATTTAACTGGATATCAGTTATATCCATATCCTATGGATAGTACTTGGAGAAACATGGTTCCCAAGTTTACTGGAAACAATGCAGTATCTGCAGAAGATCATATCAGAAGCTTTAATGCTTTTGTACAGGATATAGGTATGGACTGGGAAGACATTAGAATGAGATTATTTATGATGTCCCTCACTGAAGATGCCAGAGATTGGTTTAATAGCTTGCCCGATGCATCAATCAATTCAATGACTGATTTCCATAACCAGTTTAAGGATCAGTATGGTAACCAATACGCTCCTGAGTTTGCCTTACATGAACTAATAAGTATACAGAAGTATCAAAATGAATCAGTATTTGATTTCAACCTGAAGTTTTCCAAGTTACATAATAAGGTACCACATGGAGCCAAGTTATCTGACCAGGCTGCACTAAGTATCTATATGAAGGCATTTGACCCCAAAACAGGATATGAACTCAGAAACCGGTGTCCTGCAACGTTGGCTGAAGCACAGAAAATAGCCATAACTATTGAAAATAATAGAAAAGCTGCAGGAATGGTCAGTAAAAGGGAAAATCATAGAAATCTTCAGAATCCAAATGCTCAACAGACTAGACCAGAGGGTCAGCATAGGCAGGATAGACCTAGGTTACATGATATGCCTTACAATACAAATTGGAAGGATGGAAGACCTATTGACAACAACAGAAAGCAGCCATATGGAAAGGATACTCCTGATCCATTGAAGAGAAACATGGCACATATGGCAGAGAATAAACCTTGGTGTTCTGTATGTAACTTGCCACATTCACCTGAATACTGTGAGGTAGCTAAATCAATACAGCAAGAGGAAATGCTATATAACTATAATAGAGATAATCACACCATTAATATGATGCAGGATACACCATGTGTGGTAACAGAAGATTATTCTTCTTCAGAGGAAGAAGGGTATGAGTATGATGTAGGGAACCAAAAATATCATGTTAACATGGGAGAACAGCAAGTATTCTCAGACCAGGAAGACATTTATGACAATAAACCATATGATCAATGGAGAAAACCTACCGAGGATGAAAAAGAAGCTCTCACAGTAGCTGCAGTGGCTCAAGCTCGAAACACTTATAACTTAAGGAATAGAACAATAAATGCTGGGCAAGGAATTCCTGGGAGTGTATTCATAAAAGACCAGAATAACAAGGGGAATAATACAAAATCATCACCTAAAGAACCAGAAAAAGGGGATAAAAATAAAATGAAAGAAAATATAGAAAAAGAGAATACAAAAACAGAAAAGAATGACCAAATCATAACCCCTTCTTTTGACATTGCACAGGCAGTGTCTCAGGTGAAAATATCAGTCCCACTCTTAGAGATGATGAAAATAGATAAATATAGGAGTACAGTCGTCAAGATGATTTCTGATACACCTAATCCAAAACATAAAGGGTTTGAAAAAACAACAAATAATGTGCATCAAGAAAATTTTAAGATGCCTGAGGTATACCTTGGTGACACACTTACAAAAAATCCCTCACAGGTAGATCCATTATATACTACACTAGTAATCAAGAACAGAATAGTCAGGAATTGTATGATTGATTCTGGTGCTGCTATGAATATCATGCCTATAGCAGTGATGAAAGAATTAGGGATGTGGGTTGATACTACGTATGGCCAATGTTATGCAATGGATAACAGATCTATTCCAGTAGTTGGTATTATGAAAGATGTAGAAATAAAACTTGCTTCATATCCTGAGGCAACATATAACATTGACATCACTGTGGTTGATATCCCACCGTATTATGGAATGCTGTTATCAAGGCAGTGGGCTGCAATGGCAGGAGGCAATGTTCAATTAGATCTATCATATGCCACCATACCAGTAGGTGACAAAGAAATCAAGTTGTGCAGAGAACCAAGGTATGACAATATTATAGAAAGAATGGACCGGCATCAGGTGAATTTCTTTTGTGACACAGATTTAGGGGTTTTCAAAGTTGGAGAAACTACCCCAGAATTGCATAACACTGACCCAATACACACTGAATCTATGAAAAGAGAAAATGATTTGTGGAAAATGTATTTCGATGGTGCATCCAACAAGATAGGAAATGGGGCCGGAGTAGTTTTTATCTCACCAGGAGGTAAAACATTCAAATACTCTTTCTTACTGACATTTGAATGCACCAATAACGTAGCTGAGTATGAAGCCCTACTCATTGGCTTAGACATAGCCACCAAATACAAAATAAAAAAGTTGGCTGTCTATGGTGATTCTGAATTGGTCATCTCCCAAGTAAGAGAAAAATATTTATCTAAGAATAAAAGATTAAGACAGTACAGAAATGCAGTTTGGGATAGTGTTGAATTATTTGATGCTTTTTCAATCAGCTGGGTTGATAGGTCTAAAAACATCATGGCAGACTTTTTAGCAAACATTGCATTAAAGAGAGATGATCTAACATTAGGAGGGATCACAGAAGTAGAATTTAAAACTAGACCTACCATCCCTGATAATATACAGAACTGGCAGGTGTTTGACAGCGATGCTGATATAATCAATTTTTTACATTGTGCTGATTATTATGAAAATCAAGAAATTGATTTCAGTGCATTTGTGGAGGAACACGATGGGAAAGAAACCCTATTTGGCCAAGAAGTGGTTCAACTGAAGACGAATAAGATACCCAAAGGGCTTATTGCATTAGAAAAAGCATTTGACGGGCATGATAGATACAAGAAGAAAGAAACACCAGTGATACCTGAGAATCTTGAGGAAGTGAACTTGGGGACTCAGACAACCCCAAAAAATGTATATATTGGGAGGAATCTTGACCAGAAAATCAGAAGTAGAATTATCAATCTACTTAGGAAGTATAGGCATGTGTTTGCTTGGTCATATGATGACTTAAAAGCATATAGAGAGGATCTATTTCAACATGAGATACCACTCAAACCAGATGCAAAACCATTCAGACAGAAACAAAGGCCGATTAATCCTACATTGGCTCCGAAAATGCTGGAGGAACTTACAAAGTTAAGGGATGGAGCTATAATCAAGCCTATTAGACATTCTTCCTGGGTCTCAAACTTAGTACCTGTCAGGAAAAAGAATGGTGACATTAGACTGTGTGTGGATTTCAGAAACCTGAATAAATCTTCTCTCAAAGATAATTATCCTCTTCCCAATATGGAGGCGATATTACAGAAAGTTACTGGATGTGAATTACTATCCATGATGGATGGTTTCTCCGGCTACAATCAGGTAAAGGTTAAGGAGTCTGAACAATTCAAGACCGCATTCACCACTCCGTGGGGAACATATGTATACTTGAGAATGCCATTTGGATTAACTAATGCTGGGGCAACATTTCAAAGAGCGATGGATGTAGCTTTTGCTGAATTGATCAATAAGATTATGATAGTCTATTAAGACGATTTAATAGCATATTCAAAAAAGGCTGAAGATCATTGCACACATCTAGAACAGATATTTGTCAAAGCCCTAGAATATGGAATATCATTGAACCCTAAAAAATGCTAATTTGCAGTAACAGAAGGAAAATTGCTTGGCCATATAGTCTCGAAGGAAGGAGTTAAAATAGATCCTGAAAGGGTGGAGGCAATTGATCAGGTCCCTATTCCAAAAAATGTAAAAGCTATACAATCATTTTTTGGTCAGATAAATTTTGTCAGAAGATTTATACCAAATTTCGCAGAGATTGTTTGTCCTATATCAAGAATGCTGAAGAAGAACTCAGATATGAAATGGACAACAGAAGCAATGGAAGCATTTGGTAACATTAAGGAGGCCATCAAACAAGCTCCAGTCTTAATATCCCCTGACTTCGGCAAACCTTTCCAACTTTTTTCATTTGCTTCCTATCATACAGTGGCAGTAGTGTTATTGCAGAAAAACAATGATGGATATGAACAGCCAATCTCTTTCTTTAGCAAGTCCCTTCAGAATGCAGAGTTGAAGTATGACATTATTGAAAAACAGGCATATGCATTGGTAAAAGCAGTAAAAAACTTTAGACCATATTTGGTAGGGGCTAAAATCATAGCATATGTTCCTAATGCTGCAGTCAAGGATGTACTGATTCAAACTGAGGTCACGGGTAGGAGATGTAGGTGGATCAATAGGATTCAGGAATTCAACATTGAAATCCAAATCACTAAATTAGTAAGAGGACAGGGTCTTGCCAAATTGATGACTGAAAATAATCTAGAAGCTTCCCATATATGTAATATTGATGCAAGTACCAGTATTGAACATACTCCATGGTATACTGATATAGTATATTATCTAACACATATGAAGAGCCCTGAAGGATATGATGATAACAAAAGAAGGACACTCAAACTACAAGCTTCAAAATATGTACTCATTGGTGGAGATCTCTATTGGAAAAATAGAGATGGGGTTCTACTATTATGTTTGGATGAATATCAATCAAAACATATTATGAAGGAATTGCATGAAGGCATGTGCGGAGGACATTTCTCAGCAAAAACTACAGCCCACAAAATTTTGAGGGCAGGGTACTATTGGCCTAAAGTCTTTAACGATTCATACCAGTACACTAGAAAATGTGAAGCATGCCAAAAGTTCTCAGGGAAGTTAAAATATCATGGAGCACTACCTTTAAAACCTATGCAAGTTGAGGCTCCATTTTATGAGTGGGGTATTGATTTTATAGGTGAAATTTCAGAGAAATCAAGTGGGGGGCACCGATGGATTTTAGTAGCTACTGATTACTTTACAAAATGGGTGGAAGCAATCCCAACCAGACAGGCTACTAGTAAAGTTGTGATAAATTTTCTAATGGATAACATTATATGCAGATTTGGTACTCCTGTAAGACTGATTACTGATAATGGGATGTGCTTTAGATCTGATGAATTCAAAGGTTTTTGCAGCACACATGGTATCACTGTTTCTTATGCTGCTCCTTACCATCCACAGGCCAATGGACAAGCTGAATCAAGTAATAAGAGTCTGTTGAAAATCATAAAAAGAATGTTGGATAGAAATAAAAAGGCTTGGGATTCAAAATTAAGAATGGCAGTATGGGCTGACAGGATTACTATAAAAAGGGCAATTGGGAGATCCCCTTATGAATTGGTATATGGAACCCAAGCAAGATTACCATTAGAAAATCTTATACCAGTATACAAATTCATTCTCCAGGAAGACTTGAATATCCCTGAACCAATGGAGGAAAGGTTGGAACAATTGGCAGAGCTTGATGAAACAAGAAGAATGGCTCAGAAACAGAATATTAAATTACAGTCACAGGTAAAATATCTCTTTGACAAAAAGGCCAAAGAAAGAAAGTTTGAAATAAATGATCTGGTACTAATGTGGAGTGCAAGATGTCAAGACAAGGGAAAACATGGAAAATTTGAAGCCCTGTGGTTGGGTCCTTTTGTTATCACTGGCAAGGGAGGTGATGATTCTTACTATGTATAGAATATGTCGGGAGAGGAGCAGGAATTGCTAGTACATGGGCAATACTTGAAGCAGTTCTTTTCATAAACATGTACAAAGAGAATTGAATGTTGCCAGTGCATGGACAACATTCAAATAATTCTCAAAAATATTTTATTCCATGCACAGTAGTCTAGGAATCATTCCCGCTCCCCATCATTTGTTCCTTTCCTTTTTCCAGTTCCATAAAACCTCACCCCAAAATAATAAAAGATGTGGTCTACTTCCCCAGGAGATCTGGATCCTTGTATACTCACAGGGAGTATTCATCCCAGACAGAGCCACTGTTAGCACAGTAAAATTTTCAAAATTTTACTATTCCCTTATTCCATCATATTTGAAAAAACCCTAAAGGAATATCCCAAAAGGACCACAATATAAAATTTTTGTATCTCATAAAATGTCTAGGGATGAACAGTGTCAAAAATCATCAAAATCAATCCATCGGCATAAGGTCGTGTGGCTTACACCGATACACAAGGAATTGTTTGAAAACAACCATCGGCGTGAAAATAGAGATCGGAAGAAGAATCATGGAGCTCACCGATGGAGTAAGCAACACCGATGACTTTACATCGGCAAGAAAGGCAAGTGGTCATGCCGATCGGTATGACAAATATCTATCGGATGATCTTTTAGAAGTTGCCCCGACGGTATATATCATACCGATGAAGCACTTTCGGCAAGAGTTTCACCGAACAGCACGCGAGGGTAACAAAGCAATAGTCATCGGTGAGAAATGAACCATCGGAATAGAAAACAAGTAAGTCTCCGACGATCAAAAGTCCTGGCGATAAGAAAGTTATCGGCAAGACTCACAGCGATGCATCTTCATCGGGATAGCTTGACATATCGGAACAAAAGAAGCAAGTCTTGCCGATTCATAAGTCACGGCGATTAAAAGATATCGGTGACACTTTACTAAGCTTTGCCCGATGAAGGATGTGATAAAGGGCATCGGGGAGATGATTTGGATCGGGATATCTTGAGAAAGCTATCCCGATAGAGAATGTCATTCCGATAAAGATAAAAGTTCATACATAAACAGACTATCGGTAAGACAATAAAGATCGGGGAGACATAATTTTAGTATCCCGATGGTCTCAATCTTCCCGATAAGCAAAGTATATTGGTGGGACTTGCCATATCGCGGAGAGATCTAAAACCCTTGGCGATGAAGGAAATCATGCCGATGGTCACACCCACTTGAAATATGATACTACATGGCATCGGGGATACAATTGAGGGGTCACGCCGATTGACCGTCCGCGCCATAAAAAAGGGTTGAGGTCGTCCAGACATTTCAAAAAGCACGCCGATAGGAAGAGTTATGGCGATGTGACACTTCACAGCGATGAACATTGAATTGATCAGATAATTAATACAAAACGGCTACAAAGTTCATACGATCATTATAATTGCAAAAAACCGTCCGAGAGTAGAATACAGAAGAATTCTCAGGGCAAAAGCAGAGGCTTCCAATTCCAGCCATCGAGCGACAGGTACACATACACAAACCACTATATTACCTGTATTTGAATTTCCTGCCAAATTTTTCAAAAAATGGAAACTTCGGGGAAAGGAAAAGGAAGAAAATCACAAGGGGAAACCAGTAAACCAAAGAAGCAAAAAACTGATCAAACCCCTGAAGAAAAAGTGAAAGACAGGAAACTAAATCAGGACTTGATTGATCAGTTGCCTGGGTCAGCTCCCAAGGCCAGGAGGTCTGCCCAACTCAGGGCAGAAGTAGAAAAATTGGAAGATAAACATAAGCGCCTGGGAGATATTTGGACCCCAATTAGGGGATATGAACTCTTCAGGTTTCACTACAACAGAAGATTTAGAAATGCCCCTGTGTCAAACCCATGGCACATGAATTTAGGCAAACTGGTTGTACCTAATGTATTCTTGAATGTAGAACTCCTGCAACTGTTAGCCAGGCATTACAATTCAGGCCTGAAAGCTATCTGCAACCCTCAGGGAGAACCAATTGTACACCTATCAAAAAATGCTATTTGTGAGGTGTATGATTTGGATGATTTGTGCACTGTCCCTGTTGTTTATGAAGATTTGGATAAAGAATACTGGAGAATGGATACAACCTACAATGGATGGAGGTTACCCATTCATAGACCCAAGATTGAAGGAGAAGTGATACCCTTGACTGAGAATGATGGCCCTCCCTTTCATGTATCCATTTTTGAACCATACATTCAATATACTTACTATTCTGTAGGCCAAGTCCTTGGCTCAGAGGTCCCTGAGTTCATGGCTATTCCTCTAATGGTCATAACCTCTGATATTCAATGTCACAATGCCAGACAGTTTGATTATGCCTCCTATGTTGCTACTAGAATAGACTCTGGTCTATCTGCAATGAAAAACAATGCTCCAGCATGCTCTTTTGAGCATTACTCGATGCTCATGCATATGGTCTTATACTACGGCCAGGAAGTAGGATTGTGGCCAAATGAGCTTCAAGTTGTTGCTGCAGGTAAGAAAGGGGAGAAGATACCTGTACAAATGTGGACCAGAATCTGGGATAGCAGGTATGCTAACTCCAGCTATGCTCAATTTGAAGAGCATTGTGTTAAAGTGCTGTATAGGTATTTCAACCACCCCTGTGAATATTCAATTTCAGATGAAATAAAAAGATTCCTCAGACCAAAAGATTTTGGTGGCCCCCCTGCTGTCACTCATAATTGGGGAGACTGGTATTGTTTTGAGGATGCTACTATGATCAGAGTGTATGGTTTTGAGGATGCTCCCTTTATATTGCCTAAAACTGTCCCTGACAGGATTGCATATCTGGAAATAATTAGGCAAATGCATTGTTCCAATGTCATGCATCTAAGTTCGCATGATAAACAATCATTCATGCCTAGTACCTTGTGTTTTGGAGATTTTACTGTGGTTTCAAAAGAAGGGTACAATCTCATTTTGGATAAACTAATGCATTATAACATGGTGACTGCTGAGGTGAGGAAAGGGTTTGACCCTGAGGGTTTCATTGACTATGCAAGAAGAAAACAAAATCTCAGTGGATACATGCACATACATTATCCACATGATGATGTCATTAGAAATTTGGAAGAGGCTGAAGTCGATTTGGTGGTGGAGAAATATAACAGAGATTTGAATGAAAAGAAAAAGCAGTTGGCAGAAGTTGAAGTGGTATCCTCTGAAGAGGAAGAATTGACTGAACAACCACAAGATAAGACAATAGAAATGTCTAAAAGAAAAATGCAACAATATCAGCCTCCAGTTGTGATACATGATGAGGAGGGGTCTGCTGATGAAGATCCACGCCAAAAGGCTTATGATTCTTTTGTGTCAGATGATACATTCATTCATTCGAAGGAATTTAAATCATTCCTGTATAAATACAAGGGAAAGGAAATTAGAGAGTCAGTAGATAATGTTTCTGCTGACAATGAAAAACAGTTATTAGAGATGTTAAAGGAGACAGTGGACAAGGAAATGCAGGATATGACACCAAGCAGAGGCAGACAGCTGCTTAAAGATGCGGGGGTTATGATTTTTCCCGGCTTGGATTTAAATTCTGCTCTGGTTTTTGATAGTTTTTTGAATAATGCTGATGATAAGTATAAGCTTACTCCAGAAGGAGTTAATGAAGTCTATATGGGAACGAGATACAATAATGATGAAAATTCTTTAATGATATGGGCATTGTATCCTCCCCATAAGAAGACGGCCATCATAGACACTGAAAAAACTTTTGGCCATGTTATGACTTTTAGAGCAGGTGAGACTGACCCCATAATTACTGCAGACATTGGTATCAATGTTGCAAAATTGAATAAAGCACAAGCTCAGATGTTAATCAAGGAAAGAGATGCTTATAAGCTGAATTGTGAAAGATTAACAAAGGAGAATGACTACTTGAAGGACGCTGTTAAGAGCACCTTTGGGCAATCTACGAAGAGAATAACTCAAGGTGAGAGCTCACAAAGTAGTCAAGAGATATCCCATGATCAAGCCAAACAAATTCAAATAGATGCATTTGTTACAATACTGCAGAGCAGGTATGCAAACATGGTACGGTGGTTAAACCAGTTTTGGGATAACTACTCGGAAAATCATAAAGCAGTCAAAGAACATGAGAGGCTTGATCAGAGGATACAAGAAAAGGTGATCGAGTTGCAAAACAGAGGTACCACTGATAGCACAGATATCTCTGATGCAAGAGCATTGCTCAAAAGGCACCAGAATTATTATGATAAACTCAAAGCTGATGCTAAGGAAGGGACTGATGCATCAGACGCAGGGGTGCCCAGGATATTCAAAGATAATGGAGAGATAAAGAGCAAAGAAGAGTGGACTATCGATTGTCAAGTTATATTACACAAAGCCACAGGAGCCCTAAAAGATAAAGCCTCTGTATCTACAGAAGTTTGCAAGCAACTGGAGGAAATGGTCACCCTCGATATAATCACCAGGAGTGCAGTCGAGCTTACTGATTCTCACCGTGCGCAGGAGTACTTGGATCATATAACAAAAGTCTATTTATGGCTAAACAGAGCCTAACTAAGATTATGTAATTATTGTTTGTATTGGTTAAAATCCCAAGAGACTTATTGAAGAGTTGTATCTCTTCATGAAAATATCTATATAAGTTCAAACAATCTATGCTGAAAAAATCATCAGCAGTAGAAGTATTCATATATACATATACATAATATTCCAAAATGACCGTGTTGCATATTTTATTTTGAGGAAGAAATTTGAAGTTCTCTGATTCAGTATTTCTACTTTGGTATCAGTTATTTGTTGAAATTATTCAATTGTGTGGCTGTCTCCATTTCTGCATTTCCCTGTTATTCAGATTAAGATATCAAGTATATATTTAATCTGTCAATACACATTCGCTGTATTTGTGTGCTTAATTCGGTTGGTGTCCATCCTAAGGAATTAAACCCTTCTGATTTATTCACAGTAGCCTGGAAGTAGTAAGTTGGGATTACTAAGTAGAGCCATATAATTAAGATTGACACACTGTCTCCAGTAAAATATTATCTGTTAATCTTGTCTTTTCATTTCATTTGGTTCCTTCAAGTAAGGATTAAAGTACCTTCTGGTGAATTATAAGATATTTGATTTTATTTGGTTGGATTATCAAGAAGAGTCTGTCAGTCATTTACTTGCACGTTTATACAAGCTATAAACTAGAACTGTGCCAAATATCTAGAATTATTACCATTTAGAAACTACTGTTCTTAGTCCTTCAAATTGACTCTGTTACCCAACAAGGCACTGGTCTCATTCAACTCATTAATTAAAACCTTTTTTGATATTGCTTATACAATTTCTGCTAATCACTTATTAAACATTACACGTAGAATTAATTAGTCAACCTTGTCATCTATCCTACATCCTATGCTATTGTAGATAGACTTAGTTAGTCCATTCATCCACACTCAGACTGCCTTAATATTTCAAGGTTCACCCACCTAGGTGTAGCAGGACCTAAAGTGTAGGAAATCATCAAACTTTGAAGGTTGATTTCGTCAAGTTAGTTCAAAAACGTTGCAAATCCAAATATAGAGCCTGGCATCCTCTTAGGATTAGTAACTTGCATTTTTGAGACCTAACAGGTTTAACAAAATATCGATCTATTCTATCTTTCTGATCATCTCATAGTGACATCAGACTTGTAGCTGAGTCCTCTATCATAGCAGTGACTTAGCTCAATCTATGTCCTTGAATGTATGTGTGAAAGAAGGGTTTGATTGAATCTAATACACTATACAACTTTCCTTCAATACCATTTTCATACATAATAGTGTGTTCATATGTAACTCACCCATTACTATATTTTGGTTGTAGAAGATTAACCTTATCTACATGTTTAACTGAAAAGTAGAAAAATTACAATAAAAACCTATAATGTCCCCTTTCTAACATATCAAGCAAAGAGACTAAAAAGCCCATTCCTTAATAATTCCTCACAGGCTAAAATCAAAAGGTAGAAAATAATTTAATAATAATGTTTCAAGACCAGTCCTTAAGGTACAAAAAAGGGTGACAACTAAAATGCTATTATAGAGAAGTGACTTTTATAACTCCTAGAGATATTGTAATATTATAAGTGAGAAATTATTTAATTTAGCCAAGAATATGAAAAGGCTAAAGGAGGAATTGAAAAGGCATCTTTTTGAAGGGAAAAGAGAGGAATATAAAAAGGCATATTATTGGAAGGAATATGGAGGAATAATTTTGGAGGGAAAACAGAGAAGCCAAATAGTCTTTAGAAGCAAGGCAAAGGATCAAAGGAAGGCATGTTGATTATTATTTAGTTTTTCAAATTATTTGAGCCTTGTGTTCAACGAGCAATCCAAGGACAAAAACCCTTGTGACTGAGGAGATCAGAGGACAAACACCCATTGGGTTTCCAATAGAATTTGGGAATGAAAACCTCTAGGTTCTTGGGTAATTCCATCCAAGAATTACTTTGGGGACAAAACCCCTCAATTTCCAACATTGGCAAATCCACCTAAGGTTTGCATGTTGAGTTGAATTGTTTAAAATTTCAAATTAGATTCAAGATTGCATCATTTTTCCAATGGAAAGGAGCATCAATATTGCAGAAAAAATTGCTGCATATTTATGGGTAGAAACAACCCTTGAAGAGGATTAAAATCTACCATACATTGAGGTTAGAGTTTGTTCATATTTTGTTTTGATTTCAGTAGTTTGAGTTACCATTTATATTGTTCCAATTGGCAATATTTTGGCATGTAATGAATGAACATTTCTAAATATTATAGTTGATTTGAAGAATAATTCTATTGGTTGCAATTCTGGGCAAATTTCAACTAAGGGTTTCAGATTGATATTTTATTGTTATATCTTTGTGCAGATCATTGCAAGTTGTACTAGGGTTTGATATTGGCTATAATCCATTTGTACAAAATATTATAATATTGTGCTAGTGTTTGGTGTATGTTATCATATCATTGCAGAAATAAAGAACAAAAATTTAGAAGGGATATTACATTTAACCATGGCTGAGTCAGATATTGTTTCAATTTGCTAGATTCTACACAAGAATGGGTTCAACCAATTCTCCTTTCCAATCATATAGGTGGAAGACAATAGTGGTTCCCCTCTCAAATTTTGTTTTTGGTCCATAGATTTTCACCAAGTGAAAGCCATTCTCAGCACTAGGATGCCAAAGTTTCATTAGGCCACTAATAAGCCAATTGATAAGATACCTCAACCTATCCTTGATTGTAATCAAATCCAAACAATCTACATGACCAAGGCTTCTGCGACTCTTCATCCAATCATTCAATTTCTTAACAATAAAACTTCCCCACTCTCTTAATTTCCTTATATCTCTCTCTTCTTGTGATGCTGAAGATTCTAGGTACTTCTGCTGTAATTAGGATTTGGATCCATAAATCACTATTTTTAAGAATTGTGCTCTCCAAAATTAGGGTTTTTAGAGTTTTGACAACTAAGATTAAAGATTTCATATTTTCCACATCCAAAACTATGGTTTTCATGGTTCCCCCCATCTTTTTCTAAGAAAAACTCAAACTCTCTCTTGTCAGTAGATTCAATAGCCCAAGTTGGCTTAGCCAAAGAAAATATCTATCATAGATGATAGTCCATTAATTTTTGGAATTCTATGGACACTATTATTTTACAAAATCTATAGTCAAGATCTTTTTCATGGTAGTCCTTTTAATTATAAACATCAATTCACGTATTTGATCAAGTGCTCATCACTAAGGAAATGCCTATCGACATAATGATTCTATAGATACTATTTTGGTGGGAATCCACTATTAAGTAAGTTTTTCAAATGTTAGATGTTTTTATCTCAACTAAGTTAACAATCTTCATCAACCATGACAAAAACTATCTTGACAATCTTCATCACTCGAGATAGAAACTACCTTTTTGTATTTGGGGCCATTTTGTTTTACAAACAACTAAATATTTCAAAAAGTATTACTTTAAAATTCCTACAACTAGTAACAACACTCAAAGGTGCTATCAAATAGTTGATAGGCACAAATATTTATAGCCTTTTTATCAACCATTTATATTTGTGTCTATTGACCATTTGATATCACCTTTAAAAGTGTTGCAATAAGGGGTAAGTAACTATATGACAAGGTCTCTAAAATAATGTGCATGTGTTCTAAAGGTGGTAGGTGCTAATATTTCATTGGGGTGAAGGATGGTGAGTGATCTTCGTACAAGGGAAGGATACTTGCATTCAATGTCTTGGTAAGGTAGGTTGGACATCGTAAGAAATAATCATTCCACCTTATTCAAATTATGAAGTAGCATGTAGGTGTTGGTGTGGGAAGTTATAGCTAGTGAGGGGATTGCTTTCTAGATACAATGAGGAAAGTTTCTTTATGGGGGTCTCAGCTTTGGTTTGTAATAACCACCCTAATTTTTTTCCAAACATTTTGCACTAAATTCAAATGCACAGGCAGTCTCCATTACAGTTTCTAATCACCAAGATCCCAAGGTGGCAAGGTGAGAGCATACAATGTGCAAGATCACACTATTCTAACAACTGCTATTGGAAGTAAGTGCGATGCAAGATATTTACGAGCACACCAAGCGTCCATGACAACTACATGTCACGCTTGTTCAACAAAATGCGTTATATGCAAATCACATAAATGCATGCACTAGGCGGTGGTGTCAACCAAATCTACACTTATGTAGCAGAGTACATGATGCAAAACAAAATGAGTTCACACAAGGTGGCAAGCCATCCTATCAACACTTATTCAGTGGATGTGTGAAGATGCAAGCCACTAGTAGAGTGTGCATGCCAAACGGGCTACAAGAATTCTATAGACTATTGGCGGTAAACCAACCAATATTACAATATCAAAAGCATAAGCTCAAACAATCGACAGTACTACCATTCGAAGATACAAACACACAATATTGAACTTGTAAATGAAGTACAATAGCTATGGAAAGTTGCAATATCTTATTGAATTTTGATTTAAATATGATAACGTTGTTGTAGCATTAAAATCTGAATATAGAGGTACTAGAATTCACCCAAACATCATAAGAACTCATACCATCAATGCTCTAATGTTGCAAATGATGAAATGAAGCCAACACTCACTATAGAACCCCTCTAGAAACTTAGAAATAGCAGATACATCGGTCTGATATTAAGGGGCCAAAGGCACACTTGAAGGCTATGGTGGAATTTCTGCAGCATAAGGTTACTAAAACTCTTGTGATTATGAAATTGAGTGTGTGAGGGTTCCTTTTATAGGCCAAGGATAGGCCAATTCCAAGTGTCATGATCTCAACGGTGGAGAATTGGTCATGTGATGTGTACAGCGAGGATTTGAATTGGTTGGGATGAGGGAGATAAAAGTGGGGAATGTCCCTACTACAATGACAAGGTAGAGGAAAAGGAGGGACATGAAGCCACATGTCATGATGCTCACAAAGACCAGTGAGAGAATGGTTGAAGACCATTTAAGAACATGGATAAAGAAGTCATGGGTTGTTGGATTGTGAGAGAGAATATAGGCCTTAGGAGACATGTGTCTTTGACCATGTTAGATGATTGAGAGGAAATAGGGCACATGTTTGAGAGGATAATTGACTAATTAAATATTAAGAATATTTAATTATTGGAGCAACATGGTGAGGTGGAATATGACATGGAGGATGAAAAGGATGTAATGATGTGGAATTTCAACATTTGACTTTGTCTTTAGAGGAAATGATTAAATAATTTAGGAATATTTAATTGATGATGACTTTAGAAGAATTTAGATATATAATTAAATAAATTGATTTTATTTAATTATTGAAGAAATATGATAGAAATGAATCAAATAAATAAATTAAGATATTTATTTATTGATAGAGGATTAAGAATAAAATAAATATGAATTATTTATTTAATTCGACTCGAGCCATTTTTAGGTGTATACAACTACAACTAAACATAACAATTATAAAATACACCTAACATCATCCCCCCAAAAAACTTAGTCATCTTCCAGATGACTACAATACAAAAAAAACTCTCAAAATATCTATTGTGAAGTAGGAGGGGCAGTGGACATCCCTAGAGGTGTGGTTGCCGTGGGAGCTGCTGATGGAGTTGAATCTGAAGTCTCTAGTTGTGGGGAAACTATCTGTCGAAGTCGGTATAACTCCTTTGTTCGTTGATTAAGGTGGTGGGCAGCGATGATGTGTTTGTCCCTTGTCAACTACACCATCTGAATGACTTCCTCCAGCTGCTTCTTGGTTCTCTCATGGTTTTCCTAGAGGTCAGCCAAAAGTTGTGCCATGTCCGTCAGCTATTGTGTTGTACTAGCATGAGTGCTTGTCAAATCTTGCAACTCCTTCTTGGTCACCTCATGAGTGTGTTGGAGCTCATTAAATTCTTTTTCTTTGGCTGCCAACTCCTTGGTTCTATTTCATACACCTGCCTCTAGTGCAATTGCCCTGTGCTTCTCAGATTCTATCAATTCAACCTGCTGGGCAAGCTGCCTTTGAAACTGAACTATTTGCTCGTCAGCTACCTCACGAAGTTTCTTGTAGACTAGGCAGCTTTATCTAGCCTCTTGTTGCATTTGATTTGTTGCTCCATACCTTCCACTTGCTTATAGAACATGTCCCAAAACTAATCTTCACTAGTGTAGAGGGCTGCTAGTACCTCTCCATCACTACCTCCAACTCCAGTGCTCGATCTATCTAGCCTCCGTGCCCATTGCATCTCCTTTGTACTAACATCTGTCCACCCTCTACTCATGAAAATATGTGTGAACTCTATAGGGGCATTTCTTAAAAATTGTTCTATCCTTCGTACCTCATCAAGGACTGCTGGTGAGTGTCAAGTATCTACTCTCTTGGCAATATCGGCTACCTCCTGGATGATTGTGCCAATGGATCCAAGATCTTCCGAATACCTAAGAACTATGATGAGAGGGTCATTCTCGTCTAGTCAGGATATGTGGAATGTCATGTCTCTGTGTTTCTCCAAACTGGTAGAAGTCTCTTGGCGACTTGGAGAATTGGTGGCTATCCCTCCTGCTGATGAATCACTGGTGTCAATCCTTACAGAATCACTCGTGGCAGTCGCTTCTACCGAATCACTATATATCACCACTATACCAACATATGTTTGCTCGACTCCCTCAGATATCTCTACCATATCTCCCTCCTCCGTATGCACTGGAAGTGTTGGAGTTGCCTCAACTCCCTATATAGTTGGTGGTAGTGAAGTAGATCTTGGCAAGTCGCATTGCAAACTCACATGAGGGATGTGTACAATCTGAGTAGGTGCTCCAAGTAACTAAAGCCATGTATCGACATGTGCTGAGCTATATGGTGACCTACCCTCGAATGGAGTGATTTCTCCAAAAGGAAGAGGAACTAAACTCTCCCCCGGTATCCTCATAATCTACCCCTACAATACATGAGTAGTGCTCACCTGAGTAGCCGTGGGGATCTCCAAGTGTGCATGACTTCTACTTTGATCTGGCACCATGTCCAACTGTGTATGATTACCACTTTGAGTAGAAGTCCCTCGCCGCAGCGCAACATCCAACGCACTCTCCCTTGTCAATATGACAATGTTGTTGAGTGTGTGAGGAGTTACTGAGGCTGACGAGGTTGCCTCAATGCAATCCTCGTCTACTACACTATACGATGCTCCAAGGATGATTATTGTTGTTTTCTTTTCTTCCTACTTCTTGACTCTTCTCCTTTTCCACCTTGTGTTGGGGCCTTTAAGTTTTTCCATAAAAAAATAGTTGGCCAGGAAGGGTCATACTCATCATCTAGCTGAAAGGGACCTCTTGCCAATGAAGGCACCTGTGTATAAATGACATCCAGAAATAGTGTAATGGCATGTTGCATCATGTAAAATGACTTGCAAGTCATTTTCATGAATTCATGAATTTGCTCAGAGAGAACCACCACTCAGTTGTGGAATGCTCCCTCACTGAGGTCTACCATATAGTCGGTCATCTAGAATGGAATGTCTGACGAACAATTGGCTCCCATCAATCTCCCCAAAATCACATCCATAATACACTGCGATTCATCATTCTCCAAATGATCTGGACACAACCCTCAGTTACCTATGGCTTTCAGCTGAACCTTCCCTTCTCTCTTAGATCACTCGTACAAATTCTTACTATTATAGAATCCCTGTGACTCAACGATGTTTTTTGTTTGCCCACTGTAAATCCATGTCAAGGGATGCCCATTACCCTCTTAAAATCCTCTAGTGTAAATGTGATTTTTATAGAAACATTCATGAACCTGATTATAGTTTGCCTTGTGCGTGCATCATAATTCGACACCATGCTCCGCAACAATGTTTCAAAATATTTGAAATTGAAGTAAGGCATTTGTATTACCTTGTCTACTCGTGCTTTCTACAATGCAATTTTTAGAGGATGGTCGGTAATGTGATTGCTCCACTATATCCTGCATTCAGTTACTATGAAGCTCTCCCACTGTAATGACTTTGTTGTGAGCTTATCCTTTCCCTTTCCTTTTTGCAACTGTTGCTTCTTCTGCCTTGAAGAGCACTTGCTAATCCTTGGCCTATATTAGGTGGTAGTTCCTTTGTAATTAACTTCCTGGCCATTATTATTCTTATAGCTTCCACCTTCCTATAGCTTTCCTTTCCTATAGCTCCTACTCTGTCTTATGCACTAGTGAACATGACATTGTCACTTTTTATATTACCCAAGAACAATTCAGTTATGGCACTTAGGGTTAGGTTTCCCTTGTTTTGCTCTGCTGATCTAGCAATGGTAATAGGGGATAAAACACTCGGCGATGCAAAGACCAAGTCTTATGACCAATGCTTAAGAACAAGTTCGTACAATGATAGCAAGAGGATGACTTGTACAACTGAGATGACCTTCGTACGACCTGCTGAGCAAATACCTCGTATGATAGAAAACTTGTGAATTCATATAGTATTGAGGCAAAGGACTCGTATGGCCAGAAGATATTAGAAGTTGTACGGATGAATACTTAGTACAAAAGGTCCCACTCATATGGCAGATGCAAACAAACTTCAAAATATTTTTTTCATACAGTGGCGATGTAGAGCCTCTCACATATGACAAGAGTATGGTGATCTTCGTATGGCAGCAGAGATAATCCGTACTTCAAAATCTTTACCCAACTTCATACGGCCAAGAAACAAAATGCTCGGCATAATAGTTGTACGGTCAGATTACTGAGAGTTTTGTATGGTAGAAAATTCAGGTGACAATCAAACTCGTACGACAATCCAAGGGAAGACTTTGTATGGGTAGGAAAAATGCTCAACCAAAGCTTATACGAGGTACATAATTTTGGCAGAAAATTAACAACTCAAAAGAATTTGTACGGCTCAGATTCATACGACCTCAGAAGTCTGATGGCGACACTTGCTTTTCTAGACTCATATGGTACAAAACTCCCCTTCATACAATTCATTTGCTTTGGTAGAAACATAAGTTCATACAACGCTTTTAAGGGCATGAGTGGGGTTGTACAACGTCAAAGAGATGATTTTTTTCTTGGCAAAAAAATAATAAAACCTTTTGAAGTCGTATAGCCCCTTTATATTTCTTTTTCAATTGCTTTTATTTTATTTTTCCAATTTCTATTTTTTCTATATTTTGGCTTTTTTAATTTTTCAACTTTTTAACTTTTTTTAATTTTTCTATCTTACCACTTTTTGTCTTTGTTTTTTTCAATTTTTTCACTTTTTTCCTTTCAGTCTAATTTTTCTTTCCCCTTTTCCCATTTTGGTTTATTGACTTGACGATTTCTACATTTTGAAAAATTGTCATCACCCATTCCTCTTCCCAACCTTCTCTCTCCTCATTGTTTTCCTCTTTCTCGTCCTTTTCTAGGACCTCGATCTCTGTCATGCACCAGAAGATACAATCCCCATACATCTTCTGCATGCAGTCATTAGAGCAACATTCCTCAACTTGTTGCAATTCAAAAATTTGATCAAGTATCACCGACTGGTATTTACTACTTACTAGGTTAAGTCCAATGGGTTCTTGAATCCACTTGAAAGTTTTGCCATCCTTGTTCATCTTGAGATTTTTTGTTCTATACTTTTCCCTCTAGATTCTACTTCTCGGGAGTGGTTCACTCTGAGGTGCCCCATCTGGTAGGTTTCTCTCTCGATACTCCTAGATTTTGTCATAGTGGACCGAGCGTTCAACAATAAACATGCTTTCGGCTAAGTATTTTTCCCTTGGGGACCTTCACTTCCTTTTGTAACAAGAATTCAAAATTTTCCCTCACCTTATTGCATTCTACTATCCACTCATCCCATGCTATTTATTCAACATCTTATCTTTCTTTATTTGCCCATGGATCAAATTGGTTATCATCAACTATACCTTCTATCACCCCAACATAGGGTGAATATAGCCTCCAGTAATTGTCTTCAATTCTCATTGATCGGATTCTCAACCCAAAGAATCTTGTGACTGTTTCGAAGTGTGTGCTAGAAAAAACTACTTCATGGATCTTGGAATTTATGTCCTTTTCCACCGGACATTCTTCTATTGCTTCAAATCCAAACCTGCCTTGTTCATATTCCATAGAGTTGGTATCTTCCTTCATTTCATTTTTGCACTCCATAAAATTTATGGCTATGGTCTCCTGTCTTTGTTTGTAGATTTTCAATCTCAATCCATTTAACACGTCTTTGATTGGAGCCCCATCCGAATTGTCAAGCTTTATAGACCCATTCCCTAGCACTTTTCATACTCAGAACAATCCTAATCAATGAACTTTAAACTTCCCAGGCTTAATTTCATTACGATTGTTGTATTTTAAAACCAACTGCTAGGGTCAGAAATCCATTCTCTGGAGGTATTTTTCGTGCCAATATTTCTTCCGCTTCTGCATCACCTCCATCAACCATTGAGCCATAATCCTCCTCTCATCAAGTTTGTTCAGCTAGAATAATCTTTCTTTTAAACTTTCTGTATCTCCCAAGCAGTTTTTAACCGCTATCCGTAGACTCAGAACAACGTATTCTACTGGCACTATGGCTTCCTAACCATACATTAGTTGGAAGGGTGTGTGCCCTATTGTCACTTTGTAGGATGTTCTATAGGCCCATGGTATTGTTGGCAACCTTTCCTCCTAGTCTGTCCTTTCGATGCCACATGACTTGTGAATTATTGATACTAGTACCTTATTAATTGCTTCTACCTGTCCATTTGCTCTCGGGTAGTACCGGCTTGACAATGTATGAAAGATCTTAAATTCTGACATCATGAGTTGTATGACGTGGTTGACAAAGTGTCCCCCATGATTACTCATCAGTTGAATCAGGATCTCGTACCTTGTCACTATCTGTTCATATATAAACCTTGTCGTACTTAGGGTTGTATTGTCTTCAAGTGCTCTCGCTTTGATCCATTTGGTTAAGTATTTGGTGGCTACCATAATGTATTGGCATCTGTGCAACTGACTCACTTTCAATGGCCTTATGAAGTCAATTCCCCATCTTTCAAACAACTCTTGGGAATGTGATGGCGATAGGGGCATGTAGTCTCCTTTCAATGGTTTTCCTACCCTTTGGCAGTTATCACATCCAATTACCCACTCCCAAGCATCTGTATGTAGTTTTGGCCACCGAAGTCTAGCCAACAGGACCTTCCTCACCATTGCATCTATACCCATGTGTCCCCTGGCGAGTCCTTCATGGGCTTCCTCTAGTACACTCCTTATTTCCTCTTCCATCATGCATCTTCTTAGAATATGATCCGGCCCCATCTTATAGAGGAGCCCATTTATCAATTGGTATGTTTTTCTTTTTAGGGCAAGTTTCCTTCTTTCACTACCTGACATATCCTGAGGGAAGGTTGACATTGACAGGTACTCGCCAATTTTTTCATACCAATATGGTAGGGTTGCTATTTGGAATAGGTACGTATCTGGGAAGTCTTCATTCACTTTTGCCATTTCTCCTTATTTGATTCATGACAACTGATCAGCTATTACATGACTCTTCCCTAGTCGTATGATAATTGTGAAAGTAAATTCTTATAGCAGCAATAGCCACCTACTGATCCTTCCTTGAATTATGGGTTTGTTTACCAAGTACATAAGAGCTTGGTGATCCACATAGAAAGTGAATGGCTTTGCCAGTAAGTAATGCCTAAATTTCTAAACTAAGTAAACCATCCCAAGTGCCTCCCTCTCGGTCGTACTATAGTTCCATTCAGCTTTCGGGAGTAGTCAACTGGCAAAAAACACTGAGTGGTCAGGACCTTGGGTTCCCGTCTGTGCCAAGGTGGATCCGATTGCAAAGTTTGACACATCTACATGCACATGAAATTCTTTGTCCCAATCTAGATAGGCCAAAATTAGTGCACTGATTAATTTCGTCTTCGACTCTTCAAATAACTTTTGTTGTTCATCTGTCCACACAAATTGTACCCCTTTTCTCGTCAACATGTCCAGAGGATATGATACTTGGGAAAAAATTTTGATGAACCTTCTGTAATAGATGACATGGATGAGGAATGACTTTATCTTGGTGACATCTCCTAGAGCTTCCATCTCTATGATTACCTGAATCTTGTTCGGGACTACCTTTAATCCTGATTTGCATACAATGTGGCCTAGATGTTTTCCCTTTGGTACCATGAAACAACACTTCTTTGGATTTAGGGCCAGCCATACAGACCTACAACACTCCATACACTCAATGAGAGCCTTCAAATGCATCTGCTGGTCACTGTAAATTGACCAATCATCTAGGAATGCTTTAAAGTTACCCACTAACATTTTGTCAAATATATAGAGAATAATCCTCAAAAATGTGGCTGGCACATTGCACATACCAAATGGAATTTGGTTGTAAGAATATACCCCATATTCTACTACGAATGTTGTTTTCAGCTTATCCTCCTCAGCGATGCTAATTTGGTTGTATCCAGAAAATCTGTCCATGAACAAGTATATTTCATGTCTGGCCACCTCCTCAAGGATCGAGTCTATGAATGGAATGGGAAAGAGATATTTAATAGTGACTGAATTAAGGCACCTGAAGTCAACACATATCCAGATCTATCTCCCTTCTTATTTTAGTGAGATGACGATCGGTGAAATCCATTCACTCGTCTCCACTTTGAAAATTATCCTAGCCTCCAACATTTTTTCTATTTCCTCCTAAACCTTGGTAGCATAGTTTTTGTTCATTATGTACGGTCTTTTCCTCATCGGTCATGCTCTTGGTTTCAGTGGGATTCTATGGATGTACAATTTTGGTGTATCCCTTTCAGGTCCTTGTATGTCTAGGCAAAAACATCCTTGTATTCCATGAAAATCTTAAAGGTCGCTGCTTTAAGTAATGAGTCCTAGTCATCTCCGACCAAAATCACCTTAGGGTTACTCCCCTCTCCGAGATTAACTTTCCTCATCGAGGGTTCCTCATACTTGATATTCTTCTTAGCTTCAAATTTATGTGTCGACATACTATCTATTTCAATATTCCCTTCCTTGTATTCCCCATAGGCTACTGGAAAAGTATGAGTTACTTCTAGATGGTTATTACCTTTGTCATTCTTCAGTTCCTTCTTACCAAGTATTTCACTTGTCAACAATATTTAACTTGGCCCAAGGTTGCTAAGTGTTTCACTAGTCAGTCGAGATTTGTCGAGTGGTTCTCTAGTTGCCTGAGAGCTCTTGCCAATTTCTCTTATTGAAATCATGTTACATTCTGGTTGAAAGAATTCATAGTCTTCCATTTTCCAATGGAACAATCCGCTGAAAGAATTTGTTTTGTCTTCTAAGCAATCTTGTAGTTTCAGTGCTCCGTCATCTGGCTCCATGGGCCCTCTTTCCCCTTTTGGTTGATGTCTCTCCCCCATTTGATTTTGAATCCGATACCATTTTCTCACTAGCGGTTTGAGTTCTAAGATCAATAACAAATTTCTTGCCTTTGTTTCCTATTGACAAAGTGTTTTTCATCTAGTTGTGGTTGGCCTTGGTGGCTATTAGCCACCCTCAGCCAAGTAATGCATCATAAGTTGCATTGCATATTGTAATGACTACAAACTTTAGTAGGAACTGATGAGTACCAATTCTTACCTTTTGAGCCATTAACACTCCCAGTGCTTTGAGGCTTTTCCAAGTTTCCTCTGGCAGTAAATTCACCCTAGATCCCTTGTTGACTACTGTGTTTGTCAGGTTCCTTCTAAGGATTTCCGTGTGGACCACCGCTAGTTTCTTTCCCATATCAATTGTCAATAGTCTTGGGTCAACCACTTTATCACTGCTCAGTGGTGGTTCTACTATGACATCCTCGTCTTCCCTACCCTCGGTTGGTTTTTCGTCCACCACCTTAGATATTGTCATTCTTAATTGTGGCATGCTCTGAAGGAGATCTTCCATTTTGATTGGTATGGTAGTTTGTAGTACCTTCAATTTGTAATGTTTTTGTCTAACTCTGACCATGGGGTTGTGGTTGCCTTTTTATTTGAATTCCTCTGTTATATTTCTATGGCGTTGTCCACTTCCTTCCTCACATCCCAGAGTCTTTCCTTTTCTGTTTGGGGGTATGGATAATTTACCTTCTTCATTTGTGCTCGGGTGACGAAAAAAACTTTATCCTTATACTCTTCAATGTGAGTGAAGTTAATCATACCTTTTTGTTTCGGGCAATCATTATCCTCATGGTCATTGGGCCCACACCACTTGTAGAGTGCATTTGGTTTGTTTTGATTGTTACTCTAGCATTCCCTAGCAAAATACCCCCACTCATTGCAATAAAGACAATGGATCATGGGTCATCCTTTTGCATCATACTAGATGCGGCTTCTCCCCCCACTATTATTATTATATCTATTATTGCCTCCTCTCTGATTGTTATGGTATTCCCCTGACGATTCATTTTGATTATTTGTTTGGGCGGTGTGGTCGGTAGGGTAGATTTCTCACCCTGAGTATAGAGCACTTGGGTGCTCATCATCTTTAGATTGTATAGGCACTCCTTAATAGAATGGCCCATTACCTGGTAGATTTCGTAAAACATTCTCTTCAAGCAAGTTTCTTTGATGTGGCCTTCACTATTGCATTCAGCACACCAAAGTGACAATTTCCTTCTGGGCTTTAAACTCCCTCATCATTCTTATCATATCTTTTCTTAGTGCTTGTATGGTTTTAGATTCCTCGTCATCATTGCCATCTGAGCTTTCATCGTCATCCTTCTTCTTCCCTCAGGTGGACATCTTGTCTTCACTCTCGATGTCCATCACCCGGTTGTAAGCCTTGGGGTACGATGCTGGTGGTACTATCTTCATTTTCTTTTTGAGTGAGGGGATCAACCCTTCAATGAACCATCATTTCTTTAAACTATCAACCGATTCCTTTTTCAATTTCACCAGGAGTTCCTTTAACCTCCGACGGTATGCTCGTACATTCTTGTGTTTACCTTGCTTTGTATTATAGATCTTTGCCATTATTTCATTGTCATCTCTTAGTAATTTGAATTTTTCCTAGAATGCTTTTTTTAGTACAATCCAACTCATCCTTGATGTGACTTCAAGTTCAATGTACCAATCTATGGCAATCCCTCTTAGGCTTGCTTGGAATGACCTTAGCCAATAGGACATGTTGTCATGTTTGTTGGCTATCCAGATAGTTTCATAGGTTTTGTAATGTCAGACCGGATCCTCCAATCCATTCCCAAGGAATTTTGGCAGCTTCTACCTTTCTGCACTCGGACTTCTCGGTGGAGTCACCATGTTTCTTCCTCAATGCCCTCCCCATGCGTTAGATCTGATTGGACTAGTTCTCCCACGCCATTCTAGTGCCTCTCCTACACTTTCAAGCATGTACGGGTCTTCTCCATGTCCCTTCTCAGCGTCCTCTACACTTTGAGTCTCTTGGGGTTTGTTTCGATACTCCCTCTGCCTGGGTGTCTTGGGCTCAGGTCCTCCAATCCTGAGCCCTTAATCGTTTGATATGGATATCTCTCAGATGTGGCATATGCTATTCTCGAGCACTTCTGTCAATTCATTTTCATTATTATTTTTCTTTTTCTTTATTTGTCATTGGTGGCCCAAAAGTTCCTTTGTCGGTTTCCTTGACGAGGTTTTGGTGTAACTCAATAGTATCTTGATTTATTTCATGACAATGTTCATTCGCTTCGTCAACAATTTGTTTCAGTCTTCTTCTTCGGTCTTTTTGTTCCTTTAATCTCAATGATCTTTGTACTCTTTCCTCAGGTGTTTCTTGCCCTCTTGGTACTCAGTTCTTGTCTTTATTGAGATGTATGGGCGTTAAATGACAATCGTACAAGTAATAATTGTAGGGCATCTGATAGCGGTTAGCATCGCGCTCCTCCTCTTCATGTTTCATACATTCTTTATACCTCCATAGTATTTGCTGTCGATGTTGCTCTCTATCCCTTTCTTCATGGAGGTCTTGTAGAATTAGAAAATTTCATGCTAAAAGTTTGGGCATACGATCAAGAAGAATTTCAACCTCCCTATTGACTTCTAGGTTTTCTACAATTATTTCCTCTAGAATTTTCCTGTAGTTGGCTTCGTTCCTCACGTTCTATGCTACCGCCAAGCTCCACAGGTATATGAGATCTTGCATTAGATTTCCTTCTCGATCATTTTCTTCTTGTTCGTTATTTTCTCTATCACTTTCCTCCCATTGTTCTTGTATTTCTTCTTCTTTTCTTTCTACTTCTCTTCTGGGTTGTGTTTCTTTGTTGGATTAAATTGGCTGACCCATTATATTGCCATCGCCATTGTCTCCTCCACTCGACACCTTTCTAGCCTGACTCTGTATCAACAATGGTGCCAAAAATGTTTACTGCTAAATGAGTCTAGATGAATTCATATAGAGTAAAAAAATAATATAAAATGAATAATAACATAATACGAAAATACACATTGAATTGACAATAAATCTCAGATGCATATATATTGATTCAACTTGCAATTACAATCAACACCAGAAATTGTGTCTGATACAATGGAATGAAACACATATATAGGTGCCGATGGTTGCCTGGATGGCCAACCATCACCAACGACAACACCGATCAGGAGGTAACTACTCGCCAATCCCAATTGACTACAACTAAACATAATAGTTATAAAATAAGCCTAACAACAAAAGAATAGTAACAAAGCACAACAAAAACTACCTATTCATTGGTTACTTCTTTGTTCACTAGTCATAACTTATTCTATGTAGCCTTTAGTAAGGATGACAAGTAGCATGGAATCAATGATTATATCTTGGCATCGTCACACTTTAAATCAAATATTTAACTCCCTTCCCATTTCTTTGTAACTCCACTTTTATCAAGGATGACTAACACACACAACTGTCCAATGTTTGATGGAGCTTGAATAATCGTAACTGTCTATTTTGTATCAAGGCATACATCTACAACTGATATCACCATCTTCATGACAATGCAAATATGGAGAGTTAATGGTAGAACATCAACTATTGGTTTTAAGGTACCACCTCCTCCAGACTCCAAAATTTTACGAGTTGTTTCACTAGATTTTAGGGGCACATTCAGAAGGTTTTAAGTCAAATCTTTCATGGCCTCTTTGAATTGATTACTGGTTGAACAAAATGGCTTAGAATTACACAATGGGGGGTAAAAGCTAGTCTTTTGTCGATTGTTCCTTATGGGGCATCCTGACAACCTCAGTCTCCTCTTTTTTAACATTTGAGAGAAAATCATGTTGTATAAATATTCTCACTTGTTGTCTGCTTGTAATTGCAAACTGAATCAGTGACCACTGCAATTCTAAGGTGCTTACTGGAGTCCTATTGCCTATGTCATGTCGGTACAACAAAACATAGTCATAAAATAGAAGAGATGAAACATTCATTCAATTGCTCTCATTCAAACTTCAAATTTCAAAATAAGATTGTGAAACACTTAAGAAAACAAAAATAGTTTCAAGTCCTATTAAATGCATAAATTTGATGTGTTGTGGCTCTACACTGTGTACCTCATCTTCTTCAAGGGTGTCATCTCCTGTAGGTGGAGTTGAACAATTTCTCCTTTCTTTCTTCTCCTCCTTCCCCCATCTCCTTGGAAATTGACATTCCACTATTTGAAATTGTTACAAAAGCCATTCTCTGAGTTCTTTTCTTTTTCTTTTGTGATCCGACATTGTAGCAACCTTTGCTTTTATTTGGAAATCAAAATTTAGTGTAAAAAACTAGGTAAGTTTCTAGAGCAATGAACACATGTTCATGGTAGGTTTCCTCAGTCATTTATTCATAACTGGAACTTACCTTTTTTTCTCTATTATTTCCTTTGCTTCTCTGCAACCTTCTTTTAGCAATCTCAGAGTGAGAGTGTGAGTGTTACAAATAAATGGTTAGAAGAATTCACCACTAGGCTACTTTTGTACACTACAACTAGAATAATAGTTTAACTAAGCATGACACAATGAAGAAGACAAATGGAATCGCATAGTGCAAGGCTTACTATTGGTGAGACCTTTGCTTGATTTGTTTCTCAAATTCTTTAATGGATGTCCATACCCTACTCAAGAGCTCCCATTTTAGTAAAGTCTTGAAGTGCAATAGCAAAGGTGAACTTAGGACATTTGAGACATTTTTGTTTACTACATGCTTCTAAATTTTGCATACATGTCTACTAGGGTAATGTAAACTACAACATAAGAGGGAATGCCTCTTATCCTTTATGCTTTGATGTATAATCATACCCTATTCCAAACCTCTTATTTTGGTGCATGTTGTAAGGCCACCAAGTGAAATTTACCCACCCTTGTATGCATATGCCAAGAACAATATAAATTACAATGGGTGAATATTTATATGGTGGTTGTACAAATGCCTATTTATATGTAAAATCATTTCTACTCACTAATTGTTAATCTTTATATGGCGACATCTTACTTATTAGCAAGTATAGACTATAAGATCTTTTAAACAGTATTCATCTTGTTTACTTTACAATTCCTTTCCAAAATTTGCTCATGCATTTGTTGACTATTTTTCCTGCACTAGATCACACGAGGATAGTATGGACTTAGTAATGTTCTCTCATTATTTATCTTTCAATCCTTATTCTTCTTCTATCCATATGACTCAAGTACATATACTAAACCTACTTTTCATCATACACGTGAATATTCTAAGCATAGAGGTATTGAATTTAGACATAAATCTCAAGAGCTTATAAACAAAGAGAAGATCAATAATAAACATATCTATGAGCACAAAATTCCCTCACTCGATAAGATGAATCAAAGGAAAAATAATAATATATTGTTAGTCTTGTTCACAATATAGAAACTATATTGAGGTTACCCATGGTCCATAAAAGAGAAACCACCTCATATGAGACATGAATTCATTTTTTAGATATCATTATTTATCCTTTTCGTTAGTTGCCATATTTTTGTTTTCTCTTCTTTCCTTTTTTGCTTTATGTTTTCATGTCCATGTTTCTAACTTAAATATAGATAATGCAAAAAAACCTTTGGGTGAGTGCAAGATCATCATGGGCCAAACAGTGACAATAGACAAAAAAATTCATGTATACTTAGCAAAAATCATGAGATGAATATTTAACTTTTTGTTGGCCTCAGATACTTGAAAACGGATTGGTAATGCCAAAGAAAAATGGATACCCATTGTATTAAACAAATATCCATTTTATAAAAATAGATATATGTTTATTTTGTCCCCATTTTGTAGCCACAAATTGGCGACCTACAGGGTTGTCTTATATCATTTATAGAAATAGATACCAGTTATCTTGAATATCCATTTTGGGAAATCCTTCATTCTCCCTTGTGCTAGCAAGTGACAGGGGTCTTCACAGCTTGAGCATTTAACAATTCATAGAGATAATTTTTTACTTTATTGAAATTCAATTGAATTCAAAATTAAATGAAAATTGTTTGTATTAGTTTAGGGTTTTAAATTTGATTGAATGTAAATTTCATATTTGTATTGCAACATGAATTTCATGTTTTTAATTTGATTTAGTGTATGTTTTGTGCATTTTGATTTTTTTCATATAGTTTAGGGTTTTTAATTCAATTTCAAATGTAGTTTAGAGTTTACTTTTTATTATGTTCTAAATGTTTGATTTAAATTGTATACATATGGTTTAATAAAATATTTCTCTAAATCCTAAAGGTATATGTTCTAAATTTGAAATAGGTAATATGGAAGACCAACCTCAAAATCCAAGAATGCCTCTATTCTTCTAGGATTGGTGACCCTTGTTTTTAAATTTCTTTCAATTTTATAATTCCTGAGCCATCTACTTTTTAGTCTCAAGGTTTTATGTGCATAGACTAAGTCAAGAGAATGCATGATAGAAGTATCACATTGAATGTTTGCTCAAGAAGTTAGTAAGGAAAGAAAGTTTTGAGTTGAGTTAATTTTTTCTAAGTTTGGAGCTGAATTTTACCATGGGCGGACTTTCAATATTTTCATGTAGGCATGTAGTTGTTGCAAAACCAATCTCTTTCTCTAAAGCTTGATTTGTTAAGTCACTAGTAAAAAAACAAACTTTATCCACAACCCTATAGTTGCTACTTTACTTTAAACCCTTGATTTAAACTACTAAAATTCCTTTAATGTCCTGAGGTTTTGGACCTCTTTGTAGTGGTTGCCAAACTATAACAAATCTTTGATTCCTTGCTTAGACTACTTTGTTGTAGTTATTTGACCTCTTTGTTAGCACTACATGATTCGAATTTTCCTCTGATTGTCACTAGTAGAATTTGGCAAATTAATGACTATGTGACTAAAACTTTTAGTCATGACAACTAAAAATGACTAGATTCTACTAATTTTTTGCAACACAACTATAAATGACTAATTTGATCATCGGGTAAAAAACACAACTAAATAATTAGTCACAAAAATAAAAATTAGACAATATGATATTAAAGTGGGTAAGTAAAAAAATTATTTCCAATTGGAAAGAGAGGGAAATTTTTTTGATGAAAATAATTCAAACAAAAGAAACCCTTGTATCATTGTGTGACAGAGAAGAGTTTTTGAAATATGGTGAGGTAGATTTATGCTTTGAAAAGGGTTTTCCAGTTGGAATCAGAGGTCAAGGGTTCTAGTGGAGGCAGTGATGGATCTGATGTGAAGAATGTTGCCTATGCAATCACAAAAGATGCTTAATAACTTGATGGCTATCCTTCCCAAGCACTCTGCCGAGTTTCTATCATGTGTCGATCAACCCCTCTAGGTAACCCCCCATTTTCTCCTTTTATTTGTCCTCTTATTATGCCCCATCTGCCCAATGTAGTTTTGGCTAAATTTAATGATTTCTTGTGTATTTTTTTATTGCAAATTTGTTACGATCTGGCTTAATACTCATTTTGGTTTCTGCCAGCCCTATCATAGTTTAGTCCCATAAATAGTCATTATTGTGTTGAAGTATTGGTTATTAATACTAGTGTTGATATGTTTTGAAGAGTATTCAATATGTCCCATTGTTAAAATGGGATTTGATTTTTCTTAATTGGGGTCATCTTAGGTGGTTTAGCTTGGGTTGAAATGCCCAAGTGACGATCTTGTAGATCAATCTAGGATTTCTAGTTTTTTTCTGTCATATGGAAGTCACACTTTTGGATGTTTCTCTCCCTGATGATCATCTAACTAAAATGTCCTTTTAGCATGATGATTTTTCTCTCATGGGAAAATTCATGGGAAGAAGACTAGATGATGTAAAACTCTATGGATGGATATGGAATCTACAAGGCTAGATACAAAGTTAAATTCTTCCTTTTAATGATTTCTTTCTTCTTCAAGTCTGTCGAGGATAGAGAGTTTTCTCAAACAAGGGTCATGATATTTTTGGCAAATTTGGGTTATTTTTATGTCCTCTGGCAACCATTTTTAGACCTCGATCATCTCTTTTTCAAAGTTTCCCTTTTGGATCCCAGTTCTACAATCTCCCTATGGTTTGTAGAGCAGTGAAGAGAGTTTAGTTGCTTGCAAATATTTATACCTCTAGACCAATGCTAGTCACAAGTTGCATAGTGCATCATAACGATTGCCTTACACCCTATGCAGTTGTTAGTAGCTAGATGGCACAACCAATTTAATCATCAATATCAACACTATAAAATTATATGCTTCTGTGCACCATGTAAATGATACTCATGCTTCCTAGCACTTGAAAACACTCATTGCCACATGTTTACTTGCATTCAACACATCTAAAAAACTAAACAGAAAATAAAGGGCACTTGATAGCAAGGTTTCCCTTCAAATTTAACTCCAAAAACCAACATACAATTCAGCAAAATTACCCCTCAGATTTCAGCGCTATTATCCAATTAATTTACCCTCAAAATTATCAAGCCTAACAATTCAGCAATATGACCTCTCAAATTTCAACTCTAAAATCTATCAATTTACTGTGCAAGATAACAATTCTTTGGGTTCTCAAGTCTTTATCTTTCTACTTCCTTTCATTCAGAATCATATGGTCATTGGCTTCTTAGGTCGTTATCTTTCTACTTCATCACATACTTGCATTAACATGTCATAAGATCTCTAACACAATACCATGGAAGCCTCAATGCATCTCGTATGAAGCCAAATAGTTAAAAAAATAACAAAGTAAGAAACATACTTAGCAAAAGTGATGACAAATTGACACATTATCTTCTCATTTTTTTATACAGTTGAGAACATTCCAAATGTTTTCAAATGTCAAATTCTTTGATACATCAAATGACTCCTCCAAATGATTACTTTCTTAAAAATAGAAAGTTCATAGTTTATAATACTAAGAAATCATCAATCTTTTTACCATTTCCATGATCTAAAAGCAAATAAAAAGCACTCAAGAAAGAATCAAAAATAACAAAGTCAATTAATATGGCATCCTAAAATAAGCTTCAAACAATGCAAGGAAATAAGGATTACAACCTAGTTTGAAGTCTTTTCCAAAATTTTGAATCAAGAGTAAACCACTAATGATAAGAAACAATAATAGGAAACATGGTTTACAACCCGGTCCCCATAAATTGTTGACACAAAGCAACCTAAAGAAAAAAAAATTAAAAGATGACATTTTTAAATAATCAGAGCTCTATAATTGTTTAATTATGATTAAGTATGTGTGCATGCTAAGCCTTCTCTATCTTTGCAACTATTTTTGCAACCTATCCACACAAACGACCAATTCTCCTAGCAGCAATGAGACCAACTTTTTTCCCTGGGGGACCATCATGATGTACAGTACTGGCATGCCCAATGTGTTGATGATTACCACCACCATGGGGATGCTCAACAAGATTCATTGCCACACCATGGACCTTGGGCCAATAGTTTCTTTTGACCCTATATTTGTGATATGCATTGCCAACTTTGAGCATTGGCTTTTATGTCCTTCTAGCACTAGTAACTTGACCAATCATGGCTCTGCAACTACTTGGCACAATCTTCTTAGCTCTAGATGGAAGCTTTGTACCTTGTAAATTGAAACCAATTTCCAAGACTCGTCAAACAAGGCTATTAAAAAATTGCAAAATAAAAAATTACACAAATCTAAACATTAAGAGAGAACTTAGATAATTGTTCCAAAATTATTTCCACTACCTTTGGAATAATTGCATTTATCATCTCAATGTAACCTTGGAAAAAAAATTAAGCATAGAAATATGCCATAAGTCTCCACAAGGTGTACACCTAGAACTCAAAATAGTTTGAAAATAATTTGGAAGCCACCATCCATAGGATATCACAACAGATGCATCACATGTTTTTTCTAGCCAAAAAGTAAGATGATAAACAAAAATGATAATGAGTCAAGGGGAACATCAAGAAGTAGTACATTCAAATTAAATTTCAATGAGATGCTAAATGAGAACAACCCACTTTGACTTGTCATAAGTTCAAAATATTAGAACATGTACATTTTTATGTCTATAAAGGTGACAAAAATACAACAATGGATCAAATGTTTTAGATTGAAATGCATTGCAAATGATAGCAATCAAATTTGAAATTAATCAGCTCATAAAAGAACATTGGAGAAAAGGAAAAAAAAAAGTGTTCTTTGATTGGATCGGGCCAATGAGAAATATTGTCTCAAAAATTCAACTATATCACCATGACTTGTTCCTTGCCACAGTACTGCAAACTATTTATTTGACCATCGCAGGACTATGGTATAATAAACATCACTTAAAGCCTTTCACTACACTACCACACTCCTTCATTGAAACTATCGCAGGGATGTGGTACTCAACACTTACATAACTTAAACTCCTTATACCACCATACTGCAAGCTTCACTTGAGGCTGTCGTGGGGGTGCGGTGCACTATTTTCCTCTGCTCCTTACTGCCATATCGCAAGCCTCACTTGAGGCTGCTGCGAGGGCATGGTGTACTGTTTTCCTCTTCCTTCTTACTGCCATACCGCAAGCCTCACTTGAGGTTGCTGTGGGGGCACGGTGTACTGTTTTCCTCTGCTCCTTCTTACTAAATTACCACCGGTTATTCTCTTGACTATCATGGGATCGTGGTGAAGTATCATATGCCACTTAAATTTATACTGCCACTTTGTTTTGAGACCACTACGGGGCTATGGTAATCAATCTCTGCATACCACAATGCTGCAAGTGCAATCTTTTCATGCTATAGGATAGAGATAACTGCTCCCTTGTTATCCTTGGTTCCTGTACACTCGCCAAGACCTTTTGAGTGACCTGCAGAACTACGATGAGAGACAAAAACACATCAATGGTCAAAAATACAAATATCTTTCACATGGACTTGGTATGGGGTGCTTATGAATGACTCCTTGGAATAATTTTGAAAGAAATATGTATCCCTAAGATGGATTTATGGAAGGAAATTTGCATGAAACCAAGTGGGACTATGAGAATTTTGAATGGTCCTAATGAATGACTACAAACCTTTCTATTCTTGTCTTGGTTGGGCCATGTATAGGCCTGTTATGGGTTCCATAGGGTTTCTATAAGTCTATCTATATAGACGTTAGAAATATCTCGTAAACCCTTAGAAAACTTCATGGACCCTTAAAAATCTTGTGCATACCTTTAATGACTTGATAGAGTTCCTAATGATCATGCAGAATTTCTCATGGTTTATGCAAGGTCCTCCACTAGCAAGACCTAGTCTTGCTTTAGGACCTCCTAATGTCCAGTGGACATCACCTTCACAACCACCAGTTCCTTATCCAGTTGCTACTCCAGGTAAATAATCTCCTTGTTGATGGTGAACTTTTAGTTGTATTTTACCTATTATGCAACCATACATACTTAAGTTTGTCATGCTATTCAAAGGTAAATTTTTAAATCCTAAATGAAACATTATGACTTGATCTGTAATTTATATAATTATTGAAAGATTGGAGTTAAATATAAGGCCTTAGTGTCTTTTGGTGTTTGTATTTTGGTTGAATCAGTATCCAACAAAAGCGGTGCATGCTTGCTGAAGCAATGAATTATTTTTTGAAAATTTAGGCTGTTTCTTTTGGGTTGTGATTTTGTAGAGTTTGTAGCCCAGGGCCCAGGGTCCAGGCTAAAAGCATGAGTTTGGGAAAATCAAACCAAAATCTTATGAATTTGATTATTGGGTTGGCAGTTGTATATATGTAGTTGAATCTAAGTCCTAGTGACAGTTTTTGATGTCTACAGCCCGAACTATGCGAGGTACTAATCCCTGAATGTTCTTTTATCAAATGCATGTATAGATGTGTATCACCTGTAGAACATTGTAGAAGATGAATTGGATCCACATGCTTCTTAACTAACCCTATTTCATTTCATGAATACCTAAACCTTCTGAAATGGACAAGCCATCTTTCCATAAGAAATACATTTTTCTTGTTTTAAAGAAACATAGTTGAGACTTTGTTGGGTGAAAACTTCAAATGGATGTGAGTTGATTTGTCAAGTGCCCATATTTAAATCTGGTAGTCTTTTTTATTTTAATTTAAATCCTTATTGTAGGTTATTTTCCCTATATCATTTATTCTTGGTTTAAACTCCTTGATTTTGTGGTTTTTTGTTAGGACCCAAAGCTTTCATATGCAGTACCACCTACAAGGTGCCAAAGGAGTCATATGGATCATGACTTATGAGCTGATTAGTATTCATTGAGTGGTATAATGGTGGTTGAACTATCCTAGTCTGTACAACTAAGAGATGTACTTGTGTGCTCTGTAGTTTGTTTGATGCTTAGAAAAATATCATAAATAGATACGATGATATTTTTGTAATTTATTTCTTCAATCACTTGTCATAGGTCTAGTTGGAGGTAGCAGAGCTGGTGGAATGGAGGGTGTACCCTATCTACCTATTTATTCAAGTATAAATGTTGCAAGTTCCACTTCGGATCACCAAAGCCTTCACAAAAAACATCTGCACAGAATTCAATAATGAAGAATTTATGCACAAATACTCTTTTGAATGATGCACAAAGCCTCCATCGCAATACCGCACCATTGCTGGGCCTTGTGGTGATGCAGGTGATTCTTGTATCACTGTAAGGCCCAACAACAAACCGTTCAGTGTTGCGGTGGAGGCTTTGTGCATCATTCAAAAGAGAATTTGTGCATAAATTCTTCATTATTGAATTTTGTGCAGAAATTTTTGTGAAGGCTTTGGTGATCCAAAGTGGAACTTGCAACTACAATATCTGATAAAAATCTACTTCCAAATATGCTTTTGATGGATGTTCATATCCTCATCCAAAGCTCCAATTCGCACATAGGTAGGAAGGATGCTTTCGAAGGTTGAGGAGTTGGGCTTTACACCCACTGGTTGCATTTTCTTAAAACTTTCTATGGACTTTTTAGGAAAAAAAACCCATTTTAAACATATCCTTTAATCATGGCATTCCATGATATCACATTTCTTTGAGGCATTTTTGAAACAATTTTCTTGCCTTGTCTATGCTTCCCCATTTTCATGTATGTCTAGAGCAGGGCACTTGTAACTACAACATATGACAAAAAAATCCCTATTGTTATGATTTGATGGAAGTCCCTTCATTATTAATGGATATTTGATGTAGTGCACATTATTATAGTGCACGCATATTTTTTAGATTGTTTCATTTAGCATCACCAATATTCTTCACAAGAACATTGTCCCTATTTAAAATGATGGAAATGGTTCACATCTCTCTAAACAATTTCTCTTGTAACAATCTTGGAGATGAATTTAGATGTAGTGTGAAAATCAGAACATACTCGAAGGTTCTTAACAACTCTAATGGTTGTACTAGGGGTGATGTATAACAAACCAAATGCAATTGTTAACTTTTTACTATGGTGGCAGATAAACGATTCTTTTTTCTTCTATTCCACAACATTAAGTAAAATTCTTGAATTTGGAAATACCCTATTACCTTCATTTGCCAAGCCAATTTCTCCAATTTTGCATAGCTCTCCCATGTTTGTGGATGTGATCTGTCTCCTACACAAAAAAGCATGTACCATTTTATGCCCTTTAATCCAACTACATGGAGGTATATTTTTAATTCCTCTATCTTTCATCAATCTCCTTACTATTTGAACCTCACCACACCTACCTGCTTCTGTACAAATGTTTTAGAGAAGAACATAAGTTGCAACATTTTTAGGATCCAACTAAAAAAGCAGTGTTGCTAGAATACTCAGCCTACATTCAAATTCTGAATTCTAGGAAATTATATGCAGTAAATAGATTGATGGTTGTTTGGATAGTGAAATTAGCTTTCTTAGAAATTAACTGAAATATCTAGAAGGATTATTTTAATTAAAGAGGATTTTGTGGTTATTTTTGTAACAATGATTAATAGTGATTTTACAATGCAGCTAGCTTCCTATTTTCATTCAAGATACAAGTCATCCAAGTCAAGCACATACCAAGAAGATGGTACTCTACTTCTAACCCTCAACCTTACTTAGTTTAGTCTGCTTACATGGGGATATTAAGGAAGTTGCTAAACAATTAATATATATCATTTGTTGTTTGTGAAGGAGAATCTTGTGAGATCCAATATGGTAGTGGATCAATATCCAGTTTCTTAAGTAAAGATGATGTCACAGTTGGGAAACTTGTTGTGAAACATCAGGTTAGTAACTGTTGGATGTTAAGGCTTCCCAATTGCATATCAAAGATCTTTTCTCATCAACTTAATTTGGAATTTATGTATAAATGGATTCTTTCATGGTGCATGTTTTTACTAAGACAACACATGAACCAGGGTTGACATTTTTATTGTCTAAGTCTGATGGCATTCTTGGGCTTGGTTTCTAAGAAATTATTGTTGATAATGTTGTTCTAGTCTAGTTAGTGTTGATAGCCTTCATTCTATAATGTCAACTTCATTCTATAATATGAGTGTATCACCTTTCTTAAACTTTGAACAAGGTTATGAAATCAAGGGTTCAATATGCATATTTCAGGCCTATGTTGAGCACTCTGTTTAATGCATTTGTTGACAAGGCTATAATTTTTTAATTGATTTATCTTTCTTCTGTGTTTGGACTTATTTTTGTAAACTTGCAATAAACAATGCACTTTTATACTTTCTGAATTGAGACTAGTAGTAATTTTGTTGGTTGTATTGAGGCACAACTTCATTCATGGTAGAAAAAGGCAGCACCATGTTGCTCATATTAGATGGCACGTTGCATATAAAGGAGGAAAGATTCTAGGGTTATTGTTGGCTACATTAAAGGTGAGAGCTTCATAAATGGGAGATAATCAACACTCTAATTCTTGGATTCTACAGGTTACAACTTGTTCTAGGCAGATTGCCCATGGTGCAAAAGTTTAAAGAGATGAAAGGGGCATGTGCTTGCATTGAAGGTCACTAAGCATGTGTTTCCACACTATTAACAGTCTAGCAGATGACATAGAGTGCATACCTAGGTAATAGTAGTGGTGATGAAATGTTTTCAAGGAATTTGGAAAAGATATAGTGATGTCAAAGGTAGTCAAGGCATTCAATAGAGGGGTAGTGTTCTACGTTAATGGGAGGTAGAGTACAAATGAAAGCATGCCAGAATAATGAGCTAGGTAGTGGCAGTTATGAGGCATTGTTATTTTATAAAGAGAAAAATGCATGACAGTAGGTTGACAAGTGATTGGACAATGCATTTCAAGAAGCTACAAGTTTGATTAGGACAATGCATAGCCTAGTCATAAGGCAAAGTTGAATAATAGTCCATGACAATTGAGGCATCCTACCAAAGATGACAGTCATCAGAGGCATAATCATCAGAGATAAGGATAGTTTATTGCTACAGGTAACAATTCATAGTGGTAGCTTATGAACTAGAGAAAGTTGGGTGCATGAGACAGGATCTCTACAGAGATGATAGTGTGATCTTGAACTAGGACAATGAGCTTCATGGGACAGTCATGGATTTGTGAAGAAGACATCTATGAATGTATTTGTGCTTCTATGCTTAGTGATACTCAGAAAATCAGTTTCTTGCTCATTCTTTGAGCTATGTATTGTAACCATGAAGCTTTTTTAGAAAAGAGAAAGCATTGTAACTTATTTTTAGATTTGTATGTTGTTTGTAAGCATTTTTTATCAATAAAACAAGTTGTTTTTACTTTCTCAAAGTTGTTTCATTGTGCAAGCTTCAAAATATACTACTAAATATACTAATGACTAAATACAAGCTTCAAAATGACTAAATATACTACTAATTGACATCAATTAATAATTAAATTGACTAAATATACTACCAATTGATAGAAATTAGTAAACCATGAATAAATATGACTAAATATATGACCAGTGTTAAATCAGTGAATAAAAATGACTGAATATACTACCAAATTGATCAAAATGATGATTAAAATTAATGACTAAATACACTACCAATGGATAGAAATCAGTGAATAAAAATAACTAAATAAGTGACCAATTAACAACAATAAATGACTAAATTAACAACTAAATATATCATTGAATTAAAAAAATAAGTGACTAGATTACAACAATCAATGACTAAATCAATGACTAAATATACTACCAAATTGATCAACCAAAACAACCAATAAATGACTAAAAATGATTTAGTCATCAATTTGGCTACATTATAAATGACTGACAATAAACTACTAATGGTCATGTGACCATGTTTGGTCATTTATAAGCAATTTTTAGTAGTTTTTATAGTCATATATTGTTGTTTCTGTACTAGTGTGTCTACTAAGTTATTTCAATGGAGTTTATTTCAACTTGCAAGCATTGCTAGATTGTTTCAAGTTTCTAAATATCTACTTGGGACACCATATGTGAAGTTCTACATCCACCTTGTGGCACCTATAGTCCTACTCAAGATCTCCTCCTATCCACTAGGATTGCAAGTAATCATTGAGCTACAAAGAAGCCATAATTCTCTATCGAGCTCCTTTAGGTGGAGTTTTTGTGTGCTAATATAAGCACTATCAAACAACTTATACACCTCGATTTCCTACCAAGTTCAGTTTGTGGAGTTTTCTCGTCTAATTATAGTCATTGCTCATGTGCAAAAGAACCTAATTGTCCACTTCACTTCTTTACATGGGGTCTTTCAATTATCTTGTAGCTACTATTGATATGCATGAAATCTTTAATTCTCTACCTAATTCCTGGCCATCATTCCCTTAGGTGGGATTCTATATTCATCTCATAGTCATTTTAAACTTGTCAATGATTCTCAATTTGTCAACTATGTCTAACCTTGTAGGAGCAAACCATTTAAGTAGCCTTTTAGTCACTATGTGACTAATCGAAATTTCAATGAATTTCCTATATTAAGTGCTCACACATACAAGACATTTTTAAAAACTAACATTTTTTATATATATTCATTTGTCTTTTGTCAAAGAATTTCACCAATGCATTAGCCATTTCCATGTGCTTCTTCCTCCTACAATGAGAGTTTCACTCCTCATGCAATAGCCCCTCTACATTCACACTCAAATTCCTTAATTAAATAGGGCAACTTTTGGGAAGTTCTAGGGTTTGATCAAAGTAGCATAAATTGTAAGCTCTGTCATCTTAGATTTTGTAGCAACATCTTGTGGTAGTTATTATAAATTCGCTCTAATTTTCTTTCATTATTCAATGTATTTTTAGTCTTTTAGTGGATATAAATCACATCCATGCCCTAGTTGTAAACCCTAGGTGATTTGTTTGTCCATGTCAAACCTTCATTCAAAACCTAGGTCATGATAGTGTTTACTGTTTTCACTTAAAGTTCTAGGGAAGCATAACACCACCATGATTCATGCATGCCCCATAACTTCCTTTACAATCTTGGTAATTGCAAATGGCCTTCAAAACTCTACCTCTACTCGACTTATGAACCTTTAACTTTATTGAGTAGTCCTGCCTAAATGCTAGATTTCTTTGATCCTAGGCATTGTAGTTAGACTTTACTTGATCCTTATAATTGTTTCTTCACTGCAAAACTCTTCTATAACTTTTCCTTACTATAAGCTTGCAAAATTTCTCCTTAACCACATAGTGCCCATCCAACTCTAATTTTCCCATAAATTTTCCACATCACAGTCTCTTGGACATTCACTCATCCAAGCAATTCCTATTTATCTTCCCAAAATCTCTATAATTCTACCTCATTGTGATTTGATAGAGTTCTACCCTATTGTATTATCACTATAGGACTGCAAATTTTCCCCAAAACCCCACAAAACTCTTGGAAGTGGACTTTGCTCCCATTCTTGTGGGTTGAGTTTTTGACTAGTAGAGTTGATAATAGATAGTTCACCCTATCTTCTTGATATTTTACAATTTTAGCATGGGCTGTCAAAGGTCCATTGCCTGGATCTATACGAATGGGTCATGTTTTTTGGCCAAATTTATCATTGAGGGTAACAATGATGAAAATATTCATGAAGAGGTTGTCCCAAAAGTTGAGGTCGAGATTGAAATTCAAATAAGCCTGAGGCTTTGAATGCTGAGAATTGTGATGGAGTTACTACTAGCATGAAGGTTTCAAAAACTGAGAAAGTTTATTTTATTGGTAATTTTGGAATTCCAAAAACTCAGAAAAATAGGCTTCATGGTTAGAAAAACTGGAAGCCTGTGGTATCCAAGAATGGTCCTAAATTAAATGAATTGATCAAGAAATCATCAAATGAGGGCCCCACTGGTGGAAATGAATTAGAGAAGGATATAAGAAATGTAAATTTGTCTAAGATTCCAAAGCCAGATCATGTGATTGAGTTACCAATAAATGGTTTTTAAGCAAAGAAATTGCTCAATTAAACATCAATTGAGGTTCCAACGGGTACAAATGAATTGGATAGAGGCCCTTCCGATATAGGTTTGTTTGAGGTTCCAAGAAGCCAACTAGCGAATGAAACATCACCTAGAGTCCTCACAGATGCAACTCAATTGGAGAAAGGTATCTAGGTATCAAGCGATGAGATTGTGGGTGGTGTCCTTAATCACAATTTGCTTTCTGAATTCCAATTTCCTCATGGATTTGAACATCTGGGGGACAAATTGATCAATTTGATGGATTACAATAAAGAGTATATAGCCATGTAAAATTGTTTCCTTACCAGCCAAAATAAAATTGGATTTGCATCCAATGTTACTGGCATTTATCAAAATTCACGTATAGGTAGGCTGAGACAGGCTCGGGTGCAGGTTTTCAATAAACAGGTTCAGATAACTAGAAATTCTCATGATAATGTAAATGTTAAATATACATGGCATGGGCGATCTGGTATGTGTATATCATCAATAATATTTCATGGTTATAGAAATAATAGATTAACTAGTTAAAATGTTGGGTTTTCATTGTGGAGACCCAAGTTCAAATTCTCATAGGGACATCTAATGTTGAATTCTAAGTTATGACTCTTGACCTTCCATAGTTGGCTTCTAATGTGGATGTAGTTTCTAAATAAAGTAGATTTCTAAGTAGTGACTTTGATCTTCCATAGGTGATTTCTAATGTGTTTTCTTGTAAAGAGCTTGTATTGGTTTCAGGTTGATGCTCATAAAAGCATAATATTTGTAAATGATGTGCAATATAAAATAATAACAGATTACTAGATGGTGGTTCAGCATATGGTATGTGTGTTTATCTTACTCCAGAAGATTGCTGCTACTAGAAGTTCAATTCCTACTAGAAGTGATATCGGATTCCTTAAGGCAGTGAAATAGTTTTTTAGATACACTCAATATTGTTGCAACCTAATCACACATCACCCCATTGCAAATGGGGACCCACTCTTTTTCCTACTTTTTATCTTCATTTTGCTTTAGGTTTAGGTTTTTCTCTGAGCTTGTAGGTTTTGGTAGTGTTGTTTTGCCCAAGTCTCGATATATTCTTGCTAAGGAGTCCATATCCTCTCATCCTGATGCATATCTTGAAGCCCTAAAATTGACTAAGTCTAGAATCCTGATGTGTGTCCTGAAATCTTGAAAAAATGACTAAGTCTGAAATCTGGTGGATCCTCAAAAATTCAAAATCGGCATGTTAAATCTCATGGATCCGAGACCTATCTCAAACATCCTAAAAGTATATTTCAAAATATTTAAAGTATAGGAAATATACTTAAATATATTTTGAAATATACTTGGATTTTAGGTCCTAAAAATTTGACTAAGTCTGGGAAAAATGCACTTTTGACCCTCTCATGCACAAAAGCGCATTTTTGGGAAGTGCTTGCACTCTACATTTTACGCAAACATACATGGAATCAGTGCTTTTGGAGTTAGGGGTACATTTTGAAGGTGCTTGCATCACACATTTTATACAAGACCACATGATTTGAGTGTTTTTTCCTTAGGTGCTCATTTACCCAAGTTTTGCATTCAGCATTCATTGCACAAATGTTTAAAATCACCGCTTTTCCTCTCGAGCACACTTTTCAACCTCCTCTGCATTCTGTAAAAATGCTTTATACATGTTTGATCAAGATGAGCACTCATCATCATCTTTGGCACACTTTAAAGGGAGGTTTGCATTACAAGTTTTATACATATCACCTCCGAATCAGCGCTAGCTTCCCTAGACGCACATTCTAAGCTTCCTTGCATTTTGGAAATCATGCATACATACACCAAATCTGTGCCTGAATACATACTCTATCAAAAACTAAGCTTAAGACTCAAAGCGCATTTTTCATGTTCATTTGAAATTGGTGCTAATACATGGAAACTCCAAAACTGTGCTCAATACATGAGACCTCCAAATTAGCACTCAATGCATAGATACTTCAAAACAACGCTTCATACATGCAATATTAAAGGATGCCGACTTGCCTGAATAGCCTCTAGCTAAAGGTATATACATACATAATCATTTTCATCACTTCAATCATTCATTTTAAAACAAATTCAAGAGCAGAAAAAGGCAGATTGGGAGCGAATAAGAGCAGAAAATTGCAAGTAAGAGATCAAGTTATCAATAAATCAAGTCAATTTTCCACTTTCACAAATTCTACAATAATTTACAAACTTGATTTTTCTTGTTCTTCTAAGGCGAGGTGATTGGAAGTTTACATAATTTCATTATAAGATTTATCCCACATTCGCTAGGTTACTGAAATTGTCATCATCTTGTTCATTTATCAAACATCAAGCTAAAGTACTCACTTAATGTTTCATTTTTTAGGTAATGAAAAGAAGATGGCGAGAAGTTACATAGGAGAAGTTCAAAGCAAGAGGAGTAGTGCTTAAGAGAATTTGAAGAAGTAGACATCATCGCCACACGGAGGAATGCCTACTTCAAGATCATCATTTGCACGAAGAGGATAACTTCATATGTCCGAGGAGGAGCATCACTTTATCATGTATGAGAAGAAGTTCATTTCTAGAGGTTCAAGTCTATGATCAAGAATCCAAAGTTGTCCATTTCATGCGCCAGGTAGAAGAGAACATTCATCATCACATTTACTTCAGTAATCCACACATAAGACATCTACCCTGCACCATCCAGAGCCAGAATCCTGCATGAGGACAAAAACAACATGAGAAGAGAAATGAGTTAGAACACCAAGCAATCATCACAATCCATAAATTACACTAAGTCATGGAAGACATCAAGAAATTTGACAAATTCCCAAATTTACAAGTTCGAGCAGTAAAGTTCCAAAAGTGAAAATTTGAAAATTCGAAGACTACTCCAAAAAATCTTTAATTTGGGAAAATATTTCAAGCAATGTGAATATAGAGAAGATCAAACTAGTTAGCTCAATACTGAGGTGGCATGTACACATCATTGATCCTATCACATTTCACCACATCACCTATGCACATTCAATGTATCTATAACAAACAAGAGGCTAAACTGGGCACCCACCATGAAGATGCTCCAAAAATTCCATTTCAAGCTTATCACCTTGGGAAATGTGCCTTCATTGCCTCTCTCATATTCTAAAAATAGTAACTTTTGTAACAAACTGCCTTGTTGAAATCTGGGGCATTGATTCACAAATCAATCTTGATTGTTTATGTAATTGTGAAGTCTATATAAGGCTCACTTCTTTCATTTGCACAAGAAAAAAATAGATTGAAGAGTAGGAGTAGATGCTGTCAAAATAGGAGTAGAGTAGATGAGACTTCTTTAAGTCATTGAAGAGACATTGTGAAATTGTTGTAATTATACACTTCCAAGATCAATACAAGCTCATTGTTGGTTTTCATGGTGATTTTGTGTGATTTTGGAAGCTTGGCATGGTTTCAAATTCTTGAATATGATGGAGAAATGTTTCCAAGTAGAGTAGAATTAGATTAGAAGTTCATTGATACAATGTTAATATGTTAAGATATTTGGTGAATTCCTTCTTGGTTCATACTTTTCGTGGATTGTCGAAGGCAACTCACTTTGCAAAATTAGCCTGAACCATCACGTGCTTTAGTTCGATTGTGAAGATTGTTCAAGCTAAACCAGCTGTGGGTGTTTGGATGAAAATTATTGGGTTACCTTAAAAGATTACACTGACTTCATGTAATTGTTGGTCCTCATGGCGAAGCAAAGTTCGGTTTTGTGAGGAATTTGTCTATCCTAGCATGTTTCATTATCTCATTGTCCTTAGAATAGTTTTCTCAACCCTTATCCTTTTTTTATTTTTTTCATAGCGGTTGGAAGTAAATTCCACTTCACAACAAGGAGAATAACATATTTTGAGTGGAGTAAGGAGTCAATTCAGCGTAAGTCCCTTTGTGAGTTTCAACAAATCACTGAATCTATCCATTGCAAGTCAAGACGTGACATATCTTAAACCTTGGAGTTGTCTCATTGGATCACATTATTTAGCCATTGAGAGACTTTGTTAAAGAGAGGATAGAATACTTAGCATTTTATTTTGAGTTTGCATGTGCATAAAAAAAACATCAACAAGTACCAATAATAAAACACCAACCATAATCTGTAGGGTTTAGTCTACAGAAACAACTCATTAATGCTTTGGACTTCTTACCCTATTTGGACATAGATCTTTAACAAAAAGTAGTCTTTACCAGTTATGAATTGTACAATTCAAGTGTTGAGTTCTAGTCATAAAGCACTCTAATTCTCCATGTGAGTTTAGAGCTATTTATACTAATTCAAGTTCGAGAAACTCAAAACTAATATGAACCAAAAAACAAAAATCACTGCTATCACATTTTGACTAAAATACATTTCACCACATTCTAAAAAACACACAAAACCCACTATTTAGGGACGGACATTTACACAACTCAACAATAAGGGTATGTACAAGTGCAGAGACAAAGAATAAAATATGCTAGAAGTATCTCCGAGTGCAAGTTAGGAGTGAGTGGCAAATGAAACTGATCACAACATTCAAAATTGTTTCAATGGTACTAAATGCACAGTCTTCATGAATTAGGGGATATAGAGGACAAGAAGCAAACAACAAGAAAAATGGCAACTTAATAGATGCATTATGGATTGGATAGAAGGAAAAGCATAGGCACTGAAAGAGAGAAATTATAATATTCAATCTACAAAAGTTTTACCCCTCATCAAGAAATAAAAAGGTTTTGGATATGAATATATTGAGACACGAAAGCTACAAAAGTTTTACCCCTCATCCAGCAATAAAAAGGTTTTGGATATGAATATATTGAAACATGAAAGTTCCAAATGAAAATTTTTCTGTGCATGTTTCAAATATCTACATGAAATTTTGAATGTTATTTTGAAAGATAAGCAGCAATAAGTTTTTGATAACATATAGTTTTTAAAACATACCATAAAGGCTAAATATGTAATTTCATAGCAAACCTCTATGCCTAACGAGATAAGTTTCAAAACAATATAAGATAAGCCTTGCAAACCAAACATTCAAGGATGGAAGTTGGTGCAATACAATATATTCCACATAGATGACCAACCAAAGAACTCATCTAGACTATTTATTTAAAGAAATTTAAAGGGTGTCATCTAACAAGATTTAATAAACTTCAAATAAAATTGCATAATGTAGAAACATTTAAATCAATGGAAGGCATGACTAATTAGTCACCCCACATTAAAACATCGCTCTCTTTCTATGAATAAGAAGATCTCCCTAGTTAAAAGTATTGTAAGATGAGTCAGCCTTTGTGTGTAGCCTCTAAGGGGCGATTAATGGCAACCACATTAGCTAAATGTGCCTAGGCACCATGTACCCTTGGCATCGGAATACTCTCTTGGATGGAAAATAAAGAGCCCCTTGGTTGGAGTGGATAGAGCATCTTATTCACATGGTTGGGATATTTTGCACCTCTACTTTAGGAACTATGGGATACTGTGAACCGGGTAGCACCATCACACAAGGCTGTAATCTCTAGTTTCATATATACAACCAAGTATTCCTTGTTTACTTGCTAATGTTCCATTTGTTAAGATTGAGCCTATGATATCTACTTGTTGTGTAATAGGCAGTTAATCTCTAACACTACGGTCAAGGATAACAACAAATTATGATTCCCTATGAGTAAGAGGTACATGAAATTCATTGATACATAGGCGGGGCTGCAAACCTATACCTAGGAAGATGTTAGAATGAATCATTGTAAGAAGACTTTAGAAAGAAAACAGTTGCTCTCATAAATATTTACTGTGTTGTGCATAAAGAACTAATGCCTATTGCCTGGTCTGAAATGCATAATAGCAGTAGCTGTAGTGTAGACTACTCATAGGGATTGTGATGCTATGTTTACCTTTTATGGAGAATATAACAAACCTGGGCTATAACAGAGCTGGGAATGATTTCTTATGAGTAAGAGGTACATGAAATTCATTGATGCATAGGTGGGGCTGCAAACCTAGACCTACGAAGATCTTAGAATGAATCATTGTAAGAAGACTTTAGAAGGAAAACAAATGCTCTCATAAATATTTACTATGTGTTGTGCATTAAGAACTAATGCCTATTGCCTCGTCTTACTAAATTTAGGAAGCTAATTTGTTATGATGTTAGTGGAGTATACATTTTAACCATGATCATTTTAGTTCAGCCATGTGGACTACTAATCTTGTATGTGGGTGGAAATACTTATATTTTAAAACTGTTTAAAAAAAAATTCTAATAACCATGGAGGTTCTTACATTAATCTAATTGAGTGTAAATTTTATATTTGTATTGCAACAGGAATTTCATGTTTTTGAACTTCATCACTTCTCTTCGTATCTTCATCTCAAAGAATTGGAGATATAGATTGTACCTACAAAACATGTAAAAATTTAAGGATTTGTAGAAAAGGAAATAAACTATAGGTAATTGAAAATCATTAAATAAATATTTGGCAAATGAGTAATGGCTATAACTGCAAAATATGTAAAATTTTAAGGATTTGCAGAAAAGGAGATCTCAAACCATAGGTAATTGTAAATCATTGAATAAAGATTTGGCAAATGAATAATGGAGGCAACTATACACCAAATTGATTGGATCTGCAAGTATGCTTTTTCACCACAACCTCAGGAACAAATAAACTCTCAGTTCATCTGAATAATAAAAATGTTGAATGAAACATAAAAGTAGAGCTTCAAAGAGCCCAAAAATACATGAGGTAATCCGTATAGTACTCTTACTTCTTCACTAGTCACAATCTATTCTATGTAGCCTTCATTAAGGATGACAAGTAGCAATTAGGAATCAATGATTATATCTTGGCATCGTCACACTTTAATCAAATATTTAACTCCCTCCCCATTTCTTTGTAACTTCATTTTTATGAAGGATGGCTAACACGCAATTGTCCAATGTTTGATGGAGCTTGATCTACAACTGATATCGCCAGCTCCTCCAACTGTTGGTTTTAAGGTACCACCTCCTCCAAGCTCTCCAAAATTTTACGACTTCCATTGAAAGAGGATTTTAGGGGCACATTCAGAAGGTTTGAAGTCGAACCTTTCGTGGCCTCTTTGAATTGATTACTGGTTGAACAAAATGGCTTAGAATTACTCAATGGTGGATAAAAGCTGGTCTTTTTGTCTAGTGCTCCTTATCTGGGAGCAAATCATGTTGTATAAATAACCAGCAATTTGTCGCAGAAACGAGAGAAACTTGGTAGAAAAGTTGTGAATAACGGATTCTCACCTGTTGTCCGCCTTAATTTAAAAGCATAAATAGCTGTGGTTCTGCATTGTGTACCTCAACTTATTCCAGGGTGCGCAAGGAGTTGAACAGTTTCTCCTTTCTTTCTTCTCCTTTTCCCTCCATCTCCTTAGCAATTCCCGTGTTTGAAATTGTTACAGTAGCCATTCCCTGAATTTTTTTCATTTTCTTTTGCGATGCGACGCTGCAGCACCCTTTGCTTTTATTTGGAAATCAAAATTTAGTGTAAAAAACAAGGTAAGTTTCCAGAGTAACGAACACATGTTCATGGTAGGTTTCCTCGATCCTTTATTCATAAGTGGAACCTGCATTTTTTTCTCTGCTGTTTCCTTTGCTTCTCTGCAACCTTCTTTTAGCAAGCTCAGTGTGAGAGTGAGAGTGTTATATATATATATATATATATATATATATATATATATATATATATATATATATATATATATATATATGAAAAAACTTTATTAAAGAGGTGAAGTTAAAGAGTTAAATTTGACTTTGATTATAATTACGTCAAGACACATTATAATTGCTTCTCTCTATAAATTTATTAAAAAAATTTAAAATACCAAAAAGAAATAAAAATAAAACTTCAGAAATCAAAAAAGTCAAAATCAAAAAAGAAATTTGAAAAAATAAAAAATCAAAATCAAAAAACAAAACAAAAAGAAAAAATCACAAGAACCAAAAAAATAAATTGAAAAAAATAAAATAAAATAAAAAATAAAAATAAAAACAAAAATAAGAAATAGGAAATAGTTGGAAGGAGAAAAAGCTAAAAAAAATTCACCAAAAGAAGAAAAAAAAAAAGTGAGAAAATCAAATAAACATATCCCTCGGTGTACTTTAGATATATATTTTTAAATATAAATATACTAGTACCTATCTACTTTCTTATATATATATATTAATTTAAAAATTTAATACAACTTGGTGTACTTAAAATATGTAAAAAAAATATTCAATTTCCTTTGTAATTTATTTTGTTAGTTTTTTTAAGTTTTTTTTGACATTGGCTAAAGTGGGTCACATACTCTAGTGCATGGTAGACTGATTGAACAAACGATTAGAAGATTTCACCATTGGGCTACTTTTGTGCACTACAACTAGAATAATGGTTTAACTAAGCGCGACACAACGAAGACATATGGAATGACATAGTTCAAGGCTTACTATTGGTGAGACCTTCTCCTTGATTTGTTTCTCAAATGCTTTAATGGATGTCCATACCCTAATCCAGATATCCCATTTTAGTAAAGTCTTTAAGTGCAATAGCAAATGCGAACTTATGACGTTTGAGACTTGTTTGTTTAGTGTATGCTTCTACATTTTGCGTACATGTCTACTAGGGCAATGGCAACTACAACGTCTAAGGGAATCCCTCTTATCCTTTATGCTGTGATCTATATTCATACCCTATTCCAAACCTCTTATTTTGGCGCATGTTGGGATGCCACCAAGGGAAGTTTATCCACCCTTGTATGCATATGCCAAGAATGATATAAACTACAAGTGAATATTTATTTGGTGGTTGTATATATGCCTCTTTATATGTAAAACCGTTTCTACTCACTAATTGCGAATATGTATATGGAAGCATCTTACTTATTAGCGAGTATAGATTATACTTTAATGGTATTCATTTCGTTTGCGTTACAATTCCTTTCAAAATTTGGCTCATGCATTCATTGACTATTTTTCTAGCCCTATGTATGGACTTAGTAATGTTCTCTCATTATTTATCATTCAATCCTGGTTCTTCAGTTATCCATATGACTCAAGTACATATACTAAACCTACTTTTCATCATACACGTGAATATTGTAAGCACATAGGCCTTGCATTTAAACATAAATCTCAAGAGCTTCTAGACAAAGGGAAGATCAATACTAAACATATATAGAAGTGCAAAATTCCCTCACTTGATAAGATGAATCAAAGCAAAAAAAACAAAGTATTCTTAGTCTTGTTCACTATAACACACACTATATTGAGTTGACCCATGACATAACAAATAAAAATCTCATATGATACATGAATTCATTTTTTAGATATAATTATTTGTCCTTTTCATTAGTTGCCATTTTTTTTTTTCTTTATGTTTTCATGTCCATGTTTCTCATTTAAATGCGGATATTGCAACGACAAAAAAATCCTTGTATACTTAGCCAAAATCATGAGATGAATATTTAATTTTTTGTTGGGCTCAGATACAAGTTTGAAAAGGGCTTGGTAATGCCAAAGCAAGTTCTATTAAATAAATATCCATTTTATAAAAATAGATATCTATTTATTTTGTTCCCAGCCTGTAGCCACAAATTGGTGAACAGTAGGTTTGTCTGATATAATTTAATAGATATCAAAGTTTGGTCTCCATCCCTAGACATAGATTGAGGTGTCTCCATCAAACTAAATTGCTTTGAGAATGATTTCCTGATTCTACACCAAAGAACTAATGGTGGCGACAAAGAATCCCTTCGAGAAAAAGAATAAATTTTTCGAACCCCAAGCTTCAATAGCCCAAAAAGAGATCTGCTCCCTTGGGAGGATCTTACCCATGAATCATCCTATGATTTCCCTTTCATGTAGTATGTCAATCTCCAAGGATTCATCAAAGCAGATCTCTAGGATGGTGCAAACACTACCATCCTTCGGATCCCTTTTCTACAAAATTTTGGCCACCAATGTTTTGTGATCCATAATTGTTCATATATATATATATATATTGTAGACACCTAAAAGTGTTCTCAGGTTGCAAAAGTCTAATGCCTTCCACATTCTACTAATTTTCTGGCCCACTATACAAATTAGGATAAGGTGAAAGCCAAGTCCCAACCAGTATTAGTGTTTACCATACAATACTAGCTTGAAAGGTGTACCTTTGTGTATATTAAACTCCTAGTAGGAGTAGCCAAAGCCTTACGTGGCTTGCTGGATGCTCGTAATGTGCCAATCCCTCAGATATTCACTATGAACCTTTGTTTAGTGGCCAAAACCCTCTACTTGTTTGATGCAGGGGGTCAGAAGATAGACCCCTGAAGTCATCCCACACTCTCGCAGTTCCTAGTAGAGATAGAAAAGTACCTTAAGATCTGCATGCCTTGAGGACTTGGAACTTGGTGTGTCTAAGAAGTGACTGCACTGTAAGGGGGAGCTTGTGCCACTAAGTTTTTAGAGCTATCCACTTTGAATAAGTGCAGAGCTGGAGAAATCCAAGTGGGAACTCAACAAGTATTGTCCTTTCCTACCCTAGGATTGTGCATGTCTTCCAAGTGTTTGCAAAACATCAACAGTCATCAAAAATAGCCAATCTAACTACCAAATGTCTCCTATGATTGATGTTTGTTCTTGCCTAATCATCATCCTAAACATTCATTCCAACCCATTCATTCCAAGTCATTTTCCTCCTTATCACCTTCTCTAATCACATCATCCAACCATCCATATCCTAATTATCCTACTTGTCCCATCCTAATCGCATCCTAGTTTCATTAGATCATCATTCTACATCATCCTCTTTCTAATCCAATCAACACCATTCCAAGTCAAACCAACACCTAGTCATCTGATCTTGTCATTCCATATCATATCCTAATAACATCATCCCACCATATCTTAATAATCCTACTTGTCATATCCTAATCATTCCACCTCATTCTTTCATTTCAATTCATCATTCCTAATCAATTCCACTTCATCCTAATCACATCCTATTCATCATTCCTAGTCATTACACTTCATCCGAACCGTATCTTATTCATCATTCCTAATCATTACACCTCATTCTACCCATCTCCTATTCACCATTTTTAATCATTACAACTCATCCTAATCATCTCACAATCATAATTTCTTATCATTCCACATTGTCATCCTCATCACATCACCTCATCCTAATCATATCCCAATCAATTTTCATCCTAATCATCATTCCTAATCACACCCGATCGTCATCCTAATCCGATCAATAATGTCCAATTCATCCTTCCTAATCATTCGACCACATCCTAATCATCTCCTATTCTTCATTCCTAATCATTACACCTCATCCTTGTCCTATCCTATACACTAGTCATTACACATCGTCATCCTCATCAAATCCACGCCATCCTAATTATTCTTCTAATCATATCCAAGTCATCCTTGTCAAACCCTAATCAATTCTTTCTTCCTAATCACCATCATCCTAGTCATCCTTAACAAACCATAATCACCTCTTTCATCTAATCACCATCATCTTAATCATCATAGTCCAAACCCTAATCATCTTCATTCATAATCTAATCAACTTCTTCCTAATCTGTCCAAATCATCTAATCTTATCACTAGACCTAATCATCTTCATCCATAATCCAATCAACTTCTTCCTAATCCATCCAATTCATCTAATATCATCTCCACATCATCATCATCTTCATTCCAATCTAATTAATTTCATCCCACACCACAACCATAGGGAAACTTTGAGCATCTACTCTCCCTATCAAATCCAATTGCAACCGCGTCAACACATTATAGATCCGTTGGTTTTATTCACCCACTATGTATCCAATTTCATTCCACTACATATTCAATTTCATTCAGCCTTTGACATCTATAGAGGACCCTAAACATTAGTCTTCCTAAGGTTGGAACATAGGGAGAAACTATCAAATCTTGACTATATCACAAGGACAAATCTGTGGACCAAGAGACCTTGACATCTTTTCAAATCAATCACAACTTGGGCTTAATACTCCAAGGCTTGTTTAAGTCCATCCTTCCAAGTGAATTCTTAAACTCATGGGTTCACTTTAATCAATCACTTCTTCCACACCTCAAGGTCTTGATAAATCCAATTTATACTTTGACAAGGTCATTAGTAGATGAGAGTACCCTCTTGGAGCTAGACTTTTTGAAGACTATTATCATTGGCCTCTATCATAGTCTGGGCCTCATCACCTTGCATTGACATCCACATAACATCCTACAATTCACAAGTCTCATTCGGTAAAGATGTGGTTGCAAAAGGAAGAGAAAGGGAGTAGATCCTCCTAGTCATCCCTCATTCTAAACATTCTAAACATTCCTTCCAACACATCATCTAATCGACATCATCATAATCACATCCTACTCATATCTTCATCATTCAAACTTCACATCCTAATCACCCTTTCTAATCACATCATTCAATCTAATTCATCCTAATCACCTCACCCCTAATCTTATCCTAATCACCCTTCCATAACCTAATCGTCCCTAATCACCCACTTAATCATCCAATCAATCTCATACTCTATCACATCTCATTCATCCTATCATTCCTAGTCATTTCATCTCATCATTCATCCTAGTCAAGCACCTATCAACATGGTCCTAATCCCATAAGATGACATACAAGGATATGAAGACATGTGTCATTCCATGACAATCCTAGAGAACAAGGTTCTAGCACCCCAAGCCCATCCACAAGCCTATCCAAGCCCACCTTGACAACAAGACAACATGCCTTTGAATTCCAAAGCCACCTTCGACAAGTGGAACAATCTACCTTATCCATCCTACAAGTACATTTTACCACTTCATCCCCCAATCAACTCCACGTCCTAGAATCAAACATTACAAAAGCAAGCCTAAGGAGTTTCCCATATCCACCAATCCATTCAACCCCTTTGACACTCCATTTAATCAAATTTCAAAGCCTAATCCTACAACATCATCCATTCCTCTTATCCCTCCACAATGGGAACTTTCCGCTACACCTAATCCTAATCATGAGTCCACATTATCTACCCTCATTGTCCATCAACTATATTATCCTTCCACACATGCAATCGCAAAGGATGAGATCCATTAGCTACTAGCTAGGAAAAACCTATCCCCATTCTAAACATCTATCCTAGGACCTAGCAAAGAACATTTGAATGCCATGTCTATCCCTCCAACCCCATCATGTGGTCCGTAACCTATTGATCCTATATGTCCAAGTCAAAGTCCATCATTACTTCATCTTGTTGACCATCAAGCATATAATGAACCTATCCAAGAGTTATCCACTTCCATTTCCACTCAACGTCAAGAGCATAATCCTAAGCATAAGGAAACATTACCCCCTCATCTGAATTGAGATCAAAGCCCTTCTAATGATCTCACTCATAACACACTTGTTCCTATTCACAATCAAGCTCGCATTTATGATCTAGATCCTACCTATGATCAAGAAGGCCATGATGATCCACTTAGCCAACTCTATGCATTCCATGGTCAAGAGCTTGCCACCTCACCCATCCATGATGCACAAACTTCCACTTGTCATAATGAGACATCTGCCTCCCAAACACACATAGATGATCAAATAAATAACATGGATCTTAGTGAGCACAATAATAAAGACCATAATGATCCTTCTGTTGGAATCATTTGCCATTGCGCCAAAATCTCCAGCTATCAACGCTCGCTACAAACACCAAACTTAGCCCAGATCCACAAGAGGCTCACTGCCATGTCATGAATCCCAAGGTCAGCATTGAATGCCTCATTGACAAGGGGGCAGCTCACTACCAACAATCCCCCCTCAATGCAACCTGAGGGATTCGAACCCATGACCCATGGCTTTGCTACCAATTGTTGGAATCGTTTGCTATTGTGCCAAAATCTCAATCTATCAATGCTTTCTACAAACACCAGACTTAACCCAGATCCACAGGAGGCTCACTGCCATGTCACGAATCTTGAGGTCAATGTTGAACACCTCACTAACAAGGGGGCAGCTCACTACCGACACCTTCCACATCCACCACAAACTCCATTTCAAATCCACTATCATATCCTATCAGTTTATCCACCTTCATTTATGAGTGTTCTTCTTTAGGAACATAGCAACCTTTGTCATCCACCCCATATTCTCCATCCAAAAAGGAACTCATGTCTAGTGTCCAGACTACACATAGTCCCATTGTCAATCACATCCTCCAAAACATGAACTACCAAGGTAAAGGCTTAGGCCTTCACGAACAAGGTATTTTCGAGCCCATCCATGGTAATGTCACTCCATGCTCATATGGCCTTGGATACACACCCCAAGGTCAGTAATCTAACAATGTTGGTAAATCCTCCATGCATCCTAAGTCCACGACTTCCTATCACAAACCTTATCACATACCCAAAACATATGTTGCCATTCCACCTCCATCATCCTACAAATGTCAAAAGCATGTGACCATTCACCTTCTGCCATCCAATTTGCCTCCACTACTTCCAACTCCTAATTTCCCTCCATTTATTTTGCCACCATTGCTTCCAACACCTAACATCCCCATCATCCATAAACTGTCTCGCATTCCTAATCATGACCAACAAATGTGCACATCTTGTAAACATAAAGCTTGCACTCATTCCACCCACCACATGGGATTGAAAGACAAACATTGGGATGCCTCTACCTATAAAGCCAAAAATCCTAAGGATCCTAATAGCTTAGGATATCAATCCAAAAATTTAAATCAAAATCCATTCAAAAAGCTATCCAAACCCATACATCCAAAAGCAAAGTAAAAAATAAAATAGTATGGGTCCCTAAGAAAAAAGCAATCAAGTCAAATGAGGCATCCACCTCTCAAAAATCCAAACCATCCTCCTTCATTCAAAAATTGCATTCCATTCCAAAGTCTCAAATTCCTCCATCCCACATGAAAAACAAAAGCCATACAAATACTAAGTCTATGTGGGTCCCTAAAATCCTACGTCATCCATCCACTAAGAAAAGATCACCATTGCTTCCTACACCACCATCCACTCAAAAGCTTCATTGTTTATCATGGTGTGTGCAACAATTGGTCATGATTCCTTTCCACACCTCCATCACCCCATCATTCCACTATTATCCTACATATCTCCCCCATCACCTTCCTGTGGTCCATGATTCTACATAAACATTTCATCCATCTTCCTTGCATAAGTTGTACATAATCCACTATCTTCCCTACATTATCCACATCATAATCTACTATCTTCCCTCCATAATCCACATCATAATCCACTATCTACCTTATTTATCTCATTTTCATGCAATCTCCATACCAACATCGATGAGCATAATGACATGGTCCATGCAACGACACCTATCTCTAATGGGATTATCACCTTTCATGGCACTAGACATTGAAGTCCCTCCTATCCATATCCATCTTCTCCCATTCAAAAGTCAAAAAGTCAAAAAGTAAAAAAAAATAAAAAAAAAAAGTAAAAAAAATCCCTTCATCCAATGGTGAAAACTTGGTAAACAGGCGCCTTGGATAAGTACCATGATGAAAACATGGCAAACATGTGTCATGTGTAGGATGATCTTCTATGTCACTAACACTTGGGGACACCTTGTCTCATCCTTTTCCAAACTATCATACCATTTTCATACCACCCTATCTTATCTTACATACATATACCTATCCCATTGAAACCATTCATCCTCCCTTCCTCTTTTGATCTTGACAAAGAATGGGGGCAAAATGTTACAAATGTCTTGGGTATCTCTTGACATACCTCATTCTTTCCATTCATTCATCCAATCATCCTCTTGTCATAAGCTTTGTCATGCAAATTCTAAGTGTTACACCTACAATGGGGCATGTTATTCCTATGCGACATAGTCCTTGGAGATCACATCCTTGCCCTCTTGCGCGCGCGGTCCTTCCATTTACTATCGCCCACCCCTTTTATCCATTCATCCCATCCCATTCATTCCCTTGCACCTAGACTTGGTTCCCCCTTGTCATTGGTACTTAGCACAAAGGCTATCTAAAAGGTTCATCCATTGACATTGTGATAGGTAAAAAATTAGGTTAATAAGATCAAGCATAGCCATGAAAAAACTAACCCTACCATCATTAAAGAATCTAATCCAAATGAAATGAAAAGTGTGCAATTCAAGAACAATATCACTAGATTGTGTGATTCCTTATTTATGATGTGGATTGCTTCTTCAACAATGAACAATTATGAAGATTAAAGCTGCCATGATGGATGGATGATAATGATGATAAGCTCAATGGATGCTATGGATACTCAAGTGCTCAATATGCTCAGGATGATAATGTAGACGCTATATGAATGCTGGATAGATGTAGTATGGAATGAGAGGGTGTTTATATAGAACTCAACCAAAATCAATCAACGGTAGAGATTCAATGGCTATGTGAATGGCTAAGATTAAAGGATAGACATAGGTGAATGTGAAGATGACAAGTAGAGTGCTTGTGTACATAAAAAGTACTACATGTGAAAGATATTAAATAAAGGATGTAGTACCACTAATCTTTTTTAAAATGAAAGAGGCACACATGTCGGCTCATGAGATAAATGATAAGAGAAATTAATTAAATAAATAAAATTTATTTAATTCATTGGAAAGTGGGTTTATGAAAGGAATTTTTAATTAAATAAATAAAATTCATTTAATTAAAAATAGATAGAAAGAAGATAATTAAACAATTAAGGATTGTTTAATTATAGCTTAGAAGAAATAACTAATGAATTAATTAAATAAATATAAGTTTATTTAATTAATAGAAGAAATAGATGTGTTAGGGATATTGTTCAAGTGTGTTAGACAAATGTAGATGATGTGCAATGCAATGTTTGATGTTCATGATAATGAGTCAATTTTGGGTGTCTACATTTTGCCCCTCTTTGATACAATGTTCAATAGAGCGTTGTGTCAAAGAAGATACAATATGCCTTCGATAAAAAAGGTTATGCTCCAGTGTAACTGGTAGGTGGTGCCCCCTCAAGATGTAAGCTAGGCTAACTAGGAAGGGCTAGGTTGGCTCGCGATAAGAGGAAAAGCTAGGACACAGGGTTGACACGAAGAAAAAAGGGGTTGGGGGGGGGGGAAATGGGATGAGGCAGAAGAAAAGAGGCGTTGGCTTAGAAGAATGAGGGTTTGGATAGGGCAATAAGTAGGTTCTTCAAGGGCAAGTAGGATCATTTGTGCTCAGAAATCTATAGAGATCTAGAGCTCCTTAGAGTTGGTGTGCGACGAGAGTTGGAGAGCTATCAGGATGGTGATTCCATGCAGAGATCATCGTGCCGAGTGAGTGAGGACACATGGACGACTAGAGGGATCAGGCGTAGCAGTATGTATCAAAATTTTTGCTAAAAGCATGATTTTGATAGGCCAGAAGTGTCATAAATGGACACACGTCACCATAAGTGACTAGGTCTTAGGATAGGCAGTTCAGGTCGCTTAGGAGGAGAAAAAAGTTGCTTAAGGTAGTAAAGGTCACTTTCAAGTGCGGCTTGGTCGCATATGGAAATAACAAGTCGCTTCTAGTCGGCTAGGTATACAAAGGCAAAATGTACATATAGATAAAATCAAGTCACTTATGGGCTAAAAGTAGGCGCATATATAGGTTTAGCTCTCTTATAAAGAAAAGATGCTCGTTTATAGGATGTAGATCGCTTATTGGCTAAAGGTAGATGCATATAGAAATACAGCTTGCACTTAGTCAAGAAGTGATCGTATAGGTAAAATAGGTCGCATATGGGTGAGAAATAAGCACATGTATTAAAATAGGTCACTTGTGATTAGCAGATAGGCACATATGAAAAAATGAATCACTTATGGTAGATAAAAGCTAGTATACCAGTAAATGATCCAATTTTATAGCATTTGTATTTAGCACAAGGGACTAACATGATGAATGAAATGATACAGGATGTACTATCACCTTTGTTATCACGAGAGCCACATCCTAGGGATTTGCGGTTGGTGAGATTGCTTCATGCAGAGGAACGACTAGTGTTAGAGATCCTCGGTTTAGAGCATGTGTCTAGATTGGAGCCGGTGCAGGCACATCGAGGACTAATGACGGCGATGGTGGAGCGATGGATGAGTGAGCATAGTTCTTTCTTGTTGCCGACAGGAGAGGCTACGATCACACTAGAGGATGTGTTTTAGATTCTGTGGATTCCTATAAATGATTTTAAAATGTATTTGGCCACACAACTGACACATGTACAGATAGAGCTGCGGAGAGTACAAGGTGAGACGGAGTATTTTAGAGGCTTATACTATGGGGCTGTGCCAATAGAGCAAAGGTAGCCTAGCTTTAGGAGTAGATCAGGAGCTTCAGGTTCATGGAGGACAGGTGGATCTCGATCTGTAGCCTCAGTGATGGGGCCACTGAGAGATAGGGAGACAGGTGCAGGACCCAGTGGTGGTGGTCAGGGTGAGGGAGTTGCTAGTAGTCACTAGGGCTACCTTGTTTATGTTGTATCATGATGAGGCCTAGAGCCAATTGTACATACATTCTTTATGGCTCGGCTTGTATATGCAGACACTTGTATACTGACACATGCATATATATATATATATATATATATATATATATATATGATGATGTATTGCTAATCTACATGATGATACGATGGATGCACTATTGGTATTATGATGGTTATGCACGTTGTATTTGTATTTTCATGGATTATATATGGATGTTTATTCAAATGATATGAAATGGTAATGGTAATGGTAATGATATGATATGGACGTATGCATATAGATAGATGGTAATGAGATGAGATGTGATGGACTTATGTATGTCTAACACACTTGTTTTGTTGGATAAGAGATGTGGATAAAGGATGATGGAAATGATTGATCCTGGTTGAGGACTATATAGACAAATAATAGGGTGAATAGATGGTGTAATGGGAAGCTTTTAAGTAATTGCTCAAAATGAAAAGAAATGCAATCCTTATGTTTGATATAGCATGTGGATGTTATGCACCAGGGTATAGGAGACCAAGGTGTTGAGATATCCAATGCGCAACTAGCATGTTACAATCTTTATCTGAACACATGAGGTTAAGATTTTGAGCCAACATGCACAAGATATGAATAACAGCTAGTGTTTCGAGATGGACTTTGATGCTACAAGCAATGGTTTGAACTTATCTCCACTACGCATAGTTACAGCTTGCTGGTTATATGTATGGAGCTAGTCTTGACATAGAATAGTCTCAAATGCATAAGAGACTGTTTAACTTCTTAGATGCTAGAGATATTGATATGGAAGATGCTAATCTTAACACGTACAAGATACCAATACGCTTAGGAAGAGAATAAGATCATCCCGCAAACATAGCATACGAAAGCAATATGACCATGCCCCATTCCTTACTTCATCGCAACATACCAAGATATAGATAGATCAAGGCAATCTTGATTAGGCATAGAAAAGGGACAAAAAATAAAACAAAAGATAATGTCATCATGTTCTCTTGCCAAATTTAGGTGCTCTTAGATGGATTTAAGTTGGCGCCTTGTTAAAAGGAAAGTTGCATCCTATTGAAGGCTAAAGATGTTGATAAACTACTATAGCAAATGTTGGCTTAAGACATGTGGACAAATAGCTTCTGGCTTACTCTTGATTGGTCAATGTGCTTGAGCTTTCAATGTACACATAGTCTGCTTCCTTCTTGAGCTGATCAAAGAGAAGAAGATGGAAGATGAGAGAAGATGGAGAAGATGGGGTGGATCATCTATGCTGGAGTACTGGAAACTTCCTTCATATTCCAGACTGCCTACATACCCTATATCCATGGGATCAAAGCACATTTACGATGAAGATGAGACATGATGAATATGTAGTTCTGGGTTTTATTGATGATGTGTGTGATGAAAGATACAAGAATGTGAGATGAAAGATTGGAGGATGACTAGAAGAAAGATGAAAGATGGATGATGAAGAGAAGGGGCTATCGCCTTAGCCTGAATCAGAGTGCTTCCTACGCATCTTAGATTGCCTACATACCCTGTATCCACAGGATCAAGGCTTTAATGATACAGCTAGGATGTAGTTCTTACTTATTGTGCGGACGAGTGATGTTGAAAGAATCAAGTGATTGCTTGAATGTTTGCTTTGGTGATGTTTTGCTATTTTTTGGATGTCGAATGAGCATGAATTGATTACAAAGATATGAATCCTGGTTGCAAGTTGTTTTGCCACACTTGTCATTGGATGAACGCTATGGTTGAAGTTGAAAGTTTGCTATGTTGTGAGCTAAAGTGTTTGATGTGTTATAAGCTAGAGATAGCCGTATCCACTTCCAAATAAGACTCAACAAATGCCCCTAGTGCGGGATGGGGTTTATTATGAAAGAGTGACGATGGAGAATGCGTGCGGTCAAGATGCTAAGGTGCCAAAAGAGATAGCTATTGCAACAATGTTTCAATTATGGTCTCTAGCATTAACAGAGGCAAAGATGGAAAAGCTATTTATTGCGATGACATATGGATTATATGGGATAGGATGGGGAAGTATGCTAGGAAGAATGGTGATCAAACAAACCAAGCAGATAATAGAGGTTGGTCACTAAAAATAGCGCCTGTTTGCCAGGTTTTCACTATAGTACTTATCCAAGGTGCCCGTTTATTAGGTTTTCACCAAAGGATGGATTATTTATCTTATACTATTATATATATATATATTGTTATCCAAAGTGCCACAAAGTGGTTTTCACTATTGGATGGATTTTTTTTTTTAGGATAGCTGATAACACATGGCACCTGTTTGCCAAGTTTTCACTACATGGTAATGAATAGGAGGGACTCAAGTGTCTAGTTCAATGGATGTTAGTAGTCCCGTTAGAGAGGGATGTCATTGCATGGACCATGTCGTTGGTAAGGGTTTGCATGTGAGAGATGGATTAGGTAAGATAGTGGATTAGGATAAGGATGATTGGAGGTCCACACAAGGATGGATGAAAAGCTCATGTAAGGATAGACGAATGGGATAGTGGATTATAGAAGGCTTATGCAAAAGCATGGACCATAGGAAGGTGATAAGGGAGATATGTAGGATAATGGATGAAAGATGGAGGTACGGAGGTATGTGAAAATGTGGGATGGAAGGGAACCATGACCAACGGTTGCACACACCTCTAAACATTAAAGCTTTAGATGGAAAGGTCAGTGTAGGGAGTGAAAGCGATGCTTGCTTAGGGGATGGGTGATGGAGTGATGTAGGAACCCACATATACTTGGTATTTTTATGATTTTTTCTTTGCTTGTGGGACTTTTAGATGGAATGGAAGCTTTTGGGTGGAAGGGGATGATTGGGATTTTTCGTTTATGATAAGGATGTCTCATTCAGTTGGCTTGCTTGTTTGCTTAGGGACCCAGACCCTTTTGGTCATAGGCTCTTCTTATGGAGTTATAGGCTTAGCTAGCTTTTTTGATGAGCTAGGCTATGATTCTTTGCTATGATGCCCTAAGGCATGAGAATCTTTAGGATTCTTGGTAGGATTTTTAGCTTTAGAGGTAGAGGCATCCAAATTTTTATTTTTGAATCCCATGGATTTGATGGAAGCGGGGTTGGCAGAATGAGTGGAAGCTTTATGCTTAGATGGTATGTGTATTTGTTGGTCATGATTAGGAATGTAACAGTGCTGAAGGATAAATGGATAATTAGGCATTGGTACCAATGGTGGCAAGGAAAATGGAGGGATATTAGGGGTTGGAAGTAGTGGAGGTAAATTGGATGGCGGAAGATGGACGGTCACATGCTTTTGCAAGTTATAGGATGGTGGAAGTGGAAGATATGGATGTAAAGTTGATTGTGGGAGTTTAGGAGTTGGAAGAAGCAGAGGTAAATTAGATGGTGGAAGATGTACAGTCACATGCTTGTGGGGTTTAGGATGGGATTTTTGATGGGAAATGGTGGGCTTAGGATGAATGGAGGATTCACCAAAATCTTTAGCTTGGGGAGGCCAGTGTTTGACACTAGGACTAGGAGTGTTTAGGGAACAACATTTGAGTTCATCATTAGATGAAGATGAAGGGGTAGCAGAAATCATGAAGATAGAGGATCCCAAAGAAAACTCAGTAATATGATAGCAGTCATCGATGGTATCAGAGTTAGAAGTCTCTCTTACCAAAGAAGATCCAGCTTTTGTATCAAAAATGGAGGTGGATGAAGGTTCTTGCAATGTGTACTCACTGGGACCATTTTCGGTGTACTTGATACAGAGGTTGGAAGTGGCTTTGCTATATGATGGATTGAGTAGGCCGGATGGGTCTATATAGGATGAAGATGAATATGCCTTGGTGTTGATAGGAATGTGGTTTAGACTCTGATATTTAGCTTGAAAGGCATGACAAAATTCAAATGGATTGGGATCAGCATGGATAGTAATCTCAACACTGATGTGTGGAAATTTAAGACATTGATGGTATGTGGAAGGAACTACCTTGAGGGCATGTATCCACGGACAACCAAGGATGATGTTATAAGGAAGGTCAATATCAAGAACCTGACAATGGGTTTCAGTAGTGACCGGCCCAACTTGGATAGGCAAGAAAATAATCCCTTCAGTATCTCGCTTGGCATCATCATATGCTCTAATAGTAATAACCTTGGAGGTGTCAACATCTTTCTCTAAATATCCCAATTGTTTTATTAATTTCAAAGAACATATATTAAGACCAGCTCCACTATCTACCAAGATTCGTTTGATACGGTACTGTTTAACAAACACTTCAATGTGGAGGGCTTCATTGTGTGAAGGGTGAATGGAGGGTTGAAGATCTTTGTCAGAGAAGGTTAAATGACAAGGGACTGCAATGCTAGTGACCATAGATTAGAATTGTGTGATATCAATATCATTGGGCACCGAAGATTCTTGTAAGGCTTTGTCAAGGATAGCTTTGTGAGCAGGGGATATGCGAAGCAACTCAAGAATGGATATGTGCGCATGTGTTTTACCAAGGCGATCCAAGATATTATAGTTAGAGAATGGTTGAGGAGGATGAATAGGTGCTCCTTGAATGGTGAATCAACCTATTTGAGTGGTTACAGCACAGTCAGGTGCTTTGCCTTGGATAGTAATGGTAGAAATGCGAGCATGGTCAATGCGGCCAATGGTAGACGATTCATAGTTGTACTGAATGGCATTCCTGACATGAGGGTTACTTGATTTGTCATGAGATGGAAGTGGATTCTTGAAAGCCTCTAGATCATAGTTCGATGTCGATTGTTGTGCAAGTTGAGTTGTTGAAGGTGTAATTTTGATTAAACCTTGATCGATGCAATCTTGGATAATATGTTTTAAATGCATACAACCATTTGTTTTGTGTCCTTTAACTCTATGGTAATTGTAATACTCATTTTCTTTATACCAAGGAGCTTTGAAGAGCAGTTCACCATTGGGTGGTGCATCTGGTAACATAATATCGCCCGCTTGGAGAAGCTTTCGAAAGACAACTTCCATAGGTTTCGCTAATGGTTTAAATTGTCGGCACAGGTTGGAAGTTTGTCATTGTCGCGTTCATTAAAAAGGTTGTGTTGTTGTAGAAGTAGCTTGAATGTTGATGGGAGCTTTCATAGTTTGTATGTTCTTTGCATCCACAACACCATCGTTGACAACATTCGTATTTTTGTTTCAAAAGCGAGATTTATCATTGGAGTTTTGAGGATAGTATTTGTTATCGCGAAAGATCTTGATAGTTCCTTTAGCAATTAAAACTTGTTCAATGATGGTTCCTTTGGAAACAAGTTCATCAAAGGTGCTAGCACTTTGCAATTGTAGTTGGAATGACAGCTTAGGATGAAGATTTTGAACAAAGATATTGAGCTGTTGCTTGTCAGGTATTTCCCATGATAGTTTGCTAGCCATATTTTGCCATCGTTGAGTAAATGAAGAAAATGCTTCACCATTGCACTATTTATTATTGACAAGGTCATTCATGTTCACCTCATGTTCAATGTTAAAAGAAAAGTGTGATCAAAACTTATTTGCTAATTCTGAAAAAGACTTAATTCTCAGAGGTAAATGAGAGAACCATTCAAGAGCTTGTCCTGCTAAGCTTTGAGGAAATAGTCTCAAAAGATATGTATCGTCATGAGCAACATCGAGACATGCCACAAAGAATGATCTAAGATAGTCTTCCAGATTTCCTTTTCCTTTGTACTTGTCAAATTGTGGAATTTCAAAGTGTGGCAGAAAAGGTGTCATATGAAGTGACTTGTCAAATGGATATGCACATATGTTTTCTAGAGAAAATGTCTTCTTTCCTTGTCCTATTGCTTGGTTGATCATTTGTTGAACATCTGTTAGAGATAACTGTTGTTGTTGCAAAGGGGGTGAAACATGGTATGATGTATGTTGAGGTTGCTGTTGTGGGATATATGAAGCCATGACCGTTTGTTAAGGTTGTATACTCACAATGTATGTCAAAGGATTCATATGTTACACATATGTGGTTAAAGAGTGCTATCCTTGAGACACAAGTGGTGGTTTGCGTATATTGTGACGAATTGGCACCAAGATTTCACATTACATGAGAAGTGGAAGATGGATTGACACTAGTTAATGGTTGCGAATTTGGAGTTGGGTTTGCGACATCGTAAGTGATGGAAGGATTGGTGGATACAAAAGAAGGATGGACACTCTGGTTTGTATTTTGGACAACATGGGGATTGATATGTGTCATGTGTTGGGTGACAATAGGCAAGCCTTGGGTAGTATAAGATGGATTGATGGTTTGTGAAGGATTGTAAGAATATGACGGAATGGATGCAAGTTGCTCAACATAAGTGACCGTAGTGCTAGGATTGGCTTGAGAAACGATAGGAGGGTCACTCATGTCAATAAGACTAATATTGGGATTATATGGTGTAATGGAGGGATTAGTAGAGATAGTGGAAAGCGTATTAGCAGTTGGTATATGAGATGTGTGAAAGGAAGCTAGGTGTGCAGAAAATGCTTCCTACACTAATCTAATGAGGAGAGGGCTATGCAAATTCAACTTTATCCTAACTATTACAGTAATGTTAAACCATTAACATGAGATATTGCAGCAAAACACAAGAACCAGAAAGAAGACAGAAGAGAGACAGAGAGACAAGATATATGTGGAGAAAACCCTTATGGGTGAAAAACCCCACTCCAAAACACAGTTCAAATGTATTACAGTAAACAATAACATATTACAATACAGTTTTAGAGCCAATACTCTTTCAAGAGTCTTCGAATATCGAATATGGAGATATTCCGGCAGCATAACAGTACTTTTACCAAAGTTATCTATCTCCCATCCAAGCACTTGTTTATATAGAGTTTACAAGGCAAATATGGAACCTTCTAGAGATGGGCATCCATCTTGGACTCATGCCTCAAAACCCATGCCTAAGGACACTTGTCCAACATTCCATCCAAAAGTGGGCGCTTGGTCCCAAGATAGGTTACGATAGATGCTCTTACGCACCTTACAGCTGTCATAGAATCTGTCATACACTGACTAAAAATATCATATTCGTCTTACATGTCATAACCTCCCTTGACTGCCCAAAGATGCCTTTCTCTCGTGCAAAGATACTTACCGACACTTGTCATTAATTAAAAAATGTTTGAGGTTTCAGGGGCATTGCCTCCGAGCCCCCACGAGGGCACTGCCCCTCGACCCCACCCTGTACCGTGATAGGGAACGCGCCAGGGGCGCTACCCCTAGACCCCGCAAGGGGCTACACCCCTTGACCCTATCTTGGGGGTGCTGCCACCAAACCCCCATTAATTATTCAAGGGGGAAACCGCAGCTGCCAAAGTCACCAAAATTTACCCTGCTGCATATACACAAGGTGTTGACTATGCCAACTCAACATGGGATAAATAAATACAACATTAGGAATTTGCAAAGATTGAGACAACTTAATTCCCGACATTCTCCCACTTGTCGAACACCTTGCAAGGGCCAAAAGCAATGACAAGATTTAACTGCTAGGGGACAAGAGGCCCGTAGACTCCAAACACCATCTGAACTTCTCTGTGCCCACTGGTTTCATCAATGCATCTGCAACATTCTTCAAAGTATCTACCTCCTCCAAATTTACCTTTCCATCCTCAACCATGTCTCACACAAAGTGAAACTAAACATCAATGTGCTTTGTTCTAGCATGGAAAGTTTGATTCTTCGCAAGGCAAATTGCACTCTGACTGTCACAACTGATCGTGATCTGACCTGGATCAGAACCAATATCTGAACACAATCTCTTAAGCCAAATGGCTTCCTTACAAGCATGAGTTGCTGCCATATACTCAGCTTCTGTCGTGGACAAAGCAACAACTGGTTGTCACTTACTCATCCAACTAATAGCACCACCAAACAGTGTAAAAACATAAGCACTGGTGGATCTCCTGCTGTCAATGTCACCTGCCCAATCTGAATCCACAAATCCATGAATATCAATAGAATGCAGAGGTCCTGAAACATTACCATGATAGCAAATGGAATACTCAGAAGTACCCCTCAAATATCTGAACACTCGCTTAAGTGCATCCCAATGAACTTGTCCAGGATTAGCCATAAATCGACTAAGGACTCCCACTGCTTGGGCAATGTCTGGTCTTGTGCAGACCATAGCATACATCAAACTGCCAACAACACTAACATAAGGTACTCTGCTCATGACCTCCACCTCACTAGGAGATTTTGGACAGTCCTCAATAGACAACTTTCTCCCCATAGAAACGGGAAAACACAATGGTCTACAATCTTCCATGCTAAATCTATCCAACACGGACTTCACATACTTACTCTGGCTTAACCAAAGTTTTCTGTTGGTTCTGTCTCTTCTAATTTCTGTTCCTAGAATGTACCTGGCTGCCCCTAAATCTTTCATTTCAAACTAAGCTGACAACTAAGATTTAAAATCAGAAATCATATTTTTACCCTTCCCAATGAGCAACATATCATCAACATATAGTGAAACAATGAGAATACGATCACCATCAAATTTATAATACACACAATGATCTGATTTCGATCTCACAAATCCAATTGACAACATAAAGGCATCAAACTTCAAGTACCATCTCCTAGGGGATTGATTCAAACCATACAAAGACTTCTTAAGTTTGCAAACCAAATTTTCTTTACCTTTCACCATGTAGTGCTCTGGCTGTGACATGTAGATCTCTTCCTCCAAGTCACCATGAAGGAAAGCTATCTTCACATCCATCTGTTCTGACTCCAAGTCATAAGCTGCTGCGAATGACAATAGGAATCGAATGGATGTCAGCTTTGCAACGGGAGAGAAGATCTCACCATAATCTATACCCTCCACTTGTGAATACCCCTTCGCAACCAATCTAGCCTTATACTTCTCAATACTGCCATCTACATTAATCTTCTTCTTGAACACCCATTTACATCCAATGGGTTTCCGTCCAGGAGGCAAAGGTACCAAGTCCCAAATTTGATTCTTTTCCAAAGAAGCCATTTCTTCCTCCATGGCCTCCTTCCAGGAACCTACATCCTTCATATCCAAAGCCTCTGATACAGTTCTAGGTTCATCACTGTTAGTGATTAAAGTATAAGCACAACTAGAATCAAGCAATGTAAAACCAAACCTTTTAGGTTGCTTTCTTATCCGTGTAGACCTCCTCAAGAGCTGAGGTTGAGGTTCAGCTTCTTCCTCTAAGCTTTCAGAGCTGCTAGAGCTCTCCTCATCATTAGGTCCAACATTGTCTTTTTGTTCAGTCTTCTCAGGGGTGAGAGGAAACTGAACAACATCCTCTTTCTTTTCTTTTTCTTCTGGCTGCAAATCAGTGGAAGAAGGTGCAAGCTCTCTGAAGATGACACTTCTTCTATACAACACTTTTTCAGCCATGGGGTCCCAAAGCTTGTATCCTTTCACACCAACACTGTAGCCAATGAAGATACACTTAACAGCTTTGTTCTCCAACTTGGACTGCTTCTCCCTAGGCACATGTGCATATGCCTCACAACCAAAAACATGAAGATGCCTTACTGAAGGCTTTCTAATAGACCACACCTCCATGGGTGTCTTTCCAACAAGAGCTAATGTAGGAGATCTGTTTACCAGATAACAAGCAGTGGCAATAGCCTTAGCCCAAAACTTTTGTTCCAGACCAGCTCCACTAAGCATACTCCTAGCCTTCTCCATCAGTGTCCTGTTCATCCTCTCTGCAACTCCATTTTGCTGCGGTGTGTATGGAGTTGTCTTATGTCTTTCAATCCCAAGTTCCTTGCAATACTTATCGAATTCTGTAGAATAGAACTCACCACCATTGTCAGTTCTCAAACATTTAATCTTTTTACCAGTCTAATTTTCAGTAAAGGCTCTAAACTCCTTAAGCTTGCTATAGACTTCAGATTTGCTTCTGAGAAAATAAATCTATGTCCTTCTGCTGTAATCATTTATAAAAGATACAAAATATACAGACTTTGATAATGAAGGAACATTAACAGGACCAAACACATCAGAATGAATAAGGTCCAAAACACTAGAAGACTTATGAGAACTCGAGTAAAACTGAACACAGTTTTGTTTTCCATAAATGCAATGTTCGTAAAAGTTGAACTCAAGATTACAATCATCTAACCCCTCAACAAAGTTCTTATTTTTCAGGGTACGCAGACCCTTCTCACCAATGTGGCCAAATCTCTTATGCCATAACATTGTCTTTTCTGTAAGAAGTTGAACTTCCAATGCATGATTACAACCATCCAAACTAGAAACAACAGATTTCTTCACTGCTCATTCAGATGGTGGGGATGAAGTGACTGCTGCCCTCTTCCTTGAGTCAGAAGAAATATTGCATTGTGCAATGCATGCTTCCAGCTGAAACAGAGTACCTCTTCGAGTACCCTTACCAAGCACCATAGATCTTCTAGTCATCTTGCATCCTTCTTTTGAAAAGACAACCTACACACCTGCATCATTCAAACTAGTTACATAAAGCAGGTTCTGTGCTAAGCTTGGGATGTGCATAACCCCAGAGATCCCCTTCACTCGACCATCAGGGAATCAGATAGAGACTCTTCCATGACCAATGATCTTCAGATGAGAGTCGTCACCCAGATACACCTTTCCACCATCGAACTCCTCATACTTAGTGAACCAGTCTCGATGCGAGGTCATGTGGAATGATGCACCAAAGTCGATTAGCCACACATCATCAGATGCATGGGTTGCCAGGGCTGTGATGAAGGCATCACCATCATTTTGTGATTTGTCAGAATCTAAATCAAGAGCTTTCTTCTTTTTCTTCTTCTCCTCTTTGCTTTCCTTTTGGAAGTGCCCGGTCTATCCACAGTTCCAACAAAGAGCCTTGGACTTTCCAAGAGATTTAGATCTCCCACGGGATTTGGATCTACCCTTCTCAGCTTTTTTGTCCTTCTTCTTCCCTTTCTCCTTGGGTCTTCCACGAACTGCAAGGGCTTCTTTGGTTGCCTCAGAAGACTTTCTCCGCATCTCTTCAGACAACAACAAAGAAACCACTTCTTCCATTTTGAATGTGGATGTGGTGCTTCCGATTGCCATAACAAGATGATCCCATGAGTCTGGTAAAGAACAAAGCAGGGTCATACACCGATCCTCCTCCTCCATCTTTACACCAATAGATGTTAATTGTGCAACCAACATATTAAAGGCATTCATATGCTCAGCCACGGATCCTCCATCCTCCATTCGAAGAGAATACAACTTCTTTCTTAGAAAAAGTTTATTGACTAGGGATTTGGCTTGATACACATCGCCCAACTTCTTCCAAAGGAGTTTTGGAGTAGTCTCGTCATGGACATTTAACAACACAAAATCGGCAAGACTAAGTCTTATGAGACCCTTAGCCTTCCGATCCTTGAGATCCCAATCAGCTTGTGTCATTGTAGCTGGTTTAGTTCTGTTCACACTTTCCCAAAGGTCTCGGTCAACTAACATGTCTTCCATTTTGAGCTTCCACAGCTCGAAATTACTGCTGTTGAACTTCTCTACTTCAAACCTTCTTGATGTGCCTGCCATCTCCTTGCTGCAATAAGATACAGAATGCTCTGCATAGACTCCCACTCAACCTAAGATTAGCTCAAAAAACCCCTACCCTACAACTAGGACCAAAGGTGATCAAGCTCTGGTACCAACTGAAAGGAAGCTAGGTGTGCAGAAAATGCTTCCTACACTAATCTAATGAGGAGAGGGCTATGCAAATTCAACTTTATCCTAACTATTACAGCAATGTTAAACCATTAACATGAGATATTGCAGCAAAACACAAGAACCAGAAAGAAGACAGAAGAGAGAGAGAGAGACAAGATATACGCGGGGAAAACCCTTACGGGTGAAAAACCCCATGCTCCAAAACACAGCTCAAATGTATTATAATAAACAATAACAGATTATAATACAGTTTCAGAGCTAATGCTCTTTCAAGAGTCTTCTAATATCAAATCTGGAGATATTCCGGCAGCATAATAGTACTTGTACCAAAGTTATCTATCTTCCATCCAAGCACCTATTTATATAGAGTTTACAAGGCAAATATGGAACCTTCTAGAGATGGGCGTCCATCTTGGACTCATGCCCCAAAACCCATGCCTAAGGACACTTGTCCAACATCCCATCCTGAAGTGGGTGCCTGGTCCCATGATAGGTTACGACATATGCTCTTACGCACCTTACCGCTGTCATAGAATCCGTCATACACTGACTAAAAATATCATATATCATATTCTTGTGAGATATTGCAGCAAAACACAAGAACCAGAAAGAAGACAGAAGAGAGAGAGAGAGAGACAAGATATACGCGGGGAAAACCCTTACGGGTGAAAAACCCCATGCTCCAAAACACAGCTCAAATGTATTACAATAAACAATAACAGATTACAATACAGTTTCAGAGCTAATGCTCTTTCAAGAGTCTTCTAATATCAAATCTAGAGATATTCCGGCAGCATAACAGTACTTGTACCAAAGTTATCTATCTTCCATCCAAGCACCTGTTTATATAGAGTTTACAAGGCAAATATGGAACCTTCTAGAGATGGGCATCCATCTTGGACTCATGCCCCAAAATCCATGCCTAAGGACACTTGTCCAACATCCCATCCTGAAGTGGGCGCCTGGTCCCAAGATAGGTTACGACAGATGCTCTTATGCACCTTACCGCTGTCATAGAATCCGTCATACACTGACTAAAAATATCATATTCCTCTTACATGTCATAACCTCCCTTGACTACCCAAAGATGCCTTTCTCTCATGCAAAGATACTCACTGACACTTGTCATTAATTAAAAAATGTTTAAGGTTTTGGGGGCGTTGCCCCTGAGCCCCCACGAGGGCACTGCCCCTCAACCCTGCCCTGTACCATGACAGGGAGTGCACCAGGGGCACTGCCCCTAGACCCCGCAAGGGGCTACCCCCTTGACCCTGTCTTGGGGGCGCTGCCCCCAAACCCCTGTTAATTATTCAAGGGGGAAACCGTAGCTGCCAAAGTCACCAAAATTTACCCTGCTGCATATACACAAGGTGCTGACTATGCCAACTCAACATGGGATAAATAAATACAACATTAGGAATTTGCAAAGTTTGAGACACCTTAATTCCCAATAATGTGGTATCCACACGGGATATAGCAAGTTGCGATGGTCATGAAGCTTGGACTATTGGTGTTGTTGGGATAGTTTGGGAAGCTTGCACACTATGGGATATGGGGATAGCTTGTGATGTTTGGGGCATTTGCGCTTTGGGCCATATGGACTGCTTGTGTTACTTGAGGCATGGAAACGACCATGGTAGGAGAAGGAGTATGTTGAGGAACATGGAAAGGTGGAATGTTCAAATTTTGTGAAATGAAAGGGAGCATATTGGTTGGCATTATCAAAGGTTCTAGAGTGTACTCCGAGCGTGGAGGATCAAATGAAGTAACAATAGGTAATGAAAGAGATGTGTTGGAAGATGAAGTTTGTGATATGATGGGGGATGGTGTGACTATAATGGATGGTCCATTTGCAACAACAGCAGGAGTGTTTGGATCATGCTCTCTAATAGCAGATATGTCAAAATCTCTTGGTAATTTAGCACCCATGCGAGCAAGTTCCAAGAAGTAGTGATTAGGCTCAGATAAAACAAGTCTCTCAACTTGATCCCACACATATGTATCCTAAAATTCTAATAAGTCTTTTTGGGATTGTTCCTCAAAAATCTCCAAAAATGTTTGAGGTTGCACTTGTTGTGAAGATGACTCTCCAATGGTATACCCATGAGGCATAAACATATGACGAGGCATACGAGTCGTAAATTGAGTTGCGTCTCTAAGAGGTGTTGATCTAGATTGTTGCATCTTAGCTCCCATCTCAGCTTGCAATTTGGCTTCCATTTCAGCTCATAGTTTGGTTTTCATTTCAGATCTATATTGACTCCTAGTTTGAGGCATGATGTTGAAAACTGAAGTTTAGCTTGTCAAGGTTTTGAGACCCAAAAAGAAAGATGATAGTTTGTTGGTTGGTTGGTTATTGGTTGCTTTGTTATTTTGCTTGGTTGTTGATTTGTTTGGTTGGCTAGTTTGGTTTGGTTAGTTGTTTGCTTTGTTGTTAGGTTGCTTCGATGATTTGTTGTTGGTTGGTCTTCCCTAGAGAATAGCTCACACGCTCAAGGGAAAAAAATATTTGCTACGGGTTGCCATGTTGCTGATGTTGCTGAAGCTAAAGCTGGGAGATGATGTTTTGTTGATTGATCAAATTGATTGATTTGATGTTTAGTTTGCTGGTTTGGGATCTCAAGAAGATAAAAATCTCATGAAATTTGATTGATTGGTAAGCTCAAAGAAGGAGACAAAGTCTAGGTATCTGCTAATGATTAGAGACAGGTCTGAAAACTAATGCTGAGATGGAGCAAGCTGTATTTGTGGCTAATTCGATTGAATCACTAAGATTTGCTGGTATTAGATCACAGGCTAAAGGCGACTGGTAATAGATTAAATGCAAGCTGGTTTTGGTTCTGACAGCAGGTTACAGTGTTAACCAGAGGTGAGCCAATTTTTCAGAGGTGATTAATATTGACTCAAAAGTGATTTACTGCTAATAGGCAACAGACTGTTGTTTCAAAGTGATTTGATTTAGGCAAAAAGTGGCTGACTATTGTTTAAAAGCAACTCAATTTAGGGAAAAAGTAGCTGATTGTTGTTTAAAAGTGACTTAGTTTAGGCAAAAAGTAGCTGACTATTGTTTAAAAGTGACTCAGTTGTCTGTATGTGGGTAGTTTAAGCTCAAAAGCAATTGTGTCTATCAGGAAATATGTCTGATTTGTGATTTTTGACAAGAAAACAGTAATTGCAGTCACTCACACTCACAAGAATAACAAACTTGTACAACCTAGGCTAGGAAATGATTATATTTGTTGAATCCCTTGGCCGTGTTTATTCAAAGCAGATAGCTTCAAGATCTTGGTAGCACTGACTGCTCTCCACAGCACACACTTGTCATGCATACCAAGATCTCGGTTTCCTAAAAGGCTTGTCCCTCACCAAACCTTAGGATTGTCCCTACTATCTCTTCTAAGAACCACGTGAATCAGTGCGGCTTCAAAGGTCCCACCTTTTACGTCAACAAATAGAAGGTTTTTGGCTACTACACAAAGTTGCTAATAAGGGCATCCATTTAGGTGGCTATACGTGCGGCAACACTACTCTCCGTTATGGAGTCTCCTAGCATTCAAGGGTTATGCCTTAGAGGTTTTTGGGGGAGGTTGGCTGTTGGTATAACACAACAACACCCATTGTTTGTGGCTTTCAGCACAAACACTTTTCTTATATAGTGGTTCAGAAGGACTTGGCTTTAGCCCGTTACCGCTTGGGTTGTATCCCTTCTCACACCGGGAAGGTAGGCCCTCTAAAAATAATAACAAGTTCTCATACACCCAAGATCCATTTGATAGGCAAGGGGAGAGGATACTTTTGTTATTAAATTTGGGTTACAATCAATCACATGCAAGTAATCAAAAAAAGATAAATCAAGCACAAAGCAATCAATGATTCATTTTAAGCACTAAGCCCAAATGTTCCTAATTTAGTGATAAACCACAAGTCTTGGACTGATCGAAGTTGCAACAGATATGTTAGTAGTTTAATAACCTCCTTTTCTTAGACAATCGATAAGATGCTACACAAATACTCAATTAGTAGCCAAGAAAAATAAACTACAAATGATACAGACTGAAAGCGACACAGTTTACCAGAGGTGATCCACTATTGGTCAAAAGTGATCTATATTCTGTCACAGGTGAAATGTTACAGATCATAAGCGATGCTGAGAGTGCCATATCTGGATTGATAAAGCTCACAAGTGATGCGAAAAGACAAGAAGCGACTGGTTACAGATCATAATCGACTCAGATCTACAAGAGAAATAGAATGCAACAAAAAACCCTAGTTTTGCAATAAGTGATTCGATTAGCTAAAGGCGATCACTGTTAGATCAAAAGCGATTCAGATAAAAGCATAAGTGACCATTGTTAGCATAAAAGTGATGCAAAATAGATAGAAAGTGACCACTATTTGCATATAAGCAATCCAGAAAATGCTAAAGGCGGCAGGTTTCAGCTCAAAAGCGATGCGTATATTTAGACAGTGATGAGTTTTTTCTCAAAAGCGACTGGAATTTTCCGTAAGCACTCAGAAAATCTAATCTTCATAAAAATAACTTCAAATAGCAAAGTTAATCAAGGACGTGAGTCCCACTAGGTGTGCCAAAATGTGATAGGTAAAAAATTAGGTTAATAAGATCAAGCATAGCCATGAAAACCTAACCCTACCATCATCAAAGAATCTAATCAAAATGAAATCAAAAGCATGCAATTTAAGTACAATATCGCTAGATTGTGTGATTCCTTGTTTATGATGTGGATTGCTTCTTCAACAATGAATAATTATGAAGATAAAAGCTGCCATGATGGATGGATGATAATGATGATAAGCTCAATGGATGCTATGGATACTCAAGTGCTCAATATGTTCAGGATGATAATGTAGATGCTATATGAATGCTTGATAGATGTAGTATGGAATGAGGGTGTTTATATAGAACTCAAACAAAATCAATCAATGGTAGAGATTCGGTGGCTATGTGAATGGCTAAGATTAAAAGATAGACATAGGTGAATGTGTAAATGACAAGTGGAGGGAAGATAAGGCTTATGTGTGCTTGTGTACATAAAAAGTACTACATGTGAAAGATATTAAATAAAGGATGTAGTACCACTTATCTTTTTTAAATGAAAGAGGCACACATGTCGGTTCATGAGATAAATGGTAAGAGAAATTAATTAAATAAATAAATTTTATTTAATTAATTAGAAAGTGGGTTTATGAAAGGAATTTTTAATTTAATAAATAAAATTCATTTAATTAAAAATAGATAGAAAGAAGATAATTAAATAATTAAAGATTGTTTAATTATAGATTAGATAATGAATTAATTAAATAAATATAAATTTATTTAATTAATAGAAGAAATAGATGTGTTAGGGATATTGTTCAAGTGTGTTAGACAAATGCAAATGATGTGCAATGCAATGTTTGATATTCATGATAATGATTCAATTTTGGGTGTCTATTGACATCCCAAAACCTTCAAAAACACAAAAAAATTGAAACATTTCAAAAATCCAAAAAAATCAAAACATGTCAAAAACCCAAAAAATAAAACATGTCAGAAATCCCAAAAAATCACAACATTTCCAAAAACCAAAAAAATTAAAACATTCCAAAAATTCAAAAGAATTGAAACATTTTAAAATCCAAAAAATACAACATTCTAAAATACAAAAAAATCACAACATTCCAAAATCTAAAAACATCCAAATATCTTCAAAACACAAAAACATTCAAATATTTTCAAAAATCCCAAAAACATTCGAATATCTTCAAAAATCCCAAAAACATTCAGATATTTCAAAAAATCCAAAAACATCAAATATTCTCAAAAAATCACATAAAAATCACATAATCAAACAAAAATCTGAAGCAATGAATAGATTTCACATGGTCAAACTATGTTGTCTCTAAGCTTTCACGTATGTAAGGCCATCTTTGATGAGCCCCTGAGGCATTAGGTCAGTCCCTTAGGGCCAGTCAAGTCAATCATCATAATAAGTCGTTCCTAGTGAAATGGACACTTTGATCAGACAAAAAGAATCAATCTTTTGCAAGAGAACAATCCAAAACAAAAAGACAAGCTATCCAATCAGTCAAACCAATCAATCACCTTGTGATAATCATATGTTCTTATCAACCATCTCACATTCTACATGGAATGGGGCATCGTCGAAACTAGGACTCTACACCTTATATGACATGCGTCATTTCTAAAATCAAATATCAATCAATCATCAATCAAAGCCTAGTGTTTCTTGCATGGCCAATAGCACTAGTGTCACTCAATCAATCACTTGCCTTATACAGGATGTTACATTGTTGAAACTAGACTGGGCGTCTTATACGACATGTTTCATTTCCTAAAACCAGGCTCCCTCCTCATCCATTCACTATCAATCAAACACACATCACTTGGCAAACAATCTAATGGATGTTGACTCTTTTGGTCTAGTATGTCTTATATTTCATTTGGATTGTTTCGCGGTCTCATTCTTATGCTTCTCAAGGCAGTCCCTAATTGATAAAGATAATCAAGGATAGAGCGGGACCTTTTTCTTTGATTGCTACTTATGGTTGGTCTTGGAAAAATGACTGGGGCAGCTTGGTGTCTTTAGTGTGATTGGGATTCAATTAGGTGTGAATCAAAAACATCCTATGCATTGGAAAGAATAACTGCTTCCTTGCATAAGGACTTGCACACCTCACAAAAATCTCATCGCATGTTCCTACAAGGTAGCATGGTTTTGAGTCTGAGTCAGACATTCCTTGTCTGTCATGTGCCTATTTCGCAAGGTATCTCATTTTCACACTTTGGCCTCTGTCATGCCATTGTGTTTGTCGTCCCTTGACATAATAAGTTCTATGATGATAAGAAAAAAATTGCAAGTGAGAAGATAAAAAATCTATCAAAGCAAGATATCATTCCCACTCTTCTAGCCAATCTTTCATTCCTCCACCATCTATCTCTCATATCTTCGTTCCTCCACCTTCATTGTAGCATATCATTCATTTCATCTATCCATTCCTCTCTTTTCTTCCTTCACCAACCCCTTCATTTCGAGAGCCTACCCATGTTTGTCCAACCTGCCTATCCTCTCAGGGGGGCATCATCATCCTTTTCCTCTATCCATTTCCTTAGCTTCTTTGAAATGATGTTACTCCACATATATCTCATTGTCTCGAACATCATCTCAAAGAGGGGCAAAATGTTGACACCTAAAAGTGTACTTAGGTTGCAAAACCCTAATGCCTTCCACATTCTACTAATTTTCCCTAAATTTCTTCTATGGTTCAATAATTAATTATTTGATCATTCACATTTCAGATATCCCATTTCAGTCACTTAATTAAATAAATTCCATTTGTTTAATTAAGGTTCACATGTCCCCTTCATTTGATTTATTCAAACAAATAAATCAATCCTATCACCTAATCCCCTTTCACATGATTAAATAAATTGGACAAATTTATTTAATCTAAATCCCATTTATCCACCTCATAATTTCTCTCAATTTAAAATTCAATTTTGTCCTCTTGTGGTGAGGAAACCCTAATCATCCTCCACCCTTGATTTGGCTCCCAAGTCAACATGTGATCTTGGCCCTCCATTCAAATCTGCTCCTCTATAAAATCACTCATTCAGCTCCATTTTGGCCCTTATGCTCTCTCTTAGTTCATTTTTCACCCCTGATGCTCTCTCTTAGTTCATTTTTTATTCTCAACTCTCCAACATCTTGTCATTCACACTTGAGCTTCTCATGATTGTGCAAAAATTTGTAAATCTGAGAATAATAATGGAAGATGTAGTAGGACAATAGAGATAGGACATGTCGTAGCTTAGATTCTTACTTGTTTTTGTGTTTGTTTGACTAGTTTTCTAGACTAGAATGCACTCCATTGTGAGCTAGGGTTGCCTATTATTTGTTTTTTGTAGATTAACTAGCTTTTCCCTATCTTCATATATATATATATATATTTAATGCTAAATGATATCAAGTGTAAAACTGATTATATTTATAGTGATTTAAGTAGCTGCAGTAGATTGAAATTAATTTACTATTGACCTATTATTAAATTGGTATCATTGCAAGCTATCCTGCTTGCCCTTGAGGGTCAAAATTTAGTTTATATAGATGAGCCAAAGAGATCAGTGCACCTTAGAGAGAGAAAATAAGAGTCTAGAAGTAGAATCATGACAAGAAAGAGTTGGAATCAAAGTCAAAGGTATGGAGAAGATAGTAGATTGGGATGATTAGAGAGCATTTATGCAAATAAAATAGCATATTGTAGAGAGACAGTAACAAATGGAAAAACAATAAGAACAAACAATTTTTCTTTTGTGCTTTAGTTTGCTCCAAAAAATTAATCAAAGCAAAGGCCCTTTCTTTTTAGTTCTATTTGGTTGTTGTAAGAAAGGTATGGTCTCTTGCACCCTTCTTCCTTTAGGAAGGTTTTGTCTTTTGATGTTGTCTTTTTTGAGGGTTTTCCTTTATCTAGTTGGGCATGTTCAAGCCTAGTATTTTTAAGGATTGCCTCTTGGAGTGTAGTGTGATCTAAGGCACTTACTAGGCCTCAAGTAGTATCTGATAGCCCTTCTATAAATAAGTAGATAAGTCTTTTCTCTGATATATTGGGCACCATAATGGATAAACCTTGAAATTTGGCTATGTAGTCTTCAATAGATGCTTCTTGTTTAACATTTGTCAATTCCTTGAAGTATTCTTTGGGTTGTTTGTGGTTGAACCTTTCAATAAGTCTTTATGTAAAGATGTGATAGGTTTTTATCTTTTGGTGATCTTGTGTGATCAATCCATGATACCACCATCTATAGGTAGATCCTTCCAAATGTAATATGACAACCTTAATAGCATCCTCCTCTGTCATTCAATCGAGGGATAGGTATGTGTCTAGTTTTTGAATCAATTCTTGGGGTGATCTTGTGTGATCAATCCATGATACCACCATCTATAGGAAGATCCTTCCAAATGTAATATGAAAAACTTAATAGCATCCTCCTCTATCATCCTCCTCTAGTTTTTGAATCCATTCTTGGGCTGTGATTTTATTTTATTCATCAAAGTTTGGTATTGATAGTTTGTCCATCTTGTGTTGTAAGTTTTTATTAGTTTGGTTTCTTGGTTTCCCATGTGAACTCGTAGTCCTAGCCTCACAATATGTGGGAAAAGAGATATCCCTCTTAGTTTTTGGGTCAAGTCTTGTATATGCATCTACCAGGTGATCCCAATATTGATCTTGTATCTTCATTTCCTCTTCTCCCCTTATGGATCCCTCCTTAGCTAAGAATGAAGGTCTAGTTATTCTAGGGGTAGATATTAATAGATTATCATTCCTAAATTGGCTTGGGGTGGTTCCCCTCATATTATTCTTATGATGCCTAATGTCACTCATGGTGTTGCTTATGTTTTCTATTACTTTTAGCAATGCCTAATTTATTTTCTGATTTTGTTCCATAAGGGGTTAGGTTTTTCTATCATTGTTTTCCATGATGGCCCTAAGTTCCTCTCATTTGGTCATTCATGGTATTATCTTGTGTGTTGTTATTCTTAGTGTGTCTTCTTTGGTAAGTTTACATTAACCTTCCTTTCACAAGATGATATGATTATGCTCCAATACCACTTGTAATGTCCCTTTTCTATGAGTACATTGAATCTGCCTCAGTTCCCAATTTCCCACAAATAAGTGAGCTAGAAGATGTCTTACAAAACAAATTAGAAAACACTTACAATAATATTTCTCACAATCAAGTTAACATGATGGACAAATTCATAATGACAATGTTATTAATCCAACTAACCCTAACCATTTTAGGGACTCAACCATCAAAAAGTTGAGGAATGTGACTTTGATCTAGGGTGTCCCAGATCCTCTACCCTAGACCTAAGAGCAGATATATCATCCCCCTTGGCCTCATGTGGCACATGCTATCCATATGAGCTAGTGTACCTAATGAGGCATCCGTTATCCCTTTCCCCCTCATCTTGTCATTTCCTTTCCCTTTAGCTATGATAGGAGAATGAGATCACAAAAGGGTGCCCCAAAAGCCACCTCTTCTAAGCCCATGGGCGGTACCCTTTGTATCTCCTTGGCTCGAATGGGATTTATCAATCCCCCTCAAGGGGTGGTGTACCTAGAAGAGTGCCCCATCACCATTCCCCTATTGCACCATATTTCCTTCATCATAGAAATCATAACATTCAAATAAATTTTCATATTAGTTCACACATATATAAAATTACAAAAAGACCAAATGTTAGTTTATATGTACATTAGATGATAGAACCATAACACATAAACCTCGTTAGTATACATATTAAATTACTAATATATATCCTTACTAATGAAACAATTGTTAATATATCAAACATTTAGCAACTTATTAAAATACATATTAAATCGCTACCAATGTTGCTATCCTTTTATTAATATTCATCTTTGTCTGATCTCTGGCTTGTGCTTTAGACCTTAAACTCAAAGCTGATATCTTTGTTTTCTTTCGATGCTCATCCTAGTCCTCATTGTGCTTGTTTTATATCTTAATAGAGGTGCCTTTTTTGAGTGGTTGTGTTGCTCCATGGAACACACCCTTCTATGTACCTGTCCAGTGCCTTATTTAGGATTTATTGACCCTTCTATGTTTCATTCTGCTTTTGGTATATTTATGTGTTGTGGGTTTATTTTTTGTATTGCATTCCATTCATTTACTACACTGAATAAGGTCTTAAATAACTCATAGTAATTAGATCTGCACTTTAGTGGCCCTTATCTCCATTCTAACAAAGGGTTCAACATTCAGATTTAGTGGTCTATATTGAGTAACCATCATTTCATGTTCATGTTTAGCTTTCTATTCACATGGTTCAACATTAAGGTTCACTATTAATGGTTTAATAATGAAGGCACATGGTTCAATATTTAGGGGTTAGGGTTGAGTTTGTTGTATATAGTATATGGTTACAACAACTAAACAACATTATTTTAACCCTAACCTTCACCCTAACTAATATTACTATATATTTTATTAATATTGTTACTATTATGAGCAAACCCATAATTCTAATTGTAACCCTAAACCAAACCCTAATTTCTAACTAGAAACCCTAATATTTGTTGTAATTATAACCCATATTCTAATTATATATTTAACCCTAATTCTATTTGTAACCCTACTAATTTTTTTGTTATATATATCCACCCTAGTTCTAATTCTAAGTTTTATTTTAATCCCTAAATGTTGAGTTTATTGTATATAGTATATAGTATGGGTTGCAAGGTTTTGGGTTTTGGATAAACAACATTATTCTAACCCTAACCTTAACCCTAACTAATATTACTATATATATTATTAATATTGTTATTATTATAAGCAAACCCATAATCCTAATTCTAACTATAACCCTAATTGTAACCCTAAATTTTTTGGTTAAATATATTTTCCCTAATTGTAATCTTAACCCTAACCCTAATTGTAGCCCTAACCCTAATTTCTAACCAAAATCCCAAATATTTATTGTAATTATAACCCTTATTCTAATTGTATATTTAACCCTAATTTTATTTGTAACCTTAATATTTTTTTCGTTATATATCCACCCTAATTCTAATTCTAAGTTTTATGTTAACCATAACTCTTATTGTAATCATAATATTTTTTCAACATGTTTCTATTTACATGGTTCACATTAATGTTCATTGGCAATGGTTTAATAATGAAGGCACATGGTTCAATTTAGGGGTTAGGGTTGAGTCTATTGTATATAGTATATAGTATGGGTTTCAAGGCTTTGGGTTTTGGGTTCTTCATTCAAAGTTTTGCTAACCGTAATTCTAAGCCTAAATGTATCCCTAACTCTAATACTAACCCTAACCCTAATTATAACCCTTAACTCTAATCCTAAATGTAATTGTAAAACTAGTTTTATCCCTAACCCTAACCTGCTTATTGTAAGCGTAATTGCAACAACTAAACAACATTATTTTAACCCTAATTATAACCCTATTTTTTTGGTTAAATATATTTTCCCTAATTGTAACCCTAACGCTAATTGTATCCCTAACCTTTTTAAAAGAAAATGTAAAAATTTATTCAAAATAAACCAATGAGTACAAAGCAAATGCTAGAGGCCCAACCAAGGACAACACATAAAACACAACCCAGAAGTTCCGAAAGGAAAGCCATAGAAAAATAGCTACATAACCTTGTCCTCCAAAATTAGCTTCTCCAAAGTCACTAAGTACTCTGGGGGCAAGAGCCCCCAGTCATCCACCTCCCACCTTTCAATGTTCTCAGAAGCCCATTTATCCAGACAATCTGCCACTTTATTCCACTCTTGAGGAATATGATAGAAAGAAATATAATCCAAAGAGGAACATAAATTCAAGATTTAATTAGCCACCATGGCTAAATGCCAATTAACACCTTCCAACTTTTTCTTATTCAACACATCATCCAAAGTTTATGAATCTAATTCATAGATGATCCGCTTTCAACCAAGCAAACACCCTCTCTCCATTGTATAGAGAACAGCTAGAGCCTCCATAAGGTTATTAGAATGTTATCCCTTGTTTATAGAGAAAAGAAAAATAACACCTCCATCACTACCTCAACCAATATCCCCAATCCTCACATGTCCAGGATTCCACCTAGAAGAGCTATCAGTGTTGACCTTTAAAACTGCTATAGGAGGAGGAAGCCAACACCCCTCTCTATGGATCTTCTGCTTGGTCTACCTCATTCTTCTACAGTACAATCCCTCAACCAACTACCCCTTAAACTCAAGTTCCTCACAATAGTAATATCACTAGGATCTATTATCTTAGAAAGGTCACATTTTGTAGAGATAGTCTCTTGAAGCCTATTGAGAATATTCCACCACAAGTGAGCCCCCTCCATTTCAGAATCCTAAAAAATCCTTCAGTTCCTCTCAACCTAAAGGTTCCAAATAAGGAAAGTAGGTCCCAAATACCAAGCAACATGAAGAAAGGAGATCTTGGCTAGAGGCCAATCCAAACTATCCCAAAAGTCAACTAAAGAAGTGGCATGGATGCAAGCATGGTTCCACACCTCCCACCAAAGGTGCTAGATCACCCTCGAATAAGGACATTGAAAGAAAAGATGGGAAGTACATTCTTCACTATTTTTACAAAGCACATAGATAGAAGGGCCCTAAAAACATCTTTTACAAATTCTCATAGGTGAGGCACTTATTTTAATCCACCAGCCATAGGAAGAAGTTGCACTTAGGCTAAGAGAAATTATTCCACACTTGCTTCCACCAAGGAGCACCATCCTGACCATGCATCTATCTATCCAAATCCTAATAACTTGAGGCAACAAAAAATTGGCCCTTGAGATCAGGGCCCCAAGCCAAAATATCTCTCCCCTAGAGGGAACTGCAAAGTCTACCAGCTAAGATTTGAGAAAGCTCTTGATGATCCTCCACAGTACTACCCGATGGCCATTCGTAAGGATCCTTCCAACAGGTCACCTCCAACTACCCCTTAACCTTAACATTCTTGAAATTCTCCACCTTACTCCGACTGACCTTAGTCAAAAATTTATAAAGGGGTGGAAGATGAGGAAACTCTGAGAGGATCAGGGGTGCCCATCCCAAGAATCATACCAAAACAAAGCATCAAAACCCCTATTACAAATCCAAAAAGGACTCTCTTTGATAAGCTTCACCCCTCTCTTGAGAGCATCCTAAATCATGGATCCCTTGCCCTCCAGGTTGCATCAAGGCACATACAAGCTATCCACTCCCCTTAGGTACTTATGAGTAAGGATTCTAGCCCAATCCTAATCCTGACAAGTACACTACCTCCAGTATAATTTGGCTAATAAAACCTAACCAATCAACTCGACTAGCCTTAGCCTAGGACTGCCCTCCTGCTTTGGTCTACAGACAAAGTCCCACCTAACCAAGCTCCATTTCAAAGAAAGAATATTACCAAACCAAAGAAATTGGTGAGTGAGAGCATCAAATTCCTTTACAAAACGAGAGGGAGAAACCTACACAAAACAAATTTAAATAGGAAGAGCCTACACCATCAACTTCGAAAGGGTCACCCTTCTAGTAGAAGAGAGCCATTGATGGGTAAAATGATTAACCTTCATGTGGAACTTATCTAGAATTTCCTGCTAAAACTCTTTGTACTAATAGCCAATGCCAAGTGGGATCCTGAGATAAACTTGAGGAAGAGAGCCGATTTGGAACTTGAGAATCTGAGAAATCCTTCTTTGAATCAGATGAGGAGTATTATAGAAGAAAATAGAAGACTTAGCCTCATTGATATTTTGCCCCAAGGCAACCAAGTAAGTATCTAGAGTTCTCCTAAAATTAGCTGCTTCATTGATTCTAGCCACACCTATCAAAGCAATATCATCAACAAACTGAAGTTGAGAGTGAGGAGGCAATCTATTGCACCAAATCCACCCCTGGATCAAACTTTGTCTAACTTGAGATTTAATGAATCTACCAAGCCCTTCAGCCATGATAATAAATAGATAAGGAGATAGAGGATCCCCTTGTCAAATGCCCCTAGAAGTGTTGAATAGCTCATATGGTTTGCCATTAATGAGAATAGAAAAGGAGGAAGAGGAAATGCAACTCATTACCTAATTAACCCAGTCCCCACCAAAACCAAAGGCCAGAAGCACTGTCTATAAGAAATCCCATTTGACTCTGTCATAAGCTTTAGCCATGTCAAGATTGATAAACTTGGCCTTCTCCTTAGAAGTCACCATAGAATGAATGGCATCTACAGCAATCACAATTGTCACAACCCACCTTTGAGTTTTGAATTTGAATTAGAGTACTATGTCTAAAATTGTAGGTATTTTATTTTCAAATAACATAAAAGCTAGTAAAATTAAACAATAAAAATATAGTCCCATTTAAAAGAACAAAATAATAAACAATTTTAAATGAATAAATGAGGACACTTCTAGAAAGAGCAATAAATGAGGAACTTTCCCCCCCTCATTCTCAAGTCAAGACTCAAATTTATGAAATGAGATTTTTTTCTCCTAAAATTTATGACTATTGGAAAACTGGAGAGTCCTTTTTCCACAAGAATTGAATGACAATTTGGAAAATAAAGAAAGAGCAATTAATTGGAAGACTTGACTCAAGACTTGGATTTTCCTCCATATGGATCAAGTTTTTCTATAAATTGCATGGATTTTTGAAGAAGACACACTCATCTCTGATTTGGGATTGCTAGAGAAATCTGTAAGAGTTCTCCTTTTCATCATTTTGTTTTGTTTCTCTTGAAAGTCTAGTTTTTGAATTTTGTTAATAAATTTTAGTTTGAAATTCATTTTGATGATATGTTTTAGGATAATACAATTTGCAAATTGGGTATAAGTTTTTCTGATGTTTAGGTGAAATAAACCCTTATGTTAGATCGGATATCCATACTTTGTTCCTAAATTTCATCTCTGCTAATTTTAATTTTTAAAAAATGTTTCTAAAAGCCTTTTCCTCAATCCATTTGCGACATATCCTGCAAACTGTTCATGCATGTTGTGTAGTTTGCCATTTGTTTATGCCTTGTTTTATGTCAATGCCCTATTCTAAAGCTCCAACAGAAGCACAGGGATAAATGTCATCTTACAACTGCTAATTATTTTCTTCTTGGAATTTTCTTAATCATTTTCAACAAATCCATTGTGTGCACACCTTGCAAATGAGGTATTTGTCAAATGTTTCATGTGCTCTATCATCTGTAAGTACTACATTTGATGAAAATTTGTCTTCAAACTTGAAGTATGTCCATGCCTAGCTCCAAACTTCTTCCAACGAATCTAGTTTGAGTTTGACCCGTAATCGATGCAGTCCATAAGGTGACATTTCTTGAGGGATTTTGTCATTTTGTACATGTGCTTGAGGGATTTTGTCAAACTGCTCACATGCCCTGTTTGGACTTTAATGTTCTGTGCACATGTCTATTAGAGTATTTCCAACTAGAATATCTGTCAAAAACCCCCTTGCACTAGGCTTGGATGGCTGACCATACACTATTAGAATGCATCGAAGGGGAATGCTGGCAAAGGTTGTAAATTTGGCCTTACGCCCACCAATCCCATTTGCTTAGAAGTTTTTAAAGCCCTTTTCAACAATTCCATTTTGTGCGATCCTTGAGGCATTCTATCAAATAGTTTTAGTGCATTGTCTATGCTTCCACGTTGGGCATATATGTCTACTAGAGCTGCTCCAATCTAATATTTGACGAATCCCCTGCATCAAAGCTCCCATTTCGGCACAGGTAGGGATCGCGAATAGCAAAAATAGAGCTATTTGGCTTTACAACTGCCAATTTCATTTGCTTGATGGTTTCTAAAGCCTTTTAGACAAATCCTTTTTGTAAGTCCTGCAATCATTGCATTCCCCTAGATGACGTCTCTTTGAGGCATTCTATCAAATAGTTTACATGCCTGGTTTGTGCTTCCACATTTCTTTCGCTGGATTCTCCTTGTCATGGATTTAAAAGCCCGACATTGAAAATCACACGCATAGAAATTGTGCCATTCATTAATAGATTCGTATTAGTAAAATTATCAACACGGTAAGTTTCTCCTCTTTTTAGATTGTCATAAGATGTAAGGATGAACGATACTTTAATTGTGGCTTGCATGTCCGAATGTATTTAGATTTTTCTAAACTATGTTTTTAATGGGTGGTGGTAGTTCCAGGAAATTTAAAATTGTTTCTATTACAACATCTAGTAAAAAGTTTCCCTCCCATTATATGTGAGGGGTGTCCATACCCTGTTCCCAAGCTTCCGTTTGTGCACAGGAAGTGAGTATGTTGACAAATGTTCAGGAGTTGGTCTTTACATCAGCCTGTTGCATTTTCTCAAAATTTTCTAAGGCCTTTTCAACAAACCTATTTTAAATATACCCTACTATCATGGCATTCCGTGAGACCACATTTCTTTGAGTCATTTTGTCAAACAACTCACATGCTTTGAAGGACGACCATACCCTGTTTCTAAACATCTAGATTGCAAAAAATAGTAGACAATTCTAAGTGTTCCAAATTAAATAGGAGGTTCAAATCTTATAAAATTAAAATAGCATCTATTATGTGTGGAAATACTATTATTGGAAAAAAAATGTTTAGATAGTTAAAGATAGATAATTCACATGATACTCAACTACATTGGAATCTACCAAGTCCCATCAAGCTGAACTTAAAAGAGATGATTTATAAAATTTATCTCATTTTTGTAAAATTAGTTGCAGAGGAAACAAGTCTCATAGTTTTGTATATAATATTACAAGGGTGAGTGTTTAAGTACTCACCAAAAACATGAACAACTAAATCTCTGTATCAAATAAAGCATTGGCCATCTATAATATACAGATTTGTAAGCAGCAAATTGGCATCTTAATGATAAAGTTTAGGTTGTACTCATGTTAGCAGATTAACCATACCTTATAACAATCATTTGGATATTTCTACTTTTACATATTTTGGTGCATGTGTAATCTATTGATTCCATCTACTTTTTAGAAGGCATTTGAGATATTCACAATGAATCATTACACTAATACTTAGTGATAGGCATTTGTGGTGCACATGGTACTACTTGTCGAGGCCTAATGTGTTATTTGTATTTCTCTTCAATTATTCTATTCCAGACTTCTAGCACAACCCTCCATAATTTTTTAAATCCGAATGTGTAGAGAAGTAGCCCACTCCTATCAACTAGTCCATCATTTCCACTATTTGATCACAAGTATTCTATTTTCACTTGCGTTAATGCTCATTCCTAGGTTTTTGTTTTGAGTCTAGTCTTTAGGATTTTTGGAGCTTGAACTAACATAATAGAAGGAATATGCTAAACCATTCTAATTAAATTTGGTTATAGTTTTAATAATTACAGTTATATTATACCATAAGATTTGTGTTAATTAATTTCCATATATTTCAAACTAAGACATTTTTTTCCATAGCGAATAAATTATGTATCTAAATAATACCATAGAAAAATGTGAATCTTTATAGATTTCTATGTACTTATTAAATTTGGAGGCCTAAGGTCCAAATACCAATTTATGAGTTTGTTTTATAAAGATATCAATAACCTACAAGTTTTAATCATAATATTAATCTAAAACCTTATATTAGGAAACATGTAGAACCTCTCCCACACATTGAATGTAGCTATGTAGATGGTATAAACTTGAAAATCAAGTATCATTATTAATGACATCATATAGTCTAACGTTAAAGTAGATGTTAGATTGTCATTGGAGTTTAAATGAATTTTGCTTTGTAGGAACTACTTGTAGATAGGATATCAAATATGAATCAAAGTTATAAATTTTAGAGTTGGAGTACATATTTTAGTTGGTTGAGGAAGAATTTTATGAATTAGATATAAATGAAAAAGTGCACTAATTCAAGATCATGATATAAATGACATAAAAAGTGCAAGTGATGACATAATAAATGGTACATAAGAAAATAAAAGAATTAATGGCATAAACTAGTAACAAAGTATAAGAATCTACTTGGAAAATGTACATATAGTGGGAATGGATGTTTTGTGGGTATGCTATCATGAAAGCTCATGAGAAGGTATAGTCCATATGGTACATGCAATAATTATAAGTAACTTTGCTTTTGGAATTGTGATAAAATAAAAAGAAATTATTGAAATTGTATATGTTGATTTTACATTTTTGTTAGAATATCTTTTCTAGTTTATGAGTTGATGTTTACGAAATTGATTAAGTTTCTTTTCTAGTTCTATTCATTATGATCAAGCATCTTTTATCTGCATTTTGATTTAAGGAAGTTTTTCCCTTTTTCAACTATTATTATGGAAGTTTTTCCTTTGCTACTAGATAGGTAAACCTTTTAAATAAACGTCCAAACTCAAAAAAATCATAGTGTTTGGTATTTACGGTACCTCTATGTCACGTTTACGTGTAATGCTGTCATGTTGAACTAAGTACCTCGCACCTAAAATAGCTACAACAACGACATCTGGGCACCTTCCCTCTAAATCATTGGGGAGTAATAAGGGACATGCCAAGTTTAATCCGCAGGTAGGGAAAATCTCCTCAAATATCTCATTAAGAAGATTAACTAAAAAGAAAGGATGAGTCTATTGAAATAATTGTATGATGATTAGCATATGAGGTTTACTAACAACGCGAGTCTAAATCGGAGATGACTTGTAAATAGGGTAACTAGTTTGAATCAAAAACCCTATCTGCCATATGTTCTTCCCTTGTCTCTGCGAACATCGGTGATTAGAAAGCACTAGGAATCGAGAAAGGTCCTAGTCAAGAAATTACCTAATTTGGCTTGAGGAAGAAAGACTAGATTTCATGGGCAAACACCAGATAGGGATTCCTCCACACTAGGACTAACTGACAAACATCCCTTTTGGTGTTTGTGGTAGTGAAACTAATTTCTGTCTCTGTTTCATTGAGTGGGTGGTAGTTGACGAAGAACTGTTTAGGGCAGGGAATAAGCCTAGAAAGGGTTGGATACCCACTCATAGTTACATCAAACATAGTGCAAAACAAAACTACATATTTACATTCCCTGTGTTAGTCACATCCGAAGGAGGGGGCCTGTATCTCATGGATACAAGGTGTGTAGGTAGTCTGAACAGTGAAGGATGCCCCTAGTACTCAGGTCCCCTGGATGTAGGATATTCTTTTATAGATTGTGTAGTGATTTCTGAGTCATGTTAACAAGAGATTGTCTAGTTAGTTTTGTGCAGATGATAAGAATACAATCACTGGGAGGAAAGCAAGTTGTTAGAAGTGAATGCAGGGCATAATGAAGAACTCCCTCTTCACTAGGTTTAAAATTGGTGATCCTTTAGGACTTGATGGATTTGGAAAACTAAATTCAAGTCATCCCATCTCTATAACATGCATTTAGCACTTCTTAGAAAAATTTCACATTCATGTATCTGTTAGATCAAAAATTTTATTCCTCGGTATTTTTAAATTTAGAGATTAGTATTATTTGGTTTAGGATGAGACGAGTCCTTACAACAATCCCATCAAGAATCTCTCTACTGGCTACAAATCTCTGCTATTCCTTAGAAAACAAAGCTTTGAGGCACGACTTGAGTCATTTTGCAATAAATTTAGTGACAATTTTGTAAACCACATTGCAAAGAGCAATCTGTCTAAATTGATCCAAACTATTTGCATAATCTTTTTTAGAAATAAGAGCCATAAAATTAGAATTCATGGCTCTTAACAAATTTGTTAATTTCTTTGTTTCTCTTGCACCACCTCCAAAAGGTCTAATTTGATAGTCTTCCAAAACTCCTGACAGAGTTTGATAGGAAAGTCATCAGGGCCCGAAACTTTACCTGTATTCATATATGAAATACAGCATCCTCCAATTCCTACTGTAGAATGGGATGAATGAGAGCCTCATTCATCTCATGATAAACCAAAGAGAGAATACAATCCAGGATGGAGTTATCTTCGGCACTAGCAGAGGGAATCCTTGGGAAATAGAGTTGAGAAATACTGAGAGGCCTCTTGAGCAATTTCCCACAGTGACAAGAGCTTAGCACCTTTTGAAGACATAAAGAGGTAATGAAATTACCACTTCTTCTAGCTCTAACTGAATTATGAAAAAAAGATATAGTTTTATCTCCTTGAAGCCAATCAATACAAGATTTATGCCTCCAAAAAATCTCTTCATGAAGCTCCCATTCTACCAAATTGTTAACTACCCAAGTCTCCTCTCTATTCAAATCCAAAGTAAACCCTTGATCTCAAATCAAATGAGTGGTAGCATCAAGTTGAGATTGGGTTTCCCTCTTGTTAAAGTGAAGGTTTCCAAAGCATTTCTTGTTCCACTTTTTGAGCTTATATTTCACATACTGCAATATTTTAACAAAAGAATACATAGCCTTCCCATAAGTGGGTTTCCCTTCATCCCACCAAGTATTCATTACTTTTTGGAGAGAGTGATCCTGCAACCACATAATCTGAAACTTAAAAGTAGGATTCTTTGAAGCCCTGAAAGTAACTGCTGAAAATTTGATTAGCAAGTGATTAGAACCTATCCAATCCAAGATCTCCGATCTAGTAGTCCATTTGTCACCCATACAAAAATAGGACACAATAAATCTATCAAGCCTCTTTGAGATTGCTTCTTCTTCACTTCTTCTATTGCTCCAAGTGAAGATACCTTTATTTGGCTTCACATCAATAACCCTCAGGAGGTTAATCCTATCTCTAAGGAGGTTAGAAAAAGCATCAAGCCTACTTGTGCCCCCTCTCTTCTCCTCCAAGCTATAAACCACATTAAAATCACTAGCCAAAACCTAAGGAAGGAAGGGCTCTAGAGATCAAACATATCTAATGTGATCCCAAAGTAACAACTTCCCTAAAATATTAGGAGCATAAACATTAGTAAAAAATAAATTTCACCTGAATCCACACTAGAAGCAACCATCCACTGTCACTTTAGTTTCCTGAATAAAGACAATGTTAGCAAAATGAGTACTAATTATATCACAAATAGCCTTTTGTCTAGGGATTCTATTCATAGCCCTCACCTTCCAAGATAAAATAATCATTTGTGAGATTGGGAAAAAAGGGAGTCACTGGTCTTCATAGACCCAGATTCCACCAATGTATGGCCAATTAACTTCACCTTTTCTTGGTCTTTCTTGCATCCCACCTTCAATGGCTTCTTCGGAGGCCCCTTTTTGAGAGGTTTTTACTACAGGCCCAAAGCATGGGAAGCTCCCTTCTTTTTCCAGATTCCAAAGCCTCTTTTGCTAAAGGAGATGTCAGAGTTTCCAATGCTTCACCTTCTTTCAAAACCAAATTCCCACTTGGTTCTAAGATATCTAGATTCTGAGATAGAGAATCTGTATCCATCTACCCATCCAGATGACCCTCCAATGACAAGATTAGATTATCATTCCCTCTATCTTCTGACAATACCTCATCCATTAACCTAGTCCCCAGAGGTAGCTCATCTGGAATTCCCTCCTCCTAGACCAAGTCATCCAAAACTTTGGAATTATTAAAAATCTCATCATTTTGCCTATCCTTCAGAGTTCTCTTCTAGCCTCTCCCCTTATTATGAGACTTAACAGGAATCAAGCTCTCTTTATCTACACCCCCTTCAACCACAAGAGCCTTCCCTTTATCATTCTTAGGTGCATGATTGGAAGGAGGCCTAGCTTCAATATTTATCAAATTAGCTCAGGGCATCTCCTTTGTAAATGCCTCGACATTTGAACAACAATGTCTCATATGAATCCAGGAAGATGCTCCAAGATATATTTCCATATAATTTGGAAAAGGGTTATTCAAATCAATCTCAACACATATTCAAGCATAAGAGTTTACCTTCTTGTCTCAAGTTTGTGAAGCAGAACCAACCAGTTTGCCTAGCAATAGAGCAATCAAATGAAGAATGCCGCTCCTCTAGAACTCTAGTAGAAGCCTGGGAAGGCGGACCCAAATAGGGACTCTTAAGGGAAGCTCCTCAGCATAGTTGAATCCCACATGCCAGGGGTTGATGAAGAGCCCAACATGATTAAAAAATATGGGCTCCCTTCAAAAGCCTTATTTTTGTCCATCATGCATGAGAAAACAACCAGAAAGTAATTGTTGGCCACTAGAAAAATCTCCATATCCCCTTCAGGATTCCAAACATGACGCATCCAAGACTCCAGAGCTAGTAGTAGAATCTGAAGTCCCATGAATTTACATATAAGAGCTTGATTGCTCCCATATGAAATATCCTCTGAGACTGATTCTAACTGAATCACCTAGATAAGATAGTCTTGGCATCTCTCTAAACAACCATTCACACTCTTTATTTTGGGAGGACCCTTTACGAAAAAGTACCCATTTCTAGAAGGAACTTTTCCTAGAGTCTACTTTACATTTACATGCACAGAAGGAGAAGGAACTAAAAAATCCATAGCCTTGGAGATTCGAACACCTAGAGAGGCTTCTAGCTTTGCCACACAAAGTCAAAATCACACGGTTAAAAATCATAGGCTAAACCCCTCCAAAAAAGGAAACCACATGGAGCATGTCTTTGTTTCCCAAAACACAACACCCCTAAACCCTAGCCTGTAAAAACCTGCAATAGAGATACCCTCCATCCTAAAGTCTTGGTTGTTGAATTGTATCCCTAACCTTAATTTCTAACCAAAAGCCCAAATATTTGCAATGTCCCCTTCTAGTAAGCTCAAATTGTTCTTGACCTTGCACAATTTCATCTCACAAAAAGAGAACATTAGTACTCCAAATTTTCTTTTTTCATATCATAATTAATATAAATCCATATCACATAATTCATATTCATAGTCATATTCTTATTCATGTTAGTCATAATCAGATTCATATTATCCATAGTCATATTGTTCATAATCATATTCATATTCACATTCATATTCATATTTTATTTATATTCATTTTCATACTCATACTCATTTTCATAGGCCTCAAGTGCTATCCTCGGAAGGATCATATGTCGCCCTATCATTAATCTATCTCTAACTCCATAGGCATGGTTCATTAAGGAGACACTAACCATCCCATACGAAGGCCCGATGGCTTCCCACCTCACCAATCGGCTCCAAAGACTTCCCACCTCATCTTGGAGAGTCACCTACCGTAGGGCACAAATCACATTGATGAGCTCATCATACCATAGGCCCAAGGCTTCACCTCACACCCGGAGGTACTTCGACACTTGGCCCAAGAGACTTTGCCTCACACCCGAAGGTACTTCATCTTCTTGGGGTTACCTAGGTCCAATATATTCTCCTAACTTACCCATACACCTAGGATGGTGAGATGATTAATAATGAGGCTAATCCTCTTTTTTGATATGGCAAAAATCCTATGATTTCAAGTCCTTATTAACATTTCACACATGATGCCTTATAAATAGGTCATCTTGGCCTTATATCATAATTGGCCAATAATATATATCACATGATCATATTCCATTCTCATCATCATTGATTTCTTATGTATAATCATATTCATTTATCATATCAATCTATTCTTTCTATGCATATTCATGATCACATATCTAAGATCAATCTATTATTCTATCATCAATCATTGTCATAATGTCTATTGTTAAAATCATATATGTACACATATTTTATCATTTAATTTCATTTTCATACATAACACATATATCAGATCCTACTTAATAACCTTATCATTTATATCATACAAGTTATAAATTGAACAAATAAATATAAATTCTTACAAATCAGTAAATATAAATTCTTACAAATCATAAATTGAATAAATAAATATAAATACTTACTTACCTGTTGTAGCTTTACCTAGGATTCCTTACCTATGCCGTCGTAATATAATTTTTATTACATTGCTGTTGCCGTTTTTATATTTTACAATATATATTTCCCACCTTTTTACTGCTGATGTACATATCTCTATGTATTAATTTATGATAAGTTATATTTTCTTCAGAATTAATTAATGTATATTTAACCCTTATTCTATTTGTAACCCTAATAATTTTTGGTTATATATATCCACCATAATTCTAATTCTAATTTTTATTTTTTTTCCAGATGTTAGTGTTAGGGTTGAGTTTAGAGATGTTAGTGTTAGGTTGAGTTTATCGTATCTAGTATATAGTATGGGTTTCAAGGTTTTGGGTTCTTAATTGAAAGTTTTGCTAAGTGTAATTCTCACCCTAAATGTAGCCCTAACTCTAACTAGAAGTTGCACGAAATTTATGAGCAACGGAGTAGCTGATAGGGTGTATCAATACATTCTACCTAAATATCATCCACTTCAATGGTCAAACAACCAATAGCAATTTTACACCTCATTTACAACAAAAAGTGGTAAATATTTGTCCTAATTTTATTGGTCAAAATTGACCTTTAACCATTGAAGCAGATGATATTATAGAACAACAATACCAATATATCATCTGTAACCATAGGAATATTTAGAAATAACATATTTGTAATTGTATATAATTAGGGTGTATCAATTTATAATCATAAATCTGAAATGCAGCTTTGCATGGAAGACATTGGAATATAACTTATAGAAATATTGAGAAACAAATCGACCAAGAAATTGTTGGCATGGCTTCCAGTGCCCTTTTTAATGTGTTTATTGCATTAAGCTAGATATCAATTTAAAAAAACAAATGAAATTATAGGTGGTAAGCAGACGCAGCTAGTTCTAGTTGTTGCTGCCCTTTAAAAAAAATTCACATTGTTTTTAAGATAAAATGAAGGTCAAGTAGCAATAATTATTCTCATTGAAGATTTTGGTGCATCTAAAAATTGAATTTCAAGGATACATGAACAAATGGATGAAGTCTTCTACATTTTAAACAAGCTCTTGAAAAGGGTATAGTGAAAAATCCGCATTGTTTTTTGTCTTACCTTTTTAGTAGTAGAGTAATTTTAAAATATTTTTTTTCAATAAGATTTATCTTTGGTAAGCTTTTTACTAAAACATACAATTATAATTCCAAATTTTAGTAATGGTCCAACTTATTTAAATCAAAACCTTAAACTCCAAATTTTATGAATATAATCCCCAATTTGGAAACATAAATCCCTAATTTGAAACAATAACCCCTAACTCTAAACTTTCATAGTTACCTATGTAATTCTAAATTTTTAGTTTGTAAGTATTTATGTTTTATCTAATATATAATAGAAAAATTATATACATATTAATTTATTCTCCAAAAAAAGGTCCACTAAATCTAAATATGTTGTAGTATCCCATAAAAACATATTATATTTATTATTATTTGGTTTATAAATAATTTTAAATCCTCTACCCACTCAGGTTGTTGGCCTTTAGGTTATCCTAACTCTATTTGAACAAGTTTGGTTTTAATTCAATATGAAGAACTTGAGTTAGCCAAAGAACATGATTAAAATGTACTTTGCTTGCCAAGGACAAATATCATCCCTATTTTTTCTTAAATTAAGGCTTACATTGCCAATAAATTCTTAAAAGTTGTTAGCAAAACATCTTACAAAACTGTATCATACAAAATTGGTAGCAAAGAAACCATCAAATCAATGAGGCAATAGCATTTCTACTTTTGATTAAACACAGAACATATACTTCATATACCATATTAATGAGGTCATCCTCAGAGGCTTATATTGTTTCAAAATTCAAGATTCTATAATGTTATAAAGTCATAGAGGTTTATAGTGCTACGCATGGAATTCCTATTCAGAGGGTTAAGGTCAAAACAAGCTGGGCAATATGCAAAGATGCAGCCTTCACCACAGTGAGGTAGTTCGTTCCTTGAACAAACTCACACATTGTGAGATAGACAGAGACCTTTCTTCCCCCTTCGCTTGGCAATGGCAGAAGCCTAGTGAACCCAGTAACAACACCACTCTTTGCAGACTCAAATACACTCCTCCCTTCATCCACAGAAGAACCCTTGAACACATACTCAAGACGGTCACCTGCTCCTATGTTCCCCTTCTCTACAACTCTGAACACTGACAAATCTTCCATGCATGGTTAGACTGGTTGAATCCCTACAATTTGCTTGTGATGACGATCTTAATGAAATCTTTTACCCCAGATAATGCATAGATAGGGAAACCCGAAATTACATAGTTTAAAAGATAAAGAAAACATAAGATTAGACAGCGAGAACCTTTTTGGTGAGTGAGTTAAGCCTTTCCAAATGCACGACAGTCTTGGGAAGCTTCAAAACCAGATTACAGTGACTGTCGATGATGCAGTTGTTGTTGGCAGACGTGGACCTCCAGCTGGGCTACATTAATCTCCCCTGCCACCATAGCCCATCTACTCCAACTACCGCATTTACTTCACCCTTCTACTATCTTCTTCTATTCTCTTCTACGATGAATCTAGACACTTGTTTTTCTGTATGTATCTAGAAGTTTCTCTCTATTGAATGTGAGTGCTCTATTTTTAAAAGAGAGAGAGAGATTGAATACACTTTATTTTTGTATGTAAGAGACAAGAGAGCACCAGCAGCTCTAGTTTTTCTTCAAGGCATTAATAAAAACTTTGTTCTGCTTTAACATTGCTTTTCTATTTGCATCTATTTACTCTCTAGCAGATTGGTATTAGAGCATTAAGAGACTGTGGGAAAGAAGATGCCAGAGTTAAAGAAGATCGACCCATCAGAGTTAGAGGAGGTCTGCAGACATGGTGCTGAATAGAAGATGGATTTAAGGGGAAAGGAAGACACCAGGTTTAGTAGTGTAGATCTGGAAGATATTTGGAGAATATCAGTTGCCCCAAAAGAAGAAAAAAAACTAGTCACTTGCTATTGGAAGACTATGGCAGGAGTGTAATTACTAGATAAGCTACCGGTAAAGGAGTTTGTATTGCTGAAGACAAAGGAGGAGGAACATAAATTTCAAAGTTTATTGCCCAAACTGTAGATCGATAGCTGTTGCAAGCTGATAAGGAAGTCAAATTTTTTAATTGTGAGTTTTTGTAGTGAGCAGAGGCAATTTTTTTTATTTTGAAAAATCATGGCAGGAATAAGTGGAAGTATTCAACAACCCCAGATTCCAATTTTTAATGGCAAAAATTATGACTTTTGGAGCATAAAAATGAAAACCCTATTTTGTTCTCAAGATGTTTGGGACTTGGTTGAAAATGGGTTCCCTGAACCAATAGACCAACAAGCATACAGGCTCTTTCACAAGCTGAGAAGGATTTGTTGAAAGAAAATAAGAAGAAGGATGCCAAAGCATTGTTTTTTATTCAGCAGGCAATGGAGGAATCAATTTTTCCAAAAGTAGCAGCTGCCACAAGATCAAAGCAGGCATGGGAAAGTTTGCAAATAGCGTACCAAGGCATAGGTAAGGTAAAAATAGAAAAATTACAAATTCTTAGAAGGGATTTTGAAAACTTGCAAATGAAGGACTCAGACTCAATAGATTCATTCTTCACTCATACAATGGCAATAGTAATCGTATTAGATCAAATGGAGAAACCATTGGGGATCAAAAAGTTGTAGAGAAAATACTTAGAAGCTTACCCACAAAGTTTGATCTAGTTGTAGTAGCCATTAAGGAGTCCAAAGATCTTACTCAGCTATCAGTAGATGAATTAATGGGATCACTCTTGGGACATGAGCAAAGATTAAATTGATTAGGGACATCACCATTTGAGAATGCATTCAAGACTCAGCTTTCATTTGGCAGAACAAGAGGGAGATCAAATCACAGCAGAGGCAGAGAACGATTTACACCAAGAGGAGGAAGAGAAAATACACAATTTGAAATCAGAAGACCAACATCAAGCCCACATGCTCATCCTGCATCAACAAGAGGAAGGGGGAGCAGCCATTCTCATAGCCATCCTCAAGGAGAAAGGTATGATAAATCCAACATCCAATGTCATTATTGCAATAAATTTGGGCATTTTGCATCAGAATGTAGGAAAAGGCAATATGACATGAATAAGCAAAAGGCACATTTTACAAATAAAAACTAGCCCAACACTAGTGAACAAAACACCACATCGATAACTACAATGTAGCACAAGAGAGTTCCAAAGAAGTATGGTTCTTAGATAGTGGCTGTAGTAATCACATGAGTGGGAGTAAGGAGATGTTTGAAACAATGGATGATTCAGTAAAATCAGAAGTAAAATTGGGGAATGATCACTAAGTTTCAGTCATGGGCAAAGGGTCAATTAAAATAAGAACTAAGCAAGGTGAGGAGAAGCATATTTCTGATGTATATTATGTTCCTGGATTGCAACACAATCTCATAAGCATTGGACAACTAGTTCAAAAAGGATATAGAATATACTTTGAAAATGATGAATGTGTGATTTTAGATAAGAAACCAAGCAATAGACTGATTGCAAAAGTTGAAATGACAAAAAATAGGATGTTACCACTTAGAATCCAAAGTGAACTATTCTTAGAGCCTAAAGGATTGCAAAAGGTTGCTGGATTAGCTTTCAAAGCTTCATACAAAAATGAATCTTGGCTATGGCATTTAAGACTTGGACATTTAAATTTTAAAGGGTTGCAACTATTATACAAGAAAACAATGGTATGTGGATTGCCACCAATAGAGCCACTTAAGACAACATGTGACAGTTGCATATTGGCAAAGCAACATAGGAAAAAATTTCCAATTGGGGAGTCTTATAGGGCAAAGCATCCACTTGAGATAGTGCATTCAGACCTTTGTGGACCTATGCAAACACCATCCATAAGTGGAAGACTTTATTTCTTGACATTTATTGATGATTTTAGTAGGAAAGTATGGGTTTATTTCTTGAAAAACAAATCAGATGCATTTGCTGTTTTTAAGGAGTTCAAGGCAAAAGTTGAGAAAGAAAGTGGATACAATATTAAAACATTGACAACTGATCAAGGTGGTGAATACATATTAAATGATTTTTACAATTTTTGCAAAGAAAATGGCATAAGGAAACAATTTACAGCGAGGTATACTCCTCAACAAAATGGAGTAGCTAAGAGAAATAATAGAACAATCATGGAAATGGCATGAAGTATGATAGAAGCAAAACATCTACCAAATGAGTATTGGACTAAAGCGGTTGCATGTTCAATATACATTTTAAATAGATATCCAACGAAAACAGTGATAAATAAAACACTAGAAGAAGCGTGGAGCAAAAGGAAGGCATAATATAGCACATTTGAGAGTCTTTGGATGTGTAGTATACTCATTGATACCTCAAGAGTTGAGAAAAAAACTAGATGATAGAGGAGAGAAGTGCATATTTGTGGGATATAGTGAATAGTCCAAGGCATATAAGCTATACAATCCTATCACAAAGAAGCTAATAATAAGTCATGATGTTGAGTTTGTTGAAGAAGAAGCATGGGATGGCAGTATAGACAAAACAACTACAATTGCAGCTAGTGTTCCACAAGAGAATGAAGAGAATGAAACTCAAGTTGTGAATCCTACTACACAAGAAAATGTTCCTACAACACCTTCTAGGGCTCCTGCCACTCCAAATCCTACTACTCCAACAAGTAATAATAGCAGTGAGTCTTCTAATCCAACACTTGCAACACTAAGATCAAGGTCAATAAACACTTCAAAGAAGACACATAGTCTAAGAGAGATTTATGATGAAATACAAGAGGCTGAAAATGAAGATTTATGCTCTAATTTTGCATTCTTAACACAAGCTGATCCAATTTATTTTGAGGATGCCATTAAATTTGACAAATAGATTGCAGCTATGGATGAAGAAATTCAGTCAATTGAAAAGAATCAAACTTGGGATCTAGTAGAGCTTCCTAAAGGCAAGGATGTGATTGGAGTTAAATGGGTTTACAAGACAAAGTATAATGCTGATGGAAAAGTGGAGAAACACAAGGCAAGACTTGTAGCTAAAGGCTTTACACAACAATTTGGCATAGACTATAATGAAACATTTGCACCTGTGGCAAGATTGGATACCATTAGAATGGTCTTATCTATAGCAGCTCAAAACAATTGGAAGGTTTACCAAATGGACGTTAAATCAACATTCTTTAATGGAATTTTAGAAGAAGAAATGTATATAAAACAACCACCCCGTTATGAAATTTTGGGAGAAGAACATAAAGTATACAAACTGAAAAAGGCACTATATGGTTTGAAACAAGCTCCTAGAGCTTGGTACAGCAGGATAGATTCTTATTTTGTGAACAGTGGGTTTGGCAAACGTGGCAATGAACCAACTTTGTATGTCAAAGTGAATGATGAAGGAGAAACCTTGATAGTTTGTTTGTATGTAGATGATTTGATATTCACAGGTAACATGTCAATTGACTCATTCAAGGCAGCCATGGAAAAATAATTTGATATGATTGATTTGGGGCTCATGAGATATTTTCTTGGTATAGAGGTTAGTCAAAATGATCAAGGTATTTTTATATGTCAAAGCAAGTATGCTAATGATTTGTTGAAGAGATTTAAGATGACAAATGTGAATCCAGCTCCTACACCTATTGCATTGGGTTTAAAACTTAGCAAGGATGACAAAAGTCCTAGTGTTGATGCAACCTTATTCAAAAGATTAGTTGGCAGCCTTATGTATCTAACTACCACAAGACTGGATATCATGTATGGGGTTAGTCTCATCTCTAGATTCATGGACAAACCAAAGGAATCACATTGGAAAGATGGAAAAAGAGTTTTAAGATATATAGCTGGAACAAAGAGCTTTGAAATTTTGTATACATCTTTGGATGATTACAAACTGATTAGATATACTGATAGTGATTGGGGAGGTAGCACGGATGATAGAAAAAGCACTTCAGGGTATATCTTTCATCTAGGATCGGGTGCTATCTCTTGGGCATCAAAGAAACAACCAATTGTGACACTCTCATCAGCTGAAGCGGAATATGTTGTAGCCACATCAGCAACTTGCCAAGCAATATGGATGAGGAGAGTACTTTCAGATTTGAGGCATCCACAAGAATAACCTACAAAAATTTATTGTGATAATAATTCTGCAATTGCTTTATCTAAAAATCATGTCTTTCATAAACGAAGCAAGCATATTGATACACAATATCATTTTATTCAAGAATTGGTGAACAATGGTGACATATATCTTGAGTTTTGCAAGTCCAAAGAACAACTAGCAGACATTTTCACAAAGCCGCTTGCAAAGAATATTTTTCAGCATCTCCGGGAAGGAATTGGAATAACAGAAATATATGACAGTGAAGATTAAGGGGGAGTGTTGGCAGACGTGGACCTCCAGCTGGGCTACATTAATCTCCCCTGCCACCATAGCCCATCTACTCCAACCACTGCATTTACTTCACCCTTCTACTATCTTCTTCTATTCTCTTCTACGATGAATCTAGACACTTGTTTTTCTGTATGTATCTAGAAGTTTCTCTCTATCGAATGTGAGTGCTCTGTTTTTAAAAGAGAGAGATTGAATATACTCTATTTTTGTATGTAAGAGACAAGAGAGCACCGGCAGTTCTGGTTTTTGTTCAAGGCATTAATAAAAACTTTGTTCTACTTTAATATTGCTTTTCTATTTGCATCTGTTTACTCTCTAACAGTTGGAGCTCAGTTTCTGAAGGTCTACAGTAATGGAGGGCACCATACGAGCAATATCCTTTCCTGTTGCTTCTTTCTTGTTTCTATCTTTATCCATTCTTTGACAACAACTCTAACTACTTAGTGCCTCACCGTTAACCTCAACATTCAACATTTAAAATTTTCAAATAAAGAATGCTCGAAAACGAAAACCGAATGGCGAAAAACTTTTTCTGGCGTCCATGTTTTCCGGCGTCCGACAATTCCGGCGGCTGAATATTTCCGGGAGCAAAATTGCTCCGCCTATTAGCTAATTAAATTAAATTTAAACTAATTTTAAAAAATTAAATTCTCAATCAAGATTATTTTGAGAGTTAAAGGTAAATTAAATGAGTAAAAGAATTGTTTTAACAAAGTCTTAAAACAATTCGAAAGAACTTTAAAATAATTTGTTTTCATTTCTTAATTTATATTTTAAAATAATAAGTTTAGGGTAAATATTTGAAATATAACATTGGATTAAGTATATATTATTCTAATTCTAAAGAATATAGTTATAATAACCAAATTATTATAGTTTTGAATTAAAGAAATCAAAATAATAATCAAAATATTAAATTGTTAATATCTAGATAAATTAAATATTTTAATCATAATTAATTTCCATTATTTAAATAAACTGATAAAGAATTAATGAAAGCCTAAAATAAGAAAGTAAAACACATCATTAAAAAAAATTAATCAAACAAGGAGTTACAATTAAAAAGCACATCATAACAACTTAAATAGCCCATTTATAATTAGAAAAGTATAGAACTCAAATTTTAGAAAGAAAACAGATTGCTTTTCTTAATAAAACAACTCATTTTCTACCTTTTGAATTACTTAACATCCATTTTGTTTTTTTGTACAGGGAGAAGATTATGAAGAATTTAGTTTTTTTGTTTTAAATTACTTAACATCCATTTTGTTTTTTGGTACAGGTAGAAGAATATGAAGAGTTTACGAAAGGGAATTCAACAATGAAGAGGACAAATAAAGTTTAAAACAAAATCATTCTTTTTCTGTGATCTATTTTTCCATAATTTTTTATTTTTAAATCTTCTCAAGCTTTCCATTTGATGTTTCTTGGCCATGTGAAAGGTACTTACATTTTATGAAGAAATTATATCAATGTAACTAACCATGTGCAGACTCTATAATACACAGACCACAAATAGTGGTTCCATTACAAGCTACAGAAGGCCCTTCCACAAAATTGTGCAAATTTCCTTAAAATTGCGCAACTTTAACTCGCCCTTAATTGACAAAGACTTTGTCTAATCTTAAAATCCCCTGAGAGAGGCGTTAGAACATTCTTTTATTTTATCTGCCTCCAATGCTGCTAAAAATTCTAATAATAGTAATCATTTACTATGCCTCTCATGAGGCGTTTCATATTCTAGAGAATGCAGCGTGCCCAGCCTTATTTTGGCACTCACATTCCTCCATGAGCAGATTTTCATTGGGCATTAATAACTCACAAAACTGGCGCCTCTTCCCCGCTTCATAAAGGAAGCTGAAGCTTTAAAATAATAATATGAATGCAGATTTATCTTATTATTTCAGCAAGTCATTGCCTGTGCGCCACTATGCAGCCATTTTCTATTTTGGTTCTTCATTTATTCATTCCCTGTGCGCCACCATGCAGCCAACAAATAATGGTGCGAAACCCTAGAGTTGCTTCCCAGTACCATATTTAGTCACTTACATATTCCATATTGCTGCTGCGTCATTCCACATGTTTTGCACTACATAACAACCATCATTGTTCAAAAAATCATCCGAATTTGTTTTTTTAAATTTAATTTAGTTTTTTTTAAGCAAGCCGACATGTTTATTGGAAATTAAATGCTTTTTAATTTAAATAATACAAACATATATCTCTTTATTTGCCTAGAGGCATAAAAATATACTTGAAGTATTTTTTGGCTTTCCAGTCGTGGGTTTCAGAGGGAGCGCAGGGTTTTGTGATCAAAATTATAGATTTCGGGTTTTTCTGTGTTAAAAATTTTCATACATCTTAAATTGTTTTTTGATTTGATTGAAAGCACTCATCTGGGCATCACCCTTCATTACTTTGGGATAAACTTTTAAAGGTTTTTAAATAGATTGGAAGCATATTCAATATTCAGGTAAGATCCTGTATTTGCATTCTTTTGCTTGTGAAAATTTTTAGATTTTTTTTAAACATTTTAGAGTTTTTCGGGATGTAAATCCTTATTTTTATGAATGCGACAGTAGTGTTATTGTATTCACAGCTATTACCTTCAAAATCTTTTTTTTTTTTTTGAGTTCTGGTGCAGATCACATAATCAAGGCACTCTAAAGGTCATGACAACTACCCAGAATCATGCAGAGATAATAACTTCCATGATGCAATGGCCTCCAAGTGAGGACACACGGTTGATGCTTGTAGAGCACATGACCAGTTGTCTTTCTTCGGAATCCTGTTGTTCAACGAGGCACGGTCTTTTGAGCAAAGAAGAGGCTGCAGAAGATGCAAAAAGAATAGAAGATATAGCATTTGTTGCTGCAAATCACCATGCTCGTAGATACCCAAATGCTGATGGTAGCGCTACTGCGCAGCTTTATACAAAGGAAGCAAGCAAACTGATGTTGGAGGCCCTTAAGCGAGAACCCACTGCCAAGACAAAAGTTGGTGTGAAAGAGACTGTTCTTGATATATCACTAGGGGAACGAGTATTTGTTGATGAAATTTTAGCCAGAGAGCTGTTAAGGCCATTAGAAGAACCTGGGAATTCTTATACCAAGATATGCTTTGGCAACCGAAGTTTTGGAGTAGAGGCTGCCCATGTTGCAAAAGGAATCTTGATGGGTGTTCAGAAAACTTTAACAGATGTGGACCTTATAGATTTTGTCTTCCTAAGGCCTGAGGCTGAGGCACTCCAGGTTATGTCAATATTTTCATCTGCTTTAGAAGGATGCACGCTGAGATACTTGAGACTTGAACTATATGAATTTGGAGAGAAGGCCGTCAGAGCTTTTGGACCACTCTTGAAATCTCAGAAAACCCTCGAAGAATTGGAAATCTTTGATAGCAACATTTCCGGAGAAGCTGCTAGAGCCATTTGTGAGTTCCTTACATCTGTTGAAAGGATTAAGACTTTGCATTTCTATACTCCGCGTTTCTATTGCAGTGAGTCAGGAGATGATGCAGCAGAGGCCTTCTCAGAGCTTGTTAAGAAATGTGTTGCTCTCGAGGATTTTGCATTCACATCAAGTAACATGGGTACCCGTGGTGGCATTGCTTTAGCAGAAGCTTTGGGGAAAGGCAGCAGGTTGAAAATTCTCTGTTTAACAGATCACAAGTATTGGAAAAGAGGTGGGGTTGCTCTGAGCCAAGTCATATCAAGACATCTAGGTCTCACAGAAGTTTACTTAGGCTATTTGAATCTTGAGGATGAAGGGGCAATTACTGTTGCCAACAGCCTCAAGGATGCAGCTCCATCTCTGAGTGTTCTTGATATTGCAGGAAATTACATCACTCCAAAAGCAGCTCCAGCTTTGGCAGAATGCCTTGCTGTCAAAAACTTGCTGACAAAGTTTGATGCATCAGAAAACGAACTCAAGGATGATGGATCAGTCTTAATATGCAAAGCACTTTTGGAAGGTCACAATCAGCTCAAACAACTTGATTTGAGTTCGAATTCTATCTCTCTAATTGGGGGTAAGGCTGCTGCGGAAGCTGTTGTAAACAAGCCTGATTTCACTCGGCTTTATATTGATGACAATTCCATTACTAAAATGGGAATTGAGATTATCAAAGGTGTGCTGAGAGAAGGTACCAATGGTGATTATGTACTTAGTGCTATATGCCCATAATGAAGAAAGTGGCTGTGACACTGAGTTAGAGGATATACTCTTAAACCCTTGAAGATGTTTTATAGTTTTAGCAGAGGAGATACTCTTAATCCCTTGAAGATGTTTTATAGTTTTAGCAACCACAGGTGAGTCCTCCTTAGCTTCACAGAGTTACAAGCTTAATCTTAATCTGAATATATGAACTTTACCATATGAACTCGAGAAATTGCAAATTTGGCTTCAGTTGTATCACTTTGTAAGAAATGTTAGATAAGATATGTATTAGTTTGTCATCTTCTATAATTATGATAAGATTGTGAGTTAGATCCGTTGTCTGAAAAGTTTGCTTCTGCAGCAGCTATATTTGTATTAGGGACATGCTTAAAAAGTGTTAAAACCGAATGGTGTGGTGTTAAAGATCTCAATATTTTTTTGGTTTGGTTTTGTCATTTTTAATTTTTTCTCTTCAATCTTGTAGAGTGATATATATATATATGTGTGTGTGTGTGTGAGAGAGAGAGACCTATTTGAATCTGTCTGTCTAATTCTGCTTAATAAAAAATAATAATTAAATGCATTTTCAGGCTCAATAGATTGCAGAGTTTCTGAACCGAACAATTAATGTAGAATCCAATTTATGTCCTGTATAATAGATACGCCTGCACCTGAATGCCAACCCTTCATAGTCCACCATTTGATTCCAAATCTTGTAACCTGATTTGATTGTGATTTCAACAAGTAGTGGTTGTGACAAATCCAATTCCATAAGAATTCATACAAATGTAAAGGAGGAACGCAGAGTGAGAGTGGAAGGATCTTCTAAAGAGACCAGTCCTGAGATATATTTCTGTAAAAGAGTTGAAATCAGGATACCATGGCTTCATGCCCAAGTATGATTTGCCCAAAGACCAAGGGCCTCTCTGTAAAAGTATTTCTCTATCTTCAGGCAGTTCACAAGAACATTAAAAAAAAAACCTTTAGCATATGGGCCAATGCAGAGCTCACCTTCAAAGTGGTGGCCAATCTTTCAGTATCCATTCATTTAGCTCTACCAGGTTTGGCCAATAATTATGGAAACAACAAATTAGTGAGTGTTTTCTATGCAATGTTTCCTCCTCAGCAGAATCCATTCCAAGATCAATCGTTGGTTTGAGTTTCTCACAATTGTAATAATATCAGTTGAAGTAAACCATAGAAAGTTAATGTAGAAGAGCCACTGAAATCTCTCAAGCGAAAGAGATCTGTCAGTACCAGTCTGGTACCAAGTTCATTATTAAAGAAGAGCCATGTTCTTTCAGAAAAGCTGCAGGGCAGAGAAATGAATTAATTATTTGCAGAAACCCGTTCTTTGCTACCAAGTCTGAAGGGGCTATTCTTAAATAGCATCCACTTCAATAGTCAAAGGTCAATTTTGGCCAATAAAAAATGGACAAATATTTATCACTTTTTGTTGTGAATGAGGTGTAAAATTTCTATTGACTATTTGACCATTGAAATGGATGATATTTAAGTAGAGTGGTCAGGTGTGAGTTTTGCATGTGATTGTAAAAACCTTCATTACTTATTTATTTTAGAGTACATATTATTCATATTTCTTGTCATTCACTATTGTTCATATTTACTGTTAATATTTATTGTAATAGGCTAAGGTTAGGAAATATTGTAGCAGAGATGGTTAAATATGGTGTTAATCTATTTTTCTAATTCCATGCAGAACCCTATTTAAACTTAGAGAGTCCCGAAAAATTTTAGTCTTCTTTATTTTGGGAAAACCTAATAGCCCATGTTAACAAATATAATATATATTCTATAAATTATAAACAGTAAATAAATAAAATAAACTTCAAATAAATTTTATATGGTGGCTTAAGTGAAGATTTTTAATTATTTTTTGAATAACTAAAAAAAATTTGTAAATATTTTTTTATTTTTTTATTTAAGATCATATATAATTTTTAAAAATGCAACTAAAACATATATATTAAAAATGCTTGCACAAATATACCTAATAGTCTATAGGAAGAAAATCCAATAGTTGGACAATGTACAAATAGTTGTGGCTATAGCTTGGAGAGAGTAAGAATAGGTTTGACTTCATAGGAAAAGTTGGGGGAGAGAAGCCAATGGTTGGCACTTCATGTTAATAGATCCATTATACTCATTTGAAACCATGCCAACCAATTAAATTTTACTAGTATAACTAATGATATGTGTTAAAACATAGAATCTCATTAAAAGCATTTAAATTATCTAATTCACAGATTTTTTATGCATTTTTTTTGTGGAGCTTCTCGTAGGGAGGAGACCATTGTTCAGATGTGATATTTCTGACAATTTATTACATCTGATTAACACATATATTCAATCATCCTTTCAGATAATTATTTTTTCCTTTGTGCTTTTAGAGGTCTATTGGTCAACATGCCAATGTTAGTTAATGCTTTTATTTCCACTTCTGGTGAGCCTCTCCCTTTTCTAGTCAGTTGCTATTTCTTTACTATTAATTATGTCCGATTTATAAATTTTAGTGGTTAAATAGGGGAAGAAACATGTAGAATAAATTCAAATAATATATTTATGAGAGTTTTCATAGTGGAGATTTGTAAAAGCTTTTTTGATTAATATATTTTAGCTTTTGTCTTGCTTTAAAAATGAAAATCCATAGTTTATATCATTACATTGTTGGCTTTTTTTGCACTTTGCAGCTGGAAGTTAAGTTTGTAATGAATAGACATTCTAAATGATTTATAAAATTTCATCAAAGAATTTACTGGGTACACGGATGACAATTCTCAATAGAGTAACAAAAAGATTAAACTTAGTTCAAACAACCGGATTTATATCCATGTGTGAGCTTGCAATCAATGAGGTAATACTAATCACACTAAATCTATGAAAATGTTTTAAATTTGTCTCAACTTACAATTGAGAAGCACTATATTGCACCAAAATCTAGCTCTTTATTTAGTGAAACAATTTATTTTTTATCTCCACCCTTATCTTCTTTAGGCTAGGGACCATGGAAGAAAATGCTAGGAATCGTTGTGTTCATTTTCAAGGTGCAAATTCTTTGCTCTTGGTCCAAGCTGAAATGGTTTTTGGGTAGAGTTGCAATAGGTTGGTTCCATGACTCAAACACTGAATCAAATTTGAAAATGCCTTAGTTTCCTATTTGGATATATGTTTACTTGATTCTGACCCTAACTCATTCAAGTTTCCTCTTCATAATTATAGGCTACTGCACATTTAATAATCTAATAGAGTGAGTGCCACTATCATGATCAATATTGGGTGTCCAAGGATTTTCTAGCAAACTGATTGTAGAAGAATTCATCACATTACATGCAGATGTTCCACTCCAATCCGAAAGCTCCCAAGGCTTCATATTAACCATGGAATTGATTGAGGAGTCTTCTTGGTATCTCAATATTGTGGCAAGAAATCCATCCCACTTAGGACGACTAGATGGGTACACCAGTTACCTTATAAAAGAATAAGCCAATTCTTGTTCTCTCTCTCACACACAAAAAAGAACTCACATTGTAAAATACATACACTAGATAGGTACACGGAAACACATCCACAAAATAAGGTATTAACACTTAGAATCCTTTGGGTCAATCATCAAGCTGGAAGAAAACACTTAGCATTATATATATATTTTTAAACAATTTGTTGTTCCTATTCTACCCATAAGAATAAGGGCTTCAATTTTTTTGTTTTTATTCAGGGTGCAATTCTGTTAGCTAGTCTTATAGGCCTCCAATCAAAAGTGAACTATGATTTTTAGTAATTTTTTTGAGACCTTGAAATTTTGTTTATAAGAAAGATAGCATCACTTGATCGTTAATTTTGCATTTTCTTTGGCAGGGTCTAGCTCTAACCAAAGTTCTACCACTTCAATTTGTGATAATTGTTAGCAGAGCTAAGTTCAAAGCATTGCATATTTCAGAATTTGTTTATTCTTCGGCCATCAAATGTCCATTTATTCATTTTTTTAGTATGCATTTGGACTCAAATTCATAATGAGAGTAATGGATTTCAGTTTTTAGTAGGAAGCTCTAGTTTCTTGTGTTTATACGTGATTGTAGATATAAGAAACTAGTTTCCTTTTTTCATGTGAGATCCACTTCAATTTAGTATTGTACACACTGAATTGGTTCAAATGTGATCTGAATTTGTAGTTGTTGCAAAGCAACACCCTTGAAGAATTACAATTGGAAGATGATCAAAGGTGAGTTGTACTCTTGTAGCTAGTTAGTGTTGTAATCATGTAGGCAATATTTTCTATGTTTCTACTTTTTCTTTCACAACTTATTGGAGATGGTTCATACTCCTCATGTTTATCCTAAGCTAGTTTACTTCTACATTCCTTTAACCTATATTGGTCATCTACGTATGCTGATCTAATTTCTCTGCTTGCTTTCTTTTCATCTTTTCTCTAGCTTTTGGCTTCTTATTAATGCTAAGTTGCTTCATGGTAATGTATGTTTGTAGAAGAGATTTGTGCCAGGTGGTGTTTCTTATCGCAAGCCTATGTTCTCTGAAAATGTGTTTCCTACCTCCAAATCCCCTTGTCCCATGTATATTTCCTATTTATCACTTCATAAGTTTCTGTTTTCAAATCTTTCAATGTTGAATGTTTATACTCTCAGGTTCTTAGCTAAATAGGTTATAAGATTTTATTATTATAAAATAGCTAAATCTTTTTGGAAACTTGTCTTGCCATCCCCTGCTACCCCATCCTTGAAACTCCATGTAACATAGGAATTTTGTGTGCTCTCAAACATACTCAACTTATATGTAAAAATAAAAGCAATCAAAGCTTCTAAATTACTACATTTTTTTTTATTATAACATAGGTCTATTTTGGATTTTTCTTATCACATCTGTATTACGCTATTGTTTACAATTTAGGTCTATTATGTATTTTTTCTTATTGCATCTTTCTTTAATATCTTTGATTTACTATTATAGTATTATAATGTATTTCCTCTTTGACATGGGGTTTTCAAATGTATGTTAGTGTTAGCAAAACTTCAAAAAATTGCTTCCAAAATTCACAAATGGGTATGTACTACAATGTTGGGTTGAACACATATTGTTTAGAATAGAGAATTTGTCACAATCCCTTGCCTTGACATTTTTCTCTACCAAATTTCTTTCCCAAAAGTGTTATGTAATATATCGTCTATTGCTTATGCTTTTTTGTAATTTTCTTATGCCACGGGGTCCTTTTGGATGTTGTATGTGTATCAAGAGAAAATATATTACTTATTAGTAAACACAAAATTCATCTCTTTGATTGAGATGTTGTGCCATTTTCTAAAAGAATATTTAAGAGGTGGGCTATATTGATCTTAACTCTTAAGAACCACAACACACCCCTAGTTGGCCAGAAAACAACAATAACTTGGTGTTTATTACAAAATATGCTAGAGCAAACAAGAGCAACTCATTTTTCCTTACTATACTATGTGTGGCCAACATGGCACTATCATTTGGAAAGGCTCTAGATTACAAAACCTCAAAAACTATACTTGAAGTAATTACAAAGTAATAGAAATATTAGTTGACAGTATGTCATTATACTTGGGCTAAGAACTTTTAGTATCTCAAAATTTTAATTGTCTTTTCAATTTAATTGTTCCTCAGTCCTATCTATTTTATTTTTTATTAATACATGATTATATACAAAATTTATATTAGCCTAGCTTGTATGTTACTTGTTTATGACATTCTTCATTAATTCTTAGACTACCAGTATATGCGCAACAGAATAGCCGATAGGGTCTATCAATAGGAGCACATTTTTTCATTTGTTGTTACAAATTTGTGTGCATTCTATATGGAAGTATCCATGCTATATCATATGGTAACTTGGCAGCAACTATAGAATCAAGGATCTAGATAAACAAAAGAAAAACATTGAATAAAATATGTAGTGTTTGTTTTTAAAGGTATGAATATCCAAGTAACAAGCATCAGTCAAGGCATGGAATTAGGCCAATAGCCTTTATTGCGAATGGAATTAGGCAGATAGCTTGTACTGCTTTTTGGTTAGATGAAATTACATGCAAAGGAGTCTAAATATATTCATTTGGGAGACAACTTGCAGAAGATGAATGTGAGTGTGCAATATGTGTTATAAAAGAGAGTTTACAAATAATTAGAGAGCTGTGTGGCTATTCTTCTCTTAACTGGAAATTCTGGCATAAGTAAACCCTAAAATAATCCTATCCCATGCAAGAAGCAAACCTCAACATTTGAATTTTCATGTTCTTAACATTCTTCTTCGATGCAAAAATTTCCAAACATATATGTATACATACATTCATTGAACCCAAAATCAAGGAACAATTTGCTTGCAAGGTTTACTAGAAATCACCATCATACCCAAAGTCATTATGTAAATGAAACATAGTTTTATCTTTTACAGTATGGAATTAGATGCATACCTCCATGGTTTCCATAGTAGGAAAAATCATGTGACCTCAATGTATACTATGCCCAGCAGAATGATTTCAAAAACAATGGTAAACTAAGTTTCTTGCCTAACACCATGGTTTTTTAAAACCTCTTTGCACAGTTGATCATCCAGAAGTTCCAAACCCTTGGATTTCATTTCCATAAAAAGCCCATATGCCTCTTTCTCTCTTCCTACATTGCTACAAGCCCTGATCAAACTTTCATAGTTATTGGAATCCAAGCTAGGATTATTTCCACTCTCCTAAATTAGAAACAAATGTGCTTTGTCAAATTCTCCATCTTTTACATATCCATTAAGAATATGAGTATAAGTACCACTCAGAGGCCTAATTCCCTCTTCTTTCATTCTTCCAAGGAGCTGCAAGCCGCCTTCAAATTTTCCTGTCTTGCAAGCAGCATAAATCATTAAATCATATATAAATTGTACCCTAGTTTACAAATATCTCTGTCATTTTGCCAATTTTACTAGTATCACTACAACATTTTGCAAAAACTCACCTATCACTTTAATCCTTTTGGCCATTTGGCAATTTTTGTGATCCTTATTCTATCTTAGTCTTCCTGCTATGTAATTTTTCAAAATTTCTTAATGTGAGTTTGAAACAAACAGACAACAAATGTTGTTGTTCTACAGTATTAACATAAAGATTTCATGATTTGAAACAAGTGAGTCTACTATTGGGATAGTCCATTAACTATGCATTGAGTGGGGAGCAATAATAAAGTCTGAATATACTTACCTCGATCTATGTTTATATAGAGTCTGAAATTAAAGGCATTTTCCACTATTACTTCTTTAGAAGTTGTTTCTAATGAGCTTCAAACCCAGTTACATGAAGGAGAAATAAAATAAAAAATTTACAGGAAGTCGATTTCACAATGGCGGCAGTTTGCAGGGTGAATGGGTATATCAGAGTATAACGTACTAGCATGAGATGATGGTGAGAAACTGGTGATGGTCATGGGCAAGGGAGGAGCGAACCTAAACATGGGATGCCACTTATCCAGACCTCCAAAATGGTCCACATAAAAGTTCAAAATCCTAGAGTACGGATAAAAATTACTTAATTTTTGTGGGCAAACTGCTGTAAAACCAGCATTAATTTCAAAATCCTAGAGTATGGATAAAAATTACATAGTTTTTGTGGGCAAACTGCTGTAAAACCAGCATTAATGTCAAAATTGCAGAAAACAAAAATCTATTTTTTAATGTTTTTTTCTCAGCATCATCTGTTGTTTAACACAAAACTCTATACAGCCATTAATGTTCTTCCCTCTTGTCCGCCTCTCTGAAACTCGTGCATCAATTATAGAGCATATATATTTGTTGACTTTCCTAGTTAAACTGTTTGAGATATCTTTGTAAATTGCCACATATGGTTCCGAGTTTTTCTTCCAAACACCTGTCTTCTGCATGTCATTCATGGAACCGATAGGAAGATGGTAATTCCAGTTTACAGCTGCCATAACACACTCCCCACAGACATTTATTTACCGTAAAGTATAGACAACTCCAAATGAAGTTCACTGCTGTAATACTTCAAATCATACTTACCAATATAGTTTGGCATTATCGTCCCATCAGATGGGCTTCTGCCTCGGGAAGTTTACCCCATACGGCCAAAAATTGCTCCTAATCAAAGTGGAGATGAAATCATTATTGTCGAGATCTCCATACGAATCTCCAAAAAATAGAACTGCTGGTACTAAAGATCTAGTTAGTTGGAGTTTGTATAATTTGGTGTGGTTTGTGTGAGTGTGAGGCGAGTTCAGTACCTTTTTTTTCTTCTTGCCCTATTCGGAATTGTATATATTTTGGAAGGAAATGCTTCGGTGTAATTCATTTATTACCAGACTGAATTGGCCAGAAAAAGCTACGTGATCACCAAATATGGTCGAAAACGTTGATGTACCTAAACAAATTGGCCAGAAAAAGCTACGACAAATGGGAATCGATCCTCAGACGCACAAGCCCCTGAACCAAATGCAGCAGGTGGATTACCACTAGGCAACCCCACCGCGCCTACAACAAGACGATATGCCAGAAAAGCCTGAGAAGAAAAATGATAACATAAAACTGGTCGACGGTGAGCAATCTGGAACAATGACAGTAGCTTCTAATTCCTTGAATATTGAGGATTCGATGCATTGTTTAACGAATGTGTGCACGCCTACAAGTGCCACGAGCATTTCTCCATCTGATTCAGAAGAATCCAACATTGTCACCAATTGTAATCCTCTGGTCTGCTGCTTCTGTGGATAACAATGATATCAGTAACAATAGTAGTAGTAATTCCTGTGTTACAAAGTCTGACCTTTGGCATGAGATGGTAGTCACTCCCACTGCAGAGTGGAGAGATTTGGAGCTCTGGAGTGAGGGTTTGGATGGCGTGGGAGAGCCTGGTTGGATTCAGCACTGCCATTGGAGAGACATGGACAACTCTACTAATTTTTTTGAGTTGCAGTGACTGGCTTCATTGTTGGTTGAACCGATTATACATGTTGCGTATCTGGCATAGAGACGTGTCGCAGTTAAATATTCAAAATTAAAAACTGCTGACGAAAAAAAAAGCAGCCAAGCGAACGGAAAACGGAAAACGGTTGATTTCTCGGTGTCGGACGATTTCCCGGCGTCTGACAATTCCGGCGTCTGATTTTTCCGGGAGCAAAAAGCTCCCACTAATAGCCTATCAGCTAATTATTCTAGTTTATGTCTTACTATCACAAGTGTGCTGTGACAGGAAGTGTCGTAGACTGGTAATAATAACAACAGATTATTAAAATTATCTTTCTAGTGCTAATATTAAGAAAACCACTAAATGAATCCAATTACTCTCACTGTAACAATTGATTGAAGCTACAAATAGATTTAGTTAAGGAAAGTAAATTTAAATATTGATAACGATCACACTATTAAATCACACGGTTTAAACCATACACAACTCAAATCAAACATAACTTAAATCACACATGTCACCAGGTAACCTCAGAGTAGGCCTTGCCTCCTCAGTTGTCTCGTGATGAAATATAATCTCTGTTCTACTTCAAGCAAACCACATACGCACATTTATAGAAGATATCATAATTCAAAACCGTCTATAATTATATGTACAATTCTATATCAAGTCCTCTGAATACATATATTTATACTAAACAAACATCGATGAAGTTTGTTATGGTTTGTTTGTGGCCTATGGCCAACAAACCAAATAAGATAAACATAAAATAGATAATGGCCTCTGGCCACAAATGTGTAACAAGTTTACAAGTATATTTTCAAAAATAGTGTATAAATCGATTGTACTTAACAACTCTAACATCTCCTTGCTTTTCCACCAGCCACATTCTTCACAACTCTAACATCTCCTTTTAGTTATCCCCTGCCATTTTAGCTACAAAATAATTAGCATTTGGATAGATATTGGTATTTTCTAATTGTTTTAATTTCCTCCTACATTATACTTGCAAATATCTATACTTCCTATGACAAATAGTGACAGGAAGGTGGGGAAAGTAAAGGGAAAGGGAAAACAAAAGGTAATATTATTAGGATTTTCCCCCCTCATCATTCCCCCCCAGCTTATGGATTTGCATGTCCTCATGCAAAGGAAAGAATCACAAACCAATTAGCCTCTGCACATTGTCACTAATTTCTTTAGTTCACTTCTGCTTCAGCTCCTCAATCTGCTTTCCAAGCTCACTGATGGGCATCTGAAATTTCTTGTCCTGAATTGCTTGTTCATGTTTTGCTTTCAGAATATTAATCTTTGTTTCTTGTAATTGCTTGGCAGAATGTGCCTCTTGTAACTAGGTTTGAAAAGTACAATTTTCTTCTATTAACCGAGCAATTACACCCTTCAAGGTCTTGGTTTCCTCTTGTTGTTTTAGCAAAAGTGTTTGCTCCCCTATTACTTGGTTGTCCTGGAAAGGTGACTTGTTATTAGTTCGTTCCACTCTGACATACTCAATAAACATCAAGTTTCCTTTATCAACTTGGGTATCAAGAGAAGGTGAACTTTCATGTCTTTCTTGTTCCTCTATATTGTCTACTTGTGTTATTTCTATTGATTTTGTACTAACCCTATCTAACTATTCCTCAACATTCTGATGCATTAAAGAAGGTTGTTGTGACTCAAATGGAGCATTGTCCTTTTTCTCAATTAAGGGTTCTTTTGTGGGGGAATATTTAACAATTGAAACCATAGGTCTTTGGCCAACATCAACAGTTATTGGCTTAGAGATGGAGGACTCATTTTGTTTTGTTTCCTTTGTTTTTCTCCTTTTTGCCAGCATATTTTCTCTGCTGGCTTTACCTTTCTTCTTTATGGATGCAAATTAGACTTCTAGGTCTGAATTAGGATTTTTTCTCTTGGGCTGTCCATACAACTGGCTACATTGGCTAAATTTTTCAATTTGCTCATAGGACTAGCCAGAGTCTTGGATTGCTTTTTACCCTTCCTGTCACAGGAAGGCTCATGATATTGCTCTTTTTGACAATCGACAGAAAGGGTTTGTTTGTCTGTAGCTATTTTGACAAGTGATCCTTTGGAATCTGAAACCTTAGAAGATTTAATTCTTGAGGACCTAGTTTCCCTAATAGTCAGACTCAGGGATTCTTTAGATGATGTTTTGAGGGCTTTTCTTTTTGAAGGGCTAGGGCTTACACTAGGAGCTCAGTTTCCTTTAGAACCTTCTTTAGAAGTGCTAGGAAGGGTTTCTTTATCAGAATAGGGATTTTCACTAGGAGAATAGAGGTTTTCACTAGAACCATCTGAAGATTCATCGGAAGTGGCTTCATTTTCTAAGGCTTCAGACTCAGTATCATCATTTATATTGACAAAGGAATCCTAATCACCTAGGGGAGAAAGCCTTTTTAATGCTTGGATAATCAACAACTGGACTAATCCATGGTGATCTAATGAGTTATTTTTCTATTTTTGAACAACCTTACTCATACGTAACAGAGAACAATGTAGAAAATGGGATATATTGACTATCTGGTTTTTCCTCAAATGCAACATTAACTGAAAATGTTGAGAAAACATGCATAAATACCTCCCCTCACACGTAATGTATTGAATTATGAACTTGGCCACACCACTCCAAATCCCTAGTAATGAAGTTAATTTAGTACCCTGGCCATGAACCATCTCAATAGATTCACCCCTGTTCAGAAACAGTTTTTCACATAGGTTGTAGGTCTACAGCCTTCTTTGTGCTCCTTGAAAAGTATTTTTAACCAGCCATTGGTAAACCAATTACTTCTGCTATACCCTCAACAGTTACAGGGAATTGCACACCCCGAACAGAGGCATGAGTGTCATCAAAGCTCAATTCAAATTCCTAGGCAACCCACTTATCGAACCCCCTTAATTTCTTGAAATACACACCCCATTGGGCCTATTTGAACACATCATAAATATCCCTATTTTTATGAGCCCTCAATTCCTCTCAATTCCTCCATGGAAGTAGGTTCATGACGGGGACATCGGTCTTTAGCCATGGTATGGTTTTACCAGGAAGTCAAAATAATAATATAGTGGAAAAGGCTTTAACAGTAACAATTGACAGTAATAAAAATCAAATGGTTACCCGTAGAAAAAAAACACACCTACCAAAATAGTAAAATGATATATTGAAATTGTAATAACGTTCATGTCACCAATAAGCATGGAGTATGGTAGCTGAGGTGGCCACAGGAACCACACAAAAGACAACTAAATCAAGACAAAAAAATCTCTATAGATTGGCAATGCATCAAATGGGAAATGGAGTGGCCACGTGAAAGGAAGGACTGCTGATAAGAAGAATACATGTGAAGAAGAGGAAGTGCTCAATAAGGATGACAAGATGGTTAGCATGCTCCACGTGGAAGAAGCCATATGGGTAAGCAGTACGGAATACCAGGTTAACAAGAGCCCGCAAGAAGATTTGACATGACAGATTATGTTATTTCAGCAAAAGATGAGTGGCGCCAGAATGATTTTACATGAGGGGTGTAGAATAATGATGATGTTGGAGAGGACAAAACAATCATAGGAGAATAATCATCTGAGTCCTTGCAGTGACATGTAAACTCCAGTCTTGCAACAACATGGAAATTCCATCTTGGCAGCAACATAGAATTTCTAGGGATTGGAAAACCACATGCAAAAGTCCAAGACATGGAACATCCAAGAGGTTCCTGTCCAAAAGGTGATAGGAAAGTTGCTGCCACAAAGCAAGTAGAGAATAATTATGAAAAATGAAGACTAGAAGATCACCGACCAAACCAGGGAGCACAAAGTCATTGCAGAATGCTAGTAATGGCAAATCAATTCTTGTCACACCATGGAATGTGTAGCATTAGAAAAATCCTAGCAGTCATACAAAGGACAGAAGTTCCTGGTACCCTGGTGACAGGAAGAATAGATTGCAATTTTTTAAAAACTTTTGATAATGATACCAGACCACCAACAAGTCGTTTCAATCTAATACCACCTGGGCGCGCCAGAAAACTGGTTTTCACCTCCAAGTTTATTCAGTAGATAATACTTGCTGGAATTTGGTTTTCAAGTACTAGCTGGCCAACAATGCCTGAAGGTTTTCATTGTTAGGATCATTTATTGCTTCTTTTTTTCTTTTGAAAAGTACATAGAGGATACTTGGAGAGGCAAGAGGAACTCTGTCAACAATATGGAGTTCCTTTGTCAAACTTGATATAAAATTTTCCTTAAAATAGGTTGCTTGTATAGTTTCAAGCAATGCCCATTAACAACAAGAGCCATACGATCAGAATTTATGGTGCGAAGCCTGACTGCACCATTGTCATAGACAATTTCAATCTCACAAGGCCCTAACCACCTAGTGTGGAATTTTCCTTTGAAATCATGGAACCTAGAATCATACAGTAGTGCCCAGTCAAATGACCATTGTTTGATAAAGTGATCATGCCAAGTGCATGTTGATTCTAAACTACTTATGTATGAAAAAGAGCTTGCTGTCAAAGTTCATTTAGAGAATGGAATTTGGCAATTCGATCTTTCTAGGCATCGATGAGACTCATTCCTAATTATAAAGCAGTTTGAAGAGTCTTTATCTCAAATTCTATGGGAAGAACTGCTTTCTTACCATAAACCAGCTTATACGGGGTAAGGCTGGTCCTATTCTTCCATGTTATCCGATATGTCCATATTGCTTTTGGAAGTCTTGTTGCCCAATCTTTCTTGTGAAGAGCCACAATCTTTGTCATAATAGTCTCCTGTTCTCGATTGGTCACCTCGACCTGTTCATTGGCTTGTGGGTGATATGGTGAGGATTTACGGTGCTGGATTTCATATTCACAAACTAGAGAAGTAATCAACTTAGACATAAACTGAGGGCCTTGATTAGTAACAATCTCATGATGTACGCCAAACCTGGTAAAAATTTTAGAATACAAAAAGTCAGCAACTTTAGGATCTCTTGCATGTTTCAATACCACAACCTCTACCAATTTAGTAATATAATCAATACAAACTAATATATATTCCTTATTCTTTGATGGGGGGTTAATTGGGCCCACAAAATCTAAACCCTAATTTTCAAAGGGTTCAAGAGACAACTGGAGCTATAGAGGCATCTCATCAGAATATGTGGGTGGCCCATATGCTAGCATTTATCATAGTGCCGCACATACTTCTTGCAATCTTTATAAAGCATAGGCTAATAGTACCCAACAGTTAGGATCTTATTGGTAGTCCTCTAAGAAGCAAAATGTCCTCCACACGGCTCTTTATGACATGCTCGAAGTATATCGAAGAAATCATCTTCGACTACACATGGGCATATGATGTTGTTAATGCCAATGCGGAACAAGAGTCCATTAATCCATGTATATTGACCACTAAACCCCCCAAGTTTCCGACGATCTCTAGGAGAGAAGTGTGGAGGAAACTTGCAAATGACCAAGTAGTTTGCAATGTCTGCAAACCATGGACTCTTAACTGAAATGGCAAAAAGGTGCTTATCGGGGAAAGTATCATCAATAGGCACTGGCTCATTCTTGTATTGCAACTTGGATAGAAAGTTTGCATCCATATTTTTCCGACTAGGTTTATCAAATATGGTTTTATCAAACTCTTGCAATAAAAGTAACTATCTAATAACTCTTCATGTAACTACTGGTTTATTCATTAAAAATCTTATTGCAGAGTGATTTGTATGGACAAAGACCTTATAACCAATTATGTAATTTTGAAATTTATTGATGGCATAAACAATAACAAGAAATTCCTTTTCAATAACTTTGTAGTTCATTTCAGGACTTGTAAAATTCTTACTAATATAATAAATGGAACAGAATAATGTGTCCTCCTTTTGACAAAGGACAACTCCTATTGAAAAATTGGAAGCATTAGTATGGATATGAAAAGGAAGCTTCCAATTAGGTCCTCATAATATCGGTGTGGTCACAAGCTTCTCCTTGATGGTTTCAAAATCTTGTTGACATTCATGCGTCCAAGAAAAAGTGTTATCCTTACTTAAAAAACAAAAGGAGGTGCAACAATCTTACTAAAGTTTTGAATAAAACACCTATAATATGCTGCATGTCCTAAAAAGCTACGAACATCCTTTTGACAAATAGGAATAGGCAAATCTTGAATTATTTGCACCTTCTTTGGATCAACTTGAATACCTTTAGCAGAAATATAGTGTCCGAGTACTATACCTTCTGTCATCAAAATGTGACACTTTTCATGACTTAAAGACAAATTAGTATCTTCACACCACTATAAAAATTTCTCAAGATTATTTTTGGCTTCCTCATAAGTATCACTATACACAGTAAAATTGTCCATATACACTTCAAGACAGTCATGATTCAAGTCAACAAAAATACTTAACACTACCCTTTGGATAGTAGTAGGGGCAGTACATAGACCAAAAGGTAAAACATTATAAGCAAATGTCCCCCATGGACACGTGAAAGTAGTCTTGTCTTGATCCTTAGAAGCAATAAGGATCTGGTTATACTCGCTAAATCCATCCAGGAAGGAGAAGAATTTCTTACCTGCAAGTGTATCCAAAACTTGGTTAATAAAAGGTAACGAAAAATGATCCTTTTTAGTAGCCTTGTTGAGCGATCTATAATCAACACATATTCTCCATTTACCATTTTTCTTGGGAACTACCACCAAAGGGGAAACCCACTGACTATCATAAATTGGATATATAAATCTGACATTTAATAACTTTTGTAATTCTTCTTTCACAATTTCTCGTAGGATTGAGTTTAACCTTCTTTGGAGTTGCCTAACAGGACAAATACCTTCTTCTATGTAAATGTGGTGTGTGCACGTATCTGGATGAATGCCACGCATATCTTGATATTCCCATGCAAATGCAATTTTGTGATTTCTTAACATGGAAATTAAATCTTGAATTTGTGCATCATTCAAATTTGGTAATATCTAAAGAATGTCCTGGTAAAATTTCCATAGCTTGAGATTTTGTAGGCAAGTCTATAGCATGTGCTTGTGAAGTGGATGGTGAAGAAGTGTTTGAAAGCACGAATGGCCTATATACATAGGTATGTGGAAGCAACTGATGTAATGTAATAAAATGATGTAGTAATTGTGAATCATTTAACAATGGAAAGTTCCCAAATACACAGTTATCTATACAAGAATGAAAAAAATCTTTCTAAAACATCATCATACACATTGGTTTTGAAGAAAATTGGAAAGAATAGTATCTTCTGATAGTTCCTCAATATCAAGTGCTTGATCAATTGTCAGCAAAGGAAATGATTCTTCCAAATCACTGTCAATCCATAAGGTATCTTTAGTTTCCAACAATGGTTGAGCAGGTGGGTACAAGGTCAATTGTTTCTTCTATTCACCATTAGAAATAACCATATTATCTAACCTATAGCTGATATAAGCATCTGTGGTAGCCAACCACGGTCTTCCTAAGACCAGGGGGTATCCTCCCAACTTTATTTTGGGCTGCGAGATCATGAAATCAGTAGGGTATTCCCAAGAGTCAACAGAAATAACAACATCCTCTATCATACCTTCAAGTTTGACTAAGGAGTGATCTACAATCTGCATGACTATAGGTGTAGGCCTAAGTCCTTGAAGGCACAATTTTTCCTTAGTTTCATTGGTCATAACATTAATGGCAACTTGTAAGTCAATTAATGTATTTGGAATGATAATGTTGTTGGAAACATATTCAAGAGATGCTACTAGTATGATGGAGACTTGATGTTGTCATTGATGGCAATAATCAGACATGACTTAGAATAGCTCTGATGGCGGCCTTGGTAGTCACAAAACACACAGCTTCACAATGAACTAAAACAGATCGACATTCAAAAATAGTGCCAGGCTTAACAATTGTTTGCAGAAAATGATAGGAAGGAACTAATTCATAATTCTATTTAACAATGAAAAACCTAGAGTCAGTATGAAAATCAGACTTTAACGATTCCATTCCTTATCCCAAAATATTACAAAAACATATCTCTAGCCTTATACAGTCGGCCTTCAACATATGCAAAAAACAATGTAAATCTCGATCATTTCTCGACCCTCTTCCCCTTTCTTTCCTATGGGTTTCCCTTTTTATTTTCCTATGATTCTCTCCACCACTCTTGGCCTCCTTGCTGTCAATTCATTTTTCTTACTTTTCTTACCAACTGTTGATCCACATACCAACCATTTTGTAACTGTCACCGGTCTTACCTTGCTTTCTTTCTTACTATTCACCAACCATCAGAGAAGATGCAGCCAATGCTGAAGGCTTTCTTTGGATTTTCTAAATGCCATGAAACCACCGAATCAAGACTCCTCAACTTCCTACAAATTATGCCAACTGTTGATGGAAGCAACTGCAAATTTGATTGAAGAATATCGGTCAATAGAATAATGACATTTCCCTTAGCATTGAGTTCTTGTCTATTAGGTGACAAGAAGTTCATCACCATTCTATGGCAACATGAATTTCTTTGTTAATCCAAGGCGACAAGAGCTTCCAAAGTATTCTTCTTATTGACAAGATAAACAAAACCCAAAACAACAAGAACAAAATAAAACCAAAATTATATAGGAGTAAGATGCCCCTGCATCAGACTCCTGGGTGGAATGAAATCATGAGCTCCTGCTCATGAGGTATGCTATTGAATGTCCCCTCTTAATTATCTCCTCCTCAAAGAGCCAGGAAGCATCTTCATTGTGATGATTGCTCCATTTGACAAGATACTTGAAATATTCATGTCTACGGGTCTTCTTCAGCAACTGCTTATCTAGAATGCATTCAATCTCTTGTGGAGTAGTGACTATCCCAGATCGTTCTTCCAAAGATGAAATTTCTACTTTAGTGTCTTATGCTTCTCTATCTCCTTTGTATGGATATAAATCTACCACATTGAAAATAGGGGATATATTCAAGTTCGTAGGAAAGGAAATCTCATATGCATTGGTGGAGAACTTCCTAAGGATTTGGCAAGGAGCAATCTTTTTCATCTAAAGTTTATTGTAGGTTCTTGTAGGAAATCTCTCCTTTCGAAGATGTGCCAATACAAGGTCTCTAATCTGAAACTGTATCTCTCTCCTCTTTTGATCAACATACCTTTTATATTGCCGATTGCTATCCCATATATTAAGTTTTACCTTCTCTTGAAGATCATGAATGAATTGAACAAAATCTTCCTCATCTGCACTCCTCTTCTCCATTCCAGCAAGATCACAAAGTTCAAATACACCTCTTGGATGCATACCATACACCACATAGAAAGGACTGAAACCTGTGCTTCTATTTGGGGAATCATTATATGCAAATTCATCTTGTGCTAACATTAGATCCCAATACCTGGGCGCATCACCAAAAAGACATCTCAACAAATTTCTAAGGCTTCTATTGACAACTTCAGTCTTCCCATCCGTTTGGGGATGATAAACAGAACTAAAATTCATATTTGTGCCCAACTTCCTCCATAGGGTTCTCCAAAAATGATCCACAAACTTAGTAGCTCTGTCCGAAATTATATTTCTTAGAATACCATGCAATATTACAACTTCTTTAAAGAACAAATTGGCAATATTAGTAGCATCACTAGTCTTCTTACATGGTAAAAAATGCACCATTTTCAAAAATATGTCAACAACAACAAAAAATGAATTATTGCCCCTTTGTGTCCGAGGCAAACCTAATACAAAATCCATACTCACCGAATCCCAAGGCCTGGTTGAAATTGGCAACAACTAATAGAGCCCAACATTCTAACTTTTTCCTTTAGCATGTTGACAAATTCTGCACTTTTCCACATATCATTTCACATCTACCTTCATCTTTGGCCAAGAGTAATGAGTGTTTAACTGCTGAAAAGTTTTATCCTATCCAAAGTGACCAGTAAGACTACCACTATGCTTTTCCTTCAACGAATTATCTCTCATGGAGCCTTTGGGAATACACAACTTGTTTTCCTTAAACAACAAACTTTCTTGAATCATGAAATCAATCCAAGGCTCTCTGTTTCTTCCAATAGGATCATTACAAGCTGAAATGCTTCTCCAAAATCTACATCCTCTGCATACAATTCTTTCAAACTTTCAAACCCCACACTATTAGTTTGTATTTAACACAACAATAAACTCTTCCTACTTAAGGCATCAACAACTCTATTCATTTGACCACTTTTGTGTTTAAAAACAAAATTAGAATTTTGCATATACTCAACCCACATAGCATGCCTTTGATTCAATTTATGCTGGCTACTAATGAACTGCAAAGGATGATTATCTATATACACAATGAATTCTTTGGGCAATAGATAATGTCTCCATTTCTTGAGGGACTGAACCAAAACATAAAACTCCACATCATAAGAAGAATACATTTTCTTTGCTTCATTTAATTTTTCACTAAAATATGCAATTGGTTTTCCCTCTTGACTTAAGACTACACCAATAGCCAACCCACTAGCATCACACTCTACTTGAAACACTTTATCAAAATCAGGAAAAGCAAGTATGGGTTGTTCACTCACCTTCTTCTTGAGAAATCTAAAATTTTCTTCAACCTCTTTAGTCCACACAAAGGGTCTTTAATTCCCCTTAATAGCTTCCAATATAGGTGCAACACATGACTGAAATTTCTTATAAACTTTCTATATAAACTAGGAAGACCATGAAAACTCCTTACCTCCATAACACTTCTTTGTGATGGCCAATCAATAATGGCATGAACCTTCTTCTTATCCATATTCAATCCATCTTTTGGTACCACAAAGCCCAAGTAAACCAGTTCGGTCTGCATGAACAAACACTTCTTCAAATTTATCTACAACTTCTATTCATGTAGCCTCCTCATAACCTGTCTCAAATATTCTATGTCCAAAATCTACATCCTCTGCATACAATTCTTTCAAACTTTCAAACCCCACACTATTAGTTTGTATTTCACACAACAATAAACTCTTCCTACTTAAGGCATCAACAACTCTATTCATTTGACCACTTTTGTGTTTAAAAACAAAATTAGAATTCTGCATATACTCAACCCACATAGTATGCCTTTGATTCAATTTATGTTGGCTATTAATGAACTGCAAAGCATAATTATCTATATACACAATGAATTCTTTGGGTAATAGATAATGTCTCCATTTCTTGAGGGACTGAACCAAAACATAAAACTCCAAATCATAAGAAGAATACATTTTCTTTACTTCATTTAATTTTTCACTAAAATATGCAATTGGTTTTCCCTCTTGACTTAAGACTACACCAATAGCCAACCCACTAGCATCACACTCTACTTGAAACACTATATCAAAATCAGGCAAAGCAAGTATGGGCTGTTCACTCACCTTCTTCTTGAGAAATCTGAAAATTTCTTCAACCTCTTTAGTCCACACAAAGGGTCTTTAATTCCCCTTAATATTGTCCAATATAGGTGCAACCACATGACTAAAATTTCTTCTAAACTTTCTATAAAAACTCGAAAGACCATGAAAACTCCTTACCTCCATAACACTTCTTGGTGATGGCCAATCAATAATGGCCTGAACCTTCTTCTTATCCATATTCAATTCATCTTTTGGTACCACAAAGCCCAAGTAAACCAGTTCGGTTTGCATGAACACACACTTCTTCAAATTTATCTACAACTTCTCTTCATGTAGCCTCCTCATAACCTATCTCAAATGTTCTATGTGCTCTTTTTTGGACCTGCTAAACACCAAAATGTCATCTAAAAATAAAATCACAAATTTACCAAGGAATGGTTTCAACACTTCATTCATTAACCTCATAAAAGTACTAGGGGCATTAGACAATCCAAAAGGCATAACTAGCCACTCATACAATCCATCACTAGTCTTAAAAGGTGCCTTCCACTCATCCCCCGACCTAATCCTTATTTGGTGATAGCCGTGCTTTTCAAATCTATCTTAGAAAAATACATAGAACCACTCAAATAATCCATTAAATCTTCAATTCTAGGCATGGGAAACCTATATCTTATTGTGATTTTGTTAATTGCACTCGAATCAGTACACATATGCCATTTCCCTCCTTTTTTTGGAACCAACACTGTAGGAACAACACAAGGGCTTAGGCTTTCTCTTATCAGTCCCTTCTTCAAAAGGTCCTTCACTTTCTTCCTTATCTCCTCATTTTCCATAGGGGTTAACCTATAGGCAGCCTTATTTGGAAGGCTCGCACTTGGAATCAAATCCATATGATAGCTAATGCTTCTCATAGGAGGCAATTCATTAGGTAGATCAGATGCAATAATATCCAAATTCTCATTCAAAATATCTTGTACTTCTATGGGCAAATCCTCCAAATTTGTAGAAGTCATTACACATCTTGGTTTAGGAACCAAAGAAAATCCTATTTTCTCATCTTTCAAATCATGAAGAAACTCCTTACCACTTATCAACATTACCTTACCACTACTGCTACAGCTATTGTCCTCTTCTTTCTCTCTTATGGTAGTAAGGTATGCTTCTCTCCATCCTTCTCAATGGTATATGTGTTCTCTCTTCCATCATGCATTGCTTTCCTATCAAATTACCAAGGTCTTCTAAGCAAAACATGGCACACATCCATGGACATTATATCACATAAAATACAATCTTTATAACTGCCAATCTAAAAATCAACATAGGCCTTCTCACTAACCAATATTTGATGACCTTTTTGTAACCAAAACACTTTGTAAGGAGTGGGGTGCCTAATCCTTTTAAGATTCAACTTTTCTACCATCTCAGTTGCAACAAAATTATCTTTGCTACAACTATCTATATTGAGCTTACAACATTTACCTTGTGACTTACACTTGGTTTTGAACAATGGCCTCCTTTGAATTGGCTCTTGACTTTCCTTTTATGGTTTCAATGACACCCTCTTGAGCAATAAAGACTCACCCGATTCTGGTTCATCCTTGTGAGGTACCGGTGACCCCACACCCTCTTGATCAGCTTGCACAACTTGATTACTCCTCTCAAATTTTGAGTGTCCTCCTTACGATAATTCAGAGAAATCCCAACTTTTGTGCCCATATTGATTGCACTTAAAACATTTTCTGGCAAATCCTCTGCCTCTACCTTGGGAACCACCTGTAATGTCCCTTCCTTAGATTGCCCAGACTTTAGCAGAGGTTGACCTACTATTGGGTTTCTGTAGGTCAATAGGTTGGTTAGGGAACCCGATGGAGGGTGTTGGAGCTTTGCAGGGAACCTTCCAAGACCTTCAGTTTGATGTTAGATGATGCTTTCAAGAGTTGAAGTGAAAACACTAAAGGTCTTCCTTGATGTGAATAGTGAAAGTGAATAGTAACGACAAATTAGAAGGAGAATAGTGAAAAGGTTCCATCCCTAGTAGTAATAATATTGTTTTTAAAAGATGGTGTTTCTTTTTCATGAGAAGGTGACCCTCAAGGTGGGAGTACCCTTTAGTGGGATTATTTTATTGTTATTTTATGGAAAATGGAGATGAAATCTATAAAGCAATGAATGGGGCTATCTTTTGTTCATTCATTCATCATTTTCTAAAAATACAAGTGCAGGTTTGGAGATCTGGATAGAGTTTCAATAGGTTGCAGCTCTTCTGAGGACGAAAACCCTTAGAGGATAGTGGATTGGATGACAACCCAGTTCACATTACAGGGAAATGGGTTTTCATTTGGACATCATTGGACTTATTTACAGGTTGTAATTACAGCTGGAGTGATTGCAGCAGTGGATTAATAGGGTATAAGTGCAGATTGGGTTTATTTATCAGCATATATCCTCATTCTAGTACCTATACTAGCTGGCCGTACAAAACAGGAATCATATTCACTCAAATCTTCACTAGAAATTGGGGTTTCAGCAACTACATATTCTATAAAGTATGCATTGGTTCCTGGGTATGTGATTATCATTGGGATAGTTTTATATTTCATTTCATAGAAGTCTTTTGGTTGCTGTTATAGTCTGATTTAGTGGAAATCAGACCTCTGAATTTGTAATCAGATCTGATATATTCAGTTTAAAGGTGTTCCTTTGATGTGCAAGTGTTATCTTTTACTTATGCAATAGTTCTCTTCCATGTTTCTATGGTTTCCTTATGATTTGGTCCTAAAACAAACAAACATTTAAACTCAAACATCAAGCAAATCAGCACTCAAGCAAAAACACCAACTTACACTTCACTGGTCAAAGACAAAAATTGAAACAAACAAATCAGCAGTTTCAAAAAAATCAGAAAATTCAGATCAGAATTGGTTAGGGATCTTTCAGTGGTATTAGAGCTTTAAAATTTTAGTCCAATATCCATTAGGGATCTTTCAGTGGTATCAGAGCTTTAAAATTTTTAGTCCAATATCCATTAGGGATCTTTCAGTGGTATCAGAGCCATGATCTTTCTAGCCTGAGGGTGTTTTGTTTAGCTCTATGCATCCTAGAGAGGTGGGTCCACACAGGTATTATACTCATAGAAGAACACATATACAATTTGGGGTTAACACTGGTATTCAGGGTACAGCTATGGGGGACAGCCATGAGGGTAGTAGAAGTCCTCGTCAAAGGGAAAGACAGAATCTGCAGGAGGATATTGACTGTGACCGTGAGGTATTCAAAACTCTTGTTAATACACAACCAAGGATTATACAGGCATTAGACAGACTTCAGACTACCCTTGACAGAATGGATATGGGTCGGCGTAGGGAGAGACACGGCAGACACGACAGACATGATAGGGTTGACAGGTCTAGTTCAGTTGCAGACATCCGTGGGAGTAGTAGGGCTCCCTCCTCGATGGATAGTGTTCTTGGTTCTCCTAGGTGTGACAGGACTCATTCACGCACAGTTGATAGGCCCATGTAGCCTCATTTTCCTCCTAGAGATGAGCCACCCCCAATTGATCCACTTGAGGGTGTGGAGTTTTAGGATACTGTTATGGCAGCAAATGATGAGTGGACACGTCTTTCAGCACATGTTAGAGAGGCCTTCCCTTTACATTAGTATTGTTCCTAGCGAAGAGATAGCATGAGACACCGTGGTGGTAGGGGGCAATAGCAAAATAGTGACCTCCATCGAGCTACTAGCAAGCTCACTATATCTTCCTTCGATGGTAGTGAGAAGATCACCGCCTGAGCTTGGGTGCACAAGCTTGACATCTACCTTTCACTTAAGCTGATGCCTAAGGATGAGGCCATTCAGTTTGCAGTACTACATTTGGAGGGTATAGCTTATGAGTGGTGGCATCATGGTTTGGTTACCCAAAACCATAGACTTATTCATTCTTACAGGGAGTTCATTGAGTGACTAATTGCCAGATTTGACCATAAGGATGTTGAGTTGTACTACAGGGATTTAGCATTATTACGATAGACTGGACATGCTGAAACTTACATTAATGAGTTTCAACGCATTGCTATTATGGTTCTTGAGATGCCAGAAAGACATGTAGCGATGCTCTTCATAGAAGGATTACATGACAGATTACGGGGTTTGGTCAAGGCTCTTAAGCCTAAGACCTTACATGAGGCTATTCAGATTGCACTAGACCTTGATACTTCACCACCTCCTACTTCTTATCAACAGAATAAGAAGTTCTCTAAAGATTCCAAACCTTTTCAGAGATCTTCGACATAGCATAGGAGTGCACCACCTCCCCCTAGGATGGACCAGGAGACACGTAATGAGTTAAGGAGAAAGAAGCTATGATTCACATGTAAGGAACCTTGGGAGCCTAGACATCGATGCCTTGGGAAGGGAAAAGTGCATCTCATTGAGATTGTGTCTGATGTGGAGGATGAGCATATACAGGATACTGATTTAGAGGGCAGCAATGGTGAGGACGAACAGGAGGCCCCACAGGTGGAGCTTGGAGTGGGTGACACATCAGATACACCCAATCTTGTCATTGCCACCCTTTCAGGAGTCCCCAGATACCATCCCTTTCACTTAAAGGGAGTGATTAAGGGTCAACGTGTGACTTGCCTTGTTGACAGTGGTGCCATGCACAACTTTATTGATGAGGGACTGGTTGCTAAGCGAGAATTGCAGGCAAAGGATTTTCCTGGTTTTAGTGTGACAGTAGCAGATGGATTTTCTATGCAGTGCACTAGGATAGTTCCATAGCTTAGTATACAGTTGGGAGATTAGACCTTGATCGATGATTTTTATGTTGTGGGTTTGGGTGACATTGATGCAGTGCTAGGTGTCCAATGGTTGCAATCACTTGGCAGATATATACAGGATTTCTAGAGGAGGCAGCTGGAGTTTATAGTTGGGGGTAAGAAGATTGTGCTAAAGGCTCTTTCTGAGGGTGGACCCATGGTGGTTTCAGCACAGAGGATGGAATCCATTTTCAGGCATGGAGATGTGGCGTGGGCAGCACAGTATTTAGTTTCATCCAAGACACCTTCTTCACAGGATGACTAGCCATTCCACCTTGATGTCTAGATAGTATTGGACAAACATGGAGTAGTATTTGGTGATATTCCTTCTGGTAGACCTCCTGACCGTGGATTTGAGCATGTGATAGAGTTAGAGGAGGGTGCCAAGCTTGTGATTACCACTCCTTATCGTCAAATAGAGAAGACCATCCATGAGCTGCTGGATGGGGCACATCAGACCTAGTTCTAGCCCCTTTGCTTCTTCTGTGGTGTTAGTGAAAAAGAAGGATGGCACTATGCATATGTGCATTGATTACCATGCATTAAACAAGAAAACAATCAAGAACAGGTATCCGATTCCACACATAGATGAGTTATTGGATGAGCTTCATGGTGCGGTGTATTTCTCAAAGATTGACCTTCAATCAGGGTACCATCAGATTCGAGTGCATGAGGACATACATAAGACAGCATTCAGATGTCATTATGGGCACTATGAGTTCTTGGTGATGCCTTTTGGCCTTACTAATGCACCTACTACTTTCCAATCATGCATGAACCATATATTTAATAAACAGCTACAGAAGTATATACTTGTGTTCTTCGATGATATATTGATTTACAACAGGAATTGGGAGGAGCACATGAGGCATTTAGATGAGGTTCTTGGCATTATGGAAGCCCAGTCTCTATTTGCCAAGATGTCTAAATGTGAATTTGGACTTACAGAGATCTTGTACTTGGGGCATGTGATTGGTAGTGATGGGGTCAAGGTACATAAGGAAAAGATTCAGTCCATCCTTGATTGGCCACCACCGTGGAACATTTCAGAGTTGAGGGCTTTCTTAGGCCTATGTGGTTATTATAGGAGATTTGTGAGGGGGTATTTACAACTTGCGGTCCCTTTGACAGATCTCACAAGAAAGGGTGCATTCATATGGACAGATGTGGTACAGGTTGTATTTAATAAGCTCAAACAGGTCATGAGTACTTGTCCAGTTTTGGCACTTCCAGATTTCTCTCAGCCTTTTGTGTTAGAGTGTGATGCATCCGGAGAGGGTATTGGAGCGGTCCTTATGCAAAACTATCATCCCATTGCCTACGAGAGTAGGAAGTTGAGGGATAATGAGAGATTGTATTCCACCTATCACAAGGAAATGCTCACCATTATGCATGCTTTGGCGAAGTTTTGACAATATTTGGTGGGTGGGAAGTTTGTGGTCAGGACTGAACACAACAATTTGAAATATTTCTTGGAGCAGAAAGAACTTAATGAGCGCCAATAGAAATGGGTCAGCAAGATACAGGCATATGATTTTGACATTGAGTATGTCAAGGGGAACAAGAATATTGTTGCTGATGCACTTTCTAGGAAGCCTGCAGTGGCTGCCCTTTGTTCTTTGAGTGAGATTTTAGTAGATTAGAAGTATCAACTAATTGTTGAGTATTCCAAGAATTAGTTTGCATGTGAAATTATGGATGGCAGGATTCAGAATGATAGATACACGGTGATTGATGATGTTATCTATTATAAGAACAGGATTTATTTGGTACTTGGATCAAAACTGAAGAACAAGATTTTACGAGCCACCCATGACACACCAATGGCAGGACATCCTAGATATTTGAAGACATATCGGCAGGTGACAGAAAGATTTTCATGGAAGGGGCTCAAGGATGATGTCTTACGCTATGTACGTGAGTGTATGACTTGTCAGCAAAAAAAGTCAGAGCATACTTTTCCGGTAGGTCTTCTGCAACCATTGCCTATTCCAGAGAAAAAGTGGGAAAGTATATCGATGGACTTCATTACGGGTCTTTCAAGAGTTCAAGGAAAGGATTGTATTTATGTGGTTGTGGATAGGTTGATGAAGTTTGCACACTTCTTTCCTATTGCAACCAACTTTACAGCATCTCAGGTGGCAGAATTATTCTTCCGTGAGGTGTTTAGACTCCATGGACTCCCCAGGACCATTGTCAGTGATCAGGATAGCAGGTTTATGAGCATCTTTTGGTAGGAGCTATTCTGATTAGCAGGTACAAAGTTCACACCCAGTACTAGTTACCATCCTCAGACAGATGGACAGACGGAGATAGTTAATTTAATAAGTGGGTTGAGGGTTACTTACGTAACTACATTTCAGGACAGCAGAAGGCTTTGGTGTGATGGAGGGATTTGCTGTTGGAGGATGCCACGTGGGAAGGAGAGATGATACTTTAGCATCCAACTTTATAGTTGCTTGAGGGCAAGCAATCCTGAGAAGGGAGGGCTATAATGTCCCTTCCTTAGATCACCCAGACTTCAGCAGAGGTTGACCTACTATTGGGTTTTCGTAGGTCAATAGGTTGGTTAGGGAACTCGACTGAGGGTGTTGGAGCTTTGTAGGGAACCTTCTGAGACCTTCAGTTTGATGTTAGATGATGCTTTCAAGAGTTGAAGTGAAAACATTAAAGGTTTGCCTTGATGTGAATAGTGAAAGTGAACAGAAATAGCAAATTAGAAGGAGAATAGTGAAAAGGTTCCATCCCTAGTAGTAATAATGTTGTTTTTAAAAGATGGTGTTTCTTTTTCATGAGAAGGTGACCCTCAAGGTGGGAGTACCCTTTAGTGGGATTATTTTATTGTTATTTTATGGAAAATAGAGATGGAATCTATAAAGCAATGAATGGGGCTATCTTTTGTTCATTCATTCATCATTTTCTAAAAATACAAGTGTAGGTTTGGAGCTCTGGATAGAGTTTCAGTAGGTTGCAGCTCTTCTGAGGACGAAAGCCCTTAGAGGATAGTGGATTGGATGACAACCCAGTTCACATTACAGGGAAATCTACACTGGGTTTCCGTTTGGACATCATTGGACTTATTTACAGGTTGTAATTACAGCTGGAGTGATTGCAATAGTGGATTAATAGGGTATAAGTGCAGATTGGGTTTATTTATCAGCATATATCCTCATTCTAGTACATATACTAGCTGGCTGTACAAAACATGAATCATATTCACTCAAATCTTCGCTGGAAATTGGGGTTTCAACAACTACATATTCCATAAAGCATGCGTTGGTTCCCGGGTATGTGATTATCATTGGGATGGTTTAATATTGCATTTCATAGAAGTCTTTTGGTTGCTGTTATAGTTTGATTTAGTGGAAATTAGACCTCTAAATTTGTAATCAAATTTGATATAATCAGTTTAAAGGTGTTCCTTTGATGTGCAAGTGTTATCTTTTGCTTATGCAATAGTTCTCTTCCATGTTTCTATGGTTTCCTTATGATTTGGTCCTAAAACAAATAAACATTTAAACTCAAACATCAAGCAAATCAACACTCAAGCAAAAACACCAACTTACACTTCATTGGTCAAAGACAAAAATTGAAACAAACAAATCAGCAGTTTCAAAAAAATTAGAAAATTCAGATCAGAATTGGTTAGGGATCTTTCACCACCTCTTTTATAAGACCTTCCTCCTCTATTTTGATAACCACCTTGATCATTATAGACTATCCCACTGGAACTTCCAGCCTCTTCTCCTTGATGGTGCTGTCATCCCCTACTTGTTGGTTGTCCCCTTCCACTAAAACCTCTTCCTCTTTTCCCTTCATGCTGACTTTGTTTCCTTTGTAGCTTCTCTTGTGCCTTTAAGGCAAGTTGATAAGCCTCTTCTAGGCTCCTCAGGAACAAAAGACTCATTTCGTCTTACAAACTATACTTAAGACCATTCACATATCGAGTTATCTTCTCCACATCTTCTTCAACATGCCCAGACTGGATTACTACTTTATAAAATTCCTCTGTATATAGTCTTTCATAGACATCTCCTTCAACTTCAAATTCTACAACCTCTTAAATAGATTGGTTTGATAATCGCTAGGAAGAAACTTAGCCTTCAACTTGGCCACCATCTGATCCCATGAATTAATCTTTTCCTTATTACTTCTTCTCCTCTCAGTTTGGACAAAGTCCCACCACATGGCAGCATGACCCTTCAGTCTGGTGTAGGCAAACTTAACTCTTCTATCCTCTGCTACACCCTCATATTCAAAGTACTTATCCAAGTCATTGATCCAGTCGATCAAATCTTCTCCATTGAGGCTTCCAGCATAAGTTGGCACCTCTATCTTAGGTTTAGAAGCCAAACTCATGACTATCCTCAGTAGCCTTTCATCAAATTCTTCTTCTTGCTCCACTTGTCCTCCCTCATTCTCTTCTCTTTGTTCTTCCTCTTCATCACTTATATCATCCACATCAAGAGTTCCTCTTCTATGCGCCCTTTCCAAGGCTTCTATTCTTGCAATCAAATTCTGCATTAGTCTCTTCAGCCTGTGCCACAGTATCCTACTTTGCCCATTCTTCTTGGAGGCATCTTGACCACTTACCAATGCCCAATCTCTTCAGGCTCTGATACCAATTGATTGCTACCGTGCTAGTCACAAAAACACACACAACTTCACAATGAACTAAAACAGATCTACATTCAAAAATAGTGCCAGGCTTAACAATCATTTGGAGAAAATGACAGGAAGGAACTAATTCACAATTCTATTTAACAATGAAAAACCCAGAGTCAATATGAAATCAGATTTTCAATGATTCCATTCCATGTCCCAAAATATTATAAAAACATATCTCTGGCCTTATACAGTCAGCCTTCAACATATGCAGAAAACAATGTAAATCCCTGTCATTCCTCGACCCTCTTACCCTTTCTTTCCTGTGAGTTTCCCTTTTTATTTTCCTGTGATTCTCTCCACCACTCTCGGCCTCCCTATTGTCGATTCATTTTTCTTGCTTTTCCTGCCAGCTGTCGATCTACATACCAACTATTTTGTAACTGTCATCGGTCTTACCTTGCTTTCTTTTTGACTATTCACCAACTATTAGAGAAGATGCAACTGATGATGAAGGCTTTCTTTTGCTTTTCTAAATGCCATGAAATCACCGAATCATGACTCTTCAACTTGTTGCAAATTCTGCCAACTGTTGATGGAAGCAACTATTGATTTAATTGAAGAATATCAGTCGACAGAATGATGACATTTCCATTCGCATTTAGTTCATGTCTCTCTGGTGACAGGAAGTTCATCGCCATTCGATGGCAATGGGAATTTCTTTGTTAATCCAAGGCGACATGAGCTTCCAAAGTATTCTGCTTATTGACAAAACAAACAATAACCAAAACAATAAGAACAAAATAAAACTAAAATTGCATAGGAGTAAAATGCCCCTACATGAAGCTCTTATGACAAAGTTGTGCATAGCCTTTTGGTCTGGAAAGACTAACTTAGCCAAGATTGACTAAGTACTGATAGGGTATCAAGGCAGTGATAGAAATTCAGTTGATACTCCTCCACAGTTGAAGATCATGTTATGCAGTTCTGGTATGTCACTCACAACTATCTAGTGAGTTAATGATTTAGTGTTCAAGTCCCGATTTCCTCCAGAAGTTCCATGGTGAAATATCTAAGTCTAGGAAATAGAGTTAAGTTAAAAACAATGTAGAGTACCTAAGTATTTTGGCCTTCATTCCTCCGTTGTTGAATATTTTGATTTATGGTTCTAAGGAAATATAGACACATGCCATAAGCATCTAAATTTAGATTTGTAGCGCTTGAAATTCATTAGATCATATTCGACAAGTTCTCCAGTATCGGTCTCTAGTTTGGCAATACTTCACTAAGATAGAACGATAGTTCTGAGATCTGCATTTTGTTGTAGAAGATTATTATGTCTTGAGATTCTGAAGGTTTGCTAAGAAGTCTATAATGAATATTGGTTATGTTTTTCAAAGTCTCATATGATCTGCATTGAAGGTTATGGTATTATAGTTGAATTAGTCAAGTCGACAGTCATGTTAGATCGATATGCGGTAAAGGTATATGATTGGAATCATTTATCTAAGTGGTTCTATAATAGGTCTAGACTCATATGAAGAGGCTTGCATGATTGATTGGGTTTACATTGATGTTTGGGCACAATAATAGGCCGACAAGGTATAACTTGAATATACAAGCTCTATCTTTTGCATGCCAACCTTGTTTGAAGAAATTCTTGATGCGGATATATATACTCAATAGATTTTGGCATTGGATGGACGTAATAGTGTGAATATAGTGTGAATTCAATGTGTATGCGATCTAAGACAATTTTGTGACCAGAAAAGGATAGTAAGGACAGAAGAACAGAGTATACGTGAAGAAGAATAGAAAAACAAAGCATACATTATGAAGACATTTCAGTCTATATACTAAGCTATAAATGGAAATGGACCTCAACATTCTATAGATGCATTTGTAGAATTCATCTCTTGGTAGTGAGCCAAGCCTTATTCTCTCCTCTCTTCTATCTTTTTGGTAGTGAGCCTATTATAGTGAGCACTTCTTTTGGATAGTAAGTCCTTTGGTAGTGATCCCTAAGGTAGTGAGCCTTCATGTAATCTAGTTTTGATATCATAATATATTGTGAGCTAACACTCACTGTGGTTTTTCCCTTTTTAGGTTTTCCATGTAAAAATCCTTGTCTCTATGTGTTATGACTTTGTGGCTGCTCTTCTTATGTTTTTTTCTTTCATGTTATTAAATTTGGTAAATGGATTAATAAATATGTAAAAGAAAAGTTTTACAGAATACTGATTCAACCTCCCGTCCCCCACTATTAGTATTATTTGTAATCAACAATTGGTATTAGAGCAAGGTTCCTTGGAAGTAATTTAATAGCTTGAGGAATATTTGGGAAGGTGTACACATGGTAGCAAAAAGGTATTTTACTTACCTTGAAGCAACTCACCCAGGCAACATTAAAATTGGTGATTGTATATATGTCAACAATGAACAACTTCAAGTTGCTCTTGAAGATATTGACAAGTCTGAAGAAAATATCAAAGATTTGATGGAGAATATCAAAGAAGATAATGATTGCATTCTGAAACTGAAGGAGCAAATCAAGAAGTACCAAGAAAAAAGGAAGGAGTTAAGTGAGCAATTAAAAGAAGGACATGAATCCATAAACAATCTATCAATGCTGGTTGAAGAAAAAATAAAATTTGTGGAGTATCTGAATTAGGTTGTGAAGGATAAGTCTAAGGAATGTGAAAAATTGGGAAAAGATGTGTTACTTCTAAAATTTGATCTGGAAGCAGCTAACAATTATAAAGAAAAATTCAAAATAAGCACTGCAAAGTTTGAGGAGTTTATTGAAACTCAAAAGAGTCCAAATGACAAGCAAGGCTTGGGGTTTGAAAAAGGAGAAAGTTCTAAATTAGGCCATGAAAACATTGAGATGAGAGAAAAAAAAGGCAACTAATTCTGGAATCAAAGAGGTAGACCTAGAAGACCTCTAGTCAGGCAGCCAAATGGTCAAAGGTATCCATCTTTCAATGGTTATTGTTTTAAATGCAATAAGTTTGGTCATAGGGCTAATCAGTGTAGGAGTAGAATGAATCAAAATATTCTATCTTTCTCTAGTCAATGTTTCAATTACAAAAGAATTGGTCACATGGCAAGTGAATGTAGGCGTGTAATGAGGAATGGTTTTAACAATGTAAGGAACACACAATCCTTCAATGGAAAATGTTTTGCATGCAATAGATTTGGGCATATGGCTAACTAATGCAGATCAAGGATAAATCCAATCAATGGAAGGAATCAAGGATAGAGGAATATTGTGTGTTATAATTGCAACAAACCTAGACATGTGGCAAAATTGTTAGAAATGAAAGCAACACTACTTCAATGGAAATCTGATTTGAGATAAATTTCAGCAAACTCTAACTATGTGTTATTAATGGAGATTGTAACAAAACATAAACCCATAATACAAAAAAAATACCAGAAGCAAAATGAAACACATAACACAAGTGTTTAATGTGGAGAAAACCCTTGCGGGTAAAAAAATCCACCAAGAAAAGAGGCCATGTTGTATTATCTTAACAAAAGGAGATTACAAATACATTCACTTCCCCTATCCTTCAACCTTCACTCCGGCAAAACCTGGGTACCTATAAACTATTATATGCATCTCATCTACTATGCTATGGTTTTTATAGAATTTACACAACCTCAAGAGATTAAATGACTTCTTACAAGCCCATAACACTTTTCAAGAGTCAACAATACAACCTTGGGCGTCCATGGCCAAGAATAGGCTCTTATGGGGTCATAAATGATGTCATACATACATTCTACACTTGGGAAAAAGTGCCCATGCAAGCTTGAATGTCTTGGGGATAAAAATAGCCACTTACAGTATCTTATGACGCGTCATATGCTATTATTAGTGTCATAGAATCTCTTACATCTTCTTACAACATCTATGACATGCGCCATAACATTAAAAATAGATTATTCCTCCACATGTGCACCCCACTTTGACCAATTACCATTTACCATAGTAAATGACATCCTGTAACTATCACCGGTAACTCCGGGACTTACCGTGCAGTAACTCCATAATTACCATGGACAGTAAATAATTTTTTTTTTAAACCACTGCCGGTGAAACTTGTACATCCCTTATGGGTAATTACAAATTACAAATAATAAATGGAATAAATACAATATTGGAATTTACAAGGTTAATGACACCTTATCCCAACATTCTCCCACTTGACATTATACATTGTAAATCAACCCATAGGAAATCAAGTGAAAAATAATCAGGCACTAGAAACAAGGCCCATGGCCTCTCTACACCACACAAACTTCTCTGTGCTCATAGGTTTGGTCAATGAATCTGCAACATTCTCTTGAGTGTCTATCTTCTTCAACTCAATCTCTCCATTTGCAACCAACTCTCGAACAAAGTGATATTGAACATCAACATGCTTAGTCCGAGCATGATACATGGGATTTTTAGCCAAACAAATAGCACTCTGGCTATCACAACCAATCTGAATATTCCTGCAATCAAAACCAATACCTGTACATAGTCTCCTCAACCAAACTGCCTCCTTAGAGACATGAGTTGCATCCATATACTCTGCTTCTATGGTGGATAAAGCAATTGTGGGCTGCCTCTTACTCATGCAACTCACTGCACCTCCAAACGGAGTAAACACATAGCCACTAGTGGACCTTCGACTATCCAAGTCCCCTGTCCAATCTGTATCAACAAAACCCTGTATGTCCAAAGATTTATCAGCACTATCAGTACCAGAATAAACCAAACAATGATCAAGAGTACCTGCAAGATATTTAAACACCCTCTTCACATAGTTCTAATGCTGTCTACCAGGGTTAGACATAAATCTGCTCAAAACTCCCACTGCTTGGGCAATATCTGGTCTAGTGAAAACCATTGCATACATCAAACTCCCTACAGCACTAGCATATGACACATTAGACATATCCTCAAGATCATCCTTAGTCTTTGGACACATATCTAATGAAAGCTTAGTACCAATGGGTAAAGGAACTCTAACTGGATTACAATCCTACAAACTAAACCTCTGCACAATAGTATTCACATACTTTGTGACAACCAAAGCTTTTTATTAACTCTGTCCCTCCTGATCTCCATTCCCAACCTTGCAGGACCAAGATCCTTCATCTCAAATGCACCTAGAAGTTGGGCTTTAAGCTCACTGACCATACCCTTAGTATTGTTGAAAAATAACATGTTATCAACATACAAAGCAATAACCAGTATAGAATCATCAACACAATGAATGTAAACACAATGATCCTCCTCGCTTCTAACAAAACCCAATTTCAAAAAAAATGAATCAAACTTTTGATACCACATTTTGGGGGACTGTTTTAGACCATAAAGAGACCTCTTTAACCTGCAAACCCAATGTTCTTTTCCTTTTACCTTAAAACCTGTAGGCTATTGCATATAAATTTCTTTTTCAAGATCTCCATGCGAACACAGTGTTAACATCCATTTGCTCAATCTCCCAATCATAAGCTGTAACAATGGATAAGAGAAATCTAATAGAAGTCAATTTAGCAATAGGAGAGAATATCTCACCAAAATCAACTTCCTCTCTCTGGGAGTAGCCCTTGGCTACAAGTCTAGCCTTGTACTTCTCCAATGACCTGTCTGCTCCAAACTTCTTCTTAAAGACCCACTTACATCCTATGGCCTTTCTTCCTTTGGGCAAATGAACAAGATCCCAGGTGTTATTAGATTCTAAAGCCATCATCCACTCCTGCATGGATAGCTGCCAAGACTCACTATCATTTGTAGAAATAGCTTCCTTGTAGGATCTAGGTTCATCATTAGTACTCAATAAAGCATATACACAATGGAAATCTAGTGGGGCTATACCTATCAACTAGATTTTGTTGTCTTGTGGATCTCCTCAAGGGTGGAGTAAGAGACTCTACTTGTTCTTCTGCATGATTATCTGCACCAACTTCTTCTGTCACAATAGATTCATCTTCATCAGAACTACTTGAATCTTCTTCTTCTTCTTCACCCCTCAATCCATCATTCTGTTCTTCTTGAAGTGCATCTTGTTGCTCTAAATCAAAGTGCACCTTCTTTACTTTTTCATCTTTTTCTTTTGGCTACCCAGGTTCAGAAATAGCTCTAAGTTCCCTGAAAATAACATCTTTAGAAAAGATAATCCTGTGGGTTAGTGGATTCTAAAGCTTATAACCTTTCACATTATCACCATATCCAATGAATGTACACTTTTCAGCCTTTGGATCCAACTTAGATCGCTTTTACTTAGGCACATGAACAAAAGCCTTATAGCCAAAAACCCTTAAATGTGAAAAAGAAGGTTTCTTACCTATCCACACTTCATAAGGTGTTGAATCAAGAGCCTTACAAGGAGATCTATTTATGAAGTAGCAAGTAGTACACACAGCCTCTACCCAAAAGCATTTATCTAGCTGTGCATCACTAAGCATACTTCTAGCCCTTTCCATAATTGTTCGGTTCATCCTTTCTGCAACACCATTTTGTTGTGGTGTATACGGAGTTGTCTTTTGTTTGATTATACCTGCATGCTTGCAAAACTCATCAAATTCCTTAGAGCAATATTCCCCTCCATTGTCAGATCTTAATATTTTTATCTTTAAACCTGATTGGTTCTCTATTAAGACTTTGAATTCCTTAAACTTAGTGAAAACTTCATATTTATGCTTCATAAAATAAATCTATGTAAATCTAGATACATGATCAATGAAGGTTTCAAAATAATGAGATTTTCTAATAAATTCATTATCCACAGGTCTAAACACATTCGTATGAATAATTTCTAATTTCTCTTTTGCTCTATTGCTTCCTGAAGGAAATGATTTTATGTTTTGTTTACCAAACACACAATGCTCTAAGAAATCAAAGTGCTCATCAAAATAAGAGAAATCGTCCAACAAATTTTTATTCTTAATAGTTTTCAATACATTATTGCTTGTGTGGCCCAATCTATGGTGCCACAACATACATGTATTTGCAGTAGTGGCCTCAGATACATAGGAGGCATTACAAACTGTAGTGGCTTCAAGCTTAAACAAGTTCTCGAATCTCTTCCCTTTCACTACCACCAAGTTCCCTCTCACCAATCTGCAGCCATGCTTGTCAAATGTCACATGCATTCCCAAATTATTCAACTTCAAAACTGAAATTAGATTTCTAGCTGATCCAGGAACATGCAAAACACTAGGGATGGTTTTAATCCTCCCATCACTGAAACACAACAATACCTTTCATTTCCTAATAATTAGATATGTAGAGTTGTCACCAAGGTAGATATTAGCTCCATCATATTCTTCATATGTGGAGAACCATTCCTTAGGTGGGGTCATATGAAATGAGCATCCTGAGTCAATCAACTAGTGATCATTAGAAACAAGATTACATGTAGAAAGTAGAATGTCTTCACCTACATTCGAGGACTTATTCGAAGCACTCTCCCATAGTTTCTTGGGGTTTCTGCACTCCTTCTTCACATGTCCCCTTTTACTACAGTTCCAACACTTAACTATGTTCTTTTTACCAGGAGTCTTATACTGGCCCTTGGACTTGTCCTTAGCCCCTTTCTGATCTCCCTTAAGTCCTCTTTCCTTGGACCTTCCCCTAACACTGAGAGCATCCCTTGAACTATATGAACTCTTTTTCCTCAATTCCTGTGATAGTAGCACTGAAACAAGAGCATCCAACTTCGGATCCATGAGGTTAGCAGTGATAGCAAGGATAACATTCTCCCAAGACTCAGGTAAAGAACAAAGAAGTAAGATACATTTATCTTCCTCACTAAACTCAACATCTACTGAATGAAGTTGACTCACTAACAAATTAAAATAATTTAAATGCTCTGCAATTGATTCACCTTCTCGCATTTTCATGGAAAACAATTTTATTTTTAAATAAAGTTTATTTACCATACTCTTGGCTTGATAGATCTCACCCAACCATTTCCACAACTTGTATGCAGTCTCTTCCTTTGCGACATTCAACAGGACAGAGTCTGAAAGACACAACCGGATGGTTCCCCGTGCCTTCTTATCCAGTCTATCCCACTTATTTTGAGAGACATTGTCAGGTTTCTTCTCTTTTTGGACAGCCAACCATTGGTTTCTTTCTTCCAACAAATCTTCCATTTTCAGCTTCCACAACTCATACCCCGTTCCGTTGAACTTCTCAATGTCCAAACGAGAGGTTGATGCAATGGTAGATGCAGCCATAATAACAACACAAGATCTGCAAAACAAACACAACCAAATCTCCCACTACAGCTAAAGTTTCCACACTACCACCCAAGAGTCAATCCTGGCCAGGCTCTGATACTAAATGTTAGAAATGAAAGCAACACTACTTCAATGGAAATCTAATTCGAGATAAATTTCAGCAAACTTTAACTATGTGTTATTAATGGAGATTGTAACAAAACATAAACCCACAATACAAAAAATATACCAGAAGTAGAATGAAGCACATAACACAAGTGTTTAACGTGGAGAAAACCCTTGCGGGTAAAAAACTCCACCAAGAAAAGAGGCTGAATTATCTTCACAAAAGGAGATTACAAATACATTTACTTCCTCTGTCCTTCAACCTTCACTCTGGCAGAACCTGGGTACCTATAAACTGTTATATGCATCTCATCTACTATGTTATAGTTTTTATAGAATTTACACAACCTCAAGAGATTAAATGACTTCTTACAAGCCCATAACACTTGTCAAGAGTCAACAATACAACCTTGGGCATCCATGGCCCAGAATAGGCTCTTATGGGGTCATAAATACTGTCATACATGCATCCTACACTTGGGAAAAAGTGCCCATGCAAGCTTGAAAGCCTTGGGGTTAAAAATAGCCACTTACAACATCTTATGATGCGTAATATGCTAATATTAGTGTCATAGATTCTTATGACAACTTACAGTTGTCATAGAATCTCTTACACCTTTTTACAGCATCTATGACGTGCGTCATAACACTAAAAATAGATTATTCCTCCACATGTGCACCCCACTTTGACCAATTACCATTTACCATAGTAAATGACATCCCGTAACTATTGCCAGTAATTCTGGGACTTACCATGCAGTAACTCCATAATTACCATGGACAGTAAATAATTTTTTTTTTACCACTGCCAATGAAACTTGTACATCCCTTATGGGTAATTACAAATTAAAAATAATAAATGGAATAAATACAATATTGGGATTTACAAGGTTAATGACACCTTATCCCAACAAAAATTCTATAGAAGCAAGAATGTGAAAAGAAACTACTATGCAGAAGAGAAGAAAACAGAGTAGAGGGGAGATAAAGGAAAGAATAAGGTTGATCCGATTGAAACCAAGAAAGAGATGGGCAAGATCTAGATCAAGAAAGATGTGATTGAGATCAAGGAGGGGTCCACACCAGCTTCTGGTGCAGATACTTCCTCTGGGAAGTAAATTGGGAGCTTTGGCTCAGGGGGAGCTACATATTGAAAATCCTAATCCCCTAGCCAGATAGTCAGTGCTGGGATCCAGCACGATGATATGATAAAAAAAATTTATATGACAGATCTTTTGAAAGAAATTTTGGTAGAAAAGGTTCAAATGCATAGCATTGTGGAGCAATCCTAATAGACTATATTCTACAGTGAAGAGTTTGACAAATTTTGGAGAACAAGCATTTATGATGACTAGGTTATCATAACAAGGATTAAAAAGGAGCTCATTCGATATACAATTCACTTTGCATTCAAGCTATCAAGTGTCTAAGAGAAACTGAAGAAGAATTCTAAGCAATATCAATGGTCTCTAGAGATTCAAAGAAAATCAGAGTGATACAAGTAAAGAAAACCCATAGTTCAGTATAAAAAGGTATTTATAGTTGAAACCCTACTATGAATGTATTTAAATCATTGCAAAAATGGCAACTCCACAAGTTGTTTATATCATTGAGTGAGCTCGACCGAAATTCAAGAAACATCCCTTCAAATCAACATAAGTTGATCCAATGGGTGCATTTTTAGTTATACCACATAGGGTAATGCCTACGGAGGATGTTAGGGCTTACATTCATGTTTCCCTAGAGGAGAATGGAGATAGAAAGTTCTCAGAGTTATATCTAAAGCATCTAAGTGGTGACAAAGTTGAGTTGAAGGAAGAGTATAAATCTTTAGAAGAGAAGAAATTCATACAATATAGAGGTTTCCCAACATTTGTGGAAGATGAATGGGTGTGGTGCATGTTGAGCAGGATCCATGATGAATTCATGTGGCTTGGGAAACCCTTTAAGATCACCAAGGATGCGATTAGGGCTGTGACAGGACTAAATTCTACCGGTAGCATGCCCTTGTTAAAAGATGTGAAAAATAATACTATGACAGAAGCAACTAGAGCCCAATTTGACAAGAGGGCATTAATAGTTAATGAAATTATAGACCATGCAATGAGGTTTACATCAATGGTAATTGGATATAATATCTATTTTACCTATCGGGAGAAGTCTATCTCTGGTACTGCTATATACACTGCTTATTAGATAATTAAGGAGAATGTAGACTATGACCTCTGTGAACTGCTACAATAGCAATTAATGGAAAACCTGAAGAAGACAAAAGAGAGCAAATACCCCTTTCAATTTGGCACATTGATCATCTACTTATTTTTCTACTACATGCAATAATTACCAAGTATGAAGAACTTGTTCTGGTTAAATAGTCAACATGTTGCAGTGCAAATTAGAAATCATCTAAGTAGCATAGGAAACTATGACAAACAAAATACAGCCCTATGGGGCTATTTCAAGAATTTCTAGAGAATTATGCAATCTAGGGAAAGGATTCCCAAGGAAATTGTTGAAAAATACAAGAATGACATATGATTCATTATAACAAAAGACCAATGCATGATGGAGGTTGTTGATCCTAGAATAGTCTAGATTATGCCAATGGGGTATGAAGTAGATGGAAAAATACTAGATAATTATTCCCAACACATGTTAAGCAAACCCAGGGACCCCAAAGAAGAAAGATATGGGACCTATGAGAAGTTGTCAACAAAAGTACATGTTGAACAGAGAATGCCAGAAATTTAGAAGAAGGCAAGGAAAAGAGCTGAAGAATATGCCTAAAGTCAAGGATTTACAAAGGAACAAATCTTAGAAGCAAGAGCAACAACTCAAGCAGTTAGGGCAACAAGAGAAAATAAGGAAAGTGAACTTGCTAAAACTCCAAAAGAACCTAAGAGAAAACCAAAGAATCCAATAGTGGCTAAAGGAAGAACTAGAGGTTCTACCTGTTGGAGTACTTGGTAACATTGAGATGGGGGGGTGAACCAGTGTTACAAAGAATAAACCAAATTTTCACACTATATGATTGATTTGAACATCAGACATGAACATTTACTATGAACATATGACTCAAGTAACAAATAAAAAAATAACACTGTGAAGCAAAGGACAAATAGCATAACACAAATATTTTTAGGAGTGGAAACCCTTTGGGGTACAAAACCACTCAATGAAAATGCCTCACTGGCTTATGTAATAAACTTGCCTCACTGGCTACAATTATTTCTGCCTCACTGGCTTATAATTGAATCTCATTGATTACATGCCTCACTAGCTTACAACATTGCATCACTGGCATATAACATTCATTCCACTAAAAAAGATTTCCAAGAGCACTAACTCTCTACATACAGAAAGATAAATACAAATACAGAGGGTTACTTTGTTTCTCTTTGTCCAATACAACAACTCTGATCTAACATCAATGATAATGCACTTGGTCCTCTATTACATCAGGTGTATACACAACAACTTACAATTCTTGTTCCAAGCCATTTTTTATACCTTTCATAATGTCTTCCTCTTCTCATGAAATAGTTTGAAGAGATAACTATTTCCATAAAACTGTTTCAAGTAATAACTGAATATTAAACCACAGTTTAGGGTCAAACTAACCTTTCCAGTTATAACTGACATGAAATATATAACTATCATGTGACTAAGAAAAGGAGTAAACAATGTGTCACTATTGCCTCAAAATGTTATTATCATCAAAGTATGATATGTGCATCACATAACTAAATTTAAGTGCTCAACACAGTTGTAGCACATAACACTAGTTATATGATCAACATATTTAAAGCAACAAAAAACTATTAACACTATCCAAATAAAACATAAACCTTTTCCACTGTCCATAAATCAATATAGCGCCACCGAATCATGGTTCTGACAGAATCATAACAAATATAATTTGGCTATTTAAGAGAGCATTAGATCAAACTGAACCATAATTTAGAATTTTGTAGACACCCAAAATTGTCCCAAATTTGTCCATGTCTTGCAACACCTAGTTAAAAACATTATTTAGACATCATGTAGCATTTTGTCCTAAAACCCACTCTTAATCCCACTAATCCATTAGCTAATTAATTAAATAAATTTTATTTATTTAATTAAAATCTCATTTAATCACATCCTTATCCCACTTAGCCAATTAATTAAATAAATTTTATTTAATTAATTAATTTCACATTCATAATCCCACTTAGCCAATTAATTAAATAAATTTTAATTTATTTAATTAAATTTACATTCATAATCCCACTTTCCAATTAATTAAACAAATTTTATTTATTTAATTAATTTCCCATTCATATCCCAATCATATCCTAGTCATCTCCCCAATTAATTAAATAATTTTTATTTAATTAATTAATTTCCAACTCATATCCCAACTAATTTAAATATTTTATTTGAATTAGGTCCGCACCTCTCACCACATTTCGACACTTGTCCACCTCTCAATTCAATCATGTGTGGTAGTACAACTTTTATTTAAAATCTTTCACATGCACAACTAATGAGACCTAATTTTAGTATTTGTATACACAATCACACATGAGCCCTATTCTTCTCCTTACATTTGTCAAATGACTACAACTCCCTTGAAGAGTGGGAATAACTAATCAATCCTAGCCATCCACATCAATCATTTAGCCTTTTAATCTCAACCATCCATTTGAACCAAGCCTTTCCTATAAATCAACCCTCTCCCAAGCCATTTGTAAGAGAAGAGGCATTGAGGTGGAGTATCCTTATGTTGTTGAAATATCTTTAGAGCCTTTGCATCTATCATCATCCTCTTCCATCTATCAATCTTCCATCTATCATCTCAACCCTATGCAAATGTCATGCTGCCGAATTGTAAGAAATTAACATATCAAATCAATCAAACAATTCATCTTGCATCTTTGAGGTATTGAATGATTTGGGTTTAGGTTATGCATTTCATTGTTTGATCATTTCCATTTGCAAATCCAAATTTTTTGATATATATTTTGGCATGGCCAGTGGGACTCACTTCGCTTGATCTTTTTTGTAGGTTTTTGTAGTAAAAATTTGCATTCATCTAACCCCCATTGTCAAGTTTTGTAGGTTTAATTAACTTTTTGTTGCAGATCCGCTATTTTTTGGACAAAACCGTAGGTTTTAAAGATTTTATCATATCTTCCAAATGGATGTGAATTTTTCTACAAGATTTTAAAAGAAGTTTGTACATGATATAAGGAAGCTACAGTACAAAAATTGAGGGTTTATCACCATTTTTGTGGGAGTTATCTTTTTTTTTTTTTTTTCATAAAATCGCAATTCTAGGTGCAAATTGCTGAATTTTTTAAAAATTTTTACATTTCTAGAAATCTCTCAAAATTCTAATGGGGGTCTAGGTTTTATAGATTTAATTTGGAGGTCATATACAGTGCAAAAAAATTAGATCTTTGCCGATTGTAGCTTTTCCATAAATCGACATTTCTGGGTGCAAAACAAGGAATTTTTCTGATTTCTTTACATTTTGGAAAGCTCTCAAAAAATTAACAGGGGTCTCTTCTTTGATTTTTTAATTTTCAAACCAAAAATGTCTTTAAATAATCAAATCTAATTTGGCTATGTATCTAAAATTACAATTTTCCTTGCCTGATGAGCTTATTTTTTATGCCTACATTATAATATCATTTTTTGATGTTATAGGTGATCATAAGGAGTTTTAGTAGCAGTAATATCAATCATATACAATAGCTTGGAAAGTGAAAATAATCTGGGTGCATTCATTTCTATCCTTCATCTTTTCATTTCAATCAATCTTGTTTGAAAACACATTTTGATTTGCGCATAAAATGAACAACTTGTTTGTTGTCACATCAAAAAATTGGGCTAAAACAAACCATTGTCTTTCATCACATTTAGATTTGGGCTTTAAAATGAACAAGTGCTTGTATTGTCTTCCACACATTGAATTTCTAAGGTTAATGAACCCCATGCGAGTGTGACCAAGTAAATGTGTATGCTCTCTCCTCGCGCCCTAATACGAACTTGGAGATCAAAAACATTTACTTGTGTTGCTTTTGTTTATCCTTAGAGAGGCCTACCTTGGTGGGAAAAGAGGTACTCACCCCAGGGGAATGACCTCAAGCGGTGCTTTCATCCGGTCCACTATAAAAATCAGAGGATAAGGTGAAAGCCAAGTCTAACCGGTATTAGTGATCACCATATAGTGCTAACTCGAAAGGAGGTGTACCTTTGTGTATATTAAAACTCTTAGTAGGGTTAGTTAAAGTCTTAAGTGGCTTTCTGGATGCTCGTGGGGTTCCGGTCCCCTAGATTTTCACTAGAACCTCCTTGTGATAGTGGCCTTACCTTGACTAGGACTTGTTGAAGTGTCTTCACGTGCTTGCTTAACCATCATCACAATCTTCCAAACTAACAACTTGCTTATGTGTCTTGTGTGAGTGATTCATGTGTGTATATGCATAATCATTTATTAGAATATTGCCACATCAAGATCTAAACACCCAAACACATAAAGACAAGTCATCCTACACATTCTTCCAATAACATTCAAACTCAATCACTTTCATCCCAAACATAGCCTAGTCATCATCCAACCCTTCATAGCCAAGTCATTCAAACCATCCTAAAATTATCCTAGTCACATCCCTATCCTAACCAAATCACTTCTGCCACATCATCAAAATCCCTAAATGAGTACTTGCTAAAAGGACTTGAGACAACCACTTGGGTGACAACATGTTTACACCAGAAGACCCAGAAATCAAATTCAAAAGATTCCTCCAAAATCTTTATCAAGGATCACAACCCCTCAACCAAGAGGCCATTGAAACATTACAATTCTTTATCCAAAAAGCTCAACCCCACACAAGCCAATCACCTCAACTACAACACTTTGTAGCCCAAGTCCAACACCTTTTAGCCACTAGTCAAGCCTGACAAGTACAACAATCCTTAGCTATTCACTCTCAACCTAATCCATCTAGACACATGTCATATCCATCCACTTCCTATCAACCTAATCCATCCATACCAACCTATGAATATCCACCTCAAGCTTATTCAATCCCTCATGCTGACATTCCAATGCACTACCAAGCCCATCCACAAGGCAACCAAGTGTCATCACAACAAGAACATGTAAGCCCAAATCCACCTTGGCAACAAGATCAAATGCCCTCAACTTCATACTGACCCCAAGATCTTCTGTCTACATATCCTACCATTTCACCCAACCACCAAGACTATTAATGGCCTCCACAACAAACACAAGTGAGCCTAAGTCCACCTTTGCAACAAGAAGCACATGCAAGTCCAAGTGGTCCCTTGTACATAAATCAAACAAGCCCAAGTTATCTTATGCAAGATCTAATAACCTTTAGCAAGGGAGATACCAATCTAGAGTGGCCTCCACCATCCAATCCCATGCCAACACATGAGCCAACAAGTCCTATCCCAACACCACCATGTGATCCCATTCCTAGTCCATTAATCCCTCTACCTTCCAAAACACCAAGCCCTCCATTACCTTCATCACTATGTCATTCTAATCCTTCACCAAAGGATGCAGTTGAGATAGTTTTACAAAGAATGCTTGAAGAAAAACTCATTGAACTTCATAAAGCCAACCATCAAAACAAATCCAATCACTTCAGCAAATCAAAAGCAGCTCAATCCACCACATATCATCTTGTCATCAACATTTCATCAATCAATCTTAATCCATAACCCGATCTTTCATCTCATCAATAAAACAATTATAACTACATCTCATTTCCATCATTAAGTGCCTTGATCCCATGGATATGGTATGTAGGTAGTCTGGAGTATGAAGGAAGTGCCCAGATTCAGGCACAGGCAATTTTCCTCTTTCTCCTCTCATCATTTCTTCTATCAAATATCTTCTACATCATCAATAAACAACTTCTTCCAATCAATCTATCATTAAATCAATCCATTTCTTCAATCCAACCATCAAATCAATTCATCAAACCAAATGAATCTAATCATCCATTTCATCCAATCAAATCAATCCAAACAATGATCCAAATGCAAGTCAATCCTTAATCCATACCAATCAAGTTAATCAATCAAACCAAGTTATCCAAATGCAATCCATGGTCTTGATCCTAGCCTTGTTGTAAGCCAAATCAATCAGCCAATCAACCAACCAACTTAGCAAACAACCTTGTGTTGATCTAGGGATATAGCTTTCCCTGCAATGACAACACTATCATCAACAATCAATCAATTAATCATTAGTTTAAAACTTGACATGGGCAATACCTTGTTTGTTTTTGTATCATTTGTCCATGCTTTCTTTCTTGCTTGTGTGTGTCATCATTTTATCTTGCATTTATATCACATCAGTATCATTTCTAGCTAATATTCATATCTTGTGTATGTTGGAATAACTTTTTGCACTATCCTTTGCATCTAAGGTCATATCATACCTTTTGTGCATTAGGACTTTAATACTCTAAGTTTACTTCCTCATACGTTAGACAAGGTTGTATTATGCTGGGGCACAAGACACATCATCACCCTGGTCCTTATACCTCGGTGCATAACGTCTAGTGCTATATCAAACATCATGGTTTCTCACTTTCATTGTAGCATAATGCATCATCATTTCTTCTATCCATCCCCTTATCTTCCTTGACCAATCCCTTTCATTTCGAGAGCCTACCCGTGTTTGTCCAACCCACCTATCCTCTTGAGGGGGCATCCTCATCCTATCTTTCCATCATCATCCTATCTTCCTATCATTATCATTCTCCTATCCTTACATCACCATCTCCATTTCATCCCATATCATTTTCCTCTATCCATACCTTAACTTCTTTGAAATGATGTTACCCGACATAAAGCTCATCATCTCGAACATCATCTCAAGGAGGGGCAAAATGTAGATGCCCAAAATTGTTTCAAATTTGTCCATGTCTTGCAACACCTAGCTAAAAACATTATTTAGACATCATGTAGCATTTTGTCCTAAAACCCACTCTTAATCCCACTAATCCATTAGCCAATTAATTAAATAAATTTTATTTATTCAATTAAAATCCCATTTAATCCCATCCTTATCCCACTTAGCCAATTAATTAAATAAATTTTATTTAATTAGTTAATTTCACATTCATAATCCCACTTAGCCAATTAATTAAATAAATTTTAATTTATTTAATTAAATTCACATTCATAATCCCACTTTCCAATTAATTAAATAAATTTTATTTATTTAATTAATTTCCCATTCATATCCCAATCATATCCTAATCATCTCCCCAATTAATTAAATAAATTTTATTTATTTAATTAATTTTCAACTCATATCCCAACTAATTCAAATATTTTATTTGAAATAGGTCCTCACCTCTCACCACATTTCGACACTTGTCCACCTCTTAATTCAATCATGTGTGGTAGTACAACTTTTATTTAAAATCTTTCACATGCACAACTAATGGGACCTAATTTTAGTATTTGTGTACACGATCACACATGAGCCCTATTCTTCTCCTTACACTTGTCAAATGACTACAACTCCCTTGAAGAGTGGGAATAACTAATCAATCCTAGCCGTCCACATCAATCATTTGGCTATTTAATCTCAACCATCCATTCGAACCAAGCCTTTCTTATAAATCAACCCTCTCCCAAGCCATTTGTAAGAGAAGAGGCATTGAGTTGGAGTACCCTTATGTTGTCGAAATATCTTTAGAGCCTTGCATCTATCATCATCCTCTTCCATCTATCATCTCAATCCTATGCAAATGTTATGCTGCCGAATTGTAAGAAACCAACATATCAAATCAATCAAACAATTCATCTTGCATCTTTGAGGTATTGAATGATTTGGGTTTAGGTTATGCATTTCATTGTTTGATCATTTCTATTTGCAAATCTAAATTTTTTTATATACAAATTCTTTCCTCAATGCACAAATATAACTGAAACCATATTACAACAGATGTAACCAAATCCATATTACCATAGGTGTTATGACATCTCAAAAAACTAAGCCCTCAATAAATTCAAAATGGGTATGACAGAAAAAGTATTTTTGAAAGCAATGTTATAAAGCCCCAACTCCTAGGTCAACACAATAATCACAAGTCAGTATGTACATAATGCTATAAAACTGTCACAAGATTTGTGACCCCATGCCCTAGCAATGGGTAACACTTTGACCAAAACAACAAACCCAAGTGTGGTTGCTAGGATAAACCCTTATGGAACAATTTTTGAATGTAGACAATAAAGAAACCAGGGTAAAGACCTTTTTCAAGATAGCTCCAAACAACCCCTGAAATACCAATAGTATGCCCTAGTGATAGGGTTTGAAGACACAAAATAATGAGCCCACAAATAGAAATGTAACTATGAAACACCACAATGGATAAGACAAGACCAAGTCGACATGGCATGTAACCGTAAAATAGAAAGAAAAATGCCATTGACATGAGTATTAGACTTAGAGTTTTACCAGAATGATATTACCACTTAAGAAGCATCACTATAAAGTTGACACCACTTTGAATGCTTTGAAGATGATTGTCATGAAAACCTGAAACCATTTTCTACCAAGACCAATCGTAAACCACCTCCTTCTCCAAGTTACATTGAGCCCTAAGTCAGCTGTGAGATCAGAATCATGTTATCTGCAAAGTGATAACATTTAGGGAAACACAATCATTATGTCAGTGTCTTCAATAACTTTTACCTTTGCAAGTCAAAAAAAATATTATTCTGTAGATGTTAAACCTATTAATATCCTTGGTCCTCAATGCTACTAAAAACACATGACATTGAAGAAATATATGTCAGTCTTAAAAATATAGCTCTTATTCATATGAGTATAATGCTCATCACAATGCCTTGTCCTTGCAAAATGAAGTTCACCTCACCATATACCTGTCATGAAGATTAAACATGATGACATGTATCATGGGCATGGAGATGTGTCAAAGTAGTGCCAAAGTATAGCCAAGGTGCATTAACTGTCAACATAATGATATGATACCAAACCAAGAACATGCCAACTATATAGATCACTAGTAGGTACCAATACTTATAACCGTTGTCCTGTAGAGCATGAACTAACACCTATGATAATGAGATCATAATGATACCATACCAAGGATACCATTACATTCTACACATCATATATCAGCTGAAGTGAGTATACAAAGCCAGCCATGATAATGATACCATATACAATGCAAGTGCCAACTAATGAGCATTGTTACACATCATAAATACCAACAACCAATGTGTCAAGCATATGTCAGCATCAAATGCTAGGAACTATAAAGATCATTGGATACTATGTCAACATGCCACTATGTCATGAGTACAAATGCCACTACCATTATGGTAGCATGATACATACAGATAATGTCATGAATGCCCACTATCTAGATCACAACAACAACTGAAGAACAACAAATTGAACTGCAATATGAAAGAGGATCAACTGAACTAAGCATGGGCCAACAACATAATCACTATATTTCTAACTGAGCCAGCAATGTCAATATATGCCTTGCATTATGATGTCATAGTGCCAACATGTCACAATGCCAACATCGGATATATGTCATCATATATGCCAAACAACAAAATGGACTGAACCTGAACCAAAATGATATGATGGCACCATAGAAAACCAAACATGATATGATGGCACCATAGCAACATGAGAAACCATTATCATCATATCCAACTAAGAGAGATCGTGTCTTTGACATTAAGGACAACAACTGAGGACAACAAACTCCCCCTTTGTCCATGATGGAAAAGCACAACTCTCCCCATTTTTGTCATCAAAGATAGAGGAAGGAAAGTGTGCCAATGCCTCCAGGTAATAACATAAATCTGAGATCTAAAGTGAAAACTAAAAATCATAATATGAAGCATACCAAATATACCATGAGTGTCCCATGAAGGTGAAGCATCCAGACCATCTGTAATAGAAACGAGATGTCAGCATCATAATAAAATATCTACAACATAATAAGCATAAAGAGAATGTAGAAAAGATGGACAACAACTGAGAAGACTATTGTCACTATCCAAAAAAACAAAAATACCATTGAAGTAGGACCATATATCAGAGCTATAAAAGTATGCAATACACTCCCCTTGCATATGTCATTGTTTCAAAAAGTATAGATGCCACGAGTGAAATATCAACATGTTTGTGATCAAAACAACATTCATTGTATGCTCTTATATGATGCCAATGACATCTGATGAATGCATTGTTAACCATCAATATGTATGACATCAATGCATGTCAAAGACTAAGGACATAGAAACCCAAACAAGGAACATATCACTAAATCAAATACAAGGAATCAATGTGCCAACAACTGAATTAATCTGTACAAAGTCATGCCATGAACCATACCAACAATATTCTCAAATTGTACCAACAATACAAATAATGTCATGATAATTCCATGGATAAAAAGAACCAGCACAACACCATTGAACTGCTCCCAAAACATTATGCAATAAGCAATAACAATGAATATGACCAATCATTACTATTGGAATGATATATCACCATAAACTTCTTATAACAGTATAACAACAATGCTTGTAATAATCACAAGTCATAAGAAACCATTTTCCACAAGTTGTTATTGTTACTGGCTATAAATGAACTCTGTCACATTGTGTCAATAAGAGGTATACAACCTAGCATTGAAACCTTATTTCTCCATTGAGATGTATCACTAGGAAGATGTTGTTCTAGACCTATAAGAAATATCTCTGCATTATGCTATGATAACTAGTATTATTATTTCTTACCTTGCTGCACTTTCCTTCAACTCCTAATGATGCCAAACTGATAGAATAGCATACTTAGGTATGGAAACCTGAAAAGATTACTTATAAAATAACACGTAAGCTTTGAGAATCAAAGGTATCAGGACTGTATAAGCTAGAATCATGTATCTGATCTAAGAAAAACTATCATTTGTGTTGTTTATAAACTGTTGACAAGAGGAAACTATAGTTCATCTGTTCCATTGTCTGCAGCAAGAGATTATAGTCAGATCTACCATCATCTATATTATTGTCATTGATCTCTCAACCAAAAATATGTACCACTGTCCTTTTATGATCCATAAGAGAAAACAAAAACTCATTTCATGTCCATGGTCAAGGCATCAAATTTCATAAGAGCTGTTATGACTATTACAGTATGCATCACCAATACATTTACTATTATGAGTAACTACAGTTGTGACACCTTAATACTAGACTTGAAGTGAAGAATCACTATCCTGCATTCATACTTCATTAAAGTATCTATCTTTGACACTTCATGCACTCCTCAAAGATTTTATGATGGCAACATATAGTTAATGCTTTATAACTGTGCTCTATCTCTCTTAATGCTACTGTCATAGACATTGTTAGAGATAAAAACTATAGAGCCTAAAAATTCACTGAACAATGACAGAGATCACTTTCAACCATCAAAGAATATTGTCAAGCCAATGTTTCTATCGTAGTAACAATAACTTGTTTCACCTTAACATTATTGCCAAGGAAAATACCTGGCTTCCAATCCTATGTAGAACCAAAAACATTGACCACATAGTCTATGATACTATCTAATGTCAGGACTTACACTCTTTTATAACTTTGCAAATCAAACCAAACCAATTTCCTTGTCTTCTCTAGGGGCTGATAGGTAAAACTCTAACTTGCTCCCCCTTACCTCATGCTAATCTTTCGGGCACTTTGTGATGTCTCTTGTGAAACATGCACAATATTAGGTTTTTGTTTTCTTCTCCAAACTGTTAAGGGCTCTTTCCTTTGCTTAATTAGGTCATCTATTTTCTTATTATTTTCAGATGATTTCTTCAACTTACTTCTGCAATGTTGTGCCTTATGTCCAAAGTTATGGCATCTATAGCATATCACATTGTTAGAGAAATAATGATATATGTTACTTGAATTTCTACAATCATATCTTCCATGCATCCAATAGTCTCTTTTCAAGTGCCCAACCTTATTGCAGTTATAGCAAACAACATTGTTGTTTTGATTTGACAAACTATGATAACTACAATTTCTAGCTCTATGACCATACTTATGACAGACATAGCAATAACCATGAAATTGAGAATAGTTAAACCTGACCAAATAATATTGCCTAGTAGATGAAGGTCTTGAATGCATGTTTATACTACTTCTATCAGCAACTTTATCTTTTTCTTCCTTCTTGACTTCACTCTTAGGGGTAGCAGAATGAAATGTCAGATTTATCTTCTTCCTAGGAGCATTTCTTGTCTTAGAACATTCTCCTTTCTCATAACCCAAGCTACTAGTATCCCTACAAAACATTTGCTTGCTCAACATGTCATTCATACTGTCAGTACTCTTTTCAAATTGAATATTTTTTTGCATCTTTGAAGATGCTTCTTTCAAATCCTTTCACAAAGAAACTATTTCTTTCTCTAACTTTAGACATTCAATTCTTTTTACTTCAAGATTAGAATTTGCTACATCTATTATTCTTTTGGCTTCCTCTATTTCAGTCTTTAGGCTAATAGTTAGCTTATTTGAATCTTCAACTTGACATATTAAATCTACAATCAAGTTTCTTGCCTCTTCAAGTTCTAAAGAGACTTGTGCAAGGTTAGAAACTACCTTTTTCTAGGAGTCTTCTTCTTGTTGAAGCTAGTTTTTTAAGCTCATATTTTCTTTACTAAGTTGATTTATTGCATCTAGGGCACATAGAAGTTATCCTTCAACATAAACTTCACAATCATCTTCATCAAACTCCTGCCCATCTTCATCCTCAAAGAAATCTTCTTCTGCATCATCAACTTCAACTACAAAATCATCAAGTTCTTGTCTACTAATATTCACATTGTCAAGACTCTTAACTTCAGGATTGATCTCTTTATGACATTTTGTATCTACATTCATGGTTGACTCATGCAACAATTCATTGCAGGACTTAACTAAGGCTTTCTTTTCAACTTTTTTATTAGCATTCTTCTCTTCTCTATTTGAGGCCTTAATTCTTCTACCCTTTCCCATGGTACTCCACTATCAAGACCTACCCAAGTTGGTTAGAATTCAAATAGGGAACCTATGCTCTAATACCACTTGTTGGAGTACTTCGTAAGACTAAGAGGGGGTGGGGGGGGGGTGAACCAGTGTTAAAAAAAACAAATCAAATTTTCACACTTTATGATTGATTTGAACATCAAACATGAACATTTACTATGAACATATGAATCAAATAACAAATAACAAAATAACACTATGAAGCAGAGGACAAATAGTATAACATAGAAATTTTTAGGAGAGGAAACCCTCCGGGGTACAAAACCACTCAATGAAAATGCCTCACTGGCTACAACCATTTTTTCCTTGCTAGCTTATAATTGAATCTCAGTAATTACAGGCCTCACTGGCTTACAACATTGCCTCACTGGCATATAACATTCATTCCACTAAAAATGGTTTGTAGGAGCACCCACTCTCTGCATACAGAAAGATAAATACAAATACAGAGGGTTACTCTATTTCAATTTGTCTAGTACAACAGCTCTGATCTAACATCAATGATAATGCACTTGGTCTTCTATTCTCAACATTACATTAGGTGTATACATAACAACTTACAATTCATGTTCAAAGCCATTTTTATACATTTCATAATATCTTCCTCTTCTCATGAAATAGTTTGAAGAGATAACTATTTCCATAAAACTGTTTTAGGTAATAACTGAATATTAAACCACAGTTTAGGGTCAAACTAACCCTTCTAGTTATAACTGACATGAAATCCATAACTATCATGTGACTAAGAAAAGAAGTAAACAATGTGTCATTGCTGCCTCAAAATGTTATTACCATCAAAGTATGATCTGTGCATCACATAACTAAAGTTAAGTGCTCAACGCAATTGTAGCACATAACACTAGTTATATGATCACTAAATTTAAAGCAACAAAAAACTATTAACACTGTCCAAATGAAACATAAACCTTTTCCACTATCCATAAATCAATATAGCACCACCAAATCATGGTTCTGACAGAATCATAACAAATATAATCTGGCCGTTTAAGAGAGCATTAGATCAAACTGAACCACAATTTAGAATTCTTTCCTCAATGCACAAATATAACTGAAACCATATTACAATAGATGTAACCAAATCCATATTACCATAGGTGTTATGACATCACAAAAAAATTGAGCCCTTAATAAATTCAAAATGTGTACTGATAGAAAAAGTATTTTTGAAAATAATGTTATAAAACCCCAACTTCGAGATCAACACAATAATCACAAGTCACAGTATGTACATAATAATGTAAAACTATCACAAGATTTGTGACCTCATACCCTAGCAATGGGTAACACTCTGACCAAAACAACAAACCCAAGTGTGGTTGCTAAGATAAACCCTTATGGAACAATTTTTGAATGTAGACAATAAAGAAACCATTGTAAAGAGATTTTTCAAGATAGCTCCAAACAACACTCGAAATACCCATAGTATGCCCTAGTGATAGGGTTCGAAGACACAAAATAATGAGCCCACAAATAGAAATGTAACTATGAGACACCACAATGGATAAGACAAGGCCAAGTTGACATGGCATTTAACCATAAAACAAAAACAAAAATGCCATTGACATGAGTATTAGACTTAGAGTTTTACTAGAATGATATTACCACTTAAGAAGCATCACTATAAAGTTGACACCACTTTGAATGCTTTGAAGATGACTATCATGAAAACCTGAAACCATTTTCTGCCAAGACTAGCTATAAACCACCTCCTACTCCAAGTTTCATTGAGCCCTAAGTCAGCTGTGAGATCAAAATCATGTTGTTTGCAAAGTGATAACATTTAGGGCAACATAATCATTATGTCGGTGTCTTCAATAAATTTTACCTTTGCAAGTAAAAAAAAAATTATTGTGTCGATGTTAAACCTCATAATATCCTTGGCCCGCAATGCTACTAAAAACATATGACATTAATGAAATATATGTCAGTGTTAAAAACATAGCTCTTATTCATATGAGTATAATGCTCATCACAATGTCTTGTCATTGCAAAATGAAGTTCACCTCACCACATACCCTGTCATAAAGATTAAACATGATGACATGTATCATGGGCATGAAGATCTGTCAAAACAGTGCCAAAGTATAGCCAAGGTGCATTAACTGTCAACATAATGATATGATACCAAACCAAGAACATGCCAACTATATTGATCATTGGTAGGTACCAATACTTATAACTGTTGTCCTGTAGAGCATGAACTAACTATGATAATGAGATCATAATGATACCATACCAAGGATACCATTACATGCTACACATCATATATCAACTAAAGTGAGTATACAAAGCCAACTATGATAATGATACCATATACAATGAAAGTGCCAACTAATGAGCATTGCTACACATCATAAATACCAATAACCAATATGTCAAGCATATGTTAGCATCAAATGCTAGGAACTGTGAAGATCAATGGATACTATGTTAACATGCCACTATGTCATGAGTACAAATTCCACTGCCACTATGCTGGCATGATACAGAAAGATAATGTCATGAATGCCCACTATCTAGATCACAACAACAACTGAAGAACAACACACTGAATTGGAATATGAAAGACAATCAACTAAACTGAGCATGGGCCAACAACATAATCATTGTATTTCCAACTGAGCCAACAATGTCAATATATGCCTTGCATTATGATGTCATAGTGCCAACATGTCATAGTGCCAACATCATATATATGTCATCATATATGCTAAACAATAGAATGGACTGAACTAGAACCAAAATGATATGATGGCACCATAGCAAACCAAACATGATATGATGGAACCATAGCAACATGAGAAACCATTATCATCATATCCAACTAAGAGAGATTGTGTATTTGACATCAAGGACAACAATTGAGGACAACACTACCTCTGCAGGAGCTACATCTATGTCCTCCAGTCCCACACCCTCTGCAAGTGAGGAAGCCCTTGCAAAAAGTCATAAGAGAAAGAAGACAAAAGCTAAAAGAATGCATGTGATCATAGGAGTTGATGAGGAGGAAATAGAATCAGATGAAGAAGTTAAAAAGATGAAAGTTAAATCTGTAAAAGCCTCTCGTACTAGTCAAGGGTAGCCCTTCGGAAAGGTGAAAGGAAGTAAGTAGGAGAAGAAGGTAGAGCCTATGAAAGTACATGCTACAATAAGTCTAGAGGATGTATTGAAGGCCATTACAGTTGATGGAAATCTAAAACCTATTTCCCAACTATATGATGACTATGATGAGGAAGATAAAAATATCATTAAGACTGCTGTCATTAGATCATACTTGGACTTATACAATAAAGCCCTGATTGAGATAATTACTGTTCTCCCAGACATCTTGGGAAGTATAATGTCGACAAGGAAATAAGCTATTATGGCCAAGGATATTGAGCTTAGAGAAAATACACTAATAAAGCTATGTCCTGAAATCACCCCAGAAGAAAAGGCAAAAGTATCCAAAGATCTTCATGGAAAGTTTAGAACAAAGAGGAGGATGAACACTCTCATGTCAGATGACATTGAGAAGGTAGTTAAGGAGATTGAGGAAATCACTTTGAGAGTATTGAAGGAATTTCATCTCCCAACCATATATGATAATGAAGAAACAAATGTTGGAGATGAAACATCTATTTCAGAGGTCAGCCTGTATCAAGGGTTGGATAAAACAATGAAGGGATAAAGGAAAAAGAAGACCAAGCCCCTACTATTGATGGTCTGGATATAGCTGACAAAGGGAAGACTGATGAGAAGAACAAAGTTGATGATCAAGAACTTGAACAAGCTGAAAAGAACCCTACACCAGAACAAAATATTGATGAACATGAGGCTATGGATCTAGAACCACCAGAACAGAGTCAAGAAGAAGTGTCCAGAGAAATGATAAGAGACACTGCTACTGCTCTAGTTGATCTAGAATAGAGTAAGGGGGAGCAGTATATATTTTTCACTAAGTGTTGCCAACAATGCCAAAGGGGGAGATTGTTGGCAACATAGTCAAGAGACACTGCTGGTATGATGGAGACTTGATGTGGTCATTGATGGCAACAATTAGACATGACTTAGAATAGCTCCTGTGACAAAGTTGTGCATAGCCTTTTTGTCCGGAAAGACTAACTTAGCCAAAATTGACTAAGTACTGACAAGGTATCAAGACAGTGATAGAAATTTAGTTGATACTCCTCCGTAGTTGAAGATCATGTTATGCGGTTCTAGTATGTTACTCATAGCTATCTAGTGATGTCATGATTTAGTTTTCAAGTCCTAATTTCCTCTCAAAGTTCCATGGTGAGATATCTAAGTCTGGGAAAAGAGTTAAGTCACAAATAGTGCAGAGTACATGAGTATTTTGGTCTACATTCCTCTGTTGTTTAATAATTTGATTTGTAGTTCTAAGGCAATATAGACACATGTCATAAGCATATAAATCTAGATTTGTAGCACTTGAAGTTCATTAGATCATATTCGACAAGTTCTCCAATATCAGCCCCTAGTTTGACAATACTTCACTAAGACAAAATAATAGTTCGAAGATCTGTATTTTTCTGTAGAAGATTATTATGTCTTGCGATTTTGAAGGTTTGCTAAGAAGTCTATAATGAATATTGGTTATTTTTAAGAGTCTCATATGATCCACATTGAAGGTTATGGTATGATAGTTAAATTAGTCAAGCTGATAGTCATGTTAGATTGATATGCGATAAAGGTATATGAGTGGAATCATTAATCTAAGTGGTTCTATAATAGGTCCAGACTCATATGAAGAGGCTTTCATGATTGATTGGATCCACATTGTTGTTTGGGCACAATAACAGGTCGACAAGGTATAACTTGCATATACAAGCTCTATCTTTTGCATACCAACCTAGTTTGAAGAAATTCTTGATGTGGATATATGTACTCGATAGATTTCGGCATTGGATAGATTTAATGGTGCGAATATAGTGTGAATTCAATGTGTGTATGTGATCTGAGGTAGTTTTGTGACTAGAAAAGACAGTAAGGGTAGAAGAATAGAGTATATGTGAAGCAGAACAGAAAAAATAGGGCAAACATTATGAAGATATTTGAGTCGATATACTAAGCTATAAATGGAATTGCACCTCGACATTCTGTAGATACATATGTAATAGCCATATCTTGGTAGTGATCCAATCTTTATTTTCTCATCTCTTCTATCTTTTTGGCAATGAACCTATTGCAGTGAGCACTTCTTTTGGACAGTGAGTCCTTGGATAGTAAGACCTAAGGCAGTGAGCCTTTATGTAATCTTGTTTTGATATCATAATATATTGTGAGCTAACACTCATCATGGTTTTCCCTTTTTGGATTTTCCACATAAAAATCCTGGTGTCTATGTGTTATGATTTTGTGGCTACTCATCTTATGTTTGTTTTATTTTCATGTTATTGAATTTGGTAAATGGATTAATAAAAATGTAAAATAAAAGTTTTATAGAATACTGATTCACCCCCCCTCTCATTATTCTTTGTGATCCACAAATGTGACCAATTCATACTTGAATTATAAGACTCCTTAGGTCTGAATACTTGGGAATTGAAATATTTCCCAACATAAGATCAACAAGTTGCTCAATAACTTGCACTATCTTTGGGTCCCATTTCTTTATCTATTTTTGGGTACACAATTCCTAAACTATCTTTGTGTACACAGGGATGTCCTTAATGGCCTATAAAAGAGGAACCTTAATGTTAACATTTCTCAATTCATTTACAAAATCAAATTCTGGCTCAACCACTCCCTTTTTTTTGGCTGAGATTGGAACCTATCAAGGTATGGAGGCAACCTAGATGGTTCATCTGGTTTGTCTATTTGTTCTTCACGTTCATCATTGATTTCAGTAATAGTGGGCCCTTGAAGGGCTTTACCTGATCATAATTGAACTACATTAATGTCCACTGTGTTGACAGGATAGGTTGGGTAACCTGCCACCTCATTATTATAAACTAGTTGTACCACCTTGTTATTTGGGTTTGGAGTTGGTTGTGTAGGCATGGGTGTTGCTTTAGGTGGCTATGATGGGTTGGATAGTGGACTAGTGGATGAGGGTGGTCTAGGTGGTAGAAGTTACTGTTATGGTTGTTGATATGGAGCAATAGTAGGTGGTATGGGATATGGTGGATATGGTGGTGGTGCTACCCTCCATGGTTGTTGACATGGTTGTCGAGAGGGCTACTATTGTGGGTATTGATTTGGCCATGAAGGATATGATGGAGGTTGTTGTCAACCTCCATACCATCTAGGTGAATTATGATATGGAAAAGGAGCAAGCTGACCACTTGGTTGTCCCATAGAACTATAGGGTGCATGATAATCATTAATTGTATTAGGTGACATAGCCCTCAGTTGCCAGGGTCTGCTCTGGGCCATGTAATAAATAGGCTCTTCCGGATACTCTACTTTTGCCATATCCATAGGTAATGGTCGCAAGGAAGTGTTTTTAATAACCTCCTCTAAGGATGAAATTTTTGTCCTATTATAAGGGCATTCTTCACAAGTATGTTTCTTGAGATATGTGTGACAAAAGACGGCTAGGGCTTTTTTAGCTTCTTCTTTCTTTTTACGTGTATACAAAGTGTCTATCTATTTACCCATATGATTTAAAAGATTAGTTTTTAGGTCATCAAGTAACATACCTAACTCACGTTTGGTGATACTTGATGTGCTACCTTGAGAAACTTGTCTTCCTGAGTATCCTCGAACCAACTGATGAGATCTTGAATAATTCTTGCAAATTTCACAAATATCATCAAAGGATAATTTAGAAATATCTCGTACACCAATAAGATTTAAAGTATCCATGAAATCATCACAAATTCCTCTTAAGAAAAGTATTTTAATAGTTTCAGGTAATAGGTCTATTTGTCGTGATCTTTGAAGACTGAACAAGAATCATTCGAGAATATCTTCGAGTGTTTCATCTTCTCATTGAGACATCGTAAAAATTTCATCTCGAACTTCTTTTGTCTTACAATAGTCTTGATACTTTTTCAAAAACTATTCCTTCATGTTATCCCACATGTGAATTGCCTGTCATCCGAGTCCCATAAACCATCGTAATGCAACATCTTTTAGTGTAGCGAGAAACAACTTGAGTTTTTGCGCATCACTCCGATAATTTCATAACTACAACACAACACATCAAATTCAAATAAGAACATGTTAGGATCTTCAATAGAGAGACCTCTAAAAATTGGTAAGGTCGAGTGAGGCATATTTTTCATAGGTGCCTCTTCATCAGGATTCACAATGGGAAACTCAAAAGTTATTGGTTCATTATTGACTAAAGCTCGGTCATTGTTGATTTAGTCATCGTTGATTCGGTCACCCTCATGATTGTCACCCATGTTGTCTAATGGCCAAGATGCCTAATAAATGTAGAATGATGAAGAACGTGGTTGGTATTGTCTTGGTATTTCCTTTCTACCACTTCTTAATGCATAGGAAGCTTTGAATTATTTAAGAAAATTAGGAGGAACAAAACTAAGAGGTCTTCTTAATGGTTCTACTAAAGACTTAGGTTGATCTAGATTTTTAGATGTAGGAGGGATGGTTGAGGATGAGCCAATGTCTACTTCAGTTTGTTCACTTAAAGTTTCTAGAGGTATAGTGGTTGACTCAATGACACACCTTCCTAAATTAGGCTCAACTTGCTTCTTTTTCCCTTATTTTTCATAGGTTGTGGCTTAATCACATATGTAGGATTCTTTTGTTTTGATGAACTACTCATAGCAGGTTGTTTTACAAATTTACCTTTATCATCTCTAGCTTGACTCATGCATCTATATGATCTACAACAAAGCAAACCAAGGTTAATCACCTAGGCAAGGTCGACATTTGTGTGGACTTTCACCTTGATGCACTAGTCCTAACTCAACTCACTATGATTTTAGGCCTTTAACACCTTTCCCTGGAAATGGTACCAAAAATGTTGGGAAAAACTATGGATTAAATTTGGGGCAAATTATCCTTGTAATTATTTCAAATGGGCTTAACACAATTGAATTAGTTTTTAAGAAATTGGTATCGATTTCCTTAGTTTGTTCCTTAGTGTCAATCCAGGAGTTCGTAAGATTTAGAAAAGTGTTGGGGCAATATGCTGAAGGGCTGAGAACAATGAGTGAAGTGAAAATGCAATGTAGCTAACTATATACCCTTAAGAATAAGAAATTGAATTAATTATTCTAATTTATGTCTTACTGTCACAATTGTGCTATGACAGGAACTATCACAAACTTGTAATAATAACAGTAGATTATTAAAATTATCTTTCTATTGCAAATATTAAAAGAACAACTAAATAAATAAAATTACTCTTACGGTAACAATTGATTGAAGCTACAAATAGATTTAATTTAAGGAAAGTAAATTTAAATATTGATAATGAGCACACTATTAAATCACACGATTTAAATCATACACAACTCAAATCAAACATAACTTAAATCACACATACCATACAACTAATATAAAGGTCACCAGGGAACCTCACAGTGGGCCCTGCTGATGAAATATAATCTCTATTCTACCTCAAGCTAACCACATACGCACAGTAATAGAAGATATCATAATTAAAAACCAACAGTCTATTATTATATGTAAAAGTCTATCTCAAGTCTTCTGAAGACACATATTTATACTAAACAAACATCGATGAAGTTTGTTATGGTTCGTTTGTGGCCTATGGCCAACAAACCAAATAAGTTCAACATAAAATAGATAATGGCCGCTGGCCACAAACGTGTAACAATTTTACAAGTATATTTTCAAATATAGTTTATAAATCGATTGAACTTAACACTTCTAACATCTCATTGCTTTTCCACAAGCCACGTTCTTAACAGCTCTAACATCTCCCTTTAGTTATCCCCTGCCATTTCAGCAACAAAATAATTAGCATTTGGATAGATATTGGTATTTTCTAATTGTTTTAATTTCCTCCTATATTATACCAAATATCTATACTTCTTGTCTCCTATGACAAATAGTGACAGGAAGGTAGGAAAAGTAAAGGGAAAGGGCAAACAAAATGTAAAATTATTTAGGAATTTTCCCCCTTATCTATAACTCCTTATGGTAATCCTCGTAGAAATTATGTTAAGATTCTCCCTATCAGCCTGAATACTACTCTCCATGAATAGACTTAGTTACTATAGTTAGAGTGCACCAATTTTCCAATGGATAAGAATTCTATTTTCTTTCCCTGAAGGTTTTAGTTAAGCTTTGTTTTATCGTCATCTAGTTAGCGGGCAAATGTTAGGTAAATGCCTATGATTTTAGCATATTGACATGCCTATAACAATTAAATGATTTCTTTTTTTATCTGAATTTTATGTCAGCAAATGAATGATTGGTTTTCCATGTAAGATCACGTTTTTACTTGTCATATTTAAATTAAAAGGATTCTAGTTTAAAAGATAAGATCTGAGATATCAACTCTTTAATTTCACCAATTATAGTTGTGATTCATCAAGCCTCTATAAAGATACTTTGAGTGGTATATAAATTAGTTTACGTTTCTAATCACCATACGGCTGTTATAACATCTACCCTCTAGTTTTTCAATCGAACTAGAATATTAAAAACCTTTAAAAGCTTTTTATGAGAACGAATCTCTTTGAATCTTTTGAGTATCTTCTCCCTCATTTTGCTAGAAGCATGAGCCTTGCATTTGTTTACCATCGTCATATTCACTAGAAGCATGAATAAAACTTGAATTCATAAAGATGTCTCAGTTTTCTATTTTTTTTTGGTTTAATTAGAGCCTTCTTCATTTTCCATCATTTGCATCTCGTGTTGAGAAATGAGGTGTCTCAACCTTGCATATTTCCCATATCATTATTTTGTATTGAATATTTTCCCACACTCAGTTATTGTTTTTGTTTAGCTTCAAAATAATTTAGGGGCATTTGAATTCTTATCTGACACTTTTGCCACATATCATTGCCTTGGAAATTGAAATAGTAGTTGTCAAAAGATGTGCACATGGTAGTATATCGTGGAAGTACTATTTTTAGATGTAAATATGATGGATTTTATGACAACTGTAAGCATAAAAAATAGGGGATATCATTTTGGACGTGAGAGCTTATTTTTAGATTGGAATCTTAGCTGCGATGTTTTGTACATGGTTTTGTAAAACCACAGATGGTTTCTTACATATAGTCAGAAGTCTATAAATTGAAAGCTTGAGGAGTAGTTTGTGTGTGTTGAGTTTGCAGGTACTCTTATACTGTCAGAATGCTTTCAGAATTCTTCCAGAACTGGTGATACTCCTATTATAAACTTGCTCTGCAAGTGTATGTAATATTTTTGTTAGATTTGAAATACAGTGAGCAGGCTTTTGGAGTGTGAGGTTTTTCACCCGAAAGGGTTTTACCCGTGTATATCTGGTGTTTTGTGTTTCATTGTTTATTTCATGTTTTAAATGTGTTTCTAGAATTTCTGTAACTATTAGATCAGTTTTTAATGTTTTGCATAATATCTCTCCTCGAGATTAGCATAGGAATTTGTTTTCGCTACCTAAACTTCCTTACAAGTAGTATCAGAGCCTAATCACAATTGGTTTCAGTTGTGGGTTGTTGGGTTTTTTGTGCTAATCAAGGTTTGTGTGGGATCTTGTGTAGAGGATACTTTATTCAATCTTGTTGCAGGTATTTTTTTAGATGGCGAGCACATCTAGGAGGATTGAGGTAGAGAAGTTTTATGGCATGAACTTTGAAATGTGGAAATTGAAGATGAAAGATCTGTGTTGAACAATCAGAATACTAAGAGGGGGGGTGAAACATTATTCTTTTAAAGCATACACTTATTAAACCATTAATCGATTTGCCCTTTCAAGAATAACAAGTAGATTAAACATGAAGTGAACAACAACAAAACATAACACATGAAACACCAGGATTTTTATGTGGAAAACCCAAAAAAGGTAAAACCATGGTGAGTGTTAGCTCACAATATATTGTGTAATAACAATACTAAATTACAAGGAGGCTCACTGACTTGGGGCTCACTATTCAAAGAGGACTCACTATCCAAGGGTGGCTCACTGCCAAAATAGGCTTACTACCTAAAGAAAGAGAGAAATAGAAGGGTGGCTCACTGCCAAAATGAATTGCTACAATTGCATCTACAAATGCATGATTATAGCTCCAATGATGCTCAGAAAATTGACTCAAAACTCTTCATCTTCAACTGCTCTGCTACATTGCTCTATTCCAACATAAGAACATGATCTCTCTTCTTCTGCAATTATCGCCTTCACAAAATCACACTCTTTCGCATGTCACATATACACACATTATCATATTCACACATCATATCATCCAAACAACGAATTGGATCTCATATATATTTGCAACACTTAGAATCTTCATATTAGGTTGGCCTAGCTAGATGAAGTGTGTAATCAATTAACTTGTAACTTATCGGCCAAATCAAGTCACCAGCGTACATAGTGAACCCAAAAAATGCTTGAATCACATTCTCATATGTCGACTGCAACTATAGAACACCTTAGAATAAAGTTCCAATCAATAGAACTTACCACACTTAAATCAAACTATCATGTCAGCCTCAAACATAGACTGTTATTCACTCAGTCTATCTGTCAAATTACAACTTTCACTGTGGACCACAAGACCTACTCAAAATCACATCAAGGACTCTTAATACATCCCCAAGCTTTCCTTCAGAAATACAGAGCATAATATCAATCTACAGGAAAATGTGGACCATCAGAACACATGCCCTGTCATAGTCAAACTCTGTCAAACCAAGTAGCGATACTCAGTAGCTCATAATTATCATTCTAGTGGACTTCAATTTAGAGACTTCATACAAGTGTTTACAACACCCCAAAATCGTATAACAAAATATTCAACACCAAAGAAATGCGGACAAAAACAAATGAGTGTCCTGTTATGATTACCTCTATTCTCTGCAATGCCAGACTTAGGCTACTTGAAGATATGCTTCTGGTATTCATCAAAAGTTGAAATCTTAGATATAAGATCTTTTAAGGACTACAAATTGTTAGTATACACCTTAATCATCTAGGTGTACACAATAGGTGTTAAGCCTACTTAGGCGACTTCGTGCACATGTCTATTTAAAAGTGTCAAGGTAGTTAGAGTTGTTTTAAGAGGTGTCGACTTGCTTCAACACCTCACACTATGTTTGTGGGAGGTTACTCACCACAACTCCATGATAGAGGAGTATTATCCTCTTTTCATGGAGTTCAGGTACGTAGACATCTCTTATATATACTTGCTGAGTGGCCAATACTACTGGTTGATTTCATTGTGATTCATGTGCTTGTTATCTATTTCATGATCAAGAATTTTTGCATGGTATTAGAGTAGTTTGAATAGCTTTAGGCTACCATTTTTTTGCTATGCAATTCACCCCCATTTAGTAGGAATCATGCCTAGCTCTAATTCTATGAGGCATTGTTTCTTTATTCTTTGTTTATTTTTTTGTTAACTGCGTGTACATTTGTCTTGGCTTCAGGAGGACATGTTGTAGTTAAAAATCACCCATTGAAAGAGTAGAATAGTCACCTATTGCAAAGGGTGACATGAATGTGATTGCAGTCCACAAAGGATCTGTAACTTTGTGTCTTAGACACCCTTCAAAGGGCCTACAAGTGGAGGTCTTGAACGCCCTCAAAGGGCCTGCAATGAAAGCCACTCAACGCCCACAAAGGGCACAACTAGGTAGAGCTCGCTAACACCTGCCCACACGCACAAAATGGTCCTTCAGATTGACCTTGTTCATCCTCAATCTGACAGCCATAGCGCCCCTTGGTCACCCCCCATTTGCAACAGCGAACCAATAATGATGGGTGTTAAGTTTTTTGGAGCGAATTAGTGCACTATTCATGGTTGAAATGTCAAAAATGATGACACGAGAAACTAGGGGGTGTGATGTCAGCGAGAGGGAGGGGGAACCCATCCAAATATTTAGCCCTTGGTCATATGGGGTTTTAGCCCTTGGTTGTGCACAACCCAAGGCGGCTTAAAATCTCTCCTAGTTATTTTTTTCTCACATTTTATGCAAAATCATTTTTCTAAAAATCTAATTTTTTTTTTGCAAAGAAGGAATTCTTTTTTTGTAAATTGCAGAAATTTGCATGTCAAATAACTTTTGCTCCTTCACTCGAAATTGAGTGATTCTTTTTGCAAAAGTGCATGTTTTTTCATCGTGAATCCAAAGAGCATAAAATGCCTATTTATGCCTCTTTTGAGTGACTTACAAAGCACTCCTTCTATAAAGTGCTAAATTTTGGGGAAATACATAATCAAGGGGGGTCTTGTGTGTTCATCTTTCACACTTCCTCAAGAAGTGTTTTTTGTGGGTTGTGTTTCCTTTTACTTCTTCACACGCATTTCTTTGCTCTTCTTTTTTGCATTTCTATAACACAACTATCTAAGTCTTAGCATCATGGACTCTAATGGTCCTATACAACCCCTTACTCCTTTTAATCATCATGATTGGAAGATAAAAGTAAGTCTTGTGCTAAAAACCCAAGGTTTATTTAGGATAACTATGGGAACAGAAAAAGAACCTAATGCAGCTAAAGAGAGAGAAAAGGTTTTCAATAAGCGTGACCAGGCATTTGGTTTTCTATGTTTAAATCTATCTCCTAAATTGTTATTTTATGTTGAGAACTTGCATACACCCAATGAAGTTTGGGATGCTCTAAACAAACTATTTGGGAAAATTGATGAATTTAGAAGTCATGAATTGGAAAATCAACTCTTAGGTCTTAGTCTTAGAAGTTTCTCAACTTTAGAAGATTTCTTTAGAAAATTTAAATCTTTAAAGTTGCAGTTAAAATATTGTGGATTTGACAAGAAAGAGGATCAATTAATCTTTTATGTACTTTCCAAACTAGGTCTATAATTTTCTATGTTTGTCTCAACTTTCTATTCTACTAAAAGTGCTCTTGGAGCATCATGAAAAATGCCCACACTTGATAGCTTTATTTCTAATCTCACAAGGGAGTAAGAAAATTTAATTCAGATGAGTTACTTGAAGTCTACTAAACCTCAAGCCCTACTTGTAGGGAATGATAAGCCTCAAACTTCAAAAGGAAAGAAAAAGAACACTAAAAGGGACAAGGATGGTAAGAAAGCTGATAAAATTCACAACTTAAAAAAGGATAACTTTTCTCATCAAAGTAAGCAAATTATAGAGAAAATTACTTGTGATGATAATAATGAGTATTCATCTTCATCAAGATTAGGGATGTTGGAAGTGTGTTGTACACATTGCATAACATTAGCATTATTTTATTATGTAAAATAAATATTTAATTGTGGTGCATCATGTGATGTGTTTAGGCCCATTGGATATTTATTTGATGCCACATGTAATCATTGTATGTAACATTGGGTTAATTACTTTCTTTGTAATTATTTGATTAATTGGGAAAACTTAGTACCAATAATCAAATATGGGGTCAATGGTTTTGTACACATGGTTTTGGGGAAAATGGTATTACAATACCACATGTTGCATTTGTGTGAGCTTATTTCTATAAAAGCAAACACAAGGGTAGTTGTAGAGGTTGGTTGAGTTAGCCATTTGGATTGTTGGCTAGGATGTAGCTTCTCTTACAGGGTATCTATGTGAGGGTTTGAAGTATGCCATGGGATGTATGGTTACATGCTTGTTCACATGGATTACAGGTAGAGAGAGCTTGATATTTCAGAGGTTATCTTTGCATATGTATTGTTGTTATTTTCTAAATAATACATGAGAGATGCATGCTTTTGGAGATTGGGTTTTTCCCTCTATAAGGGTTTTCCTAGGGTATATCTTGTGTCACAATTGATGGTATGATTGTTTATTTCTTTTGAATGTGGATTTCTAGTTTATTGCACCTTGAATCTCTTATTGGGTTATGAAATTAGTCTCTATGGCTGCATATTTCCAAGAAGGGATTGCATTAGAAGTTGATATTTTGGCACTTGACTCACCCACATCTAGAACTCTACGCTCACTTCAAAGAGTAGATTCATGGGTACATGTTTCAGCAAATGACAGACATATTCAGACAAACTTTCAGGGGGGGCCACATGCCATCTTTGCTTCAGTGTCTGATCCATAGACATTTAAAGAAGGATTAGACATACCTGAGTGGGATATTGCTATGGATTTGAGGAATAGGATTCCTTGATTATAAATCACACTTGGGATTTGATTTCTCTTCCTAAGGGAAGGAAGACAGTTTGATGTAGATGGATATATCAATCTAAATTTTGAGCAGACGGACCAGTTGATAAGTACAAAGCACATTTGGTTGCCAAAGGCTTTTCACAAGTTGCAGGCATTGACTATAAAGAAACCTTTACACCAGTAGCTAAGATGACTTTGATTCGACTCACACTATCTATAGCTGCAACACATGGATAGGTTGTACATCAGATGGATGTGAAGAGTGCATTTCTTCATGTAGACCTTGAGGAGAAGATCTACATGGAACAACCACTAGGGTATGTTAACGATTCATCCTTAGTGTGTAGACTAAGGAAATCTATCTATGGTCTCAAACAAGCCCCAAGGGCTTGGTATGCCAAGATGGATTCTCACCTTCTATCTTCAAGATTTACTAGATGCCATTCAGAATGTGTATATCTTGTGACAGGATGATTCACTTTTGATACTAGTTCTATATGTTGATGATCTTTTGATTACTAGGAGTACTTCATCTACCATTGCAGCAGTGAAGTCAACACTTCAAAATAGATTCAACATGAAAGACTTGAGTTTATTGCACTACTTCCTTGGTATTGAGATGTCACATTCAGATTCAGGGATTACTCTTGCTCAGCCTAGGTATACTGTTGATTTACTTGCACATTTTCACATGACTACTTGTAGACCATCTCCGACTGCCTCCCTATCTAGAGTCAAGCTTGAGACATCTTTCCCTACACCTTTGATTGATGCTACATTGTATCGACACCTTGTAGGTAGTCTTATATACTTGACTCATACTAGGCCAGACATATCATATGCAGTTGGCATGGTTTCTAGATTTATGCAGGAACCTCATGAGTTGCATTGCAAAGTAGCTAATCGGATCCTTCACTACCTTCATGGTACGCTTGGGTTTGGGATTCACTACAGATTTGGTTCATCAGTTGACTTGGTTGGTTTTACAGATTCAGATTGGGCTAGTGATACTGAGGATCGCAAGTCCACTTTCAATTACAGTGTTTCACTTGGTTCAGGTCCAATTACTTGGTTTAGCAAGAAGTAGAATGCTATTGCTATATCTTCCATAGATGCAGAAATTAGGGGAGCTATTAACTCAGCTACTGAGGTCATTGCTGTGATGTTCACAACACACCCCATTTTACTCCTTAGCAAAATGCAGACCCCTACTATTGCTTTGCTTTTTTTGCCTTTTTTGTTTGTGGGTCTATTTGGTGGTAAAGGGAAAAAGAGGGTGAAATTTGCAAGCCTTGATAAAAATAGAGAAAAAATGCATTTTCAGTACCAGGGCATGATATGGTTGGATTCCTTGTGAAAAATGAGCCAGGGTTGCTTTTTGAACTATCTTAAAATTTGCCATATTTTGCAAGTTATGATCATTTTGGTAAAATGTACAAGGGAAGGGTTTGTTGTTTGTATATACAAAGTTGTTTGTATATCGGGTTGCATATACAAGGCCCTTTGTATACAAGTCCTCTTGCATACAAAGTCCTTTGTATATCGCTTTCCATATACAAAGTCCTTTGTATATACAAATTCGTTTTATACTTAGTCGCATATGCGGTCGGGTCCATATACAAGGTTATTTGCATGATGGGTCACTTGCATATTGCGTATACATTCCCTTTTGTATGTCACTTTTATATACAAAGTCAATTGTATGTCTTTTTTCCTTGTATGCATTTTAATAAAAGTTTCATACATACATACAAGGCGGACCCGAATGGTTTTAAAATCGAGATGAATATTTTGTTAAATCCGCAGGTTGTATATTCGGCCTTTGTATGTATATCGAAACATACATACAAGCGAAATATGCATTGCCTAGTCCCGAAGCATTTTTAAATTTGAATTAAGTCTTTGTATGTTTCGACTTGTATGTATGTTTTGATATACATACATTCTGAAACATACAAAACAGAGATACATTGCCCGGAGCTAACTTTTTTATGAAACAGGGTTAATTTGTTGTATGTCCATGGGCTTGTATGTTTGAGTAACATACAATGCGAATATACATTGGGCGGACCTGATGGACTTATTAAAAAGAGTTAAGTCTTTGTGTTTGTGCTTTGTATGTTTCGACATACAGAGCCGATATGCAATGACTTATACAAGCCACGGACCCGAAAGCATCATAAAAAATAGTTAAATGGTTGTATATTTGGCGCTTGTATGTTTTTACATACAAGAGGAACATACAAGTTAAAAGATACAAGGCTCGTAATATACAAGCACTGGACCCAAAAAGTCTATTAAAACAGCTTAAATCCTTGTATAAGTTTCGACTTGTATATTGGCAGGATACAAGGATAACATACATAGTGCGGACTCGAAAGAGAAGTTAAAGAGGTAAAAATGCTTGTATATTTTGTGTTTGTATGTTTCTGATATACAAGCTGATATGCAAGGTTAGACATACAAGCCAGAATCCAAATGAATTTGAAATCGGATTTATCCTGTGTATCACGTCCGATTTGCATATCAAGAGATACATTGTGGATTCGATAGGTTATAAATTTCCGTTTATAACAGCGATAAGTCCGAAGGTTGTATATAATGCCTTATACATTGTTTCATTGAGTGGAATTGAAAGGTTATAGAAGGGAGTTAAGTGCTTGTATTTTTTTTGGGCATTTGTATGTTGTGTGATATACAAACGAAATATACAAAGGATACATACAAGCCGCGGAATAGAAAGGATTGAAATCCAATTTAACAAATGTGTCACGCCCGGCTTGTATATTGAAAGATACAAAGATTTAAATGAAGAAAAGGGGTGAGAGGACAAAATGATAGAATTTTGAATCTGATAGAGGGCCAAATGCATGTTTTTGGTCAATGATGGTTGACCCAATTGGTTTTAACACTGTATATGCATTTTGAACGTAGTTTTTTGTAGATTTTTGGGCCCGATTTCTACATTTTGCACGGTCACGCCTTGATTTAACAGGTGTTTCAATTTCCTACTATTTATTAAGTGAAATGATACTTATTGCTGGTCTATTTTTGCAGGTTTGCAGTTGAGGAAGGAGCTAAAACTTAATGGCAATGTTGTCATGATGAGGAGATCCGATCTCAAGAGCAGGAGAAGATAAGGATGAGGTGCAAAAAGTCAAGGGTCTTCATTGATGAAGAGAAAATGCAGCTGAAGGCATTACTGCAGCAGACCACAAAAGTTATTATTGAGTTGCTAGGGTTTCCAGAAGGGCAATATTTTGCCCAGCTTTGATGTATGCTCAGAGATATTTTGGGAGACTTATTCTCCACCATTTATTGCTGTAACCAGAGGTTTGAACCATTGCTTAACTAGGGCTTTGAGCTGTATTGAGGACAGTCAAATCTATATATTGTGCCTCTTTACACTGTAATATTTTACACAAGGATTTTAGTAATTTAGCCTAGCATTTAGGAGTAGAAGAAGGAGGTCACCTGTGTCTGCAATAAGGAACGTGTGGAACATCCTACTTCCTTAGTGTATCTGTAAAGCTTGTAAGTTTTCTGTAATTTGATCACTGAAGCTAAGAGTCATTCAGACATTGTAAATCTTATATGACTGTCTGTTTCTAATACAACTGAATCTGGAATTCTACATCTGTCTTCTGAGTGTTTTCTTTCTCTTCTTTGTGTTTGAAACATTTTCTCTTAGAGCTAGCAATCTTAGGTGTATGTTTGTGAAAATGCTCAGAACTTACACTTAAGGTTTTTTGTCTGTGGATTTGATCAATTTGATGTATTATTTATCAAGTGCATAACAGAACAATTAGATCCTTTGGTAAAATGAATGATGTTTAGATTAGATCTTTCTAACTTTTCCCAACCCATCTAAAAATACTTAGCCTAAAATGTAGAAATCTGAAGGATATTTGTCTCATAGTTGAAAACATGAACAACAATGTTTGAAAGTAGACAGTTTTCATAATATTTAAAGAGGAGAAAGCTGAAATAATCCAAGAAAACCCTTTAAAGCTTTGTAGCATAGTACAGGTTTACGCAAAAGGAATGGTTAACATGCTGATATTTATGATCTTTTGCACAGTTTGAGTCTAGTAAACCAACAAGAAACCCTAAATCACGTAAGGCCCATTGAACATTACAGCTTCACATCAACCTACTGAATTTGCCCAACAGGTCAAGACCTGACCATATTAAACTTGGGATTAAGCAAATCTTAATCGATTTCTTCATATCTTTCAAGTTAGTTAGGTTCATTTTATGTGAATTTTAACTAATTGTTATGACTATGTTAAAACAATCATCAATAGTTTCTCTGGCACTAGAAGGAGGGCATGATTTGAGTTAGAGTTTGTTTCAAGAAAAAACAGGCTAATAAGAGTGGTAGAGTGACTAGGTCTAGATCCAGTTTAGGGGATATATTTGTACAATTACCTAATATAAGACGAAGTAGGAGTCCTTTGATTTGGAACCCAAAAATAACACACCTAGGAAGCTCATCTAACACACCCCCTGGATCACCTTATACTATCCATAACATTGTGAACTCTGACATTTCTTCATTCAGATCTTTGAATCTTGGTTTAGATATTCCTAGAGGTCCTAGTCCTCCCAGAGATCCTAGTCCTCTAGAAAATCTAGGCATTCCTATAGGTCTAGGTCAAGCTCAAGCACTGGCAATGGCTTATTTCAATGTCCACTCTCCCATAGCATTCCCTGATTATAGTGAGATGCCCAAGAATCTGGAAAAGATATGTTCCAAATACCAGTTGCACCAAGACCTAGAAGACCAGATTACAATATTCAAGGAGGCATGCTTTAGGGCCAGATTAGAACACGAGGACATTGTGTGTAGATTGTTTCCCTACACCTTTAATGAACAAGCCTCTAACTGGTATGTAAACTTTCCCAGTGGCTACATTTCTTCTTGGTCACTTATGGAAGAGGCATTTTTATCTAGATTTAGAGGACCCATTGATCCTTGCATCTTATATCACACATTGGCTACCATAAAAAGAGGAGAGGGGGAGTTGATTGATAATTTCAATGACAGATTTCAAAAGGCCTACTCTAGGTTGGTAGCCCCTTACACCATGGACGATGATACCTTGCTGGCTATGTATTATGCTGCCTTGGATCCTTTAACTGCCATGTTTGTCAAAAGAAAACATGACATAGATTCAATATCCAAAGCCTATAAAGAGGCAGCCTCAGTAAACCAAGAGATGAGGCATATGACCTATAGTCCATTTGTTAATGGAGGAAATTTTGGGATGCAAAATCCTACACAACCTTGGAATGGAGTCCCTATGCATCACACTCCATTAGTAAATCCAATTCCTACATACACACCTGTGTATAGTCCTATCCCAATCCAAGCCATATCTCCTTACACAGGTAACACTGCTAATAACAATCAAAATAGTGGCCAGCCTTTCTTCCAACCTCCTAGAGATACAACTGTGGCAAAGGCAAAAGAGGAAAGGGAAGAAATCAAGGAGATCATTGCCCACTTGAAAAGGTTAACCACCAAAGTGACACAACTAAGAAATGAGAATCTTTATGGAAGAGGCAACCAAGGGTAAAATCAAAATCAGAATTGTAACCAAGGCCAAAATTAGAACTACAGTTCAAATCAAAATCAGCACTACAATCAGAACTATAATCAGAGCTATACCCAAAATAATAGCCAAGCCCAATGTTCAAATCAGAGCCAAAACTATAATCAGCATCAAGGCCCTAACCAAGGGCAACCAATGCAAAATCAAGGGCTAGTGGTAGACAATAGGGCCTGGGGCAACAATAACAGAAATTAGAATCAGCCTAGGCCACCCAAAACATGGAACACTTGGCCGAATAATGGTACTCCAGCTTCTCCTTTTGAGAATATAGATAATCATGATGCAAAACAAACAACTGGCATCCAAATGGCCAATATAGCACCAAGAAATTGGTGTAGATTTCACAATACCAATGCCCATGTTGAGCTTGACTATCCACAGTTCCATTTAGTAGCCAGCATTTTTAATATAGATGTGCAGCCTCCTACTTCTGAATTTCTCATTCCCAAGGGTAATGAGGTAGTACCCTCAGGGTATGATACAGCTGTAGTTTTAGAAACCTTTACCTTTGCAACTGCAGAAGAGAAAGAAGATCAATTGTTAGAAGATGAACCAAACTTTTGTGAAAGTCTTTATCCTGAATCAGCCTTTGTATTAAATGCTTTTCAGTTTCCTTTTGAAACTAAAAATGAAGTGTTAATTGGTAATAGAAGAGTGCAGGCCTTTCAATAGACAAATAAAAACCACACCTACAATTTAAGAAACAACACTAGGTCAGGAGGACCTTTCACCACTTCCATTCTCCTAACAATTTCAATACACCCCCAGATCAGAATGCTATCAACAATCCCACCATACTTAAAGCTAATCATCATACAAACAGTGGAACAACGGTACAAAAGGTCCAAACAAGGAAAACGGAAACAATAGAGACAACAAGATTAATGAGTTACTTGTCAGAGGAAATAAAGAAAATTAAGGTCAATATACCTCTGAATGAATTATTGAAAGCTCCAGGGATCAGAAATGCTTTTATAAAATCTCTGCATGTACCTGTGACAGATGAGGTTGCTGCTAATATAGCTATTCCTAATAGAGATTCACTGCCTAAAGAGAAAAGTAAGAAAGTTGAACAGCCTTCCAATACAAATGTAGTAATGTATGCTGATAAGAAGGATGCTCCTCCTTTCTTGTTAACTGTTAGACTATGCAGGAAGAACATACACAATTGCATGGTAGACTTTGGTGCATCAGCCAACGCAATTCCCTTAGGGATATGTAAAACTCTAGGGCTGACTCCCACCAAATCCGCCAAGGTTGTCACACAGTTAGATAAAACTGAGGTTAGTGTGATAGGAGAACTAATGAACATTCAGATGTAATTAGCTTCAAACCCTAGGGTAAGCCAATTCATTGACATTCAAATAGTGGATATACCCATGAATTATGGAATGTTGCTAAGTAGGGATTGGTCCAAGACATTAAATAGATATATGGCCACTAATTTTTCACATATTTGGCTACCTTGGAGAGGTGTCCCAAACTAGATTAGAATAGAGGCAAAACCTAGGATGAAACACATGATAACAGAGTATAATCGAACAAATGAAATATTATATGCTGCTATTGAACCTGGTGTTTATAGGATTACTAACAATGGGGTACAAATTGAAGAGATCATGTTGTTAAACTCTAGAGAAAAACATGGCAGCAATGAAACAACATTATTCATTGAGTCTAATGGAAATTCTTCGGATGAAGAAAATAGTGCAATGAACAAATTTGGTCATGCCATTAGACAAGAGATGGAAGAGTGCATTAAACAAATTTTGCTGATCCAATGCAAACTATATAAGGACAGGTGTAGAGTTCATGATAGGCCATATTTTGAGGAGAGTTGTGAAATGTGCAAAGACATCATTGAATATCAATACATGAAATACACGAGGAAGGTAGGACTATAAGAGGGAAATGTGAATCCCGATCAACCACAGAGATACTTTCAAGATAACGTAGATACTCTGATTTTAGATTTAGGAGAGGAAATAAAAGACAAGGGTAGTTATCTTTTTGAGTTGCAAGCTGAAAATACACATGTGCAAGTTGACCAAATAGAAATACCCATGAATAAATGGACCAACACCTCACAAGTGATAGAAAGGACAAAGCATGCCAAGGTAAAAGGTCAGAAAAGTAAAGATGGCATGTGGACACTAAAATGTGACGGATCCAAATCAAAGCAAGGTGCGGGTGCAGGTGTTGAACTCATAGATCCTCTGAGTAAATCATGTCTAGCAGCATATAGACTGCACTTTTCTTGTACTAATAATATTTTTGAATATGAAGCCTTAATTTTGGGACTTGTCATGGCCATCAAGAAAAGGGTGAAAATGATTAAGGTATTTTCAGACTCTGAACTAGTAGTCAGACAAGGAAACTATACGTGTGCAACTACAAGAAAATGATTTGTTACAGGCATAGAGTATGGGGTTTATGTGATTCATTTGATGCTTTCAACATAGAGCATATCCCTAGAGAGCTGAACCACAGGCCGGATGCACTAGCAGTTGCTGCTAGCACATTAGAACCCTTGACACTATCAGGATTGAAATGATTTGCTGTTAAATTAGTTAATGTTCCCAGTATCCCAGACAATGTTACACACTTTCAGGTATTTGGAGGGGATCAACAAATTATTGATTTTCTGACTTTTAGCGAGGTATTTGAGGCTCAAATCATTGATGAACAAGAAAGGCCTGAGGTAACATGGGACAAGGAGGATATAATCAACTTGAAGAGCAACTTTTTACCCGAGTAATTGAATTAGAGCATATTTTTGACTTTGATGGGGTAATAAGACAGAAAAACTTAGCCAAAATAGAAGGGGGTAAGTGTAATTCACACAACTTAGGGACAGAGCAAAATCCACAAAATGTACTGATCGGGAAGGCTTGCTCAGAGAAAATAAGAAAAGAAATTATAGATGTCTTGAAAAAATACAAACACGTAATAGCATGGACGTATGAAGACTTGAAAACATATGATACATCCATCATAACTCACGTAATACCCTTGAGACCAGATCTCAAACCATTCAGGTAGAAACAAAGGCCTGTAAATGCAATTTTGGAGCCTTTAATCTTCGAAGAAGTAAAGAAATTACTGTTTGCCAGAATAATTTTTCTGGTAAGACATTCAGCTTGGGTAGCTAACCTAGTACTAGTGAGGAAGAAAAACAGAGACATTAGGTTATGCGTAGACTTTAGAAATTTGAACAAAGCATCTGAAAAGGATAATTACCCTCTACCCCCAATGGACGAGGTACTACAAGCAGTAAATGGGGCAAAGATGATGTCTTTTTTAGATGGTTTCTCAGGATATAACCAGGTTTTAATTGATAGAAATGATAGATTAAAAACCACCTTCACTTGTAAATGGGGAAATTATGCATATAGGCGAATGCCTTTTGGTCTGATCAATGCAGGTGCCACTTTTCAGAGAGCCATGGACATAGCATTCCGTGGGTTATTAGGTAAGTGCATTGTAGTATATATGGATGATTTGACTGTGTATTCCAAAGATGCATCCACTCACGCTGAAGATCTCAGGAAAATACTTAAACGGTGTGAGAGGTACAGGATTTCCCTTAACCCTAAAAAATGTGCATTTGGGGTAATTGAAGGTAAATTATTAGGGCATGTCATTTCTGAAGATGGAATATCAATTGATCTAGATAAAATAGAATCAATAAAATATTTGTAAATATCAAACAGTAGGAAAGAGTTGAAATTATTTTTTGGTAAAATTAACTTTGTTTGGAAGTTCATCATGGGTTTTGCAAAAATTATACAACCGTTGAATGCTCTGTTGAAGAAGGATGCACAGATGGAGTGGACACCTGTAGCTAGGGCAATGTTTGAAGATATTAAGCGGGCCATTTCTGACGCCCTTGTACTGACGAGCCCAAACTACACAAAGCCATTCCACATATATTCCTTTGCATCCTCCCATTTAGTTGCAGCTGCCTTGATGTAGAAGGGTTTAAACAATGAGGAAAAGCCCATAGATTTTATGAGTACACCACTGAAGGACGCATAGCTAAGGTATTTGGATACCGAGAGACAAGGATTTGCACTAGTGAGGGCCATGAAGAAATTCAGACACTATATTCTATGCAGCCAGGTCAAAGCCATAGTGCCAGACGTCACCGTGAAGATGTTGCTGATGCAGAACGAGCCTGGGGAAAAGAGGGCCAAATGGGTCACCACGCTGCAAGAGTTTGACATGGAAATCATTCCCATGAAGCTAGTTAGAGGGCAGGTGTTGGTGCAAACAATAGCGAACACAAACCCAACTTTGATAAAATAGCAGTATGTACTGAATTCCCAGGACGCATCATGCTGGTATGGTGATTTAAACACTTTTCTAATATTTGGAAAGTACCCTAATAAGATGAAAGCTTCTCAGAGGAGAGCTTTGAAGATTAAAGCACAAAAATATATGATACAAGGAGGTCTTCTATTTAGGAAGAACCATGATGGAATTTATTTGAGATGTTTAAACTGAACTAAGGTAGGTAAGGTGTTAACAGAACTGCATGACAAGTACGAAACTAGTCATGGTTCCCATCTAGCTACAACACATAAAATATTGAGAGTGGGCTATTATTGGCCTATGATGTTCAAGGATACAGAGAGTCAAATCAAGAGTTGCCACACCTGTCAGACTGCGGCAGATAAGGGAAGAAATCAGGCCAATCCATTACAACCTGTGATTGAATCAAGACCATTTGCACAATGGGGCTTGGATTTTATTGGAGTCATCAATCCTCCATCTTCTATGGGACACAAGTTCATACTGACAGTGACGGACTACTATACAAGGTGGACTGAGGCCGCATGCTATAAGTTTTCCACGACTGAGATAGTTATCAAGTTTCTTGAAGAAAACATCATAACAAGGTTTAGAACTCCCTATTCATTGGTATGTGATAATGGCCCTACTTTCTCTTCTTTGAAATTTTCTAAATGGGAATTTGAATATGGGATTGTTTTAAAGTTTTTTTCAAATTATTACCCTCAAGGTAATGGATTAGCTGAGTCTACAAACAAAATTTTATTAGATATAATCAAGAAGCTAATTACAAAGAGTCCTAGAGAGTGGAATACCTTGTTAAAGTACGCACAGTGGGTAGATAGGACCAAGTTTAAAGCAGCTTTAGGCAGTGCACCTTATCATTTAGTTTATGGGACTGATCCCATACTTCCAGTAAATCTGAGAATACCAATCTGGAGGTTTGCCAATGAGTATTTAGGCTTTGATAATCATAGGGAAGCCAGGGTAGTACAAATGCTACAACTAGATGAGAAAAGAGGTCAAGCCATCGAGAAGTTTGCCAAACACCAAGCAGTAGTTAAGAGGTGGTTTGATAAGAGGGCAAGAGTCAAAACATTTAGGATATCAGACTTAGTGCTGTGCTGGGATAAAGCACATGAAAAAAAGGGGAGTCATGGAAAATTTGACAAACTATGGTTAGGTCCACTGCAAGTCTCAGAAATAATAGGAGACAACACATTTAGACTCAAGACCTTGACTGGGGAAGATGTACCATTACCAGTTAATGGCCAACATTTGAAACACTACTTCCAGGCTTGAGGGGAAGAGCAGTCCTTTCTAGTGTAATATAGTGTAAGTAGTGTATAGTTTTCTTTTTTTGCTATGTCTTCTTTGGTTGTTTACTGTTGTAGGTTAGTTGTTTGTACAACTTTGTTTTTGTTTTTGTTTTGCTGTTTGTATAGTCTGTCTGTACAGTCTTCTTTTGCTTTATTTTCTGTCTTTTGTTTTTCTTGTACAGTCTGTTGGTTTGTTTGTTGGTTGTCTCCTCAGTAGGGATCTTTGTCTTTCTTTAGAGTATTAAGGAGCAAGCTAACAACCATTGAAAATAGTATAAAATTTAGAATATTCAAGTTAAATCATTTGCAATTTATGCATAACTTGTTGTGACTGTCATGAATGTAGAGAGTTGTTTAGCTTCTGAAATTTCATATTCAATAATAGTGATTGAGAATTCAAGGGAGGTTTCTCACAATGACATGCCTAAAATCCTTGGGTTTGTTGAACCTACCAGTGTAGATATTAGGTGAAAAATCTGAGGTCACCCTTGCTACCATTACAATTCTCAGCTTAATTTCAGCAAGTGCTCATTCCTTGCATCATAAAGTTACAAATTGTTATATCTTGTGAAATTTCTATCAAGCATTAAAATCAATAAAATATAAAACTAAAAATATAAGTAAATAAAGCGGATTATACTGAAAATCTAGATTAAGCCATCTAAGTAACTCTACCGGGGCTATAGACGCTCGCTGGCAGTGGGGCTCTACTTAGGAGAATTGTAACGATAACCTTACTGGGGCTATGGATGCTCGCTGGCAGCAAGGCTCTATCCAGTTGGCTATGAGGGAATATCCTCAACTATGTAGGTTAATATCAGTCACTGGTTTGTTCAACCGATCTTCAAGATGAGGATAATTAATCACGTGCACACACTTAAACTGAAAATGAAAATTCATGCACCCTTATTGAATACCTTAGGTCTCAAGTTGAATAATAATTTACAGGAAAGATAGTTGGAAGTTATGGATTTATTTCATTTAGTTTTCTTGAATACTTTGAATTTAATTGTTTTGTTTGGTTGCTAGTTGTTGTGATGTTCACAACACACCCCATTTTACTCCTTAGCAAAATGACGACCCTTGCTGTTGCTTTGCTTTTTTTTCCTTTTTTGTGTGTGGGTCTGTTTGGTGGTAAAGGGAAAAAGAGGGTGAAATTTGCAAGCCTTGATAAAAATAGAGAAAAAATGCATTTTCAGTACTAGGGCATGATATGGTTGGATTCCTTGTGAAAAATGAGTCAGGGTTGCTTTTTGAACCATCTTAAAATTTGCCATATTTTTCAAGTTATGATTATTTTGGTAAAATGTACAAGGGAAGGGTTTGCTATTTGTATATATAAAGTTGTTTGTATATCGGGTTGCATTTACAAGGCCCTTTGTATACAAGTCTTCTTGCATACAAAGTCCTTTGTATATCGCTTTCCATATACAAAGTCCTTTGTATATACAAATTCATTTTATACTTAGTTGCATATGCAGTCGGGTCCATATACAAGGTTATTTGCATGATGGGTCGCTTGCATGTTGCATATACATTCCCTTTTGTATGTCACTTTTATATACAAAGTCAATTGTATGTCTTTTTGCCTTGTATGCATTTTAATAAAAGTTTCATACATACATACAAGGTGGACCCGAATGGTTTTAAAATTGAGATGAATATTTTGTTAAATCCGCAGGTTGTATATTTGGTGTTTGTATGTATATCGAAACATACATACAAGCGAAATACACATTACCTAGACCCGAAGCATTTTTAAATTTGAATTAAGTCTTTGTATGTTTTGACTTGTATGTATGTTTCAATATACATACATTCTGAAACATACAAAACAGAGATACATTGCCTAGAGCTAACTTTTTTATGAAATAGGGTTAATTTGTTGTATGTACGTGGACTTGTATGCTTGAGTAACATACAATGCGAATATACATTGGGCGGACCCAATGGACTTATTAAAAAGAGTTAAGTCTTTGTATATTTTTGTGCTTTGTATGTTTCGACATACAGAGCCGATATGCAATTACTTATACAAGCCACAGACCTGAAAGCATCGTGAAAAAGAGTTAAATGGTTGTATATTTGGCACTTGCATGTTTTTACATACAAGAAGAACATACAAGTTAAAAGATACAAGGCTCATAATATACAAGTGCCAGACCCAAAAAGTCTATTAAACAACTTAAATCCTTGTATAAGTTCTGACTTGTATATTGGCAAGATACAAGGATAACATACATAGTGCGGACTTGAAAGAGAAGTTAAAGAGGTAAAAATGCTTGTATATTTTGCGTTTGTATGTTTTCGATATACAAGCCGATATGCAAGGTTAGACATACAAGCCAGAATCCAAATGAATTTGAAATCAGATTTATCCTGTGTATCACGTCTAATTTGCATATCAAGAGATACATTGCGGATTCGATAGGTTATAAATTGCCGTTTATAACAGTGATAAGTCCAAAGGTTGTATACAACACCTTATACATTGTTTCATTGAGCAGAATTGAAAGGTTATAGAAGGGAGTTAAGTGCTTGTATTTTTTTTGGGCGTTTGTATGTTGCGATATACAAACGAAATATACAAAGGATACATACAAGCCGCGGAATTGAAAGGATTGAAATCCAATTTAACGAATGTATCACGCCCAGCTTGTATATTGAAAGATACAAAGATTTAAATGAAGAAAAGGGGCGGGAGGATAAAATGATGGAATTTTGAAGTCGATAGAGGGCCAAATGCATGTTTTTGTCAACGATGGTTGACCCCACTGGTTTTAACATTGTATATGCATTTTGAATGTGGTTTTTTACAAATTTTTGGGCCTGATTTCTACATTTTGCACGGTCACACCTTGATTTAACAGGTGTTTCAATTTCCTACTATTTATTAAGTGAAATGATACTTATTGCTGGTCTGTTTTTGTAGGTTTGCAGTTGAGGAAGGAGCTGAAACTTAATGGCGATGTCATCATGACGAGGAGATCTGATCTCAAGAGCAGGAGAAGATAAGGATGAGGTGTGAAAAGTCAAGGATCTTCATTGATGAAGACAAAATGCAGCTGAAGGCATTACTGTAGCAGACCACAGAAGTTATTATTGAGCTGCTAGGGTTTCTAGAAGGGCAATATTTCACCCAGATTTGATGTATGCTAAGAGATATTTTGGGAGACTTATTCTCCACCATTTATTGTTGTAACCAGAGGTTTGAACCATTGCTTAACTAGGGTTTTGAGCTGTATTGAGGACAGTCAAATCTATATATTGTGCCTCTTTACACTGTAATAGTTTACACATGGATTTTAGTAATTTAGCATAGCATTTAGGAGTAGAAGAAGGAGGTCGCCTGTGTCTACAATAAGGAACGTGTGGAACATCCTACTTCCTTAGCGTATTTGTAAAGCTTGTAAGTTTTCTATAATTTGATCACTGAAGCTAAGAGTCATTCAGACATTGTAAATCTTATATGACTATCTGTTTCTAATACAACTGAATCTGGAATTCTGCATCTATCTTCTGAGTGTTTTCTTTCTCTTCTTTGTGTTTGAAACATTTTCTCTTAGAGCTGGTAATCTTAGGTGTATGTTTGTGAAAATGCTCAGAACTTACACTTAAGGTTTTTTGTCTGTGGATTTGATCAATTTGTTGTATTACTTATCAAGTGCATAATAGAACAATTAGATCCTTTGGTAAAATGAATGATGTTTAGATTAGATCTTTCTAACTTCTCCCAACCCATCTGAAAATACTTAGCCTAAAACGTAGAAATCTAAAGGAAATTTGTCTCATAGTTGAAAACATGAACAACAGAGTTTGAAAGTAGACATTTTTCATAATATTTAAAGAGGAGAAAGTTGCAATAATCCAAGAAAACCCTTTAAAACTTTGCAGCATAGTACAAGTTTATGCAAAAGGAATGGTTAACATGCTGATATTTATGATCTTTTGCACAGTTTGAGTCCATTAAACCAACAAGAAACCCTAAATCATGTAAGGCCCCTTGAACATTATAGCTTCACATCAACCTACTGAATTTGCCCAACAGGTCAAGACTTGACCATATTAAACTTGGGATTAAGCAAATCTTAATCGATTTTTTCATATCTTTCAAGTCAATTAGGTTCATTTTATGTGAATTTTAACTAATTGTTATGACTGTGTTAAAACAATCATCAACAATCATTTGGCTTTAAGGCATTCTTTTTGAGTTTGGTATTCCTTTTAGGCAGCCTATAGTTATCTTTTGTGATAACCAGAGTACTATATAGATATGCAGGAATCTGGTTCAACATCAGTAAACCAAACACATAGAGAATCATATGCATTATATTCAAGAGCTTATTCATGGTCAGATCATTGACTTAGTCTTTTTCCAGTCTTCAGAGTAGGTTGTTGACATTTTCACCAAACACTTTATTAAGAGCAAGTTCATTCATCTACGAGCTCTTCTTGGCATGTGGTCTACATTAGCATCAACATCATGTTTTGGGGGGGCTTTCTATCCTTTCTTTCTTCTCTCTTTTGGAGGATAGTTTTTTACCACTGGGTTTTCTATTTTTCTCCAGTTTATGAGAGTTTGCATTGTACTTGAGTACCTTATCAGGCTTCATGGCCAGGACTCATTTTTCTTTTGCATTGTACATGGGTACCTCACCAATTTTTATAGTTGGGACCCATTTTTCATGATACTCACCTAAGCTATGCTTAAGGGGGGTGTTAGTGTATACCTTAATCATCTAGGTGTACACAATAAGAGTTAAGCCTACTTGGGTGACTTGGCACATGTCTATTTGAAAGTGTCCAAGTAGTTAGAGTTGTTTTAAGAGGTGTCAACTTGCTTTGACACCTCACACTATGTTTGTGGGAGGTTAGTTTCCACAACTCCATGATAGAGGAGTCCTATCCTCTTTTCATGGAGTTTGGGTACCTAAACATCTCTTATTTATACTCGCTTGAGTTGTCAATACTACTAGTCGATTTCATTGTGATTCATGTGCTTTTTATCTATTACATGATAAGGAATTTGTACACAAACAACATACCAAAACCACATGATTAGGTATTCAACTATAGACCAATGCTAATCAAAATACTCTCTTTGTTTCTATCTCTTTACTCTGCCAACACTTAGCCAAAATGCTGAAGTCTGCTTTGTTGTCCACTAAAAATCACTATTCCAACCTTGTTCCTTTTCTTGTTGCCATCAGTGACAACACTATCAAACATCACGCTCAACCAAGTTACCAACAATATCCCCCTTTGGCATTGATGGCAACACATGATGTGAGTAACCATCATACAACCCCCCCTTACTCCTTACACACTGCTCCCCCTAACTTCATGCTTCTCTTTTCACTTATCAACATTTTTCGCATGCTTCATTCTCCTCCTTTGACATCAATGGAAAAGGTGTATGGTATAGATATATGTACAAGTGACCAAAACTTCAAAACTACTTGTATTATTTGCATATATACAAGTGAAATCAAAATACTTTACTATTTTGTTGGGAGAATATCAGAGTAGAGTTTCTTCAATTGCACCACATCTTCATCCCACCTTACTATAGTATTAGTTAGAACTAATATGTGCCCATTAACTTGAGATACTGGCTCATCTTCCTTCTTCATAGTAGCAGGGGCCTTAGTAATTTATCTAGTTAGTTCTACTTCTACTACTAACCTAGCCATGAATGCAATTTTGAAGCTTACTATCTCCTAGAGCTGGCTCATTTTGTGCTTTATAACCTCCATCTGGGTCTGTAACTTATGTATATTAGAATGAATGGTCTCAACTTGTGCCCTCTGATTGCCAATAACATCTTTTACTAGGTCATAAGTTCTGGAGATCTTCATTATTTGAGCTTCCCATCCATTTATTTTATCTTTTAGATCCTTTGTTTTCTCAGGCCATGTAAGACAAAATTGATACATTTCACTAGCCTCTTTGATAGCAGTATGATCATATTCTATACTCTTTTCCAACATAATTTTATCTTGAGAAAAATTGTCATTGAGCTCCACTAACCTTTTGTCATCAATCTCTACCCTTACATTCTTTTCTGCAGCTTGTTCTAGGGACTAAAAATGAGAATTGATTGATTCCATAAGCTTTTTCAATTGAGCAGTATGACCCAAAGATGTATCTCTCTTTATTCTGGGCATTATCTTTGATAGGCTATCATGAGGTCCTAACACTTTAGTTGAAAAAAATTAGTTTATCGACCGAGTAGTGTCCAAAGCTGTATGCATTAGGAAAATATAGTTTCAATAACTCATTTAGAACAACTTCAATCTTGATCAAAATTAAATAACATACAAAACCTTATTCTAGAAAGCATTTGAACCTATACTAAAAAGCATGTGAACATTACACTAGAAAGCATTTAAATATTACACTAGAAAACATTTGAACTTAGATAATGGCAAAGCCTATGATTGCATATAATTTTTTTTTTAACTTATAGTTAACAACAATCTGAAACTGAACAGATGCGCCAGAATTTTAAAACAAATAGAACTCTGAGTTTTATCATTTAATCATTACAACCTCTAGGTTTACACAAAGAACTAAACATGAAGTAACACCATTTATAATAGAGTGTTCACAAGACAGAGCTACTTATTTATTCTAAACAGAACAATGACAACATAAATACCTATTTTGTTCTAAACAAAATAATAACAAAATAGAAATACTTATCTAGTCTAAACAATACCGTGAGTGACCAGCTCTTGGGAGTAACTTGTCTTTAGATTAGATCACATTCAATTGGTCTCATAGTGGAAAAGCATCCCCATCTATCCCTTCATAATGCAGAGAACAATATGTGTAATGCCCCACCATGCAACCCTAGAGATAGGCCAACTAATGCAGTAAAAAAATAGAGTTTTTTTAAAAATAGAATTAATGGTAACAAGATATAGCATAATCTGATACAACAAGTCAACTAATATCTCTAGGGATAACATGACTACATTATTGTAATTAAGCAATATACAACAACATACAAAACTCATTAAAATTATGTTTAATTATATGACTACCTTACTAATTACTAACAAGTTCTAACTAACAGCCATGGTTGTTCTAAATCCAAAAGTACCAAAGGAATACACACACATGCACAAATTGTAATGCCTACCCAAGAAAATAGCAATAATGAACTCAATAGGATGATAAGATATCAATTTATAAAGTTTATCTTAATAACCAACATTCATAAAAATGAAATGTAAGATACAAACATTTCAATGAGTTTATACACATTTATATGCCTTTAGCAATACTGCCAGGTAGTCATATATTCACCAAGTGGAAAGGTACCTCCTTAGCTCAAAAGACCTTCATGTCTTATAATCACAAACTACACATCTAAAGAGACATTAGTCCTGCATGATTAATTTCAAAACAAATATCCATTGCATAAAAGACAAGCCTAAGGCCCTAAGGGGCCGACCTAATGTCTTGAGGGCTCATGATGGCCTTGTCTATGTACACGCAACACAGAGACTTCATAGTTTGGGACTTGAAATGATAACCAAAAGATGATATCGAACAATTCATGACTTCTAAGATTATATTCACATGATATTGACATCTTCTCAAACATAGGTTCATATATGCATTTCAATCCACACTAGAGGACAGTAAAAGATTTGGGTTTACCTATATCATTCTCAAAAAATTTCACATCTTTTTCAAACTAGTATACCATTTACTAATATACTTGACTGATCATGCAATGTCAATTTTCCCCATAATGAACTAAAACATGTCTCAAACCATCAATACATAGTGATAAAATAATGAGCTTTCATTTGAGAAGCTATTCACAAAATTGGATTCTTTCCTTAATATAGATTCAACTCTCATTTTTGCTTTATCTATTAGGAGAACATACACATTCTATAGAGAACATACAATATTTTTTTTTAAACAAGAAGATCTAAAAACAAACACATCTACCAGTATGCTCTAACTAAGATGCTAATATTCCTAGGGCCTAGATTAATCAGAACAACATAAATATATATCTTGCAATGTTATCAAATACTTTTAAAAAATGCACTGAACAATATAATTGATCACTCCTGAACAAAACTCTTAGATTCCAACTGAGTATTCTCCTAGAAATGTTTTCAACTCAACACAAATGCATTAATTATTAACTTAGCTTTCTACATCTAAACATAGTCATCACAGCCAATGACATTTAATACTTATAATAAGCCCAATCATCGTACCTCTAACAAATTCTATGAAGCATGATGCTTTAGTGAAAAAGAAAACAAAAAACAAATTTTCCAAACAAGGGATGAGATTGTACAAATTCGTCATCACTACACTATTTCACCTTTGACTTGCTACTTAATCATATCATGATCCTTGATTATTTAAGATACCTACCAAGACCTAGATTGGCATTTTATAACATAACAGGTATCTTATCACTTATAGAAGATATGAAGCAACCTAATAAACACTTAGTAGAACATACTAGTAGACCATGTCAATTATGTAAACATACTAATCTCAAAGAATTTGTTAACTCTAATCCTCTAATTATTTATATAATCTACAAATTCCTCCATATTACTCGACACAGTATTAGTATTATTTCTACATCCTACCAACTATCATACATAATTACTTCTAATCATTCAATGAAAACACGATTCAAAAACCATTTCCGCAATTACTCCTGAAAGCTATTTCTAAAAGAAAACATTTAAATCAATCGACTAATTCATGTAACAATATCATCTTCTAGACTAATCATATCAATTCTTTATCTAAAGGTAAACTATACAATTTTAAAATAAAATAACTAAATAATTAAATAATTATAAATCAAACTCATAAGGTAAACATGATTAATGTATATAACTCATTAGCTATCTATATAATCCTCTAATCATAATTCTATACTTACAACAATTATCATTCATTCAATCTGTAGTCTAAAATTCATGAATTAACATAACTCCTCTATGTTATCAAGCTATAAAAAGAAAAAGAGATTGGTTCCAACAAAAGTAAGTCACCCTACAAGGTAAGAGGACGCCACATGTGGTAGTATACTACAATTAATATGACTGAGAAATTATGAAAATGTCGAAGTATAAAGTCGATGTTTTAAAAAGAAACATGACCGGAAAGAGGATGTTTTCATAGTTGTTACCACAAAATAAGACTCAGCGAATTAAAGTTGAGATTGAGAAGATGTTAGAAACTTTTAGGGAGACCCTGCAACTTTTGCCAATTATCCACTTGCATCAAAAAATAATAATTGAATATGATCATGTGGGCACATATACAACAAGTGCTATAGTACAACCAATATGCACAAACTGCTTGACATAATACCTCAAAGATACACCACTCCTGGAATACAATGTTGTAGGATATATATATCCAAAAAGGGTTTGCAGAAAAGGCTTTAGAAACTTTCAAACAATGCAAATGACATGCATGGAGCATGCTTTACATAGATGTGTACACAAAATGTGAAGGCGTATAAATGGCATTCAAACTATTTGACATAACACCCCATAGAGATGTTGTCTCAAGGAAAGTGATGATTACAGAGTCAACACTTGCAACTATAGGAGATATACGAAATATGGTGACAGAGACGGCCAACAAGTATGAAAAGGTTTTTGCATGACTATATTTATGATAAGTTATAATGTTGAGCACTATAGTGCTCTCCTGAGCTGATAGGATCTACTGACAAGATTAGAAGATTTCCCTGGTGTGAATTTGTTTTGTGATAAGAGACAATCTAAGCTCTATAATGCTCCCATATAAAAAATCTACCGACTAATATCGTGCCATCTCAAATCTCTGGAGATACGAAGAGATTTCATTCAATGCATAAAGAAAGTTAACTTTTGTCATACGCAATGGTTGCAGGTTATACATAAAAAGAAAGATTTGATGAGAAAAGTTTTAAGAGATTCCAAGGGAATCTATTAGCCATCATCCACCTAACTAGCGTTAAATGGGGAGTTGTGGGATGCCATAATGGAAGGCAAATTTTTTAAACAAATGTACAGCTGGAAAAGATCAACATGCATGCAAAATGTTGAATCAACGGGAAAGCACACAAACTGTATGACCACATGCCCTGAGAGATACACACAACAGATTTATCAAGAAAGATTTAAATACTTTTGGGCAACTACATTAAAGAGATGAATCACCAAAGCTCTTGACAGTGTAGACACCGGTCGATGAAGGTGCAATACAAATAAGATTAAGAAATTATCAATTGTTGAAGAAGACACAGGAAAAAAAGAATCATCTTCAGCGATAATGGTATAAGTTGGCAATTGCATTTGGTGTGTTAAACATGTTGATGGGGTGACTATTAGAGCCACTAAGAACCTACAAGAAGGCGTTGATTGCCACATTGCAACAAATTTAGGAAGTGTAAACTACTACCATAACGTAAATAGGGATAAATTCTTAGAGAGATTATTGATGATGTTAAATAAAATAATTTAAAACTAGACAACAATATAATAATGTCCACTGCATCAAATTTTAGTAATAAAGCAGAGACATTCATCATTGCATAACAGAAGGGGAAATCTATCCCAGATGCTGCAAGTATTCTACTAGCCACACATGCACACAAGTGGTTTCACAGAATGGAGGGATAGGTAAAGTTCAGGTGTAGTGAAAGGATTTGCTTTGATACTTGCAAGAATTTCTAACACCCTGGAGGCTTGCTTACACAGAGACTTGTCAAAAGAGAGAACTATAGTGCTCTCGTTACAAGATAGATACTCAAACACAAGATCTATTTTACGGACCCCTAGCTCACAACTTCATACATAAATATATAGATATGTTGACAAAATATTTGAAATCTGCCTTACATTCAACAATAAACTGGCATTCTAAACCCTTTAAGCATACCTAGTTGTTGAGCACAACATGAGAAAAAATATCACAGAGGCATAGAGAACAAAATAATGACTTGTTTTTGTTGGGATTCATCGATCTTCTTGCTTTGGTCCAAATCTATTCTGCTACCCTAGATTTTTCTTCCACATCTTCATATAGATTTCTCTTACCAAAAGAAAGAATTCCCTGATGATCTCCAAAGAATAGCCCCAGCCAAGTTTGAATCTCCCCCCCATTATCCTTGAATAGGCTCCTTCTTAATCCCTCCACTTATTTTGCCTTCATGCAGTGCAATAATAGCACCACTACCTCTACCCTTTACTAAAATTAGACCCCGTAATCTCTTACAAAATAATTATTTCAAGATTTCCCAACTTGATTTAATTTATGAAATTAACTTAACTTCTAGAATAATATATTTTCCAAAAACTATATTTACATAAAGGCATTTATATTTATTTAATTATCCAAAAAAAATGTCTTTATGACTAACAATATTATTTTAATGCCATGATTAACCAAAGCATCAATCAAACAATTCAAACTAAATATCCCAAATGCCAAACATACCTGACACAACCAAGGTGGAAACAGATGGGCACTACACTCTCCCCTCCTAAAACTTGACATACACCTGGAAGTTGCAAAATAGGGTGGAAACATAACAGGTTAGTACCAATATCAAAATTGATTCATTTCATAAAAATAATATACACTAGTTTGCCTATGGAAAGGATTTATCTCACTTATATACTCCCTTTCAAACATAATCTACCCTTCTAGTTTTCAATGTCACAACAATAACACAATCTCATCTTGTATTTCAGAAAAATGATTTTATAATACATAAACCACCCCAAAATTCTTACATGTTAATGTTAACACCCATCAATTTCTTCTAGGACAAGGAAAACATTGCACTCTTTTTAATCCTAACTGGTAGACATTCCCATACCATAATATATAAAGTATTCAATTTTCAAATATATCACCATTGCAATTCTTTTTCCACTTTGCTATTAAGAATCAATAGATCAGAATGCTACATTTTCACAAATTATCAACATATTTATACATAAAACACATATTTTTCACTAAATCTCATAACATATTCAACAAATGATAACGATTTTTCACCTTTTTGAAGCATGGAAACACAATTTATCATCTCATAATTACAATTTTCATGATTTGCCATACATTTTTCACATACACACCAATATACATCACCGGGATTCACATCACAAGGCTACACAAGGGTCCATCTCAATACCAGGAACAATATACTAATCCATGATAGATAATCCATGAGCCAAGAGCCAATATCCATCTCACATAATCCATACCTCACACTCAGTGACTTGTTGGTGTTAGGCCACACTCAAAGTGTGAGATCATCCAACAAGCCATAATGACATCTCTCTTATTATATAAGGTGGTTAGCCTCCAAGAGATAGTCATCACACATAGGTGGGTAGCGGGTCTTAGTTGTATAATAGCCTCACATACCCCCATCCTCAAGGTTCCCTACATTTGCTTCCTCATATACACTCACCAAGTCCACCTCATACATCCTTGGAGAGGAATCACAATACAACACATGGCCGACATAAAAAACTATAAGGATAAACTAGTTTAGCCACCAAAGTCATAAAGAAAGATTAAATAAAAATTTAATTTCAATAATAAACAAAAAAATGTACACAATTTTAAACATTAAATCAAATGTAACCATGAGTGTTACTTGCAAATAAGATCACAAAGTGTGGCTAAATAATCACAATCAAAAAGTGTCGGCCTTCACAATCAATAGAAAATCATCAATAACAATAAAGAAAGTCCACAATCTTTGAAATTGCACTGTACAACACTCTGTGACTAGATACCAGCCACCAAATGAGGAAGGAGGGAACATCATCAGGCTATAGCAGTAGCCCTCATATGGTGCAGAGTGAGCATGCCATCCACATGGCTACGAGTGTACTCCTCGGCTACACCCTGCATCGCGTCGTCATGCGACATGGACTAACCAAGTGGCCCATGCACTCCTTGGATGCTCTCATGGAATGTGTTAAATTTAGCAATCAGATTGATAGTAAGGAACAAGAAAATACAAATGCACACATAACACAAAGATACCCTAGGAAAACCTCTCTGTTAGAGGTGAAAAACCCAACAAGAAAATCTCAGATCCGATTACATTAATGGTAGAGGCAGATTACATCTTTCCCCAGCTAGGGTACAAAATCATAGGCACCAAGAATACAACTTATCTAAACTTTAGTTCTGAACTGAACTGATTATAATGTTCAGAATGAAGTTCGCTTGCACATGAGGTGATTGCATAGTGAGCACAGAGGTTCAACATTCCTGGATAATCCTGAAACAACTTCGGCCATGCAAGATCAGATTCGCTTCACCAAGTAGTAGATTCGCTATTGATTGTAGATGAAAGTGGGATGACCAAATCAAATTATCAAACCACTGAACTGGTTGAATTATTGAACTCCTTGAACCGTCGAACCCTTTGAACCTTTGGAACCCGTTGAACCCATTGAACCATCGAACCCTTTGAACCTTTGGAACCTGTTGAACCCATTGAGCCGTCGAACCCTTTGAACCTTTGGAACCCGTTGAACCTTTGGGACCCGTTGAACCCATTGAACCTATCAAACGGTTCAACTATCGGCAAAACAACTTACTAATTGTAGATGAATATTGCTAGACTTGAAGTAGATCGCTGATGGATAGTTTTCTCAGAGCAGAAATCGGTGTGTCTTGCTATAAATTGTGACTACAAGTCACTTTACATTAATAGGAGATCGCACAAACAATAACCTTGGTCGGCCTTATATAGTTTGGCACCAAGTTATAATAATTCAAATAATTACATACAAGTTACATTGAAATAGGTCCTGACCTATTTGTAATTACAAGATACCCATAATGAATTCGCCCAAATAGGGCCTGCCTTAAATCAGATAATACAACTGAGATTCTCAAATTGCTAAGGCCGATAGGCCATTCAGCATTATATGACTAGGTCGGTCTCTAGAAGGGATTCAACCTAGCTACCAGAATCAACACTCCCTCTTAGCTAGGGAGGATTCCTTCATAAGGATCAAGTCACATAGTGACTACCACCATGGCTACTCCCATAGATGAAAACATAAGTGCTTATTGTCATCTCCATATGACATTTACCATAGATACTCCTAGAGGGTGAACAAGCAACTCATGGAATTTCTCCCATGATATCCACCATACCTACTTGTAGAGGGTGGATCCACCATGCCTACTCACAGAGGGTGGAAGAGGGCTTTCACCTCAAAGTTCTCCCAGAGAAGAGTGCATTACCAACATGCCTACTCGTAGAGGGTGGATCCACCATGCCTACTCACAAAGGGTGGAAGATACAGTATAATGTATCACTGATGTTGAGACTCCCTCTCAGCTATGGCTTCATTCTCCACAACTCCAAACTTGTCTCAAAAATATGCAAGCTTTACTCAAGCAAGAGGTTTGGTGAGAACATCTATTGTTTGCTCATCAGTACTGATGTACTTTAGCTGAATAGCATTCCTTTGCACCATATCCCAGATATAGTGATATTGAGTTTCCACATGCTTTGATCTGTCATGAAACATAGGATTGGCAGAGAGCTTCACACAGCTTTGGTTATCACTATGAATAACTGTAGGCTCCCAAGGTTGTCCAAACAATCTTGCAAGGAGTTTTTGAAGCCACACTGCTTCTCAAGATGCCACACAAGCTGCAATATATTCTGCTTCAGCAGTACTCAATGCTACTGAAGACTGGTTCTTGCTGCACCGGGATATCATGGCAGATACCAAGCTGAAGCAAACTCCAGAAGTCCTCTTTCTATCAGTGACACTTCCTGCCCAATCAGAATCAAAATAGCCTTCCAAGGTAATGATTGTATTGGAAGAGTACTTCAATCCATATCCAACTGTACCACACAAATATCTCAAGATATGCTTGGTTGCAACAAGATGAATCTGCCTTGGTTCACAGATGAACTGGCTGAGGGCACTCACTGCATAGCAAATGTCAGGTCTAGTGTTAACTAGATACATCAGGGAGCCAATCAGCTATGTGTATTCAGTAGGATCCACAAGATCAGACCTAGTTGCAGATTCACTCAACTTCTTTAAGTTAGTTTCCATAGGAGTAGGCATAGGTTTACAATCTAACATTCCAAATCTCTTCAAAATATCAATGGTATATTTTCCTTGACTTAGAATAATTTCATTGGGTCTTTGCCATACTTCTAACCCTAGAAAGAAATGCATGAGACCTAGATCTTTCATTTGAAATTTTGAAGTCAATTCTTCCTTACATCTAAGAATGAGATGATCTTCTCTAGTTAGGAATAAGTCATCAACATATAAAACCAAAATCAACATTTCACCATTGAATACATTGAAGTAAAGGTTAGGATCAACATCATTCTTACAGAAACCTAGGCTTACCAAGTACTTGTCAATTCTTTCATGCCAAGCACGGGGGGCCTACTTAAGGCCATATAATGCTTTCTTCAATCTGCATACATGAGATTCTTTCTTATGGATCACAAAGCCTTTAGGTTGCTCAATGTAGACCTCTTCTTCAATAATACCATTGAGGAAGGCTGTCTTTACATCCATCTGATGCAATTTCCATCTCTTAGCTACAGCAATAGCAATGATAGTCTTGATAAAGGTATATTGAGCAATAGGGGCAAAGGTTTCCTCATAATATATGCCTTCTTTCTGAGAGAAGCCATGAGCCACAAATCTAGCTTTGTATTTCTCAATACTTGCATCAGCAGCATGTTTAATTTTAAACAACCATTTGGAAGATACGACAGACTTACCTTTGGGTCTAGGCACAATATCCCAAACATTATTCTTGATGATAGACTAATATTCTTCATCCATAGCATTCTTCCATGCTTGTTGTTTCATGGCCTCTTTAATGTTGGAAGGTTCAATCTCAATGAGGTTGCACATCAATGTAACATAGTTGGAGAATTTCTGAGGTCTCCTACTTTTTCTGAATGTGCCACTTGGAGCTGCAAACTTTTCTACCTCTTGAATCTAGAGAGGTCTCTTCTTACTCACGGTAATATCCCTAGGCCCATCAGTAGGAACCAAAGGTGAAAGGAAGCTAGGTGTGTGGAAAACGCTTCCTACACTAATCTATTGAGGAGAGGGCTATGCAAATTCAATTTTATCCTCACTATTGCAGCAATGTTAAACCATTAACATGAGATATTGCAGCAAACACAAGAACCAGAAAGTAAATAGAAGAAGAGAGACAAAAATTTACGGTGGGGAAGACCCTTATCGGGTGAAAAACCCCACACTCAGAAGCCTGCACATTGTATTAACAAATCTGAAAGAATGTTTATAATACACTTGCAATCCAAGCTTCAATGGCCTTTAACACTCGTGTCTGGAGTTAATCTAGTAGCATAACAGTACTTGTAAACCTATGATACAAACTCCATCTCCAAGCACCTGTATATAAAGGAATTACAAGGCAATATTGGACCTTTCTTGAAATGGGCATCCAAGATGGCATCTTGGACCAAAATCCATGCCTAGGGACACTTGATCAACATTGTAGAATGTGTCTGACACTTGTCCACAGCTCCCATCCCAAAGAGGTCACCTATTTCCAAAATAGGCTATGACAGATGCTCTTACGACACTTACGACCGTCATAGAATCTGTCATAGCGGTTACAACTTACAATTGTAAGAGAATCCATCATACACATGCTATAAATAGCATATTCTCTTACAACACATCATATTCCACCTTGGGCTGCCCAAATATGCCTCATTCAAAGATGCTACATGACACATGTCATTACCTGTCTTACAACCTTCTATTCTCTACTCTTACATGTCATAGATTTGTCATAAGAATCCGTCATAACCATTTCGGTCAAACATTCCTTACACAACATAGAAAATGTCGACACATGGCATAATATTCCTACCACTAAGTGGGATGCCTATCTCCTCATGTGAGGACAAAATAAGAACTTGTCATAATCCATGTAGGATTGACACATCACCGTGCCACATCCCATAATATGACAAAGTGGAATTTCCAATTATTTACAACATAGGCAATGAATAATAAATACAAACATTACAAATGTAGAGAATTACCAAGGTTGAGACACCTTAATTCCCAACATTCTCCCACTTGTCGAACACCTTGTAAGAGCCAATAGAAAAATAGGATTTAACTGCTATAGGCCGAGAGGACCATAGACTCCGAACACCATCTAAACTTCTCTGTGCCCACTGGTTTCATCAATGCATCTGCAACATTCTTCAAAGTATCTACCTTCTCCAAATTTACCTTTCCATCCTCAACCATGTCCCTCATGAAGTGAAACTGAACATCAATGTGCTTGGTTCTAGCATGGAAAGTTGGATTCTTTGCAAGGCAAATTGCACTCTGACTGTCACAACTAATCATGATCTAACCTGCATCAACACCAATATCTAAATACAATCTCTTAAGCCAAATGGCTTCCTTACAAGCATGAGTTGCTGCCATGTACTCAGCTTTTGTTGTGGACAAAGCAACAACTGGTTGTCACTTACTCATCCAACTAATAGCACCACCAAACAGTGTAAAAACATAAGCACTGGTGGATCTCCTGCTGTCAATGTCACCTACCAAATCTGAATCCACAAATCCACAAATATCAGCAGAATGCAGAGGTCCTGAAACATTACCATGATAGCAAATGGAATACTCGCAAGTACCCCTCAAATATCTGAACACTCTCTTAACTGCATCCCAATGAACCCATCCAGGATTAGCCATAAATCAACTAAGGACTCCCACTACTTGGGCAATGTCTTGTCTTGTGCAGACCATATCATACATCAAACTGCCAACAACACTAGCATAAGGTACTCTACTCATGTCCTCCACCTCACTAGGAGATTTTGGACAATCCTCAATAGACAACTTTATCCCCAAAGAAATAGGAACACACAATGGTCTACAATCTGCCATGCTGAATTTGTCCAACATGGACTTCACATACTTACTCTAGCTTAACCAAAGTTTTTTGTTGGTTCTATCTCTTCTGATTTCCATTCCTAGAATGTACCTAGCTGCCCCTAAATCTTTCATTTCAAACTGAGCTGACAACTGAGATTTAAAATTAGAAATCATATTCTTACCCTTCCCAATGAGCAACATATCATCAACATATAGTGCAACAATGAGAATATGATCACCATCCAATTTATAATACACACAATGATCTGATTTTGATCTCACAAATCCAATTGACAACACAAAGGCATCAAACTTCAAGTACCATCTCCTAGGGGATTGTTTCAAACCATACAAAGACTTTTTAAGTTTGCAAACCAAATTTTCTTTACCTTTCACCATGTAATGCTGTGGCTATGACATGTAGATTTCTTCCTCCAAGTCACCATGAAGGAAAGTTGTCTTCACATCCATCTGTTCTACCTCCAAGTCATAAGCTGCTATGAGTGACAATAGGAATCGAATGGATGTCAGCTTTGCAACGGGAGAGAAGATCTCACCATAATTTATACCCTCCACTTGTGAATACCCCTTCGCAACCAATCTAGCCTTATACTTCTCAATACTACCATCTGCACCAATCTTCTTCTTGAACACCCATTTGCATCCAACGGGTTTCCATCTAGGAGGCAAAGGCACCAAGTCCCAAGTTTGATTCTTTTCCAAAGAAGCCATTTCTTCCTCCATGGCCTCCTTCTAAGAACCTACATCCTTCATATCCAAAGCCTCTGATACAGTTCTAGGTTCATCACTGTTAGTGAGCAAAGCATTAGCACAACTAGAATCAAGCAATTTAAAACCAAACCTTTCAGGTTGCTTTCTTATCCATGTAGACCTCCTCAAGAGCTGAGGTTGAGGTTTAGCTTCTTCATCTGAGCTTTTAGAGCTTCTAGAGCTCTCCTCATCATCAGGTCTAACATTGTCTTTCTGTTCAGTCTTCTCAGGGGTGAGAGGAAACTGAACAACATCCTCTTTCTTTTATTTTTCTTCTGGCTACAAAATAGTGGAAGAAGTTGTAAGCTCTCTGAAGATGACACTTCTGCTATACAACACTTTTTCAGCCACGGGGTCCCAAAGCTTGTATCCTTTCACACCAACACTGTAGCCGATGAAGATACACTTAATAGCTTTGTTCTCCAACTTTGACTGCTTCTCCCTAGGCAGATGTGCATATGCCTCACAACCAAAAACATGAAGATGCCTTACTGAAGGCTTTCTACCAGACCACACCTCCATGGGTGTCTTTCCAAGAAGAGCTGATGTAGGAGATCTGTTTACCAGATAGCAAGCAGTGGCAATAGCTTCAGCCCAAAACTTTTGTTCTAGACCAGCTCCACTAAGCATACTCCTAGCCTTCTCCATCAATGTCCTGTTCATCCTCTCTGCAACTCCATTTTGCTACAGAATGTATGGAGTTGTCTTATGCCTTTCAATCCCAAGTTCCTTGCAATACTTATCGAATTCTGTAGAACAGAACTCACCACTATTGTCAGTTCTCAAACATTTAACCTTTTTACCAGTCTAATTTTTAGCAAAGGCTTTAAACTCCTTAAACTTGCTATAGACTTCAGATTTCCTTCTGAGAAAATAAATCCATGTCCTTCTACTATAATAATCTATAAAAGATACAAAGTATACAGATTTTCATAATGAAGGAACGTTAACAGAACCAAACACATCAGAATCGATAAGGTCCAACACACCAGAAGACTTATGAGAACTCGAGTAAAACTGAACACGATTTTGTTTTCCATAAATGCAATGTTCGCAAAAATCAAACTCAAGATTACAATCATCTAACCCCTCAATGAGGTTCTTATTTTTCAGGGTACGCAGATCCTTCTCACTAATGTGGCCAAATCTCTTATGCAATAATATTGTCTTTTCTTTAGGAAGTTTAACTTCCAATGCACGATTACAACCATCAAGACTAGAAACAACAGATTTCTTCACTTCTCATTCAGATGGTGGGGATGAAGTGATTGTTGCCCTCTTCCTTGAGTCAGAAGAACTATTGCATTGTGCAATGCATGCTTCCAGCTGAAACAGTGTACCTCTCCGAGTACCCTTAGCAAGCACCATAGATCCTCTAATCATCTTGCATCCTTCTTTCAAAAAGACAATCTGCACACCTACATCATTCAAACTACTTACAAAAAGCAAGTTCCATCCTAAGCCTAGGATGTGCATAACCCCAGAGATCCCCTTCACTCGACCATCAGGGAATTGAATAGAGACTCTTCAATGACCAACAATCTTTAGATGAGAGTCGTCACCTAGATACACCTTTCCACCATCGAACTCCTCATACTTAGTGAACTAGTCTCGATGCGAGGTCATGTGGAATGATGCACCAGAGTCAATTAGCCACACATCATCAGATGCATGGGTTGCTAGGGCTGCGATGAAAGTATCACCATCATCTTATGATTTGTCAGAATCTAAATTAGGAGCTTTCTTCTTTTTCTTTTTCTCCTCTTTACATTCCTTTTAGAAATGTTCGGTCTTGCCACAGTTCCAACAAAGAGCCTTGGACTTTCCAAGAGATTTGGATCTCCCACGGGATTTGGATCTATTCTTGTCAGCTTTCTTGGTGTTCTTCTTCCCTTTCTCCTTGGGTCTTCCATGAACTGCAAGGGCCCTTGTGGCTGCCTCAAAAGACTTTCTCCGCATCTCTTCAGATAATAGTGAAGAAACCACCTCTTCCATTTTGAATGTGGATGTGGTGCTTCTGATTGCCATGACAAGATGATCCCATGAGTCCGGCAGAGAACAAAGCAGGGTCATACACCGATCCTCCTCCTCCATCTTTACACCAATAGATGTTAATTGTGCAACCATCATATTAAAGGCATTCATATGCTCAGCCACAGATCCTTCGTCCTCCATTTGAAGAGAATACAACTTCTTTCTCAGAAAAAGTTTATTGACTAGGGATTTGGCTTGATACACATCCCCCAACTTCTTCCAAAGGAGTTTTGCAGTGGTCTCCTCATGGACATTTAACAACACAGAATCAGCAAGACTGAGTCTTATGAGACCCTTAGCCTTCTGATCCTTAAGATCCCAATCAACTTGTGTCATTGTAGCTGGTTTAGTTCCATTCACACTTTCCCAAAGGTCTTGGTCAACTAACATGTCTTCCATTTTGAGCTTCCACAACTCGAAATTACTACCGTTGAACTTCTCTACTTCAAACCTTCTTGATGTGCCTGCCATCTCCTTGCTGCAATAAGATACAGAATGCTCTACACAGACTCCCACTCAATCTAAGATTATCTCAAAAAACCCCTACCCTACAACTAAGACCAAAGGTGATCAAGCTCTGATACCAACTGAAAGGAAGCTAGGTGTGCGAAAAACACTTCCTACACTAATCTATTGAGGAGAGGGCTATGCAAATTCAATTTTATCCTCACTATTATAGTAATGTTAAACCATTAACATGAGATATTGCAGCAAGCACAAGAACTAGAAAGTAGATAGAAGAAGAGAGACAAAGATTTACAGTGGGGAAAACCCTTATCGGGTGAAAAACCCCACACTCAAAAACCTGCACAATGTATTAACAAATGTGAAAGAATGTTTACAATACACTTGCAATGCAAGCTTCAATGGTCTTTGACACTCGTGTCTGGGGTCAATCTGGTAGCATAACAGTACCTATAAACCTGTGATACAAACTCCATCTCCAAGCACCTGTATATAAAGGAATTACAAGGCAATATTGGACCTTTCTTGGAATGGGCATCCAATATGGCATCTTGGACCAAACCCTATGCCTAGGGACACTTGGTCAACATTACAGAATGTGTCTGACACTTGTCCATAGCTCCCATCCCAAAGAGGTCACCTATTTACAAAATGGGCTATGACAGATGCTCTTACGACACTTATGACCATCATAGAATCTGTCATGGTGGTTACAACTTACAGCTATAAGAGAATCTGTCATACACATGCTATAAATAGCATACTCTCTTACAACACATCATATTCCACCTTGGGGCACCCAAATATGCCTCATTCAAAGATGCTACATGACACATGTCATTACCTGTCTTACAACCTTCTATTCTCGACTCCTACATGTAATAGATTCGTCATAGGAATCTATCAATAACCATTCCGGTCAAACATTCCTTACACAACATAGAAGTTGCCGACACATGGAAGAATATTCCTACCACTAAGTGGGACACCTATCTCCTCATGTGAGGACAAAATAACAAGTTGTCATAATCCATGTAGGATTGACACATCACTGTGCCACATCCCACAATATGACAAAGTGGAATTTCCAATTATTTACAACATAGGCAATGAATAATAAATACAAACATTACAAATGTAGAGAATTACCAAGGTTGAGACACCTTAATTCCCAACAAAAGGTTCACTTGGATCATTATGATTTTTAGATTCTGTAGACTCTCTCTGAATCTTAGTATCATGCTCAATATCCATGTCTTGAGGGTTATCATGAACTTCATTGTCAATCTCTATAGTTGAGCCTTTACATCTTTTGAGTATAATATTTTCTTCAAAAGTGACATCTCTACTAACCTCAATAAAATTCTGACCTGGAATGTAAATTTTGAATGCTTTGGATGTTTCATTGTAGCCCACAAGAATGTCTCTTTTGCCAGAAGGTTCCAATTTGGTTCTCTTCTCTTTGGGTACATGGACATATATTGGACTCCCAAAGATCCTCAAGTGACTGATATCAGGTTTGATCCCTAAAAATGCTTCTTCTAGAGTCATATCTTTCAATACATGGTGAAGGCATCTATTCTGAATGTAGACAGTGGTCCTAGATGCTTCGGCCCATAGGAAAGTCTGCAGATCCTAATCATGAATCATAGCTTTTGCTGCCTCAACTATGGATTTGTTCTTTCTTTTTGCAACCCCATTTTGCTGAGGGTTGTAGGGAACACAAAACTTGCTCTTGATCCCTACCTCAACAAAAAAATCATGAAAACTACCCGATGTGTATTCACCTCCATTGTCAGACCTTAAAACTTTAATTTTTTTCCCAGATAGATTTTCAGCTAAAGCTTTAAATTCTTTGAATCTACTTAGAACTTCATTAGATTCTTTTGATTTGAAAAAGTAAATCCATTTTTTCCTAGAGTAGTCATCTATAAATATTACATAATACAAGAATCCACTTGGGGAAGCAATAGACATAGGTCCACATAAATCAAAATGCACAAGAGCTAATTTCTCTTTAGACCTACTTTCACTTTGATGAAATGGACTCTTAGTATTTTTACCCATAGCACAACCTTTGCATGTATCATCATGAATATGACTAAGTTTAGGCATACCTTTAACTATCTTCTCAAGTGTAGGGAGGGCTCAGAAATGAAGATGTCCAAGTCTTCTATGCCATAGCTCGTTTGACTTAGGTGCTTCATGAATGAGAGCTTGAACTAGACGTGTTGAAAGCTTATATAGGCTCTCATACCTATTCCCGATGACACGAGCTGATTTGATGCTGGACTTCTTAGGCCATGCAAGCACTCTTCCCTCAAATAATGCAATCTGATAACCTTTATCTTCTAGTGCTGATATGGAGATAAGGTTTCTTTTGATTCCCGGCACAAACAAAATATCATTGAGGTGAAGAGAAATTCTAGAATCTAAATTAAGGGAAGTAGCACCAAAACCTCTCACAGAATAGCGAGCATCATCACCAATGATCACATGAAGATTAGACTCTTTCTCCACTAAATCTGAGAGGTGCTCTTGATAGTCGGTGATGTGTCTAGATGCACCACTATCAATCAACCAAGTATCATTGTCTGAGGGTACATTGCTTGACAGAGCATAAATGAAAAGGAAGTCTTCAGTATTAGACTGATTTGAGACTTCATTTATGTTTGCTCCTTGTTGCTTAGGCTGGGATAAATAGTCCCTTGCATAGTGACCAAATTTGTCACACCTGAAGCACTTGATGTGAGACAGGTCCTTTTTCTTTTTCTTCGAATGATGAGGTGGATTAGACCTTTGATCTCTATTCCTCTTGAAATTGTTCTTCTTCCAATAGCCTCCTTTCTTCTTGAAATACTGGGCAGCAAGGACATGATTGTCTTCATGAGTGTTTTTGATAACTCCTCTAGCAGCCAGTCAAGACTCTTCTTGAATATAGCCAGCCCTTAATCTGTCAAACTTGGACAGATCAGCCCTTGCACTAATTCCTTGAATGTAGGATTCCCAAGATGCTAGAAGACCATTGAAGGCTAGCATAGTTAAATCATTTTCATCAACAATCTTTCCAATAGATGAGAGCTGATCTCTCAAATTAGAAATCCTCATGAAGTAAGCCATGACGGATTCACCTTTAGCCATCTTGATGTGATGAGGCTGTTGCTTCAAAGCTAGAACATGACTAGTGTTGTTGATTTCATACATCTCCTCCAAGGTTCTGAACATTTAGCTTGTTGTCTTTAGTTTGGAGATGATGAGAACAATGTGGTCCTTTACTGAATCAATTAAGATCATTTGAGCTTGAATATCTTTCTTCCTCCATTGGGTCTTCTCTCCTTCTTCCTCAGGCTCGGAAGATTCTTTGGTCACAAAGTCTGCAAGGTCATTTTCATTCAACACAAGCATGATGTGGACTCTCCATGATGTGAAATTGGAAGCCCCATCCAATCTATCTTCCACCCTGAGACTAAGAACCATCTTGAAGAAGTGATAAGAGTAGAAGTAGATGATTTGTTACTGCAAATCCGATTATACTAATTTGAACTTGGCTCTGATACCATGTTGAGACATGGACCAGCTAGGACTCGAACCTAGGACCTTCCATACGCTGCTGGAGTGCTCTACCAATGAGCTACTAGCCCCTCTTGGACCAATCCATCGTCAGTCCAGGTGTGGCTTATTTCCAACACCAACACCCCCCTTAAGCCACACCTCTCATGTGGTTAGGGCTCCTAGCCTAGGCCTGGCTCTGATACCATGTTAAATTTAGCAATCAGATAGACAGTAAGGAACAAGAAAACACAAATGCACACATAACACAAAGATACCCTAGGAAAACCTCTCTCTTAGAGGTGAAAAACCTAGCAAGAAAATCTCAGATCTGATTAGATTAATGGTAGAGGCAGGTTACAACTTTGTCCAGCTAGGGTACAAAATCATAGGCACCAAGAATACAACTTATCTGAACTTTAGTTCTGAACTGAACCGATTATAATGTTTAGAATGAAGTTTACTTGCACATGAGGTGATTGCACAATGAGCACAGAGGTTCAACAGCCCTGGATAATCCTGAAACAACTTCACCCATGCAAGATCAGATTCGCTTCACCAAGTAGCAGATTCGCTATTGATTGCAGATGAAAGTGGGATGAACAAATCAAATTATCGAACCACTGAACCAGTTGAATCATTGAACTCCTTGAACCATCGAACCCTTTGAACCTTTGGAACCCGTTGAACCCGTTGAACCTGTTGAACCATCGAACCCTTTGAACCTTTGGAACCCATTGAACCATTGAACCTATCGAACGGTTTAACTATCGACAAAACAACTTACTAATTGTAGATGAATATTGCTAGACTTGAAGTAGATCACTGATGGATAGTTTTCTCAAAGTAGAAATCAGTGTGTCTTGCTATGAATTGTGACTACAAGTCACTTTACATTTATAGGAGATCGCACAAACAATAACCTTGGTCAGCCTTATATAGTTTGGTGCCAAGTTATAATAATTCAAATAATTACATACAAGTTACATTGAAATAGGTCCTGACCTATTTGCAATTATAAGATACACATAATGAATTCTCCCAAATAGGGCCTACCTTAAATCAGATAATACAACTGAGATTCTCAAAATGCTAAGGCCGATAGGCCATTCAGTATTTTATGACTAGGTCGGTCTCTAGGAGGGATCCAACCTAGCTACCAGAATCAACAATGTGCACCTTGGACACATTTCGCATCGCATCTTAGCGTGGCATGGTCATATGCTAGTTGAAGAAAGCACGTACTAGTCATATACCACATGGCAATATGTTTGTGGCTCTGCGAAAGTAGGTACAAACATAACACACCCTGCATAGTGACACCTTGTGGAAAAGGCACAAGCAGGTACTTGCCAGAGCTAGAGGTATACATGGGTAGGACATACCCATATGCTAACTGACCTAAACACTATTGAAAGCAAACATGAGTATCCCTCTACAAGTGTGCGAAGCCCCATTACGTCGATCACACAAGTAGGCTATAACACAATCTTAAAGTGCACCTTCACATGTCTAAGCACATGGCATCATGTCCTCGAGCCCAGTTCGCTAGCATTAGCAACATGACATCATCACCAGTACTATGTTGAAACATTAGTGGGGTGTGGCATCGTACCTATTACATCATGTCGAAACATGTGCAGATACAGGATCTGTCTCAACATGGGTAACAAATCTCCCTCCACATGTTGGACCTCAAAATATACATGGGGCACATGGTCTCACTTGGGTTATCCATGTAGGTCCTAGACCCCGACCCTCAAGTGATGAATTATGTCATCACATAGTTCCAGTTAGGTTGTTCATGTAGGTCCTAGACCCCGGCCCCCAACTGACAACTCATGTGGCATATCATACCTTTCATGAAGACAAGGTAAATGATCCTCCAAGAAATACCATCCAAATGCTCAAAAACTATGGGGATTAGGCTAACACATATGGATCAAGAACCTTGATCCATCATAAGGGGAAGTAGTGAGTACGTTCCTTAGGTTTAGTTGAGTGAGGAACCGCTCTACGCCATCATACTTGCGTACGCTGCACACTCCACCCAAGGAACTTTGTGGCTACTACTTCCCCTTCACAGACTGAGGGACTAGAGTACCAAAATAAGAGAATCTATGAATCTAACTTTTGGCCACTCTTTTATATATATATTTTCAACCACTCAGGGGTTGACCCCCAATCAAGTAACAAACATACAAACACACATAATGGTATGGTTAATTCCACACCTAAAATACACATATTCCCCATCGATGGGTACCTAGTATCACCATCCCATAGGCACACAAAGCAAGTACGAGATATTCACAATGCTCAACCAATGCACAGTTATTGGTTTCTCACATTTACAAGGGAAGACTTACATTTACATACACAATTTTCATTACTACCATAAGTACATTTTTCCATAACCAATGTGACTCCCTTTGCAAAATCATAACATTACTTGCTATCCCCTTCCCTTTTCTAGTTTTTCTTACACTCTACTTTTCTACGTATCACATGATGCTGAATGCCAATATCATGATCATCTATCCAATAAATCAATCTAGGTGTTGAGATTAAAGCATGTTATCCAACACAAAAGTTCCTATCACATGCATAATAAGAATTACTATAACTAAACATGGGTGATAACCTTACCCAGAGATCCTAGTGTTGTAACCTAGCTCTAATACCAAATGTAATGTCCCACCATGCAACCCTAGAGATAAGCCAACTAAACCAGTAAAAAAGCAGATTTTTTTTTTAAACAGAATTAATAGTAACAAGATATAACATAATTTGATATAACAAGTCAACTAATATCTCTAGGGATAACATGACTGCATTATTGTAACTAAGCAATATACAACAACATACAAAACTCATTAAAATTATGTTTAATTATATGACTACCTTACTAATTAGTAACAAGATCTAACTAACAGCCATGGTTGTTCTAAATCCAAAAGTACCAAAGGAATACACACACATGCACAAATTGTAATGCCTACCCAAGAAAATAGCAATAATGAACTCAATAGGATGATAAGATATCAATTTACAAAGTTTATCTTAATAACCAACATTCATAAAAATGAAATGTAAGATACAAATGTTTCAATGAGTTTATACACATTTATAAACCTTTACAAATACTACCAGGTAGTCATCTATTCGCCAAGTGGAAAGGTACCTCCTTAGCTCCAAAGATCTTCATGTCTTATAATCACAAACTGCACATCTAAATAGATATTAGTCCTACATGATTAATTTCAAAACAAATATTCATTGTATAAAAGATAAGCCTAAGGCCCTAAGGGGCCGACCTAATGTCTCAGAGGCTCATGATGGACTTGCCTATGAATGCACAGTGCAGAGACTTTGCAGTTTGGAACTTGAACTAGAAACCACAAGATGATATCGAACAATTCATGACTTCTAAGATTATATTCACATGATATTGACATCTTCTCAAAAAAAGGTTCATATACGCATTTCAATCCACACTAGAGGATAATAGAAGATTTGGGTTTACCTATATCATTATCAAAAAATTTCACAAAACATAAGGGATCCTTTTCAAACTAGTATACCAATTACTAATATACTTGACTGATCATGCAATGTCAATTTTCCCCATAATGAACTAAAACATGTCACAAACTGTAAATACATAATGATAAAATAATGAGCTTTCATTTGAGAAGCTATTCACAAAATTGGATTCTTTCCTTAATATAGATTTAACTCTCATTTTTGCTTTATCTATTGGGAGAACATACACATTCTATAGAGAACATACAATAAATTTTTTTTTAACAAGAGGATCTAAAAAGAAACTCATCTACGAGTATGCTCTAACTAAGATGCCAATATTCCTAGGGCCTAGATTAATCAGAAGAACATAAATATATATCTTGCAATGTCATCAAATACTTTAAAAAAATGTATTGAACAATATAATAGATACTCATGAACAAAACTCTTAGATTCCAATTGAGTATTCTCCTAGAAATGTTTTCAACTCAACACAAATGCATTAATTATTAACTTAGCTTTCTACATCTGAAAGTAGTCATCACAGCAAATGACATTTAATACTTATAATGATCCCAATCATCTTACCTCTAACAAATTCTATGAAGCATCATGCGTTAGTGACAAAGAAAACAAAAAACATATTTTCCAAACATGGGATGAGATTGTACAAATTCATCATCACTACACTATTTCACCTTTGACTTGCTACTTAATCATATCACGATCCTTGATTACTTAAGATACCTACCAAGACCTAGATTGTCATTTTATAACATAACAAGTATCTTATCATTTACAAAAGATATGAAGCAACCTAATAAACACTTATTAGAACATACTAGTAGACCATGTCAATTATGTAAACATGCTAATCTCAAAGAATTTGTTAACTCTAATCGTCTAATTATTTATATAATCAACAAATTCCTCCATATTACTCGACACAATATTAGTATTATTTCTACATCCTACCAACTATCATACATAATTACTTCTAATCATTCAATGAAAACACGTTTCAAAAATCATTTCCGCAATTACTCCTGAAAGTTATTTCTAAAATAAAACATTTAAATCAATTGACTAATTCATGTAACAATATCCTCTTCTAGACTAATCATATCAATTCTTTATCTAAAGGTAAACTATACAGTTTTAAAATAAAATAACTAAATAATTATAAATTGAACTCGTAAGGTAAACATGATTAATGTATATAACTCATTAGCTATCTATATAATCCTCTAATCATAATTCTATACTTACAACAATTATCATCCATTCAATCTGTAGTCTAAAATTCATGAATTAACATAACTCCTCTATGTTATCAAGCTATAAAAAAAAGAGATTGGTTCCAACAAAAGTAAGTCACCCTACAAGGTAAGACGACACCACATGTGGTGGTATACTACAATTAATATGACTGAGAAATTATGAAAACATCAAAGTATAAAGTTGATGTTTAAAAAAGAAACATGACCGGAAATAGGATGTTTTCGTAGTTGTTACCACAAAATAAGACTTAGTGAATTGAAGTTGAGATTGAGAAGACATTAGAAACTTTCATGTAGACCCGTTAACATTTGCGAATTATCCACTTGCATCAGAAAATAATAATTGAATATGATCATGTGGGCATGTATGCAACAAGTGTTGTAGTACAACCAATATGCACAAACTGCTTTCAAACAATGAAAACGACATGTGTGGAGCATGCCTTAGATAGACGTGTACACAAAACGTGAAGGCATAGAAATGGCATGTAGATTGTTTGACATAATACCCCATAGAGATGTTGTCTCAAGGAAAGCGATGATTACAGAGTTAGCACTTGCAACTATAGGAGATATAAGGAATACAACAATAGAGATAGCTGACAAGTATGAAAAGGTTTTTGCATGACTACATTTATGACAAGTTATGATGCTGAGCACTATAGGGCTCTCCTGAGCTGATAGGATCTACTGACAAGATTAGAAGATTTCCCCAGTGTGAATTTGTTTTATGACAAGAGACAATCTGAGCTCTATAATGCTCCCATATAAAAAACCTACCGGCTAATATCATGCCATCTCAAATCTCTACATATATGAGGAGATTTCATTCAACACATAAAGAAAGTTAACTTTTGTCATACACAATGGTTGCAGGTTATGCATAAAAAAAAGATTTGATGAGAAAAGTTTTAAGAGATTCCAAGGGAATCTATTAGCCATCATCCACCTAACCAACGGCAAATGGGGAGTTGTGGGATGCCATAATGGAAGGCAGATTTTTTAAACAGATGTACAGCTGGAAAAGATCAACATGCATGCAAAATGTTGAATCAATAGCAAAGCACACGAACTATATGACCACATGCTTTGAGAGATGCACACAATAGATTTATCAAGAAAGATTTACATACTTTCAAGAAACTACATTAAAGAGATGAATCACCAAATCTCTTGACAGTGTAGACACTGGTTGATGAAGGTGTAATACAAATAAGATTAATAAATTATCAATTGTTGAAGAAGACACAGGAAAAAAAAGAATCATCTTCAGCCATCATGGTATAAGTTGACAATTGCATGTGGCATGTTAAACATGCCGATGGGGTGACTATTAAAGCCACTAAGAACCTACGAGAAGGCATTGATTGCCACATTGCAACGAATTTATAAATTGTAAACTACTACCATAACGTAAATAGGGATAAATTCTTAGAGAGATTATTGATGATGTTAAATAAAGCAATTTAAAACTAGACAACAATATAATAATGCCCACTGCATCAAATTTTAGTAATAAAGCAAAGACATTCATCATTGCATAACAGAAGGGAAAATCTACCCCAGATGCTGCAAGTATTCTACTAGCCATGCATGCACATAGGTGGTTTCACAAAATGGAGGGATAGGTAAAGTTCAGGCCCAACGAAAGGATCTCCTTTGATACTTGTAGGAATTTCTAACACCCTGGAGGTCTTGCTTACATAGAGACTTGTCAAAAGAGAGAACTATAGCACTTTAGTTACAAGATAGATACTCAAGCACAAGATCTATTTTACGGACCCCTAGCTCACAATTTCATACATAAATATATAGATATGCTCCAAAAATATCAGAAATCTCCCTTAGATTCAACGATAAACTAGCATTTTAAACCCTTTAAGCGTACCTAGTTGTTGAGCACAACATGAGGAAAAATATCACATAGGCATAGAGAACAAAATAATGACTTGTCTTTGTTGGGATTCGTTGATCTCCTTCCTTTGGTCCAAATCTATTCTGCTACCCTAGATTTTTCTTCCATATCTTCAGATAGATTTCTCTTACCAAAAGAAAGAATTCCCTAATGATCTCTAGAGAATACCCCCAGGCGAGTCTGAATCTCCCTCCCATTATCCTTTAATAGGCTCCTTCTTAACCCCTCCACTTAGTTTTCCTTCATGCAGTGCAATAATAGCACCACTACCTCTACCCTTTACTAAAATTAGACCACGTAATCTCTTACAAAATAATTATTTCAAGTTTTCCCAACTTGATTTAATTTATTAAATTAACTTAACTTCTAGAATAATATATTTTCCAAAAACTATATTTACATAAAGGCATTTATATTTATTTAATTGCCAAAAAAAATGTCATTATGACTAACAATATTATTTTAATGCCATGATTAACCAAAGCATCGATCAAATGATCCAAACTAAATACCCCAAATGCCAAACATACCTAACACAACTAAGGTGGAAATGAAGGGGCACTACAATATGTAGAACAACACTATTCATATTCATTTCATAAAAAAGAAAGTATTACAAAACATGACTCTCTGAGATATAATTCAAAAAGAGATCGATATATATTTTTCTTCACAGTCTGATATATATATGAATCCATATTTCTAGCAACCAACTAAACTGAACTATTACTAAATCCTAAATTCAAGATGGTAGTTAAATGCCATTCTGAAAAAAGTCTTTCAACTAAAAATAGAACTGATGTCTTTATGAAATATCAACATAAAAAAGCTCTGAGTGGAGCCATAAAATCTCGGACAAGTAACAAAAATTGATAGGATTTAAAAGAAAAGTCTTCAATAATGCATGCCTAGATTTCTGGTGCCCTCAACTTCTAGCGCACTTGACCTTAGCTCCTTAAGGTCCACTCTTTACATATGCTATGCATTAAAGCTACACAATCACTCCACTGTACATACCATTAAATCAACATTTATTAGCTAATTCCAATCAATTTAGGAACTAAAGATTTGTACATATTTTATTAAAAATAGATAAGTATTGCTTCTAAAAACAAATGAATTGGCATGGTTTAGGTGGCTGAATAATGCAAGACGGGTTATTTGGTTCATCAAAGGAATGAGGTTGTTTATACCTCATCATCCCTCCCCTTCTTATCTCTAAGCATGTCCTCCTACTCTCTGATGGATTTTGTGCCTTTCTGTATCCCTTTTTCTGTTTAGTTCATCAAATTTTGCACTAAGATCATATAGTTCCTCTACTTCTTTGTCAAAATGGTTAGGATATTTCAAGAAACCTTTATTCAATCTGATCCTCATCTGCCATGTGTGCAAATCTCTAGGTTCTTGTTGTTTTGTGGTTACTAAAACTGTAGGAGGTGGCTGTAGAAGTAGAGGAGGACTGTAGTGCATCCCTATCCATTTAGTTTTGAGCTGCTATAGTATGTCTATTAATGCTTCATCTCTACTATAAGACCACCTTAAGTTGGTAGGGGAAATCATTTCTCTCTTTTTTAAGTACATGGGTAGAGGGGTATACCTTTCCTCACAGGCATTCCAAGCTCTATTAATCAATGTTGGCTGATTAATTATGAAATCTTCATAGTAGATCCTAATACTTTCATTGTATTTCTCCCTTACATGTGCATAGCTCTTAGTTCTTTGAAACTGAGCTGAAGCAAAAGTCTTTTGATTAAGGTATCTCATTTGTAGTCCCACAGTCCTCTCTACATGGAGATATTCCCTAGTTCTATCTTGCCAATGAATTTGATTTTGCATGTTGGACATAAATGCCCTAAGCTAAACTTCTCCCATAAAAAGATTGACAAAGAAATTACTATGTTTTTCCAGCAACAAATTATGAATGAAAAATTCACATAACAAATTTTTCTAAGGAGGAGATGAGTTTTTAAAAGCTTCCAAAAACTGTTGATCATCTGGGTCATGTGCAAGTTGTAAGAAATTCTCAAGAGTTTAATATCCGCACATTAAGGAACATGGAGTATAGTCAGGATGGTTTCTTATAGACTAATAATAGCTCACCAATTTTACATGCATCAGTCTTGGCCTGATACAACTTGCCATAGGATTATTTCAACAATACTATTTCCTTTTTAAGTCTACCATTTTCAGCTCCAGATTGTCTTAGGAAATAACATATTTCCATCCATTTGGTTAACATGGGAGGAATGTGGACTTGACACCATTCCATCTTAGTTGGTTTAGTTTGAACCTCCTTTGATTCCATAGTCGGTCTGACACTGATTTCTTGTAAATCTTGTTCTAACTCCATAGTTTTGCTCACAGCTCTATTCAATTCCAATTTATGTTTCTCTTATTCCTTTGCAAACATCTTCAAGCATTGTTCTAAATTGAAGGTTAATTGTTTAATCTGTTTATCTTTTGCAGATAAATTGGCCACATGTTCTTTGTCTTTTTCTTCTAATTGTTGCAGTTGGGATTGCAACTTTTTAATGATTTCATCTTTTTGTTCCAAAAATTTTGTTTGTGTGTTTAGCTTCTCTTCAATCTGTTGCAGTTTATGTTTCAACTGCATAACCTATATTTGTAATTTTTTTGTTTTTGGTGCCACATCCTTATTTTTTCTATCCTCTATTGTTGTAGAAAGGGGGAAATAAAAACTTATGTTTCACTGCCAGATATATGTCTCTCATTAAATGTTTCTAGTAAACTATGTTCCTTGTTATCAACATTCTCTTCCTCAGGCACTATATTAGGCTCATACTCACAAGGTTGAGATGCATTTCATCTGGCTCATCCTCTTCTTCAATCAAGACATAATTAGGTATTTGTTCATTTGGTTCCTCCCCTTCTATTTACACTTATGTGCTTCCTCAGGTGGGTTAATTTCTTGCTCAGACTCAGGGTGCTTATTGCTTTCCAGGTTTTGAGCTATATTTTCATTTATTTGGGATGTATTTACACAATGCTGGGTTGTTTCTTCACACGGCTGGGTTGTTTCTTCATACAACTACCTCTCTTGTCTCTTTTTCTTAGGGATATGAGGTAACTCATAGGCTGCAATGCAACTTAATTCAGTAGCCAGTCATTTGCTTCTCCTTAAAGGAGGGGATTTTTGCAATTTTGTTTTAGGCCTTTTCTCCTTTTTGCGGGTCTGCATATACTCCTCCCCTGAATCCATTAAATCTGCATTTTCCTATTTTTCTGGGATCTTAGGTACATTATGTGATTTTGGTATTTCTTCAAGGTTTGAGAGGTTTACTAGATTTTTTGGCACTTCATCACCCGGAGCTTCATGTCTGTTATTTTGAGGTAAAGTGGAGGGATCTCTTAGGCTTTGTGTTGCTACACCAGATAACTCACCTTCCTCAAAATGTCTTGAGGGTTCAGGATTCTCAAATTTTTGTAGGAATTTTTGCCATTTTGCTTCTGGTTTTCTTTTCTTGTGAAAATGATGCTTGCAAATCAACTGAACCAGACCATGATGTTTTAGGGGCCTTGACCCTATTTTGAATTTTTCTATCATGTTAGCAAGCGAATCATGGAGGAAGGTGGGAAGGTTAACCCTTAATTTAGGGTTTTCAAAGCCATATTGTAGATGGATGAGTAATAGAAAGGGGGGACCAACTGTAGTGGCATATTGCCCCTCACATGTAAAGTATTTAATGATCCAGGTAGCTACCGTTCTCCATGGTTTTGATATATACATCCTTTGAAACCCCTTATTTTGCCCACGGGTGTTTATAACTAACAATGGGTGAGGTTCCCCTTCTCTTGCAAAAAGCTCTATCATTTTCTGGTAAGAAATGTTTATAGTTTCTGATAAATTAATGCCTTCATTCTTAATTCTAGACAATTTAGAGATAATTTGGGGACTCACCTTGAACTTTTTGCTGCAAACAATAGACTGGCCATTTGAAAAGTTTTCTATGAATTCCTTGACAAGATGTGCATGATGCCCCTCAAATTTCTTTATAAACTCCAGCCATCCTACCCTTTGAAATAGAGTTGAAATTTTGCCCAGTGCCAGCAACTTTTCTACTGAAGCTGGCTCAGATTTGCGTTTGGCTCCCCCCATTCTACTTCTCACTGAAATTATTGTTGTGGGACTATTAAAAATCTTTTGTACTCCAAAATGGTGAACTACTTAGGTAAATGGTAAGTGAATTGAAGAAAATGCAGTTTTTAGAGCAACCTGTACCTTGGTAATGTCGATAAGACAAGAATGAATTCTGGTACTTAGATTTGTAGTAGTTAATTATAACTTTGCATGGTATGAAGTGAATGAGTTGCTACCTTCTCCAGTGAACAAACAATTCGCATGTTTTTCCAAATTTGGAAAAGAAAAGCAGAGGTCATGCCAATTCATTTATTTCTATTCACAATTAATTATCTATTCAAAATAAAAATGTATGTACCTTCCGTTTCATAATTGATGTGAAAGTTGTTGATTTCTGCTGACATCATGACATCGTGGATGGCGATACTAATTACTTTAGAGGGGATGAATTTATTATGTCATGAGGATGGGGTTGGATGAAAGTGTTTTATTTACTAGTATATTTATATTAAATATTATATATCTAAAGTACACCGAGAGATATCCTTCTCGAGGTGCCTAATGTTAGGATTAGTGATTAAAAAATAGGTGCCTCAAGAAGGATATCTCTAGGCATACTTTAGATATATTATATTTAATATAAATATATTAGTGGTGTCCCATAAATTTCATGACAGCTCATTCAGGTAGAGTTTTGATTCAAAACTTGTAAGGTACATCTCATCTGGTCCTTCATACATTACATTCAAGTGCATAAATGAAATAAGTTAGGAGATTATGTTTATTAGTTTACTACATTTATCCAAGTGCATGTAACATTAGAAGGGTTTATCCAAAATCCTTTCCAAAAAATAAATAATCTTTATTGAATGTAAAATGTTCATCATCTCACACAAGCCGTGAGGTTAACTTCCTTATTCAATGAAATAAAAGAACAATCTATACATGAATAAGTAAATAAAGTAATGTCTATGTAGGGTCAGAGGCTAGTCATTGCCTAAGAATGACTGGTTCTAGTTCTGGCATGTTGTCTTGTTGCCCCGAGTCGTCTTTGTCCTTCCTAGCTTCATGTCATCCCTGGTTCCTGCATCTGGCAAAAAAAATGGTGTTAGAGCAATGCTCTAAGCAATGAATGGTCCCAAACCATACATGAACAAGATACCATACATGTATAAACTAATCCTTAATTTGTATTAAACAAGAAATGTATACCTTGGATGTCATAGAGACCAATCAGTCATCAAACACATCCAAAACATGCATTTTATTTTCTAACAAGTTTGCTTCATGTGTAGATACAGATGTAATTATGTTTCTGTTTGATTAATCAGTTACATTATAAGTGGAGGAAATGTGGCTCCCACAAGGGTTGAGCCCAACTCATAATCCTTATAGAACATCTCATATGCAATGTACAAATGCAAAAGCATAGATCAAGGAGCATATTCAGAAGGTAGATCATAGCTATCAAGAGGTTTCAGTCATAGTAGGACAACATATACAAGTGCAGTCAACATGATCATACATAGTCATAAAGGACAAAGGATAGCAAGGCACAATGGATTAGGTATTTTCCTTTTGTTGTTATGAAGTATCTAGTTATTGATCATATGTGCAAGTGAACAGTCCTATATCATATAGGTTCAACCATAAGATACACTGTCTAAGAAGAGACAATTCACATCAAAGGTGCAATATATCATGAACAGTGTGACTATATCAGGAGAAATGGAAGGTTCATTTCCATTAAAACCACTTATATATTGCAAACACATTGTCCAACTAAGAAGGAGAAAAAAAATGTGTATCAGAAATGTTCTATTTGGTAAAGGACAGCCAACAATTAGGAAAACCCAAGTACTTTAGGACAGAAGATACAAAGCATAAGGTGCATGAGATGGAGCAGTAAAGCATGATGGCAAATAATAAATAGATAAATTGTCAAGTGGACAGAGGTCTTAAACAATAGAGGAGTGAGTTGCAGCAAAACAATCATTAGGGTACTGATATAATAGCAATTATAGGCAGGAAACCATATAAGATAGCCAGGTAAAAGGCACATGTTAACACAGTTGGGTAGCCAATGTTTTAGAATGAGATAGTCTCACAAGGCAAAGTTCATCTTGATGAAGAAAATGATGTCTTAGAGAAAATCCATGGTATCCATGAAGAATTGTTGCGTTATTCCAAAAATTTTGTCCAAGGCATGAGAAGCATGAAGAGTCTGACATATAATGGCTATAGGCCATACTTCTATCAGGTTACAAGAAAGTAGACACCAACTGGACGGATTTAAATCTGTATTTGAAGATGACACCCAGACTGTCACTGAGTGCATTCAATAGCTCAATCATAAAATAAGCAAATGAAAAAATTATCTTCAAAAGTGGAGGAAGGGCTACACAGTCTCATACAATCAGTGAATGCACAGGAGTGCCTTTTTTACATTATTTTTTGTCATGGTTGACCACAAAAAGCTACAGAAAAATGTAGATTTTCTTGAACAGAGTGCACAGAAATGCTCCAAATCAAGCCTCAAGTCACAGTATATAGGTCAGAAAAAAACCATGAATGGGCACATATCAACTCCATCTACATCAACAGCCCATATGTGTACAAGCCCTCGACAAAGTCCTAAAGCACTAACTAATAGAGCAAATGGGATCAGATACCTCTAAGTCCTAGAGCAAAATCTATTGCAGCATGTCTGAAGCAAAGACCTCCAAAACCTCCTTTACAAGCTATTGATGATGTTTAAAAGGAAAAAAAGATATTCAACACATCCTCAACATGCGAAGTTTCAAGAAAGTGACAAACTATAGGAGGCTGCCACACTTCATGATGAGATTGATCTGCTAAAAGAAAAGGAAAAACTTCTTTACAAGATTTGACTTGCTGAATAGAAATTCAAAGAAGAAGAAGTCAGAGCAAGAGAGTGTGAAAAATAGGTTGCTTTGCTTGGAGAAATTCTATCTTTAGAGGCTCATTTGCTCAGCAAAAAGGAGGCAGCATTTCAACAAACAGAGGATGCTCTTAAAGTTGAGTGACAAGCAATAAATGATAAAGATGATAGAATAGAAAGCTCTTCATTTGGAAGCAGAGCCCAGACTGTAAAAGGTGAAGCATTAGAAAGTATTCAACAAGCATAAGAATTAGAGGCAGAGGCAAATTCATTACGGCGCATGATGCAAAGGATGATTTTAACACAAGAAAAGATGGAAGAAGTGGTTCTCAAGAGGTGTTGGCTTGCTCATTACTATGGTCTAGCTGTTCACCATGGAATTTATTCTGAGATTGAGGTGAAAAGCATGAATATTGGTCATCTCTAGCTCTTCTTCCACTTGAGGTAGTTATGTTAGCTAGATTTAGAGCATAGGAAGAACATATGAATGACAATAATACTTTAGAAAATGGAAACAGTGGAGTCAAGAAAAAGGGTAGAGTTTCTTGTACGTTGAGTGATCATCAATGTAGAAGGAAGAAATCTATGTTTTAACTCATTTCAAAAGAAATGCTCTCAAAAATACCATCAAATCGTGGCCCCAAGTAGCAAATAGAGCAATGAATCTCAGGTAAAGGAAGAGATCACCAGTACGGAGGAAAATGAAGGTTTTTAACTCACATAACAACAACTACTTAGTTTTTCTCAAAATTGCGACCCCAAAAAGGTGATATGCAACAAAAAACCTTTGAGAAATGAAGATAAATTGATGGTAAGAATAAATTACCTCTCTTTTTCTGCCATTTACTATGCCAAATCGCAGTTTCTTCCTCAGATGACCATCCTCAGGAAGCCTCAAATGCAGTAAAAGCATAATGGCTGGCCATAGCACAAAAGACATCAGAAAATACATCAAGAAACAGTCAAAAATTGCAGCATTGTTGGCCCAAAATTAAACAACAGGGGTCAAAATCTGAGAATATACAAAATACCTCACGTTTTCCTCAGAAAATCAACCAAAATCGACCCAGAATGGATGCGAACTATGTATTTCTTGCCTTCCAAACCCTCATGGCAGCATGGCATCAAAACAATAGAAAGGAATGAAGTAGAAATGAAATGTTTTAGGTTTTCTTCCTTTTGGGGTTGAATAAATCTAATTTCCTATTTGCATTTTTGTTTTTGGCTTTTGATTTGCAAATCATTACTATCCATTCGTGGCCTGTGGTGAAGACTTATGGAAGTCTTAAAACCTAGTCATTGTGCATGGGGCCATGGCATGTCTTTTTTCTTCCTTTTGTTTCTTTTCGTAGGCAAGTCAAATCATTATGAAAACATTACAATAGCATATGGGTCGACAGCCTTATATTTTTGCTAAGGCATGCTGGTGAGGGAGTTACAAGGTGGATGAAGTAGAAGCCATAAGGCATGATGGTGCATGTTGGGAAACGTGTGAGTGGCTAGGGGGTTATAAGGTGTTTTGACATAGTCATATAATGCGAGTAATGATGTAGGTGTGTGGAGTTGTGTTATTTTTGCCTAGGAGCTATGAAGGTATTGTTTTGTCGATTTTGCATAATCTAGGATAGATTAAACGTTATAAAGGAATGATAAAGTAATGAATTATGAATTACTTTATCATTTGTAATAAAAATGTAAAGAGGCAACATTAGGTAGATTTATCACAAATGACACTGTAAGTCTCATTGATTACTTTGTTGTCCTTCCACGACATTTAATTGGTCCCCAAACTATGCAAAATTGAGAAATTAAATGTTGTCCTAAATGCCATTTTTCTGTATAGGTTTGTATAAATTTGGGTTGTAAAACATTAAATAAGGTGGTGTAATTATAAACCTCTTAGTGAAATGTTAATTAAATGTAAAAATTGTGTATTTATGTCATTTATTGTGAAAATATCAGATATTTATGATGCTGCAGGGTGGAGTTGACAAACAGGGGCAGAAATTATTGCACAGATTTGACTTATTTTCAGTGGCCTTAAAGATCATTTAAAGGCATTCAAAGACATTTTTAGGTGCTTTTATGATTAGTGATGGCATGCCTTGACTTTTTCTGCATTGTGAGCCCACTTTGGAGGACTTTGGGTAGATATTTTGGGCACATTTATGAGGTACATGAAAATGGAGGTGGCTCATGCTTATCTTGTTACAAGCTGTTTGGGAAGTATATAGTCTTCTTCCTTATTCATTATTCAGGAGTTCTTGCTATTCACTACTCTGTATATTGTAATTTTTTGAGTTCTTTTGCAGAAGTGAACAGTCTTGTAACCCATTTTCAGAGATATACAGCATTATAACACCCTTTTTAGCAGTAATAAATAGTTCATGCCTTCCCATTTCTTCTAATATTGTGTGCCCTTAGTGTTAATGTAGATCTCTGTGATGTTCTTTTTCCTTGGAGCTATATTTCATGTTGGTGCCTTTATGCAAGGATACATATTTTTGCAAGTTGTGAGATGTGTAAGGAATAACAATCAGTTTTGAGTAGTGAGAAAACACCTTTCTCCTTTGCAGAACTGTTGTTCTTTAGCCTCCTTACAAAGTAATGATGCAAGGATTATGATTTGTTGGGTTGTGTAAGGGAGCCTTATTATTACTGGTTCTGTAGTGTGTCAGTTCTTTGTAGTCTCCGATGATCTTTTGGTGCATCACCTTAGACAATAGGTTTCATTTCCATGCAATCCTTCTTACCCTTTTCTCTGCAAAGACTTTAGTACAAGCAGCATAGGTGGAGTATCAATAGGAAGTCGACCTTCTTCAGAGGTTCTTTCCATCATAAGTGACCCACAGACCTGGAAAAATCCCATGTTTCTCTAGATTGCCAAGTTTTACAACTCAACAAGGGTGCAAATATGAGAGACAATAGTTTTTGGCACGCCCGGTGGGACTATGAAATAGATTCTCAGTCCAATTTATACTTTTTTTTACTATTGTTTGGTGTGTACAGCAGTAGTTTCAACATGTTGAGGCATTTTCTCTACACATCTGGTGAATCTAGAAAGAAATAACCACTGGTTTCAAGAAGACAAGTGCCAGTGTGTACCTATTTTACTAAAAATTAGACCTAATTTTTATCCTTGTGAACATTTCACAAATTTTTAGCTGATTTGATGCTGCATAATGTTTTCTTTTAATGAAGATAGGTTTTATAACCCTCCATTCCATGAAGATCCTACTTATGCCACTTCTTACCAGCCATATCAAGCAGAAAATGCTGTCAGTTTTGTCCCAAATAACCTACCAACAATGGATATTCAGCATAATCATCATGCTTGCCACCCTCCCACCCTTGCTCAGCTTTCTTGGCAACATATCCATGCCTATAAACATTTTCAAGAAGTTTATTTTGCTCACGACTAGCATAACTACCCTCTTAATCAGCCTCAAGATGTTAACAACATCAGTATTAGGGAGGTAGCATTAGACTTGCAAAGGAAATTAGAGGTTGTCACAACAGAGTAGGAGTATAGTATGCAGTAGGAGGAGCTAGCTTATCAAGCTCATATTCATCAGAGAGAGGTGGAGGCACAAATGTATGAAGAGGAATGCTTGAGTAGGCATATTGCTAGCAAGGAAGAGTAAATAAGGCAATTAATAGCTCATGTTTGAGAACCTAAGGTCCAAAACCCTTCTCCTCTTCCTAATCTCATGCAAATCCACACTATAGGTCAATCTGAGCCTACTAATGAACTTTCTCCAATGTTTGAAATTCCAAGTTTTAGGCAGCCTTCTACCTTTAAGGTTCCAAGATGGAAAGGGCCATCTTTTTCACCCTATGAAGACCCTCCACCAAACATACAAACGGAACCATGCTCTAGCATCCAGCTAGTAGAAGAAGAGCAAAAGAGGCTTTTGTTGGCTCCATTTCAAAGGTTGGAAACTCAATCAACTATTTCTTTTCCAAATCCATTCTTTGAAGAAGAGGTTTCCAAGTTCAGAAGACCAAGCTTCAAGAAAGGTGAGTCTCTTAAGTCTCCTAAATTGAATATTCCAAGTTTTAGAGGGTCTCATCCACTGAAAGAACCTATACTTGAACAAGAACAACCTATATGTCTACAAGAGACCAAGCCAATTCCTCAAGTTTCCTTGTCAAATCAACCTTCCTATCCTTTTACTATCCGTCTTTGTCCAGGTGGACCTATTTTCTATCAAGATAGCTGGTTTAGTGGACAAAAGAATGAGTTTCCTGAGATAAAAGAACCTATTGTTCATGAACCTATATGTGATAAAAAGGAAGAAAATTTAGGCATCTTGCAACAAGAAAATGAACATGATCAGTTAGGATAGCAGGTTGAGAATCTTGAAAAAGGTATCAAAAGCAATGATTTCATATTTTTATTCGATGAACTCCCTTCTTTTATTGAGCTAAATGAGAAGGAAAAGGGAAAGCAATCTGATGAGTTGCTAACAGAAGACAATCAATGTGATAATCAAGTCTTGGAGCAGCTAAAAGATGAAAATGAACATGAGGAAAGGATGGTTCATGAGGTGAAAAGCACTCCCTTTTTATCAAAAGACCAAGAAAGATCTGATGAGGATTCATTTTGGAATGATCTTGAATCCTTTCTGTCAAACTTAGATGGCAGACAAGATCAGTGTTGATAATTGAGGGGGGGGTGAATCAGTTATCCTAATTATTTCTTCTTTCTGAACTTTCTTATTAATCAATGCAACATTAATTCAAATAAGCAATCATTACCATGAAATGGAAAAACACATGACACAATATTTTTGATGTGGAAACCCTGTTAAGGGAGAAAACCATGGGGTGATTAACCCAAAGATTATTCTCTATTAGAAGAATAAGGAAATACAAGATGGCACTTGCCAATTAGGGCTCACTGCCCGAGCACACTGCTCACAAAGGAGGCACACTGCATACAAGGAGACACATTGTCTACAAAAGAATGTTATACAATACTTGAACTGATTGGAAGCATCCACATATGTTGGAGTTCAGTTTCGGTTAGGCTCAGTACACTGATCTGCTACACTTCATCTTTCCTCTTCTCTTATGCTGCTTTCCTTTCACATACCGGACCTTTCTTATTATTTCTACTCTGCTCTGCTTTTCTTCGCATACCAAATATCACCACACCACTTCTCACAACTAAATCCATCCTATATATATATCCGCACAAGTGATTTCATTATCTTTCTAGTCGGCACCTGGAACAGTCAATCTTCTCACAAACTCTGTTCTGTCGGCTGAATCCTTACACATCAAGTAATGCGGATCAAGCATATACTTGTAGAAATCATTAATCATGCTGGCCAAACATGATTCATGCCTTCATAACCTTTAACACCATCAGTAACACATCCAGAAAGTAGTCTGATGTTCTATCAGTCAGTTCTTCCTCTGTTCACACTGTCTCTCAGGAATCTGGTACTCAACTATTCATATCTTTTTCTTCATCTATCACCAGAGGCTAAATCCTTGGAATATACCACTCAAGGTAGTCCTCTTGACTTCCCCAAATCTGCACTACACCAAGATACTTCCTCTGAGGGATCCAGACCTATCTGTCAGACCTTGCCACATGCTCTGTTCTTGTTTACCGGACCACAACATTCTTCACTCTGACTTCCAGTAGAGACACACCATGTCCTGCGGATGTGTGGGATGAACTTTGTTGCCATCAATGACAACAATCATGAATCCATATAGTGTCTCTTGCCAACAATCTCCCCCTTTGGCATTGATGGCAACACTTAGTGAAAAATGACTAAGTGTTTACACTATGCTCCCCCTTGGCTGATGCTCTATCTTTATATACATTTTTCAAAGCTCCCCCTCAGTTGGATTCCTCATTTTTCACTGCTCCTCACTCCCCCTTTAACATCAATGGCAAAGGGTAGGGTCTGCACACTAAAATTTTCAAAAATCTTATTATACTTAGCCGCATAAGTATATACATATGGCATACTTACATATACTTAAGTATGTCTGCAAAAGTTGTCTTCAACTATACAACTTCTGTCACCCAACTCTGCTTCATCCTGTCCAAAATTGAGATATGCCGACTCAATAGGAATGCAAACGCATCTACCCTTTTTAGATCTATCGGATCATTTGTCTGGGCTGTGATTTGAGCTTCTGTTATGGCCTCATGCATGGCCTCTAGCTTAGGGACAATTAATCGCCTGAGCTCACTCAACCTGCTTATTCTATTTTTCCTTTCCTTCTCTAATTTCTTGATTTCACTCAAGACTGCAATAGTCTGACATTCTTGATTTGTTATAGAGGAAGAAAGAGGATCAAAACTTTGAGACAAGCTTAGTAGTGTGTCCTCTTACTCTTTTATTTTCTTCTCAATATCCACTGTTACCTTGGACCAGGAGATAAAAAATTTGTATATTTCACCGCCATCCTTAGAGCATTTTCTAAGCTCTTTATCCCAATGTTCATGTTTCTCCTATCATTAATGATCAAACCCTGTACCTCAGAGAACCTTTTATCCAAAAACTCCTTCCGGACCTTTTCTTTAGCTGATTTTTCTAGAGAATCAAAATGTGTACTAACACTGCTGACTAATGTTTTGAGATTACCGGAAGAGGAGGCTGTGGGATCCTTCTGAAAAGATGGCATGATCTTTTCCAGCACTCTAGATGCTACCTCCATAAGGTCACAGTCTTCCATGTGAGATTTCAGTAGTTTCTCTTTGACTTTCTCATTTGCAAATGAGGCTATTTTCATTGTTTGCACCGGTGACAAAGAGTCAAAATCTAATGGTCCTTTTAGTAGGTCCAGTTCATCAATTTCTATAGTGGCTTTTGTCAAGAATTCTTGAATAGTTTGTGCAGTGTCTCTTGCCAGAGACAGATGTTTCTTCTTTTCTGCAATCTTGGAGATGTCTTTTTGAGTTTTCTCTCCTTCTGTAAGCTTAGCACTGTCATCTTCTTTTTCTTTTACCTCTGCTTCTTTCTCCTGTGATTTTTCTTCTCCTTTAGATCTGGAGACTGTAGGGGAAACTGGAGGAGAAATGTTATTCTATTTGGGGCCCACCTCTTCTGACATTTTCTCAGGAGTTTCTTCTGCAACATTTGTAGTGGAGGGGTCAGTACCCAAGTCCTCTATGATAGGAAGATTAAATCTTTTGAAGATTTTCCAAAGAATCTCTTCAGTGTCCTTGGCTACCTTGTCGGTCTCACCAAGCATAAGCTGACTCATACTTGCTTTGCTCTTGAATTCATCCTTGCAATCTTTGAATACCATGTTCATTGTCTTAGGATCAATTAAAGGATATAACTGAATAGCTATCTATTCCCTGATTTCAAGGTCTTTTGCCATGGCATTGGTCTTTCTCATTTCCAACTCCTTCTCTAGACTCTTAGGGATTAGAGAGATAATTTCAATAAAAGTTTTATTGTAAATGTTCAGATACCTGATTGTAGCTTCTTGCAGGATCTTTTGGTCGACCTCATTGTAATCATCATAGAATTCAACCATCGGTTGAAGGTTTCCATCCACAGTGACTAATTTGATTACACTTTCTAGAGACAGGGTGGGCTTTTCAACAAATTCCTCTGCCATTTCTTCCTTGTCTTGGCCTGTGGAGGGCTTATCGGATCCTTTCTTCTTCTACTTCTTTATTTCCTTTACCCCCTTGTCTGATTTGGTTTCTTCTTCATCTTTTTGACTTGCATAAGCCCTTGTGGCTTTTGTCTTGGATCTTTTCTCTCTTTTACCAGATGCATGGACTTCCAGTTTTGAGCTTTTGGCTGTGACAGGTGCTAGTCTCTTTGAAGATCTGGTCTGGGTGGAAGTTTCTACCGGAGCACTTTTCTTGCTTCCTTTTTCTGCCTCTTTCTTCTCTTCATCATCTTTTTGTCTCTTTTCCCGATTGGCATCAAGTGCCTTCTTTGTGATCCCAAGGCCTTGTGCAATATGTTCTACTTCTTTTCTCACCTTCCTTTTCATCTCTGGTTCTCTGAGTTCCACATGGATCTTTACACTCAGCTCCTCAAAGGTTCCAAACCTCTCTGCCTCTGGATCTTTAGGCTGGCTTAGCATGTGTTGAACATGTAGCTCCACAATCTGTTCATCAGCTTCATACCCCATGGGCATGATCCAGACTATCCTTGGCTCTACTGCCTCCATTAGGCATTGGTCAGTGTCTACCATGAAGCACATTGTATCCTTGTATTTCTCAACCACTGATTTAGGGATTCTTTCTCTAATTTGCATTGTATTCTGAAATTGTTTAAAGTAACCCCACAGAGCTGTATTCCTTGCCTTTGCATCCCCAAGATCATGCAAGTAATCCCTGATCTGAATTGCTACAGGTTTGTCATTTTGCCATGCCCATCCATTGGATCCAGGCAGCTCATTCATGAAGTAGAAAATTAAACATAGTATCAGTCCACCATATTTAAAAGAGTTTTTCTTGTCCTTTTTGATCTTCTGTATGTTTTCCATTAGTTGGCTTAATAGAAGTTCACAGAGATCATAATCTGCATTCTTTCTCAAGATCTCATAGGCTGTGTATACTGTAGTTCCGGATACTTAATTCTCCCTACTGGAATGATATATCTTGTATCCTATTATCATAGATGCATATTTGATATCCGGGTCAGTAATATCTTCAATGGTCATTGCCCTCTTCTCAAATTTTGATCTGGTGGCCTCTGTGACAATGTTGTTTTTGATAGATTTGAGGATAGGAATTCCTTCGGAGGAATGTAAACCAGTTACTGCCCTAATTGCTTCCTTGGTGATCTTGCAAGGTCTATTCAGCCATAGGAAGTTATCATGCACCCTACTTAAAACATATCGGTCCCATTCATCTTCTTTAAAGTAGGAGAAATGAATGAACTGATCAAAATGCTTTTCCTAGATGCCCTTATATTCTGATTTAAGCTCAAAAGAATCATCTATCAATTGTTTGTGATAGATGTCTCTTAGTTTGAATTCCCCAAACTCTTCAATATTGGCATGTATGTAAACCCTAATGTCTTCTGTGTGTAAAACGCCATGCAGAACACTAGAGAATGCTCCTAGGGGATCTACCTCCAAGGATTTGTATGGATGTTTCTTAAATGTAGGGCGAGGTCTATCAGAAATCTTTACAATATTCAGAGTACCCATTATCAAGAGATTTGCAGTGACATATTTGAAAATGGAAAATACCTTTTGCGCCTATTAGTTTCACGGAGTTGGTTGGATTGATCTCTGGAAGTAATGACTTCTGCAAATGATCTTTGATGAACTTGAGGAATTTTGTTGCAGAGCTCTGCTTTTTGTTTCTTCTTGAGTGCAGAATGAACAAGTGATTAATGAAAAACCCTTATATTGCTCTGCAAGCCCTAATATCAGACTGCAATAAATGCTCGACCTACATTATTCTGGTTTGCCTAGTTTTCCTTGTTCAAGGAGGAAGAAACTCATCTAGATCATTATGATTCCCTTGTGATCGATGTTAGTGATGAATCATCATATCCACTTGTCCTTCCGATCATCTTATGTATCCGCAGATCAAGCTGTATCAATTTAGATTCATACCGGGCCAATCTTGTGAGAAACCTGTTTTACCGGAAGACTTGCTTAACTGGACCAATTCTGAAGGAATTGAACTTTTTAAATCTTCTTGCGGATCTCTCAGATCTTTACCTGACGTTCTTTACATGTTTCTCTAGAAACCCTTTGATCTGCAGCTTCTCATGTGCCAATTTCAGGCACCACTTAACTGGCTGGGGGAACAAGATTTTCTTTGTGTCTCCCCCTGAGCTAGAGCTCATCTTTTAATTTTCAGAAGGAATATCAGCACCAAAGTCTAGTGCGGATCCAACCTCTACATTCTCTGAACTTTTCTTCACCCAAATCTTGTTCATCTCATTCCTAACTTCATCTGCATTCACCTTTTGTTTACCCTTATCTTGATTTTGATTATGATATACTGGACCTCTTTTCTCCTGATTCTTGCTTCTACAGAATTTTGCAATATGACCGGATCTATTGCAGATTTGGCAAACAACATTTCCTTGTATATTTGATTGATATCCTCTTGATCTGCATTGATTAGCCATATGACCTATTCTATTACATGTAAAGCATCTTCCATTGAATGATTTGTTCATTTGCATATTTTGGCATTCATGAGATTTGTGACCATACCATTTGCAGTTAAAACACTGTCCGAAGAAGGATGAATTAGTCTGATTCATTCTCTTTCTGCACTGATTAGCTTTGTGACCAAAGTGATTGCAGCTGTGGCAGTATCCATTGAAGGATGGATATCTTTGAGCATTGGGCTGTCTTACCGGAGGTCTTCTAGGCCTGTTCCTTAGATTTTCTGATCCATAATTCTTCTGACTAGATCTGGAGCTTTCTCCTTTCTCATATCCCAAACCACATTTGTCATCTACCTTCTTTTGACTTCCAAGAAGAACTTCAAGTTGAGCAGAACTTATCTTGAATTTCTCTTTATACTCATTTGTTGTTTGAAGATCCCTTTTTAGAGAGACAATTTGATCCTCAAGTTTTTCTTCATTATCTTTAGCATCTTCAAGATCAAATTCAAGATGTCTGATAATTCTATCCATCTGGTGGTAGTCTTCTGATTTCTCTTTGAGGGATTGTCTTAGATTATCTTCAGTTTTTCTTTTCTCTTCAATTTCTTGGGTAAACTTTATAACCCCTGATTCCATTTCATGTCTTACCATAATGATTTCTTTTGATAACTTTTCACATAACTTGGTTTTCTCAGTCAGCTCTTCATTTGCATTATTTTCTTCACCTTGTCTTGCCAATTGCTGAAGCAGCTCCTTTCTCTTTTTCATAGAGAGACTTAATTTATCTTTTAGTTCTCTCATGAAATCATCAGCCTATTTGAGTCTTTCCTTTAATTCATTGACTTCAGAGTTTGACTATTCAAGATCATCAAGGGCAGTCTTGAGTTTCTCTCTTAAACAATATGCATCCATTTGAACTCCCAGATCTTCCTCAAGCTGTTAGGCTCTGTTAGGAGGAAATTAGCTCTGATACCAATTGTTGATAACTAAGAGGGGGGGTGAATCAGTTATCCTAATTATTTCTTCTTTCTAAACTTTCTTATTAATCAATGCAACATTAATTCAAATAAGCAATCATTACCATGAAATGGAAAAACACATGACACAGTATTTTTGACATGGAAACCCTATTAAGGGAGAAAACCACGGGGTGATTAACCCAAATATTATTCTCTATTAGAAGAATAAGGAAATACAAGATGGTACTTGCCAATTAGGGCCCACTGCCCGAGCACACTGCCTACAAGGAGAGACACTGTCTACAAAAGAATGTTATACAATACTTGAACTGATTGGAAGCATCCACATATGCTGGATTTCAGTTCTGGTTAGGCTCAGTATACTGATCTGCTGCACTTCATCTTTCCTCTTCTCTTATGCTGCTTTCCTTTCACATACCGGACCTTTCTTATTATTTCTGCTCTACTCTACTTTTCTTCACATACAAAATATCACCACACCACTTCTCACAACTAAATCCATTCTATATATATATCCGTACAAGTGATTTCATTATCTTTCTAGTCGGTACCCAGAACAGTCAATCTTCTCACAAACTCTGTTCTGTCGACTGAATCCTTACACATCAAGTAATGCGGATCAAGCATATACTTGTAGAAATCATTAATCATGTTAGCCAAACATGATTCATGCCTTCATAACCTTTAACACCATCAGTAACACATCCAGAAAGTAGTCTGATGTTCTGTCAGTCAGTTCTTCCTCTGTTCACACTGTCACTCAGGAATCCGGTACTCAACTATTCATATCTTTTTCTTCATCTATCACCAGAGGCTAAATCCTTGGAATATACCACTCAAGGTAGTCCTCTTGACTTCCCCAAATCCACACTGCACCAAGATACTTCCTCTGAGAGATCCAGACCTGTTTGTCAGACCTTGCCACATGCTCTGTTCTTGTTTACCAGACCACAACATTCTTCACTCTGACTTCCGGTAGAGACACACCATGTCCTGCGGATGTGTGGGATGAACTTTGTTTCCATCAATGACAACAATCATGAATCCATATAGTGTCTCTTGCCAACAATCAGAATGACAAAGCTCATCTAGATTTAATGCAAAGTCATGAGTTAAATGAGAACATGTTTTCTGGGATCATTAAGGTTTTTTGCTCTAACATCAATGATAAGCTAGCGTCATATGAGCCAGCAGCATGCAATCAACCTATTCAGATCAAAGAGGTAGACATTCCTTCATTACATTCATGTGAACCAACTCTTCCACATCAGATTGAAATTGAGATAGAAGGTGAAACATTTTTGGAGGAGGGAAATCTTACACTGCAAATAGGGCATTCCAATCAACAAGATGAGGAATTGGCAATACATGAGCAAGAAGCCAGCAAAGGGAGATTAAGGTTCATCAGTTCAAATGGATGTCCTATCAGACATCTAGCTCAAGTCAGGACTAATAAGGTGTTATCAATCATGCTCGCACCTGAGGAGAAGATTGAAACTAAGGAACAGCTTGTCCAATCTGCCTATATACCTCAGAACAATAGGAAGCATGATCAAAATCATGGGGTAGGTGGACTTGTTTTCTTTCTCCAAAGCTCATTACAACAGTTGGTTATACTTTTGTCAATTATTCACCTCCTTGAGGTTGCTCATGAGCATGTGAGATATTGTAAGTTGTTGAGGATGGGAAGCTATTTCAAAGAATCAGTAAATGGTCATGTTTGAGTAGCACCTCTGCTGGTTAGACGTAGGGTAGATTAAGTTTTTGATGTTAAATAAGTGTTGTTGCACACTAGATTAGAGGCAATTTTCATTTCCCTAAGTGCGGTTACGCACATGTTAGTCAGTTTTTCCTTGGTCTGGTTATGTATGAGGATGAAACTACTATAATGTATTTCAGTTGTATGTGGTACAACCATCATATGACACAATGAATACATATATTCACTATCACACATCATACCTATCATCATAGGGTTGTAATAAATTGTAGCAGTTTGCAAAAGAGGTATCCTGTTGGTTATCCCCTTCTAACCCATCAAGTAGATGCATATCATTAGAAACAATGATTTTGTTGGTTCACTATCAGGAACCATACCCATGCACTGGATGGATTAGAAGAGTTGGCAGTCTGAGGCGAGTTGCAACAATGGAAAGAAGTGTTTTTCAAGTTTTGTCAAGTATGTGTGACTCTATGCCCAATGGTTAGGCTTTAGACAACTGGTCTGATGTTTACCAGGAAAACATATAGCAGATGTTGCCAAAGATGTTACATAAATTTCACTACAGCTCATTCAGGTAGAGTTTTGATTCAAAACTTGTAAGGTACATCTCATCTAGTCATTCATACATTACATTCAAGTGCATAAATGAAATAATTCAAGAGATTATGTTTATTAGTTTACTGCATTTATCCAAGTGCATGTAACATAAGAAGGGTTTATCCAAAATCCTTTCCAAAAAATAAATAATCTTTATTGAATGTAAAATTTTCATCATCTCACACAAGCCGTGAGGTTAACTGCCTTATTCAATGAGATAGAAGAACAATCTATACATGATTAAGTAAATAAAGTAATGTGCATGTAGGGTCAAAGGCCAGTCATTGCCTGAGAATGAGTGGTTCTAGTTCTGGTGTGTTGTCCTATCACCCTGAGTCATCTTTTTCCTTCCTAGCTTCATGTCATCCCTAGTTCCTGCATCTGGCAAAAACAATGGTGTTAGAACAATGGTCTAAGCAATGAATGGTCCCAAACCATACATGAACAAGATACCATACATGTATAAACCGATCCTCAATTTGCACTAAACATGAAATGTATACCTTAGATGTCATAGAGAATAATCAGTCATCAAACACATCCAAAACATGCATTTTATTTTCTAACAAGTTTGCTTCATGTGCAGATACAGATGTAATTATGTTTTTGTTTGATTCATCAGTTACATTATGAGTGGAGGAAATGTGGCTCCCACAAGGGTTGAGACCAGCTCATAATCCTTATAGAACATCTCATATGTAATATACAAATGCAAAAGCATAGCAAAAGGAGCATATTCAGAAGGTAGATCACAGCTGTCAAGAGGTTTCAGTCATAGTAGGACAACATATACAAGTGCGGTCAACCTGATCATACACAGTCATAAAGGACAAAGGACAACATGGCACAATGGAGTAGGTATTTTCCTTTTTCTGTTATGAAGTATCCAGTTGTTGATCATATGTGCAAGTGAACAATCCTATATCATATAGGTTCAACGATAAGATACACTGTCTAAGAAGAGACAATTCACATCAAAGGTGCAACATATCATGAACAGTGTGACTATATCAGGAGAAATGGAAGGTTCATTTCCATTAAAACCACTTATATATTACAAACACATTGTCTAGCTAAGAAGGAGAAACCAAATGTGTATTAGAAATGTTCTATCTGGTAAAGGACAACCAACAATCAGGAAAACCCAAGCACTTTAGGACAGAAGATACAAAGCATAAGGTGCACTAGATGGAGTAGCAAAGCATGATGGCAAACAATAAATAGAGAAATTGTCAAGTGGACAGAGGTCTTAAACAATAGAGGAGTGAGTTGCAGAAAAACAATCATTAGGGTACTAAAATAATAGCAATTATAGGTAGGAAACCATATAAGATAGCTAGGTAAAAGGCACATGTTAACACAGTTGGGCAGCCAATGTTTTAGCATGAGATAGTCTCACAAGGCAAAGTTCATCTTGATGAAGAAAATGATGTCTTAGAGAAAATCCATGGTATCCATGAAGAATTGATGCGTTAATCCAAACTTTTTGTCCAAGGCATGAAAAGCATGAAGAGTGTGACATATAATGACTATAGGCCATACTTCTATCAAGTTACAAGAAAGTAGACACCGACTAGATGAATTTAAATCTATATTAGAAGATGACACCCAGACTATCACTAAGTGCATTCAATAGCTCAATCATAAAATAAAGAAAATGAAAAAATTATCTTCAAAAGTGGAGGAAGGGCTACACAGTCTCATTCAAGCAATGAATGCATAGGAGTGCCTTTTTTACATTTTATTTTGTCATGGTCGACCACAAAAAGCTACATAAAAATGTAGATTTTCTTGAACAGAGTGCACAGAAATGCTCCAAATTGAGCCTCAAGTCACAATATATAGGTAAGAAAAAAACATGAATGGGCACATTATCAACTCCATCTACATCAACAACCCATATGTGTACAAGCCCTCGACAAAGTCCTAAAGCACTAACTAATAGAGCAAATGGGAAGCAGATACCTATAATTCCTAGAGCACAATCTATTGCAGCAAGTCTGAAGTAAAGACCTCCAAAACCTCCTTTACAAGCTATTGATGATGTTCAAAAGGAGAAAAAGATATTCAGCACATCCTCAACAAGTGAAGTTTCAAGAAAGTGACAAACTATGGGAGGCTTCTGTTGGTGCTTAAATATGTATATGCAAGCACCTTCCCAAAAAATCCAAAAGTTCTAAGTCCTTGGGCCTCCTCAGCATTTTTCAACTTCAACATCATTTTTTCTTCCAAGGAGGTCATCATCATCATATTTCTGGTTATCACCCTAATGTTGCTTGTGAGGCTCATCATATTTTCTGCCTGCATGATCTTTCGCCGAGGTGATATTTTAACATTGGGTGATCTTAGTTAAGATCATCCTGATGATGTTGCTGCAAGGTTCCATATGACCCAGCTTTCTGAAGGGGGTCATCATATTTGAACATCAGGTGATCTTGGTTAAGATCACCCCGATGTTATTTTATCACTTCATGTTCGTTGGATCACCCTGATGCTGCTGACGTCATTCTTATGTCAAGGTGATATCCACTTGTCTAATCGGCTTCATCATATTCCAAGGAAGGGGGTGATATTTTCAAGTATCAATCATATTCATACATCACCCTGATCTTACAACGAAGCTATAGTGCACCCTGATATTTCTGTGGGGGGTGATATTCTAAAATATCGGTTGATCTTACAAATATCACCCCGATGCCTATATGATGGTGACATCATACGGATATGAGGAGATGCATGGTATGCAGATATGATGGTGACGTCATCAGGATTTTCATCAGCTAGACATATGGTATCGGCAAAGCAGGAGGATCTTCCTCCGATGCATCAGGTTTTGCCAATGAGGGTGAATATCGGGGTGATATTTCGCATGAAGATCAGGATGTTCATCGGGGTGACTTTTCATATCAGTTGGATAAACATGAGGTTCACCGATATTAGAAGTCTGGCCGATGGGTGATGGTATGAGGCTTGCTGACGTCAGGATGATTTTGTTCATCGGCAGGACATACGATGTCGGGAGGACAAGCAAGTGGTTTGCCGATGAGGAGGGTCTGGCCGATGGAAGATGATGAGGTTTATACTGGTGTCATCGGGAGCAAAAGCATCGACATCATATATGCTCATGGCCTAGTATATAAAGTGTTGAGGGGGTCGCTATGGGGTGCATGTGGGATAATCTATTCCTACATGATTTGAAATATCAGGGTGATAAATCTTGGCAGAAAATGTTTGTGATCCACAATATGATGTTTTTCCCAAGGCCACGAGTTGGTGTGCCATTAATGGCAGATCTTACAGGGTATGGGTGATGGTGTGGACAGATCTAGTACCTGACTGAAGATGTGAATCCCCAGGCGGCAGCGCAAGGCTCGAGACCTTTCCCTGTCTCCTCTCCCACCTGCTGCATTGAATGTTTGAGCACCATTTCCTCAGAATGAACTATATCTGGTGGACTTTTAAGTCACCCAGTGATTAATGCTGAGTACCTACCTTGCTGTATATAGCAAGTTGTGTTGCTCATTTGTTGGTTGTTGAAGGCCTGGGGCATTTTTGTGTAAATAACAAAAAACAGGGCATGATCCTGGTTGTTTTATCTCTTTGGAGTTTATGTGTTGCAGCATGAATATATTTTGCACATATGTTTAGTTTCATGTTGATTTATATGAAAAATGCTTATTGCATGTGTCTATCTACTTGTCTCCATTTGCTGCATGTCATCCTTCATTTGAATCTGGTTGCTAAGGGTTTCATAGATTCTAAGGTATAGATATCTATACTGCATGCTTGATCTATAACTTCCATTCAAGGAGTGGATTAAACCGTTTTAGGTCCATGTATGGAGAAGGTTGCATGCTAGCAGGGATATCTGTAAGTAGAGGTAGCTAAATACCCATCCTTGGGTGATGTTTGTAAGGCAAGCATCAAATCCAACCCCTTGAAACTTGAATGCTAGTTGCAAACTATCTGCTGTATACGTCTAGTTGACTCCTTGCCCTGAGATAGGCACTGGTCTGTTCCTGGGTCAGTAGTTATGAGCCAAAACCCCATGTCTTGCATCCAGGACATTATGTCCGCCCATTTCATCACTTCAACCTGTTAGTTGTAGGAGTAGGATTAGGAACCCCCTGCATGCTCTCATACCCACCAGACAAATATGTCCAAGAATGTTGCTAACCTTGGGATCTACCATGCAGATCTTGGTCCAGACATGAGAGTATTCTGCCTATTGCTGTCAAGCTAAATCTATCAGTCATTGAGCAAGTCAAGGTCACATCTTTAGCTATAGGAATACCCCCCTTGGTGCGGCAGAACCAGAAGTGAGGGGGAGGAGCTCACGCAACCTCCTGTATTAGTTGGCTGAATCTACCTGTGCATTAGAACTGGCAAACCCTAATGTTGATTTAGAAGAAAAACTAGCAAAATGGTGACTCTACTGGGGACTGATTTAAAAAGGTGATATCCTGCAATCTCTGGTGAAGTTTACCTTGCTCTGCTGGTGGAATGAACTCAAAAAAATATATGGTGAGCTTTCAGCTGTTGTAAATTTTGTCCTCTCTGGAGAGGTGGCGACTCTGCAAAAAAGATTGGAATGCACATGAAAGATAGATGTATGTGATGTGACAAAGATGTTCATATTTCTACATCTGGATGAGAAAAGTTACTTAGCTTCTTCCCCTATATTTGTTGTTCAACTGCATAAGTTAGATGCAAGGGGGAAGCCTTAGGTCTTAGGCAGACAAAGGATGTCTAAGAGTGAGATTTATATGAATCCAAACATGTCTTCACCCATACTCAGTCAAAAGGGGGATGATATGTTGAATAAAAGAATAGAAGAGATAAAAAATAGGTTGATATTCTTAGAGGCTAGGCAGGCCCATTTAAATAGCAGTAACCCTGTTATGTCTACCAGTCAGAAAGCTAAACCTCTTGTCAGCCCTTTTGATCCTTTGTATGACCAACTAGACTTGTCATGGGTTGACTATCAAATTGAAAGTATGCCTGCTAAGATGTACAGTCAGATGCCTAGATTTAGTGGTCACAGTGTGTTTGATGGGAGTGCACATATCCAAAATTTCTATGAGTTCATGGATACACATTCATTTAGAGATGAGGATATGTGGATGAGATTTTTTGTTAGGTCCTTTGATGCAAAAGCCAAAAATTGGTATTTGAGCTTTCCAAAGAGATCCTTTGCCTATTGGGATGAGCTTGCTGACTGTTTCAAAGAAGAATTTGCAAGAAAACTGGCTGACCTTGTTGAATGGTTAATGGAAATCAGAAGACAAGATGAGGAGCTCAGTATTGATTTCAGTCATAGATTTGCAGTAGCCCTTTCACAAATCCCTGAAAGCTTCAGACCTGATATTTCAGCCTGTGTTGGTATATTTTTTGAAGCTTTTGAGGAGGGCTCTAGTGCAATATTGAGGGAATTCAAGGTGACAAGTATGCAAATGGCATACAATTTTTTAGAAAATATAGAAGAAATGAGAAATGAGCACCTGCAGAATTCCCTGTCCCTAGACTTTGGTGTGAATGACTATTGCGAAGCTGCAAATGACCAAGTGATCATGGCATCAAATGAAGATGAAAAGATAGATACTGAAGATGCCAAGGAAAGGGCTAATGAGGACTCCCATTGCAATGTTGAGGCAACTAGCCATGAAAATAATGATGTGGTCGTGGACAGCAATGAACATCTTTTTGAATGGATTTGTGGAGATGATTGTGAGTATTACACTCAAGACAGAGAAGAGGTAAGCAAACAGAGATGCAGTTCCATGTGTGAATCACTGCCTTATATTCAGACACATGGAGATGATGAAGAGCAATCAGAGATTGAAACAAGTGCTGGTACAGAGCATGATTGTCCTTTAATTGATGATTGTTCTGCTTATGACACACAAGCTGATACTCCTCCACAAAAGGAATCCATTGGTGATGAAGATACATGCTCTGCTGCCCATGAACAAATGGCATATTATGATCAAACTGACGCACCTGGATCACCCATTTTTGACACATATGGTGATGAGAATCCATTTGAGTATGGTGAGGATCTAAATATTATTTTTGACTTGGATTCTGTTTCTTATCCTGATGAAGGAGAAACAACCATACATCAGGTAAGTGATTGTAAAAATGTGCCTGATGGTAAAGAGGTGCCAAAGCCTGATCTTTTCCAGCTTGGTGTACCTGATGATTGTGTGCAAAGTGTGCACAATTGTGAATTTGAAAGTTTTTTTTTTGATAGGCTAGCTAATGAAATGAGCCCTGATCTTCCTAGCTGTGTGGTGGACTTTGAGTGTTTCCTGTTTTCAGTCCAGCTAGGAGATCATTTTGCAATGCATAGTGATGATAAGTGCTATATGCCATATGAATATGCATTGCCTGATAAACATTACACCCACATGTCACATGATGCTGAATGTTGTCTGCATAGGGGTGACAGTGACAACCTAAATCAGAGGGTTGAATATGCAGATGACAAGGTTTGTTTGTGGGTAGGTCATGACAGTATCTTCAAGCTTGATCTAGTGCATGCAGATGAAAACAAGATATTTGACAAAGGGAGATACATGTATTTCTTTTCTTGGTGGCCTTAGGCCATCAAGTGTGTTTGGTGATGCAGGTCAGTGCAGTATTTGACTCTGTGCCCAATGGATAAGGGACTGGTCTGCATCCTAGAGATCTGAGGTTCTCGCCATGCCTGCAAGAGGCATGCGTCTCTAGACAGAGCTTGTGTTGGTGCTTAAATATGTATATGCAAGCACCTTCCCAAAAAATCCAAAAGTTCTAAGTCCTTGGGCCTCCTCAGCATTTTTCAACTTCAACATCATTTTTTCTTCCGAGGAGGTCATCATCATCATATTTCTGGTTATCACCCTAATGTTGCTTGTGAGGCTCATCATATTTTCTGCCTGCATGATCCTTCACCGGGGTGATATTTTAACATCAGGTGATCTTAGTTAAGATCATCCTGATGATGTTGCTGCAAGGTTCCATATGACCTGGCTTTCTGAAGGGGGTCATCATATTTGAACATCAGCTGATCTTGGTTAAGATCACCCCGATGTTATTTTATCACTTCATATTCGCTGGATCACCCTGATGCTGCTGACGTCATTCTTATGTCAGGGTGATATCCACTTGTCTAATCAGCTTCATCATATTCCAAGGAAGGGGGTGATATTTTCAAGTATCAGTCATATTCATACATCACCCTGATCTTACAATGAAGTTACAGTGCACCCTGATATTTCTGCGAGGGGTGATATTCCAAAATATCAGGTGATCTTATGAATATCACCCCAGCGCCAATATGATGGTGATGTCATCCGGATATGAGGATATGCGCGGTATGCAGATATGATGGTGATGTCATTAGGATTTTCATCAGCTAGACATATGGTATCGGCAAAGCAAGAGGATCTTCCTCGGATGCATCAGGTTTTGCCGATGAAGGTGAATATCGGGGTGATATTTCACATGAAGATCAGGATGTTCATCGGGGTGACTTTTCATATCGGCTGGATAAACATGAGGTTCACCGATATTAGAAGTCTTGCTGATGTCAGGATGATTTTGTTCATCGGCAGGACATACGATGTCGGGAGGACAAGCAAGTGGTTTGCCAATGAGGAGGGTCTGGCTGATGGAAGATGATGAGGTTTATACTGGTGTCGTCGGGAGCAAAAGCACCGACATCATATATGCTCATGGCCTAGTATATAAAGTGTTGAGGGGGTCGCCGTGGGGTGCATGTGGGATAATTTGTTCCTACATGATTTGAAATATCAGGGTGATAAATCTTGGCAGGAAATGGTTGCGATGCACAATATGATGTTTTTCCCAAGGCCGCAAGTTGGTGCGCCATTAATGGCGGATCTTACAAGGTATGGGCGATGGTGTGGACGGATCTAGTACCCGACTAAAGATGTGAATCCCTAGGTGGCGGTGCAAGGCTCAAGACCTTTCCCTATCTCCTCTCCCACCTGCTGCATTGAATGTTTGAGCGCCATTTCCTTAGAATGAACTGTATCTGGTGGACTTTTAAGTCACCCAGTGATTAATGCTGAGTACCTGCCTTACTGTATATAGGAAGTTGTGTTGCTCATTTATTGGTTGTTGAAGGCCTGGGGCATTTTTGTGTAAATAACGAAGAATAGGGCATGATCCTAGGTGTTCTGTCTCTTTGGAGTTTATGTATTACAGCATGAATGTATTTTCCACATATGTTCAGTTTCATGTTGATTTATATGAAAAATGCTTATTGCATGTGTCTCTCTGCTTGTCTCCATTTGTTGCATGTCATCCTTCTTTTGAATCTGGTTGCTAAGTGTTTCATAGATTCTAGGGTATAGATATCTATACTACATGTTTGATCTGTAACTTCCATTCAAGGAGTGGATTAAACTGTTTTAGGTCAATGTATGGAGAAGGTTGCATGGCAGTAGGGATATCTATAAGTAGAGGCAGCTAAATACCCATCCTTGGGTGATGTTTGTAAGGCAAGCATCAAATCCAACCCCTTGAAACTTGAATGCTAGTTGCAGACCATCTATTGTATACGTCTAGTTGACTCCTTGCCCTAAGATAGGCACTAGTCTATTCCTGGGTTAGTAGTTATGAGCCAAAACCCCATGTCTTGCATCCAGGACATTATGTCCGCCCATTTCATCACTTCAACCTATTAGTTGTAGGAGTAGGATTAGGAACCCCCTGCATGCTCTCATACCCACCAGACAAATATGTCCAAGAATGTTGCCAACCTTGTGATCTACCATGCAGATCTTGGTCCAGACATGAGAGTATTATGCTTATTGCTGTCAAGCTAAATCTATCAGTCAATGAGCAAGTCAAGGTCACATCTTTAGCTATTGGGATACCCCCCTTGGTGCAGCAGAACCAAAAGTGAAGGGGAGGAGCTCACGCAACCTCCTATATTAGTTGGCTGAATCTACCCATGCATTAGAACTGGCAAAGCCTAATGCTGATTGAGAAGAAAAACCAACAGCTTCCATACTTCATGATGAGATTGATCTGCTAAAAGAGGAGAAGGAAAAGCTTCTTTACAAGATTCAACTTGCTGAACAGAAATTCAAAGAACAAGAAGTCAGAGCAAGAGAGTGTGAAAAATAGGTTTCTTTGCTTGGATAAATGATGCAGAGGTAGGAGGACTAAAACTATCCTCAATAACATTAACAAATCAAAAAACTAATACAATTGCTTTTTTTAGATTGAAGAGAACATTAATATAGACTTTTCATCCAATTTTCATGAAGATCCAATGGTAGGAGAGAAAGTTATGACTCTTTTCCCAAAACTACAAACCCTAGGCAGCATTCAGACCTGCCCTCACCAAAAATGCCATAACTTATTCAAATCTTATTAAAATTTGATGCAACAAAAAGAAATGGAAAGTAGACTCAATAATCTTTCCAACAATATATGGCTTGATCCTGTATATGTCCGTACAAAACCGTACCAAACGCTACAACAGGACTGTTGCAGGGAAAATCAGAAAATTACAGTCCATAAAACACTCATATCTTTCATAAAACTAAATAAAAATGCATGGGACAAGAAGAAAATGGAAGGTGGTTGAAGGATATACCATTTAAAATCCATTAGACATCCATTCAATTCCATATAGGGCCATACAATAGCAAAAGACAACAAATTTCTGAAGGAAAATACAAGAAAACATTGTTTTTTCTCATTCCATGCTCAAATCTTCAACCACCCACGAATTCTTCATGGTTACAAGGCCTTTTAAAGGCATTAAAACATGTCTCTTCAGTTCATAACTGATTTGAAGCAAACCAAGAGCCAAATGACTCTTCACCTTCCAAGTTTGCATCTTTTTTCCAATTTTACATTGACAACCTTTACATGATTTGCAATATTTTGCATTTTTGAAACTCCTAATGACCTAAACACATAAAAATGACTTAATAAACCTAATTACAATGTGGAAGCATACAAATTTAATCAAACTCAAAGATTTGTCCAAGGCAATATTAATTTGCCAAGGTGCTCCTGCACCATACAACCAACCAACAAAATTTCCAAGTCCCTTGGAAATGTATCTGCAACAAAAGTCTCTTTCCTCTGTCTTTATCTTCAATCTTCTCAGCTACAATATTCCAATCTATAGAAATGGTGACCAACCAACCAACAAAACAAACTACCATCTTCACAGAGCATCCTCAGGTTCCTTCTACTCCCATCAGTGGAGTACTCTTCGGGCTGCAACATCAAGTGCTTCTTCAAGTATCCATCTCTCTCACTGCTTCACAACAAACCAACTCACCGAACCATTCATCTCACCCAACAGCAGATCCTGGTGATGCACCTACCACTCTCTCCTTAGTGGTTTCTCTATGCATCCTTCTCCAGCCAAATCTCTATTGGAGAATGGTCATGACAGACCTCATCTTGTCTGCCCACACACAACCTCAGAAAACATCTTTCTGCAGCTAGATGGATAAGCACCTACAACCAAACAAATGAGCAACACAAAATCCAAAAGGTGTAGATTGCCTCCCTCAGTGATCTATCTACACAATCAAGATCTTCTCGCTCTTCACCTGCCTTCTCAATGACAGGAAAAAAAAATACACACCACCCAAATCTTTCGCCAGCTCTGATACCAAAATGATGCAGAGGTAGGAGGACTAAAACTATCCTCAATAACATTAACAAATCAAAAAACTAATACAATTGCTTTTTTTAGATTGAAGAGAACATTAATATAGAATTTTCATCCAATTTTCATGAAGATCCAATGGTAGGAGAGAAAGTTATGACTCTTTTCCCAAAACTACAAACCCTAGGCAGCATTCAGACCTGCCCTCACCAAAAATGCCATAACTTATTCAAATCTTAATAAAATTTGATGAAACAAAAATAAATGGAAAGTAGACTTAATACTCTTTCCAACAATATATGGCTTGCTCCTGTATATGTCCGTACAAAACCGTACCAAACGCTGCAACAGGACTGTTGCAGGGAAAATCAGAAAATTACAGTCCATAAAACACTCATATCTTTCATAAAACTAACTAAAAATGCATGGGACAAGAAGAAAATGGAAGGTGGTTGAAGGATATAACATTTACAATCCATTAGACATCCATTCAATTCCATATAAGGCCATACAATAGCAAAAGACAACAAATTTCTGAAGGAAAATACAAGAAAACATTGTTTTTTCTCATTCCATGCTCAAATCTTCAACCACCCACGAATTCTTCATGGTTACAAGGCCTTTTAAAGGCATTAAAACATGTCTCTTCAGTTTATAACTGATTTGGAGCAAACCAAGAGCCAAATGACTCTTCACCTTCCAAGTTTGCATCTTTTTTCCAATTTTACATTAACAACCTTTACATGATTTGCAATATTTTGCATTTTTGAAACTCCTAATGACCTAAACACATAAAAATGACTTAATAAACCTCATTACAATGTGGAAGCATACAAATTTAATCAAACTCAAAGATTTGTCCAAGGCAATATTAATTTGCCAAGGTGCTCCTGCACCAATAAAGTCTATCTTTAGAGGCTCATTTACTTAGCAAAAAGGAGGCAGCATTTCAACAAAGAGAGGATGTTCTTAAAGCTGAGTGACGAGCAATAAATGATAAAGATGATAGAATAGAAAGCTCTTAGTTTGGAAGTAGAGCCCAGATTGTAAAAGGTGAAGCATTAGAAAGTATTCAACAAGCACAAGAATTAGAGGCAGAGGTAAATTCATTATGGTGCATGATGCAAAGGATGATTTTAACACAAGAAAAGGTGGAAGAAGTGGTTCTCAAGAGGTGCTGGCTTGCTTGTTACTGGGGTCTGGCTGTTCACCATGGAATTTGTTCCGAGATTGAGGTGAAAATCATGAATATTGGTCATCTCTAGCTCTTCTTTCACTTGAGGTAGTTATGTGAGTTGGATTCAGAGCAAAGGAAGAACATATGAATGACAATAATACATTAGAAAATGGAAACAGTGGAGTCAAGGAAAAGGGTAGCGTTTCTTGTACGCTGAGCAATCATTAGTGTAGAAGGAAGAAATCTAAGTTTTTTAACTCATTTCAAATGAAATGCTCTCAAAAATACCATCAAATTATGGCCCCAGGCAGTAAATAGAGCAATGAATCTTAGGAAAAGGAAGAGATCACCAGTACAGAGGAAAATGAAGGTTTTCAACTCACATAACAACAAATACTCAATTTTTTTCTCAAAATTACGACTCCAGAAAGGTGATATGCAGCAAAAAACCTTAGAGAAATGAAGAAAAATTGATGGTAAGAACAAATTACCTCTCTTTTTCTGCCGTTTTCTATGCCAAATCATAGTTTCTTCCTCAGACAACCATCCTTAGGAAGCCTCAAACACAGTAAAAGCATAATGGCCAGCCACAACACAAAAGACAACAGAAAATACATCAAGAAACAGGTAAAAATTGTAGCATTGTCGGCCCAAAACCAAACAACAGGAGGTCAAAATCTAAGAAGATACAAAATACGTCATGTTTTCCTTAGAAAATCAACCAAAATCGGCCCAGAATGGATGTGAACTATGTATTTCTTGCCTTCCAAACCCTCATGGTGGCGCGACATCAAAACAACAAAAAGGAATGAAGTAAAAATGAAATGTTTTAGGTTTTCTTCCTTTTGGGGTCAAATAAAGCTAATTTCCTATTTGCATTTCTATTTTTGACTTTTGATTTGCAAATCATTACTATCCATTTGTGGCCCATGGTGAAGACTTATGGAAGTCTTAAAACCTAGTCATTGTGCATGGGGCCGTGGCATGTCTTTTTTCTGCCTTTTGTTTCTTTTTCACAGGCAAGTCAAATCATTATGAAAACATTGCAATAGCATATGGGTTGACAACCTTATATTTTTTCTAAGGCATGCTGGTGAGGGAGTTACAAGGTGGATGAAGTAGAAGCCATAAGGCATGATGGAGCATGTTGGGAAACGTGTGAGTGGCTAGGGGGTTCTAAGGTGTTTTGACATAGTCATATAATGTGAGTAATGATGTAGATGTGTGGAGTCGTGTTATTTTTGCCTAGGAGCTATGAAGGTATTGTTTTGTCAATTTTGCATAATCTAGGATAGATTAAATGTTATAAACAAATGATAAAGTAATGAATTATGAATTACTTTATCATTTGTAATAAAAATGCAAAGAGGCAACATTAGGCAAATTTATCACAAACAACAATGTAAGTCTTGTTGATTACTTTGTCATCCTTTCACAACATTTAATTTGTCCCCAAACTATGCAAAATCGGGAAATTAAATGTTGTGTCCTAAATGCCATTTTTCTGCATAGGTTTGTATAAATTTGGGTTTTAAAACATTAACTAAGGTGGTGTAATTATAAACCTCTTAGTCAAATGTTAATTAAATGCAAAAATTGTGTATTTATGTCATTTATTGTGAAAATATCAGACATTTATGATGCTGCAGGGTGGAGTTGACAAACAAGGGTAGGAGTTATTGCACAGATTTGACTTATTTTCAGTGGCCTTAAAGATCATTTAAAGGCATTCAAAGACATTTTTAGGTGTTTTATGATTAGTGATGGCATGCCTTGACTTTTTCTGCATTGTGAGCCCACTTTGGAGGACTTTGGGCAGATATTTTGGGCACATTTATGAGGTACACGAAAATTGAGGTGGCTCATGCTTATCTTGCTACAAGCTATTTGGAAAGTATATAGTCTTCTTCCTTGTTCATTATTTAGGAGTTCTTGCTATTCACTACTCTGTATATTGTAATTTTCTGAGTTCTTTTCCAGAAGTGAACAGTCTTGTAACCCATTTTGAGAGATATACAACATTGTAACACACTTTTTAGTAGTAATAAGCAGTTCATACCTTCCCATTTCTTCTAATAGTGTGTGTCCTTAGTGTTAATGCATATCTTTGTGATGTTCTTTGTCCTTGGAGCTGTATTTCATGTTGGTGCCTTTATGCAGGGATACATATTTTTGTAGGTTGTGAGATGTTCAAGGAATAACAATCAGTTTTGAGTAGTGAGAAAACACCTTTCTCCTTTGCAGAATTATTGTTATTTAGCCTCCTTACAAAGTAATGATGCAAGGATTATGATTTGTATGGTTGTGTAAGGGAGCCTTATTATTACTGGTTCTATAGTGTGTCAGTTCTGTATAGTCTCTGATGATCCTTTGGTGCATCACCTTAGATAGTAGGTTTCATTTCCATGCAATCCTTCTTACCCTTTTCTCTGCAAAGACTTTAGTACAAGTAGTATATGTGGAGTATCAATAGGAAGCCGGCCTTCTCTGGAGGTTCTTTCCATCACAGGTGACCCACAGACCTGGAAAGATCCCATGTTTCTCCAGATTGCCAAGTTTTACAACTCAGTAAGGGTGCAAATCTGAGAGACAACAAGTGGCATTCTAAGCACAAGCCTAATCATAACCATAACACTAACCCAACCTTAAATTTAACCATCTCTGTAATCTTGACCCTAAATAAAATACTAATTAGATATAATAATATTATATTTATATTATTATTACATTATTATAAATGTTAATATATAATTAGGTTGGTATAACATTATTAATATTATATTTATATTATTACATTTTTTTTTTTTATTATTATTATTATTATTATATTATTGTTATTACACAATTATTATATGATTATTTTATGATTTATTATTATTACATTATTATAAATGTTAATTAAACTAATATATAATTATATCGTATCCATAACACTAACCCTAACCCTAAACTTAACCATGATTATAATCTTGACCCTAAATACAATACTAATTAGATATAATAATATTATATTTATATTATTAATATTACATTATTATAAACATTAATTAAATTAATATATAATTATATTGTATAACATGTAAGACATTAATATACTTAATGTATAATTAATTTCCTATTACATTATTGCAATATTATTATTTGTAGATATATTTTTATAATGTACATACTCTATAGAATTATTATATGGTTTATTATTATTATGTTAAATAAATTAATATAATTATATTTTATACCATGTAAGACATTAATATGATTAATGTAATATTAATTTTGTATTACATTATTAAATATAATACTATTATATTTATATTATTACATTATTATAATAATTTTATTAAATAATAATATTATAATAATATAATTATAATAAATTATTATATTATACTTATACTATTACATTATTATAATATTATTATATGAAGATAAATATTTTTATATTGTACATAATCTATAGAAATATTATAAACCCTATTTATTTTAAATTGTAATCCAAATTATATTTATACTATTACATTATAAACCTGAATTGTAAACGTAACTGTAGCCCTAACCCTAACCCTAACTGTAACTCTAATGTTTACCTTAATTTAGTAACTCTAATTCTCAATCTAACCCTAATCCTAATTATAACCCTAACCTAATTCTAACATTAACCTTAATTTTAATCCTAACCCTAGCCTAAATTTTATCCCTAACTCTAGCATATAATAATATTATAATAATTAGAATAAATCTAACTAGAATTCTATCCGTAAGCCTAATTTTAATTCTAATTCTAATCCTAAATATCCCTAATCCTAATTGTAATTTTAATGCTTACCCTAACTCTAATTCTTACCCTAATTCTGATAGTAACCCACCTTAACTCTAACCATAATTCTAATAGGAAACCTAATCTTAACTCTTACCCTAACCCTAATTGTAATTGTAATGCTGACCCTAACTCTAATTTTTACCCTAATTCAAATAGTAACTGACCTTAATTCTAACTGTAGTTCTAATAGTAAACCTAATCCTAACTGTTACCCTAACCTTAACCCTAATTCTGATCATAACCCTGATTCTACCCTAACTATAACCCATATTTTAAATTTAACAATAACCCTAATTCTAACCATAATTTTAAATTTAACAATAACCCTAATCCTAATTATAACTATGTTTTTAACCCTAACCTAAATTCTAAACCTAACTCTAACCGCAACCCTTACTGTAACTTTAATGCTTACCCGACTTTAATAATCCTAAAATTCTAACTCTAACTCTAACCCTAACCTCAATTTCAACCCTTGATGGTGTCAGATTGTCATTGATGTTAAAAAGGTCTTGCAGGATCTTGGGTTGATCTTGTAAACATCTGATGGTCACTAATCAGGAGGTTATACTTCAAAAGATAAGGACTTGCATCATATGTGTGTTCAGATTTGTGTTCAAAAGATCTTGGGTTGATGTTGTTGCTCATGTTATGGATGTCAGATTTGTAGAGTTAATACATGATCATATGGATTGGTATGATTGGTTTGGTAAAGAAAAGAATGTTGCTTTAAGGATATCAATTGTGTTTGTGCAAAGTCTTCTTGAATAATCAAGATGTCAGTGATGTGTTGAGGATAGTCATGTACTTTAGGATGTAGAGTCAGTATTGGTGGATTGTTGATCAAGCTACTTGTCAGTTGACTTGTTATTGATTCATATGCTTCATTGTTCAGGAGATGGTTGATCAGATTGTTACAGGTTGTTTGGTTTGTGCTTGCCACAAATAGAGATGATTTCTTGATCTCGGTATGACAAAGGTCACATGCTTCAGTAATACAAGAAGCAATATAGACAGTTGCAAATAGCATAATATTCAGTGGCATGATCTTCAAAATGGCAATTTGATAGTATGGCCTTCATTTGATCTTAGTTGCAGTTGTGACATATACAGAGCTATATGGTGGTAAATGTCTTTCATGCCCTTCATGTCCTTCGTGTGTCATCACATTCTAAATGTCCTATGTCTTTTATTTACATGTCCTTAAACCATTTCTTTTGGTTTAAATATTGAGTCCTCAATACCACTATAATTTTTTGAAGCCTATAGGTCATACTCATGCTTTATCTGAGGTCTCCGTAATATTTGTTAGCTATCTCTAATGGTATTGTTGTGTTAAGATTATTAAGAGTTTAAACCTAGGCTATGTCAAGCTTTGTCACTATTTAATAAATCCTAAATCTTACCTGTCTTTCATACCATACACTTTATGTTTTAACAATCCGTTGACCAGGTTAGCAGGTTGAGACACCGCTTGAAGGGTCCTTAAGACATGGGGCAACCGGCCCTCCTTTTCTATTGCTACTGACTCAGTCGGTCCACTCTCCATTGATTGAGTGGTAAAGCAAAATCTAATCAGCGGACATTTAAATCTTTATTTTCATTTTAAATGAATATGTGGAGCGCGTGGTGCATAGAAAGTTTAAAAGAACAATGTGGAGCCCGATTTCCTTTGAAGATTTTTTTGAGTTCAAAAAGCATTTAAATGGGGTGTTTATTAAGTTTTTTTTTTTTAAAATGATTTTTATTTAAAGGGGAGAAAAAGATAAGGGAGTTTAAAAAAATTAGAAACTTAATTTTTGGAGTACACAGGATATGAAGAGTTTTTTTTTGCAGGTTGTTGAATATTGAAAAAAGTTTTAAGGGAGAAGAAATTTCGATGATCTTGCCAATCGTGTTGCAGAGAAGAAAATATATATATGTATATATGATTTTATTTTTGCAGAGATTGAAGGGTTTTGTACAAAGAGGATAATGAAAATTTGGTCAAAGAAATTTGCAGATTAAAGGGTTTTGTGAATTAGAAGAATGTGAAAGGGCAGTTGTATTTTATTTGACAGAGATGGAACATATAGAAGATGAAAGGTGAGAAGACATTCAACTTGTATAAAAATGTTTTTCAGGTGCATTGATGAGAGACTGGTGAGATAGAGATGAAACATACAGAGAAAAGTAGTGTTGTTGAGCATATCCGGATGAAGGATTGATTTTGAATAGAATGGCCATTTGACAGACACATGAGAGAGAATAAATGTTCTGTATTGAAATAGAGAAACCCTCTGAATTTGTGTTTTCAGTTTGTTCTGTAATAGGGGTTGGTGCTCCTTGAAGCTGGTGCTTCTAAACAGTATGCCAGTGAGGCTTGTAGGTCAATGAGACCTCAATAGTCAGTGAGACATAATATTCAGCCAGTGAGGCTTTGTAAGATGTTTTCAAAGTTAAGCCAGTGAGGCACTTCATGAGTGGTTTTTCTACCCAGAGAGGGTTTTCCACTCCAGTAATTCTTGTGTTAATGATATGCTTCTATGTGTATTTTTTGCTTCTATGTTAAGATTTATCTCTATGTGGTCCTGCTCATAATTTTCACTATCAAACTTGTATATATATGTGTAATAGTTTATTGATGACTTTCTCTTTCTGAATCTTGTAAATCAAAAGTTATAATAAGTTGCAAAAATCTACACAACACTGATTCACCCCCCCTCTTAGTGTTGTCTGAACTCCTACAATTGGTATTAGAGCCAGTTTCCCTCTTGTAGCTTAATCAGCTTGGGTAGGTCCTGTGTGTGGAGTTCAATGGGTAAGTGCAGGAGAAATAAGAACATGAGAAATGTTAAGATTCATTCTGGTCAAAAGACACAAAAGACATCATTCATATCAAATCCAGATGTTGATATAAAGTTAGTTGATAAAGATGTTCTCCAAGTTGAATCTGATATTGTCCTAGAAGAAAATGTTTCAGATGTTCCTTAGTTTGATGGTTCAAATTTTTCAGTTTGGTATGTTAGAATGCAAGTGTATTTATCCTCCTTAGGATATGATGTTTTAATGTCAATTGAAAATGGTATTTCTGCAAATAACAAAGAGGCTCTTAAATGGAATCATATAGCCAAGAAGGTTATTTTATCTAGTTTATCTAACGATATTTCTTGTAAGGTTGTGCAGTGTGAAACAGCTCAGGATATCTGGAAAGAACTAATAAAAATTTATCAAGATAATGATAAAGAAGAGGACACTCTGGTGTGTGAGGAAAGTGGCAATGAAGGAGTTGAAGTTCAAACTCAATCAGATTCAGAAGAAGCTAGCATCACAAGTAATGATGATCAGGATTGTGAGATTGATATGGAAGGAGAGCTTATATATGCTCTGAGTGAGCTCAAGAAGTATAAAAGAGAGAATCATAAACTAAACTTGCAGCTGCAACAAGAAAGAGAATCTAAAGTCAATGCACTTTCAGAACTTGGAATTGTATCTACAGATCTTGAAGAGGCCAGATGTCAGATTATTAGTTTAAAGACATATATTGATGATTCTGACAAACTAATTGCTAGATTGAAGACAAAAATTGAAGAAGGTAAGAGGATAGCTGATGTCCCAATATCTAACCTTGAAGTTAAAAGGAGTGAGAATCTAAAACTAGAGAGTGAAATTATCAAACTCAGAAAAGATTATGATGGTCTCAAGACTTTATCTAAGAAGTATCAGGAGTTTGAAGAAAGCACAAGCAAGTTACATATGTTGTTGGGCAAATAGAAGCAGCATAATGACACAACTGGATTAGGTTTTGAAGAAGGAGAATGTTCAAAAGCTAGAGAGACACCTAGAAAGAAGATTGATTTGAATGCTGCCACTGAAAACAAAATGCAAAATCAAAGAAGAAGAAATTTTAGAAGAAATGCTCCTGTAAGACAAGCATACATGTATAGGTATAATTATTCTTTTAGTGGTTATTGTTATACTTGTAATCAATTTGGACACAAATCAATTAATTGCAGAAGGAAAAGGAATACTGATATTATTTGTTACAAGTGCAATAATGCTGGTCACATTCAAAGAAACTGCAAAATGAATAGAAGGTATGATCCTGCTTGGAAGCATAATATAAATACTCAAGGGATGTTAAAAAGGTACTATCATTCATTTGATTATGATTTTGACATAGTTTTTTATAATTGCAACACTCCTGGACACAAAGCACAGAGTTGCAGAATGTATGCTTCACTTGATTTGAAAAAATTGAAATGGAAAGAGGAAGAAAAGGTTTGGAGGAAGAAAGCACCTGTGAAAATTTGGAAGCAGAAAGAAAGTAAAGAGAAGTCAAAATCTAAGCTTGTGCATCTTGCACAAGTCACTACATTTGTTGCATAACAGATAGCATGAAGTAAGGGGGAGGTGTCAAATGTTCTATCAGTTAACCCCAAGAAGTTTCCAGAAGGAGATCATTTGATATGATGATCTTGTCTATCTATCATAGTTGATGATGATAACAATGTTGATGTTTAGTATATGACAATGCTTCAGGTGTTCTTTGGCTCATTATGCTTTCGAGATATTGAAAAGGTGTTTTAGAAGTTCAAATGCACAAATTGTTCTTAATCATGTTGATGATTACAAAGGTTGTATTGACATGATGTTGCAAGAAGATATTGGTTGGCTGATTTGTATTATAGAGTCAAGAGGCATTAATTCTTGTTGATTGCAGTATGTTTCAGATATGGTTATGTTTATATCAGTTTTGACAGTGTTGTAAATAGATGTGCAGAAACAATAGGATAGTCTTCATTTATTCAAATGCTCTTCATTCTTTGTCTTGTCAGAAAAGGTGTGCAAGAATAGTTTGGGTGCAGGATGATAGTTCATGAGTATATCTATTACTTTGTTGAGTTATGTTTTTTTGACATGTATCTTGGAGCTTTCAGGTGATTTGAAGATAGTGTCAAAAGAAGATAATAAACTAGAGTTATTGAGGAGTTTTCTGATGTGATAATTTCACATGTTCCATTGATGATCTTCCTCATTAATATGGTTCAGAAAGGTTTGTTCATATTGTGCAAATTGTGGTTTCAGGTATGAGCTTCAAGCTATACCAATCTAGAGTTTCTTCTGACATTGTTAAGTGAGTCTTGTATTTCATCATATCAGAGGCAAGTAAAGGTCTTATAAAATGGTCATCTTGGCATCTTATGTTGGGAACTGTGTGATAAGGAGTCTTCATGATTTTTTCCTGAGAGTATTGGTATGTTTATGATTTCTTTGCAAAAGTGTTCAGAAGGTTGATTATCAGTAAATGGATGGTATACTTCAGGTTGATATGTTGCTTCAGGACTATTTCAGGAAATGGATCAGTGCTGAGTTGATTTGAGTTATGTTGATTATTCTTGTCAATGTTTACTAGTGGTATTGTAATAAGAAATGGTATTGTTATCATATGATAACAAAATTTTATGTCTTCAAAGTCCTCATATTGCAGGGTGATTGTCTTTATCAAGCTATAACATCTTTTTAGTGGAGTTATTCTTAGGAGGAGTTGATTTAAGCTTTGTCATCATATGTCAAAAAGGGGGAGAAAGAAAAATTACATTAGGTGGTTTTGCCATCAATGACAAAAGGGGGAGATTGATGGTGTCAGATTGTCATTGATGTCAAAAAGGTCTTGCAGGATCTTGGGTTCATCTTGTAAACATCTGATGGTCACTAATCAGGAGGTTATACTTCAAAAGATAAGGACTTGCATCATATGTGTGTTCAGATTTGTGTTCAAAAGATCTTGGGTTGATGTTGTTGCTCATGTTATGGATGTTAGATTTGTAGAGTTAATACATGATCATATGGATTGGTATGATTGGTTTGGTAAAGAAAAGAATGTTGCTTTAAGGATATCAATTGTGTTTGTGCAAAGTCTTCTTGAATAATCAGGATGTCAGTGATGTGTTGAGGATAGTCATGTACTTCAGGATGTAGAGTCAGTATTGGTGGATTGTTGATCAAGCTACTTGTCAGTTGACTTGTTATTGATTCATATGCTTCATTGTTCAGGAGATGGTTGATCAGATTGTTACAAGTTGTTTCGTTTGTGTTTGCCACAAACAGAGATGATTTCTTGATCTCGGTATGACAAAGGTCACATGCTTCAGTAATACAAGAAGCAATACAGATAGTTGCAAATAGCATAATATTCAGTGGCATGATCTTCATAATGGCAGTTTGATAGTATGGCCTTCATTTGATCTTAGTTACAGTTGTGACATATGCAGAGGTATATGGTGGTAAATGTCTTTCATGCCCTTCATGTCCTTCGTGTGTCATCACATTCTAAATGTCCTATGTCTTTTATTTACATGTTCTTAAACCATTTCTTTTGGTTTAAATATTGAGTCCTCAATACCACAATAATTTTTTTAAGCCTATAGGTCATACTCATGCTTTATCTGAGGTCTCCGTAATATTTGTTAGCTATCTCTAATGGTATTGTTGTGTTAAGATTATTAAGAATTTAAACCTAGGCTATGTCAAGCTTTGTCACTATTTAATAAATCCTAAAGCTTACCTGTCTTTCATACCATACACTTTATGTTTTAACAATCCGTTGACCGGGTTAGCAGGTTGAGACACTGCTTGAAGAGTCCTTAAGACATGGGGCAACTGGCCCTCCTTTTCTATTGCTACCGACTCAATCGGTCCACTCTCCATTGATTGAGCAGTAAAGCAAAATCTAATCAGCGGACATTTAAATCTTTATTTTCATTTTAAATGAATATGTGGAGCGTGTGGTGCATAGAAAGTTTAAAAGAACAATGTGGAGCCCGATTTCCTATGAAGATTTTTTTGAGTTCAAAAAGCATTTAAATGGGGTGTTTATTAAGTTTTTTTTTTAAAAATGATTTTTATTTAAAGGGGAGAAAAAGATAAGGGAGTTAAAACAAATTAGAAACTTAATTTTTGGAGTACACAGGGTATGAAGAGTTTTTTTTTGCAGGTTGTTGAATATTGAAAAAAGTTTTAAGGGAGAAGGAATTTCGATGATCTTGCCAATCATGTTGCAGAGAAGAAAATATATATATGTATATATGATTTTATTTTTGTAGAGATTGAAGGGTTTTGTACAAAGAGGATAATGAAAATTTGGTTGAAGAAATTTGCAGATTGAAGGGTTTTGTGAATTAGAAGAATGTGAAAGGGCAGTTGTATTTTATTTGATAGAGATGGAACATACAGAAGATGAAAGGTGAAAAGACATTCAACTTGTATAAAAATGTTTTTCAGGTGCATTGATGAGAGACTGGTGAGACAGAGATGAAACATACAGAGAAAAGTAGTGTTGTTGAGCATATCTGGATGAAGGATTGATTTTGAATAGAATGGCCATTTGACAGACACATGAGAGAGAATAAATGTTCTGTATTGAAACAGAGAAACCCTCTGAATTTGTGTTTTCAGTTTGTTCTGTAATAGGGGTTGGTGTTCCTTGAAGCTGGTGCTTCTAAACAGTATGCCAGTGAGGCTTGTAGGTCAATGAGACCTCAATAGTTAGTGAGACATAATATTCAGCCAGTGAGGCTTTGTAAGATGTTTTCAAAGTTAAGCCAGTGAGGCACTTCATGAGTGGTTTTTCTACCCAGAGAGGGTTTTCCACTCCAGTAATTCTTGTGTTAATGATATGCTTCTATGTGTGTTTTTGCTTCTATGTTAAGATTTATCTCTATGTGGTCCTACTCATAATTTTCACTATCAAACTTGTATTTATATGTGTAATAGTTTATTGATGACTTTCTCTTTCTGATTCTTGTAAATCAAAAGTTATAATAAGTTGCAAAAATCTACACAACACTGATTCACCCCCCTTCTCAGTGTTGTCCGAACTCCTACAACCCTTACCCTAATTTAACCCTAACCTAATTCTAACATTAACCCTAATTCTATTCATAACCATGATTCTATCCTAACTCTAGCCCTAACCCTACCCCTAACTATAACTCTAATACTTACCCTAATTTAGTAACCCTAATTCTAAATCTAATCCTAACATCAAATCCAACTCTAAACTGATTCTAACATTAACCATAATTCTAACTCTAACCTTATCCCTATTTCTAACATTGACCCTAATTATATACCTGACTTTAATACTAACCCTAACCGCAATCCTACCCCTAGATCTAGTTAACCCTAATTCTATTCCTGCTTCTAATCATAGTTGTAACACTAATTCTAGACCTGATTGTAATACTTGTAACCGTAATTCTAACCTAGACCTAAACCCCAACCCTAATTATATAATTATAACCTTAATCTTAACCCTAATGTTTTTTAGTTATATATTTTTGTAATATCCCTTGCTATTTCGGACCTTATATTGCTGATTTGAACCTTAAGGAATATTATCAAACACTTCTGATGTAAACCCAATGCTTGCTGGTCTATGTTTTCAGTCTGATATTTTTGCTTGATAATGATAGCTGAGTACTCTAAATGCTCATAAATCCAAACTATAATGTCTAAGCATTAATCTAAATGCATATATGACTTCTTTTTTGGTATTTTCTATGCATATACATGAAAATTAGACATGAAATACACACCTATAGCCAATTGGCATTTTGTCAAACAATTGGCATGCAACTACTATGCTAATCATGTATGCTATTAGTGGACATTTTGTCAGACAAATGGTATGCAACATATATCTCCTTTATTGAATTCATTCCCAAGTACAATGTTGCTATGAATTTGCCAAGACTAATTGGCTTACAATGATGACTACAGTAATGTCAAATCTAATTATGAGTTATTACTTACAGCAGCAAAATTAAATGCCTAAAATGATAATGTAAACTACTAACAGTTGCAAGAAGAACCTGATAATAGTGACACCCAATGATGCTGAAGGAGAATAGACCAATATCCAAGGAAATGAGTCCCTTCCAAACCCAATTTGAAACCTTCTCCCAGCTGCCCTATTTACTCCTGGACTGTAGTGTTATTGTTCATGTTACTATAGTGCGCACTGTAGCAAATCACTATAGCACTACTGTAGTAAATCATTGTAGCATCACTGTAGCGCTACTGTAGCAAATCACTGTAGCGCGACACTATAGCGTACTATGGCAAATCACTGTAGCGCACTATTCATGTCACTGTAGTGGCACTATTCACAGCACTGTAGCAACCAATAGAAAAAACTTCTGATATGCAAATTAATTCCTCCAAACCCTTGGTTAATACTGCAGATTTAAGCTCAAATGAAAGGACTGAAGTATCCCTTCCAATTTGCAACCCTTCGGAGGATATTTCACCACCTCAGTTATGCTAATCTATGGGAGTTTCCATTCCCAAAGGCCAAATATGCAGAAACCCTTGGCTTCACAAAACTCATCAAATGCAAATGTCAATAATCAGATGCCTGGAAGCTTGCCTTGCCCCTTCTTTTATACATTTTAAATCCCACTTCAAGAGGCTTCTAGAAAAATCTTATTATTTCATTTTAGTGACTTTAATGATATAATATTAATTTTAAGTCACTATATTAAATTAATTAAATATAAGGTTACCTTTTGATTAAAAATTAAGTAATAACCTTATAAAATAATTAATTTAATAATATCTCCCTGATTTCGTCAATTAGCCTTTGGGAGATAAAGGCTAAATTACTCATCATGAAAGTCACCTAGGAAGGGGACATTACAATTTTCCCTAATTATCACTTTCTCTCTCCCTACCTCTTTCTCTCCTATCTATATCTCTATCTTTTGCTCTCTATATACCTCTCACGCTTTCTCCCTCCCTCCCTCTCTTTGTCTTTGTCTACTTCTTCACAAGATTCTATCCCTAACCCTAATTCTAACCCTAACCATGACCCTAACCATAGCCCTAACTATAACAATAAATATAACCATAATTTTAATTCTAACAATTGTTGGAAACAAGGCAGATAACTGAGAGGGGGGGTGAATCAGTTATCTCAAAATTTCCTTAAATTTCTTCTCTTTTTGTTATCTTAATATTCAGTGTTGCATCAAAACATGAAAGCATATGTAATCATAAGAGCAGAAATAAAATCAACACATAACACAAATATTTTTACGTGGAAACCCTGTTAAGGGAAAAACCACAGGGTGACTAACCCAAGATTGTATTCTCTATTAAAAGAATAAATGAGTACAAAATGGCACTTGCCAATTAGGGTTCATTGCCCGAGAACACTGCTCACAAGAGGCACACTGCCTGCAAGAGACTCACTATCTACATAAATTACAGAAGATAATCAAGTGTTTGAAATGATGAGAAGCATCTACAAATGGAAGAGTTCAGTTCCGGTTAGGCACAATATACTAATCTGATGCACTTCATTCTTCCTCTATTCAATGTTGTTGTTCAGTCACATACCGAACTTGAATTGATGTTCCCACACTTATCCCTGCTTTCCTTCATACCTTATTACTTACACCAACACAACACACACCTACATAATGGAATCCATCTGGTATATATATCTGCATCAAGGATTTTATCAACTTTCTAGTCAGCAACAAGAACACTACAAGCAATTAATCAGTCAGTTGAATCCATGCTTGATTTGTGATGTGCATCAAAAAGATCTAGGCATAGAAGTCATTAATCATGTTGACCAACAATGTATAATCCAACAAGCTGCTTGATCCACACCTTTTACTCATCCGGATTGAAGTCTAATACTCTGTCGGTCAATTCTTCCTCTGTCTGCTCTGCCTGACTGGAACCCAACACTCAAATATTCATATTTCTTTCATGCTTTATCACCGGAGTGTAAATCTCTGGAATATAGTAGTCATGATACCCCTCTTGACTTTTCCAAGTCTGCAACTTACTGAGTTACACCATCTGAGAGATCCGGACCTGATTGTCAGACCTTGTTACATACTTTGTTCTTGTTCACCGGACCAAAACAATCTTTAATCTGACTTCTAGTATAGGCATACTATGTACTGCAGATGTGTGGGATAGACGTTGTTGCCATCAATGACAACACTTATGAAGCAACACAGTGTCTCTTGCCAACAATCTGCCTCTTTGGCATTGATGGCAACACTTAGTGAAAAATGGCTAAATGTCGCAGTAACTCCCCCTTGGCTGATGCTTTGTCTTTTGCATTGTTTTACTAGAGCCCCCCCTTAGGTAGATTCCACATTTTTCACTACTCCTTACTCCCCCTTTGACATCAATGGAAAAAGGCGGAATCTATATACCAAGATTTGCAAAAATTGTCCTATACATGGCCGCATAAGTATATATATATATGTTATACTTACATATACTTAAGTATATCTACAAAAGTAGTCTTTAGCTATACAAACTCTATGGCCTAGCTCTACTTCATCCTATCCAAAATGGAGATGTGACCACTCAACAAAAATGCATATGCTTCTGCCCTTCTTAAATCTGCTGGATCATTGGTCCGGGCTATGGTCTGAGCATCTGTCAAGGCCTCATACATTACCTCTAGCTTAGGGATAATTATCCCTCTGAGTTCACTCATTTTGTTCATTATATTCTTCTTTTCTTTGTCTAGCCTCTTTATTACATTTATGATAACAATAGCTTGACATTCTTGATTCATTAGAGAGGTAGTAAGGGGATCAAAATTTTGAGATAAACTTGACAGTTTTCCTTCTTGTTCTTTCACTTTCTTGTCAATGTCCTCTATCACTTTGGGCCAAGATAAACAAAATTTGTATATGTCCCCACCATCTTTAAGAGCATTTTCAAGGCTCTTTATTCCAATTTCTAGGGTCCTCCTATCATTAGCAATAAGTCCTTGTACTTCAATGAATCTTTTTCCCAGAAACTCCTTCTGGACCTTTGCTTCTGTTGATTTCTCTAGAGATTCAAAATGAGTGCTAACAGAATTTACCAAAGTTTCCAAGTTACCAGATGGTGAGGCTGAAGGATCCTTTTGGTAGGATGGCATGATCTTCTCTAGCATCCCGAATGCAATCTCCAATAGTTCATAGTCCTCCATGTGGGATTTTAAGAGTTTTTCTTTTGCTTCAGCTTGAGCAAAAGATGCTATTTTCATTATCTGAACCGGAGAGAGAGAGAGTCAAAATTTAGTGGTCCTTGAAATAGCTCAGGTTCATCTAGCTCCATCATTTCTTTGTTTAAGAAGTTTTTCACTATCTCTGCAGTGTCTCTTGCTGGAGATTGAGACTTCTTTGAAATATCAGAAGAGTCTTCATTAGTCTTTTTTGCTTGTTCTTCTTTTCCCTTGACCTCTTCTTCTTGAATCTTCTTCTCCTCTCCTCTACCTTCTCCTTCAACTTCAGAATCTGGAATATTTGTCATAGTTGCAATGGGATCCGAAGGAGAGATGTCACATATGTTTACAACCTTATGAACTTCCTCTTCTGGAATAGAGGAATCTAAGTCATCAAACTTTTCTTCATCTATTTTCTTTGATCCTTCTACATCCCTATTAGAAGATTCTTCATTGATTACATTTAATCCTTCAACATCCATGGTAGAAGGTTCTTCATCTGTTTCCTCTACAATAGGAAGATTGAATCTCTTCAAAGCATTCCAAAGGATATCTTTAGTTTCACTTGCTACTTGGTCTATTTCTTCGAGCATAAGTTTATTCATTCTTGCCTTACTCTGGAACTCATCCTTACAGTCCTTGAAAATCATGTCCATTTGTTTTGGAGTGATAGAAGGATAAAGTTGAATTGTTATTTGCTCCCAGATCTCTAGGTCTTTTGCCATAGCATTCTCTTTTCTCACTTCAAGTACCTTTTCTAGGCTCTTAGGAATTAATGATATAATTTCAATGAAGGCTTTAATGTAAATGTTCAAGTACCTGACAGTAGCCTCTTCTAAAATTCTCTTGTCAGCATCACTGTATGTATCATAGAACTCTGTCATTGGCTACAGGTTCCCATCCACAGTAACTGTCATGATGATGTCATCAGTGGAAAGAGTGGTCTTTTCAACAAATTCCTCTACCTTCTCTTCCTCATTTTTTCTAGCAGAGAACTCCCTGGATGTTCTCTTCTTCTTCATTTTCTTGATTTCTTCATCAGATTCTATTTCTTCATCATCTTTAACACTTGTATATGTCCTTGTGGATTTGTCTTCATCCTCTTTTCTCCTTTTTCAGATGTCTTGAATTCTAGTTTGGTAGCCCTTGAGATTTTAGGAGTGGCAGGTGTAGAGCTCTTGGAAGATCTAGTCCAGGAGGAGGCTTGTACCAGAGCGTCTCCTTTCTTTGCTTCTTGTTTCTCTTTCTCAGCCTTCTCCATCTTCTCTCTATTTGCATCCACAGCCTCCTTTGATAGGCCAAATCTTTTGGCAATTTCTTCAACTTCCCTTCTTACTTTCCTCTTTATTTCTAGTTGTCTTAACTCAACATGTATTTTTACACTTAGCTCTTGAAAGGTTCCAAACCTTTCTGCCTCAGTGTGCTTGGGCTAGCTCAGCAGATGTTGAATATGAAGCTCCAAGATTTTTTCATTGACTTCATATCCCATAGGCATTATCCACACAGTCCTTGGCTCAACTACCTCCATTAGGCATTGATCAGTGTCAACCATAAAGCAAATTGTGTCCTTGTATTTCTCAACTATGGACTATGGAATTCTCTCTCTGGCTTGCATCATGCTTTGGAAGTTCTTGAAATAACCCTAGAGTGCTGTGTTTTGGGCTTGAGCATCACCAACTCCATACATATAATCTCTAATTTGAATTACAACTAATTTATCATTTTGTCAGACTCAACCATGTGATCCAGGTAGCTCATTCATATAATAGAAGAACAGACATAGTATTAGGCTACCATATTTAAATGAATTCTTCTTATCCTTTTTTATCTTATACAGGTTTTCTAACAGTTGATTTAGGAGAAGTTCACATAGATCATAATTTGCATCTTCCCTCAACATCTGATATGCTACATAGATTGCAGTGCCAGACATAGAATTCTCCTTGCTCGAATGATAGATTTTGTAGCCGATTATCATTAAGATGAACTTGACATCTGGATCAGTGATGTCATCTATGGTCATTGCTCTTTTGTCAAATTTAGATCTGGTGGCTTCAGTACTATTTGGTTCTCCACAGATTTAAGTGCAGGTAACCCACCGGATGAATGCAATCCAGTCACTACCCTGATGGCATCTTTAGTTATCTTGAAGGGCCTCATTAGCCACATGAAATTATCATGTATCCTACTTAGAACCTACTGGACCCAATCATCTTTTGCAAAACATGGAAAATGTATGCAATGTCTGAAGTGTTTATCCCGGAGGGCCTTGAATTCAGGTCTGAGTTCAAAATTTTCATCTATTAATTGTTTGTGATAAATGTCCATCAATTTTGAGTCTCCAAATTCTTCAATGTTGGTGTGGATATAAACCCTAACATCTTCTACTGCAATACTCCATGCGGAATGCTAGAAAATGCACCCAAAGGATCAACTTCTAGAAATTTATAAGGGTGTTTCTTGAATTTTGGTCATAGCCTATCAAAGATCTTAACAACCATTGGAGTAGTCATTTCACACGAGATTCAGAGAGAGATTTTTAGAATGAAAGTACCTTTTCATGCCTTAGGGTTTGAAGCAAGAGCCGAAACTAATCGTTGGTTGAATTCATTTTTCTGTTGATCTTGAGTGAATTATAGAATTTTCTTTGCAAAGATCTTCTATTCTTCTTCGTGAGTGCAAGTGTGTAAATAATGAGTGAAAAAATCTTTTTATCCTTGTGCAAACCCTAATTTCCTTTTGTAATAAATGCACAACTTAAGTTATCCGGTTGCCCTGTTTTGAGAGAGATCTTCTTGAATCACTGCACTGAACTTAGAATCATTGTCAGTGAGGATTGACAATGTATCTTCTTTTCTTCAATCATGCCATGGGTCCGCAGATCAAAGCATTTCAATTTTGAATCATATTGGATTTATCTGTAAAATTTTGCTTAACCGGATAGTTGTCAGAATTGGATTAACTTGAGTGGTTAGAAATCTTGTAAAACTTCATGCGGATCTTTCACATTTTGACTGAAGGTTATTTAGATGTTTTTCTGAGAACCCTTTAATCCACAGCGACAGATGTTTACTCAATGTGCCAAATTTAGGCACTAGCTAACTGGCTGGGGGAAATTGTTTTTCTCTGTGACTCCCTCTGAGCTAGAGCTCACATTTTTAGTTTCTAGAAGGAACATTAGCACTAGATTCTGGTGCGGATCCATCTCCAATATTTTCTATACTCTTCTTTACCCAAATCTTGCTCATCTCCTTTTGAACTTCATTCACATTTACTTTACCTTTGCCCTTATCTTGTTTCTAATTATGTTCCACTAGACCTTTTCTATCCTAATTTTTGCTTCTGCAGAATTTAGCAATATGACCGAATCTATTGCAATTGTAACATACAACATTTCTTTGCTTATTTGATTGATATCCTCTTGATCTGCATTGATTAGCCATATGTCCCATTCTATTGCATGCAAAGCATCTACCATTGAATGAATTATTTATTTGCATATTTCTGCATTCATGAGATTTGTGACCATACCTTTTACAATTGAAACATTGTCCAGAGAAGGATGGATTATTCTGATTCATTCTCCTCCTGCACTGAGTTGCTCTATGATTGAAATTGTTGCAATTGAAGTAGTATCTATTGAAGGATGGATATCTTTGGGCATTTGGTTTCCTTATCAGAGGTCTTCTAGGCATGTTTCTTTGATTTCCTGATCCAAAGTTCTTCTAATCAGATTCAGAGCTTTCACCTTTCTCATATCCCAAGCCATGCTTATCATCTACCCTCTTTTGGCTTTCAAGAAGAACTTCAAGTTGGGCTGATCTTATCTTGAATTTCTCTTTGTATTCATTTGCTACTTGAAGATCTTGTTTAAAAGTGTCTATCTAATTCTCAAGTTGTTCTTCATTGTCTCTAGTTTCTTCAAGATCAGATTCAAGATGCCTAATTATTCTGTCTATTTTGTGGTAGTCCTCTATTTTCTCCTTGAGGGATTGTTTTAGATTATCTTCAATCTTTCTTTTTTCTTCAATTTCTTGGGTGAATCTCATAACCCCTGATTGCATTTCATGCCTCACCATAATGACTTTTTTTGACAGCTTCTCACATAGCTTATTTTTCTCATCTAGATCTTCATTAGTATTATTGACTTCACTCTGATTGGCTAATTTTTGAAATAGTTCCTTTCTTTTTTTCATAGAAATGCTAAGTTTTTCTTTTAGCTCATTTATGAATTCAACAGCTTGTTTGAGTCTTTCTCTCAAATTATTGACTTCAAAGTGGGATTGTTCAAGATCATCTAGGGCAGATTGAAGTTGTTCCTTCATACCATATGCATCCATTGAGATTCCCAGATCTTCCTCAAGCTATTAGGCTTTGTTCAGAGGAACCTTGCTCTGATACCAATTGTTGGAAACAAGGCAGATAACTGAGAGGGGGGTGAATTAGTTATCTCAAGGTTTCCTTAACTTTCTTCTCTTTTTGTTATCTTAATATTCAGTGTTGCATTAAAATATGAAAGCATATGTAATCATAAGAATAGAAATAAAATCAACAAACATAACACAAGGATTTTTACGTGGAAACCCTGTTAAGGGAAAAACCATGGGGTGACTAACCCAAGATTGTATTCTCTGTTAAAAGAATAAAGGAGTACAAAATGGCACTTGCCAATCAGGGCTCACTGCTTGAGCAAACTACTCATAAGAAGCACACTACCTACAAGAGACTTACTATCTATAGAACTTACAGAAGATAATCAAGTGTTTGAACTGATGAGAAGCATCTACAAATGTAAGAGTTCAGTTCTGGTTAGGCACAATATACTAATCTGATGCACTTCATTCTTCCTCTGTTCAATGTTGTTGTTCAGTCACATACTGGACTTGAATTGTTGTTCCCACACTTATCCCTGCTTTTCTTCACACCTTATTACTTACACCAACACAACACACACCTACATACTAGAATCCATCTGGTATGTATATTCGCATCAAGGATTTTTATCAACTTTCTAGTCGGCAACAAGAACACTACAAGTAATTAATCTATCAGCTGAATCCATGCTTGATTTGTGATGCGTATCAAAAACATAGGCATAGAAGTCATTAATCATGTCGGCCAACAATGTATAATCCCACAAGTTGCTTGATCCACACCTTTTACTCATCTGGATTGAAGTATGATACTCTGCCGGTCAGTTCTTCCTCTGTCTACTCTACCTGACTGGAACCCAACACTCAGATGCTCATATTTCTTTCATGCTTTATCACTGGAGGCTAAATCTCTGGACAACAGTAGTCATGATACCCCTTTTGACTTTTCCAAGTCTAGAACTTACTGAGTTACACCATCTGAGAGATCCAGACCTGATTGTCAGACCTTGTTACATACTCTATTCTTGTTCATCAGACCAAAACAATCTTCAATCTGACTTCCAGTATAGGCATACTATGTACTGCGAATGTGTGGGATAGACTTTGTTGCCATCAATGACAACACTTATGAAGCCACACAGTGTCTCTTGCCAACAACAATAACCCTAATTCTAACCCTAATCCTAGTTCTAACTATGATTTCAACCCTAACCCTAACTTGAATTGTAAACCTAATTGTAGCCCTAACCCTAACCATAACTATAAATCTAATGCTTACCCTAATTTAGTAACTCTAATTCTAAATCTAACCCTAACCCTAATTATAACCCTAACCTAAATTATAATCCTAACTCTAGCCCTAACCCTAACTATAACTCTAATGCTTACCCTGATTTAGTAACCTTAATTCTAACTCTAACTCTAACCTCAATTTCAACCCTAACCCTAATATTAACCCTAACCTCAATTCCAACCATAACCCAAATTCTAATAGTAACCCACCTTAATTCTAACCATAATTCTAATAGGAAACCTAATCCTAACTCTTACCCTAACCCTAACCGTAATTCTAATCATAACCTTGATTCTACCCTAACTATAACCCTAATTTTAAATCTAACAATAACCCTAATTCTAACCCTTATCCTAATTATAACTTTGATTTTAACCCTAACCCTAATCCAAATTCTAAACCTAACTCTAGCCCTAACCTTAACCCTAACTATAACTTTAATGCTTACCCTAATTTAGTAACCCTAAAATTCTATCTCTAAAGCTAACCTCAATTCCAACCCTTACCCTAATTTAACCATAACCTAATTCTAACATTAACCCTAATTCTAATCATAACCATGATTCTATCCTAACTCTAACACTAACCATAACCGTAACTCTAATACTTACCCTAATTTAGTAACCCTAATTCTAACTCTAACCCTAACCCTAACCCTATTTCTAACATTAACCGTAATTCTATCCCTAACCTTAATTCTAACCCTAACCCTAATTCTACCCCTAGATCTAGTTAACCCTAATATTATCCCTGATTCTAAGCCTCACCCCAACTCTAATTCTAACCATTGTTGTAATACTAATTCTAGACCTGATTGTAATAATTATAACCCTAATTCTAACCTAAACCTTAACCCAAACCCTAATTATTAAATTATAACCCTAATCTTAACCCTAATATTTTTTTGGTTATATATTTTCCCTAATTATTACTTTCTCTCTCCCTACCTCTTTCTATCCTATCTATATCTCTATCTTTTGCTCTCTATATACCTCTCGCGCTTTCTCCCTCCCTCTCTCTCTTTGTCTTTGTCTATGTCTTCAGAAGATTCTTTCCCTAAACCTAGCCCTAAATGTAACCCTAATCTCTCTCTCTCTATATATATATACATCAATATCTTTTGTTTTCTATATCTCTCGTGCTTTCTCCCTCTCTCTTTGTCTCTCTATCTCTATCTTCATAATTCTATCCCCAACCCCAACCATAATTCCAACTCAAACCCTAACAATTTTTTTATTATAAATATTTACCCTAATTGTAACTCTAACTCTATCCCTAACCATAATATTATTGCTAATCCTAATTCTATCCCTAACCTTAATTGTAATTGTAACTCTAATCTTAACCCTAATATTTTTTGGTTATATAGGTTTTCCCTTATTATCTATCTCCCTCTCTCTACCTCTTTCTCTCCTATCTCTCTCTCCTATCCCTTCTTATCTCTCCCTCCCTTCTTATCTCTGTCTCTTTGTCTTTGTCTTTGTGTCTCTCTCTTCATAATTCTATCCCATTCCCTCACATTTTTTTGGTTATAAATATTTTCCCTAAGTGTAACCATAATCTTAACATTTGTCATCTGCTATTCTTAAATAACATTGCAAAAATTTGTTACTTTAATTCCTAAGTAATTAGATTTTTAATTTTTTTATGATTACAATTGTCATCCCTTATTGTTAAATAGCATTCCTTTCAATAGTTAAAAGTAAATTTTAGCTATTAAAATAGGAAAACTATTTATCATTTTTTAGTGTGGATGAGATATAAAATTTTATGTCAATTGTAACTCTAATCTTAACCCTAATGTAGATAAAATTTTGATATCATGAAAGTAAAAGAAATTTAAACTTTTTGAAATCAATATAAATCATTTTTGGTGCTTTCTTTTTAATCATTCTTTTAATTTAAAAATTATTTTTTCTATATTTTATTTATGTAAAATACTATTTTATTATATATGCACATTAGTAATATGTAATATGTATGATATAATAATCTTGAAAATAATATGTATGTAAGATTTATTATGGTTATTAAAAGTTACTTTATGTTTCATAGGATGGAAGCATCTAGTATTTGATGTGCAAAAAGATGATTTTGCAATTCTCACTCTCAAGAGAAAACTTACCCCCTTATTCTAGCAATGTTTTATATTTTGCATGTTGTGTATCATGGTCTAATATTTTAATTGGTTAGAAATATGATTCCCATAAATTTCTTTTTGAAGTAAAAATAAATAAATAAAATCAAAATATTGGATTAAACAAATCATTTTGCATTTCTAGTTTCATTCCATGAGACTGCAATCCTTTGAGGCTTTCTTTAAGATAGTCCTCTGCTCCCACATTTCCATGTGTTTCCCCAGCGAATGCAACAACAAAAATGAGAACTAAAAATAAAATAAAATTGATAAAAGGAATATACATAAATATATATCTTATCATATCAACTCTAATGAGGTCCATACTTTATTCGAATCTCGCAATTGTCACACAGGAGAGAGGATGCTGACATTTTTTGTGTATGTCGCCTATACACCTGCTAAATGCATTGTTCTTATACATATAAAACATAAAATTAAAATGTGAGTAGTGGCCATGAGAGGCTAGAAACCCTTGTAAGAACAATGAGTGCTCTCATCTCCACCCCCGCCGCCTCTCGGCATAAATATTTGTGGTTTAATTTATGTCATCCTTTAATCGCAGTAAGGATAATATCATAGTTACTCTGTTTGACAAGACATGACTTATGTTTGGTCTAAGGCCAAGCACTACATGTTAGTCCAACCAGTGTGACCCAAATCTAGTATCTTCTTTCAGGTCTGTTTACTTTTTAATCTGCAATAAAAATGCAACCATATAAAACAAAAACAAAAGAAAAATAATAAAATAATAAGAACGATGCAGGGAAGTTCATGCAGCAATTATGGCTAGTATTAATGAGCAGGAGGGTCTGGTTTGAGTTCTTCTACTTGTATGGAAATGTGGTGCTTCCAAAGCCATCATATCTGGATCACATAACTTGAAGCTACATTAACTACCAAGTGAATTGTACTATTAATGGTATATACCTAGTCATTAGCCATTTTCTTAAACTGCAGATACAATTTTAATTTGCTTCACAATGTGTGTTTTCATTTACAAGTCTCAGTTCTGTTTTCTAAGAATCACAGCAACAGTAGATTGCCCATACAAAACATATAAGGAAGGTCATTGAAAGATAGTAATATTCAATCTGCTAGAGTGTAAGTGTACTTTGATAGCAGTAGATCCTTAATTAGGTCGGGTGCAATATCTTGGCCCTTAGTTTGCTGCCACAAATTAATAAGGAAATGTCAGTGGTACCCATAAGACAACCTTTCCAGATTTAAAAACTTAAAAATAGGAACTCCTATTTTATTACATAAGACTCTAAATTATACTATAGCAATATTTTGTGCATCTCATAAAATCTCTTCTCCGTTAAAATAGAGGCAGCGCAGCCACCGCTTCCGAAGAAACCCTGTAAGCCCTGAAAAGATCAGGGAAAACAAAGACAAAATCGATCTAGATTTAAGGAAAGAACATTAAAAACATGACCATAAGTAAATAGGGTTGCCAACTAGGACACCAAGGAGGTTAACGAAGAGGTGGAGGTTAACGAAGAGGTGTTCGTGGCTAAGTAAATGCTAGGTTTTGGTTGTTTGTACAGGATCACCTTGTGCCCTTCCACATTGATGAATCTCAGACTACAAATTACTTTTGCAGATAGAGACATGAGATGATTACACTCAAAAGTAAGTCCACATAGCACTCCAATGGCTCTGATTATGATATCCATGGTGCACCAAAAGCTCTTGATGATAAGGCTGACTCGATGCCAAATTGAAACTTTGTATAGTGGAGGTTTGGATTTGGCTTCTGTATAGAATTCTCCACTTCATGGCTGCTTCAAAAATCAGGTCTTGGTATTTGGGAGTCCACCAAAACTCCAAACAGGGGCCATGATTGTCTTGGGTGGTTGTGAGTAATTGGGATGCAATTGATTAACCAGAGTTGCCCCCCAAAGTGGAAAAGGTTGAGAAATTGATTGCCTTGCTGAGTGAGATTGAACAAAAACTGAAACAAAAATGGTGACTGGGTAGTAATTTAGAAGATAATTGCTTCTCTGTTTGAAGTGGGGTAAGGGTATCTCTGATGCCCACATTGAAAATTTTGAAGATAGTTGAGTTTAGAGGCGATGAAAGCTGTATGGCGTAGACAGTCACAAAACCATGCTACTGAAATTCCCGGGGGAAAAATTCATAGGCAGGTCAGCACAGTATTTTAGATGATGGAGTGCAGAGCTTTGTTTTGTCATCATTTTTGGATATGATTTTGGTGAGTCTTGTGGAAGCTGATGCACTTACCAAGGAATCTGAGCAACAGGGTAAAGGCAACATAAATTATTTTTTCCAAGGCACACGCCATCCATTTTACAAGAGGAGTCCACCAAAGCATCAGAGACTTCTCCTGCAGCACGAAAATGTCTTTTGCACCCCTTCTCAGTTACATGTACCCGTCTCCAAAGTGAAAACAAGCTTACAAAGTGAAAAACATAATTTATAATTTCCTTTTTAAGCAATCTTTTCAGACAACGGATCTAACTCACAATCTTATGATAATTAGAGAAGATGACAAAAAATACATACCTTAACTAACATTTCTTACAAAGTGATACAACTGAAGCCAAATTTGGAATTTCTGGAGTTCATATGGTAGAGCTCATATATTCAGATAAAGCTTGTAACTCTGTCAAGCTTGTCATGAATTTAATACTTTAATCAACCAATTAATTTCTGTTGATATTAATTTGAAAGATGAAATCAAAGCCATCTTGCTTTTGTGTTCACTTTCTTATAGTTGGGAAGGTGTTGTAATGGCAGTTAGTAATTGGATATTCCAAAACAAGAAAGGAAATGTATTGAAGCTTGATGATGTGGCTACAATTCTTCTCAGCCAAAACATAAGAAAAAAAGTCAAGGTACTTCATTTGAAGAAGCTTTGATTTTTGACAATAAGGGAAGATCCCAGAAATGGGGAAGAAATAACAATAGAAGAATATCTAAATTTAACAAGACATCTAAATCTAGGGACAAAAATATATTTCTGTTAAATCCAGTCCCTATCTAACAATATTTGGCAGGGACTTGAGCTGCTCTGCAGCCCTTGTATTATAATGAAGAGAAAAAACCAAAAAATGATAAAACCAAACAAAAAAATATTTGAAATCTTAACACCACACCATTCAGCTTTCACATTTTTTAAGCATGTTTTAAATACACATATAGCTGCTGCAAAAGCACACATTTCAATACAAGGCTCTTACAAACCTATCATCATTACATAAAATGACAAGATGATACATATTTTAACTAACATGAGTGAAAACAAACTGAAGAAGCAGTTCATACAGTAGAGTCTGTATACTCAGATTAAGGGGAAGCTTTTTCTTATTAAGTAAACACGAAAAGGACTTGACTCTGCGAAGCTATGGAGGACTTAGGCGTGGTTGCTAAAACTATAAATTTAAAACAACTTCATGGGATTAAGAGTATCCAAAATTGTCCTAATGTATGTGCCTACACTAAAGATCTTCATGCCATACTGCACTTTCGGGTTCTAAAGTTTCTCCTCTAATTTGAAGTGTCATTGTCACTACCACACTTTTACTAATCCCTGGAAAGAGGAATCTCGTGTAATCCATAGCATTCATTTATACATATTTTACATAAAAGCTTATTCTGCTTTAAGTAAGTTGTTTCAATTAAAAAAAGTTTGATATGATCCGAGCCCAACAATTGTTGGCACATTAAGGTTTTTTCAGGGGCTATTTCTCAAATATATGAACTGCAATCAAATACTTGTCTTCAGTTACTATTCTCAATAAACTTATTTTGCAAAGCAATTTTATCATTTCATACATCACACAACAGAAACTGATAGCTCATTTTATTATAAAGATTTTCCCTGAGCCACAGGCTAGCCATGGAACAGAGGAAAGCTTTGGTTTTGTCAAGTATTGGGGTCCCATGTACTTTAAGGCGGTAACAGGCCTGTCATCATTTTTGGATATGATTTTGGTGAGTCTTGTGGAAGCTGATGCACTTACCAAGGAATCTGAGCAACAGGGTAAAGGCAACATAAATTTTTTTTTCCAAGGCAAACGGCATCCATTTTACAAGGAGTCCACCAAAGCATCAGAGACTTCTCCTGCAACACGAAAATGTCTCTTCCACCCCTTCTCAGTTACATGTACCCGTCTCCAAAGTGAAAACAAACTTAAAAAGTGAAAACCATAATTTATAATCTCCTTCTTAAGCAAACTTTTCAGGCAACGGATCTAACTCACAATCTTATCATAATTACAAAAGATTGCAAAATAATACATTACTTAACTAACATTTCTTACAAAGTGATATAACTGAATCCAAATTTGGAATTTCTTGAGTTCATTTTGTAGAGATCATATATTCAAATTAAGATGAAGCTTGTAACTTTGTGAAGCTTGTCATGAATTTAATACTTTAATCAACCAATTAATTTCTATTGATATTAATTTCAAAAATGAAATCAAAGCCATCTTGCTTTTGTGTTCACTTTCTGATAGTTGGGAAGGTGTTGTAATGGCAGTTAGTAATTGGGTATCCCGAAACAAAAAAGGAAATGTATTGAAGCTTCATGATGTGGCTGCAATTCTTCTCAGTGAAGACATAAGAAGAAAACATCAAAGTACTTCATCGGAAGAGGCTTTGATTTTCAACAATAGGGGAAGATCTAAATCTAACAAGACATCTAAATCTAGGGTCAAAAATATATTTCTGTTAAATCCAGTCCTCATCTAACAATATTTGGTAGGGACTTGGGCTGCTCTGCAGCCCTTGTATTATAATCAAGAGAAAAAACCAAAAAATGATAAAACCAAACAAAAAAATATTTGAAATCTTAACACCACACCATTCAGCTTTCATATTTTTTAAGCATGTTTTAAATACACATATAGCTGCTGCAAAAGCACACTTTTCAGACAAGGCTCTTACTCATAAATCTATCATCATTACATAAACATGAGTGAAAACAAACTGAAGAAGCGGGACTAGAAGGAATGACAATCAACAGCTGCAAAACTGAGAATTCTCCAGTTCATACAGTAGAGCCTGCATACTCAGATTAAGGTGAAGCTTTTTCTTTTAAAGTAAAGGCGAAAAGGACTTGACTCTGTGAAGCTATGGAGGACTTACCTGTGGTTGCTAAAACTATAAAACAACTTCATGGGATTAACAGTATCCAAAATTGTCCTAATGTATGTGCCTACACTTTAGATCTTCATGCCATACTGCACTTTCAGGTTCTGAAGTTTCTCCTCTAATTCAGTGTCATTGTCACTACCACACTTCTTTATATTCATACAACAAGCACAGAATCACCCTTGGCACCCTTGGTACCTCTTCTCAGCAGATATTTGATGGTCTCAATTCCTTCTTTACTAATAAAATTTCCATCAATAAAAAGCCGAGTGAAATCAGGCTTGTTTGCAACAGCTTCCGCAGCAACCTTAGCCCCAATTGCAGTGATAGAATTCCTACTCAAATCAAGTTGTTTGAGCTGACTGTGACCTTCCAAAAGTGCTTTGCATATTACAACTGATCCATCATCCTCAAGTTCGTTTTCTGCTGCATCAAACACTGTCAGCAAGTTTTTGACAGCAAGGCATTCTGCCAAAGCTGGAGCTGCTTTAGCAGTAATATAATTTCCTTCAATTTCAAGAACTCTCAGAGATGGAGCTGCATCCTTGAGGCTGTTGGCAAGAGCAATTGCCCCTTCATCATCAATATTCAAAAAGCTTAAGTAAACTTCTGTGAGACCTAGATGTCTTGATATGACTTGGCTCAGAGCAACCCCACCTCGTTTCCAATACATGTGATCTGTTAAACAGAGAATTCTCAACCTATTGCCTTTAGCCAAAGCTTCTGCTAAAGCAATACCACCACGGGTACCTATGTTGCTTGATATGAATGTGAAATCCTCAAGAGCAATGCATTTCGTAACAAGCTCTGAGAGAGCCTCTGCTGCATCATCTCCTGACTCACTGCAATAGAAATGCAAAGTATCGAAATGTAATGTCTTAATCGTTTCAACAGATGTAAGAAATTCACAAATGGCTCTAGCAGCTTCTGGGGAAATGTTGCCATCAAGGAATTTCAATTCTTCGAGGGTTTTCTGAGATTTCAAGAGTGGTCCAAAAGCTCTGACGCCCTTCTCTCCAAATTCATCTAGTTGAAGTCTCAAGTATCTCAGCGTGCATCCTTCTAAAGCAGATGAAAATATTGACATAACCTCAAGTGCCTCATCCTCAAGCCTTCCGAAGACAAAATCTATAAGGTCCACATCTGTTAAAGTTTCCTGAACACCCATTAAGATTCCTCTTGCAACATGGGCAGCCTCTACTCCAAAACTTCCATTGCCAAAGCATATTTTGGTATAAGAATTCTCAGGTTCTTGTAATGGCCTTAACAGCTCTCTGGCTAAAGGTTCATCAACAAATACTCGTTTCCCTGGTGATATATCAAGAACAGTTTCTTTCACTTTGGCAGTGGGTTCTTGCTTAAGGGCCTCCAAAATCAGTTTGCTTGTTTCCTTTGCATAAAACTGCGCAGTAGGGCTACCGTCCGCATTTGGGTATCTACTAGCATGGTGATTTGCAGCAACAAATGCTGTATCTTCTATTCTTTTTGCATCTTCTGCAGCCTCTCCTTTGCTCAAAAGACGGTGCGAAGAGAGACAACTGGTCATGTACTCTACAAGCATCAAGCGTGTGTTCTCACTTGGAGGCCACTGCATCATGGAAGTTATTCTCTCTGCATGATTCTGGGTAGTTGCCATGACCTTTAGAGTGCTTTGATTATGTGATCTGCAACAAAATCCCCCCAAAAAAAGGATTTTGAAGGTAATAGCTGTGGATACAATAACACTATTGTCGAATTCATAAAAATAAGGATACTGAAGCATAATCTTTTCTCTTAGATCCGGAAAAACTCTAAAATATTAAAACGAAATCTAAAAATTTTCACAAGCAAAAGAAGCAATACAGGATCTTACCTTAATATTGAATATGCTTCCAATCTTTATACAACGCTTTAAAAGTTTATCCCAAATTGTTTAAGAGTAATGAAGGGTGATGCCCAGATGAGTGCTTTCAATCAACTCAAAAAACAAAAAAAACATTTCAAAATTCTTCTAAAAGAACCCAATAAAATAATTTAAGATGTATGAAATTTTTTAACACAGAAGAACCCGAAATCTATAATTTTGATCACAAAACCCTGGCGCTCTGCTCTAAAACGGACTACTGGCAAGCCAAAAAAAAATACTTCTCGAGTATAATTTTACGCCTCTAGGTAAATAAAGAGATATGTTTCTATTATTTAAATTAAAAAGCGTTTCATTTCCAATAAGTCTGTCGGCTTAATTTAAAAAGAAAATTTTAAAAATTGCGTTTAATATGGAATATGTAACTGACTAAATATAGTACTGGGAAGCAACTCAAATGGAATCCATTATTAGTGAAATGGAAATATAGATATGAACTCAAATTAAATTAAAACAGTTGGGGACATAATCATGGCTGATTGGGGTCTGAATATGAAATACATGCATCATGCATGCATTTAAAGTTTGGCTATTTTAAGGAAATTTGCACAATTTTGTGTAAGTGCCTTCTGTAGCTTGTAATGGGACCACGATTTGTGGTCTGTGTATTATAGAGTTAGTTTGGCTGGCGTTAGTTGAGTTTGGTGTTAATATTTTAATCTATTTTAAGCACTAGCAGCATCCTATGGGTGTTTTGGGGATGTAAAGATGAAGTTCGTTAATGGTGTGGAAGTGCAGGCATGCAGCAATGGTTTGGAAGAAGAAAATAACGGCAAATATTTATTTTTTTTTAAGGAAAGGGAAAACAGTTAAAGAAAATAACAGCAACTATGAAGACTTTCTCATGGTTTTTATATTTCTGAGTATAAGAATAATATTATTTATTTATGGTATGGATGTCATGCTTATTATTTACATATTAAATAGATTAACTTCAATAAAAACTCTATTTGCTTCCTTTCTGTACCAAAAAAACAAAATGAATGTTAAGTAATTTAAAAGGAAGAAAATGAGTTGTGAGTTGTTGTATTAAAAAAATAATCTGTTTTCTTTGTTTTATTAAAAAATAATTTGTTTTCTTTCTAAAATTTTGAGTTGTATACTTTCTTAATTATAAATTGGCTATTTAAATTGTTATGATGCGCCTTTTTAATTGTAACTCTCGTTTTATTAAATTTTTTATGATGTGTTTTACTTTCTTAGGTTGTTATTAATTCTTTAATAATTTTATTAAAATAATGGAAGTTGATTATGATTAGAATAGTATAGTTATATTTAAAAATATATATGTAAGTATAATGAGGATATCTTTTTTCCATAGTTATTTGAAAAAAAATCAAAAATAAGAAAATCACAAAAACTATAAACCCAAAAAGAAATTGGAAAAAATAAAAAATAAAAACTAAAAAAGAATTTGGAAAAAAGTAAAAAATAAAAAAAAAAAAGAAATTGAAAATAAGAAAATCACAAAAACTATGAAACCAAAAAAGAAATTTGAAAAAATAAATAATAAAAACATTGTCAGAATTTTAAATTAATAAAGATTTAGGAATCTTATAAGTTTACATATTCCGGAATCTTTGCTCCCATCCATGCTGTGAATGTAGGAACGCCTCTAGGCTTAACAAGTGCCACGTAGACTGTAGTGTTGTTATTATAGTATTTGTTTAGTTGTAATTTTTTTTTTGTTGATTAGCTATTCGTTGTATATAGTATTTGTTTAGTTGTAATTTTTTTGTTGATTAGGTATTGGTTGTATAGACGAATTGCATTCCAATAATTGAAAATTTATTTTGTGAAGAGTGTTGAAATGTCTTGGGTAAATAAAATTGAAATCTCAAAAATAATCTAATTTGGTAAAAATAAAATAGGACTAAAATATTTCCTTAATTATAAAACTAAACTTTACAAAGCCTATTAAATAACACAAATATTTCCTTAAAATATAATAATACTAATACTTTTATAATTTAAAATGCAAGTTTGGTGATATTGGAGATTTTTAACTTTTGACTAAATAAAATTGAAATAGTAAATAAAATTGAAATCCCCAAAAAAATCTAATATTATGGTTTAGTAATAATTTTTTCTAAACATAAAGAATTGTTTATCATTTCAAATTTGTAAATATTATATTTCGAGAACTAAATTTGTGTGAATTCATTTTGAAATATTTTGGGTAAATAAAATTGCAATCCCAAAAATAATTTAATTTGGTAAAAATAAAATAAAACTAAAATATTTTCTTAAGGATAAAATTGAAATATATCTAAAGTATGTCGAGAGATATCCTTGTCTCGAGGTGCCTATTTTTTAATCAATTTATTTCGGCGTACTTTAGATATATTTTTTTAAATATAGTTATGCTAGTAGATATAACTAAGTGATAAAAATAGAACATCACTACAATAAAATATAGAGTTTAATTTATCCCAAAATTTAAAACAAAACAATCTCATAATATAACAAAGAACCTATTTATATCTTGATGAGCCAAATTATTAACAAATCAATATATTTTTTAAACAAATAATTACATTTGAATTTTTTAAATTGTTAATTTAACCTCAAAACTTATCCCATTCTATAGATGACATAATTAATGAGATACAACCTATTTATTTTTCATTTTTTTATATTTATTTGATTGTCTCCTTATTACATATAGCAAAAGTTACAACCACCAAGTAATCCTTCAACAGGAATTTCCATAAAAACTTCAAATCAATTTCTTTTTCACAATAACAATAAGAACCCGTGATTATAACCTACCCAATTTTAATCTAAAAAACAAATAAAATATTATAATAATATTTCATCTTCAGTGATTTATAAATTCCAAACATAACCAAAAAAAAAAGATTGAGTGTCTCAATTAATCCTTAACAACATTTATCATTAAACCATATTTCATCCCTTAAATATTTCAGTTCCTTTTTCAATATTAAAATAAAATATTTCAGTTCTTGTCAACTATAGTTTATCCTTTGGACTACATAGGTAGGTATCTTTGACACCATTCTATCCCTTAAATAAAGCAAATGTATATGACAAAGATCGCAGGTTATTATCACGTGACCGAATTTACCGGATATTGATTGATTGGAATTAACAAATGTAACTTTTCATTAGTGTTAATGCTGCGTGCCACAGTGGATCCCATACATCGCGTTGTATGTGATACGAATGGGAAAAAACTATTTTTAAAAAATTTTCTGAATTTAAATTACAACCATTTTTGTTTACGGGCTTTCGCCCCCCGCCCCGCTGCCACTGTAAGACGTTTTATTGGTGTAATCATTTTTCAATAATTTTTTGTTAAAAATTTATCATGTTGACACAGGAAAAATATAAATTTAAATCAAATTCACTCGACAAGAAAAATAATCATGTCTATTTTTGATGTCGTAAGTTGACAACCAAGATTTCTTAGAAGGAGAAAAAGGCTCAGCAGCCAAGGCCTTAGAAGCAAATTTCAAGGTAGTGACAATAGCTTCATAAGCCCTTCTCCTAAATTTAGCCAACTGACGGCCATAGATGCGAAGAAATCTCACAGCATCATTCCACCACTTAATCCAACTAGTAGAATGCAACGGAGGACATTCTAAATTCCATACAGTTGAAATGTGTGCCAATGTGGGTTGATGAGCAAGCAAGGAAGTGTTCAGAAAAAATTGAGATTTCATGGCACGTGGATGAGTCAGTTGCCACTTGATGGCAAACTGAATAGGAAAGTGGTCAGACAACGTCACATCCACTAATGGCTGCACAGGAAGGGTGGATGACGTGGAAAAATTAAAGAAATATTGTGCAGAAATCATAGCATGATCAAGGTGTTTAAAGACCCTGTCAGTCCCAGTCCGAAAATTGCACCAAGTATGCCATAAAGGACTGGAGTAATGGCGGCCAACATTGGGATCAAAAATTTCTAATTTATTACGCATATGGAACCACACCTCTCTTTCATCAGGTGGCCATCGAAAAGGCAGAACACCATCTTTGCCAGTAGTCATTTCAACCATATTAAAATCCCCACAAATAAGCCGCGTGGCCATGGGCATTGAATCTACAATCCACCGCCACAAAGTAGATCTTTCTAATGCGTCATTTAAAGCATAGATATTAATAATCCCGAAGGAGTGATTATTAATATTAAGAAGCGTCCAAACTAACCAATTGGTGGGGTCCACCCCATGATCCACCACTGAATCATGCCACCGAGGGGATAAAAGAGTAGCGACACCACCTTTGCCAACCTCATGGGCGGTGGAAAAGACTTTACTTGATGGCCAAATACAATGGCAAGCCAAAGACAAAATAAAGCCTGTAACTTTAACTTCTTGCAAACACAGAACATTAAGAGAAGCAAAATGATGGAGAGCATCATGAAAAGAGTATTTCCTACTGAAGTCAGTGAGACCTCGAACATTCCAAGAAAGAAAATTCATTTAAAATCCTCCACCATCTCCCCAGAATCCAGGCTTTCAAAGGAAGCAACACTATTCTAAAGAAAGTCGGTGGGGTTTGACCTAAATTGGAGAGGAGGGATTTTCTATTTTTTAATCTCCTGAACAATTTCTCCTTCCTCAGGTAGCTCTCTGCTATGAGGGCGCCTACAAGGTGACAAGAAAGGATTGACATGGGCTCTTTCCCTTGGCGGTGATGCTTGCTGCGAAGGTAGCACAATAGGACTCTTATTTTTGTCCTTCCCACCATTCACCGAAAGATTTGAGATGCTTTCAACGGTCATGGTGCTTTTGAGGGTATCCATAGAGGGTTTCACTCTGTGCTTGCGATTGGTAACAGTAGCCCAAGTGTCTGTTGGTTTGGAAACTACCTCCTTGGGCACAGTTGCAACTGGACGTTCCTGTACAGTATCCCTGGGTGGAACCCAAATCCTAGGCATAGCAAGAGGACAATCCCTAATTTTATGCTCAGCTGACTGATAGTGATAACAAGTATTGGGCAAATTGAGGTATGTGACCTTCTGAGTGTGTCGAAGGGGGCCAATTTGAATGTCTATAAATTCCTTGAGGTCTTTCGAAAGATCCACCTCAACACAGACATGCTTTTGAGGGCGTGCTTGAAAGAACCTATCAGGTTCAACACAAATAACTCTTCCTAAAGAAGAGGCTATGTCATGCAAGAAATGTAAATAGGGCAAAGGCAAACTAGGAAATTCAATCCACACTGGAACCTTATGTTTGGTATCATCAGAGGCCACAAAATCCTGGGTCCACTGTTGAAAGACCAACAGGGAAGACCGAACATACCAAGGACCATGGTTCAGAATAGCTTGAACATGGCTAACTTCCACAAAGCGGAAAAGGAAATAGCCTTTGGTCAGATTCTAGACCATATCAAGGCGGACCCCATGAGGAACACAAGCCTTCTGGACCTATTCTTTGAGCATAGATTTAGGGGAAGTTCTCCCTACAAAGTAACCAATGAGAGTATGCTGCTCTAACCATAAACAAGCAGTATCAAATTCCCGTGATGGTAAAATCACATCAGCAAGAGAGTCTGAGGGCTTACCTCATGGAACACCTTCGGAACAAATTTTTGGGGACGCTTGTTTAGAGGAGGAGCCATTGTTCAGAGCTGAGAAACCACCAACACCAGCAACAACTGTTGGGTTAGAAGCGATAAGAGGCATTTAAATGGCCAAAAAGCTGCAATAAATGTGGGCGTACACAAAAATAAGGCTATAGGTCCTATGCCTAGAGCACGGTATGACACCTAGAGAGACAATGGTGGCCAGCTTCAAGAAACCTAGCAGAGCAAAAACCTACCAGAGCACATTTTTCTCAATCGTGCATGACGATTTGAAGGAGATTCATCTTTGATTGGTTTACAATCAATAGATTAATAACTAGATAAGTGCAAACTCATGCAGGTACTAATAAAAACCAAAACAAAAATTGAAAATAAGAAAATCGAAATAGATTAATAACTAGATAAGTGCGAACTCATTGCAATAGTACTGGCAGAAGGTGTAGGAATACACTCAACACTGAGAGGGGGGGTGAATCAGTGTTGTTAACAATTTTAACACTTTTTACTCCTTTTCTTAATTTAAATTCACAATTGTAGAATTCTTCAGATAGAACAAAGAAAATATGCAGAGTATCAAAACAAAACTTGACACAAGAAATTTCCCAAGTGGAAAACCCTCCTGGGGTATAAAAACCACTCAACTGCCTCACTGGCTTAACACAAATTTCTGATTACAATTGTCTCACTGACATTACAATTCTGCCTCACTGGCATATTGTACTTCTCTGCATGTCTCACTGACATTACAACATCAACATTCAATGAAAAGAACAAATCAGGGGATTTCCCTGTTTCAATAATCACAAAGCCTTATTTCTCCCTTTTAAAAGAATCAAATAAAAGTATTTTTCCTCTGCAACACAATTCCAAAATCAATTCACAATATAATAAACTCTCTGACTGCAAAATTGAAAAATTAACTTTCTCTGAAAATGATTATCTTTCAAAACTTCAATCTGCTCTGTAACACTTCAATCTTGATTTGCATCCACCTATCAACAAAAATTAATGCTCTACTCTTCAATCATAAAAACCTTTCAATCTAGATTGCACCATCATACCTGCAAACGTTCATCTCATAATAAAATCTTTCATCTTCTCAAGAAATCTTTCTCATCCGAAAACTTCTCTCAAAACTCTTCAACTCAAAATCAACTTATTTTCCCATGCTCTGAAAAATTATTTTCACACTCATCAAGATCATCCCCTTATCTGCAATAATTATTCACCTGCAATGCAAAATCTCTCTATATACAAAATATACTTCCATCAACACAAAATCTTCAAAAATCGGTTCAACTTCAACATTATATTTTTTCTCAAACTTATCATCTTCTCTCATCAAGATAAAAAAACAAAACAAGAAAAAATGAATTCCCTTCGAAGAACTCTGCCTTTTCATATTCCTCTCAATTAGAAACATTCTAAACATCACTCCTTCCTTCACACAAAAAACAACTTCAGTGCCCCTTGAATTTCGGTGAGAAAGGTCAAGAAAAACAAGCTTTATTGCCTTTTTAATAACAGTGAACGTCAACTTTAAAACCACGAACTAACCATTTGAAGATGCTTTCTATTTAAAAATCGACCCTCCAATCTGCGGTGCCCGCCAATCTTTATTTAAACTTTGATCGTTGGATGCGGTGGCTTTAAACACCACTTTATATCCACCGTTTGCGCTAGGGGATCGGGCGTAAAGCAACTTACCACACAACGACTAACGATGCCTCCAACCGGTCAACACTTAAAAAGAACCTGCTGTCACCGGTCACCTCAATGTTATAACATAAAGTGCAAAATGTTATGACAGGCAGTAAGGATAGAAAGAATAAGTGTTGAGCACAAAATTTATGACTTGTTAAGTGTTAAGTAAACCGCATTTACCACTTCAATTATTCTAAACCTCAACATATTTTTAACACTTAAATGTAAACCAAACTTCAACTGATCTGCCACTGTCATGAAGCCAAGTTAAATGAAGTTAATATAATGCATATTAACTTATATCAAATGACACAAGCCCTTCCCCTGATTCAATATTGATAAAATGCAATGAATGTCATCTACTGAAATGACTAAGTCAGAACAACTTCACACAAGATCAACACTGATGTGTCACTGATGTCATTACCATGAAGGACCACTGAAATGACTAAGTCAGAACAACTTCACACAGGATCAACACTGATGTGTCACTGATGTCATTACCATGAAGGACCACTTGTAAGAGTTTTACAACTTGAAAACTGAGATGATACCAAACCTCCAAACCACTGTAAATACTGAGATGATACCAAACCACTGTCAACTGCATCTTGTGAAAACTGTGAAATGCAACATCTTGATATCCTGTCAACTGCATCTTGTGAAAACTGTGAAATGCAACATCCTGATATCCTGATATTTTGACATCAATGAAAAGACAATATACTCAACTATGAAATGTGCTACAAAACTCCCCCTTTGTCTTTGACATTGATGGCAAAACCATAACTCATTTCTCCCCCTTTTTGACATAAAATTGTCAAAGGCAAAAAAAATACCACAACTAATAGATTCCTGTTCTTGTAAATGCAATCCAAAAAAAAATTGCCAAAACCAACACTTTACTTTACACTGATCAAATGCACAATACTGTAACACTACCAAAAAAAATGTGTACAAAAACTATATACAGACTACGTACAAATGAGATTCAGGACATTAAAATAATCTAGAAAACAACTCCCCCTGAATCTAATATCTCTATAACTTACTGAAGAGAGACAAGAGACAGAACTCCCAGTCTCTGTCTCAGAGTTTCAAATGTCTCCTTTGGCAAAGGCTTTGTGAAGATATCAGCCAATTGATCACTAGTATGCAAATATTCCAAAGCAACTTCATTTTCAATCACCTTTTCCCTTAGAAAATGATATCTGATAGCAATGTGCTTAGTTTTTGAATGCATTATAGGATTCTTTGACATATTGATAGAACTTGTGTTATCACAAAGAATAGACACAGGCTTTTTAACCTCAACCTTAATATCAAGAAGTGATTGTACCATCCAAAGTACCTGTGTACAACATGATGAAGCAGCAATGTACTCAGCTTCAACTGTAGATAGAGAAACACAATCTTGTTTCTTACTATGCCATGCAACCAATCTGCCACCCAGAAAGAAAGCTGCCCCACTTGTGCTTTTTCTGTCATCAGGACACCCTGCCCAATCTGCATCTGTATAGGCAAGAAGTGTAAAATCACTGTGTCTAGAATACCATAAACCAAAATCAAGTGTACCCTTAATATATCTAAAGATTCTCTTAACAGCATTCAAATGTGATTGTTTAGGACAAGCTTGAAATCTTGCAACCAAACATACAGCCTGCATAATATCAGGCCTAGAAGCAGTGAGATATAAAAGACTCCCAATCATAGATCTATACAGAGACTGTTCTACTTCAGGTGATTCATCATTTTTACTTAGCTTATGCCCTGTCTCCATAGGAGTACCCAAAGGTTTGCAATCATCCATTTGAAATCTCTTTAACATCTCTTTGGCATATTTATTTTGTGAGATAAATATCCCTTTTTCAAGCTGAGATACCTGAAGACCAAGAAAGAAAGACAATTCTCCCAACATAGACATTTCAAATTCTGACTTCATAATGTTAGGAAATGAATGACTCATATCATCATTGTTACTACCAAAAATGATATCATCAACATAAATTTCAACAACCAGAATATCCTCACCTTTGATTAAATAGTACAAATGACTGTCCACACCTCCTTTTGTGAACCCCTGTTCCTGCAGAAACTTATCCAGTCTATAATACCAAGCTCTTGGAGCTTGCTTTAAACCATATAAAGCCTTTTTCAACCTATAAACATGATCTGAATTATCTTTATTCACAAAACCTTCTGGTTGTTCCATGTAGACTTCTTCTTCAAGATCTCCATTTAGAAATGTTGATTTTACATCCATTTGGTAAACTTTGAAATTTTTATAAACTGAAAAAGCTAAAAACATTCTTATAGCTTCTAATCTAGCAACAGGAGCAAATGTTTCTTCAAAGTCAATACCTTCAATTTGTGAATACCCTTTGCAAACCAATCTGGCTTTGTTTCTAACAACTTTACCTTTATCATCAAGTTTATTTCTAAACACCCATTTTGATCCAATGACATTCTTACCTTCTGGTCTTGGAACAAGTTCCCATGTTTTGTTCTTTTCTATTTGACTTAACTCCTCTTCCATGGCTTTAATCCAGGCTTCATCTTTGCTGGCCTCAACATAATTCTTTGGTTCCATTTCAGATATCAAACACACATGTGCTTGATTATGTGCAGCATCAAGCTTTCCTCTTCTTGTTAACACACCACTGTCCTTATCCCCAATGATCAACTCATGAGGATGATCTCTTTGAAAAGCATTTGAAAGAGTCTTTGTCTTGATATCAACAGATTTTTCAGGATCTTCTTCCTCTTCCTGAATTTCTTCTTCCTTTTGTGAATGATGATCAACTTCATTGTCATGAATCAACTGCATACAGGGCTGCAAATCCTCATCCACCTTAACATTAGTACTTTCAATTATTCTTTTGAGCCTATTGTTAAAACACTTATATGCCTTGCTATGTGTAGAATAACCAAGAAATATGCCTTCATCACATCTAGACTCAAAACCACCTAAGCTATCATTATCTTTCTTGATGTAACACTTACTTCCAAAAATTTTAAAATACCCAACATTAGCTGACTTACCATACCAAAGTTCATAAGGAGTATAATTTGACTTTACCCTTAATTGAACTCTGTTCAAAGTATATACAACTGTATGAATAGCTTCTCTCCAATATACATTAGGCAGTTTTGCATCATGTAGTAAGGTTCTTGCCATCTCTTTTACAGTCCTATTTTTTCTTTCAGCTACTCCATTTTGCTGTGGAGTTCTAGGAGTGGAGAATTGCCTTCTTATCCCATGTTTTTCACAATACTCTTCAAATTCCTTTGAAGTGTACTCTCCTCCATTGTCTGACCTTAAACATTTTAGCTTGAAATCAGATTCCTTTTCAACCATCTTCTTGAAGATTTTGAATCTATCAAATGCCTCTGATTTATGCCTTAAGAATGTTACCCATGTCATTCTTGAAAAGTCATCAATGAAAAGCATAAAATATTCTTCTCCTCCCAGAGCTTTAGTCCTTGTAGGTCCACACAAATCTGAATGTACCAGCTGCAGAGGTTTTGAAGTAAAATACTCCTTAGGCTTGAAACTAACTTTGGTTTGCTTACCCAGCTGACACTCTTTGCATATAGTATTACTTGGTTTTGAAATATGAGGCATATTTCTAACATTGTGATTCCTGCTGATTCTCACAAGATTGTCAAAATTCACATGACCAAGTCTTCTATGCCACAACCAACTTTCCTCAATTTGACCCATGAAATAGATATGGCTATCAACACTTTTAGTTTCTGAGTTATGAAGATTGTAGATGTTACCACTAGTCCTTAGACCTGCTGCAATAACTTTACCTGATTTCTTTTTGATCTCACATCCATGTGCATCAAAAACCACATTAAAACCATTGTCACATATTTGACTGACACTTAACAGGTTGTGCTTCAGTCCTTCTACAAAATACACATCATGTAGTGGTGTTTCATCATCAAGAAGAATTGTACCTTTGCCTCTGATCATAATGCAATCATTATTTCCAAACATAACAGAACCTTCATTAATGTCTTCAAATTTAACAAACTTATCTTTATCCCCTGTCATGTGGTTGGAGCAACCACTGTCAATCACCCACTGTTCCTTCCTTTTGGCATGAAAAGCAGCTTGTGCAATCATAACATCAAAGCTCTTATTAATTACCTTAGGTTTCCAAACAAACAATTTTTTTTCAGAACTCAAAGAAGACAAACCTTGAACAGTATTTCTTGTTGTTTGCTACATTTGCAATGAAGGTCTACAGAATTTGGCAATATGCCCAAAATTTTTACAATTGTGACACTTCAAACTTCTTAAGAACATGAATGGATTCCTTGGAAATAAATGCATTTCTCTTCTGACTCCAAATCTGCATTCACTAGCTTTGTGTCCAAACCTGTTGCAACAAAAACAATATCCAGTAAAGTGAGCATTATACCTGAAAGTATCACTTTTGTTGTAGTTTGTTGTCCTTATGATTGATTTGCCTTTTGTACTAGCCTTTTGAGAACATTGTCCCTCTTCAAATCCAAGACCTGATTTATCTTTGAATCCTTTTTGTCTATCAAGAAGATCATCAAGTTTATCACTACTTCTGCACATATCAAGTCTTCTTCTCAGACCAACAATTTCAGTTTCAAGTGTATGACATTCCTTGTCCTTGTTATTCAACTCTTTGTCTTTATCATCAATAATTTTCTTACTTTCTTCAAGAGAAAGAATTAGATCAGTAATCTGTTTCTCATAACAAGTTAACTTGTTATTCATGATATCATTTTCTTTTTGAAACTGACTTCTTTGTGCAATGATTTCCTTCTTAAGTTTCTTGACTTGACTTAATGCACACATCAATTCTCCTTCAAAATCAATAACAGCTTCACAACTATTTGATTGTTCCTCACATTTTTCATTTTGAACTTCATTTAGAATAGCCATAAATAAAGTCTGTGCATTTTCATCAAGAAAATCATCTGAATCACTTTCAGACATATCAACATTTTTTATGAACAAACTTCTTTTCTTTCTGAAATTATTTTTCCTTCTAGAAACAAACTGTTTCTTTTTAAATTGCTTCTTGTTTTCATCTTCATCACTGTCTAGGTCTTTGTAAGGACATTGAGCTGCATAGTGTCCAATCTTTCCACATTCAAAACATTTGAATGGAAGCTTACCTTTGTACTTACCAACAAATCCCTTCTTCAACTTGCTTGCAAGAGATATTTCTTGATCATCATCCAAATCATCTGAATCAGAAATCTCCTTTTCTTTTCTGACTGATTTGAAAGCAGCTTCTTTGCTTGAAGGTATGTCATTGCTAATTCTCATCTCATAAGCTGTGAAAGTGCCATGAAGTTCATCAAAGGTAACTTTGCTTAAGTCTCTTTCTTCTACTGCAGACACTTTGGATTCATATTTAGGATTTAAAGTCCTTAAGACTTTTGTAACAACTGTCTTCTCTTCCAGTGTATCACCAAGTCCTCTGATAGCATTTACAATTTCTTGGACCCTTAGAAGATATTCTGCCACTTTCTCATCATCACTCATTCTGAGACTTTCAAATTTGGCTCTGTAGGATTGCAATTTTGCTTCTTTGATTTTATCATCTCCTTGATAAATATTAGACAGTTTGTCCCATATTTCCTTGGCTGTTTTGCACTCCATGATTTTGACAAGTATGTCATTGGTAAGACCACAACATAATGCATTTTTAGCCTTAGCATTATTTTCATATGCTCTTTTCTCATCAGTTGTGCTAGGAGGATTTGTAGCAGTATATGCAGTAATAATGGCAGCATACACATCATACCCTAGAGATGACAAATATGACTCCATCCTGAATTTCCAAAAAGCATAGTTAGAACCATCAAACACAGGTGCTTTATAATTAGAGTAACCTTCTTGACTTGCCATGATAAGTATTACAGAAATATGATCTACCCAAGCCGATTAAGCTTTGACAGGGAACCTGGCTCTGATACCAATTGTAGGAATACACTCAACACTGAGAGGGGGGGTGAATCAGTGTTGTTAACAATTTTAACACTTTTTACTCCTTTTCTTAATTTAAATTCATAATTGTAGAATTCTTCAGATAGAACAAAAAAAATATGCAGAGTATCAAAACAAAACTTGACACAAGAAATTTCCCGAGTGGAAAACCCTCCTGGGGTATAAAAACCACTCAACTGCCTCACTGGATTAACACAAATTTTTGATTACAATTGTCTCACTGACATTACAATTCTGCCTCACTAGCATATTGTACTTCTCTGCATGTCTCACTGACATTACAACATCAACATTCAATGAAAAGAACAAATTAGGGGATTTCCCTGTTTCAATAATCACAAAGCCTTATTTCTCCCTTTTAAAAGAATCAAATAAAAGTATTTTTCCTCTGCAACACAATTCCAAAATCAATTCACAATAGAATAAACTCTCTGACTGCAAAATTGAAAAATTAACTTTCTCTGAAAATGATTATCTTTAAAAACTTCAATATGCTCTGTAACACTTCAATCTTGATTTGCATCATCCTATCAACAAAAATTAATGCTCTGCTCTTCAATCATAAAAACCTTTCAATCTGGATTGCACCATCATACCTGCAAACATTCATCTCATAATAAAATCTTTCATCTTCTCAAGAAATCTTTCTCATCCTAAAACTTCTCTCAAAACTCTTCAACTCAAAATCAACTTATTTTCCCATGCTCTGAAAAATTATTTTCACACTCATCAAGATCATCCCCTTATCTGCAATAATTATTCACCTGCAATGCAAAATCTCTCTATATACAAAATATACTTCCATCAAAACAAAATCTTCAAAAATCAGTTCAACTTCAACATTATATTTTTTCTCAAACTTATCATCTTCTCTCATCAAGATAAAAAAACAAAACAAGAAAAAATGAATTCCCTTCGAAGAACTCTGCGTTTTCATATTCCTCTCAATTAGAAACATTCTAAACATCACTCCATCCTTCACACAAAAAACAACTTCGATGCCCCTTGAATTTCGGTGAGAAAAGTCAAGAAAAACAAGCTTTATTGCCTTTTTAATAATAGTGAACGTCAACTTTAAAACCACGAACTAATCGTTTGAAGATGCTTTCTATTTAAAAACTGACCCTCTAATCTGCTGTGCCCGCCAATCTTTATTTAAACTTTGATCGTTGGATGCGGTGGCTTTAAACACCACTTTATATCCACCGTTTGCACTAAGGGATCAGGCGTAAAGCAACTTACCACACAACAACTAACGGTGCCTCCAACCGGTCAACACTTAAAAAGAACCTGCTGTTACCGGTCACCTCAATGTTATAACATAAAGTGCAAAATGTTATGACAGGCAATAAGGATAGAAAGAATAAGTGTTGAGCACAAAATTTATGACTTGTTAAGTGTTAAGTAAACCGCATTTACCACTTCAATTATTCTAAACCTCAACATATTTTTAACACTTAAATGTAAACCAAACTTCAACTGATCTGCCACTGTCATGAAGCCAAGTTAAATGAAGTTAATATAATGCATATTAACTTATATCAAAAGACACAAGCCCTTCCCCTGATTCAATATTGATAAAATGCAATGAATGTCATCTACTGAAATGACTAAGTCAGAACAACTTCACACAAGATCAACACTGATGTGTCACTGATGTCATTACCATGAAGGACCACTGAAATGACTAAGTCAGAACAACTTCACACAGGATCAACACTGATGTGTCACTGATGTCATTACCATGAAGGACCACTTGTAAGAGTTTTACAACTTGAAAACTGAGATGATACCAAACCTCCAAACCACTGTAAATACTGAGATGATACCAAACCACTGTCAACTGCATCTTGTGAAAACTGTGAAATGCAACATCCTGATATCCTGCCAACTGCATCTTGTGAAAACTGTGAAATGCAACATCCTGATATCCTGATATTTTGACATCAATGAAAAGACAATATACTCAACTGTGAAATGTGCTACAGAAGGTGGGTACTAATAAAAACCAAAACATAAATTGAAAATAAGAAAATCGAAATAGATTAATAACTAGATAAGTGCGAACTCATTGCAATGGTACTAGCTGAAGGTGGGTACTAAATCGAAATTGGGAAAAATAAAAGAAAAAAGAAAAAAATAAATTGGAAAAAATAAATACTAAAAGAGAAATGGGAAAAAATAAAAAACAAAAAATCAAAAAAGAAATTGAAATTTAAAAAAAGATCACAAAAACTAAGGAACCAAAAAAGATTTTTTTTCCAATTATTATTTATTTAAATATTTTATGATTTTTGTTTACAGAATCTAAATGTTTAGGGTAATCTAAATGTGTAGAAGGTAGCTTAAATATTTTATTTATCAACAATTTAATTTCTTTAATTATTATTTTAACTTTTTTAATTCAAAACTATAATAATGTGGTTATTATAACTATATTCTTTAAAATTAGAATAATATAAACCTAGAATGTTATATTTCTTTAAAAAACAAATTATTTTAAAGTTCCTTTGAAATAAACTTTGTAAAACAAATGGTAAAAGAATTCTTTCACTCTCTCATTTAATTTACCTTTAAATCTCAAAATAGACCTTGATTAATATTTTTTTAAAATTAGTATAAATTTAATTTAATTAGAGTTAGGGCTACATTGAGGGTTAGAATTACAGTTAGCAAAACTTTCAATCAAATACCCAAAACCTTGAAACCCATACTATATACTAGATATGATAAACTCAACCCTAACACTAACATCTAGAAAAAAAAACTTAGAATTAGAATTAGGGTGGATATATATAACCAAAAATTATTAGGGTTACAAATAGAATTAGGATTAAATATATATTTAAATATACAATTAGAATAAGGGTTATAATTACAATAAATATTTTAGTTTTTGCTTAGAAATTAAGGTTAGGGATACAATTGAACAATCGAGACTTTAAGATGGCAGACATCTCTGCTACAGGTTCGTGCAGGCCAAGGAACCCTTGAGCATGGCCCTGTTGCACCTATTCCTCTCTACTATTGTTGGATAGGGGGTGAATAGGGTGCATTGCTACTGTGGGTGAGAAACATTGGGGTTTCTCCAAGGTTTTTCTTGGGTTTTTTGTAGGCTAGGGTTTGGGGGTGTTGTATTTTGGGAAACAGAGTCGTGCTCCCTGTTGTTTCCTTTTATTTTTTAGGGGTTTAGCCGTGTCATTTTGGCTTGGTATGGCAAAGCTAGGTGCCTCTCTGAGTGTTGGAATCTCTGGGGCTATGGGTTTTTCAATTCCTTCTCCTTGTGTGCATGCAACTACAAAGGAGCCTCTAGGAAAAGCTCCTTCTGGTGGTGGGTACTTTTCCACGAAGGGTCCTCCCAAAATAAAGAAAGTGAATGGTTGTTTAGAGAGATGCCAAGACCATCCTCTCTTGGTTATTCAGTCAAAATAAGTCTACAAGGACATTTCATATTGGAGTAGTCATCCTCTTATATGTAAATTCATGGGACTTTAGCTTCCACTGTCAGTTCTGGAATCTTGGACATGTCAAGTCTGGAATCTTGAAGGGGATGTGGAGATTTTGCTGGTGGTCAGGAATTACTTTATGGTTGTTGTCTCATGCATGGTGAACAAAAATAAGGCTTTTGAAGGGTGGTGCATGGAGATTATTTGTCATTGATGTCAAAGTGTCTTAATGGTGATCATTAGGTTTTTAGGAGTTGATGTGTAGGTTATCAGGAGTTGATGAGTTGATGAGCTCATTGTTGTTTGGTATAGTTCACAGAGGTGGATCTTTGATGTACTACCATGGTGTTCAGGATGTCATTAGGATGTCCTTATTCATGATATTGCACAAGGAGTTGGATGCCAAATACTATGTTGATCTTTGACCTCAGGATGATTTCACTTCATGATAAGATATGCATAATGAATTGTGTTTAGTATGTCTTCATGGTGATCTTTTGAACCAGGATGTCTTCATGGTATTCATAATCTCAGTAATGATACTCATAATTAGGTGATGATGATGGTGTTTTGATATTTGTATAGTTTATCTTTGATGACAAAGGTTGTTGCTTCATTCTTTGCATGGTGTTATGCATTACATGGTATTGTTCATGATACAAAGTTGTTACAAAGTTTTATCATATTCAAGTTGTTGTGTGGTTGTTGTCTCAGATGCAAGTGTTCAGGGTTTGGATTATAGGTCCTAGAGAGCCTAAAATTCCTTTTCAAAACCCTAAGACTTACTAATATAAACCATAATCTACAAAGCTTAGTGCACATTCTATGACGAGCAGTTGCTTTTCATTTAATTTAAGGTTGACTTCCTATTGAAAATAAAGTCACTTAAAGTAACTTACTAAAGGGTTTTCAAAACATCATTTTGACTGGCCCTCTTTGATAATAACCTTTGCTATTGGTAATGTTTCCTTGCTTTGAGCACCAAAAATAAGTCGAAGGTTCAAATTAAAATTCTCGATGGTGCAAAAGGAGGTTTAAGCGGTTACGATTAAGATGCTTTTTGAATGCCAATGGTCACTTCTGCATGTTTAAGATTGGCAGTCATTTGGTTCATAAAAATCCCTAAAGCTATTTTTGAAAGTTTTTTATATAGTAGAATGGCCAGAAAAATTCAGTTAAGGAATTGTAAGATGTTTTTGGTTAATTTGATTGGTGATTTGTGTTGAGGAGAGATAGACCTTCATGTGGATATGTAGTTTATCAAGTTCGGTGGAGAATATCAGGATATTTGAATAGCTTGAAGATTGATGATCATTTTTATAGTATACAGAGTTTATCCTTAATGTAAACAAGGGAATTGCATGTGCAAAACTTGTAGTGTGTAACATATCATTTATTTTTTATTATCTGTATAAGATGAAAGAATTCTGATTTGTTTATATTGACATTGTGTTTGAAGGAGATTGTTTTGATTGTAAACAAAATGAGATATAAGGTTATGTGGTGTAGAGAATCAGGGTAACCCCCTAAATTATTTTCGTATGTTCACGGTTTGTTAGTGAGATACCATTTTTCCAATGAGGCTTGCTTGGTCAGTGAGACCTGTTTGTAGCTAGTGAGGCTTTCTTGGTCAGTGAGACCTGTTTGTAGCTAGTGAGGCTTTCTTGGTTAGTGGGACCTATTTGTAGCTAGTGAGGCTTGAATGTAATTAGTGAAGTTTTGATTTTCCAGGGAGGCATAATAAAGTGTAACATTCAAGAGTGGTTTTTTTATCCTTTTCAAGGGTTTACCACTCATAAAACATGTGTCATGGTTCTTTTATATTGTCTCTATGTTTGTGCTCTAATGTTTTATGGTTGATTAAGGTCATGTATATTCGACTCATCATACATGTAGGATTCTTTGGTATCTATCTCATTTTATTTTTGGTATGTTAAAAGGTGCAAAAAGTTTTTAAGGTTTCTAGACCACTGATTCACCCCCCTCTTAGTGGTCCTATACTCTAACAAGTGGTATCAGAGCCTTGGGTTCCTTTTTCAAAGTTTAATCAACTGAGGAGATCCTAATAGTGGAGTACCATGGGAAAGTGTAAACAAAATAGAGCAAGGAAAGATGCCAAACAAAAAGTACCTTCTATACCAAACTCAAATGGTGATCTACAATTGGTTGATAAAAATGTGTCACAAGTTGAGTCAGGTATTATATTAGAGGAAGAGTTTTCTGGGGTTCCTTTCTTTGATGGTTTAGATTTCTCTATTTGGTATATTAGAATCCAAACCTATCTATCTTGTTTAGGGTATGGTGTGTGGATGTTAGTTGAGAATAGGTATTTTATTTCCTCTCAATCACCTAATACTACAAGTAACAAAGAGCCTTATGAATGCAATCATACAACAAATAAGGCTATTCTATCTAGATTATCTAATGAAGTTTCTTGTAAAGTTATACATTGTGAATTAGCTTAGGATGTGTTGAAGGAGTTGATTATAATCTATCAAGGTGATGCACTTGAAGGAGAGGACAGCTTGGTGTCTGAGGAAAGTGACAATGAAAGAGACATTCACATGAAGGAGATGAGGTCCAATCTGATCCAGAAGAAGGAGATCACATTATGAGTGACTATGAACAAGAGTGTGAGATTGATTTAGAAGGTGAACTCTTGTGTGCTCTAAATACAATCAAGCAACTCAGAAAAGAGAATAAGAGACTAGAAGATCAACTTCAACAAGAAAAAGATTCCAAAGACAAGGTATGTTTAGATTTTGTAAAAGTTTCTTCAGAACTTCAAGAGGAAAGAAATCTAATTGTGGACTTTAATAGTCAAGTTGATGAATTTGATAAATTGATTATTTGTCTAAAAAAGTGAAGTTGAAGAAGCCAAAAGAGTAGTTGACTTTACAAAATCTGATGTTGAAGTCAAAACTAATGAATGCCTAAAACTAGAGATAGAAATAGTTTCTTTGAGAAAGGAATTAGAAAAGGCATCTTCTAAGTTACACAAGAATCTACAATTTGAAAAGAGTTTTGAATGATTAAATGACATGTTAAGCAAACAAAAGCATTATAAGGACACTATAGGTCTAGGATACGAAGAAGGGTAGACTTCTAAAGTCAAAAATACACCAAGGAAGAAGATAGATTTGGGTCATCATGTTACTGCTCTTGCAGATAAGACATAAGATAAATGTGTTGATGAAGGTAGAAGAACCTCAATACCTCCACCTATCAGGAAATACTATTTAATAAGGTACAACTACTCTTAGTTTCATGGTTCTTGTTATTCTTGTCATGTTTATGGTCATAGAGCTACAGATTGTAGAACTCACTCAAGAAATGGTCTTGGATGGAATAAGGATAAGAGTTCTTGTATTTTGTAAAATCAGGACTATAACAATGTTTATTATAAATGTAATAAAGTTGGTCATATAATAAGAAACTATTGAGTGCATCGAAGATTTAATTATGGAAGTAATCTTGGAATATCAAGAAATTATCATTCGTTTGGCCTAGATAGCAATATCATATGCTATATCTATAAAAATCTTGGACACAAAACACATTATTGTAGAAGAAACCCTGTGAAGCCACCTAATAACATTAAAAAGTCAAACATGTCAAACAAACAAAAGAAGAAACCTATTCAGGTATAGAGAAGGAAACAAAAGAAAGATGTAGAAGAATCTGAGATTGTGCATGCTACATAAGAAACATCAGTGAATGCATAAAAGGTAGCATGAAGTAAGGGGAATATAATCACTGCCTTATCTTTTTACCCCAAGAAGTTAGTAGAATCTTCTCATAGGTAGCTTAGTACAATCATTATGATTTTCTTTAGTTTTGTCAAAACATTTGATAAAAGGGCATGTCCTGGTAAGTATAGCAATGAGTTGTAGTAGTTGTTAGTCATGCTATAATATTGCTTGAGGTAGAAGTAAGAGTTTATCATTCTAAGTTAGAATTTGGAGGTTTGATGTTATGATCCCAGAATGTTAAGATCAAGATGCCTTGAGGTTCTTTAATGAGCTAAGGAGTTTAATTAAGCTTTGATATGCCTCTTGGTTAAGATTTAGTATGCTTCAGGATCATTGTGTTTATTTTCTTCAAGATCTTCATAACAATTATGTTCCTTCATTTATGTCATAACAAGGAGATGTTTTTAGTCCTGCTAGGATTGGAAGGTTTGTTTGACTTATTTCAGGTCTATATGCAGTGATAGTCTTTGTAGTTTGGAATGTTCAAATCAAATTCTATAGTCTCTATCAGTTTGTTTGAAGAGATGTAATCTCAATTGCCCTAGAAACTACGTGGTTCAAGATTATGATGTGTTTATTGGTTACTTTGGTACCTCAGTGAAAAGTATACAACTACCTTATTAACAGGGGGAGAGATCCTTATGTTTGCTATAGTGATGCAGATGTTGTAGTGTGATGGAGTAGTATGTTTGTGTAGTAGATCTGGGGACCTTTTGTGATTCGGACTTGCAGGGAAGACATACCTCTAATGTAGACCTCTAGTCTCTTGATAGTAGAATAGTAGACTTTCATGGTGTGACAAACTATTTGCATGGAACATATCTTTGTATGTGCAGACCTCTGAGTGATGGTGCAAACTTTATGGCTATAGAGTGCATGAAAGTAGTGATTTGCCTTATGATTTAGGTGACTTTGGTTCTTGATCTTTGTTGTGGTAGGACAATGGCTTTGATGGTGAATGGACAGTGATGTTTGACTAACCTTGTTAAAGGACAAAATGATAGTATAATAGTGTTATGTGTACTTGTTCCCATACACCCTGGAAATTATGGATCTTTTCTTTGTTCATCCTATTCTGATAGTTTCTTCTCTACTTTTGGTCAATTCATTTGATGGTTGGTACTCATTTGATAGCTCACTTGATGCTTGATGTCACTACATTTATCATTCCATGATCCACTAATCTAGATAGTAAGAGGACAATGAGATTGACATGCATTATATAGTGATCAGGACAATAACATTGCATTCTCAGTACAATGTGCATGAGCTTTTACAATGATTGTAAAGGGTGTGATTCTTCACTCAGTTCATGGTGCAGTTCTTGATGTTGATCCTTCATGATATTGGTGGCAACATGACAGAATTGTGTTCATGTTTTTTTTTTTGCAGATTTGTTTCATTGCAAATCTTTGTTGTCGTTTTCCTTAAGAAATTCAAGATGTATTCACTTCCTCTATCCTTCAATCTTCAGTTCAGCAGAACCTGGGTACCTGTAAACCTATTATGCATATCATTTATAATGTCATGAATATACAAAACTAGCCAACCCTCTAAGATAGGCATCCACCTTGGAATCTCCACCCTTAAAACAAAAAATATTGGCATGCATGCATCCAATACTTGTCAAAAGATGCCCATGCAAACTTGGGTGCCCAAGGTCAAGAATAGCAACCTACAACATCTTATGGCACGTCATAAGCTGCATAAATGTCATAGATTTTTATGACAACTTATAGTTGTCATAGAATCTCTTACACCTTCTTACAACATCTATAACACATGTCATAACCCCAAAATAGATGATTCCTCCCAGTGAGTGGCCCAACTTTGACTAATTACAATTACCATCAATAAGTGACATCCCGTAACTATCGCCGGTAACTCCAAAACTTACCGATACATTATCTTCATAATTACCATGGACAGTAAATAATTTTTACCACTACCAATGAAACTTGTACATCCCTTATGGATAATTATAAATTACAAATAATAAAATGGAATAAATACAATATTAGGGTTTACAAGGTTAATGGCACCTTATTCCAACACCCTTAAAGTTGAAATTTGGACATTGAATGTGAACCCCAATCCCTAAACCATGAACTTTAAACCCTCATAACTAAATATTGAACCATCCTTGAGTAATGAGCCTAGGATTATGAAACCTAAATATCAAGCCCTTAATTTGACCACTAAACTTTTAACCAAGAACCTAAAATCCAAAACCTTGAAACCTAAACTCAATACCTTAAACTCAACCCTAAGCCCTAAAGGTTAAAATTTGTGCCTTGAATTTTTAAATCATTAACAATAAACCTTAATGTTGAACCATATAAATAAACAACTAAATTTGAACATGGAACAATAAGTACTCAATATAGAGGACTAAATCTAAATTCTAAAGATTGAATGTTGAACCCTTAATTTAAAATTTGGACCTCAAGTGTGAACCTAAAACCCAAAACCATGTACTCTAAACCCTCATGCCTACATGTTGAACCCTCTTTTAAGTAATGCGACTATAATTGTGAAGCCTAAACATTAAGGCTTAAATCTAAACACTAAGCTCTCAACAAAGAACCCAACATATTAAACCTTCAAACCTAAACTCTATACCTTAAACACAACTCTAACCCCTAAAGATTAAACTTGTTGGCTTAATTATTGAAATAAAGAACTTAATTTGAACATTAGAATATAAGTTAGAATATATATATATATATAACATATTTTAAGTTTAGAATTATACTAATATATCTAACCTATATTATAATATATAAAATATAGTTAGAATTAGGCTTGATGCTACTAGCATACCTATATTTAAAAAAATTATCTGAAGTACACTGAGAGATATCCTTCTTCAGGAGCTTATTCTAACTATGTATGGTAAATTGATTAAAAAATAGGTGCCTTCAGAAGGATATCTCTCAATGTACTTTAGATATATTTTTTAAATATAGGTATGCTAGTTTTACTTTATAAATTTGCATTTAAAGATTGAAGAATCCTAAAAATGAGTTTAAAATTTAATCCAAATGATATGAAAAACTTAATTATAATTGTCTAATAGAATTAAATCCCATAGAAAATTCTTTAATCTTGATCTTGGTTGAAGAACTATAATCCTACCCTACATTAAACTAAAGTAATTTACCATGAATTTAGTTTCACCACAATTCTAAACTCTAACAATTAGTTTTTGATGAAATAATTTTCAATAATTTAATCCAAATGATACAAAAAACTTAATTATATTTTTTAAAGGAATTTTAACTACAATTTTGTTTTTATTGTAAAGAGTAGTGTTAGAAATTAAATCACAACTACTTTAAAGGAAATCTGATTTCTATTATATTTAATGATCTTTTCTCAGTGTATTATAAATGGAGATTGTAACATAGAAAATAAACCATGCAACACAGAAACATCAAATCAGAAAATTGAACACATAACATAGTGTTTAACGTGGAGAAAACTCTTTCAAGTAAAAAATTCCACATAGGAAAGAGGCCCAAGTCTGTATTAATCTGAAAGTGATTGTGCAATACAACAAATTCACAACTCTCTCCACTAGTCTTCAATACGACAACATTCTTCCAGCACCTGAGTTCCTAAAACCTATATTACAACAACAAATATAATGCCAAATACTTATATAAGTACTCTCATACCTCCCTAGGTGTTCTCTTTTTCTTTCTTGAGAATCTCCAACCTATAAATATTAAATGCCTTCTTAGAAGCTCCTTCCACTTGCCCAAAAACAACCATGCAAGGTTGGATGCCCAAGACTAAATCTAGCCTCTTACAGCATCTTATGATGCTTCATAGCCATCATAGATTCCACCAAAAATTATCTTCCCAAGATGGGTAACTTGGGCTAAACAGAGGAACATACAACTCATAAATATCTGTAATATGCATCATAGTGTCATAGAATCTTATGACAGCTTGCAACTATCATAGATTCTTTACATGTGTAGACACCTAAAATTGACATGCTTTGCAAACCAATTTCACGTATCTCTACACCACCAACTATCCCTCCTATTAATTAAATAAATTCATTTTATTTAATTAATTTATCCCTCATCATCTACCCTTATCCATTCACCCATCCTTGGCGATCAATTAATTCATTTAATTTATCACTATACCGTATGACTGTATCTTCATTAGTTAAATAAATATTCTAAATATTTATTTAGTTAATTTGTCCATCTCCCTAATCCTCATTAATTAGATAAATCAGGCTTCTCTAATTAATCTAGCATATTAATCAACCTATCCCTATCCGAGTTAATTAAATATCAATTATTTAATTAGCTACCCTAGCCTACCTATCCCTAAGACCTAAATTAATTAAGCTTAACACTTAATTAACCTTGATTATCCCATCCTCCCACACACCTTTGAATAAAAATCAATTTTTATTCAAAGGGTCAAATCCTCCTTACAACTCATTTATCACCCTCTTACACATGTAAGTGTACATGTGTCCTTCAACCTTCACATCTCCACATAAAAGTGAATTTTTAATTCACACTCCCCCATGAGTTGAATTTTTAATTCACTTGTCATATCCACTCTTCCCAAAAATAAATTTTTAATTCATTTTTTATCCTCCAAACCTTTCCCCATGTGAATTTAAAATTCACAAATAAATGAGACCCTTCTCAAAGCCATTTTCAACGAATTCTTCTTGCATCAAAACTATGCCAAAATTTATATCTTCTCCATCTCTCATCCTCATCTCCATCTTAGTCTCTATCTATCTATTGTCTCTCATCCTATTGTGTTGAGAATGCATTGAGTAATCCACATTCCATTCTTTATCTACTTGGGTAAATCTAAAGAGTTTGGGTGCAATTCCTTCCACCCTATCTTGGATTTGTGGGTCACATGTGAAGGTATATCATTTGTTTTGGCATTTGATTTGTGTTTTTGGCTTTCATTTTGATTTCATAGATCACAACATGCACCCACCAAACATTATGACGTGTGTTATATATGCTAAAAATAGTAGATTCTCCTAAGGTGGCACCTACACTCATTTACTATTGAGTTTTACAATTGCCAACCATGAATGTCACACTTTAATTACCTCTGATGAATCTGGAATTACCACTGCTGGTAAAACTACCTCATCCCCTTATGGGTAATTACAAATTACAAATAATAAATGTCCTGAATAAATACAATATTAGGATTTACAAGGTTAATGGAACCATATCCCAACATTCTCCCACTTGACATTATACATTGTAAATCAACCCAGAGGAAATCAAATATAAAATTATCAGGCACCAGAAACAAGGCCCATGGCCTCTCTACACCACACAAACTTCTCTGTGCTCAAAGGTTTGGTCAATGAATCTACAACATTCTCTTGAGTATCTATCTTCTTAAACTCAATCTATCTATTTGCAACAAATTTTTGAACAAAGTGATATTGAACAACAACATGCTTAGTTAGAGCATGATACATAGGATTCATGGCCAAAAAGATACCACTATGGATATCACAACCAATTTGAATGATCCTACAATCAAAACCAATACATGTACACAGTCTCCTCAACCAAATTGTCTCCTTAGAGACATGAGTAGAAACCATATACTCTACTTCTGTGGTGGACACAACAACTATGGGCTGCCTCTTACTGATCCAACTCACTGCTCCTCCAAATAGAGTAAACACATAGCCACTAGTGGACCTCAGACTATCCCTGTCACTTACCCAATCTAGATCAACAAAACCCTATATGTCCAAAGATTTATCAGCACTATCAGTACCAGAATAAACCAAACAATAATCTGGAGTACCTACAAGATACTTAAGCACCCTCTTCACATAATTTCAATGCTGTCTACAAGGGTTAGACATAAATTTACTCAAATCTACCACTGCTTGGGCAATATATGGCCTAGTACAAACCATTGCATACATCAAACTCCCAACAACACTAGAATATATGGAATATTAGACATATCCTTAAAATCATCCTCATTCTTTGGACACATATATAATGAAAGCTTAGTAACAATGGGTAAAGGAACTCTAACTGGGTTACAGTCCTGCATACTAAATCTCTGCAAAATAGTATTCACATACTTTGTGATAGCTAAAGCTTTTTGTTACCTCTATCCCTCCTGATCTCCATTCCCAAAATATACCTGGTAGCAGCAAGATCCTTCATATCAAATGCACCTAATTTAGTTGGGATTTAATCTCACTGATCATACCCTTAGTATTACTGAAAAATAACATGTCATCAACATTCAAAGCAATGATCAATATAGAATCATCAATAAAATGAATGTAAACACAATTATCCTCCTAGCTTCTAACAAAACCCAATTTCAACATGAGTGAATCAAACTTTTGATACCACATTCTCGGGGACTATTTCAAACCATAGAGAGACCTCTTCAACTTGCAAACCCAATGTTCTTTTCCTTTTACCTCAAAACCTATAGGTTCTTGCATATAAATTTCTTCCTCAAGAGCTCCATGAAAAACTGTAGTGTTAAAATCCATTTTCTCAATCTCCCAATCATAAGCATCAACAATGGAGAAAATAAATCTAGTAGAAGTCAATTTAGCAACATGAGAGAAAATTTCACCAAAATTAACTCCCTCTCTCTGGGAGTAGCCCTTGGCTACCAGTCTAGCCTTGTACTTCTCCGATGACTCGTTTGCTCCAAACTTCTTCTTGAAGACTCTAAAACCATCATCTCCTCCTGCATGGCTAACTGCCAAGACTCACTATCATCTACATGAATAGATTCCCTATAGGATCTAGTCTCATTGTCAGTACTCAATAAAGAAAATATATAATGGAAATTTGGTGGGTTGTACTTGTCAAGTGGATTTAGTTGTCTGGTCGATCTCCCCAAGGGTAAAGTAAGAGTCTCAACTTGTTCTTCTATATGATCATCTATACCAACTTCTATAACAATAGATTCATCTTCATCAGAAGTACTCAAATTTTCTTCTTCTTCTTCACCATCCAATCCATCATTTCGTTCTTCCTGAGGTGCATTATCCTACTCTAAATACAGGTGTAATCTCTTTACCTTTTCTTCTTTTTCTTTTGGCTACTCTGCTTCAAAAATAGCTCTAACTTCCATGAAAATAACATCTCTAGAATAGATAATCTTATGGGTTGGTGGATTCCAAAGATTATAACCTTTGATACTATCACCGTATCCAATGAAAGTACACTTTTTAGCTTTCAGATTTGTTGCAAATATGTGCCTAAGTGGTGTTGTCATTGATGTCAACATATCCTTGTTGCCATTGGTGACAACTATATCCTATTTTGCTATCTATATAGAAGACAAGATTGTTGAGGATATTGAAAAAAATAATAACACTCAATCCATATGGACCATATGGTTGTGTAGAGGATTGTCAGAGGCTGCTCCATTTAAGATTTGAGAAGTTCACATGAAGATTTAAAGAGGTTATAGGCATATGAGTAGAACCAGATTTTGGTAGTATTCAGAAGAGGCAGTATGACAGTAAGTTGGTCTGGATTGCTCCGCAGTGAAATATTATGATCTACAGATGTGAAGACTTGTTTTAGAAAGTCAATGTGTATCCTCAACTCATGTGGTTCATGGTTTGGAGGTCCGCAAGAGATCTTTTTAGTTTGACATTCTTGGTAGACATTGTTCTTGAGGTTCCGAAGGAAGTTATAGATGATTATGGTAATTTGGTTTAGAGTAAATGTTATTGGTGATTTCAATGTGCTTGTGGAGGTCTCTAGATTATGTAGCTACTTTGTTGGAGGTCCACATTGTAGTTTGAGCTTGTTGATTGAAGGTTTCTTCTTTAAGGTTGATGTTCTTCCAGTCTTGGCCAACTAGACGTTCTTGGCTTACTACGGATGATCTAAAGAGCATTTTATGAAGCGTTGAGTGGTTGTTGAGAAAGATTCAAGTCTCAATTGTATTTTGCTGACAATGTAATGATCTGTATTGAGTTTAGCTGACCTTGTTGATCATTCCAAGTTTAATGAAGTATATAAATACTTGTTGAAGAGTTGTGAAAAATCATCCTTGAATGAATGAGTTAAATCTAAAGAAAGGATCAAAAAGTAGAGAAGAGAAGAAAAAGAGTGAAGGTAGTCTAGAGTGAAAGAGTCAGTGAAGAAGAATTTGAAATTAGGAGCAAAAGTTTTTGGGCCTCCAAAGGGATTGATTCAGGCATCAAAATAGATGCTATTTCTCAATTCATTATCTCTATGTAAATCTTAATTTCTTGTAGGCAATGAGCCTCTCTCTTGAGCAGTGATCTCTGGGTAGTGCGCCTGAAGGCATGTGCCTTCTATTTTCTTAAGTACTTTTAATAGGGTAAATAATTCTTGCAGGTTAACCCCCATCATGGTTTTTCCCTTAACCGGGTTTTCCATCAAAATTCTAGTGTTGTGTGTTCATGTTGTTTATGCTCATGTGTTGATTTGTGCTTAAATATTTTCATCATTAATCTAATTATAAAGAAGATTTAAAATTAAAGAAAAGGTTAAAGTTTAGGGACAATTGATTCACCCCCCCCTCAATTGTCTAGACTATTTCCAACAATTGGTATCAGAGCCAAGTACCTCTAAAAGAAGCTTGATCTCTTGAGGAGATCCAAGATGTTGTATTACAAGAAGGAAAGTCTAAAATTTGATGGAACTAATTACTCCCTCTAGAAAGTATGCATGCAGTGTCATCTGGAATGTATGGGTGATGGTATTTGGTCAATAACCAAGAATGCATATAAGATTCCAAAGAATGGACCTTCAAATATAGATGAACTTAGAGATGATGAATGTGACACTCAAGCCAAATAAGCATTGTTAATTGCCCTATCCAACACTAAATTGACAAATGTTCTGGATTTACAAATTGCTCATGAAATATGGAGCAAATTGGAAAATCTGTATGAAGGTGACAAATATGTTAAATGTGCCAAGCTACAAAGCTTGAATGCTAAATATGAAAGGCTGGTAATGAGTGAAGATAAAAACATTACTTCCTAAATGCAAAAAGTAAATGAACTTGTGACCGGTATAAAAAATGCAAGTGGAGTATTGGATGAATCATAAATTGTTGCCAAAGTGCTCAGATCCTTATCTACAACCTACAAATGCAAGGCTACAACCATTGAATAAATTAGGACAGTAAAAACTATCACAAGGGATCAATTTGTTGGAAAGCTTTTAGCATTTGAAATGAATGAGTTTGCAGATTCTCTTCCTAAGTCTAAAACTGCATTCAAGGCCAGTGTGTATGGAAAGAAAATATATAATCTGGGTGAAAGTTCTTTAGCAAGAACAAATAGATTTATCAAGACAAGGAAAATTCTTGAAGATGATGAGATTGAGACTACATACCTTGAAGCTCTCATTGCCAGATGGTTGCCAAGAGGATCTATTAAGTATGAAGGAAAATTGTAATTCAAATGTTTTCTTGTAATAAAATTGGTCATTTTGCTTCAAGGTGTCTGGAGAGGTTCTCAAAACCAAACCTTAATAGATACAAAAGTAAGAAGAATTGTCTCTATGTCCAAGAAACCAGAGAAGAAAGAGTCACAAATGATGAATTTGATCATGGAGAAAGTGATTGGGTGTTTATTGCTATTAAAGAAGAAGATCAAATGTCTTCTGGATCTACTGGCTGTACGAATATGGAAAGTGCCTTGGCTGGTCAATTTGTTGAAAGGGATGAGTGGGTGATTGATAGTGGATGTTCTCATCATATGACTGGCGACAAGAGTAAGTTTGTGAGTTTTGAAAACTATGAAAGAGGACTTGTGAAATTTGGAGACAACTCAGCTGGTAGAATCCATGGCAAAGGATATATCTCTTTTGATGGCAAGAACAACACCAATGATGTTCTATATTTGGAAGGACTAAAACATAATCTTCTCGGTGTTGGATAGTTGGTTGACAAGGGTTATGATCTTTTATTTAAGGATGGAAAATGCAAAATTTTGGAAAGATCTGGAACTGAAATTGCATTCGGTACTCAAACTAAAGGTAACATCTTTCACTTAAGTAGTTCAGGCAAAAGTTGTTTGATTGCTCAAACAGATCAAAGTTGGTTATGGCATAGGAGGATGTGTCATGTAAATTTTGATAACATTATCAAAATAAGTTCCATTCAAGCTGTGAGAGATCTTCCAAGACTTGTGAAACCTGACAGTATATGCAGAGAATGTCAATTGGGTAAATAGAATAATTTTTTTTTCAAAAGTAAGGAGCAAGGTTCAAGTGGGAGATTGGAACTGGTACATACTAATCTATGTGCTCCTGCTAGAATTAGGAGTGTGCAAGGAGACAAATATTTCATGTTGTTGATTGATGATTACTCCTAGATGATGTGGGTAACTTTCCTAAAAGAAAAATTAGAAGCACTTGATAAGTTTAAGGTGTTCAAGATGATGATTGAAAATGAGATTGGCAGGAAGTTGAAATGTCTGAGATCTGATAGAGGTGGAGAATTCACTTCTGGAGAGTTTGTTGACTTCTGTAAAAAGCATGGAATAAAAAGATAGTTATCTACTCCTAGGACTCCTCAGCAAAATGGAGTTGTAGAAAGGAAGAACTGAACCATTCAAGAAGCTGCCAGGACCATGATGATGGAAATAAATGTTCCTCAAGTTTACTAGAGGGAAGTTGTGAGTACTGCTGTCTACACTCTTAACTAGGTGCAGATCAAAGGAAATTCTGGTAAAACTCCCTATGAAGTATGGTTTGGTCATCCTGCTCCTATGAAATTTTTTAGAGTTTTTGGTAGTAAATGCTATATCAAAAGAGATGAGGATTTAGGCAAATTTGAGGCTAGAAGTGATGAAGGAATATTTTTGGGTTACTCAACTCAAAGCAAGGCTTACCTGTGCTACAACAAGAGGTTGAGAAAGATTGTTGAAAGTGCAAATGTTAAAGTTGATGAAAGCAAAGAAGGTCATTCCAAGTACTGCGGATATGATTCAGATGATCAAGAAGAAATTCAAAGTCAAGAAAGACAAGTTCAAATCCAAACCCAGACTCAGATTGATTTGGTAACTCCAGTTACTCAAGAGGTTAATGCAAATAATGAAGAACAAGTTGAAGAAGCAGAAGTTCAATCAATTCCCAAAACTCCCAGGTATGTAAGACTACATCATCCTGAAGATCAAATCATAGGAGATAAAAATAGAGGTGTCTGGACTAGGAGAAGAGTTGTTGAAGATCAAGAAGAGATTTGTTTGATTTTAAAGATTGAACCTAATCAGTAAGTGAATCTTGCAATGATGAAAATTAGGTTAAAGAAATTGAAGAAGAACTGATGCAAATTGAAAAGAATCACACTTGGGATCCTGTTCCTAGACCTGAGGACAAAAATGTGATTAGAACCAAACGGGTCTTCCAAAATAAGCTAAATGAAGATGGTGAGGTTGTAAAGACTAAGGCAAGGTTGGTATGCAAAGGCTATTCTCAAGTGGAAGGAATTGATTTTGAATAAACTTTTACTCTAGTGGCAAGAATAGAGGCATTCCGATTATTTCTTGCTTATGCTGCCTTTGAAGATTTTAAAGTTTATCAGATGGTTGTCAAATCAACATTTCTAAATGGAGATTTGGAGGAAGAAGTCTACATTGAACAATCAGAAGGATTTCAGTTGTCTGATCAAGGAAATATGGTCTGTAGACTGAGAAAAACAATGTATGGACTTAAGCAAGCCCCGAGAGCCTGGTATGCAGGATTGGATAAGTATTTACTCAAGCTAGGATTTAGAAAAGGTATAACTGATAGTAATCTCTATTTCAATATCAATCATGAGAACATTCTAATTGTTGAAGTTTTTGTTGATGATATCATTTTTGGTGGAAATGAATGTATGTGCAAAGCATTTGCTGATGAAATGAAAAGTGAGTTTGAGATGTCAATGTTTGGTGAGATGAACTTCTTCCCAGGTCTACAAATTGTTCAGTCAGATAAAGGTATCTTCATATCTCAGTCCAAGTATGTGAAGGAATTGTTGAAGAAGTTTGGAATGGAAGATTCAAAGCCAGTAGGTACTCCTATGGTAATCAGATGCAAGATAAGCAAAGATGATGATTCCCCAAAGGTAAATCAGAAAAGGTATAGATCAATGATTGGATGATTGCTCTATCTGACTTAGACCAAACCTGATATCATGAATGCAGTAGGGCTTGTTGCCAGATTTCAAGATGATCCAAAAGAATCCCATGTTGTGGTAGTTAAAATAATCTTCAAATATCTCAAGGGGACAATTGATTATGGACTATGGTATCTAAAGGACAATGATTTCACTCTTCATGCATATACAGATGCTGATTGGGTAGGAGATGTGGATGATAAAAAACGTACTAGTGGTGGAGCATTCTTCTTAGGAAGAAGATTGGTCTCTTCAATGAGAAAAAAGAAAGAAGCAATTTCTCTATCTACTGCAGAGGCAGAGTCTATAGCAGTAGCAAATAATTGTTCTCAAGTTTTGTGGATGTAGCAAATGCTAAAAGACATCAGAATTGTGTTTGAGGAACCAGACACAATTTTTTGTGATAATTCAAGTGCCATAAGCATTTCAAAGAATCCAGTATTGCATTCAAACACAAAACATATATCTATCAAGTTTCATTTCTTGAGAGAGAAAGTAAATGAGAATGAAGTCAAATTGGGGTTTGTGTCTTCCAAAGATCAGATTGTAGATGTCTTCACTAAGCCTCTTCCCAAGGATACTTTTGAGTATCTCAGAGAGAAGTTAGGGGTTATTACCCCTCCTAATTAGAACTAAGGTGCATCAGTCCAGTGGAACTCACTTTCATATTTTGTGATCCAGATTGATGTTAAGAAGGTACTACTCAAAGGGGGAGTAGTCAGTATGCAATTGTTGGGATTAGTCTGATGTAAAAAGTGAACAAATAGCAAATATGTGCCCTTTTCCATTGATGGCAAAGGGGGAGAGAATTCATGTGAAAAACTAGTTGCTAATGTAAGAGGGAGCAGCTGTAGAAGTGAGAAGAGAAAGGGGGAGAAGTTCTTATCTTGATGGTTGAATTCAGTTTTTCACATCATATGTTGCCATCAATGAGAAAGGGGGAGATTTGAAAAGGGTAATTACAATATCAAAAGTACTAATCAAACATGCAAAGCAATTAAACAAACACAAGAGAAATACCAGATTGAAAGTTGCACAAAGAGAGACCAACGCCAAGATTGTAAAGGGGAAAAAATAAAGAAAAATCCCTATGAATATGCAAGTGGAAAGAAGCCAAAAAAGGAGAGATTACAGAGATATTTGAGAAGCTTCTTAAAGAGAGAAATGAGAAGGTGAAGAAGAAGAAGAAGATGATATTCGTGAAGAGAATATGTGTAGAAAGAGAGAAGGACACCTCTTAAATAGAGGTGAAGAATAGATTTATGCGTAACTCCCATATGCCACCTTGCATAAGGTGTGTGCCACATGTTTCCTCTAAGGAGGAATCTACCAAATGCATCTTATGCATAAACTATTGAAAGGCATAAGCGCTCTAATGAGCTTTTAATCTCTCAAAAAATTATAACAGATAAATGAGGCATGATAAAATATTAGATTCCCTTTATCAAAACAACATAATTGTAGTTGAGAATGAAACTCTAGACTTGTTTTAAAGATTGTGATAAATCAAGACTTAGGTTGATAAATCAAAATAATAAATTAATAAATCAGAAGGATAATTTGACACAAATTGTGATAGAAAGAGCTTAGAGATATATTGGAATGTTAAGGGGCAATCAAGTCACCTTAACAAATTACTATTAAAAATTTGTGATTTTAGAAAAATAGGATAAGTAGAATATTCCAAAGTGATATTCATGCATTGGCCACTACATGAATATCCCTGAAATATAATTGAATGAACAAGTACAAAATTATTGGGTTGATCAAGTCCAATAATAAAGTACATCTGTAAAAATTACATAGGGAAATTTTGAATTGCCTAACAAAAGGTTATTTTTTTGAAAAATGAAACATATTTACATCTCCATTGAAGAAAAAAGTTAATAATGCCTTTAAAAGGATTTTTTTTTTAAGAAATGCCTATTTAAAAAACAAATTTTTTTTAAAAAAATCTTTCTTTAAAGCAAAAACTTGTTTTTAAAACAAATGCTTAATTTTTGAAAAATTGCCTAATTAAAAAGGCAAACTTTTTTTAAAAAAAAAGAGAGATTGCAATATTTCTCATTAATTTTTTTTTTTTTAATGTCTAATTACTTAGACAAAAGGCAATTTTTTAAAAAATGCCTCAAACAATTTTTAAAATAAATGTCTCCATGGAAGAAAAAAATATATATAATAATGCCTTGAAAAGGCAAATTTGTTTTCTAAAATGCAGGCACAAATTTGTTTAAACAAATGCCTCAATAAAATGAATTTTTAATAATGCCTCAATAAATAAATAAAAGGCAAATGTTTAAAATATGCCTAATTAAAAAATTTAATAAAATATGATTTTAAAATATATAACAAACTAATAAACATAAATTCATATCACATAAAATAATGAATATGACTATTTTGTAGGGATTTGATTTGTGAAAGTAAATAGAAAATTACTATTTTAAATCTCACCTAAAAATCATAAAAAAAACATTTTTTATATCTTTTCTTTCACAATTCTTCTCATTTCTTTTTCTAATTGTTCTTTATATATTTTTGTTGAAGTAGGTTTTCACTCTAATTTATTTTTTTATTGATTGTTTTTTTGCAGGTACTAGTGATGGAGGGTTTTAATGCATAGCAAAGAGGGCACAAAAGTGGAGGGCTGAAGAGGATAGAGTTATGGCACGCAGATTTAAACCTTTTATTTCACAGTGGGAATTTTTTATTAGTTTTTTTTAATATTAAAAACTTGTATGGTTTGCAGGTGCAAGGGCACAAGCCCAAAAAAAATTTAATTTATGAAAAACAAACTTGATTTTTTATTTTTTAAATGAAGTTGCAAGTTAAAACATTTTTTTCCTTTTTTTCTACATGTAAGCTTAAAATCTAGATGAAAACTAAAAAAAACATGGTTAAAACTCTTTTTAATCAAGGTTGACGGAATTATATATATATATATATATATAAACTTTTGCAATTTTTTTAAAATTTGATGTTAATCTCTAAAAATATAGAAATGGAATGTCATGCAAAAACAAGCTAAAAGATTTAAAAGAAGAATATATATTTTTTTAAAAAATTATGTAAAAAATTTTTTGTAAAGAAATAGGAAAGTTACAGAGATAAAAGTACTAAACATATAAAAATTGTGAATTTTTTTCTACAAGCTATATTGATTTTTTTTGTAAAAAAAATTGAATAGATAATGCTTCTTATCTTTGTTCTCCTATCTCTTGTTGTTTGTAGGTCCTTGATCTAGCAAAAATACTTGGACAAAATTATTAGTAGCAAAGCTCTGATACCATGAAAAGGGTAATTACAGGATCAAAAGTACTAATCCAACATGCAAAGCAATTAAACAAACACAAGAGAAATACCAGATTGAAAGTTTCACAAAGAGAGACCAACACCAAGATTGTAAAGGAGGAAAAACAAAGAAAACAAGAAGCCAAAAAAGGAGAGATTACAGAGATATTTGAGAAGCTTCTCAAAGAGGGAAATGAGAAGATGAAGATGAAGTAGAAGAAGATATCCATGAAGAGAATAAGTGTAGAAAGAGAGAAGGACACCTCTTAAATAGAGGTGAAGAATGGAGTTAGGCATAACTCCCATATGCCACCTTGTATAAGGTGTGTGCCACATATTTCCTCTTAAGGAGGAATCTATCAAAATATATTATTCCTGCAGAAGGAATACAAGAAGTGTTATCCGACATGTGGCGTTAAAATACCAAAATTAATAAAATACAAAAATATAAAATAATCTTCACTAAGTAAAGATTAATTTATAATAAGATTGTTACAAATATGTGCCTAAGTGGTGTTGTCATTGATGTCAACATATCATTATTGCCATTGGTGACAACTGTATCCCATTTTGTTGTTTGTATAGAAGACAAGATTGTTGAGAATATTGAGAAAATTAATAATACTCAATGCATGTGGACCATATGGTTGTGTAGAGGATTAGAAGCTGCTCCAGTGAAAATTTAAAGAAGTTATAGGCATCTGAGTAGGACCAGATTTTGGCAGTATTCAGAAGAGGCAGTATGATAGTAAGTTGGTCCAGATTGCTCTGCAGTGAAATATTATGATCTGTAGATCTGAAGACTTGTTTTGGAAAGTTAGTGTGTGTCATCAACTCCTGTGCTTCGTGGTTTGGAGGTCCACAAGCGATCTTTTTAGTTTGACAGTCTTGGCAAACAATCTTCTTGAGGTTCCAGAGGAAGTTACAAATGATTCTGGTAATTTGGTTTAGAGTAAATGTTATTGGTGATTTCAATGTGCTTGTGGAGGTCTCTGGATCGTGTAGCTACTTTGTTGGAGGTCTGCATTTTAATTTGAACTTGTTGATTGAAGGTTTCTTCTTTAAGGTTGATGTTCTTCCAGTCTTGGCCAATCGGGCTTATTGCAAATGATCTAGAGAGCATTTTATGAAGCATGGAGTGGTTGTTGAGAAAGATTCAAGTCTTAGTTGTATTTGGCTGATAGTGTAATGATCCACATTGAGTTTAGCTGACCTTGTTGATCATTCCAAGTTTAATGAAGTATATAAATACTTGTTGAAGAGTCATGGAAAATCATCCTTGAATGAATGAGTTAAATATGAAGAAAGGATCAAAAAGTAGAGTAGAAAAGAAGAAGAGCAAAGGGAGTCTAGAGTGGAAGAGTCAGTGAAGAAGAATTTGAAATTAGGAGCAGAAGTTTTTGATCCTTCAAATGGACTGATTCAAGCATGAATATAGATGCTACTTCTCAGTTCATTATCTCTGTGTAAATCATAATTTCTTGTAGGCAGTGAGCCTTTCTCTTGAGCAGTGAGCTCTAGACAGTGTGCTTGAAGGCATGTGCCTTCAATTTTCTTAAGTACTTTTAATAGGGTATGCAATTCTTGTGGGTTAACCCCCACCATGGTTTTCCTCTTAATCGGGTTTTCCACGTCAAAATTCTAGTGTTGTGTGTTCATGTTGTTTCTACTCATGTGTTGATTTATGCTTAAATATTTTCATTATTAATCTGATTATAAAAAAGATTTGAAAGCAAAGAAAAGGTTAAAGTTTAGGGACAACTAATTCACCCCCCCTTAGTTGTCTGGACTCTTTCCAACATGATCCAACTTAGATTTCTTTTCCTTAGGTACATGAATAAAATCCTCACAACCAAAAACCCTTAAATTTAAACTAGAAGGTTTCTTACTTGTCCACACTTCATAAAATGTCAAATCAAGAGCCTTATAAGGAGACCTACTAATCAAGTAGAAAGTATTACACACAACTTCTGTCCAAAAGTATTTATCCAACTATGAATCACTCAACATACTTTTATCTCTTTCCATGATTGTTCAATTCATCATTTCTGCAATACCATTATGTTGTGGTGTATATGGAGTTTTCTCTCATATGATTATACACTACATGCTTATAAAACTCATTAAATTCCTTAGAGAAATACTCCCCTCCATTGTTAGATCTTATTATTTTTATCTTTAATCCTGATTGGTTTTCAACTAAGACTTTAAAATCCTTAAACTTACTAAAAACTTCATATTTGTGTCTCATAAAATAAATCCGTGTAAATCTGGATACAACATCAATGAAGGTGACAAAATAATGAGATTTTTTGATAGAGTCATTATCCGCAAGTCCAAACACATCTATGTGAATTATCTCTAACTTCTCTTTTGCCCTATTGCTTCCTAAAGGAAATGATTTTTTGTTTTGTTTACCAAACACACAATGCTCATACAAATCAAAGTGTTCATCGGAGAAACTGTCTAAGAAATTTTTATTCTTAATAGTTTTCAAAACATTATTACTTGTGTGGCCCAATCTATGGCGCCACAACATACAAGTGTTTTTAGAAGCCTCTGAATCATAAGAGACATTACAAACTATAATGGCTTCTAGCCTAAACAAGGTTCCCATTCTCTTCCTCTTCACTACCACCAAGTTTCCTCTCACCAATTTGTAACCATGCTTATCAATTGTTACATGCATTCCCAAATCATTCAACTTCAAAACTAAAATCAAATTTCTAGCTAATCCAACAACATGCAAAACACTAGGGAGGTTTTAATCCTCCCATTACTAAAGCACAACAATACCTTGCCTTTCCCTACTATCGGATATGTAGAGTTGTCCCCAAGGTACACATTACCTCTATCATACCCTTCATATGTGGAAAACCATTCCTTATGCGGGGTCATATGAAATGATCATCCTGAGTCAACCAACTAGTGATCATTAAAAATAATATTACATACAAAAAGTAAAACATCTTCACCTGCATTCAAGGACTTATCTAAAACACTCTTCCACGGTTTCTTTGGGTTTATGCACTCCTTCACATGTCCCCTTTTACCACAGTTCCAACACTTAACTTTGTTCTTCTTCCCAAGAGTCTTAGATCAGCCCTTAGACTTCTCCTTAGCCCCTTTTTGATCTCCTTTTGATCCTCTTTTTTTAGACCTTCCCCTAACACTAAGAGCATCACCTAAACTATCTGAACTCTTCTTCCTTAATTCCTGTGCTAGTAAAACTGCAACAAGAGCATCCAACTTCATATCTATGAGGTTAGCAGTGATAGGAAGGATAACATTCTCCCAAGACAAAGATAAATAATAACATTTATCTTCCTCATTAACATCAACATCTATAGATGCAAGCTAACTCAACAAGTTAAATGAATTTAAATGCTTTGGAACTGATTCATCAGATGTCTTTCATTTTCATAGAAAATAATTTATGCTTCAAGTAAAGTTTGTTTACCATACTCTTGGCTTGGTAGATCTTGCCCAAACACTTCAACAAGCTATGTACAGTATCTTCCCTCGTGACATTCAATAGGATAGAATCAAAAAGACATAATCTTATCATTCCTCATACCTTCTTATCCAGTCTATCCCAGTCATCGTGAAAGACATCATCGGGTTTATTCTCTTTTGGAACAACCAACCCTTGGTTTCTTTCTTCTAGAAAATCCTCCATTTTTAGCTTCCACAACTCATACCCCGTTCTGTTGAACTTCTTAATGTCCAATAGAGAGGTTGATGCAATGGTGGATGTAGTAATAATATCAACTCAAGATCTGCAAAATAAATACAACCAAATCTCCCATTGTAGCTATAGCTTCCACACTACCACCCAAGAGTCAAAGTTGGCCAGGCTCTAATACCAAATGTTAGAAATGAAAGCACAACTACTTCAAAGGAAATATGATTTCTATTATGTTTAATGATCATTTTTGAGTGTATTATTAATGGGGATTGTAACATAGAAAAGAAACTATGCAACATAGAAACATTAAATCAAAAAACTGAATAGACAACACAGTTTTTAACATGGAGAAAACTCTTTCTAGTAAAAAAATCCACACAGGAAAGAGGCCCAACTTTGTATTAATTTGAAAATGATTCTACAATACAACTTCACAAATCTCTCCACCAGTCTTCAATCTAACATCATTATTGCAGCACTTGAGTACCTAAAACCTGTATTACAACAACAAATAGAATGGAAAATACTTATAGAAGTGCTCTCACACCTCCTTAGGCATTCACTTTCTCTCTTCTGAGAATATCCTACCAGCAAACATTAAATGCCATCTTATAAGCACCTTGGAGCACTTGTCCAAAATAGCCATGCAAGGTTGGATGCCCAAGACTAAATCTAGCCTCTTACAACATCTTATGATGCATCATAACTATCATAGATTCCACTAAAGAGTATCTCCCAAGATGGGTGCCTTGAGCTAAACATAGCAACTTACAAATCATAAATATCTATTATATGCATCATTCACCTAACTATCATAGATTCTTTACATTCACACACCAAACATTATGATGTGTGTCATATATGCTAAAAATAGTAGATTCTCCCAAGGTAGCACCTACACTCATTTACTATTGAGTTTTACAATTGCCAACCATAAATGTCACACTTTAATTACCTCTGGTGAATCTAGAATTACCACTTCTAGTGAATTAAAATTAATACAGATATTAAATAAATAAAAGTTAAATAATCATATTAATATTAATATTAGATCTTATAATATATTAATATTTAGATATATATAATTATTAACAAATATATTACAATTAAAAGTTAAAATTAAATTTTATCTTGAATTCAACTATGACCTGCAAGGAGGGAGCCACTTTGAAACTATATTACCATCACACACTTTGATGTAAGAAGGGTTGGCTTTTGAATAAAAAAATTTCTTAGAATTTTCTTTGGCTTTTGAATAAAAAAATTTCTTAGAATTTTCTAAGGCATCATCCATCGCAACCAAAGAATATAGTGTGGCATGGTCTAGAGGAACTCGTGGAAAAAGGTGGTAATAGATGCCAACCAAATTGATGATGTTAGTCTCCTCATAGGAAAATTCATATTTCTAATGGTATTTGAACTTTCAATACTCAAATTAAACATAAGTTATATAGTTCATGCAAAAAGTTATATTAACTCATGCTTTTTTCACTTCTTGATCTCACCCTTAGCCAATGAAATTTCTCCCTTTTAAGAGTCTAGAAGGGTTGTCTATCAGAGCAATGGCCAAGTTTTAATGGGAGTGAATTGCACATGTCCTAATTCTTGGACAAGCTTGGGACTAATGCTAGAGCTTTGTTAGTTTCTTTGTATTCATTTTTTATTATCCCCCCTTTCGGCAAATTCCTCTATTCCTTGTCCTCCTATAAAAGAGCAAGTAAAAGGACAATTTCTAAAATTAGAATTCATAACACCTTTTGTTTTGGAGCATGCCATAATTATCTCAGAATATATTTTTTCAAGATTTCCACCAAAATAAAATGTAATGCATTATAGATATTAATAGATAATATTTTTTTAAAATGCAAGCCAAAAATTATGCTCAAAATGTGTTGATATAGTGGAGGGGTGTCAAACAATCAACAAACTCAATTAGATGTGAATCAAACAATCTTCAAAACACCAAGTTTCAATCTTCACAATTTTCACCTTTCAATCAGGCTTATTCTAGTAATTCTGCTGACTCTATTTTTGGGCTTTTCCTCACAAACTTTCCAAAACACTTCACAAACCAAATAGAGATTTAGATACCCATTATCAAGTTACACCACATACTTCAAAATCAACATTGACTCCTTTGGACCATGTGCATCAAAAATGGCTTTCTACGCTGTCTTGAATAGGCTAATTAGCCATAAATTACAAAGGAGCATACCTTTAAACACTCAAAAACCCCCTAGAATTGATGGGGAAGCAGTCACCATATGTCCAAACCCTCAAAAACACAATTTGTTTCAGGATAAACTCTCACCAACATGCCAAGCCACAAAACCCTTAATTTTGCAAATTTGAGGAGGGTTTATTGAAAATGATGGTTCCAAACACATCATCTACAAGCCACTACCTTAGACACTTTTGAATAGAGCTACACAAACTTAAAACACCGTTATATAGACAATCCCATCAATGTTTTGACAAAATCCCACTTTAGTTCCTTAATTTGACTTAGAAAACAAGTAAACTACAATAGGGTATCACCACAAACCCACACAACTTGTCACCTTTGCCTCCAAATCCATAAGGACACCTAAAATATCATGAGGGAAGTCATTCCATTAAGACACAGGCCATGATAGTAGGTGGAATGACTTAGGGCTTCATTTTAGTCCAAGCAAACCTTCATTGGCAGCGTACAGGTGATTCTAAAAAAAATCATGGTTTCTCTCTCCAATCTCAATGATAGGGCCTCAAACCTAAATCAAATGAGATTTAATACATGACCAAATAAATTGCATTAGGATTCAAAGCCAATTAATCCTATACGGGGTCATACAGTAACAAAAAAGTGAAAGAAAATAGAAAATTATAGAAAATAGGGGAAATTATTATTGTTATGTCTTCACAGTCCTCCAACCCACACTTACATCAATATAGTTCACATATTTTAACCTTTCCCACCATGAACAAACTGAATCAACAACCTTCAACTAACTTTCAAACTCCCCATGACCGTTGGGGTTCAAAAGTGCACTCTTCTTTGCATTTTTTTTGTTGGCAGCACTTAGTACTTTGTTTGCATTAATTGTAAATTAACTCTTCGAATCACCTAGAACATTAGAAATGGTCTATTCAGACCTTATACAACCTAATAACATGACCTCTTATAAGAAAAATGACATATTACCCTCCTTGACAACCTTTGACATGATTTGTAACTTTTACAATGTAGGCCCAAAAGACACCAAAGTTTGTCAATTACATCAAATGGTCTCATTTGACCTTATTATATCCATTATGGTCTATAATGACCTTATTAAATGACAAAAGATTCAAAACACCCCCACACCTAGCCTAAAACCAACATGTGCCCTTATTGGCCAAAACATGAAATGGGTGTACCTGCACCATACAACCCCCCTGAAAAAGACTCATATCACATGAGTGAAGACTTGTTCCAGTTCCTCCTTGCCTTCTACATACATTCTGATTTGCAAAACTCCTTCCTTGATTTAGGCACTAAGATCTTATCACATACTCTGCATCCATAATTTTGTATGATCTTGAATAAGACTTCATCTCTATCATCAGACCTAATTGTGGTCTTATGTCTATTCCTTGATAAAAACCTGAGGATGTTCTTGATTTTATGCATTCAACCAAACTCTTACCAAGAGTTCCTTGATCTATCCTCTCCTTTGTAGCAACTTCATGCTTGTGTTTACCCTTAATCTCTTGTCCAACTTGTCCTTTTACCCCTATCTTCAGACTCACTATCTTATCAACATTACTTACCACTATACCTATAGATCCAACTTGTTCTTCAACCTTGCTCTCAACCAAGGGACACACCATTGTTCCCACCAAGAGATTAGTGTTCAAATTTACTACAAACTTATCCTTTGATCCTGACACAATCTGCACACCTGCTGCTACAGTATTTGTATCTTCTTTCTCAACTTTTATAAATTCCTTCTTCCCAAACATGATTACCTTAGCCTCTTTATTCTTACCTTTGTCTTCTTCTACCAATGGTGTCAAAGTAAATGTATACCCATCCTTTTCTATGGTGTAAGTGTTAGCATGTCCATCATATATTGGATGCTTGTCAAATTGCCATGTCCTCCCAAGCAAAACATGACAAAACTCCATATGTACAACATCAAAAAGCACTTTATCTTTATAACCACCAATTTTGAATTCAACTAATGCTTGTTCATTTACCGAAAGAGACTAATCATTATTCAACCAAGATACCCTATATGGAGTTTCATGAGGGACTTTTACTAACTTTAGTTTGTCTACCATTTCACATGACACCATATTATCAGTTGATCCTAAATCTATGACTACCTGACATACCTTATCCTTGCATTTGCATAAAGTTTTAAATAGGGCTCTCCATTGCAATGGTTCCTTGTCTTTAGAGGTCTTAAGTAGGGTCCTTCTCACCATGAGTGCATCACCAACTTCAAGAGCTACATGAACACTATATGAACCAACACTTTCACATTCATCTTCTTAGACTATTTAAGGCCTCCTTTCACTTCTCCTTTCTCCACCATTTGATGTAGATCCTTGTTTCTTAGGACACTTGTAGGATGGATGACCAAATCCATTACAATTGAAGCACCTGCCTGAAAACACATTTGAATTCCTACCTCCTCCAAATCTACATCTAGAGCCTCTAAAACCTCCTCTTTGATCAGAAACATGCTCTTTTCCTTTACTTGCATCTTCTTGATCATCTTGGGACTATCTTGGATTGGAAAATGATCATCTTCCTCTTTGATTACTGCCTCTGCCTCTAACTAATTTCTCTTTCTTCCTCTTGAGTTTCTATTCTACCTTAATAGCCAATTGAAAGTATTCTTCAACCATTTTGGGTGTAGTCAAACTCATCTCATGTTGGATGTTGTATCTCAAACCATTGAGATACCTTACCACCTTTCCTGCTTCATCTTCCTCATGCCTTGTCCTTATACTTAGCCTATAGAATTTCTTAGTATAGGCTTGCACATATAGGTCCTTCTGTTTTAGATTTTGCAGCCTTCTAAGCAACTAAACATTGTAGTCACTTGGCAGAATCTTTTTCTTAAGTTTTTCCACCATTCTATCCCAAGATGTTATCTTTGTCTTCCCTTCCTTTCTCCTCTCAGTTTGCACAAACTCCAACCATACCAAAGCATGTCCTTTCAACTTGGACTTTACAATCTTCACCTTGTGCTCTTTTTGCACATCACCACATTCAAAATGATTGTCTGATGCTCCTATCCAATCCAAAAGTTCTTCTCCATAAAACTTCCCTCCATATATAGGTAGATCCACCTTGGTCTTGGGCTTAGTATCATCTCCTTTAATTGCCTTCAACGACCTAGCAATCTACTGGTCTTAAGGGGTCAATTCTTCTTCACACTCTTCATGCTCTTCTTCTCCTTACTCTTCTTCAGGCTCACTAACATCTCTTGTAGTAGCATCTCTTCTCTAACCTATCTCAAAAGCAACAAGCCTTGCCATCAACTTATCCTCTAGGGCTCTCATCTCTCTAGCATGTTTTTCCTTTATTTCTTTGATCTCCTTTGCCATATTGTTCCCTTTAGGAGACATCTTGTCCTACTAACCTTCACAAACTTGCAATTCTTCCCCAACCAATCAGAACCTATGCTCTGATACCACTTTGATGTAGTGGAGGGCTGTCAAACAATCAACAAACTTAATTAGATGTGAATCAAACAATCTTCAAAACACTAAGTTTCAATCTTCACAATTTTCACCTTTCAATTAGGCATATTCTAGTAGGTCTACTGACTCTGTTTTTGGGCTTTTCCTCACAAACTTTCCAAAACATTTCACAAACCAAACAGAGGTTTAGATACCTATTATCAAGTTACACAACATACTTCAAAATCAATATTGACTCCTTTAGACCATGTGCATAAAAAATAGCTTTCTAGATTGTCTTTAATAGGCTAATTAGGCCTAAATTACAAAGGAGCATACTTTTAAACACTTAACAACACAATTTGTTTCAGGATAAACTCTCACCAACATGCCAAACCACAAAACCCTTTATTTTTTGCAAACTTGGGGAGGGTTTATTGAAAATTATGGTTCCAGAAACACTTCCTCTACAAGCCACTACCTCAAACACTTTGGAATAGACCTGCACAAACTCAAAACACCATTACATAGACAATGCCATCAATGTTTTGACAAAATCCCACTTTAGTTCCTCAATTTCACTTAGAAAACAAGCAAACTACCCTAGGGTATCACCAAAAACCCAAACAAATTGGAACCTCTACTTCCAAATCCATAAGATCACCTAAACTATCATGAGGGAAGTCATTCCACCGAGACACAGGCCATGACAGTAGGTGGAATGACTTAGGGCTTCATTTTAGTCCAATCAAACTTTCACTAGCAGCCTACAGGTGATTCATAGAAAATTGATGGTTTCTCTCTCCAATCTCAATGATAGGGCCTCAAACCTAATTCAAATGAGAGTTAAGACATGACCAAACAAATTGCATTAGGATTCAAATCCAACTAAACTTGTACGAGGTCGTACAATAACACAAAAGTGAAAGAAAACATACAATTATAGAAAATAGGGGAACTTCTTATTGTTGTGTCTTCACAATCCTCTAACCCACGCTTGCATCGATGGAGTTCACATATTTTAACCTTTCCCACCATGAAAGAACTAACTGAACAACCTCCAACTAACTTTTAAACTTCCCATGACCGTTGGGGTTCAAAATTGCACTCTTCTTTGCATTTTTTGTTGGCAGCACTTAGCACATTGTTTGCATTATTTGTAAATTAACTCTCCTAATCACTTAGAACATTAGAAATGGTCTATTTAGACCTTATACAACCTAATAACATGACCTTATACAAGAAAAATGACATCTTACCCTCCTTGACAACCTTTGACATGATTTGCAACTTTTACAATGTAGGCCCCAAAGAGACCAAAGTTTGCCAATTACATCAAATGGTCTCATTTGACCTTATTACATCCATTATGGTCTATAATGACCTTATTAAATTCCAAAAGACTCAAAACACCCCCACACCTAGCCTAAAACCAACACATGCCCTTATTGGCCAAAACATGAAATGGGTGCACCTACACCATGTGCCTTGCAAGGTTTAGAGGTGGAAATATGGAACCCTCCATATTCTTCACTATTAAAATGCTCTTATCAAAAAAATGCCTCATAAAATCATTTGCAATTAATCTGATGGCAACCATTGATTGTACATTTTTCAAATATAATGCCTAAAATATGAGGCTAGTGAGTTTCTAAATATCAAAAGTAATGCTAAATGGGACAATGTTTATTAAATTGGTATTTTTAAAAAAATTTAATGCTTTATTTATTATTACTCCTTTTAATGCATTAGAATTGGGGGTAGTTTTAAACTCAAATGTCATTTCCAAAGTTTGTGAATGGAGTGTATTCTGTGAGACTAAACATGTAAAAATTATTATGATTCATATTAGTGAGGCTAGTGAACAGAGCGATAGAGACATTGGAGATTCTTTAATGGAATACAACTATTTAAAATATTGACTACAAATGTTTCCATAACTACATATTTATAATTTAAAAAATATATCCAAAGTATACCGAGAGATATCCTTCTTGAAGCATCTAATATCTCAATGTCACATCCTGTTATTTTGCTTCATTAAATATTGGATTATTCAGTTAATTGTTTGATAGCATAAGATAGCTCATAAGAAACATAGTAAATATCATAAGGCTTGGCCTACTCATTTAGGTGGTAGATTTTATATGTTATTAATCCACATAATGTGGTGATTTTCAAATGTTAGAGGATGGTAGGGTTGCCTTGCATTTAGACAAGGTTTATGTGGTTCCCTCTTGTCTTATTTTTGTGAATCTTATTATATTAAGGATTTGCATCTTCACATCCCATGAGATAACATCTCTTTGAGGCCTTCTATTGATGGACCATGTGCCTTGTCAGTGCTTCTTCCAATTACATGCATGTCTTTTCATGGCATTTGAATGTGTAAAAGGATCACAACATGGAGAGAGGAGGGGAATAGCTACCAGGGTTGGATGGTGGGACACAGGTGGTAAGGATGCTAGAAAAAGGACTATAGAATGCATTTATACAGAGGTTAGTTGCATTTTTTTAAAAGTTTCAAAATAGGTAGGGAGAATATCATCAAAGTCATGGAATTTGGCTTACACCTATGAGTTACCTTTGCTTAAAGTTTCTAAGGATTTTAAACAAGTCCATGACAATCTTTTATAATAAAACCTAGTTTTAGGGTCCATGAACCCATTCATAATTGGGCATAAAACCCTTAAGTAGTTGTATCTTGTAAGACTGTAACAATAGTAGAATATAAAAACCCCATAACCATAGACACTAGACTCTATCCTCAAACCACAAAACATATAGTATCTACTAGAAAGAGCAAATTATGTAGGCCCATAAATCCAGCTACAAAATATAAAAACAAAGTATACTAGAACCCTAGACATCCTCTGTACCATACAGGTCAACCACGACATGCTCTGAGTCATAGCTACATGAGAATGATGGATGACCTTGTTGCAGCACATGAACCTCCATCTTTACAATAGTTTCATTCAACATCTTCCTAGTCTCAACCTACCACTTTAGTTTGTCATGCAAGTGACCCATCACCACCTCCATACTCTCCTCTATCTATTTTTTAGCCTTGATATTATCTTCATGAAGTAGAATTGACGACGTAGAAATTGAAAGAATTATAGCCATTGCTATAGATTGGGCAGCCCCAAACACATTCCAATGGCCATGAGAAATACCTAAGCCAAGTCCATGAAAATTTGGTATACTCTACAATCGTTGAATTTCATGAGTTGATGTCTCTTTGAGGCATTCTATTAAACATCCACCAATTACCTTTTTGATTGAAAACTTTCCCGAAACCTTAACGACAAATCCTTTTTGTGCCTATTCATGTAATTATCGTGTCGCATGAGATGACACCATTTGAGGCATTTTGTCAATCAATTCAAATGCCTTGTCTGGCTTTTCACACTTTATAAGAAAGTTCTTAAATTTAATCTAAAATTATATGACAAAGGCTTTTGATCATGGTAAAATTTTATGGTAAAATTGTTGAAGTGTTGTCATTGATGTCAAAATGTGATGTCCCAATATTAAGGCATTGTTTAAATTAAAGATTTAAATATCATGATAAAAGACCATCGTCAATTTGGATGGTCATTGTGTATATAATATTTAATTAATAATATTAAATAATATAATTAAAATATTATATATTTATTAACAAGAATATATTATTATAATTATAAATGACAAATATATATAGCTGACCATCTGGGTCATAATCTAGTGGATGCTGTGAGGGAGGTGTTTCAAGCTCTGCACTTTTTTGTGCACTTCCATCCCCTGCCACCTGTGGTTGATGTTAATGAACAACCAACTGAGCCCGTGCAACAAGGTTTTCTATTTGAAGAATTGAATGCTACAAATTAAAGATGGATTGTGGTCTCTGTATAGCACTTAATATATATCTGTGTATTTTGGTTTTTCTCTTAATGTAATTATATGTTTGTAAGTGGTTGGGGTTACAGTTACTATCATCTTTTTGTTTCTCTTGTAATGGACAGTATGTTGTGTCGGGTCTACTGTATTTGGCTACGGCCATAACTCATACGCCCAGGGATTTTGTTAATTCAGGCTATCTATAATCTTCTATGTAATGCTTTTCTATAATATAATATATATTTTAGGTGCTCTGCACCTTTTACCTAAAAAAATATAAATATAACATACAATATATTAATATATATATATAAATATATGTATAAATATTTATAATATAATATAATATAATATATAATATATTTATATCGAGATATATTATATTATATAAATATAAATAATATTAATATAAAATAAATATAATTACAAATATAAATATATATATCAATTTAATTATTATTATAATTATAATAATATAGTACTCTAAATATATATAAATAAATGGATAGGGAAGCAATACAAGCACTCTACTAAGTAAGACACTTTCGTGGATGTCTAAATCCTACCATCAAAGCCAGGAGGGCCAAAGTTCCACTATTGGGCTTAGTATGGGTTGGCTTCATCAAACCTATCATGTTCCTATCTCTATGCTTTACAGAGGTTTGATAATAATAGTAATATAGGAATTGTATTTTGGGTTTTATATGCTTTAGCTAACCCTATCAATGTCATTAGTTATATATATATATATTGTAGACACTAAAAAATGTCCATGTCTTGACATAACACCTTGTCAACATTACCTTGTGTGTTTTTCCCTAGGTCTTAGGTCATCCAACCTCATCCTAGTCACAAATCCCACTTACCCCACTCCTAATCCTATCATAATCACTTATCCAATTAATTAAATAGATCATATTTATTTAATTAATTCCCCATCCCATTTATCCAACTTAATCACCTTCTTGATTGATTAAATAAATGCATTTTATTTAATTAATCCCACTTGATCACATTCCCAATTAATTAAATAAATCCCATTTATTTAATTAATTGCACCTAGTCACATGTCTCACATAATTCAAATTAAATATTTGAATTATTTTCCTCACCTTTCATCACATGACAACACTTGTCCACTTTCTTTTTGTCTCATGTGGGGTAGTACATCTTGCATTTAATACAACTCACATGTGCAATCTAATTCAAATAAAATATTTGAATTAGATTCCTTTCATTCTCCTTCGTACACTTGTCACATGACTATGATTTCTTGAGGTCCAAGGAAACCTAATTGATCCTTGCCATACATGTCTTCCAAACCCTAATCAATCTTGTTTGTTTAATCAAATCATGCATATTCTATAAATCAACCCGCTCCCAAGCCATTTTCATGCATTGAGCCTGAGTACCCTTATGCTGTCGAAATATCCTTAGAATCCTTGCATCATTCTTCTATCTATCTTTCATTTTTCATCCATCTATCTATTATCATTCAATCTTCCATCTATCAATCACCTATCTTATTATTATGCTGCAGAATCAAGCAATCAACATTAATCTATTTGGGTAAAGCTAGAGTGCTTTGCATACGGTACCCTCCACCCTATCGATGGATCATGGGTCAATGTGAAGGTTTGTTTTTGTTTTGTTTGCATTTTTTTATCTTTGCCCTCATATTGATTTTCCATGATCTCATTTGGCACTCCCGGTGGGACTCACCCTCGCTCTTGCAGGTTTGTGTGTTCAAATTTGCAATTTTAACATCATTTTTTGTCTAGATTGGGTGGTCAAATTTTACAGGTTGCATCCTATATCAAATCTAACCTCACCATCATGTTCGGGAGGCTTGAGAAATGAAAATCCACATAAAATTTGCTTGGTTTCCCTTCCGAATTATTTTTGCATTTTTTTGAAATTTTTTTAGGGCCATAGGCTATACAGTACGGATCCGTACTGTACGGATCTGCAACCCCTATTCATATTGATCTCAACAGTGTGTTCCTATTTGTGGTCACAAGTTTCATGGGGGTCACATGATTTCATGTTTGTGGTTACCGATTTTGATTTTATTTGCAGGATATATCGAAAACCTTAAACGATCCCTATGGAGCTCGACATTTGTCTCTAATTTTTTGTTGGGCTGGTGACATATGTTGGGTGTCTTTTATGTTGCATTTTTCATCACTGTCTAAATAGGATGTTTGGATGTCAACCCCTATTGTAGGCCTCTGTCAACTTCTCCCAAGCTTTCCGTCCGCTACTCCTCCCGATCTCTGTAACATCTCCGCCACATCTCGACCACCATTTTTATACTCATTGCCACCACTAGTTAAACCCATCAACACCATGGTTGGACCTGCAACAACTCCATTGACTCAGCAGAAACCCTAAAATCTCTTGTCAAAATCCCTTATTCCTCCATCGACCTGCTATCGAAACCTTCCTTACCACTAAGCCCTAATCTCCTCCATAGGTCACCTCCTCTCAGACAACCCTCCACTTCATCTACCGCCGCCACTTTCAAATGATCACCACTCAACACTGGTTGGAAACACCTCCCTTCCAATGATGGTCTCCTTGGCTAATATCCTAACCACCAAGATTTCTGGTTGACTTTTAATAGGCTTTGATAGATATCCATACTCCATTCCAAAAAATTCCTGGCTGAGTCGTCTCCCCTGCATCCATCACTTGGCCCTATCAAAAAACTCTATCCTGCCCACTGACCACCATGTAGTCGCTACCCATTTCACATGTCATTGCTACCAATGGTGACTTAACCCATCGCTACCTCTGTATTACCCCTTTCATTGCTGGTTGAAAACCGTTGCACTTGACTTTGACGCTATCTCAGTCAATCTAAACTTGACTGTTGACCTCCTTCCATTGCTATTAACATTGACTATAGACTACTGGGCTTTAAGCCCTTTCAAATGTGAAAACCACGAGGCTTCAGCCCCCTTTTACTATAAGAATTGGTCACTTTAGTGACAGCTAGACGAGTAGTTGGCCCTTCAATTTCATCTTCCTTTTTATATTTTTTTAATTTTTTGTCCAACTTTTGCCCCTAGTCATATGGGTGACCAGGGGCTAGCCTAAGGCTTTAACTATTTTAGCTAACTACCATAGACTAATAGTGCATGTGACCAATCTGTGTCTAACCGCTAGTAGTCACCGTCAACTGCCAGCTTGCCCTTCATTCCCTCGCATGCCCTCATTGGGCCCCTTTTTTTCTTTTAGCCATAACTTTTACATACGGAGGCAAAATCACACAAAATTGGAAAGGAGATTGAGGGGTCATAAATGAAATGCCCCCTGGGGCCCCCTACTATGAATAGGGCCCCCAACCTCCCCCTTTCCATCTCCCTCTATATTTAGGTAGGTAGGTAGGTAGGTAGGTAGGTAGTCCCCACATCTATAGTGTGGTGCCCCTCTGATTCAATAGGGGTGGGCTATGGTTGGGGTTGAGAGCACCCTATGGATAGTTTGGTGCCCACCAGGTATATATAGGGGGCAGTGGCAACTTAACCCATCGCTACCTCTGTATTACCCCTTCTGTCACTGATTGAAAACCCTTGCACCTAACTTTGACGCTATCTCAGTCGACCTAAGCTTAACTGTTGGCCTCCTTCCATTGCTGTTAACATTGACTATAGACTGCTGGGATTTAAGCCCTTTCAACTGTGAAAATCCCAAGGCTTCAGTCCCCTTTTACCATAAGCATCGGTCACTTTAGTGACCGCTAGACAAGTAGATGGCCCTTCAATTTCATCTTCCTTTTTATATTTTATATTTTTTTTTTCCAACTTCTGCCCTTGGTCATATGGGAAACCAGGGGCTAGCCTAAGCCTTTAACTATTTCAGCTAATTGCCACAGGCTAATAGCACATGTGACCAAACTATGCCTAATTGCTAGCAGTCACCTTCAACTGCCAACTTGCCCTTCATTCCCTCACATGCCCTAATTGGGCCTTTTTTTTCTTTTGGCCATAACTTTGACATACGGATGCCAAATCACTAAAAATTGGACTCGTTGGAAACCTAGGAGGATGAACTTTACAATGGTACAAAAATTATGAGGTGATTGTACTATTTTGAATAGTTTTTTCATAGTCAAAGTAAAATTTGATTTTAAACTTCAAACACACATAACTTTTGCAATTTTGATCAAATTTTCACAATTTTTTTTTAAAGTGCATAAAATTTTGTATAGAATCTATTGATGCTATTCATTTTTTCTATATCAGTTCATTTTCATCAGATTTTATCAAATTTCTCTTTTTTACATAACGGTCTCTTGTGCACTTTTACTTGTTCATTTTTTGATTTGGTGGCTTGCAGGTGATCTCACAAGGCTGGAATAAGGTTTCTATCAGCATACACAACAACTTGGACAAATAAACTAATCAGGTGCCTTCACTCTAATCTTTCATATCTCTTAATCTTGCTTGTCTCACATTTCAATTTGGGCATAAAATGAACTAGTGTCTTCATTCACATTTTTTATTTGCGCATAAAATGAACTAGTATTTGAACTATTTGGTGAATTTACATGTGAATAGGGTTGTGTATGCTCTTCTCATGTGCTTCATGCAATCTTGAGATTCAAAAACACCTCTTATCCATTCATATTCACACCTCACATTTCGATTTCCAAGGGTTAATTTACAAGTGTGAGTGTGAATCAAGTGTGCGTGTGTATTCTCTCCTCACACCACAAGGTGATCTTGGAGATCAAAAACACCTCACTTGGTTCTCTTTTGTTTACCCTTCTTAAGAGGCCTACTTGGAGACACACCACTCCAAGGGATGACCTCAATTGAGGCTGAATCAAAAGATGCCCTTAGTGGGAATTGGAATCTTGTCACTCTTGGCTCAGCCCCAAAGAACTTTATACCTTTTGGAAGTGAAGGTGAAGGGTGAGTTACCCCTTTCTCCTGACTATGTGGCATGATTTCAGTTTCAAATTCCTAGTCAACCTCGTGTAAATATAGCCCAAAACCTAATTGGCCATACCCTATTTCAAACAAGACATTAGGCTTGTTATTGTGTCTTCAAGTGTGTTCTTAATCATAACATTTAAACCTTGAAAGGAAAATTCATCATCTTGTTTGGTGTGTGTGTTCATCCATTTGCTTGTGAAATCTTGTGTTTGGTAATGTCCTCAAGCAAGCTTCCAATAAACACTTGCCACATCATCTTCATCTGACTTTCCAATAACACATATCTTAGACCACCTCATCCACATCATCCAATCCTAATCACCCAATTCATCAATTCATTTCAACTCACCTCCATCCTCAACAAAACCCTAACCATATCCAAGTCATCATCCCATCACATCAACATCATCCAATCATCAAATCTTGATCCAAATCACTCCACATCTACCACTTGTAAACATGGACATGGCATTTCTAAAAAAACCTATTATAATGATCCTTATGGTAGAAAAAGAACACTTGATCAAATTAGGTGGTTATATAGAAAGGAAGAAGACCATGTGTCACCACAACATCAACAATTCCCACAACATCAAGTCCAAGGCCAATATCAACAATCCCACATTCAATCACAAGCCCAACAAGACATAATCCAAACATTAATGCCACCACATTCATACCACAAATCATCTTCACTATTCCTAACAACACAACAAACACAAGTGCTTCCATAAGCATACCATCCAATGATCCTAACTTCATTGCCTTCATATTATAATTAATTTCTCAACAAACTTCCAACATCAACCAATGTCCACAACAATCCATCTCACAAAACCTTTCACCAACAAATCCTATCATGCCACCTCATCACCAAACCTATCCACATGGCTATAAAATGTCCTTACAAGAATAACATGCAAGTCCAAATGGCCCTATGTACATGAACCAAGCAAGCCCAAGTTCACTTTTGTAACAAACATCATTGATAGACTTAAGTTATCTTATGCAAGACCTAAAATCCTTTGACAAGGGAGAAACCAACCTAGCAAGTGCCTCCTTTGAGTCACCTTCACCATCCAATCATATGCCAACACATAAGCCAATTAGTCCTATCCCAACACCTTTATCAATCCCTTCATTGCCTTCATCGCATTCATTCCCATGTTCCACTAATTCTTCATTAAAAGATTCCATGGATATACTCTTAGAGAAATTGGTCCAAGCAAATTTGATTGAGCTATACCCGCTTAGAGCATATTCTCCATATATGTTTAAACCTAGTTCATATAAAGATGATGAATATTGTGCATACCATAGGTATAGGGGCCATACCATATCCACTTCTGTCTGATTTTGAAGATTGGTCAAGAACCTAGAAGATTGTGGTAAGATTGTCTTGGATAAAACCAATCCCTCTAATTCCATTATCTTTCCATCTAGCCCAAATCCTAATCCCATTATCCATCCAACAAATCCTAATCCTAAGCCTTCAACTTCCACTATTATCATTCATCCACTATATTGTCCATTCACCCATACCCTTGCAAAGGATGTGATCCATTGGCTACTAGCAAGGAATAAAACATTGCCATGTCATCAAACACCTATTCTTGAGCCTCCCCATGAGTCCTTAAACACTTTGTCTAGTCTTCTAACCCCATCATGTGATCTGCAAGCTATCAAGCTTATTAAAGAGTGTTCCACTTCCATTCAAGAAAGCCAAGAGTTATGTCAAGAGCACGATCCTAAGCATGAAGAAATAATAGCCCCTAAATCTAATCAAGATCAAATCATCCCCATCCAATCTATCCATAACATGTACCTTCTTTATGATCAAGATGATACATATGAAGAAGCTATCCATAAGCACCTTGATCCTATCCATAATCCTTTAATCCATGAGCAAGATATCCAAATTGCTCTTAGTCATCCTCCATCTAGCCCAATCCATGATCCTACACCTTCCACTTGTCATGATGAGACATGTGCCTCTAAAGCAAACATAGAAGATCAAACAAATAATTTGGATCCCAGTGAACATAAGAAAGATCCTAATGATCCTTCTACATCCACCATTGATCCCATTTCAAATCCATCATATCCACTTGGTCTATCCACTTTCATTCATGAGTGTTCTTCCTTAGGACAACAACAAACATTATCCACTTCACCTTCTCCATCTAATAATGAACTCAAGTCTAGTGTCCAAACTACACCTAGTTCTATAGCCAATCGCATCCTCCAAAACATGAACTACCAAGGCAAAAGTTTAGGCTTACATGAACAAGGCATTTTGATCAAGGTCCCTCCTCACTCATTTGGCCTTGGATACACACCCAAAGGTCAACAATCTAACAATGTTGGCACTTCATCCACACTTCCTAAATCCACTTCCTTACATCATAAACCCCATCATATTCCTAAAACATATGTTGTCATTCCACCTCCCTCATCCTATAAATGTCAAAAGTATGTGACCATTCATCTTCCACCATCCACTTTACCACCACTCCTTCTAACTCCAAATATCCCTCCATCAACTTTACCTCCACTCCTTCAAACTCCTAATATCCCTCCATCTGCTTTGCCAATATTGCTACAAACACCCCCTTACCCAATCATTCATAGATACCCTAAATATCCTAATCATGACCAACAAATGCATGCATTGTATAAACACAGAGCTTCCACTCATTTAATTTGCCACATGGGATAGAAAAATAAACATTTGGATGCCTCCGTTCAAAAAGCCACAAATCCTAAGGGTCCTAATGCCTTAGGAAATCAATCTAAAAATTTAAAGCAAGGTACATTCAAAAATTCATCCAAGCCCAAACCTCCAAAAGAAAAGTCAAAAACTGAAATGATATGGGTCCCTAAACAAAAATCAATCAAGTCAATCGAGGCATCCACCTCTCAAAGATCCCAACCATCCCCCTCCATTTAAATATGACATTCCATTCAAACATTTCAAACATCCCACATGAAACGAAAAAAATAGAAAAATGCCATGTTCATGTGGGTTCCAAAAGTCCTAAATCATCCATCTCCTAAGAAAACATCACCATTGCTTCCTACACCACCATCCAATCAAAAGCTTCCATGTTTAACACAATGTGTGCAGTCGTTGGTCATGATCCCTTTCCACACCTCCATCACTCCATCATTCATACATTATCCTACATATGTTCCTAATCACCTCCCTATGGTCCATGCTTTTGCATAAGCCTTCCATAATCCACATCATAATCCACTTTCATTCCCTATATAATCCACATCATAATCCACTTTTGTTCCCTACATAATCCACATCATAATCTACTTTTGTTCCCTACACAATCCACATCATAATCCACTTTCATTCCCTACATAATCCACATCATAATCCACTTTCGTTCCCTACATAATCCACATCATAATCCACTTTTGATCCCTCCATAATCCACATCATAATCTACTATCTACCTTATCCATCTCACTTTCACACAATCACCCTACCAACATCTTGAGCATAATGACGTAACATGGTCCATTTGTGTTGACATCCTTCTCTAATGGGACTATAACATTACATGGAACTAGACACTTGAGTCCCACCCATCCATATCCCCCCCTTTCCCATTCAAAAGTCAAAATAGTCACAAAAAAATCAAAAAAGTCAAAAAAGAAAAAAAATTTAAAAAAAAGTAAAGAGAAATCCTTTCGTCCAATAGTGAAAATCTGGTAAATAGGCATCATGTGTAGGTCAATCTTTTATATCACTTACACTTGGGGGCACCTTGTCTTATCCTTTTCCAAACTATCATACCATTTTCATACCATTTCCATATACATACCTATCACATTGCATCCATTCATCCTCCCTTCCTCTTTTGATCTTGACAAAGATTGGGGGCAACTATTGACAATTGTTTTGGATATCCCTTGACATACCTCATCCTTTCCAAATGAACCCTATCATTCAAGTCATAAGGTTTGTCATGTCAAATCCTATCATACTATTGCCTTAAGCATTGTCTTGAAAAATCCTAAGTTTACTACCTAGACTGGGGCATGTTATTCCTATGCAACATAGTCCTTGGAGGTCACATCCTTGTTCTCTTACACATACATCCATTCCATTCCATATCCTATCCTTTAATCCTATCCATTTATCGTGATCTTTTCATCTATCCACTATCGCTCATCCTTTTGTCCAATCCCATTCATTCCCTTGCACGTAGACTTGGTTCCCCTTGTCATTGGTATCTAGCATACAGGCTACTCAAATTGTAAATCCATTGATGTTCAAAAAACAAAATACAAAAAAATCAAATTATTTTAAAAAATACAAAAAAAATCATAATATTTCAAAAAACACAAAAAAATCAAAATATTCCCAAAAATATAAAAAAATCAAAATATTCCCAAAAACACAAAAAAACCAAAATATTCTCAAAAATACAAAAAAAATCAAATATCCAACAAAACAAATCCAATCAATAAGATCAATCATCTATCAAACAATTCATCACATCATCAAATCAAGCCAATCTATCAAACAATAAAAAGCAAATCAAATAACATCATTCAATCAATCCCAATAAATCCATAACTTGATCAATCCAATCCATTTCATCCCATCAATAAAACACAAATTAGAACTACATCTCATCTTTATCATTAAGTGCCTTGATCCCGTGGATACAGGGTATGTAGGAAATCTGGGATACGAAGGAAGTACTCAGATTCAGGCACAGGCGATTGAATTCTTCCATCCTTGTTCTAATCTTCACCACTCATCTTCTTTCTTCCATCTCACCTTCTTCTATCATCTATCTTCCATCATCAATAAACACCTAACGTCCAATCAAATCTCATTCTTCATCAAACAACTTCCTCTAATCAAATCGACTTCTTACATCATCCAATTCATCTCAACCAATCAAATCACTCTAAACAATAAATCCAAATGCAAGTCATCCTTAATTCATACCAATCAAGTTAATCAATCATGTCAAATTATCCAATCACATCAATGGTCTTGATCCTAATCTTCTCGTAAACCAAATAAATCAATCAAAACATCAACATCATCATCATGAATGGGATATACCATTCTGACATCCTTGTGTTGATCTAGGGATATATCATTCCCCACAATTAGAACACTCTCTATGATCACTATCATCAATCAACAATCAAATCAATCAGCAAATCAATCATTGGTTTATAGCTTGACAGGGGAAATACCTTGTTTGTTTTTGTATCATTTGTGCATGTTTTCTTGTTTGCTTGTGTGTGTTATCATTTTCAACTTGCATTTGTATATGAATTCAACACAGCTAATATTCATATCTTGTAGCTAGACAAAGTTGTATTATGTTGGGGCATGAGACACATCGTTACCTTGGTCCTTATACTTTGGTTTCTAATGTCTAGTGCTATATCAAACATCATGGTTGTTCACCTTCATTGCAACATAACGCATCCATCCATTCTTCTATACATTCCTTTATCTTTTGCCATTCCTTTCATTTCGAGAGCATACCCGTGTTTGTCCAACCCGTCTATCCTCTCAAGGAGGCATCATCATCCTATCCTTTTCCTCTATCTATTTCCTTAACTTCTTTGGAATGATGTTACTTGACATAAATCTTATCATCTTGTAACATCATCTGAAAGAGGGGCAAATGTAGACACTAAAAAATGTCCATGTCTCGACATAACACCTTATCGACATGACCTTGTGTGTTTTTCCCTAGGTCTTAGGTCATCCAACCTCATCCCACTCACGAATCCCACTTACCCCACTCCTAATCCTATCATAATCACTTAACCAATTAATTAAATAAATCATATTTATTTAATTAATTCCCCATCCCATTTGTCCAACTTAATCACCTTCTTGATTGATTAAATAAACCCACTTTATTTAATTAATCCCACTTGATCACATTCCTAATTAATTAAATAAATCCCATTTATTTAATTAATTGCACCTAGTCACATGTCTCACATAATTCAAATTAAATATTTGAATTATTTCCCTCACCTTTCATCACATGACAACACTTGTCCACTTTCCTTTTGTCTCATGTGGGGTAGTACATATTGCATTTAATTCAACTCACATGTGCAAGCTAATTCAAATAAAATATTTGAATTAGATTCCTTTCATTCTCCTTCACACACTTGTCACATGACTACGATTTCTTGATGTACAAGGAAACCTAATCGATCCTGGCCATCCATGTCTTGCAAACCCTAATCAATCTTGTTCATTCAATCAAATCATCCATATTCTGTAAATCAACCCACTCCCAAGCCATTTTCATGCATTGAACTTGAGCACCCTTATGCTATCAAAATATCCTTAGAATATTTTCATTATTCTTCTATCTATCTTTCATTTTTCATCCATCTATCTATTATCATTCAATCTTCCATCTATCAATCACCTATCTTACCATTATGCTACAGAATCAAGCAATCAACATTAATCTATTTGGGTAAAGCTAGAGTGCTTCAGGTGTGGCACTCTCCACCCTATCAATGGATTGTGGATCAATGTGAAGGTTTGCATTTGTTTAGTTTGCATTTTTTAATCTTTTCCCTCATATTGATTTTCCATGATCTTATATATATATGCACTTGGGTTTCGTATGTGATGATTGTAGGATTTATATTCAAGAGCATCGCGAAGAAATAAATATCTGTAAGTCATCTCCCTAACCCTGATTTATTATAGTTGTGATTGTAGGGTTTAATCTAGAAGGGGACATTACGCAAAACAAAGTGATTGTTGAAGTCTTGTCATTGATGTCAAAAGAAAGAGAGTGTTTGAAGTGTTCTCATGAATTTAATACTTTAATTAGCCAATTAATTTCTGTTGATATTAATTTCAAAGATGAAATCAAAGACATCTTTCTTTTTTGTTCACTTTCTTATAGTTGGGAAGGTGTTGTAATGGTGGTTAGTAATTTGGTATCCAGAAACAAGAAAGAAAATGCATTGAAGCTTGATGATGTGGCTGCAATTCTTCTCAGTGAAGACATGAGAAGAAAACATCAAGGTACTTCATTCAAAGAGGCTTTGATTTTCAGTAATAGGGGAAGATCCCAAGAATGGGGAAGAAATAACAATAGAAGAAGATCTAAATCTAGCAATACATCTAAATCTATGGGAAAAAAAATAGGTTGCTAGTTTTGTGGCAAGGAAGGCCAACCAACTACAAATTAATCTATTCTAATATTACCCCATAAATTATTTTACTAATCACTTCTAAATATCTCCCCATAATCTAGAAAAGATGGATCTTGACACAAATCCTTGTTAGGTACCTATTTACAATCACTTTTTCACTATTACAATGTAGACATTCAAAATAACACCTCAAATGACAACCATTAGATATGTATGTGGCTTCTCTCGATCCAAAAAGATAGGTCTAAGATAAACAAACTTAGAGTCTCACATAATCCGTTGGTGAAAGTATCAACTATCTACTCCTTTATCGTACAATATTCAAGATGAATCACCTATTGTTGGGTGAGATCCTATGCAATGGTGATAGACATCTATATGCCTTATTCTAGCTTGAAACACTAGATTTTTTAACAACAAATTGGAACTTTGATTGACATGGCGGAGTAAAGAAGGCCTTGGTTTCTGTTGTTTAAGTATTAAAAGAGTAGCCCATAAGAAAGTTATTTCTTTAGCTATCTAATTTTTATTGCATATTCTACCTCTATAGTTGATAAAATAATAGTAGATTACATCTTACTACACCATGAAAATGGGCCAAAACCAAGAGAGAATTTAACATAACATGATATAATTTCTATCATCCACGCAACCTACCCAATCTAAATTAGAGTATCTTACAAGTGTTAAGACTCCAAGAGAAAAATAATAAACTCCCAATAGTCAAAGTCCCCTTTACATATCTCAATATTCTATTTCTTGCCATCCAATGTGGAAACTTAGAGAACTCAAAAACATTGAAACCACACCTACTACAAAAGACATATTTGGTTGAGTGTGAGTAAGATACATAAGGCTAGAAACAATTTACATGTATAAGTTAGGATCAACATCCTCACCTTTGATATCCTTAATAAACTTCAACCCTAGAGTAAGTGGGGTTGAAACACTCTTACATCCACAATAATAACTATGCCACCTTCGTCAAATTCCTTCACATACAAGTTTTGTGTGAGGACTATTATGGAGGCATTGAGTCTTAAAATACTCATCAATCTTAGCATACCAAGCCCTTGAAGCTTTCTTCAAGCCATAGAAAGACTTCTTTAAGTTGAAAAAAAAGTGTTCCTATCCTAAACCTTGATATCCTTATGGATTGGTCATTAATAATTATTCATCAATTTATCCATTGAAAAAGGGATTCTCAACATCACTTGGTGAAGAGACCAACTTAAATGAGCTATCAATACTATAGTAGTCCTGACAATATTAATCTTTGCTACCGGACTAGTTTTTTTTGTGTAGTCAATTCCCTCCTTTTGTGATTACTGTTTGGCCACTAATCTCGCCTTATGTTTTTCAATGCTTTCATTAGACTTGAACTTAGTTTTATACACCCACTTATTTTTTACTGTGTTATTTCCCTTAGGTAAGTCCACCAATTCCCAACTTATATTCTTTATCAAAGAGTCATATTCATTTTACATCTAGTTTGTTCCCATTCATATTTTCCCTTATCCTCATCATAAGTTTGATTATAATTAGTCTTCATTATTGTGGTTATTAGGGCATAATTAACTTGTTGAGTTCTTGAGGACTCTTGGTCCTCTGAGGAGGGCTAGATTCTTCAATAATTGTCTTGGAAGTTGACTTTGAACTTTTGTTGGTTTCAAAAGTACTATAAGATATGTCATTGTTTGTGACCAGTTGTGGGATAGGATTTGGAGAGCATTTTATCATATCCTTGAACCCTTGATTAAACTTGACATCCCTACTTGTGAGCATATCCTACACACTAGGATCATACAACCTATATCCTTTCTTCTGATTATCATAGACAACAAAGATACACTTAACACTCTTATCTTAAAATTTCTTATCTAATATTATTAGGTATGTGAGAAAATAATTCACATCCAAATACTCTAAAATACATAACAGTTAGTTTCTCATTGATCCATACTTCCTTTGTATTTTTGTAAACAAGTTGTAGGAGATCTATTCAAGACGTGAGTTTCTATATTAACAACTTCAAACCAAATAAATAAAGGAAGATCCTTAGATTGTAACATGCATCATGTCATTCCACTAAGATCATGTTATTTTTTTCAACAAAACCATTTTATTGAGGAGTATATCTATTAGATATTTCTATCTTGATCCAGTGATGTTCAAAAAAATCATTGAATATGTTATTGACATATTCTCCATCATTATCTATTCTTATTTTCTTAATCCTATTCCCACTTTGATTTTCCACAAATGCTTTAAACATTTCAAATTTGTCAAACACTTCATCCTTTAACATAAGGAAGTAGGCCAAAACCTTCCTTGAAAAATAATCAAAGAATCGTAAGATGTAACAAGCTCCCCCTTGGTAGAGGATTCATTGGCCCACCTAAATCACTATGGACAAGTTTAAGAGATTTTATTTTCCCTCCATTTATACATTTCAAACTCGTCTCTATGTAGGTTGTCAGAACATATATATTGTGCACACATTTTTGTTTACCCTTATCCTGGAAGTTCACCAACCATATTTATATTTGAAAGCATAGCTAAAATTTGATAATTTAAGTGACCAAATCTTTTCTCCCACAACTCACTTGTAGAGGAACCTTTAGCTATGTAAGTTGTCTTATCTACATAAGACAAAAGAATTATTAATGGTATCACTCTCAACTCATGTAGCCATAATTTTGAATCCATCATTAATGTTCTTTATTAGACACTTATTTAAATAGAACTTCACCTTATAACCATTTTGAATTATTTAACTTACTAAGAGAAGATTTTTTGATAAATTAGGTATAATGTTCACATCTTTTAGTTCTATTATTTTACCATCATGCCCTTTCATTGAAATTGAACCCATTTTTTCAATTTCATGTGAACTATCATCACCAAAAAATATACTTGCACCTTTCACTTTTTCTAAGGAATCAAATAAGCTCTTATTGTAGGTCTTATGTTGGATAGCCCTTGAGTCCATGTATCATGTGTTATTTTAATTTCCTTAAACAACTAAAAATACTATCAATATAGTTTTATTACGTTCACCTTCTTTTTAAGCAAAATTTGATTGTTTTCTTTAATAAAACTTTCTTTGTCCTCCTACATGTGATTTACTACGACATTAATAACTTTTATGCCCTTCTTCAAGCCATAATTGTAACATGTGATGACCATTTTCCTTCTAGAGTTGTCAATTTGATTCTACCATTTTTGAAAATTACGCCTTTGTTGATTATCCATTAGTTGATTGCACTGCCTTTGATTATTTTTATGTGGATTCCCATGGTTTTTTGTCTTTGATTTTGGTTTTATTTATCTTAATTGTAATTTTTATATGTGCCTCTGGCCATAAATTCTTATGAACTCTTGACAGATTCACCTATGAACATTTTAAGCCTATCCTATTTATTCAACAAATGCCCATATACTTAGATTTTTATTGTCATTTTTCTCAGTAAGCTTCAATGTGCATATGAAATTATGATACTTATTTGGAAGACTTTCAATAAAAAACCTATGATTTTTAAGTCTTTGTATTCCACCTTCATCATTGCAAGTTGATTTCTTAGATTCTTCAACTTTGCAATGTGATCATTCATGTTATTTCCTTTCTTCATTTTTATATGAATTAATTGTCTATTAATATCCATCATTTTTAATTTCATCTAATTTTGCAATAACCACAATATTAGAGCTTTCCTATGAAGCCATAGATTATTAAAAAAAAACTCTCTAATCACACAAATACAAAGGCTTGAAAAATGAAGCCCCTAACAATGAAATTTTTATATTATGTTGCTTTGTTATTTGCCTTCTTATAAACTAAACAAAAACGGATTGTGTAAAATTTCTAACTTACAAATATGAAGAAGAGCCTCATCAAACACTTGACATCAATAAAAAAATGTCAAATATTAAAATATAACATGAATGACAATTTTTAAATTTCCCTTTCTTTATGAACACTCTAGACTATATAACCATACATCAAAGAAGAATTGAGGAACTTGTCACATGGAAAAGAATAGAGGCTAACCATTTCCTTAAAACAAAGAGATTGAGATAAAATGGTTTAATTAAAAACCATTACCCTTAAATCTTTCGCAGAAACTAATTTTTCAAAGATAGACAACTAATACATGGTTTAGAAACTCCCATCTACGATTATGGGAAGGTCATGTTTTAAAGTAACATTTTCAACATGTTTTTTTAAATGGTTTTAAAGCTCATAGTAAAGATAGAATCTCTCTCTCTCTCTCATATATATATAGAGAGAGAGAGTGAGGGGTAGACAGAAGGAAGAAATAGAAAAAGAGAACGTGTGTGTGTGTGTGTATACACACACACACACGTTCTCTTTTTCTATTTCTTCCTTCTGTCTACCCCTCACACACACACACACACATTCTCTTTTTCTATTTCTTCCTTCTATCTACCCCTCACTCCCTCCCTCTCTCTCCCCATTTATCTCTCTAGGTTTCTACCATGGAAAGAGAGGGCAGAGAGAAAGAGAGACAAAGAAGAAAAGATAAAGAGAAATAAATAGCTAGAGAAAGAGACAGAGATATCAAGAGATGTAGAGTGATAGAGAGAGAGAGAGGGCAAAGAGAATGTAATGTTTATTAAGAAATTGAAATCTAAAAATGATTCTTGTGGATTTATCACTAATATGAATCACAACACTCAAAACTAGCTAACTAGTTTGCATAGAAATTACACCAAAATGAACATGACCACTCCAAATCTATTTTATTTAAAATTTATAACACAAATAACACAAAAACAAGCATACATAACTAATATGTAGAAATAGAAACATCCACAACACCCCACAACACTCTGCTAGCTACAACACCAAAAATAGGTTGAAATACACATGGAAATCACTACTAAACACTGCTAAAACCCCAAGAATAATGCTCAAATGGATAGGAGCTGAACCATGGTGCCTACGATTGAAGAATACCAACATCACATAGATAGAAACACAGTCCCAACACATCAACAACAACAAATATCACCAACAGAAGCTCTAAAATCACTCCAGAAAGCTCTACAACAACGTATAAACACACACAATACTAAAAATGCTACAATCCTTCACCTCTGATGCAACCTTTGAAGTGATATTGCTATCTGCAACACAAGAACACTACCCTCAAACTTCTAGAAACTTATGTCTACTGGCATGCAACCTCTGATGCCAAGTATCCACTAATTTTTTCCATTCCCCATGCATTGTGCAACTTGTTTCAGCTTGTCATAGCAAATAAATTATGCCAAAAATAGGCTATTTGAGGATCCCACGCCCAAGTAGGTAAAATTATTTAATATAAATATATTTGGTGTTTAAATAATATTCTAATCTCAACCAAGTCACCAAACTTATTATTATTTCCCAAACTATCAATTGATCCTAATTTTCTATTATGGGATTGTTGACTTACTATATTTAGTAACTTGTTATTTTAAGAATTTTTTTGAAAAAGAGACATGACAAGTCCTCCCTCCTCAAGATTTCTTTTCCTCAAGTAATGTAAACCAATATGATCTAGGATCATTGTACCAATCTGATAAATCATACTAAACTGTCCATAGAGCCTAGATCTTGTACCTATCAAGTGAGATAAATCTTGCCAAAGAACATTGTGCAATCCTGAAGACTCAAACTAATATGTGACAAATTCATGAAACCAAATAAAACATCCAAACAAACTTTTGATTTATTCACTCCAATTCCAAATCTGAACCACCTCTTCCCAAATAAATTATGTAAACTCACCAAATGCCTCCCACTATAAATAAGCACTAGCATGTGATAAATCACACCTAAAACTCCTACAACTTCTCCCAATGATATAAATCTGATTTGTGATGCCATTAGGACTATTATAACATTTATTTCATTCTACATAACATAAAGTACATCTTTGCAAGGAAACAACCACTTCTATCATCAAAACGCTGACATATACATGGATGAAATGCACACTAGTAGACCAAAATTTTACTTCAACTTGAGGGATGGTACCTTCAACTTCATTAGCTGATCTATAATAGGAAAACATCTACAAAGGGACAACAAGTAACATCATGTAATGGCAGCATTTACACCACCATTTCTCAAAAATTGGATCTGCAAGGAATAGTTTATTCTGTTTCCATTGTATGTATGCACTAGCACTAGGTAGTTTGTACCAAAAATATCTAAAACTTCTTATTATTTCACAACTCTAATTTTTACACCCCAGAGGACTATTGTAATAGTCAATGCATACCAAAGCAAATACATAATTTGGAAACAATTTCCTTTTTTACCTTTGAAATGTTGGAAACAATACTAATTGATCCAAAATTAACCTCATCTTGAAGGATACTATACGCAGCTCCATGATCTGATCCATAATGGAAAAAATATAGTAGGGGAATAGAAATTAGCACCCCGTAGAAACAACATTTACACCACCAAACTCTAAATTTCAAGTATGCAAACAATAACTTAGCTCGAGAAAAGATGATATACTCCCTGAGACCATCCTCTAGCACATACTTCTCACCCCATTCCTCTGACTTACCACTCCAATCATATATATCCAAGAGGGACTCCAATCTCTTGTGATTTATTTTTACCACACATATACCATAACTTGAATGATCACTGAAATTTTCAAAAGTAGACATGGTAGAAGCTACCTCCTCATCCTTCATAGTGAATCTGTCTTTGAAATCTTTGAATTTTATGCTATCAATGTTCATGGGTTTCCACCTTTGCATTGTAACCATAGAAACTCCATTTCCTAAATCATCACACCCTATAAAGAATGCTTATGAGAAATCTGAAAAGATAAGTACATGACATGAGATGCTTACCTTTGGAATCCCTTCTAGTGCTTCTTATCTCGCATCCTCATGTATGCCCTGAGCACTAGTGACTTGGCCCAAGTATGTGACATCATTCTTCCTCAAAATTTCTTGATGCAAATTAAATTCCAACTCTATGACATGTTGGAATCTTTTGTCTAATGGTGATCCTAGGAACATATTACTAAACACCATCTTTATAGATTTGGAAGCAATTGAATAACATAAAGTAGATTATGCTGCTTACCATATCTTGAGATTGCTCCTCTAACATCACATTCCTTAATACTTAGCAATTAACATAAGTATTCATCTTTACCATACATCATGATTAACTAAATCAAAGTTAAATAAGAATGAATCATTATTTCATTAATTAAGCATGTTATTCTAATCCAAAATAAAACAAAACATACAATTACAATATCCAAATACATATCATTAGTGAAAAACCTTCACTATGAATGTAAAAATCTATGCTCAAGGCATTAATTATCAAATTGTACTTGAAACAACTGATTATCAAGTCATATAGTGAATAGTACTATATTTGGAACATATGACATCTATCTTCATAAGCCTTGGCTTGTCTCATGCTTGGGAAGGAGAGCATCATCTAAGTGTTTTTCCTCCAACCATAGACCAGTGGTCCCCCACACAACTTCCTTCCTAGAAGCAGCCCTACCCTTCACGAAAGGTATAGGTATAAGGAACTATTAGGTTAGCCATCTGAGTATCTGGTGTTGTGTCCTTAAAAATGCCTCTCAGTCACACAACTAAAGATCCACTCTAACTATGTATGACACTATTGGAGACATTATGCCATCTAGAGCACTGTGGACTGACAATGCATGCAGTGATGGATGCATTACTTTAGCCAACGATTTACATACATAAATGTTACATAATGAATGTTGTCATATGTCCACCACCTCAACTCAACTTATAAGCTGTCATGTCCTACATTTAACATAAATCAACCCTCCTTGGTCTAGAATGGTTAAGTTTAAATCATCTTAGTCCATTCCTTGGACATTTGACTTCTGTCTTGATAACCCATTCTTAGGGTTCTCATTGGTTAAACAATCGAGAAATAGTGACTCCATGTCACTTTGCCCTACACTTGTTTGCAGAGAAAGGTTCTATCATGTTCTCCACACTCAACCATGTTGTATTGGAGTTTACTTTGTTTACCTCAGTTCATAGTTTACATTGAGTTCATAAAGTCAATGGTGAACTTGTAGTAACTCATAGGGTCAATTCCCTTTAACAAGGTTCAATCTTATGAGACCTTCTTGATCCAAAATTGTACGGAAGTAACTTAGCCATTCAAAAATATGGTAGGCATTTGCTATTACACAACATAATATATGGTGACAAGGTTCTATTCTTGTAAAAGAATGTTTCAAAGAATAACCTTTGACCCTTAAGGAAATATGGCTCAAAACCATAGGAGTTAAGAGACAATAACATGTCCACAAGAACCTTCTCATTACCATGAGAACTTGTTTTAGTATTAAAATACATTGTATGCATAAAGGAAATCATTACCCACAATCAAAGTTTACTTCTTTCACCTTGAGGTAATAAGTTTTAAGGTTAAGAACAATATTTCAATATGGTTACCACTAAGACTAGAACAGTCTTCCTTGTAATATAGTTCGGTCTTAGTTGATAGCATAACTCTATCGAGTGTATACGCCAATACTCTCGTCTAACATAGTCAAAACAATACAGTCACCCTATTTGGACTTTATGATTGAAACATTCTTTAAGCCTTCGTCATTGTTAATCAACATTATGATACATCATAATAAGTTCTATGGCTTGAAAGTCATTTCTCAAAAGATGATAACCCTATATGGGTTTTAACATAGGTGTACAATGATAATATTTACCCACTAAACATACTCATCATATGATGACATGACAAAATAAAAGTATAAATGGGGTTTATTTCTCTGTCTTACAATGTACAGAAAGCTTCATGTATGCATATCACACATATTACATACACAAAGTTGGCCAAGGGTTAAATGTGTATATAGTAGGGTATAGGCAACCATAGCAATCATAGCATTAATTTTTTATCACCTCGATGATACACATAATATATCTATGTGATTAATATGACTTTGTAAGCCATGACATAACAATGAATACACACATAGGTCGACATCATTGACACTCTCTTATGAATGTTAGAAGACCCATATTTATGTGTATGGATATCAAGTATAAAATAATGAGCTTCAACTCATAGCTGAATCTAGAGTTTGTTCATAGGTAGTAGCTAGCTCAAAACATACGCAGTCCCTAGCTCGACTCCCCAAGCTCTCACTATAGCAATAATACCCCTATCAAAATACTATCTATCTCTCTCCTTCGAGAGTCATACCAAAACATGACCCCCACTCCACAATATGAGCTGACGACAAAACCAAAACTCTGTTGGCAAGAGACACTATATGGACTCATGGTTGTTGTCATTGATGGCAACAAAGGTCATCCCACATATCCGCAAGTCATGGTGTGTCTCTACTAGAAGTCAGAATGAAGATTATTATGGTCCGGTGAACAAGAACAGAGCATGTGGCAAGGTCTGACAGACTGGTCCGGATCCCTCAGAGGAAGTATCTTGGCAAAGTGTAGTTTTGGGGAAGTCAAGAGGACTACCTTGAGAAATGGATTCCAAGGTTGTAGCCTCCGGTGATAGATGAGGTAAAAGTTATGAATACTTGAGTACCAGGTTCCTGAGTGACAGTGTGAACAGAAGAAGAACTGACTGACAGAACATCAGATTGCTTTCTGGATGTGTTTCTGACAGTGGTAAAGGTTATGAAGACATGAATTATGTTTGGCCGACATGATTAATGATTTCTACAAGTATATGCTTGATCCACATTACTTGATGTGCAAGGATTCAGCTGACAGAACAGAGTTTGTGAGAAGATAGACTGTTTCAGGTGCTGACTAGAAAGATAATGAAATCACTAGTGCGGATATATATATAGGATGGATTTAGTTGTGAGAAAGGGTGAAAAGGTGTAGGATATGCGAATAAGAGTAGAGAAGAGCATAAGCAGTAAGAAAGATCCAGTATGTGAAAGGAAAGTAGAATAAAGAGAAGAGGAAAGATGAAGTGCAGCAGATCAGTGTACTGAGCCTAACCAGAACTGAACTCCAGCATATGTGGATGCTTCCAATCAGTTCAAGTATTGTATGACATTCTTTTGTAGACAGTGTGTCTCCTTGTAGGCAGTGTGCCTCTTTGTGAGCAGTGTGCTCGGGTAGTGAGCCCTAATTGGCAAGTGCCATTTTGTAATTCCTTATTCTTCTAATAGAGAATAATCTTTGGGTTAATTACCTCGTGGTTTTCTCCCTTAATAGGGTTTCCACGTCAAAAATACTGTGTCATGTGTTTTTCACTTCATGGTAATGTTTGTTTGTTTGATTTAATGCTGCATTGATTAATAAGAAAGTTCAGAAAGAAGAAATAATTAGGATAACTGATTCACCCCCCCTCTCAGTTATCAACAATTGGTATCAAAGCTAAGTTCCTCCTAATAGAGCCTAATAGCTTGAGGAAGATCTGGGAGTTCAAATGGATGCATATGGTTTAAGGGAGCAACTCAAGACTACCCTTGAGGATCTTGAACAGTCAAACTCTGAAGTCAATGAATTAAAGGAAAGACTCAAACAGGCTGATGAATTCATGAGAGAACTAAAAGACAAATTAAGTCTCTCTATGAAAAAGAGAAAGGAGCTACTCCAGCAATTGGCAAAACAAAGTGAAGAAAGTAATGCAAATGAAGAGCTGACTGAGAAAACCAAGTTATGTGAAAAGTTATCAAAAGAAGTCATTATGGTAAGACATGAAATGGAATCAAGAGTTATAAAGTTTACTCAAGAGATTGAAGAGAAAAGAAAAACTGAAGACAATCTAAGACAATCTCTCAAAGAGAAATCAGAAGATTGCCACCAGATGGATAGGATTATCAAACATCTTGAATCTAATCTTGAAGATGCTAAAGATAATGAAGAAAAACTTGAGGATCAAATTGTCTCTCTCAAAAGGGATCTTCAAACAGCAAATGAATATAAAGAGAAATTCAAGATAAGTTCTGCTCAACTTGAAGTTCTTCTTGGAAGTCAAAAGAGGGCAGATGACAAGTGTGGTTTGGGATATGAGAAAGGAGAAAGCTCCGGATCCGGTCAGAAGAATTTTGGATCAGAAAATCCAAGGAATAAGCCTAGAAGACCTCTGGTAAGACAGTCTAATGCTCAAAGATATCCATCCTTCAATGGATACTACCACAACTGCAATCACTTTGGTCACAAAGCTAATCAGTGCAGAAAGAAAATGAATCAGACTAATTCATCCTTCTCTGGACAGTGCTTTAACTGCAAAAGGTATGGACACAAGTCTCATGAATGCAGAAATATGCAAATGAACAAATCATTCAATGGTAAATGCTTTGCATGCAATAGAGTAGGTCATATGGCTAATCAATGCAGATCAAGAGGTTATTAGTCAAATATGCAAAGAAATGTTCTCTGCCAAATCTGTAATAGGTCCAGTCATAATGCAAAAGTCTGCAAAAGTAAGAATCAGGACAAAAGAGGTCCGGTATATAATCAGAATCAAGACGAGGGTAAACAAAAAATGAATGCGGATGAAGTTAGGAATGAGATGAACAAGATTTGGGTGAAGAAAAGTTCAGAGAATGTAGAGGTTGGATCCGCACCAGACTTTGGTGCTGATATTCCTTCCAGAAATTAAAAGGTGAGCTCTGGCTCAGGGGGAGACACAAAGAAAACCCTATTCCCCCAACCAATCAAGTGGTCCCAGATTTGGCACAAGATGCAGAGTAAAGGGTTTGTAGATATGAGTCTTGAGATGATCCATCTAAGATTTTAGAGGTCCGCATGAAGATGTGAAGAAGTTGTGATCGATCAAGTAGAACCTGTTCTGGGAGATGCTCTGGAATGACAGAGGATTACAAAAAGGTCCGGAGAGATCCAGAAGTGCATTGTCTTATTCTACGGATTAGACAGAGTGTTTGGGATGTCCTTGTGATGTGTCATATTGATTTGTTCATGGTTGGAAGATCCGCATGATGTTCATAGATCAGGACTGATCTGGTTCTTCAAGTCATTTGAATAAGGCAAATTGGAATAATGTAGGTCGAGCATTTATTGCAATCAGATATTAGGGTTTGTGGAGCAATATAAGGGATCTCTCATAAATCACTTGTTCATTCTGCACTCAAGAAGAAGCGAAAAGTGGAGCTCTGCAACAAAATTCATCAAGTTCACTGAAGATCACTTGTAGAAGTCATTACATACAGAAATAAATCCAACCACTTTGTGTAACTAAAGGCGCATAAGGTATTTTCCATTTTCAATATCTCATTGCAAATCTTTTAAAAAAATGGCTACTCCGAATATAGTAAAGATCTCAGATAGGCCCTGACCTAAATTTAAGAAACACCCATACAAGTCATTGGAGGTAGATCCCTTAGGAGCATTCTCTAGTGTTCCACATGGTGTTTTACACACAGAAGACATTAGGGTTTACATACATGCAAGTATTGAGGAATTTGGGGAATTCAAATTGAGAGATTTCTATCACAAACAACTAATAGACAATGCTTTTGAGCTTAAACCAGAGTATAAAGGTATCCAGAAGAAACATTTTGATCAATTCATTCATTTCCCCTACTTTAAAGAAGAAGAATGGGTCCGGTACGTATTGAGTAGGATGCATGACAACTTCCTATGGCTGGATAGACCCTGCAAGATCACAAAAGAGGCAATTAGAGCAGTAACTGGTCTATACTCTTCCGGAGGGATACCTATTCTCAAATCTGTCAAAAATAACATTGTAACTGAGGCCACCAGATCAAAATTTGATAAGAGGGCAATGACCATTGAAGATATTTCTGACTCGGATATCAAGTTTGCATCTATGATAATAGGATACAAGATTTATCACTCCAGTAGGGAGAATTCTGTATCTGGAACTGTAGTATATACTGCCTATGAGATGTTGAGGAAGAATGCAGATTATGATCTCTATGAACTTCTTTTAAGCTAATTAATGGAAAATATACAAAAGATCAAAAAGGACAAAAAGAATTCTTTCAAGTATGGTACACTTATATTATGTCTATTTTTCTACTTCATGAATGAGCTTCCCAGATCAAGTGGATGGGTATGGCAGAATGACAAACCTGTAGCAGTCCAGATTAGAGATTATTTACATGGACTTGGGGATGCCAAAGCAAGAAATACAGCCCTGTGGGGACACTTCAAAAACTTCCAGAGCATGATGCAAGCAAGAGAAAGAATTCCCCAGTCTCTTGTTGAAAAATACAAAGACTCAGTCTGCTTTATGGTTGATACTGATCAGTGCCTAATGGAGGTAGTAGAGCCAAGGACAGTCTGGATCATGCCCATGGGATATGAGGTTGATAAACAAATTGTGGAACTGCATGTTCAACACATGCTTAGTCAGCCCAAAGATCCAAAGGTAGAAAGGTTTGGAACCTTTGAGGAGCTAAGTGTGAAGATCCATGTGGAACTCAGAGAACCTGAGATAAAAAGGAAGGTGAGAAAAGAAGTAGAACATATTGCTCAAGGCCTAGGCATCCCAAAGGAAGCACTTGATGCCAACCAGGAAAAGAGGTGAAAGGCTGAGGAAGAGAAGAAAGAGGCAGAAAAGAAAAGCAAGAAAAGTACTCCGGTGGAAACCTCAACGCAGACCAGATCATCAAAAGGATCTACACCTGTCAGAACCAAAAGCTCAAAAACATCAAAACCAGAAGGTCAAACATCTGGTAAAGGAGAGAAAAGGTCTAAAATAAAAGCCACAAGGGCTTATACAAGTCAGAAAGATGAAGAGGAAACCAAATCAGATGAGGGGGTAAAGGAAATAAAGAAGCAGAAGAAGAAAGGATCCGATAAACCCTCCACAGGCCAAGACAAGGAAGAAATGGCAGAGGAATTTGTTGAAAAGCCCACCCTGTCTTTAGAGAGTGTAATCAAATCAGTCACTATGGATGGAAACCTTCAACCAATGGCCGAATTCTATGATGACTACAATGAGGCTGACCAAAAGATCCTGCAGGAAGCCACAATCAGGTATCTGAACATATACAATAAGGCTTTCATTGAGATTATATCTCTAATTCCTAAAAGCCTAGAAAAGGAGTTAGAAATAAGAAAGAACAATGCCCTGGCAAAAGATCTTGAGATCCGGGAGCAGATAGCTATTCAGCTATATCCTCAAATTGATCCCAAGACAATGAACATAATATTCAAAGACTGCAAAGATGAGTTCAGGAGTAAAGCAAGGATGAATGAACTCATGCTTGGTGAGACTGACAAGGTGGCCATGGATACAGAAGAGATCCTCCGGAAGGCCTTTAAAAGGTTTAATCTTCCTATTGTAGAGGACTTGGGTACTGATCCCTCATCCACAAGTGTTGCAGAAGAAACTTCTGAGAAAGCAACAGAAGAGATGGGCCCTAAACAAACCAACATTTCTCCTCCGGTTTCCCCTACAGTCTCCAGATCCAAAGAAGAAGAGAAATTACAGGAGAAAGAAGCAGCGGTGAAAGAAGATGACAGTGCAAAGATTGCAGAAGGACAGAAGACTTCACCAGAGAAAACCACAACTGCTAGTGGTGGGAATGTAGAGGGAGAGAAAATTCCAAAGGACAGCTCCAAGACTGCAGAAGAGAAGAAACATCTGTCCCCGGCAAGAGACACTGCACAAACTGTCCAAAATATTTTGAGCAAGGAAACATTAGAGATTGATGAACTGGAGCTTCTACAAGGTCCATTCAATTTTTATTCTCTTTCTCTGGTACAGACAATGAAGATAGCTTCATTTGCACATGCTAAGGCAAACGAAAAACTCCTCAAGTCTCATATGGAAGACTGTGAGTTGATAGAAGCTGCATTTGGAGTGCTGGAAAAGATCATACCATCCTTTTAGAAGGATCCCACAGCCTCCTTTTCCGGTAATCTCAAAACCTTAGTCAGCAGTGTTGGTACACATTTTGATTCTCTAGAAAAATCAGCTGAAGAAAAGGTCCGGAAGGAGTTTTTGGATAAGAGATTCTCAGAGGTACTAGGATTAATCTCTCATGATAGGAGAAATATGAGTATTGGAATAAAGAGCCTAGAAAATGCCTTAAGGATGGCGGTGACATTTACAAATTTTGTATCTCCTGGTCAAAAGCAACAATAGAAATTGAGAAGAAAATAAAAGAGGAACAGGACAAACTACTAAGTTTGTCTCAAAGTTTTAATCCTCTCTCTTCCTCCATAGTAAATCAAGAATGTCAAACTATTGCAATCACAAATGCAATAAAGAACCTTGAGAAGGAAAGGAAGAATATAATTAATCGGATGGGAGAACTTAGAAGGATTATTATCCCTAAGTTAGAGACCATGCATGAGGCCATAAGTGATGCTCAGACTACCGCCCAAACAAATGATCTGATAGATCTTAAGAGGGAAGAAGCTTTTGCATTTTGGTTGAGTGGTCACATTTCAATTTTGGATAGAATGAAGAAAAGTTGGGCTACAGAACTCATCCAGTTGAAGACATCATTTGTAGACATTCTTCAGTTTATGTGAATATGTAATATACAGCCAAGTATAGTAAAATTTTTGAAAATTTTGGTGTGTGGACCCTACCCTTTGCCATTGATGTCAAAGGGGGAGTGAGGAGCAGTGAAAAATGAGGAATCCAACTAAGGGGGAGCTCCAGAAAATGTATATAAAGACAGAGCATCAGCCAAGGGGGAGCATAGTGTAAACACTTAGTCATTTTTCACTAAGTGTTGCCATCAATGCGAAAGGCGAAGATTGTTGGCAAGAGACACTATATGGACTCATGGTTGTTGTCATTGATGGCAACAAAGGTCATCCCACATATCTGCAAGTCATGGTGTGTCTCTACTAGAAGTCAGAATGAAGATTATTGTGGTCCGGTGAACAAGAACAGAGCATGTGGCAAGGTCCGACAGACTGGTCCAGATCCCTCAGACGAAGTATCTTGGCAAAGTGCAGTTTTGGGGAAGTCAAGAGGACTACCTTGAGAAATGGATTCCAAGGTTGTAGCCTCCGGTGATAGATGAGGTAAAAGTTATGAATACTTGAGTACTGGGTTCCTGAGTGATAGTGTGAACAGAAGAAGAACTGACTGACAGAACATCAGATTGCTTTCCGGATGTGTTTCTGACAGTGGTAAAGGTTATGAAGACATGAATTATGTTTGGCCGACATGATTAATGATTTCTACAAGTATATGCTTGATCCGCATTACTTGATGTGCAAGGATTCAGCTGACAGAATAGAGTTTGTGAGAAGATAGACTGTTCCAGGTGCCGACTAGAAAGATAATGAAATCACTAGTGCAGATATATATATATATATATATAGGATGGATTTAGTTGTGAGAAAGGGTGAAAAGGTGTAGGATATGTGAATAAGAGCAGAGAAGAGCATAAGCAGTAAGAAAGATCCGGTATGTGAAAGGAAAGCAGAATAAAGAGAAGAGGAAAGATGAAGTGTAGCAGATCAGTGTACTGAGCCTAACCAGAACTGAACTCCAGCATATGTGGATGCTTCCAATCAGTTCAAGTATTTTATGACATTCTTTTGTAGATAGTGTGTCTCCTTGTAGGCAGTGTGCCTCTTTGTGAGCAGTGTGCTCAGGTAGTGAGCCCTAATTGGCAAGTGCCATTTTGTAATTCCTTATTCTTCTAACAGAGAATAATCTTTGGGTTAATCACCCCATGGTTTTCTCCTTTAACAGGGTTTCCACGTCAAAAATACTGTGTCATGTGTTTTTTATTTCATGGTAATGTTTGTTTGTTTGATTTAATGCTGCATTGATTAATAAGAAAGTTTAGAAAGAAGAAATAATTAGGATAACTGATTCACCCCCCCGTCTCAGTTATCAACAAACTCACCCTATCTAAATCGATAAAAACTAATTCTTTACTTGCATGCAAATAAGAACTCACTTCTCTAAGCTTAAGCTCATCACTTTCTATCATTCAATAGGTTGATTGAGATTATGGCATGAGATTAGGGTACACTAAGTAGCTACACTCTTTCCCATTCCTCACGGTTGGTGACTGGCCAAGTACCCCCACCAAACTTGAACAACATTAGAATCAAATGAATAATGAAGTCATTAAACATATTCAGCCTCTTAAAGAGCTTAAACCAAACATACCATATATAAATATACTTACACTCCCTTATATAAGGGTTAAGGATTATAAATGTCTAAGTGTTAATAGTATCAACACTACTAGATAGTGACGCATTCTAATGATGCGCCTACAGGGTCGAGCACTGTTCCCCTAGGAAACATTGTTCTATGAAAGACATAAATATCTAGATAAAATAGTTGAAATACATAATGCGAAATAAAAAGTAAACATTGAACAAAAGGTCCTCAACAACTTTGCTGAAATTGACAAATGACTCAAAAAGAGACGTTCTTGTGAATGTCGACATTTTGATAAATCGACATTAAAGATGTTGAGAAGAGTCTAGTTGACTAGTTGATAAGAGAAAGTAAAAGACTAACTCAAGAGATCTAACTCACCCTAAATTGAAAGATTCACAAGACAAAGTTTGATACTCAGATGGTTGTTTAATCCCTTTTACTGACATCTCTCTTCCTCCTGGATGATACCTGCCTTCCATCTTCAAAGGATGATTACTTTCTTGATCAAACTCATCACCAGAAAATCATGATTAGTATATCATCATATGATCAATAAATCATAATAATTAAATAATCATTTCAACTTGAGATCTCATATCTAACTAGCATTAGTTAGTTTCTTCATAAACAATGATTAATTTGATATTTTCCACAAACATCTAATCATTCAACTCTAGTTAATCATCCTAATTACCATGCAGACTAAGATTAAGATAAATCACAATTTGGGGATGTAACATATCTCTCCCCATAAGAATCATCATCCATGATGACTTAATGTCTTCATAGTCAATCAACATATGTAATAAGAGAAATGTTTTGAGAGCATAATAAAAAGTTTTTCAGAGAAGATGAGGAAATCTTGCATAAAAGTCATGATAGTTTTTGCAAGTGGCATTTTCCTCTACATATTGGTCCCACTAGACCTTACACTATGTTATCTCTTCATTATGTAAGCATAGATTACACATTTCGAGCACCTTAATGGGCTCAATCATCACCACCCCTGGGTCCTTCACCTATATAGAATTCTAGTCAAGCATAGGAATTTGATTATTAACAATATTAAACTTTTTTCAAATATGAAACATGAAACACATTATGCATCATGACAAGAGCTGGTGGTAGAACAATTTGGTATGCTACTTGGTTTACTTCTTTGAGAACTTCGAAGGGACCCACGTATCTAGGTACCAATTTGGACATCTTTCCAAATTTAATGGAACTTTTTGGAGGTTTTACCCTTAAGAGAACTTTTTCTCCCATTGTGAAATGCCTTTCGATGCACTTAGCATCCGCATAACTCTTTTGTCTATCATTAACTTCCACTAGCCTTCTTTTTAATCAGATGGAATTGCTCTTTCATCTCTGACAACATTTTTGGACCAAGGCTAACCCTATCTTCTATCTTGTTACAGCTTATAGGGGTTTTGCACATCCATCCATATAATGCCTCAAATGGAGCCATCTTCATAATAGAATAATAGGAATTATTATAGGCAAATTCCACTAGAGGAAGATAATCTTCCCATTTGTATTGTTGATCTATGTAATACATTTGCTATAAATCCTCCAGGACTGGGTTTACCCTCTCAGTTTGGCTATCCATTTCAGGATGATATGCAGATCTTATATTCAACTAGGTTCCAAGGGAAGACAACAAGGTTTTCCAAAACCTCAATGTCATTCATGCATCCCTATCTGAGATAAACTTCTTAGGAATGCCATGCAATCTAAAAATCTCTTGAATAAAATTTTGAGCTATGACAGGTGCTCCATTCATCAAGTTCCCATGTATAAAATGAGTGGATTTGGTGAGTCTATCCACCACAACCAAGATAGCATTGTATCTATTCCTTGACATAGGAAGCCACTGTACAAAGTCCATGCTTATAATTTACCATTTATACTCTGGGATCTCATGAGGGTATAATAGTCATGCCGGGTGATGGTGTTCTTCCTTCACCCTCTAGCATTCCATACATGTAGCTATAAAATTTGCAGCATCCCTCTTCATTCCTTTCTAGAAATATAGGGGTTTCACATCAGCAAGTAACTTTGTTATTCCAGGATGTCTAGAATATGGTGCAAAATGAACCTCTTTCCATAAAATATTCCTTAACTCTATAGAGTTAGCTATATACATCCTTCCTTTAAACCTTAATAACCCATCTGGTTCAAGGTTCAATTCCTCGTATCTCAGATTTTGGGGGTTTTCCTCAAGGGCCCATTTTACCTGCTCATAAAACTCATCTCCCTTAGATTTTTGTAATGCCTGATTTTTAAAATTAGAATGTATGGAGATCATTGAGGAGATGTGTCTTCTCCTACTGAAAGCATTTGCCACTTGATTTTCTTTTCCTTGAATATATTTAATCTTGAAATCATAATCTGAGATGAATTCCAAGCTGTTGATTGGTTTGTGATGTCAGTCACAACCAAGCACACAAAACAAAAGTCACACAACAACCCTTGTTTATCCTGAAAGATACGATGAATTCTAAGAATTCATGATCCCAAGTCCCTGTCGATTAGTTCATAATCTACTAATGTTACTCTGTGGTTGATGTGTATTGTTGTTTTCCATTTTGGGGCCCTATGTAGATTAGTAGATTATATTTCTGCAACTATGCTATACAGGGGAGTTACTCTACACAGCTTATATCTCCAAATGATGTGTCTAAGTTGATATTTGCATGAGTTCTACCCTTATTTGTGATTCTCTGCATGAAATTTTCAATACTGCATGCATTTAGCTCAAAATATGCTAATGATATTCAGTTGTCTTCGGGATGTTAGCATATTTTTCTGTTCTGCTTCTGATTTATCATGATGTGCAGTTATGAAAGTGACTTCAATGAAATTAAAATGAGAAAAAGGGTTAGAGAGAGTGAGATTCCTAAAATTACTTAACTGAGATCATTGATCCACATACATGTTCCCATACAACAATGGAGAGAAGAAAAACTAAAATTATACTTCACCAGGACAGTCCACAAATCTACATGATTCAGTGCAAATCTTCAGGGGAAAAGTTGACAACAACATGCAATGAAATGAAAGCGCTTCTATAGAACACAGCATTCACTAGTACATATCGAGAAATCAACTTGAAGACTACTTAAGGTGTACAATCAAGGTATAGTCTGAAACTTCATCTCCATACAGTATGTTCATAAAATAGGTACATTTACAATGATTTGAGGAAGGGACCTTGATTATTTCAGCAATCCAGTCCTCACTAGTCTTAGTAATCCGATCTCTCCTAAAGTTATTACAGGTCTGATTTTTTTTTTGTATTATTGACCTCCTCTTCCTTTTTTTACAGTACTGGGGCTCAATAGATATATCTCTAGTTTTTCCCCAATCTGGCACCCAAAAACCCTAGGAGATCAACGGTCAGCATCTTGAAATGCAGCATCCAACGGTGAGAAATGAATCCCACCAAGAATTCGAGCAGCATACCCAGACAGGGCGCCGCTTCTTCAATAATGTTTCCATTTGCAAGCTCCCCCACATTGAAAACTTTGTCTCCTTCTGTTGTGTTTGGCCTCTCGGGATTTGGCCCGCCGCCTAGGACGTCATCGTCATTTAAAACCCTGCCTTTGCATTCACCTGCATGCTGTTACTATGTCGGTAACTCTGCTTCTTCCCAGCTACTCCAACAATCTACAATAAACAAGCAGGAATTAGCACCATCGTTTACTAAATCACCAGGAAAAATGAACATCTACATTAAACCAGGCTCCAAATGCATAAACACAACCATCGGGCTCAAAAACCATGGAAAATGTGCATCAAAATGCCTATACAGCGTTAAAACCAGTCGGGTCAACCATCGTTGACTGAAAATATGCATTTGGGCTTCAAAGATAACTTCAAAATTCCTATCGCTTCATTTTCCTGCTCATTTTCATTGTTTAAATCTTTGTATATCTGATATACAATCTGGACGTGATACAAGCACTAAATCGGATTTCAATTTTCATTCAGGTTCTGGCTTGTATGTCACAATGCATATTGGTTTGTATATCGCAATATACAAACGCCAAAATATACAAGCATTTAACTCTATTCTGTAACTTTTCAAATCCACAGCTTGTATAAGTGCCTTGGTATCCTTCGGACATTTCACTTGGACGTGATACAAACGCTTAACCGCATCTTATTTTCCCTCTGATTCCGCATTGCATATTTCAGAATGTATGCCCATGTTGTATGTCATGCTTTTGTATATTCTGAAACATACAAGTATTTAAGTCCATTTAATAAACTTTCAGGTCCGCATTGTATATGGACGTTGTATATCGGCTTGTATGCATTGTTTGTATATTTAGATATACAAGTCCGAAAACATACAAGGACTTTTCTCTGTTTGATAGACTTTCGGTTCTGGCACTTGTATATTTCGAATGTACGTATCCTTCGATATACAATCCAGATGTGATACAATGAACTAATCAGATTCTAACCTCTCTTCAATTCCGCGTTGTATGTATGTGTTGTATGTTTCGTAACATACAAGCCACAGAATATTCAATGAATTAACCACAATTCATAGCCCTTTTGGATTCCGGCGGATGTATATTCTGCAATGTATGTTTGCTGCATATCGAGCAATGTATAAAACATTATACATTCCGGACGTAATACATCGGCTCAACTCGATTCGAGACACTTTGGATTACGGCTTGTATATAACACTTGTATCCTCGAATATACAAAGCATGGAAACATTCAACCGCTAAACGATATTCCATAAACACTTCAGGTCCGCCATGTATAAAGTGTCTTGTATATTTGACCTGCCAAAATATACAAATGTGAGATACAAAGCGGAACTTAAACATTTATCCATTTTAACCCTAAATTACTTCGGGTCCACCTTGTATATACCAGCCTTTACTAAAATGCACGCAAGGTAAAAAAACAATATACAATTGCCTTTGTATATGAAAGCGATGTATAAAGGGCAATGTATGTAACATTACAACGACCCAACATGCAAATGAATAATGCATATGCAACCCGACTGCAAAAAGCGACTACGTATAAAAGGGACTTTGCACATACAAAGGACTTTGTATATGCAAAGTGATATACAAACCTGAATGTACATTTTACCAAAATGATTATAACTTGCAAAATATGGCAAATTTTAAGATGGTTCAAAAAGCAACCCTAGCTCATTTTTCACAAGGAATCCAACCATATCATGCACTAGTACTGAAAATGCATTTTTCTTCATTTCTATCAAATTTTGCAATTTTAACCCTCTTTTCCCTTTACCACCAAGCAAAACAAAACACACAAAAGCAGAAGCAAAAAGCCATAGCAGGGGTCCTCATTTTGTTAAGGAGTAAAATGGGCCGTGTTGTGAACATCACAACAACTAGCAACCAAACAAAACAATCAAATTCAACCCATTAAAGAAAATTGAATGAAATAAATTCATAACTTCCAACTATCTTTTCTACAAATTATTATCCAACTTGAGACTCAATGTATTCAATAAGGTGCATGAATTTTTATTTCAGTTTAAGTGGGTGCATGTGGTTAATAAGACTCGTCTTGAAGATCAGTTGAACAAACCAGTGATTGATATTAGACTACGTAGGTGAGGACATTCCCTCATAGCCAACTGGATAGAGCCTTGCTGCCAGCGAGCGTCTATAGCCCTAGCAAGGTTATCGTTACAATTCTCCTAAGTAGAGCACCACTGCCAGCGAACGTTTATAGCCCCAGTAGAGTTACTTAGATGGCTTAATCTGGATTTTTAGGATAATCCATTTTATTTATTTATTTTTGTATTTCATAGAGATTTCATAAGATATTGCATTTGTAACTTCACGATGCAAGGAGTGGTCACTTGCTAAAATTAAGCTGAGAATTGTAATGGTAGCAAGGGTGACCTCTGATTTTTCACCTAATATCTACACTGGTAAGTTCAACAAACCTAAGGATTTTAGGTGTGTCATTGTGAGAAACATTCCTTGAATAATCAACCCATTCTTATTGAATACAAAATTTCACAAGTAAAACAACTCTCTACATTCATGATAGTCACAACAAGTTATGCATAGATTTCAAACAATTAACCTGACTGATCTGAATTCTCCATTGTTTTTAGTGGTTGTTAATCTGCCCCTTTATACTCTAAATCAAAAGAAAGATCCCTGCTGAGGAAACAAAGCCACTATACAAACAACTATACAAAAAAAGTACACTATGAAACACATGACTGTCATGATGCAATCCTTAGGCCTGAAATAGTGTTTGAGGAACTGTGTATTAACTGGTAATGGAACATCCTCACCTGTTAAGGTCTTGAGCCTTTAGGTGCTATCTCCTAGCCTTTCAGAAATTTGAAAGGGGCCTATCTAGAGTTTGTCAAATTTACCATGATCACCCTTCCTTTCATGTGCTTTGTCCCACATCAGGACCAGATCTGAGATCTTGAAATCCTTGATTCTGGCCCTTTTGTCAAACCAGCACTTGACAACAGCCTGATGTTTAGCAAATTGGTTAATTGCTGCACTTCTTTTTTCCTCTAGATGCATTAGTTGTAGCAATCTAACTTCCTGTTTATTATCTATGCCTAGGTACTCTTGTGCAAACTGCAGCGTAGGAATCTTTAAGTTGATAGGGAGGATGGGATCCACCCCATATACTAAGTGAAAAGGTGAATTTCCTAATGCAGCTTTACTCCTGGTTCTATCTACCCACAAGGCATATTTCAATAGAGTGTTCCATTCCCTTGGGTTCTTATCTATCAGCTTTTTTATAATGTTCAATAGGTTCTTGTTTGTGGATTCTGCTAATCCATTCCCTTGGGGGTAGTAATTTGAGGAGAATTTTAAGATGACCCCATGATCAAAAGCCCAACTTGACAATTTAATTGAAGCAAAAGCAAGCCCATTATCACATACTAAAGAATATGGAACACCATAACTAGTCACTATATTGGTTTCCAAAAACCTAATAACATCCTTGGCATTGCATGTCCTACTGCTGACAGCCTCAGTCCACCTTGTACAGTAATCAGTAATAGTTAAAACATACCTGTGGCCTAAGGATGAGGGACAATTGATGGGTCCTATGAAGTCCATTCCCCATTGAGCAAAGGGGCGCATCTCCATCACTGGCTGCAAAGGTTGAGCAACATATTTCTCTCTATTGGCAACAACCTAACACATATGATAGCATTTGATGTGTTCAGCTATATCTTTGAAAATTGTGGGCCAATAATACCCTGCCCTGAGGATAGCATGAGTAGTGGCTAAGGGCGACCCATGTGTAGTCCCAAATTTATCATGTAATTCTATTAGCACCTTATCTGCTTCTGATCTTTCTAAGTATCTTAGGTATATCCCCTCATAGTTATTCTTGAAAAGGACTCCTCCTTTTAATATAAATTTCAACAACCTTATCTTCAAAGCTCTCCTTTGTGAGGCCTACAGTCTTGAGGGACATCTCCTAGTGGTCAGGATGTGCCTAATGTCTGAGTACCATTCTTCGTCATCTTTTGCATTTACGACGTACTACCGGCTCAGGATATTGGGATCAACCTCTAATATCATCTGGCTTAATGCCTGCCCTCTTACCAGCTTCATAGGGGTAATGTCCATATCATACTCCTAGAGGACAGTGATCCATTTAGCCCTTTTCTCACCTAGTTCACTTTGCATTAGCAACATTTTCACTACTGCATCAGGTACAACAACAATCACCTTACTTCTCAGGATTAGTGCCTAAACTTCTTGACTGCTCAGACCAAAGCAAGCGCTTATCTTTCAATAGCCATATACCTGAGCTCTGCATCTCTAAAAGGGTAGCTCATGAAGGCTATAGGCTTTTCTTCTTTTTCTTCATTTTTCTATGTCAGTACTGTTGCAGAGGTATGTTCTAAAGCAAATGAGTAGATGTAGAAGTCCTTGGTGTAATCTGGACTGATCAGGATTGGAGCATTTGATATGGCCTTTTTAATGTCTTCAAAAGATGCTCTAGCTTCTGGGGTCCATTCAATTTTAGCGTCCTTCTTGAGCATGGCGTTCAAGGGCCTGACTATCTCTGCAAAGCCAGTGATAAATTTCCTAACAAAATTAATTTTACCAAAGTAATATTTGAGCTCTGTCTTGCTTCTAGGCAGTTGTATCTTCATGATGGATTTTATTTTGTCAGGATCAATGATGATCTCGTCTTCAGTTATCAAGTGGCCTAGCAATTTCCCTGTGGTCATCCCAAATATGCACTTCTTGGGATTCAAGGATATCCCGTACTTTTCACACTTCTTCAACACCTTTCTCAGGTCCTCTACATGGTCTGCTCTATCCTTGGAGAACACCGTTAAGTCATCCATGTATATTACTATGCACTTACCAATCAAGCCTCTGAATGCTATGTCCATTGCTCACTAAAATGTGGCTCCAGCGTTTATCAATCCAAACGGCATGCGCCTGTAGGCAAAGATCCCCCATTTCGTGGTAAACGCAGTTTTTAATCTATCAATTCTGTCCACCATCACCTGGTTGTATCTAGAGAAACTATCCAAGAAGGACATCATCTTAGCACTGTTCACAATCTGCAAGACTTCATCTAGAGAAGGCAAAGGATAATTATCCTTTTTAGAAGCTCAATTCAAGTTCCTGAAGTCCACGCATAGTCTGATGTCACCATTCTTCTTTCTCACTGGGACTAGGTTTGCCACCCATGTGGAGTGTCTCATAGGAAATATGATCTTGGCATCAAGCAGTTTTTTAACTTCTTCAAAAATAATTGGCTCTAGTAAAGCATTGACGGGTCTTTACTTTTGCCGAAAAGGCTTGGCATCTGGCTTCATAGGTATCGTATGAGTGATGACTAATGTATCAAAAGTTTTCAATTCATCATACATCTAGGCAATGACATGGATGTAATCTTTGAGGGCCTGAGTTATCCCTTTCAACTCTTCTTCTGTATAGACCTTCCCAATCAGAACATTTCTTCTTCTATCACCTTGCCCAAGGTTGACCTGTGAATACTGTCCCTCATTAGCCTTTTGAAGATCCCTTTGTTTTAGCATGCTGTCCAAATCAAATGCTCTTTCTAGCTCTATCATTCCCCTAGGGATTTTGTTACTTGGCAGCTCTAGGATTTCTTCTTCCTCTCAGACATGATCTTCTAGATTCTTTTCATCAATGATCTGTGCCTCAAAAACATCTCTATTGGAAATAAAATCCAATATATGCTGATCATCTTCAAATACTTGGAGGTTAGTTACATTATCAGGTACTGAAGGCATTGATACTAATTCAACTGAGAATCTTTTTAAACCTAATACGGACAGTGGCTCTAGAGTACTAGCAGCCTGGGCCAAAGTATCTGCTCTGCAGTTTTACTCTCTAAGTACATGGGTGACATTGAATGCATCAAACTCTTCTATTAAGTCCCACACCCCGTGTCTATAATTAGACAGCCTCCTGTAATTGCAAGAGTATATACCTCTTACCTGTCTGACAATTAATTCTGAGTCCCCATAGACATGCAGAATTTTCACCTTCTTCCTAAGAGCGAACAGTATCCCATGAATTAGAGCTTCATATTCTGTCACATTATTTGTACATGGGAACTGCAATCTGTATGCTGCCAAATAGGATTTTCTAGATGGGTCAATGAGGTCTATTCCTACTCTAGCTCCTTGTTTTGACTTGGATCCATCAAATCTAAGGATCCATGGCTCATCCTCAGCTAAAGCTTGTCTGGTGCTTCCTTCTTTCTTTTGGCTCTGGCAACCGCACCACTGGATATCCATTTTAGCTTTGGTGTCCCAATTTTCTTAGACACCACCTCATCAGCTTTATGGGGAGCTGATACTTCTTCTTTCCTCTTATCACCAAGAGGAACATTCTCTGGACCAGGTAGCATATGCCTTCTCAAGATATGCAAGCACAATGAGCAAGATGTCTCCAAGTGAGGTGCCTTATGCAACCTGCACCATTTCTCAATCAAGGCATCCTGGGGAGACCTATGCTGCTGCGTCATCTTTTGGATTTCTTTTGACAAAAACTCCTCGAACTTGGATAGATTGCTGCCACTATCGTCAGATAACTCGTAATCTGAGTCCACTAAACAATCAATCCCAGGGGTGATTATCTTCTTGTTCTTATCATTACCCCTGTTGCATACCAGTATCTCTTCTGTCATCTGGACAGAAACTTCATCCTTTTGTGTGCATCCTCTTGTTCATGTAGGAGATAAACATAAATCAGTATCACTATCGTTATCCGTGGAACTCACCGCGGGTGAAGATGCTTCGCCATATGCTTGTTCCAACTCCAACATGTCTAAACAGGCATCACAAGTTTTTTCAGAATGAGCCTCATCATGCAACCTGCACCATCCATCAATCAGAATATCGTGAATAGGCACACTTAATGATTGACATCATTTCACCTATCTAAACAAATGCATCTCAAATTTCTTGAAATGATCCAGTTCTATTTTATTTCCAAGATTACAATCGGGCTCTGAATTTATTTCATCACTCCAAAGGTCACCATTATGATCATGTATGTAAAGCATCAGGATTTCTTCTATGCTGGCAGTTTGAGGTCTGATGGAGTAAACTCCAGGTTCCACATCCACATACATGATTTCATTGGTTCTGTTATATTCGGTGATCATTTGTCTCATGTGAGGTTCAGCTTCAATCTTTATCTGATTTGGTATACCCTTCCAAGGTAGCCACATATGGCTGAAATCAGCTGACATGTATCCGTTGAGGGTTTTTGACCACTCTCTGCTGAGTAACATTCCATATGTATCAAGTATATCTACTACCTGAATATCAATATAGTGTTGGATTCTGGGATCCAATGCTAGTTGCATGTGAATGTGGGTCAATTCTCCTACCACAATTACTTATGTTTTGTCCAATTGTGTTACCTTCTTCAATGATTTAGCAGGATGTAACCATAAAGCGTTGCATATGGATAGGGGCATTACATTGGTAGATGCTCCTAAGTCTACTAAGTAGTTGTGCAAATTTTTACCAAACATCCTTGCAGTAAGGAGGAAGGGAGGTGACTCACTCTTGTCTTTATATAGGGTCATGTGGGAGGTATCTGCAGCTTGAACAGTAGCCGAGGTTTTAGGTTTGACGTTAACGTCCTTGGCAGCATGATCTTTATTTCTAAATTGGTCTGGGGTATGGCTATCTTCCTTTTGAGAAGAGTTGTCCAATGATTTCATGAAAGCATTCTTGATAGTAGGGGTTTTAAGCAACTCTGACATTGGCAGGCTGATCTTTACTTTTTTCATTTCATCTACTAGATATGTAACCAATTTGTCAGATTCAGGACGTGGATTTACAACTTTTGATGCTATGTTATGCGGTGTCAGATATTGAGCATCGACCTTGGGGGGTCCAGGGTTATTACTTGCCTTGGGATTAGGTGGAGTGTTGAAATTGTTTGGAGGCAATGAGGTAGTCAAAGGATCAACAGATCTGTTTGAGTTATTCCTTAAGTTGTAGTTATGCCTACCCTGAGGTTGCTGTTGATAAGCATTGACTTCCTCATGCTCAATTGATGGCTCATTCTCATCCTCAAAGGGGAAAATGTAGTTAGACTCAAAAGCCATGGCTGATTCCTCACATGTTGAAGTGTAATCCTGATGTGATGATATTGTCTGCTGATAAGGACAATGCATGAAGCTTTCTAGTACTAGGGCAGAATCATACTCATAGGGGACAATTTCATTTCCCTCTGCATAAGGTGAGTTACCTGAGGTACTGGCCACTTCAGCTTGGAGTATGCTAGTAGCAATCCTAAATTGAGGACAGTCCAACTCTACATGAGCGTTGGTGTTATGTATTTTGCACCAGTTCGTAAGTGCTACCTCTGCAAGGTTTACTTTGGTGGTCTACCTAGGTTCACCAGGAGGCTGATTGTCTAGGGGTGATGGCAAGGAACCATTGTTAGGCCTGGTGTTCCACACTCTAGGCTATTTAGGAGGATTATTGTTGCCATTGTTGTTATTGTAATTGTTGTTGTACTCCCTGTCAGGATAATTAGGTTTGTCATTGGCATAACCCCTATTTTGATTAGGTTGAGAGTAGAAATTCTGATTTCTTAGATGAGTGACCTCAGTAGTAAGTTTTCTTAACTGAGCTGATATTTCTTTGATTTCTTCCTTCTCTTCTTAAACCTTGGCCATTACATTCTCTGCCTGGGGCTTGAAAAAGGAAGACCCATTGTTATTGTTGTATTGTTCTACACCCTGAGGCACTTGTGTTTGATATGGTAACATCTGGTTAATCCCACTCGGTGGGGGCATGACACTGAGTAGTGGTATTTGCAAAGGGGCTGGCATCACAACTAAAGGCATCATGGCTCCATTGGTCTGTTGGTGGACAGGATATGTAAGATTACTAGGAAGTGTAGGGAAAGCAATATTTGGTGTGGGAGTAGGAGCCAATTGCTAACTAACTTTGATAGCTTCCTCAAAATCCTGTGCTAAAGTTGTTACACTAGGGTGTGTCCTTCTAATAAACATGGAGGTCAAGGGATCTAATGCTGAATAATAAATACTCCTAGCAGCCTCATCTGCTACAATGTAGGGAGCAACTAGTTTAGACAGCATCTTCTAGAATCTAGCGTTGAAGTTTGCAATGGGTTCTCCTTCGCACCTCTTGATGGTGGCAAAAAGATGATAGTTCATTGAAGGATCTATAGGCACCTTGAACCTATCCTTGAAAGCTTTTTCTAAGGCATCCCATGAATGGATTGAACCCTGACCTAGACTGGTATACCAGTTATAGGCCTCTTCCCCTAGGGAGAATGGAAATAATCTGCATACCACATCCTCATACTCAATTCTAGCCCTACAACAAGCTTCCTTGAAGGTCCTGACATGATCATTAGCATCTTGATATGGAGGTACCTAGGACAAATTTTATCTAGATTTTTAGGCAAAGCATGATATGCATTGAAGGCCAGCTGTGACTCTGCTATGAAAAATGACATCGCAACCGGTGGAGGTTGGATTTGGGGTACGACAGGCTAAGGCTGGGCCTGAGGTGTGATAGGTGGTCCTGTGGGTATTTGAAAGCCAATAGGGGTTATAGGAGCACACTCTGGTGAGGCTTCTGTCGCACTAGAATCAGGAGTGTGATGAATGTCCACAGTCCTAAGTCTAAATCCCCTGATAGGCAGTTCTTCGAAGAGTCCACTAGATCTAGACCTAGTATTTGGCCTGAAAGCTAGGATTTCTCAAGTTTTTAAGGCAAAATGGTGAGTTTATGGCTAGAATGCAAACCGCTGGGATGTTCAAGCAATGTATGCAGGAATCTACGGTTTCCTTTGTCAACTGCCCTCCTTCTAGTGCCATTTTCTTGTTGATTGGTTTGTGATGTCAGTCACAACCAAGCACACAAAACAAAAGTCACACAACAACCCTTGTTTATCCTGAAAGATACGATGAATTTGAAGAATTCATGATCCCAAGTCCCCATCGATTAGTTCATAATCTGCTGATGTTACTCTGTGGTTGATGTGTATTGTTGTTTTCCATTTTGGGGCCTTACGTAGATTAGTAGATTCTGTTTTTGCAACTATGCTATACAGGAGAGTTACTCTACACAGCATATATCTCCAAATGATGTGTCGAAGTTGATATTTGCATGAGTTCTACCCTTATTTGTGATTCTTTGCATGACATTTTCAATACTACATGCATTTAGCTCAAAATATGCTAATGATATTCAGTTGTCTTTGGGATGTCAGCATATTTTTCTATTCTTCTTCTGATTTATCATGATGTGCAGTTATGAAAGTGATTTCAATGAAATTAAAATGAGAAAAAGGGTTAGAGAGAGTGAGATTCCTAAAATTACTTAACTGAGATCATTGATCCACAGACATGTTCCCATACAGCAATGGAGAGAAGAAAAACTAAAATCATACTTCACCAGGATAGTCCACAAATCCGCATGATTCAGTGCAAATCTTCAAGGGAAAAGTTGACAACAACATGCAATGAAATGAAAGTGTTTCTATAGAACACAGCATTCACCAGTACATATCTAGAAATCAACTTGAAGACTACTTAAGGTTTACAATCAAGGTATAGTCTGAAACTTCATCTCCATATAGTATGTTCATAAAATAGGTACATTTACAATGATCTGAGGAAGGGACCTTGATTATTTCAACAATCCAGTCCTCACTAGTCTTAGTAATTTGATCTCTCCTAAAACTATTATAGGTTTGATTTTTTTTTTGTATTATTGACCTCCTCTTCCTTTTTTTACAGTACCAAGGCTCAATAGATATATCTCTAATTTTTCCCCAATCTGGTGCCCAAAAACCCTAGGAGATCAATGGTCAACATCTTGAAATGCAGCATCCAATGATGAGAAATGAATCCTGCCAAGAATTTGAGTAGCATACCCAGACAGGGCACCACTTCTTCAATAATGTTTCCATCTGCAAACTCCCCCGCATTGAAAGCTTCATCTCCTTCTGGTGTGTTTGGCCTCTCAGGATCTGGCCCACCGCCTGGGACATCATCATCATTTAAAACCTCACCTTCATGTTCACCTGCACGTAATTACTATGTCAGTAACTCTGCTTCTTCCCAACTACTCCAACAATGTACAATAAACAAGTAGGAATTAGCACCATCGTTTAATAAATCAGCAGGAAAAATGAACATCTACATTAAACTAGGCTCAAAATGCATAAACACAACCATCGGGCTCAAAAACCATGGAAAATGCACATCAAAATGCCTATGCAGTGTTAAAACCAGTCGGGTCAACCATCGTTGACCGAAAATATGCATTCGGGCTTCAAAGATAACTTCAAAATTCCTATCGCTTCATTTTTGAGCTCATTTTCCTTGTTTAAATCTTTGTATATCTGATATACAATCCGGACGTGATACAAGCACTAAATCAGATTTCCATTTTCATTCGGGTTCCGGCTTGTATGTTGCAATGCATATCGGTTTGTATATCGCAATATACAAATGCCAAAATATACAAGCATTTAACTCTATTCTGTAACTTTTCAAATCCGTGGCTTGTATAAGTGCCTTTGTATCCTTCGGACATTTCACTTGGACGTGATACAAACACTTAACCGCATATTATTTTCCCTCTGATTCCACATTGCATATTTCAAAATGTATGCCCATGCTGTATGTCATGCTTTTGTATATTCTGAAACATACAAGTATTTAAGTCCGTTTAATAAACTTTCAGGTCCACGTTGTATATGGACGTTGTATATCGGCTTGTATGCGTTGTTTGTATCTTTATATATACAAGTCTGAAAACATACAACGAACTAATCAGATTCTAACCTCTCTTCGATTCCGCATTGTATGTTTCATAACATACAAGCCACGGAATATTCAATGAATTAACCACAATTCATAACCCTTTTGGATTCTGGCGGATGTATATTCTGCAATGTATATTTGCTGCATATCGAGTAATGTATAAAACATTATACATTCCAGATGTAATACATCAGCTCAACTCGATTCGAGACACTTTGGATTCTAGCTTGTATATAACACTTGTATCCTCAAATATACAAAGCGCGGAAACATTCAACTGCTAAACCATATTCCATAAACACTTCGGGTCCGCCATGTATAAAGTGTCTTGTATATTTGACCTGCCAAAATATACAAATGTGAGATACAAAGAGGAACTTAAACATTTATCCATTTTAACCCTAAATTACTTCGGGTCCACCTTGTATATACGATCCTTTACTAAAATGCACGCAAGGTAAAAAAAAGAATATACAATTGCCTTTGTATATGAACGCGATGTATAAAGGGCAATGTATGTAACATTACAATGACCCAACATGCAAATGAATAATGCATATGCAACCCGATTGCAAAAAGTGACTAAGTATAAAAGGGACTTTGCACATACAAAGGACTTTGTATATGCAAAGCGATATACAAACCTGAATGTACATTTTACCAAAATGATCATAACTTGCAAAATATGGCAAATTTTAAGATGGTTCAAAAAGCAACCCTAGCTCATTTTTCACAAGGAATCCAACCATATCATGCACTAGTATTGAAAATGCATTTTTTCTTCATTTCTATCAAATTTTGTAATTTTAACCCTCTTTTCCCTTTACCACCAAGCAAAACAAAACACACAAAAGCAGAAGCAAAAAGCCACAACAGGGGTCCTCATTTTGCTAAGGAGTAAAATGAGGCATATTGTGAACATCACAACACAACCATCTCCTTTTCCATGCATTAAGATGTGGTTGAGCGAACAAATATTTGAGTCCCTAATGATCTATTTTTTACTCAAAAGGTTTTTTGAGTAAATAGTGTGTCCAAATTTGCATTACATGAATGACTATTGCTAGTTCCAAATCATGTGGGGCATAGTTTTATTCATAATTTTTTAGTTTACACGATTTCATATGTAATTACTTGTCCATCTTGGACTATTACACCACCTAAGTCTTCTCCTGAGGTGCCGTTAATGACTACAAATTAACCCTCTAGGTTAGGTACCTTCAAAATTGGTGTTGAAGTCAAATTTTCCTTCAGTAGGTCAAAGGCCTCCTAGCCCTTTTCTAACCATTCAAATGTCTTGCCTTTTCTCTACAAGGAAGTTATAGGGTATGCAATTTTTGAAAAGCTTTTCACAAACTTCTAGTAATAACCTACAATGCCCATGAAACTTCAGACCTCATGAACATTTCTTGATATTGACCATTCCAAAATAGTGTTAATCTTAGCTAGGTCCAAAGCTATTCCCTTAGCTAAATTTGTGTGGCCCAAATACTACACTTCCTTCTAAAAGAAAGTACATTTAGAGATCTTGCCATATAGTTTATGCTCTCTCAACCTCTAGAGAACAATTCTTAGGTGCTGAAATTGTTCTTCATTCTTAGAATAAATTAGAATGTCATCAAGAAACACTAGGACAAACTTGTCCAAACATTCCCTAAACACAATGTTCATTAGGTTCATAAATGTCGCTGGTGCATTAGTTAATCCAAAAGGTAGGATAGCAAACTCATAATGCCCATACCTCATTCTAAAGTCTATTTTATAGATGTCCTCATCCTTTAACCTCAATTGGTGATACCCATACTGAAGATCGATCTTGGAAAATATAGTTGCATGCCTCATTTGAATGAAAAGATCATCAATGTGAGGTAATAGATATTTATTCTTAATGGTTGGTTTGTTCAACATGCAGAAATCTATACATAACCGCAAAGTGTCATCTTTCTTTTTCATAAATATGCCTTGTGCTCCCCAAGGTGACATACTAGGTCTAATCAACCCTTTACACACCAATTCCTGTAATTGAGTTTTTATCTTCGTCAGTTCTATAGTGGTCATTCTATAAGGGATTTAGAAATAGGTTCTGACCCTAGAATTATATCAATGGAGAAGTCAAAGGTTCTTTTAGGAGGTTGTCCTAGTAGCTCATCCAAACATATGTCGTCAAAATCTCTAAGGAAGGGATACCTGTCCATATCTAACCTTTCCTGATCTATGGACTCCTTCCCAACTTCATTGAGTTTCTAAGATTTATAAAACATTAAATCATCTTGGAAATTGGTTCCCTCAATCTCATTTCTAGTTTTTCCACTTTGACAACAAAAAGCTAGCATCCTTTTCTTTGAGCTCTTTTCATTTGTAGGGTAGAAATTTGTCTTAGTTTGATTTCCCTAGGGTTTCCTTGAAGAAAGACTTTATTTCCTAAGTCATCAAGACACTCTACTATTTTGAAATAACAATCCACTTTGGCTCGATGTCTCCAAAGCTAGTTTATCCCTAGGATAACATCATACAAGCCTAGTGGGGCTACATAAAGATTTACTTCCATGGAGAAAATTGGAAGTTTAACCCTAGCCTTAAATAGGCATTTCTCTACATGAGCCCTACTTTGATTTGCATATTCTACAAACCATGTGTTTGCCATATGTCCATCCTTTCTAGGAATTTGGCTTATAATTTAGGGGAAACAAAACATTTAGTAGCATCGGTATCAATAAAAAATGAAATCATAAGACTAGATAAAATATCTATTGTCTTAATGGGAGTTATTTTTCATTCACTTGCCTATTGTCCAAGGCTACATGAATGTGTTGGTAGAGTGCTACTTATTGAGAGGGTAGAGGGTTTCCTCTTTGTTGTGCTCCCTGCATCTTGTTAGGACACTAGTTGGCATAATAATTTTTATCACAAGTGTAGCACCCTCCCACTGGTCCTTGCCTCTCTTGAGGTTTTCTAGAATTGTCTCCATTCTTCTTGGAGTAGTTATTGCCCTTCTTATCTCTCTTGGATTCAATTTGTTTACTCTTGGCCCCTCTATCATTTTTCTCAGTAAAATCCTATTTCTTCCCCTTTTTCTTAGAGGATTAAGAGGATTGGGACCATTGTATCTCTTTCTGTTCCTTTCTCTATAAGACAACATAGCTTTCAGTCTTTGTTCCTATTTGATGGCCTTTTCATAGACATGGTCCATTGTAGTAGGACTATGAACATTAACCTCACCCCCAATCTAGGAATTCAATCCCATTATAAACTTTTGAATGTGAAATCTCCCATCCTGTTGGTACTATGGCACATACTTAAGCAAGTGGGTAAACTTTTCCCAATATTCATTCACAGACAAATCAACCTATTTTAGATTTTGAAAGTCTATAAGCTTCTGATGATAGAACAACTGAGATAACCATCTTTTCCTAAAAAGTTCTATGAGCATATCCCATGTAAGGCTTATAGGCCTCAAGCCTAGTTACATATTTTTGTTCTTCCACCATGTGGATGCTTCACTTGCCAGCTAGAATGCTCCCCATACTGCTTTAGTGACCTTGTTATAGTTTTTTATTTCAAAATATTTTTCCATCTCCATAAGCCATGCCTCTGTGACATCTCCACTTATGGATCCATCAAATTTTGGAGGCATGACATTTTTCATGTCTCAGGATAGTTCTAAAGCCATATGGCTCCTCCTATCCTCTTCTTTCCTAGCCTTATAGTTATTAGCTACATGCTCACTCTGGGTGGTGTCATTATGACGTTCCTCATGATCACCCTCATCATAGGCATCCTCCCTGGGTCCTTATCAACCCCTGACCTCGTGATTGAGAATTCCTAGCCTCAGTCTTGTCTATTTTAACAAAGCCAAGATCTAGTCAAGCTTAGATTTAGAGTGCCCTGAAGGTTTCCCGTCATCCTGGCTATCTCCCATCCTAGTTCTCAGATAAACCTTGCTACAATCTACTTCTTCCTAAAATATGTAGATTAATCATAGATTAGTTTCCTAATCATTAATCCCATTCATAACATAAATGTATTCTCATTCATGTATTCTTTAACAAGAAAGGAAAGATTGTCAAATTTTTCATCCACTTTATAGTTTCATCGGATTACATATAATCCTTCATACTAAAAAAAATGTTTACACCTTGCTACTACAAGTCATAATAGTTTGGGATAACTTCCCATATTCATTTCTCAACCTTGAGATTTTTCATTTCAGTTTTTGGAGGTGGAGGTACACACAGGTACTCTTCCACAACCTCCTTAGGTACATCATAATCCCTAGGATTGTTTTCCACAGCTAGTGCTTTAGGTATAGAGTGTTCTAATGATGCATCAATAGAGTTAGGGGTAGAAATCCTAACTGCTTTCCTTAACTCCTACTTGATGTGTTTCCCAACATCAGTGAAGGTCTCCTCATCAGTTAACCATGCTCCTACTAAGTGACCAGTTTATTCAAGTCTTTTCATTCTTGAGGCTCACTCCCTCAAGACCTTTTGATAGGGTAGGTAATGTCTATTTTTGGTTACCTTCTTTCTTGGTGTTGTTCTAATTCTTACCATTCTACCATAGAACATCCAAACAATAGCATCTATGAATGTTGGATACAAATAATCATCAAGTAGTGAGCTCATCGGTCCATGTATTGAACCTAGTAGCTCTAATACCATATGTAACATCACATTCCTTAATACTCAGAAATTAACATAAGTATTCATCTTTACCATACATCATGATAAACCAAATCAGAGTTAAACAAGAATGAATCATTATTTCATTAGTTAAGCATGTTATTCTAATCTAGAATAAAACAAAACTTACAATTACAATATCCAAATGCATATCATTAGTGAATAACCTTCACTATGCATGTACAAAGCTATGCTCAAGGCATTAATTATCAAATTGTACAAAACAATTGACTATCAAGTCATATAGTGACTAGTACCTTATCTAGAACATATGACATCTATCTTCATAAGCCTCGGCTTGTCTCATGCTTGGGAAGGAGAGCATCATCTAGGTGCTTTTCCTCCAACCACAAATCGGTGGTCCCTCACACAACTTCCTTCCTGGAAGCAGCCCTACCCTTCATGGAAGTTATAGATATAAGGAACTGTTAGGTTAGCCATCTGAGTATCTGGTGTTGTGTCCTTCATAATGCCTCTCAATCACACAACTAAAGATCCACTCTAACTATGTATGAATTAATAGAGACATTATGCCACTTAGAGCACTATAGACTGACAATGCATGCAGAGACAAATGCATTAATTTGGCCAAAGATTTATATACATAAACATTACATAATGAATTTTGTCATATGTCCACTACCTCAACTCAACTTATAAGTTGTCATGTCCTACAGTTAACATAAATCGACCCTCCTAGGTCTAGAACGGTTAAGTTCAAATCATCTTACATGTCCACAAGAACCTTGTCATTACCATGAGAACTTGTTTTAGTATTAAAATACATTGTATGCAAAAAGGAAATCATTACCTTCCATCAAAGTTTACTTATTTAACATCGAGATAACAAGTTTTAAGGTTAAGAACAACATTTCAATATGATGTTTACCACCAATACTGGAACAATCTTCCTTGTAATATAGTTTAGTCTTAGTTGTTAGCATAACTCTATCGAGTGTATTTGCAAATACTCTTGGCTAACACAGTCAAAACAATACAGTCACCCTATTTAGGCTTTACAATTAAAACATTCTTTAATCCTTCGTAGATGTTAATCAACATTATGAGACATCATAATAAGTTCCACGGCTTGAAAGCCATTTACCAAAAGATGATAACGATATACGGGTTTTAACACAGGTGTACAATGATAATATTTACCCACTAAACATAGTCATCATACGATGACATGACAAAATAAAAGTTTAAATGGGGTTTAATTCTCTCCCTTATGGCATGTAGAAAGCTTCACATATGCATATCACACATATTACATACACAAAGTTGGATGAGGGTTAAATGTATACACAATAGGGTATACATGACCATAGCAATCATAGCATTAATAGTTTATCACCTCGATGATACACAAAATATATCTATGTGATTAATACAGATTTGTAAGCCATGACATAATAGTGAATACACATATAGGTCGACATCATCAACACTCTCTTATGAATGTTAGAATACTCATATTAATATGTATGGATATAAAGTATAAATTATTGACCTTCAATTCATACCTAAAACTAGAGTTTGTTCATAGGTAGTAGATGGCTTGAAATATACAGAGTCCCTAGCTTGACTCCCTGAGCTCTCATTGTAGAAACACTTCCCCTTATAGAATACTCTCTATCTCTCTCCTTCAAGATTCATACCAAAACATCACCCCCACTCCACAATCTGAGATAATGACAAAACCAAAACTCACCCTATCCAAATTAGTAATATCTGATTCTTTGCATGCATGCAAACAAGAACCACCTTCGTTGAGCTTAAGCTCATCACCTTTCTATCATTCGATAGGTTAGCTGAGATTATGACATGAGAATAGGGTACAGTAAAAAACCACACTCTTTCCCACTCCTCACAAATGGTGACTAGCAGAGTGCCCACACCAAACTTGAACAACATTAGAATCAAATGAATAATGAAGTCATTAAACATATTTGGCCTCTTAAAGAGATTAAACCAAATATATCATATATAAATATGCTTACACTTGCTTATGGATAATGACACATTCTTATGATGCAATTATGTGGTCAAGCACTGCTCCCTTGAAAAATATCATTCCAAGAAAGACATAAATATCTAGATGTTATGTCAGAAATTGTCGTCTTGAATGGAATGGTACAATTTCCCAATGGTTTAGCTCCTTCCCTTTGGTGACCTTTCAACCTATCTTTTGCAAACCTTCCCAAAACATGACTGACCTAGGTCTAAATGGAAGAATCTAACATTTTGGAATAATTAAAGATTGAATGGGAAAATAAAACTTGGATTTGGGACCTCCTAACCTCTTTAAGTAGTCGTAAGTAGGAAAACAGAGCTTGGACTTGGGTGCTAGTGCCCTTGTCCTACCCTATTTCTTGAGGTCTTGAGTTTTGAAGGGATGTCAGCTCTTGCCATGCATTCTGAGATTCCAAATTCAAATTTTTGTTCTTTGCACGATGTTGACATCTTATTTCAAAATTTGAAATTCCTAAGGTTGTATTTAAAGAGACATTTGAAAATCATTTATCATATAGAATTTTTATGCAAACTTGATGCCAAAACTCTACCAAAATTACAATTGATGATCAATAATTTGTTGAAGCTCTTAAAGTCATTTGAATTTGCTTTCATGGAGACAATGGATGGTGTAACGTCAAAAAATGTCCCCTTGGGGGCTTTTCTTTCATAAGGTTTAGCTCCTAGGTCTTCTAAGTGCATTTAGGACATCTTAGTTCATATTTTGGCATCCCGATGGAATGAGACCTAGGTAACATGACAAATGGGACCTAGGAGGACCCCTTGAGCTGTATCCTACCCAAAATAGGGGGGGAGGACTTGGACACCCGCACCCTAGTCTTGCCCTATTTTGGGGCAGCCCCAATTTCTGGGTGTCAGTTAGTGACCATTAATAGGTCCCTTTGCCGACACAGTAAGTTTAAATTTCAAATATCTTGGCTGGAGTGCTTGTAGTTGCATATATAAGCATGTGTAGGCATTCATTTGTAAACTAGATGGCAATTGTGATGTTCAAGTATTCTCAAGGTGATTCAAGGCTTTTTATTGTGTTGCAAGAGCTGACTTGTATGTTTTATGTGTTGATATTTGTAGATTTGAGCATCAATCTCCTCATGGCATGAAGAGCATCTTCCTCCATCTGAGCTTCACTACAAGGTGATATATCATTGTGTTTTTATCATTGATTCCTTTGGTTTTTGGCCTCTTCTTCACAAGGGCATGCCCTCTTTATCTGACAATGGTGTTTGAAGACTTAAGTGTCCTCTGGGGCTTGACTAAGGCAAGCTCCTAAACACCACAACCCCCAAACCAAGTTTACATGATTGTAGGTTATAGGTCAAGGAGCTAGACTGAGTGGAGTTACAGAGGAGCATACAGGAGTGTCTAAAGTGTAGAAAAGGAAGAAAATCTACCCTTGGACTAGGGTGTCCGCTCCCTAGTCCCTAAAGTTCCGTGTTGGGAAAACCTCTGATACAGAAGATTTAGGTTACAGATCTTGTTGCCAGATCTAGACAAAAAATAAGGCCTTGGACTTGGGTGCCCACTCATATGTCCCTGACTGTTCCACTTTAGAACCTTGAAAATAGGTACTCTATACTTCTGTATTTTGTTCTCATCTGTAAGGGTTTTTCCGTGATTCATTAATTTGTTGTCATATTTGTATAATTAGGGTTTTAATGGTCAATTGAGCATATGAGAAGGAAAAATTGATAATTAATTCCCTAATCCATGTTTCCCTAGATTTGAAAGTGACCTAGGGTATGATAGTGCTCGCCACTCGACCCTAGATCCTTTAATGTTTAGTGGAGAGGTGGATTTTAACATCTAAACAACAAAGATTAACAAAATCCAATTTTACCCTAAACATTTTGGTGAAGCCATGTTTTTGGACTTAAATTGCAACTTGCTGAGTATTTGTCTTTAGACTTGATGTTATCTCATTCATTTATATAGTCATTTATTTTATTGCATTGAGAAAAATTCAAAAAAATTGAAAAATTGGGAAAATACAAAAAAGTTGCATTGTTGGGCTTACTAATTGCATCAATTCTTCCTAAATTTTCCTAATTCATGAATTTTACATCATATCTGATCTTAACTATAGAAAAATACAAAAATTCAAAATCTTTCTTTGCATTTTCACCATTTAATTGCTACGGTTTTGTGGAAATTTTGACAAGTTTTTAGATAACCTAGTAATTCCAAAATATAGGGTTTGTAGGAAAAATCTTTTATCAAATTTTTCTACTGGTTTTAGAGCCTCATTCAAATTTGTATTTGGCTGTAGTCTTTCATTTTGGAATGAATTTGCATTTAGATGTAAATTATTTGCAATTTTGAATAGGAAATTTCAACAAAAACTAGCAATTTTGGTGCATTTTCATTAAATTTGCATGGGCATTTTGCATGTTTAACCTGGAAAATCATTTTCAGATCTGAGAATATTTAATTTCCATCATTCATCAGACCTTAAAACATTCAAATGGCTTTTTGTCCTAAGATCTCAAACCTAGGGCTTCAAAAATGACGATTTTCACTAAATTTAGCCTTATTGACTCTCCAAACTTGCACTACAAGTGTGTTGTGAAAGATATTTTGGCATTAATTTGCTGTTATTAGGGTAATTATTTTCTGCCCCTCATAAAAATCTTCACAATGTTCACCCTTTCATCGGGCTCTTGTAGTGAAGATTTTGCAAAAAACCACACATTTTGACCATTTTCGCCCTAGGGTTTGACCTAGTTTGCACTCCAAGCATGTTGTATTGGATATTTTTTACATCTAGTGGCTGTTATTACTAATATTATTTGCTTCCCATAATTATTTTCTTCACAACACCCTTTATTATGCTAGTTTACATTGAATTTTGGTGAAAAAAGTGCCTATTTTGACATATTTTTCACTATATTTTGACTTGGCAATATCCTGAAATCGCAACAAGAGTGTGTTGAGAGTGATCTTATTTCTGTTTTGGATAGATATCAGACTTATAAATTGCTTCCCTCGATCAAAATCCTTACAACATCCTTTGTTCCATTCATTTGCATTAGAAAAAGAACAAAAATCAAGCATTTGAGGCTATAACTTGGCACTTGTCTTTGACGTAACTTTGGAAAGCTTTTAAAATCTGATTTTACATTGAAAAATATGCAATGGCACCTTCATGTCATTTTTCTATGGTATTTCTGCATGCATTTATCAAAGATCTTGATTTTGACAAATTCCTAATCCTCATGAGTGAACATCCTTGGATATTAGAAGATTTAACCAAATTCATCTCTAGGAGCACTCATGAGAAAGATGAGAGTGAAAAGCCTTTTTTCTGCCATAGAGTATGATGATGATGATGTACCTGCCTCTCATCCTAGTGCTCTCCCTGGCCAAGATGTAGCATTAGTGGATGAGAAAAGGTCTCTCACATTAAATACTTTAGGGATGGATGTTAGGTGCAATCAAGACGGAAACGGTGTTAATTCAATATTGGTTAATAAACTTTGTAGCACTATTCCTAAGATGATTGTTTGAGGGGCACCTAGTACACCCTCTTGCTTAAAACCAGTGATTACTATTCAAGGTTGACCCCCCAATTACATCTATAAACATGCACAACAAATTGTTCAACCAAGTCAAGGTGTTCAAAATGTGCTACAACAACCACACCACAATGTGATTTCTCAAATGTACAACACCTGAAATAACAAGAAAAATAACCAGGCACTGCGTGTGCCTGTCTCTCTTCCATGTTCTCAACCTATGCTCCCTCAACCACCTCGTCTTACTCATAAAAGTGGTCAAGAGTATGATCTTGTCAAAAAGCTCTGCGCTACTCCAGTTAAGATCTGTCTTTGGGATTTAATATAAACATCACCTACATATCATGGAATGCTCCAAGAAGCTTTACAGAAGGTGATTGTCCCACCTACTACTAAGCCCAATGATGTAGCAATTGTATTGGATAGCATGCATACGACAAAAATAGATACACTCTTTCAACCACATGAATTACCTTCAGTAGAAGTTCAAAACCAATATGATCCTCTCATTATCTTCATCACAATAAACAAAACATTGGTTAAGAGAGTTATGATTGATAATGGATCAGCTCTTAATGTTTGTGGCATTGACTTATTACATAAGATTAATGTTGATACATCTAACATCAAGATGGAACTGTTAAGTATTTGTGGTTTTGACAATGTTGGATGACAATCCATAGGTACGATAACTTTACCTATACAAGTGGGACCTATGCTTGTGCCTACCGTGATTCATGTCATGCCTAGTTCTTTATCTCACAACATGATTCTTGGTAGACCCTGGATTCATGCATATGGGGCAGTCCCTTCCACTCTACATCGTTCAATCAAATTTATATCCAAATGTAAACTTCATACTATTCATGTTGATCCTAAACCAGACAATTGTTTACACATTGAAATGCAGAAACCAATTTACAATCATATGAGCTTCAACAATTTGCAAGGTGATCCATCAATGACCAATGTTGTCCAAGACTCTCAACCATTGAATGCACTTGTTTGTGATGATTGGGGTTCATTAGATTTTAATCCTTGCAGTATAGGGGAATACAAATTTCATAAACCTAACACATCCAAAGTCTCATCAATCTAATCTAAACCATCTTTTGAAACATCTCCAAAAAACAAAGTTTCCTTGGTTTAAAATAAAGACAATACCCTCACTTATACTACAAATTATGATACCTATGAGGCTTCACCTTCTTCTAATTAAATGGACTCTCTATATGGTTGTAGATTTCAAATCTTGTACAAAAATAACGACTATGTCGGCAATGGTTGCGGTGTTAATCAACAAGGAATTAGAGTACCTTGACAAGTTGCTAGAATTAACTACACAACTAGTATAGGATACCACTCTTTGAAATCCACAAAATCCTCTTATCATCCCAAACTTAATGTTAATATGATATTAAACCAACATGAGAGATATCCTAAGTGTGTATGTTCTTAACAATGGCGCTACAAGTAAGTATCTCTAACCCTTTATCTCTCTCGTGATGTGCTTCCCCCATGATATGTTATGTGTTGTTTAGGCCTCCTAGGATAACATCAGATTCTCCCATAAGGTTCAGGATACCAAGAGACTGCCTCTATTGTGACCTCCTTCTATTTGTATCATCATTCTTCTAAATTGCCTCTCTTTGATTTCATTGTTGTGTGTTGTGTCTTGCGGACATAGCATCGTGGTTGGTGACCTAGGGGCACCCTCCTACATGACTGTCCCTAAGACACTTGTTTCTCCTCTCTTATTTATTGTTTCCCTTCCTCTAGTGTTTCCATCTAGTAGGCGGATGACGACAAACATTATACTGATGTGGACCTAATGTCCCTTTCGAGAGCAATAAAAAAATGGACTATAGTTCCTAATATGACGATGGGGTTGTATATCTTATTCAACGCTTGGGTAGTGGAAGCACTCATGCTTTCCACGTAGTGAATTTCATGATGTTTCTATCACATTTACAAACCTTAACAATACTATTGCTCTATGCACCTTTGTTTGCCTTTGAATCTAGCCTTGGTGGTACTTGATTTGAAGAGCTTCATGATATAGCCCCACGGTTATCCTCAAACTCCGAATTTGTTATATAACCGTGGCTCTTTGTGTGGTTAATCATATGCATTGATGTTGTTGTTTATCATGATGTTGTAGACACTAACATGTTTCTTGCAGTGATGTGTTTGTGGGAATATTTGATGATCATAAAGTACATGTCACCTCCAGGGGGCATGGGCTTTGCGAAAGTTGGTGTTCCCTTATGTGTTTTGTTCCTACCTTAATGTGCTTGATATTGATGCATGATATCAACCACCTTAAGGTGGGGGCATATAAGGTAAGTTGTCTGTTATAGATGTTAGCAATGTGTTTGACCTCAAATGTAAACACTTGTGCCCTAGGGTAGTGCATTGTGCATCCTAAGTTTATTTGCAATCAATCAATCATGTAAGCCCTTTGTGGAGGTGGGATATCAAGCATATCCTTTTTCTTAAACCCTCTATGGAGGCAGGGATGGTGTATTTCTTGGAACAGATTGCATCATCCTGTCATTTTCAAAAGTCCTCTACAGAGGTGGGGAGCGGTTTTGTGACTATCTCAACCCTTAAGCGTGTTTTCGGTGATTGTTGTGGCAAATCCCAATCATTAGTGTGTGCCTGTAATGTGCCTGAGATGGTGTGAGACCTAGAAATAGGTACACTCCATCTCTTGTCTGCTGTGTTTTCTTCGTGTCTTCAAGTGTGTGTGTGTTTTGGCATGCTTGTTTTGTGTGGCATGTTTGTTTCCCCATATGCAGAGACAAGCGCCCTCGGGTAGTGCTTCCTACATTTTGGGAGGTTTTGTGTGTCTTGCATATGTGTTGCCCCATATATATAGAGACTTACGCCTTCGAGTAGTGCATCGTGTATTATGGGAGGTTTGTTTACTTTCCAGTACTTGTACCTACATTTCATAGACATGAGAAAAAGAAAATAAAAGATATCATTTCTATATTCCATGCATTAATGTGTCTTCCATGCATTGAATGCCTACTCTATGTTCTATGTGACTGTAACTGTCTTCTCTGTGTTTTGCATGCCTGTTACTATCTTCTATGTGATTGGCGTGTCTTCTCCATGTTTGATGTGTTTGTGACCTTACTTTAATGCATGTATTGGCCTTGTGTTATACATACATTAAAGTGGGGGCTAAATGTAACGTCAGAAAATGTCCCCTTGGGGGCTTTTCCCTCATAAGGTTTAGCTCCTAGGTCTTTTAAGTGCATTTAGTACATCTTAGTTCATATTTTGGCATCCCGATGGAATGAGACCTGGGTAACATGACAAATGGGACCTAGGAGGACCTCTTGAGTTGTACCTTGCCAAAAATAGGGGGGAGGACTTGGGCACCTGCGCCCTAGTCCTACCCTATTTTAGAGCAGCCCCAATTTCTGGGTGTCAGTTAGTGACCGTTATTAGGTCCCTTTGCCGACACAGTAAGTTTGAATTTCAAATATCTTGGCAGGAGTGCTTGTAGTTGCATAGATAAGCATGTGTAGGCATTCATTTGCAAACTAGATGGCAATTGTGATGTTCAAGTGTTCTCAAGGTGATTCAAGGCTTTTTATTGTGTTGCAAGAGCAAACTTGTATGTTTTATGTGTTGATATTTGTAGATTTGAGCATCAATCTCCTCATGGCATGAAGAGCATCGTCCTCCATGAGAGCTTCACTACAAGGTGATATATCATTGTGTTTTTATCATTGATTCCTTTGGTTTTTTGCCTCTGCCTCACAAGGGTACACCCTCTTTATTTGACAACGATGTTCAGAGAGTTAAGTGTCCTTCGGAGCTTGACTGAGGCAAGCTCCTAAACACCACAACCCCCAAACCAAGTTTACATGATTGCAGGTTACAGGTTGAGGAGCTGGACTGAGTGGAGTTGTAAATGAGCATATTGGAGTGTCTGAAGTGCTAAAACAGAAGAAAATCTACCCCCTAGACTAGGGCACTCGTTCCTTGGTCCCTGAAGTTCTGTGTTGGGAAAACCTTTGGTACAGAAGATTCAGGTTTCAGATCTTATTGCCGAATCCAGACAAAAAATAGGGCCTTGGACTTGGGCTCCCACTCCAGTTTCCCTGACTATTCCACTTTGAAACCCTAAAAATAGGTAATCTGTAATTTTGTATTTTGCTCCCATCTATAAGGGCTTTTTCCGTGATTCATTAATTTGCTGTCATATTTGAATAATTAGGGTTTTAATGGTCAATTGAGCATATGAGAAGGAAAAAATGATAATTAATTCCCTAATCCAAGTTTCCCTACATCTGAAAGTGACCTAGGGTATGATAGTGCTCGCTACTTGACCCTAGATCCTTTAATGTTTAGTGGAGAGGTAGATTTTAACATCTAAACAACAAAGATTAACAAAATCCAATTTTACCCTAAACAGATGGAGATTAGGAATCAAAATCTTGAGACTATCTTGCTCTTCCTAGGGTTTGTACACCTTTTGCATGATTAGGAGAAGGGTTGAAGCCTCCACCATCGAGATTTGATATCCTCCATGGACATTATTGATTCACCATCTTGTTCATGCAAGTCTTCATTGCTTTCATCTCCTTGAGGTGAAGTTGTGTTTATTCATTGAATTAATGCAAGTTATTGATCTTCCCTTGATTGAGACATTTAGGGTTTGATATTTATGCATACACATTGTTAGGGTTTGCACACACATCTTCAAATCTTTATCTCTGGCTATTGTTGAGGTGGGAACATCGAAACGGGGCTTGACTAAGGCAAGATCCTATATAGTTGTAAACACTTTTCTCCTCATTTTGCATGTACAGGTTGCATTTGTCGAGATCTAGCAGAAAGGAGTTGCAGGAAGGTTCTTGTTGGAGACATAGTTGTGACAAAATTTGAATTTTAGGATTCTAAGAGTTCTAGGACATGATGACTCATTCCCTAGTCCAACTAGGTGATTTTTTTTGGGATCCAAGGACCTCTAGATATTGTGAAGTAGTTGATGCAAAAGATTCTGACATTCAAAAATTTTAGGACACGATGACTAGTGCCCTAGTTGAATAGCTCCTTAGTTTCTAGGTACACTATCTCTAAACTATTTGCTCTACATTTCTATGTTTTTTTCATCAGTATCTATGTCTAAGATTAGGTTATTGTAGTCTGATATGAAAATTAGTGTTTTATGATTAGAAAAGAAAACTAGCTTGTAAACCCTGATTCAACAACCACATAGACACAATTAATGGGAAAAGGGAACATTGGAGATCTGTAGTTTATCCCTAAACTCACCCTTTGCTTCCCTAATGTTTTGTTTATGAAAGTGTAGGACTTGTATCATCCATCTTGCTTCTACATTTTCAAACTAAACATTTTGGTGAACCCAAATTCTACAAGAATTTGCATCTTTTTACAATTCAAATCTGATTTAGTTTGTTGTACAAAAACACTTTTAGATTGCAAATCCTTTTTCATGAAAGTGTATACTTTAAATCTTGCATGATTCTCTTATCCTTTCATTGAAAAGAATTTGAAAATTACAACTTTGTGTGTTGCATAGTGTTATTTTATACTTTTCACAAAGTTCATGTTATAAAATTTTACATTTTAGTCTTGGGTGAATTTGAGCATGTTAAAATGTCGGATTACTTTTTACAAGACTTTCATGTGTATAATGAGTCGTATAGTTGTGATGACTTCAATATGTTGGATGAAGCCCTTGATGACTTTATCTCAATTGAATAGTCCAATATGACTCTTAAACCATCATTGTTTCAAAGATTTGTAAATGCAATTTATGTTCCTAAAGCTAGAGAAGAAACTATGAAACCAAAAATAGTGGTCACTTTTTGCTCAGATGTACCTCAATCCCCTTCTAAACCAATGGTCACTATTAGAGGTCCTTCACCTTCTTCTCATTCTCCTAACCACATTTACAATGATGCTAAATAGATATCATATCCTACTTCAAAACAACCTAGTTCTATTGTGGTTGCTCATACATACAATACTCTGAATAAAAAACTAAAAACAACAATCAAGCATTCCAATATCTTTACCAATTTCTCAACTGATGCTTCCTTAAGCACCCCATTTAACACAAAAAGTTGGTCAAGATTATGATCTTATTGAGCAGCTTTGTGCTGCTCCTACTAAAATATATCTTCAGGAACTTATTCAAACTTCACCTACATACCATGGAATGCTCCAAGAAGCTTTACAAAAGGTGATTGTGCCACATGCTATTAAACCTAATGATGTAGCAACTCTTTTGGATTGTATGCATGCAACAAAAACAAATATTTTGCTTCAACAACATGAGTTGCCATCTCTTGCAGTTCAAAATTAGTATGATCCTCTGATTATTTTTGTTAAAATAAACAAGAAATTGATTAAATGAGTTATGATTGACAATGGGTCAGCTCTTAATCATTGTGGTATTAGTTTATTACATAAGATTAAAGTTGACACATCTCTGATTAAACTAGATAAGTTAAGCATTCGTGGCTTTGACAATCTTGGAAGACAATCCGTACGCACCATAACTCTATCTATACAAATCGGGCCTATCACTTTGCCTACCTTGATTGATGTCATGCCTTGTTCTTTGTCTTACAATATGATTTTGGGTAGACCATGGATTCATGCACTAGCGGTAGTCCTTTCTGCCTTCATCATTTGATTAAATTTATTCATAAAGATAAGATCCATACCATTCACGTTGATCTTGAACCCGATCTCTATTTATAAATTGAATCAAAAAAACAAGTTGTTCAACACAAAATCTTAAGCATTTTGAAAGTTGAATCATCAGCTTCCCCTACCACAAATAAGGTTGTTCTAGAGTCCACACAATCAAATGTGTTTCTTGGTGATGATTGGGGTTCATTGGATTTTACATCTCCTTCCATGGGTGATTACAAAATTAATGATCTTGTCCTTGAAACATTAAAAGTTGCATCAATATTATCTCAAAGTTTGACCGTGAAACCTAAGGTCTCTTTGGTTACAAATTTAGATAACACTCTTAATTATAGTATAGATTATGAGACTGATGAAGCCCCACCTTCTTTCAAAGAAATGGCTTGTCTTTATGGTCGAGGATTTCAGATCCTTTATAAGAATTGTGACTATGTAGGTATGGGTTGCGGTATTAATCAACAAGGAATTAAAGTCCTTATAGAATCTACTTCATAACATTACTCAAGTGGTATTAGATATAACACTTTTAGGGAATCTAAAGCCCATCAGTGTCCTAATCTTAATTTGAATACAAGATTGACACTCAATTTGATCTTTCTTGAGATGATTGACACTAATTATCCTCTAGGAGAAATCCCTTTAGATGCGTTTTGAACCGATGAAGCGATAATCAGATTCTTGGGTGCTTATGACAATATTCCATGTTACCATCATAAGCATGGATTGCCTTATTATCTAAATAATGATGCATATTTTGGAAAATCTGCTAGCATGATAAGTAATGCTTTAATATATGAAGATCAAACTATGGAGTTACCACAATCACTTGACCTCCTAGACCAGAGTACTTTACTTAATGGAAAGACTATTGACATCTTCATGGAGAAAGAAAACACTAAAAAAGTTATTCCCATTGGTGATTGTTTGAATATAGAAGAGAAAGAAGAAATGACCAAGTTATTACATGAGATTTCTGAAGTATTTGCTTGGAATTATTTGGATATGCCTAGTATTGATCCTTAGATTGTGACACATAACATCATCTTGAAACTAGATGTTAAGCCGTTTAAATAAAAGATTCATAAAATGAATCCTAAAGTTGCATTACTTGTAAAAGCTGAGATACAAAATCTCTTGCAAGCCAGTTTCATCTACTCTATTGATTATTCACCTTGGATTTCAAATATAGTGGCTATCTCTAAACATGATGGCCACCTCTGAATGTGTATTGACTTCATACATTTGAATCTGGCATCTTTGAAAGATGATTTTCCACTCCCAAACATTGATATGATTCTTAATTCTATAGCCATCCATGAGTTACTTTCCTTGATGGATGGATTCTCAAGATATAACCAGATCCTTATAAACCCCTACGATCAATATAAAGTAACTTTCATAACACCTTGGGGAATCTTTTGTTGGGTGGTCATGCCATTTGGACTTAAGAATGTAGGAGTTACTTATCAACGTTCCATGACCCTTATATTTCATGACCACATGCACAATATCTTAGAGGACTATGTCAATGACATCTTGGCGAAGTCTATTCATCACCGAGATCATGCCATAACCCTCTGACAAATCTTTGAATGAATAAAGAAGTATAGCATATGATTAAATCCCTATAAATGTGTATTTAGTGTAGATAGTGGCAAACTATTGGGGTTTATAGCTTCAAATCATGGTATTGAGGTAGACATGACAAAGATCGATGCAATTGTTAACATGATAGCTCCTAAGAATGTATCTCAACTTCATAGTTTGCAAGGGAAGATACAGGCCATCCGCCGATTTGTCTCACAACTCATGGATAGGACTCACCCTTTTACTCAACTACTGAAAAAGGATTCAAAATTTCAATGGACTTCAGATTGTCAGAAGGATTTTGAGGACTTAAAAAGTTACATCTCTAAACCTCTTTTTTTATAGCCCATTGTGTCTGGTAAACCTTGTATTCTTTATACCTCCACATCTAATTATGCTCTAGCAACTTTGTTAGCACAACATAACACTGAAGGTAAAGAATGTGTTGTATATTATATCAATCAAACATTGCTTGATTGTGAAGTATGATGCACTGTTATTGAGAAGCATTGCTTAGCTTCAGTTTTTACAATGTAAAAGCTTAGACACTACCTTTTAAATGCTGAAATACATGTCATGGTAAAATTCAACCCCTTGAAACATCTTTTTGCTAAAATTGATTTGTCAGGGCATCTTGCTAAATGGGTTATGTTGTTAACTGAATCTGATCTTAAGTTTATTTCTCAGAAGGCCATTAAAGGACAAGCATTAACCAACCATTTAGCCGAAGCACCCTCTCCTTTTAATATATAAAGTGAGGATACATTTTCTGATGACCAAATCTTAGCCCTTGATAAAGAAGACAAATGGGAATTGTACTTTGATGGATCAAGATGTCGAACTAGCTCTAGTGCTAGTATCATATTGGTACCTCCTTTAGGTACGCCTATTCTTATGTCTTATCATCTAAACTTTTCATGCATGAACAATATTGCTGAGTATGAAGCTCTCATTGCTAGACTTCATGCCGCTCTAGCTTTAAACATAAAAAATATCACTATATATGGTGATTCATAGATTATAGTGCAAAAAATAAATGGATCATATCAAGCTAAACAAGATGAATTATCTCAATATCGTGATCTTTCTCTATCTCTAATAAAACTATTCACATCATTTTCAATAGATACTATTCCTAGGAAAGATAATCGACATGTGAGTGCAATGGCAAGCGTAGATTCTCTTATATCCCCTGACGATTCTCTTGATGAATTTAGTTTTATTATCCATAATTTCAAAACACCACCTATAGATGGCTCTGTAATCGTGAATTAGGAACTATACGATAATATAAATCAAGATGAATGGTTTCCCATATATTCAATTATCTGTGTGATAGAACTATAACTAATTCGACATCTAAGAATGCTTGAATTCGCTTATGTAAGATTATGGCACATTATATCATATTATCAAATGCCTTGTATAGAGGAAGCTATAATGGTGTGTTGCTACGATGCCTAAGTAATTCAGAGATTCTGATAGCTTTAGAAGAAGCTCACTCTGGTGCTTGTGGAGGGTATTTTGGAGGGAAATCATTGGTACAAAAGTTAAAATGTATGGGATATTATTGACAATGCATGGAACAAGATTCCTTCACTTATGTCAAAAAGTGCCCACAATGTCAACAACATCAACACTTAATCCAAGCACCTACCCAGGAACTTCGTTCACAAGTCTCACCTTCACCATTTTCTGTTTGGGGCTTGGATCTAATTGGAAAAATATCTCCACCTTCTTCTCAAGGACATACATTTATAATTGAAAGGAAGCTAGGTGTGTAGAATATGCTTCCTACACTAATCTAATGAGGGAAGGAGAGTGCAAATTCAATTTTATCCTTACTATTACAGCAATGTTAAACCACTAACAGAGATATTGCAGCAAACACATAACCAAGAAAGTGAGATAGAAGAAGAGAGACACAAGATATACATGGGGAAAACCCTTACGGGTGAAAAACCCCACACTCCAAAACACAGCTCAAATGTATTACATAAATAATGAAGGTTACAATACAATCACAAAACCAATGCTCTTGTAGGAGTCTTTGACACTTGTATTTAGAGATGATCCGGCAGCATAACAGTACCTATCAAACCCGTAATACTTCTCCTCTCAAAAGCACCTGTATATATAACAAATACAAGGCAAATATGGCTCCACATAGGGATAGGCATCCAACATGGCCTCATCCAAAACCCACACCTATGGACACTTGTCCAACTCTGTAGGATACTCTTGACACTTGTCAAGTCACCCCATCCCAAGGAGGTCACCTATTTCCAAAATGGGTTGTGACAGATGCTCTTATGACTCTTACAACCATCATAGAATCTGTCATACACAGGCTATAAATAGCATATTCTCTTACAACATGTCATAGTCCACCTTGGGGCACCCAAAGATGCCTTTTTTAAAGATGCTCTTCGACACATGTCTTCACCTGTCATAGAATCTCCTATTTCTGACTCTTACATGTCATAACTTCGTCATAGGAATCTATCATGACTGTTACAGTCAATATTCCCTTACACAACATCCAAGATGCTGACACATGGCAAAATATTCCTACCACTAAGTGGTATGCCTATCTCCTCATGTGAGGATAAAAATACATGTGGTCATATGCCATGTAGGATGACACATCACTGTGCCAACTCCCACAATATGACAACATAGGATTTGCATTGAATTAATATAATAGGCAATTAATAAATAAATACAATGTAGAAATACAAGGAATTACCAAGGTTGAGACACCTTAATTCCTAACAATAATAACTGCTATTGACTACTTTACGAAGTGGGTCAAAGTTGTGCCCTTATGATCCACGACAGCTGAAGTAATTTGTCGATTCATACAAGATAACATTATCTCTTGATTCAGCATACCTTCCTCCTTTGTTTTTGACAATGGCACACCATTTAAGAACAAGGATGTCATGGAATTTTTGGAAAAGTATCATATTCAACATCACTTTTGTATGCCTTATTACCCTCAATCAAATGGCCAAGCAGAAGCTTTAAACAAGGTTAGAGGAAAAATCTTATGAAAGATTGTTAACAAGCATCAAAAAGACTGGCATACTCAACTGTCTTATTGAGAGGAACCTCCTGCAACAATATAATGAAAAATGCACAAAATAACAGAAATAGTAGAACACAGAAGGAATTTATTGATCGAAGGCCGCCTCGAGGGGGCAACCTCTTTTGAGCAAGCTCAATACAATAAACTCATGGATGCCTTCATTGGCCTCAACACATACTTATATCCTAAGTCTAATCTAAACAACTATTACTTCCCATGAATGTGGGATAATACAATATACTCACGAGATGACTTACAAAGCATATGCATCTAAATGTAATATACTAACAAAGTAAAGAGAAGGGTTAAATATGGGTTCCTAACATCCCCTGCCTCTTAGAAAAGATTTGTCCTCAAAGCGTAAGATGTGGAAAGTGTTGCTGAATCTGAAGGAGTGGTTCCCCTGTAGCAATCTATGGGTGCATTCCATGCCACTGAATTAATACCTCTATAATGGATTGGGAGAAAAGAGGATGAGTGCCCCTGTCGAGGATTACCTCTAGCTCCAAAAGTATGGATCCTTCATTATCCAGTTGTAGTAAAATAGTTTGTGCTCTGTCGTTGGCGCCAAGAAATTTCTTTAGACAAGAGACATGAAATATTGGATGAATGCGGAAAGGAGCTAGCTTATGATCCCTAATCTTGTCTTGGGTGTGAAGAACCATGTCAACTGCCTGAACTTGTGAACTACTGGGGGAGTATGGAAGGACTGCTAGTGGTGCCTGACCATAGACTGCTTCATATGGAGTCATGTTAGATGCAATGTGGTATGAGGTATTGTACCACCATTCAGTGAGAGGGAGCCACTTTGCCCACTGATGCTATTGTTATGAGGTATCACATGTAGCCATAGTCTATTGAATTGCCTTGTTCATTCCCTTCCAAAAGAAGTGACGCCATGCTCGCTCATAAGTTTTGAGGAACCTAGAGCACCCTACCGATGGAGAAACATAGAGTTCATAGAAGACAGCCTGTGGGACAGATTCCAACCAATTTGGAATAGACATAGAAATAGCTGAAAGAGAAGCTTGGTCATCACATGTGTGAGAAAGAGAATACGCCACAATATTGTCCTTACCCTTCTTGTAAGTGATCTCATAGTCATAACCCATGAGTTTACTAATCCATTTCTATTGTACTGGGGAGGGGACCCATTGTTCTAGGAAATATTTTAGGCTCTGGTGAGCAGACCTAATGCAAAAATGATTCCCTAGTAGGTATGGCCGCCACTTCTGTACTGCATCCAAAGTTCAGCAAAATCCCATAAGATGGGTCTAAGTGTGCGTAACCATTGGGCACCCAAAACCACATCACATCCGCCTAAGGGCAAGGCAAACATGTCAGAGCATAGTTTATAATCTCCAATAGAGATACGCATATTGCGACACTTCCCTTTGCAAGGTAATGTGCCCCTATTGGCAATCATGACTTCAAAGTTCAAGCAAGGATGAATAAAACAATCAGCCTATTTGGCTATTCAAGGGTCAATGAAGTTATGAGTACTACTAGAATCAATGAGTATTGTAGGAGGGAGCTTCTTGAAGTAATCCTTGACCCACATAGTTTGTGGGGTGGTGACTCTTGCTACAACATGGAGAGAGATCTCTGGGTGGTCTTCCTGAGAAGTATGGTCAACAGGCGACTACTGAGTTTCAACCTGATTAGCTATTGTATCCTGAGCATCTGCATAAACTTTAGTTTCAGGTGGACAATCCACATCCAAGAGATAGAGCTTTTGCTCAACACATCTATGTCCCCAAGTGAATTTGTCATCACAATTATAACAAAGCCCTTTTTCTCTACGTGCCCATATCTTTGCTTCAGTCAAATGATTGATAGGAGTTGTTCTAGGAGCTGGCATTATTTGAGGGCTTTGGAGATCTATATTTCTGAATGGAACAAAATTGGATTTGGAGCCTTGTTGAGCTGTGATCTTGTCCTTTGACAACTTAGCCAACCCTGAGGCTTCCATCATTGTGCTTGGACAGAACATTTTAACCTCAGAGCGAATTGCATCCTTCAACCCACTGACAAAACAACTCCTGAATAATTCATCAGACAATCCCTCTATGTGATTGGCTAGTTTTTTAAATTCTATCTGATATTCTCTCACAGTGCCTGTTTGGCATAGTTTTGTGAGCACTCTTGTGAAGTCATCAAAAACACTAGGGCCAAATCGTTGCAAAATGAGTTTGTAAAAATCTGTCCATTTTGGCTCTTTGTGAGCTTTGATGTACCAACGGAACCATTAAAGGGCTTCATGTTCCAAATGAAAGGAGGCAAGTGCAACTTTGTTGACATCAAAAGTATTATACAGATTGAAATATTGTTCTACCCAGTATATCCATCCAGTCGGATCATCACCATTGAAGTGAGGAAAATCAAGCTTCGGTCCACAAAAATTGCTGGAAGAAGAAAACCCTATATCTGCAGAAGACTCTAGCTGCCATCTATTGTTCATGGCTGAATGTTGACGATTGAGCCCAAAAGTTTTTTCATCTAGATCTTGGAGTTTGGTCTTGATGGCGGTAAGTTCCTCCTCCATGTTTCTTGCTCCTGCATGGGTGACAACCATAACCAGGATTTTTATTTATTTTGTTTTTCTAGAATGGGTAGAAAAACAAAAACAGAAACTTTTTTAGTAAAGGAAAATTTAGATTTGGGAAAAACTTTGATGGGTAATTGGGGTTTGACTAGGTTTTGGACACTTTCTGAGGGACAAGGAAGCAAAAAATGGGGATTTCAGAAGTGGGGTGAAAGAATGGGAAAATTTGTCCGAGAGGGACAAAGTAGCAGAAATAGGAAATGAACACAATGGCAAAATTTGAAGATGATTGGGTGAGAATCGAAGAAGTTATGGCAAACCCTAAAAATAGACAAATGTGGGATTTTTGGCTTTGATAAGTAGAATTTGGAATAAGGTCCTCAAGGAAGGAAAAATGCAAAATGGAATTTCAGGGGTTCCAATGTATTTTTAGAGGAAACAGAGCTAAATAAAGGAAGATATGGAAAAAAAATGATCTAGAAACGATCTGTAATGGGATCTGCAAATGACTTTGGACAAATTCAATCTATGATTTGTTAGCTGGAAATAGATATGGACCCCAGGTATGTTTGGCTTCCTAAAGGTTCAGGGGATTCACTCAGCTACCAATGCTATCTAACAGCTTGCGTATTGGGGTAGTACCCCTCACTCCACAGCTTAGGTAAAACTGATAACCGCTTTGCCACAAATGATAGCTCTTGGTTTACCTCACAGATGGGAACTAGTCAATTAGGTAGGGGTCATTGCCCTTTTCACTAGCAGGTCCTCTCAATGGGTAAGCTACTTTGGAGTTCTACTCCTCACAATGAGTTTTAGGGCTATGCCCAGGCACTTCCCACAGTTAAGCGGGTAGGGATTATTCCCTGATCCGAACCTGCAATTGAGATAAACAATATAGATGCAAAGAAAAAAGAACTACTGTAATAATCACAGTGCCTAGAGGCCACTGCAAAAAAAAATTCAGCAGAAATTCCACCCAACGAGCCCAAGAAAGTGCTCTGATACCAGATGAGAGGATCCTCCTATGACAATAGAATGAAAAATGCATGAAATAATAGAAATAGCAGAACATAGAAGGAATTTATTGATTGTAGGCCACTTCGAGGGGGCGACCTCCTTTGAGCATGATCAATACAATAAACTCGTGGATGCCTTCATTGGCCTCAACATGTACTTATATACTAAGTCTAATCTAAACAACTATTACTTCCCATGAATGTGGGATAATACAATATACTCACGGGACGACTTACAAAGCATATGCATCCAAATGTAATATACTAACAAAGTAAAGAGAAGGGTTACACACGTGTTCCTAATACCTATGCATTATGGGCTTATCAAACAAGCATTCATATGGCTACTGGGACCACCCCATACAATCTTGTTTATGGCGTTGATGAGGTAATGCCCTTAGAACTCAAACTTTTTTAAGAGTCTCCTTCATAGATTATCATAGATGATAATCTGGAAAGAAAAAATAGATTACAACAACTTGAGATGTTGGACGAATAGCGTATTAATGCTCTTGAACATCTTAAGGCCCATTAGAAAAGTATACAGCGATCATATAATGAACGTGTTATACACCATTCATTCAATGTTGGAGATTTGGTACTTTATGAAAATCAACACAATCTAAATGCACCTCTTGGAGAAAAAGGAATGTTCAGCCCTAAATGGCTTAGACCGTATGTTGTTACTAAAGCCTTTTGATTGGGAGCATATAAGCTAGCTGATGAACAAGGTACACCTCTTAAAGAACCTATTGATGCAATGCATCTCAAGAAGTTTTATGCTTAAGATTATATGTTAGATATTACAAGTTAGAGCAAAATTCTTAGTTGGTTTAGCCTTAATTTTGACAAGATATGATTATTTTGTCTTAATTCATTTAACATAGAATCTTTTCTAGTTGATAATTGTTGTATCTTACTTAAACATATTTTCTTGAAAGATCACTTTTGCATTAACTGATTTGAGCATAGAATATTGATTATGTTTGAAATTCATTACTCATTGTGCTTTAACTATAAGTTCTAAAAAGAATTGTTTAGTATCACGTTAGCATTAATCATATTTCCATATAAGCATTTGAACATTTATCACTAGTTGCATTTTACATAAATTACATGTGATAGATTATACAACAGTTAGAAACAATAACAAGAAAACATCATATATATATATAATCATTTTTTACATCTGAGTCAACTATCCCATTTAACAAAATGGGATGTCATAGTACAAAATAGATACATCACATAGCTAAACCCATGTCACTTGTACCATCAGAACCTTGTGGTGCATGTGTGACAAAGGGCTAACCATGTGCAGCTACAGATCGTGAGTGACTCCTAGAGGAACTCCATGCTCATAACCCTCTGATCTCTCCTCTTAGTCTGATCACCTAGTCATGAGTATCATGGTACATCTGCTGATAGTGGTCTCTCTCTGAGATAGTTCACTCTAGCTCTACCTAGATCTTGTCTATGTCAGCTCTCGACTGGTGTAACTCTGTCAATGAGGTCTCATCGGTGATAAGGTCTCTTGTAGGTGCCAATGCTATTGCATCTTTCTCTCATAGTAGATGGAGCTCCACCTCCATATGCTCAGCTCTCTGGGTAGACTAATCCAAATTATCCTCTACTGACAATCTATATCAGACAAATGACATGAAGATCTCTACATGTCACCCTGTAGAAGGTATGGAAAATATCCCACCGCACTCACTGCTCGGTGGCATCACATGGTAATATCGCTGCTATGATGCGACCCACAAATTCATACTATTCATCTGTCCCAACTGCAAAATACAAACAAATTACATATCAGTGTTGCAAGTATGGGCTTAACTGGTGTTTTCATTGATGTCAACATACTCCTGTTGCATTGATGATAAGGATTGGATGAGCTTTGTGATGAGGATATTGAGAAGATTAGTCCTAATCAGGAATAGAGAGGATCAGTGGAGATAGTGAGGTAAAGATCCCAGCTAAGATGAAGATCAAAGGATATGGTTCAAAGGGTTTGTAGATATGTGTCTTGAGATGATCCAGTAAAGATTTTAGAGGTCCGCATGAAGATCTGAAGAAGTTATGGCCGCTCAAGTAAAACTAGTTCGAGCAGGTGTTCAGAGGTGACAGAGTGATACAGATAGGTCCGGTGAAATCCAGAATTGCAATATCCAGTTCTATGGATTTGGTTGAGTGTTTAGGAAGTCAATGTGAAGTAACAACTCAATTGGTTCATGGTCTAGAGGTCCATAAGCATCTATTCCATTATGACAATGGTGATAAACTATGTTCTTGAGGTTCCAGAAGAAGGAGAGAAGGATTTTAGTGAACAAAGTAGTGTGGATGTTCTTGGTGATTCAAGCAAGCTTGTGGAGGTCTTTGGATTGTGTCTAGTTCATGTTGGTGGTTTGGATTAAAGATTGTGCTCATAATTGAAGAATTGCTTCCGAATGATGATGTTCTTCCTAAGTCAGGTTGACCGGATGAGTTACACATCCTGCGGAGGATCTTGAAGATGTTCTATGAAGAATGGTGTGTTCCCAAAGGAAGATTGAAGTCTCAGAGCTGTGTGGCCGATAGTGTGTTGATCCACGTGAAGTTCTTTGTAATTAATCATATTGTTTTTATGTATTTTCTCTGTAATGTTTTCTGACTTGGATGATTATCCCTAAGTCGATGTCTTGTATAAATAAGGAGTTGTAAAGTCATTTTAAAGGATGCTTGTGAGGATGAGAGTGTGGTAGAGAGGAGCAAGCGAAGGGCAGAGAAGAAGTATTAGGCTTAAATGGAACTGACTCAAGCATGGTGAAGATGCTATTCTTCAGTTCAAGTATGTAATACTTATTATTTTGTAGATAGTGTGTCTCCTATAGGCAGTGAGCCTCTTGTGAGCAGTGTGATTGGGCAGTGAGCCCTAATTGGCATGTGCCATTTTGTTCTTTCTATTCTTCTAATAGAGAATACAATTTTGGGTTAATCACCCCATGGTTTTTCCCTTAACCGGGTTTTCCACATCAAAATCTCGGTGTCTGAAGTGTTAATATGTTTCTACTCTTGATTTAATGCATTATGTTTCCATGATTGATTTATTATTATGCTGTTGAATTACAAAGTGGATTTAAGTGTTTAATGAGAAGAAAGTTTTGGACAACTGATTCACCCCCCCTCTCAATTGTCTGTCCTGAATCTAACAATTGGTATCAGAGCTAAGTTCCTCTAAAAGAGCTTAACCGCTTGAGGAGATCCAGGATGTCATCCTACAAGAAGGATAGTCCAAAGTTTGATGGAACCAATTTTAATCTTTGGAAAAGTCACATGCAATGTCACTTACAATGTATGGGAATGCAGTACTGGACCATGGCTTCAACAAAGTATACTCCTCCACAGAATGGCCTGAAAACCACAAATGAAATCACAGATGCTGAAAATAATCTACGGACTAAAGAAGCTCTTCTAAGTGCCTTGTCTAATTCAAAGCTAACAAATGTTGTTGACCTACAAACTGCATTTGAGATTTGGGAAAAAATGGAACTTCTGCATGAAGGAGACAAGTATGTTAAATGTGTAAGGCTATAGAGTCTGAAAGGAAAATTTGAAATATGAAGAGAGAAGATGAAAATATCACTACTTTTATGCCAAGAATAAATGAGCTTGTTTGTGGCATTAGATGTACTGGTGGAGTCTTGGATGAAGATGAGATTATTGGTAAAGTTCTCAGATCCCTTACTACTTATAAATACAAGGTTGCTAACATTGAAGAATTCAGAGCCCATTCAGGTGTCACGAGAGATCAATTGGTTGGTAAATTGGTTGCATTTGAATTGATTGAGTTTGGAGATGCGCCCCCCCAAGACTGAATCTGTATTCAAAGCCAATGCCTCTATAAAAGGTAAACAAAGGTTTGATCTAGGAGAGAACTCTTCAAGGAAACTATCATGGTATGAAAAAGCAAGAAAAGATTTGGAAGAAGAAGCAGAAAGTGCTCAACTTGAAGCCCTTATTGCAAAAAGACTGCCAAGAGGATCCGGTAAGTATGAAGGGAAATTGTCTTTTAATTGTTTTAACTGCAATAAGATTGGTCATTTTGCCTCAAGATGTCCAGAAAGATTTTCAAGGCCAAATCCTAACAAATCAAGGTTCCAAAAGAATTGTTACTATGTTCATGAAGAGGATGATAATGAAGGAGTAACAAATGATGAATCAGAGACAGGAAACAAATCTAGAAGTGATTGGGTGTTTATTGCCATCAAGGAAGAAGATCTAATGCCCTCTAAATCTGTCAATCATAAAGTTGTAGAAAGAGCTCTAGCTGCCCAAGTTGAAGAAAAGGATGATTGGGTCATTGACAGTGGATGCTCTCACCATATGACAGGTGACAAAAATAAGTTCATAGATTTGGAAAGGTATGAAGGAGGAGTGGTAAAGTTTGGTGATAATTCTGTTGGTAGAATCAGAGGTAGAGGAACTATTTCTTTTGATGGAAAGAACAAAACCGGTAATGTACTATATGTTGAAGGATTGAAGCACAATCTTCTCAGTGTTGGATAGTTGGTGGACAAAGGCTATGATCTCTGATTCAAGAATGGAAAATGCAAGATCTTTGAAAGTTCCAGAACAGAGATTGCATCAAGTACTCAAAGAAAAAGTAATATCTTCCATTTAGTTGGTACTGGTAAAAGTTGTCTATTTGTGCAAATTGATCGGAGTTGGTTATGGTATAGAAGGATGTGTCATGTGAATTTTGATAATAACATCAAGATAAGCAAGACTCAGGCTGTAAGAGATCTTCCAAAACTGGTGAAACCTACAAATAGTTTGTGCAAAGAATGTCAGTTGGGGAAACAAAGCAGAGTCTCATTCAAAATCAAGGAACAATCTTCTACCAGATTATTGGACTTAGTTCATACTGATCTATGTGGTCTGGAAAGAATCGGGAGTGTGCAAGGTGATAGATACTTCATGTTATTAATTGATGACCATTCCGAGATGTTGTGGGTTACTTTTCTGAAAGAGAAATCAGAAGCTCTTGAGAAATTCAAAATATTCAAGGCTATGGTAGAGAATGAAACCGGATTAAAATTAAAATGTCTGAGGTCTAATAGAGGTGGAGAATTCACATCCGGTGAGTTCATAGAATTTTGTGAGAAACATGGAATAAAAAGATAGTTGTCTGCTCCTAGGACTCCACAGTAGAATGGAGTAGTAAAGAGAAAGAACCGGACTATCCAGGAAGCATCTAGGACCATGATGATGGAAGCAAATGTTCCTCAAATCTATTGGAGAGAAGTTGTCAACATTGCAGTCTATACTCTCAATCGAGTACAAATCAGAAGCAATACTGGTAAGACTCCTTATGAACTTTGGTTTGGCATTACTCCTACTATGAGGTATTTTAGGGTCTTTGGTAGCAAATGTTACATTAAAAGAGATGAAGATCTAGGAAAATTTGATGCTAGAAGTGATGAAGGAATATTATTGGGTTATTCTACTCAAAGCAAAGCATACCGGTGTGATAACAAGAGATTAAGGAAGATTGTGGAAAGTACAAATGTGAAGGTTGATGAAGGAATTGAAAAACCCTCAAGGTTTTATGAATATGATGAAGATGATCAAAATGATGTTTTTGTTCAAGAAGTCCAAGCTCCCTCTGAAATTCAGACTCAGACTGATCCAGTAAATCAAGAGGAAGAGTTAAGTTTGAATGAACCTATTCAAAAATCAGAAGTGCAAGAAACTCCCAAAGTTCCCAGGTATGTAAGACTAAATCACTCTGAAGATCAGATCATAGGTGATAAAAGAAAAGGTGTACAAACAAGAAGAAGAATTGCTCAAGGATCAGAAGAGTATTGTTTGATTTCAAAGATTGAACATAAGACAGTAAGTGAAGCTTGCAATGATGATAACTGCACTAAAGTAATGGAGGAAGACTTGATGCAAATTGAGAAAAATCGCACTTGGGATCTTGTTCCCAGACCTAAAAACAAGAATGTGATTGGAACCAAATGGGTCAATCCAAAATAAACTGAATGAAATTGGTGAAGTAATCAGAAATAAAGCCAGATTGGTCTGCAAGGGTTACTCTCAAATAGAAGGAGTTGATTTTGAAGAAACATTTACTCCAGTGGCAAGAATTGAAGCAGTCAGATTATTTCTTGCTTTTGCTACCTTCAAGGATTTCAAAGTGTATCAAATGGATGTCAAGTCTGCCGTCCTGAATGGTGACTTGGAAGATGTATACATTGAGCAACTGGATGGATTTCAATTGTCTGATCATGGTGATATGGTCTGCAAGTTGAAGAAAGCACTGTATGGACTCAAGCAAGCCCCAAGAGCCTAGTATGAAAGATTGGATAAACATCTTTTGAAGATTGATTTTAACAAAGGTACTGCTGACAGTAATTTGTACTTCAAAATTGATCATGAAAATATCTTGATTGTTGAAGTATTTGTTGATGATATCATTTTTGGAGGAAGAGATAGTATGTGCAAAACCTTAGCAAATCAAATGAAAAGTGAATTTGAGATGTCCATGCTTGGGGAAATAAATTTTTTCTTGGGTTTGCAAATTACCTAAACAAAGAAAGGAATCTTCATTTCTTAAACCAAATATGTGAAAGAATTGTTAAATAAATTTGGAATGGAAGACTCAAAACCAATGAATACTCCCATGGCAACCAGATGTAAATTGAGCAAAGATGATGACTCTCCTAAGGCTAATCAGAAAAAGTATAGGTCAATGATTGCAGGATTGTTGTATCTTACTCAAACTAGACCTGATATTATGAATGTTGTTAGCCTTGTTGCTAGATTCCAAGCTGGTCCTAGAGAGTCTCGTGTCATGGCAATCAAGAGGATTTTTAGGTATCTAAAAGGGACAGTTGAGTATGGTTTGTGGTATCCTAGAGATCATAATTTCTCTCTTCATGCATATACAGATGCGGATTGGGAAGGAGATGTGGATGACCAGAAGATACCAGTGGTGGAGCATTCTTTTTGGGAAAGAGATTGGTTTCTTGGCTGAGCAAGAAACAAGAGGCAATATCTCTGTCCACTGCAGAAGCAAAATATATTGTAGTAGTAGGTAGTTGCACTCAATTTTTGTGGATGAAGCAAACGCTAAGAGACATAAGAGTGGAGTATGAAGAGCCTATCACAATCTTCTGTGATAATTCAAGTGCAATAAATATATCTAAGAATCTAGTGTTGCATTCAAAGACCAAACATATATCCATCAAGTTTCACTTTTTAAGAGAGCAAGTGAACAAGAATGAAGTCAGATTGGAGTTTGTACCTTCCAAGGATCAGATTGCAGATATCTTTACCAAACCTCTACCTAAGGACTCTTTTGAGTATCTCAGGCAGAAGTTAGGGGTTATTACCCCTCTAGTCATGAACTAAGGTGCACTGTTGTGCATCAGTCTGGTGGATCTCACAGTCATATATTGTGGTCTAGATTGATGTTTGGGAAGCTGGTACTTAGGGGGAGCAGCTGATATGATTCTAAAGTAATGCAAGTATGTGCCCTTTGCCATTGATGTCAAAGGGGGAGATAAGTCATGTGAAAAACAAGTGGTTGCTGATCAAAGGGGGAGAAGTAAAGGAAGAGAAGTCATTTGAATGATTGTTTTTGATAGGGGAGTTATGTTAGTAAGGAGAAGTTCTTCTCTTGATGGTTAAAACAATTTTTCACATCATATGTTGCCATCAATGACAAGGGGGAGATTGTTGTAAGTATGGGCCTAACCAGTGTTGTCATTGATGTCAAAATACTCTTGTTGCATTGATGATAAGGATTGGATGAGCTTTGTGCTGAGGATATTGAGAAGATTAGTCCTAATCGGGAACAGAGAGGATTAGTTGAGACATTGAGGTAAAGATCCTAGCTAAGATGAAGATCAAAGGACATAGTTCAAAGAGTTTGCAAATATGTGTCTTGAGATGATCTAGTAAAGATTTCAGAGGTCCACATGAAGATCTGAAGAAGTTATGGCCACTCAAGTAAAACCGGTTCTGGCAGGTGTTCAGAGTTGACAAAGTGATACAGATAGGTCCGGTGAGATCTGAAATTGCAATATTGAGTTCTGCAAATTTGGTTGAGTGTTTAGGAAGTCAATTTGAAGTAACAACTCAATTGGTTCATGGTCTAGAGGTCCACAAGCATCTATTCCATTATGACAGTGATGACAAACTATGTTCTTGAGGTTCTAGATGAAGGAGAGAAGGATTTCAGTGAACAGAAGTAGTGTTGATGTTCTTGGTGATTCAGTCAAGCTTGTGGAGGTCTTTGGATTGTGTCCAGTTCATGTTGGTGGTCTGCATTGAAGATTACGCTTGTAATTGAAGAATTGCTTCCAGATGATGATGTTCTTCCTAAGTCAGGCTGACCGAATGAGTTACACATCCTACGAAGGATCTTGAAGATGTTCTATGAAGAATGGTGTGTTCCCAAAGGAAGATTGAAGTCTCAGAGCTATGTGGGCGATAGTGTGTTGATCCGCGTGAAGTTCTTTGTAATTAATCATATTGTTTTTATGTATTTGCTCTATAATGTTTGCCAACTTGAATGATTATCCCTAAGTTGATGTCTTGTATAAATAAGAAGTTGTAAAGTCATTTCAAAGGATGCTTGTGAGGATGAGAGTGTGGTAGAGAGGAGCGAGCGAAGGGTAGAGTAGAAGTATTGGGCTTAAATAGAACTGACTCAAGCATGGTGAAGATGCTATTCTTTAGTTCAAGTATGTAATACTTATTATTTTGTAGACAGTGTATCTCCTGTAGGCAGTGAGCCTCTTGTGAGCAGTGTACTTGGGTAGTGAGCCCTAATTGGCATGTGCCATTTTGTTCTTTCTATTCTTCTAATAGAGAATACAATATTGGGTTAATCACCCTGTGGTTTTTCCCTTAACTGGGTTTTCCATGTCAAAATCTTGGTGTCTTAAGTGTTGATATGTTTCTACTCTTGATTTAATGCATTATATTTCCATGATTGATTTATTATTATGCTGCTGAATTACAAAGTGGATTTAAGTGTTTAATGAGAAGAAAGTTTTGGACAACTGATTCACCCCCCCTCAGTTGTCTGTGCTGAATCTAATAATCAGTACCTCATATAGACATCATAAATAATTAAATAATAAAATAATCACAAAACTGCATCAAAATACATAAAGTATCCTACTAAGATCTCCATCTCGCTAAGATGGATCTCAAATAGCCAATGGTGTGACAAGCTCTACAATCACTGCTGAAGGTGGGGGCATGTGCCTACTAGACTCACCCTCTTCACATCGACTCGATCTCCTCACTTCCACAAACATGGGAATTGGAGCACTCGACTAAGATTGGGTATCACTCTCCTCGTCAATGTCTGGATCCTATTGTTCTCGTCATGGTCTCACCCTAAAGATGTACCATGACTCAATCTCTCCCTCATCATTGTCCTTATCCTCCTCATCATCATCTAAGTCATAATGCCCAGTCAAATCACTGATATCATCCTCCATCTCTATGTCTGCCCCCTGACTGGTCCAAGGTTGAGGATTGCCTGTGTGGTGACCAGGTGGATAGATAGGAGCAGGTTGAGTTGTTTACCACCAGGTCTGATACGCTCAGGTCACTTAAACATTATCTACATCAGATATCAGCTCTGCATCCTCTAGACCATCATCATCACTAATTGGCACATCTACTATCATCGGTCATTAGGTCTTATTTACCCTAACTACGCTGCATACAGAGCGTAGATAGCTTGGATGCATCATGGGAACATCCTGTCAGGATCCAAACTATCGTGCTACCTGAAAAAAATAAAAGCATGAGACAACATGATTGAGGTGACCAGCCATCAGTCGATCCCTTTGCATCCTCGCTCGCAAACTCTGGTCACTTGGCCATGATATACAGCTGTAATATGGTCTCCAGATGATATTGATGGGTTGTAATCTATCAAAGATAACCCTCTAGTATAGTAGATCACCATGTCTCCATCACTTGATAAGCAGATAGGTGTGGACTCATGGATAAGCTAATGTTGGCTCTATAGGAAAACCTATAGGCCATATAGAACTGATATGCTTAGAGGCCCATACCTATAGTAGTGTACATGTAGACACCCAAAATTGACTCATTCCATGATTTACTCATTTATTACATTTTCATCATGTACATCCATTGAGGTAACTTTGTCCTAGCACACTTGTCTTGAAAACACCTAATCACCCATCTTTATAATTAATTAAATAAATCATATTTATTTAATTAATTTCCCTTTAATTTTCATCTATTTTCTTCTATTTCTCATAATTAAATAATTTTTATTATTTAATTATTTCTTATATTTCTTCTAAACAATTAGATACAAATTTTAATTTATTTTATTATTTTCCTCTATCATAAATAGATAAAATCACTATTTTATTTATTTATCTTATCATCACCTCTATAAATTAAATAAATCTTTAATTTAATTAATTTATTTCCTCTCATTTAAAATCATCCCTTATCTTATCACTTTCTTCTATGTGTACAAGTTGGCCTTGCTCATTGGAATGATCTAGATTAAATTTCAATTGGTTTTAAAATCAACTATCCTCATCATCAATCTCTTAAAATAGGATATCTTTCTATTTTAAGTAAACTTATCTTATTATCAATAACAACCCAACTACAATCATTTAAAATAGCTCTTACCTTTGGACACATGGCTTGTACACATTTATCTAAGTCATCTTTTAATCTTAACCATTCACGTAGCCACCTAATCTCCACCCTTGATTGATTTTGGTCGAGTTCTATATAAACACCCTCTCATTCCATAATCAGGCATCCATTACCATAGCGTCTACATTATCATCCTGAGCATATTGAGCATTTGAGCTTCCATTTCATCCATTGAACATATTATCATTATCATCCATCCATCATGGTAGCTTTGATCTTCATGATTGTTCATTTCTGAGAAGCAATACACATCTCCAAACAAGGAATCATACAATCTAGGTGATCTTGTTCTTGAATTGCATGCTTTTAGTTTCACTTAGATTATATTCTTTGATGGTGGTAGGATTAGGTTTTGATTTACATGCTTGATCTTATTAACTTGATTTTTACCTATCCACATTCTGGCACGCCCAGTGGGACTCACGTCCTTGATTAACTTTGTTGTTTGAAGTTGTTTTTGTGAAGTTTAGATTTTTGAAGTGCTTACAACAATTTACAGTCACTTTTGAGATAAAATCGATTGCTTTTAGTATTTTGGCATCACTTTTGAGATAATAGTGATTGCTTCTAGTCTACAAGACATCGGTTTTAAGTGAAAACTAGTCACTTTCGACTGTATCAGTTGCTTTCACCAAATTTAGAGTTTTTTGTTAACATTTGATCTTGCAAGGTACTTTGTTGGATTTTTGTTGATTAGTTAAGGGCTTTAATCTTTGTTTTGTAGGATCCTGGTCATCATATTATCATTTGCCAATTAATTTGATTAGGTTTTTTTATCTTATTGGTCTAACATCCTTGATTTTGCAAGATCTTGTCAATTTGCCATTCTAGGGTTTTTAATTGATCAATCTGTGGTTGTAGGATATCCATCTGATTATATTTCATCCATTGGATTTGATATTTAGGGTTTGCAATCTCTAATTATCATTTTGTTAAGATTTATAATCCTAGTTTTATAGAAATAGTGAGTTTTTGCACATCCAGCAAATTCGTGTCACTTTTGAGTAGTAATAGATCGCCTCTAATTTTTTTACATTGCTTCTGAGTGATAACTGGCCACTTCTGGCAAAATTTAGATCACATTTGATGAATAGTGGATTGCCTCTAGTAACTGTGTCGCATTTGGTTCTGTCATTCATAGTTTGATTTTCTTGGCTACTAATTATCTATTTGTGCAGCATCCTATTGTTTGTCCAAGAAAAGTAGGTTGTGAAACTGCTAACATATTTGTTGTAGCTTTGATTGGTCTAAGGTATTTCATTTTTCTCATTAATCTAGGAATACTTGGATTTGGTGCTTAAAAAGAACCATAGTTTGCTCCATGCTTGTTTTATCTTTTTTTGCTTGCTTGATTGTGTATGTGTGTAACCAAAATTTAAAAACAAAAGTATCCTCTCCCCTTTCCTATAAAATGGATCTTTGGTGCATGAGAACTTGTTATTATCTTTAGAGGGCCTACTTTCCCAATGTGAGAAGGGGTACGTCCCAAATGGTAACAAGCTAAATCCAAGCTCTTCCATACGCTATATAAAAAAAGTGTTTGTGTTGAAAGCCATAAACAATGGGTGCTATTGTGTTACACCAACGAATGTTTCCCCCAAAACCCCATTGAGTGCAACCTCTTTGGGCTAGGAAGCCTCTATTAATGGAGTGAATCACCGCATGTGTAGCCACCTGAATGGATGCCCTTATTAGCAACCTTGTGTAGTGGCCAAAATCAGGCTCTATTTGTTGACGTAGAAGGTCAGACCTTTGAAGCTGTCCCAATTCTCATGGTTCTTGGTAGAGATAATAGGGACAATCCTGAGGTTTGCAAGCCTTGGGAAACCTAGAACTTGGTATGCATGAGAAGTGAGTGTTGAGGGAGGAGCTAGTGCTACCAAGACACGAAGCTATCTGCTTTGAATAAGCACAGCAAGGGGATTCAACAAATACAGTCCTTTCCTAGCCTAGTTTGTACATGCTTGTGAATGTTGTGAGTGTGAGTGACTAAAATCATTGTTTCTTGCCAAAAATTACCAAAACACATCCTCTGTTAGACACAGATTGCCTCTGAACTGTAATTGCTCACTTCTATTAAAATTGTATCACTTGTAAACCGCAGACAATCACTTCTGGCAAAAATCATGTCACTTTTAAACAGTAGCTCACCTTTGAACTAAAACTCATCACCTCTAGTAAACCTAGTCGGTTCTGGTTAACACTGTGTCTTGTCACTTGTAACTATCCATATCACTTTTCATCTATCATCACTCACTTTTGGCCTTTTCTGAGTCACATTTGAGCTATTACTGGTCACTTCAGGTCAAACACCATCAATCTGCATCAACCAAGCCCAATCTGTTGCACTTTTAATCTTCCTTAGCTCTGTTATTAGCTTCCAGACATTCCTCTGATCATCTACAACAATCTAAACACCATCTCATATTTTGAGCATACCAAAATCATTAGACTTTTTGAGTTTTTCATCCTCTTGAGACCTCAACCAGCAATTAACCATCAAAACAATCAACCTAGCTGTTTAGTGGAAATTTGGGATTTTTAAATGTTTCAATGTTTTGATGTTTAAAGCTTCCTTTCCACTTAACATTCAAGGATCTAGGGTCGAGCAGCAAGCACTATCATACCCTAGGTCCCTTTGAGATGTAGGGAAGCTCAGATTAGGGAATTAATTATCAATTTTTCCTTCTCCTATGCTCAGTTGACCATTAAACCCTAATCATGCAAATATGACAACAAATTAAAGATTTATAGAAAAAGCTCTTGTAGACAGGAGTAAAATATTGAATTATAGAGTACTTGTTTTTAGGGTTCCAAAGCAAAATAGTCAGGGACACTGGAGAGGGTGTCCAAGTCCAAGGTACCTACATTTTCAGGGAGTCTGGACCTCCTTCTGACACTGATCAGCCTTGTAACTTTTATTTTCTAAGATCTGTCTATGGAGGACACTGGAGTGAGTGTCCTAGTCTCGGAAGTGCTCCTTTGTCTAACTTTTCTTCAGATCTTGAATCCCTGATGCTTATCAATCCTTCCTGCAACTCCACTTTTTCTAGATACGACACCTATAACCTACAATAACAAGACTTGGTTTGGGGGTTGTGGTGTTTAGAGGCTTGCCTCAGTCAAGCCCCTAAAGGACACTTAAGTCTTGAAACACCGTTGTCAGATAAAGAGGTTGTATGCTTGTGAGGTAGAGGCCAAAAACCAAAGGAATCAATAATAAAACACAATAATATGTCACCTTGAAGTGAAGCTCTCATGGAGGAATATGCTCTTCATGCCATGAGGAGATTGATGCTCAAATATGTAAATATCAACACATAAAACATACAAGTCTGCCCTTGCAACACAATAGAAGCCTAGAATCACCTTGAGAATGCTTGAACATCACAATTGCTATCTAATTAAAATCTCTAGTTTACAAATGATTGCCTACACATGCTTATATATGGAACTACAAGCACTCCTGCCAAGATATTTGAAATTCAAACTTAACGTGTCAGAAAAGGGACCTAATAATTGTCACAAACTGACACCTAGAAATTGTGGCTGCCCTAAAATAGGGTAGGCCTATGGCGTGGGTACCCAAGTCCTCCCCCCTATTTTGGGCAAGGTATAGCTCAAAGGGTCCACCTAGGTCCAATTTGCCATGGAACTTAGGTCTCATTCCATTAGGATGCCATAATATGAACTAAAATGTCCTAAATGCATACTAAAGACCTGGGACCTAAACCTTATGAGGGAAAATCCCCCAAGGGGACATTTTCTGATGTTACATTTAGCCCCCACTTTAATGTATGTATAAATGTGAGGCCAATACATGCATTAAAGTAAGGTCACAAACACAACAAACACATCAAGCATGGAGAAGATATGCCAATCACATAGAAAATAGTAATAGGCATGCAAAACACGGAGCAGACAGTTACAGTTATGCAGAACACAAAGTAGACAATTAATGCATGGAAGACACATTAATGTATGGAAGATAGAAATGATATCTTTTCTTTTCTTTTTCTTAAATATGAAATGCAAATGCAAGTACTAGAAAGTAAACAAACCTCCCATAATACACGATGGACTACCATAGAGCGCAGGTCTCTGTATATATGGGGCAACACACACGCAAGACACATAAAACCTTCCAAAATGAATGAAGCACTACCCAAGAGTACTGGTCTCTGCATATGGGACAACAAACATGCCACACAAAGCAAGCATGCCCAAACACACACACTTGAAGACACGGAGAAAACACGATAGACAAGCAATGGAGTGTACCTATTTCTAGGTCCAACACCATCTCAAGCACATTACAGGCACACACCAATGATTGCATTTCACAACAACAATCACCGAAGACACGCTTAAGGATTGAGTTAGTCACAGAACCACTCCTCGCCTCCATAGAGGACTTTTAAAAATGACAAGATGATGTAATCTACTCTGAGAAATACACCATCCCCACCTCCGCAGAGGGCTTAAGAAAAAGGATATGCTCGATATCCCACCTCCGTAGAGGGCTTAAGAAAAAGGATATGCTCGATATCCTGCCTCCGTAGAGGGCTTAAATGATTGATTGATTGATTGCAAACAAACTCAGGATGTAGGATGCACTCATCAAGCAAGTCTTTAGACTGCACCTGAGGACAAGCACATAGCTAACATCTACAACAGATAGCTTACCTTATATGCCCCCACCTTAAGGTGGTTGATATCAGTTATCGATATCAAGCACATTAAGGTAGGAAGAAAACACCCAAAGGAACACTGACTTTCACAAAGCCCATGCGCCCCTAGAGGTGACATGTACGTTACAATTGCCAAATGTTCCCACAAACATCCCTGCAAGAAACATGTTAGTGTCTACAACATCATGATAAACAACAACATCAATGCATATGATTAACCACGCAAAGAGCCAAGGTTATACTATGAATTCAGAGTTTGAGGATAACTGTGGGGCTATATCACAAAGCTCTCCAAATCAAGTACCACTAAAGATAGATTCAAAGGCAAACAAAGGTGCATAGAGCAGTAGTATTGTTAAGGTTTGTAAATGCGATAGAAAAATCATCACATTCACTACACGGAAAGCACGAGTGATTCCACTAGCCAAGCATTGGATAAGATATACAACCCCATCATTCTTATTAGGAACTAAGTCCATTTTTTGATTGCTCTCAAAAGGGACACTAGGTCTGCATCAGTATAAATGTTTGTCATTCACCCGCTAGGTGGAAACAATAGAGGAAGGGAAACAATAAATAAGAGAGGAGAAACAAGTATCTTAGGGACATTCATGTAGGAGGGTTCCCCCAAGTCACCAACCGTAATGTTATGTCCACAAGACACAACACACAACAATGAAATCAGAGAGAGACAATATAGAAGAATGATGATACAGATAGAAGAAGGTCACAATAGAGGTGGTCTCCTAGTATCCTAAACCTTACAGGAGAATCTAAGGTCATCCCAAGAGGCCTAAAAAACACATAACACATCATGGGGAAGCACATCATGAGAGAGATAAAGGTTAGAGATACTTACCTGTAGGGAGATTCATGCTAGGAGCTATCGTTGGGGAGGTGATGATCTTCTCATATCCGAATGCTAGAAAGAGATGTGGGTTGGTCCATTTTTCTATCTAATGTATTTTCATCATTTCTCGATCCCTGAAGGGATAAAAAAGGATGAATGTCGTCTCTTAGTGGACTAGGTGGGTTATAAAATTGTTCCTTATCCACATCAATCACACCAAATAGGTCAAGATAGTCAAAACAATGTTGTGTTGTCACAATGTCATCCTTTAATGCCACCTTTTGGTTAAGAGGGTTGTTTGAATTACTAGAGATAATCCTATTCTTTTCATCTAATTTATTTGAATGTTCAGTTGTAGGAGTAGTAGGGTATCTTGTGAATTCATTATCACTCTCATGATCATTGCCAATATTATCATCATATGTTTGAGCTATTAATTCCAAACTATTATGAGAAATGTCATGCTTTTCATCCAAAGTGTGATTTATCAATTCTTCTATTACACAAGGGTATGTATTGATGAGAGATATGAAATTGTTAATATTAGATACATTACCAAGGATCTAAGAAGAAGATGACACCAATATATCCTTGTGATACATGGCTTGCATATAGGGCATGGCATAAGGATGTTTACTAATGAATTTGTGGAAATTTTCAAATTTTGAAATATATTCATGTAGGGATTCCAACAAGCACTGAGAGGCCATTTTTATATTCTCTAATCAATGCTAAATCAGATTTTGAAATCTTTCCCAAAGTATGTCAAAGACGAGTGTTCCCAAAGTATGTCAAAGACGAGTGCCAAACTATATGCAAAAATAGCCTCAAATGCTTGATTTTTTTATATGTTTCAAAGCCAACAAATGAACCAAAAGGTGTTGTAAGGATTTAGATCAAGGGAAGTAAGGTATATGTCTGATATTTGTCCAAGAAAGCAATAATATCACTCTCAACACACTCTTGATGCAAATCCAAGATAATGCAAGTTAAATTATAGTGAAAATATGTAGAAATAGGCACTTTTTTCACCAAAATTTAATGTAAAAGAGCATAACAAAGGGTGTTGTGAGGAAAATGATGGTGGAAAAAAAATAATATTAGTAATAATAGCTAGTTGATGCAACAATATCCAACAAAACACGCTTGGAGTGCAAACTAAGTCGAACCCTAGGGCATAGATGGTAGAAATGTATAGCTTTTTGCAAACTTTTCACTACAAGAGCTCGATAAAAGGGTGTTGTGAATCTTTTTATGAGGGCCAGAAAATGATTACCCTAATAAAATAAAATTAATGTAAAAATATCTTTCACAACATGCCTATAGTGCAAGTTTGGAGAGTCGATAGGGCCAAATTGAGTGAAAATCGTTGTTTTTGAAGCCCTAGGCTTGAGATCTTGGAAAACAATTTGATGTGAATGTTTTAAAGTCTGATTTATGACAAACATGAAATATACTCAGATCTGAAAATGAATTCCAAGCTTTAATATGCAAAATGCCAATGCCAATTAAAGAAAAATGCATGAAATTTGCTAGGTTTTGTTGAAATTTTCTATGCAAAATTACAAATATTTTAAATCTAAATGCAAATTCACACTAAAATGCAAGACTATAGACAAATGAAAATTTAAATGAGCCTCTAAAATCAGTAGAAAAATCTAATAAAAGATTTTGTCTACTAACCCTAGATTTTGGAATTACTAGGTTATAAAAAATTGTCAAAATTTCCACAAAAACCTAACAAATTAATAATGAAAATGCAATGCAAATTTCTAAATTTTTGTTTGTTTCTGAAGTTTATATCAGATCTGATGCAAAAATCATGAATTAGGAAAATTTAGGAAGAATTGATGAATTTTGTAAGCCCAACAATCTATTTTTTTGAATTTTTCTAATTTTTCAATTTTTTCAATGCAATAAAATAAATGCATATATGAATGAATGAAATCAATCTAATCTGTAAACAAACACTCAGTAAGTTGCAATTTAAGTCCAAAAACATGGGTTCACCAAAATGTTTAGTGGAAATTTGGGATTTGTAAACGTGTCAATGTTTTGATGTTTGAATCTGCCTTTCCACTTAACATTCAAGGATCTAGCGTCGAGTGGTGAGCACTATCATACCCTAGGTCACTTTGAGATATAGGGAAGCTTGGATTAGGGAATTAATTATCAATTTTTCCTTCTCCTATGCTCAATTGACCATTAAACCCTAATCATGCAACTACGACAACAAATTAAAGATTTACGGAAAAAGCTCTTGCAAACAGAAGTAAAACATTGAATTACAGAGTACCTATTTTTGGGGTTTTGAAGAGGAATAGTCGGAGACACTAGAGTGAGTGCCCAAGTCCAAGGTACCTTCTTTTTTAGGGAATCTGGACCTCCTTTCAACATTGATCAGCCCTGTAACTTCTATTTTCTGAGATCTATTTACGGAGGACATTAAAGTGAGTACCCTAGTCCTGGAAGTGCTCCTTTGTCTGACTTTTCTTCAGATCCTGAATGCCTAATGCCTGTAAAGCCTTCTTGCAACTCCATTTTTTTTGGATGCGACACCTGTAACTTGCAATAATAGGACTTGGTTTGGGGGTTGTAGTGTTTAGAGTCTTGCCTTAGTCAAGCCCTAGAGGACACTTAAGTCTCTGAACACCATTTTCAGATAAAGAGGGCGTGCCCTTGTGAGGCAGAGGCCAAAAACCAAAGGAAGCAATGATAAAACACAATGATATGTCACCTTGTAGTGAAGCTCTCATGGAGGAAAATGCTCTTCATTGCATGAGAAGATTGATGCTCAAATCTACAAATATCAACACATAAAACATACAAGTTTGCCCTTGCAACACAATAGAAGCCTTGAATCACCTTGAGAATGCTTGAACATCACAATTGCTATCTAATTGAAATCTCTAGTTTACAAATGAATGCCTACACATGCTTATATATGCAACTACAAGCACTCCTGCCAAGATATTTGAAATTCAAACTTACTGTGTCAACAAAGGGACCTAATAACGGTCACAAACCAACACACAAAAATTGGGGCTACCCCAAAAGAGGGCAGGACTAGGGCACGAGTGCCCAAGTTCTCCCCCTATTTTGGGCAGGGTACAGCTCAAGGGGTCCACCTAGGTTCAATTCGCCATGAAACTTAGGTCTCATTCCATCGGGATGCCAAAATATGAACTAAAATTTCCTAAATGCATTCTAAAGGCCCGGGACCTAAACCTTATGAGGAAAAAGCCCCCAAGGGGACATGTTCTGATTTTACATAGCAACAACAAACATTATCCTTTTGGCTTCACTTAGCCTTAGAAACTCTAACAAACAACATCAACAATTAATTTTTTCCTTGACTTTGTGAGCTATCCTCTAGGGAAGTTTATCCAACCAATAAAGCATTCCTATCAAACAACAACCTAAGTAACCCAAGCAACCAACCAACAACCTATTAGCAAACCAACCAACCAACAACTTAGCAAAACAAATCATCAACAAGCAATTAGCAAACTATCAAACTTTTGGGTCTCAACCTTGACAAACTAGTCCAGTTCCTATCACCAACCATCATGCCTTAAACTAGGAGCCAATATAGAGCTGAAATGGAAGCAAAATTGCAAGCTGAAATGGAATCCAAAAGGCAACAATCTCAATCAACCCCCCTTAAAGATGCACCACAATTCACAACTGGTATGTCTCCTCACATGTTTGTACCTAAAGGATACATTGCTAGACCATCATCTTCGCAACGAGTGCAACCTCAACCATCTATAGAAACCTATTATGAGCCATCAGAAGATGATTTATCTAAATTTCAAGAGACACACGTATGTGACCAAGTTGACAAGCTCATTTTATTTGATCCAAATTGCTATTTCTTGCAATTATCCCATATGGGAGCCAAGTTACCAAGCAACTCTGATATATCCGCCATTCATAAACAAGCTCCAAACACTCCTACTATTGTTACAAAGGGATTATCCACCATAGCCATGCCATTTGAAGACATATCCATGCCATTTCATCCTCCTTTCAATCCATCTTCTTCATTGTCTATTACTACACCATCAAGCCCACCATGCATGGAGCATACTTTGGAATCTTTGCTAACTCTAACTGAGGTGCTTCCCTACCTTTCACAAAATTTGATCTTTCCACCTTTCCATGTTTCACAACATATCCCTTCCCCTACCATGACTGTATCCATGCCTCAAGTGTCACAAACTCCCCAAGTATCACAAGCTGTCCATGTTTCACAATTTCAAACTCCCCAAGTTCCATGAACAATCCCAATACCACAAACTCTACAATTTTCACAAGCTATCACAATATCCCAAGCTACACAAGTCTCGTAGCCATTATAAGTTTCTACTCCTATTGCATCACATGTAGGATCCACACCCCAAACTAATATCCCTACGACTTCTAATATGATCTCTACGAGTTCTAGGAATGCATCCAACACACCATATAACCCCAATGCTAGTCTCATTGACATGAGTGACCAATCTATTGTATCACAAGTCAATCCTAGTACCACTACCTCTTATGTTGATCAATTTGCATCACTCACTCCACCTCCATATAATCCTTCACAAAACGTCCATCCATCTTATGCGACCGAAACATTACCCATTGTCACCCAATATATGACATATACCAATCCATCTCATGGTACTTATGTTTCCCAAAATGTAAACCCAAATGTCCATCCTTCTTCATCCACCAATCCTGCCATTGCTTACGATAATATTGCCACTTCCACTATTAATACAAATCCAACCTTGAATCCAAAACCATTGATCAACATTAATCCATCCTCTAGTTCCCATGTGATGCAAAATCTTGGAGTCAATCCATCACAATATATCCAACCTCCACTTGTGTCTCAAGGACATCAATCATCAAACACATATGTGTCATATACCAATCCTTTGGCATATAATGTGAGCACTCAATCTCAACATATGGTCATACCCTCTTAGACTTCACCATAGCAACAATATACATCATATTACGTTCCACCTCCTAGCCATCAAACCCCTTTGCAACAATAGCAACTATCTCAAGAGGATATTGAACAAATGGTTCATAAGGCAATGGGACAAAATAAGAAAAAACTTTCCTTGGGAGACATATGCCCTTACCCATTTGACAGATCACTTCATATGACACCTTTTCCACCACACTTTGAGATCCCATAATTTGACAAATACAAAGGGAAAGGCAATCCAGATGACCATCTTAGAGAATTCTATGTTGCATGTCTTGATGTTACACATGATGATACATATCTCTTGAGACTATTCCCTTGAAGCTTAGCGGGACAAGCTCTTGAATGGTTCTCTCACTTACCTCCAGGAATCAAGACTTTTGAGGAATTAGAAGACAAATTTTGATTCCATTTCTCTTTCAACATTGAACATGAAGTGAATATGAATGATATTGTCAATAACAAACAATGAAATGGTGAAACTTTCTCATCATTTACCTAATGGTGGCATAATATGGCTAGCAAATTATCATGGCAAATACCTAAGAAATAGCAACTTGACATCTTTGTCTAAAATCTTCATCCCGAGCTCTCATTTCAATTGCAATTGCAAAGTGATATAACTTTTAACGAACTCATCTCCAAAGGAACCACCATTGAGCAAGCTTTAATTGCTAAGGGAACCATCAAAATTTTCAAAGACAATAAGGACAATCCTCAATCTTCAAATGACAAATCTTGCTTTTGGAACAAAAACAAGAATGTCGTTAATGATGGCATTGTAGATACAAAGAACATACAAATAATGAAATCTCCCATCAACATTCAAGCCGCATCTAGAACTAATCCACCTTTACAATGAAATTGACCAAGAGCAAATCCAACACCTAGACAATAATTTACTCCTTTGGGAGAACCTAGTGGGGTGATCCTTCGCAAACTTATTCAAGCAGGAGATATCACAATACCTGAGCCTCCACCCAACGCAGAACTTGTCTTCAAAGCTCCTTGGTACAAAAAGAATGAATATTGTGAATATCATAGAGTCAAAGGACATAGCACAAATGGTTGCATGCATTTAAAACATGTCATTCAAGATTGTATCAATCAAGGTCTTGCTAAACTCACAACACCAGCATCACAAACAACACATCAACCAACCTCGAACTATGATCTCAATGCTTTCAAAAATCAACTTCCATCTCATGACAAGGTAAGTAACCCTCATACAAGTGATTCTATCCATTACAACTATGAGTCATCTACGATTGGCCACATTGACCATGCTCACATTTCTACCATCACTATCCAACGAAAAGCACCCGATTGCACCGTAACTACTAGAAGAGGCCATGTTACCATTCAAGGAGCACCTCTCAATCCTCCTTGACCACCTTCTAGTTATAATATCCTTAATCTTCATGGAAAAACTCCCGCACACATCTCTATCTTAGAGCTGTTACGTATATCCTGCGCTCATAAAGCTATCCTTGAGAAAGCATTGCAAGAGTCTTCAGTGCCTAATAATATCGATACCACACAATTTCAATCTATGATAGCTAGCATTGCAGCCCCTTGCCATCTCACTTTCTCTGACAAAGATATAAGACCATCCATTAACCCATCACATAACGAAGCCCTCCACATAGAAGTATTTGTAAACCAATGTTGTATCAAATGAATACTAGTAGATGGTGGAGCTGGTCTTAATATATGCTCTCTAAAAATAATAAAACAATTGGGTTATTCTGAGAAGAACATTGATACTTCCAAGGTCATCACCATCAAAGAATATGATGATGCTGAGAGAGATAATGAAGGAGTCATCCATTTGCCTATCCAAGTTGGTCCTATCACTACTGACACCTATTGTCAAGTTCTTGATATTGAGCTTCTATTTAACATCATCCTTGCCTATCTATGGATGCATGAAAGCTGTTCCTTCCACATACCATCAATGCCTCAATTTCCATATAACAGTGTTGAAATCACTATTCATGTCGATCCCAATCCATTCAAGTTTTTTCGTGCCTTTCAAGCTAAATATCGAAGTTGTAACCATATCCCCATCAACACCAAAGCTTATCCATCTTCATCCTATGTTGACCCATCTGCATTACTCAAACCATCATCTAGCAAAGCCATTTCAAATCTCTATATCAAGTACATTGAACAAGGTCTAGGTGAATACACATTACACGAATCTTGTTGTGTTGGAACTCTTCCCTTATCTCCCAAATCTCATGTTAAGCCTCCCACATCCAAGTCCCCTTCATTCACAGTCGTTATAAAAGCTCCACCAACCGTATTCATCAAAGGAGGATTCCTTGATGATGAAGACATTGATGACATTAACTCTTGGATATTCTATGATGAGAACGACCAAGTGCAACTTAAAGTGGAAAGATATAATAATGAGTTTTATATCATTAATAACATGGGTGCCAGAGGACATGGTGGATTGGGATTGTAGGAACAAGGACCTCTTGAACCCATTGTTGTGTCTAAGAAGTTTAATAGGCAAGTCCTTGGCTATCAACTAGAGGTACCACCTTCCGAGACATCAAGCGTATTTCTAATATGGAAGCTCGGCCTTCTTTGGTAGGAGAGACTTCTAATTCAGATACCATCGACAACTCCTCCCTTCATATCACTGACCTTTTTCAAGAAACCTCTATCTTTATGATTTCTACCACCTCATCCAACTGTAACCCTTCATCCAACAACCTTTCCTCATATATCTTGACCTTGTCGATTAGGATCAACAAGGGGCACCGATATTGGACACATTTGAAAATGATGAAGCTATTGTTGAATTCATGGGTTTACAACAAGGCATCCTATTGGGTGATCACAAAGCAGGCTTCATGATGGATCTCTCTAGACTAGCATACTTTGGTGGAAGCATCAAATCCTTCAGTTGCAAAAATGAAATAAATAAAATAAAAAAAGATAGGTCATTAGTTGAAAACCAAAAGACACCTCTTGACCATGAAAAAGTAAAAATAAAGGACCTATCTGAGGGTGAAAACCTCTCTGAGTTGCCCAAGGATAGGGGATTTGATCTTCCTATCATCACAGATTATCATGAAAAATGATGAACCTATTGCTGAATTCATGGGTTTACAACAAGGCATCCTATTGGGCGATCACAAAGCAGGCTTCATGATGGATCTCCCTAAACTAGCATACTTTGGTGGAAGCATCAAATCCTTCAGTTGCAAAAATGAAATAAATAAAATAAAAAAAGATAGGTCATTAGGTGAAAACCAAAAGGCATCTCTTGACCATGAAAAAGTAAAAATAAAGGACCTATCTGAGGGTGAAAACCTCTCCGAGTTGCCCGAGGATAGGGGATTTGATCTTCCTATCATCACAGATTATCATGAAAAATCAATGGTGCTACTTGAGGAATCTCAAGAAATGAACCTAGGCATAGAGCAGAATCTAAAGATCACATTTTTGGTAGCATCACTATTAGAGTAAGAAAGAAGAGATTTCATAGAATTCTTCATGCAAAGAGCCATCAACTTTGCATGGACCGACACATACATGCCAGGTCTAGATCCATCACTTGTGGTACATCACCTAGCAGTATCCCCTAATGCAAAACTAGTTAAACAAAAGCTACATAAAATGCATCCTCAAGTAGCTCTTTTGGTTAAGGTAGAGATTTAGAAACTATTAGATGCAAAGTTCATAAAGCCAATTGATTATCTGGAATGGGTTTCAAACTTGGTACTATTGTGCATCGCACACATGCCCCATTTCAAAAATAGGGACCCCCTTCTTTCAAATCTGGCCTAGAATGTCAAGTAAGTTTTTTCCATCTCTTAAGTAGTCAAGTGGTCAAAACTCACCTTTTGCCATGTTAGAAGTTTAAAGTTGAAAAATCATTCCAAAATCTGCTAAGTCAAGGTCTTTGCATTTCTCCCAGTAGGTTTGATAATCCTTTTGCACTAAAACTGGTTCTAACCGACCTTTGCATTAAATATGGTCCTAACCAACCTTTGCGCTGAAATGATCATCATCTGACCTTTGTGCTTGAATGCTTTCCATCTGACTCCTGCGCTATAATCTTTTGTCTCCAACCCTGACCTCTGACCCCGATATTGTTTTTCTTTCTCACCAACTTAGCATTACTTTTCATTCGCACAAAGTTCTGCGCTAAATTTAAGCATCTCTGACTTTGTGTTGCATTGCCTATCTACCGACCAAGTTAGACAATGACAAAAACCCTGCCAGTCCAAGGGAATTCAAAACCCCACAAAGTACGTATAACTAAACCAATCATTATAGCGCTAAAAATATCACCTACTGACCAAGTTTGTCACACCCCAAATCCCCACCAAGTCAGAGGCAACCAAAAGTCACGCAAACCCTAAAGCTATTAAATCTCCCAACTGACACTGCATACATCCTACATTTATGGTGATTACATCGAGAGGAATAAAAGGGATTTTTCATCATTTTGAAGCTCATTCTTCATTTGACTAAGCATTTTGGAGAGCTCTCGGCAATTTACCAAGTGATTCCTTTGCATTGCCTGAGGATTCAAACCAACGACCTCTTCCCTACCTGTGCACCTCAAACTCTACTCACCTCAGCGAACCAGGTAGGAACTCGACTTGCATTTAAGGTTTCTTCGTACAGTTAGGGTTTCATGTTTGAATCAAGCATGTTTCCTTTCAAAGAACACACATAAGTAGAATGAATTTGAGCATGTGAGTAGGGTTTCATGACTGAACTATTATCTTAGTTTATAAACCCTAGTTTAATTTCTTTAAGGAGAACATAATTTTCGAGTACCGTAGGCAAAATGAAATAACTAGATTTTGAAAAAACAAACTTAAAACCCTTTGAATTGATTTGCAAAATAGAATGAGCAAAAATGAGTTTTTTACACTGATGGATTGTCCGACCGACTTCCAAAATTTTGATCCATCTAGTCGGTCGGCGGCCATGAAAACCCGCGCTAACACTTGGAAATTACTTAGCGCCAAAAACCTAATGCACAAACTTCACGATGTTTGTTGCTATATATAATTTAGTTGGTAGATCCTAAAAGCTTCGCATAACCTTAAAGCATGTTTCGTGCTAGTTTTTTCTTACTCTAAATTTGTGCCAAAAGACTTCCTGTCTGACCTTGGTCGGATGCCTAAGAAATTCCCGCCAGTCGGTGACAACCAAAACCTCTGCTAGAAATAAGAGAATGTCTGCACTAAAACTAACCCCATCAGACCTTAGACTAAAACACATCATCACCAACTTAGTCGGTTGACTCTAAAAACCCCACAAGGTTGGGAAGTAGCCAATCCCGTGCAAAGGTAATGGAAATTATCCTGACCATCTGGTGCTAAAATTCCAACTGACTGACCTGAACGACTAACTTAAGTCAGTCCCCTCCAAAATCTGTGCAGGTCAATTGACCATGAAATCTACGCAAAGCCTTGAGAACCCATGAACATTAAACTATTAGTTAGTCAGACAGACCTGATTTCCCCACTAAGGTCAGTTGACCTCAAAAGTAGCGCTTTCCTTCATGTAAGTCAGTTGACCCTGAAATTAGTGCAAATTGAGTAAAATAATTGTTTTTAAGGAATTTTCAAAAGGAGAAGTGTTTGAAAGGATGTAATAATGATTGCAAATGATGAATGATGATGTTTTACATGTTTTAAATGAAATTTTTTGCATACATTGGTATTGGATTCTTATAGTTTGATTATGTAATGGATGCAATAGATAGTGAATTTCATATTTGTGTTCTTTTAAAAGCATGTTAGTAACTTAGCAGATTCACTTTAGATTCATTGGTTATAACATGGTTTGATAGTATGATAGTTCACTCAATAATTATAAGACCTTAAACATAGGAGTTAGTGAAAACCTCTCAAGGTATCAAACTTATAAGGTCCAGTGCTATAGGTTAGATGACTGCACGGGATCAAGTCATGAGGTACAAATTCAAAGGTATTCCCCTAGAGACAAAGATATCTATTGGATGGAAAGACATTGGTGATACAAACCTTGGTCACATTGACCTTGATGATTTCAGACTCAAGGTATTTGGCTTAAATCCAACCCCTAGAGCCAAAACAATAAAGGGCAGTGGGATTGCCCAAGTTGCTGCCTTCCCCACATCTGTACAATGTACAAAGCTGATAGTGGCATGTGCAGACAGATATGACATCATGACTAGAACAATCCAAACTGCTAATGGAGACATCTTAGCTGATTTAAGTCCACCTTCCTTGGTTGAGACTTTTGACATCCCATGGCGACAAGTGATGACCATACCAGATAAGGTTGGGTCAGAGGCTACCTATAGAAAAGATGTAAGTGGGTGTAGAAAAAATATGAATGAGCAATGTGCAAAAAGTAAGAGCTCATCCCTAGTTAAGTTTCCTCATGTACTTTATAGAAGTGACTTCCGTGATGAAATCAGTGACCTTCTAACCTTGTTAAGTAGAATATATGGACTCCCAGCAACCTCCAGTTTTAAAGAATGGATGTTTGTCATAATTAGTGAAATATTGAAAGGCACTAAGTTTCATTGGGCATAGGTTCTGAGTGACAACATCCACGAGCCATTTAGTAACTTCAAAGAAAAATAGTTCTTTAGATGGACTTCCTATGTTGTCTATACATTAGCAAGAAGAAACCATTATGTTGGGTTGGCTAAGGTAGGTGAGGTAGGAAATGATGAGCAGACCCAAGTCAAAGTATATGAGTGCTATACATAGCTCACATTACCTCAATTCTTAATGCAATTTAAGAGATTCAATGATGCCTTCACAATGTATATAATAATATTATTGCAAGGAAACACAGCCTTGAGGATTTCCACATAAGCTATGAATTAAATAACCAAATATGGAAGGTGGTACATCTAGTTCAAAAAGTTTACATATCTAAGGATACAAGGTTTCACTGGAATAACATACAGACTTCCTAGATATCCGACTGATAAGACAGTGCTCTTGGAGCTATCTAGACAATTGATAAATTGTGTCGAGAAACTCAAGCACCTACATAGAACCAATGTCCATTTTCCAATATTGTTAGGAAAATGGAATTATGCATGTCCTTCACTAGGATCACCTAAGCATTCTGACAAAGAGCTCCAACTTCTTAACCTTCATTACTACAATATAAGAGATCACTTTGACCCAAACAAGGTAATGGAGAGGTTTGTGAGCAAGAAGTTATTCCACAAAATGCACATAGAGGACTTCTGGGCCAATTGCATGGATGATTATGAGGTCATAAAGAAGGCCCATTCAAGTTTATCCCTTGCATTCATAAGAGAGTTTCATATTATTGTAGTGCCAGATCAGTTAGAAGATGATGACAATGTAATACATAGAGGATCTTGGGAGGCTCAATATCAACAACCTATTCCACTGCCCAATTGGGCTAATCCTGAGGAAAGCTCTCTTGATGTTGTCATGAAAGAACCCATCAGATTGAGCAAAGCTTGGGTAAGGGGGAAAATTGCTGCTTTGGAGAGATAAGGAGTGTAGCTTACTTACACTGCATTGGAGTCAGATAAGGAGTCTAGAGGGGAAGAAGATGAACCAATATATATAACAGATGAGGCAGAGCCTGCTCAAGGACAAAAATCTGATAGTGAAGATCACATATTGTTAGCAGAAAGGGCTGAGGCACAAAAGGGTAAGAAGGCTTCTACCAAGAAATACATGCCTTCTTCTACCAAAACAAGAGCCTCAAAGAAAAGGGATATGCCAAGTGGCTCAGGAGAAGGATCAAAAGCCAAGAAGGCCAAGGTGAAACATGTTACTAAGACTGCAAAAACTATTGCTGCTACACTTCATAGTGATGACACTATCCTACCTACCTATCCACATCCTACTACCCCAAGTTTTAATACTGCTACCACTATTATTCAGGAAGGTGTTTCACCTGACCTGTTAGAAATGAAAGCAACACTACTTCAATGGAAATCTAATTCAATATAAATTTCTGCAATCTTTAATTATGTGTTATTAATGGAGATTATAACATAGAAACAAAACTATGCTTCATAGAAATGCAAAATTAGAAATATGAACACATAACACAATGTTTAACGTGGAGAAAACCCTTTCAGGTAAAAAACTCCACATAGGAAATAGGCCCAATGTTTGTATTAATCTGAAAATAATTTACAATACAACAAAACTTCAACTCTCCACTAGTCTTCAATGTGACAGTATTCTGGTAGCACCCTAGTACCTAAAATCTATATTTCAGCAACTAATACATGGAAAATACTTATAAAATTTTTTTCTAACTCATCTTAGGCATTCACCTTCTCTCTCCTAAGATTTTCCAACCTGTAAACACTAATTACCATCTTACAAGCATCTTACACTTGTCCAAAAATAGCCATGCAAAGGTTGGGGGCCCAAGACTAAATCTGGCCTCTTACAACATCTTATGACATGTCATAACCATCATAGATTCCACAAAAAGAGTATCTTTCCAAGATAGGAACCTTGTACTAAATATAGCAAATATACAACTAACATATCTGTCATATGTGTCAGAATCTCAGAATCTTATGACAACTTGCAGTTGTCATAGATTCACTCACCAAACATTATGACAGTTGTCATACATGTTAAAAATAGTATATTCCTCAAGAGAGCATGCCTATCCTCATTTACCATGTGTTTTTACATTTGCCAATAGTAAAAGTCACTCTGTAATAACTTCCGGTGACTCTGAAATTACCCCTGCCAGTGAAACTAGTACATCTCCTCATGGATAATTACAAATTACATATAATAAATGGAATAAAATACAATATTGGAATTTACAAGGTTAATGGTACCTTATTCCAACATTCTCCCACTTGACATTATACATTGTAAATCAACCCATAGGAAATCAAATGAAATAATCAGGCACTAGAAACAAGGCCCATGGCCTCTCTACACCATACAAACTTCTCTGTGCTCACAGGTTTAGTCAATGAATCTGCAACATTCTCCCGATTGTCTATCTTCTTCAGCTCAATCTATCCATTTGCAACCAACTCTTGAACAAAGTGATCCTGAACATCAACATGCTTAGTCTGAGCATGATACATGGGATTCTTGGCCAAACATATAGCACTCTAGCTATCACAACCAATCTGAATGATCCTGCAATCAAAACCAATACCTGTACACAATCTCCTCAACCAAAATGCATCCTTAGAGACATGAGTAGTAGCCATATACTCTGCTTCTATGGTGGACAAAGCAACTGTGGGCTACCTCTTACTCATCTAACTCACTGCACCTCCAAATCAAGTAAACACATAGCCACTAGTGGACCTTTGACTATCGAAGTCACCTACCCAATCTGCATCAACAAAACCATGTATGTCTAAAGATTTATCAACACTATCAGTACCAGAATAAACCAAACAATGATCAAGAGTACCTGCAAGATATTTAAACATCCTCTTCGCATAGTTCCAATGCTGTCTACCAGGGTTAGACATAAATCTACTCAAAACTCCCACTGCTTGGGCAATATCTGGTCTAGTAAAAACCATTGCATACATCAAACTCCCTACAACACTAGCATATGGCACATCAGACATATCCTCAAGGTCATTCTCAGTCTTTAGACACATATCTAATGAAATCTTAGTAGTAGTGGGTAAAGGAACTCTAACTAGGTTACAGTCCTACAAACTAAACCTCTACAAAATAGTATTCACATACTTACTTTGTGACAACCAAAGCTTTCTGTTAACTCTGTCCCTCCTAATCTCCATTCCCAAAATATACCTTGCAACACCAAGATCCTTTATCTCAAATGCACCTAAAAGTTGGGCTTTAAGCTCACTGACCATACCCTTAGTATTACTGAAAAACATGTCATCAACATACAAAGCAATAACCAGTATAGAATCATCAACACAATGAATGTAAACACAATGATCCTCTTTGCTTCTAACAAAATCCAATTTTAAAACAAATGAAATAAACTTTTGATACCACATTCTGGGGTACTGTTTCAAACCATAGAGAGACCTCTTTAAGTTGCAAACCCAATGTTCTTTTCCTTTTACCTCAAAACCTGTAGGTTGTTGCATATAAATTTCTTCTTCAAGATCTCCATGTAAGAACGTAGTCTTAACATCCATTTTCTCAATCTCCCAATCATAAGCTGTGGCAATGGATAAGAGAAATCTAATAGAAGTCAATTTAGCAACAGGAGAGAATATCTCACCAAAATCAACTCCCTCTCTCTTGGAGTAGCCCTTGGCTACCAGTTTAGCCTTGTACTTCTCCAATGACCCATCTGTTCCAAACTTCTTTTTGAAGACCCAATTACATCCTATGGCCTTTCTTCCTTTGGGAAAACAAACAAGATCGCAGGTGTTACAAGAGTCTAAAGCCATCATCTCCTCCTATATGTCCAGCTGCCAAGACTCACTATCATCTGTAGAAATAGCTTCCTTGTAGGATCTAGGTTCATCATTAGTACTCAATAAAGCATATACACAACAAAAATCTGGTGGGCTATACCTATCAACTGGATTCCATTGTCTTGTGGATCTCCTTAAGGGTGGAGTAAGAGACTCTACTCATTCTTCTGCATGATCATCTACACCAACTTCTTCTGTAATAATAGATTCATCTTCATCAGAACTACTTGAATCTTCTTCTTCTTCTTCACCCCCCAATCCATCATTTTGTTCTTCCTGAGGTGCATCTTGCTGCTCTAAATCAAAGTGCACCTTCTTTACCTTTTCATCTTTTTCTTTTGGCTACTCAGGTTCAGAAATAGCTCTAAGTTCCCTGAAAATAACATCTCTAGAAAAGATAATCTTGTGGGTTAGTGGATTCCAAAGCTTATAACCTTTGACATTATCACCATATCCAATGAATGTACACTTTTCAGCCTTTGGATCCAACTTAGATCACTTTTCCTTAGGCACATGAACAAAAGCCTCATAGCCAAAAACCCTTAAATGCGAAACAAAAGGTTTCTTACCTATCCACACTTCATAAGGTGTCGAATCAAGAGCCTTACAAGGAGATCTATTTATCAAGTAGCAAGTAGTACACATAGCCTCTACCCAAAAGTATTTATCCAACTGTGCATCACTAAGCATACTTCTGGCCCTTTCCATAATTATTTGGTTTATTCTTTCTGCAACACCATTCTATTGTGGTGTATACGAAGTTGTCTTTTGTCTGATTATATGTGCATGCTTGCAAAACACATCAAATTCCTTAGAGCAATATTCCCCTCCATTGTCAAATCTTAATATTTTTATCTTTAAACCTGATTGGTTCTCTACTAAGACTTTGAATTCCTTAAACTTAGTGAAAACTTTAGATTTATGTTTCATAAAATAAATACATGTATATCTGGATACATCATCAATGAAGGTAACAAAATAATGAGATTTTCCAATAGATTCATTATCCACAGGCCCAAACACATATGTATGAATAATTTCTAACTTCTCTTTTGCTCTATTGCTTCCTGAAGTAAATGATTTTCTATTTTGTTTACCAAACACACAATGCTCATAGAAATCAAAGTGCTCATCAGAATAGGAGAAACCATCCAAAAAAAAAACATTCTTAATAGTTTTTAATACATTATTACTTATGTGGCCCAATCTACGATGCCACAACATACATGTATTTTCAATAGTGGCCTCAGATACATAGGAGGCATTACAAACTGTAGTGGTTTCAAGCTTAAACAAGTTCCCAAATCTCTTCCCTTTCGCTACCACCAAGTTCCCTCTCATTAATATGTAGCCATGCTTGTCAAATGTCACGTGCATTCCCAAATCATTCAACTTTGAAATTGAAATCAAATTTCTAGCTAATCCAGGAACATGCAAAACACCAGAGAGGGTTTTAATCCTCCCATCACTGAAACACAACAATACCTTTCCTTTCCTAACAATCGGATATGTAGAGTTGTCACCAAGGTAGATATTACCTCCATCATATTCTTCATATGAGGAGAACCATTCCTTATGTGGAGTCATATGAAATGAGCATCTTGAGTCAACCAACCAGTGATCATTAGAAATAAGATTACATGTAAAAAGTAAAACTTCTTCACTTGCATTCGAGGACTTATCTGAAGCACTCTCCCACTATTTCTTGGGGTTTCTGCACTCCTTCTTCACTTCTCCCCTTTTACCACAATTCCAACACTTAACTCTGTTCTTTTTACTAGGAGTCTTAGACCAGCCCTTGGACTTGTCCTTAGCCGCTTTCTGATCTCCTGTAGGTCCCCTTTCCTTAGATCTTCCCTTGACACTAAGAGCATCCCCTAAACTATCTGAACTCTTCTTCCTCAATTCCTGTGACAGTAGCACTGAAACAAGAGCATCCAACTTCAAATCTGCAAGGTTAGCAGTGATAGCAAGGATAACATTCTCCCAAGATTCAAGTAAAGAACAAAGAAGTAAGATACATTTATCTTCCTCACTAACCTCAACATCTACTGAATCAAGCTGACTCACTAACAAATTAAAAGAATTTAAATGCTCCACAACTGAATCACCTTCTCACATTTTCATGGAAAACAATTTTCTTTTTAAATAAAGTTTATTTACCATACTCTTGGCTTGATAGATCTCACCCAACCGTTTCCACAACTTGTGTGCAGTCTCTTCCTTTGTGACATTCAATAGGACAGAGTCTGAAAGACACAACCGGATGGTTCCCCGTGCCTTCTTATCCAGTCTATCCCACTCATCTTGAGAGACATCATCAGGTTTCTTCTCTTTTTGGATAGACAACCATTGGTTTATTTCTTCCAACAAATCTTTCATTTTCAGCTTCCACAACTCATACCCCATTCCTTTGAACTTCTCAATGTCCAATCGAGAGGTTGATGTAATGGTGGATGCCACCATAATAGCAACACAAGATCTGCAAAACAAATGTAACCAAATCTCCCACTACAGCTATAGCTTCCACACTACCACCCAAGAGTCAAAGTTGGCCAGGCTCTGATACCGAATGTTAGAAATGAAAGCAACACTACTTCAATAGAAATCTGATTCAATATAAATTTCTACAATCTTTAACTGTGTGTTATTAATGGAGATTGTAACACAGAAAAAAAACTATGCTTCACATAAATGTAAAATCAGAAATATGAACACATAACACAATGTTTAACATGGAGAAAACCCTTTCGGGTAAAAAACTCCACACAGGAAAGAGGCCCAATGTTTGTATTAATCTGAAAATGATTTACAAGTCTTCAATCTGACATCATTTTGGCAGCACCCGAGTACATAAAATCTGTATTTCAGCAACTAATACATGGTAAATACTTATAGAAACATTTTCTAACTCATCTTAGGCATTCACCTTCTCTCTCCTAAGATTCTCCAACCTATAAACATTAATTACCATCTTACAAGCATCTTACACTTGTCAAAAAATAACAATGCAAAGGTTGGTCGCCCAAGACTAAATCTAGCCTCTTACAACATCTTATGACATGTCATAACCATCATAGATTCCACAAAAGAGTATCTTTCCAAGATAGGAACCTTGTGCTAAATATAGCAAATATACAACTAGCATATCCGTCATATGTGTCATACAATCTCAGAATCTTATGACAACTTGCAGCTGTCATAGATTCACTCACCAAACATTATGATAGTTGTCATACATGCCAAAAATAGTATATTCCTCAAGAGAGCATGCCTATCCTCATTTACTATGAGTTTTTATGTTTGCAAATAGTAAAAGTCACTCCGTAATAACTTCCAGTGACTCCGAAATTGCCCCTGCCAATGAAACTAGTACATGTCCTCATGGATAATTACTAATTACATATAATAAATGGAATAAAATACAATATTGGAATTTACAAGGTTAATGGCACCTTATTCCAACATGACCTTCCACCTACAACTGATGACTCAGTAGTTTCCTCCTCACTTGTAATAGCTTCCACTGCCCCTGCCAGCCTCATCCCTTCTATTGCTACTACCATGCCCTCCTTCCACGTCTACATCCTTACCTACTACATCTTCTGCTCCACTTTCCACTTCCATCCCATTACCTCCTATTTCCACTATCCTTTCACCTACTTTACCTTCCTTTTCCCTCTCTTCACCCGTGGTCATTTCTTCCACTTTATTAGCAGTGTTAGCCAATATGATACAAGTAGAATCACCTTTAGCTATGGTGCCATTATCCTCTATTGCACATATCTCTCAGGCAGCCATAGGTCAAGATTCCACTCCCCTAACTGTGCCACTACTACTGGGAATTGAAAAGGTGTGTACAAAATCAGGTTTACAAGAGCCCAAGACAAAGAAAGAAACATTGCCTAAACTAGATAAAGACACACTTGTCGAGGCACGTAATGAAATACTAGATAAACCATTGGCTGAGATAGTTAGTGCTAAGGTGATTTAAATATCTGACAATCCTTTAGAAGGACAAGACACAAAAAATTCTTAAGACATCCCAGAATAATGTAATGGTGAATTTGAGAAACCTGACAAATGAGGAAGATAAAGAGTTGAATAAAGAGTCAGAGCAAGAATAGGCATTACTTGAAGGCCCTCTAAAAATTGACAATGAAAATTTTGATGGATTAAGTAAATCTCCTTCTTTAGCACCTGAATGGCTACAAAATAGAGTGTTATACCGAGAGCCACAGATAGAAATAATGTAATTGGATTTGAGCGCAATCTTCTCACAGGCTTAGAAGCCAAAGAAACAAAAGAATGTAAACGTACAATCAAGGATTTATAAAGATGAAACTAGATCCAAGATTGCTGAAGTAGCTATCCCACTGGCTGACACAGATAGGAACAAATCAGAGCCAAAGATTATGTCATCACAATGGTCAATCTAGGACCAACCACACGTGCTCAAAGAGTTGATGAGTTCAAGGGGTTAGTCACTTCAATTTTAGAACAGCTTGATAAAGATGAACTTTCGAAGAAGGAATTGAAGCAGCAAAATGAAGAACTCTGGGCATGTCTTTAGTTTTTCATAAAACAAGTTGATGCCGGTGGAGAAATAAGGACAATACCTACTTTCTTGTCAAGAGATGGAATGGCAAACCTAGGTGAAGTGCAAACTATGTCACAAGGCACCCAGAAGTGGATGATTAAAGTATGTGAAAAGGGGTGTGAAATAAATGACGCTGCAGCCAAGGCACATAAAAAATTAGTTGAGCTTCATGAGCAATAGAAAGATTTGCAAGAGGAGTGTGACTCTTTTGAAGAATATTATTCTCACATGTTTCCTAGAGTTAAGAGCATCAAAGACTTACCTGCACAAACTTTATTGGTTGAAAATATTATGACTGGGGATAAATTATCAAAGCCTACTGAATGGTACTAGCAGCTGAAGCTGAGGAGGGAAATTTTTGGCAGTATTAAAGAAGCCTTCACACCTGCAAAGGAAGAAATTCTGGCATTGATATATGATATTAATGATACTCTAAGGGATTGTCTGGTAGAAGCTTATAATGATTTTACATCTTATGATGTGGATGGATGTAAAGACAAATTGCCTAAGGTAATTTTTATGATGCAGAGCTAGATGTAGAGGCAAGGTTGGATAAGGTCAGTGACCTCAGAGATGAATTCAATGCATTCCACAAGGCAGGTTCAAAAATAGAAAGACTATATAGCTGATACAACCAAGAACTAGAAATGTTCAAATACCAAGTCAACCATCTCAAGAATCCAGATCCTTCATAAATCAATCCATCACTTGAAGCATGGGTCAACTACCACAACAAATTGGCAGAAGAAGACAAAGTGGATTTGGATGATGAATCATAATATACTTTTTTGAATATTTTATAATGTAATCCCATCACTTGTAAAAAGTGTTATATTTAGAGCAACATGTGACACTATTTTATCTTTATTATCCTTGAAAAATGATCTTTTCTATTAGTATATTTAGTTGGGTAGTGAAATTGACTAGGTTTAATGTATCTGGGCATTGTTTTTCATCTTTTTCATAAAGAACAAAGTGTAATCCAGGATTTGATGTGGACTATAACAAATGCATTTAATGATGTAAATCTAGACTGTTGGTGTTGGGTTAATCTCCACCGTCCATTTAAAAACTCGGTATGGTACATCCTCTATATAAAGGGTGGTCATTTCCATTATTGATAAGAGAGAATACTTGATGCCAAATTGTTGACGTTCTGCCATTTGAAGTAATACAAAGCAAGTTTCTACAATTATCTTAAGAATTTGTATCTTGTATTGACTCATTTTCATTTTCATGGGTCTCTTCTTGCTCTCCCATAACTAGTTAGTTGTGCTCTTGCACTGTTCATGGTTTGCTGAAAGTATTTGATGAATGCTCTAGTCCATAATTTTAGTTATTTGTTGATGGTAGATAGTTGTACAAAGTTAGTCTGGACTTATTAGTTGTGCTTAGTTCAATTACATTTCATGAATTAGATTGCACCATTTATTGGGCATTTAATGAATGAATGTAATATGAAAATCTTTAGATTTCCATTTAAGATAGCATCATTTTCTGTAGTGTTGTAACATCCTTTTTAGTTTGGTAACTCAGAAAATTGGTTAAGTATAAGAATGTTTGTCTACTTAACAACAATCCGAGTATTGTGAATGTCACTTAGGATTTCTCTAAAGCCTATCCTTTTTCATTTTCTTTAAAAATGAACTGTTAGTTTAGGATTTTCAGTGGCATTTTACACTATTTTATCAGCTAAAATCATAAAGGGTTTATATGTATTTGCTGTCCCAACTTTAAATCTATAGATTGCATGTAAGACCCCTTGTTGGCACAACTAGAACTTTCCAACTGAGAAATTCCAAGCAAGTTGAGACCTAGTTGTAGAAACCTTGGAGTAGTCTTACCTAGGGTAGGATACTTTTCAAGAGAGGTGTGAAACCAACAATCACACCTGTGTTGTTGTGTGCAAAAACACCCATCAACAGAATTGGTGCTAGAAGGAGGGTGAACAAAGGAATATCTCCCTTATCAAAAATCAACATGTCTAGGGACCAGACAGAGACTTACCAGATCCAGCTCAGCTAGAGAAGAGCTGTTGTCTTTGACAAAATTTAGATGAACAAGAAGGGACCAAGGGTTACCAATAATACCAAGAGCTCAGCCAGTCCCAAGGAACATAGCTGCAGCTCCTTTTAACCCTCCATTCATGGCCTTCTTTATAGAAAACAACTAGTCCCATTTCAGTTCAATGATTATCATGATATGCCCAAAAGCCCAGATAAGTTCTATTCAAAGTTCAGGGTGAATGATCCAGATAGGACTGCAGATGAGTACATTAAAATCTTTGAAAGTAACATGTTCATGCTACAAGTATAATATGAAGATGTGGTATGCCAATTGTTTCCTTATTCTTTACAAGATGAGGCTTATTATTGGTTTGCTAACCTCCCCGCAACATCTATAAACTCATGGCTGAATCTAAAAACTATATTCCTAGACCGATTTCAAATGTCCACTACTCCAGCTAATCTTTACCAGTCTTTTGTGGAGATTCGTTGGGGTGAAGGAGAGATGATAAGTTCTTTTAACAGTAGATTCTAGAAAGCCTTTAGTCACTTGCAATCTCCCTATGCCATAGGGAAAAATGAAGCTCTGATAATCTATTATGCAACATTAGATAGACTTACATCCATACGTGTAAGAAGAGCCAACCCAACTCCCGCTTCCTTGGGTTAAGCATACACCGAGGATGTCACTGTAAGTACTCAGTTAGGGCAAGTTTTCTGCTAGTCCACTGAACCGTATGGGCCCTATAGCCATGAAAAACCAAATACCTATGATTAATCAAGCCTTGGCCAACCATACCCTTGTAATGAATCCAATTCCTAATCCCACTACAACTCAATCTTTGGTAGTCCATCTAGGAAACCCAGTAGCTGAAATGCCTCCTGCACAAATGCCTTTTCTCCAATCCTCAGAAGTAGCAAAAGCTAAAGAAGATAGGGATGATATCAAGGAACTAGTTGAGCAGATGATGAAGCTCACTGCAGAAGTCACTCACCTCAGGAATCAAAATGCTTATCTATAGCAGAGAGGTCAAAATCAGCAACAATTCCAAAATCAAAACCATAATTAGTATCAAAATCAAAATTTCCAGCAGCGATCAAACTAGTCTTCGAATTCCAAGCCCAATAACAGAGGAGTGCCATCTCCATTGGAAAATCAAAATAGTGATACCCGACCTCCCGGCCACATGATGTTGGCAGAGGCAGCTTTATCTAATTGGTGCAAATTGCACAATACTAATTCTCACTCCAAGCTAGACCGCTTAGAGTTTTAGATAGCATCCAACATCTTTTAGATGGAAATCTAAAATGCTGAAGCTTAGGAGAATCTACCAACTGGGTATGAACTTGTCCCTTCGCAAAGGTATGATACTACCTTAGTCCTTGATAGTTATACATTTCCATTTCAAGATGATAAGCAGCCTGAAGAAGAGGAGTCAGATGACGTAAATGCTTATTAGCAATACTGATGCAGGAGCATCCCTGGTTCAAAGCAATCTTGCATCAACCAAAAACATTTGCATTTTGTTTATTTCTTTTCATTCTTTCATTTCAGTTCAGTCAATAAGTGGTTTCAGCATCTTGATTAGTATTCCATCTTAGAATCATCTCAAGTGTTGCAGATCTAGAATTAGCATCTAGACATGTTCATCTACATCACTCTAAGTCCACAGAGCATTTGGATCAATTACCAGAAAGACATTGCTATTAGAAGATCATCTATTTTCTCAGTGTGGAGGTCTCTGACAGTCATGAGTAATCAGCTGAAGGAGAAGGATTGGGAGCATAGGCTGACTTGTGGATCATAAAGGCTCATTCTATAATGTTCCTTGGTTTGTGGCAAACCTTCCTCATAGGTCTGCACTTCATTGTATCTGTTAGAGAAGGATTTTCCCATCTGATAGGTTTGACCTATCCAGGAACACACATTACACCTCTTCATCAAAATTTTAGATGTCTTGTGGCCAACGCAGAGGAATCTATTGGTTAGAAAATGATATATAAAGATGTAATAGATCCTTAGGAAGTAAGTCAGTGATAGTATTTGAATCATAATCTCTTGTTTGGGTTTTGTGCGAAGGAGCTTCAAAGCTTTATCTTGTGTATGTTTGTAATCAAGCCTTGGAGCCAGTTGTAAGCCCGCATGATGCCAGCGAATCTATATTTTGAACTCTATGATATATTGGATGACTGAATCTACATTTGTTCTATACACTTGTATTGTTTCTATTGTGTTTACTCTTGCTACATGGTCCAGACAGTTCATTCTATGAACCCTCCTACCGTGACTGCACCAAGTGGTATCAGAGTGAAAGTTTGATTCTTTGGAGTGAATTGGTGAAGGGGATTCTGTAAGATCTTGTTGTAAGGAGATCACCGATCTGAAGCAGGTTACTTGTACCTAACCGATCACTGATTGAGAGGTAATTGTCACTTGTAGCCCGACCGTCGACTTGAGGTAGTTTGCACTTGATCCTAGGAGGAATGTCACCGAGAAGAGTTGTTACTATTGGTACAATGGCTAATAGAATAGATGAGATGATGGAATTGATGAGAACAATGCAAATTTTTTTGGATGTAGTTGAAGAGGATAGGAGAATAGGATTTACACCTAGACCTAATATTGAAAGTGATGATGAGGAAGAATTTCAGTCTGTTGAATAAACTAGCGAAACCCTAGAAGGACATGGAGAAGAAGGATCAGACGAAGTAAAGATGTTGCAAGCTATTTCAAAGATTGGGAAAAGACCTATAGTTGATGTGCCAAACTATACTGGTAATTTGAATTTGGAAGAGTTGATTGATTGGATAAATGACATGGAAGAATACTTTGAATATGAGGAAATTAAAGATCTGGAGAAGGTGAAATTTGCAAAGACAAAGTTGAAAGGACATGCTTCTATATGGTGGAAGGAAGTTCAGTTGGAAAGAAACAGAAGAGGAAATGAAAAGATTACAAAGTGGGACCGAATGGTGACAAAGTTGAAGAATTAGTTTATACCTACTGACTATGAGTTAGAGCTATTGAGGAGATTGCAAAACCTAAGGTAGAAGGAGAAATTTGTGAAAGAGTATACTGAAGAATTTCATAAAACAATCATAAGGACAGGACATAGTGAAGCAAGGAGAAAGTGGCTAGATACATCAATGGACTAAGATTGAACATTTAAGAAGAACTAAGCTTGGTAAGGATGACATCTTTGGAGGAAGCATATCAATTTGAACTGAAAGTTGAAGAGAAGTTGAATAAGAAACATGATCAGAGACAGAGAGGTAGAGGGGGTAAATCCCTAAGAGGTAGGACATTTTCTGGAGGAGATAGATCTTATCCAGAGCAGAGTAAGTTTGATAGCCCATTGAGGAAGAGTGATAGAGATAATAATGCTTACCGGAGAGATGACAAAAACTTTTTCCGGAGAGGAAACCCTAGTGCATACCAGAATGAAGGATATAGAAGAGAAGGACGAAGATTTGAAAAGAGAACATTTAGAGGTACTTGTTTCAAGTGTGGAGATGAAGGACATAGAGCATTTGAATGCAATCAGGGTAGCACAAGTAAGAAGACAGAGAATAGTGGAAGAGCAGCCTATGTTGAAGAAGAACCTGTTGAATCACCTAGCTCAGTTGGCAATCCGGAGAAAGGAGAATCATTGGTGATGAGGAGAGCACTATTTCAAATAGAGGCAATTGAAGAACCATCACAGAGGAAAAGTCTATTTAGAATAAGATGCAAGTCTAGAGGTAAGTGCTGTAAAGTTGTGATTGATAGTGGTAGTTTAGATAACCTAGTTTTAGAGGAGATGGTGACTAAGCTGAAATTGGAAAGATTGAAACACCCTAAGCCCTATCAAATAACATGGATTCAGGATGATCATAAAGTATTGGTGAGTGAACAATGTTTGGTGAAATTTCATATTGGATCTTATCATGATGAAGTCTTGTGTGATATTATGCCTTTGGATGTTTGTCATATCTTGTTGGGTAGACCATGGTAGTATGATAGAAAAGCAATACATGATGGGAGAAAGAATACCTATACTATAACAGCAAATGGAAAGAGAATTACTTTGATTCCTTTGGAGGATGACCCTAAGAGTGAAGTAAGTGGACATGCTAGAATCTGTTTGGTAGATGGAAGAAATTTTTTGGATGGTTTGAAACATGAGAATATGTGTTATGCCTTGATTCGCAAGAATCATAAAGCATTGAAGAAAGAAACTGAAGAAGAATAGTCATCAGATAATGTACGTGAAGGATTACCACCTATAAGGAGCATTAGTCATCACATGGACCTTATATCGGGAGCAAGTTTGCCTAACAAAGCAACACACCGGATGACACTGGCAGAAAATGAAGAATTGAATAGATAGATACAAGAATTGTTGAGGAGAGGTTTGATCAGAGAAATTTTAAGTACTTGTGTAGTACCTGCAGTATTAGTACTGAAGAAAGATGGAGAATGGAGAATGTGTATTGATTCTAGAGCAATAAACAAGATTACAATTAAGTATAGATTCCCTTTATCTAGGATGGATGATATTATGGATTGTTTGAGTGGAGCAAGATATTTCACAAAGATAGACTTGAAGAGTGGATACCATCAGATCAGAATCAGAGAAGGTGATGAATGGAAGACTGCATTCAAAACAAATGAAGGATTGTATGAGTGGTTAGTGATGCCTTTTGGATTGACAAATGCACTAAGTACTTTAATGAGGTTGATGAATGAAGTTCTGAAGAAATTCTTGGGTAAGTTTGTGATTGTTTACTTGGATGATATTTTGATTTTTAGTAAGACAAAAGAAGAACATTTGTGGCACCTTAGACAAGTTTTGCAGAGATTGAGAGAAAAGAAATTGCTAATAAATATCAAGAAATGTAGTTTCATAAAGGGAGAACTAGTATATTTGGGATTTGTGATTTCGATGGAAGGATTGAAGATGGATCCTGAGAAAGTTAGAGCAATTGTTGAATGGCCTACACCAGAGAGAATTGGAGAAGTTAGATCATTTCATGGATTGGCTAGTTTCTACCAGAAGTTCATCAGAAATTTCAATTCAGTTTGTAACCCTATGACAGAGACAATGAGAGGTGACAGAAAAGATTTCAAGTGCACATCAGGAGCAGATAAAATTTTTGAGTTGTTGAAGCAGAAAGTAATTGAGCATCCTATCTTGGCATTATCAGATTTCAATAAGGTATTTCAAGTTGATTGTGATGCTAGTGGAAATACAATTGGAGCAGTGTTAAGTCAAGAGGGTAGACCAGTAGCATATTTCAATGAGAAGTTGAATGATGCAAGGAGAAGATATTTAGTTTATGATCAAGAATTCTATGCCATAATTCAAGCCTTGAAGAAGTGGAGACATTATTAGTTGCCTAAGGAATTTGTGTTGTATACAGATCATCAAGCTTTGCAATATTTGAATAGTCAAGGTAAGTTGAATCAGAGACATATGAGATGGGTAGAATTCATGCAGAGTTATACTTTTGTGTTGAAGCCTAGGAGTGGAAAATCAAATAAAGTTGTTGATGCCTTGAGTAGAAGAACTTTGTTAACATAAACAAGAGTTGAAGTGATTGGATTTGATGAATTGAAGAACATGTATGAGGGAGACACTGATTTTGTAAAACCTTGGAAAGCATGTAAGGAACCTGTTCTAGCAGATAGGAGCAAGTGGTTGGATTATTTCATTTAAGAAGATATGTTGTTCAAAGGAAGTCAGTTGTGCATACCTATAAGTTCAATGAGAGACAACTTGATCAAGGAAAAGTATAGTGGTGGATTGGCAGGACATTTTGGCATTGATAAGATAGTAGCTTTGGTAAGTGAAAATTAGTTTTAGCCTTAGATTCATAAGGATGTTCAGAAATTTGTGCAAAGTTGTAGAGTTTGTCAAGTTGCAAAAGGGATTAGTTAGAACACTAGATTGTATAAGCCTTTGATAGTACTGGAGAGACCTTGGGAATACATAAGTATGGATTTTGTAATGGGATTACCTAAGACACAGAGAGGACATGATTCGATCTTTGTAGTGGTTGATAGATTTTCAAAGATGGCTCATTTCATACCTTTCAAGAAGACAACTGATGCAGTACATGTTGCTGATCTATTTTTCAAGGAGATTATGAGATTGCATGGATTACCTCGGAGTATAGTTTCAAATAGAGATACAAAGTTTGTTGGATACTTTTGGAAGACTCTTTGGAAGAAGATGAAGATAGATTTGAAGTTTAGTTCATCTTTTCATCCACAGACAGATTGATAGACAGAAGTAGTGAATAGAAGTTTGGGAAACTTATTGAGATGTTTGGTTGGAGAGAAAGCAGGAAGTTGGGATTTGATTCTTCCACAAGAAGAATTTGCATACAATAATTCAGTTAACAAAAGTACCAAAAGAACACATTTTGAGGTTGTTACCAGAGCAAATCCTAGAGTGGCCGAATTGAGAGATATCAACATGGAAGAAAAGAGGAGTGCAGAAGTAGAAGAATTTGCAAAACATATGAAGACAGTGCATAATCAAGTGAAGAAGCATTTGGAGAACATGAATAGTGAGTACAAAGAGAAGGCAGATGGCAAGAGAAGACACAAAGAATTTGAAGTTGGAGATGAAGTCATGGTGTATTTGAGAAAATAAAGATTTCCAGTTGGGACATATAACAATTTGCAGATGAAGAAGTTTGGACCTTGTAAGATACTCAGGAAATTTGATTCAGGAAATGCATATGAAGTGGAGTTACCAGAGACATTGTGTGTTTCACCTACTTTCAACATTGCAGATCTTTACCAGTATCATGAAGTAGAGTTCAGTGACAGATTGGAAGAAGACTTAAAGAAATAGTTACCACAGCAAGTACCAGAATAAATTGAAGACACTTTGGATAGCAGGAGTTGGACGTAACACTAGACGAAGAAAATACAAAGAATATCTTGTGAAGTGGAAAGGTAGACCAGAAGAAGATTCAACATGGATTTCTCAGGCTAAGGTGGACCGTCTTGGTTCTCCCCTAGCCCTGGCAAAGTGAGGGACTCAACTTTTCAATAACCTCAAATGTTTGATGCAGGAGCATCCCTGGTTCAGAGCAATCTTGCATCAACCAAAAATATTTGCATTTCAGTTTGTTTGTTTCTTGTCATTCTTTCATTTTAGTTCAGGCAGTTCAATCAGTAAGTGGTTCAACATCTTGATTAGTATTCCATCTCAGAAGTATCTAAAGCATTGTGGATCTGGAATTAGCATCTACATCACTCTAAGTCCACATAGTATTTGGATCAGTTATCAGAAAGACATTTCTATCAGAAGATCCTCTATTTTCTCAATGTAGAGCTCTTTAACAGTCATGAGTAATCAGCTGAAGGAGAAGGATTGGGAGAATTGGCTGACTTGCGAATCATAAAGGCTTATTCTACATTGTTCCTTGGTTTGTGTCCAACCTTCCTCATAGGTCAACACTTCATTTTATCTATTGGAGAAGGATTTTCCCAGCTAATAGGTCCGACCTATCCAAGAACACATGTTACACCTCTTCATTAGGATTCTGGATCTCTTGTGGCTGACATGGAGGAATCTATTGGTCTGGAAATGATATATAAAGATATAATAGATCGCTAGGAAGTAAGTCAGTGATAGTTAGCATTTGAATCATAATCTCTTGTTTGGGTTTTGTGTAAAGGAGCTTCAAAGCTTTATCTTGCGCATGTATGTAATCAAGCCTTGGAGCCAGTTGTAAGCCCACATGATGCCGATAGATCTATATTTCAAACTCTATGATATATTGGATGAATGAATCTACATTTGTTCTATACACTTGTATTGTTTCCGTTGTGTTTACTCTTGTTGCATGGTCCGGACAGTTCATTCTGCAAACCCTCCTACCGTGATTGCACCAAGTACAATAAAACTCCATACAACTTGCGAAGTAGTAAGCCAAAGGGTCCTTTCACCACCTCCATCCCTCCAAATAATTATCAAGTCCCACCAGATCTAAAAGCTTCCAATAACCCTTGATCCCCAAAAGCTACACCTCAATTAGTATACCAAGGAGCTACTGCTGAGAATTATCAACAATCTGATATTACAAAAATGGGGCAGTATGTTTCCAAGGAGCTCAAAAAGATGAAGGTTAGTCTGTCCATTTATGAGTTGTTGAAAATACCTGAAGTTAGAACATCTTTCTTCCAAGATATGGGCATGGGTGTCAAAGTAGACTCTTCACAGAAAGAGACTCTCCATTAGGATAATGCTAATAAAGGGAAACAAAGAGTGCATGTGACTGATGTTGAACAAAAAATGACATTGTATAAGGATAAGAGAGAGAGTCCACATTTCCTCTTAACACTTAGAATATTTGGGAAAAATCTTCATAACTATTTGGTAGACTCCGGTGCATGCACGAATGTGATGCCTTTATCAGCCTGTAAGGTGTTGGGTCTTACTCCAGCCAAATCCTCCAGGAAAGTAACTCAGCTGGATGAAACTGAGGTAAATGTAATGGACGAAATGAACATGAGTCACATGCAGCTAGCTTTCAATCCGAGAGTGTAGCAGTACATAGACATTCAAGTGGTTGATATCCCAAACTAGTATGGAATGCACTTAAGTAGGGACTAGTCTGGACCTTTGAATGGTTACATGGCAACAGACTTTTTCTCATATGTGGCTTCCATGGAAGGGATTGGCAAACCAAATTCGTATTGAGAGGGAACCTAATATGAAACACATGATTATGGAGTCTAATCAGACAAATGAAATCCTATTTTCAGAAGTAGATTTGGGAGTTTATCTACCCCACGTTGACCAAACCAAGGAAATACTTATGCTTAGCTATCATCGACCCCAAAAAGAGTATCAAGAAATTGTAGAAGTGTGTGTATAGTTAGTCCCAAAATCTTCCTCTAGAGGAGAAGATGAAGAGCTAGGTATAGTTGAAGGATTCCAGGCATTTGTATCTAAATTCTTAAGTGATCAAGTAGTGTTAGGAAAGCGAGTTCAGATGGAAGAATTGCTGCTACCAAATTGGTGTCGGATACATGATGCTTCGTATTCTGAGTTCACGTGTCAACTTTGCCAAGAAGCAATAGAGCAAGTACAGAGATGGTTGAAAATTCCCATTGTTCCAAAGAAAGAACCAGCTACTGCAAAGGAAGAAGAAAAGCCTCAGCCTGATAAGAAAAGGTCAACAAAATAAAATGACAATGGTAAAGATTTCCACCTTTGGACCGTGGGGTTTGATGGATCAAGATGTAGACAAGGGTCTAGAGCAGGCATTGAACTAATCAGTCCCACTGGAAGTTCTTATCTAGCATCACATAGACTACAGTTTCCCTACACAAATAATGTAATTGAGTATGAAGCTTTTGTGCAAGGATTGTTGATGGCACTCGATAAGAAGGTCAGAATTCTTCAAGTGTTTGGAGATTTAGAACTAGTTGTGAAACAAGTAAGAAGGTAATACTTGTGTAATGATAAGACGTTGAATAGATACATAAATTGAGTATGGGATCTGATCGAATGCTTCGATGGTTTTAATATCCAGTTGACCCCTCGAAGACAAAATTATGTAACAAATGTTCTAGCTCAGACAGCAAGTATATTAGAACCTACATCTATGGCAGGTTTGAAGAAGTTTACTATTGATTTCATTTCCACTCCATCAGTACCAAATAATGTTACAAATTTCTAGGTCTTTGAGGATGATAAGCATATAATTGATTGTCTTACTTCATCTGATGTCTTCACTACCCAAATAATAGATGAAGAAATGGAACCTAATGAAATGGATTTAGAAGTCATCCTTAATCTAAAGACAAATAGGATTCCTTGAGGGATGGTCAAATTAGAATGATTATTTGATTAAGACAAGTTGGGAACTCAAAGTTAAGAAGGAGACTCTCCTGGAGGACAGTGTGATCCATTCAACTTGGGAACAATAGAAGAGATTAGGAATATGTTTATTGGGAAGGCTAGTACTAAACAAGAAAAGACTGGTATCATTCATACATTAAGAGACTATCATGAAGTAATAGCATGGAGTTATGAAGACCTCAAGACGTATGACACATTGATCATTACACACACCATTCTGCTAAAGCCAGGAGCAAAGCAATTCAGACAAAGGCAGTGACTTGTGAATGCTTTATTAGAAGCTCTAATTTTCAAAGAAGTATAGAAACTGCTATCAAAAAGAATAATATTTCCTATCAAACATTCTGCATGGGTGGAAAATTTAGTTCCAATATGAAAGAAACATGGAGAAATCAGACTTTGTGTCGACTTCATGAATTTGAATTGGGCATCCAAAAAAGATAACTACCCACTACCTTCATTGGATGAAGTGTTACAGATTGTTAATGGATCGTAGATGATATCTTTCTTAGATGGATATTCAAGATACAACCAGGTAATGGTTAATTATGAAGATAGATTGAAGACATCTTTCACTTGTAAATGGGAAATCTACACGTATCGTAGAATGTCGTTTGGGTTGATAAATGCTAGTGCAAAATTCTAAAGAGCAATGGATATCACCTTTAAAGGATTAGTTGGCAAATGCATTATGATCTACATGGATGATCTCACAGTGTTTTCAAAGATGAAAGAGGACCATGTGGCTGACTTGAGGAAAGTACTACAATGATGTAAAGATTACGGTATCTAACTTAATCCCAAGAAATGCATCTTTGGAGTGACTGAAGGGAAGTTGATGGGCCATGTGATATCTGAATAGGGTATATCTATTGATCCAGACTGAATACAAGTAAAACTCAAAATCCCGCCTCCAGCCAGCAAGAAGAAACTTAAGTCATACTTCGGTAAGATCAACTTTGTGCGCAAGTTCATAACAGGGTTCATTGAAATTGTCCAACCTCTCAATGCCATGCTAAAAAAAGATGCTAAAATGGATTGGACTCTAGAAGACAAGATTGCCTTTGCATAAATTAAACAAGCTATAGCCAATGCACCTGTATTGGTAAGTCTAGATTATGCACTACCATTCCATATTCATTTGCATCCAAGCACACTTGTGTTGCGATGTTTACATAGAAGAGATCACTAGATGATGAAAGGCCCATCGCCTTCATGAGTACTCCATTGAAAGATGCAGAGTTAAGGTATCCTCATGTGGAAAAACAAGCCTATGCTCTAGTAAAGGCAGTCAAGAAGTTCCATCATTAAATCCTAAGGAGTCAAGTGATTGCCATAGTCCCAGATACAACAGTTAAAGCACTATTGATACAAAGTGAGCTAGGAGAAAGGAGAGGAAAATGGGTCACCATTCTGTAGGAATTTAATATAGACATTCAACTGATGAAATTGGTCAGAGGTCAAGTGCTGACTCGAACAATGGCCGAGGTAGGACCAGGTCTAGTTTCTCAACAATACTTGTTAGAAGATGTCTCAAAAGATGAATGGTATGGAGATATCATATTTTATCTACTTAGTCAGTGTTGTCCACCACAGATGAATTGAGTTTAAAGAAGAGCACTTAGACTGAAGAGTAATAACTATATGACAAAAGGATCAGTTCTTTAAAAGAAAAATCATGAAGGGATCTATCTGAGATGTTTGGACAGGACAAAAGTGGCTCAAGTGTTGACCAGTTTTCACAAGAAGTTTGGGATAGGTCACAGGTCAGCTCACTCAACTGGTAATTAGATTTTCCAAGCTAGGTATTATTGGCCTACTTTTTTCAAAGATGCTCATTTGCATGTGAGAACTTACCACATTTGTTAGACTGTTGTAACTAGAGAACGAAATGTTGCTATGCCGTTGTATCCGGTCATCGAGGTATGACCATTCACACAATGGGGCCTCGACTTTATCGGTATGATCAATTTGCCCTCCTCTACAAGCCACAGGTATATTCTGACCACTATTGATTACTGCACTCATTGGTCTAAGGCGATAGCTTGTAAGCAATGTACCACAGAGGTTGTTCTTGATTTTGTTGAAAAGCATATTATCAACAAATTTGGATGTTTGTTTTCTTTAGTTTGTGATAATGGTCCCACCTTTTCATCATTACATTTCTCTAACTGGGTATTTGATTATGGGATCATTCTGAAAGTTTTGTCCAATTACTATCTCCAAGGTAATAGGGTAGTTGAATCCATGAATAAGAATCTACTTGAGGTCATTAAGAAACTTTTAGACAAAAACCCTAGGGACTAGCACACTCAACTCAAATTTACATTATGGGCTGATAGGATTAGACACAAAGCTGCATTGGGCACATCGCCCTATCATTTAGTTTACAGAACTAAGCCTGTCTTTCCTTTTCAATTGAGGATTCCCATTCTACAATTCATGCAAGACTATCTTGAAACTAATGATTAGTTGTCCTCCCAATTAGCCCAGTTACTACACCTTGAAGATAAACTTTGCCAAGCACCAGGGTGTTGTGAAATGATGGTTTGACAAGAGAGCCAAGGTAAAAGCCTTCCAAATTTTTGATTGAGTTCTGTATTGGGCAAAGCTCAGGAGAAGAAGGGTAAGCATGGTAAGTTTGACAAACTTTGGTTGGGTCCATATCAGATCTATGAGATCCTTGGTGATAAAACATATCAACTTAAGAGCCTTACTTGTGAGGAGCTCCCGTTACCCGTCAATGGCCAATTCCTAAAGCACCATTTCTAGGCTTGAAGAGGTAGTCTTGCCTCCTCTTAGTGTACATAGTTAGGCTGCTTGTTTTCTTTGGTTAGAGTAGGTTTCTGTTAGATTAGGTTTGTTTTCCTGCTTTCGCTTCCCATAGTTTTAGATGTTTTGTTTTTGTTTAGGTTAGTTGTCCTTTGCTTTTGTTCGTTGCGCTTGATTTTACATGAGGTCTCTATTTCTAGAATGTGGGGGTAGTTATGCGGACCTACAAATGCTTCATTGTTGGGTGAATAATCTTAAGTGTTTCTTTGAGAAGCCAAAGTTCTACTTAGGCCTTGTTGTGGGTTTCACTGTTATACTAGGGAGTATGATGTCTATTCATAGGAAATAATTCATTAGTTGGTGTGCCTGAAATATTTTCTAACCATATATTTTTCACATTTTAAATGATCCTGAAGCTACTAAGCCATTCTGGGTGATCTTGTGTTAGGTGACATGGTTTGGATTCCCATTTTACCACCTGCATTAGTACTATGGAAACAAATGAGAGTGACAGGTGGTACTAAGTACTACTAGCCTAAGTTGGGTAAAAAACAAATGTGTTTTTCAACACCAAACTCATTACAAAGAAGCAAATATGAAGATTATCTTTTTGAAAATCCTCGCATGAAGAATATTGCATCAAATTTTATTGCATCGGAAGCACTATCGAAAGAATCATTTGCTTGCTTCACTCAACGCTCATCATATCTCAATGTTTGAGCATTCTCTCGGTGGTAAAGTGATCCTAACTTTATAACTTGACTCAAAGGATCTTGGATGAACTTAGTGGTTTAAAGAATGGGAATGAATGCAAATGCACACACTTAGGTTTTCAGGCTATGGATGGTTGCACTAGTTAGTGGTCTTTGATTCTTTGATAGGATATCATGCTTTTTCATCTAATGTGTGGGAAACATAGGGATTCTAGGTTCGAACTAAACATTTATCATCAAAATTCTCAGGAGAATTTCTCAATAGAGTCATCATTTGTTGTGCATCACACACACGCCCCATTTTGAAAATAGGGACCCCCTTCTTTCAAATCTGGCCTAGAATGTCAAGTAAGTTTTTTCCATCTCTTAAGTAGTCAAGTGGTCAGAACACACCTTTTTCCATGTTAGAAGTTTGAAGTTGAAAAATAATTCCAAAATCTGGTAAGTTAAGGTCTTTGCATTTCTCCCAGTAGATTTGATAATCTTTTTGTGCTAAACCTGGTTCTAACCGACCTTTGCACTAAATATGGTCCTAACTAACCTTTGCGCTGAAACGACCCTCATCCGATCTTTGCGCTAGAATGCTTTCCATCTGACTCATGCGGTATAATCTTTTGTCTCTGACCTCAGTACTATTTTGTTTTCTCACCAACCTTAGCATTACTTTTCACTTGCACGGACTTCTGTGTTAAATTTAAGCATCTCTGACTTTGTGTTGCATTACCTGTCTACCGACCAAGTCAAATGATGATGAAAACCCCGCCAGTCTGAGGGACTTCAAAATGTCACAAAGTGCATATAACTAAACCCATCATTGCAACACTAAAAATGTTGCCTACCGACAAAGTCTCTCACAGCCTAACTCCCCACCAAGTCAGTGGTGACCAAAAGTCATGCAAACCCTAAATCTGTCGAATCTCCCGACTGACACTGTGTACATCCTGCATTTATGACAATTAAACTAAGAGGAATAAAAGGGATTTTTCATTGTTTCAAAGCTCATTCTTCATTCAACTAAGTATGTTAGAGAGTTCTCAATGATTTATCAAGTGATTCCTTTGCATTTCCCAAGGATTCGACCTAGGAACCTCTCCCACGCCTACGCACCTCAAACTCAACTCACCTCAATGAACCAGGTAGGAACTCAACTTACATTTAAGACTTCTTTGTACAGTTAGGGTTTCATGTTTGAATCAAGCATGTTTCCTTTTAAAGAACACAAATAAGTAGAATGAATTTGAGCATGAGTAAGGTTTCATGACTGAACTGTTATCTATGTTTATAAACCCTAGTTTAATTTCTTTAAGGAGAACGTAGTTTTTGAGTATCGTAGGCAAATGAAATAACTGGCTTTTGAAAAAACAAACTTAAAACCCTTTGAATCGATTTGCAAAATAGAATGAGCAAGAAAGAGTTTTTTGCGCTGATGGCTTATCCAACTGACTTCCAAAATTTTGATCCATCTAGTCGATCAGCGGCCATGAAAACCCGCACTAACACTTGGAACTTACTTAGCGCTAAAAAACTAACGCACTGACTTCATGATGTTTGTTGTTGTATATAATTTAGTCGGTAGATCCTAAAAGCTTTGTATAGCCTTAAAGCATGTTTCATGCTAGTTTTTGCTTACTCTAACTTTGCACCAAAAGACCTCCTCTCCGACCTTGGTCGGATGCCTAAGAAATTCTTGCCAATTGGTGACAACCAAAACTTTTGCCAAAAATAAGAGAATGTCTTTGAGCTAAAACTATCCCCATCAAACCTTGTGCTAAATGCACCATCACCGACTTAGTCAATTGACTCTAAAAACCCCACAAGGTTGGGAAGTAGCCAATCCCATGCAAAGGTAATGGAAATTGTCTTGACCATTTGGCACTGAAATTCCAACCGACTGACCTGAATGAATAACTTAAGTCAGTCCCCTCCAAAATCCACACAGGTCAGTTGACCACGAAATCCATGCAAAGCCTTGAGAACACATGAACATTGAAAGATCAATTAATTAGACAGACCCGATTTCCCCGCTGAGGTTGGTTGACCTCAAAAGTAGTGCTTTCCTTCATGTAAGTTAGTTAACCCTGAAATTAGTGCAAACTAAGAAAAATGATTGTTTGTAAGGAATTTTCAAAAGGAGAAGTGTATAAAAGGATGTAATAATCACTGAAAATGATGAATGATGATGTTTTACATTTTTTAAATGAAATTTTCTGCATGCATTGGTATTGAATTGCTTATAGTTTGATTATGTAATGGATGCAATAGATAGTGAATTTCATATTTTTGTTCTTTTAAAAGCATGTTAGTAAATTAGCAGATTCACTTTAGATTCATTGGTTATAACATGGTTTGATAGTATGATAGTTCACTTGGTAATCATCAGACCTTAAACTTAGGAGTTAGTGAAAATCTATCAAGGTATCAAACTTATAAGGTCCAGTCCTGTAGGTTAGATGACTGCACGGACTCAAGTCATGAGGTATGAATTCAAAGATATTCCCCCAGAGATGAAGATATCTACTAGATGGAAAGACATTGGTGATACAGACCTCAGTCACATTGACCTTGATTGTTTTAGACTCAGGGTATTTGGCCCAAATCCAACCCCTAGAGCCAAAACAATAGAGGACAGTGGGATTTCCCAAGTTGCTACCTTCCCCACATATGTACAATGTCCAGAGCTGATAGTGGCATGTGCAGACATATATGACATCATGACTAGAACAATCCAAACTGCTAATGGAGACATCTTAGTTGATTTAAGTCCACCTTCCTTGGCTGAGATTTTTGACATCCCATGGCGACAAGTGATGACCATGCCAAATAAGGTTGGGTTGGAGGCTACCTACAGAAAAGATGTAAGTGGGTGTAGAAAACAAATGAATGAGCAATGGGCAAAAAGTAAGAGGTCAGCCCTAGTTAAGTTTCCTTAGGTACTCTACAGAAGTGACTTCCATGATGAAATTAGTGACCTTATAACCTTGTTAAGAAGAATATATGGACTCCCAACAGCCTCCAGTTTTGACGAATGGATGTTTGTCATAATTAGTGAGATATTGAAAGGCACTAAGTTTCATTGGGCACAAGTTTTGAGTGACAACATCCATAAGGAATTTAGTAACTTCAAAGAAAAATAGTTCTTTAGATGGACTTCCTATGTTGTCTATGCATTAGCAAGAAGAAACCATTATGTTGGGTTGTATAAGTTAGGTGAGGTAGGAAATGATGAGTAGACTTAAGTCAAAGTATATGAGTGCTATACATAGCTCACATTGCCTCAATATTGCCTAAATGAGTTAATGATGCCTTTACAATTTATATAACAAGATTATTGCAAGGAAACACAACCTTGAGTATTTCTGCAAAAGCTATGAATGAAATAACCAAATACAAAAGGTGGTACATCCAGTTCAAAAAGTTTACATATCAAAGGATACAAGGTTTCACTAGAATAGCATACAGACTTCCTAGATATCCAACTGATAAGATAGTGCTCTTGGATCTATCTAGACAGTTGATAAACTGTGCTAAGAAACTCAAGCACCTACATAGAACCAATGTCCAGTTTCCAATACTGTTAGGCAAAGGGAATTATACCTATCCTTCAATAGGACCAGCTGAGCATTCTGAAAAAGAGCTCCAACTTCTTAACCTTCATTACTATAATGCAAGAGATCACTTTGATCCAAACAAGGTAATGGAGTGGTTTGTTAGCAAAAAGTTATTCACCAAAATGCACATAGAGGACTTCTGGGCTAATTGCATGGATGATTGCGAGGTCATGAAGAAGGCCCATTCAAGGTTATCCCTTGCATTCATAAGAAAGTTTCATATTATTGCAGTGCTAGATCAGTTAGAAGAATATGACATTGTAATGCATAGAGGATCTTGGGAGGCTCAATATCAACAACCTATTCCACTGCCTAGTTGGGCCAATGCTGAGAAAAGTTCTCCCAATGTTGTCATGAAAGAACCCATCAGATTGAGCAAAGCCTGGTTAAGGGGGCAAATTGCTGCTTTGGAGAGACAAGGAGTATAGCTTACTTGCACTTCATTGGAGTCAGTTAAGGAGTTTGGAGGGGAAGAAGATGAATGAATAGATATCATAGATGAGGCAGAGCCTTCTCAACGACAAAAATCTAATAGTGAAGATCACATATTGTTAGCAGAAAGGGATAAGGCACAAAGGGGTAAGAAGGCTTCTACCAAGAAAGACATGCCTCCTTCTACTAGAATAAGAGCCTCAAAGAAAAGGGATATGTCAAGTGGCTCAGGAGAAGGATCAAAAGCAAAGAAGGCCAAGGTGAAAAATGTTACTAAGATTACAAAAACTACTACTGCTACACCTCACAGTGATGACACTATCTTGCCTGCCTCTCCATGTCCTGCTATCCCAAGTTTTAATATTGCTGCCACTATTATTCAGGAAGGTGTTTCCACTGACCTTCCACCTACAAATGATGACTCAATAGTTTCCTCCCCACTTGTAATAGCTTCCACTATCCCTAACAGCCTTATCCCTTATGTTTCTGCACTACCATACCCTCCTACCACTTCTACATCCTTACCTACTACATCTTTTGATCCACTTTCCACTTCCATCCCATTACCTCCTATTTAGACTATCCTTTCACCTATTTTACCTTCCTTTTCCCTCTCTTCACACATGGTCATTTCTTCCAATTTGTCAACAGTGTTAGCCAATATGATACAAGTAGAATCACCTTCAGTTGTGGTGCCATTATCCTCTATTGCACCTATCTCTCAGGTAGCCATAGCTCAAGATTCCACTCCCCTAATTGTGCCACTACTATCAGGAATTGAAAAGTTGTGTGCAGAATTGGGTTTACAAGAGCCTGAATTGGAGAAAGAAACATTGCCTGAACCAGATAAAGACACACTTGTTGAGGCAAGTAATGAAATACCAAATGAACCATTGGTTGAGACAGTTAGTGCTGAGGTGATTGAAATATCTAACAGTCCTCTAGAGAAGGACAAGACAGAGAAAATTCGTAAGACAACCCAGGATAATGTAATGGTGAGTTGGAGAAACCTAATGGATGAGGGAGATAAAGAGTTGAATAAAGAGTTAGAGCAATAACAGGGATTACTTGATGGCCCTCTTAAAATTGACAGTGAAAATCTTGATGGATTAAGTAAACCTCCTCCTTCAGTGCCTGAATGGCTACAAAATAGAGTGGCATACCCAAAGCCACACATAGAAATAATGTAATTGGATTTGAGTGTAATCTTGTTGCAGGCTCAAAAGCCAAAGAAACAAAAGAAAGAAAAGGTACAATCAAGGATTTATAAAAATGAAACTGGATCCAAGATTGTTGAAGTAGCTATCCCACTGGCCGACACAAACATGGACCAAATCAAAGCCAAAGATTATGTCATCACAATGGTCAATCTAGGACCAACCACACGTGCTTAGAGAGTTGATGAGTTCAAGGGGTTAGTCACTTCAATTTTGGAACAACTTGACACAGATGAACTTTCAAAGAAGGAATTGAAGTAGCAAAATGAAGAACTCTGGGCATGTCTTCAGTTTTTGATAAAACTAGTTGATGTCGATGGAGAAATAAGGATAGTACCTACTTTCTTGTCAAGAGATGAAATGGCAAATCTTGGTGAAGTGTGAACTATGTCACAACAAACCTAGAAGTGGATGATTAAAGTATGTGAAAAGGGGTGTGAAACAATTGACATTGTAGCCAAGGCACATAAAAGGTTAGTTGAGCTTCATGAGCAATGGAAAGATTTGTAGGAGGAGTGTGACTCTTTCAAATAATATTATTCTCACATGTTTCCTAGAGTTAAGAGCATCAGAGATTTACCTACACAAACTTTATTTGTTGAAAATATTCTGACTAGGGATAAATTATCAAAGGATACTAAATGGTACCAGCAGCTGAAGTTGAGGAGGGAAATTTTTTATAGTATTAAAGAAGCCTTCATGCCTACAAAGGAAGAAATTCTGGCATTGATATATGATATTAATGATACTCTAAGGGATTGTTTGGTAGATGCTTAGAATGATTTTACACCTCATGATGTGGATGGATGCAAAGACAAATTTCATATGGTAATTTTTGATGATGCAGACTAGATGTAGAGGCAAGGTTGGATAAGTTCAATGACCTCATAGATGAATTCAACACATTCCCGAAGGCAGGTTCAGAAATATAAAGAATATATAGCCAATATAGCCAAGAACTGGAAATGTTCAAATACTGAGTCAACCATCTCAAGAATCCAGATCCTTCATAAATCAATCCAGCACTTGAAGCATGGGTCAACTACCACAACAAATTGGCAGAAGAAGACAAAGTGGATTTGGATGATGAATCATAATATACTTTTTTGAATATTTTATAATGCAATCCCATCACTTGTAAAAAATGTTATATTTAGAGCAACATGTGACACTATTGTGTCTTTATTATGCTTCAAAAATGATCTTTTCTATGAGTATATTTAGTTGGGTAGTCAAATTGACTAGGTTCAATGTATCTGGGGGTTGTTTTTGTCTTTTTTCATAAAGGACAAAGTGTAATCTGGGATTTGATGTGGGCTATAAGAAATGCATTTAATGATGTAAATCTAGACCATTGGTGTTGAGTTAATCTCCACCGTCCATTGAAAAACTTGGTATGGCTCCTCCTATACATAAAGGGTTGCCATTTCCATTATTGGTAAGAGAGAATACTTGATGCCGAATTGTTGACATTCTGCCATTTGAAGTTATACAGAGCAAGTTTCTGCAATTATCTTGAGAATTTGTATCTTGTATTGACTCATTTTGGTTTTCATGGTTCGCTTCTTGCTCTCCCATAATTAGTTAGTTGTGCATTTGTAATGTTCATGGTTTGTTGAAAGTATTTGATGAATGCTCTAGTCCATACTTTTAGTTATTTGATGATGGTAGATAGCTGTACAAAGTTTGTCTAGACTTATTAGTTGTGCTTAGGTCAATTGCATTTCATGAATTAGCTTGCGCCAGTTATTAGGTATTTAATGAATGTATGTAATCTAAAAATCTTTAGATTTCTATTGAAGATAGCATCATTTTCTGCAACTGTAACATCCTTTTCAATTTGGTAACTTAGAAAACTGGTTATGTTTAAGAGTGTTTGTCTACTTAATAGTAATCCGGGTATTGTGAATCTCACTTAGGATTTCTCTAAACCCTATCCTTTTTCATTTTCTTTAAAAATGAATTGTTAGTTTAGGATTTCAGTAGCATTTTACACTATTTTATTAGCTGAAATCATAAAGGGTGTATATGTATTTGTTGTCCCAACTTTAAATCTGTAGATTGCATGTAAGATCCCTTGTCGACATAGCTAGAACATTCCAACTGAGAAATTCCAAGCAAGCTAAGACCTAGCTGTAGAATGCTTGGAGTAGTCAAACCTAGGGTAGGATACTTTTCAAGAGAGGTGTGAAACCAACAATCACACTTGCGTTGTTGTGTGCAAAAACACCCATCAACAGGTACCTATGGCAAAACCTGATGGATGTATCCACTGATGTATTGACTTTAGATATCTCAATAAAGCTTGCCTAGAAGATGACTTCCCATTACCAAGTATAGACAACATTGTGGATCTTATAGCTGGAAATGAAATGTTATCCTTGATGGAAGGATTCTTAGGATACAACCAAATCAGAATAGTAGAGGAAGATCAAGACAAAACATCATTCATTTGTCCATGGGGTACATGCTATTGGGTCGTAATGCCTTTTGGTCTGAAGAATGCTAGAGCCACATATCAAAGAGCCATGGCAGTTATCTTTCATGACCTTTTCTACACTATCATGGAAGATTATGTTCATGACATTCTAGGGAAATCCAAAACAAGAGAAGGACACCTACAAGTATTAGCACAAATCTTTGATCGATTGGAGAAGTATCAAGTCAGGCTAAATCCAAAGAAATACGTATTTGGTGTAACATCTGGAAAACTATGGGGATACATTGTGTCTCAATGAGGAATAGAAGTGGATCCCAATAAAGTAGATGCCATCATGGAAATGCCTCCCCCATCAAATCTGAAACAACTTCATAGTCTACAAGGAAGGTTACAATCTATTCACAGGTTTATCTCACAACTAGTAGATAAGTGTCATCCTTTTCAACATCTCCTTCACAAGGGTGAACCTTTTAAGTGGGATGAAAAATGTCAATAGGCCTTTGACAAAATAAAGGAATACCTAGCAGCACCTCCTATGTTGGTACCTCTTGTACCTGATTGACCACTATTACTTTACATATCTTCAACATTAGCAGCATTGGATGCCCTCTTAGCTTAGTATGATGATTCAGGAAAGGAACAAGCCATTTACTACATCAGCAGAACTCTTGTTGACTATGAACTTAACTATTCATCTATGGAAAAAGCATGTTTTGCATTAGTGTTTGCATCCCAAAAGTTGTGACATTACATGCTGAACCAAACAACAAAGCTCATATCTAATTTTGTTCCACTCAAGTACCTTCTCTCCAAAACAATCCTCACAAGAAGACTAGAAAAATGACTTATGATCTTAAGTGAATTTGACATACAATATGTGGATCAAAAAGCCATAAAGGACAGGTCATCGCTGATCAATTAACTGCAACACCTATCATTGATATTCATCTGATACGTCAAGAGTTCCCTGATGAAGAGTTGTTCAATTTAGCTTCTCCAACATTATGGCAACTATACTTTGATGGTTCTTATACACAACATAGATCAGGAGAGGAGATATTGTTTGTCACACCTCAAGGAGATTGTATCTCAAAGTCATATAGGATTATATTTCATTGTACCAACAACATAGCAGAATATGAAGCTTTAATCACAAGATTATGCATGGTAGTGGAGTTAGCTATTAAACAGCTACAAGTCTCTGGTGATTCACAACTAGTTATCAAATAGGTCTTAGATGAGTATCAAACAAAAGATGAGAAGTTCCTTTCATACAAATATTTTTATAGTATCCCCTTTGAGCAAATTCCAAGGATTCAAAACAAAGCAGCAAATGCTATGGCTATGATTGGTTCACTTTTAGAGATGACATCCAATGCACATAAGTGTGAATTTCTTGTTGATCAGCTTTTGATCCCAGCATTTGAAGTACCACAGTCTAAGCTTATATGTGAGATTGTTGGTCCCAATTCACCTTGGTATGTAGACATATACAAGTATCTCCATAATCAAACCTTACCATTCCAACTATCTAATACCCAACGTAAAACCTTTATCCATCGAGCCTCTCACTACACTATCCTAGGAGACACCGTACATCACTGGAGTCTTGATGGTATCCTTCTTAGATGTCTTGATTCTGAAGAAGTGAAGGTTGCCTTATGTGAAGTACATGAAGGGGTCTATGGATTGCATTTTGTTAGCCCTGGCCTTGTTAAGAAACTTCTATGAGCTAGATACTATTGGCCAACTATGGAGAAAGATGCACAACAATTTGCAAAGAGATGTCTATAATGTCAGAAACATGGGGATCTGATACATGCACCAGCACATGAACTTCAACCTATTACTACTCCTTGGCCATTCTTATAGTGGAGACTTGATCTCATAGGTAAAATCCATTCTACCTCATCAAATGGTCATAATTTCATCATCATAGCCACTAAGTATTTCACAAAGTGGGTGGAAGCAATCCCAATAACTTACATCATAGGAAAGCAAATATCCAAGTTCATCTTACACTACATCATTTCTCAATATGGAATCCCTCAAGCCATTGTCACTGATAATGGTCATCCTTTCAAGAGCCAAGAGGTTAGAGATCTTTGCAACAAGTTCCATATCTAACATAGGTTCTCTACACCTTATTACGCTCAAAGCAATAGTGAAGATGAGGCCTCTAACAAAACAATCATCAAGATCCTCAAAAATATAGTCAATGAAGTTGGTCGTGACTGGAATTTACAACTCAATCCTATACTATGCACCTATAGAACAAGTGTTAGAAATCCCACTGGTGCTACACCTTATGCCCTTGTGTATGACACTGAAGTTATTTTACCTATTGAGGTTGAGATTCCCTCACTACGAGTATCTTTATAGCATACCATTTCAGATGAAGAATATAGAGTATCAAGACTCAATGACCTTGAGCTATTGGATGAACGGCATCTTACAACACTCAACCATCTCCAAGTTTATCAAAATCATCTATGCTATAGCTACAACAAGAAGATAAGACAATGAAGGTCTCAAGTTGGAGATCTTGTCCTTAAAGAGAATCAAATAAATCAGCAACATCGTGAGAAACGTGGCAAGTTTGAACCTAATTGGTTTGGTACTTTTGTCATCACATCAGTCTATGGTTTAGGTACATACACTCTCTCAACACTTGAAGGTATTCTGTTGGATGAACCTATCAATAGCATTCATCTTAAGAAGTTCTATCCATGATTCTCAGCATATCCTAAAAAAATTAGAATATAGAAAAAACCAAAAAAAAAATCAAAACATCACAAAAATCCAAGCAATAAATTTGATCCTTTGTCATCAACTGCTAACACAATAAACAAGAACTATATTTCCTCTCTATCGTTCAAAGCCTTGATCCCATGGATACAGGGTATGTAGGCAATCTAAGATACGAAGGATGCACTCTGATTCAGGCATAGGAGATAGACCTTCTTCCATCATCCATCTTTTTTCTAATTATTCCTCTCAGTTTCTTCTATTTTTCATCACTTATATCATCAATAAGCTTAGAATTACATATAATCATGTCTCATCACCATTGTAATGTGCTTTGATCCCATGGATATAGGGTATGTAGGCAATCTGGAATATGAAGGAAGTATCCAGTATGCAAGCATAGATGATCCACCCCATCTTCATCTTCTTTCATCTTCCATCTTCTTCTTTTTGACTAGCTCAAGTAAGAAGTAGACTTTGTGTATCTGAGAAAGCTCAAGCACTTCATAAAATCAAGGATAAGCCGAAAGCTATTTTTTCGCATGCGTTAAGCCAACATTTTCTATAGCATTTTATCAACATCTTTAGCCTTCAACATGATGCAACTTTCCTTTCAACAAGGCGCCATCTTAATTCATCCAAGAGCACTTAAATTTGGCAATAGAACATGATGATAGTATCTTTTATTTTATCTTTTGTTCCTTTCCTATGCCTAATCAAGACTACCTTGATCTATCATATCTCGATATGTTGCGATGAAGTATGGAATGGGGCATGGTCATTTTCTTTCATATGCCGTGTTTGTGGGATGATCTTATTCTCTTCCTATGCATATTGATATCTTGTATGTGTTGGGATTATCATCTTACATATCAATATCTTTTGTATCTGAGAGGCTAAATAGTCTTTTATGCATTGAGACTTATCTATGCTAAGACTAGTTCCATACATATAACTAACAAGGTGTCATTATGTGTAGTGGAGATAAGCTGAAACCTTTGCTTGAAGCATCAAAGTCAATCTTGGGAACACTAGCTGCTATTCATATCTTGTGTGTGTTGGTTCAACATCTTGACCTTATACATTTAGACAAGATTGTAGTATGCTAGGTATGCATTGGATACCTTGACACCTTGGTCTTTGATACCCTGGTGCATAATATCCATATTCTATATCGAACATAAGGATTACATTTCTCTACTTTTTGAGCAATCATTTAAAAGTTGTCATATCACCTATCCATTCCATCATAATCCTCAATCAATCTTGATTATTCTCTCCATCTTTCTTGTTCATTCCATAATCAACATTTCCTTCATTATCATCCTGTAAAACAACTGTGTTAGGCATACATAGGTACATATCATCATTATGCATCCATTTACATTATATACCATCAATATCATCTATATATTTGCATTATCATAACATTATCATCATGCATTATCCATTTCCATAATATCATTAGCATAATACATTTACAGCATTCAAATTACCATAAATATCTATATAAACCATGAAAATACAATAATAAATAACATCATAACATAAGTGCATCCATCATCATTACAACATACATAGATAACCAAAGTCATCATATACATTTCATCAAATGTGTCAATATAAAAGTGTCTACAAATACAAAGTGGCTATCCATGAGCCATCAAAAATGTATATACAATTGGCTCATAGGCCTCATCATGATACAATATATACAATACCAAGGTAGCCCTAATGACTACTGGCAGATCCCTCACCCTGTTCGCCACCACTGGGTCCTGCATCTGGTCCCCTATCTCTAAGAGGCCCCATCACCGAAGCTATAGATCATGACCCTCTTATCCTCTATGAAACAGAAGCCCTCGATCTGCTCCTGTAACTCAGCTATCTGTGTTCTTCCAAGACTGCTCCATAATAAAAACCCTTATAGTAGTCTGCCTCACCCTGAGCTCACCTCAAATCTGCCTGTGCCTATGTCAGCTAGGTGGCAAGGTACATAGTGGTCCCATCCATGCCCAATGCAGCTATTGCCCTGTCTCTCTTTGTCCTCAGAGTCTATACCTGCTACAATACTACACCTCTCTCTACAGTAACAGCCTAAACCTACTACAATGCAGTATCCCTCTCCACCTGCATAGCCTTCACCTGCTACAAAGTTGCTTCCCTCTCTCCTATCACCCTGGCAAGAGTACCATCATCCTTCCCACCCCCTACTTGTACCCTAGCTTGCATGTATGTATGATATACCTGAGCTTGCACTCTAGCATGCCACATCACTATCACCACCTAATGTCAGTCTATCTCTACCCTCCTCAGTCTAAACTATGCCCTTTGCTTCCATCTCCTTTCCTCCCTAATCCTCAGCCTCAACTGCTAAATCCAAACATCATCTCCTACTGGCACATGCATCTGTGGCTGCACAAGAGCTTGTGGCTATGCCTGTACCTATCCCTACACCCATGGAGCTGCTAGTACTGCTCCCTGTGCTGGTGGGGCTCCTCATTGTCCTCTCCTCCCAACTAGTCTCTCCATCCCAATCTCCCCTATCTCCTAGGCCTCATCAACCGAGTTGGCCTAGCTATAACCCTGTATGCATCATAATCTGGTAGAGTCCCTGGATCTATAGGACCTTATCCCCACTGCCATACAACTAGCTAAATACCCTCTCTCTCCACTAATGCCACATCAACTACAATCTTCGGCCCCCAATCAAACACCTCCTACTGATTCCTCCCAAAAATGGCATCTCCTACTATAACTGCTTATGGTAACCCAAACTGCCTCAAAACACTCTCGGGAAAATAGCACTCTATAATATATAAATGCCTCTACCAAAAATGTATCTCACTTACCTCGCATAAACAACCTCTCTGTCATCCTCCTCCCATCACTCATAGCCTAGCCATGACCTACATACAAACATATCAATCTCATCTAGAGTCCATCACAAATACACCACCCCCCTACATTGCCGATAGGTGATAGCTCCCCTGTACATCCTCACATATGGTTCTCCTACTACCTGAGGCATCCATCCATCTAGCCTCGTCATTGGTATGTACTCATACACTCACACATGAAAAACTGTGACTCCTGCAGACATACTAGCCTTGAACAGATATGCACAATCATGTAGATAATGATACAGCTGCCCAAGCACACACTCAGCCCATGCATATCTAGTTATGTAAGAAAACATCCCCTCCATCACTTTCCCCCATCCTATAGGGAATCCTCTAGATCATCTGTCTCCCACCAACCATCTGATGATAGCTACAACTACTCATTGTAACCTATCACAGAGCTCCTCTATCCTCGCCATAGGCATCTCAGAGCCCTCAACCCCAGTGTCTGGAGTCCTGAACAAGCGTCTGAATGTAGCTGAACCCATGTCAGGATCATAGTCCACCCTCTCTCCATCAATAGGGATGTGTAGAATCTAAAACACATCCTCCAAGGTAATCATCACCTCTCCTATTGGCAACAAGAATGAACTATGCTCTCTCATCCATCGCTCAACTATCACTGTCATGAGTCCCCGATGTGCCCGCACTGGCTCCAATCTAGACACATGCTCCAAGCTAATGATGTCTAGGAATAGGCACTCCTCTGCATCTAGTAATCTCACCAATCACAAATCCCTTGAGTATCGCTCTCGAGATAGTATTGGTGGTAGTATATCCTGCATCATTCAACTCACCGCATTAGTTTCCTGTACTAAAATTGACTTTTGACTGCTAAAACTACCTATTCTACTAAAAGCGATCCAATTTTCTAAATGTATTGACTTTTGCTTTATAAGTGATCCATTTCACTATATTTTCACTCAAAAGCGGCCTTATCTACCAAATATGAGCTATTGTCACTTAAAAGCAAGCTAAATCCCTAAAAGCGGTCATTTTTTGCCCATAAGTGACCTCATGTAACCATGTGCGCATTTTGCCTACCTATTTGACCTAGCCGAGCAAAAGTGACCTATTTTTACCAAAAGTAGTTAGTTTGAGCCTATAAGCGACCTGAATTACAAAAAGTGACCTAAATCCCTAGTCCTAAAAATATTCACTTCTTGTGATGTGTGTGCATTTATGATGCTTTTAAGCTAAAAAAATTAGGCAACTGGGAAAAGTTTTCGATACATACTGGCATGCCTGCTCCTGTTGGTCACCCATGTGTCCTCACTTGGTCAGCACAATGATCACTACATGGAATCACCATCCTGATAGCTCTGACACACTCTAAGGACTATAACACTAAGGAGCTCTGGATTTCTAAAGGTAACAAGCACAAATGAGCCTATTTGCCCTTGAAGGACCTACTTATAGCCCCCTTCCAAACCCTAATTCTTCTATACCACAGCCTATTTTTCTTCGACACCATCCTAATTCCTCTCATCCAACCTCCATTTTCTTTGTGTCAACCTTGTTTTCTTGCCTTTCATCTTATCGCGAGCCAACCTAGCCCTTCCTAGTTAGCCTCACTTACCTCTCGAGGGGGCATCACCTACTAGTTACATTGGGGCATATCCTTGTTTATCAAGCGAATCATCCTATCTTCTTTGACACAACGTTCTAACAAACATTGTATCAAAGAGGGGCAAAATATAGACACCCAAAATTGACTCATTCCATGATTTACTGATTTATTGCATTTTCATCATTTGCATCCATTTAGGTAACTTTGTCCTAGCACACTTGTCTTGAAAACACCTAATCACCCATCTTTCTAATTAATTAAATAAATCATATTTATTTAATAAATTTCCCTCCAATTTTCATCTATTTTCTTCTATTTCTCGTAATTAAATAATTTTTATTATTTAATTATTTCTCATATTTCTTCTAAACAATTAAATAAAATTTTTAATTTACTTAATTGGTTTCATCTATAATAAATAAATAAAATCACTATTTTATTTAGTTATCTTATCATCACCTCTATAAATTAAATAAATCTTTAATTTATTTAATTTAGTTTCTCTCATTTAAAATCATCCCTTATCTTGTCACTTTCTTCTGTGTACAAGTCGGCCTTGTTCATTGAAATGATCTAGATTACATTTTAATTGGTTCTAAAATCAACTATCCTTATCATGAAGCTCTTAAAATAGGATATCTACCTATTTTAAGTAAACTTATCTTATCATCAATAACAACCCAACTACAATCATTTAAAATAGATCTTACCTATAGACACATGGTTTGCACACATTCATCTATGTCATCTTTTAGTCTTAACCATTCACATAGCCACCTAATCTCCACCATTGATTGATTTTGGTTGAGTTCTATATAAACACCCTCTCATTCCATAATCAGTTATCTATTATCATAGCGTCTACATTATCATCTTGAGCATATTAAACATTTGAGCTTCCATTGCATCCATTGAGCATATTATCATTATCATCCATCCATCATGGCATTTTGATCTTCATGATTGTTCATTTTTAAGAAGCAATCCACTTCTCCAAACAAGGAATCATACAATCTAGGTGAACTTGTTCTTGAATTGCATGCTTTTGGTTTCACTTAGATTAGATACTTTGATGGTGGTAGGATTAGGTTTTGATTTACATGCTTTATCTTATTAACCTGATTTTTACCTATCCACACAACACATCAGCCTATGAGCCTCATAGTTGACATACTGGTCTAACTCATGGTAGAGGTGTGCAAGCATACTGCACCCCCACGAGTATGCTGTCTAATGCCCTCCATCACCCTGATCATGTGAACAAGGCCCCCATGAAGGTGAGTTCCTCAACCATCAGGTACAACTACTAGTGCTATTGTGACAATCATAATCCTCTGAATCAGTGGAATGTCAGTGCACCCCTTCTCTAGTAAATGAAGTTGAATGTGCCCATGCTCTACTCGAGAGTTGGTGCAGCCTAGGTAATACATCTGACTCTATCGAGTGTACTCTGTTGAGTGACAGTTTTTGATCCTCACCATCTCTCCTCATATATGTAGTCACAGGATCCAAAAGACATCCTCGAGTGTAATGGTCATCTCTCTTGTAGGTAGATGAAATGTCGACATATCTACAATCCATCTCTCCATCAATGCCTTTAGCATGCTAGCATGGAATCTAATCATGGGCATGTCAAATACCCACCAGAGGCCCACTGCCTATAAATGCTCTCTCTACATCATACATGGTAGTGATATGATCGTGAAGAAGCAACATCAAGTGACCTCCTATGTGCTCTTGCATCCTTGGTGTGTATGAGGAAAATCAAGAGGTCGAATGATAAAATCAAAATAATGATCATAACAACTCAATAACCCATAACATAAAGAGATTGATCTAAGTAAAAAGTCAATATCAATGAATAAATCAAATAAAACAATAAAGTCTTAACCTAGATTGTATTGTTCTCTTTGTAGATATGTAGATTACTCAATAACATTGTGAAACCATGTTTTCAACAAGCGAATGTAAGTGCTCAAAGTGCTCAAAAGATCGATGTCAAAAGATCATAAGGGTGCTCAATGATGCGATGTATGCTCAAAGCACTATAAAGGATGCCTAAGAATAAGTGATCGAAGAGGATTTGTGAAGGAGATGAGGGGGGTTTATATAGGTTTCAAACATGATCGATCAACAGATGAAATAAATCCATAGAATGAATGGTTGAGATAAATCAAACAACTCATGTTTAATGTGCACATGACATGTGTCACTCCAAAAAGGCATTTTTATTAAGATAATTAATTATTTGATAAAGATAAATTTTGATTTCATAAATTAGAATGCTTTCTTTTCTAATTCATGAGTTGATAAAAACAAGATAAATTAAAGCCAATTAACTTAACTTGAGTTTTGCCTTTTTTAGAGTTCTAAAAATAATACTGATTGTGCACATGAGTTAACATGATATTTTTAGAGGAATTGGAAAGATAATTGAAATTAAATAAATAAATTTATTTAATTGATTGTGCATGATAGAGGAATATGAAGATTATAAATAAAATACTTGATTTTATTTATTTTTAGAGGTTTGAGATAATTTAAATAAATTTGCATGATTTATTTAAATTTGGAAGAACAATTTGACTTAATTAAATAATGTAAATTATTTAATTGTAGATAAGAGAGAATTTATGATGAATTAATTAAATAATTGTATTTATTTAATTAATGTAGATTTAAAATTTGAAAAAGAAAAAATGATTTAATTAAATAATAAAAATTATTTAATTTTGGAAGAATATAGAGGAATTTAATTTAAATTAATTAAATAAAGAGGATTTATTCAATTAATGTTGAATTTTGAAGTTTTGGAAGAATTTGATGAAGTTAATTAAATAATTAGATTATTTAATTAACGTTTGAAATGCAGGTGATTAGACAGATTTGATTAAAATGCAAGTGATTCGAAGACATGGTTATTTTTAGGTGTCTACATTTTGCCCCTCTTTGATGTAATGCAGTTTATAGCATTGTTTCAAAGAAAACGATGGTAGAAGACACGGTACAATTTTGATGCCCCAGTGTAGCTGGCATAGGATGCCCCCTCGAGAGGAAAGACAGGGAAGTGACAGAAGAACTGGGTTGACGCTCGACTAGAAGATTGTGTTGGAGATAGACAAGGTTGGATAGAAGAAAGTGGAGACAGAATAGAATATGAGAGAAAGGCTGTTGATCGATCTTTGCTTGGGAAACTATATAATGTCATGGAAAAATGGATGGTGTAAATGGATTAGCTTGTTGAAATGGCTTCACAAATGTTTATAAAGAGCAATCCTTATTTTTGATATATCACATGGATAGTTTGCCACCAAGGTATAAATGACCAAGGTACTGTGATATCCAACTGCGTGGACGTTGACTCTGCAAGCAAGCGGTTTGAACTTAGATCCCTTAGACATAATATAACCTTGTTGTACATGTGAATGAGCCATAGTCTTGAACATAAATTAAACTTTAATACATGTAAATGCAAGAAGAATATTAATATGTAAGATGCTAGGTTGTAACACACATAAGATAAATATGTTGATAAGAAAGATGCTAAAGATCATTCCTCAAACATGGCACACAAAAGCAATGAATATGCCCCCAATCCTTACTATATCGCAACATACTGAGATTATAGATAAACCAAAGTAGTCTTGAATAAGTATTGGAAAAGGAACAAAAGATATACCAAAAAGAAAATTGACTCACTTAAAAAGTAAACATACAGCCAACATATTATCTTGCCAAAGAGGTTGCTTAGGATATATTGGATAGGATAGATAACAACCTTATCGTAGGAGCTATGTGTCCATTAAAGGGTGTTATCTATTTAAAAGGATAATGTCTTGTTTTAGGAAATGCAACATGTTGTATAAGACACATGTGTTGGTCTGATTTCAAACATGGAACATCCTATAAAAGACAAGTTTGTTGATATGTTGCATTGTTTGAGATTTATTTAGTTGATGTTGGCAATCGATATGTAGGACAGCAGATGGCTCTGCATGTAGGTTTCTTTGCTTCAGGTTGGTTAAGGACTTTTGCTTTGCAAGGATGTGTTTGTTTGTTGTTTTGTTACTTGAGTTAGTCAAGTCAAGGTGGATGGATTTTGATAAATGGAAGACTAGAAAGATGACATGTTAATGGATTGAAATGGGTAAAGAATGATGAATCGTATGTGCATGAGTATTGGATACTTCCTTCGTATTCCAAACTACCTACATAACCTGTATTCACGGGATCAAGGCACATTACGAAGAAAGATGAAAAATGATAAGTATGTAGTTCTAGGTAGAGTGATGAGTGGGTCAAGGTGTTTGACCTTGGGTAGGTGCAATGATGAGATCTTATGTACTTGAGTACTGGAAACTTCCTTTGTAATCCAAACTGCCTACATACCCATATCCATGGGATCAAGGTACTTTAAGATTGAGAAGAAGATATGTAGTTCTAGTTTGTGTGATGATGTAGGAATGTGTTGAAGTGTTTTTTGTGTTTCTGTGTGCTTTGAAGGTTGATGTGTTTTTGTTGTTGTTTGTTGTTTTTGTGAAGTGTGTTTGGATGCATTTTTGTGAAGTGTTTGTGAACAACGAACAAGGAACCATTCCTAGACCTACATTAAGGAGAAAGTTGCCCCCATTATGGCAGAGGTGTTTGCATGGATGACTGATGGAGAAGACATAGAAATTTTGACCTACGACAAGATAGTGATAATTGTTTGACATAGATCAAAACGTGGGATGACGATGATATACATTGACAAATTTCTAAGCTATTCTAGATAAGGAGATGAAAATGCAAAAAAATGGTTTTATTATGGATGGAGGGATAAAGTTTGTTGTGAAATGGACATGGAGTAAACCAGACTTGATAGATGATGGATATTGACTCTACACATAGCACCTCTTTGCCAGGTCTTCACTATGGTACTTATCCAAGGCACTTGTTTACTAGGTTTTCACCATAGGATGGATTATTTTGTTTTTTTTTTGTTTTTTGTTTTGTGAGAATCAGACATAGAACTTCTTGAGATGAACACTATTAAGTGGCTCATCTAGAGGAATGTCGTCAGGTGTAGTTAAAGTATAAGCTCCTGATCCATATGCTGATATGACAATAAAGGGGCCTAACCAGTTAGGCTCAAACTTGCCCTTCTTTTCTCGATCTGCTTGATTTATCTAGTTTTATTTTAAGACAAGATCACCAACTTGAAACTATATTTCTTTAATATTTTTGTTGTAATTATGTTGGAGGTGGTTTTAATAGACATGGAGATGATTAAGATGGCAAGGCACCTCTCATCTAGTAGTACGATACTCCTCTCCATCAATGATTCAGCTAATATGGAAGTGTGATACTCCTCTCCATCCATCAGGTTCTGCATGGATACTCTGGGGAATGGGATCTCAACCTCTATAGGTAGAATGGCTTCAGAGCCATAGACCAAGGCATAGGGTGTGGTACTAGTTGGTGTTCTGATACTAGTGTGGTTGGCCCATAGGGCAGGATTGAGTGGCAAGTGCCAATCATGACCAGCTTCATTGACCATTTTCTTGAGGATTTTGAGAATGGTTTTGTTGGAAGCCTCAGCTTGGTCATTACTCTGCAGATAATAGGGAGTGGAAAAAATGATGTTGTATATTGCATTGGGTGCATAAGGCATGGACATCTTAGTTCTTGAATGGTCTCCCATTATCAGTGACAATGGCTTGGGGAATACCATACCGGCAAATGAGGTAGTTAAGGATAAACTTAGCTATTCGCTTACTGGTGATATAGGTCATGGGAATGGATTTGATCCAATTCGTGAAGTACTCAGTGGCGACAATGATAAATTTATGGCCATTGGATGAGGATGGGTGGATTTGTCCTACAAGGTTGAGACCCCACTGTGAAAAAGGCCATGGAGTAGTTATAGGTTGTAGTTCATGAGCTAGTGCATGAATCAAATCTCCATGCTACTAGCATTGTAGATACTTCTTAGCAAACTATAAAGCATCTTGTTTTATAGTAGGCCAATAATAACATGTTCTGAGCATCTTCTTAGTGAGATTAGGACCAGTAGAATGTATGCCACAGACACCTTCGTGTATGTCTCGTAAGGTAGCTTCATCTTCTTCTGCATTAAGACATCATAAGAGGATACCATCAAGACTTCGGCAATATAGTGTATCACCCATAATGGTCTAACAGGAGGATCGATGGATAAAGGTTTTGCATTGGGTTGATGAGAGCTCAAAGGCAAAGGTTCTATGTTTAAGGTATTCAGAGATATCTTCGTACCATGGGGAATTGGGACCAACAAGTTCGCAGATGATTTCAATAGTTGGAACATTGATGGCTGGTACCAACAATTGCTTGATCAAGAATTCACATTTCTATGTATTTGTAGACATGTCTATAAGTGACCCTACAGAGGCCATAGAATCTGCATCTTTGTTATGATCTCTTCAAATTTGCTCAAATGTGATGCTAGAAAAGTGTGGTTTGTAGGCATCAACTAATTGCTTGTAGGGGACCAACTTTTCATCTTTTGTTTGATACTCATTAGTGACTTGTTGAATGACTAGTTGTGACTCTCCATATACCTATAGTTCTGTGATGTCCCATTGAACTACTATATTGAGACCTATGAGGAGTGCTTCATACTCGGCTATGTTGTTGGTGCAAGGAAACACAAGCTGATATGATGTGCGGATATAGTCATTTTGTGGTGTGATAAAAAGGGTGCTGGCCCCTGATCCATGTTGTGTCTGGGAACCATCAAAATACAACTTCCACATTACTGAGGTAGAAAGAGTGAAGAGATTTTCATCTAGAAAGTTAGATACCATAGGATGTACATCTGTCATGGGTGCTTCTACTAGTTGATCTGCTAGGGCTTGCCCCTTGATTACTTTTTGATCCACATACTCAATGTCAAACTCACTAAGGATCATGACCCATTTAGCTAGTCTACTCATAAGAGCTACCTTTGCTAGTAGATACTTCAATGGATCAATTTTGTCTATTAGATTTGTGTGTTGGTTTAGCATGTAATGCCACAACTTTTGGGAAGTGAACACTACTGCTAAACAAACTCTTTCCATAGGTGAATAATTGAGTTCATAACCCACCAAGGTTTGACTGATATAATAGATTGCATGCTCCTTTCCTGACTCATCATGCTATGCTAGAATAGTGCCTAGGGCTGCAGTTGTAGTTGAGATATACAAGATCAAAGGTCTATTGGTGACTGGTGGTACCAAGACAGGAGGTGTAGCTAGATATTCTTTGAGCTGATCAAATGTTGTTTGACACTTATCATCCCATCAAAATGAGACATCCTTTCGGAGCAAGTGTTGAAATGGCTGACATTTATCTACTAGCTGTGAGATGAAATGCCTAATAGATTGTAACCTTCCTTGAAGGATCCTTAATGGTTTTAGATTCTTTGGTAGAGGGATCTCCACTATAGCCTTGACTTTCATTGGATCTACATCAATGCCTCTACGAGAGACAATGTATCCCAATAATTTTCCTAATGTTACCTCAAAGACACACTTCTTTGGATTGAGTCGTACTTGATATTTTTTGATTCTATCAAAGATTTGTCCTAGAACTTGTATGTGATCTGCCCTAGAAGATTTTGCAAGTATATCATCCACATAGTCCTCCATGATGTGATGAAAGAGATCATGGAATATCACCGTCATTGCTCTTTGATAAGTTGCCCCTACATTCTTTAGATCAAATGGCATGACACAACAATAGTAGTTCCCCCAAGGACAAGTAAAAGTTGTTTTATGTTGATCTTCTTATGCTATCATTATCTGATTGTAGCCAAAAATCCATCCATTAGAGAAAGCATTTCATGACTAGCAGTCAAGTCTACAATAAGATCAATGTTTGGAAATGAAAAGTCATCTTTGGGACATACTTTGTTGAGATCTCTAAAATCATTACACATGTGGATGCCCCCATTGGTTTAGCCACAGGTACAATGTTTGAGACCCATTCTGAATAATCAATAGGCTTGATAAACTTTGCATCTAGGAATTGTTGATAACTGAGAGGGGGGGGTGAATCAGTTATCCTAATTGTTTCCCTTATTGAACTTTCCTTTTAATTGATGCAGCATAGAATCAAACAAAAAAACATTAATCATGAAATAAGAAACACATGACATAGTATTTTTGACGTGGAAACCCTGTTAAGGGAGAAAACCACGGGGTGATTAACCCAAAATTATTCTCTGTTAGAAGAATAGGAAATTACAAAAATGGCACTTGCCAATTAGGGCTCACTGCCCGAGCACACTGCTCACAAGAGGCCCACTGCCTACAAGAAGACACACTGTCTACAAAGTGATGAGAATCACAGTCTTGAACTGGTTGGAAGCATCTGCATATGCTGGAGTTCAGTTCTGGTTAGGCTCAGTACACTGATCTGCTGCACTTCATCTTTCCTCTGTTCTTTATTCTGCTATCTTTCACATACCGGATCCTTTTTGCTACCTCTGCTCTTATCTGGACTTATTCGCATATATCTACACATCAACACACCCTTCACAACTAAATCCATCCTCTATATATATCCGCATAAGTAATTTCATCACTTTTCTAGTCGGCATCCGGAACAGTCTAGTTTCTTACAAACTCTCATTCTGTCGGCTGAATCCTTCCTCACCAAGCAATGCGGATCAAGCATGTACTTGTAGATATCATTAATCATGTCAGCCAAACATGATTCATGCCTTCACAACCTCTGTCATCAACAGTAACCCATCCGGAAAGCAGTCTGATACTCTGCCAGTCAGTTCTTCCTCTGTTTTCACTGTCTCTCAGGAATCCGGTACTCAACCATTCATATCTTTTTCCTTGTCCATCACCGGAGGCTAAATCCTTGGAATATACCACTCAAGGTAGTCCTCTTGACTTCTCCAAATCCGCACTACACCAAGACACTTCCTCTGAGAGATCCGGACCAATCTGTCGGACCTTGCCACATGCTCTGTTCTTCTTCACCGGACCACATTCTTTATTCTGACTTCCGGTAGAGACACATCATGACTTGCGGATATGTGGGATGACCTTTGTTGCCATCAATGACAACAACCATGAATCCATATAGTGTCTCTTGCCAACAATCTCCCCCTTTGGCATTGATGGCAACACTTAGTGAAAAATGACTAAGTGTTTACACTATGCTCCCCCTTTGCTGATGCTCTGTCTTTATATACAATTTCCGGAACTCCCCCTTAGTTGGATTCCTCATTTTTCACTGCTCCTCACTCCCCCTTTGACATCAATGGCAAAGGGTGGGGTCCGCACATCAAAATTTTCAAAAATTTTCTATACATAGCCTAATATTTTCATACTCACATATACTGAAGAATGTCTGCAAAGGATGTCTGCAATTGGATCATTTCTGTAGCCCAGCTTTGCTTCATTCTGTCCAAAATTGAAATGTGACCACTCAACAAAAATGCAAACGCTTCTGCCCGCTTGAGATCTGTCGGATCTTTTGTTTGGGCGGTGGTCTGAGCATCACTGATGGCCTCATGCATAGTTTCCAACTTAGGGATTATAATCCTTCTAAGTTCTCCCATCCGGTTAGTGATGTTCTTTCTTTCCTTCTCAAGATTCTTTATTTCATTCAAGACTGCAATAGTCTGACATTCTTGATTTATTATAGAGGAAGAGAGAGGATCAAAACTTTGAGATAAGCTTTGTAGCTTATCCTGTTCCTCTTTTATTTTCTTGTCAAATGCTGCTGTTGCCTTTGACCAGGATATACAAAATTTATAGATGTCACCGCCATCCTTAAGAGCATTCTCTAAGCTCTTTATTCCAATGCTTACAATCTTCCTATCTTTAGAGATTAATTCTAATATTTCTGAAAATCTCTTATCCAAAAATTCCTTCCGGACCTTTTCTTCAGCTGATTTTTCTAGAGAATCAAAATGTGTATCAACACTGCTGACTAAGGTTTTTAGATTACCGGAAGTGGAGGTTGTCGGATCTATTTGGATTGATGGCATAATCTTTACAAGTACTCCGGAAGTAGCCTCTATCAACTCACAGTCTTCCATATGAGACTTCAGGAGCTTTTCATTTGCCTTGGCATTTGCAAATGAAGCTATCTTCATTGTTTGTACCGGAGAGAGAGAGTCAAAGTCGAATGGGCCTTTTAGAAGCTCCGGTTCATCAATCTCTAAAGTTTCTTTGCTCAAAAATTGTTGAACAGTTTGTGCAGTGTCTCTTGCCAGAGACAGATGTTTCTTTTCTTCTGCAGTCTTGGAGCTGTCAACCTCTTTGTCTTTCACCACTGCTTCCTTCTCCTGTAATTGCTCTTCTTCTTTGGATCCGGAGACTGTAGGGGAAACCGGAGGAGAGATGCTAGCTTGTTCATGGGCCACTTCTTCTGGAGCAGAGGGTCCCAAGTCCTCAGCTGTTTCTGTACCTAAGTCCTCTACAACAGGAAGATTGAACCTTTTGAAGGCCTTCTGGAGGATCTCTTCTGTTTCTTGGGCCACGTTGTTAGTCTCACCAAGCATGAGTTGATTCATCCTGGCTTTGCTTCTGAACTCATCTTTGCAGTCCTTGAAGATAATGTTCATTGTCTTGGGATCAATTTGAGGGTATAGCTGAATAGCTATCTGCTCCCGGATCTCAAGATCTTTAGCATGAGCATTATTCTTTCTTACTTCCAATTCCTTTTCTAGGCTTTTAGGAATAAGAGATATGATTTCAATGAAAGCCTTATTATATATGTTAAGATATTTGACTGTGGCCTCCTGCAGAGTCTTTTGGTCGGCCTCACTGAAGTCATCATATGATTCAGTCATTGGTTGAAGGTTTCCATCCACCGTGACCGACTTGATTATGCTCTCTAGAGACAGAGTGGGCTTTTCAACAGATACCTCTGCCATTTCATCCTTGTCTTGGCCTGTGGAGGGCTTACTGGATCCTTTCTTCTTCTGTTTCTTTATTTCTTTTACTCCCTCATCTGACTCTGTTTCCTCTTCATCCTTTTGGCTTCCATAAGCCCTTGTGGCTTTTGTCTTGGATCTCTTACCGGATGCCTGGACTTCCGGTTTTGAACTTTTGGTTGTGGGAGGTGCAGATCTCTTTGATGATCTGGTCTGGGTGGGAGCTTCAACCGGAGCACTTTCTTTACTTTTCTCTTCTTCCTCGGCCTTCCTCCTCTTTTCCCAGCTGGCATCAAGTGCCTCCTTTGAGATGCCTAGGCCTTGAGCAATGTGCTCTACTTCTTCTCTCACCTTTCTTTTAATCTCAGGTTCCCTGAGTTCTACATGTATTTTTACACTCAGCTCCTCAAAGGTTCCAAACCTTTCTGCCTTAGGATCTTTGGGCTGACTTAGCATGTGTTGAACATGCAGCTCCACTATCTGTTCATCCACTTCATACCCCATGGGCATGATCCAGACAGTCCTTGGCTCTACTGCCTCCATTAGGCACTGATCAGTGTCAACCATAAAGCACACTGAGTCTTTGTATTTTTCAACAAGAGACTGGGGAATTCTCTCTCTTGCTTGCATCATGCTCTGAAAGTTTTTGAAGTATCCCCATAGAGCTGTATTTCTCGCTTTTGCATCCCCAAGTCCATGCAAATAGTCTCTTATCTGGACTGCAACAGGTTTGTCATTCTGCCATACCCATCCACTTGTTCCGGGTAGCTCATTCATGAAGTAGAAGAATAGACATACAATAAGAGTACCATACTTAAAGGAATTCTTCTTATCCTTCTTGATTTTCTGTATATTTTCCATTAATTGGCTTAGTAGTAGTTCGCAGAGATCATATTCTACATTCTTTCTTAGCATTTCATAGGCAGTGTATACTGCAGTTCCGGATACAGAATTCTCCCTGCTGGAGTGATAGATCTTGTATCCTATTATCATTGATGCATATTTGATATCCGGATCCGAAATATCTTCAATGGTCATTGCCCTCTTATCAAATTTTGATCCGGTGGCCTCAGTTACAATGTTGTTCTTGACAGATTTGAGGATAGGTACCCCTTCGGAAGAGTATAGACCAGTTACTGCTCTAATTGCCTCTTTTGTGATCTTGCAGGGTCTATCTAGCCATAGAAAGTTGTCATGCATCCTGCTCAGTACATATCGGACCCATTAATCTTCTTCAAAGCAGGGGAAATGAATAAATTGCTCAAATTGTTTCTTCTGGATATCCTTATACTCTGGTTTAAGCTCAAAAGCATTGTCTATAAGCTGCTTGTGATAGAGGTCTCTTAATTTGAATTCCCCAAATTCCTCAATGCTTGCATGTATGTAAACCCTAATGTCTTCGGTATGTAAAACTCCGTGAGGAACACTAGAGAAGGCTCCTAGTGGATCTACCTCCAATGATTTGTAGGGATGTTTCTTGAATGAGGGGCGAGGTCTATCAGAGATCTTAACTATGTTTGGAGTAGCCATTCTTTAAAGATTTGCAGTGAGGTAATGAAAAACGGAGAATACCTTATGCGCCTTCGGTTTGCACGGAGTGGTTGGATTGATTTCTTTATGCAATAACTTCGGCAGGAGATCCTTGGTGTGCTTGATGAACCTTGTTGCAGAGCTCCACTTTTCGCTTCTTCTCGAGTGCAGAATGAGCAAATGACCTTTGAGAAATCCCTTAAATTGCTCCGCGAACCCTAATATCTGTCTGCAATAAATGCTTCACCTACATCATTCTGGTTTGCCTTGTCTGGATAGCTTGGAGTATCCCGGATTAGTCCTGATCTGTGGATATCATCCGGATCTTTCAATCATAAATAAATCGAGGTAACATATTACAAGAACATCCCAAACACTCTGTCCAATCCGCAGAACAAGATAGTGCATTTTCGGATCTTTCCGGACCTTTTTGTAATCCTTTATCATACCGGAGCATCTCCCTGAACAGGTCTTATTTGATCGATCACAGCTTCTTCATAACTCCATGCGGACCTCTGAAAACTTGACTGAAGTATCTCAAGACTCATATCTACAAACCCTTTGATCCGCATCTTGTGCCACATCCGGCACCACTTGTTTGGCTGGGGGAACAAGATTTTCTTTGAGTCTCCCCCTGAGCCTGAGCTCACTTTTTAATTTCCGGAAGAAATATCAGCACCAGAGTCTGGTGCGGATCCAACCTCTACATTCTCTAAACTTTTCTTTACCCAAATCTTGCTCATCTGATTCCTAACCTCATCCGCATTCATCTTTTGTTTACCCTTGTCTTGATTCTGATTATACACCGGACCTCTTTTGTCCTGATTCTTGTTTCTGCAGACTTTAGCATTATGACCGGACCTATTGCAGATTTGGCAAATAACATTTCTTTGCATATTTGATTGATATCCTCTTGATCTGCATTGATTAGCCATATGACCTACTCTATTGCATGTGAAGCATCTACCTTTGAATGATTTGTTTACTTGCATAATTCTGCATTCATGGGATTTGTGTCCATACCTTTTGCAGTTGAAGCACTGTCCGGAGAAGGATGAATTAATCTGATTCATTCTCATTCTACACTGATTAGCTTTGTGACCAAAGTGGTTGCAGCTGTGGCAGTATCCATTGAAGGATGGATATCTTTGAGCATTTGGCTGTCTTACCGGAGGTCTTCTAGGCCTGCTCCTTGGATTTTCTGATCCAAGATTCTTCTGACCGGATCTGGAGCTTTCTCCTTTCTCATATCCCAAACCATACTTGTCATCTATCCTCTTTTGACTTCCAAGAAGAACTTCAAGTTGAGCAGAACTTATCTTGAATTTCTCTTTATATTCATTTGCTGTTTGAAGGTCTCTTTTGAGAGAGGCAATTTGATCCTCAAGTTTTCCTTCATTATCTTTGGCATCTTCAAGATCAGATTCAAGATGTCTGATAATCCTGTCCATCTGGTGGCATTCTTCTGATTTTTCTTTAAGAGATTGTCTTAGATTGTCTTCGGCCTTTCTTTTTTCTTCAATCTCTTGAGTAAACTTTATAGTTCCTGATTCCATTTCATGTCTTAACATAAAGACTTCTTTTGATAACTTTTCACATAACTTGGTTTGCTCAGTCAATTCTTCATTTGTATTGCTTTCTTCACTTTGTCTTGCCAACTGTTGAAGCAGCTCCTTTTTCTTTTTCATAGAGAGACTTAATTTGTCTTTTAATTCTCTCATGAATTCATCAGCCTGTTTGAGTCTTTCCTTTAATTCACTGACTTCAGAATTTGACTGTTCAAGATCCTCAAGAGCAGTCTTGAGTTTCTCCCTTAAACCATATGCATCCATTTGAAATCCCAGATCTTCCTCAAGCTGTTAGGCTCTATTAGGAGGAACTTAGCTCTGATACCAATTGTTGATAACTGAGAGGGGGGGGTGAATCAGTTATCCTAATTGTTTCCCTTATTGAACTTTCCTTTTAATTGATGCAGCATAGAATCAAACAAAAAAACATTAATCATGAAATAAGAAACACATGACACAGTATTTTTGATGTGGAAACCCTGTTAAGGGAGAAAACCACGGGGTGATTAACCCAAAATTATTCTCTGTTAGAAGAATAGGAAATTACAAAAATGGCACTTGCCAATTAGGGCTCACTGCCCGAGCACACTGCTCACAAGAGGCCCACTGCCTACAAGAAGACACACTGTCTACAAAGTGATGAGAATCACAGTCTTGAACTGATTGGAAGCATCTGCATATGCTGGAGTTTAGTTCTGGTTAGGCTCAGTACACTGATCTGCTGCACTTCATCTTTCCTCTGTTCTTTATTCTGCTATCTTTCACATACCGGATCCTTTTTGCTACCTCTGCTCTTATCTGGACTTATTCGCATATATCTACACATCAACACACCCTTCACAACTAAATCCATCCTCTATATATATCTGCATAAGTAATTTCATCACTTTTCTAGTCGGCATCCGGAATAGTCTAGTTTCTTACAAACTCTCATTCTGTCGGCTGAATCCTTCCTCACCAAGCAATGCGGATCAAGCATGTACTTGTAGATATCATTAATCATGTCGGCCAAACATGATTCATGCCTTCACAACCTCTGTCATCAACAGTAACCCATCTGGAAAGCAGTCTGATACTCTACCAGTCAGTTCTTCCTCTGTTTTCACTGTCTCTCAGGAATCCGGTACTCAACCATTCATATATTTTTCCTTGTCCATCACCGGAGGCTAAATCCTTGGAATATACCACTCAAGGTAGTCCTCTTGACTTCCCCAAATCCGTACTGCACCAAGACACTTCCTCTGAGAGATCCGGACCAATCTGTCGGACCTTGCCACATGCTCTGTTCTTCTTCACCGGACCACATTCTTTATTCTGACTTCCGGTAGAGACACATCATGACTTGCGGATATGTGGGATGACCTTTGTTGCCATCAATGACAACAACCATGAATCCATATAGTGTCTCTTGCCAACAGGAATTTCTATATTTCAACTTTTACCAAGATAGCTATTTGTGGATGCATCTTCCTTAGCTTTTGCTTGACTAGTGAGATAGTGAACTACTAGATTGGGGTTTAAATTTGGCATATGTGTATAGGTCCATGCAAAGTTGATGGTTCTTTGTAAGAAGAAGTTGTTAAGATTCTTGTGCTCTTGTTCTGATAATGATGCTGCAAGGAATGTGGTCTTCAGATTTTGCTCTGTGCCAAGGTTTATCTCTGTAGAATCTTCCACTAGGAGAGTTGATTTCTCTTGATACTTAGATGGTAGGGGAAGGTCAAATCCTCCATCCTCATGTACCACAGTTGGGTTTTCACCTTTGGATACATCCTTTGTTTTTATTATTTTGTGGTCGGGACGTGCCACAGTGTGGTTTTCACCTAGAGATCATTCTTTATTTTTCCTTTTGTGACTAGAGGATTTGGCATTCTCACCAAAATAAGCATTTTTCTCTAGTTCCATTACAAAACCAACTTTGTGATGGCCAAGAGGGATACCATCCAAGAGTCCCATGAACTTTTCTATAGCTTTGTCATTTTGAAATACATCTAGAACGGGGGACCCTTATTGGTCCCAATCGATAAGTTCAGGGTAGACAAGTGTTACTTTCTCGGTGTGTGTGGTGGATCTTAAGGATACAAATGATAGCATAAATATGGAGGATTCAGTGAATAGGTCAGTCATATAGAGGGAAGAGTCATCGATGATATCCTCATTAGACCTCGAATCGGCAAGAGAAGTTTCTGCGACCTTGTCGAGGATACCCTAGATGTCCAAGGCACGTGGTACCTTCCTACCAAATCCTAAACCCTTCTTGTCTAGTTTCTTCATCACAATAATGGGTTCTGTTGTTCCTTGATTTTGTTTTCCAAGGCCACCCTTACCTCTATAGCCCATGTTCTTCACAATTCTTAGGTCATTGCCATATTTCTTGATTGGTATTATGATTGGTTCTTTCTCCTTGTAGAGCCAAGAAGAGATGTCTTCAATTGTTTCCTCTACCAATAATTTTCCCTCTTGGAATTGGGTTAGAGATGATGGGGGAGGAATAGCTTCTTTCTTAGTTTCTTTGGCTATGGGCAGTTGGCCATAGGATTTAGGAGATAGGGGCATCTGCCCTACACAACAAGATTTTGAGATATCATATTCTCCAAAGCCAATATCTCAGATGTGAGCTTTGATTTCAGGAATAGGATGAGGATTAGGTTCAATTACAAAGGCTTTTGTTAGTTTTTCAAAGTCAACATACAATGGGGATTCGTGGGCTTTGTCATTATTGGGCACTTGATTGCAATTTTTATAACTACCTTGCAGGACACACCATAATTCGAAGGGATTAGGATCAGCCAGGATAGTGATCTCCATACCATTGAATGGGAACCTAAGAGACTAATGGTACTTTGAGGGAATATCTTTCATGGAATGGATCCATGGGTGTCCAAGGATAATATTGTAGGGTAGCTCGATGTTAAGGACTTGGCACCGAGTTTCAAGCATGAAGGGGCTGACTTGTATAGGCAAGTGGATAACACCTTCTGACTGAGGTTCAACATCTTCATACCCCTTGATTGTAATACTTTGATCAATGTTGACATGATCCTTAAAGTATTCCAATTGTTTAAGTAACTTTAGAGAACAAATATTGAGACCAACACTGCCATCTATGAGTATGCATTTGATCTTGTGTTTATGGATGAGAACTTCAATGTGAAGGGCATCGTTGAGACATGGATCATGAGATGGGAGGTATTTTTTAGAGAAGACCACATTGTAGGGTGAGGAAATGTTACTTATAATAGCTTGGAAATCCGTGACCGCTATGTTGTTAGGAATCAAAGACTCTTGTAAGGCTTTTTCTAGCACAACTTTATGTGCAGGTGATGACCATAGAAGGTCCAAGATAGAGATCTGTGTAAAGGTTTTCCCTAGATGTTCGACAAGATTGTAATCAGAGTGGGTTGGGAGACTTGGTGTAGGACCACGAATGGTGACATGACCATGATGAGTTGTAACAACGCAATTAGTAGAGCTGCCTTTGATTGTGAGGGTAGACACCTGACTCTCTTCAAAACAACCCACAATAGAGTCATAAGAAGTGGAAGCTTTATTAACACCTTTACCTTTATCTGGAGGATGACCTTGACCATGGTTAGGGAATGGTTCCTTGTACATGTTGAGGTCTTGATTGGTGTGTTGAGGTGGTTGGTCATCCTCGAAAGTGATTTTGTTTCCGTCAATAAGGTTTTGGATCATGTGCTTGAGTTTCATGCATGATGCGGTTCTATGTCCTTTGCTCCTATGGAACTCACAATATTCATTGTCTCTGTACCATACGGTTTTGTAAATAGGTTCACTATATGGGGGAGCATCTGGTAAGGTGACAAATCCAATGTGTAAAAGTTTCTATAGAACAGACTCTATGGGTTCTCCCAAGGGAGTGAATTGATGCAGTGGAGGGTAATCTTGTGGAGGTCGCTCTTGTTACCATTGTTGTTGGTTTTGTTGAGGCATATGAGGAGGTTGACTTGGTTTGGAAAGATGAAGGGGTGTTTGTAGTGTTTGGACATGTTTAGAATCTACCACACCATCATTGACCACGTTTTTATTTTTGTTCCAAAATTTTGGCTTGTCATTTGTTTGTTGTTGGGGAGCATTGTCGTTGTTGTCTTTCAAGATTTTGACCATGCCTTTAGCGATGATGGATTTTTCAATGTTGATGCCTTTATAGGTAATCTCATCAAGGGTTGTAGCACTTAGTATTTGCAAATGGAAACCCAATTCTTGGTTAAGGTTTTGTACAAATATGCTAACAAGATGCATTTCAGGTATCTTGAATGGGAATTTGCTAGTAATTTGTCTCCATCTTTGAAGGAAGGAAATGAAAGTTTCCCCATTTTTCTGTTTATTGTTGCATAGATCGGTCATGGAGATCTTGAATGTTTTGTGTTGTAAGAGAAATGGGTGGCAAATTTTTTCACAAGCTCATTAAAAGATTTGATGCCTGTGGGTAGGTGCAAGAACCATTCTATAGCTTGACCTCCAAGAATGCGAGGAAAGAGATGCATAAGATATGTGTCATTATGTGAGACCTCAAAACAAGCCAGATAGAATTCCCTAAGATGGTCTTTTGGGTCCCCTTTTCCTTTTTATTTATCAAATTTGGGAATAGTGAAATTGTGAGGAAAAGGGATCATGGGTAATGACCGATCAAATGGATAAGCACAAACTTCTTCCAAAGAGAAGGTTTTCTTGGTGTGGCCAAACATAAGATTAGATAGCTATTGTTGAACCCTCGTAAGTTTTAGCTCCATAGTTGTGAGAGGGGTTGGAAACAACTCTTGTTGTGCTAGAGGTGGTTGTTGTTGCCCATATGGAAGATTGTAGTGGAAGCCATGGGCATTGGTGTTATAAGGGTCGTATGATTAGTTAGGGTCATATGTGTTGTATGTTGGCTTTGGATTGGGTTGGATTTTGGTGTTTTGATTTTGGGGAGGTGCAAGTGGTGCTAGGTAAGAATGTAGGCTTTGTGATGGTTTTTTATAAGAGTTTGGTGGAGGAAAGTTAAAGTTTGTTGGATTTGGTTGCGGTGGTGGAAGATAGCTATGGGAAGTTTGGTTTTGGGAAAGTTGAGGGTTGAGATAGGTGTGGGTTAGGTTGAGAGTGGAAGATCATTGTGGTGGAGGGACGTAGGTAGATGTGTTTTGTGATGGTGGAGGCTGACTAAGATATGTGTTGAAAAAAGTTAGTGTCAATGAACATTGTGGCGGAGGGAAATAGGTAGATGTGTTTTGTGATGGTTGGGGTTGACTAAGATGGGGATAGGTATGATGGAGTGTAGAAGAATGTTGTGGTGGAGGGACATAGGTTGTGTTGATGTTTTGCAATGGTTTGGGTTGTATGGCATTGTTTGGGTTAAGGATATGAAGGGTTGATGATGTTGGGGGTGGTGTTTGTTGAGACCCTTGTTGCATGGCTACATAAGTGTTTCTCAGGTTGTAATTTGGTGGAAAACCTTCTCATGATGGGGTAGCCAATGTTCCACTTATGATTGGTGTAGGCATTTTAGGAGTTTGTTGTATGTGTGATTGAGCTATAGTGGCTTGTTTGGCTAGTTCTACTTGACATTGGAGTCTCTTGTTGGTGTTTGTAGATCTCCATAGGAGTCATGAGTGGTGATATGGGTCTCTCTGTCGTTGGATTTTTATAAAGAGGATTCTCATATTGTGCAATTGTTCTCCCTTGTGAGCATTGTTCAGGTATGGGTGTGGTCACAGTTGACATGGTTTGGACCACCGTTATAGCATCTTGGGTGTTGTTAGGATTGCTAAGATTTGATAGATCAAAACCTTGAGGTAATTTGGCTCCTTGTTCTGCTAGTAAATGAAAGAAATGATCTTGGTTCTCACTAAGGATTTTTTCAAAGGCAGCTATGGCTCTAGGATCTTGCATGATTTCATCAAGGTCTTGTCTATCTTCTTGAGAGGATTGACCTATTTCAAAGTGTCACTCTTCTTGAGATGGGACTTAACCTATGGTATAACCTTGTGGAACAAAATCTTGAGGCATGTCGGTTATATATAGAGGTGTATTTACCAAAGGAACATTACCTTCTTGAGGATTGTTTGGTTGGTCATTTTGCAGTTTGTTTTGAATGTTGGTTGGTCTTTCCATTGGTGTTTTTGGAGTACCCTTTGGAGTCATGTTGGATTGGCTTGGTTGAGGTGTATGAGGAGGCGATTTGTGCTTTCTTTGGGGCAACTTGCTTGGTCTTCATAGTTTGCTGGAGCAAGAGGTTACCATGGGATGCACTAGGATACTTTGTTTGAGATGCTTGTTGGGATTTTGATGTGTTTTAGAAAAGATAATTTTGATGAACAAGTTTACTGGACCAAAGGTGCTATACTGTTTGACCAAAGGTGTGGGATAGTACTACCAAAAGTGAGCTATTGTGTTACCAAAGGTGTTGGACTAAGCTACCAGAGGTGAGGTACTGTTATACCAAAGGAGAGCTACTGTTAGACCAAAAGCAAACTACTATTATACCAAGGGCACTGAAGTAGATTTTCCAAAGGTGAGGTACTGTTATACCAAAGGAGAGCTACTGTTATACCAAAGTTGAGCTGATGTTATACCAAAGGCACTGAAGTAGTATCTGTGATGTTTTATAAGACAAATTTTGATAGTTCTGGTTTTGATTTTTATTAGATTTGCTTTGGCAAGAGAAAACACATCAAACAAAGTTGTAAAAAGGACTAACACAACAGATAGTGTATGTTCAAGGCTCACAAAAAGCCCAATGTTTCCACAAGTATAAGATAATTGCAAACAATTTCAAGCACTTTTTATCCCTATAGACAAAGGTTCATTGCAATAATTCAGCTCACACCTTAATTCTCCATCAACCAAATGTCATTCCATATAGGTGTCAGACATTTGTATCTTTGCGAGAGACGATAGATAGGGATATCTCACCCTCCCCTCAGAAAGCACAAGTTGGTCACAAGAGCTTTATGGCCTAGAGAATACTATCTCTTCTCAAGGGAGCCAATGGTGAGTATCTTGAGGGCTTAAATTGATTCCCCTTGCATTGATGATTACCACAACATTCAGAGGTGGATCAAGTAGCCACTATCTAGATTGGTTCTTAGTAACTTTAAGGACCAACACCTTATGAGTAATGTGACAAGCTACTAAAAGTTTTAACAAATCTGACTAAGAGTATTAAACACTTTGCAAAATGTGAAAATCATTTCGACAAAGTGCTAGTACACCTCTTTTTGATTTGGCACCACAAGGTAAGGCTGGCATCGGTTAGGACTTGGCTTTCACCTTATCCCTCTTATATAGTGGTTCAAAGGAAAACTCTACTTAGGGTCATCCCTTTGGATGAAGTGCAATCCAAAAGCAGGCTCTTTGAAAGAAATAAATGAAATGTAATATCAAGCATGTCAAACAAAGGTTCAATTGTCCCGTTATAAAAAAATAACATGCAACTAGATTAGGCACACACACGATTGTAGTTGTCAATTGTCTCTTATGAAATAGAAGTGTTTGGCATTCATGTCCATTGTCCCTTAGAAAATTGAATTGTTTTTGCATTCATGTCCATTGTCCCTTAAGAAAGTAATATGTTCCTAAGACTCAGATTACAAAAAATAGATGTTATGTCCATTAAAAAAGCAATATGTTCCTAAGACTTAGATTGCAAAGATGATTTGTTCAATTGTCCCTTAAGAAAGCAATATGTTCCTAAGACTTAGATTGCAAAGATAATTTGTTCAATTGTCCCTTAAGAAAGCAATATGTTCCTAAGACTTAGATTGCAAATATTGAGATTCTTCAACACTCGTCCTACATGAACATGTTAGAGAAACCCATTTTCTGTGTTTGAGTGATAAGAAGCTGTAACAAGTTGATTAGTTCCACACAAACTCAAAAGTTAGCAAAAATAAATCAATTGACCAAAAGTGCTTTACTGTATTACCAAAGGTGACTTACTGTATTACTGAAAGCACTATATTGTGCTATCAAAAGCAAGTTACTTCAGAACCAGAAGCATCCCACTATGCTACCAGAAGTGAGCTACCGTGCTACCAAAAGTGTGCTACTGTACTACCAAAAGTGTGGTACTGTGCTACCAAAAGTGTTCTACTGTGCTACCAAAAGCAAGCTACTGTACTTCCAAATGCATGGTACTGTACTACCAAATGCATGGTGTAATAAAAGACCTACAAAAAATAATATTTTGTCAAGAAAGCTAGATTGAAGGATGACTTGAATGATTAAGTGATGATCCAAGATGTTGATAAGTGATAAGACTCTGTAACAAGTGATATTAGTTCCAAATAAAACAACAAGATGTTAGAAATCAAGTCAAAACCCTAACAATAAGTTAGAAACCCTAGAAAAACAAAGTGAAATCCAAAAAATTGATGACAATTATGATGAGATACAAAAGATTAAATATCACCAATGGATTCCTTATGATTTTCTATGTAATTTAAAAAAAAAGCATCAAATTTCGTTAAGTTTTGAGAAAGTTATAGGGTTTTGAAGTTTGCAAGCCTATTATCCCAGCCAAAAGTGCTTTATTGTTATGTCAAATGTGCTTTACTATTATACCAAGTGTGCTTTATGGTTATACCAAGTGTGCTTTACTATTATACCAAGTGCACTTTACTGTAACACCAAAAGCATGGTTTTGTGCTACTAAAGGCACTACAGGATGGCCCAAAAGCATTGTACTGCTCTACCAAAGGTACTTTTCTGTGTTAATGTGCGTTATTCCGTACTATACTTAAAAAAAAATTCTTAAAGAAAAAGAGCGATTAGTGGGTCCCACCGGGTGTGCCAGAATGTGTCTGAGGAAAATCGAGAGGTCGAATGATAAAATCAAAACAATGATCATAACAACTCAATAACCCATAACATAAAGAGATTGATCTAAGTAAAAAGTCAATATCATGAATAAATCAAATAAAACAAGAAAGTCTTCACCTCATAGATATGTAGATTGCTCAATAACATTGCGAAACCATGTTTGTAACAAGCGAATGTAAGTGCTCAAAGTGCTCAAAAGATCGATGTTAAAAGATCGTAAGGGCGTTCAACGATGCGATGTATGCTCAAAGCGCTGTAAAGGATGCCTGAGAATAAGTGATTGAAGAGGATTTGTGAAGGAGATGAGGGGGGTTTATATAGGTTTCAAACATGATCGATCAATAGATGAAATAAATCCATAGAATGAATGGTTGAAATAAATCAAATAACTCATGTTTAATGTGCACACGACATGTGTCACTCCAAAAAGGTATTTGTATGAAGATAATTTCTTTTTTTGATAAAGATAGATTTTGATTTCATAGATTAGAATGCTTTCTTTTTTAATTCATGAGTTGATGAAAACAAGATAAATTAAAGCCAATTAACTTAACTTGAATTTTGTCTTTTTAGAGTTCTAAAAATAAGACTGATTGTGCACATGAGTTAACATGATATTTTTAGAGGAATTAGAAAGATAATTGAAATTAAATAAATAAATTTATTTAATTGATTGTGCATGATAGAGGAATATGACGATTATAAATAAAATACTTGATTTTTTTTTAGAGGTTTGAGATAATTTAAATAAATTTGCATGATTTATTCAAATTTGGAAGAACAATTTGACTTAATTAAATAATGTAAATTATTTAATTATAGATAAGAGAGAATTTCTAATGAATTAATTAAATAATTAGATTTATTTAATTAATGTAAATTTGAAATTTGAAAAAGAAAAAATTATTTAATTAAATAATAAAAATTATTTAATTTTAGAAGAATATAGAGGAATTTATTTTAAATTAATTAAATAAAGAGGATTTGTTCAATTAATGTTGAATTTTGGAGTTTTGGAAGAATTTGATGAAATTAATTAAATAATTAGATTATTTAATTAACGTTTGAAATGCAGGTGATTAGATAGATTTGATGAAAATGCAAGTGATTCAAAGACAGTTATTTTTAGGTGTCTACACTCGAGACAACTTGCATGACACAAATAGATAGAGATTCAATCAATTTTTGCATAGTAAAATGTAACTTCATGATCAAAGTAAGGAATAGTGCCTGGTCCCTAGGGCCCTTGTCCTTTTTGGACTTGGGCACCCTAGGAGGACCTGGGCGCCCAAGGAGGACATGGGCACCCCAGGTGGACTCGGGTGCCCCTAATTGGGAACCTTGTCCATTCTCACCTGAAGAACATGGAAAATGACAAAATCCTAACAAGTGAAGAGTCTAAGAAGAACAAGCAAGGATCAAGGGCCTACCTTAGCCTCGTGTCATCTCTCTACCACCCATACTTGTAGCATCTCCAGTTGTGGAAGCTGGTATGGATGTTGGGTCAGCATCATAGATCTCCTCTCCCTTCTCCTTTACTCCTCTATGCAATGACAAGTAACAAATGAATACTGAAAAGCCATTACTCCACCTATATATATAGAGGAGAAATCCTATCACTATCTAGGTGCAAAAATAAACAAATTGACAAGTTTTACTCTTGAGCCTTTATCTTGAGCTATCGAACACAAATTTTCACACTGTTTGTTGTGTTGGAATCTTGGTTCCACTCTCCATCTTCCTCAATGTGTTGTGTTTGGGTGTTTCTTATTTAGATAACCCTCACAATGTGTTTCTCATCAAGTTTCCCTCGAAATCAACGCATGTAGATATCTCCCTATTTCTCATTTTTGGACTAAGCAAGTAGAAACAAGGGGGGCATATATCTCCCTTGATTACCTCCCTCATCATGTCTCATCACTCAACCCCCTTAGTGTTTATGAACGTATTGGTGGTGGTTGTAGGTTGATTTGATTTGATTTTGGATTCTTTGACAAGTGTTCCTTTGCAGGTTGTGGTTCTTAACTTTGTGGTCTTGAAGGATTACAAACATGGAGGCTTTTTCCTCTTTTCAACAACACTTTATCTTCCTCTACAGTATCCTTTTGGGTATCCTTTTCATGACTGATGATTTACTTTTCTTTAGTTGCATATGAACGTAGTGTCATATGGCCACTAAAGTGGGGGCTAAATGTTATGTCAGAAATTGTCCTCCTATATGGAATGGTACAATTTCCCCATGGTTTAGCTCCTTCCCTTTGGTGACCTTTCAACCTAGCTTTTATAGACCTTCCTGAAACCTGATTGACCTAGGTCTAACTGGAAGAATCTCACATTTTGGAATAACTAAAGATTGAACGAGAAAAGACCTAGATTTGGGACCCCCTAACCTGCTTAAAACAGTCTTGAGTGGGAAATCAAGGCTTGGACTTGGGTACTAGCACCCTTGTCCTATCCTATTTGTTGGGGTCTTGAGTTTTGGAGGGATGTGGGCTCTTGTTATGCATTCTGAGATTCCACTTTCAAATTTTTATTTTTTCACGCAATGTCAACATCTTATTTAAAAATTTGAAATTCCTATGTTTGGCTTTAAAGAGACATTGAAAATAATTTTATCATATACAATTTTTATGCAAACTTGATGCCAAAACTCTATCGAAATTGCCATTGAAGATCAATAATTTGTTGAATCTCTTGAAGTCATTTGAATTTGCTTTCATGGAGATAATGGATGGAAATTAGGAATCAAGACCTTGAGACTATCTTTCTCTTCCTAGGGTTTGTACACATTTTGCATGATTGGGAGAAGGGTTGAAGCCTCCAACATTAAGCTTAGAGATGCTCCATAGACACTGCTGATTCACCTTATTGATCATGTAAGTCTTCATTTCTTTCATCTCCTTGAGGTGAAGTTGTGTTTATTCATTTAGTTAATGCAAGTTGTTGATCTTCCCTTGATTGAGACATCTAGGGTTTGATATTTATGCATACACATTTCTAGGGTTTACACACACATCTGCAAATTTTTATTTCTTGCTATTGTTGAGGCTCCTATATATCGGTAAACATTTTTCTCCTCCTTTTGTATGTATAGGTTGCATTTGTTGAGATACAACAGAAAAGAGTTATAGGAAGGTTCATGTTGCAAACATAGCCATGAAAGAATTTGAATTTCAAGATTCTAAGAGTTCTGAGACACTATGATTCACACCCTAGTCCAACTGGTTGATTTTTCTAGGATCCAGGGACATCTAGAGATTATGAAGTAGCTTCTACAGAAAATTCTGACATTCAGAAACTTTCAAGACACGGTGACTAACACCCTAGTCCAACAACTCCTCAGTTTATAGGTACACTGTCTTTGAATTGTTTGCTCTCCATTTCTATGCTTATTTTACCAATATCTGTGTCTGAGATTTAGTTATTATAGTCTAATATGCAAATTAGGGTTTTATGATTAGAAAAGAAAACTAGCTTGTAAAACCTAATTCAACATCCACATAGACACAATTAACAGGAAAAGGGAACATTGGAGATATGTAGCTTATCCCTAAACTCGCCCTTTGCTTCACTAATATTTTGTTTATGAAAGTGTAGGACTTGTATCATACATCTTGCTTCTACATTTTTAGACTAAACACTAGATAAAATAGTTGCAATACATAATGCGAAAAAAAAAGTAAACATGGAACAAAAGGTCCTCGTCAACTTTGCTGAAATCGACAAACAACTCAAAAAGAGACGTTCTTGCTAGTGTCAACATTTCAACAAATTGACATTAAAGATTTCAAGAAGAGTCTAGTTGACATCTATCTCTTCCTCCTAGATGATACCCTCCTTCCATCTTTGAAGGATGATTACTTTCCTAATCAAACTTATCACCAGAAAATCATGATTAGTATATCATCATATGATCGATAAATCATAATAATTAAATAATCATTTCAACTTGAGATCTCATATCTAACTAGCATTAGTTAGTTTCCTCATAAATAATGATTAATCTAATATTTTCCACAAACATCTAATCATTCACCTCTAGTTAGTCATCCTGATTACCATGCAAAGTAAGATTAAGTTAAATCACAAGTTGGGGATGTAACAACTCCATTACCATAATCAAATAGGAAGTGACATCCTATGGATCCTTGCATTTTATTCTTAGGCTGCAACCATTGAACTATGTGATTCTTTACATCATTTCCCTCATGCTCATGTGTGATTAAATGGACCTTTCTTGCATAGCCTACTGATTTGAAAAATTTGGCAAGCTGTAATTTGACATTTATATCAAGTAAGATGTCCATTTCATGTGCATATTCCTCAATAGGGTCATCTTGGGACTCCTCCTCATAAAAACATAGTTCAACAAGTGTTAAGCATATATACTCAATGCAGCCCATAGAAAACTCTAAAACAGACTTGAATCTTCTACCATAAATAGAAAACCCATTGCCTACAACTATTAAGTTCATGGTCTCAATGATTAATAATAACCCAATAACTCAATAGAAATTGCAATAATCAAGATTCAAACACAAAGAAAACAACTAGCAAACCTTATTACTTCGCGGCTTCCATTGGTCACCTAATCTCAATTGATCTTTCATGTGAATGAAGCCCTCAGAAAGCGCACTTCCTTGCTTTGTTCTTCAAGATGACAATAGAGAAATGACTATGATAGTTCTTTTAATGAAGAGGATCTGCAATACAATAAAAATAGTGATCACAAGCTATGGAATGGTGTTGGGTGCCAAAGGCGTGCTATGAATTCTGTAGAGTAAGTTTACTAAAAGCTTGGATCCTTGAAATGGAGGAATAGGGGTGTATTTATAGACTTGTGAGAGAGAATATCAACGGTATAGAATGAATAAGAAGATCAATGGTATAGAAGACTTGAGAGGGTGTGCATGGATAGAATGAAGCCAAGTGTCACAAAAAAAGCTGCTTTGTTTGAGTTAACCGCTTTCTTGATAAAGATAAGATTTGATTTCATAAATTAGAATGTTTTTTTTTTCTAATTTAAGCATTGTTAATAAAAACAAGATTGATTAAATCAATTAACTCAACTTGTGATTTGCTTTTTACATGATTTGAGAGAAATTAAATAATAAATTATTTAATTTTGTGTCCATGATGAGCAAGATTTATTTTTAGAAGATTTGGAAGATTTTTGAGGAATTAGAAGATAAAAAAGCAAATTAAATAAATAAATTTATTTAATTGTTTGTGCATGTTTTGAAGAACAAATAAAATATTTGATTATATTTTATTTTTAGAGATTAAGAGAATTTAAATAAATTTGATTGATTTATTTAAATTTAGAGGAACAATTGACTTAATTAAATAATTAAGAATTATTTAATTGTAGATAAAAGGATTTTGGAAGAATTTGATGAAATTAATTAAATAAGTGATTTTATCTAATTTTTGGGAGGAATGTGAATCAAATAAATAAATTGATTTATTTATTTATTGATAGAGGAATATTAAGATGAAATAAATATTTAAACTATTTATTTAGACAGAGTCATGTCATTTTTAGGTGTATACATTTTGTCCCTCTTTGATGCAATGTGTTTTATCACATTGTTTCAAAGAATAAGATTTTTTGATAATGATACATGCCCTAGTTTGCCCCTCGTACCGGTTACAATGATAGGATTCCCCCTCAGGAGATTGGATGGGAAGAAAGTTTGAGAGCATGAGACGGACAATCTCATGATGAGAAGGTTGAACACTCAGGTTAGGGTGAAGAAAAGAGGCTATGGTTTGGAGAAACGGTAAGAAACAGGTTTGGGAAGTAGTCACGGTTGCCACACAGCCAGTTAGGGTTCACTTGCTATATATAGAAGCAGGGTCCACAATCCTAGTCATTTGTACACTTGTCATTTCTTGAGAGAGACACTAGAAGCTTTATAGAGCAAAGGAGCTAGAGCAGTCAGCATGGTGATGGATCCATATCCTTCCACAAATCAATATGGGAAATCTGAAAGGGAAAAAATAAGATATGATTTGGTTACCTTCATTGGCTCATCAAATAATTCTTGCATTCCATTCTCTGTCATGTCTAAAGTTCTATTGATATTCAATCCAAGTATGATAACCTTCCAACCTTCCTGATGGTAAGAACAATGAGGCCATATTTTAGAGTCTTATCCTTCTTGTAAACTCCTCCATACATCCAATGGTAGAGAACCTATATGAAGCTTGAGCCTGAAAGCAACAAGCCATGCTTAGTAATAAAATTGACAATGTCAAATTGACACCTTCTTTCCTTACCACATTCCCATGATAAGCATCTCATTGTGCCTATCTCGATTTGACCATTACCCAGAATCTTATCTTCAAGTGTGGTACTTGGCTTGCACAAATGATTCATAAAATGTGAACATTGATCCTTCATAATGTGGTTAGAAATCATAAAAAACATATATGAATCCTCATAAACTTCCTTTCATTCCAAATGGAAGAGATGGAGAACTCAATAGTGTCTCTAACTACTCTAATCCTCAAAAGACTACCTAGATCTCATATGAAAACACAATTTTGGGCTTGAATCAATGAGTCTTCGTGCCCTATACTGCAAGTTGTAACCCTCACTTTATCACCCTTTTTAGCATGCTTTCCATGATGAAAAGAATTTTGTAGTGACATAGAAGGAAACAAATCTAAATCCTTTTCATACCTCAAGTTGCAATGAACATGCTCATCCACCTTTTTCCATAAGAGACCTTGTTGGGATATCCTCAACACCTTGTTTTTTGTAACTCAAAACCCCATCTAGAAGTCCATAAGCAAGTGCATGAATCAATGCATATTCCTCCATCTTGGCCTCTTCACAACTAGCAAGTGATTCCTTCCCCTCCTTGACCTCATCAATACTTTCCTAACATATACAATAATTAGATGTCAAATAAACATCTTCTATTAACAAAGAATTTTTACCTTCCAATTGTATGTCACGTTCTTTCTCAGTGGGTTTCTCTAAATTTAATTTTCCTTCTTCCTTTTGTAAGAAAATATTTTCCTCAACAACCTCCTAAGGCTCTGATTTAAATTTCTTTCTTCCTTGATCTTTTGATCTTGTTCTCTCCTCTTCTGATCCCTCTCATGAATTTCTATGAACTTTTCAAATGGGATAGCTGATTTGAATGCTTCTGATTGCTTGACATAGTCCTCTTACCATTTTGTGGTTACCCCAATGATTAATATCTCCATAGATGTAGCTCCTTCTTCTTTATTATCAAGTAAGAAAATAGGCTTTGTTGGCTTTGAAATATATGTTGATTTATTCCCTCTAGAAGTGTTTGCTTCACCTTTGAAGTCTTCCCCATTCTTTTTTCTTTAATTTACCTAGATTCACTCCATAATGTTATACAATTTATCAACAACAATAATTTTATCACATGGGTCTCCCTTATTCTCCCATCTTTCTTCAGCCATGATTTTCTCTTCTTCAAATTTGAAATCAATAGCTAATTTCCTTTTCTCTCTTCTCAAAGCTCTAAGGTATCTTTCACTAAGAAGCATGAGTCAAACAACCCTATAGGTAGCCAAGGTCATGCTCGAATACCACTATAATGTCCCCAAATTAATATTTATTAATAAATCCAAATCTAAAAATGATTCTTATAGATTTATCAATAATATGCATCACAACACTTAAAACTAGCTTACTAGTTTGCATAGAAATTACACCAAAATGAACAGGAACACACCAAATTTGTTCTATTCCAAATTTTTGATAAAAATAACACAAAATTAGGCCTACATAACTGATATACAATAGTAGCAGCATCCACAACACCAAAAATAGGTTGTAATACACATGCAAATCACTACTAAACAATATAAAACCCCAAGAATAATATCCAAATGTGAAAGAGTTGAACCAAGGTGCCTCGGATTGATGAAGAATAATATCATACACAAAAACATAATACCAATGCATTAGAAATAGAAAACAATACCAACATAAGCTACAACAATCCAGAAAGCTCTACAATCACTTGAGAAAGATCTACATATTACAAGTATGAGGTTAACCAGTGTTCTCATTGATGTCAACATACTCATATTGCATTGACTAGAAGGATTGGATGAGCTGTGTGCTGAGGATATTGAGAAAATTAGTCTCAACCAGGAATAGTGAAGAACAGTGATGAGAAGAAGGCAAAAATACTCAATAGGTTGAGGATAAGAGAATGAGGATTAAAGGGTTTATAGATATGAGTCTTCAAATTTTCCAGTTAAGATTTCAGAGGTCCGCATAAAGATCTGAAGAAGTTATGATCGATCAAGTAGAACCGGTTCCGAGAGATGCTCCGGAGTGACAAAGTGTTACAAAAAGGTCCGGTGAGATCCAGAAGTACATTGTCCTATTCTACTGATTGGAATGAGTGTTTGGGATGTCCTTGTGATGTGTCATCTCAATTGGTTCATTGTTTGGAGGTCTGGAAGCACCTCTTTCAGTATGTCAGTGGCGATAGACTGTGTTCTTGAAGTTCCGGATGAAGGAGAGAAGAGATTCTTATAAGTAGAGGAAGTGCGGATGAACCTGTTCATTCAGGCAAGCTTGTGAAGGTTCTTGGATCATGTTGAGATGGTGTTTTTAGTCCGCATTAGTGTTAGAGCCCGGAATTGGAGATATACTTCTGGATGAAGATGTTCTTGTTCAGGCTGGCCGACCGGATGAGTTACTCATCTTACAAATGTTCTTGTGGATGATTTCTGACTTAGATGATTGTTCCTAAGTTGATGCCTTGTATAAATAAAGGTTTTTTGGATTCATTTCGTAGTGTGTTAAGGAGCGGATGAGAGTTGTATAGCGAAAGAGCGAAGGGCAAAGCAGAAGTATCTCAATCTTAAATGGAACTGATCTAGACATAGTAAAGATGTCAATCTCCAGTTCAAGTTTGTAAAACTTATCATCTTGTAGACAGTGTGTCTCTTGTAGGCAGTGTGCCTCCTTGTGAGCAGTGTGCTTAGGCAGTGAGCCCTAATTGGCATGTGCCATCCATTTTTCTTATTCTTCTAACAGAGAATAATCCTTGGGTTAATCACCCCGTGGTTTTTCCCTTAACCAGAATTTCCACATCAAAATCTTGGTGTCTAATGTGTTGATGTTTATCTACTCCGGTGTTAATGTTTTATGCTTTCATGAATGGTTAATTGATATGCTATTAACTAACAAAGAAGAATCAAGTGTTAGAAGTAGAAGCAAGTTTTTGTACAATTGATTCACCCCCCCTCTTAGTTGTGTGCCCTAGATCTAACAATTGGTATCAGAGCCAAGTTCCTCTGAAAGGAGCTTAACCGCTTGAGGAGATCTAGGATGTCGTCATACAAGAAGGATAGTCCAAAGTTTGATGGAACCAACTTCTCTCTCTGGAAAGGCCACATGAAATGTCACTTGGAGTGTATGGGAAAAGCATACCTGTCCATGGTCACAAAAGCATATGTACCCCCATAGGGTGGTCTGACAACTCTAAATGAAATCACAGATGCTGAAAACAATTTGTGGACCAAAGAGGCTCTTCTAAGCACACTACTGACTTAGAACTCTCAAATGTTATTGATCTACCAACTACCTATGAGATCTAGGTTAAACTGGAACTTCTGCATGAAGGAGATGAGTTTGTTAAGAGTGCAAGGTTGCAAAGTCTCAAAGGAAAATTTGAAAGATTGAAGATGAGAGATGATGAAATCACTACTTTTATGCCAAGAGTAAATGAGCTGGTGTGTGGAATCAGGAATGTTGGTGGAGTTCTGGATGAAAATGAGATTGTTTGTAAAATTCTCAGATCCCTTCTTGCTACCTATAAAATCAAGGTTGCTGCCATTGATGAATTTAGAGCCCATGCAATTGTCACAAGAGAGCAATTGGCCGGCAAACTGGCTGCATTTGAAATGACCAAGTTTGGAGATGATCCCCCCAAGACTGAATCTACATTCAAAGCTAGTCCCTATGTGAAAAGCAAACAAAGATTTGATCTGGGAGAAAACTCTTCAAGGAAGTTGTCATGGTATGATCAAGCAAGGAAAGACATGGAAGAGGAAGAAGAAGAAATAGCTCATCTTGAAGCCCTCATTGCAAAGAGATTGCCAAGAGGATCCGGTAAGTATGAAGGAAAGTTACTTTTTAAGTGCTTCAACTGCAATAAGATTGGTCATTTTGCTTCAAGATGTCCGGAAAGAGCTGCAAGGTCAAACTCTAGCAGACAAAGGTTCCAAAAGAACTGTTATTATGTTCATGAAGAAGCTGATAATGAAGGAGTAACAGATGATGAATCAGAGATAGGAGACAAATCTGGAAATGAATGGATGTTTATTGCCATCAAGGAAGAAGAACTAATAACCTCTGAATCTGTCAAACTTAAGGTTGTAGAAAGAGCTTTGGCTGCCCAAGTTGAAGAAAAGGATGATTGGGTTATTGACAGTGGATGCTCTCACCATATGACCGGTGACAAAAACAAGTTCTTAGATTTGGAAAGGTATGAAGGAGGAATGGTGAAGTTTGGTGATAATTCTGCTGGTAGAATCAGAGGTAGGGGAACTATTTCTTTTGATGGAAAGAGCAAAACTGGTAATGTACTGTATGTTGAAGGATTGAAGCACAATCTTCTTAGTGTTGGATAGTTAGTAGACAAAGGCTATGATCTCCGGTTCAAAAATGGAAGATGCAGGATCTTTGAAAGCTCTGAAACTGAGATTGCATCCAATACTCAAACAAAAGGCAATATCTTCCATCTGGTTGGTTCTAATAAAAGTTGTTTGTTTGTTCAAGTGGATCAGAGTTGGTTATGGAATAGAAGGATGTGTCACGTAAATTTTGATAACATCATCAAAATAAGCAATACTCAGGCTGTAAGAGATCTTCCAAAATTGGTGAAACCTACAAATAGTTTGTGCAAAGAATGTCAGCTAGGTAAACAGAGCAGAGTCTCTTTCAAAAGCAAGGATCAATCCTCTACTGGATTATTAGAATTAGTTCATACTAATCTATGTGGTCCGACAAGAATCAAAAGTATGCAAGGCGATAGATATTTCATGTTGCTGATTGATGACCATTCCCGGATGATGTGGGTTACCTTTCTAAAACAGAAATTAGAAGCCTTTGAGAAGTTCAAAATCTTCAAAGCTATGGTAGAGAATCAAACTGGATTGAAACTGAAATGTCTGAGGTTTGATAGAGGTGGTGAATTCACATCTAGTGAATTCATAGACTTTTGTGAGAAGCATGGTATAAAGAGACAGTTGTCTACTCCTAGGACTCCACAGCAGAATGGAGTAGTTGAGAGAAAGAACCAGACCATCTAGGAATCTTCTAGGACAATGATGATGGAAGCAAATGTTCCTTAGATATTTTGGAGAGAAGCTGTTAGCACTGCAGTCTACACTCTAAATTGAGTTCAAATCAGAAGCAAGACCAGTAAGACTCCTTATGAACTTTGGTTTGGTATAACTCCTACTGTGAGATATTTCAGAGTATTTGGTAGCAAGTATTACATCAAAAGAGATGAAGATCTAGGAAAGTTTGATGCTAGAAGTGATGAAGGAATTTTCTTGGGATACTCCACTCAAAGCAAAGCATACCAGTGTTACAATAAGAGACTGAGAAAGATAATAGAAAGTACAAATGTGAAGGTTGATGAAGGAATTGAGAAGCCCTCAAGATTTTATGAGTATGATGAAGATGATCAGAATGATGTTCTAATTCAAGGAACTCAATCCTCTCCTGAAGATCAGATTCAGACTGATCCGGTAAATCAAGATGAAGAAGTTTGTTTGGATGAGCCTGATCAAGAAACAGTAGTACAAGAAACTCCCAAAGTTCCAAGGTATGTAACTCTAAATCACTCTGAAGATCAGATCATAGGTGACAAAAGCAAAGGGGTACAAACAAGGAGGAAAATTGCTCAAAAGTCAGATGAATGTTGTTTGATTTCAATGATTGAACCCAAGACAATAAATGAAGCCTGCAATGATGAAAATTGGACCAAAGCAATGGAGGAAGAGTTGATGCAAATTGAGAAAAATCACACTTGGGATATTGTTTCTAGACCTAGTAACAAGAATGTGATTGGAACAAAATGGGTCTTCCGGAACAAACTAAATGAAGTTGGTGAAGTAATCAGAAATAAAGCCAGATTAGTCTGCAAAGGCTACTCTCAAATAGAAGGGATTGATTTTGAGGAAACCTTTGCTCCGGTGGCAAGAATTGAAGCAGTCAGACTATTTCTTGCATTTGCTGCCTTCAAGGATTTCAAAGTATATCAGATCGATGTCAAATCTGCCTTCTTAAATGGTGACTTAGAAGAAGAGGTGTACATTGAACAACCGGATGGATTTCAGTTATCTGAGCATGGCGATATGGTCTGCAAATTAAAGAAGGCACTGTATGGATTGAAGCAAGCCCCAAGAGCTTGGTATGAAAGGTTGGATAAGCATCTTGTGCAGATTGGTTTCAACAAAGGTACTGCTGATAGTAACTTATATTTTAAAATTGATCATGAAAACATCTTGATTGTTGAAGTATCTGTTGATGATATCATTTTTGGAGAAAAAGATAGCATGTGTAAAACTTTTTCAAATCAAATGAAAAGTGAGTTTGAAATGTCAATGCTCGGTGAAATGAATTTCTTCTTGGGTCTGCAAATTACTTAGACAGAGAAAGGAATCTTTATCTCTCAGATCAAATATGTGAAAGAGCTTTTAAAGAAATTTGGAATGGAAGATTCAAAGCCTATGAACACTCCCATGGCTACCGGATGTAAGTTGAGAAAAGATGATGACTCTCCCAAGGTGGATCAGAAAAAATATAGGTCAATGATTGGAGGACTGTTGTATCTCACTCAAACTAGACTAGATATTATGCAGGCTATTGGTCTTGTTACTAGATTCCAAGCTGATCCTAGATAATCTCATGTTATGGCAATCAAGAGGATTTTTAGATATTTAAAGGGGACAGTTGAGTATGGTCTATGGTACCCTAAAGATCATGATTTCTCTCTTCATGCATATATAGATGCAGATTGGGCAGGAGATGTGGATGATCGGAAGAGCACTAGTGGTGGAGCTTTCTTTTTGAGAAAAAGATTGGTTTCTTGGCTGAGCAAGAAACAAGAGGCAATATCTCTGTCTACAACTAAAATAGAATACATTGCAGTAGTAGGTAGTTGCACTCAAATTTTATGGATGAAGCAGATGCTAAGAGATATTAAAGTAGAATATGAGGAGCCTATCACAATTTTCTATGATAATTCAAGTGCAGTAAATATTTCTAAGAACCCAGTGTTGCATTCTAAGACCAAGGACATATCTATGAAGTTTCACTTTCTGAGAGAACAAATGAACAAGGATGAAGTCAGATTGGAGTATGTACCCTCCAAGGATCAGATTGTAGATATTTTTACTAAACCTCTTCCCAAGGACTCTTTTGAGTATCTCAGGGAGAAGTTAGGGGTCATGGCCCCTCCGGTGATGAACTAGGATGCACTGATGTGCATAAGTCTGGTGGATATCATAGTCATATCTTATGATCCGGATTGATGATGGGGAGCTGCTACTAAGGGCGAGCAGCTGGTATGATTCTGATGTGTTAGAATTGCAAGTATGAGCCCTTTGCCATTGATTTCAAAGGGGGAGAGAAGACATGTGAAAACCAAGTGGTTGATGATCAAAGGGGGAGTAGTAAAGGAAGAAAAGACATGTGAAGAGTTGTTGCTGATAGGGGGAGCTATGTCAGAAAGGAAAAGTTTTTGTCTTGATGGTTTTTCACATCATATGTTGCCATCAATGACAAAGGGGGAGATTGTTGCAAGTATGAGGTTAACCAGTGTTGTCATTGATGTCAACATACTCATATTGCATTGACTAGAAGGATTGGATGAGCTGTGTGCTGAGGATATTGAGAAAATTAGTCTCAACCAAGAACAGTGAAGAACAGTGATGAGAAGAAGGCAAAAGTACTCAATAGGTTGAGGATAAGAGAATGCAGATTAAAGGGTTTGTAGATATGAGTCTTGAGATTTTCTAGTTAAGATTTCAGAGGTCCACATAAAGATCTGAAGAAGTTATGATTGATCAAGTAGAACCAGTTCTGGGAGATGCTCCAGAGTGACAGAGTGTTACAAAAATGTCTGGTGAGATCTGGAAGTACATTGTCCTATTTTGCAGATTGAAATGAGTGTTTGGGATGTCCTTGTGATGTGTCATCTCGATTGGTTCATGGTTTGGAGGTCCAGAAGGACCTCTTTCAATATGTCAGTGGTGATAGACTATGTTCTTGAAGTTTCAGATGAAGGAGAGAAGAGATTCTTGTAAGTAGAGGAAGTGCGGATGTACCTAGTCATTCAGGCAAGCTTGTGAAGGTTCTTGGATCATGTTGAGATGGTGCTTTAAGTCTGCATTAGTGTTAGAGCCTAGAATTGGAGATATACTTCTGGATGAAGATGTTCTTGTTCAGGTTAGTCGACCAGATGAGTTACTCATCCTGCGAATGTTCTTGTGGATGATTGCCGACTTAGATGATTGTTCCTAAGTCGATGCCTTGTATAAATAAAGGTTTGTGGATTCATTTCGTAGTGCATTAAGGAGTGGATGAGAGTTGTATAGCGAAAGAGAGAAGCGCAGAGCAGAAGTATCTCAGGCTTAAATGGAACTGATCCAAACATGGTAAAGATGTCAATCTCTAATTCAAGTTTGTAAAACTTATCATCTTGTAGAAAGTGTGCCTCCTTATGAGCAGTGTGCTCAGGTAGTGAGCCCTAATTGGCATGTGCCATCCATTTTTCTTATTCTTCTAATAGAGAATAATCCTTGGGTTAGTCACCCCATGGTTTTTCCCTTAACCGGGTTTTCCACGTCAAAATCTTGGTGTCTAATGTGTTGATGTTTATCTACTCCGGTGTTAATGTTTTATGATTTCATGAATGGTTAATTGATATGCTATTAACTAACAAAGAAGAATCAAGTGTTAGAAGTAGAAGCAATTTTTTGTACAACTGATTCATCCCCCCCTCTCAGTTGTGTGCCCTAGATCTAACACTACAACACCCTGCAAACACACATGATACAAAAACTGCTAGCATCCTTAAGCTCTGATACAACCTTTGAAGTGAGATTGCTATTTTTAGCCCAAGAACACCACTCTCAGACTATTAAAAACTCATTCATATCATCCACAACCTTCATCTCCAATGGTTTTCCTATCCACTAAACAAATTACAGAGCATCAGCTCTGCAAGAGAAATGTAAAATCTACAATAATCCCTTTGCATGCAAAATAAATAATACTTATATGTGTCTTAAACATCTAGAAACTTCCACCACATTTAGATTTACATTCAAATATTTTTCCCTAAATTTAGGCATTTACATAAGTCATGAAATGTATTATAACATCTCTAAAATTAGCCTTTCATATTGTACCACTTAAAAGGCATCTTTTGACAACTCAAAATGCATTTTTCAAGACATTGACATGCAATTAAAGTACCAACTCAAAAACTCACGACCCAAAGGGGAAGATTCTCTTGCATGAAGTTCATGCAGCCTCTGATTCTATGTGTCCACTAATTTCTTCCATTCCCCATGCACTGTGCCACTTGTTTTGGCTTGTCATAGCAACTAAATACCAAAAATAGGCTATTTGAGGATCCCATGCCCAAGTAAGGAAAATAATTAAATATAAATATATTCAGTGTTTAAATAATTTTCTAATCTCAACCAAGTCGCCAAATTTATTATTATTTCTCAAACTATCAATTGATCCTGATTTTCTATTTTAGGATTGCCAACTTACTATTTTTAGAAATTTTTTGAGAAAGGGACATGACAGAGAGACATAGAGATAGAGGAAGAGAGAAGTGGAGAGAGAAATAGAAAGAGAGAGGATAAAGGGAGAGGTAGAGAGGGAGACAAAGAGATAAATAGAGAGGTATAGAGATATAAAGAGGGTGATTAATAGAGGAATAGAGAAATAGAGAGAGATAGAGATAAGAGATATTGAGGGAAATATGGAAAGAGAAAATAGAGACTAACTAAACTGATCAATCATTTCATGTTAACAAGATCTAAATATGACACATGTCCATGAGGAGCTACATTGAAGTCAACATGACATTTACATGGAGTAAAAGAGAGATAGAGAGGGAGACAAAGATATATAGGGATAAAGAGGAAATGAGATGAGAGCGATTTGGAAGACATGGCTCTAGACAACATGCTAAAAGAGGCCATGCAAAATAATGGACACCATGATGCCAAAGGATTCAATGCTTACCAGTTGTGTGGAAAATCTTATAGTTTCTTGTCACAACGTGGCATCTAGGTTTCCCAAGGCAAGAAGGAGCGAGAGGTATTATATGGGCATGAAGAAACAATTATGGAGGGAAATTTGTGACAAAAATAAGGGACAATAATTCATCATGACTACACCAATTAATTTGTTTGATTTATAAACCTTCACAATCAATACATTTTACTATGAATACCTCCATCAACACAATTCCTAAACCCTACACATGTAAAGAAAACCTTAAGACATTATCTAGATTAGAAAGATTTAGGATTAAATAGAATTTGATTTCTTATGAAGTGTTATGCTTAAAAAGGCATATAATAATTCCATCTAGAGAAACTAGGTCTCCATGCTTATTATCTAAGAAGTAACTTGTAATGATTTACTTTTATATTAATTTTTATATAAAATCTATATTATAGTTATATTTATTATTATATATTATTAAATATAATATATATAACATGGTTTGAGAGGGAGGTAGGGAGAGAGGGAGGTAAAGAGATAGAGAGAAGGATATTGACAAAGAGAGGAATAAAGAAAGAGAGATAGAGAAGGAGAGATAGATTGTTGACTTATCATGAGGGGAGTAAAAATTATCCCATGGTTTTATTTGAAATGACAAGTGGTTTATAGATTGGAAATTTTTTACAGGTATAATCTTGGCATACTATTTTGATATCATTTGAATTGTATTGTAGGGATTTGTAGGCTTTTATTTTAGGTCTAAGTATCAACATGCTATTAAAGTGTTAACATATAATACATTTCTTATGTAGTAGAGAAATACACACACACACACACACACATATACACAGAGAGAGAGAGAGAGAGAGAGAGAGAGAGAGAGAGAGAGAGAGAGAGAGAGAGAGAGAGAGAGAGAGAGAGAGAGAGAGAGAGAGATTGTTGACTTTTCATGAGGGGTGTAAATATTATCCCATGGTTTTATTTGAAATGACGAGTTGTTTATAGGATGGAAATTTTTTATAGATATAACCTTGGCATAGTGTTTTGATATCATTTGAATTGTATTGTAGGGATTTGTAGAATTTTAGTTTATGTCTAAATATCAACATGCTATTAAAGTGTTAACATATAATATATTTCTTATGTTGCTTTCTATTTTTATTGTGGGATAATTCATGTGAATTTGAAATAAGATTTGAAAATCAAAAGTCATGGCCAACACCTTGAAAATTGAGATTGAGAAGTTCAGTTGGTAAAAATTTGAGTTGTGGAAATTGAAGGTTGAAGATATTTTAGTGGAGAGAGATTGATGGATCATAATAATTGTTGCACTCAATTTTCTTTATTCTATAGAAAGTAGGATGCAGAAGTTGCTTTTCACCATTTGGGTGTACCACTCAATTGTGTTGTATCTATAAAAAATTGTAAAGAAAATGATTTTATCCTCAAAAGTTGGGTATAAAAAACACATTAAAAGGGTAATTGGTTGAGGTGAAAGATGTGTAAAATTTGACTAAAGAAAGACTTGATGAAATGATTAATTCAATTGAGGATTTTGATCTAATAATAGGTGAAGCCCCTATGATAATTTGACAAGAAACAATAGGAACAAAAAAATGGGCTAGAGGGTAAGCATTCATCTATTTTATATGAATTTCCACAAATTGTGCATTATGTAAGGCTTGTAATGCATTCTAGTGTAACTTGAAAAAAATGAAACCTTTATTTTGTAGTAATATGGAATTCAATAAATTATGAAATCCATATTTTCATAGCTCCAAGTTCCTGCCCAAATTGAAAAGGCTACCAAAAACAAGTATTGAAAATTTAACATTATTATTAGTTTGATCTATTGGTGTTCCCAACTGATTGTTCGATTTTCCCTAAAAAGTAACCATCTTTCATCCATGGGATCCTCAGGTCAGTGGCCAATGTGCAGAAGACTGACTCTCTATTTCCTTTGCAATTTAGGCTCTATATGACCTAGGGGGAGTCCCTTATTCAATACCCATTTAACAAACCTTGACTTCAACCAGGTATTGATACATAAGTAGATAAATCCTCTTTTAAGAAGACCAAAGTTGTATGATAGATGCAAAGTGGCCAGCTTTGGACATTAGTTCATTATTGTGTGTTAGAGGATTTTAAAACTAAAAATCCTACTCCTAAAATCCTAAATTTTTCAAATGATGTATTGATTTTATTCTTTATATTTTTGTTTGTAAGATTAGGGTTTGAAAAAATAAAATTTGTCCAACTGTTAACCAGTGCCTTGTTGATAACTGAGAGGGGGGGTGAATCAGTTATCTTAATTATTTAACTTTCTTTTCTTCTTTAACAATTAGAGCAATATCAAATCATATCAGCATACATAACCATGAAAGCAGAAATAAACTTAATACACATGACATAATATTTTTGATGTGGAAAACCCTGTTAAGGGAAAAAAACACAGGGTGATTAACCCAAGATTGTATTCTCTATTAAAAGAATAAGGTAGTACAAAATGGCACTTGCCAATTAGGGCTCACTACCCAAGCACACTGCTCACAAGAGGCTCACTACCTACAATAGTTTATAGAAGGAAACTAGATACTTGAACTGATGAGAAGCATCCACATGTGCTTAGGTTCAGTTCCGGTTAAGCTCAATAAACTGATCTGCTGCACTTCATTCTTCCTCTGCCTTAGTGTTGTTGTTTTGTCAGATACCGGACCTCTATCTCTATTCCCAAACTGTTCTCTACTTTTCTTCGCACAACACAACACACCACACACACCTTCTCATCGAAACCAAGGATTTCATCATCTTTCTAGTCGGCATCTGGAATAGTCAATATTTTCCCAAACTCTAGTTTGTCAGCTGAATCCATGCTTACAAAGTGATGCGTATCAAAGAGAGTCATAAATCATGTTGGCCAATCATGAATGATATCTTAAGAACCTTGATCACCATCAATATCTCATCCAGAATAAGGTCTAATGCTCTACTGATCAGTTCTTCCTCTGTCTACTCTGCCAAATAGGACCCCAATACTTAGGGGCTCATATCTCTTTACTCTTTCATCACCGAAGGCTCAATCCCTAGAATCTATTAGTTAAGGTACTCCTCTTGACTTCCCCAAGTTTGCACTTTACAAAGATACTTCCTCTAAGAGATCCAAACCTGATTGTTAGACCTTGCTGCATACTCTATTCTTGGTCACTGAACCAAAATACTCTTCAATCTGACTTCCGGTATAGACACACCATGTCCTCCAGATGTGTGGGATGGTCTTTGTTGCCATCAATGACAACACCAATGAAGCCGCACAGTGTCTCTTGCCAACAATCTCCACCTTTGGCATTGATGGCAACACTTAGTGAAAAATGACTAAGTGTCACACTACACTCCCCCTTAGCTAATGCTCTGTTCTAATGTACATTTTACCGGAGCTCCCCCTTAGCTAGATTCCACATTTTTCAGTACTACTCACTCCCCCTTTGACATCAATGGCAAAGGGTAGAATCTGCACACCAAAACTCCCAAAAATCCAACTATACTTAGCCGCATAAGTATATATATACACGTTATACTTACATATACTGTAGTATATCTGCAAAAGTTGTCTTCAACTGGACAAGTTCTGTTGCCCAACTCTACTTCATCCTATCCAAAATTGAGATGTGACCACTCAACAGGAATGCAAAAGCTTCTACCCTCTTTAGATCTGTCGGATCACTAGTCCGGGCTATGGTCTGAGCATCAGTTAGGGCCTCATGCATGGCCTCTAACTTAGGGATAATAATACCTCTTAGTTCACTTAGCCTTCTTATCCTATTTTTCTTCTCCTTCTTAAGCTTCTTTATTTCATTTATAGCCACAAGAGTCTAGCACTCTTGATTCACTATGGAAGAGGAGAGAGGATCAAAACTTTGAGATATGCTTGAAAGATTTCCCTCTTGTTCTTTCACTTTCTTCTCAATATCCATTGTCACTTTGGACCAGGATAGACAAAATTTATATATATCTCCACCATCTTTAAGAGCATTTTCTAAGCTCTTTATTCCAATATTCAGATTTCTCCTATCTTTAGCTATGTACCCATGTACTTTAGAGAATCTTTTACCCAAAAATTCTTTCCAGACTAACTTTTATGCTGCTTTCTCTAAAGAGTCAAAATATGTATTAACAGAGTTAACAAGAGACTCTAGATTACCAGATGTAGAGGCTGAAGAATCCTTTTGGAAGGTTGGCATGATTTTCTCTACCACACTGGATGCAATCTCTATTAGCTCACAATCTTCCATGTGAGACTTTAGAAGCTTTTCTTCTGCTTTGGCTTGAGCAAAATATACTACCTTCATAGTCTGGACCGGAGAGAGAGAATCAAAATTAAATGGCCCTTGAAGTAGTTCCGGTTCATCCAATTCTATCATTTCTTTTGTCAAGAATGTTGGCAAGAGACACTATATGGATTCATGATTGTTGTCATTGATGGCAACAAAGTTCATCCCACACATCCGCAGGACATGGTGTGTCTCTACCGAAAGTCAGATTGAAGAATGTTGTGGTCCAGTAAACAAGAATAGAGCTTGTGGCAAGGTCTGACAGACAGGTCCGGATCTCTTAGAGGAAGTATCTTGGTGAAGTGAGGATTTGGAAAAATCAAGAGGACTACCTTGAGTAATAGATTCCAAGGATTTAGCCTCTGGTGATAGATGAGGAAAAAGATATGAATAGTTGAGTATCGGATTCCTGAGTGATAGTGTGAATAGAGGAAGAACTGACTGACAGAACATCAGACCACTTTCTGGATGTGTTACTGATGGTGTTAAAGGTTATGAAGGCATGAATCATGTTTGGCCGACATACTTAATGATTTCTACAAGCATATACTTGATCTGCATTACTTGATGTGCTAGGATTCAGCCGACAGATCAGAATTAGTGAAAAGATTGACTATTCCGAGTGCCGACTAGAAAGGTGATGAAATTACTTGTGCGGATATATATACACAATGGATTTAGTTGTGACATGTGATATGTGAATAAAAGCAGAGCAGAGTAGAAGAAGTAAGGAAGGTCCGGTATGTGAAAGGAAAGCAGCAAAAGAGAAGAGGAAAGATGAAGTGCAGCAGATCAGTGTACTGAGCTTAACCAGAATTAAACTCTAGCATATGTGGATGCTTCCAATCAGTTCAAGTATTATATAACATTCCTTTGTAGGCAGTGTGTCTCCTTGTAGGCAGTGTGCCTCCTTTGTGAGCAGTGTGCTCGGGCAGTGAGCCCTAATTGGCAAGTGCCATTTTTGTATTTCCTTATTCTTCTAATAGAGAATAATCTTTGGGTTAATCACCCCGTGGTTTTCTCCCTTAACAGGGTTTCCACGTCAAAAATACTATGTCATGTGTTTTTCATTTCATGGTAATGTTTGCTTGTTTGAATTAATGCTGCATTGATTAATAAGAAAGTTTAGAAGAAGAAATAATTAGGATAACTAATTCACCCCCCCTCTCAGTTATCAACAATTGGTATCAGAGCTAAGTTCCTCCTAACAGAGTCTAACAGCTCGAGGAAGATCTGGGAGTCCAAATGGATCCATATGGTTTAAGGGAGCAACTCAAGACTGCCCTTGAGGATCCTGAATAGTCAAACTCTAAAGTCAATGAATTAAAGGAAAGACTCAAACAGGCTGATGATTTCATGAGAGAACTAAAAGACAAATTAAGTCTCTCTATGAAAAAGAGAAAGGAGCTGCTTCAGCAATTGGCAAGACAAGGTGAAGAAAGTAATGCAAATGAAGAGCTGACTGAGAAAACCAAGTTATGTGAAAAGTTATCAAAAGAAATCAATATGGTAAGACATGAAATGGAATCAAGAGTTATAAAGTTTACTCAAGAAGTTGAAGAGAAAAGAAAAATTGAAGATAATCTAAGACAATCTGTCAAGGAGAAATCAGAAGATTGCCACCAGATGGATAGAATTATTAGACATCTCGAATCTGATCTTGAAGATGTTAAAGATAATGAAGAAAAACTTGAGGATCAAATTGTCTCTCTAAAAAGGGATCTTCAAACAACAAATGAGTATAAAGAAAAATTCAAGATAAGTTCTGCTCAACTTGAAGTTCTTCTTGGAAGTTAAAAGAAGGCAGATGACAAGTGTGGTTTGGGATATGAGAAAGGAGAAAGCTCTGGATCCGGTTAGAAGAATTTTGGATCAGAAAATCCAAGGAACAGGCCTAGAAGACCTTCGGTAAGACAGCCTAATGCTCAAAGATATCCATCCTTCAATGGATACTACCACAACTGAAATCACTTTGGTCACAAAGCTAATCAGTGCAGAAAGAGAATGAATCAGACTAATTCATCCTTCTCCGGACAGTGTTTTAACTGCAAAAGGTATGGTCACAAGTCTCATGAATGAAAAAATATGCAAATGAACAAATCATTCAATGGTAGATGCTTTGCATGCAATAGAGTAGGTCATATGGCTAATCAATGCAGATCAAGAGGATATCAGTCAAATATGCAAAGAAATGTTGTTTGCCAAACCTGTAATAGGTCCAGTCATAATGCAAAAGTCTGCAGAAGCAAGAATCAGGACAAAAGAGGTCCAGTATATAATTAGAATCAAGATAAGGGTAAACAAAAGATGAATGCAGATGAAGTTAGGAATGAGATGAACAAGATTTGGGTGAAGAAAAGTTTAAAGAATGTAGAGATTGGATCCACACCAGACTCTGGTGCTGATATTCCTTCCAAAAATTAAAAAGTGAGCTCTGGCTCAGGGGGAGACACAAAGAAAACCTTATTCCCCCAGCCAGTTAAGTGGTGCCTGAAATTGGCACATGAGAAGCTGCAGATCAAAGGGTCTCTAGAAAAACATGTAAAGAAGATCAGGTAAAGATCTGAGAGATCCGCAAGAAGATTTAAAAAGTTCAATTCCTTCAGAATTGGTCCGATTAAGCAAGTCTTCTGGTAAAATAGGTTTCTCACAAGATTGGCCCGGTATGAATCCAAATTGATACAGCTTGTTCTGCAGATACATAAGATGATCAGAAGGATAAGTGGATATGATGATTCATCACTAACATTGATCACAAGGGAATCATAATAATCCAAATGAGTTTCTTCCTCTTTGAACAAGGAAAACCAGGTAAACCGGAATGAATTAGGTTGCGCATTTATTGCAGGGTGAAAATTAGGGCTTCTTGGAATAAAAGAGTTCATTTGTCTATCATTTACACACTTGTACACTCACATGCGAAGAAGAAAGAAAAGGAGCTCTGCAAACAACTTCTCCCAAAAGATCAAGGCAACTCTTCATATAGCTCTATTCGGATTTCTTCGTGTGCCCTAACCTGCGTAAAAGGTATTTATCGTTCTTGATATCCTTTAGTAAGATTGTTTGATGATGGCTACTCTAAATATAGTAAAGATCTCTGATAGACCTTGGCCCTCATTTAAGAAACATCCATATAAATCCTTGGATGTAGATCCCCTAAGTGCATTTTCCAATGTTCCGCATGGTGTGTTGCACACTGAAGATATTAGGGTTATATACATGCAAATGTTGAAGAGTTTGGGGAATTCATATTAAGAGATATCTATCACAAACAACTGTTAGATGATTCATTTGAGCTCAAACCCAAATACATTGGCCTCCGGAACAAGCACTTTGCACAATACATACATTTCCCCTGTTTTACAGAGAATGAATGGGTTAGGTATATTTTGAGCAGAATACATGACAATTTCATGTGGTTAAATGGACCATTCAAGATCACTAAAGATGCCATTAGGGCAGTTACCAGATTACACTCATCCGATGGGATTCCTATTCTTAAATCTGTAAAGAACCAAACTGTGAGTGATGCTACCGGATCTAAGTTTGACAAAAGAGCAATGACAGTAGATGACATCACTGATCTGGATGTCAAGTTTGCTTCTATGATCATTAGATATAAGATATATCATTCTAGCAGAGAAAATTCTGTACCTGGAACTACCATCTATACCGCTTATGAAATGTTAAGAAATGATACAGACTATGATCTTTGTCAACTTCTCTTGAACCAACTTTTGGAGAATCTGTAGAAAATAAAGAAAGATAGAAATAATTCATTCAAGTATGGTGGATTGATATTGTGCTTATTCTTCTACTTTGTGAATGAGCTTCCCGAATCTAATGGCTGGGTATGGGAGAATGATAGACCGGTAGCTATCCAAATCAGAGATTATCTACATGGACTTGGTGACAACAAAGCACAAAATACAGCTCTGTGGGGATATTTCAAGAACTTTCAGAACATGATGCAAGCAAGAGAAAGGATTCCCCAGTCTCTTGTTGAGAAATACAAAGACACAATCTGCTTTATGGTAGAGACTGATTAGTGCCTAATGGAGGTAGTAGAACGAAGGACAGTTTGGATCATGCCCATGGGGTATGAGGTTGATGAACAAATTGTGGAGCTACATGTTTAACACATGCTAAGTCAGCCTAAGGATCCAAAAGTAGAAAGGTTTGGAACCTTTGAGGAGCTAAGTATAAAAATTCATGTGGAACTCAGAGAGCTAGAGATAAAAAGAAAGGTGAGAAAAGAAGCAGAACATATTGCCCAAGGTCTTGGCATCTCAAAGGAGGCACTTGATGCCAACTGAGAAAAGAGACAAAAAGCTGAGAAAGAGAAGAAAGAGGCAGAAAAGAAAAGCAAGGAAAGTGCTCTGGTAGAAACCTTAACCCGGACTAGATCATCAAAAAGATCTGCACCTGTCATAGCCAAAAGCTCAAAATCGGAAGTCCAGGCATCCAATAAAAGAGAGAAAAGATCAAAGACAAAAGCCACAAGGGCTTATGCAAGTCAAAAGGATGAAGAGAAACCGAATCAAATGAGGAGATCAGGAAACTAAAGAAGAAGAAGAAATCATCCGGTCAAGGAGAAGAAGAGAAGGAAGAGGAATTTGTTGAAAAACCTACTCTCTCCTTAGATGATGTAGTAAAAGCAGTTACTGTGGATGGCAACCTATAACCCTTAATAGAATTCTATGATTATTATAATGAAGCAGATAAAAAGATTCTGGAGGAAGCCACAGTTAAGTTTTTGAACATTTACAATAAAGCTTTTATTGAAATTATCTCTCTAATTCCTAAGAGTCTAGAGAAGGAGTTGGAAATGAGAAAGACCAATGCCATGGCAAAAGATCTTGAGATCCGGGAACAGATAGCTATTCAACTATATCCTTCAATTGATCTTAAGACAATGAACATGGTATTCAAAGACTGTAAGGATGAATTCAGGAGCAAAGCAAGGATGAATCAGCTTATGCTTGGTGAGACCAACAAGGTAGCCAAGGACACTAAAGAGATTCTCTGCAAAACCTTCAAAAGATTTAATCTTCCTATCATAGAGGACTTGGGTACTGATCCCTCCACTACAAATGTTACAGAAGAAACTCCTGAGAAAATGTCAGAAGAGGTGGGCCCTGAACAGACTAACATTTCCCCTCCGGTTTCCCCTACAGTCTCTGGATCTAAAGGAGAAGACAAATCACAGGAGAAAGAAATAGAGGTGAAGGAAAAGAAGATGACAGTGCTAAGGTTGTAGAAGGAGAGAAGACTTCAGTAGAGAAAACCACAACTGCTAGTGGTGAAGGAGAGAAAACTCCTAAGGACAGCTCCAAGACTGCAGAAGAGAAGAAACATCTGTCTCCGGCAAGAGACACTGCACAAACTATCCAAGAATTCCTAAATAAAGAAATAATGGAGATTGATGAACCGGAGCTTCTACAAGGTCCATTCAATTTTGATTCTCTCTTCGGTATAGACAATGAAGATAGCTTCATTTGCTAATGCTAAGGCTAACAAAAAACTCCTAAAGTCTCATATGGAAGATTGTGAGTTAATAGAAGCTGCTTCTGGAGTGCTAGAAAAGATCATGCCATCTTTTTAGAAGGATCCCACAGCCTCCTCTTCTGCTAATCTCAAAACCTTAGTCAGCAGTGTTAGCACACATTTTGGTTCTCTAGAAAAATTACCTGAAGAAAAGGTTCGGAAGGAGTTTTTGGATAAAAGATTCTTTGAGGTACAGGGTTTGATTATTAATGATAGAAGAAACATGAATATTGGAATAAAGAGCCTAGAAAACACTCTTAAAGATGGAGGAGAAATGTATAAATTTTGTTTATCATGGTCCAAAGTAACACTAGACATTGAGAAGAAAATAAAAGAATAGGAGGATAAACTCTCATACTTATCAAAGAATTTTGATCCTCTCTCTTCCTCTATAACAAATCAAGAATATCAGACTATTGTAGTCTTGAGTGAAATCAAGAAATTGGAGAAGGAAAGGAAAAATAGAATAAGCAGGTTGAGTGAGCTTAGGGGGTTAATTGTCCCTAAGCTAGAGGCCATGCATGAGGCCATAACAAAAGCTCAAATCACAGCCCAGACAAATGATTCGACAGATCTAAAAAGGACAGATGCGTTTGCATTCTTGTTGAGTGGGCATATCTCAATTTTAGACAGGATGAAGCAGAGTTGGGTGACAGAAGTTGTACAGTTGAAGAAAACTTTTGCAGACATACTTAAGTATATGTAAGTATGCCATATGTATATATTTATGCGGCTAAGTATAGTAAAATTTTTAAAAATTTTGGTGTGCAAACCCTACCCTTTGCCATTGATGTCAAAGGGGGAGTGAAGAGCAGTGAAAAATGAGGAATCCAACTAAGGGGGAGCTCCAAAAAATATATATAAAGACAGAGCATCAGCCAAGGGGGAGCCTAGTGTAAACACTTAGTCATTTTTCACTAAGTGTTGCCATCAATGCCAAAGGGGGAGATTGTTGGCAAGAGACACTATGTGGATTCATGATTGTTGTCATTGATGGCAACAAAGTTCATCCCACACATCTGCAGGACATGGTGTGTCTCTACCAGAAGTCAGAGTGAAGAATGTTGTGGTCCAGTAAACAAGAATAGAGCTTGTGGCAAGGTCTAACAGACAGGTCTGGATCTTTTAGAGGAAGTATCTTGGTGAAGTGAGGATTTGGGAAAGTCAAGAGGGCTACCTTGAGTAATAGATTCCAAGGATTTAGCCTTCGGTGATAGATGAGGAAAAAGATATGAATAGTTGAGTACCAGATTCCTGAGTGACAGTGTGAATAGAGGAAGAACTGACTGACAGAACATCAGACCACTTTCTAGATGTGTTATTGATGGTGTTAAAGGTTATGAAGGCATGAATCATGTTTGGCCGACATGATTAATGATTTCTACAAGCATATACTTGATCCGCATTACTTGATGTGCTAGGATTCATCCGATAGATCAGAATTAGTGAAAAGATTGACTATTCCAGGTGCCGACTAGAAAGGTGATGAAATTACTTGTGCGGATATATATACACAATGGATTTAGTTTTGAGAAGGGTAGTTGTGACATGTGATATGCGAATAAAAGCAAAACAGAGCAGAAGCAGTAAGGAAGGTCTGGTATGTGAAAGGAAAGCAGCATAAGAGAAGAGGAAAGATGAAGTGCAATAGATCAGTGTACTGAGCCTAACTAGAACTGAACTCCAGCATATGTGGATGCTTCCAATCAGTTCAAGTATTGTATAACATTCCTTTGTAGACAGTGTGTCTCCTTGTAGGGAGTGTGCCTCCTTTGTGAGTAGTGTGCTTAGGCAGTGAGCCCTAATTGGCAAGTGCCATTTTTGTATTTCCTTATTCTTCTAATAGAGAATAATCTTTGGGTTAATCACCCCATGGTTTTCTCCCTTAACACGGTTTCCACGTCAAAAATACTGTGTCATGTGTTTTTCATTTCATGGTAATGTTTGCTTGTTTGAATGAATGCTGCATTGATTAATAAGAAAGTTCAGAAGAAGAAATAATTAGGATAACTTATTCACCCCCCCTCTCAGTTATCAACAAAGAAGTCTTTGACTGCTTCTGCAGTGTCTCTTATAGGAGAGAGAGTTTTCTTCCCTTCTGCAGCCTCAGCATTGTCACTTGAGGTCTTCTCAGTTTGGCCTTTTTCTCTTCCCTTCACTTCTTGATTGATGCTCTCTTCTTTTCTTTCAATTCTGGAGTCTACAGGGGGATCTAGAAGAGAGGTGTCTGCTTCTTCAAGAACTTCCTCCTCCGGAATAGAGGAATCTAGGTCCTTAGCTTTCTCTTCATTTTCTTCCTTTGCCTCTTCTGCCACTATCTCAGTAGATTCTTCTTTGTCATCCATGGAAGAGGGTTCATCACCTAAGTCCTCTATGACAGGAATATTGAATATTTTATAGGCATTCCTGAGGATCTCTTCAGTCTCTTTAGCCACCTGATCAGTCTCTCTAAGCATAAGCTTATTGATTCTGGCTTTGCTTTGGAACTCGTCCTTGCAGTCTTTGAAGATCATGTTTATTTTCTTTGGAGTGATGGAGGGATAAAGTTGGATAGCAATCTGCTCCCGAATTTCTAGGTCCTTTGCCATGGCATTGTTCTTTCTTATCTCAAGCTCCTTCTCTAAGCTTTTGGGAATCAGGGATATGATTTCAATGAATACCTCGTTATAAATATTAAGATACCTGACTGTAGCATCTTGCAGTATCTTCTGATTAGCTTCATTGTATTCATCATAGAACTCAGTCATTGGTTTCAAGTTCCCATCCACAGTGACTGATTTGATGATATCATCAATGTAGAGAGTAGGCTTTTCAACAAATTCTTCTGCCTTTTCTTCTTTGCCTTGACCAGTAGAAGGTTCATTGGATGTTTTCTTCTTTTTCTTCATTTTCTTGACCTCCTCATCTGATTCAGTCTCTTCATCATACTTTTGACTGGCATAAGACCTTGTGGCCTTTGTCTTAGTTCTTTTCTCTCCTTTTGCGGATGCTCTTACTTCTAGTTTTAATGCTTTCTGGCTCTTAGAGGTGGTAGGTGCAGAGCTCTTGGAGGATCTGGTCCGGGAGGGGGCTTGCACCAGAGCACTTTCTTTTTTTGCTTCTTTCTTTTCCCTTTTTGCCCTTTCTATCTTCTCTCTGTTTGCATCAAGTGCCTCCTTTGAAATTCCATGCTTCTTGGAAAATTCTTCTACTTCTCTCCTTACTTTTCTCTTGATCTCAGGCTGTCTTAGTTCAATATGAACTTTTACACTTAGCTCTTGGTAGGTTCCAAACCTTTCTGCCTTAGGATCCTTGGGCTGACTCAGCATGTGTTGAACATGTAGTTCTACGATTTTCTCATCTACATCATACCCCATTGGCATGATCTAGACTGTCTTTGGCTCCACTACCTCCATTAGGCATTGATCAGTGTCCACCTTGAAACACACTATGTCTTTGTACTTCTCAACCAATGATTGGGGAATTCTTTCTCTGGTTTGCATCATATTTTGAAAATTCTTGAAGTAGCCCTAGAGTGTTGTATACCGTGCCTTGCCATCACCAAGCCCATACAAGTAATCTCTGATTTGAATTGCATCCATTGGATCTGGGTAGCTCATTCATGAAGTAAAAGAATAAGCAAAGTATCAAACCACTGTATTTGAAAGAATTCTTCTTATCCTTCTTTATTTTCTGTAGATTCTCCAAAAGTTGGTTCAAGAGGAGCTCACAAAGATCATAATCTACATTTTCTTTTAACATCTGATAAGTAGTGTAAATTGCAATTCTGGGTACTAAATTTTCCCTACTGGAGTGATATATCTTGTAACCAATTATCATGGAGGCAAACTTGACATCCAGATCAGTGATGTCTTCTATTGTCATTGCTCTCTTGTCAAATTTTGATCCGGTAGCCTCACTTACAGTTTGGTTTTTGACAGATTTGAGAATAGGTAACCCTCTGGATGAGTGTAAACCAGTTACTGCCCTAATTGTATCTTTTATGATCTTAAATGGTCTATTCAACCATATGAAGTTATCATGTACTCTGCTTAAAACATACCAGACCCACTCATCTTCTACAAAATAGGGGAAATGGATGCACTGACCGAAATGCTTGTCCTGGATAGCCTTGTACTGAGGTTTGAGTTTAAAAGAATCATCTATTAACTATTTGTGATAGATATCCATTAACTTGGATTCCCCAAATTCCTCAATGTTTGCATGAATATCTTCCCTAACATCTTCTACATGTAAAACTCCATGCGGAATACTTGAAAAGGCACCTAGGGGATCAACTTCTAGGGATTTATAGGGATGTTTCTTGAGTTTAGGGCATGGCCTATTAGTGATCTTTACCACATTCAGAGTAGCCATCTTTCAAAGATTCAGAATGAGATATTAAAGAGCAGAAAATACCTTTTATGCTTCTAGGGTTCACAAAATGAGCCGGATTAGATTGCTGGATGAATTGACTTCTGTGGTTGATCCTTGAGATGTTTGAGGTGATTTTGTTGTAGAGCTCCTTTTCTCTTCTTCTTGAATGTAGAATGAGCAAATGTTCAATAAGAGAACCCTTATATCTCTACGCAAACCCTAATTCCTTATTGCAATAAATGCGCAACTTAAGTTATTTAGGTTGCCTTATTTTCCTTGTTCTAAGAAAGAAAATCTTATCTGAATCACTGAGATGCACTTAGAGTTGATATTAGAGATGAATTACAATGACCATCCTTTCCTCAGGTCATCCCATTTATCCGCAGATCAAGATGTTTTAATTTAGAATCACACCAGATCAAACTGTGAAAATCTTGCTTTTACCGGAAGACTGTTAGACCGGATTAATCTGGGAAGATTAGACTCTTCAAATCTTTTTGTAGATCTTCCATATCTTTACCAATGTTTCTTTAGATATTTCAATGAGAACCCTGTTATCTTATTTTTCCTCTATCTAGAGCTAAACAGTCCATCTAGTATTTTCCTTGAAAATCCTTTGGAAAATGTTCCTATAAAGCTTAAAGTGCCAAATTTCCCAAAAACCCCGCCGAAAAAACCTTACCTTTGGAAAAAGCTTGAAAAAATAGGCAGGTTTGCTTTTTACATCACCCTGAAATTCGGCCAAATAAAGAAGTTATTTATGGTCAAAGTTTTGGTCAACATACAATTCAAATGTTCATTGGTGGGCTTGCAAAATCTCTATCGGCATTAGAAAAGGATGAAAAAAGAAAGTTGTATGCATTTCCGAATGTATATCGGGCTTAAGAAGATGCATATACATTGGGGGAATCTATCGCAGATTCCTGGGATATTCCCAATTTGTATATCTGGTTGCAAAGAGAAACATACAAGGAAAATTATACAAAGTAGGAGATACGTTACAGGAATATTCCCTCAATGTATATCGGGTTTCAAATGCATTTATGTTGTATGTTTGCACATGCAATGAAAAGATACAAGGTTTGACATACAAGTGCATCCACTACAGTGGAATGTACATTCGGCCTTATATGTTTCCTTGTATATTTCACTTGTATGTTTTGCACATACAAGTGAAATATACAAAGAAATATACAAGGCCGAATGTACAAGAGGTGGGGCCCGTGCACGTACAAGGCTGATTATATGTTAGAAGATACAAGTAAGCGTGAACAATAGAATGTATATTTTGCTTGTATGTTTGCACATACAAGCCAATATACAAAGAAAAGATACAAGGGACCTTCACCTGAGATACAAGTCAGAGATACATTTGCTACAGTGGCTTGTATTTTTTTGCTTTGTATGTTTTCACATACAAAGCCGATATACAAAGGTTTACATACAAGCCAGACCCAATTACATTTTTAACTTGTTTTATAAAGTCTTGGAGTCTGCCTTGTATATGGACGATTGTATATTGCGATATACAAGTCAGAGATACAAGGGTTGCATGCAAGGCGGACTTGAATCGAAGATCAAATTCAGCATTTCAGGTCTCGTGTCCGCCTTATATATGTATAAGTGTTTTGTATATTTGAACATGCAGGGAAATATACAAAGAAAGTAATACAAACTGGATCTGACCTAGCAGTCAAAGTAGTTGATAAATTTTTGGGATCCGTGGCTTGTATATTTGGCGTTTGTATATCATGCGATGTACAAGCCGGATTTCAACGTCTTTTCAGGCTATTTCTTAAAATTTGAAGTCCGCGGCTTGCATGTACAATTGTGCTTGTATATTGCAATATGCAAAGGGCAGATATAGTTTTTAGTGATGCTCCTTGAATGAGCTCAGCAATGAATCAGGCAGTGCCACATGGCGGCAGACATACATGCAAGCTAACATACAAGAGGTGGGGCCCACACATACAAAGGCAATTGTATGCATATACGAATTTTGAAAATACAAGGGCATTTCACAGCCCGATATACAAAGCGCCATGCATATATAAAGGAGTTGCAGAGAAGTTTTTAAGTACCGATTTAGGTAGTAAATGCAAGGGATATACACACAGATGCAAAGCGATATATACAGGCAGTTGACCAAAACTTTGACCACCTATATCTCCTCCATCCTAGTGAATTTCGAAATACTGCAAGAGGCAAAGTTGCATATTTTGGTCCCCTCTTTCATTTGGCAGGCTTTTTAGGGGTTTTCTCCCACTTTCAAATTTTATATCTGGCATTGCATCCCTGGCCATCGTGATGTTTCAGCAGCGACAGCTGCATATTCAACTGAAGATATTTGTTGCAAATCGATGACTCTGTAGACCACATTAAAGATGAAAAATATCTTTCATCTACCCTATTTTCAGATCTTTTACACCATAACTTCAAACAGATGAACGTCCCTTCAGTAGTGGTATTTTCTAACAGTGCCCATGGGCAAGGATTTATTGTAACCAACTGAAAATGTAAAATGATATATATACATGTAAAACAGATGTATATGGTGTTCGTTGTTCTTCTGGGCTATTCTTTGTAATGGCTATTTAGCCTCTATAATTAATATGAACTGGTGTTTTTTGCCTCTCTTTTGTTATTTTTTAGCACTGTGTCTACTCTTTGGATTGGTAGGCTATGTATTGTGGACAAAACGGTCCCTTTCATTCCTCCATTATTCCATCTTGACCTCTCTAAAATTAATGAGTCTGTGTAAGCCTTTCTAGCTATGAGATTATTACTATGTCTATTTAGTTGCAGCCAAACACATTTAAATCTGGTGTATCACTTAGTTCATTTCAGTATTTCTTTTTAGCATTCCTTCTAACCCTTTTCCCAACAAGCATTAGTACTAGGTTTAGATGATTTTTCTCTGAGCATTAGGCTTAGAAAGAGGAAGCCAGCCTTCTCCAGAGGTCTGATCTCATTTCGCAAGGTCCCACACTTCGAGATCATTCCCATGTTACTCCAGATTGGTAAAGTTTCACAACCGCAGCAAAGGGTGCAAATCTGGGTGATAACAACTCTGGCACGCTCGGTGGGACCAGTTTGATAAACTTCTCATCAAGATACTAAGAGATTTGGTGTTTCTCCCAGTCTTACCAGCCTTTGGAGGTGATGCACTAACATTATGGCGACTCTACTAAAAGAATCAACTGGTTTCAACAGCCCAAGTACCTAAAATTTCATCAAGGATCAGGATTTGGTGATTCTTCCTGGTCTATCTAGCTTCTAGAAGCATTTTAATCACCTGGCGACTCCTTCTCTAGTATGTATCCAATTATCTTTTGGTTGTAGACCTATTTTACTCTAATTCTAACATATTTATGAATATCTAGCATTTAGATGCTATAAGATGTCAGAATTTTATGGAAAATATGGCTATTTCCCTACCCCTAGTCCAATTACAGGCTATTGGCCTCCGTATCAGCAATACCAGGCCCCAAATGCCTCTGATTTTATGCCATACAACCCTGCCGCTACAGAGTATTAGCATCCTCATGATGCTTACCTTTCTTCCACACCTAATGTCGCCCTTGATAATATTGATGCTTTCAATGAGCTAATGGAAGGTTTTCTAAAACTTGACGGAAATTTAGATAAAGCCAAAGGAGCAGCAGGGTACAGTCGGCCTAAGCGGTTTTATGATCTCAACATCATAAGCATGTATGGTCTCAAGAAGCTATCTCTAGAGCTGAATAAGGAGGTTGATGAATTTATAGAAATGTTAACATGTGACCAGCAGAGAGAAGCACAAGGGGAGGTTTTTCAAGAAAACCTTGCTATAACAATGATACCTGCTCAGCCTGCTGCTGAAGAAGCCCCAAAATTTAAAATTCCAAGCTTTAGGCAGGATAATCCATCTATGCCTCCAAAACTGCTTCCCAGTTTTCAAATCCCCTTATCAGATGGGCCTAGCATGGACGGTTATGATGAGATTGCTAAATTAAAGGAGCATGTGTTTACAATTCCAAATTTCAACCAGTCACTTTCTTCTGCACATGTTCAACCTATAGAGCAACCTAGACTCCACAAGTTCCCAAGATTCAATGCCTATATCCCTTCACAAGTCTATGTTCCTGTACAAACTCAAATTATCACTCCCCAAGAACAAATTTATCTAGAACCCTCTCCCCTCCAAAAAATTCAAGACATTATTCAAGCTTCTTTCCCTGATGCAATTTCAATCCTCAAGGGTGGGCAAGTTGTCTACCAAGATATTTGGAAAGATGAGCCAAAAGAGGAGGTGGAAGAAGATAAAACTAATGAGGAGCAGTTTCTTCCTACACTCACAAAGATAAAATTATTTGAACCTATTACACCTGTGAGTAATGTTAACCCAAATAAGGGATTGAGTCCTCTAAACTTTAGTTCTTTTGAAGCTTTTTCTCATGCCTCCGATCAAGAAAATAAGGTTGAAATGTAAAGAGTGCTTGGAGAAAGCCTTCAGCTATAGAGACAACTTAACCAAAATTTAGAAGAGCTGCAGTCAAGGGATGGAGACATAGGGAAACAAGTTCCTAAGGTCACTTTAGAAATGGATGATGCTGCCCTACTTCATGAGCTACCTGATTATGTTGAAGATGAGGAGTATGAGCAGCTGGTTGTCGATATGCAGCAACAAGAGGACAATGAAAATAATCATTACTTGTTATGCATGGAGGCCCAGCATGGTAGTGAGTTTCCAGCTCTTGAAGACTTGGAAGAGGCTCTTTTCTGGGATGAGTGTGCTATGGAGGAGGCTATTGCTAAATTTACTCAGAAGGCAGGTGATGCTGCCTTGTTTGATAAATTCTTGAGCCAAGTTAAAAATGAAGATGAAGGCAAGCTGCCAACAGACCTAAAAATTTTTGGAGGCAGTGAGCATGATTGTGAGTTGCTGGCATGTGAGAAAGGGCAGGGATATCAACTTGTTGATGGGGAGGTCTTCTCTTTTGAGCATGTGCATGGCTCATTTTCTAAGCCTAAGTTAGAATATCATGAGCATTTTGTTCATAAGGTGGAGGCAGCCATATTTATAGTGGAATCATAGGAGCTAGAGTTTTCAAACCAACAAGAAGAGGAGGAATGCAACGATGATGACATTATATCAGCCTTCTTGGATTCTTTGAAGGAAGATAGAGAAAACCATGAGGTCTCAGGTCAGCTATTTCACACACAAGAGCAACATGAGAGAAAGGTGCAGGTCACCATCATACCAAATGAAGAGAAAGGGGCAATCAATCCAAAACCTTCAAGGGGATGCCTAATCAGGCATCTAGCCCAGCTGGAGACACATCAAGAGAAGTCACCACTTGTCATGCTTACCTCTAAGCATGAAGTTGAGCATCAAAATGAGTGGGATCAACCCATTTATTTACCACAAGTTAGCAACATCAGCAATCAGTCCAGGTGGATAGGTGAGTTTATCTCCATTTTGTGGGGGTTTTTTTATCAATTTTTCATATGTACATTTCCCCCTTACCTCTTTTTAACTGTCCACATGAATGGGAAACATTGTAAATTGTTAAGGAAAGGAAGTTATTTTCAAGAACCAGTTAATGGCTTTGTTTAAAGTCATGTCTAATTGGTTAGTTTAGGATTAGAGTAGGTTTCATTTCTATTTTAAGTGCTTCTGCATAGGCTGCATTGTCATTAGGAGAATGTAGGCCCTTTCCCCTTTTTGTGTTTTGGAGGTAGTTTCCAGTTTTCTAGCAAGTTTTAGACTTGACTCTATGCCCAACGGATGCAATAAGGCCACTAATCTAATTGTTTAGCAGGCAAACATCCCATAGAATTCGCCAAGAATGTTATCCTATTTTTCCTCTGTTCAGAGGTAAATAGTCCATCTAGTATTTTCCTTGAAAATCCTTTGGAAAATGTTCCTATAAAGCTTAATGTGCCAAATTTCTCAAAAACCTTGCCTAAAAAAACTTACCTTTGGAAAGAGCTTGAAAAAATAGGTAGGTTTGCTTTTTACATCACCTTGAAATTCGGCCAAATAAAGAAGTTATTTATGGTCAAAGTTTTGGTCAACATACAGTTCAAATGTTCATTGGCGGGCTTACAAAATCTCTATTGGCCTTAGAAAATGATGAAAAAATTGATTTTTATGCATTTCTGAATGTATATCGGGCTTAAGAAGATGGATATACATTGGGGGAATCTATCACAAATTCCTGGGATATTCCTGATTTGTATATCTGGTTGCAAGGAGAAACATACAAGGAAAATTATACAAAGTAGGAGATACATTATAGAAATATTCCCTCAATGTATATCGGGTTTCAAATGCATATTATGTTGTATGTTTGCACATGTAATGAAAAGATACAAGGTTTGACATACAAGTGCATCCGCTATAGTGGAATGTACATTCGGCCTTATATGTTTCCTTGTATATTTTGCTTGTATGTTTTGCACATACAAGCAAAACATACACAGAAATATACAAGGCCGAATGTACAAAAGGTGGGGCCCACGCACATATAAGGCCAATTCTATGTTAGAAGATACAAGTAAGCATGAACAGTAGAATGTATATTTCTCTTGTATGTTTGCACATACAAGCCAATATACAAAGAAAAGATACAAGGGACCTTCGCCTGAGATACAAGTCAGAGATACATTTGCTACAGTGGCTTGTATTTTTTTTGCTTTGTATGTTTTCACATACAAAGCTGATCTACAAAGGTTTACATACAAGCCAGACCCGATTGCATTCTTAACTTGTTTTATAAAGTCTTGGAGTCCGCCTTGTATATGGGCGATTTTATAATGAGATATATAAGTCAGAGATACAAGGGTTGCATGCAAGGCGGACTTGAATCCAAGATCAAATTCAGCATTTTAGGTCTCAGGTCCACCTTATATATGTATAAGTGTTTTGTATATTTGAACATGCAGGGAAATATACAAAGAAAGTGATACAAGACGGATCCGACCTAGCAGTCAAAGCAGTTGATAAATTTTTGGGGTCCGTGGCTTGTATATTTGGTGCTTGTATATCATCCAATATACAAGAAAACATACAAAGGAAGTATACAAGCCAGATTTCAACATCTTTTCAGGCTATTTCTTAAAATTTGAATTCCGCGGCTTGCATGTACAATTGTGCTTGTATATTGCAATATGCAAAGGGCAGATATAGTTTTTATTGATGCTCCTTGAACCAGCTCAGCAACGAATCAGGCGGTACCACGTGGCGGTAGATTACATGCAAGCTAACATACAAGAGGTGGGGCCTACACATATAAAGGCAATTGTATGCATATACAAATTTTGAAAATACAAGGGCATTTCACAGCCTGATATATAAAGCGCCATGCATATATAAAGGAGTTGCAGAGAAGTTTTTAAGTGCCGATTCAGGCGGCAAATGCAAGTGATATACACAGATGCAAAGTGATATATACAGGCGGTTGACCAAAACTTTGACCACCTGTATCTCCTCCATCCTAGCGAATTTTGACATGCTGCAAGAGGCAAAGATGCATATTTTGGTCCCCTCTTTCATTTGGCAGGCTTTTTAGGGGTTTTCTCCCACTTTCAAATTTTAGATCTGGCATTGCATCCCTCGCCATCGTGACGTTTCAGTAGCAACAGCTGTATATTCATCTGAAGATATTTGTTGAAAATTGATGACTCTGCAGACCACATTAAAGATGAAAAATATCTTTCATTTGCCCTGTTTTCAGATCTTTTACACCATAACTTCAAGCAGATGAACATCCCTTCAGTGGTGGTATTTTCTGACAGCGCCCATGGGCGAGGATTTATTGTAACTGACTGAAAATGTAAAATGATATATATACATGTAAAACAGATGTATATGGTGTTGGTTGTTCTTCTAGGCTATTCTTTGTAATGGCTATTTGGCCTCTATAATCGATATGAACTAGTGTTTTTTGCCTCTCTTTTGTTATTTTTTAGCACTGTGTCTACTCTTTGGATGGCTATGTATTGTGGACAAAATGGTCCCTTTCATTCCTCCATTATTCCTTCTTGACCTCTCTAAAATTAATATGAGTCTATGTAAGCCTTTCCAGCTATGAGATTATTACTATGTCTATTCAATTGTAGCCAAACACATTTAAATCTAGTGTATCACTTAGTTCATTTCAGCATTTCTTTTTAGCATTCCTTCTAACCCTTTTCCCAGCAAGCATTAGTACTAGGTTTAGATGATTTTTCTCTGAGCATTAGGCTTAGAAAGAGGAAGCTGGCCTTCTCCGGAGGTTTGATCTCATTTTGCAAGGTCCCACACTTCGAGATCATTCCCATGTTACTCCAGATTGCTAAAGTTTCACAACCGCAGCAAAGGGTGCAAATCTGGGTGATAACAAACCTTTTTATCCGCAACTTACTGTGTGCCAATTTCAGGCACCAAATGACTGGCTGGGGGAAAATGTTTTTCCTTTGTGTCTCCCCTTGAGCCAGAGCTCATTATTTAGTTTCCAAAAGGAATATCAGCACTAGATTCTAGTGCGGATCCATCCCCAACATTTTATGTGCTTCTTTTTACCCAAATCTTGTTCATCTCCCTTTGAACTTCATCTGCATCCACTTTTCCTTTTCCTTTGTCTTGATTTTGATTATGATGTACCGGACCCCTTTTATCCTGATTCTTGCTTCTGCAGAATTGTACAATATGACCGAATCTATTGCAATTATAGCAAACAACATTTCTTTGCATTTTTGATTGATATCCTCTTGCTCTGCATTGATTAGCCATATGTCCCATTCTATTGCATGCAAAGCATCTACCATTGAATGAATTGTTCATTTGCATATTTCTACATTTATGAGATTTGTGACCATACCTTTTGTAGTTGAAACACTGTCCGGAGAAGGATGAATTAGTCTGATTCATTCTCTTTCTGCACTAATTTGCTTTATGACCAAAGTTATTGCAGTTGTGGTAGTATCCATTGAAGGATGGATATCTTTGAGCATTAGGTTGCCTTACCGAAGGTCTTCTAGGCCTATTCCTTTGATTTCCTGATCTAAAATTCTTCTGACCAGATCTAGAGCTTTCACCTTTCTCAAATCCCAAACTATGCTTGTCATATACCCTCTTTTGACTTTCAAGAAGAACTTCAAGTTGAGCAGAGCTTATCTTGAATTTCTCTTTGTATTCATTTCTTGTTTGGAGATCCCATTTAAGAGTATCTATCTGATTCTCAAGCTGTTCTTCATTATCTCTAGAATCTTCAAGATCAGATTCTAGATACCTGATTATTCTATCCATTTTGTGGCATTCTTCTGACTTCTCCTTGAGAGATTGATTTAGACTATCTTCAATTTTTCTTTTCTCTTCAATTTCTTGGGTAAATTTCATAACCCCTGATTCCATTTCATGTCTCACCATAATGACTTCTTTTGATAGCTTCTCACATACTTGTTCTTCTCATTCAATTCTTCATTATTATCATTGGCTTCACTTTGATTTGCTAATTGTTGAAGTAGTTCCTTTCTCTTTTTCATAGAGATACTCAATTTTTTTCTGAGTTCATTTATGAAGTCATCGGCTTGTTTGACTCTTTCCTTTAGGGTATTGACTTCAGAATGAGATTGCTCAAGATCATCTAGGGCAGACTAAAGTTGCTCCCTCATACCATACATATCCATTGGGATTCCCAGATCTTCCTCAAGTTGTTAGGCTTTGTTTAGAGGAAATTGGCTCTGATACCAATTGTTGATAACTGAGAGGGGGGGTGAATCAGTTATCTTAATTTAACTTTCTTTTCTTCTTTAACAATTAGAGCAATATCAAATCATATCAGCATACATAACCATGAAAGCAGAAATAAACTTAATACACATGACACAATATTTTTGATGTGGAAAACCCTGTTAAGGAAAAAAACCATGGGGTGATTAACCCAAGATTGTATTCTCTATTAAAAGAATAAGGTAGTACAAAATGGCACTTGCCAATCAGGGCTCACTGCCTAAGTACACTGCTCACAAGAGGCTTACTGTCTATAATAGTTTATAGAAGGAAACTAGATACTTGAACTGATGAGAAGCATCCACATGTGCTTAGGTTCAGTTCCGATTAAGCTCAATAAACTGATCTGTTGCACTTCATTCTTCCTCTGCCTTAGTGCTGCTGTTCTATCACATACCAGACCTCTATCTATGTTCCCAAACTATTCTCTACTTTTCTTCGCACAACACAACACACCACACACACCTTCTCATCAAAATCCATCTGGTATATATATATGTACCAAGGATTTCATCATCTTTCTAGTCGGCATCCAGAATAGTCAATATTTTCCCAAACTCTAGTCTATCAGCTGAATCCTTGCTTACAAAGTGATGCGTATCAAAGAGATGGTTATAGAGGTCATCAATCATGTCGACCAATCATGAATGATATCTTAAGAACCTTGATCACCATCAATATCTCATCTGGGATAAGGTCTGATGCTTTGCCGGTCAGTTCTTCCTCTGTCTACTCTGCCAAACAGGACCCCAATACTTAGGTGCTCATATCTCTTTACTCTTTCATCACTGGAGGCTCAATCCCTAGAATCTATCAGTCAAGGTACTCCTCTTGACTTCCCCAAGTCTACACTTTACAAAGATACTTCCTCTAAGAGATATGGACCTGATTGTCGGACCTTGTTGCATGCTCTGTTCTTGGTCACCAGACCAAAATACTCTTCAATCTGACTTCTGGTATAGACACACCATGTCCTGCGGATGTGTGGGATGGTCTTTGTTTCCATCAATGACAACACCAGTGAAGCCACACAGTGTCTCTTGCCAACATGCCTATCTTAGGGTTTAGAGTCAATCTTCAACATGTAGAGTATTTCTCATGAGCAGAACACATAGAGATTTCAGAGGGTTTAGCTTGCATCTGCCTTACAGATAACACCCAAGAATGAGTATTTCTATCAACTCTTCTTACAAAAATCCCTGTTATTAAACATTCCTCTCCATATTTGATTTAAAACTTTTAATCTGTTCCTTAAATAGGGGTCAAAAACCAAATATGCAATACAGCAAATGTGAATTCAAGAACTTATATACCCTTAGTAACTCAACTCAAAAGAGAAACATAGATAACACTAGAGATAGCAAATAGAAATACATGCCACAACATTATTCATTTGACATAATTTAAAACTGATAAACTACTCCTAAAAATACACACAAGATATAGAAAATGACACTTACAACACCAAAACTAGGGCAACCAGTCAAAGATGGAGTTTTTATTCACTCCTCAAAAGCTTCCCAATCTCCAACTACCCATAATAAAACATAATTTATTGTCTTATAGACCTTAGAATGTGGCACCAAAAAGTCTTACATTTAGGTAGTTAGGTGATTTTTTACATTACAAGCTACTGCCAATGAGCACTGGGAATAATTACAAATTATATCAAAAAAGGAGAAGTCAAAAATATCAATAAAACTTGGAGTCGTTTGCCACCAAACCACTGCCTATCACATGCTCGCAACAACATATTAGAGGGCGCGTCACTCCCTTATGATGATGTGAAATAAGTTCCTAGATTGCACCCAACCCTTCAAAAGTATAGAGAATAAAATACAACAACCTTACATACCATACTTGTCCAATTCATTCATCAATTGCTAGGTTGTTTTTCTTGATGTGGGGGCATTTTTAGCCATTCTGACACTCGAAATCCATCCCAGACATGAATAAAATTACTTGCCAAGAAATAGGAATGGTCAGTGAATGAATTGAGACCATGAATCATCAATCTTGAGCTCAAATGGACCCCCAAAATTTTCTAGAAAGCCAAAACATGAACAGGAACCACTCAGCCAAAAATCTCTACTCAAATCCTACCCAGGAAACTCCATAAACACCTCCATTTCTGAGATCGTACATTAAATTTACCGGTCCATGAGCAATTTTGACAAAAAAATGCACAGGAAGTGGCTTATCACACCATCACAACCACAGAGAGAGAAGGAGAAATGGGTTGTGTGATGGTGTGACAAGCCCCAAAATACCTTTGTTTGCATTTATTAAAGTATTAACATTATAAACAATTGCTTACTTTGAAATATTTCCCCATCTAAAATATTACTTTTTTCTGATAAATATTTAAAAAATTTCAATTTTCAACCTTGGAGAATGACAATTAATTAATTCCTCCTCTCAAGCAAAAGGTACATTTCCACTACAGACACACTGGGTATTTGGAGACCATAAACATTTGTGTAGGGTCATTATTAATTATTTAGAACATACCCATTTCCTCAAAATCCACATCGCCAAAAATTTTTAGGGACCTCCTTTGTAAACTGGTCTACCGGATGCCTTTGTTGTGACCAAAACACATTAAAATATTGCATCATATGGTCTTTGATTTTGATGAAATGGAATTGGAGAAGTTTTAGGCCAAAATGAGAAATGGGTCACCTTCATAATTGTGAGATTTGGAACATTTTGGAACACCAAATCTAGCACGGTCACAGTTAGAAAAGAATTAAATAGCCCATCAAGACTCATCTTGGAAGCACGAAACTGAACAGGCACATTACCATATGTACCAAAAAAACATTGTACCATATAGATTTTCAAGATGATCTCTGAGCTGTAATATTTTAACTCACAAAGGTGGGCTCTGGGGTATATTGAGCAGCACATCAACCTAGCCTCTGTCGACACATCGAGAAGGACTAGGCACATCAAATCCACAAAATTTGAGGGCATCAATAGTGGCTCATGCTCAGGGACACATGACTCTTGTAGGCATGGCAAGATTCTAGTTATCTCTGAGATGTAGACCATGTGCCGAATCAATTGGACTGCTGTGTAAATGCTCCAACCCGCAACCAAAAATCTACCTACAAATTTTCACTGGATGGCCCTAAGCCACCAAAAATGAAAAACTAGTATTTCCCTTTGCCAAATACCCTGTTTTCATTAGACTGTTTCAAGTGAAATTTTGAAATGCTTCCAAGAATGCTTGTTCATCTAGACTGTTGAAGGTGTCACCTCCAAGTTGTCTTGTGCCTCTCTAATTAATACACTTAAATCTTGATTGAGATGTATCTTCATAGAACATGAGAATTGCATACTGGTCCAAAATATCATGCCAATTGACATAATAACCTGTATGGTTAGCTTCTTAGACACTTAAAATTTTGTCAAACTAAATAGAGAAGTGAAAATACTCATAGTCCACTACATGAACATCATTAGTAACCTTGTCTTCACCTGCCACATTTATATCAAACCGTAAGCATTCATGAGTAACACCTTCTTGGAGTACCTCAATATGATGTTTCTCTAGCATATTATAGTCATACTCCAGCTTTGAGTCTGATGAATCACATTGATCAAAGGTAAAAGACTGAAATACATCAATAGAGTGATCATCTAAATTTTATGCTTCAGATGATAGAAAATGCACATCCATAGGTAACCCTTCAAGTTGAATAGTCAAGGAGATGTGTTCCTTCAAATCAGGTGGCTTACTAGTTCTATCATGCATCCTAATGTCTTGCAAAGGAAGCTCATCTTCAAACGTAACAAGACATTTTTCAAAGCTCAAATCATCATCCTCATAGGGTTGAACAACTTCAACATTGTTTCTACATACATCAAACCTCTAGGGTTGCTCCACTTCACATTCTTCATACTCCTGGTCATATGCAAATATAGGATTATTTCTACACCAATAAGGATTGTCATTTCTATCATCTGATGAAAAAGGAGGCTCATTAAATAAGGGGTTTTGCCTTATATTTATTTTATCTACAAATGTTTCTGCCTCCTCCACACAGAGTTCCAAATCTTCCTCAGCATCACTATAATCTGAAACACCATAGTCAATATCTTCTTCACAGGTATAATCATAGTCAGCCCTGAAATTACAGCAACCAATACTGTCTTTCATTTCACCCTTTGATTGTTCAACACTCATATCTAAAATTTCTACTATATCCACATAATCTGGGATAGCACAGTCAAAAAACTCCTCAGGTTCCATAAGACTACTACCAAATGATGGTAATAATGTATCATTCATATGTTCAACATGGGGTATAATCTAATCATATGAAAGCAAGCTCACATTATTGACATCTTGCATGCTAATGTCATCTTCATCATAGATAAGACTCTTCAATTCCATTTCATATAGGCTATTGTGACCAACAACACAACAATCAACGTGATCTACTTCATGAACTGAAAGCATATGAGTAGGCCCAATGATATCATGATCATTACTAATGTAACCCTCAACATAAGCAAGACTATGATCAAGATAACGTGATTCCTCCTTATTAGATGTGTCATGGCAAGCTAACACTTGATGCATTTGTACTATTTTAGTATGTGGTGTACTTGAATTTTCATGAATGTAAGTTTTAGGAATACATACCACATCTCTTAGATGTTTGACAATATTTTCCTCATCATGAGAAATAATCTTAGTTTGGAACATGTCTTCTTTAGTTGCAAGCATTGCATCATTGTTTGAATCGTATATAGCCATAGGACAAGTGTGATTAGCAACATGAATCTTACCATTTTTATTGTTATGAATATGAGCATTCTCTACCATGTCTATCCAATCAGCCATCTGAGCAAGACTACTTGGCTTCAATTCCTGAGGCAATAAACTTAAGCTTGATTCATACATTTCATAAAATAAATCAATGCATGTAGCTTCTTAAGGCATGATATCCACAGGGATATCGATATAGGCATTCAGTATTCTAGAAAATAAAGAATACCCTGATTCTCCTTCATGTCTTCTCATGTCAAAGAGCGTTTGAACCAAAACCATAGGATCATAATTGCATGTAGTTTGCTGACAATTTGTTCGGGGCTCTACATTATCAACATTATTGACTAATGTATAATTTGGGACAATAGGGATGTAGTTGCTTTGACAGTCATTATTGTTTCTTGATCTACACTTTTCATCAGCATAAAATTCTTTAGGGTCACAAACACTTGTAGATAACTAGCCCTTGAACATTCCATATTTCTAGTTGTTTTTAATATCCATGGCATTTTCATAAGCTTAATACAAAGTCATAGGACTTTTGTCTCTCAAATGGTAGCTCATTTTTCTATCAAAAGCTCTTAAATAAACAACTAGACTTATTACAACATTTGGTCTAATAGCTTCAGGAATGTCCCTCAATTTGTTGCAAATCTTAGGTTAAATGTTGGGGCTAACTCATCCTTTTCTTTCTGAATGCCCATAAAATTACTGATTGCTGATCTTGCATCAATTCTCTCATCGAATTGCTTCATAAAACTTCTCTTAAACTCATCCCAAGTATAGATAGAGCATGCCAGTAAATAAGAGAACCAATCTCTTGCATTTCCTTTCAAAGACTAAACAAATAGCCTCATGATCTACCTCATAGTCATCCATTAGATTATTGAATTCTTGCAAGCATTTGTCTATAGACTCATTCTTTGTACCATCATACTTTGGTAACTTATCTCTGATTTTAGATGGTATGACATTTGGGAAACCAGAAATGCCATTAAAATTTATAGCTCTGAACCTTTCAGTGCTGAAATTTATGACTATATGGATGGGGATGATCACCTATCATGGTTATACTTGGAGACATGAAAGGATACATACATTGGTGCATCATGCTATTGGAGTTTTCACCAACTCTCTCTTACAACAAGATCTTAAAATTATAAAAAACATAACTCATTACAGCTACCATCAAGATCTTTTAATGAGTAGAATTCTTGGAATGTGGGAAACACATACTTCATCTTACAGTACAAGGCTGTAATTAATAAGCTAGAAGTATGTCAAACTATCACTACCCTTTCCCTCTTTTAGTGCTCTAACATTTGATAACAGACTTCATTAAAACTCACATACTATGGTTTTCACCTAAGCTCTAATTTGAAAACGAAAATAGAAATACCTAGACAATTACAGCACCTATTATCCCTCCTATGATTGAAATTTATGAGTGTTGGAACTTCTTTGTATTCTTTATCAGGTTCTTGAAATAGAATCGCCACCTCTTGGCAAAGGACTGATGTTCAAGCAGTACGAAGCTCCTTACAACTTTTTTTCAGCTCCTTACAACTTTTTTTCTATTTTGGAATCTACTCAACAATAGAGTCACTTGAAACTTCTTCAAATATACTAAAATAAAACTTGTCCAAGTCTCAAACCTTCAATATCTAAAACAAATATTCAAATTCTTCAAATTTTTTACTCTTTGCGCAAAAATAATGCACTAGTCCCTAGTAGAGTGACCAATTTGTTGGTGTTCTCGACTGATTGTCTATGTTCCCTAAAAAGTAGTCATCTTAAATCATCCACAAGATCCTCAAGTCAGTGGCCAACAAACAAGAGACTCACTCTCTGTCTTCTCTACGCTTCAGGCTCTGCGGGACATAGGGAGTATTCCCTTATTCAATACCCATATAACAAACCTTGACTTCAACCAAGTATTGATACATAAACAGATAAATCATTTTTTAAGTAGACCAAAACTGTATGATAGATGCAAAGTGGTTAGCTTTGGACATTAGTTCATTGTTGTGTGTCAGAGGATTTTAAAACCTAAAATCCTACTCCTAAAATCCTAAATGTTTCAAATGATGTATTGATTTTGTTCTTTATATTTTTGGTTGTAATATTAGGGTTTGAATCATAAAATTTGTCCAACTGTTGACCGGTGCCTATCTTAGGGTTCAGAGTCAATCCTCAGCATGCAAAGTATTTCTCATGAGTAGAACACACATACAGATTTTAGAGGGTTTAGCTTGCATCGGCCTTACTGATAACACCCAAGAATGAGTATTTCTATCAACCCTTCTTACAAAAATCCCTCCTATCAAACATTCCTCTTCATATTTGATTTAAAACTTTTAATTTGTTCCTTAAATAGAGGTAAGAAACCAAATATGCAATATAGAAAATGTGCATTCAAGAACATAGATACCCTTAGTAACTCAGCTCAAAAGAGAAACATAGATAACACTAGAGAATGCAAATAGAAATATATTCCACATCATTATTCATTTAACACATATGAACTGATAAATTACTCATAAAAGTATGCACAACATACATAAAATGTACACTTACAGCACCAAAACTACGGCAACCAGTCAAAGATGGAGTTTTATTCACTCCTCAAAAGCTTCCAATCTCCAACCACCCACAATGAAACACCAATCATTCCTTTATAGACCTAGAATGTGGTGCGAAAAAGTATTACATTAAGGAAGTTAGGTGAGTTTTTACATTACAAGCTACCGCCAATGAGCATTGGGAACAATTACAAATTATATATAAAAAAGGAGAAGTCAAAAATATCAATAAAACTTGGAGTCATTTGCAACCAAACCACTGCCTATTGCATGGTCACAACCACATATTAGAGGGCCTGTCATTCCCCTACGTTGCTGTGAAATGAGTTCTTGGATTGCACCCAGCCCTTCAAAAGTATAGAGAATAAAATGCAGCAACCTTGCAGACCATACTTGTTTGATTCATTCATCAATTGTTGGGTTGTTTTTCTTGATGTAGGGGTGTTTTTATCCATTATAGTACTCAAAATCCATCCCATACATGAATAAAATTACTTCATGGGCAATATGAATGGTCAGTGGATGAATTCAAACCATAATAATCAATCTTGAGCTCAAATGGACCCCCAAACATTCGCTAGAAAGCCAAAAATGTGAATAGTAGCCACTCAACCAAAACTCTCTGCTCAAATCCTGCTCATAAAACTCCATAAATGCCTCCATTGTGAGATAGCACATTAAAATTACTAGGCCATGAGCAATTTTGACCAAAAAATGCATAGGAAGTGGCTTACTGCACCATCGCAGCCACATAGAGAAAAGTAGAAATGGGTTGTGTAATAGTGCGACAAGCCCAAAAATACCTTCATTTGCCTTTATTAAAGTATTAAAATTATAAACCAATGCTTACTTTGAAATATTTCCCCATCTAAAATATTATTTTTTTCCCATAAATATTTCAAAATTTGTGATTATCAACCTTGGAGAATGACAATTAATTAATTCCTCCTCCCTTGCAAACGATGCATTTCCACTGCGGGCACACTAGGTATTCGAAGGCCGTGAAAATTTATGTAGGACTAATATTAATTATTTAGAACATACCCATTTCCTTAAAATCCACATCACCAAAAAATTTTAGGGACCTCCTTTGTAAACTGGCCTGTCGGATACCTTTGTCGTGACCAAAACACATTAAAATACTAAATCATATGGTCTCCAATTTTGATGAAATTTGAATTGGAGAAGGTTAAGGCCAAAACAAGAAATGGGTCACCTTTAGAAATGTGAGATTTAGAACTTTCTAGAACACCAAATCTAGCCCGGTTGCAATCAGAAAAGAATTAAATAGCCCATCAAAACTCATCCTGGAAGTGTGAAACTAAACATGCACTTTACCATATGTACCAAAAAACATTTTACCATATAGATTTGCAAGATGATCTCTGAGTTGCAATATTTTAACCGACAAAGGTGGGCTCCCAAGTATATTGAGCAGCACATTGACCTAGCCTCTATCAACACATCGAGAAGGACTAGGAAAACCAAATTCGCAAAATTTGAGGGTGCCAATAGATTCTATGTATCAAATTTGTTTGCACAATTAAAATGCCAATTGTAGACATGTATGGTATTCTTGTGATATTTTTTTTGTTTTGCACTTGTCTACACTTAAATAGAATAGTAATTTCTTATTTTTTTAGTCATGTCACCCTAAATTGAAGAGGTTAGCAAAAACAAGTATTGAAAATTATGGACATTATTTTGATTATTTGGAGCAATTGTTTTCACAATTAGCATGGGACTATTTGTAATATTCGATGTTGCAAATTAGAATCCTAGGGTTATTAGGTTGACTAGTCATGCTAACCATAATTTACTTTTGCGAGGATTTAATGAAATCCTAGAGGATGTGTAGATAATCAAATTTCATAAAAGAAAACACTTATATTTAGTAAAGTATTATTATGAAACCCATCACAAGAAACCATTTTAGAAGATAAATCTCAAAAAAAGTATATCTTCCAAATCTTTGTTTGTAGAAAATAAAGATATAAATTTTCATTTACCACACCATGTTAAAAGATTAGTTGGATTTGGAGTTACAGATCACCTTGTGGGTCAGTAGTGGAAACATAAAGAGTTTTAGCAAGGCCCATCATAATTTTACATTGAATATGTGTATAGTATGCCAAAGGGTGTATGGGAAAACAATATCCTTAATTATGTATGATATTGAACTAAAATTTGTGGATTCAAAGTACTTTTCAGCTTCAAGTAGAAAACATGGGTACATGATTAACCTTCCTATGAATAATTATTTTCAAATTTTACCTTTACTACCCATGACAATTCAAGAGACATTTCCTAAAACATAAAATCGTTGGCCATCACATGATTACAAAATAAAGCCTAATGGCATAAACACAATGGAAAAAATAATTTCATTGTCTGACAAACTTGTGGCTATGGTCAAACATTCTAATGGAAAACCTACATTAATGATCAGGCTATGGTATCCAATAGAGCCTCATGAAATGGTAGTTTTACAAAAATAGAGAGATAGAGAGAGGAATATAGAAAGAGGGAGAGTGTGGGAGAGAGAGAGATAAGAAAAGAAAGAGAGAGAGTGTGTGACTTCTAATAAGTAATTACAATAACCAAAAAATTGTTGTGGTGCAACTATAGTCCATGCCTTGCTATGGGAAACAATGTAGACTGTCTCTCTTGTCTACCTACATTCCTAATGTGTGTGTGAGAGAAGCATTTATCCAACATGTATTTAGAGATGCAACATAGAATGGAGAAAACACTTGAGACAATAACCAAAAAGAATGTCTACTGAAATGATATCTTATCATTTTTCAGTCACTTCTATGGTTGGTAATATTTTAGCAATTTTTCCATTGGTTCAACTTGTATGTTTCTTATAAACCATTACTCTCATCAGGAATTTGAGTTCAAATACATAACAAGAAAGAAAAGATTGAAAGATTTAGTTTTCCTTCCTTCTATTAAAGCATTTTCCTTTGTAATTATTTCAATTAGTGGAAGAATCATTCTTGACAAGCCTTCAAGATCTGGTTACGCCAAGAGGTGTTCGACAATCACAATAGGAGTGGAGTTGAAGAGCTGGAAGATTCCAAGATTTCATGTAATTTTATAAGATTCTAATCTAAAAAATAAAAATAAAGATTTATATGCATGAGATTATTAAGATAGAGCATCATAAAGAAAGCAACAATAAATACACCATGTCACACCACTCTCAAAGATGCTTTTGCTATTTTAGACTAAAATACAAATATTCTAGTTGCACGAGTAATTTATAAATGCCAACAATAATATATATATAAATAAAAACCAAAAACCAAACAAGAAATTGGAAGATATCTCTCAACGTACTGTAAATATTTTTTTAAAATATAAATATACTAGTTGTTATAACAACCAAGTAAACAAAGTTCTTGAGCTTTGTATGCTTGGTTCTCAATGCACGTTACTCAAACAAAAGAGTTATGAAAATAAAAAAACCTCCAATAGAATCACTATAGAAACATGTACATCAAATCATACAAAATATACATCCACATGCATACAAAGGATGATTTATACTATTTTGAATACACAATTTAATGTTCTCTCTTCTCAATACAAGTTTTAGGATTGTAGGAAATATTCATTCAAAACATGACACTAGACCAAACCTCCTAAGATGATGCAGGAGAATTCAAGGAAAGATAAAACCATCTTAGATGTTAAAGAGATCTTGTTTGAAATTTTCAAATTACATAAACTTACAATATGTTCTACAAAAGATGGCAGCATAAATTCTTTGTTTAACCAATCAAGTAAGTTTATTCATTAAATGGATTAGTGACAAAGAAATTATTTTAAAGGTTTAATTGATTTGTTAAGATTTAGGCTCTATTTAATGGTGAAAATTTTTGGGAGCCATTTGATCAACCTAGATCAATGGCTTTTCAGTCATTGAAGGTTATGGATGGGCTTAGGGGTCAATATGACCCCAAAGGCTACAAGAGCTATCAGATCTTCTTGTGATCCCATGGTAGAGAAAGACTTTCTATATTTTAAAGAATGTTTCAAACTTTGAGCCCCTTGAACACCAAAGGGAAGGCAAGCAACATAAGAGATCCAATGGTTGAGAGAGTTTTTTACAAGATTTAGTAATGATTAACAAGTACATGCATTTTAAGACCCTATTGTTACTTGGATTTGCACCCTAAGTTGAAGCACTGTGCTACAACAATCTAGTGAAACATTGGAGTGATTTCCAAGTGTGGGACTCTGCAAGGAAATCAAACCTCCAAAAAAGGTTGGTTCCATCTTCTTACTATGCAATTCAGTGTAGTCTAAGACTAAACCTATGTTGAGCACCTAGAATACTAAGAGGGGGAGTGAACCAATATTCTTGTAAACCATTTAAACATTAAACATCCAATCCATTTAGCAAATTCAATTGCAGAAAATGAAATAAGACATAAAACATGTAACAACCACACATAACACATGAACACCAAGATTTTTACATGGAAAACTGAAACTGGGAGAAACTACAGTGAGGATTAGCTCACAATATATTATAACTAATTATAGTATATTTAAAAAAGTGCTCACTACAGGGGGACTCACTGTCCAAGTGGATTCACTGCCCACTAAGAAAAAGATAGAAGAAGAGTTGCGGCTCACTGCCTAGATTAAACTATTACAATTGCATCTATCGTATGCATGATGTAGCTCCAATGTTTCCCAATGAACTAATTTTGTAAACTTTATCTAATTCTGATCCAACAAACTGCTTTCTTCTGCATTTACATCACTCTGATATTTTACTCAACATTCACAACATAAGTTCACACTACTTTGATAGAATTCACATACATCTATATCACTTTCTTACTTCAAAATTTTGAAAAGGATCTAACATATATATCCACATCAATTGTAGCATCAATTAGGTTGGCCTAATTGGATATAACATGCAACATATAAAATATGTAACTTGTTGGCTCAAGACTTTCCACACATGCTTCATGCCAAGATCCAAACCTTAGAACAATTTGAAATAGATTGCTATGGACCTAAAATAGCCCCCACTTAGCTCTGTAATGCTTATTTAATCTCTGCATAACTTGACAACTATTAGGTTGGCTTTGTAAAAGACCTAATACACAATTCCTTCAACTATGTACCCATATTCAAACATGTGTACCTTGAAATGTCATGCCAACTGTAATTCACAGTCCATTGACATATGTCAACATCTCCTTAAAATTGCAAAGCAGAAATCTAATCTGTAGAGGTGGACCCTCTTACTCACATGCTCTGTACAGGAAATGGTTGTATTCTGTCAAGCCAAACTTCTGTCATTCATAACTTCCAAACCATAGGGTAATATTAGATAAAATTTTGGAATTAGATGCTCTGATCAACCAAAAGCAATATGCTAGAACCATAGAGTAAATTTTTCATTTGTGGACCAATGTGGACCCAAAAACTACATGCTATGTAACACAAAATTACTGAAACTGATAGTCACTTTCATCACAAGTCTTTTTATTGGATCAAATCTTCTTGCAAAATTTTCTTTCATAGGATCAAATCTTATTACAAAATTGTCTTTCACAGATATCCTAAAGCATGTTAGGATCAAATCTTCTTGCAAAATTGTCTTCATACCAAGATGCAATGTTGACATCAATGACAATACTACAACATACAATAGCATACCTTGTGCTTATCATACATGCTAATGTTGCCAACAAAATTAATGACAAACTTCCAACAACCTAATCTAATCACCATTGGGAAAAGGGGAAGAAGGAGAAACCTATAATTAAAGGTAATTCACCAGGTTTGAATATAGAACACCCACAAAACTAAAATGTTGCATGTAAAATAACTAGATACAACTAATAAATTCACACAAATCTTAAAGATTTTAATAAGGTAAAGAGCATAATAGGTTTCTAAGCAAATAAAAATTCACAAACAAACTAGTTCTAGATTACACAAAATTAAAGAACAACATGAAAATGTGAAAAACAGTTTGTATTGATAAAAAGACATAGTTACAGCAGTGGATGGTTATGTTTGGAGTACAAAAATGAGTCTCTATATCCAACTCTCATTACATCTTTCTTTCATGTATATATAGTGTTTCATCACTGACCTAAGTCATTCATTACAATTAATTTGCCCCATGGGCCTATCAGAAAATATCCCTGTCAAAAGAATGTCTATCTGCAAAAACTTAATGCAAAAAATCTCTTGGATCTTGAAGTAGCTAGGAGATATTTGTTGAGTTAATGAAAGTAGTTGATTCATCATATGTAACAATAAATGTGAAATATCTAGAGATGGAGTAGTTTGGTAGATTTAATCTACATTAATGGCTGAAGGAGATATTTAAATATATTTTCCCACCAAAATCTCCCTATATAGAGATTTTACAACACTTTAAATATTTAAAGCTTAGAATATAGTACAAGATTTGTCTTCATTATTTCTACTTTATCTCAAATTATGGCCTAAAATTTGCTATGTCAGTAAAATTAGTCTTTCATGAACCATCCATGCTTCTCCTATCTGTTTGTTCCTTTAGTTAGCAAAAATCCATGTTTCAGAACTTGAAAGTCTTCTCTCTATCTCTACCCTTTGTTGGCAAATCTTAAGTTTTCTAAATTTGTCTTGCTTTCCCCTGCGTTAAAAAAGTTGTAATTCTTCAAACCAAGCTTGTTGTTTACCTTATCGAAAAAATCACTATTTCTCACTCTTTTCTTTCCTTTTATTTTGTCCTTTCATGCCTCTTTTGCCTTATCGATAAATCTCAACTTTTGTGAACTATTATGTCTTCACCTCTTGTTTTTTCTTTACCCTTGTCAGCAAAACTCAATTTTTTCAAAATTGTTCTTACTTTGTCTTTTGCCAAAGAATTTCCCTATTGGCAATTTTGGGAAGTTTCAAATTGTTTGGTAAGTTTCACCTCCTACTGATTAGCCGATAGAGGCTCCCTTTTTCCTTCCCTTAGTCACTTTTTGAGTCCCCCTTTGTCTTTATTCTCCCTTGGTCAGTAATAGTTCACATTGTTGAACTGTCCTTCCTTCACTAATTTTGAAGAAGTCTCTCACCTTTAAGCCTTCCTCACCTTGTTAGTGATTCACCTTATTGGTGAACCTAGGAAAAACTGAACCATTGGATAAGTTTGAGTTTTCTTTAACTTCCCAATAAAGCCATTTTGTCTTCCTTCTTTACCTTAGCCAATTTTCAAGTCTTCCCTTTGAACTATCGGTGATCCCTTATATCAGTGAACCGTTCAATTTATTGACTAAGGCAGAAAAACTTAGGTAAAGTCTTGAATTTTCTGGGGGTTTTTATGGGGTTTTTTAGTGAATTTTCCTTAGGAATTTTCTAGGTTTTTTGCAAGGAAAACACACTAAAAACTGAAGAATACTAGGCACTTAAGGAAATCAACAAGATTTTCAATATTTCAAGTTGGGCTATTTGACTCTGGGAAGGGGAAAAATAGGTCAACAAGCCCTAAAGAACTAAAAGACCATTGATTTGATTTGGATCAACAACAAAAAACATTGTTGAGGATTAAATGAGATAAACTTTAATAATGTTAAAATATGTAACAATTAAATTGGGTCTTTGAATTAATAGTTGGAATTGCTTAATATTAGAACATGTGGACTAAGATTGGTAGAAAATGTTAAACCCAAAGATTTTTTGACATGTTTTGAGTATGAGCGTTTAGCTGGTCTAAAATGACTTTTGGACTGTCAATCAGATTGAGATATTTTGTCTAGCAAGTAGATTATATCATAAAGGGATTTTAAGCCCTTTAATTTCTTAGTATACATCAACAAATTTGGATCTAAATCAATGCTCTTGTGTGAAGTTTAAAAAAACAATCATCTTGGAGACTTTGTCTAGGTTATACTTGGGCAGGATCAAGACAATTTCCTCTCTAGTTGGATGGCAAAGGAAGCTTTTCAATATTTTGTGGAAGGCTATGTGTACAAACCTCTTCAGGCAAAAAATATCTTGAGGTTTGTTGATCCAATGAGATCAATGATAGTTAAAGCAACGTGTGGATTTAAGAGAGTAAAGGCTTTTAAAAAGCCTCCCAATAGAAAATCTTTGTAACCATCAAAATCTCAAATATCTTAGACCTATAGGTGGGATGAAACCATTGCATCAAAAGCACTAGAAATGAAACAAGGAGTTAACATGTAATGTGGATTCACAATTGTTCATGGTTACTTCTCAATTGATCCTAAAACATGTGTATGTAATTGTTCAGAACATGATTAGGTTTCTTCTTATGATAGCTTTAAAGGTGAATCATGTCATCTTCATCATTTGTCTTATTTCTTCTAATGGACAAGGAACATGAAAAAATAAATAATCAGTTGTTGGAGCCTTACTGATCACAAAGGATTCAATTTGTAGAGATTCAAATAGATTAATATTTAAACTAGACTCTGTTGGAAACAATGTAGATAACTGAGAGGGGGGTGAATCAGTTATCTTATAACTTTTCTTATTTTTACTTTCTTTTCTTATCTTAACATTTAGTGCTATATCAAAACATGAAACAAAGGCAACCATAAGAACTAAAAATGGAATTAACACATAACACAAGGATTTTTACATGGAAACCCTGCTAAGCAAAAAATTACAGGGTGACTAACCCAAGATTGTATTCTCTGTCAAAAGAATAAAGAGTACAAATTTGGCACTTGACAATTAGGGCTCACTGCCTAAGCATACTGCTCACAAGAGGCCCACTACCTACAAGAGACTCACTATCTACAAATGCCTACAGATGATACCAAGGTGTTTGAACTGATGAACAACATCTATACATGCAAGAATTTAGTTCCGATTAGTCACAGTATACTGATCTGGCACATTTCATTCTTCTTCTACTCAAAATCACTCTTCGATCATATTCTGGATTCAGATCTTTGTTTTCTCACTTCTTCCTATATTTTCATCAACATATACATGCTCATATATATTCCATAAGCTTGAGTCCATCTAGTATATATATCCTCATCAAGGATTTCCAATAACTTCATACTCGGCAACAAGAACACATGAGATATTTGCAAGTTTCTGTTTTGTCAGCTGAATCCTTGCTTGGTTGATGATGCGTATAAAAAAATTAGACATAGAAATCATTAATCATGTTGGCCAATAATGTATAATGCCACAAATTGCTTGATCAATACCTTTTATGAATCCAGATTGAAGTCTAGTACTTTGTCTGTCAGTTCTTCCTCTATCTGTTCTGTTTGACTAGAACCCAACACACAGAAGCTCATATCTTTTTCATGCTTTATCACTAGATGATAAATCTCTGGAATACAATAGTCATGATACCCTTCTTGACTTGTCCAAGTCCATAACTTACTGAGTTACACCATTTGAGAGATCCGGACCTGATTGTCAGACCATGTTGCATACTATGTTTTTGTCCACTGGACCAAAACAATCTTCACTCTAACTTCTGGTATAGGCATATTATGTATTGTGGCTGTGTAGAATAGACTTTGTTGCCACCAGTGACAACACTTATGAAGCCACATAGTGTCTCTTGCCAACAATCTCCCCCTTTGGCATTGATGGCAACACTTAGTGAAAAATGGCTAAGTGTCACAGTAACTCCCCCTTTGCTTGTGCTCTGTTTCTTTGCACTACTTTATCGGAGCTCCCCCTTTGCTGAATTCCTCATTTTTCACTACTCTTCACTCCCCCTTTGACATCAATGGCAAAGGGTGGAATCCGCATACCAAAATTATGTAAAAATTATTATATACATGGTTGCATATGTATATACAAATCATACATTATACTTACATATACTTAAAAATATCTGCAAATGTTGTCTTCAACTGTACAATTTCTGTGGCCCAACTCCTCTTCATTCTATACAAAATGGAGATGTGTCTACTTAACAAAAATGCATATGCTTCTGCCCTCTTCAAATCTGTCAGATTACTGGTCTGGGCTGTACTTTGAGCATCTATTAAAGTATCATGCAATACTTCTAACTTAGGAAGGATTATTCCCCTGAGTTCACCCATTCTGTCCATCAGATGCCTCTTCTTCTTAGCTAGTTTCTTTATCTCATTTATGATAACAACTGCTTAACATTCTTGATTTACTAGAGAGATAGTAAGAGGATCAAAATTTTGAGATAGGCTTAGCAACTTTTCTTCTTGTTCTTTCATCTTCTTTTCGATGTCCTTTGAAACTTTAGGCCAAGATAAACAAAATTTATGTATATCTCCTCCATCCTTAAGAGCATTTTCAATGCTCTTTATTCCAATGTGTAAGGTTCTTCTATCATTGTTAATTAGTCCTTGTACCTCACTAAACCTTTTTTCAAAAAACTCTTTCTGGACCTTAGTTTCTGCCAATTTTTCAAGAGATTCAAAGTGAGAATTGACATAATTAACCAAGTTTTTCATGTTACCAAATGGAAAGGCAGATGCATCCTTTTGATATGTAGGCATGATCTTCTCTAGTACATTGGATGCAATTTTCAACAGTTCACTGTCCTCCATGTGTGATTTTACATGTTTCTCTTTTGCTTTAGCGTGAGCAAAAGATGCTACTTTCATTATCTGAACCAAAGAGAGAGAGTCAAAATTCAATGGCCCTTAAATCAACTTAGGTTCATCCAGGTCCATCATTTCTTTGTCCAGGAAATTTTGTACTATCTCTGCAATGTCTCTTGCTGGTGATTTAGACTTCTTTCCTTTAGAGATATCAGGACTGACTGGTTTGGATAAGTCATCACCAACCTTTTCTACTTGTTCTTCTTCTTTTACCTTATCCTCTTTTCCTTGAAACTCCTTCTCTTCTCTTCTTCCTTCCCCTTCTTCTTTAGTGCCTGAAAGATTTGTCTTGGCAATTATGGAATCCAAAGGACTGACATTACTAGAGTTTACTGTTTTGTGAACTTCCTCTTCTAGAACAGAGGAGTCTAAGTTCTTAGATTTCTCTTCATCTATTTTATTTAATCCTTCGACATCCTTGTCAGAGAATTCTTCATTGATTACTTTTAATCCTTCAACATCCATGGTAGAAGGCTCTTCACATGTTTCCTCTACAATAGGAAGATTAAATCTCTTCAAGGAATTCCATTGAATTTCTTTTGTTTCATTTTCTATTTGATCAGTTTCTCCAAGCATGAGCTTATTCATTCTTGCCGTGCTTCGGAACTCATCTTTACTGCCGTTAAAAACCATGTTCATTTTCTTTGGAGTGATAGAAGGACATAGTTGTATCACTATTTGCTCCCGGATCTCCAAGTCTTTTGCCTTGGCATTCTCTTTTCTCAGCTCTAGTACTTCTTCTAGGCTCTTAGGAATTAATGAAATTATTTCAATGAAGGCTTTGTTGTAGATGTTCAAATACCTTATAGTTGCCTCTTCAAGAATTCTCTTATCTGCATCATTAAATTCATCATAAAATTTTGTCACTGGCTGCAGGTTGCCATCTACAGTGATGGCTTTGATGATGTATTCAATTGATAGAGTGGGGTTTTCAACAAATTCCTCTATTTTCTCTTCCTCATTTCTGCTATCAGAGGACTTCCCAGATGTTCCTTTCTTCTTCATTTTCCTGATTTCCTCATATGATTCTGTCTCTTCATCATCCTTTTGGCTCATATATGTCCTTATGGATTTGGTCTTCATTCTCTTTTCTCCTTTCCTGGATGGCTTGACTTCTGGTTTTGTAGTCTTTGAGCTTTTAGGAGTGACAGGAACAGAACTCTTGGAAGATCTAGTTTGGGAGGAGGCTTGGTCTGGAATGCTTTCTTTCTTTGCTTCTTGTCTTTCTTTTTCTGCCTTCTCTATTTTCTCTCTATTGGCATCTACTGCCTCCTTTGATATGCCAAATCTTTTGGCAAGTTCTTAAACTTCCTTTCTTACTTTTCTCTTTATCTCAGGCTGCCTTAATTCAATATGTATTTTTATGCTTAGCTCTTCAAAGGTGACAAACCTTTCTACTTCAGTGCCTTTAGGTTGGCTCAGTAAGTGTTGAACATGTATCTCCAAAATGTTTTCATCGACCTCATACCCCATGGGCATTACCCACATAGTTCTTGGCTCAACTACCTCCATTAGGCATTGATCAGTGTCAAGCATGAAGTAGACTATGTCTTTGTATTTCTCAACTATCGATTGTGGTATTCTCTCTTTGGCATGTATCATGCTTTGGAAATTCTTGAAGTAACCCTAGAGGGCTGAGTTTTGGGCTTGAACATCACCAAGTCCATACATGTAATCTCTGATTTGAATTGCAACGGGTTTATCATTTTGGCAGACCCAACCCTTTGATCCAGGCAGCTCATTCATATAGTAGAAAAATAGACACAATATAAGACTACCATATTTGAAAGAGTTTTTCTTATCTTGATCTTTTGCAAGTTTTCCATCAATTGACTCAGTAGAAGCTCACATAGATCATAATCTACATCTTCCTTCAACATTTGATATGTAGCATAGATTGTTGTACTAGACACAAAATTTCCCCTACTCAAGTGGTAGTTTTTGTAGCCAATTATCATAGAAGCAAACTTGACATCTAGATCCGTGATGACATCTATAGTCATTTCTCTTTTGTCAAATTTGATCGAGTGGCTTTAGTTACCGTTTGGTTCTTCACAGATTTGAGTGCGGGTAACCCACCAATTGAATGTAGTCCATTCACAACCCTGATGGCATCTTTGGTTATCTTGAATGGCCTCATTAGCCACATAAAATTATCATGCATCCTACTTAGAACATACCAGACCCAATCGTCTTCTGCAAAAGATGGAAAATGTATGCAATGTTTGAAGTGTTTGTCCCTTAGGGTCTTGAATTTAGGTCTAAGTTCAAAATTCTCATCCATTAACCCATTTTGATACATGTCAATCAATTTTGAGTCTCCAAAATCTTTGATGTTTGCATGGATATAAACCCTAATATCTTCTACATGCAAGACACTGTGCAGAATACAGGAAAACGCACCCAATGGATCAACTTCTAGTGACTTGTAAGGGTGTTTCTTGAATTTTGGTCTCGGCCTCTTAGAGATATTAACAACCATTGGAGTAGCCATTCTAGCAAAGAAATCCAGAGAGAATTTGCAGAAGGCAAGTACCATTTCACGCCTTATAGTTTGAAGTAGATGTCTGAGCGATTTTCTATTTGAATTCGATCTTTATCTTGAACTTGAGTAAACTATAGGATCTTCTTCTTAGAGCTCTTCTTTCTTCTTTGTAAGTGTGTAAATAATGAGTGAAAGAACCCTTTGATCTTTGCACAAAACCTAATTCCCTTTTGTAATAAATGCACAAGCTTTTAAGTCATCTAGTTGCCCTACTTCTCAAGTGAGCTTTTCTTAAATCGTCTTGCGGATCTTCAAACTAGTACCTTAGTGTGATGGTAACACCCAGATACCTTGAAGAATTTCCTCTGAATTCACATATCAGAGTACTGGATTTGTAGATCATACTGGATCAATTTGTATTATTCTGTTAATACTGAAAGGTTTCTAGAACCAGATCTACTCAAGTGGTCATAAACCTTGTGAAACTTCATGCGGACCTCTCACATTCTGACTGAAAGTTCTTTGGGGGATTTTATAGGAACCCTTTAATCTACAACATCAGATGTTTACTCAATGTGCTAAATTCAAGCACTTACTGCCTGGCTGGGGGAAAATGATTTTCTCTATAGCTCCACCTGAGCTAGAGCTCACCTTTTAGTTTTCGGAAGGATTATCAGCACCAGATTCTGGTGCGGATCCATCTCCAATACTCATTGTACTCTTCTTTACCCAAATCTTGCTCATCTCCTTTTGCACTTCATCCGCATTTACTTTACCTTTGCCTTTATCTTGTTTCTAATCATGTTCCATCAGACCTTTTCTATTTTGATTTCTGCTTCTACAGAATTTGGCTATATGATTGGATCCATTGCAATTGTAACACACAATATTTCTTCGCATATTTGAATGATATCCTCTTGATTTACACTCATTAGCCATATGTTTAATTCTATTGCATACAAAGCATCTACCATTGAAAGAATTATTCATTTGTATATTTCTGCATTCATGAGATTTGTGACCATACCTTTTGCAATTGAAACATTAACCATAGAAGGATGGATTGATTTGATTCATTCTACTTCTACACCGGATTGCTTTATGACCAAATTTGTTACAATTGAAGTAGTATCCATTGAAAGATGGATATCTTTGAGCATTTGGTTGCCTTACCGGAGGTCTTCTAGGCATGTTTCTTTGATTTTCTAATCCAAAGTTCTTTTGACTGGATCCAGAGCTTTCACCTTTCTTATATCCCAAGCCACGCTTATCATCTACCCACTTTTGATTTTCAAGAAGAACTTCGAACTTCAACTTGGGCTGAGCTTATCTTGAATTTTTCTTTGTATTCATTTGTAAATTGAAGATCTTATTTAAGAGTGTCTATCTAGTTCTCAAGTTGTTCTTCATTGTATCTGTCTTCTTCAAGATCAGATTCAAGATGCCTGATTATTCTGTCCATTTTGTGGCAGTCCTCAGTTTTCTCCTTGAGGGATTGTTTTAGGTTATCTTCAATCTTTCTCTTTTCTTCAATTTCTTGGGTGAATTTCATAACCCTTGATTCTATTTCATGTCTTATCAAAATGACTTCTTTTGACAGCTTCTCACATAGCTTATTTTTCTCAATTAGATCCTCATCAGTATTATTGTCTTCATTCTGATTTGCTAATTTTTGGAGTAGTTCCTTTCTCTTTTTCATAGAATTACTGAGTTTTTCTTTCAGCTCATTTATGAAATCATCAGCTTCCTTGAGTCTTTCTTTCAAATTATTGACCTCAGAGTGGGATTGTTCAAGATCATCTAGGGCAGACTGAAGTTATTCTTTCATAACATATCCATCCATTGAGATTCCCAGATCTTTCTCAAGCTGTTAGGCTTGTTCAGAGGAACTTAGCTCTAATACCAATTGTTGGAAACAATGCAAATAACTAAGAGGTGGGATGAATTAGTTATCTTATAACTTCTCTTATTTTTACTTTCTTTTATTATCTTAACATTTAGTGCTATATCAAAACATGAAAGCAAAGGTAACCATAAGAATTGAAAATGGAATTAACACATAACACAAGGATTTTTACATGGAAACCCTGCTAAGGGAAAAACCACAAGGTGACTAACCCAAGATTGTATTCTCTGTTAAAAGAATAAAGACTACAAATTTGGCACTTGCCAATTAGGGTTCACTGCCTGAGCATACTGCTCACAAGAGGCCCATTGCCTACAAGAGACTCACTATCTACAAATGTTTATAGATGATACCAAGGTGTTTGAACTGATGAACAACACCTATACATGCAAGAATTTAGTTCTGGTTAGGCACAGTATACTGATCTGGCACATTTCATTCTTCCTCTGCTCAAAATCACTCTTCAGTCATATTCCAGATTTAGATCCTTGTTTTCACACTTCCTCCTATATTTTCATCAACATCTACATGCTCATATATATGCGATAAGCTTGAGTCCATCGAGTATATATATCTGCATCAAGGATTTCCAATAACTTCATACTCAGCAACAAGAACACTTGAGATATTTGCAAGTTTTTGTTCTGTCAGCTGAATCCTTGCTTGGTTGATGATGCACATCAAAAACTTAGACATAGAAAGCATTAATCATGTCAGCCAATAATGTATAATGCCACGAATTACCTGATCAATACCTTTTATGAATCCGGATTGAAGTCTGGTACTCTGTCTATCAGTTCTTCCTCTATTTGTTCTATCTGACTGGAACCCAACACACAGAAGCTCATATCTTTTTCATGCTTTATCACCAGAGGCTAAATCTTTGGAATACAGTAGTCACGATACCCTTCTTGACTTGTTCAAGTCCGTAACTTACTAAGTTACACCATCTGAGAGATCCGGACCTGATTGTCAGACCATGTTCCATACTCTGTTTTTGTCCACCAGACCAAAACAATCTTCACTCTTACTCCCGGTATAGGCATATTATGTACTGCAGATGTGTAGAATAGACTTTGTTGCCATCAATGACAACACTTATGAAGCCACACAGTGTCTCTTGCCAACAGAATCAATGTCAATACATTCCACAATAATGATAGGAAGTTCAAGACTCCCAATTCATTTACACATTCCAGTATGCAATCTTAACAAAATGAAGTTATACTCATGAAAAGATTTCAATACAAAACAAATGTTATCAGTGTTCAATGATAGATTGCAAAGGAACAAAATTTTATATGAAAACAAAGTAATGTCTTTAGCTATTCAGAAATCAGAGCGAACAATACACAAAAAAATGGTTTCCATGGACCAGAGAACGCTTATTTCCTTCACTTCAGCTTCATGCACAGTCCCCTCCTGTTGACTCATGGCTTCTCTATCTTCTACCTTCACTTCTGGCTTCTTCCTCTATGATTCTCAATCTATATTCTCACTATGTTCTTCAATATTAAGCTCCCTTCCCCTATAACCATCAACCTCCTCCAAACAACACAAAAAATTATCTTTTGGTCTTTTGTCGACCTTCCCCATACTTGGCCTTCAAAGAGATGAGGACTCATTCATTGGTTTGTCCAACATCCCACAATGGCTCTTCAACTACTCGCAATAAATTGAGTCTTCCATTTGTTGGTCTCACAAAATATTTGTCGATAGTTTATGATCCCCTTTTGATCTAGGTTATTGTCACATGGGTGACAGGAGCTTCTCAAGTTAAACCAAGTTGTTATATGATGCATAAAACTGCGATAGGAACATCAAATTTACATATAGCTGGAAGATAACAAGGAACCACAAAGGAGATAAGAGTCACCCAAAAAGATAGAAAAACAAGCAAAAAGAACCAAAACATCAAAAAGGAAGAAAACTAAAATTGAAAGAGCAAGATGCCCCTACATCAAACTCCCTGAGTGGGAAAATTCATGAGCTTCTACTCATGAGCTCTACTACTGAATGACCCTGCTTAATGATCTCATCTTTTGTGAGCTCGGAAGCATCTTCAATGGGATGATTGCTCCATTTAACAAGATACTTGAAGTACTCATGTTTATGGGTTTTCTTTAGCGATTGTTTGTCTAGAATGTATTCTATCTACTATGGAGCAGTGACTATTCCAAGTTGTTCTTCATGAGATGAATTGGTTGTTTTAGCTTCATCTGCCTCTATATCCCCCTTGTATGGATACAAATCTACCATGTTGAAGATAGCTGATATATTCATATCTGCGGGCAGTGATAACTCATAGGCATTGGTATAGAACTTCCTAAGGATTTGGCATGGACCAATCTTCTTCATCTGAAGTTTGTTGTATGTTCTAGTAGGAAATCTCTCCTTTCGAAGATGTGCCAATAAAAGGTCTCCAATTTGAAATTGTAACTCTCTCTTCTTTTGATCAACATACTTTTTGTATTGTTGATTGTTGTCCTCAATGTTATGCTTCACCTTCTCTTGAATGTCATGAATGACTTGAGATAATTCTTCCCCATCTACACTCCTACAATCTCATCTCAATCTACATTACACTCTTCACAATCTGCAATTCCTCGCTACTCTCTATGTCTTGATTGTTCAAGGCTTCTCTACCTACAACAATCCTCACACGAGATTCTCCTCTACTACTTCACTTTGACGTAGGTCCTGGCATAGGTTGTCTCATGTTTGGTGCACTACCTATGCACTCAAAAACTCCTGGTCTGATACCAATCTGATGGAGCCTTGTTAATCACAAGGGATTCAATTTGTAGAGACTCAAATAGATTCAAATTTAAACTAGACTCAATGTCAATACATTCCACAATAATGATAGGAAGTTCAAGACTCCCAATTCATTTACACATTCCAGTATGCAATCTTAACAAAATGAAGTTCTACTCATGAAAAGATTTCAACATAAAACAAATGTTATTAGTGTTCAGTGATAGATTGCAAAGGAATAGACTTTTATATGAAAATAGAGTAATATATTTAGATATTCAGAAATTAGAATGAACAATACACAAAAAAAATGGTTTCTATACACTAGAGAACTCATATTTCCTTCACTTCAGCTTCATCCACAGTCTCCCCCTGTTGACTCATGACTTCTCTATCTTCTACCTTCACTTTTGGCTTCTACAGGTTCTGTTCTCCTCAATCTGTATTCTCATTATGTTTTTCAATGTTCATCTCCCTTCCCCTGTAATTGTTGGCCTCCTCCAAACAACACAAAAACCTGTCTTTTATTCTTCTATCGACCTTCCACATACTCAGCCTTTGAAGAGATGAGGACTCACTCATTGGTTTGTCCAACTTCCCACAACGGCTCTTCAACTGCTTGCAAGAGATTGAGACTTCCATTTGTCGGTCTCACAAAATAACTATCGACAATTTATGATCCCCTTTTGATCTAGATTACTGTCACATAGGTGACAAGAGCTTCTCAAGTTAAACCAAGTTGTTATATGATGCATAAAACTACGACATGAACTTTAGCTTTACATATAGGTGGAAGATAACAAGGAACCATAAAGGAGATGAGAGTCACCCAAAAAGACAAAGAAAAACAAGCAAAAAGAACCAAAACAACAAAAAGGAAGAAAACCAAAATTGAAAGAGCAGGATGCCCCTACATCATCAGTCCAAATATATGATAGGAACATTCGTACTTGTTTTTGAAATGTACTTTTTGTTATGAGCCAATTGTGATCTTGGAGCCATTTTAAAGCTTTTTGAAGAGTAAGCGAATACAACTTGTAGGAAACAATGCCAAAATATCCTTAGGTCAAGAAAGGAGGTAGGTGTGCATATATTTTTTATTTTAGTCACATAGTAGAGAGTGTCTTTTTAATTGGAATAAGGATAGAAAGGTGTGTGTGATAACACAATTCTTCCAAAGTTGTGGAAGTAATCAATTTTCTAAGAATTAATGAAGAATGTCATAAAATAGTAACATACAAGCTAGGCCGATACAAGTTTTGTAGATAATCTTGTATTAATAAAAAAAAAATAGATAGGACTGAGGAACAATTAACTTGAAAAGACGATTAAAATTTTGAGATATTAAAAGTTATTAGCCTCAAAGATACCATTCTTTTGTAATATTGTATGTCATTCTCAACTACTTGCCAAAGTATAATGACATAATGTCAACTAATATTTCTATTACTTTGTAATACGCTCCATGTATACTTTTTGAGGTTTTTTAATCAAGATCCTTTCCAAATGATAGTGCCATGTTGGCCACACATAGTATAGTAAGGAAAAATAGTTAAGATCAATATAACCTACCTCGTTAAATATTCTTTCAAAAATTGGCACATCTCAATCAAAGAAATAAATCTTGTCTTTACTAATAAGTAATATATTTTCTCCTAATACAAATACAACATCCAAAAGGACCCCATGGCATAAGAAAATTACAAAAAAGCATAAGCAATAGACAAAATATTACACCAGACTTATGCAAAAGAAAATTGGTAGAGAAAAATGTATAGACAAGGAATTGTGGCACATTCTCCATTCTAAACAATATGTGGTCAAACCTTCAAATATACACCCAAAACATTGTAGTACATTACCCGTTTTTAAATTTTGGAAGCAATTGTTTTAAGTGTTGCTAACACAAACTGTTGTTTTTTTTGTTAGTGTAACTAGAAAATGCAACAAATCCTGAATACATTTCCTTCATACTAACATACATTTGAAAACCCCATCTCAAAAAGGAAATACATTATAATACTATAACAGTAATGGAAAGATATTAAACAAGGATGCAATAAGAAAAAATATATAATGGACCTAAATTTTAAACAAAAGCGTAATATAGATGTAATAAGAAAAATTTTAAATAGACCTATGTTATAACATAAATGTAATAATTTAGAAGCTTTGATTGCTTTTGTTTTTATATCCAAGTTGAGTATGTTTGAGAGCACACAAAATTCCTATGTTACATGGAGTTTCAAGGATGGGGTAGTAGGCGATGGCAGGACAAGTTTCCAATAAGATTTAGCTATTTTATAATAATAAAATCTTATAACCTATTTATCTAAGAGCCTGAGAGATAAACATTCAACATTGAAAGATTTGAAAATTGAAACTCATGAAGTGATAAATACGAAATGTATAGGGACTAGGGGATTTGGAGGTAGGAAACACATTTCCAGAGAATGTAGGCTTGGGATAAGAAACACCACCTATCACAAATCTCTTCTACAAACATACATTTCCATGAAGAAACATACATTGCCATGAAGAAACTTTGCATTAATATGAAACCAAAAGCTAGAGAAAACATGAAAAGAAAGCAAAAATAGAAATTAGATCAACTACCTACAAGAGTACAATTCACCTTTGATAATCTTCCAATTGTAATTCTTCAAGGGTGTTACTTTCCAACAATGACAAATTCATATCACATTTGACTCAATTCAATGCGTACAATACTAAATTGAAGTGGATCACACATGAAAAAAGGAAACTAGTTTCTTATATCTACAATCACACATAAACATAAGAAACTAGCTTCCTACAAAAAAAACTGAAATCCATTACCCTCATCATGAATTTGAGTCCAAATGCATACTAAAAAGATAAATGGATGGACATTTGGTGGCCGAAGAATAAATAGATTCTAAAATATGCAATGCTTTGAACTTAGCTCTGCTAACAATTATCACAAATTGAAGTGGTAGAACTTTGGGTAGAGCCAGGCTCTACGAAGAAAATGCAAAATTAAGGAAAGTGATATGCTATCTTTCTTATTAAAAAATTTCAAGGTCTCAAAAAAATTACTAAACATCATAGTTCACTTTTGATTTTACCCTGAATTAAAAAAAAAATTGAAGCCCTTATTCTTATGGGTAGAATAGGAACAACAAATTGTTTAAAAAAATTATATATAATAATAAGTGTTTTCTTCCAGCTTGTTGCTTGACCCAGAGATTTCTAAGTGTTAATACCTTATTTTGTGGATGTGTTTCCTTCTACCTATCTAGTGTAGGTTTTTTAAAACGTGAGTTATTTTGTATGTGAGCGAGAGAAAACAGGAATTGGCTTATTCTTTTATAAGGCAACTGGTGTACCCATCTAGTCCTCCTAAGTGGGATGGATTTCCTGCCACTGTGCTTGATCAGTCATTGAGATACCAAGAAGACTCCTCAATAAATTCCATGGTTAATATGGAGCCTTGGGAGCTTTGGGATTAGAGTCGAACACCTGCACGTAATGTGATGAACTCTTCTACAAGTAGTTTGCTGGGAAATCCTTCTGCACTCACTCTCTTAGATTATTAAATTTGCAGCAGCCTATAATTCTGAAGAGGAAAACTTGCATAAGGGTTAGAATAAATTAAACACATATCCAAACAGGAAATTGTGGCATTTTCAAATTCTATTCAGCCTTTGGAGTCATGGAACCAACCTATTGCAACTCTATCCAAAAAAGATTTCAGCTTGGATAAAAAAAAAAAAATTGCATCTTGAAAATGAAGAATACAAATAAGACTTCTAGTCATTCTCAACATTACATTATGACATAAAGAAAATGCAAGGAGAAGCTCACACAACAATTCCTAACATTTTCTTCCATAGTCCCTGGCCTAAAGAAGGTAAGGGTGGAGATAAAAATAAAATAAAATAAAACAAGTGCCACGTACCTGCCTTGTAGTGTTGTAATTATAGTATGTGTTTTAGTTGTAATTATAGTTGTGTTTTAGTTTTATTTTTCTTAATTCATTAAATAAACTTCAAATTTACTTTTTGTCAAACCAACAAAATCATAATAATATTAGTATTAATTATATTGTTAATATTTATTATAACACTTGATATCTCCTATAAGGGCGTGGTTCTCGCTCAGTTGTAGTGGAGTCAGAGGGCAGTTAAAAAGTTTAAAGTTTACTTGATATATTATCTTAATTGATATTATAGTATTTGTTTAGTTGTAATTTTTTTGTTGATTAGGTATTGCTTGTATAGACAAATTGCATTCCAAAATCAATTTTTGAAGAGTGTTGAAATGTCTTGGGTAAAGCACCAGCATCACGGGTCACATTAAAAAGTTTACCTGATATATTATCTTAATTGATATTATACTATTATAATATATTCTAATATTAATTGATATAAAATTTCACTTAATATTAAATAACACAAATAAGTTTGCCTTGTAGTGTTGTTATTATAATATTTGTTTATTTGTAATTTTTTTGTTGATTAGGTATTAGTTGTATAGACAAATTGCATTCCAATAATTGAAAAAATAATTTTCCAAGAGTGTTGAAATGTCTTCGATAAATAAAATTGAAATCTCAAAAATAATCTAAAATATTTCTTTAACTATAAAACTAAACTTTACAAAGCCTATTAAATAGCACAAATATTTCCTTAAAATGTAATAATACTAATACTTTTATAATTTTAAAATGCATTAAAATATTGTAAGTTTGAAGAATAAAATAAAAAATGTAATAAACAAGTGAAGAATGCTATCTCCCATTCCTCCTTGGATGATGGTACCAAAAAACATCTCCTTCCTCACAAAGAAGTCACACCACGCATCTACAGTGTACCCAAAATTCACAAGTCTAACATTCCATTGTGACCAATTGTTGACACCACCTATTCCCCCACTTATAAACTTGTTGCCCACTTGGCCAAGCTTATTTCTCCCCTTATTGTTCAATCTTCTTCCTACATCAAAGATTCAACCCACTTTGTTGACTTCATCAAAGACAAAAAGATTAATGTCAATGACATCCTTGTTAGCTTTGATGTAGTTTCCCTCTTCACCAAGGTCCCTCTTCAAGACTCGATTTTGCTAGTCAGGCAGAAAATCAATGGTGAAATTGCTTCCCTTGTTGAATTATGCTTAAAATCCATGTTCTTCACATTTCAAGGCGTACACTATGAGCAATCCGATGGGGTCGCCATGGGATCACCCTTATCCCCGGTCATTGCCAACTTATACATGGAGCATTTCAAAGAGCTAGCCCTAAACTCCTTCCTCTGAAACCAACCTGGTGGAAATGCTATGTGGATGATACCAACATTTTTTGGCCACATGGACTAGAGCAGCTAGAAATCTTCCACAATCACCTCAAAAACATTGCCCCCTGTATCAAGTTTACCAAAGAACTTGAAACTGATAACCAACTACCTTTCCTAGACATTCTCCTCATTAGAAAAGATGATGGTACCCTTGGTCACCGTGTCTTTAGGAAATCTACCCATACTAACCTCTATCTTCACGCTTCCTCGCACCACCACCCCAACCATAAGACTAGTGTCCTCAAAACTCTTGCAACCAGAGCCTACCGCATTTGTGATAATGAACACATTAGTCAAGAGCTGTCCCACCTCACCAAAGTTTTTAAACTCAACGAATATCGCAACAAGTACATCGAGAGAGCTTTTAAACAATCCCAAAGCCACCTTAACACCAATCCCAACAAGAAAGACTCTGATCCTGCTTACAATGCCACCCTACCTTTCATTGAAGGCATCTCCAATAAAATTGTCAAAATCCTCCACAAGAAAGGCCTCAAGTGTGCTTTCAAACCTCTCTCCACCATCAGAAACCTTATCCCATCCACCAAAGACCACACTGACATCCTTTCAAACTCTGGCGTCTATAAAATAGATTGCTCATGTGGCACCCCCTACATTGGTGAGATGGGGAGATCTATCTACACGAGAATCAAAGAGCACTGTGCAGATATTCGTCATGAAAGAGTTACTAAATTGGCCCTCGCTGACCACTCCTCTAGCAGTAAACACCACATTCGCCTAAAGGACACCCTTGTCCTAGCCAAGGAAGATAATTTCTTTAAGAGAAAACTTAAAGAAATTATTTTCATTCGTAACCACCGCACCAACTTGAATAGAGATGATGGTTGGACCCTTAGTCAAACTTGGAATCCTCTTTTAAATTCTCTTCATAATCAACATCCCCCCCTTGATCTCCTGCCCCTCTCGTGCCTTCCCTTGTGTTGTACATGTTTTCTTCCCCTTGTTCCCTTGCCTCTCCCTGTGTCTCTTCTGGTCCTCTGGTCGCTTCTCTTTCTTCCATGGCCCCATCCTGGTCATTCATTCCTTCTTTATCCTTGGTCTCTATTCTTTCAACCCTTGGTCTTTTTCTTTTTTGTGGTTGTCCTCTATCATTTATCCTTCTGGGTCATCTTTAGCATTAACGCATTTAGATAGATTTATATGCATTAATGCACAAAGATATACATATTTTTGCCAAAGATACATATAAATAAATATGTATGACATAGTTATATAGATATATGTATTTTTTCCTTTTGTTCTCTTGTGTTTATCCATCTTGTGTCTCATTCTTTTATTCTTTCTCTCTTTAGCATTTATGCTTGTAATTATATACTTTGGTTTTTATATATTTTCCGTCTATATATATTTATTTATATCTATACTTTTGCTTTTTAGATTTTCTTTCTATTGATATATATGGATATCTATACTTATTGTCTGTTATATATTATTTCTATATAAGTATATCTATTGTTTTGCCTTTCTACATTTTTGCATCTTGTTCTCTTGTGTTTATCCATCTAGTATCTCAAGCTTTTAATCTTTTTCTTATTAACATTTATGCTTTTAATTATATTCTTTGTGTTTTTTTATATTTTCCATCATTACATATCTATTTAGACTTATTTCTTTTAGATTTTCTTTCCATTGATATATATTGACATCTAGACTCATTGCTTCTTATATATTCTTTCTATATATGTATACCTATTTTTATATCTATGCTCCGTGTTCATATCTTTTCTTTCTATAGATATATATTTTTATCCTTGCTTATTGTTTTTATATTTCTATACTTATTGTTGTATATATTCTATCTTTAGTTTTATAGTTTATTCCCTTGATATAGATACACATATATAATGGAGCGTTCTTCTATTTATATGTGTATCTCTTTGTAAAAATGTACATACTCTCATATATATTTATATCTATACTCATTGCTTTTATATTTTCTTTCTTTATTTGTCTTTCTTTACTTAGGTTATATCTTTCATAGTAATTTATTATACATTTATTATACAAATTCCTTTATATATATATATATATATATATATATATATATATATATATATATATATATATATATATATATATATATATATATAGTTTCCACCAAATGAAACTAATTTATAGATACATATATTAGTCTTTTCAAGATTTTCTTACTTGTCTTTTGACTCTTTTATTCTATTATATTTTTCTTCCATTTCTCTTTCTTTTTCTTTTAATTTATTTTTTCCCCTAGCCTCTTTTTAGCCACTCTAAGTCTAGTCTCCTTACCCTAGACTATTATTGTAATCCCAGCCCTTCTTTGTCCTTTTAAGAAACTATTTTTGCAATTTCAATTCAGTTACTCTCTCTTCTTTTCTTCCTAATGATGGATCATGGAGTGTGATCCAAAATGTTGAGGCAAAAAAGCTACACTACTATTCTATCAACATGGACTGTGGAAATGTCATGATTGCTATTATGTAATAACATGGCGAAATATTTTTCATGATAGTGTAGAATTTTAACTTTTGACTAAATAAAATTGAAATCCTACATTTTTAACTCTTAGAAAATAAAATTGAAATCCCCTAAATAATCTAATTTCATAAAAATAAAATGTGTAGAACCCTAATCCTTGTTGGGTGTAGAGAGATTTGAAATGTTGCGTAACATATTAAAATGTAATAATATTGAATACTATTACAATTTAAAATACACAATATAATAACAATAACATCATTTTAATTATTTTAATTAATCTGTTTAGTAATAATTTTTTGTAAAATAAAGAATTGTTTATCATTTCAAAATTTCTAACTATTATATTTTCAGAAGTAAATTTATAAGGAAAAATTTATGTGAACTCGTTTTGAAATGTCTTGGATAAATAAAATTGAAATCTCAAAAATAATTTAATTTGGTAAAAATAAAATAGCACTAAAATATTTACTTAGTTATAAAACTAAACTTTACAAAGCCTATTAAACAAATATTTCCTTAACTATAAAACTAAACTCATATTGGTATTATGTGGAGATTTGAAATGTCTGCTTAAGATATTATTATAATGTAATATATAATTTAAAATGCATTAAAATATTGTATATTTCAAGAATAAAATAAAAAATGTAATAACATGGCAAAATATTTTTGTGTAAATTTTTTACTTTTTAGTAAATAATTGAGTAAATAAAATTGAAATTCCAAAAATAATCTAATTTCATAAAATAAAATCTGTAGAACACTATATTTTTAATAGTATTATTAATATTATAACTTTGTGCCTTTGACAAAAAGTAATTAATCAATCAAAAAATTAAATTCATAAAAACTATGATTCTTCCCTCTCATCAGCTATTTAGGCATGACTTAACTAGTGGGAGACAAAATTTGTGTTTATAATTTATTTACTTGCCACATCCTCCCCTCGAACCAAAATTATCTCCGCATTTATAGTTTTCTTGTTGCACTCTTGGACAATCCGAAGAAGTCATATTTTTTCAGCCAATGACAACACAAATAAACCATTTTTCAATAATTTTTTGTTAAAAAATTATCATATTGACATAGGAAAAGTACAAATTTAAATCAAATTTGCCCCACAAGAAAAATAATCATGTCTTTTGATTGGTTTGCAATCAATAGATTAATAACTAGATAAATGCGAACTCATTACAATAATACCACCAAAAGACAAGTACTAATAAAATAAAATTTAAAAAAAAAAAATCACTAAATGAATATAGTGCTTCTCTTGTAAATTGAGACAAATTTAAAGTATTAAATTTCATAGATTTAGTTATTATCTCATTGATTGCAAGCTCACACAATTGTACACATTATGGATACAAATCTAGTTGTTTGAACTAAGTTTAATCTTTTTATTACTCCTGAATTAGTTAGCATTCCCATCCATTTTGTTGGTAACTCCTGAATTGTCATCCATCTACCCAGTAACTCCTCATTTGGTGAAATTTTACAAGTCATTTAGAATGTCTATTAATTACAAACTTAACTTCCAGCTCCAAAGCACATAGAATATATAGTCAAACAAGCCTACCAATGTAATGATATAAACTGTGGATTTTTCATTTTTAAAGTAAGTCACAAAAGCTAAAATATATTATTCAAAAAACTTTTACAAATCTCCACTATGAAAACACTCATAAATATATTATTTGAATTTATTGTACATGTTTCTTTGACTATTTAACAAATAAAATTTAAAAGTCGGATATAACTAATAGTAAAGAAATAGCAACTGCCTAGAAAAGGGAGAGGCTCACTAGAAGTGGAAATGCTTAGCACTCATGAAATACCATGTGGTTTTGAGAAGCTAGCTTTAACTTTGGCATGTTGACCAATAGGCCTCTAAAAGCACAAAGGAAAACATGATTATCTGAAAGGATGATTGAACATATGTGTTAGATCAGATGTGATAAGTCAAAAATATCATAAATATGTGAGTCAAATAGTTTAAATTCTTTTAATGAGATTCTATGTTTTAACACATACCATTAGTAAATTTTAGTTGGTTGGCATGACTTCAAATGAGTATAATGGATCTATTAACATGAAGTGCCAACCATTGGCTTCTCTCCCCCAACTTTTCCCATGACTTTTGTACTTTGTAAAACCAATTTTTACTCTCTCCAAGCTATAGCCCCAACTATTTGTACATTGTCCAACTATTGGATATTGTACCTATAGACTATAAGATATATTTGTGCAAGCATTTTTAATATATGTTATAGTTGCAGTTGATTGGTACTTTAAAAATTATATGTGATCTTAAATATAAAAAAAAAAATTTACAAAATGTATTTAGTTATTCAAAAACTAATTAAAAATTTCTACTTAAAGCCACCATATAAAGTTTATTTAAAGTTTATATTATTTATTTAGTCTATTTATAATTTATAGAATATATATTATATTTGTTAACATGGGCTATTAGGTTTTACTAAAATAGGGTTCTGCAGGGAACTAGAAAAAGAGATTAACACCATATTTAACCATCTCTGCCACAATATTTCCTAACCTTAGCCTATAAGATTACAATAAATACTAACCCTGAATATGAACAATAGTGAATGACAAGAAACATGATTAATATGTACTCTAAAATAAACAAGTAATGAGGGTTTCTACAATCACATGCAAAAATCATAGCCGGGTCTTCAGACCGCTCTACTTAAATATCATCCATTTCAATGGTCAAACAATCAATAGCAATTTTACACCTCATTCACAACAAAAAGTGATAAATATTTGTCTAATTTTTATTCACCAAAATTGACCTTTGACTATTGAAGTGGATGTTATTTAAGAATAGCCCAGACCTTCAGACTTGATAGCCAAGAAAGCTTTCTGCAAATAATTCATTATTTCTCTACCCTATAACTTGCTTTTCTGAAAGAACATGGCTCTTCCTTAATAATGAACTTGGTACCAGACTGGTACTGAGAGATCACTTCAGTGGCTCTTCTACATTAACTTTCAACGGTTTACTTGTTGATACAATAGTACCAATTTGGTCGTGAAGTAGACCTCTATTATTAGAATTGTGAGAATCCCACATGACTTCAACTGATATTGAGAAGCAGAAGGATTAGAAAGAGAACATCCATCATCGTCCACTGATAAAAGCAGGTTCATAGTACATTTCCCTACTACTGAAGTCAGATCTTCAAGCTCTTTTTGGTTGTTGGCTCTTGTTTCCCTTTTTAGATGAGTTGACCAAAGCAAAAGTCATTCTAAATTTCTGGTGGGAAACAAGAATGACATTTTCAAATGATATTGAGATTGTATGGTTCGTCCGTGTTTGGATTTTGGAAAATGTAAGTTAAAAATAATCATCTTGGTAATGGATGGTAATTGAGCTTATGGATGGTAATTGAGCTTGGAAATCAAACTTTCTAATTAATATATAATGACATGCAACGCCTAACAACTTGAGTTGCAGCCACCTACCCAAAAACCTCTGTATTCCTTGCCACGGTCAAACACAGCCAGCTACAGGGGTTTTACATGCAAAAATAACAATGGACTTTAGAAGTCTTGCTTTATTTTTTACCCCCTATTTTCTAGAAATTTTTAAAATCAAAATTAAAATCTTTAACGAGGAGAAATAACTACTGTCCAATCAAAAACCCAAAAAATCTTTTTCATTTTAGAAAGAAAAGCTTTAAAAAAACTTTAAACTATACAGAAATATTTTCTTCAGCACACAAATCAAGACAAAAATAATACTTGAACGGGAAACATTAAACAATAGCAAAAAATTTCCCAATTACACCACTTGCGAATATTGTCAGATAAATAGGGGAAGGGCAGAATGATGTTCTTTAGATGCAATGCTACAACAATAATGAACAACAAAAACAAAAACACACACAAAAGGAAACCAAACACTAGAAGGACAGCAATACTTAATTTATATATATATTCCTTTCTCTAGATTACATTCAAACTTCAATACACATTACAGATTCAGAGCTACTGCTCTGTTTTCATACTCTGCCCCAATCTCTGGAGCTGCACACTGTATATCTGGAGCTGCCTGGAACTCCATAGCTGTCTACTGTTGCTGCTGCAACATTCCTCTCTGTTGTTCTCCTTCTACTGTTCTCTCCTGGAACCTTCTTATTCCTCTGCTACTGTTGGTTCAAAAAATATTCTCCTACGTCTTCTAACTTTTCCCTCTTTTTTGTCTCTTCTTCATGCCAGCAAAATGGGCACACAAACACTTCAAATTCAAATGCACCTACCAGAATTGAATGCTGGCAGGCCAACGGTGCTGGGAAGAGGATGCGGGAGATCCCCAGGTCTGACGTAGGGGCAGGCAGCAATAAATGTCTGACGGAGGATTAAATTTCCAACACTCCCCCTTAATCTGAAGTCAGACGTCAATTTGCAATCTTCATTCCGGAACTGATCTCCAGAGGTATACACTTGCCTTTGCCTTTCCAGAGCAGATCTCCGGAGCTCTTTCTGCTGTGCTATAACATCTTTGGAGCTGCCCTCTGCATCTCCGGAGCTCCCTATCTGCATCTCCAGAGCTAACTTCCTGTGTTAGCGTCTCCAGAGCATCTCTGGAGCTAACTCTCTGCAACTCCAGAATTTCTTTTCTGCATCTTCAGAGCATCTCTGGAGCTGCACATACATTCTAGAGTTGAATCTCTGGAGCTCCCCTGTTGTCTTTCTGGATCTGAACCTCCAGAGCTGTCTTCTATGTAGGATTGCACACCTCCATAGCTGTCCTCTTTCCGGGGTTGCACACCTCCGGAGTTGTCCACAATGTTGAGCCTATCCCTTAGGCGTTCAAACGAATCTTTCGGCAATGCTTTTGTGAAAATGTCAGCGAGCTGCTGCTCGGATCTGCAATACTGTAACTCAATATCTCCTCATTCTACCAACTCCCTAATGAAGTGATAATGGATTTCAATGTGCTTGCTTCGTCCATGGAAGACTGGATTCTTTGTCAGGGCTATTGATGAAACATTGTCACAATGAATGGTCGTACCATCTTCTTGCTACTCATACAACTCTGCAAGGATCCTCCTCAACCAAATAGTCTGACAAGCTACTACATTTGCTGCAATATACTCAGCTTCTGCTGTAGAGAGAGAAACAATGGGCTGCTTCTTGGATGCCCATGATATCACGCCTGAACCCATGTAAAATACATAGCCGGATGTGCTCTTCCAGTCATCTACACTTCCTGCCCAATCACTATCCATGAAACCAGCCAACTTAAACTCATTAGAAATATTATACAAGATGCCATAACCTGTTGTGCCATTGACATACCTCAGGATCCTCTTTCCTGCTTGCCAATGTGTGTCCTTAGGCTTCTCCATGAACCTAGAAATTAGGCTTACAGCATACATCAAATCAGGCCTAGTTGTTGTCAAGTACATGAGGCTTCCAACCATGCTCTTATAGAGGGTTGGGTTTACATCCCTACTGCTGTCCTCTTTACTCAATTCCAGACCTGTGGCTGTAGGTGTAGGGGCAGGTTTACTATTTTCCATTGTAAACCTCTTCACAATCTATTTGGCATAGTTAGTTTGCAAAATAAATATGCCATACTCTGTTTGCTTGACCTCAATACCAAGGAAATACTTCAGCAGACCTAAGTCTGTCATCTCAAACTCATTCTTCATTGCCTCTTTGAAATCAGCAATGAAAAGATCACTATTTCCAGTAAAAATCAGATCATCTACATACAAAATAGTAATCAAAATTTTACCTTCGGCTGCTTTGATGTAGAGAGTGGGCTCACTACTGCTTTTGCTAAAGCCATTGCTCAACAAATATGAGTCAATTTTGCTGTACCATGCCCTAGGTGCTTGTTTCAGCCCATAGAGGGCTTTCCGGAGCCTGTATACCTTATCCTCTTGCCCTGTGACTTCATAGCCAGGTGGCTGTTCCACATACACTTCCTCTTTCAGCACTCTGTTCAAGAAGGCTGACTTTACATCCATATGAAACACCTTCCACTTGTGTTGGGCTGCAATTGCTATGACTGCCTGAACTATTTCCAACCTTGCAACTGGTGCATAGGTCTCATCATAATCTCTTCCAGGCTGTTGTTTGTACCCTTTGACAACCAGCCTTGCCTTATGTCTTTCAATCTTTCTTTCAGCAGTCGACTTGGTCTTGTAGCCTCACTTAACTCCAATCACTTGTTTACCCTTGGGTAAATTAGTTAGCTGCCATGTGTCATTCCTCACAATGGCATCCAATTCTTCATCCATGGCCTCACACCATTTCTCTTCTTTCACAGCTTCTTCAAAGTAGATTGGATCACTAGAAGAAAATAATGCAAAATTTAAATCTTCATCATCATCAGCATACCTTGTGCTGTCATAAATCTCCTTCACACTCTTTGTCCTTCGTGGCATCAATGATGCAAGTGTGGGGTCTGAATTTCCTCCGGAGCTACTGATGTTCTGACCTCCGGAGCTACAGTTATGATGCCCTCCAGAGCTATTGTTCTCCAGAGTTGTAGACCTCTGGAGCTGTTGATCTCCGGAGCTGCAATGCTGCTGTCTACCTCCGGAGCTGCTGTGCTGAGCATCTCTGGAGCTGCTATTTTCTAGAGCTCTACGGTAGTTTCTCCCCGAGCTGCTACTCTTCGTAGCTCCTCTGGAGTTGCTGTCCTCTGGAGCTTCTTCATCTTCAAGGGGTATTGTGACTGAAATACCTGTGGTGCTATCCACTGTTCCATCCCATGCTTCATTCTCAATGAATTCAACGTCTCTGCTGATCACAAGTTTTTTGGTGATGGGATTAAACAACCTGTAGGCTTGTGATTCTTGACTATAACTCGTGAAGATACATTTCTCACCTTTATCATCAAATTTCTGCCTCTTCTCTTTAGGCACGAATGCATATGCCACATAACCAAAAATTCTTAGGTGCTCAATAGTCTATTTGCTATTTGTCCATGCCTCTTGTGGAATCCGATCACGTACAGCCTTTGTAGGACACCTATTCAATAGGTACACCGCTGTTGCTACAGCTTCACCCCAATAATCATTTGACAGTCCCTTTTCCTTCAGCATGCTTGCTGCCATCTCTGTGATGGTTCTATTTTTCCTTTCAGCAACTCCATTTTGCTATGGAGTATATCTTGTAGTAAATTGTTTATGAATGCCTTCATACTTGCAGAAATTTAGAAATTGTTTGGAGACATACTCTCCTCCTCTATCTGTTCTTAGGGCCTTGATGTGTCGGCCGCTTTTCTTTTCAGCCGATGCCTTAAACTCCTTAAACTTCTCAAAGGCCTCTGATTTATTTTTCAAGAAATAAATCCATATTTTTTTGCTGTAATCATCAATGAAGGTCATGAAATATACATTCCCACCTAATGTGGGAATCTTCATAGGGACACATAAATCTGAATGCACCAACTCTAAAGGTGCTCTTGCCCTTCTAGAATACCCTGATTGAAAGGGTTGTCTATGTTGCTTTCCTAAAATGCAGGCTTCACACTTTCCATCGGGCTCTACAATGTTCAGTAGCCCTCTAACCATTCCTTTCCTAGACAATAAACTCAAACCAGAAAAGCTTAAGTGCCCATACCTCAAATGCTAAAGTTTGGATGGATCTTTGATGACTGTCTTGAACGCTGTTTGTTGTCCCATTGCTGTGAGCGCTAGAGATAGTGCAGGAAACTGCGCTAAAGATAGCGCCGGACTTAGCGCCGGAGATGGCGCCAGAGTCAGCGACAGGGGAAACATTCTATTTCTCGTCATCTGCACTGCTGCAATGACCTTCTTGCTGCCTCCTGTATCAAATATAGTTCACCCTCCATTTTCCATCAGGATTCTATAACCGTTTTGGACCATCTGTCCCATGCTTCGTAGGTTATGCTTTATGCCAGGGGCATAATAGACATCATCGATTTGCATTTTCTCACCTTGCTTGCTAAGGACTATTATGATGTCTTTTCCTATGATAGGAACCTTTTGACTATTCCCCATCATGATTTTAGACTTGACATTTCTGTCAATGGAGGCAAACAAGTTTTCATTACCACTCATGTGGTTGCTACACCCGCTGTCCAAATACCAGACTTCAGGGCTGCTCTTCTCAGCAAGGTTGCACACTATAAATACCTTGGACTATTTCTCATTTTCAGCCCTATTCTTGTTTGCTATATTAGCATTTTGGCCTCCATGGTCTTGTTATTTCTTTCTACACTCACTAGCATAATGGCCGAATTTATGACAGTAATAGCATTGAATATTACTTTTATCATACCTCTGATTCGAACTGCTATTCTTCTTCATTCCTTGATAGCTTGGCTATGAGCTGCTTGCCTTTTCTTGGCTATTTGAAACTCCTCTTCCGGAGTTGCTTCTTCCTCTACCTCTTTGGCCTTTACCTCTACTGTTCCTTCCTCTTCCCTGACCTCTTGCATTGGTCTGAGCCTTGAAGGTTTGCTTAAGGGAAGGAGCGGATCTACTCAACCGTTGCTCATGGCTTTGTAGAGAGCCCATCAACTCATCCACTATCATCTTGGACAGATCCTTTGTCTCTTCAATGGTTATGACTATAGGGTCAAATCTAGAAGGTAGGCTCTTTAGGATTTTCTCAACAATCCTTTGATCATCCATGGTTTCTCTATTTATCCTTAGCTGATTCAGCATGGTAGAAACCCTGGTGTGAAAGTTTGAAATAGACTCACTCTCCTTCATCTGAAGCATCTCAAAATCTCTTCTAAACAGTTGGAGCTTGACTGATCTCACTTTGTCAGTTCCCTTGTAGTTGTTTTGCAGTATCTCGCAAGCCTGTTTAGAGTAGTTTGCTGCTGCAATACGGGGGAAAATAGCCTCTGTCAAGGCTGCCTCAACTAGACTAAGGGCTTTTGCATCTTTCATCCTAGTTTCCTTAAACTGGTTTATCTGTGCATTCGTTAGGGCTACATAGGCTGCTAGGTCTATGATGTCGGTGAACGCATTAGTGACCAGCTCCCATAGGTCATTCGCAACCAGAATGGTCTTCATCTTCTTAGACTAAATATCATAGTTCTGTCCATCAAAACTCGGTGGCTGCTGCCATCCTTTGCTGTCCCCACCTGCCATGAATGCCTAGACAAACTAGGGCTTATAGAATACCCACACAAACTTGACTGCCCAGAAAAACAGGGCTCTAATACCACTTGTTGGCAGATAAACAGGAGAAGGGCAGAATGTTGTTCTTTCGATGCAATGCTATAGCAATAATGAACAGCAAAAACAAAAACACACACAAAAGGAAACCAAACACCAGAAGGACAACAATATTTAATTTATATATATATTCCTTTCTCTAGATTACATTCAAACTTCAATACACATTATAGATTTAGAGCTACTACTCTGTTTTCATACTCTGCGCCAATCTCTGGAGCTGCACACTGTATATCCGGAGCTGCCTAGAACTCCGTAGCTGTCTACTGTTGCTGCTGCAACATCCCTCTCTGCTATTCTCCTTTTGTTGTTCTCTCCTGGAACCTTCTCATTCCTCTGCTGCTACTGGTTCAAAAAACATTCTCCTACGTCTTTTAACTTTTCCCTCTTTTTTGTCTCTTCTTCATGCCCAACAAAATAGGCGCACAAACACTTCAAATTCAGATGCACCTACCAGAATTGAATGCTGGCAAGCCAACGGTGCTGGGAAGAGGATGCGGGAGATCCCCAGGTCTGATGCGGGGGCAGGCAGCAATAAATGTCTGACGGAGGATTAAATTTCCAACAGCGAAGTGAGCATGATTGTAATGTCCCATTTTCTAGTTTGATCTTTTACAGTTGACCGTTGGCCTATTCCGGAGACCCGTAGGCTACTCAGAGGTTGAAATTAGGGTTTCATGTTTTGGTGGTTGCTTTTGTTCGTGGATTGTGGTTGGGTTGGCGGTTTCTTTCCGGGGTTGTTCTCCTTAGTCCCTGTTGGTTACGGCTATTTTTAGTAAGTTTAGGATTGGCACCAGAACGAGATTTTGAGAGTGGGGTTGGATTCGTCTTGTCAAGACTTTTCCAACGAGCTATAGATCATTGATTTCCGACATCATTTTGGCCTTTGTTTTAAAGTCCGTAAATTAAACATTATTATTTAATATTAATATTGTTTTAAAAGAGGGGACTTTAAGGGTGAGGTTGAAAAAGAATTGAAGAGGATTATATTATTTTCCCTCTCATGTTTTATCCCATATGCAAGAGGATTTTAGAGACTCCCAGTTGGAAAAGTATAAAAGGAGGAAGAGTGCTCTCATTTGGGGATCCGAAATCTTGATAATGTTATGCTGCCGTAATGGTTCTGGGACTACTTCGAGGAATGAATGCCTCCTAGCCTGGGCTCACTTCGTGCTTGAGAGATAGCACCTAGGGAGAGGTTTGCTGATAGTAGTGATTTTTGTAGTGAGGTTTGCATTGTAGCTTGAGTTCTGTTTGTAGTTCAGTTATTTGCATTTTATGTCATTTTTTGGAGTTGCTGATAACGGGGTTGAATCTGTAGTTTCATTCATAAATCTAAAAAATAAAAAGGCATTTGTTCTGGGTATTTCATATTTCTCTCTGTCTATGTTGGGCGCCCCATTGTGCCAATTTACAGAATTTATTATGAAGAATCTGATTTTCTAGAAGGAAATCGCCCTTCTTGCCAGGCCGCCCCTCTTTGGAGTGCATTAGAAAGCGTGCTAAATAAATACTTGGGTTTAAGAGTGGTCTCTAGTGTGTAGCTTGGTTGCCGTTGTCATAGGAGTGCATTGCATCAGATTTGAGGTCATTTGGTTGAGAAATGAGTGAGGTGTGAGCATTTTTGTAGGGTTTTATGTTGCTGGTTTGGTTTTTCAAAGTTGCTAATCTGTCATTTCAGTTTGCTAACTTCTATCAATTGAGTTGGGTTGGAAGTCTCTAATTATTGTAAGCTGAATAGTAGTACTATCAGCACTTCATACTTCTTCTCATATTTGCTTTATAATACTTTGCATCTCCGTCATATGGTAGCTCCAATTCCACTTCGGGTTGGAAAGTACATTCTTGACGTCGAGTTATTTCAGCATAATAGTTAGTAGGGATCCTCTGACCACATGCTCGTCGACATTTGGCGCATTCTTGGTTAGAGTTCTTTATATCAGCATTGCATCAAGACCCTCTGACCATATGCTCGTCATCATCAGGTGCATTCTTGGTTAGAGTTCTTTATATCAGCATTGCATCAAGACCCTCTGACCATATGCTCGTCATCATCAGGCGCATTCTTGGTTAGAGTTCCTTTATCAGCAATGCATAGAGATCCTCTGACCATATGATCACGCCATCCTGGTGTACATTCTTGGTTAGAGTTGAATTCCGCATCGTTTGTTTTAATTGCTAACTTCAACGATTGTGTATTGCTCTACTTGTTGTAATTGGAAAAGTGAAAAAAATTGGCTTGGTATATTTTAGTGGTATCAGAGCCACGCATCCTACCATCCTGTGAAAGCAAACCTTCTATGAGTGACAGAGAATAGAGGTACTTAGCAAGAGAATACAAGAAGGCTACCAATCAGTTTCATTGGCATCAGGCCCCAGAAGGTCAGACAGCTTCAGAGGTATTAAGAGCCAATTATGAGTCTTCTCCTAAAGGAGAAATGGGGGATAATGAGAGGACGTCGGGAAGTAACAGAGATCATAGTGGGAAAGGAAGAGAAAGATCATTAAGTCCGGCAAAGAGGTTCGAGAGGAAGATGGATACCTTAATGGATATGATATCTCTCATGATGGGGAGAATGGGTCAGAACCAATCTCCACTAAACAATGTAGGACATAGTGGAGAACACAATGCCACCAACCAACATAATGGACATGTTGCTCAGCCTGCTTCAAATAGCACATACATTTCTTCCAGGCCATTCAAACCCACTTTCTTGGCACCAGTAAAACCTCATCTTGATCCAGAAGAAAATGTGTCCTTTGTTGAACAGTTGAGACTCGGCCGCGCTGAGTATGATTCTCTACCTGATGAAATTAAGGCAGATATGTCTTATAATAATTTTATGGATCATAAAAGGAAGGATAGAGGACAAGGAAGACATTATGAACAAAGGAGGACAATAGTTCATGGGGATTTGCATCAAGCTATCAACAAGGTTATGCTTCCACATTTTGATGGGAGTGACAATAGTTCAACCAGAGCCTGGATACAGAAGTTAGACAACTATCTAGCTCTCAGACCCATGGAGGAGGAGGAGGTGATTAAGTTCGCTACGCTACACCTAGATGGGGTGGCGCACGAGTGGTGGTACCATGGTCTAGTCACCTTGGGTCATCAGTCTATCACTACATATGATGAGTTTACCAATAAGCTCATAGAGAGATTTGAGAAAAAGATCCAGAAGTGCATTTCAGAGAATTGGCACAACTTAAGCAATATGGTACAGTTGATGCCTACATAGCTGAGTTTCAAAGGATTTCAGTCATGGTCACAGGAGTCACTGAGAGGCGCTTGGTGATCCTATTCAGTGAACGATTGACGGAGCCACTCAAGGGTTGGATTAAAGCTTTTGATCCACCCTCTCTACAAGAGGCAATGAAGAAGGCAAGAAACATGGAGTGGGCTGCTCCTAAAGCAAAGTTTCAACCCAAGCCGTCATTTCACAAAAGAGATAAAGGAAAAAGACCTCAGCATAAGGAGTTCAAGCAGCATTAACCTCATGTCACAAGGTTGGATCCTAAGACACTTAATGAACTCAGAAGAAAAGGGTTATGTTTCCAGTGTAGAGAAAAATGGTCCCAAGATCATGTTTGCCCAAAAGGAGGCAAATTTCATCAAATTGAATACTATTCAGCTGAAGAAAGTAATTCTGATTTGTCAGACCAGCAGTTTGATTCTGAAGACAGTGAAGTGGAAAAAGTCCCAGAGGAATCCGAAGATGAAAAGGGAAGTGGAGGCACTTTGGCTCAACTTTTGATCTTTCAAAGGAATGAATCCTTCAAAGTTCGAGGGATGATTAAGGGGTAACACATAGTTGCTTTGATTGACACTGGAGCAACGCATAACTTCATTAACGAAGTTGTGGTGGCAAAGAAGGGGCTGCAAACAGAAGAGTTTGAAGGCTTCAAGGTTATGGTTGCTGATGGTTTTCACATCACTTGCACCAAGAAGATCTCAAACATGACCATGCAAGTGGGAAACTATGAGGTCAAGGACAACTTCTATGTAGTCAAAATTGGAGATACGGATGTCGTCCTAGGCATTCAATGGCTGCGTTCACTCGGGGAGATCACTCTAAATCTGCAAACCATGGAGCTCAAGTTTCAATCCGAAGGGAAGAATGTAGTGATAAGAGGAATGTCCAATGGTGGTCCTCGGATTGTGTCATTCAAGAGGATGGCAAGGCTGATTCGTCATGATCAAGTTGAGTGGGCTGCAGAGTGTATGATTCTTCCTGCTAGTCCGGTTGAAACAAAGAGAGACTACCCTCCTAATATTCAGTCTTTACTCAAAAACAAGAGCAAGGTGTTTGCTGATTTACCTCCTAGACCACCTCCTGATCGAGGTTCAGAGCATGTCATAGAGCTCAAGGAAAGAGCTAAACTAGTTATTACAACTCCTTATCGGTATCCTAAGAAGCAAAAGGACGAGATTGAGAAAAACATTCAGGAACTCTTGGAGATGGGCTTCATTCATCCAAGCAAGAGCCCCTTTGCTTCAGCAGTTGTCCTGGTGAAGAAGAAGGATGGTACCATCCGCATGTGTGTGGACTATCGTGCTTTGAATCAAAGCACCATCAAAAATCGATATCCCATCCCGAGGATAGATGAGCTCATTGATGAGCTACATGGAGCCAAGTTCTTTTCAAAGATCGATTTGAGATCGAGTTATTACCAGATTCGGATGAGAGGATCCGATGTTGAGAAGACAACATTTAGATGTCACTATGGCAACTTCGAGTTTCTAGTCATGCCATTTGGGTTGACTAATGCTCCTGCTACTTTCCAGTCATGTATGAACAAAATCTTTCAGAAGCAGTTGAGGAAGTTTGTATTGATATTTTTTGATGACATCCTGATCTATAGCAAGACATGGGAAGAACATCTCAAGCACTTGGAGGAAGTGCTTAGCATCCTAGAATCAGAGAGTTTGTTTGCCAAAGAATCCAAATGTGAATTTGGAATGAAGGAGTTACTTTACCTTGGCTATATAATCAGTGCTGAAGGAGTGAAGGTTGATCTTGAAAAGATCAAGGCAATTGTTGATTGGCCACCTCCTGAGAATTTGACTCATCTGAAAGGATTTTTGGGTCTTTGTGGATTTTATAGAAGATTTGTGAAGGGCTACTCTCAGAATGCTGCTCCTCTTACTGACCTTACGAAAAAGGGTGCCTTTTGTTGGTCAGAAAAGGCTCAAACTACTTTTGATAAATTTAAGGGGATCATGAGCTCTTGTCCGGTTTTAGCTATCCCAGACTTCTCCAAGCCATTCGAGCTATAGTGTGATGCATCTGGTGAAGGAGTTGGTACTTTTCTTGACAAAAGGTACAAAGTGGTTGAAGGGCTGATACACTACAAGGGTAGAATCTTTGTGGTGGCTGATTCTAAGCTCAAAAAGAAGATTTTGTTGACCTTTCATGACATTCCACTTGTTGGTCATCAAGGGTACTTCAAGACATATAGGCAGATCAGGGAAAGATTTTCTTGGAAAGGGCTGAAAGGGGAGGTTCAACGTTACATTCAGGAGTGTCCCACTTGTCAGATGAACAAAAATGAGCATACTTTACCAGCTGGTCTTCTGCAACCTCTTCCCATTCCCAATCAAAAATGGGAAAGTATATCAATGGACTTCATCACAGGGTTGCCCAAGGTTCAAGGTAAAGACTGTATCTATGTTGTAGTGGACAGATTAACAAAATTTGCTCACTTCTTCGCCATTGCCAGCTCTTTTTCAGCAGCCCAAGTTGTAGATTTATTTTTTCATGAGGTGTTTAGATTACATGGGTTGCCAAAAAATATTGTGAGTGATAGGGACAGCAAGTTCCTAAGCACTTTTTGGCAAGAGGTTTTCAGAATGAGTGGTACAGTGCTTACTCCAAGCACTAGTTATCACCCTCAAACCAATGGACAGATAGAGATAGTGAACAAGTGGTTGGAAGGTTACTTGAGAAACTATGTTTCAGAGCAGCAAAGAGCTTGGGTGAAGTGGCTTCACATGGGCAAGTATTGTTATAATTCTACTTTTCACATGCCAATAAGGATGTCACCTTTCATGGCTCTTTACGGTTATGAGGCTCCTAGCTTTGCTAATTTGGTGTTTGGTGATAGCAAAGCCCCTCAGGCCAAAGATTTGTTGCAGCAGAGTCAAGATATCTTGAACTCATTGAAGAACAATCTTCAGATTGCACAGAATTAGCAGAAGATGTACGCTGATCAGCGGCGTGTTGAGTGCTCTTTTGAAGTTGGAGATATGGTTTATCTTCGACTACAACCTTATAGACAGTCCACTCTCAAGAAAAGTGGAGCTGAGAAGCTCAAACCATGTTTTTATGGGCCGTTCAAGGTCACTAGGAAGGTGGGGGCAGTAGCTTATGAGTTGGAGCTACCTTCGGATAGCAGAGTGCACAATGTATTCCACGTGTCTCGCCTCAAGAAGGCACTTGGACACAATGTTGTTGCTTCATCACAGATGCCACCCTTGGATGAAGAAGGATAGTTAGTTTTGATTCCAGAAGTGATTCTTGATTCCAGGGAGCGTTCCTTGAGGAAAAGAACTATCAGAAAGTATTTGGTGAAGTGGAAGAACTTGCCTATGGAGGATGCTACCTGGGAGAATGATGAGATTCTGCAGCATCCAGGCTTACAATTGCTTGAGGACAAGCAATCTTGGGAAGGGTGGACTGTAATGTCCCATTTCTAGCTTGATCTTTTACAGTTGACCGTTGGCCTATTCCGGAGACCCGTAGGCTACTCAGAGGTTGAAATTGGGGTTTCATGTTTTGGTGGTTGCTTTTGTTCGTGGATTGTGGTTGGGTTGGTGGTTTCTTTCCGGGGTTGTTCTCCTTAGTCCCTGTTGGTTACGGCTATTTTTAGTAAGTTCAGGATTGGCACCAGAACGAGATTTTGAGAGTGGGGTTGGATTCGTCTTGTCAAGACTTTTCCAACGAGCTATAGATCATTGATTTTCGACATCATCTTGGCTTCCGTTTTAAAGTCCGTAAATTAAACATTATTATTTAATATTAATGTTGTTTTAAAAGAGGGGACTTTAAGGGTGAGGTTGAAAAAGAATTGAAGAGGATTATATTATTTTCCCTCTCATGTTTTATCCCATATGCAAGAGAATTTTAGAGACTCCCAGTTGGAAAAGTATAAAAGGAGGAAGAGTGCTCTCATTTGGGGATCCGAAATCTTGATAATGTTATGCTGTCGTAATGGTTCTGGGACTGCTTCGAGGAATGAATGCCTCCTAGCCTGGGCTCACTTCGTGCTTGAGAGATAGCACCTAGGGAGAGGTTTGCTGATAGTAGTGATTTTTGTAGTGAGGTTTGCATTGTAGCTTGAGTTCTGTTTGTAGTTCAGTTATTTGCATTTTATGTCATTTTTGGAGTTGCTAATAACGGGGCTGAATCTGTAGTTTCATTCATAAATCTGAAAAATAAAAAGGCATTTGTTCTGGGTACTTCATATTTCTCTTTGTCTATATTGGGCGCCCCATTGTGCCAATTGCAGAATTTATTATGAAGAATCTAATTTTCTAGAAGGAAATCGCCCTTCTTGCCAGGCCGCCCCTCTTTGGAGTGCATTAGAAAGTGTGCTAAATAAATACTTGGGTTTAAGAGTGGTCTCTAGTGTGTAGCTTGGTTGCCGTTGTCATTGGAGTGCATTGCATCAGATTTGAGGTCATTTGGTTGAGAAATGAGTGAGGTGTGAGCATTTTTGTAGGGTTTTATGTTGTTGGTTTGGTTTTTCCAAGTTGCTGATCCGTCATTTCAGTTTGCTAACTTCTATCATTTGAGTTGGGTTGGAAGTCTCTAATTATTGTAAGCTATGTCAGCACTTCATACTTCTTCTCATATTTGCTTTATAATACTTTGCATCTCCGTCATATGGTAGCTCCAATTGCACTTCGGGTTGGAAAGCACATTCTTGACATCGAGTTATTTCAGCATAATAGTTAGTAGGGATCCTCTGACCACATGCTCATCGACATCCGGTGCATTCTTGGTTAGAGTTCTTTATATCAGCATTGCATCAAGGCTCTCTAACCATATGCTCGTCATCATCAGGCGCATTCTTGGTTAGAGTTCTTTATATCAGCATTGCATCAAGACCCTCTAACCATATGCTTGTCATCATCAGGTGCATTCTTGGTTAGAGTTCCTTTATCAGCATTGCATAGAGATCCTCTGACCATATGATCACGCCGTCCTGGTGTACATTCTTGGTTAGAGTTGAATTCCACATCGTTTGGTTTAATTGCTAACTTCAACGATTGTGTATTGCTCTGCTTGTTGTAATTGGAAAAGTGAAAAAAATTGGCTTGGTATATTTCAATGATGTATTACCATAAATACAGTATACCACTGAACAGGCTGAACCAGTTACAGGTGGATTCCATAGTTGAACAGTCTTACCAAGCTCAATATTCTCCTTTGCAGATGGGTATTTGCAAGCACTAAATTGATGGCCAATGCCACTCCCACGTATGTTAAATTTTTCAAGCAAAATGTTTTCCATTGACCTTAATACAAAGAGATCCATGTCGGATGGCAAGGGGCAGCTTTCCATTTACCACCATAGAGCTACTTTCTCCATAATCCTCTGCAATCTACTTATATAGGACCCCTTCAATTTAGAATTGGATTTCCTCTTTCTACATACAAATTGTATAAACTGATATTCCTAGGTTTTGTTCATCACTGATGTTGGCCTTGGACTTGTTGTACTTTGAAGCCTACCATCAATGTCAATTTCCCACCTGACTATTCCTATGCACATGCATTTAAAGAGAGGAAAGGAATTGTAGGCTATACTGCAATTCATGGAGGACTGTAAGAATAACCAAATTATGCCACAAAGAGCATCTGTGCCTTACATGTAAAGGGGCAATAGAAAAATAGCTCGTATGTACAAAGGAAACATTAAGCAATCTGGAATTTCTACCTGTTACTCCGGACAAGATGAATTCTGTCTACCCAACTTACTTTTACTGCTAGTGATTGAACAAGATGAATTTGCTATTGTTTCATGGTCCTCTGTCATGTGAGATTTGTGAAAAGAAAACCAATACAAAATTGCAAAGTCACATATATGCAGTTGTATCAATATAACAAATTGAAATGCTGAAGAACTGAGGTGCACTTAAGGGAAGTAAGATGAAAATTTAGTGCCACAAATCAACAAAAGGAAAAATAAGAAATGAGTAAATTCTAGAATAAGAAAAAGGCAATAGACTCACACAAACATACAAATAAGAACCAGAGATTTACAAATAATGTTGCAATGTGACAAAACGGTACACGAGGATGCACTTCCAACATACAAATGAGAATCAAAAAATATAAATAATACCAAAATGCAAATGCAATGAACAGGAAAGCCAGAGATCAGCCACAGAGAGAGAAAAAATATAGAAAACGTATTGGGATTTCAAAACTGCATTAGACCTTTAAGGATTTATGTATCTACCAAGAACACAACAATCGGGTAAATAATTAGTCTTTGTAAGTGCGACATGGCCAACTTTTTTGGTCTTGTATGTTACAAATTCACTTTGTGCAGCGAGATGAAACTGAGATAATTTCATGATATAATCAAAGTATCTACATGAAGCATTGGATTCTACATTAATTGTTCAGTTCAGAAACTCTGAAATCTATTGAGCCTCAAAATGCAATTAATTATTATTTTTTGCTAAGCAGAATTAGATAGACAGATTCAAATAAGTCATATATATAACACTGTAGAAGATAAAATAGAAAAAATTAAAAACGATAAAACCAAACAAAAAAATATTTGAGATCTTAACACCACACCATTGGGTTTTCACACTTTTTAAGCATGTCCCTTATACAAATATAGCTGCTGCAGAAGCAAACTTTTCAGAAAACGGATCTAACTCACAATCTTATCATAATTATAGAAGATGACAAATTAATACATATCTTAACTAACATTCTTACAAAGTGATACAACTAAAGCCAAATTTGGAGTTTCTCGAGTTCATATATTCAGATTAAGATTAAGCTTGTAACTCTCTGAAGCTAAGGAGGACTCACCTGTGGTTGCTAAAACTATAAAACATCTTCAAGGGATTAAGAGTATCTCTTCTAACTCAGAGTAACAGCCACTCTCTTCATTAAGGGCATACAGCACTAAGTACAGAATCACCCTTGGTACCTTCTCTCAGCACATTTTTGATTATCATAATTCCCCTATTAGTAATGGAATTGTCATCAATATAAAGCCGAGTGAAATCAGGCTTGTTTACAACAGCTTCCGCAGCAGCCTTACCCCCAATTAGAGAGATAGAATTCGAACTCAAATCAAGTAGTTTGAGCTGATCATGACCTTCCAAAAGAGCTTTGCATATTACGACTGATCCATCATCCTTGAGTTCGTTTTCTGATGCATAAAACTTTGTCAGCAAGTTTTTGACAGCAAGACATTCTGCCAAAGCTGGAGCTGCTTTTGGAGTGATGTGATTTCCTCTAATATCAAGAACACTCAGAGCTGGAGCTGCATCCTTGAGGCTGTTGGCAAGAGCAATTGCCCCTTCATCCTCAAGATTCAAATAGCCTAAGTGAACTTCTGTGAGACCTAGATGTTGTGATATGACTTGGCTCAGAGCAACCCCAGCTCTTTTCCAATACATGTTATCTCTTAAATTGAGAATTTTCAACCTGCTGCCTTTCCCCAAAGCTTCTGCTAAAGCAATACCACAGCGGGTACCTATGTTGCTCGATGTGAATGCGAAATCCTCAAGAGCAATGCAATTCGTAACAAGCTCTGAGAGGGCCTCTGCTGCATCATCTGCTCCATCATCTGCTCCATCATCTCCTGACTGACTGCAAGAGAAATGCAAAGTCTTAATCCTTTCAACAGATGTAAGAAACTCACAAATGGCTCTAGCAGCTTCTCGGGAAATGTTAATATCAAAGAATTCCAATTCTTCGAGGGTTTTCTGAGATTTCAAGAGTGGTCCAAAAGCTCTGACGCCCTTCTCTCCAAATTCATATAGATCAAGTCTCAAGTATCTCAGCGTGCATCCTTCTAAAGCAGATGAAAATATTGACATAACCTCAAGTGCTTCAGCCTCAGGCCTTTCGGTGACATAATCTATAAGGTCCACATCTGTTAAAGTTTTCTGAACACCCATCAAGATACTTTTTGCCGCATTGGCAGCCTCCACTCCAAAACTTTGGTTGCCAAAGCAGATTTTGGTATAAGAATTCCCAGGTTCTTGTAATGGCCTTAATAGCTCTCTGGTTAAAGGTGCATCAAGAAATACTCGTTCACAATAAACTCCTTCCCTCGGGATATATCAAGAACAGTTTCTTTCACTTCAACTGTTTCAGGAAATGCTTCCCTGACATCAGTTTTCTTAAGGGCCTCCAACATCAGTTTGCTTGCTTGCTTTGCATAAAACTGCGCAGCGCTACCATCCGCATTTGGGTATCTACCAGCATGGTGATTTGCAGCAACAAATGCTATATCTTCTATTCTTTTTGCATCTTCTGCAGCCTCTTCTTTGCTCAAAAGACCGTGCCTTGTTGAACAATAGGATTCCGAAGAGAGACAACTGGTCATGTGCTCTACAAGCATCAACCGTGTCTCCTCACTTGGAGGCCATTGCATCATGGAAGTTATTCTCTCTGCATGATTCTGGGTAGTTGCCATGACCTTTACAGTGCTTTGATTATGTGATCTGCACCAACGCTCCCCCCCCCGCCCCCCCGCCCCCACAAAAAAAAGAAAAGGTTTTGAAGGTAATAGTTGTGGATTTACATCCCGAAAAACTCTAAAATGTTAAAAAAAATCTAAACATTTTCACAAGCAAAAGAATGCAATATAGGATCTTACCTGAATATACTTCCGATCTTTATATAAACCTTTAAAGGTTTATCCCAAATTGTTTCAGAGTAATGAAGGGTGATGCCCAGATGAGTGCTTTCAATCAACTAAAAAAACTAAAAAAGCATTTCAAAATTCTTCCAAGAGAACCCAATAAAACAATTTAAGATGTGTTGAATTTTTAACACAGAATAACCCGAAATCTGAAATCTATAAGGGTATGTCTAGTCCATAAATAATAGGATTGGTTTGATCACAAAACCCTGGCGCCCAGATCTGAAACGGACGACTGGCAAGCCAAAAAAAATGCTTCTCATTAACATTTAAATTAAAAAGCATTCATTTCCCATAACTCGGCGGGCTTAATTAAAAAATAAATAAATAAATAAAATTCCAAAAACTTACATTTAATATTCATCAAAGTACTGCGGCCCTGCTTTCTTTTGGCCGTTACTTTTCTATTCATGGTGGGTGTTAATTTCCACATTTTTGTGGATCAGTGCATTTAATTTGGTGGTGTTAATTTTTGCATTTTTGTGGATCATGGATTTAATTTGAATGGCTTTATAAAACCCAAAAAAAAAGGAAAACTAAATTTATTAAAAATAAAAACTGTACGTTTCATTTTATAGAAATTCACTCATGGTGTGCCTTATTGGTGTTGGATTCATTAAAGAATTTATGAATAAAAATATAATTCTATTTTAGGTATTTAAAAAACAAATTTAAAATATGTGGAGACAGCTCATTGGTGCGTTTCATTTGTGCTGGATTCATTTATGAATAATTTTATTTTTTGATGGCCGTTTCAGCTCTCTGCAAAGCGCAATTCAAGTCATTCAATAGTCATGCAATTTGCCAGGTTAACAAGCTTAAATTCTCAAGCTCAAGCTCTTCTTGGGGACAATCTTCATATAACAGTTGAGGTTATCGAGCAGATCATTTTCATTCATAAACTTATGAGCTCGCTACATTTTCCTACTCACCCATCTTTGCAGGCTATGTTTCTGGTATTCTCCTCCATATCGTTTCTTTTCAATGCTTTTAGCACTTGAAACCCTGATCTTCAACGCCATAAAAGAGTATCAGTTGTTTTAAATCTGGTCCCTGATCTTCAACACCATTAAGAAGAATATCTTGCTATCTTCAATCCTCTGTTTCACATGATATATCTGCGACAAGTTTCTGCTGCTTTTAACCTGCATATCTTACCCCTCTCTCTCATGCCATTTTCAAGGATTTAACCTTGACAATCCCCTCCCCTACTACAAGAATAAATCTTAATCTTAATTTCTTGAATAAATCACACAGCCAAGATATGTGATTGATTTTGCACTTCATTAAAACTCTTTGCCTCAACTTGCATTCTCCCCGAGCTCCTTTACCAGAGCCCTTCTTCCATTATCATAAATAATATTATTTATGAGTTTTAAACCCTTTAATCTGAAATAATAGCATGTACTGATTCTTTTGATTTGTCTTTGCATATATGAAATGTGGAAATGGTTTGATTTTATTTTTTTTAACTTTCAAAATAGAAATTAAAAATTTAGAAATTTTATAGAATAGAAACAAAATCTCTTTCCTATTAGAACCATATCTTTCCTCTAGGAAAGTTTTAATAAACCTTAAGAATAAAGAAATAGATTATATCTTCTACTAGAATGATTTTATGAATTCATTAAACAATTTATTAAAGAATTTTATTAAAGAAGCTATATGGGATGGGAGGAAATATAATAAAATCATATATAGATTTTGACATTCTAATTTTTTATCATATATAGAGTTTGTGATGAAGGACGAAAATTTTGGGAAGATTGTGTAATACTGTACATCTAGAAAGTTGTTTTTTTTTAATTAAGGATAGTTCATTCATAAAGTATAGAACAGTACATATGCCGTGGCCAAGGTGGCCACCTATTCAGGACTCACTGTTACAACTTCTATTACAATAAGTTTACTTGACAGTAAGGCTACATCCATCAGTTATATATATCTAGCATTCATATTCTTTTGCTACCATGAACAGCTTTATAGCTTATAGAATACTATTCCAAAAAACTTGCCAACAATGAATAAATCAGTCTTTTAATTCTCTGGTTTAAACTCTGCCACAGGTTCATCAAATTCCTCTTCCTTATCTGAGAATTCTAGCTCCATATCCGAGACAAGGTCTGGAATAAAGTCTGAGTGTGGATCTATCTCTGTATCAGGTTCAGCAAACATTTGTCACACCATCACAGTCTATTTTCATGAGAGGGAAAAACACAAGGTGAGTATGAGTCCTGCATCTTGTCCTGAGGCTCTTCTGTCTGTACTGGCTCAGCCAAAAGAAGCTCTTTGAATTTACTATGAAAGTCTTCCAATCTCAGGCTGAAAGCTTGGCATGCCTTACCAATAAACTAATTAAAACTTTTAGCAGTTTCATGGTCAGATTAATACATTTAAAGGCCAAGAGAAAAAAAACCATCTTCCTTTTGAAGGAGATGAAAATTTTATTGTTATGGTTAATTTTTTGTTTCTTCCGAAAGCAGTTATCTGCTCTGCACTAATCAGAAATTCTACATCGTTTGCGAGTGAAAATAAAATATATGCAATGTTGTAGACATGTCAAGGGAAATGGAAAATGAAGAAAGATGATTTGAAACGGATTGTTAGTATAAATTTCTTCCCTAGAATTGTAAGGGCAAACATTTTTTTAATATTTGTAAATTTGACGGTCAACTGTTGCAGACCGATAGTTGTATTTATCACTAATCTGTACGTTTTTTATATCTTGTTCAAGTTATGGCTGTTTAAGCATGCATATAACATATCTCTGATTTGCCGTTAACATGTATTTAACTCAGATACGTAATAATAATTACACTAATAAAAAATATATGATAAAAAATAAATGTTAATTATATTATTATATACTTTTAAAGTTCAATATTATTATTGTTGTTGTTGTTGTTGTTTATGGTTTTAAATTTAAAAATTCCAAGTATTGTTTAATTTTTTCAATTTAATATTAAAAATATGGTAGTGAGATGCCTATAATATTTAAATTGTTGTGCATGATTTTCTCACTCCTAATACAATTAATTCATTTTATGACATAACAAATATATGGGGTTAAAATTTTTAATATTAACATTATATTAGGAATAATATATTTAACTTAGACATAAGAGAAGAACTTATGTAGCTTTTTTCATTCACAAAGTTGCAACTCTTAATCCATTAAAAATATATTAAGGTTAAACTTTTTAATATTAACTTAATATTAAAAAATATTAGGTTTAATATTTTTAACTTACACACAAGATATCAAAAAAAAAAAAAAATTTACACACAAGATATCACTTTGGAGTCTCCACCAACTTATTTAGCTTTTTGCAACCACTTGATTAAAAATATATTAGGGTTGGCTTGCAGGTTGTTGCGCTCATCCCCAGAGGACTAGTCTCGCCTCTCCCGAACCCTAACTTGGCAATCTATATAGAAAGCAACTCTTATTAAATATATATACAAGGGTTAATATTTTTAAAGTGAAGATTAATAAATGAGAAAACAACTCTTATTAAATATTTCTATTATAATTAAAAGTTTGATTATTTGGTTATATAGAAGCACATGATATGACTCTTCACTAGTTTATGTAGCTTTTTCCATTGACATCACTAAGTTACATATGCCAATAACTAGATTAACGTTCTTAATATTAAGTTAATATTAAAAATTTATTAGGGTTAAAATTATATTAGAGTTTTTTAATTTTTATTATTATAATACCATTTAGTATTGCCATAATGACTATAGGATTGATTATTCCATTAAAAATATATTAGGGTTAAAGTATTTAATATTAACTTAATATTAACAATATATTAGGATTAATATTTTTAACTTACACACAAGAGCAACAACTTATGTAGCTTTTTGCATTATTAAAGTTCTTAATATTAACTAGCATATCTATATTTAAAAAATATATCTAAAATACACCAAGAGATATCCTTCTCCAGGCGCCTATTCCACCTATGTGTGGTAAATTGATTAAAAAATAGGTGCCGAGAGATATCCTCTCTCGGCATATTTTAGATATATTTTTAAAATATAGATATGCTAGTTTTTTAAAAATAAATTTATTATGCAAAAAACTAATTAAATTTTTGACTATATAGGAAAATCTATAAAATATAATGTACTTACCCTTGGAATAACATTGTTGAATATACTTGGCTCCTTTTTATTTCATGTGATAGAACCCTTTATAAAATTTAATTTAAATTTAATATAGATTTTACTATGGAGGCATCAATTTAATTTAATTTAATTTTCTATATAATAAAATTTAATTTATTTCTTTTTCACTCGATTTTATAATATTATATTTTATTAGGGCTTCATTTTATTACATATAAAATAACATTCCACTCACCAATATTCTAGCAAATCATGAAATTCATACCTGTAATTTTCGTTGATTCTCTCTCGACGTAAAAATATATCACCGTTAAAGTTTTAAATTTTTATTATTATAATACCATTTAGTTTACCATAATAACTATAGGATTGATTATTCCATTAAAAATATATTAGGGTTAAAGTTTTTAATATTAACTTAATATTAACAATATATTAGAATTAATATTTTAAACAATGGATTGAAGTTTTTAACATTAACTTAATATTAAAAATATACTAGTGAGTTGTCTATAATATTTACTAGCATAGATATCTTAAATACATCTATCTAAAAGACGCTTAGAGATATCAGTCTAAGGCACCTATATTGAAATTGTTATTGAGATATCTATGCTAGTTTAATAATTTTATTATTTTACTCTAATATATCTAGAGTGAGGAGCTAAAATATATACATATTACTATATAATGCTAGTTTTACTTAAACAGTTATTTTATTTATTTATAGATTTACATTTAAAGATTGAAGAATCCTAAAAATTAATTTTTTATTTAATCCAAATGATAGGAAAAAAACTAATTATAATTGTCTAATGGAATTAATTATCATACTAAAAAAGTTTACCCACATTAAGCTAAAGTAATTTACCCTACAATTAGTTTTTTTTGTGGGATGCAAGACAATTCTTAGCTCTAAGAATTAGTTTTTAATGGAATATTTTTCAATAAGTTTTTAATAGAATTAACATAGTAAAAATCGTAATTAAACTAAATATGAATTTTCTTTGTGACTTTATAAGATTGTAGAATTATAACCCTAACCCTCATTAAACTAAAATAAAGTCATTTTCCTTGATAAATAATTTACCCTGTTGATTTTCTTATTTTTCTTTGTAAGATGTGGCAATTCTTAGCTCTAAAAATTAGTTTTTTAATGAAAAAAACTTAATTATATTTTTTTATAGGAATTAATTGCCATAGTAAAAATCTAAAACAAAGGTCATTAAACTAAATATTAATTTTTTTTGGCTTTTAAAGATTGAAGAACCCTAACCCTAGCTGTCATTAAACTAAAGGAAATAATTTACCCTACCATTAATTTTCTTTGTGGTTTTCAAGAAAAATATTAAATAAATTATAATTTATAGGTTCCATAATTTAAGCTGCACTTCAACTACAATTTTATTTTTATTAGTACCTGCCTTCGGCTGGTACTATTGCAATGAGTTCAATTTATCTAGTTATTAATCTATTGATTGCAAACCAATCAAAAGATAGGATTATTTTTCTTGTCGGACAAATTTGATTTAAATTTGTACTTTTCCTATGTGAACATGATAAATTTATAACAAAAAATTATTTAGAATTGATTTATTTGTATTGTCATTGACTGAAAAAAAATGACCTCTTCTCTGCGGATTGTCGGTTTGTCGGGAGAGTGCAACAAAAAACTATAAATGCGGAGAGAATTTTGATTTGAAGGGAGTACGTGGCAAGTAAACAAATTATGAACACAAATTTTGTCTCCCACTAGTTAAGTCATGCCTAAATGGATGGCAATTAATTTTTTGCTTCATTAGCTAAAAGTAATATAATTTTAATTTAGTTTTTAGTGTTCTACAGATTTTATTTTATGTAATTAGATTATTTATTTTATTTAGTCAAAACTTTAAAATCTATAGTATCATGAATTTAATTATATTTTTTATTTTATTCTTCAAACTTACAATGTTTTAATGCATTTTAAATTATAAAAGTATTAGTATTACTTAACCATTGATGTCTAATTAAATGGAGCTAAACTACATACTTTTATTAAATGAATGCACCCAATATTATTACTAAACCACAATATTACATTAATTAAAATAATTAAAATCATGTTGTCTAAAAGTACTTACTATTATTATTACTTAAATAAAAATTAAGTGACTAAGATAAAATACTGTAGTAATGTAAATATGAATATGTTTTTGTTATTATATTATGTAATTATTCTTCAAACTTACAATATTTTAATGCATTTTAAATTGTAATAGTATTCAATATTATTACATTTTATTATCTTAGGCAGACATTTCAAATCTATCCACACTGTTATTATATTATGTAATTATTCTTCAAACATACAATATTTTAATGCATTTTAAATTGTAATTGTATTAATATTATTACATTTTAATATTTTAAGGCAGACATTTCAAATCTATCCACACCTAGTTAGGGTTAGGGTTCTACACATTTTATTTTATGAAATTAGATTATTTTTGGGATTTCAATTTCATTTAGTCAAGAGTTAAAAATCTACGATTTCAATTTTATTTAGTCAAAAGTAAAAAATCTACATTATCACAAAAAATATTTTGCCATGTTATTACATTTTTTATTTTATTCTTCAAACTTACAATATTTTAATGCATTTTAAATTATAAAAGTATTAGTATTATTACATTTTAAGGAAATATTTGTGTTATTTAATAGACTTTGTAAAAGTTTAGTTTTATAGTTAGGAAATATTTTAGTCCTATTTTATTTTTACCAAATTAGAATGTTTTTGAGATTTCAATTTTATTTACCTAAGACATTTCAATACTCATCAAAATTAAATTTTCAATTATTGGAATGCAATTTGTCTATACAACCAATACCTAATCAACAAAAAAATTACAACTAAACAAATACTATAATAACAACACTACAAGGTAGGTACTGGCCACTACGTGGCACTTGTTTTAATGAGTAGCATAGCATTGCATCACTTCATAAATTCATTTTGCAAAAAACTACCAAAAAAAAATGGTTTCATGGTGCCCTTACTAATTAAAATTTCTCCTTATTGATTAAACTTCTTCTCCCAATTCAATTTTCTCTGTTTTTATTTGATTTGATTTTTCTCAAATTTATGTTTGAGTACTACTTATATTTATACACATTATTTTATTTTTATTTTTATTTTATGTACACAATCATTCCCCCCACTAGATAACTCTTCTTGATTTAATTATTTTTATATGTCAGCTCTTTAAAAGTTTTTTTAACACACTCACACCAAGAAGTACAAACCTACCTGACATTAATTTATGCTACAATTAGTTTTCAATAATTTAATCCAAATGATACACAAAAAAAATTAATTATAATTTTTTAATAGAATTAACATAGTAAAAATCTAAAACAAAAATCATTAAACTAAACATTAATTTTCTTATTTTCATTTTGGGATTTTAAGATTGAAGAACGCTAACCCTAACTCTCATTATACTAAAATAAAGTAATTTACCTTGATAAATAATTTAACCTACCATTGATTTTCTTATTTTCCTTTGTGAGATGTGGCAAATCTCTAACAATTAGTTTTTAATGGAAAAAAAATTTAATTATAATTTTTTTATAGAATTAATTCCATAGTAAAAAATCTAAAACAAAAGTCATTAAACTAAATATTAATTTTCTTTTTGGAAAAATGCTAACCCAACCTCTCATTAAACTAAACTAAAGTAAATTATAGGTTCCATAATTTAAGTTGCACTTTAACGACAATCTTCTTTTTAATTTAATGAGTAGCATAGCATTGCATCACTTCATAAATTCATTTTTGAAGAAACTTACAAAAAAAATGCTGCATAGTCCCTTACCAATTAAACTTCTCTCCTTATGGATTAAACCTTCTTCTCCCAATTCAATTTGCTTTCAATTTGTTCTATGTTTATTAGTACTTGCCTTTGGCTGGTACTATTGCAATGAGTTCGTACTTATCTAGTTATTATTCTATTGATTGCAAACCAATCAAAAGATAGGATTAGTTTTCTTGTCAGGCAAATTTGATTTAAATTTGTACTTTTCCTATGTCAACATGATAAATTTTTAACAAAAAATTATTGAAAAATGATTTATCTGTATTGTCATGGCTGAAAAAAATGACCTCTCCTCTACGGATTGTCTGAGAGTGCAACAAAAAACTATAAATGTAGAGAGAATTTTGGTTTGAGGGGAGGATGTGGTAGTAAACAAATTATGAACATAAATTTTGTCTCCCACTAGTTAAGTCATGCCTAAATGGATGGTGATAATTATGACAAGGAAGAATCATTTTGATTCATTAGGTAAATGTAAAAATTATTTTTTGTCAAAGCCACAAAGTTATAATATTAATAAATACTATTAAAAAATATAGGGTTTCTATACATTTTATTTTATGAAATTAGATTATTTTGGGATTTCAATTTTATTTACTCAAGAGTTAAAAAAATCTACAGTATATGCCATGTTATTGCATTTTTTATTTTATTCTTCAAATATACAATATTTAAATGCATTTTAAATTATCATAGTATTAATATTATTACATTATAATATCTTAAGTAGACATTTCAAATCTCCACATAATACAAATATTGAGGCTTTGTAAAATTTAGTTTTATAGTTAAGGAAATATTGTGTTATTTAATTAGTTTTATAGTTAAGTAAATATTTTAGTGCTATTTTATTTTTACCAAATTAAATTATTTCTCAGATTTCAATTTTATTTAATTTCAAAGTTCACATAATTTTTTCCAAATAAATTTTAGTTCTCGAAATATAATAGTTACATTTATTATTTTATTATTCAAACTTACAATATTTTAATGCATTTTAAATTATAAAAGTATTAGTATTATTACATTTTAAGGAAATATTTGTGTTATTTAATAGGCTTTGTAAAGTTTAGTTTTATAGTTAAGGAAATAGTTTAGTCCTAGATTAATTTTGAGATTTCAATTTTATTTACCCAAGACATTTCAACACTCTTCAAACATTAAATTTTCAATTATTGGAATGTAATTTGTCTATACAACCAATACCTAATCAACAAAAAAATTACAATTAAACAAATACTATATACAACCAATAGCTAATCAACAAAAAAAATTACAACTAAACAAATACTATAATAACAACACTACAAGGTAGGTACTGACCACTACGTGGCACTTGTTTGATTTGATTTTTTGTATTACTTATATTTATACACATTATTTTATTTTTATGTACACAATCATCCCTAGATAACTATGTCCATGTAATTATTTTTATATGTCGACTCTTTAAAAGTTTTTGCTAACACACTCATGCCATTACACTCCACCCCTTGCTACCACTGTAGTTACACCTCTCCGCCTAAATATATAGAAGAATGTTCTTTACATGGTGTTTTGATAAAGCTCTTATGAGATCATATGACAATTTATATAAAAATATAAGAGTGAAAATTGCTTAACTTATATTTTTTTTCTTTTTTTCAACTCACTTTTACAATTTTTTTTAGGAATTTGCCTTACAAGAAGAAACATTAAATAGAGATACCTTGGGATCATATAGAGAAATGGTTTGATGAAGGATGAATTTTGAATTTGTGGAGCAACGAAGACATATCAAAGAGAATATAGAAGGGAATATGGCAAGAAGAAAGAAAGCAAGAGTAGAAAGAAAGAGCTCAAAATGTAATACACGTATGTCTTCAAGTCCTTTGCAAATTACTTGGAATATCCAAGTAGATTTTGAGGTAACAAGAATGTTACAAGTGCTAGAAAATTCTTAAAAACTCAAATCAAACAAAACAACCATGATATGAATGATTTGTGTAATTTTGAAAGCTAAGAGTATTTGCAAAGAAATAGATAAGAATATTATATGGACAAATACTATTCTTATATGTACAAGTACTAGAGTGGCAATGTACATGCATTGGAATACTTCATATTATATGTTTGTCTTATGATGTCAAATGACATCTTTAAACAATTACTCCATACCAATGGGTTTTTATCTATTAATATAAATTTGGAATTAGGGTTAGAGATCAATTAGGGTTAAGGTTAGTATTAAGGTTAGGATTAGGGTTTGAATTATAGTCATGCTTAGGGTTAGAGTTAGGGTTAAAATTAGAGCTATCTTTAAGGTTAGAATAAGGGTTAGGATTAGGGTTAGGTTTAGAATTACAGTTAGGATTATAATTAGCAATGTGGTTAGGGTTATGGTTAGTGTTAGAATTAGGGTTAATGTTAGACTCAAGTTATGGTTAAGGTTGGAATTGAAGTTAGGTTAGAGTTAGAATTAGGGTTACTAAATTAGCGTAAGCATTAGAGTTATAGTTAGGGTTAGGGTTAGGGCTAGAGTTAGGTTTACAATTTCATGTTAGGGTTAGGGTTAAATTACGTAAGAGTTAGGATTAGGGTTCCTATTAGAATAAGGGTAAGAATAAGAGTTACAATTAGGGTTAGGGTTCAAATTAGAGTTAGGATTAGAAATCAATTAGGGTTAAGGTTAGTATTAAGGTTATGGTTAGGTTTTGAATTATAGTCAAGCTTAGGGTTAGAGTCAGGGTTAGGGTTAAAATTAAAGCTATGTTTAGGATTAGAATAAGGGTAGGTTTAAAATTAGGATTAGGGTTAGGGTTAGGATTAGGGTTAGGGTTAGAATTAGGGATACGACTATAATTAGGGTTAATGTTAGAATTAAAGTTAGGGTTAGGGTTACAATTAGGGTTAAGTTTAGACTTAAGGCTAGGGATAGGGTTTCAAATTAGGATTAGCCTTAGGGTTAAAATCAGAGCTATGTTTATGGTTAGAATAAAGGTTAGGGTTAGGGTTAGAGTTAGGGTTAGAATTACAATTAGAATTAGGATTACAATTTGAAAAAGGGTGATAATTAGGATGAGAACTAGGGTCAAAACTAGGTTATGGTTATAATAAGGCTTAGGGCTAGGGTAGGATTTAGGGTTATGATTAGAATTAAGGTTAGGGTTAGGGTTATGATTAGGGTTAGGGTTGGAATTGCATATGGGATTAGGGTTAGGATTAAGGTTAGGGTTGGAATTGCATATGGGATTAGGGTTAGGATTAGGGTTAGAATTATAATAGAATTTTAGTTTATAGTTTAAAGAAGGGTAACAATTAGAATGAGAATTATGGCCAAAACTAGGGTTAGGGTTATAATAAGGGATGACCCTACTATCTATAGGTTACATGGTCCTTACAAAATTTTGGATCACCATAGTTCTTACTCAGCTATAGAGGTAGGGTGCCCTATGAAATAGTAGGACTATCTATTCTCCCCATTAGAGTTAGGTGAGATTTAGGGTTCTGATTAGAATTAAGGTTAGGGTTAGGGTTAGGGTTATGATTAAGACTATAATTAGGGTTATGGTTCAAATTGCAGTTATAATTAGGGTTATAATTATGTTTAGAATTAAGGTTACAATTTGAAAAGGGGGTTACAATTAGAATGAGAATTACGATCAAAACTAGGTTTAGAGTTATAATAAGTGTTAGGGTTAGGGTGAGATTTAGGGTTATAATTAGAATTAGGCTTAGGCTTAGGGTTTGAATTAGTGTTAGAATTAAAAGTGTAGTTACAATCAATTTTATGGTTAGCGTTAGAATTAAGATTAGTGTTACAGATAGTGTTAAGTTTAGAATTAGGGATACAATTATGGTTAGAATTAGAGATAGGGTTCAAACTAGGGTTGTATATAGGCTTATGATTAGGGTTAGAATTAGGGTCAAGCTTCATGTTAGGATTAGAATTATATAATTAGGGCTATAATTAGAATCAGGGTTAGGATTAGGGTTAGGTTTGAACATTAAGATTAAAATATTCCTTAAAATAGGTACCCTAATTCTAAATCTAACCCTAATTTTGACCGCAACCATAAGATTACACTTAGCATTGCTCTATAAGCCTCAAAACCCTCAATCTAATTATATTTCTAAATCTAACCCTATTTAGCATAATTCTAACCATAATTTTGATCGTAACTCTAATAATAATAGTAACCTAATGCTAACCATAATCCCAACCCTAATTATATTTCTAGCTCTAACCCTAACCCTAACCCTTATCCTAACACTAATGCTAACCCTAACTCTAATTCTAACAATAATTCTAACCCTAACCCTAAATCTATTCCTAACCCTAACCCTAATTGTAACCTTAATTCTAACCTAAACAATAACCCTAACCCTAATTTTAACCCCTAAATCTAATCCTAAATATAATATATAATATAATTAGAATTAGAATTATTATATAATATAATATATAATTTTAATTATTATCTATATTATAATTATAATTATTATATATAATATAATATTTAATAACTATTCTAATATATTATAATAATATATCTAATCTATATTATAATATTATATTATATAATTATACTAATTCATATAACTATATAGTATAGTTAGAATTAGGCTTGTGGCTCTCGATGCTACTACCGAGAGATATCCTTTAGATATATTTTTAAAAATATAATTATGCTAGTTTAATCATTACATTGAGGAGAAAATTGTGCTATGAATTTTGTCTTAGAATTTGTTGTGTGGTTACACAACACGCCCCATTTTGCCCCTAGCAAAATAGGGACCCAACTTTTTGATGTTCTTTGCTCCCTATTTTTCTTTCCCTTTTTATTTTTGGGGCAGTATGCTAAAAGCATTATCAAATAGTATATCTAAGTCTTGTTTTAGACATGTCTAGATCTTGTGTTATAAGTCAAAATTTCAAGTTTGCTTTCTCCCTCATGAGGCCTACCAAGGGATAGAGAATTAAATTATAAGCATATTTTCCTCTTGGATCATGTTGAAATTCATTAAGAAAAAAAGAGTTATGCTAGGTCAAAGTTTGGTCAATAGACATGGATATATACATATGGATATTCACATTTACTTAATGTGCATATTCACGCTCAATATCCTAACATTGGTAATATTCAGACAAACTATCCTGACCAAGAAACCTATGACCCAATCTCGATATCCATAGGTATGCCCATCAAATTTATTATAGCATGCAATAGAACCATCATGTGCATGGATTTTCATGGTATGGATATTCAACCTTAATATCCAAATATTTCCTTAATATCCAAACATTTTCTTAAATGTCCACATCCGCAGAGTGAATATCCATTGTACTTGCCAATATAACCAGGTGTCCTATATAACTTTTCAACTAGACATTAGTCTATGGACATTCACATAAACACTTATGAAAAGAGCACAATTACACTAAGAGGGGGGGTGAATTAGTGTAGTTTAATTCAATACTTTGTTCAACAATCTTAAATATACTTCAAAGCAAATAAAGAGAATGAACACTTAGTTAAATATACACACATTACACCAATTTTTACATGGAAACCGTATGAGGGAAAAACCACTAAGAGTTGCTTAAGTCTAGTGCTCAAATCCAACCTCAAAAGAAAGAAAAGTACATTTGTTTTAGAATCATCTACTTCAAGGTACAATAACACCTAATGAATTATTTTTAGGACACCAATTCTCAAGTACAATGCATACCTGGTCAACAACAAACTCTTCTTAAAGCACCAACTCCAATGAGGCATCCACCTCAATCAGCAAAATTGAAACACCAAACTCCTTAAAAATGTAACAAATAAATGTGCAAGATAGGATTCTTAAACAATCTAGTTTACACCAATCAAAAACATACAATTCCCTCTATAATTCAGTGAATCAATCCCACAACCCTATGATCAATAAAACTCTTCATAGTCATGCCTTGCTATTCATCTTTACATACTATCTCTGTAGTATAAAACCCTTGTTTTCTTTATGTTCACAATCTTTGTTTAGGATTTCAGAGAAATATATAAGTTATATATTGTGTACATAATGATTAACATAGTATGTTCTCTCAAAAAAAAATGTGAAAACCCATGGAGGAAGATATTAAAACCCTGTGATCATCAGGTTCAAAAACAATTACCAAACTGTTAGAAAATTGCATATAACTGTGAATACAACTATCCAACTATCAAATTTTATTGTTACGAAGAAGTCGTTAGGTTTCAAATACACTTTAAATAGCATTCATTGATTTCTACTTTCCCACGCTTGGAAGATTAAACAATGACCATTGATCTTAGATTGGCGCCCACCAAACAGGAGTTAACTTGTGAGGGCTAGTTTCCCTAGGCAAGGGGGCTAGTCATACAATGAGTGTGACCCCTTCACATTATCACTTAAGTGACAAGTCACCTGTTAGCACCGGTCAACAGCAAAATAGAACATAAAGCAAAACTGTCACCTTCAAGCTTAAAAGCATATGCTTAGGGGTTAAAAAAATGTTTGGCTTTAGGGGTTTTTGAAGACTTAGGAATTAGAATAAAACATGATTGTATGTATAATTAAAACCTAATCTTTGTGACCCAACAACGTAGACATAAACCATTCTATGATAGAGAAAGGAGTAGATTTAATTATCCAAGAAGCTTAGAAATACTAGGTCTCAAACTTTTACATCTTAAGGATTTAAAATGTACTTAAACTCTTAGGATCTAGGTTTTGTATAAGGATAAACAAAACCGTAAAAGTTTATAGAAAAAAAAATGACCCCATACTCTCATATACTCTGAGTAGAGATGGATCTGGACAAGTAAGGCTTGATGAAAGAAGGCATTTACCATTTAAAGGTTACGGTTGCAAGAACATGACAAATCCTAAAAGATCACTCAAAAGAATATGACCTTGAATAGAACTCTTGAGGCACAATAGACGGTAATGAAAGATACTATAAAAAGAGATCTTCATTAACATCAGTAACACATAGTGACATAATCACCATACACCTGACTGAGCAAACCCATTATCATGCAGAATATCCACCTTATTGGCAAGAAGATAACATGAATGATCATAAATTATCACTTACTTCACTTAGTCTCCTTCATATGAACTTTGAGATGTTTTCCCTAACATCACACTTTGTTGACATCAATGCCAACATATCATTTTCATATGCCAGATCTTTTAATATGCATATCCAAATGATGTCCTCAAATTTCATCTCAAGGAAATACTAAACGACGATGACATCATTAAGACATTCAATGATAGGATATTTTGTAAACCTTAATGTCCAGACCTTCCCTAATATCCTGATGACATCACCTTTTCTCACTCTTGAGAATCATTTCAAGAAGATGACATCATCTGGACATTCATGTTTAGGGATATTTCATGAGTCCTAATATCTGGACCCTTTCAAATATCCACATCCATGCCTTTTATAACTAATGACCCCCCTACAATCTAATGAAATGGTGCCACATGGCATACATTTGACTTTTCGACATGGACATTTTTATGTCCCGACATTTGAAATCAAAGGTAAATGCATTGGGATTTCTTCATCCCAATATCAACCCTTTGATCAAAGTTTGACCAAATGACTGATGACATCATATGGATATATCCATATGGACATTTTGAAGAACAAGCATATTACTTGAGTGTCCATATGCACATATAAACATCTAGAACTGCATTCAATGCCACAAAAATAAGTCATTTCCTTTTCAATTTTTCAAATTAGAGCTTGCCATCTATTGACATTTCACAAGCTACACATGCAAATACCCTTGTGTCAATGAAGATCAATATTAATTATGCCCTAATTCTAGATTTCTAACACTTAACAAGTAAAATTGGATCATTTGAACACTACAAAAGTATTCAACGAGATAATTATAGAGCTTAAAGTGATTTTAAGGTAATTTTTACAGCTACCCTAATCTTAAACAGAGCAATGTAGGTGAAGAATGATGAATAGTAAAAGGTGATAACAAAGCGAAAAGGGAGCTTATCCAGACACACTAATCAGGATTAAAATCTACAAATTAGGTATGTAAAAGGCAAAACCCTATCCCTTGTTTTATCATATGATTATAGTATGATGCAAGGTAAATCTCATGGTTAGGGTAAATGCATCTGCATATGAATGAGTTTATTTTGTGAAATGGTAAAAGTCGGGATATCTATAAAAATAAATGTTAGAATGATAAAGATACTTTAGATTAAACTATGCATATTTGCTAATTACGTGCAAGATTGAAAGAATAGAAATGATGCAGAGTTTAAGAACCCCATGTTCCCAATCCCTAGGGCAATATGCCCACGGTTCAGAAAAGCAGGGGGCACACATTCTGGGAATACATATCTGAGCACCTAGACCACCAAACTGAATGGAGGGGATGGAAACCCCATCCTACAAAAGATTTTCAACTCAGGATTGTGGAATACAGCTGGGTTTCCATACGCAGCCGACACACTAGAGTTGATGGTGGCATGCACACAAAATTATAATCCAGCCAATAGGAAAGTTGACACAAGAGGTACTCCCTCCTACTGCAAACTCACACACAATACACAATTCCAATTTAATTTCAACAAAACAATTAATTGGTTTATTCACAAAATAATATAATTTTGCAAACTATTACAATGTATGGATTTTAATGGTTTTTCCCAACTCCGTGTTCATCAAATCTGCACAATCACCATCACATCGACAGCATCACAATCTCACAGCCTCACAAGGTACCAATCTCTATCTTCTCTTTGCACCCTCAGGTGCCCTAATTTGCATTCTCTGCAACTGATCTTCTACTCTCTGGCTGAGCCTTTATTTTCTCTCAATGGATGACTCTGCTATCCTCCCTCAAGCTTCACTCTGCACCAAAAACTCTATCCATTCTCCAAAGACCGATGCCTTTATCTCTCTCTTTGCACCAATATTATAATAAATAAATTCCATTCTTTTATCTTTAGGCTGGAAAGTGAAGGGACACGGTTCCATAGTTGTTTAAGCTTTGAATAAATCAATAGATATAGTTTCAAAACACTTGTAGCCTTGGTCAAGGGCAAGTCATCGATGAAGACCAACATTCATACTTTATAAGTGTTAAAAGCAATTACTATGGGTGACATCGTACGCTCCTTCCATACGTGGTAAAAAGACTGTGACAAAAATATCAAATTCCTTCTATTCTATTGGCCCTTAATCTCCTTTGTAGACTGAGCCTCTCTGGAGAAAAAAATTATATCCCTTATGAGTCATGGATTTTCATTTTCCCAATGGCATCACACCATCTTATGACATCATTATGGTAGATTCACACAAGACTTAGTCTTTAGACTTCTTCAAAAATAGATGCCATCATACCAAAACATGGTCTATGTTCCATTTAATTTATACATCTAAATTTTAATTCACTAAAATCCATCGTCGATCTACTATGTTTCTTCATGTAGATGAATGTGACGCCTCAATTCGCTATCTGCCTCCTCTTTTCTTTTCCTGTGGTATTTCATTCTTATGGAATGCCCAAAATAAGGCATTGCTTCACTAAGGAAAGAAATTAAAATAATTTTTAAAAAAAATTCCAAGTTGAGATAGTAATTCATTGAAGTTTTAGTTTGGTCTCTCAAACCAAATAGAAAGGTAACCGCCCTAATGATGACTTGTCCCCTCTACCTCATTAACTCCATGTTTGAATGCCACATCATTGTGGCTTTTGAAATTTCAAGATTTGATTAACAACAAAATAGAAAGTGTTTCCCCCTTTCATTCATCATTTGAGTAAACTCCACATTTAGTTGATGAAGGTACCATCCCACACCAAATTCATTAGATGGTTGTTGGGAAATAATGAAACTCCCTACATGTGAAATGGAAATATGACAAAGGACCCACAACTCCACCAAGATTGTCACGGTAGTCAAAAGTGAATTGAAATCAACCAAACTAAATTAACAAAACCATTATGAAAACTAGATAAAACTAAAAATTGTTTTTGGTTGATGCAGGATAACTGGTTCACCTGAGATGCTCCTGCATCAGACACGCTGGGTAGGAAGTTTGTTAGCATATGATCACAAAATGGAATTGAGTAGTTACACTACTCTTCCAGGTTGCCATCAACCTGTAGCAAACTCCTTTGATGTCCAAGAGTTGAAAATAAATTTTTCTTCTGCCTTCTCCAACATCGTGCTAGAACACACACCACCTTCCTCTAGCAATACCACTTCTTCGTCCTCTTTCCCCTCATGGACTCATATCCACTGTAGACCACCATGCTCTGCCAAAGGCTCACTCTCCACATCCTTACTCCTCTCTTCTAGTCCTTCACCTTCGTGGGCTTCAACCCACTATAGAATGACCACCTCCACCAAATCTCTCTGGTCACATCCTCTAAAACTTCTACCAGTGGGTAAGCATCTCTAGTCCACTCTACCACATCTGCACATTCATCAATTTTCTCTACTATGCTACTCGTCTCATCAGGCACATGCACTTCAAAATCAATATCATAAAACTCATAAACAACAGAGTTTACCTCATTCTCCTTCACTGCTCCAACTTCTTCTTTACTCTCATCTTTAGCTGCAATGTTTATCGATAATCTTTTCAAGCCATTCATCTTCCATTGCTAAAATATTTAACAATAGATCATCTCCATCTTTGTTATCTACTTCAACCTCTAGACTTTATTTCACCTTTTCATCTTCTTCAACCATACTCTCATCTACTACTATATTCTCATCCTCCAAAGGACTTTCTTCCACTGCCGCTACATCTTTCTCATCACCTTCTACACATGCACACTCACCTACAAACAAACACTCGTCAAAAGAAACATGGGACTCCTTCCTACTCACTTTCCCCTCTGCAATGATTTCTTTAACGTTGTCCTTCAGCTCTTGCCTCAATTCTTCTTGAAACCTTTGTGCCTCTCTTTCAACTGCATCCATCAATGTTTTCTTTCTTCCCTTTTTCAACACAGGAATCATCAACACCCAACCAATCACAAAACCTCGCTTCTTCCTCTTGTTCTTTTTCTCTTCACAGTAATGCCTCCTCATGCTCTCACTATTGTAGGACTCCTCCATACCTACCCTAGGATTTTGAGCTTCTCCAAGACACTTTACTACTGCAACCCTTCACACATCTTCACTATCTCCTTCGTGGCTTCAAAGTCTCAACTGATCAGGACTTCACACACTTGCAACCATCCTTTAGAGTTCTAAAAACCACCTTGCTCATCCACAGGTCTTGGTGGATACTCTCCACACTTAGGAATGACCAGCTCTGATACCAATTGACGCAAGAGGTACTCCCTCCTACAAACTCACAAATTCACACAATAGATAATTCTAATTTATTTTCAAGAAAACAATTAACTGGTTTTCTTCACAAAATAATATAATTTTGAAAACTATTACAATGTCTAGATTTCAATGGTTTTTCCCAACTCCCTATTCCTCAAATATGCTATTACATCCCTTTTTTAGATTCAGTTTACTACTTACTTTTGTAAATTTCATAAATAGTATAGTCATGTGAATATGTTTAACATCATGGAAAATGACGTTATGGTTAGAAAAAATTAACTTTATGAAATCATGGATTTATCACTTAAGTATGATCAATCTAATGTTATGAATTAAAAATGTCTTTTCAATATGAAAATGAAATGATTTGATGTAAATGTGTTTCGACCAGAATATTGTTACTTTGACCATAAATTGTATGTGAGATTGTTTTGATAGGAACAGATGGAACAAGTTCTCCGTGAAAAAAGAAGAGAGAAGGTATCTTCAGGAAGGGGAGAATAGACCCTGGAATATCAATGGGTGTTTTCCACTGAGTATGAACATCAGGTAGTTAAACCTAGTTGTCTTGAGGTAAGTATTGATTTTGGTTAAGTCAATTATAGATGAGAATGTCAAGGATTGTAAGAGTAGGTCACTATTTCTTACGTCATTGTGGGGAATGATATAGTCTGTCCAGACATTGTTGTCGTGATAAGTATGGTCAATTGACATCTATGTCATAATACTCTAAGTTCATGTCACCAAATGTGGACAACAGATATATATATACTTTGAGAATGTGTCGTATGATATGTCTTGTTAAGTTGTTTGACGTAAATTTTGGCAGTAGTTCGTAAAGGGGGGAGACAAAAACTCAACCCTGAAATGTCAACCGTAAACTTCATTGCTGTGGTTGCACTTTTGCTCCAAACATCATCATTGTCATAATGCTCTACGAGCTTGTGATGTAAATGTTATATTATGGATTACGAAGGATGTAGAATTATTTCTTTTGGGAATATCATCGTGAAAAAGGTTTAAATTATGTTTTAAACCTATGTAATCGTCAAGTGTAATACCATTGGTTATATTGTAATGATAATGTATAAAATTATATATATATCTAAATAGTCATCAAAGAGCAATTCTAATATTATTTAATGATGCTAGTAATCAGGCAATAGCTCGAAAGACTTTATACAAGTCACTATTTCATGATGTCATTTTGTCCCATAACATTTTATTCATTCTCAAGCTTTAAACTAAAATGATTTATTGTCAGCTAAGCACAAATCACCCCATGATGTAAGCAACCGATCTCAGCTCTAAAATCTGATAAAGATAATATGGAATTATGCCTATAACAAAATCCACTACCTCACTAACTAATATCATCACCTTGCGAATAAACCATGAGGATAGTTGAGTTTAAAACCCTTACTTTGCACTAGTGGCTGCGAGAAGGACAGTTGGAAATAGTTGAGCTTGGTAGTTATCAAATAGATAACTATGCGAATTAGTTAGGTTAAGAAGTTAGTTTTCTCTTTGGCTATCGATAAGAGTAGGAGGAAGTTTGAAAAAGGGATCATCAGAACTGATAGGATTTAGATAGGGATTGTGTGTATACGAGTGGGGATCGAACAAGAATTGGAGCAGGAAACAAGTCATTGAAAGCTTTCATTTAGGTTTTCATCCTTTCCCTCTTTATTGCACAATCATGATTGGTTTTGAGTGCCATAATAAGAACGTCGCTATCAAATAATAGCAAAGATTTTTAGTGTCTTTTTGATGATGAAAAGCATGGTCTGGTTACGATTTAAAGACTTATGTTTTACTCTTAAAACAAATGTAGAATATGTTTCCTTTTCAAATGATGGAATACCATGCAGACTTAAGACTCTTTCAGTGGTCATTAACTCGATTACACAGAAATTTCATATGTCAAAAACAAGGCCTATGTAGCCATATCCACTTACCATAAGAAATAAATAGCTGAGTGTAGAACTTGTTACATTTTGAGCTTGGTTGGCTATCAGAGAGCAAGGTATCCATAGCCACATATTACCTATTATCGGCCCTATGATAGAATATTACTAGTTAGCATGCTCAACTGTATATCTAATCCTGTATTATCAATTAACATCTCTCTTAAAGAAAAACACAAATAATGAGTAAACTAGTAGATAGAATAAGAAAATAATGTTGAAGAATATATGATGTACACTGTGTATCTAGTCGGCCTACCACAAGTTAAAGAATCTTTATTAGCTTAGCGAAATAGAGTTATCCTTTCCTGCTAAGAGAATTAACTTATTTTAGACCATCTTGTAAGAGAATATAAGCCATCCTGCAAACATATTACTCATGCATGTGTGTTATCGAAAGAGGGCTCTGGGAAACACATTTTGTTTAAATCTTTCGAACTAGAAAAAGTAATGAGGTTCTTGAATAGACTATAGATTCTTTTAGGTCAAAAGATTGTGTCTAGTTAAGGCTTACATATAAGCTTACTTTTAGAGCTAAAATCAAAATGTTATTGTTTAGAAATTACAATTCTATTAGAAGTTGATTGATGATTTTAGTATCCATAGACCTAAAGTCTTAATGAGATTGCCACCTTTTCAAGATAACAACAAGACGTCTCACCTTACCTTAAAACATCGAGTTAAGGTTGTTAAAAGACATGAATGGTCTAGAAGATAAATTATGATGGGAATTCCACTGGGTTGAAAAAGACTTGTTTGAGATACTTAAACTTTAAAACAAGAGAAAACCCTAGTAGTTCTAGGACATTGATAAAACTTTGACTCAATAACAAGATAATTGATTTCTTTCTTGTGACTATATCATTAGTTTAATGTTCTATCTAGATAGGATAGCTTGAACAGGGATCATATCCAATGGTCCACTCAAAAACTAGTAACAATAATTGACAAATTTGTAAGCTAGAACTTATACCTCAACTACAAAAGCAATAATGACTCTGAGAGTCTAAGAATTAGCAATATGCCAGACCGCTATGCATAAAAGCATGTTGACCTAGAAAGGCTAAGGAATTTATCATGATCTTATAGCTGTAGGATTGTGACAAGTTCAAGTCAAGTTTGGGTGGGTGAACATAATGATTGTGTTGTTACAATGCTAATCACCATTAAATCCTTTGGCCAAGGTAGTGCACTGGCCTCTAGTGCATTTAAAGTTCACCATGACTAGATGGCGTAACTTGTGGGTGGTCATGCTTGACTAGAGGGTATCTAGGGAATGCATGATAACAAGTTGTGAAAGTCACAACACTAGTACTCAAATGGAAAACACCATTAGTCATCCTAAGTCTATCCTCCTCGAGCAGGGTAGGGCCACTTCCAGTTAGGAAGGTGTGCAGGAGACCAATGGTTTATGGTTGGAGGTAAAGCTCCCTGAAGATACTTTCTCTCCCATTTTCCAGAGGCTTCCTAAGACTTGAATTGGGAAGGTCGACAATTGAGATGCAACAATTTTGGTAAGTTTTTATTTTGAAAACTTCCTTATGAATATATAAATCATAATACAAAATTATTAAAGATGGATGGACCCATTGTATATCACAATATCTATTTATTTAAGGACAGACAACTGAGAGGAGGGGTGAATTAGTTGTCACAAAAATTATGTTCCTTATTCACTTAAAACCTTCTTGTATTTCAACATCATATCAAAGATTCAACCATGGAAGTATAATGCAATAATTCAAGAGTAGAAACAAATTTAACACAAATAACACCAAAATTTTAATGTGGAAAACCCGATTAAGGGAAAAACCATGGGGTGACTAACCCAAGATTATATTCTCTGTTAAAAGAATATGAAGAATAAAATGGCACCTTCCAATTAGGGCTCGTTGCCCAAGCACACTACTCAAAAGAGGTCCACTACCTATAGGAGACACATTATCTACAGAAGAGAATAAATATTACAAAATTAAACTAGAAGTTAACATCTTCATTATGTTTGAGTCAGTTCCATTAAAGCTCAATACCTCTACTCTATTTTTGCTCCTCTCCCTTACCACCTTCTCATCATGACCACACAGGATACCTCTTGAAATGACTTTGCAACTCTTATTTATACATGACATCAACTTTGGAATGATCAACAAAGTCAACACAACATACACTCATTTTATTACAGAGCATTTACAAAAATACAACTTGACTTGTTACAAAAACTTCTTGTGCATTACTATACTATTGGCCACACATAGATGAAACTTCAATCTTCTTCGAGGAACACGCCATGCTTCGCAAAACATCTTCAAGATTATCTGCAACATGTGCAAATCATCCAGTCAGCCAGCACTGGGAAGAACAGCATTAACCAAAGGTAAATCTTCAATTACAAGCTCAAACTTCATTGTGGATGAACAACATGAATTAGACACAAACTAGAGATCTCCACAAGCTTGCTTGAATCATCAAGAACATCCACACCACTTCTGCTTACTGAAATCATTTGCATCTTCATCTCGAACCTCAAGAACATAGCCGGTCATCACTGTCACACTAGAAGGATCACTTGTGGACCTCCAAACCATTAGCCAATCAAGTTTTTAATTCAAATTAGCTTCCCAAACATGCCACCAGATCTGCAAAGCATGATATTACATTTTTAGATCTCACCGAACCTATTTGTGCCACTCTGTCACCATTGAACAGCTACCAGAACAAGTTTTACTCATATGGCCGTAACTTCTTCAAATCTTCATGCGGGTAAGTGTAAGAAGATGGGGGGCCAAAAAGGGGTCTTAAGTGGCCACTTTTTTTTTGAAATTAGGAAATACTGGCCTTGGATGAGAAATTGAGCATAGTTTGGTGTTTAGGGTTTAGGGATAGGGTTGAGGGTCGAGGGATCAGAGTTAAGGGTTGAGGGATTAGGGTTTGACATTGAGGGTTGAGGGTTGAGGTTTGAGGGTCAAGGGTTTAGGGATAGGGTTGAGGGTTTAGGGATTAGGGTTAAAGTAGAGTGTGAAGGGTATAAGGATTAGGGATAGGGTTGGAGGGTTTAGGGATAAGGGATTAGGGTTTAAGTTATAGTATTGAGTCTGTTGAGGGTTTATGAATAGGGATAGCATTTAGGGTTTAGGGATGAGGGATTAGAGTTGAGGGATGATGGATTAGGGTTGAGGGTTGAAGGATTAGGGTTTAGGGATAAGGTTTAGGGTTGAGGGTTGAGGGATTAGGGTTTAAGGTATAGTGTTGAGGGTTTAGGGATCGGGTTTAGGGTTGAGGGATTAGAGTGAAGGGTTGAGGGATTAGGATTTGACGTTGAGGGTTGAGGGTTGAGGGTTTAGGGTTTAGGGATAGGGTTGAGGGTCGAGGGATTAGAGTTAAGGGTTGAGGGATTAGGGTTTGACGTTGAGGGTTGAGGGTTGAGATTCGAGGGTCAAGGGTTTAGGGATAGGGTTGAGGGTCGAGGGATTAGGGTTAAAGTATACTGTGAAGGGTATAAGGATTAGGGATAGGATTGGAGGGTTTAGGGATAAGGGATTAGGGTTTAAGGTATAATGTTGAGGGTTTAGGGATAGGGTTTAGGGTTGAGCGATTAGGATTTGACGTTGAGGGTTGAGGGTTTAGGGTTTAGGGTTTAGGGATAGGGTTGAGGGTTGAGGGAACAAAGTTAAGGGTTGAGGGATTAGGGTTTGACGTTGAGGGTTGAAGGTTGAGGTTCGAGGGTCAAGGGTTTAGGGATAGGGTTGAGGGTCGAGGGATTAGGGTTAAAGTAGAGTGTGGAGGGTATAAGGATTAGGGATAGGGTTGGAGGGTTTAGGGACGGATAGAGAAATCATCGAATACCCTATAGGCTTAGTGGTTATTACTGGAACATGTCTTAGAAGGTACCCACATAAGAGTGTTAATATTTGGCTATTTTAAGACTTTGACACGCATCAAAAGATTCTTCATTACTCAAACCTTGTCGTGGCATCCAATGTTCATTTGATAAAGTATCAGGGTAGACCTTTGAACAAAATCTTGTGGAAGGTGCGTGAGTCTGACCATGAAGCAATACTTGACACAATAAAGAATAGAGCAGACCCGGATGGTTCATTAGATTAACTTGTAAGTATTCACATTGATTTTGTAAAGTCATGTTACATTGAGTTGTAAGTATGCACATTAATTTGTAAGGTTTCTCTTTTTTTTATTTCCTCCTTCATTTTTACACATATACACATTTTTACATCATCATGTTATGCATTTTTGGTGTCCTGCTCCTGATGTGACCAAACTCATAACTCACCCTACTTCCTCTAGACACCATTTGATGATCTCTCGAACACTCTATATCCAGGGCACCCAATCATGATGATGACCTATATACCATTCTCCCAAGGCGCTCATAATGAATGAAAAGAAGATCAAGGGCGCCCAAGCTTAATAGACTTATTTCTTTCAATTTTGATGATCCAAACTCTTGCAAAACGACATCCACTTTCATGCCTTTGGATCTTCCTTCACATACAAGGTGCCAAATCAAGGTTTGAGCCATTAAAGTATCTTGATATTAGGTGCTCATGATGATGAAACTTAGAGCTTTTTCCTTTCCTATGTGCTCATCTAAGATGTTTGAATGATAAGGAGCACCTCGACCTCTATAATGTACATTGGGCACCAAAATCAAGGTGATTTTAAGTCACTTTGAGTCATTTGGGGTCAATTTGAGTCTTTGAGTCATGTTGCAAAAAAGTGTCAATGTTGTCAAGTTGCACAAAGCAACTTTTGCATTTTTGGTGTCCTGATTGTGATGCAAACAAACTGACTGTTCTAACATGTCTGGATGGGTACATTTACTCTAGGAATGGTCTTGTTTTTAACCCAAACATGTCGAAATAGTCTGAGCTACATTGTACCAACGATATCCCTGAAGAGTCCAAAGTGCAAAAAGGCAACAATCTTTGACGAGATGTTACTCAAAAAATGTGTCACTTAGAAACATTCCATCTGAGGAAACATGATCATGTAGAGTTCCTCTACAATAACCTCTCTCAATTTTTTATATCTGTGAGGTATTTAGCCGTGGTGAAATATTTTTTGTTGCCCCAAAAATCATCAGAAGGAGGCAGTGTAAAGTTGCAAAGGGGTGTAACCTTTGTCCTTCTCCTGATGTGACCAAACTAACTATTCCAACGTGTCTGGATGGGTACATTTACACTAGGCATGGTCCTATTTTTCACCCAAACATGTCGAAACAGTCTGAGCTACATTGTACCGACAATATCCCTAAAGAGTCCAAAGTGCAAAAAGGTAGCAATCTTTGACAAGATGTTACTTGAAAAGCATGTCAGTTAGAAACATTCCATCTGAGGCAACGTGATCACATAGAGTGCCTCTACAATAACCTCTCTCAATTTTTTATATCTCTGAGACATTTGTCTGTGGTGAAAGGTTTTCTGCTGCCCCAAAAATTGTCAGAAGGAGGTAGTGTAAAGTTGCAAAGGTGTGTAACTTTCATCCTGCTCCTGATGCGACCAAACTAACTATTCCAACATGTTCAGATGGGTACATTTACGCTAGGCATGGTCCTATTTTTCACCCAAACATGTCAAAATAGTCCGAGCTACATTGTACCGACAATATCCCTAAAGACTCCAAAGTGCAAAAAGGCACCAATCTTTGACGAGATGTTACTCAAAAACTGTGTCACTTAGAAACATTTTGTCTGAGATAACATGATCGCATAGAGTGCCTCTACAATAATCTCTCTCAATTTTTTATATCTCTGAGACATTTGCCTGTGGTGAAAGGTTTTCCGCTGCCCCAAAAATCATCAGAAGGAGGTAGTGTATTAAGTCAGGATGAAAGCCTATTCACTCTAGGTGCCAATCTCAAGTTGCACAATCATGAATGGGAGCCTAGAGCAATAAGGTACTACATCACGGTTCCAGGACCTTGAAATGGCACCCAAGCATGTAGGAGGAATTTTCAAGGAGCCAGAATGTTTTTGAAACTCTAAGGAACTAGTCCAAAGACTCTATGGCACCATCTTGATACCATTGAGTAAACTTTGGAACTCAAACATATTGAAACAAGGTCTAGGAAGCTAGGCGCCATCTCTTGCCAGTTCAACCTCTCAGATGCACCAAAATTGGAAAGACTCTTAATGAGCGCCTAAGTTTGAATTGATCTTGTGATTGAAATTTTGGTGATGTATTGGTCCAAGATGATCTTTAGTTGAAGCAATCTAAGTTCCAGGAAGAGTTTAGAAGTTATCAACCTCTTCACTAAGTTAGGCACACTTTACAAGCTTTCTTACCCAAGAGTTGCACCTCATTAAGACAAGGCGCATCTTAACCTCCGGGACTTTTCCAAAGAAGCGCTTTAGTTTATTAGCACCTTTGGACCTTATTTTGCATTCTAAAATAGAAGGCGCACTTTGGAGGCATTTCTAACCCAGATTGATGCCTAGGTATAGTTCTCTCTGGAGCATTACAATGTGTTTTAAAATGAAGGAGGACATTTCATAAGTTGGGGAATTGATCACTGAAGACCTTGGAGTGTTTGAATTACTCTAAGCAAGAAGGTGCATTTCCATGGAGTAGCATACTCTAGATAGCACCTAATGCCATCAAGGCGCAATTCCACCCTCACTTTAGTGCCTATCATCAAGAAGGGGCATTGGGCATTCCTTGAACAGTTCTGAGCATTTGAAGTTCGTGAAATCACCAAGGAATGTTGGGTGCCATGTGTATCCTCAACAAGCTTGAGTTTGCACCTAGACAAGTTGGCGCTTATTCATGTTTTAACTTCCATCTTGAAATGCCTAACTTGGGAAAAAGTTATCTTGTTGTTAGTCAAGTGTTTGATGTGTTTTGGAGACTCCAAAAGACTTCCTCTTGCTAGGCACTCTTCTTGGCAACTACAACCTTCAACTAGAGCCTAGATCCTGAAGAAAAACACTTGCAAGTGTGGGTGCACTTTCCTTGTGATGGAGCATCAAACTGGTGCCTAGAAATCATAATGCATGAAGTGAGTGCCTAGGATCCTATTGGTCTAATAGGTGGTCTTGGGATCCATGTCAAGTCACTCCGATATGAGACTCTAAGTCCCTCGCCTATCGGTAGGACTTAATACCATCGGCACACTCAAAAACTCTTCTGCTGACACACCGATCTCACCAATGACAACCTTCAGACCACACCCGTTGGTGAGACTCCAAACATCAGTGAACTCTAATCTCATTGGGCCAATACACTGATGGATTTTGACTGTCGGTGTGACCCCCTTCATCAGTGAATCTCTCAACTGCTCTTCTGATGTGCCGATGGGATTATCTTCGAATACACTGATGTCTTCAACTTCGAACCACACTCGTCAGCAAGACAGACCACTATCGGCGAAGCCTAACCAATGTCTTCCGATACGCTGATATGACCAACTCATGACGTCGATACAAGGTTCTTTTGAAGGAAAAGGGTGCCTAGGCTTATGGGGCTTAATTTGATGTATTTATTGAAATCTCAAGGTGAATTGATGCTTATTGAAAATGCCACTTAGTCCTTCATTTGCATTCTAGGCGCCATTTCCTATTGACTTATATACTCCTCCTCATGTTAGGGTGCCATAATGAAGTGGTTTAGACAATGGGTGCGCTTCACTTACTAGAGGCTTGTTCTCCTTCCACCTTAGGTGCACTTTTATGGTGGAATAGGTGTCAATGGGCGCCTTGCCTTAAATGAATGCTCTCTCTAAGTTGGGCGCCCTTTTGAGGCTTTATGAGTTCCAAATTGCGCCTTAACCCTTCATGCTTGTTGGTGAATATTTGAATTTTTAAGAAAGTCTCCTTTAGGTGCTCATCTTAATGATTTTTTCTCAAGGCACAATCATCCTAATGACTTGGATATTCATCCTAGTGTTTCAGGATATTAGGCTACCAGACTTAGTCATTTTCAGGATCTCAAACATAAAGAATAACATGATGATTCATTTTTTTGTATTGCATATAGTTCACATTCTATGATACTCATAAAGAATATTAATATTTTCTATTCAACATGATGATTCATTTTTTTTTTAAATACAACTTTTATCTTTTAGTTCCAAAATGAGGTTTAGGTGATACTTGAATAACAATAGCTAGCTTATTAGATCATCAAACATCCTATGTAATACAATTGGACTTTAAATATTTGAAGTAGCCATCTACAAATATCCATTCAAACGTGGATTTATAATGCAAGTATGGACACCATCAATAAAAAAGATTTGTATTAACCAAATATCCATATAGGCATACATCAATATCTGTCGATATAAGTATAACATATATAAAAAATAGCCATATAGGCTTACAAGAATACCATATAGGCATACAATGTCAACTATATACAATACAAAATATATGTCCACAAATGCCATATAGGCATACAACAAAGGAACACAATAAAAATTCATTCCCCTCTGGCTAGTGAAGAGAATAGATCACGGGCAGCCTTTGATCTTCTAGGGGATGGAGACATGCATGTGGGTGGTCTACTATGAACCTGAGGGCTATTCCTCCTATTTAGTTCTTCCTGCATCTTTACCTATTACAATAAAAAGTATAGACATTAATATATAGAAATTACATGTTATAACAAATGAAATATTTAACAAAATAATCACTTACTGCTAACATATAATCTATCTCCTCACTTGCCTCAGTAGCAAGAATAGGCCCTGGTGATGTCATGTCCTAAAGAAACCATCCAGATAGAAATTAAACTTCAAATCAATAATCTTTTAATTTTTCAAAAATAGACAACTATAACAATGAATGTAAATTGAAATTTACTAATCTACCTCATACCCATGTTAATGCCATGGACCTATGAATCACAGAGGCCACACCCTGCTCCATTGCCCTATGAACATGGGGAGGTGTCTCCGTAGCCTGCATCATTTAGAAATAAAATAACATTATTCAATTACAAAAACTCTAATAGTGATGCAAATCATGGCTCCTAACATACACACATGTTCATCTAAACATGGAAGTACACACAATAAAGCACACAAATCACATACAAAAATCTAGTAAGTATAATTCATTCATTAAACTATTTATTTTACTACCTCCGTAAAGCTTTGAAGTCCACCACCGCTGGCAGGTGTTGCCATGAAATCTACAGTATTAACCTATTCAACATCCAAAATTAGATATTAGAATACCATTCATATAACGATGCTATTCACATGTAATATTTATAATTGTTTACTAGTTACATACCCTGATAGTAGATGATCTAGTGTAAAATGCAGGTGGAGAACCACTGAAAACTACATCGACGCTATGACCCTAAAATTTCATTAAAATCATCAATTTAAATTAGTTAATCTTGCATTTCAAAAATAAAATTTAATAAATTAAATTAAATAAACTTGCTAATATTTACTTGAGTATCAAGGCTGAAAGTCTCACTCAGGAGGGTATCTATCATCACCATCTGCTTAGCTGCAGATGTAGCCTGTGCACCTGCATCTTGACTGCCCATGGGGTTATAACCACAGGCTAACCCGCAAGCCTGACAAGTATGGGGTGGGACCCTACTCCTTGCACTATCTCCCAACCCACTCTGTGTTGCAGGACCGGCATGCTCTATGATGTTCTCGGTCAAGGCACTAATGGATTGAAGTGTATCGACTTCAACACTCTCCTTCACAATGGAAGGGATAGAAACATGCTCATGGGCTGGTTTGCTAATTACTTGTCTCACTACTCGCTATGGGTCAAGACGTGCCCCTGGTCTATCTTGTGCTGACCCCCCACCTCTACCTTGGAAGTCTCGCATATCAAAATAGTTTGGCACTTTCTCAAGGACAAACTCGCAGTAGAGTTTCCTCAAAAAGTATTGCGGGACCTCATTATTATTGCATGGAGGATGGCCAAAAACCATCCACCACCTCTGCCCAAAATTGTCCCTTATCACTTGGTTGTTGCACCAATGGATAGGGAACATCTTGCATGTAATGTGTGGAGGTTGATTTGTTTGTGGGTTTGTGAAAATAGAACACAAGTCTAATTTTGTGATTTGTATTTTTTTCACATCTTGGTATGACAGCTTGTCTACATAATAATCTCTAAACTCTCTCCTCTTATCTGTCCAACTAGTTATTTGCTTGCTCATTGAATCTACATTTGATAACATAGATTCAAGAGATTCAGTAAGCATGGACCTATGCAAGGTTGAAGTGGAAGGATCTTTCAACCTTGCAATTATATCTTTAATTTCTTTTTTGTTGTTTTCAATTTGCCCCATTATATTTTCTTGTGTTCCAGGGGCATGGCGAGGAATGGATGGAGAAGGTTGTTGTTCTACAGGTATTTCCTCCTCAGGATTTTATGGATTTTGAGGAGGAGGAGGAGGAGGTGCATTAACATTTCCTAACAATTAATGAAATATACATTAAAAATCAACTAAAACCTACCTATTTAGAAACAAATTCAAACAAAAAAAATATATAACTCACTCCTTTGGTGTGCTCGATGTTGTGGTGGCATTTTGGTGACAAATTGATAAGGTTTTTGTGTTAAATGGAGTTTTGCAAAACACAAGCACGCTTTCTAGGGTCTACAAGCCACGGGCATAGAGGAGAAGAAGAAATGAAATGAGATTAGAAACCCTTTTTTTAATTTATACAAAGTCATAATGCGAGCGCGTTATAATGTGCTCACGTTATGACTTAATTTTTTTAAAAATGAATTTGGCCACTTTTTGGCCCCCCATCTTTTTGCACTTACCCATGCAGACCTCTAAAATCATGACCAGAGAACCTTCAGACACATATCTACAAACCCTTTGGTGCAGATACTCTGATCTTCAACTGTCTAGGATATTTGCTTTATAGAACTTCACTATTTTCACTATTCTTCTCTATTTCTAATGGGGCTAACTTTTTCAATATCTTCATTACATAACTCATCCAATTCTTGACATCAATGCAACAGGAGTATGTTGACATCAATGACAACACTGTTTAGGGCCATACTTGCAACAATCTCCCCCTTTATCATTGATGGCAACATATGATGTGAAAAACTGTTTTAACCCTCAAGACAAGAACTTCTCCTTACTAACTGACATAGCTCCCCTATCATCAGCAATCATTCACATGTCTTCTCTTCCTCTACTACTCCCCCTTTGATCAACAACCACTTTTTTTTTCACATGGTGTCTTCTCTCCCCCTTTGACATCAATGGCAAAGGGAACATACTTGTAGCCACTTCTCATGCTTCAGAATCATACTGACTGCTCCCCCTGAGTAGCAGCCTCCTAGCATCAATCCAGATCATAACATATGACTATGAAATCCACTAGACAGATGCACATCAGTGCACCTTAATTCAGAACCAGAGGGGTAATAACCTCTAACTTCTCCCTGAGATACTCAAAAGTGTCCTTAGGTAGAGGTTTGGTAAAAATGTCTACAATCTGATCCTTTGAGGGCACAAACTCCAATCTAACTTCATTCTTGTTCACCTGCTCTCTTAAAAAGTGGAACTTGATGGATATATGTTTTGTCTTTGAATACAACACCAAATTATTTGATATGTTTATTGGACTTGAGTTATCAGAGAAGATTGTGATAGGTTCTTCATACTCCAGTCTAATGTCTCTTAACATTTGCTTCATCCACAATACTTGAGTGCAACTGCTCGCTGCTGCAATATACTCTTCTTCTACAGTAGACAGAGATATTGCCTCTTGTTTCTTGCTTAGCTAAGAAACCAATCTTTTCCCTAAAAAGAATGCACCACCATTGGTACTCTTCCGATCATCCACATGACCTGCCCAATCAGCATCACTATAAGCATGAAGAGAGAAATCATGACCTTGGGATACCACAATCCATACTCAACTGTTCCTTTCAAATATTTGAGAATTCTCTTGATTGCCATGACATGAGATTCTCTAGGATCAACTTGAAATCTGGTAACAAGACCAACAACATTCATAATGTCAAGTCTAGTTTGAGTGAGGTAGAGCAATCCTCCAATCATAGACCTGTATATTTTCTGATCAGTTTTAGGAGATTCAACATCTTTACTCAATTTACATCCAGTAGCCATGGGTGTATTCATTGCCTTTGAATCCTCCATCCCAATTTTTTTCAATAATTCTTTCACATATTTGGTCTAAGATATGAAGATTCCTTTCTTTGTTGGAGTGATTTACAGGCCCAAGAAGAAATTCATTTCACCAAACATAGACATCTCAAATTCATTTTTCATTGATTTCCAAAAGTTTTGCACATACTATCCTTCCCTCCAAAAATAATATCATCAACAAATACTTCAACAATCAAGATATTTTCATGATCAATCTTAAAATATAGATTATTGTCAGTAGTACCTTTGTTGAAACCAATTTTTAGAAAATGTTTGTCCAACCTTTCATACTAGGCTTTTGGGGCTTGTTTGAGTCCATACAATGCCTTCTTTAATTTGCAGACCATATCTCATTTATCAGACAGTTGAAATCCATCCAGTTGCTCAATGTATACTTCTTCTTCCAAATCACCATTTAGGAAAGCAGACTTGACATCCATCTGATATACCTTGAAATCTTTGAAGGCAGCAAAGGCAAGAAATAGTCTAACTACTTCAATCCTTGCCACCGGAGAAAAAGTTTCCTCAAAGTTAACTTCTCTACTAGCTTTGGTATTTACTACATATTTGAACTTTGGTAAGTTTAAATTTTAGCATTTACTTTGTATATGTCTGGAATGCGTGTTTGAGCAAATTATGTATGAAGCAAATGAACTACCTTTGTGTGAGGAGTGTACTAATTTTGGCATTCGCTTTGTGTGTGTGTTTGAACTTTGGTATTGTTGAACTTTAGTGATTACTTTGTATGAAGCATGAGTTTGAATAAAATATGTGTCAAGTGATTGAACTAATTTTGTATGAAGAGTATTTCAACTCTAGCATTCACTTTGTGTGAGGATGTCCTAACTTTTGTATTCACTTACACATGTTTGAACTTTATTATTTATTTTTTATATGTATGAAGTGTGTGTTTAAATAAATTGTGTGAGGTAATTGGACTAACTTTGTGTGAAGATTGTGTTTTAACTTTGTTTGTATTTGTACTTTGGGATGTTTGAACATAAGTGTTTACTTCATGTGTAGTTGAACTAATTTTGTGTAAAGCATGTTTAAACTTTGGCAAGTGTTTACTTTTTGTGTGTTTTAACTGTGACATTCATATTGTGTGCATTATGTGTTTGAAATTTAATTTTGACATTCACTTTGTGTGGCGTGTGTTTGAATAAATTACATGTGAATTGTGTTTGTACTTTAGCATATTTTAAATTAGACATTCATTTTATGTACTTTGGCATGTTTGAACTGACTTTATGTAAATGAAGTATGTTTGAACTTTGTAAAATTTAGTTTTTGTTTGTGTGAATTGTGTGTGTTGGGCATTCACTTTGTATGGTGTGTTTGAAAGTTAATGAGGCATTTACTTTAGATGGTGTGTGTGTGTGTGTTTGAAAGTTAATTTTGATATTCACTTTGTGTTGTGTGTGTTTTTTAACAAACTTTGGCATTCATTGTGTGTGTGTGTAGTTGAAAGAACTTTGACATTTCATTTTTTCTGTGAAAGAACTTTACCATGCCATAATGTATCTATACAAGGGACATGCTTAAAAAGTGTGAAAATTGAATGGTGTGGTGTTAAGACCTCAAATGTTATTTGTTTGGTTTTATCTTTTTTATTTTTTTCTCTTCTATCTTGTAGAATATATATATATATATATATATATATATATATATATATATATATATATATATATATATATATATATATATATATATATATATATATTGTTATGCCCTTACTTCTATAGTGTATATGGTTATGAATAGTCGTCTTGTGGCTATCTTAACTCTTAATTAAGTCATATTATCATTATTATATTGTTATTTAGTTGTTTAGGTTGGCCTAAGGCTTCAATAGGTCTATCTAAGTCAGCCTGGGTGATATCCTAGGCATAAATAGGTATATATAGGAGGTAGTGAGTCTCATTTCATATCATATTGTGTATTGTGTTCTCATTGAAGACTATTGGAGGTATCCCCCTTGAAGTGGATTAGGAGGTTTCCCCCTTGAAGTGGCATATTATTATCAAGTATTTGCAGCATATTTACTATTACATTTAGATATTGTGCAAGTTGTTTCATTACAAGTGGTATTAGAGCATGGTCTTGGCACCGTAGAGGCAAGATTTTTTCTCAACATTGGAGGCAATTTTGGGAAGAGCATAACTTTCATATTTTAGAAAAAATTTAAAATATTTTTAAAGGGTTTTTGAATACCATATTAAATAAGATACAGTCTGGATTTCAGAGGAATTCGAGCATATTTGAGCAAATTATTGCAGAAGTATGATTTCTACACAATTTATTTGAGATCTACATATCTCTCACATACTGCTGAATTGGAGTATAATTTGTATTGGGTTTTTGTATACATAATAGAGGAGCCTACAGTCCAAATATTGGAGAAATTGAAGTAAACATAAGCAAGTTATTGCAAAATTAGGGTTTCCAACAAATTCGCTCTCAAGGCAGTAAATTTGCTAATTTTTTGGATTTATTTTTGGGTAAGTGGTATCTTGGCCCTATTAAGTTATAGTAAAAATTTTAGAGAATTTACATTTCATTTGTGTGATTTATTTCAAAAATATTGGTTTCCATCATGACGGGGCCTGCAACAAGAGGCAAAAAAATGCTGCCACACCGGGGAAATCCTCTGATAAGGATGAGGAAACAATAGAGGATATTAATCCCAATGAGGAAATAATTAAGTTCAAGGAAGAGTTTAAGAGGGATATGTGTGACCTAAGAGGAGATATATCAAACATACGAAGCATGTTAAGTACCTTTATGAAGGAACCAAGAAAGAAGAAGAAGAAGAAGAAGCAGATGATGATGAAGAAGAAGAAGAAGAAACAAAAGAAAAAGAAAAAGGTAATGAAGAAGAAGTGAAAGAAGAAGAAGAACTTCCTAGTCAAGTTATTCAACCAATACAAGGGTACCATGTACTATTCCTCACCTCTTCCTCTATGGCACATCAAAAGGTTCAAGTAAAGGAAGAACACATTCATCACCATCAAGAGCTAGATGTAAAGGGAAGACACATCTTGGAGCTGAAGTTAATTTTCCAAACACACATGAATAAGCTGAGGACATCAACAGTTCTAAATTACCTCGTTATAAGGAAATATCTTCTAGTTGAAGTTACCACATGGGATGATGAAGATTATATGAAGAAACTACCACAATTGATCAACGTTGAGGACAACGCTTTTGTAAAGGTGGGGGGCATGTTATGCCCTTACTTCTATAGTGTATATGGTTATGAATAGTCAGCTTGTGGCTATCTTAACTCTTAATTAAGTCATATTATAATTATTATATTGTTATTTAGTTGTTTAGGTTGGCCTAAGGCTTCTATAGGTCTATCTAAGTCAGCTTGGGTGATATCCTAGGCATAACTAGGTATATATAAGAGGTAGTGAGTCTCATTCCATATCATATTGTTTATTGTGTTCTCATTGAAGACTATTGGAGGTATCCTGCTCGAAGTGGATTAGGAGGTTGCCCCCTCAAAGTGGCATATTATTATCAAGTATTTGCAGCATATTTACTATTATATTCAGATATTGTGCAAGTTGTTTCATTATATATGTATATATATGTATATGTATATGTATATGTATATATATATAATATATATATATATAATATATACATATATATATACATACATATATATATACATACATATATATATACATATATATATACATATACATACATATACATATATATGTATATGTATATATGTATATATATATGTATATATTTATGTATATATATATATATATATATATATTTGTGTGTTTAATTCTGCTTAGTAAACTAGCATACCTATATTTAAAAAATATATCTAAAGTATGCCAAGAGATATCCTTCTCGAGGCACCTAATGTTAGAATTGGTGATTAAAAAATAGGCATCTCAAGAAGGATATATCTTGGTGTACTTTAGATATATTTTTTAAATATAGGTATGCTAGTAGCATCTACAGTAGCAAGCCTAATTCTAACTATATTATATAAATATAAGAATTGTTATAATTATATAATATAATATTTTAATATAGATTAGATATAATAATTATAGTTATATATTATATTATATGAAAATATATAATATACCTATATTACAAAAAAAAACCCTATTTCTTTCACTATCCCTAATTTTATCCCTAACTCTAATTCTAACTATAATCCTAATTTTTTTGTTTTATATATTTTCCCTAATTGTACCAATAATTCTAATCATAACCCTAACCCTAATTGTAACTATAATTTAATTCTAACACTGGTTTGAACCGTAAGCCTAACCCTAATTTTAATTGTAACCCTAAATCTCACCCTAACCATAACCCTTATTATAACCCTAAACCTAGTTTTGCTCATAATTCTCATTCTAATTTTCACCCTTTTTCAAACTATAACTGTAATTCTAACCCTAATCCTAACCCTAATTTTAATTACAATTCCAACCCTTACCCTGACTATAACCCTAATCATAACCATAACCCTAATTGTAACCTTAATTATAATTGTAAGCCTAAATCTCACCCTAACCCTAACCTTTATTAAAACTCTAACCTTAGTTTTGTCCCTAATTTTCATTCTAATTATCACCCTTCTTTAAACTATAACCTAAATTCTAATTATAATTCTAACCCTAACCCTAACCCTAACCTTAATTCTAATTGTAACCATAAATCTAACCCTAACCATAACCCTTATTATAACCCTAACCCTAGTTGTCACCCTTCTTTAAACTATAACCTAAATTCTAATTATAATTGTAACCCTAATCCTAACCATAATTCTATCTGCAATTCAAACCCTAACCCGAATCATAATTGTAAACCTAACTCAAACCTAAATTGTAATTGTAACCCTAAATCTCACCTTAATCCTTACCCTTATTATAAACCTAACCCTAGTTTTGACCCTAATTCTCATTCTAATTGTCACCCTTTTTCAAACTGTAATCCTAACACTATCACTAACCCTAATTCTACCCTAACTAAAACCATAATTTTAAATCTAACAATAACCCTAATTCTAATCCTTACCTTAATTCTAATTCAAACTATGATTTAGCCCTAACTCTAGCCCTAATCTGAATTCTAACCATGACTCTATCCCTAACCCTAACCCTAATTGTAACTCTAATGCTTACCCTAATTTAGTAACCCTAATTCTAACTCTAACCCTAACCTCAATTCTATAACCCTAGCCCTAATTATAACCCTAACTTGATTCTAACATTAACCCTAATTCTAACCCTAACCCTAATTATAACCTTAACCCTAACCACATTGCTAATTGTAATCTTAACTCTAATTCCAAACCTAACCCTAATCCTAATTTTGAAACTAACCCTAACTGTAAGCCTTATTATAACCCTAAACATAGCTCTAATTTTAATCCTAACCCTAACCCTAAGTCTGACTATAATTCAAACCCTAAGCCTAACCTTAATGCTAACCATAACCATAATTGAACTCTACCCCTAACTCTAATTTGAACCCTCACCCTAGCTATAACTCTGATTATTACCCTAATTCTAATAGTAATCCACCTTAATTCTAACCCTAATTCTAATAGGAACCCTAATCCTAATTGTAACCCTAATACTAATTCTAATCATAACCCTGATTCTACCCTAACTATAACCTTAATTTTAAGTATAACAATATCTCTAATTGTAACCCTTACCTTAATCGTAATTATAACTAATTGAAATCCTAATTGAATTATATACCTAACTACAACCCTAATCCTAAACTTAATTATAAATATAATTCTATTACTAATACTAAACATAACCCTAATCAAACCCTAACTCTAATTCTAACCTTACTTAGAATTATGGTTAGGGTTAGGGTTGGGTCATTTCAAATGTTGACCTATCTTTATTCCATTATGATATCTTTTCTTTTAGAGTTTTATACTTTGTTGAGATCTATCCTTTACCCACCCTAGCCATCCTAGCCAATCCCATTAGGTTTCCATTTTCATATGTAATATACCACTAATTCTAATCCTAACCCTAATTCTAACATTGGAGATTATGTTTAGGGTTAGGGTTGGGTTATTCAAATACTTTCATTGGTGCAATATTAATTCCCAAATTTATATTAATAGATAAAACCATTGGTATGGAGTAACTATTTAATGACATCATTTGACATCATAAGCCAAACATATAATATGAAGTATTCCAACACATGTCCATTGCCACCCTAGTACTTGTACACATAGGAATAGTATTTGTCCACATAATATTCTTATCTATTTCTTTGCAAATACTCTTACCCTTCCAAATTACACAAATCATTCATATCATGATTAGTTGATTTCAGTTCCACAAATCACTCATGTTTTGTTTGGATCTCTTAGCCTTGTTTTAGGATCTTACCTTTTTAAACCCAAAATTACACTCTTTTGGTCCTAACTTTGCTTATTTAAAATAATAAAAAAAAATTCTTCTCTCCCCCCTTGACATCAATGGCAAAGGGCACATACTTGCACCAATTCAGAATCATACTAGTTGCTCCCCCTGAGTGGCAGCTTCCAAAACATCAATCTAGATCACAAGATATGATTGTGAGATCCACCGAACTGATGCACATCAGTGCACCTTAATTCAAAACTGAAGGGGCAATAACCCCTAACTTCTCCCTGAGATACTTAAAAGAATCCTTAGGAAGAGGTTTAGTAAAAATATCTGCAATCTGATCCTTGGAAGGTATGAACTCCAATCTGACTTCATTCGTGTTCACTTGCTCTCCCAAAAAGTGAAACTTGATGGATATATGTTTAGTCTTTGAATGCAGCACCAGATTCTTAGATATATTTATTGCACTTGAATTATCACAGAAGATTGTGATAGGCTCCTCATACTCCACTCTCATGTCTCTTAGCATTTGCTTCATCCACAAAATTTGAGTGCAACTACCTGTTGCTGCAATATATTCTCCTTCTGCAGTGTATAGAAATATTGCCTCTTGTTTCTTGCTTAGCCAAGAAACCAATCTCTTTCCCAAAAAGAATGCTCCACCACTGGTACTCTTCCAGTCATCCACATCTCCTACCCAATCTGTATCTGTATATGCATGAATAGAGAAATTATGATCTCTAGGATACCATAGACCATACTCAACTATCCCTTTTAGATATCTAAAAATCTTCTTGATTGCCATGACATGAGATTCTCTTAGATTAGCTTGGAATCTAGCAACAAGACCAACAGCATTCATAATGCCAGGTCTAGTTTGAGTGAGATACAATAGTCCTCCAATCATTGACTTGTACTTTTTCTGATCAGCCTTGGGAGAATCATCATCTTTGCTCAACTTACATCCGGTTGCCATGGGAGTACTCATTGGCTTTGAGTCTTCCATCCCAAATTTCTTCAACAATTCTTTCACATATTTGGTCTGAGAAATGAAGATTCCTTTCTTTGTTTGAGTGATTTGTAGACCCAAGGAAAAATTCATTTCCCCAAACATGTACATCTCAAATTCACTTTTCATTTGATTTGCAAAAATCTTGCACATACTATCGCCTCCTCCAAAAATGATATCATCTACAAACACTTCAACAATCAAGATATTTTCATGATCAATTTTGAAGTATAGATTACTATTAGCAGTACCTTTGTTGAAACCAATCTTCAAAAGATGCTTATCCAATCTCTCATACCAGGCTCTTGGGGCTTACTTCAATCCATACAGAGCTTTCTTCAACTTGCAGACCATATCACAATGATCAGACATTTGAAATCCATCCAGTTGCTCAATGTATACTTCTTCTTCCAAGTCACCATTCAGGAAAGCAGATTTGACATCCATCTGATATATTTTGATATCCTTGAAGGCATCAAAAGCAAGAAATAATCTAATTGCTTCAATTCTTGCCACCGGAGCAAAAGTTTCTTCAAAATCAACTCCTTCTACTTGGGAGTAACCCTTGCAGACCAATCTGGGTTTGTTTATGACTACTTCACCATCTTCATTCAATTTATTCCGGAAGACCCATTTGGTTCCAATCACATTCTTATTTTTAGGTCTGGGAACAAGATCCCATGTGTGATTTTTCTCAATTTGCATCAGCTCTTCTTCCATTGCTTTAGTCCAGTTTTCATCATTGCAAACTTCATTCACTCTCTTAGGTTCAATCATTGAAATCAGACAATACTCTTCTGAATCTTGAGCAATCCTTCTTCTTGTTTGTACACCTTTGCTTTTATCACCTATGATCTGATCCTCGGAGTGATTCAGTCTTACATACCTGGGAATTTTGAGACTTTCTTGCACTTGAACAGGTTCATTCAAATTCATTTCTTCTTTCTGGTTTACCAGATCAGTTTGAATATGGATCTCAGAAGAGGCTTGGACTCCTTGGATAAAAACATCATTCTAATCATCTTCATCATATTCATAAAACCTTGAGGTTTTTTCAATCCCTTCATCAACCTTCACATTTGTACTTTCTATAATCTTTCTCAATCTCTTGTTATAACATTGGTATGCTTTGCTTTGAGTAGAATAACCCAAGAATATTCCTTCATCACTTCTAGCATCAAATTTGCCTAGATCCTCATCTCTTTTAATGTAACATTTGGTACCAAAGACTCTGAAATACTTCATAGTAGGAGTGCTGCCAAACCAGAGTTCATAAGGAGTCTTACCAGTATTGCTTCTGATTTGAACACAATTAAGAGTGTAGATTGCAGTGCTCACAACTTCTCTCTAGTAGATCTCAGGAACATTTTCTTCCATCATCATGGTTCTAGATGCTTCTTGGATGGTCTGGTTTTTTCTTTCCACTACTCCATTCTACTGTGGAGTCCTAGGAGCAGACAATTGTCTTCTTATTCCATGCTTCTCACAGAATTATATGAACTCACCGGATGTGAATTCTCCACCTCTATCAGACCTTAGACATTTTAACTTCAATCTGGTTTCATTCTCTACCATAGCCTTGAATATTTTGAATTTCTCAAGAGCTTCTAATTTCTCTTTCAGAAAAATCACCCACATCATCCAGGAATGGTCATCAATTAATAACATGAAGTATCTATCACCTTGCACACTCCTGATTCTTGCTAGACCACATAGGTCAATATGAACTAAGTCCAATAATCCGGTAGAAGATTGTTCTTTGCTTTTGAATGAGATTCTGCTCCGTTTACCCAACTGACATTCTTTGCACAAACTATTTGTAGGTTTCACCAATTTTAGAAGATCTCTTACAGCCTGAGTGTTGCTTATCTTGATGATATTATCAAAATTCACATGACACATTCTCCTATGCCATAACCAACTCTGATCAATTTGAACAAATAGACAACTTTTACCAACTGTACCAACCAAATGGAAGATATTACCTTTTGTTTGAGTACCAGATGCAATCTCAATTCCAGAACTTTCAAAGATCTTACATTTTCCATTTTTGAATCAGAGATCATAGCCTTTGTCAACCAACTATCCAACACTGAGAAGATTGTGCTTCAGGCCTTCAACATACAGTACATTACTGGTTTTGTTCTTTCCATCAAAAGAAATAGTTCCCCTACCTCTGATTCTACCAGCAGAATTATCACCAAACTTTACCACTCTTTCATATCTTTCTAAATCTATGAACTTACTTTTGTCACCTATCATATGGTGAGAGCATCCACTATTAATAACCCAATCATCCTTTTCTTCAACTTGGGCAGTCAGAGCTCTTTCTACAATTTTATGATTGACAGATTCAGAGGGCATTAGATCTTCTTCCTTTATGGCAATAAACACCCAGTCACTTCCAGATTTGTTTCCTGTGTCTGATTCATCATCTGTTACTCCTTCATTATCATCATCTTCATGAACATAGTAACAATTCTTCTGGAACCTTGATCTGTTAGGATTTGGCCTTGAAAATCTTTCTAGACACCTTGAGGCAAAATGACCAATCTTATTGTAGTTAAAACACTTAAAAGGTAATTTGCCCTCATACTTACCGAATCTTCTTAGCAATCTTTTTGCAATAAGGGCTTCAAGTTGGCAGTTTCTACTTCATCTTCTTCTAGGTCTTTTCTTGCTTTTTCATACCATGATAGTTTCCTTGAAAATTTCTCTCTTAGATCAAACCTTTGTTTACCTTTTGCCGAGGCACTAGCTTTGAATCTAGATTTAGTCTTGGGGGGGTATCTCCAAACTCAGTCAATTAAAATGTAGCCAATTTACCAACCAATTGATCTCTTGTGACACCTTAATGGCCTCTGAATTCTTCAATGGTAGTAACCTTGTATTTGTAAGAATCAAGAAGGGATCTAAGAACTTTGCCAACAATCTCATCTTCATCCAAGACTCCACCAGCGCATTTAATGTCACAAACAAACTCATTTACTCTGGACATAAATGTAGTGATATTTTCATCTTCTCTCATTTTTAGGTTTTTCAAATTTTCCTTTCAGACTCTGTAGCTTGGCACATTTCACATACTTGTCTCCTTCATGCAGAAGTTCCAACTTTTGCCAAATCTCATATGCAGTTTTTAGATCAACAACATTTGTTAGTTCTGAATCAGATAAGGCACTTAGAAGAGCTTCTTTAGTCTGTAGATTATTTTCAACATCTCTAATTTCATCTACAGTTGTCGGACCATTCTATGGAGGAGTATACTTCTTTGAAGCCATGACCCAATATTGCATTCCCATACATTGTAAATGACATTCCATGCGACTTTTCCAAAGAGTAAAATTGGTTCCCTCAAACCTCGGACTATCCTTCTTATAGGATGACATCCTGGATCTCCTCGAGCGGTTAAGCTCCTTTTAGAGGTACTTGGCTCTAATACCAATTGTTAGATTCAGGACAGACAATTGAGGGGGGGTGAATCAGTTGTCTAACACTTTTTTCCAATTTAAACACTTAAATCCACTTTGTAATTCAGTAGCATAATAATAAATCAATCATGGAAACATAATGCATTAAACCAAGAGCAGAAACACATTAACACATAAGACACCAAGATTTTGACGTGGAAAACCTGGTTAAGGGAAAAGTCACGGGTGACTAACCCAAGATTGTATTCTCTGTTAGAAGAATAGAAAGAATAAAATGGTACATGCCAATTAGGGCTCACTAGCTGAGCACACTTCTCACAAGAGGCTCACTGCCTATAGGAGACACACTATCTACAAAATAATAAGTATTACATACTCGAACTAAAGAATAGCATCTTCACCATGCATGAATTAGTTCCATTTAAGCCCAATACTTATGCTCTACCTTTTGCTCTCCTCCTCTCTACCACACTCTCATCTCTACAAGATACACTTGAAATGGCTTTACAACTCCTTATTTATACAAGACATTGACTTAAGAATAATCATCCAAGTCGGCATTACATTACAGAGCAAGCACATAAATACATCATGACTAATCTACAAAAAGACTTCACGCAGATCAACACACTGTCAGCCACACAGATCTAACACTTCAAACTTCTTTTAGAAACACGCCAATCTTCACATAACATCTTCAAGATCATCCGCAGGATGTGTAACTCATCTGGTCGGCCAGGCTTAGGAAGAACACCATCATCTAGAAGTAGTTCTTCAATTGTGAACTTAAAATTCAATGTGGACCACCAACACGAACTAGACACGATCCAAAGACCTCCACAACCTTTCCTAAATCACCAAGAACATCCACACTACATCTGCTTACTGAAATCATTCTCTCCTTCATTTGGAACCTCAAGAACACAGTCTGTCACAACTGTCATAATGGAAAAGATGCTTGCGGACCTCCAGACAATGAACTAATTGAGTTGTCAATTCACATTGACTTCCTAAACTCTCCACCAAATCTGTAGAACAAGATATTTCATTTGTAGATCTCACTAGACCTATATGTGTTACTCTATTACCTCTGAACTTCTGCTAGATCTAGTTTTACTTAAGTGGACATAGCTTCTTCAGATCTTCATGTGGACCTTTGAAATGTTTACTGGATCATCTCAAGACACATATCTACAAACCCTTTGATGCACCTTCTCTTATCTTCATTTCAGCTGGGATCTTTACCTCACTGTCTTCACTATTCTTCTCTGTTCCTGATAGGACCAATTTTCTTAATATCCTCAGCATACAGCTCATCCAATCCTTATCATTAATGCAACAGGAGTATGTTGACATCAATGACAACACCAGTTAGGCCCATACTTGCAACACCAAGTTCTAATGCAATTTCAAATTCCCAATATGTTTTCTAGATTTATTTTATCTCTGTGGCTGGTCTCTGGCTTTCCTGTTCATTGCATTTGCATTTTGGTATTATTTATTTTTGTTTATTCTCATTTGTATGTTGAAAGTGCATCCTCCAGTACCATTTTGTCACATTGGAACATTATTTGTATATCTCTCTGTTCCTTATTTGTATGCTTATGTGAGTCTTAGTTGCTTTTTTCTTATTCTAGAGTTTACTCATTTCTTATTTTTTCTTTTGTTGATTTATGGCACTATATTTTCATCTTACTTCCATGAAGTGCACCTCAATTCTTCAGCATTTCAATTTTTTATTTTGATACAACTTGCATATATGTGACTTTGCAATTTTGTATTGCTTTTCTTTTAACAAATCTCACATGACAGAGGACCATGAAACAATAGAAAATTCATCTTGTTACCTCACTAATAGTAAAAATAAGTTGGGTAGACAAAATTCATCTTGTTCAGAGTTTTAGATAGAAATTCGAGATTGCTTAATGTTTCATTTGTACTTATGAGCTATTTTTCTATTGCACCTTTACATGTAAGGCACATATGCTCTTTGTGTCATAATTTGGTTATTCTTATAGTCCTCCATTAATTGTAGTATAGCTTGTAATTCCTTTCCTCTCTTTAAATCCATGTGCATAGGAATAGTCAAGTGCGAAATTGACATTGATGGTAGGCTTCAAAGTACAACATGTCCAAGGCCAACATCAATGATGAACAAAACCTAGGAATATCAGTTTAATGGGTTGTATAATAGTTAGGGAAAAGTCTTGTGAGGATTGTGGAGGCAAGAGAATGGCCTAGTGTGAGTTTGTCATGTTAATGACTCTGTAAATCCATGTGTTGGAATTGAGTGAAGGACAACAACATATAGGTGTTTACCCTTGACTGTATTTAATGGTCAATCAGAGAATGCTATGCATTGTGATCAACACAAATGGCTCTGGATCTAGCAATGACCCTATGACAAGAAATATGGAGAGATCCTCTGAGGAGTCAGTCCCCTCTGCCTGTTGATTGCTGACTCTGCCAGTCCTCTTGGAGACAGTCACTATAAAGAAGGTAGTAGTTTTGGTTGTCATGTTATTGGTTTGTCAATGAAGACATTAGGTGCTTGGTAAGTTATTGAATTGGTATGTTGCAATGAGATTGATTTTGTGTTGATGGAGATCATCCCAAGGAGGATGCTGTGACTATATTGTGTGACTGTCTTTAGAAGACATTGTTGAAGACTACTGTCCTATAGACCCTGCACAGTGGGTTGGATGAAATATTGAATGGAGTTAGGCATCTTGGGATAGGTGTCCTGAAGTCCCTCATTTTATATGTCAGGAACAAGTACATTGTTGTGTTACAACTCTTCCCCATGGGTGGTTTGATCTCTGTCATAGAAAATAGTGAATCTTGAGAGCCATTGCATTGAAGTTTTGAAGTATGCTTCTGCTGTCCTACATGCTCTGCATCAGTGACCCATAGCTTTAGAGGTCTTCCCATGTTTCATCAAATAGACTAATTTCTGCAAATTAGTCAGGGTGCATATCTAGGTGATAACAGGTATATCATTCATAAAACCCCATTCCCACTTTTTCTACATAACATTTTGGTGAACCTGTCACCTTTATGAGTGTTCTAGTATAGATTTACATTCATTCAATTAATCATTTTCATATTGCATTGGAAAATTTACAAAAAAAATTGAAAATTTTAAATTTTTTGAAAACAATTAGCATCCTAGGCATGCATTAGGGCATAGTTTGCATCAGTTTCATTGAATTTCATCTAATTTCTAATATTTGCATCAGATCTTATATAAATCATAGTAGTACATCATTAAATATCATTTGCATTGCATTTCCATGCTTAATTTGTTTGATTTTGCTTGAAATTATGCATTTTTTAATGAAACCTAATCTTTGCAATAGCTAGGGTTTGTAGTTAAAATCTTGTTTCAGATTTTACTACTCTTTTAAAAAACTCATTCAAATCTGATATTTGAATTTAGTGTTGCATTATTGTGTGTTTCAGCATTTATATCTCAAATTTTGCATTTACACATAATCAATTTCAACAAAAACTAGCATATTTCTACACATTTCTTTAAAATTGCACTTGCATTGAGCATTGTAGCATTTTGGCATAATTTTTAGATCTAAGATGAGTTATTTCACATCATAAATCTAACTATAATTCATTCATACATCATTTTTCATAGTTTAATGCCTTAATTTCACAATTAGGGTTTAAAATCCTTGCATTTTTACTAGATTTTGACTCGTATTCCATCTGGATTTGCATGATAGGTGTGTTGTGAGAGATTTTGCTACATTATTGGACTGATAATAAGGATTTAATTTTCTTCCCCTCATTAATTTCATCACAACACTACATCTTTTAGGCATTTGCATTGGGAAAACGAACAAATTGAGCATTTTAGGTCATAAACTACATAATTTTGCACTTGTTTCTTTGCAGAAGTGTTGAAAACATTTCAAAATATGATCTTGCATCCATTTGAAAACATACATACATGGCTTCTCATCACAAAAACAAGGTCATGGAGGCATCTTGTTATTCATCTTTGGAAGATTTATTTGAATACATCATAAATGTTGATAATGTTTTGCAAATTCACTAATAAATATCCTCAAGTCTTAAATCAAATAGAATACATCTACAATATTGACATGGCCATAAGTTCTACTTGCAATATTCTTCATTCCTTATCATATTTTGAAAGCTTTGTCACCATCTTGGGTATTTTCCCTTCAATCTTGGAAGATCTTACTAATTTCAGTTCTACAAATAATCATGAGGAAAGTAGTGGGAAAATGTCCTTCCTTCCCTCCCTACATTTCACGATGTTATAATGGACATCATTTCTAAGACATATGAGGCTGATATAGATTGGGGTGAATCATGTAATAATCTAAAAACTTCTACCAACATAACCCCACTTAGTGAGGATATTTTGGCACAAGAAGAAGACATCATTGAAACATTCCTTAACACTACCCTACCATCCCTTCCTACTATCCCCGGCTAGGGTGAAGCATTGGATGATGTAGATTCTCTTTGCAAACAACTTCTTCAACCTATTGACACTAAAACTTCATCAACTAATCTTGAAACACTTCTCAACTACATCCTAAACAAAGAAACAGATCACACACTCTTACCTGAACACTCAAAAACCTTGGAAACTATCAACAACATGGAGAATATAGAAGAACATGCTATTCTTAAAAACCAAGGTATTCCAACATCCTACAAACTAGTTGAAATGGGCATTTTTTCATCTCCGTCATTACCTCACTAGACAGAAATGGATATCTTTCCAGCTCCTACATCACCCTATTTGATTAACATAGAAAACTATGACATTCCTTCTACACTAACATTAATAGATACCTTTCCATTGACAAATCTTACAATTGTACCTTCACAAACTCAAGAAAATATGGGAGAACAAAGAAGAGATAAAACTTTAACTGTCAAGGTAAAGATTAAGATCAAGGACAAGTAAGTAATTCTAACCTTTGTGGTCACCTATGTCATAGAAATATTTTCACATTTATGTGACCTCCTCTCTCTATGTTGTGTTCCCCCCGTGATGTGTTATGTGTTGTTTAGGCCTCCTAAGATGACCATTGATACTCTTGTAAGGTCAAGGATATCGAGAGGTCACCTCTGTTGTGACCATTCTTCTATTTGTATCATCATTCTTCTATCTTGCTTCTCCTCTATTTTTATTGTTGTGTGTCATGTCTTAGGTGCATAGCGTTGGGGTTGATGACTTGGAGACATCCTCCTACATGATTGTTCCTAAGGAACTTATTCTCCTCTCTCATTTTATTGTTTACCTTCCTCTAGTGATTCTATCTAGAGGGTAGATGACGTAAAACAAACATATGTTGATACAAACTGTGTTTCCCTTCAGCAAGCAAAGCAAAAATGGACCTAGTCCATTTATGAAGATGGGGTTGATTTATATTATTTGATGCTTGGGTAGTAGAATCACTCCATGTGATATTTTGATTTTGTCTTATCTTTGTTAACAAACCGTAATAATATATATGCTATGTGCACTTTGTTTATCTTGAGTCTTGCCTTAGTTACACTTGGTTCTAAGACTTCTGCAGTAGAGCCCCACAATTATACTTATTTTCTAAATCCATAGTATATCCTTGGCTCTTTTTTTCATGCATTACTTTTATCATGTTATGTGGTTACTATCTTAGGAAAATATTTCTAACCTCTCTTATTGTAGGAAATCATGTGTTTGTGGGAAAATTTAGTGATCGTGAAGCACATGTCACCTTTGGAGCCATGGGCTTTGCAAAAGCTCTTGTTCCCTTGTGTGTTTTTTCTCTACCTTAACGTGATATTGATACATGATATCAATCACCTTAAGGTGGGGGCATATAAAAGCTAAGTTGTTTGATGATTTTGGTACTAACAATACATGTTTGTATGCCCTCTGCAGAGGCAAGATGTTGTATCTCTAGCGTGAGTGCACATATTTATCTATATTGCAATCAAAAAGCCCTCTATGTAGGTAGGATATTGTATCTCTTGAGCTAGTACATATCCTTTTATTCAAAATCCCTCTACGAAGGTAGGGATGGTGTATCTCTTAAGCTAGTGCACATCCTTTTTATTCCAGAAGTCCTTCAAGCAGGTAGGGTTGGATATGAGACTATCCTCCCTTAAGTATGTATTTGGTAGTTGTTTTGGCATAAGCCCAACTGTTAGGTGTGTTTGCAATGTGTTTGAAATGGTGGGAACTTAGCAATAAGATCCTTCCATCACCTTGTTTTCCATGTTTAAGATGTATAGTATGTCTTTGACATGCTATACGACACTCATGTATTCTATGTGTTTTCCCCCATGTGTAGTTTCAATGGTGTGGCGAAATGCCCCTCCTACACTCAGGCTTTGTATGGTGTGTTTTGTCCCAAGCATAGTCTCAAGGGTGTGGCAAAATGCCCCTCCTATGCTTTGGGTTTTGTATGGCGTGTTTGTTCTCAAGTATAGTCTCAAGGGTGTGGCAAAAAATGCCCCTCCTACACTTTGGGATTTTTATGGTGTGTCTTCTCCCCCATATGTAGTGTCAAGGGTTTGGCGAAATGCCCCTCCTACATTTTGGGTTTTTATGTTGCATTTTTTCTTCCCATGTAACTGCATTTATATTGAAAAATGAAAAAGAAATATCACTATATTCATCGTGCTTTGCATGACTAATCTTGTTTCTTCATCATGTATTGTGTCTTTAATGTTGTCTTCCCCATATCTTGTGTGCTTCCTATAGTCTTCATTGTGTTTTGCATTTCTACGATGTGTCTTCTGATGCTTACCTAAGGCTGGGGGCTAGAAATAGTCTCTCAATCTTGGTGTATGCATCTTCTTTATGTGTTTGGTGTGTTTGTTATGTTTTGACTGTACTTTAATGCATGTATGGGTCATAAGATCATACATACATTAAATTGGGGGCTAAATGTTATGTCATAAAATGTCCCCCTAAGACTTTTTACCTCCTAAGTTTAGCTCCTAGGTCCCTTGAATTTGATTATGCAAGTTAAATTTGACTCCCGAGATGAAATGGCCTGAAACCCATGTCAAATGGGATATGAAGGATGTTGTTCTATGGAGCCTAATCAGACTTGGAGGTTAAATTTACCCCTTTTATTGGTGCAGTTTCCCCCCAATTTATTTAATGGGGTCAAGGGGTAGTGTCCCTTGTGGGGGTTTGGTGGCAGTGCCCCCAAGACAGGGTCTAAGGGCAGTGCCCCTGGTGCACTCCTTGTCGTGATATAGGGCAGGGTCCAGGGGCAGTGCCCATGAAACCTCCAATGATTTTTCGTAATCGGTTTGATTTACTAGATAATAATATTGGACTCTTTGTTGGTGGATGTAGCCCGAGTTTGGGTGAACCATGTTAAAACTTGTCTCTATCTCTATAATTATTTTTGTGTATTTTTCATTCCTTTGTTTAATCTTTATTTGCATTTAATTGATATCTTCTACCGGCTAACCCTAAAAAGGACATTGTGAAGCTTGGTCCTGACCCAAAATAGGTCCTAGGGCTTGGGAACTCATGCCCTTGTCTTGCCTTATTTTGGTGGGTTCCCAAACTTCTATGATAGTTTATGACTATTATAAGGTGTTCCTTGTCGACCTCTTAAGTTTGAATTACAAAATTTGTACTAGGAATACATGTATAAGCATGTTTAGGACTTCATTTTAAGCTAGAGATGGATAATGCAAACTTGTGATCATATGCTAAGGATATTCAAGGTGTTCATTATGTTGCAGAGCAGTCCGTGTTGTTACTGTGTGTGCTTGTTGTAGATTTGGCCTCATCAATCCATCTCCTTATGGTGTTAAACAACTTCATTCTCCCATGAGAGCTACACCTCCAAGGTGATATCTATTTGTGTTTGAGTCAATCATTTATCAGTTTGCTTTTTCCTCTATCCTAGAAGGATACACAGTCTCTATCTAACAATAGTGTTGGAAGGCTTGAATGTCAATATGGGGCTTGACTTAGGCAAGATCCTAAACACCACAACCCCCAACCCTTCTCCTTGTGATTGCAAGTGACAGGTATCAAGTTTTGTGGAGTGGAGTTGCAGAGGAGTATGGCAGAGGATACAGATTCTAGATTTGATGAAAAGGAGCAAAAAAGAGCACTTCCAGGGCTTGGGTACTAGTCCCTTTTCCCCTAAGTTGCAAACCTAACAATATCTAGAATAGTGATCATCAATGTCAGAAGGAGTTGGAAAGCTCCGAAGAAATCACTACATTGGGCTTGGGTGAAAGTCATATTTCCCCTGGTTGTTTAGGACCCTAAACTTTGAAAACTTGTTAGTATCTAGTCTCCATTTAGCATCTCTGTGTGTGAGCATTTGTTGGGATTTGTCTGCTTGCTTATGATTTTACATAATTAACGTTTTGAGAATACTTGGGCTTAAAGTAACACATTAATCAACAATTTCCAAGTTTTCGTATCATTACAAGTGACGACTAAATTGTAGGTGAATCCTCTTGCAAAAGTTGACATTCAACTTGGTCAAATATCCTTGAATGTGTGTAGTGAAAGGAGGATCTCGGTATATCATTCATAAAACCTTATTCCCACTTTTTCTACATAACAAGCGATAATAAGAAAGGAAATGATATCTCACAAAAAAATAACATTCCTTAAAAAAATAAGGATAAATTCAGAAGGTCTTTCCCTCCAAGACAATCTCACATGACCAGGTTCCAAAATTTGTTCTATGGTTATTGATTTTTCTGTAATCGTTTTGGTCATAAAGCAAAGGATTGTAGTGCACTCAAAAGAAATAATTTTGTTCATAAAGCAACAGATTATAGGTCACATACAAGAAATAATTTTGCATGGAACAAGAATGGAAGCTCTTATGGGTTCTTAAATAGAAACTACAATTCATTTGCTCCTTTATTGGATTACAATATTGTGTTCTATAAGTGCAACAACTATGGTCATGTTGACCTATTTTTCCTCTTCCAAGAGTCAAATAGCCCATCTTGAAATATTGAAAATCTTGTTGATTTCCTTAAGTGACTAGTATTCTTCAGATTCCAATGTGTTTTCCATGCAAAAAACCTAGAAATTTTCTAAGGAAAATCCTTGCAAAAACCCCATAAAACCTAGAATTTTACAAGTCTTTACCTTAGATTTTATTCTTAGTAGACAAAAGTTTAGGTTCTCAAACCCACCAGTTTGCCGATTGGCTGGTTCACTGACTAAGGGGAGGAAGCCCAAAAAATGACTAAGTAAAAAGAAACAAGAGAAAAGGTTGCCTTTTATCGGTAAAATGTGTAGTTCGCGAACCCGCCGGTTTGCCGATCGGTAGGTTCGCCGATCAAGGGTATCACCAACAGAGGCAAGTGAAAAAGAAAAAAGGGGGACTCAAAATTTGACTAAGATAAAAGGAAAGAAGATAGCCTCTATCAACGAATCGACCTTTTTTCTAACTCTCCAAATAGTTCTAAAGTTCTCAAAATCACTAACAGAGCAATTCATTAGAGAAAATGAAAGAGAAAAGATCGAGAATGAAAGCAAAGCAAGGTTTGAAAGTGATAGATTTTGCTGACAAAGACTTGGTTCACAGAAGAGAGATTTGCCGATAAGACAAAATAAGAAGCATAAAAATGGCTAAGGCAAAGAAAAAGAGAGCCTCTATCAACAAGTCGGTAAGAGGTAAAACTTACCAAACAGCTAGAATTTTCCCAAATCCGCTGATAAGGTGATTCTTCTGCCAAAGACAAGAAATCTTGGTTTGAAAAATTGTAACTTTGCTAACATAAGGGAAAGAAAGCAAGGTTTGGAAAATTTAGGATTTGCCGATAAAGAAGAAAAGGGACAAAGACAGAATAGTTCTCAAAAGTGAATTTTTGTCGATATGGGCAAGAAACCAAAGACAAGCTAAAGTTCAAAAAAATCATATTTCACCAATAAGGGCAGAAAGAGAAGAACATTCCATAGTTCACAAAATAGTGATTTTTCCAACTGTAGGAAAAATATGAAAATACATAGAGAGTAGAGGTAGGGATGGTTCATGAAAGACAAATTTTGTTGATAGGGAAAATTTCAGGGTAGAATTTGAGATAAAGTAGAAGTAATGAAAATAGATATTGTAATCTATTGTAATATTTAAATATTTGAAATTAAATATTCAAAGTGTTGTAAAAGCTATGTATAGGGAGATTTTGGCGGGAAAATATATTTGAATATCTCCTTCAGCCATTAATGTGGATCAGATCTCATAGCTACTCCATCTCTAGATATTTCACATTTATTGTTGCAAATTGTAGACATAAAAAATTATCCCCTAAGTATTCATCCCTTAATTAATCCTCTTTAAACAAAATTTAGTTCATTTTAATTAATTAATTAAATTTACCTTTTAATTATCTCTTCTCATAAGTAATAAAATAAATTTAACAAATTTATTTATTATTTACTTCACCAACAAACCTAAACCTAAATTTAAACACCTCATTAATAATAAATTAAATATAACAACTTTAATTTATTATTAACTTAACCCAAAACCCGTTAATATACTTACCTTTTTCCCGTGCAACTACCCAAACCAATTCTACCAAACTTTACAAAACCTCCCCCTCAGTTTCAATTATTCCCCCTAGAGAACTTATCTTGGAGTTATGCAATTGTTCGAGAAACCACAATCAAATATTTGGTAACATTTATCATTATTTGCTTTCAATAGTTTATCATCATCTCTTTGTTGCACTCAATATAGATTTTAGGGTTTGGTATCTTGTCAAGGAAATTTATATTTTGATGAAACATTGGAGAACATGACGTGAACCCTCCTTCTTAATTTGTTGTTTTGCAAACATTTTGGTTGAGTTTGTGATTCTATCATTAATTCCCAACCATATGGCAGGCAAAGACTAACATATTACATCATGGGTTTTGGAAATTTAAAACTTTTTGAATTTTTTTTTTAGTTTTTGGGATTTTTAGTCTTGGTATGGTTTGCATCTTTCATCTACTATGTTTTTGGTCTTATTCACTATATGACATCGGCTCAATCCATTCTTTAAATACAAGGTTTTTGTTTTCATTCATTGAATAATCATTTGTTGTGTGATCTTGTAAGGAAGTACTATATGCATCTTGGTTTCCATTCAAAGGATAACAATTTTGTTGGCAATATCATTTTATCCATCGGTATCTAACTTTATATCTTCTTGTTGCAGGGTATTGTCCAGAGGATGAATTATTGTTCACTAGATGATTCTATTCTTTGTGTCATTTATACAGAGTGTTTAACTGTTAACAATGGTATCTTGGTAGAAGATCATCTTAACGGTTATCATAATTATTTTTCTAATCTTTTAACATTGTTTGTTAAGTGATAATCATGCATTTCAAAACGTTGTCAGTGAATTAGGTTTGAAGGTTTCCAGTAATTCATTAAGGGACGGGCTTTTATTGTGTACTCTTGTCTGAAGATTGTTCAAGGATATCTTAATCATTTATAAATACCAGTTTACTTGTATTGCCAGAATTTCTAAGCTTGTTGGTTGTTGATAATGGTATATTCCTTTAATTTCTTACGAGTGCAAGTGATAGTTACTATGATAGATATGTGAGCATTGTTGGAATTTAATCCTCTGTCAGATATTTAATGCTATCTGACCCCGCGTCAGACCTGGGGATCTCCTGCATTCTCTTCTCTAGCACCGTTGGCCTGCCAGAAGTTATTGAGGTAGGTAAGTTTGAAATTTAAAGTGTTTTTGAGCACCCATTTTGCTGGGCATGTAGAAGAGACAAAAAGAGAGGAAAAATGCAATGAGCAGAGTAGACAGAGAATGTTAGAGAACATCCTGCAGCAGCAGAGGAATTAGGAGGTTCCAGGAGAGAATAGCAGAAGGAGAGAACAGCAGAGAGGAATGTTGCGGCAGCAACAGTAGTCAGCTACGGAGTTCCAGGCAGCTCCGGATATACAGTGTGCAGCTCCAGTGATTGGGGCAGAGTCAGAAAACAGAGCAGCATCTCTGTATTGTAATGTAGATGAAGTTTTGAATGTATTCTAGTTGAAGGAAATATATATATAAAATATATTGTTGTCTCTTCTGTGTTTTGGTTTCCTGTATGTTTGCATTTGGTTTTTGGCTGTTCATTATTGCTGTAGCATTGTATTTTCAGAATAGCATTCTGCCCATCCCCTATTTCTTCTGCCAACAAGCATTATGACACTTGAAATGTTGTCTCACGCTATAAAAATCACGCCATGATTTTCTAAAATTTGTCAGCTGTTGTTAATCGATATCTTACTTTTATCTCCTAAGCTGATAGGCTTTTAATATCTATGCATTATAATGCCTGGCAATTTGTCTGATGCCATAAACAAAGCATTTGTTGGTATTTACAGTGCTAGGAAAATTATCTCACACCATACAAAATTCATGTCAGAAGCTTTTCCAAACCCATTGGTTATTCCTACTGGCATATTCTCTTGAACCTCTTATGAGTTCAAATGCATGAAATTTTCAAAAACTCGATAGTTATTCTTATTGGCATGTTCCTTGAACCCCTAAGTTTTTACCAGTTCATAGCCAAGTCTTATGGACAACGTCTGGCAGTTTTGCACTTAGTTTTTAATAGAGTGCTTTCTAAATTGCTATTTGTTTAGAAGTTGTGTTAGGGCACTAATCTTTTGGGTGTGAGAATTGAAGGGCAATTGTTCAAATATAACTATGTAATGTCCTTGGCTGCAAACAAACATTGACCTGTTGTCATTGTTTGGAGCAATTAACATTGTAGTAATGAGTCCTCCCGTGCTTTTCCTCACCAGCATCCAATGACATCTTATTGATTAACTGGTTTGCTTCATCTAGCTGACCAGCATGGCCAAGTAAGTCAACCATGCAAGCATAGTGCTCCTTTCCTGGAGTAATACCAAAGTCACGACTCATGCAATTAAAATATTGCCAACCTACATCCACAAGGCTTGCGTGGATATTGATCTTTAAACATCAACATTAACCTTTGAATATAATTCTTTTTCTTCTTGGTTCATTTTCTCATGATAATTATCGAACACCCTTGAGTTGTTTTCTAAGTTCTCTTTGACCTGACATTTCCATGTGTAAAGATTTGTTCACTATTCTATCTCCAAGGAAAACAATTTTATATGGTGGACAAACTAATTAATGGCAGTTACAAAACTGTCACATCATTTCATGTTTTCATTACTCAACTTGATAAATGCCAATAGTTTTATTAGAGGTTTTCAAAACTGTAGAACTTATCTTGCTACATAAAACCTCTTTTGGAAACTACTTGAATTAGTATTGCTTATGACTGTAACCTCTCAGGAGATTCCAAACCTTGCATGTGATAATGTTCAAACCAAACTGCCAAACTTAACCACCAGAGTGCCATTTCTAGCCCTTGTAGGCTGTTTCATTCAAACTTGCATAACTTTTGCATCTTTTATTGGATTTTCACATTTTTGTCGGCATTGGAAAGGGGATTCAGAGAACCTCACAACAATATAATCATATCTTTCAAATTCTATTCATATTTTCTGGTGTAACTATTTGCAATTCATTCACTTTGTTTTAAAGCATCAAACATACTTTATCCTGCATTTAACATTTTGTATGGTTTTTGTAGGATTCATTTGTTTTACCTGCAGCTTTACGCCTGTCAAAGACTATTTTACAAACTACTAATTACTGTGTTGCAAGTTTGATTATCAGAGAATCTAATCTTGAAACATTGTGTCTTCTTTTTATAGATTAGATCTCATCATAAGCAAGGGTTAAAATTAACAAGTGTTTGCTATGTCTTGTGGTTTGCATTTTCGTCATTGAATGCACATGTTCTTCTCTCGCACCATTTGGGGATCTTGAAATCAAAAGCATTCCTTTGACATTTTGTATAATCACCCACATATTTGGATTTGGAATTAAAATGAACCCCATGTGAGTGTGAGGCAAAGGCATTGTGTATGCTCTCTCCTTGCGCTTTGTGCAATTTGGGAGATCAAAAACAACATACTTCCTTGCTAAATTTTATACCTTTAGAGGGCTTTCCACCCTTCTTCAAAAGGTGGGAATTACTGAAGTGGTAACAAGCTAAAGCCATGCTCTTTCAAACCACTATATAAAAAATGTGTTTGTGACAAAAGTCATAAGCAACGGGTGTCAATGTGTCATACTGACGAATGTCTTGTTTAGTACCCTAGTTGTGTGTGAAAACCTGTAGAGCATAACCTTTGTAGTCTATGAGGCTTCCTAACCAGAGTGATTTGCCACATGTATCACCACCTAAACAAATGCCCTTACTAAGATCCAACTATTGTAGTAGATCCAACTATTGTAGTAGCAAAAATCCTTCTATTTGTTGGCGCAGGAGGTTGGATCTCTGAAGCCGTCCCATGTTCTCGCAATTCAAAGTAGAGATAACAAATCTCTTTGAGATATTTGGGTCTTTTAGGGATTCAAAATTTGGTGTGCTTGAGAAGTGAGTTCTGTGTAAGGGGGATACAATGCCACCAAATTTCTAAGCTATCCTCTCTGAATAAGTGCAACTAGAGTAATCCAAGTGGGAATCCAGCAAATATTATTGCTACCAACCTAGGATTTTTGCTCAAACATTTTTTATTGCAACAGTCAACCAACATTCAAAATCAAAAATAAACTCAAAGACATTATGTTTTATGTGTGTGTTTGAACCAAACCTCAATCAAACATCACATCTAGAATCCACAACATTTCAACCCCACAAACTTCCTCAAGGGTCAAAACAACACGAACATCTACATTTTGAACAAAAACTTGATCAAACAACTATAAAACTATCATTTTTCACTAGTCCTACATTTTTTTGGTCTTGTTCCTAAATAGAGAATAAAACATTTGGCTATTATATTTTAGAATTGAGAACCTATCATCCTTTCATGTCATCTCATGTGGAACCTTGTCACTTTGAATCCTAAGAAGCTCTTTCAATTGATCATTCTTCCAAATCCATTTCACTGGAGTAGACTCCCATTATCCTATCAATCATATATCAACATCCAAATCTTTAAGAGACAGACCTTCTTCTAATCAATCCCATATCGATCCATTTGCTTAAGAGGCCCTGACCATTCTTAACTTAGTGTATCCTTGTCATCTTATCTTCTCTACTCAATAAGCCCTGACTTCCTTTGAGTATAGGTGATGTCTTAATCTCCTTCTTGCTTAGGCATATTGTAGCCCTGAGTGTCTTAAAGGAGCCCTTTATCCATATCCGATCCTAAGGTCCATCTGGTCTCTTTGAGTCATTATTTTGACTCTAGTTTGTCCTAAATCAAACAATCTATAACCATATCTCAATCTGAACCATATCATTTACCCCATCTTTTGGAGTCCTTCATATCATCCAAAACTATCCATCCTCAACCAATTGACCAATCTTTTAAGAGCTTTTTACTATTCCAAATTATCATCTATTTTCATGGTTACTACTTGTGCCCAAGCCAAGAAAAACAATATGGAGTTCACTCCTCAAAATGGCAACCTCAATCCTTAGGATTCCTTGAAGAAGAGCCCATTCATGATCAAACCAATCCTTCTCATCCAAATCCTAGTTCATTATATTTTAATAATGATCCACTTGGAAACCTTTCAACTTATGTCTAGACATACAAGATGATGTATCAGACCAACCAGTTACCCCCAAAACTCCTAGATCCACACATGACTATACTGAAACAAATCTAGTCGCACTTCAACTCCAACAAGATCTTGTAACCTTGCAACTTGTTCATCTCTCCATGGATCATGATCCTAATTTTTATATGCAATATCTTTATGATTTTGGGGCTAGAGTCCTTGATGATATCTATGAGAGAGAAAAAGCATGAAGAAAAGTAGAAAAAAATAAGGCCAAAGCTTAAACTAATTCCTCTCTCCATCAACCACTTTCAATGCCTATGTCAAATGTGCCCCAATCTATCTCATCAATCTCATCATCACAAAATTTCACCTTGCGGATGCCTCAAGATACATCTACAATCAAACCCCCCTCTCTCCATCAATGACCTTCAACATCTATGTCAAACATTTCCCAATCTATCACATCATCACATAATTTCACCTTGGGGATACTACAAGATACCTCTATTCCTATAATCCAACCCCTTTCTTTTCATCAACCACCTTCAATGTCTATGTCGAACATCTACCAATCTATCTCATAACATACTTACATGTTGGGGATGCCTCCAGATTATTCTACTCCTGTGATCCAATCCATTCAGTCATCACTTGCACCTTCATCACTTCCTTCATTAGGTTAATCACTTACACCCATGTCAATTCCACCATTAGGGATCTCACAATATATCCCCATGTTCCAACCCATTCAGTCATCCCTTGCACCTTAATCACTTCCTTCATTAGGGTCATCTCTTACAACCCCTTCAATTCCACCATTAGGGATGTCACAATCTGTCCTTGTATCTTCTATATCAAAAACCTCAAAAATTGCCTCATCTCAATTAATCTCCAATATAATGCATGTTTCCATTCCTAAAACTTCTTCTATCCATGTTTGTCACATCAATATCTCTAAATGGCTCTATAGAGAATCAAATGAACAAAGACAATTACCATTTAGTATATATCACAGAGCTTATCCTATCACCAAAAAGTTGGGTTATAAAGAAGGTTGACTTGGGCAACAACAATAGGGAATATTAGAGCATTAGAATTTCATTGTCGACCTAAGCATGTTGGGCTAGGGTTTGGATCTACTGAGCGTGAGTCACCCAATGTTGAGTTTATCTTAGACAAAGTGGCACAAACTTTTCTTGCAGTCAAATCATTTAATCTAGATACCTTCATAGACTCTTTTGAAGCGGTCGCCAATGTCTTCGAGGATAACACCATCTATACCATCACTTATTCCTTTCAACAGCCATCTTCCTCATCCACCCCATCCACTTCATCTCATTCATTATCCCTTGTATATATAGATCTCATTGACTAGGAACAACAAGGACCTCCTATCCTTGATGTCTTTGAAAATGATGAGGCTATTGGTGAATTTCTGGGACTTCATACTCACTTACCTATCAGAGATCACAAGATTGGCTACACTATTGAACTAAAATTAGATGCTTACTCTGGCAAATCCATTAAATTCCTTAGTAAAAAAAATTAAAAAAATAATATAAAAATAATGTCTCCTAGTGAAAACCACTTCGTGGTACTTTCAGACAATGAAAAATTAAAAATAAAAGACATATCCAATGGTGAAAACATCTCTGAGGCACCAGTAGATGAGGAATTGAACCTCCCCAAAGTGGGGGCATACCAAGAAAAATCCACCGTACTCATGGAACAAACACAAGAGATGAATCTTGGAACTGTAGAAGAACCCAAGATCACATATGCAACAAAGTCACTATCAAAATCTAAAACTTGGGACTTTAACACTTTCTTCAAACAATGAGAAATTAATTTTTCTTGGTCCTATGCACATATGCTAGGATTAGATCCGTCATTGATAGTACATCATTTAATAGTCCATCCAGGAACAAAACTAGTCAAGCAGAAATTGAGAAAGATGCATCCCAAAATTGCCTTAAGGGTCAAAGCAGAGTTAGAAAAGGTCTTGGTAGTTGGTTTTATCAAACTAATACATTATCTTGAGTGGGTCTCCAACATTGTAACTATAGCCAAAACAAATGGAACTATCAGAGTTTGTAATGATTTCATAAACATCAACAAAGATTGTCTGAAGGATGATTTTCCATTACCAAACATTAATATCATAGTTGACATGACGGAAGGATATGAGATATTATCTTTGATGGATGGATTTTCTGGGTATAACCAGATTAGAATAGCCAAAGAAGATCAACATAAAACCTCTTTCATTTGTTTCTAGGGAACATATTGTTGGCTCACCATGCCCTTTGGTCTAAAAAATGTTAGAGCCACATATCAAAGAGCAATAACCATTATTTTTCATGATATGCTTCACAAATAGATGGAAGATTATTTAGATGACAAACTAGCTAAATCAAAAACTAGAGAGGGTCACTTATACATTTTGGAAAATATTTTTGACCATCTCAAAAAATACAATGTTAGATTGAATCCTAAGAACTATGTCTTCGAAGTGACATCAGGAAAACTCTTGGGCTATATCGTGTCTTGAAGAGGAATTAAAGTTGATCCTGCAAAAGTCAAAGCTCTAATGGAAATGCCTCCTCAAAATCTAAGACAACTTAGAGATTTACAAGGAAAATTACAACCCATAAGGAGGTTTATCACTCAGCTTGCAGACAAGTGTCAACCATTTACTCACTTGTTGAGAAAAATGCACAATTTATCTGGGATCAAAATTGCCAAGAAGCATTTGACAAACTCAAAGAGTACTTAGGATCTCCTCCTATGTTGGTGCCACCTATTCATGGAAAACCCCTTATTTTATACATCTCAACAACGTTAGTAGCATTAGGGGCTCTTTTAGCACAAAAAGATGATAATGGTAAAGAACGAGCAATCTATTATATCGGCAGAACTTTGGTGGGCTATGAATTGAACTGTTAGCCCATTGAAAAGGCATGTCTCATAGTTTTCTTTGCATCACAAAAGCTTAGGCATTACATGTTGAGTCATCAAACTAAGCTTATATCAAAGATTGATCCTCTCAAATATCTACTATCCAGAGCAGCTTTAACTAGTTGTATGGAAAAATGGGTGATGATGCTTAGTGAGTTTGACATTGAGTACATTGATAGAAAAGGTATAAAGGGACAGATAATAGCAGATCAACTGGTAGATGCACCAGTAGAATCAGATCATCCAATAGTAATAGAATCTCCTAATGAATCAATTCTAGACATAGAAACTCTTCCATCTTGGCAATTGTATTTCGATGGTTCTCATACTCAGCATGGCTCAGGTGCTGGAATACTCTTTGTTACCCCTCAAGGCGATTATATACCAAAATCATTTCACATTTAGTTTCCATGTACAAACAACATCACTGAATATGAAGCACTAATCAAAGGATTGAGAGTGGTTATAAGTTGGAATATCAAAGAATTAAAAGTTCATGGAGATTCTCAACTAGCGATCAAACAAGTAAACAATGAATATCAGACAAAAGATGAAAAGTTGATGCCATACATGAAACTAGTTGATACATTCAAAGCATATTTCAACAGATCACAAGGCCTCACAATAAAGTTGTTGATTCTATGGCCACAATTGGTTGAATGATAGAGATGCCTGCAAATGATCCCAAAATCAAATTCCTAATAGAGCAGTTGTTTATATTAGCTTTCGATAGCCCAGAATTAGAGTTGGTATGTGATATTGTTGGTCCTAACACCACTTGGTTCAATGAGATCTACCATTACCTTCATAGACAAACCATCCCATCAAATCTTTCAAAATCCCAACATCGCTCCTTCATTCCTTGTTCTTCCCAATATGTCCTCCTCGGTGACATGCTTTATTGAAGGTCACTAGATAGTGTCCTTCTTAAATGTCTTAACCTGGAAGAAGTACAAACTACCTTGCATGAGATAGATAAAGGCATATGTGGTGCTCATTCTAGTGGTCCTTCCTTAGTCAAGAAATTGCTTCGCACAGGATACTATTGGCCTACTATGGAGCAGGATGTGCATGATTTTGTCAAGAAGTGTGTACCTTGTCAGTGGTATAGTGACCTAATTCATGCACCATCATAAGAACTACAAACTATCACTACTCCACGGCCATTCTCACAATGGGGGCTTGATCTCGTTGGAAAAATACATCCATCCTCCTCAAATGGCGATAAATTTAGTATCACTACTACCAACTACTTCACTAAATGGGTTGAAGCAATTCCTCTTACCTACATAATGGGAAAGCAAATATCTAAGTTCATCTTCCATTATATCATTTTCCTCTATGGTATTCCTCAAGCCATAGTCATAGATAATGGTCACCTTTTTAAGAATCAGGATATCAAAGAACTTTGCAACAAATTCAAGATCCAACATCACTTTTCCACTCCTTATTATCTGCAAAGCAATGGCCAAGCTGAAGCAACTAATAAGACTCTTCTGGAAATCCTAAAGAAAATGGTGAATGAGGCTGGCCGTGATTGGAACTTGTAACTTAGTCTCGCTCTTTGGGCTTATCAAACCAGTATCTACACTCCTACTGGTGCCACACCTTATTCCTTGGTGTATGGTTCAGAAGCTATTTTAGCCAGTGAGATCGAGCTCCCATCCTTATGAATATCCTCACAATGTTTGATTTCAGTTGATGAATATTGTGTGTCAAGATTACAAGAGCTTGAATTGTTGGACGAGAAGTGACTTATAGCTCTTAATCATCTAAAAGCTTATCAAAATCACCTTCATTGATGTTACAACAAGAAAATGAAGCCTCATAAATTTGAGCTTGGAGATCTTGTTCTAGTAGAAAATCAAAGAAATCTTGTTGATTGTGCAAAGAAAGGGAAGTTTGATCCTAACTGGTTGGGACCTTTGGTCGTAATCAAGAGCTATGGATCAAGAGATTACGAACTTTCCACTTCAAAAGGTCAACCTTTTGAAGAGCCTATCAACATAACCCATCTCAAACAATTCTATACTTGACTCGAAGTATCCCAGGTCAAATAAACAAATAAAAAAAGATTAAAAAAATTGTCCAATGGTGAAAACCACTTCGGTGGCGTCTTGGATAAGTACCATGGTGAAAACATGTTCGCAAGCGCCATGTGTACAAAATTTGAGTTGTCCCCACAATCCTTTAGGTAGTTTCATTTTCACATCACCCATCACTGCACCATCCATCTTCCATCAATACTCAAGTCCATTTCTATCCATCTCCCATCCATAATAAAAGTCCATTATCGATCCATCTCCCATCCATAATAAAATTCCATTCTCCATTCATCCCCCATCTATATCTTGCACTATGAATCTATTCAGTAGCATCTGGTCATTGTCCTACCTTCTATTTAGAGTTCCATTATCACCAGCTTTTCCATTAGTCTTTTCCCATCCCTTCACCTGATCCCATCCTAGTATTCTTTTGTCCACCTGTGTCCGTCTATGTGTCTTGGTACCTTTGGGATCCTCATACTAAACTCTTGAGTTAGTCTACATTTTCAGTCTCATGCAATCTCATAATAAAGTTTTCCACCCCAAGTCCTCGTCATTTCTCTCCATCAAATCATTAAAATCATAAAACCACAAAAGTCAAACAAAAGAAACACAATCCAAGTCACATCTCAGACACACTTTGCAACTCTTAGGTAAAAATACAAAACTCAACACCTATTGATTTGATCTTGTCCATAGTAATCAAGTTGTGGATACCTCATGCCAAAACCATCCTTTACTTATCTTATCACATCCTTGCCTTATCCAGGGATATAATGTTCCCACAATAGGCACTTATCCATTTATTGTGTTAATCTTTGGCTTGAGATCTCACTAGCTTTGTCACTTATGTCATGATTAAGTCTTTTGGTTCCTGATTTGCTTTTTTGACTCGGGGCAACATTGTGTATGCATGCTTTGCTTGTTTTGCTTGTGTGTGTTGACTCAAAGTTGTTTTGTGTCTGTTATTGGTCCTTGCAACATGCCTACCACAACTTCATCATGGTCTTTCATATCATGGTGCCATTAGGCATATGCTTGCTTGCGACTTTACTCCTTTCTACATTTGACACATCGTCACCTTGGTTCTTATACCTTGGTGCATAATGTCAGGTGATATATCAAACAATAGATTACTCAAATTTTAATCCGCATAACTACACCCCCTTCACTTCCCTTTTCAAGAACCTATCCATCTCCTTCGTCCTTGCATATCCTCTTGAGGGGGCATCAATCATCTACCAATCCTTCATTTTTATGAGCCCCATCCAATCCAATCCAATTCAACCCAAAATCTGAATTCAAAACCTTTATTTTAATCTTCTTTGAAATGATATTGCTTTGCAACATCATCTCAAAGAGGGGCAAAATGTAGACATAAAAAATTATCCCCTAAGTATTCATCCCTTAATTAATCCTCTTTACACATCAAATTTAATTAATTTTAATTAATCAATTAAATTTACCTTTTAATTATCTCTTCCCATAAATAATAAAATAAATTTAACAAATTTATTTATTATTTACTTCACCAACAAACCTAAACCTAAATTTAAACATCTCGCTAATAATAAATTTAATTTAACAACTTTAATTTATTATTAACCTAACCCAAAACCCATTAATATACCTACCTTTTTCCCATGCAACTACCCAAACCAATTACCAAACTTTATAAAACCTCCCCGTCATTTTCAATTATTCCCCCTAGAGAACTTATCTTGGAGTTATACAATTGTTTGAGCAACCACAATCAAATATTTGGTAACATTTATTATTATTTGCTTTCAATAGTTTATCATCATCTCTTTGTTGCACTCAATATAAATTTTAGGGTTTAGTATCTTATCAGGGAAATTTATATTTTGATGCAAACACAAATAATGAATCAACTCCTTCCATTAACTCAACAAATATCTCCTAGCTACTTCAAGATCCAAGAGATTTTCTACATTTTTTTCAGACAGACATTCTTTTGACAGGGATATTTTCTGACAAGCCCATGGGATGAATTGATTGTGGTAGATGAATTAGGTCAATGATTAGGATGCTATATATACATGTAACAAAGATGTAATGTTGGTTGGATACATAGACATTTTTTTGTGTTCAAACAAAACCCTCCTCTATTGTAAATGTGCCTTTTTATCAATGCACACTCTATTTTCCACCTTTTCATGTTGTTCTTTAATTTTGTGTAATCTAGAACTGATTTGTTTGTGAATGTTTATTTCCTTACAACCCTATTATGCTCTTCTCTTAAAATCTACAAGATTTGTGTGAATTTATCAGTTGTATTGTATTATTTTGTGCATTTTAGCTTTGTGGGTGTTCTATATTCAAACCTAGTGAATCACCTTTAAATTTTAGTTTCTCCTTCTTCTCCTTTACACAATAATGGTTAGAATAGGTTTGGTCTTAGTCCACTCTGAATTGTATATTCAGAGGATGCAACTAGCTTTCTCTGGAGGTTTGATTTCCTTGCAGGGTCCCACACCTAGAAATCACTCCAATGTTTCATTGGATTGTTGCAACACAAGGCTTCAAATTAGGGTGTAAATCTAAGTGACAATAGTCTCTCCCACACCCAGTGTGACTATTTTTGAATCTAAATTAAGAATTAGGCTGATATTTTGCTGTTGTTCTCACTATTCTACATGTTTGGTAGACATTTTCATGCACCTAACGACTATATAGGCTCCTGGTTTTTTATCAGTCCAACATTATATGCTTGTGTAGATAAGAGCTTCTTCAAGAGGTAATAATTATCAGTTTGTTGAATTGCCTATTGCTACTTCAAAGAGAAGGACTAGGTTATCTAGGTCTCCTACAAGAAGGAATAATAATGCTACTACTTCTCACCTAAGAGCTCAGTCCACACCTCCTCCTGCTAGGTTTTAGTACACAAGAAGAGGCTTGCATGTTCCTAGAATAAATTTGAATACCCTAAATATGGCTCTACCAAGAAACATACCTTTTGTAACTTTAAATGGAGGTAGCCCTTTAGACTTGCCTGCACATAATGACATACCCACATCAGCCCTAAAGAATACTTCATTCTTTTTTGGTGATGGTTCTACCACACTTGCTAAACACATCAAAGACATATCCAACATGTGTTCAGTCCACCATATTCAACATGTGGATGTGGCTGTTAGGCTCATGGTTTCATTCTTTAAGGGGAAATCTCTACAATGGTTTAGAAGTTTGACCCCTACTTCAATGCATGATTGGGATGAGCTAGGAGAAGCACTCTACAAGCAATTTGGAGAGAGGGAAAACAATGTTTATTTGTTAGAACAACTGACAACCATAAAGAGGGCTCCCAGTGAAATGCTGGCTAATTTTAATTTTAGATTTTAGAGGACATGGGTAAGGATCCATGCTCTCCTTAGACCATCTTAACAATTGTTTTTATATTTTCTAAGAGCTTTAAATTCTGATATTGCTATTATGATGCAATCTATGGCTGTTGTTACCTTACCAGACACATGAAATAGCTCTTAGGGATGAAAATTGCTTGAAACAAGCTGGGAAAATTATTCCCAAACCTCCTATACCTATTTTCCATAGCCGTCTGCATAGTTACAACAACCTACTATTGCCCCCATCCTAGAGCCTAAAGCCTCCACATCTTCTCTTTCCCAAGAAGAGAGTGACCTCAAAACCCAAGTGACCAATCTAACAAATAAAGTCAATAGCATAGATATTCAAACTACCCCAAAACCCCATCAAAATTATAACCAAGGGTAGTCTTCAAATTAGAATTGGAATTAGGGTTATAATTCCAATAGAAATCAAAACCTAAACCAAGGTTACCAGCCAAATAGGTACCAAAACCCTATCCCTGCTCAACCATTGCAAAAGTTAGACCCATTCAACATACCAGTTGTTAATCCGGTTAGAGCTTTGGTCCCTACTCAAAACAATCTAGCCCAAGAGGGAAAGTGGTGTTACCCGTGCAACCAACCTCACAATTAGTCCACTTGTGCTTTTGGAGCACAAGAGCAAGCCCTAATGGTGTAAAACTTTCAGACTCAATAAGCATCATTGGATGAGGTAGCCAATAGCAACCCAGAGGTATAAAATGAGGCTAATTCAGATTCCAATTTGATGTTATGGAATCTTGAAGATTTTTGTGTTGTAAATTAGCTTATGGACAGTGTGGTTATGCCTATTGTAGACAACATAAGGTCAAAGAAGAGATAGTTGAAGGATAACCCTATGCCTACTGTATTACAAAAAGAACCTATGTTAAAGGTGAAAGGTGTTAGAAATGAAAACAACACTACTTCAAATGAAATCTGATTCAAGATAAACTTCAGCAGTCTTTAAGTGTGCATTCACAATGGAGATTGTTACAAAACATAAAACCCACTATAGAGAAAATGCCAAACATGAAGAACTCAACATAAAGACACAATGACACAGTGTTTAATGTGGAGAAAAGCCTTGTGGATAAAAAACTACACATAGGAAAGAGGCCCAATGTTTGTATTAATCTGCAAAAGATTATACAATACAACACCACCACCAATCTCTCCTCTAGTCTTCAATTCGATAGCATTCCTGCAGCACTTGAGTACCTAAAATATGTATTGCAACAACAAGTACATTGCAAATACTTATAGAAATGTTTCCCACTCCATTCTATGTGTTCACCTTCTCTCTCTAAAGATTCTTCAACCTGTAAACATTAATTGTCATCTTACAAGCATCTTACACTTGTTCAAAAACAACCATGCAAAGGTTAGGTGCCCAAGACTAAATCTGGCATCTTACAACATCTTATGATGCATCATAACTATCATAGATTCCCATAAAAGAGTATATTTCCAAGATAGGATCCTTGGGATAAATATAGAAAATATACAACTAACATATCCATCATATGTGTCATAGAATCACATAATCTTATGACAACTTGCAGCTGTCATAGATTCACTTACCAAACATTATGATAATTGTTATACATGCCAAATATAGTAAAATCCTCAAGGGAAAATGCCTACCCTCATTTACTTTGAGTTTTTACATTTGCCAACAGTAAAACTCACTCTGTAATTACCTCTAGTGACTCTGAAATTATCCCTATCAGTGAAACTACATTTAATAAATGGAATAAATACAATATTGGGATTTAAAAGGTTAACGGTACCTTATCCCAACATTCTACCACTTGACTTTATACATTGTAAATCAACCCATAGGAAATCAAATGAAAAATAATCAGGCACTAGAAACAAGGCCCATGGCCTCTCTGCACCACACGAACTTCTCTGTGCTCACAGGTTTGGTCAATGAATCTGCAACATTCTCCTAAGTGTCTATCTTCTTCAACTTGAAATCTCTCCATTTGCAACCAACTCTCGAACAAAGTGATATTGAACATCAACATGCTTAGTTCAAGCAAGATACATGGGATTCTTGGCCAAATAGATAACACTCTGGCTATCACAACCTACCTGAATGATCCTACAATCAAATGCAATACCTGTACACAACCTTCTCAACCAAACTACCTCCTTAGAGACATGAGTAGCATCCATATACTCTACTTCTATGGTGGAAAAAGAAATTTTGGGCTGCCTCTTACTCATCCAACTCACTGCTCCTCCAAATAGAGTAAACACATAGCCACTAGTGGACCTTTGACTATCCAAGTCACTTGCCCAATCTACATCAACAAAACCATGTATGTCCAAAGATTTATCAGCACTATCAGTACCAGAATAAACCAAACAATGATTAGGAGTACTTGCAAGATATTTAAACACCATCTTAGCATTGTTCCAATGTTGTCTACCAGGGTTAGACATAAATTTGCTCAAAACTCCCACTACTTGGGCAATATCTGGCATAATGCAAACCATTGCTTACATCAAACTCCCTACAATACTAGCATATGGAACATTAGACATATCCTCAAAATCTTCTTGAGTCTTTGTACACATATCTAATGAAAGCTTAGTACTAATGGGTAAAGGAACTCTAACTAGGTTTAGCCCTACAAACTAAACCTCTACAAAATAGTATTCACATACTTACTTTGTGACAACCAAAGCTTTATGTTAACTCTGTCCCTCCTGATCTCCATTCCCAAAATATACCTTGCAGCACCAAGATCCTTCATCTTAAATGCACTTGAAAGTTGGGCTTTAAGCTCACTGATCATACCCTTAGTATTGTTGAAAAACATGTCATCAACCTACAAAGCAATAACCAATATAGAATCACCAACACAATAAATGTAAATGCAATGATCCTCCTCGCTTCTAACAAAATCCAATTTCAAAACAAATGAGTCAAACTTTTTATACGACATTTTGGGGGACTGTTTCAAACCATAAAGAGACCTCTTTAACCTGCAAACCTAATGTTATTTTCCTTTTAGCTCAAAACCTATAGGCTATTGCATATAAATTTCTTCTTCAAGATCTCTATGCAAGAACCCAGTCTTAACATCCATTTGCTCAATCTCCCAATCATAAGTTGCAACAATGGATAAGAGAATTCTAATAGAAGTAAATTTAGCAATAGGAGAGAATATCTCACCAAAGTCAACTCCCTCTCTCTGAGAGTAGCCCTTGGCTACTAGTCTAGCCTTGTACTTCTCTAATGACTCGTCTGTTCCAAACTTGTTCTTGAAGACCCAATTACAACCTATGGTCTTTCTTCCTTTGGGAAAATGAACAAGATCCTACATGTTACAAGAGTCTAAAACCATCATCTCCTCCTACATGGCTAACTGCCAAGACTCACTATCATCTATAGAAATAGCTTCCTTGTAGGATCTAGGTTCATCGTTAGTACTCAATAACGCATATACACAATGGGAATCTGGTTGGCTATACCTGTTAACTAGATTCCATTGTCTTGTGGATCTCCTCAAGGGTGGAGTAAGAGACTACTTGTTCTTCTACATGATCATCTGCACCAACTTCTTTTGTAACAATAGACTCATCTTCATCAGAACTACTTGAATCTTCTTCTTTTTCACCCCCCAATCCATCATTTTGTTCTTGCTGAGGTGCATCCTTTTGCTCTAACTCAAAGTGCACTCTCTTTACCTTTTAATCTTTTTCTTTTGGCTTCTCAGGTTTTGAAATAGCTCAAAGTTCCCTAAAAAATAACATCCCTAGAAAAGATAATCTTGTGGGTTGGTGGATTCCAAATCTTATAACCTTTAACATTATCACCATATCTAATGACTGTACACTTTTCATCTTTTGGATCCAACTTAGATCACTTTTCCTTAGGCACATGAACAAAAGCCTCACAGCCAATAACCCATAAATGTGAAACAAAAGGTTTCTTACCTGTCCACACTTCATAAGGTGTCAAATCAAGAGACTTACAAGGAGATCTGTTTATCAAGTAGCAAGCAGTACACACAACTGCTACCCAAAATCATTTATGCAACTATGCATCACTAAGCATACTTTTGGCTCTTTCCATAATTGTTCAATTCATCCTTTCTGCAACACCATTCTGTTGTGGTGTATACAGAGTTGACTTTTGTCTGTTTATACTTGCATGCCTACAAAAATCATCAAATTCTTGAGAGCAATATTCCCCTCCATTGTTAGATCTTAATATTTTTATCTTTAAACTTGATTGGTTCTCTACTAAGACTTTGAATTCCTTAAACTTAGTGAAAACTTCATATTTATGTTTCATAAAATAAATCCATGTATATTTGGATACATCATCAATGAAGGTGACAAAATAGCGAGATTTCCCAATAGATTCATTATCCACAGGTCCAAACAGATCCGTATGAATAATTTCTAATTTCTCTTTTTCTCTATTGCTTTCTAAAGGAAATGATTTTATGTTTTGTTTACCAAACACACAATGCTCATAGATATCAAAGTGCTCATTAAAATAAGAGAAACTGTCCAACAATTCTTTATTCTTAATAGTTTTCAATACATTATTACTTGTGTGGCCCAATCTATGGTGCCACAACATACAAGTGTTTTCAAAAGCCTCAGAAACATAAGAGGCATTACAAATTGTAGTGGCTTCAAGCTTAAACAAGTTCTTGAATCTCTTCCCTTTTGCTACCACCAAGTTCCCTCTCACCAATCTATAGCCATGCTTGTCAAAAGCCACATGCATTCCCAAATCATTCAACTTTGAAACTGAAATTAGATTTCTAGCTAATCCAAGAACATGCAAAACACAAGGGAGGGTTTTAATCCTCCCATCACTAAAACACAACAATACCTTTCCTTTCTTGACAATTGGATATGAATAGTTGTCACCAAGGTAGATATTACCTCCATCATATTCTTCATATGTGGAGAACCATTCCTTATTCAGGGTCATATGAAATGAGCATCCTAAGTCAACCAACAAGTGATCAGTAGTAACAACATTGCATGTAGAAAGTAAAACATCTTCACTTGCATTCGAGGACTTATCAGAAGCACTCTCTGACTATTTCTTTAGGTTTCTGCACTCCTTTTTCACATGCCCCCTTTTTACCGCAGGTCCAACACTTAACTCTGTTTTTTTTACCAAGAGTCTTAGACTAGCCCTTGGACTTGTCCTTAGCCCCTTTCTAATCTCCTTTAGGTCCCGTTTCCTTAGAATTTCCCTTGATACTAAGAGCATCACCTAAACTATTCAAACTCTTCTTCTTCAATTCTTGTGCTAGTAAAATTGCAACAAGAGCATCCAACTTCAGATCTGTGAGGTTAGCAGTGATAGTCTAAATGACATTTTTCCATGATTTAGGTAAAGAACAAACAAGTAAGATACATTTATCTTCCTCATCAACTTCAAAATATACTAAAGCAAGCTAACTCATCAACAAATTAAATGAATTTAAATGCTTTGCAACTGAGTCACCCTCTTTCATTTTCAAGGAAAACAATTTTCTTTTTAAGTAAAATTTATTTAACATACTCTTGGCTTGATAGATCTCACCCAACCATTACCACAGCTTGTGGGCAGTCTCTCCTTTGTGATATTCAACAAGACAGAATTTGACAGACACAAACAGATGGTTCCATGTGCCTTCTTATCCAGTTTTGCCCACTCATCTGGAGAGACATCATTGGGTTTCTTCTCTTTTTGAATAGCTAACCATTGGTTTCTTTCTTCCAACAAATCTTCCATTTTTAGCTTCCACAACTCATACCCCATTCTGTTGAACTTCTTAATGTCCAAATTAGAGGTTGATGCAATGGTTGATGCAGCCATAATAACAACACAAGATCTGCAAAATAAACACAACCAAATCTCCCACTGCAGCTACAACTTCAACACTACCACCCAAGAGTCAAAGATAGTTAGCCTCTGATACAAAATGTTAGGAATGAAATCAACACTACTTCAATGGAAATCTGATTCAAGATAAATTTTAATAATCTTTAAGTGTGCATTAACAATGGAGATTGTAACAAAACATAAAACCCACTATACAGAAAATACCAAACATGAAGAAGTCAACACAAAGACACAATGACATAGTGTTTAACATGGAGAAAACCCTTGGGGGTAAAAACTCCACACAGGAAAGAGGCCTAATGTTTGTATTAATCTGCAAAAGATTGTACAATACAACAACACCACCAATCTCTCCTTTAGTCTTTAATTCGACAGCATTCCTGCAGCACCTGAGTACCTAAAATCTATATTGTAGTAACAAATACATGGAAAATACTTATAGAAATGTTTTTCACTCCATTCTAGGCATTCACCTTCTCTCTCCTAAGATTCTCCAACTTGTAAACATTAATTACCATCTTACAAGCATCTTACACTTGTCCAAAAATAGCCATGCAAAGGTTGGGTGCCCAAGACTAAATCTAGTCTCTTACAACATCTTATGACACATCATAACCATCATAGATTCCATAGAAGAGTATCTTTCCAAGATAGGAACCTTGGGCTAAATATAGCAAATATACAACTAACATATCTGTCATGCATCATAGTATCACAAAATCTTATGACAACTTGTAGCTATCATAGAGTCACTTACCAGACATTATGACAATTGTCATACATGCCAAATATAGTAGATTCCTCAAGGGAAAATGCCTACCCTCATTTACTTTGATGTTTTACATTTGCCAATAGTAAAAGTCACTCCGTAATTACCTCCGGTTACTCTGTAATTACCCCTACCAGTGAAACTAGTATATCTCCTCATGGATAGTTACAAATTACATATAATAAATGGAATAAATACAATATTAAGATTTACAAGGTTAATGGCACCTTATCCCAACAAAAGGGGCTAGTGCTGCAAATTCAACTTAATACAGCAGGCCTGCTGTTGTAAAGGAAATTCCACCACCTCCAAAAGTGCTCGAACAAGCTATATAGCAGTTAAAGAAGGGAACATGGATTCTTTCAATGCATAAGACACCAAATTTTCCCTGTGAAACAAATGGAAGAGACAAACATAAATGTATCAATGTGGGAGGTAATGTCAATCCTCTGTCAAAGGGATTTATTGCAAGAGGCCTTAGAGAAATTCGCATCAGCTGAATCATCAAAGAAAAAAGAAAAGAGTCTAGTCAATCTTGTGCAACCAAGTGAAGAGCAAGGGGGTCCAACAAAGAAGCCATCCCCATTTTACTTGTCCCTTATCATTGGGAAATTCTTGGTGTACAATTGCATGATAGATTTAGGGGCTAGTATTTCAATTAGCCCAAGAAGATAGCAGATGTATTAGGCATCAAATATACCCCTATTTCATAAGGTGTATTATAGTTGGATGGAACTTCTATAAACATTGTTGGAGTGATCAAAGGGCTGGATCTGACCTTGCATGCCTATCTAAACTCAACTTTTAGTCAAGATATTTTAGTCATTGAACTTCCTCTTTTCTTTGCTATCTATTTGTCAATAGACTTCACAACTAAGGTAGGTGGCTACCTCTCTTCTGATTGGTCTCACATACTGCTTAGAATTATGATCACAGTCTAGTGAACCCTCACTGTATGATTCAGGGTGAGGAAGTGCATGATTCAGGGTCTCTTGAGATAGTATCTTCACCCCTTCCAAACCTGGATCTTTTCCTTGATGAGTGGGAAAAGGAGCACTTTGATTTTGATCCTTATGACACCACTGAGGCAACTGGGTTGGGCACCTACATGATTTATGAGGAGAATTCCTCAGTCCCCTCTATACTTAAACCAGATGGTAATTATGATGGCCCATAGAAAATGTTCTTTGATGGTGCAAAGAGTAGAAATGGAGCTGGTGTAGGGGTGTTACTTATCTCTCCAATGGGTAAGAAACTACACTTTGCTCATATGCTATAATTTTCATGCATAAATATGTTGCAGAGTATGACGCATTGGTCCATGGCCTATTGATTGCAAGAAAGAAGAAAATCAAGCATTTGGAAAACTTTGGAGATATTGAATTGGTGGTCAACTAGGTGAAGGAAAGATGTGCAACTAAGAATTAGCTCTTTAGAGATTATAGACACAGAGTTTGGAGACTATTTGAGAGTTTTGATGCTCTCAACCTACAAGTGATCCCATGGAAATTAAATACAGAGGTAGATCAATTGGCAACAATTGGTGCTTAGTTTTCTCCCCCTATAGATTGCTTTCAAGGCCCTCATCAGCTTGTCAAGATAGTGTCCATGCCCTCTGTTCCTAATAACAATGTGAATTGGTAGATATTTGATAGTAACAAACAAATTGTGAGTTTCATCTAAAATGAAGCTAAGTTCTCATCAACTACACACTCCAAACTACATGAAGGGTATGGTGACCAGATCATGTAATTGAAAATGAATAAGCTGCCCAAGGGTTTAGTCACCCTTGAGGATATTTTTAGTCATTATGATGAATTCAAGGATGAGAGGAAGAACATTGCGCTCAAAAGGGATGACTACCAAAAGGTTGCTATCACCTAGGACAAGGAGTAATTGCTAGGAAAGGTGTGTTGTGATGATGAACAATAAAATTTTATTCACCTTTCTCAAAAATATAGTGATGCTTTTGCATGGAACTATGAGGACCTCAAGGGTTTTGACCCTAATATTACCTAGCATGCCATAGACCTTGATCCAAGCACCAAAATTGTCTACTAGAAGCAATGACCCATAAACATCAAAATTAAGCTCTTGATGAGGAAGGAGCTTGCCAAACTCATTTAGGCCAAAATTAATTTCCCTATCAAGTACTCCACCTGGGTAGCTAATCTTGTACTAGCAAGGAAGAAAAATGGTGAGATAAGGTTGTGTGTGGATCTTTGGGATTTGAATCGTGCCTCTTTGAAGGACCACTATCCTCTGTTGTCCATGTATCAAATCTTGCAAACTATTGTAGGAGAAGAAAAGTTTTCATTACTTGATGGTTTTTTTGGTTATAACTAGATATTTGTGAAAGAGGAGGACAGATTCAAAAATATTTACAACTATGTGGGGAACCATGGCATATGCAAAAAATTGCATTTGGACTCTCCAATGCTGGTGCCACTTTTCAGAGGGAAATGGACATTGCTTTCAAGGGATTTATTAACAAGTTCATCCTAATCTATTTGGATGATATCACAATCTTATCCAAGAGAGGAGAAAATCATATGTTGCATCTAGAGAAGGTTTTTGAAAGATGTAGGGAGTATGGGGTGTCTTTGAACCCCCAAAAATGCATTTTTGTTGTTTCTCATGGCAAGCTTCTAGGCCATTTGGTGTCAAAAGATGGGATCTCCATAGATCCATAAAGGACTTTAGCTCTCCTTACTCTTCCTCTGTCTACTCATAAGAAGGCTCTGCAGTCATTTCTAGGGCAAATCAACTTTGTTAGGAAATTCATTCCTAACTGTGCTGGTTTGGTCAAACCATTGACCCTAATGCTTAAGACAGATGTTGTTTTTAGGTGGACGAAGGAAGGGAAGGATGGTCTCGAGAAGATAAAAGAAAAAAATTCTCAATCTCCTACTCTCATGAATCCTAATTGTCCTTCATGCCCATGGAGGAGAGAGCAACATTGCAACTATTTTGATGTAGTAAAATCACCAATGTATGGAGCAACCCCTAACCTTTTTCAATCAAACCTTAAAAGATTATGAGGTCAAGTATAGTCCCATGGACAAACAAGTTTTTTCCATCGTAAGAGCATTGAAAAAGTTTAGATATATGCTAGAAAATAACCATATCAAAGTTTTAGTTTCTCATCCTAGTGTGAGAGGCTACATAATGGGAATTGAAATCAGTGAAAAGAGAGCAAGCTAGGTCACTAAGTGTTGATTCAAGGATAGACAACTGAGAGGGGGGCTGAATCAATTGTCACAAAATTTTGTTCCTTATTTACTTAAAACCTTCTTATAGTTCATCAGCATATAAAAGATTCAACCATGGAAGCATAATGCAAAAAATTAAGAGCATAAACAAAGTCAACACAAATAACACCAAGATTTTAATGTGGAAAACCCAGTTAAGGGAAAAACCATGAGGTGACTAACCCAAGATTTTATTCTCTGTTAAAAGAATATGAGAAATGAAATGGCACCTACCAATTAAGGCTCACTGCTTGAGCACACTGCTCACAAGAGGCACACTGCCTACAAGAGACTCACTGTCTACAAAACAAAATAAGTTTTGCAAACTTGAACTAGAAGTTAGCATCTTCACTATGCTTGAATCAGTTCTGTTAAAGCTCAACACCTCTACTCTGCTATTTCACTCCTCTTCCTTACCACCTCCACATCATGACCACATTGGATACTTTTGAACAACTTCAGAACTCTTATTTATACATGACATTGACTTTGGAATGATCATCAAAGTCGGCACAACATATACTTATTTTATTATAGAGCAATTATAAACATACAACTTGACTTATTACAAAAACTTCATGCGCGTTACTGCACTGCTGGCCATCCATAACTAGGATTTCAATCTTCTTTGAGGAACACGCCATGCCTCTCAAAACATCTTCAAGATTATCCGCAACATGTACAAATCATCCTGTTGGCCAGGACTGGGAAGAACACCATTTCCCAAAGGTAAATCTTCAATTATAGGCTCATTCTTCAATGTAAACCACCAACACAAATTGGACACAATCTAGAGACCTCCACAAGCTTGCTTGAATCACCAAGAACATCCATACAACTTCTGTTTACTGCATTTGCATCTTCATACAGAATCTCAAGAACATAGCCAGTCATCTATGTCATAGTAGAAGGATCACTTGTGTACCTCCAAACCATAGACCAATCAAGTTATTGATTCAAATTAGCTTCTCAAACATGCCACCAGATCTGTAGAGCATGATATTGCATTTCTGGATCTTACCAGACCTATTTGTACCACTCTGTCACCACTGAATAGCTGCCAGAACAAGTTCTACTCATATACCCATAACTTCTTCAGATCTTCCTGCAGACCCCTAAAATCTTGTTTGGACAACCTTCAAACAGAAATCTATAAACCCTTTGATGCACATACTCTGATCTTCAACTATTTGGGATCTTGGCTTCATAGGACTTCACTATCTTCATTGTTCTTCTCTATTTCTGATGGGGCTAATTTTCTCAATTCGTCAGCACATAACTCCTCCAATTCTTGACATCAATGCAACAGGAGTATGTTGACATCAATGACAACACTATTTAGAGCCATACTTGCAACAATCTCCCCCTTTGTCATTGATGGCAACATATGATGTGAAAAACTATTTTAACCATCAAGACAAGCACTTCTCCTTATTGACTGACATAGCTCCCCCTAACATCAACAATCATTCACATCTCTTCTCTTCCTCTATTGCTCCCCCTTTGATCAGCAACCACTTTTTTTTTTCACATGTCTTCTCTCCCCCTTTTACATCAATGGCAAAGGGCACATACTTGCAACCACTTCTCATGCCTAAGAATCATATTGACTACTCCTCCTGAGTAGCAGCCACCTAGCATCAATCCAGATCATAACATATGACTGTGAGCTCCACTAGATAGATGTACATCAGTGCACCTTAATTCAAAACTGGAGGGGTAATAACCCCTAGCTTCTCCCTAAGATACTCAAAAGTTTCCTTAGATAGAGGTTTAGTAAAAATGTCTACAATTTGATCCTTTAAGGGCACAAACTCCAATATGACTTCATTCTTGTTCACTTGCTCTCTTAAAAAGTGAAACTTGATGGATATATGTTTTAGCTTTAAATGCAACACCAAATTTTTTGATATGTTTATTGCACTTGAGTTATCACAAAAGATTGTGATAGGTTCTTCATACTCCACGCTGATGTCTTTTAACATTTGCTTCATCTACAATACTTGAGTGCAACTGCTCACTACTGCAATATACTCTGCTTTTGCAGTAGACAAAGATATTGCCTCTTGTTTCTTTCTTAGCCAAGAAACTAATCTTTTCCCTAAAAAGAATGCACCACCACTGGTACTCTTCCGGTCATCCACATCACCTGCCCAATCAGCATCAGTATAAACATGAAGAGAGAAATCATTACCCTTGGGATACCACAATCTATACTCAACTGTTCCCTTCAAATATCTAAAAATTCTCTTGATTTCCATGGCATGAGATTCTCTAGGATCAGCTTGAAATCTGGCAACAAGACCAACAACATTCATAATGTCAGGTCTTGTTTGAGTGAGGTAGAGCAATCCTCCAATCATAGACCTATATATCTTCTAATCAGCTTTAGGAGATTCAGCATCCTTACTCAACTTACATCTGATAGCCATGGGAGTATTCATTGCCTTTGAATCCTCCATCCCAATTTTTTTCAATAATTCTTTCATGTATTTGGTCTGAGATATGAAGATTCCTTTCTTTGTTTGAGTGATTTGTAGACCCAAGAAGAAATTCATTTCACCAAACATGGACATCTCAAATTCACTTTTCATTTGATTTGTAAAAGTTTTGCACATACTATCCTTTCCTCCAAAAATAATATCATCAACAAATACTTCAACTATCAAGATATTTTCATGATCAATCTTAAAATATAGATTACTGTCAGCAGTACCTTTGTTAAAACCAATTTTCAAAAGATGTTTGTCCAACCTTTCATACTAGGTTCTTGGGGCTTGTTTGAGTCCATACAAAGCCTTTTTTTAATTACAGACCATATCTCCATTATTAGACAGTTGAAATCCATCTGGTTGCTCAATATACAGTTCTTCTTCTAAATCACCATTTAGGAAAGTAGACTTGATGTCCATCTGATATACCTTAAAATCTTTGAAGGTAGCAAAGGCAAGAAATAGTCTGACTACTTCAATCCTTGCGACTAGAGCAAAAGTCTCTTTGAAGTCAACTCCTTCTACTTGAGAATAGCCTTTATAGACTAATCTAGCTTTGTTTCTTATTGCCTCACCATCTTCATTTAGTTTGTTCTAGAAGATTCACTTAGTCCCAATCACATTTTTGTCCTTAGGTCTGGGAACAAGATCCCAAGTGTGATTCTTTTCAATCTACTTCAATTCCCCCTTTATTGCTTTAATCTAACTTTCATCATTGCATGCTTCACTTACTATTTTTGGTTAAACTTTTGAAATCAGACAATACTTCACTGAATCTTGAAAAATATTTCTTGTTTGAACACCTTTGCTTCTATCTCCTATGATCTGGTCTTCAGAATGATTCAGTCTTACATACCTTGGAGTTTTGGGAATCATTTGCACTTCTAATTCTTGGATAGGTTCATTCAAGCTTGTTTCTTCTTCTTGTGTTTATGGATTCTCCGGATCAATCTAAATTTGGATTGGAGCTTGGACTTGTTCTTCTTAGTTTGAGATATCATTTTGATCATTGGCTTCATACTCATAGTACCTTGAGGGATTTTCCATGCCTTCATCAACTTTCACATTTGTGCTTTCCACAATCTTCCTTAATCTCTTGTTGTAGCACCAGTAAGCTTTGCTTTGAGTAGAGTAACCCAAGAATATTCCTTCATCACTTCTGGCACCATACTTTCCAAGGTCTTCATCTCTTTTGATATAGCATTTGCTACCAAAGACTCTGAAATACTTCACAGTAGGAGTGATGCCAAACCAAAGTTCATAAGAAGTCTTACCAGTCTTGCCTCTGATTTGTACCCGGTTAAGAGTAGAAACGATTGTGCTCATAGCTTCTCTCCAATAGATCTGAGGAACATTTGCTTGCATCATCATGGTCCTAGAATCCTTTTGGATGGTTTGGTTCTTTCTCTCCACTACTCCATTGTGCTGTGGAGTCCTTGGAGCGGATAACTATCTTTTTATCCCATGTTTCTCAGAGAATTCAATGAACTTTTCGGATGTGAATTCTCCACCTCTGTCAGATCTGAGGCATTTTATTTTTATGCCAGTTTCATTTTCTACCATAGCCTTGAATATTTTGAACTTCTTAAGTGCTTCAGATTTTTCTTTTAAGAAAGTCACCCACATCATCCAGGAGTGGTCATCAATCAGCAACATGAAATATATATCTCCTTGTAGACTCTTGATTCTTGCTGGACAACATAGATTAGTGTGCACCAAGTCCAACAATCTGGTTGAAGAATGTTTTTTACTTTTGAATGAGACTCTATTTTGCTTACCTAACTGACATTCCTTGCACAAGCTATTAGAAGGTTTCACCAATCTTGGAAGGTCTCTTATAGCTTGGATGTTGCTTATCTTAATGATGTTATCAAAATTCACATGACACATTCTCCTATGCCACAACCAGCTCTGATCAATTTGAACAAATAAGCAACTTTTGCCAATACCAACCAAGTGAAAGATGTTACCTTTTGTCTGAGTACCGGATGCAATCTCAGTTCTGGAGCTTTCAAAGATATTGCATTTTCCATTTTTGAACCGAAGATCATAACCTTTGTCTACCCGTTGTCCAACACTAAGAAGATTATGCTTTAAACCTTCAACATATAGAACATCACCAGTTTTGTTATTGCCATCAAAAGAAATGGTTCCTGTGCCTTTAATTCTAACAACAGAATTATCTCCAAATTTTACAACTCCACCTTCATATCTTTCTAGGTTTATGAACTTGTTCTTGTCACTAGTCATATGGTGAGAGCATCCACTGTCAATGACCCATTCATCCTTTTCTTCAACCTGAGTAGCTAGAGATCTTTCTATCTTATGACTGGCAGATTCAATAGGCATTGGATCTTCTTCCTTAATGGCAATAAACACCCAGTCACTTCTAGATTTGGTTCCTATCTCAAATTCATCATCTATTACTCCTTCATCATCATCTTCTTGAACATAGTAACACTTCTTTTAAAATCTTGATCTATTAAGGTTAGGCTTTGAAAATCTTTCGAGACACCTTGAGGCAAAATGACCAATCTTGTTACAATTGAAACATTTGAAAGGCAGTTTTCCTTCATACTTACTAGATCCTCTTGGCAATAAGAGCTTCAAGTTGTGCAGCTTTTGACTCATCTTCTTCCATATCCTTTCTTTCTTTATCATACCATGTTGATTTCTTTGAGGAATTTTCTCCAGGGTCATATCTTTGTTTTCCTTTTACAGTCACACTAGCTATGAATGCAGATTCAGTCTTGGGAGGTGCATCTCCAAACTCAGCCAATTCAAATGCAGCTAACTTTCCAACCAATTGATCCCTAGTGATGTTTGATAATGATCTGAATTCCTCAATAACATCAACCTTGTGTTTGTAAGTAGGGGGTAAGGATCTGAGAACTTTGGCAACAATTTCATCTTCATCCAATGTTCCACCAGCACATCTAATGCCACATACAAGCTCACTTACCCTTGGCATAAACGAAGTGATATTTTCATCTTCACTCATCTTTTGGCTTTCAAACTTTCCTTTCAAACTCTGTAACTTTGCACATTTAACATATTTGTCTCCTTCATGAAATCTCTATCTTTGTCCAAATTTCATAAGAGGTTTTCAATCCCATAACATTTGTCAATTCTGTATCTGACAAGGCACTTAGTAAGGCTTCTTTAGCTTGAAGATTATTTTCAGCATCTTTGATTTCATCTAGAGTTGTCAGACCATTCTTTGGAGGAATATACTTAGTTGTAGTCATGTTCCAATACTTCTCTCCCATGCATTGCAAGTGACATTACATGCAGCTTTTCCAAAGAGTGTAGTTTGTTCCATCAAACCTTGGATTGTCCTTCTTGTAGGATGACATCCTGGATTTCCTCAAGCGGTTAAGCTTCTTCTAGAGGAATTGGCTCTAATACCAATTGTTGATTCATGGATAGACAACTGAGAGGGGGGGTGAATAAGTTGTCACAAAATTCTATTCCTTATTTGCTTAAAACCTTCTTATAGTTCAACAACATAAAAAAGATTCAACCATGGAAGCATAATGCAAAAATTTAAGAGCACAAACAAACTCAACACAAATAACACCAAGATTTTAACGTGGAAAACCTAGTTAAGGGAAAAACCATGGGGTGACTAACCCAAGATTTTATTCTCTATTAAAAGAATATGAGAAATGAAATGGCACCTACCAATTAGGGTTCACTGCTCGAGCACACTACTCACAAGAGGCACACTGCCTACAAGAGACTCACTGTCTACAGAAGAAAATAAGTTTTACAAACTTGAACTGGAAGTTAGCATCTTCACTATGCTTGAATCAGTTCCATTAAAGCTTAAGACCTCTGTCTACTATTTCGCTCCTCTTCCTTACCACCTCCACATCATGATGGCATTGGATACTTTTGAACAACTTCACAACTCTTATTTATACATGACATCGACTTTGGAATTATCATCAAAGTCAGCACAACAGACACTTATTTTATTATAGAGCAATTATAAACATACAACTTGACTTATTACAAAAACTTCATGCATGTTACTGCACTATTGGCCATGCATAGATGGGACTTCAATCTTCTTTGAGGAACATTCCATGCCTCTCAAAACATCTTCAAGATTATCCGTACCAGGTGCAAATCATCTAGTCGGACATGACTATGAAGAACACCTTTACCTGGAGGTAAATCTTCAATTACAGGCTTAGTCTTCAATGCAGACCACCAACATGAACTAGACAAAATCTGGAGACGTCCACAAGCTTTCTTGAATCACCAAGAACATCTGCACAACTTCTGCTTACTTTAATCATTTGCATCTTCATCTGGAATCTCAAGAACACAGCCAGTCATCTCTGTCATACTAGAAGGATCACTTGCAGACCTCCAAACCATAGACTAATTGAGTTGTTGATTTGAATTAGCTTCCCAAACATGCCACCAGATCTGCAGAACATGATATTGCATTTTCAGATCTTACTAGACCTATTTGTGCCAATCTGTCACCACTGAATAGCTTCCAGAACAAGTTCTACTCAGATACCCATAACTTCTTTAGATCTTCATGCAGACCCCTGAAATCTTGTCTAGACAACCTTCAAACACAAATCTACAAACCCTTTGATGTGCATACTCTGATCGTCAACTATTTGGGATCTTTGATTCATAGGACTTCACTGTCTTCACTGTTCTTCTCTATTTCTGATGGGGTTAATTTTCTCAATATCCTCTACACATAACTACTCTAATTCTTGACATCAATGCAATAGGAGTATGTTGACATCAATGACAACACCATTTAGAGCCATACTTGTAACACTAAGATCCTAGAGTATGATGTTATTACCAAAGCCACTAAGCTAATTAGAGGTAGGGGATTATGTGAACAGTTTGATCAAACTACTATGGATGAACTGAAATCATCCTATAACTTGAATGAGGCAGAACCTATATCTGACCAAGCAAGTGTGAATTCTTGGACAACAGACATGGCTAGGTTCCTATCCACCAATGAATATCCTTATGGATTGGACAAAACTAAGAGAAGACATTTCAGGTTGCAATCCATTCCTTATGCTTTTGTGGATGGGGTTCTCTTTAAGACAAATTTGGATGGAGTCTTGTTGAGATGCATAGAAGAAGATTGAAAGGATAGATTGCTCAGTGAGTTTCATGCTGGTCCAACTAGAGGACACTTCTCTACAAGAGCTACAATGATGAAAATAATGAGTGTAGGTTACTTTTGGCTGACATTATACAATGATGCCCATGTGTGGGTAATAAAATGCAAAGAGTGTGTTCTCTTTGATGGAAAGAAAAGATTAGCAACCCTTCCACTTCATCCTATTCAGGAAGATCAACCTTTCTCACAGTGGGGACTAGATTTCATTGGCATGGTAAATCCTACCTCCAATGTTGGTCACAAATGGATTTTAACTGCAACAGACTACTTCACCAGGTGGGTTGAAGCAACCCCACTCAAAGAGGCTACAAAATCAGCCCTCATGGATTTCTTGGAAGAAATCATGACAAGGTTTGGAGCCCCACACTATCATTTCTGATAATGCAAGAGCTTTCACTAGTTTTAGGATAGATGATTGGGTTTTGAAGTATAATGTGTTCTTGAAGAATTCATCTAACTATTACCCCCAAGGTAATGGGTTAGTTGAATCTACTAACAAGAACCTGATCAAAATTCTAAAGAGGACCATGGAAACAAACTAGAGGCAGTGGCATAATAAAATTAGATTGGCTCTTTGGGCTGATAGGATCACCTATAAAAGAGCCATTGGTAACTCTCCTTTTGTTCTTGTGTATGGAAGAGAGGCTAGACTGCCTTTATCTTTGGAGCTTTCTTCATTAGAATTGGCCCAACAGCTGGATTTGGAAGGTGAGGATGCTAGTTCTTTAAGGATCGTTGGATTAACTAAGTTGGAAGAACATAGACAGTCAACCATGGCTACCTTGGAAGAACACAAAAAATAGACCAAGATATATTTTTACAAGAAGGCCAAGGATAATATTTTCAAGCAAGGATATCATGTTCTCAAATGGGATGCTAATAGAGCCAAACCTGGAAGCCATACTAAATTTGATGCAATCTCAAGAAGCCCATGTATCATTACCAGTTGTAAGAAAGCCAATGCTTTAAATCTTTCAAATCTGGATGGTGATGTTCTACTGATCTCAGTGAATGGGATCCATCTCAAACCTTACTTCTAAGGTTGGTCTAAGATCTTGTATATATTGTTTTGTTTTGTTTCTGCTTTAGTTTTCTCATTTTTCCTAAGTGTCAGCACAAGTTGCACTCATTAGGAGAATGTAGGCCTTTCTTCCCTTTTTTGGTGTTGTTTTAAAGGTAGGGTTTCATTTGTTTTAGACTACTATAGTCCCTATTGACTCCATGCCCAATGGATGGTTAAGGCCACTAGTTCATTTGTTTAGCAGGCAAACTTCCCTGAGAGGTCACCAAAATGTTGACCTATTTTTCCCCTTCCCAAAGTCAAATAGCCTAGCTTGAAATATTGAAAATCTTGTTGATTTTCTTAAGTGCCTAGTATTCTTCAGTTTCCAGTGTGTTTTCCTTGCAAAAAACCTAGAAAAACCTAGAATTTTCTAAGTCTTTACCTTAGATTTTTAGTCTTAGTTGGCAAAAGTTTAGGTTCATGAACCCGTTGGTTCACCGACTGGCCAATTTTTTGACTAAGGCGAGGAAGCCCAAAAAATGGCTAAGTAAAAGGAAACAAGAGAAAATGTTGCCTTTTATGAGTAAAATGTGTAGTTCATGAACTCGCTGGTTCGCCAACTGACAAGTTCACTGATCAAGGGTATTTTTGACAAAGGCAAGTGAAAAAGAGAAATGCTAGACTCAAAATTTGACTAAGGAAAAAGGAAAGTAGATAGCCTCTATCGATGAATTAACCTTTTTTCTAACTCTCAAAATAGTTCTAAAGTTCTCAAAATCACTGACACGGTGATTCATTAGTGAAAATGAAAGAGAAAAGGTCAAGAATGAAAGAAAAGCAAGGTTAGAAAGTGACCTATTTTGCCAACAAAAGCTTGGTTCGTAGAAGATAGATTTTCCAATAAGGAAAAATAAGAAGCATAAAAATGGCTACTTGGCAAAGAAAAATAGAACCTCTATCAGCTAGTCGATAAGAGGTAAAACTTACCAAATAGTTAGAATTTTCTGAAATTCGCTGATAAGGTGATTCCTTTGCCAAAGACAAGCAAGCTTGGTTCGAAAAATTGTAACTTTGCTAACATAGGGGAAAGAAAGCCATTTGGAAAATTTAGGATTTTCTAATAAATAAGAGAAGGGATGAAGACATAATACTTCTCAAAAGTGAATTTTTGCCGACAAGGGCAAGAAAGTAAAGACAAGGCAAAGTTCAAAAAAATCAAATTTTACTAATAAGGGCAGAAATAGAAGAACATGCCATAGCTTGGAAAATAGTGATTCTGCCGACTGTGGGAAAAAGATGAAAATAAACAGAGAGTAGAGGTAGGGATGGTTCATGAAAGACAAATTTTGCTGGCAGGGAAAATTTCATGCTAGAATTTGAGATAAAGTAGAAGTAATGAAAATAGAGCTTGTAATTTATTGTAAGCTTTAAATATTTGAAATTAAAAATTTAAAGTGTTGTAAAAGCTCTGTATAGGGAGATTTTGGCAAGAAAATATATTTGAATATCATCTTTAGCCATTAATCTAGATCAAATCTCCCAGCTACTCCATCTCTAGATATTTCACATTTACTATTGTAGATGATGAATTAGTTGCTTCCATTAACTCAACAAATATCTGCCAACTACTTCAAGATCCAATAGATTTTCTACATTTAGTTTTTGTAGACAAACATTCTTTTGACAAGGATATTTTTTGACAAGCCCGTGGGGCGAATTTATTATGGTAGATGACTTAGGTCAATAATTATAATGTTATGTATACATGTAACGATGATGTAATGTTGGTTGGATACAAAGACATTTTTTTGTGTTCAAACAGAACCCTGTCTGCTGTAACCATGTCTTTTTATCAATACACACTATGTTTTTCACCTTTTCATCTTGTTCTTTAATTTTGTGTAATCTAGAACTGGTTTGTTTGTGAATGTTTATTTTGTTACAACCTTGTTATGCTCTTTACCTCTGTTAAAATCTGCAAGATTTGTGTAAATTTATCAGCTATATTGTATTATTCTATGCATTTTAGCTTTGTGGGTGTTTTATAATCAAACATGGTGAATCACCTTTAAATTTTAGTTTCTCTTTCTTCCCCTTTACACAACATTGGTTAGAATAGGTTAGTCTTAGTCAACTCTGAATTGCATATTCAGAGGAAGGAACCAACCTTCTCTAGAGGTTTGATTTCCTTGCAGGGTCCCACACCTGGAAATCACTCCAATGCTTCACTAGATTATTGCAGTACAACGCTTCAACTCAAGGTATAGATCCAAGTGACATTATGTCATGCAACACAATCTTGTAGAAGTGGTTTTGTGGAACCTCCTAGAAAAAAAATAAAGTGGATACCCTTGCTAAACAAAAAGGAGGATCTACAAAAGTTTGGAAAAGGATGCAAGAGAAAAATAATTTATAAAGAAGGTGAGAAGACTCTCACAAAGAGATAAAATAGAATGACCTTCTTCATTTAGTAGCCATGGATAGAGAAGGAAGAGTTGAATGCATTCTCCATACTATAAGATGCATAGAGAATGATGGGGTAGCATAACAAGTTCTTGATTTGTTAAATTTAAGAAGATAATTATTTTTAGATAGCTATAGAGGAAGCATGTCACCCAAGTGACATAGAAACAAAGGATAGAGAAGAGAGGATATTGTAGTACATGTGAGTATTGACCATAGAGAAGATGAAGATGAGATTTTTAGTAGTCAAATATTACCTTTTTTATAATTGAGAAAAAGTACAAATTTGTTTGCATAAGGTATGCATACAGTTCTTGAGGAGGTGAAAATGGTTGAAGTGGATGAAGATATAGTAGTAACAAAGGTTGGTGAAATTGAGGTGGTAAAGGATGGACCTTCCAAGATGGGACAACTTATATTGAAAATGTAATCAGTGGTGAAGAGTTGTGTAACATGCTTATAAGGGATGGTGAAGAGATGAAGAAGGTAAGTAGAATGGTTGATAATGCTACTATAGTAGTAGTGGAAGAATTTTGCTTGATTATGCCATGAAGACAAGAAAAGAGATTGATTTGTTAGAGAAAAATCTAGAATTACTAACATAACTAATTATAATCAAAACTATAAGGTGTTAGAATCTGAAAAGATGAATAACCTAAAAAACTAGTGCAAATGAATAGATATTAAAATGTGAAATCAAATGATACAAGATCAAAATAACAACATAGAGTTAGTCTCCACGAGAGTAATACAAATGTTGCAGAAGCAAAATAACATTATGAGGATGTATAAGTAAAAGATACAAAATACAAGCTAGGTAGTGAGTTTATATAGACTGAGAAGAGGGGAGAGCTTGAAAAACCAACCAATGGGAAGAGTCCACCACAATAAACTAAAATAGGCAAGTGCAACTCCCATGGAAGATGCCAGCACCTTGCACCCACTCACACTAATACTCACTTAATTAACCGCAAGCAAGTTTAATAACATGTGTAGGAAAAACCTAGTAATATAAGAAAATAAATAACCCAAATAAGAAAATAAAAACCTACACTAAAGCCCCCTTTAAGTGTAGCTTAGGTGCCATTTAGGGTGTGGTTTGGTGGTTAAGTCACTCATTTGTAGTGGCGACCACTAGAGTTTAAACCCCCACTGGGCCAACGAGCTTGTAGGCTTTACGCCTTTGCTGGGCCAATGAGCTCATGGGTTTGAAGTGTTCTCTCTTGGGGATGAGGTCCCCCATGTTGTGGCCTCACCGGTTCATAGCTCCAGAAAAAGCATCGTGGAGACGGAGGGCATGTCGCACCAGTGTCACCGGTCACGTTAAAAAGTTTACTAGGTGCATTATCTTAAAAAAAAAAGTGTAGCTTAGGTGGTAAAACGATGGGTCCCAAACAATGAAACTTGATGAGGTACCCATGTACAATGAATTCCCCCCAAAAGAAAACAAGCCCCCCCAAACAAAGTAGAGAGAACACCCCATATAATAGAGAGTGAAAGAGACTATGAAACCTCCCCACAACAAAGTAGTTTTTGTGCTAAAGGAGGATGGCCATATATGAATGCTAAAGATGATCCATTTGTGGAAAATGACAATTCACCCCTTAGGAAGAAACAACTCCAATGGTGAATGCTGAGGTAACTCCCACTCAAAGAAGAACGGTCAGGAAGGAAGTCTCATGATGTATCCTATCTCAAAGCACTACTCAAATGTCTTCATGCTAATGTTGAAATGAGTCACAACCAAATCAAGAGTCCTAGGCCTAACTAAAATAAATGACCTCTCAAAATCATGTGGAGTCAGATGTAAAATATGATCCAAAGACAATGAAGATTGGGTAACAATGATGAAATGACAGTCATCAAAGAGGAGTTCAATGTCCTCAAGAGTCTTGTTCAAATCTAAAATGAGGGACTCTATAAATAAACAAGAGATGTTTGGTAGAAATTGGTCCCAATGAAGTGAATCTAGAAGACAAAATGATCCTACTGTAAAGAATCATTGGACGCCCTTGAAGAAGCAACTCTAAAATTTGAAGTACCAATAGATACAATAGGAATGTCCTTAACTATAGATGGGGCATCAATGTATGTCAACCAAATAGATTGATCATCCCATGAGGATGTGTCCACACAAGATGGGGCAACAAAAGTCTTAGTATCATCCACAAGAGCCTAGTCATCCAAAGAAACATCACTATTAGATGAAGATCCAAAGTCTCCATACATATGTCAGATAATGGTCCATGCAGTGAAAGGGCACACAATGTGCTCTATGTGATGTAGAATATCCTCAAAAATAGTAAGACATATTAGTCCATAGACCATGTCATTATTGTTAAACCATGCATTCTTCTGTTCATAGTCACTTGGCTTAGGAACTGTGAGGCTGATTTATTTCACTTCCCTATTTTTTATCATTTCATATTACAATTGGGGACATTTTTAGACATTTAGAGACTATTAATTTTCATTATGTAGATTTAGACATATTGTAAAGTGTCAAAACTCTACCATTTTTTGCAGTCGCAACAAGTCCGCGGGTCTCTTTTGTTTCTATGTATGTTTCAAAGATATTGCTGCGCAGGTTTCTAATACTCTATGTGGAAGCCATCAAGTGTAAAGCCTCAGTTAAAGCCATAGCATTGTTTCTAATATTAACTTTGTGCGGAGCACACCACGTAGTAAATTATTTTAGTATTTCAAGTTTCAGCTTTGCTGCGGAGGTCGCCACATGTAGCATGCGAAGGCAGTCCCTAAAGTTCTATGTTTTGTGTAGAGTTTGCCACGTCTCTTTATTTTGCTGCAGAAGTTGCCATGTGTTTCTTTCTATATTAGGTTTGATGCTTGTAATGAAAGATGGTGGGCCATAGTCCTTTTCAGTTTCAAGAGCGTGGAGAATGCGACGTGGTGGTTGCGGAAGAAGAGTAGTATTGTTTATGACTCTTTTTAGTGAGAAACTTAAAGTTTTAAAGTGATGCGAATTGTGCCAAGTGTTAGCTTTCACAAGAGTTTCAAATGTTTTAAATGTTTCAAGCAATAATGCGGGTGCCGCCACATGTTAGTTAGCGTGCACACAGAAGATGCCATATGTTCTAGTTTTCTCCCTTTGAAAGTATCAAGCACCGAGGCTGTGGGTCTAATTTTTAATATATCTCATATTTTAAAGGGATATGGATTGTGACAGATGTCATAAGCGGAGGTCACCTGAGCATAAAGATAGTTTTGAGGGCTTTACAGAAGAAGACATGTAGATGTTTCTAAATATTGCAGAACACAACAAGTGTCATTTTCCTATTGACTTTCAAGAAATAAAGGAGTTTCTCATTTCACTGTGGACGCTGCCATTTGTTACATTATGTTTCAAGTTTCAAGTACGCGGGCCTTGCCATGTGTTTGTGTCATAATGAAGGAGTTGTGCCACATATATTTTGCCCCAGCTCATGAGCCTGCAGGAGGGGATGGCTATTATAGATTTGAAGGATCGTAACCGCTAGAGACTTCTAGTTATCTTTAGTTCCATTGGGCCATTGGGATTCAGTTGTTACAGATAATCTAGAGCCAGATCTCAGGTTATAAATATGTAATATTTGTAATAGATCAGGATAGAAGTACACTTAGAGATACACAGAGATAGAGATTTTTTTTGATAAGTTTTGTTAGAATCAAAAAGAGAAGTTGGAGACTTTGTTGTGGCCAATTTATATCATTTTGCCTTTATTTTGTTGTTCTTGATAAGAAAGTTAATGTACCTATGCATGTATCTGTGCCTTTTATATTATTGGAAGATTAATGAGAAGAACTCTGTTCTGTGCCTTGGTTGATATTATCTGTGTCATTGCAAAGTGTCTGATTGTGAGCCTTTGATTATATTCATTCCATTTGTTTATGTTAATCATGTTGTATCTACTCTTTAATATAACTAAATCTTGAGAATAGTTTCACTGTGCTTAATTTGAAAGGAATACTTTTACTCAGGTGTATCGCCATAGTTAGATTTGCTTAATTGTATCTGTAATCCTGTTAGTTTCTTACCCTTTTCTTAAAACCCATTTAAAATAGAGGAGAGCCAACTTCTTTAAAATCTAGAGGTTATTTCAAGTAGCAAGTCCCACTTTCTTGAGACTTCCCATGTTGGTGTTAGAACCTGCGCAATTTTATACATCAAAAGTTTTTGGCACACCTGGTGGGACCTTTCTTGAAGTTTTTGTCAAGATCGTATGAGCCAAAGAGCAATAAGGAGCCAGAGTTGTGAACCTAAAACAAGAGCTCAATCTACTACTAATCCAAGCATTCTTTTGCCACCATTAGTAGCTACTCCAAGGAGAAGGGTGAATTAGTTTGCAGCAGCACAAAGAGTAAATATGGGACCACATGTAGCCCCAAGAAACTATGCAATTTAGAACACTGGCAGTCCTCTAATTCTCCCAGTACCACCAGCAACTTGGGATGCTATTCCTACCAATGCTCTGAAGGCTCTGCCTAAGTTCAGTGGGGAAGATTTCAAGGCACCTAAAGAGCATCTGTAAGATGTATCCGATGTGTGTGCAGTACATGTTATCACTCAATAGAATGTATCCATAAGATTGTTAGAAGCCTCTTTTAAAGGAAAGGCTCTGGACTGGTATAGATCTCTTACACCAAACACAATATCTACATGGGATCAGTTTGGTGATGCTTTCTTTGCAAGATTTAAAGAAAAGGGTGATAAATCTTCCTTGCGGCAACAATTGATCACTATCAAAAGACCTAAAAATCTATCAGGTATGGCTATTGTGTTTTACCTCAAAGCTTTAAACTCAGATATATCAGTAATGATTCAGTCTCTTGGAGGTCAAACACTACCAGAAGCATATGAGTTGGCAGTCAAGGCTGAAAATAACTTAAAAGATGCTGAAAAATTGCCCCCAAGGCCTCCTATGCCCATGTTCCCAGAAATTACCTTACCTTTTCCACAAGAAGCTCCTAATCTTATAGCTCCACCTATGTCCATGTATTTGTTTCCAGTACCTCAACAACCTACTAACGCAACCACCTCTGCTCAACCATTTGAAATGGATGATGTCAATAACATTCTAAGGACCTTCTCAAATGAGATAATTAATCTAAAGAGACAAAAAAAATCCCTATCCAAAGGCCCCTTATCAAAGTTATCAAGGAAATAAACCTCCCTTCCAGCCAAATCAATATCAAGGCCCTTAAAGGAAAGCTAATCCTCAGCCTTCAAACCAGCTAGTTTCAGTCCCTACACCTCTACAAACTGTTCCTCCTAACCCCAACAGGGAAATTGTTCTAGGGAAAAATAACTTAGCAGATGGCACAAATGCTTGGTGCTTTCCCTGTAATAACGCCCATATGCCCAGAGACTGTCCTAGAGGTAACTTGTAGCAAAAGATAGCAGAATAGAGAGGGTTAGAAGGACAATTCTCAACTTCCAACACCCCACCATATCAGTCCCCTGGTGTTTAAAATGTAGTCATGGTGGCTCAGATGCAAGGGATGTCTATACAATAGGAAGAGGAAATAGCCCCTAAGCATGCTTTATTTTAATGGATTGAAGAGGAAGATTTAGTGTTCTTGAATGAGGCATCTACTTCAAAGAAACCATTGGTGCAATCAAACTAATATACCAGATCAAAGAGGAGAATGATGGAGCAACCTAATGTCACTAATAATGAGATCATGGGAGCTCCTCCATTTCAAAATCATCACAACACAGTCTCTAGGCAAGAAATGCCTTAGCCTGTATAGAATCAAGTAGTCTCAGGATAGGTTCTAGAAAAGACAAGGTACCCTTATTATTCAAGAACCCAAGCATTAGCACCTGTGAACGTGATGGACCAGCTAAAAAGAACTCCAACACATGTATCAATCTGCGATATGTTAGCTATTCCTAAATAAAAGACACTGTTGCAGGAAGCTCTGCAAGGCCAAGAAGTCTCTAAATACACTGGTAATAAAGGAGGACCTACTAATAAAGGGAAGCTTTAGCTCAAAGATATTGTACCTCTGCAGACAATAGCCCTATTGAATAATGAACCTAAGGTAGGTAAATCTAAACCAGATCCCTTTTATTTGACTCTAATAGTTGGGAAGAAACTACTGCATAATGCAATGATAGACTCTGGGGCAAGTACTACAATGATGCCAAAGCAAATAGAAGATGCTTTAAAGATAAAATATGAGCCACTTACAAGAGGGGTCATGCAGTTGGATGGAAAATCTATTCAAACAATAGGAAAAATCAAACAACTTCCATTACAATTATATACTTACCCCAATATAATTGTCAATCAAGATGTGGTAGTCATAGATATTCCCCCTATATTTGGTTTATGCTTGTCCAGAGATTTCACAGCCAAGATAGGAGGATACATGTCACTAGATTGGTCACACCTCATCCTGAGAACCAAATATGGGACAAAGATGAAAATACTATCTAAACATTATCCAAAGACCATATCACAAATGAACCAACCCCAAAATTAGAAGCATCCCATGCTATGCTGAATAAAGAGGATAGAATCTTTGTTGAAGAATTGGGTGACTAGACTGAGCATGACCAATACGAAGAAGAGAATAATCAGTTATTAACTATGATGTAGAGTGATCCCTATGGAAACTATGACTCTACTGGTCTAGGCACTTATGTCATATTTGAAGAGGACCAACAAATCCCTAATGTTTTAAGAAAAGAAGTATCAAAAAGTCAGGAATCTGAAAGAAACTCAGTATTCTAGGCCCTTAATTTTGATGGGGCTAGGAGTAAAAATGGTGGTGGAGTAGGAATTTGCCTTACTGCCCCAAATGGTGAGAAAATTCTAAGAGCCATTCGCCTTCAGTTTACCTGTACCAATAATGATATTGAATATGAATCTTTGGTGCATGGACTCATGTTTGCAAAGAAAAAGGGAATAAAGAATCTGATAGTAAGAGGAGATTCACAACTAGTAGTAAAACAAATTAGAGAGAAAGCAATAGCCAAAAATGTGAGAATGAGATCATATAGGCACAAAATTTGGGACTTGATAGATGCTTTTGAGGCTTTCAATATTAAGGTAGTTCCTAGAGCCCAAAATTCTGAGGCAAATAGAATGGCACAGATTGTTCATAGTTTGACCCGGCAAATGATCTGTTAGTTAACAATGAGTCAGTCAAAGTGATAGTAAGACCAACTATCCTAGATAATGACCAAAATTGGCCAGTTTTTGATAATGATTTCCAAGTACTCTCATTCTTACAACAATTAGGAGAATTTGTTGATCAATTACATCCTAAAATTGAGGAAGCATATGGTGATCAAATTATCCAGCTAAAATCAAATAAACTCCCTAAAGGGCTGATTACTTTAGAAAACTTGTCTGACCCAGAGGATGTAAGCCTAGAGAAGACGAGGTTTCAAGCAAATAAGGAAGATTATTTTGAGTTCCAAGTTAGTGAAGGAAGAAGATTGAAAATTGGTAATTCTACAACCCTAGAAGAGAGGGAAAGGTTGATTGATTTGTGTGAAAAATATGATAGGGTGATTGCTTGGACCTATGAAGACCTCCATGGCTATAATAAAGATATCATCCAACACACTATAGAGCTTACTGAAGGATCTAAACCAGTCAGACAAAAGCAAAGGCCAGTGAATCTTAGAATTGAACCTTTAATGGTTGATGAGCTACAAAAGCTCCTAGAATCAAAGATTATTTTTTCAATTAAGCATTCAACCTAGGTATCAAACCTAGTGCCAGTAAGAAAGGAGAATGGTGACATAAGACTCTGTGTAGATTTTAGGGATCTGAATAGAGCATCTTTAAAAGATCAATATCCCCTTCCCTCTATGGAACACATTTTAGAAACTGTGGTTGGGTTAGAAAGGTTTTCCTTGCTGGATGGTTTCCCAGGATATAATTAGATTTGGTTAGCAGATGAGGATCAGAAGAAGACTGCATTCACTACAAAGTGGGGAACATTTGCATATGTTAAGATGCCTTTTGGTCTTTCAAATACTGGAGCTACTTTTCAGCGTGCAATGGATGTAGCATTTGGGGAACTTATAAATAAAATTATTCTGATCTATCGAGACGACCTCACTATTTTTTCTAAGAATGCTATAGATCATTTTGACCATTTAGAGGTTGTTTTTAAGAAATGTCAAGAGTTTGGAATATCTCTGAACCCCAAGAAATGCATCTTTGCAGTACCTCAGGGTAAACTTTTAGGGCATATAGTGTCAAAGGAAGGGGTCTCTATTGATCCAGAAAGAGTCACTGCCATAATGAACCTATCTGTGCTAGTTAATAAGAAAGCAGTCCAATCCTTTCTAGGAAAAATCAAATTTGTTAGCTGATTCGTATCTGGTTTTACAATGCTAATTAGACCAATGATACTGTTGTTTAAAAAGGATCTGGTTTTCAAATGGACTACAGAAGGAAGATAGGCTTTTGAGGAAGTCAAGAAAGCTATTTCAACAGCCCTAGTACTCAGAAACCCAAACTTTTCTAAATTTTTCATAATGTATGTGTATGGGGGAGAATTCAGTGTTGCTGCTATTTTAAGTCAGAAAGATGATAAGAAAGAAGGAGAACACCCAATAGCCTTTTTCTCTAGAACTCTCAGGGAATATGAGGCTAGATATAATTTTGTGGAAAAGCAGGCATATTCCATGGTAAAAGCCCTTAAAAAATTCAGACATATGGTGACAGGAAAAAAGATTTTGATATTAGTGGCTCGTCCTAGTGTAAGAGAATATATTATGGAGGGTGAGATCACTGAGAAAAGGGCTAATTAGATCACAAAGATTCTGGAATATGATGTAGAAGTAAGACCCACAAAGTTAGTCAGAGGTAAAGGATTGTGCAAATATATGATTGAAGACATGGAGAGAATAATGACTGAAGAAACAGAAAGTGAAAATGTATTCAAACTCCAAGAGATTGACCAAGACTCTTGGGTCAAAAATAGAATACAATATATGAAGCATGAGATTTTCCCAAATGAGCTCTCCCATGATAAGAGAAGATTCTATAGGCAGCAAGGGGCCCATTTTGTACTAATTGACCATATTCCATTTAGAAGAAATGTTGATGGTATACTCTTGAGATGTATAGAGAAGGATGAAGCTCAAAGAATACTACATGAATTACACCATGGAGCCTCAGGTGGACACTTTTCAGCAAGGACCACTATAATCAAAGTAACTCAAGCATGATATTTTTAGCCCACTCTGTTTACAGATTACTCTTAGTTAGTTAAAGAATGACAGGCTTGTCATTTTTATATAGGCAAAAGGAGAAATGCAATAGTTGTGGATGAACCCTTTTCTCAATGGGGTCTAAATTTTATTGGTATGATCAATCCAGTATCAAGTATGGGACAAAAATGGATCCTCACATCAATAGATTACTTTACCAGGTGGAGTGAAGTAGTACCACTCAAAGAGGCAATAGAAAAAGTCATATTAGAGTTTCTAGAAGGCATAACTGCTTGGTTTGGTCCTCCTCGTACCATTATATCAGATAATGCCAAAGCATTTTTGGGAGCTAAATTATCTGAGTTTGCATTAAGGAATGGAATTTTTTTGAAGACTTCTTCAAATTATTACCCTTAAGGTAATGGTCTGGCAGAGTCCACTAACAAGAACCTTATCAGACTCATAAAAAGGATAGGGACCAATTATCACAAAGAGTGGCACAAACTACTTAACACAGCACTATGGGCTCACAGAATCACAACAAAGTAAGTGACTAAAATGTCTCCCTATGAATTAGTTTATGGTAAACCAGCAGTAATGACACTGAGCTTAGAGATCCCTACTATACAATTGTTAAAATAGATAGAAATTGAAGAGAATGGCCCCATGCAAGTTAGACTTGCTGAGCTGTTGGAAGTGCAAGAGAAAAGAGAAAAGGCACATGAGTCACTAATGAAACATCAGAAAATGGTAAAGGATTGTTTTGATAAGAAGACTTCAAATCCCTTTTATGAGATTGGCTCTTTGGTATTGAAATGGGATGAAAGAGTTGCTAAGCCAGGTTGACACAACAAATTTGAATCATTGTGGATGGGTCCTTACAAAATTTGTTCCTGCAAGAAACAAAATTCATTTGAGCTAGAGACCATGGATGGAGAAATTGAAGAGATTCCGGTAAATGGGATCTATCTAAAAAATTTCAATTAAGGAGGGGCTCTTAATGGATCATAATTAGTTAGTTTTCTTTCTTACTTGCTTTCCTATTTTCCTGCTTTCTTTGCCTACTTTCCCTTTCAATAAGTGTTCGGTGAACACGTGTCAGCAGCGCAAAGCCCCTTCTCTTTTGGTCTCACATTAATTAAGGTTGTTCGGCAATCCCCAAATTCCTCAAAAGTACACACTTTTCAGAAAAGATAGCCACTCCCGTAACATATCTAAAACTTCGTTCCATGCAGATTTCAAAAAGATACACTAGCTGTTTCTTGGCATTAATGCCATTAATAAGATTGGATGTGTCATTGATTACCTTCATAAGCCCCAATGAGTTAATGTTAAATCCTAAGTGTAGCTCTTATTTGTTTCTATCTTTCTTATTTCAATCACTATTGCATCCAAGTCCGTCCCTAGCAAGCGCCTTTCAGCTAAGTATCACTCCAGTTAAGCAGTTTCAATCTTTCCTATGTCAAAGCTTCCTACATTCTCCTCGCAGATATAGTTGTCTGAGACACAGTCACCATAGGAGGGGATGGGAATTTATGATTCAATTGATAAGCTATTAAACAACAAATCATATGCATCAGTGCCCGCGCAAACAAGGAAAACCTACCCAAGAACAAGGGTTGCCGAAGTAGGATATTATGTCAACCCAGCAAAGGTGAAGGATTATAGAGATGGCATATTCAACATGACCCTTCAAAAGAACACCAAGGCTTTCCAAGAGGGGGCACATAAGAGGTGTATTATCTGAGAAAATAGCGGGTAGTCTGAGACTTTTCGTATGAGGATATGGACCTCACGATTGGCACAATTCCTGGTTCCTAATGTCCACCTGTGTCCTGAGCTAATTGAGTTATGTGCAGAACTATTTCCTACACCATCAAGTACTATACAACAGGGCCCTTTCAGAGTACATATTACGCCCAAGGCCATAAGAGACATGCTATCCCTACAGCATGATAGAACAACCACATTTCCAACAGTTGTTAAAATGCAAAACACATGGGCCAATATAATTAAAAAAGTCAAGTTCCTCAATTCAAAGATGCAATTAGGAGATGATAAAACTCAAATGCCAACACTACCCACAGGGAGAACACAATTCAGTTGAAATGTTCAAGAGGCACTTTCAATGATAGCCTTCATTTTTGGGCTGAGAGAGGATAACACAGTCCATGACTGGCAAATAGCTATCATTTTTAGATTGAAAACTGTGGACAAATCCCAAGAGTACTGGCTGGATTTCTCAGAACAAATTGTTAACACCATGATAGATCAGCTCATAAATTTCAAGTCAAGGCAAGTTTTTAGGTATTTTTCTTTTCTGTTCCACCTTATGCTGTATCAGAACCATAGTCTTTTTGAACAACATATGCATTTGAATAAGCATGACCCAGATTTTGGTCAAAATAAAACTATTCCTGTGTCCGCATGGACACATGTGTTATATGAATCCTCTAACTCTTATGAGTTTTGGGAACTTTTTGTAGCCCCTACCTTTTGCCAATTAAGCCCTAAGCATGTAGAACATAGATTGACACAGAGTATAAGGGGTTTTATGACCAATTGCCCCATTCCCTGTGATTATTTCTTAGGGGCACATAACACAGTAATCAGAGTCCATGGTTTCAAAGAGGAGCCTATGCTTTTACCTAAAGTATTGACCCCTAGGGTCATATTCTTAGAAGTGACCCGACAAGTGTGTGTGGTCGATAATGAATTAGGCCACAAGAAAAAGAAAAGGAAGATGTATGATATCGAATGGGTCAGGAAAAGTATGATACTGGAGGTTAGAGATGCAGAGAACCTCTTGCTAAGAAAGCTAGCTACCCTTGCTTTCCTCCTCCTTGAAGATAAATGGAAGTATGACCCAGATATTTTTCTAGCCTCCTAGATTATGAATAACAAAGTCCATGCTAAAATGGTACATGAGGGTGGGCCATTCTGGGAAGATAGGAGGAATCCAAAAGAAGACAACCTAGACCTATATGTTGAACTAGCTGATTTACCCTTTGAGGGGGCCAGGCCATGGGAAACCTTCTATGTTAAAGAGAAGGAATTTGACCCTAAGTTACGAATGACTATTGGTTTGAGGAAAAGATTGAAGGCCCAAGATTGGAAACCAAAAAAGATTAAAGCCTATTAGAAATATAGGCAAGAGATTTAAGAGATCACACATTCATTTGGGAATATTGACACTGATGAGAAATGGGAATCAATCTGGGATGAGTGGCATCCCTCCCTAGTCTCGAGTCTAGACACTAGTAAATTTTAGAAGAAGGGTGAGGAATCAAAAGAGGAAACAGAGTCTGCCCAAACTATGCAAGAGATAGGACATGCTTCATCTACTGCTCCTGCATCTTCATGGCCCCAATCCCTCAGCACCTTAGAGAAGCAAAAAGGTGTAATGTCATCATGAACTATAGGGATCCATGTTGCAAGTATGAGGTGAACCAGTGTTGTCATTGATGTCAACATACTCATATTGCATTGACAAGAAGGATTGGATGAGCTGTGTGCTAAGGATACTGAGAAAATTAGCCTCAGTCAGGAACAGTGAAGAACAGTGATGAGAAGAAGGCAAATGTACTGTATAGGATGAGAACCGGAGGATGCGGATTAAAGGGTTTGTAGCTATGAGTCTTGAGATGCTTCAGTTAAGATTTCAGAGGTCCGCATGAAGATCTGAAGGAGTTGTGGCTGTCGGTATGGAACCAGTTCCGGCAAGTGTTCAGAGGTGACAAAGGATCACAGAAAGGTCTGGTGAGGTCTGGAATTGTATTATCCTAATCTGCGGATTGGAAGGAATTGTTTGGGATGTCCTTGTGATGTGTCATCCTGATTTGTGTATGATTTGGAGGTCCGGAAGTACCTCTTGCATTATGACAGTGGTGACAGACAGTGTTCTTGAAGTTCCGGATAAGGAAGAGAAGAGATTCCAGTAAGTAAAGAAAGTGCAGATGTACCTAGTCATTCAGGCAGGCTTGTGAAGGTTCTTGGATCATGTTGAGGTTGTGTTGTTGGTCCGCATTGATAGTAGAGCCCGGAATTGAAGTTATTCTTCTGGATGAAGTTCTTGTTCTGTTTAGCCGACCGGATGAGTTGTTCATCCTGCGAATGTTCTTGTGGTGGCCGACCGGATGTGTTATTCATCTTGCGGATACTCTTATGGTTGTTTGCCGACTTAGATGTTTGTTCCTAAGTCGATGTCTTGTATAAATAATGGTTTGTGAGTTCATTTCGATGTGTGGATGAGTGTGGGGTAGCGAAGAGAGGTGCGAAAGACAGAGCAGAGGTTTTGGGCTTAAATGGAACTGATCCGGACATAGTAGAGATGTCATTCTCCAGTTCAAGATTGTGATTTTTATCACTTTGTAGACAGTGTGTCTCCTTGTAGGCAGTGGGCCTCTTTGTGAGCAGTGTGCTCGAGCAGTAAGCCCTAATTGGCATGTGCCATTCATTTTTCTTTATTCTTCTAATAGAGAATAATTCTTGGGTTAATCACCCCGTGGTTTTTCCCTTAACCGGGTTTTCCACGTCAAAATCTTGGTGTTCAATGTGTTGATGTTCATCTGCTCTGAGTTTATGCATTATGCTTTCATAGATGGTTAATTGATATGCTGTTAACTAACAAAGAACAATTAAGTGTTTAAAGTAAGAGCAAGTTTTATACAACTGATTCACCCCCCCCTCTCAGTTGTATGCCCTAGATCCAACAATTGGTATCAAAGCCAAGTTCCTCTGAAAGGAGCTTAACCGCTTGAGGAGATCCAAGATGTCATCATACAAGAAGGATAGTCCGAAGTTCGATGGAACCAACTTCACTCTCTAGAAAGGTCGCATGAAGTGTCACTTGGAATGTATGGGAAAAGCATACTTGGCTATGGTCTCAAAACCATATGTACCTCCACAAGGTGGTCCGACAACTCTGAATGAAATCACAGATGCTAAAAATAATCTGCGGACCAAGGAAGCCCTACTAAGCGCATTGAATGATTCAGATCTCTCAAATGTTATTGACCTACCAACTGCATATGAGATCCTGACTAAACTGGAACTTCTGTATGAAGGAGATGAGTTTGTCAAAAGTGCAAGGTTGCAAAGTCTGAAAGGGAAATTTGAAAGATTGAAGATGAGAGATGATGAAAACATCACTACCTTTATGCCAAGAGTGAATGAGCTGGTATGTGGAATTAGAAATGCTGGTGGAACTCTAGATGAAAATGAGATTGTCTGCAAAATCTTAAGATCCCTTCCTGCTGCCTACAAAATCAAGGTTGCTGCCATTGATGAATTCAGAGCCCACACAACTGTCACAAGAGAACAACTGGCTGGCAAACTAGCTGCATTTGAAATGACCAAGTTTGGAGATGATCCTCCCAAGACTGAATCTGCTTTCAAAGCCAGTGCCTATGTGAAAGGCAAACAGAGATTTGATCCGGGAGAAAAATCATCAAGGAAGATGTCATGGTATGATCAAGCAAGAAGAGACATGGAAGAAGAAGAAGCAGAAACAACTCAACTTGAAGCCCTCATTGCAAAGAGACTGCCAAGAGGATCTGGTAAGTATGAAGGAAAACTACCCTTTAAGTGTTTCAACTACAATAAGATTGGTCATTTTGCTTCAAGATGTCCGGAAAGATCTGCAAGGTCTAATACTAACAGACAAAGGTTTCAAAAGAACTGCTATTATGTTCATGAAGAAGATGACAATGAAGGAGTAACAGATGATGAATTAAAACTAGGAAGCAAATCCGGAAATGAATGGGTGTTTATTGCCATCAAGGAAGAAGATTCAATATCCTCTGAATCTGTCAATCACAAGGTTGTGGAAAGAGCTTTGGCTGCTCAAGTAGAAGAAAAGGATGATTGGGTTATTGATAGTGGATGTTCTCACCATATGACTGGTGACAAGAATAAGTTCTTAGATTTGGAAAGGTATGAAGGAGGAATGGTAAAGTTTGGTGACAATTCTGCTGGCAGAATCAGAGGTAGGGGAACTATTTCCTTTGATGGAAAGAGCAAAACAGGTAATGTACTATATGTTGAAGGATTGAAGCACAATCTTCTCAGTGTTGGTCAGTTAGTGGACAAAGGCTATGATCTCCGGTTCAAGAATGGAAAATGCAGAATCTTTACAAGCTCCGGAACTGAAATTGCATCTGGTACTCAGACAAAAGGTAATATCTTTCATCTGGTTGGTTCAAATAAAAGTTGTTTGTTTGTTCAAATTGATCAGAGTTGGTTATGGCATAGAAGAATGTGTCATGTAAATTTTGATAACATCATCAAGATAAGCAATACTCAGGCTATGAGAGATCTTCCAAAATTGATGAAACCTACATATAGTTTGTGCAAAGACTGTCAGCTAGGTAAACAAAGCAGAGTCTCTTTCAAAAGCCAAGATTAGTCTTCTACCGAATTGTTGGAATTAGTACATACTGATCTCTGTGGTCTGACAAGAATCAAGAGTCTGCAAGGTGATAGATATTTCATGTTGTTAATTGATGATCATTCCCGGATGATGTGGGTTACCTTTCTAAAAGAAAAATCAGAAGCATTTGAGAAGTTCAAAATCTTCAAAGCTATGGTAGAGAATCAAACCAGATTGAAACTAAAGTGTCTAAGGTCTGATAGAGGTGGTGAATTTACATCTGGTGAGTTCATTGACTTTTGTGAGAAGCAGGGTATAAGGAGACAGTTGTCTGCTCCTAGGACTCCACAGCAGAATGGAGTAGTTGAGAGAAAGAACCGGACCATCCAGGAAGCTGCCAGGACAATGATGTTGGAAGCAAATGTTCCTCAAATGTTTTGGAAAGAAGCTATCAGCACTGCAGTCTACACTCTCAATCGAGTTCAAATCAGAAACAACACCGGTAAGACCCCCTATGAACTCTGGTTTGGCATCACTCCTACTATGAAATATTTCAGAGTATTTGGTAGCAAGTGTTATATTAAAAGAGATGAAGATCTAGGAAAGTTTGATGCTAGAAGTGATGAAGGAATTTTCTTGGGTTACTCCACTCAAAGAAAAGCATACCGGTGTTACAATAAGAGATTGAGGAAGATGATAGAAAGCACCAATGTGAAAGTTGATGAAGGAATTGAGAAGCCTTCAAGATTTTATGAGTTTGATGAAGATGATCAAGACAGTGTTCAAGGAACTCAATCCTCTCTGGTGAGACAGAGTCAGCCTGATCCGGTAAATCAGGAAGAAGAGATAGGTTTGAATGAGCCTGATCAAGAAGCAGCAGTGCAGGATACTCCCAAAATTCCAAGGTATGTAAGACTGAACCACTTTGAAGATCAGATCATAGGTGACAGAAGCAAAGGTTTACAAACTAGAAGGAATGTTGCTCAAAATCAAGATGAATGTTGTCTAATTTCAAAGATTGAACCTAAAACAATAAATGAAGCTTGCAATGATGAAAACTGGACCAAAGCAATGGAAGATGAATTGATGTAAATTGAGAAAAATCATACTTGGGATCTTGTTCCCAGACCTAGAGACAGGAATGTAATTAGAACCAAGTGGGTCTTCTGGAACAAACTAAATGAAGCTGGTGAAGTAATCAGAAACAAAGCTAGATTGGTCTGCAAAGGCTACTCTCAAATAGAAGGAATTGACTTTGAAGAGACTTTTGCTCTGGTGGCAAGAATTGAAGCAGTCAGATTATTTCTTGCATTTGCTGCCTTCAAAGACTTCAAGGTATATCAGATGGATGTGAAGTCTGCCTTCCTAAATGGTGATCTAGAAGAAGAAGTCTACATTGAACAACCGGATGGATTTCAATTGTCTGATAATGATGATATGGTCTGCAAGTTGAAGAAAGCTTTGTATGGATTGAAGCAAGCCCCAAGAGCATGGTATGAAAGGTTGGATAAGCATCTTATGTAGATTGGATTCAACAAAGGTACTGCTGACAGTAACTTATATTTCAAAATTGATCATGAAAACATTTTGATTGTTGAAGTGTTTGTGGATGATATCATTTTTGGAGGAAGAGATAGTATGTGCAAAACTTTTGCAAATTAGATGAAAAGTGAGTTTGAAATGTCTATGCTTGGTGAAATGAATTTCTTCTTGGGTCTGCAAATTACTCAAACAAAGAAAGGAATCTTCATTTCTCAGACCAAATATGTGAAAGAATTGTTAAGGAAATTTGGTATGGAAGACTCAAAGCCAATGAACACTCCTATGGCAACCGGATGTAAGTTAAGCAAAGATGATGATTCTCCAAAGGCAGATCAGACAAAGTATAGATCAATGATTGGTGGATTGTTGTATCTCACTCAAACTAGACCAGATATAATGCAGGCTGTTGGTCTTGTGGCAAGATTCCAGGCTAATCCTAGAGAATCTCATGTTATGGCAATCAAAAGAATTTTTAGGTACTTGAAAGGAATAGTTGAGTATGGTCTATGGTACCCTAGAGATCCGGATTTCTCTCTTCATGCTTACACAGATGCAGATTGGGCAGGAGATGTGGATGATCGGAAGAGCACTAGTGGTGGAGCATTCTTTTTGGGGAAGAGATTGGTTTCTTGGTTAAGCAAGAAACAAGATGCAATATCTCTGTCTACAACTGAAGCAGAATACATTGCAGCAGCAGGTAGTTGCACTCAAATCTTATGGATGAAGCAGATGCTAAGAGACATTAAAGTTGAATATGAGGAGCCTATCACAATTTTCTGTGATAATTCAAGTGTAATTAATATTTCTAAGAATCCGGTATTGCATTCTAAGACTAAGCACATATCTATCAAGTTTCACTTTTTGAGAGAACAAGTAAACAAGGAAGAAGTCAGATTGGAGTATGTTCTCTCAAAGGATCAGATTGCAGATATCTTTACTAAACCTCTTCCCAAGGACTCTTTTGAATATCTCCGGGAGAAGTTAGGGGTCATGGCCCCTCTGGTGATGAACTAGGATGCACTGATGTGCATCAGTCCGGTGGATATCATAGTCATATCTTGTGATCCAGATTGATGATGGGGAGCTGCAACTAAGGGGGAGCAGCTAGTATGATTCTGATGTATTAGAATTGCAAGTATGAGCCCTTTGCCATTGATGTCAAAGGGGGAGAGAAGACATGTGAAAAACAAGTGGTTGATGATCAAAGGGGGAGCAGTAAAGGAAGAGAAGACATGTGAAAAGTTGTTGTTGATAGGGGGAGCTGTGACAGAAAGGAGAAGTTCTTGTCTTGATGGTTTTTCACATCATATGTTGCCATCAATGACAAAGGGGGAGATTGTTGCAAGTATGAGGTGAACCAGTGTTGTCATTGATGTCAACATACTCATATTGCATTGACAAGAAGGATTGGATGAGCTGTGTGCTGAGGATACTGAGAAAATTAGCCTCAGTCAGGAACAGTGAAGAACAGTGATGAGAAGAAGGCAAATGTACTGTATAGGATGAGAACCGGAGGATGCGGATTAAAGGGTTTGTAGATATGAGTCTTGAGATGCTTCAGTTAAGATTTCAGAGGTCCGCATGAAGATTTGAAGGAGTTGTGGCTGTCAGTATGGAACCGGTTCCGGTAAGTGTTCAGAGGTGACAAAGGATCACAGAAAGGTCCGGTGAGGTCCGGAATTGTATTATCCTAATCTGCGGATTGGAAAGAATTGTTTGGGATGTCCTTGTGATGTGTCATCCTGATTTGTGTATGATTTGGAGGTCCGGAAGTACCTCTTGCATTATGACAGTGGTGACAGACAGTGTTCTTGAAGTTCCGGATAAGGAAGAGAAGAGATTCCAGTAAGTAAAGAAAGTGCAGATGTACCTGGTCATTCAGGCAGGCTTGTGAAGGTTCTTGGATCATGTTGAGGTTGTGTTGTTGGTCTGCATTGATAGTAGAGCCCAGAATTGAAGTTATTCTTCCGGATGAAGTTCTTGTTCTGTTTAGTCGACCGGATGAGTTGTTCATCCTGCGAATGTTCTTGTGGTGGCCGACCGGATGTGTTATTCATCTTGTGGATACTCTTATGGTTGTTTGCCGACTTAGATGTTTGTTCCTAAGTCGATGTCTTGTATAAATAACGGTTTGTGAGTTCATTTTGATGTGTGGATGAGTGTGGGGTAGCGAAGAGAGGTGCGAAAGACAGAGCAGAGGTTTTGGGCTTAAATGGAACTGATCCGGACATAATAGAGATGTCATTCTCCAGTTCAAGATTGTGATTTTTATCACTTTGTAGACAGTGTGTCTCCTTGTAGGCAGTGGGCCTCTTTGTGAGCAGTGTGCTCAGGCAGTGAGCCCTAATTGGCATGTGCCATTCATTTTTCTTTATTCTTCTAACAGAGAATAATTCTTGGGTTAATCACCCCGTGGTTTTTCCCTTAACCAGGTTTTCCACGTCAAAATCTTGGTGTTCAATGTGTTGATGTTCATCTGCTCTGAGTTTATGCATTATGCTTTCATAGATGGTTAATTGATATGCTGTTAACTAACAAAGAACAATTAAGTGTTTAAAGTAAGAGCAAGTTTTATACAACTGATTCACCCCCCCCTCTCAGTTGTATGCCCTAGATCCAACAATCCAAACCACTTCACCATCTGGGGGTTCTAGATTTGTTCCTTTGCAACCACTAGTGGTGGTGAATGTTGAAGAAAAAGAAATAGGTGAGAGGCCTAGGAAACATAGGAAATTGCACTTGCAAGTAGAAGAGGAGGAAGAAGCAGAACTATTGCTACAACAACTGCCAGTCACATCTTCAATTGCTCAAGTAAGTGTTTCTTCTCCCTTTTCTCTTGTGTCTCTTTCTTCTGCTATAGGAGTGGCAATCCCAATTAGCCAAACATTTGTAAACCCTGCCACTTTTGTTGTGCCTACATCAACCTTTTCCACAATTGCCACAATTGCCAGTTCATAGGCCATATCTTCACAGGCCATTTCATTACCATTATTTTCCCCATCTGTGCCAAAAAGAACCCCTCCTCAAGTTTCTCCTAGCAAACAATTATTGGCTATTCCCTATGGCCTACCTTAAGGTCATCCCTTTGCTGGAGGATACATTGCATCTCCTCCTACATTCCAAGCCCAAGCAGACACAGCAAAAAGGGCCAAAGAGGCTAGAATGGACAAGAAGATGAAGAAGGAAAAATAAGATCCCTATTGTAGCACACATGAGGTCACTTTTTGACCCCATTCAACAACAACTGACAGTCACACATTTGTCTCCAAATGTGGTGAAACCTAATGAACAAATGTAGCACCAAGATTATGCCATGAATGTTGTGGCTATGGATATGTCTCTTTTCAGGCCATACGATAGGGTTGAACTAATGAATGAGACTGCATCTTCTATTGTAACCTACTATCTGAAGGTATCTAAGAGGTTGTAGAAAGTAGAGAATGATTTAGCTCAAGAGAAGGTGAACATCAGCAACCTTGCTGGGGAGATTCAATCAAAGGATAATGAGATTGAAAGTTTGAACCAACAGTTGCAAAATACTATTTCTTGTCAGATACATTAGGCTACACAGACTCAAAATGCTTCTCTTATGTTTGAGCTAGCACAAGAAAAGGCTGCAGTGACTATTTTGAGATAGGAGAAGGCTACTTTGGAGAAGAAATATCAAGAGAAGTTGCAGCAGGCCACACAATTTCAACATAAGTTATGAAGTGAACAGAATGCTAATGGTGTAATTCAGGCACAACTCCTAGCTAAGCAAAAAAGAACAACGCAGCTGACAATTGAGTTAGCTAGTAGGCCACAAAATGCTGGAGTTTTAAATTTGGTGAAAGAGATTTATGTTTCAGTATGGAAGAGAATCTCTGAGGAGATTATCTAGCTAAGGCCATCTTTAACATTTTTGTTAAATGCTCAGCAGCTATGTGAAAAGGTTGAGACTTCGGTACAAGCCACCTTGTCTACTATTTCATTGAGAGTTTCTGACTCTCATCTTTTATTGAAGAAATTATATAACACAATAGATGAGACTCTATCAATAGTAGGTACTAATGATATAATGGCCACTGCTAAGAAGGTCAATGAGGTTTTGAATTGCAACTCTGTAGCTACAAATTGTCAAAAGCTCCTGGATACAGTGAAATGAGTTAAAAATATGAAGAAACATATTGAGGATTTGGTGCAACTAGGGCTTCCTTCACCATTCCCAGATAGTAACACAGTATTGATGATTGATGACATCAAGGCCCTTGTCTTGACTAGGTAAAATGATGAAACATTTTTTTAGGGTTTGAGTGATTCTTCATCAGTCAAGGAGGTGGAAGCTATGTTGATACCTATGGCCCAGCTGGAGTTTCAATTAAAAGCTATGGTACAAATTTTGTAGACCTTTTCCCATAAGGATATAATTAATCTTGATTTTGCCTTTCAAGATTTGCAGAGTAGACAAGGACTCTAATTCAGAATGGTCTGTTTAACAGACAGCATTGCAGAATTTATAACTCTGTGTTGTATTTTTAATACATATATTTTTGCTAGTTTTGGGTTCTTTCCGAGGAGGCTCAAAAGTCTTATTAGTTGCCAAGAACTATAGAGTGTTCAAACTCTACATTTTGTTGTAGTCACAGCAAGACTACAGGTCTCTTTTATTTCTGTGTATGTTTCAAAGATATTGTTGTGTGGGTTTCTAATACTCTCTGCAAAAGCCACCAAGTGTCAAGCCTCAGTTAAAGCTGCAGTATTATTTCTAATAATAACTTTTGTGCAGAGCACACCGCATAGTAAATTGTTTCAGTATTTCAAGTTTTAGCTTTGTTGCAGAGGATGCCATGTGTAGCATGTGGACGCAGTCCCTAAAGTTCTATGTTTTGTGCAGAGTTTACCGCGTGTCTCTTTATTTTGCTACGGAAGTGGTCACGTGGTTCTTTCTGTATCAGGTTTGATGCTTGTAATGAAAGATGGTGGGCCATAGTCCCTTTTAGTTTCAAGAGTGCGGAGAATGCCACGTGGTGGTTGTGGAAGAAGAGTAGTTTTGTTTATGACTCTTTTTAGTGAGAAACTTAAAGTTTTAAAGTGATGTAGATTGTGCCAAGTATCAGCTTCTGCAGGAGTTTCAAATGTTTAGAACAGTAATGCAGGTGCCGCCACGTGTTAGTTAGCGTGCGCATGGAAGATGCCATATGTTCCAGTTTTCTCCCTTTGAAAGTATCGAGTCTCGAGGCTGTAGGTCCCATTTTTAATATATCTCATATTTTAAAGGGATGCAGGTTGCGACAAATGTCATAAGCGGAGGTCACCCGAACATAAAGACATAGTTTTGAGGGCTTTATGGAAGAAGACAAGTAGATGTTTTTAAATGCTGTAGAACGCGACAAGTGTCATTTTCTTGTTGACTTCTAAGAAACAAAGGAGTTTCTCATTTCACTGCGGATGCTGCCATTTGTTACATTATGTTTCAAGTTTCAAGTACACGGGCCTTGCCATGTGTCTGTGTCATAATGAAGGAGTTGTGCTACATATATTTTGCCCCAGCTAATGACCCTGCACAAGGGGATGGCTATTATAGATTTGAAGGATCTTAATCGCCAGAGACTTCTAGTTATCTTCAATTCCATTGGGCCGTTGGAATTTGGTTGTTATAGACAATCTAGAGCCATATCTTAGTTTATAAATATGTAATATTTGTAATAGATCAAGACAGAAGTACACTTAGAGATACACAGAGATAGAGATTTTTTTGATAAGTTTTGTCAGAATCAAAAAGAGAAGTTACATACTTTGTTGTGGCCAGTTTATATCATTTTACCTTTATTTTGTTGTTCTTGATAAGAAAGTTAATGTACCTATGCATGTATCTCTACCTTTTATATTACTGGAAGATTAACGAGAAGAACTTTGTTCTATGCCTTGGTTGATATTATTTGTGTCATTGCAAAGTGTCTAATTGTGAGCCTTTGATTATATTCATTCCATCTGTTTATGTTAATCATGCAGTATTTGCTCTTTAATATAACTGAATCTTGAGAATAGTTTTAATGTGCTTAATTTGAAAGGAATACTTTTACTCAGGTGCATCGTCATAGTTAGATTTTCTTAATTATATCCGTAATCCTGTTAGTTTCTTACCCTTTGCTTAAAACCTATTTAAAATAGATAAGAGCCGGCTTCTTTAAAATTTGGAGGTTGTTTCAAGTAGAAAGTCCCACTTTCTTGAGACTTCCCATGTTGGTGTTAAAACCTGCGTAATTTTATACATCAATAGTTTTTGGCACACCCGGTGGGACCTTTCTTGAAGTTTTCATCAAGATCGTATGAGCCAGCAAGTAATAAGGAGCCAGAGTTGTGAACCTACAACAAGAGCTCAGTCCACTACTAATCTAAGCATTCTTTTGCCACCATTAGTAGCTACTCCAAGGAGAAGGGTGAATTAGTTTGCAGCAGCACAAAGAGTAAATATGGGACCACCTGTAGCCGCAAGGAACTATGCAATTTGGAACACTGGCAGTCCTCTAATTCTCCCAGTACCACCAGCAACTTGGGATGCTATTCCTACCAATGCTCTGAAGGCTTTGCCTAAGTTCAGTGGGGAAGATTTCAAGGCACCTAAAGAGCATCTATAAGATGTATCTGATGTGTATGTAGTACATTTTATCACTCAATAGAATGTATCCATAAGATTGTTAGAAGCCTCTTTTAAAGAAAAGGCTCTAGACTAGTATAGATCTCTTACTCCAAACACAATATCTACATGGGATCAGCTTGGTGATGCTTTCTTTGCAAGATTTAAAGAAAAGGGTGATAAATCTTCCTTCTTGCAACAATTGATCACTATCAAAAGGGCACCACAAGAGGCCATGACTGATTTCAACTCAAGATTTCAAAAGACCTCGGATAGAATTCCTGCTACAGCAAGACCATTATTAGGTATGGCTATTGTGTTTTACCTCAAAACTTTAAACTTAGATATATCAGTAATGATTCAGTCTCTTGGAGGTCAGATACTACCAGAAGCATATGAGTTGGCAGTCAAGGCTGAAAATAACTTAAAAGATGCTAGAAAATTGCCCCTAAGGCCTCCTATGTGCATGTTCCCAAAAATTACCTTACCTTTTCCACAAGAAGCTCCTATTCTTACAGCTCCACCTATGTCCATGTATTCATTTCCAGTACCTCAACAACTTGCTAAGGCAACCACCTCTGCTCAACCATTTGAAATGGATGATGTCAAGAACATTCTAAGGACCTTCTCAAATGAGATAATTAATCTAAAGAGACAAAAAAAATCCCTATCCAAAGCCCCCTTATCAAAGTTATCAAGGAAATAAACCTCCCTTCCAGCCAAATCAATATCAAGGCCCTCAAAGGCAAGCTAATCCTCAGCCTTCAAACTAGTTAGTTTCAGTCCCTACACCTCTACAAACTGTTCATTCTAACCCCAACAGGGAAATTGTTCCAGGGCAAAATAACTTAGCAGATGGCACAAATGCTTGGTGCTTTCCCTGTAATAATGCCCATATGCCCAGAGATTGTCCTAGAGGTAACTTGTAGCAAAAGATAGTAGAACAGAGAGGGTTAGAAGGACAATTCTCAACTTCCAACACCCCACCATATCAGTCCCCTAGTGTTCAAAACGCAATCATGGTGGCCCAGATGCAAGGGATGTCTATACAACAAGAAGAGGAAATAGCCCCTGAGTATGCTTTATTTTCATGGATTGAAGAGGAAGATTCAGTGTTTTTGAATGAGGCATCTACTTCAAAGAAACCATTGGTGCAATCAAACTATTATACCAGATCAAAGAGGAGAATGATGGAGAAACCTGAAGTCACCAATAATGAGATCATGGTAGCTCCTGCATTTCAAAATCATCACAACATAGTCTCTAGGCAAGAAATGCCTCAGCCTATACAGAATCAAGTAGTCTCAGGATAAGTTCTAGAAAAGACAAGGTACCCTTATTATTCAAGGACCCAAACATTAGGATCTGTGAACGTGATGGATCAGCTAAAAAGAACTCCAGTACATGTATCAATCTGGGATATGTTAGCTATTCCTGAACAAAAGACACTGTTGCAAGAAGCTCTGCAAGGCCAAGAAGTCTCTAAATACACTGGTACTAAAGGAGGACCTACTAATAAAGGGAAGCTTCAGCTCAAAGATATTGTTCCTCTGCAGATAACAACCCTATTGAATAATGAACCTGAGGTAGGTAAATCTAAACTAGATCCCTTTTATTTGACTCTAATAGTTGGGAAGAAACTACTGCATAATGTAATGATAGACTCTGGGGCAAGTACTACAATGATGCCAAAGCAAATAGAAGATTCTTTAAAGATAAAATATGAGTCACTTACAAGAGGGGTCATGCAGTTGGATGGAAAATTTGTTCAAACAATAGGATAAATCAAACAACTTCCATTACAATTATATACTTGCCCCAATATAATTGTCAATCAAGATGTGGTAGTCATAGATATTCCCCTTGTATTTGGTTTATGCTTGTCCAGAGATTTGATAGCCAAGATAGGAGGATACATGTCACTAGATTGGTCACACCTCATCCTGAGAACCAACTATGGGACAAAGATGAAAATACTGTCTGAACATTATCCAAATACCATATCACAGATGAACCAACCCCAAAATTAGAAGCATCCCATGCTATGCTGAATAAAGAGGATAGAATCTTTGTTGAAGAATTGGGTGACTAGACTGAGAATGACCAATAAGAAGAAGAGAATAATCATTTATTAACTGTGATGCAGAGTGATCCCTATGGAAACTATGACTCTACTGGTCTAGGCACTTATGTCATATTTGAAGAGGACCAACAAATCCCTAATGTTTTAAGGAAAGAAGTATCACAGAGTCAGGAATCTGAAAGAAACTCAGTATTCTGGACCCTCAATTTTGATGGGGCTAGGAGTAAAAATGGTGGTGGAGCAGGAATTTGCCTTACTGTCCCAAATGGTGAGAAAATTCTAAGAGCCATTCGCCTTCAGTTTACCTATACCAATAATGATGCTAAATATGAATCTTTGGTGCATGGACTCATGTTGGCAAAGAAAAAGGGAATAAAGAATCTGATAGTAAGAGGAGATTCACAACTGGTAATAAAACAAATCAGAGAGAAAGCAATAGCCAAAAATGTGAGAATGAGATCCTATAGGCACAAAATTTGGGACCTGATAGATGGTTTTGAGGCTTTCAATATTAAGGTAGTTCCTAGAGCCCAAAATTCTGAGGCAGATAGAATGGCACATATTGGTTCATAGTTTGACCTAGCAAGTGATCTATTAGTTAGCAATGAGTCAGTCAAAGTGATAGTAAGACCAACTATCCCAGATAATGATCAAAATTGGCAAGTTTTTGATAATGATTTCCAAGTACTCTCATTCTTACAACAATTAGCAGAATTTGCTGATCAATTACATCCTAAAATTAAGAAAGCATATGGTGATCAAATTATCTAGCTAAAATCAAATAAACTCCCTAAAGGGCTGATTACTTTAGAAAACTTGTTTGACCCAGAGGATGTAAGCCTAGAGAAGAGGAGGTTTCAAGCAAATAAGGAAGATTATTCTGAGATCCAAGTTAGTGAAGGAAGAAGATTAAAAATTGGCAATTCTACAACCCAAGAAGAGAGGGAAAGGTTGATTGATTTGTGTGAAAAATATGATAGGGTGATTGCTTGGACCTATGAAGACCTCCATGGCTATAATAGAGATATCATCCAACACACTATAGGGTTTACTGAAGGATCTAAACTAGTTAGACAGAAGCAAAGGCCAATGAATCCTAGAATTAAACCTTTAATGGTTGATGAGCTGCAAAACATCCTAGAATCAAAGATTATTTTTCCAATTAAGCATTCAACCTGTGTATTAAACCTAGTGCCAGTAAGAAAAGAGAATGGTGACATAAGACTCTGTGTAGATTTTAGGGATCTGGATAGAGCATCTTTAAAAGATCATTATCCCCTTTCCTCTATGGAACATATTTTAAAAACTGTGGTTAGGTTAGAAAGGTTTTCCTTGCTAGATGGTTTCTCAGGATATAATCAAATTTGGTTAGTAGATGAGGATAAGAAGAAGACTGCATTCACTACAAAGTGGGGAACATTTGCATATGTTAAGATGCCTTTTGGTCTTTCAAATACTGGAGCTACTTTTCAGCTTGCAATGGATTTAGCATTTGGGGAACTTTTAAATAAAATTATTCTGATCTATTTAGACGACCTCACTATTTTTTCTAAGAATGCTATAGATCATTTTGACCATTTAGAGGCTATTTTTAAGAAATGTCAAGAGTTTGGAATATCTCTGAACCCCAAGAAATGTATCTTTGTAGTACCTCAGGGTAAACTTTTAGGGCATATAGTGTCAAAGGAAGGGGTCTCTATTGTTCCAGAAAGAGTCACTGCCATAATTAACCTATCTCTACCAGTTAATAAAAAAGCAGTCCAATCCTTTCTAGGAAAAATCAAATTTGTTCGCCAATTCGTATCTGATTTTGCAGGCCTAATTAGACCAATGATACTGTTGTTTAAAAAGGATCTAGTTTTCAAATGGACTATAGAAGGAAGACATGCTTTTGAGGAAGTCAAGAAAGCTATTTCAACAGCCCCAGTACTCAGAAACCCAAACTTTTCTAAATTTTTCATATTGTATGTGTATGGGGGAGAATTCAGTGTTGCTGTTGTTTTAAGTTAGAAAGATGATCCGAAAGAAGAACACCCAATAGCCTTTTTCTCCAGAACTCTCAGGGAATATGAGGCTAGATATAATTTTGTGGAGAAGTAGGCATATTCCATGGTAAAACCCTTAAAAAATTTAAACATATGGTGACAGGAAAAATGATTATGTTATTAGTGGCTCATCCTAGTGTAAGAGAATATATTATGGAGGGTGAGATCACTGAGAAAAGGGCCAATTGGATCACAAAGATTTTAGAATATGATGTAGAAGTAAGACCCACAAAGTTAGTTAGAGGTAAAGGATTGTGCAAATATATGACTCAAGACATGGAGAGAATAATGACTAAAGAAACAGAAAGTGAAAATGTATTCAAACTGCAAGAGATTGACTAAGACTCTTGGGTCAAATATAGAGTACAATATATGAAGCATGGGATTTTCTCAAATGAGCTCTCCCATGATAAGAGAAGATTCTATAGGCAACAAGGGGCCCATTTTGTACTAATTGACCATATTCTATTTAGAAGAAATGTTGATGGTATACTCTTGAGATGTATAGAGAAGGATGAAGCTCAAAGAATACTACATGAATTACACCATGGAGCCTCAGGTGGACACTTTTTAGCAAGGACCACTACAATCAAAGTAACTCAAGTAGGATATTTTTGGCCCACTCTGTTTACAGATTGCTATCACTTAGTTAAAGAATGCCAGGCTTGTCATTTTTATACAGGCAAAAGGAGAAATGCAATAATGTCTTTAAGCCCCATAGTTGTGGATGAACCCTTTTCTCAATGGGGTCTAGATTTTATTGGTATGATCAATCCAGTATCAAGTATGGGACACAAATGGATCCTCACATCAATAGATTACTTTACTAGGTGGAGTGAAGCAGTACCACTCAAAGAGGCAACAAAAAAAGTCATATTAGAGTTTCTAGAAGGCATAACTGCTCGGTTTGGTCCTCCTTGTACCATTATATCAGATAATGCCAAAGCATTTTTAGGAGCCAAATCATCTGAGTTTGCATTAAGGAATGGAATTTATTTGAAGGCTTCTTCAAATTATTACCCTCAAGGTAATGGTCTGGCAGAGTCCACTAACAAAGACCTTATCAGAATCATAAAAAGGATAGGGACCAATTATCACAAAGAGTGGCACAAACTACTTGACACAACACTGTGGGTTGACAGACTCACACCAAAGCAAGTGACTAAAATGTCTCCCTATGAATTAGTTTATGGTAAACCAGTAGTAATGACACTTAGTTTAGAGATCCCTACTTTACAATTGTTAAAACAGATAGAAATTGAAAAGAATGGCCCCGTGCAAGTTAGACTTGTTGAGCTGTTGGAAGTGCAAGAGAAAAGAGAAAAGGCACATGAGTCACTAATGAAACATCAAAAAATGGTAAAGGATTGTTTTGATAAGAAGACTTCAAATCTCATTTATGAGATTGGCTCTCTGGTATTGAAATGGGATGAAAGAGCTGCTAAGCCAGGTCAACACAACAAATTTGAATCATTGTGGATGGGTCCTTACAAAATTTGTTCCTGCAAGCAACAAAATTCATTTGAGCTGGAGACCATGGATGGAGAACTTGAAGAGATTCCGATAAATGGGATCTATCTGAAAATTTTCAATTAAGGAGGGGCTCTTAATGTATCATAATTAGTTAGTTTTCTTTCTTTCTTGCTTTCCTATTTTCCTGCTTTCTTTTTCTACTTTCCCTTTCAATAAATGTTCAGTGAACATGTGTCAGCAACGCAAAGCCCCTTCTCTTTTGGTCTCGCATTCATTAAGGTTGTTTGGCAATCCCCAAATTCCCAGGAAGTACACACTTTTCAAAAAAGATAGCCACTCCTGTAACATATCTAAAACTTCATTCCATGCGGATTTCAAAAAGATACACTGGCTGTTTCTTGGCATTAATTCCATTAATAAGATTGGATGTGTTATTGATTACCTTCATAAGCCCCGATGAGTTAATGTTAAATCCTAAGTGTAGCTCTCATTTGTTTCTATCTCTCTACTTTCAATCACTGTTGCATCCAAGTCCGTCCCTAGCAAGCGCCTTTCAGCTAAGTATCACTCCAGTTAAGCAGTTTCATTCTTTCCTGTGTCAAAGCTTCCTACATTCTCCTCGCAGATACAGCTATGTCTGAGACACAATCACCACAGGAGGGGATGGGAATTTATGAGTCAATTGATAAGCTGTTAAACAACAAATCATATGCATCAGCGCCCGCGCAAACAAGGAAAACCTACCCAAGAACAAGGGTCCCCGAGGTAGGATATTCTGTCGACCCGGCAAAGGTGAAGGATTACGGAGATGGCATATTCAACACAACCGTTCAAAAGAACACCAAGGCTTTACGAGAGGGGGCACATCAGAGGTGTATTCTCTGAGCAAACAGCGGGCAGTCTGAGACTTTTGGTATGAGGATATGGACCTCACGATTGGTACAGTTCCTAGTTCCTAATGTCCACCTATGTCCCAAGCTAATTGAGTTATGTGCAAAATTGTTTCCTGCACCATCAAGTACTATACAACAGGGCCCTTTCATAGTACATATTACGCCCAAGGCCATAAGAGACATGCTATCCCTACAGCATGATAGAATAGCCACATTTCCAATAGTTGCTAAAATGCAAAACACATGGGCCAATATAATTAAAAAAGTCAAGTTCCTCAATTCAGAGATGCAATTGGGAGATGATAACACTCAGATGCCAACACTACCCACAGGGAGGACACAATTTAGTCAAAATGTTCAAGAGGCACTTTCAATGATAGCCTTCATTTTTGGGCTGAGAGAGAATAACATAGTCCATGACTGGCAAATAGCTATCATTTTCAAATTGAAAACTATGGACAAATCCCAAGAGTACTGGCTGGATTTCTTGGAACAAATTGCTAACGCCATGATAGATCAGCTCATAAATTTCAAGTCAAGGCAAGTTTTCAGGTATTTTGCTTTTCTCTTCCACCTTATGCTATATCAAAACCATAGTCTTTTCGAACAACATATGCATTTGAATAAGCATAACCCAGATTTTGGTCAAAATAAAACTATTCCTGTGTCCACATGCACACATGTGTTATCTGAATCCTCTGACTCTTATGAGTTTTGGGAACTTTTTGTAGCCCCTACCTTTTGCCAATTAATCCCTAAGCCTGTAGAACATAGATTGACACAGAGTATAAGGGGTTTTATGACCAATTGCCCCATTCCCTGTGATTATTTCTTTGGGGCACATAACACAATAATCAGAGTCCATGGTTTCAAAGAGGAGCCTGTGGTTTTACCTAAAGTATTGACACCTAGGGTCGTATTCTTAGAAGTGACCCGACAAGTGTGTGTGGTCGATAATGAGTTAGGCCACAAGAAAAAGAAAAGGAAGATGTATGATATCGCATAGGTCAGGAAAAGTATGACACTGGAGGTTAGAGATGCAGAGAACCTCTTACTAAGAAAGCTAGCTGCCCTTGGTTTCCTCCTCATTGAAGATAAATGGAAGTATGACCTAGATATTTTTCTAGCCTCCTAGATTATAAATAACAAAGTCCGTGCTAAAATGGTACATGAGGGTCGGCCATTCTGGGAAGATAGGAGGAATCCAAAAGAAGACAACCGAGACCTATATGTTGAACTAGCTGATTTACCCTTTGAGGGGGCCAGGCCATGGGAAACCTTTTATGTTAAAGAGAAGGAATTTGACCTAAGTTACGAATGACTACTGGTTTGAGGAAAACATTGAAGGCCCAAGATTGGAAACCAAAAAAGATTGAAGCCTATTGGAAATATAGGCAAGAGATTTAAGAGATCACATATTCATTTGGGAATATTGACACTAATGAGAAATGGGAATCAATCTGGGATGAGTGGCATCCCTCCCTAGTCTCAAGTCCAGACACTAGTAAATTTTAGAAGAAGGGTGAGGAATCAGAAGAGGAAATAGAGTCAGCCCAAACTATGCAAGAGACATGACATGCTTCATCTGCTGCTCCTGCATCTTCATGGCCCCAATCCCTCAGCACCTTAGAGAAGCAAAAAGGTGTAGTGTCATCACCAACTATAGGGACCCAAACCGCTTGGCCATCTAGGGGTTCCAAATTTGTTCCTTTGCAACCACTAGTGGTGGTGAATGTTAAAGAAAAAGAAATAGGTGAGATGCCTAGGAAACATAGGAAATTGCACTTGCAAGCAGAAGAGGAGGAAGAAGCAGAACTACCGCTACAACAACTGCCAGTCACATCTTCTGCTACTCAAGTAAGTGTTTCTTCTCCCTTTTCTCTTGTGTCTCTTTCTTCTACTATAGGAGTGGCAATCCTAATTAGCCAAACATTTGTAAACCCTGCTACTTTTGTTGTGCCTACATCAACCTTTTCCACAATTCCCACAATTGCCAGTTCACAGGCCATGTCTTCACAGGCCATTTCATTACCATTATTTTCCCCATCTGTGCCAAAAAGAACCCCTCCTCAAGTTTCTCCTAGCCAACAATTATTGGCTATTCCCTATGGCCTGCCTCAAGGTCATCCCTTTGCTGGAGGATACATTGCATCTCCTCCTACATTCCAAGCTCAAGCAGACACAACAAAAAGGGCCAGAGAGGCTAGAATGGACAAGAAGAGGAAGAAGGAAAATAAGATCACTGTTGTAGCACACATGAGGTCACTTTTTGACCCCATTCAACAACAACTGACAGTCACACATTTGTCTCCAAATGTGGTGAAACCTAATGAACAAATGCAGCCCCAAGATTATGCCATGAATGTTGTGGCTATGGATATGTCTCTTTTCAGGCCATAGGATAGGGTTGAACTGTTGAATGAGACTGGATCTACTATTATAACTGACTATCTGAAGGTATCTAAGAAGTTACAGAAAGCAGAGAATGATTTAGCTTAAGAGAAGGTGAACATCAACAACCTTGCAAGGGAGATTCAATCAAAGGATAATGAGATTGAAAGTTTAAACAAACAGTTGCAAAATACTATTTCTTGTCAGATACAATAGGCTACACAGACTCAAAATGCTTCTCTTAAGTTTGAGCTAGCACAAGAAAAGGCTGTAGTGACTATTTTGAGATAGGAGAAGGGTACTTTGGAGAAGAAATATCAAGAGAAGTTGCAGCAGGCCACACAATTTCAACATAAGTTATTAAGTGAATAGAATGCTAATGGTGCAATTCAGGCACAACTCCTTGCTGAGCAAAATAAAACAAGGCAACTAACAATTGAGTTAGCTAGTAGGCCACAGAATGCTGGAGTTTTAAATTTGGTGAAAGAGCTTTATGTTTCAGTATGGAAGAGAATCTCTAAGCAGATTATCTAGCTAAGGCCATCTTTAACATTTTTGTTAAATGCTCAGCAGCTATGTGAAAAGGTTGAAACTTCAGTACAAGCCACCTTATCTACTGTTTCATTGAGAGTTTCTGACTCTCAGCTTTTATTGAAGAAATTATACGACACAATAGATGAGACTCTGTCAATAGTAGGTATTAATGACAGAATGGGCCACTGCTAGGAAGGTCAATGAGGTTTTGAGTTGCAACTCTGCAGCTACAAATTGTCAAAAGCTCCTGGATACAGTGAAAGGCGTTAAAAATATGAAGAAACATATTGAGGATTTGGTGCAACTGGGGCTTCCTTCACCATTCCCAGATAGTAACACAGTATTGATGATTGATGACATCAAGGCCCTTCTCTTGACTAGGTAAAATGATGAAACAATTTTTTAGGGTTTGAGTGATTCTTCATCACTCAAGGAGGTGGAAGCTATGTTGATACCTATGGCCCAGCTGGAGTTTCAATTAAAAGCTATGGTACAATTTTTGTAGACTTTTTCCCATAATGATATAATTAATCTTGATTTTGCCTTTCAAGATTTGCAGAGTAGAAAGGGACTCTCTAATTTAGAAGGGTCTATTTATCAGACAGCATTGCAGAATTTATAACTCTATGTTGTATTTTTAATACATATATTTTTGCCAGTTTTGGGTTCTTTCCGAGGAGGCTCAAAAGTCCTATTGGTCACCAAGAACTATAGAGTGTCAAAACTCTACATTTTGTTGCAGTCGCAGCAAATCCACAGGTCTCTTTTGTTTCTGTGTATGTTTCAAAGATATTGTTGCGCGGGTTTCTAATACTCTCTGCGGAAGCCACCAAGTGTCAAGCCTCAGTTAAAGCTGCAGTATTGTTTCTAATATTAACTTTTGTGCAGAGCGCTCCGCGTAGTAAATTGTTTCAATATTTCAAGTTTCAGCTTTGTTGCGGAGGATGCCACATGTAGCATGTGGAGGCAGTCCCTAAAGTTCTATGTTTTGTGCAGAGTTTGCCGCGTGTCTCTTTATTTTGCTGCAGAAGTGGTCACGTGGTTCTTTTCGTATCAGGTTTGATGCTTGTAATAAAAGATGGTGGGCCATAGTCCCTTTTAGTTTCAAGAGCGCGGAGAGTGCCACGTGGTGGTTTTGGAAGAAGAGTAGTTTTGTTTATGACACTTTTTAGTGAGAAACTTAAAGTTTTAAGTGATGTGGATTGTGCCAAGTATCAGCTTCTGCGGGAGTTTCAAATATTTAGAGCAGTAATGCGGGTGCTGCCACATGTTAGTTAGTGTGCGTGTGGAAGATGCCATCTATTCCCGTTTTCTCCCTTTGAAAGTATCAAGCGCCGAGGCTGTAGGTCCCATTTTTAATATATCTCATATTTTAAAGGGATGTAGGTTGCGATAAATGTCATAAGCGGAGGTCACCCGAGCATAAAGACATAGTTTTGAGGGCTTTGCGGAAGAAGACACGTAGATGTTTCTGAATGCTGTGGAACATGACAAGTGTCATTTTCCTGTTGACTTCTAAGAAACAAAGGAGTTTCTCATTTCGCTGCGGACACTACCATCTGTTACATTATGTTTCAAGTTTCAAGTACGCAGGCCTTACCATGTGTTTGTGTCATAATGAAGGAGTTGTGCCACATATATTTTGCCCTAGCTAATGAGCCTGCACGAGGGGATGGATGTTATAGATTTGAAGGATCTTAACTACCAGAGACTTCTAGTTATCTTCAATTTTGTTAGGCCGTTGGAATTCGGTTGTTATAGACAATCTAGAGCTAGATATTAGGTTATAAATATGTAATATTTGTAATAGATCAGGATAGAAGTACACTTAGAGATACATAGAGATAGAGATTTTTTTTTATAAGTTTTGTCAAAATCAAAAAGAGAAGTCAGAGACTTTGCTGTGGCCAGTTTATATCATTTTGCCTTTATTTTGTTGTTCTTGATAAGAAAGTTAATGTACCTATGCATGTATCTCTGCCTTTTATATTGCTAGAAGATTAATGAGAAGAACTCTATTCTATGCCTTGGTTGATATTATCTATGTCATTGCAAAGTGTCTGATTGTGAGCCTTTGATTATATTCATTCCATTTGTTTATGTTAATCATGCAGTATCTGCTCTTTAATATAACTAAATTTTGAGAATAGTTTCATTGTGCTTAATTTGAAAGGAATACTTTTACTCAGGTGCATCGTCATTGTTAGATTTGCTTAATTGTATCTGTAATCCTGTTAGTTTCTTACCCTTTGCTTAAAACCCATTTAAAATAGAGAAGAGCCAGCTTCTTTAAAATCTAGAGGTTATTTCAAATAGCAAGTCCCACTTTCTTGAGACTTCCCATGTTGGTGTTAGAACCTGTGCAATTTTATACATCAACACATATATCTCCTAATTATGGAATAGCTTTAATTAGTTGTGTGGTTATTTGAGTAGATTCTATTTTGATGCTCTTATGATGCTAGACATGTTAGAGACATTTGATGATTATTATTGATGTGATTATGAGCTTATTTTATGGAATTGTTATTAGATTCTGATTCTGAGATATTAGATAGTAAGTGCAATTTTAAATCTTGATTATGATGTGAGTTGTTTAATGTTGTGTATGAACTATGCGATGGCATGATTATTTCATTCCATTGCTTCAACTATGATATATCTATGTTGGATTGACCGTTTGATCGAGTGTGTGGCTGATTTTCCAGGCCACGAAAAATCAGAGGCAGATCTCACACTTATGTAATTCCTTGTTAAGCTGATCCATTTCGAATAGGGATGAGGATCATGTTTGATCGAATGTTGTTTTCATAAATTCTTGATTTAATTAATTGGCCTAGTTCACCCTTTTTTATTTGATTTAAATTATGTGTTATAAAACTTGTATTTTAATTCACACCATTTGGTGTCTCTTTTATTTTTGAGGCATTTAATGTGATTTTACACCTCCCCAAGTGTTTATTAGAGTTCCAAACTTACCCTAGGTGGTACCCCTAGGCTCTAGGGTCCATTTGGACTTACTAAACCCTAGGGTAACTCCCATCTAGTCACTCTAAACTTGGGTTTAGTAAATGTGACGAAATTTTAAAATGGCTAAGGGTCGGAGATGAGTCATGCCTTGGAAACAACCCATCTCCCTTCCCAAGGCTTGGAGATTGCTCCACCATGAAGACTTGGGGGTCTTCAAGACCCCCAAGTGTGTGGAACCTCCCCCAAGTCTCTCACAAACGTGTGAGAGCATCTTGGAGGGAGAGGGCTCTCTTGGAGGATAAGAGGATGACATGTGTCATCCCTTATCCTCATGGAGCCATGAGGAGAGTTGTCACCTCTCCACTTGGGCTCTCACACATGTGTGAGAGCACAAGTGGATAAGGTGAGGGTTTGAATGGATTAGAGGGTGAAACTTGTCACCCTCACATTCCTTCTCCCTTGCAAGTGACATGGGATGAGGAAGGAGAAGGTGACAAGTGTCACCTTCTCATTCCTTAGGGCCAAATTTGAAGGCCTATTTTATCTCCTCTTAGAGAGGAGTTGGGGGTTCTTACTTTTTAAAAAAATTTCTATCTCTGAAGTTTTTTTGGGAAAGAGTTGAAGGAGACTTGGAGGTTTGGAGACTTGGAGAAAGCTTGTGGGCTCTTCTTCAATGTACATCCATTGTTGAGCTCTTAAGGTAAGCCCTATGGCATTAGCCATTTCCCTATGCTTATTTCACTTTTACTTCTGTGTTTGAAAATTTTTATGTGGGGTGTTATTTTCTTTTGTGTGGGTTCTGGGTGTCGGCAAGAGCCTCTTCATTTGGAGAAAATGCTCAACTTGTATAGGGTCTGGGAGAGTGAACCTTCTCGAGGTCACCTCCTGGTGTTGATCTATTTACAGCCTTGACGGCATTTTATGGAGTTTGAAATTATTTGGTTGGCAAGAGTGCCATGGTGGTTTTTGTGATTCATGGAGATAGTATTTTGGCTTGAGGCCTTGTGGTATTGATATTATTGTGTTTTGGAGTGACCTCTTGAGTTGAGCAGTCCACTCCCCTACACACACCCCCCCCCCCCCCCGTAAAGTCATTTTAATGAGTTTTGTTATATGCATTATCCTTGGGTGAATTTGTGTTGTTTGTGATTTTTGTTGTGGTATAAGAAACCCATGTGAGATCTACCTCCTAGCTTGGGGGTGACCCACTAGCGGGTCTATGGTAGGGAGGAGGGCAATTTGCGTGGCTTGGTTTCCCCCTCTTGTGTTTATATAATTGCATGTTATTTTAGATTCTTGGAGCTTTGGAGAAAGGATTGTTTTAGCCTTAGTTGCATTATCTTGTTGGCTATTTGAGAGCCATGGCCTTGGAGGCCTTATTGTTGTTGGTTGTAAATTTAGTGCTCTCCATTGTAATTGTTGTTGAAAAGATTTCTAATGTGTAATACCTTTTATTGTGAATTTGAAATGTGTATTCTGTTGTTGTTTGTGTTTATGAGGTTATGGAAAGTTTGCCAAAAGAAAATCTAACTTGCTGCCATTTTATTAAAAAAAAAACCATGTGTTATCACTTTGATTTTTGTTGTATGCTAAGATAGAAAAGAAAGTGAAACAGTCCTATTTGAAATAGATTTTAGAAACAAAGAAAAATGTTTAAACTTCTCATGCTATTCATTCTTTTCAAGAGAGAAGGAAAAATAAAGGATTTCTTAAATTTAGCTTGCTGTTTTAGGTAAAATTTGTATGTTTATCATAATTTCCTTACTGTAAAAAAAAATGGAGTTCCCAAAAGAACTATCCTCAAAGTTGATTTCGAGTTATTTAAATTTGCCGTCATTGTGTATATGGGTATATATATATATATATATATATATATATATATATATATACACACACACACATATTATCTTAGTAATCTAAACTTACTGGTTTTTTTTTTAATTTATTTTTGCAAGTTTAAAAAACTCTGTGTATATATATTACATAATATATATACAAAATATATATATATATATATCTTTCTGTTAAATACATTTTTAAGCATGCTATTTATATCAACATTGTCCTATTTAGATTTTTTTTTGGCAGCACGCTTAAAAATGTATTTAACAGAAAGATATATATATATATATATATAATGTAATATTAATAAACTGATTTAAGTATTGAATAAATCGAATGGTAGTCTTATTTTACTGTGCACTATGAAAGAAAAAAAAAACAAAGGACAATAAATGTTTTAATGTTGTTAGGGTCGAGCCTAACGAAGAGGGTCAGGTTTTTTTTTACTTAACAAAAAAAAGTATATCAGAGTTGGGACGACGGCATGGCCACCACCACAACCCTTGTTGCCTTAATAGAATCAGTGTGGGGGAACGACTCCCCCACCCACCTCCCACCATATGGTGGGGGATGGGTGGGAGAACCGCTCGCCCCCATATTCCCCAAAACTTACTACCACGAACACTGGTAGCTTATTTGAAACTGACGTTAGTTACTTCGGCCGCTCCTCTCTGTGAATGATACCTGCTAGTGAAACACTATGTCTAATATGTAATTTTTATATTTAATGTAGATATATATATATATATATTATTTTCGGTATCTTTTCCAAAAAAAAAGAATGGGTATACTCACAGGTCAGTTTAAATATATATATAACAAAACAACAAAGAATACTCCGTGATGTATATATACATTGAAAATATACCTCTGTGCAAAACTTCCATGGCTGCCCAAGAGACTTGTAACCCCAACCTGCAAAGAGAAAAAAAGAAATAAAAAGAGAACAAAACAAAAAGAATGAGGATAAAAGAGATGAGGGGAAAAGAATAGATAGGGTTCGGGCTTTTTGAAAAGAAAGTACTATAATATTGGGTAACATTTTAGGGTTGAGTTGAGAGTGAAAGGGGATATAGGCAATTTAGTTTTAGTTCTTTTCTTTTGCATGTGAACCTATATTCCCTCCCATTTCTCTTTTAAGTTTTGACTTTTATTTGTTTCCTACTCTAAGGGACATTTTATTAAATGGGTTTAATTTTATCCCCTTGAGATATTTTAGTAGGTGGGATTTTAATTAATTTTATTCTAGCCTTTAGATTTTTCTAGAGAGATTTAATTAAATTAGGTTGGGAAATCCTATTTTATAATTTATTATTGTTAATTGCTTTTGCTGAGATGGGCAAAGTGTTTTAATTCTTTTTGGGGAAATTTTACCTTGTTGTTCTATTAAATTAATTGTTGAACTTTATTTATTCGAGACCTTTATTATTTTGGGGTTGTATTATTTAATAGTTTTATTATTTGATTTTTTATTTAATTGAGTGGTGTTTTTATAATGATACTTAGGTAAATTTTATTTTAATCTTTTTTTTTTAAATTTTCTCATATTTATTTCGAAGGAGGCTCTTTTTTAAATAATTATATCAAACGTTAGAAATGTGTTATGCTGCCAAAATTTTCCAAGACTTAGGGAAGTTAATCTTAATGAATTTCCTTGACTTTAGTAAACAATTATTTTACCTTGCAACCTTTAATTTTATCAAAGGCGTATTTATTTAATCTATTTTTGTGCTCTAGATTTAGGATTAGGTTTTGACTCCTGTCAGAATCATGTCACTCACTTAAGAAACTTAGGGTTTGGGTTCATTCGATCCTAACCCTAGTAGCAACGCTCCTTGCATCGCATAACCCCCTAATTGGCTATCATCACGCAGGGGATTGTGTATGTAAACACTCTAACCTAAAATTGATTGACATGTTTATGTCTTATTCGTATTGCCACCGAGAACGCTGACATGTGCAAGGGGGTTTCTAGGGACATGTAGAAATTTTTTTGATATTTCGTGTCATGACCACATGACAAATGTAGACATGACACATGTGTTGCATGTCGTAACCATATGGGAAATTTGGGCATGAAATTTGGTATCAGAGCCCAAGTTTAAACACTGGGCTTGTTGGGTGCATTATATATTCTACAATTTCAGTTAATTTGTAAATACCTTGTTCTTGTAGGATGCCTCCCCAACTAGTTAGGTGAGCGAGTTCACGCCGCACTGAGTCCATAGAGATGCATAGTGACTCTTCAGCTGAGGGTCAGGGACTGCCGACACTGCAGGCACCATAGGTACCATAGGCACCGCAGGCACCACAAGCACCACCTGCACTGGATATTAAGCCACAGATATTACAGGCACTACAGACAATGTTGGATAGGTTACCACTGCCTGCAGTCGAGCCACACATTGATCCATGAGAGGATCCACGTGTGGAGCCACGAGTAGAGTCACATGTGGAGCCACATGTGGAGTCCCGTGTCTTGCCACGAGAGGCACCACGTGTGGAGCCTTATGTTGAGGTACCTAATACGACAGCAGAGGAGGTTGGATTGGTATATAGAGCCCGTAGCAGGAGCCCTCCACATCATGCCAGGAGTGAGGAGGCAGTGAGAGTGGAGCAGATTTTTCATAGGCCTTATGATTTTGGTGCGGATGAGCTTATCCAAGGGCACAAAGACTGAGGAGACATGTTGATGGTGATGTTAGTCATGCACAAACACATAATAAAAGTTACACAACAACCTTTACTTTATCTTGAAAGATACGATGAATTCAAGGAATTCATGATCCCAAGTCTCCATTGGTTAGTTCATAATCTATTGACGTTACTCAGTGGTTGATGTGTGTTGCTATTAATCATTCAGGGGCCCTATGTTCTTTAGTGATTTCTACAAAATTTACTATGAACTTTCTCAAATAATGTCCCTACAGGTTGATATTTAAATGATTTCTACCATTATTTGCAAGTCTTTGCATGATATTTTCAACACTACATGCATTTGGCTCAAATATGCTAATGATATTTAGTTATCTACGAGATGTCAACATATTTCTCTATTCTGCTTATTATTTATCATGATTTGTAGTTATGCAAATGATTTCTATGAAATTAAAATGAGAAAATAACAAAGATAGGGTTTAAAGAATGAGATTCCCAAAATTACTTGACTGAGATCATTGATCCACATACATGTTCCCATACAGCAATGAAGAGAAGGAAATTAGAATCATACTTTGCCAGGACATTCCACAAACCCACATGATCCGGTGCAAATCTTCAAAGGAAAAGTTGACAACAACATGCAATAAAATGAAAGCGCTTCCAGTTGAATACAACATTCACCATTACATATCCAGAAATCAACTTGAAGATTACGTAAAGTTTACAATCAGTATGTAATCTAAAGCTTCATCTCCATTTAGTATGCTTAAGAACAAGTACATTTACAATAATCTAAAGAAAGAACCTTGACATTTCAACAATTCAATCTTCATTAGTCTCAGTAATCTGATCTCCTATATGAAATTGTTACAGGTTTGATTTTTGAATGATTGACCTCCCTTCCCTTTTACACAGTAAAGAGGCTCAATATATGGCTTTGATTATCCCCAATACGGTTCCAAAAAAAACCTAATTAATCAACGATTTGCATCTCAAGTGCAGCATCAGACGGTGGAAAACAAATCTCGCCAAAAAATTAAGCAGCATGCCCATACTAGGCATAAGGATGCCCATTGGAAACCCCAATAGCTCAAAATAACTGTTATTCCTTTTAATAATGTTTCCCTATCTACATTTTGCTCCGCATTGAAAGCCTTTGCTCCTCCTCCTACATTTACAATCTTGCGTGATCCAATCTGCCGCCTGGGATGTCCTCATCATTAAAGCCCCATCTTTATTTATATCTGAATGCTGCCACTATGTCAACAACACTGCGACTTTCAGCTACCTTGAAATAGCTCCAACATCTTGCAACAAACAAATAAGATTTAAGCACCATCACATTTAATAAACCAGTAGGAAGAAAAAACATTACAATAAATCAGGCTCTAAATGTGCAAACACAGCTATCGGGCTATGAATCCATGAAAATTGCGTATCCAAATGCAAATACAGCGTTAAAAATGGACGAGTCAACCATCGTTGACCAAAAACATGCATCGGGCCTTAAATCCGTTTCAAAATCATTTTGCCTTACTTTCCTACCTTTTCGCCTTCTTAAATCCTTGTATGTCGCGAATGTATGTTTTAAATATAAAATCGCAGCGAATATACAAAGCATTTTCAATATTTAATCTTCACTTCACGTCCGGTGCTTTTATATTTCCCCTTTTTGCATATCGGGTTGTATATTATGAACATGCAAACCATTCCGAACATACAACAACTTTGTCATTCTTAACTTTCGCTTGGTGTCCGAGAATGCATATTAGCTTGTATATTGGATATACATTGTAAACATACAAGCTAATATGCAACTGGTGGGGTCCACCTTACCCTTTAACTTTGCATCTCCGCGATGCACATCCCTTTGTATCTCACCTTTAGATACAAGCGAGGATGCATACAACATTCTTTGTATCTCTCCGTCGGACTTCAACCTATTTTACAAACCGTAGCTTACTCTCTTTTGATTCCACAATGTATAAAACATAATGTATATAGGATATACATTTGGACGTAATGCATTGTATATACCGTATTTCAATTTCCTTGAGTTCTAGCTTGCATGTATAAATTGCAATGTATGTTTCGAAACATACATACAAGGCGCGGAGCTATACAAGCATTTAACTTCATTTCATAATATTTGGGTTCTGGCACCTACATGTGGTGCAATGTATATTAGCAATGTATGTAGGATACATACAAGCTGGAAACATACAACGATTTTACTGCATTCCATAAACATTTCGGGTCCGTCCAATGTATAAAGCAATGTATGTTTCGCTTGTATGTTTTAAATATACAATCACCAAATATACAACAATTTAACTTTGTTTCATGATCTTTTTAGGTCCGTGGCCTGCACATTGGAAATGTATATAACAAATGTATGTAAGATACATACAAACATAAGATGTATCCCGTGGACTTTAACCAAACATTCACTTCAAATCATAACTGCATCGGGTCCAACCTATATGTACAAATAGAACTTTAGCAAATGCATACAAGTAAAAAAAACATACAAACAACTTTGTATGTAAACCCGATAACCCATTTCTGCGACTTTGTATATGAGCGACATACAAAAGACTTTGTATATGCATGACCCGATATACAAATCAATTTTGTATGTGTAAGATACAATGACCTAACATACAAAGACCATTGTATATGCGACCCTATGTATATCCAAATGACTTTGTATATACAACCAACCCATTTAATAGTGCATTTTACCAAAACAGTTATAACTTGCAAAATACAAGAAATTTTAAGATGGTTCAAAAAGCAACCCCTATTCATTTTCAACAAGGAATTCACCTGTACTCAGCCCTGGTACTTAATGCAATTTTTTCCTAATTTTTAAACAAGGTTTGTACTATTTCACTCCCTTTTTACCTTTACCACCAAGAAAAACAACACACACAAGCAAAAAGAAAAAGCCACAGTAGGTGTCCTCATTTTGCTAAGGAGTAAAATGGGGCATGTTGTGAACCTCTCAACAACTAGCCACCAAACAAAACAATTAAATTCAAACCATTAAAGGAAACTAAATGGAATAAATTCATAACTTCCAACTATCTTTTCTGCAAATCATTATCCAACTTGACACTCAAAGTATTCAATAAGGTGCACGAATTTTCCTTTCAGTTTAAGTGGGTGCACGTGATTAATAATTCTCATCTTGAAGATCGGTTGAACAAACAAGTGATTAACATTAGCCTACGTGGTCGAGGTCATTCCCTCATAGCCAACCGGATAGAGCCTTGCTGCCAGCAGGCATCCATAGCCCTGACAAGGTTATCGTTACAATTCTCCTAAGTAGAGCCCCATTGCCAGCGAGTGTCTATAGCCCCGGTAGAGTTACTTAGATGGCTTAATCTAGATTTTCAGTAAACTCCATTTTATTTATTTATTTATTTATTTATTTATTTTATTTGATAGAGATTTCATAAGATATTACATTTGTAACTTCATGATGCAAGGAGTGGTCACTTGCTGAAATTAAGCTGAGAATTGTAATGGTAGCAAGGGTGACCTCAGATTTTTCACCTAATATCTACACTGGTAAGTTCAACAAACCCAAGGATTTTAGGTGTGTCATTGTGAGAAACCTCCTTGAATACTCAACCCATAGTTATTGAATACAAAATTTCACAAAGTTAAACAACTTTCTACATTCATGACAGTCACAACAAGTTATGCATAAATTTTAGATAATTAACCTAAATGTTCTGAATTCCACATTGTTTTCAATAGTTGTTAGTCTACTCCTTCATACTCTAAATCAAAATAAACATCCCTACTGAGGAAACAACAAAGCAAGCAAAACAAGTAGACTGTACAAACAACTAACCTATGAAACTATACACAAAACCCTACAAGGCAAATAAAACCCAGGAAAAGATCCAAAGACACCCGTATTTACATATTTCCTTAGATTGTATAGGAGCATCAAGGCATTTGTTATGGTTTTAATCCTAGCAAATTCATCTTTGTATTCTGTAAAATACTCTTATACTCTAAATTCATTGTTTTTAACAGAATAATCTCCAAGTATCAGCAACTGAGGAAGCTCATCATATTCATGATTAATCCATATGCATGTCTTATCTCCTAAATTTCCATTATCAAAATAATATTCAACATTATTCACTATGGAAAGGAAAGATACAACCTGGTGCATCTCTGGTTCTGTTGGACATGCTGGTTCATTGACAGCTAGTCTTCCATTTAACTCTACACTTTCATTGCTTGGCTCAACGTCTGGTCTCACTTCAAATTGAAGGATGTATGGCTCTTGATGGATTATTTCTTCATCTCTATCCAGCTTTGTTCCTTCATTATGGATTTTTAGTTTATCCTCAAGTTCAAGAAACGCCTCAGTGTTCTCTTCAATTTTTTGTACATCAGCATCTAAATGAGTATCTTTATTATCATAATTTGATACACATAAATTTATCATTTCCAAATCATTTAACTATAAGGGTGAAACAACCTTTGACTCATGAAAATACTTCCCTATTTAACTTTCAAAATGACATTGGATTGGCATCTGATCATGCACAATAACTCCAAAGCTTTCTGCATCTTCAACTTTCATGAATTGTTCATCAAATAACTTGCATTTTTCGTCCAGTAGAGTGTCTAGTTCCATTGACCTGCAACATTCTTGCATTTGATCATTCAATTTAGAGGAGTCATCTATAAAATTAGGATTTACTTTCTTTTCTATGACTCCATTAGTTGCTATAATAGGAACTCCATCAGCAGCAGTGCATTTAAATTGTTCCAAAACTTGTTTACACTTCTTTATCAACTCATCTCTATCAAAACTCCTAAACTCAAATCCAGAAACATCATCCTGACAAGCATTTAATAATTTAATATATTTGCCTAGTGTATCAAGATCAATTTCATATTTATCTTCCCCCTCATCAAATATTTCTTGCTGATTGTCTGATGACGTGAAACAAGAAGCACTTTCTTCTCTAGGGTTTTCAAAAGATTCATACCTACACTTTGTCTCACCCATATTAGGAAGTAGAGCACTCCTATAAATCTTACCATAAATTGACTCTAGGAAAGATGCTTTACTATCATTTCCTTCTAGAACTACTCTATCTTTTGTATCTTCTAACCAACTAATATTTTCTAGTGTTGTATATGCTTGTTGCTTCAGAATTTCTTCATTTTCCTACCAGACTTCAGCCCTGAACACATTTGAATAAAATATTAGTCCTTTCAAATATAAATCCAACCTTGTAAGAAAAGTTAGACAATTAATTTCATAGTGCTCCATAGTCTGGTGTATCCTGCAACAACTGGATAAACCATAGCTATATAAATTGTGAGGATAAAGTTGGCTATTCAAAGCTTCCTGAAATAAAGGAATATTAACTTGATAATTGTCCTCATATGCATCCATCAAAATGAGACCCTATTTTCAATTTTTTTAAAAATTTTTTTAATGAGATCTATCATATCTCAAAATAAAACTTGAAAGCTCAGAAAATGTTGCATAAATATTTCATCATTTGTAGAAATCTACAGACTCTTTGTTCAGGTCCTCCTTCTAGCACTAGTTTCTATTGATGGTGATGTTAGTCATGCACAAACACACAATAAAAGTTACACAACAACCTTTATTTTATCTTGAAAGATACGATGAATTCAAAGAATTCATGATCCCAAGTCTCCGTTGATTAGTTCATAATCTACTGACGTTACTCAGTGGTTGATGTGTGTTTCTATTAATCATTTAGAGGCCTTATGTTCTTCAGTGATTTCTACAAAGTTTACTATGAACTTGTTCAAATAATGTGCCTACAGGTTGATATTTGCATGACTTCTACCATTATTTGCAAGTCTTTGCATGATATTTTTAACACTACATGCATTTGGCTCAAATATGCTAATGCTATTCAGTTATCTACGAGATGTCAGCATATTTCTATATTCTGCTTATTATTTATAATGATTTACAGTTATGGAAGTGATTTCTATGAAATTAAAATGAGAAAAATAACAAAGATAGGGTTTAAAGAATGAGATTCCCAAAATTACTTGACTAAGGTCATTGATCCACATACATGTTCCCATACAGCAATGAAGAGAAGGAAACTAGAATCATACTTCACTAGGACATTCCACAAACCCGCATGATCCAATACAAATCTTCAAAGGAAAAGTTGACAACAACATGCAATAAAATGAAAGCGCTTCCAGTTGAACACAACATTCACCATTACATATCAAGAAATCAACTTGAAGATTACGTAAAGTTTACAATCAGGATGTAATCTGAAGCTTCATCTCCATTTAGTATGCTTAAGAACAAGTACATTTACAATGATCTGAAGAAAGAACCTTGACATTTCAACAATTCAGTCTTCATTAGTCTCAGTAAAACGATCTCCTATATGAAATTGTTACAGGTCTGATTTTTGAATGATTGACCTCCCTCCCCTTTTACACAGTAAAGGGGCTCAATATATGGCTCTGATTATCCCTAATATGGTTCAAAAAAACCTAATTAATCAATGGTTTACATCTCAAGTGCAGCATCAGATGGTGGAAAACAAATCCCGCCAAAAAATTAAGTAGCATAAGGACGCCCATTGGAAACCCCAATAGCTCAAACTAACTGTTGTTCCTTTTAATAATGTTTCCCTATCTGCATTTTTCTCTGCATTGAAAGCCTTTGCTCCTCTTGCTACGTTTGTGATCTTGCATGATCCAATCCGCCACCTAGGATGTCCTCGTCATTAAAGCCCCATCTTTATTTCTATCTGCACGCCGCCGCTGTGTCAGCAACTCTGCAACTTTCAGCTACCTTGAAATAGCTCCAACATTCTGCAACAAAAAAACAAGATTTAAGCACCATCACATTTAATAAACCAGCAAGAAGAAAAAACATTACATTAAATTAGGCTCTAAATGTGCAAACATAGCTATCGGGCTATGAATCCATGAAAATCGTACATCCAAATGTAAATACAGCGTTAAACATGGCTGAGTCAACCATCGTTGACCAAAAACATGCATCGGGCCTTAAATCAGTTTCAAAATCCTTTTGCCTTGTTTTCCCACCTTTTCGCCTGCTTAAATCCTTGTATATCACGAATGTATGTTTTAAATATACAATTGCAGTGAATATACAAAGCATTTTCAATATTTAATCTTCACTTCACGTTCGGTGCTTTTATATTTCCCCTTTTTGCATATCGGGTTGTATATTATGAACATGCAAACCATTCCGAACATACAACTTTGCCATTCTTAACTTTTGCTTGGCATCCGAGAATGCATATTAGCTTGTATATTGGATATACATTGTAAACATACAAGCTAATATACAACTGGTGGGGTCCACCTTACCCTTTAACTTTGCATCTCCGTGATGCACATCCCTTTGTATCTCACCTTTAGATATAAGCGAGGATGCATACAACATCCTTTATATCTCTTCGTCGGACTTCAACCTATTTTACAAACTGCACCTTACTCTCTTTCGATTCCGCAATGTATAAAATGCAATGTATATAGGATACACATTCAGACATAATGCATTGTATATACCGTATTTCAATTTCCTTGAGTTCCAGCTTGCATGTATAAATTGCAATGTATGTTTCAAGACATACATTCAAGGCATAGAGCTATACAAGTATTTAACTTCATTTCATAATATTTGGGTTCTGGCACCTGCATGTGGTCCAATGTATATCAGCAATGTATGTAGGATACATACAAGCTGGAAACATACAATGATTTTAATGCATTCCATAAATATTTCAAGTCCATCCAATGTATAAAGCAATGTATGTTTCGCTTGTATGTTTTAAATATACAATCGCCAAATATACCACAATTTAACTCAGTTTTATGATCTTTTCGAGTCCGCGGCCTGCATATTGGAAATGTATATAACAAATGTATGTAAGATACATACAAACATAAGATGCATCCCATGGATTTTAACCAAACATTCACTTCAAATCATAACTGCGTCGGGTCCAACCTATATGTACAAATAGAACTTTAGGAAATGCATACAAGTAAAAAAAACATACAAAAAACTTTGTATGTAAACCCAATAACCCATTTCTACGACTTTGTATATTAGCGACATACAAAAGACTTTCTATATGCATGACCCGATATACAAATCAGTTTTGTATGTGCAAGATACAATGACCTAACATACAAAGACCATTGTATACGTAACCTGATGTATATACAATTGACTTTGTATATACAAACCAACCCATTTAATAATGCATTTTACCAAAACAGTCATAACTTGCAAAATACAAGGAATTTTAAGATGGTTCAAAAAGTAAACCCTGTTCATTTTCAGCAAGGAATTCACCTGTACTCAGCCCTGGTACTTAATGCAATTTTTTCCTAATTTTCAAACAAGGTTTGTACTATTTCACTCCCTTTTTACCTTTACCACCAAGAAAAACAACACACACAAGCAAAAAGCAAAAGCCACAGTAGGGGTCTTCATTTTGCTAAGGAGTAAAATGGGGCGTGTTGTGAACCTCACAACAAGACCCTATCAAGGATTTGTTGAGGTTGAATCCACCTACATTTGTCAGGACCACAGAGAGAGCTGAGGCAGAGGCATGGCTTATCAGCTTAGATAGGTGCTTCGTATTGCATCCTTACGAGGGAAACACAAAGGTACACATGGTGGCCCACCTATTGCAAGATAGAGCAATGACTTAGTGGCGCACTAAGGAGTGCAAGCGCCACTTATCATTGGACACACTTTCATGGGATACATTCATTGAGCACTTTAATGTTCAATACCTATTAGATCACTATAGGTAGCATTGTATAGACGAGTTCCATGATCTACAGCAAAGAGGGCTTACTCTAGCACAATATGAGGACAGGTTCACCGAGTTGTCTCGTTATGCGGAGTATCTCCATGATGAGAAACTTCTAGTTCATAAGTTTATTAGAAGTTTGAATCATGGGATAACATGGCCTATATGCATGGCAGACCCCTAGACTTTGAGTGAGGCTGCCAAGAAGGCATACATTGTTGAGTAGATACAAGGATGAGGACAGAGTTCACACCCTTATTTGGTTTAGTCTAGCATCTTTACCTCCTAGGCCTCCACATTAGCAGTAACAGCAGTTTTAGCAGAGGTCCAAGCCACAGCAGAGGGTAGATGGGAGTCATAATCGATGTTGGCAACAACAGGGCCTACATAGGGATCAGAGCCAGCAGGGACCACCTGTGGGACCCGCGAGGTGACAATAGTCATACATGGATTTATAGGGGTCCACAGGTTGATCTGAACAATAACAGTCACGTAGGACTTAGTCTAGATAGGTACAAGCTCAGGGCCCATGCTATGTTTGTGGTGTAGTGGAACATCTAGCTAGAGAGTACCCACAAGGCTTTACAGCAGGGGGATAGCCTCATGTAGGAGGATCAGAGCAGACGGTTGGAGATGTGGGTAGGTCCCACCATATGTTCACAGCAGTTGATAATCGCCAGGCTAAATTTCAGGCATTGGTGATTAAGACCTCAGGTATGATTGGGGATTCCCCCATTTCTATTTTATTTGACTCTAGTTCTACCGATTCATTCATATCTCCATCATTAGTGGAGCATTGTAGGATAGTGGCCTCTAGGCAGGGCGATAGGTGGGAGGTTGAGTTGGCCATAGGGGCCAAGATGGCAGTAGATGCCTTAGTCCATGACTGTGAGATATCTTTGGGGGCCTTTACTACATTATGTGACCTTAGAGTTATGCCTTTAGGATCCTATGGTGTGGTTTTAGGCATGGACTGGCTTGCAGCTCATCGAGCCAAGCTAGATTATCGCTGAAAGGTGATTAGCTACTTAGACGATCATGGTACATCAGTTGAGATAGTGGGCATCCAGAAGCCCACAACAATTCATATGATATATGCTCAGCAGCTTAATCATTGCATGTAGAAGGGATGCCAGATCTTCACTATCACGGTTAGTGACAGATCAGAGGATGAGCCTGAAGCATCATTAGATGACCATCCCATCTTGAGAGAGTTTGCTGATGTGTTTCCACTAGAGTTACCAGGGATGCCACCCCGTCAAAAGGTAGACTTTCATATTGATCTAGTGTTGGGTGCTGAGCTAGTGTCTCGTACACCTATAGGATGACCACTCATGAGCTCACAGAGCTCAAGTTGCAATTAGAGGACTTTCTCAAGAAGGGGCACATTCGACTGAGTGTTTCACCTTGGGCCGCTTCGGTCATCTTCGTGAAGAAAAAGGATGGGTCTCTTCATTTGTGCATGGATTATAGGCAGTTAAATAAGGTGACGGTGAAGAACCGTTACCCTCTACCCAAGATTGACGATCTCTTCGATCAGATGCAGGGAGCCAGGGTGTTCTCTAAGATAGACTTGAAGTCTACTTATCACCAGTTGTGCATCACAGAGGTGGACATCCATAAGACCACCTCCCAGACTCGATATGGCCATTATGAGTTCACTATGGTACCCTTCGGCTTGACGAATGCCCCTGTAGTATTCATGAGTCTCATGAACAGGGTGTTCCATACCTACTTGGATCGGTTCGTGATTATTTTCCTTGATGATATTTTGATCTATTTGTGGACCAAGGAGGAGCATGAGGACCACCTACATCAGGTTTTACAGTGCCTGAGTGAGCAGAATCTTTATGGCAACCTGGCGAAGTGTGCATTTTTTAGGACAGAGGTACAATATTTGGGGTACATCCTATTTGGTGATGGTATCTTTGTAGATCCATCAAAGATCAGGGCTATCAGAGATTGGCCAGCACCCACTAGTGTGATAGAGGTTAGGAGTTTCATGGGGTTAGCTATTTATTACCATAGATCTGTTGAGGGCTTCTCATGGATAGCGCACCCCATTACTTCCCTTCAATGGAAAGGGAAGAGTTTTACTTGGATTGAGCAATGCAAGAGGGCCTTTGGGGTCCTTAATGAGTGTCTTACCAGTGCTCCCATCTTAGCGGTTCCTGATCTAGTAGCAGATTTTATGGTTTGCACAGATGCATCACTTGAGGATTTGGGAGTCGTACTTATGCAGGGTGGTAGAGCGATCACATATGAGCCGTGAAAGCTCAAAACCCATGAGATAAACTACCCCACTCATGATTTATAGCTCGCAGCAGTGGTTCATGCTCTATTTCGTTGGAGACATTTCCTATTGGGTCGTCGCTTTGAACTCCATTCAAATCATCATAGCCTTCAGTACATTTTCACGTAGCTGAATCTAAATGTCATTGGTGGCATTGGATGGAGTTTCTTTGTGAGTACAACTTTGATGTCCACTACATCAAAGGGAAGGAGAACAAGGTTACTGACGCATTGAGTTAGAGGTGCCACAAGATCCTGATCTTGACCCTGAGTGTGGACTTGAGGGGATGCATTATTCAGCATCTACCTGAGGATGAGTGGTTTCTTAAGGTGTAGTAGGAGATCCAATCATAGAGGGCCCTTGTTGGCAAGTTTGTAAGATACTCCCTAGAGTTAGATGGGTTACTTTGTCATCGATAATGCATCTATGTACCTCACGCAAGTGACCTACATATTGTAGTGTTATTAGAGGCTCACAAAGCACCTTATGCAGCACACCCGAGGGTGAAGAAGATACATGCGAACCTATGATAGCTATACCATTGGGCAGGTATGAGACAAGATATTGCAGAGTTTGTTGCTCGATGCCTTGAGTGCTATGGGATCAAGGCTGAGCATCAATATCCAGCGGGTCTTTTATACCCTCATGAGATACCCAAGTGGAAATGGGACACCATTTCCATGGATTTCATTGTTGGTCTTCCTATGTCTTCTCGCCACCATGATGCCATCATGGTGACAGTTGACAAGTTGACCAAGATGGTGCATTTCTACCTGTACGCATGACGTATAATGCACCAGCAGTGGTGAGAGTATTCTTGGATGACATAGTGAGACTACATGGGATACCTCGCCGCATCATTTCTGACAAGGACTCAGTGTTCACTTCAGCCTTTTGGAGGGCTTTGCAGCAGGTGTTGGGCACACAACTCAACTTTAGCTCCGCTTATCACCCTAAGACAGATGGACAGGTAGAGAGAGTGAATCAGGTGTTGGAGGACATGCTCTATATGTATGTTATGGACCACCAGTTTAGATGGGAGGAGTATCTGTATCTGGTTGAGTTTGCCTACAATAATGTAGAATACAGCTCATTAGATATGCCTCCGTATCAGGCTTTATACGACAGACCTTGTAGGACACCATTGGGTTGGGATCGGATAGAGAACAGAGTTGCCATTGGTCCAGAGTTGGTTCAAGATATGGAGCAGTAGGTCACACTGATTAGGAAGAGACTTCAGAGGCACAAGATAGACAGAAGAACTATGTTGATTCTAAGAGACTAGATCAGAGCTTCTCAGTTGGTGATAGAGTATTCCTGAGAGTGCGGCCACACAAGAGTCCAATCTATTATGGAAAGAGCTCTAAGCTCGCACCATGGTTCATAGGACCCTTTGAGATATTGGAGTAGATAGGACCTATAGCCTACCATCTAGTGTTGCCACCTAGTCTGTCGCACATCCACGATGTTTTTCATGTGTTTGTATTATGGTGATATATATCTAATTTATTTCATCTATTAAACTGGAGTGCTCTACAAGTAGAGGCAGAGGGGTAGTTGGCTTTGGAGCCATTTCACATATTGGCTCATCGGATGTTGGGCCTTCAAGCTCAAGAGCTGGACCAGGTTAGGGACTAGTGGGATCATTATGATGAGGTCACAATGATTTGGGAGGATGCAACCAGATTGATGACACTCTACCCTCACCTTTTTGACGACTTCCAGGAGGAATTTTAGTCTTAGGGGGGGACGATGTGAGGCTGATTTATTTCACTTCCCTATTTTTGATCATTTCATATTACAGTTGGGGATATTTTCAGACATTTAGAGACTATTGATTTCCATTATCCAGATTTAGACATATATCTCCTGATTATGGATTAGCTTTGATTAGTTATGTGATGATTTGATTAGATTCTATTTTGATGATCTTATGATGCTAGACATGTGAGATACATTTGATGATTATTATTGATATGATTATGAGCTCATTTTATGGAATTGTTATTGGATTCTAATTCTAAGATATTAGATAGTAAATGCAATTTTAAATCTTAATTATGGTGTGATTTGTTTAATATTGTGTATGAATTATGCAATGACATGATTATTTCATTCTATTGCTTTGGCTATGATATATCTATGTTAGATTGACCATTTGATCAAGTGTGCAGGTGATTTTCCAGACCATGGAAAATCAGAGGTAGATCTCACACTTATGTAATTCCTTGTTAAGCTGATCCATTCCCAAGAGGGATGAGGATCATGTTTGATTGAATGATGTTTTCATAAATGCTTGATTTAATTAATTGGCCTAGTTCATCCTTTTTTATTTGATTTAAATTATGTGTTGTAAAACTTGTATTTTAATTCACACCATTTGGTGTCTCTTTTATTTTTGGGCCATTTAATGTGATTTTACACCTCCCTAAGTGTTTATTAGAGTTCCAAACTTATCCTAGGTGGTACCCCTAGGGTCTAGGGTCCATTTTCACTTACTAAACCCTAGGGTAACTCCCATATAGTAACTGTAAACTTGGGTTTAGTAAATGTGACTAAATTTCAAAATGGGTAAGGGTGGGAGATGAGTCATGCCTTGGAAAAGGCCCATCTCCCTTCCCAAGGCTTGGGGATTCCTCTACCATGAATACTTGGGGAGTCTTGAAGACCCCCAATTGTGTGGGAACATCCCCCAAGACTCTTAGACACATGTGAGAGCATCTTGGAGGGAGAGATCTCTCTTGGAGGATAAGAGGATGACATGTGTCATCCCTTATCCTCATGGAGCCATGAGGAGAGTTGCCACCTCTCTACTTGGGATCTCACACATGTGTGAGGGCATAAGTGGATAAGGTGAGGGTTTGAATAGATTAGAGGGTGACACTTGTCGCCCTCACATTCCTTCTCCCTTGCAAGTGGCATAGGATGAGGAGGGAGAAGGTGACAAGTGTCACCTTCTCATTCCTCAGGGCCAAATTTGAAGGGCTATTTTATCTACTCTTGGAGAGGAGTTGAGGGTTCTTTCTTTTTGAAAAATTTTCTATCTTTGGAGGCCTTTTGGGAAAGAGTTGGAGGAGACTTGGAGGTTTGGAGACTTGGAGAAATCTTGTGGGCTCTTCTTCAATGTGCATCCATTGTTGGGCTCTTAAGGTGAGCCCTATGGCATTAGCCATTTCCCTATGCTTGTTTCATTTTTACTTGTGTTTGAAAATTTTTATGTGGGGTGTTATTTTCTTTTGTGTGGGTTTTGGGTGTCGGTAAGAGACTCTCCATTTGGAGAAAATGCTCAACTTGTATAGGGTGGGGGAGAGTGAACCTCCTCGAGGTCACCTCCTAGTGTTGATTTATTTATAGCCTTGAGGGCATTTTATGGAGTTTGTGATTATTTGGTTGGCAAGAGTGTCGTGGTGGTTTTTGTGATTCATGGAGATAGTATTTTGGCTTGAGGCCTTCTGGTATTGAGATTATTGTGTTTTGGAGTGACCTCTTGAGATGAGGGGTCCACTCCCCTACCCCCCCAAACTCATTTTAATAAATTTTGTTATGTGCATTATCCTTGGGTGAATTTGTGTTGTTTGTGTTGTTTGTTGTGGTATGAGAAACCCATGTGAGATCTACCTCCCATCTCAGGGGTGACCTACTAGCGGGTCTATGGTAGGGTGAGGGTGATTTATGTGGCTTGGTTTCCCCCTCTTGTGTTTATATCATTGCAGGTTATTTTGGATTCTTGGGGCTTTAGAGAAAGGATTGTTTTAGCCTTAGTTGCATTATCTTGTTGGCTGCTTGAGAGCCATGGCCTTGGAGGCCTTATTGTTGTTGGTTGTAAAGTTATTGCTCTCCATTGTAATTGTTGTTGAAAAGGATTATAATGTGTAATACCTTTTATTGTGAATTACCAATGTGTATTATGTTGTTTGTGTTTATGAGGTTATGGAAAGTTTTCCAAAAGAAAATTTAACTTGCTGTCATTTTATTAAAAAAAAAGCATATGTTATCATTTTGATTTTTGTTGTATGCTAAGATAGAAAAGAAAGTGAAACCGTCCTATTTGAAATGGATTTTTGAAACAAAGAAAAATGTTTGAACTCCTCATGCTATTCACTATTTTCAAGACAGAAGGAAAAATAAAGGATTTGTTATATTCAGCTTGCTGTTTTAGGAAAATTTGTATGTTATAATTTCCTTGTTGTAAAAAAAAATGGAGTTCCCAAAAGAACTATCCTCAAAGTTGATTTCGAGTTATTTAAATTTGTTGTCATTGTGTATATGGGTATAACTTACTAGTTTTTTAATTTATTTTTGCAAGTTAAAAAAATTGTATATATATGCGTGCTGCCAAAAAAAGACTAAATTGCACAATGTTGATATATCAATGTATCTATATACATATATACAAAATGTAATATTAATAAACTGATTTAACTATCGAATAAGTTGAATGGCAGTCTTATTTTACTGTGCACTATGAAAGCAAAAAGAAACAAAGGATAATAAATGTTTTAATGCTGTTAGGGCCGGGCCTAACGAAGAGAGTTAGGTTTTTTTTACTTAACAAAAGGAAGTATATCAGAGTTGGGATGGCGGCATGGCCGTCGCCCCAACCCTTGTTGCCTTAATAGAATCTATGGGGGGGAACGGCTCCCGCAACCACCTCCCACCATATGGTGGGGGTTGTGTGGGAGAACCCCCTCCCCCAATATTCCCCAAAACTTCCTACCACGAATGCTGGTAGCTTATTTCAAATTGGCCTCAGTTACTTTGGCTGCTCCTCTCTGTGCACGATACCTGCTAGTGAAACCCTATGTCTAATATGTAATTTTTATATTTAATGCAGATAAATAAATAAGTATATATATATATATATATAAAATTTTTGGTATGTTTTCCAAAAAAAAGAATGGGTATACTCATAGGTCAGTTTAAATAAAAGTATTTATTTATGTATATATATAAATATACATAAATATATGTATATAACAAAACAACAAAGAATACTTCGTGATGTATATATACATTGAAAATATACCTCTATGCAAAACTTCCATGGTTGTCCAAGAGACTTATAACCCCAACCTACAAAGAGAAAACAAGAGAAATAAAAAGAGAACAAAACAAAAAGAATGAGGAGAAAAGAGATTAGGGGAAAAGAATAGATAGGTTTAGGGCTTTTCAAAAAGAAAGTATTATAATATTAGGTAACATTTTAGGGTTGAGTTGAGATGGAAAGGGGATATAGGAAATTTATTTTTAGTTCTTTTCTTTTGCACGTGAACCTATATTCCCTCCCATTTCTCTTTTAGGTTTTGACTTTTATTTGATTCCTATTCTAAGGGACATTTTATTAAATGGGTTTAATTTTATCCCCTTGAGATATTTTAGTAGGTGGGATTTTAATTAATTTTACTCTAGCCTTTAGATTTTTCTAGAGAGATTTAATTAAATTAGGTTGGGAAATCCCATTTTATAATTTATTATTGTTAATTGCTTTTGCTGAGACGAGCAAAGTGTTTTAATTCTTTTTGGGGAAATTTTACCTTGACGTTCTATTAAATTAATTGTTGAACTTTATTTATTTAAGACCTTTATTATTTTGGAGTTGTATTATTTAATAGTTTTATTATTTGATTTTGATTTAATCGAGTGGTATTTTTATAATGATACCTAGGTAAATTTTATTTTAACCTTTTGTTTAAAATTTTCTCATATTTATTTCGAGGGAGACTCTTTTTTAAATAATTATATCAAACGTTAAAAATGTGTTATACTGCATAAATTTTCTAAGACTTAGGGAGGTTAATCTTAATGAATTTCCTTGACTTTAGTAAACAATTATTTTACCTTGCAACGTTTAATTTTATCGAAGGCATATTTATTTAATCAATGTTGTGCTCTAGATTTAGGATTAGATTTTGACTCCTTTTGGAATCATGTGGCTCACTTAGGAAACTTAGGGTTTGGGTTCATTTGATCCTAACCCTAGTAATGATGCTCCTCGCGTCACATAACACCTTAGTCGGCTATCATCACGCAGGGAATTGCATTTGTAAATGCTCTACCTTGAAATTGATTGACATGTTTACGCCTTATGTGTATTGCCACAGAGCACATTGATGCGTGCGAGGGGGTTTCTAAGGACATTTGGAATTTTTTTTGATATTTCATATCATGACCACATGACAAATGCAGTCATGACTGCATGGGAAATGTGGGCATGATAGGAACAAGTTCAAGGAGATAGGACAATTGATCCTACTCAAGACAGTGATTCCTTATACCTTTTTTCCAAGACAAGCTATTCTCTAAAGTTAGATTCAAAACAAAAGGATGGAAATAAATACTAAATTCCATGATGAGCTCCAAAATGGAACTTTATCTCATTTCATGATTACAATAACCCCATAAAAGATTCCCTTGTAACTCAAAGTGAGCACAAAGGACACCCCCATTTTTACTAAATAAAAGAACCTCCCCAAGAGAATATGATTTGGATCTTTATATTTAGTGTTATTACAACTACCACTATCAATAATTACTTAGTGGTCTTGATCTCTATGCTTACAAAATCCTCAACAATAAGTGTATGCTAAAAGTACAATACTGGAATGAAGCCAAGTGAAACTAACAACATCATTGCATTCTACTAAAAAAATTATCCACTTTTAGAAAATGAAGTACCTCAATTTGAGGTCATATGTGAAAGTAAAGAGTCTTCGAAGTTCCAAAAATGCGAACTATGCGGCATCACCTATGAGAATCTACAATTTCTAGAAACTCTAGACACCAAAATAAAATAATGTCTGTACAACTACGAATCCTACAAAATTCTACCCCAAATAGAAAAATGGCTCTAAAAAAGGAATCTGTATGACTGAGATAGAGGCCTGCAAAGATTGACTACCAAAATCAAAATGCCAATGAAGAGGGGTCCTGCAGATTTTTTTTGTTTAATTTTGTGTATGACCTATTTGCTACATAAAAAAACTAAAAGATACCCAAATAGGTTTTTGATGCAGCGAAAAAAACTAAGAAAGAGTTTTCCTTTTTGATGTGCCTAAGATGTGGATCTAATGCAAAAAATGCCTCCAACAACAAAAAATAACATGTAATATATCAAAATTGATCTGCAAGGCCTCTTGAACACAATGCCAAGGTCCTTTTGGCTTAAAAATTCCTTGAATAGAAGATGAGCTCCAGATATGAGCTTAAAACCTCTGTTCCATAGCTATGTCAAATGATCTCCAATTTCAGTGAAACAAAAGCCAAATATGACTTTCTCGAGCCTCTTGGACACACTAAAACTACCAAAAATGTTGCTAGTATAACCATAATTGCTACAATCACCTAGATCTTACAAAACACCTATGCAAAACCCAGAGGTTAAAATGTTTCTGTCAAACTTTTCTGATTCTCTAGATCATTCGAAGATGCAAGAGAAGAGCATACTAGGTTTTTGGTAAAACCAGAAACAAAGATTATTAGCCCCCCTTTGAATCTCTGAAATATGGAAACTACAATCTATTTTTCACTAGAAAATCTTTGATACCATGTTAGAATCGAAAAAAATTATTAACCCAAAAAACTAGTGCAAATAAATAGTTATTAAACTGTGAAAGCAAATGATACAAGATCAAAATAATGACACATAGTTAGTCTCCATGAGTAAATGCAAATGCTACAGAAGAAAAATAGCATTGTGAGGATGCAAAAACAAAAGACAAAATACAAGCTAGGTACCGAGTTTATATAGACTAGGAAGAGGGGAGAGGTGGCAAAACTGACCAATGGGAAGAGTCCACCACAATAGCCTAAAATAGGAAAGTGCAACTCCCATGCAAGATGCTGACACCTTGCACCCACTAACACAAATACTCTATTAACCCAAAGAAATCTTAATAATATGTGTAGGAAAAACCTAGGAATATAGGAAATTAAATAACCCAACTAGGAAAATAAAAACCTACACTAACACCCCCCTTAAGTGCAACTTAGGTGGGTAAAAAGTTGGGTCCCCACAAATGAATCCTGATGAGGTACCAATGTACAGTGAATTCACCCCCAAAGAAAAGAAGCTCCCCCAAGAAAACTAAAGAGAACACGCCCCAAAAGAGAGAGTGAAAGAGACTATGAACCCCCCACAACAAAGTAGCTTCTGTGCTAAAAGAGGATGCCCATATATGAATGTTAAAGATGATGCATTTGTGGCAAATGACATTTTTCCCCTTAGGAAGAAACAACTTCAATGGTGAATGTTGAGGTAACTCCCACTCAAGCAAGCAAGGTGAGGAAGGAAGTCTCATGATGTATCATGTCTCAAAATATTGCTCAAATGTCTTCATGCTAATGACGAAATGAGTCACAATCAAATCAAGAGTCCCATGCCTAACTAAAATAAGTGACCTCTCAAAATCATGTGGAGATAGATGTGGAACATGATCCAAAGACAATGAAGATGGGATGACAGTGATGAAATGAATATCATCAAAGCAGAGTTGAATGTCCTCAAGAGTGTCATCCAGATTTGAAATGAGGGACTCTATAAACAAATAAGAGATATCTGGTAGAAATTGATCCCAATGAAGTGAATCCAGAAGACAAAAATGATCTCGTTATAAAGAATCACAAGAAGCCCTTGAAGAAACAACTTTAAACTCTGAAGTAGTAATAGGTACAATAGGAATGTCCTTAACTATAGATGGGACATCAATGTATGTCAACCAAATAGACTTATCATCCCATGAGGATGTGTCCACACAAGATGGGGCAACAAAAGTATTAGTATCATCCATAAGAGCCTAGTCATCCAAGGAAACATCACTATCAGATGAAGATCTAAAGTCTTCATATAACTGTTGGATGATGGTCCGTGTAGTGAAAGGCACACAATATGCTCTATGTGATGTAGAATATCCTCAGAAATAGTAAGACATATTAGTCCATAGATAATGTCATTATTTTTAAACCATGCATTCTTTTGTTCATAGCCACTTGGCTTAGGAACGAGTCCAAGGAGATAGGGCAATTGATCCTACTCAAGATATTAATTCATTATCCCTTGTTTCCAAGACAAATAGTTGTCTGAAGTTAGCTTCACAACAGAAGGATGAAAATAAATATTAAAATCCATGATGAACCCCCAAAATGGAACCTTATCTCATTTCATGATTACAATAACCCCATATAAGATTCCTTTGTAACACAAAGAGAGCACACAAGACATCCCCCCTTTTCAGTCAATCAAAGAATCTCCCAAACAAAATATGAGTTGGCACTTTATATTTAGTGTGATTACAACTACCACTAGCAAGAATTACTTAGTAGTCTTGGTATCTTTGCTTATAAAATCCTTAACAATACGTGTATGTTGAAAGTACAATATTTGAATGAAACCTAGTGAAACTAACAACATTACTGCATTCTACTCAAAAAATCATCCACTTTCAAAAAAATAAGCACCTCAATCCAAGGTGGTATGTTAAAGTTATGAGTCTCCAATATTCAAAAAATGGGAACTATGTAGTGTCACCTGTGAGAATATGTAATTTCTAAAAATTCTAGAAACCAAAATAAAAAACATCTACACCACTACGAAGTTTGCAAAATTCTACCCCAAATTAAATAAAATGGCTCCTAAAAAGGAGTCTAGACGACTGAGATAGAGGATTGCAAAGATTGACTACCAAAATCAAAATGTCAATGGAGAGGAGGCCTACTAAATTTTTTTGATTAAGTTTGTGCATGATTTGTTTTCTACATGCAAACAATAAAAGATATCTAGATAGTTTTTCGATGTGGTGAACAAAACTCAAAAAGAGTTTTTCTTTTTGATGTGCCTAAGATGTGGATCTAATATACAAAAATGCCTCCAACAACAAAAAATGACATTTAATATGTCAAAATTTATCTATGATGCCTCTTCGACACAATGGCAAGGTCTTTTTGGCCTAAAAATGCTTTGAACAAAAGATGACCTCCAAATTTGAGATTAAAACCCCAGTTTTGTAGTTGTGTCAAACGATCTCTGATTTTGGTGAAACAAAAGTCAAATATAACTTTCTCAAGCCTCCTAGACATGTTGGAACTACCAAAAATGCCTCTAGAATAACTAGAAACATTGTAATCACCCAGATCTCACAAAATAGATATGCAAAACCCAAAGGTTAAAATGTTTCTGTCAAACTTTTCTAATTCTCTAGATCATTTGAAGATACAAGAGAAGAGCATATTGGGTATTTGGGAATACCTACAAAAAATCTTATTATCCCCCCCTTGAATCTCTCAAATAAGGAAACTACAATCTATTCTGCAATACAAAAGCTCCGATACCATGTTAGAATTTGAAAAGATGAATAACCCAGAAAACTAGTGCAAATGAATAGATATTAAACTGTGAAAGCAAATGATAAAAGATAAAAACAAAAACACAAAGTTAGTCTCCATGTGTAATGTCCCCATTTTCAGATTCTCTTGCAGATCAGTCAGAGCGGGCTTTCTGGGTTGGTGATAGCATAATCTGAGGAATATTTCGATGTCACCAGGGTGTTCGGGTGATCCAGTGGAGATGTTTGACACTTTCCGGGGGGATTTCGGACAACTTGTCCGTACTTACTATTTATAGTAAGTGCTTGCATGTCATTAATCTTTCTGGGTTTTTCTAGGTTTGTTCTCTTTGGTCCTCGGTGGTCATTGCTATTTTTAGTAAGTGGTAGTTTGGCGCTGTTTGGGTGACTTGGCAGTCGGCTGTCAGCTCTCATAGACATTGCACTGAGCTTGGAGTTATTAGATGGTTTGTGGATCCAGTTGGCACCCTCTGAGTTGGCTCAGTTTGCTTATGGCCATCACTTACTATTTTTAGTAAGTTCAGGATTGGCACTGGAACAGAATTTTGAGAGTGGGGTTGGATTCATTTTGTCAAGACCTTTCCAACAAGCTATAGATCACTGGTTTCTGACATCATCTTGGCCTCCATTTTAAAGTTCGTAAATTAAACATTATTATTTAGTCTTGGACCTTGGTGCCTAGGCTCAACAACTTAATGTTGTTTTAAAAGGGGGGACTTTATGGGTGATGTTGAGGAAAGAATTAAAGAGAATTATAATATTTTAAAATGTATTTTCCCTCTCATGTTTTATCCCATATGCAAGAGGATTTTAGAGATTCCCAATTGAAAAAGTATAAAAGAAGGGAAAGAGCTCTCATTTGGACATGCTTGGTTTATGATATTTTCTCTCTTATTGAGATTTTCCTGTGAGGGTTTGAGAGCTTGGCTCTAGGGTTTGTTCATGGCTATGTTGGGATGAAAACCCCTGCATTAGTCCCTTTCTTCGTGCATGAAAGATTGCATCAGGAGAGGATTGGAGGAGCTTCACTTCAAGAGCTTCATTTGTGCATTCACTGAGGTATTTTGGAGAAGTTTTGTGCTGATATGAACATCTTTGATGGAGTTTTGAGTTGCAAAATAGTAGATTGATTTCTATGAGTAGATTTAATGGAGTTTGGAGGAGTTTTTGGACTGAAAACATAACTTTGGCTGGACCGTACTTTTGCAAGTACAATTGTACCACCTTTAGCAGCACTTTGTGAGTTTTGGATGCAAACTTTATGGAATAATTCCTTTTAAAACAGGTCGCCACATACCAGCAATAAGTTTAGACATTATTAGAGGAGATTTGGAGGGTTTATAAAGGCATTTGCAGCTACATTTATCCCACAGCCAGGCTGTACTACAGCAATCATGTGTTTGGGATGATTTAATTGATTTCTTCATTATTTGGGGCTGCCATTGCTTGTATTCTAATTGCCTAGGGCTGGTTATTGGATTACTGTTGTTCATTGCGTGATAACTATTGTTTCTTGGGAGCTGTGAGCATTCTCCTGTGACTTGTAATGCTGGACCTCCATCAGCATCCGTATGAAGTTATAAATCTCCATCTGGGTATGTCAATAAAATTCATATTTTGGCTCATTGCTATCTAGGTAGCTATTATTTTGTTGATATCTATTTTAGATTTTCTAGGTTTATGCTATATGCTCTTCATTTCATGTATTCAACGCAAATATCAAACATGCAATATATTCAATGAAACCCTAAACTCAGAACAATTAGATAAACAAAAATTTGGCATCAAAATATATACACAATAGGGATGTATATTACAGTGGTATCAGAGCTGGTGTATCTTGCCAACCTGTTGGGTTACTTCTCATTCATTGCAGATTTTCATAGTGTGGAACAAATTTTAGCATGTGTGTGGGTGATCAGCACTTACATGCGTGTTCAGTAATTTGGTAGTTCAGATATTTTTATCAGTGAATGTGAATTCATGGCATTCCTCATGAAGGGTGATCTATGGGAAAAACTTTTTGATGCAGGATGGAAACTAAAATTTTTGCCATGGACAGATGATATTCTCAGCACTTTGGAAGAAATTGAGAAATATTTATCTAAGATCCGTCAGGCACCTTCTGAGTCAATGCAGAGGGCTTTAGTTCCTTCAAAGATTTCGCTGTGTAGGCCCGAGTTGTTGAGACATCCAAACAAGAATGTAAGATTAGCAGTTATCACATGCATTAGTGAAATCATGAGAATTTCAGCTCCCGAAGCACCCTATAAAGATAACTTAATGAAGGAGATTGTACAGCTGATTATTGAAAGTTTTCATGGCTTAAGAGATACCAGAAGCTTATCTTTCAAAAAGATTGCTAAAATGTTAGAGATTATGGCTCAGGTCAGATCATATGTCTTGTTGATTAATCTTAAGTGTGATGATTTAATTCTTGAAATGTTCCATTGTTTCTTTGACAAAATCAAAACATATCATGCAGATGATGTTAAAGTAGCAATGCAAACTATCTTGTCTATGATTTTAGATGAAGATGCTGATATCTCCAAGTTGTTATTATTTAATTTGCTAAGTATTTGGAGAAAAGAACAATGTGTTTCACCTGCAGCACATTGGTTGTCAAAGACATTGGTTGAGCAGAAAATTGAGAAAATTAGATATCTCTTAACAGAAGAAGAATGTATTGCTTGTGGTTTACAAGTTACAAGGATTTCTATAATGAGCAAGAACCAAATGAGAAGACAAGGCCTATGCTTCTCTTGCAAAGAAATTTGGGAGCCTAACCACCAATGCACAAATAAAAGGGACTCACAAATTGATGTTGGTTTGCCAAAAAAAGTTACTTTCAACACTCAAGAGGTTGTTATCAGCCTTGATAACAATTCTGATTTTTATGACAGCAGTCATTCTCCTGAGTGTAGTAGTGATTTAAATGTTATGGCACAAGAGGGAAAAGTTGTAGAAGATACTTCTAATGATGGTACACAAAATATGAGTGTCAACCACAAGGAAAACCAGGAGGATACAAGCCATAACAGTTCTGATTTTTGTGACAACAGTTTGATCTATTTCTATCAGCGTGAGGATATTGTTATTACATATGATGATGATGGGTGTATGGACTCACCCAATATAGACACTCCAGTTTTAGGTGATAGTGATGAAATAGGTGTTGTGGACTCATGCCACAATGAGTTTGAGTTGGTATATCAAACCTTGGAAGATGGGAGTAAAACTAAAGAGCTGCCTAATGGAGATGATTCCAAGGATTGTTCGATGGATGTGCATGCATCTATTTTTATAGGGGAGGTGTGCATTGATATTGGCAATTTAGCAGCCTTTAGGATGTCAGTTGAGCCATCCCAAGAGATTCATAACAGTAGTACACTCGATGAGGATGCTTACCAATTGATGAGTGATGATGATTCGGCCTCTTTCCATAGTGCAGATTTCAAATCAAAAAATTTGTATGGAGACAAATTGTCAGAGGGGTCTACCCATTTGGTAGGGCAATTGAAGGTGAGCGAAGGCATGGTTGCTTTAGCCTTAGAACACTTTGATGTTGCACACCAGTTGGTGACACACTGTTGTTGGACTCTAGGGATATATGAGCACCTTAATAGTGGACTTTCCCTTGCTGAGTTTTAGGCACTAAGAGATGCAGTTGGGATCATGAAGAATAATTACCTACAGTTGTTATCTGATAGAGATCATCTTCTCAGGATTGACGATATTTATCATGATGCTCTAAGGGGAAAGGAAGAGGAGGTTGATGAGCTCACATATGAGCTCAAGGTCACCACAGACTCTTTGAAGAGTACTCAATCAGCCCTTCAAGAGTCAAAGCTACTGATAGATGAGCTTACCGTGGAGTTGGGCTTGGCACAGTCTTCACCATCTATAGATATAGTTTAGGTTTCTATGGCAACAGTGGGTGAGGAGCATATATCCACAGATTATGGTTGTGAGCAGATTGAGGATGTGGTTACATCCATTGCAGATACAGGTGCATTTGATATAGATGGGATGGATGCTTTAGTTGAGAATATTAGGGAACCAGATGTTGCATCAGGGGTCTCTGAGGTTAGTCCCATTTCAGGTCATGCAGAGCAAATGATTGATAGCTCTTGCGAAGAGTTGATGGATTTCCCTGAGAGTTGTGTGATAGATCACCACACTACTCCATCTTTTTCACTAGAGATATGCAAGGCATCTTTCAGTGGGGAGATTAATTCTCATGTTGATTTGTTTCTTGGAAGCAAATCAGAGATTGCATCCTATGTAACTGATAATGATCAACAGCTTACTAGACCACAGGGTTGGAGAGGTCAGCTGAAGGTTACAGGAGAGAAGGTTGATTCAACCTTATCTCATTTAGATTGCACTCATAAGAATGTCGAGAAGCTTCTTTGGACAGCAGAGTTAGAGGAGAGATGGTATGGGGTCTTGGCTGGTACTCACATTCATGATTTGCAATTCATCAATAGTGCTTTGGAGAAGGTAAAATCAGAATATCTCCAATTATTTCATGATAGGGAGTATGCTATTGGGTACGCAGAGAGGATTGCTAGAGTATCCACCCAATTAGCTATTCAGGATCAGAGACATGAGCCATCTTCTGATTCGTGTGATGCGAGTGATGAGGAGTGTGGTCCTCGTGACAATGACAGTCAACCATTGACACAGGCTAGTGCTTTTTATCATGACTACATAGTGAGGAGTGCTCATCATTTCTCTTTTAGTCCATACACAGATGACTTGATGATGTGTAAGTGTGGATTGGCTTAGGATTTATACCATCCATTGTGGGATGAAGGGTTTCCATCTACAGGAGATGGAACTAGAGATTTCAGGTGGCTGACTCAGATACATTTAGAGGATCACTTGCAGGGTCAAAGATTAGAGTTCCATCATGGTGATTTGCATCAGATAGAGTTGGCAACTTCTTGGTCTCCTAAATTTCCATTGGAGACATGGCTTTTGAGAGGTTGCAGTGTCAGTGAGCATGATGGCATGTTTAGTCTTTACAACGGTGATGGAGGAGAGTTTATTCATTCCCTCATTCTGAGAGGAGCAGTTTCATATCTTCTAGCACCAATGTTGTGTAGTCAGTACATCCATAGGAGTTTTGCAGAGGATAGAGGGGAATGTTGTGGTTCAGACACTTCAAGGGTTAATTTCCTCTTTATGATTGATGGATGTGAGGTTCTAATGTGTTGGGATCCAAGTGGTGATAGGTTTGGCATGACAGTTCAGTTGGATTCTGAGGTGTTGCTTCACCACTCTCTACATGGTGAAGGTTTTATCAGAGTAGCGCAGCGTCGACGTGGTGGTTCTATGCTAAGAATAACTTGGGACCCTGGGATCATTTTTGGTTTCAGTTGGGTTCAGTATGTTTCTTGGAGATTGTATTGGCATTGCTTGAGGACAAGCAATCTTTAGGAAGGGTGGACTATAATGTCCCCATTTTTAGATTCTCTTGCAGATCAGTCAGAGTGGGCTTTCTAGGTTGGTGACAGCATAATCAGAGGAATATTTCGATGTCACTAGGGTGTTCGAGTGATTTAGTGGAGATGTTTGACACTTTCTGGAGGGATTTCAGACAACTTATCTGTACTTACTATTTATAGTAAGTGCTTGCATGTCGTTAATCTTTCTGGGTTTTTCTAGGTTTTTCTAGGTTTGTTCTCTTTGGTCCCCGGTGGTCACTGCTATTTTTAGTAAGTGGCAGTTTGGCGTTGTTTGGGTGACTTGGCAGTTAGCTGTCGGCTCTCATAGACATTGCACTGAGCTTAGAGTTATCAAATGGTTTGTGGATCCAGTTGGCACCCTCTGATTTGGCTCAGTTTGCTTATGGCCATCACTTACTATTTTTAGTAAGTTCAGGATTGGCACCGGAATGGAATTTTGAGAGTGGGGTTGGATTCGTTTTGTCAAGAAGATGATTAATAAAGAGTTTGTGGCAATTGATAAAATCACAGGTGAATCAATAGGAAAACTTGGAAGAGTAGTAACATATTTCAAAACCTTCAAGAGTGAAATCAACAAAAATCCATAAGAGGGTAGTGAATGTTGATTGGATGATAAGTAAATGGAAGCTTTGGGCTAGTATCACTAGCAGCCTAAGTGGCAAGATGTTAAAACTGATCATTGGCAGGTACTAAACATATAAAGTGAAATTGCAGGCATTGGTAACTCAAGTGGTACAGGTCGATTCAGCTTCAGGAGATGGACAAAGCAAAGAAAAGGAGGTGGCACTAAAGGAGGTGACACTTGATGAAGACGTGACAATTGTCAATTAATGATTTTTCATATGCTTTGATATTTAATTCTTGCAAAACAACTATTGGCTTTGGAGAACTTTCTTTAATTTAATTCTTATTTTAAACATATTTAAATCAATTGTCCTCAAGAAGTCATTGTGATTTTTAAAGACAATTATGGTGAAAAGGCTATAAATTTGAGGAGCGTATTGATGTTTAGGATCTTTTGACGAACTTTGTTTTGATAAGAAATCAATTTTGAAGTGTTGCTAATTTTAGTTACTTTAATATATGAATTGAAGTTGGTACAGTGGGAATTCAGTGATCATAAACTCTGTGTTATGGTTATTAGATGCTTGTTCTTCTTATGTTGAATGCGCTACTAGTTTTCTAATTATCAGTTCTGTGTTGAAGTAACTGGATGATTATATTCTTGCTCATTAATGTAGATGTCTATGTTTAGGTGAATGGTTTACAATGGTGATTATTTGATAATTGATAAGATTCCTTAATAGTGGGGTTGAGATTATACCTATTGAAGTCATTATGCTTCTTTGAATTTAGATTATATTGAGATTTATTGTCTTTTCTTCTTTGTGGTTAAAAGCACCACCTTTTCTTCTTTCTGGTGAAAAGCATATAATATTTCCATTCTTTGTATATCATTTGGAGGTAGTTGCACCTTGTAAAACAAGAAGAGAATTGTTGCAAAACATCATTGCAATCGGTTTAACTATTGGTCCAGTTGTCATTTGTTTGGGTGTGAGATTATAAAGTTAGGTGACAAAATCTATACACCAACAATAAATAAGACTTGTCTTTATGCATGATGAAATTTTCCCATTTATATTATCATCCAAGATCTCGCTACTTTTCTCAACATCGAGGCTCCTATCTGGCTTGGTAGTTGTTCTCTCTAATTCTTTCCTTGTAACTAATTTCTAACTCATTAAGATTTGAGCTTTGCCTTTCTTCATAGTCGATACCACCTTCTATACTCTTCTCATTTTTTAGGTTCATGTTTGATTGAGCATTTTCTTTTTCCAATTCCTTTCTCAAAGAGACTATTTTAGATTCTAACCTTTCACAACTCTCTTTATTTTTCTCTAATTTAATTCTTACTTCCTCTTTCATCTTGTATCATTCTATGATCTGAAATTTTAGCTTAACTATTATCTCCCTAGGTTCTTCAAGGCTTCGTACTAACTCTAAGAAGGATTCATTGTTCTCTTGAAGTTGTATATTTAGTTTCAGGTTTCAGGATTCATATATATTTATCTTCTTCTATAGGAACCAACCTACTTCTCTTGCAATTCTTCTTTTGTGAGAACCAACCCACTTGAGACACCAATCCTCATTTGTAGAATCTATAGGCACTAATCCTCACAACTGAGAACCAACCCAACAAGAGATGCCAATCTCTTATTTTGATGGGCACCAACCTACAAATTCTTTAATGGATGATATGGTATGCTTCTCCACAAGATGTTCTAAACACAAATCAGATCCAAACACAAATATGATCACAACCACACAATAACCTTTTCTCATAAATTTGATTCAATTCATGTACATTCACTTAAGAATGATCATAATTTTGGCAATATCTTCACATAAATTTCTACTCTTAATTCACATACATGTTCTTAATATAAATCCAAATTTGTACTTCATACATGGGTTGTATATACAATCAATATGAATATGAAATTCCTTTCATTTTTTTGCTCTTTTTTCTTCTTTAAGTCTTCTCTATGCTTAGAAATAATTCATTGAAATCCTTGCTTTCAAAATATATTTTCATTCCTCTAATAAAGCTTCCCATGGGAGGCAATTCAACCAAGAGACATATCCTTTCACAAATGAAACAATATCACCCTTGATGCACCTTTTCAAATAGTAGCTTTTCCTTATAAATTAATCACACCTCTTTAATAATGATATTCCTTGAAAGATAATCACACCTCTTCTAAATTAAATCATTGCTTTCCTTTTTTCACAAATCACATACCTTGTATTTGTTTTAAAAGCATGTCTTAAATATTAAAATCGTCCTTTGTCTAGTACACCACTTAATCTCTTATTAATAACTAATATTTGTGGCACTTCATATAAAGGGAGGTTGGCCACTTTAAAGTATTTAAATCTAAATTTATTCCATCCTTTCCACTAAGGGCTCTCAAGATAAATAGGAGGTCGGCCTCACTAATCATTGTTTTCAAATTTAGAGCAAAGTCAGCCAACATTGCAAGAAGTCAGCTTTATAAGGAAAGTCGGCCATCATTGTTATAGTTTTGATTTCAATTTTTAGCACCATTATTCTCATGGAGTCAGCCACGATCCTCCTCTTATTTTCTTCCTTGAATATTTAATTTCCCGTAAACAAAGTTAGCCAAAATAAGTTTAAATCTTTAATTTAAACTTTAGTACAAATGCTAGATTGGTCTTATCATTTTGCCATTTTTCTTCAATGGAGATATAAAGAGTTGTTCTTATTCTTTCAGTTTTAGCATCAATGATTACTTGTTATCAATGACAACAATCTCTTTATCACTGACATGCCTCAATGGATACTTCGATACCTTTGAATCCTCATATCTATGACATCAATGACAAAAATCTTTTCCACGCACCTTTGACATCAATGACAACTCTTTCAACACTTTGTCCTCTCCACCAAGATCAAGATATGGTTTGTGACATGTATAGTTCAGACCCTTGTGTTAGTGTAGCTTTTTATTTTCTTAGGTTATTTATTTTCCTATATTCCTAGGTTTTTCTTACACATGTTATAAAACTTGATTAGAGTTAAATAAGTGAGTATTAGTGTGAGTGGGTTCAAGGTGTCTGCAATTTCCATGGGAGTTGCACTTGCCTATTTTAGGGTATTGTGGTGGACTCTTCTCATTGGTCAGTTTTTCCACCTCTCCCCTCTTCCTAGTCTATATAAACTCACTACCTAGCTTGTATTTTGTATCTTTTATTTTTGCATCCTCATAATACTATTTTGCTTTTGTAACATTTGCATTACTATCATGGTGTGATATACACCACTGTTGTGTATATATTTTGATGCCAAATTTTTGTTTATCTGATTGTTCTGAGTTTAGGGTTTCATTTAATATATTGCATGTTTGATATTTGCATTGAATACATGAAATGAAGAGCATATAGCATAAACCCAGAAAATCTAAAATAGATATCAACAAAATAACAGCTACCTAGATAGCAATGAGCCAAAATATGAATTTTATTGACATACCCAGATGGAGATTTACAACTTCATACGGATGCTGACGGAGGTCCAGCATTACAAGTCATAGGACAATGCTCACAGCTCCCAAGAAACAATAGTTATCATGTAATGAACAGTAGTAATCCAATAACCAGCCCTAGACAATCAGAATACAAGCAATGGCAGCCCCAAATAATGAAGAAATCAATTAAATCATCCCAAACACATGATTGCTATAGTACAGCCTGGCTGTGGGATAAATACAGCTGCAAATGCCTTTATAAACCCTCCAAATCTCCTCTAATAATGTCTAAACTTATTGCTAGTATGTGGCGACCTGTTTTAGAAGGAATTATTCCACAAAGTTTGCATCCAAAACTCACAAAGTGCTACTAAAGGTGGTACGACTGTACTTGCAGAAGTACGGTCCAGCCAAAGTTATGTTTTCAGTTACAAAACTCCTCCAAACTCCATCAAATCTGCTCATAGAAATCAGTCTACTGTTCTGCAACTCAAAACTCCATCAAAGATGTTCATATCAGCACAAAACTTCTCCAAAATACCTTAATGAATGCACAAATGAAGCTCCTGAAGTGAAGCTCCTCCAATCCTCTCCTGATGCAATCTTTCATGCATGAAGAAAGGGACTAATGTAGGGGTTTTCATCCTAACATAGCCATGAACAAACCCTAGAGCCAAGCTCTCAAACCCTCACAAGAAAATCTCAATAAGAGAGAAAATATCATAAACCAAGCATGTCCAAATGAGAGCTCTTTCCCTTCTTTTATACTTTTTCAATTGGGAATCTCTAAAATCCTCTTGCATATGGGATAAAACATGAGAGGGAAAATACATTTTAAAATATTATAATTCTTTTTAATTCTTTCCTCAACATCACCCATAAAGTCCCCCCTTTTAAAACAACATTAAGTTGTTGAGCCTAGGCACCAAGGTCCAAGACTAAATAATAATGTTTAATTTACAGACTTTAAATTGGAGGCCAAGATGATGTCAGAAACCAGTGATCTATAGCTTGTTGGAAAGGTCTTGACAAAACGAATCCAACCCCAATCTTCTATGTCCAAAATTGCTAAATTACTCTTGAGATCTTTTAAATCAGTGAAATAACAGGTCAATGTAGAATACACCATCAAGAGTAGCTTTCTTCACCCATTGATCAACAACATTGCATAGGACTTGGCACCGTTTGATTTTTTGCAACAAGTTGGGGTCTAGACCATCCATAGTTATGCTTGTCATTCCCTCTGAAGGCTGAGTGGTAATTTTTAAGATAGATTGAATAAATAAAGTCAAAGATCTCACCTAAGCTTGTAATTTGGTGTTCTCTTGTTGTTCATTCTTAATTATTTTTGATAAAGTGCTCACAAAGAACTTAGCATGATAGATCTCACCTTCAAAAGTGGATTGTCCCATATCAACTCGACTCATATTAAAGTTAGCTTCAGTGACTTCGTCTTCATTTTTATCACCCATAGGATCTACAATTTCTAGAATGTGATGTCTAGTAGAAGGATCTGCCACCATTCTAGACATCCTCTTATCCCTCTTGGGCTTAGGTGTATCATGCAACAACTTAGCCACAATGTCTATGTTTATATCTATCATGGGAACATATCTCTTCTTATTTTTGACAACCTTCTTTAACCATGAGGGAGAGGGAGAAGCAAAAACACTAGCATTGACATTATTATTTAAAATAACACCATCTAAATGCATGGGAGGGGTACTATGTTCTGGAGGATCACTTAAACCAGGAGAAATAGGATTACCAAACAAAGATTAAAAAAAATTATCTTCACCAATTTGATTAAAAATCAAAGAATCATTATCAGATACTAGGGGAGTGGAAAGAGACACATGGTCTGCTTGCAATTACAAAGCATCCAATCTCTTTTCTGCTACTGCTCTTAGAGATACAGGCTGACTATCTTATTTACATGTAATTTTCAACCTTTTGCTATCTTTAGGATATTCTCCATCTCTAGCTGATTGTGAGCCAACTCTATGAAGAGTTACATATCCAAACTAGATGTGCTCCTGGGAGTGTGTGAAACTTGAGACTTGCTCTATTCTCTCATAGAAGATTCTTTTGGGCTATAGAGCCAACATGCTCTCCAAATTTCTTATCAAGCCATTTCTCAGTTCTTTTTAACACATGAAAAGAGTGAATCATAAGGTCTGCAACTTCTTTGTCTGATCAGCGCACTTGAGGTAGAGGTTGTAAAACAATATTATGATAACCTTCATTCAAGATGTCTAAGTTATCATATATACCTTCTGGGACTTTTAATGGCTAATCAAAAGCACAAACTTGGTCAATTGCTAACCTCATCCAACTTCTTTGTTGCACTTCTTTTCATTCATGCAATCTTCCCAATAGTCCTTGAGATAAGGCTTATGTAGGTATAGGTTATTGTTGATAAAACTATTAGTCATATAACACAGATAAAAATTCATACAACAAACCTTTATCGTCTTGAAAGATATGACAAATTCAGGATGGATTTGTAATCCCAAGTCTCTGATAGTTAGTACATAATCTTCTGATAATCGCTCAATGGTTTGATGTGAATTTTTTGTTAAACATGGTATGAAATTTGATGTAATCTGTATCAAGATATGCAAATATTTGCTGTGTTTCACCTATTCTACATAAATCTCAACAAAATATGTTAAATCCTACAATTTTTAACCAGGATATGTAGATATTTATGTGAATTTATCCTATGTTTGATCAATTCTTCTGATCTTTACTCTGATTAAGATTGTTCATGATGATCTATATAACTTTGATTTGTTCTTCTAAATTTACTTAAATTTAAACTAATCATCTCTTAATTCTACTTCTGTACTTTAAATTCCTCTAAATATTGTGCCTATAAGATGATATTTCCATGATCTTTGTCATTATTTCCATGTATTTGCATGATATTTTCAATCTTACATGCAATTTTCTCAAATATGCATAAGATGTTCAATTGTCTACGGACGTCTACATATTCACTATGTTCTGCTTATCATTTAGCAATATTTGCAGTTGATGATGATGATTGATGAAATTTAATAGAAATGAACTAAAATTATAAATTTATTTGGAATGAATGAGTTTCAACCATTGATCCACATGCACAATTCAATACTTCATGAAAAGAGATGAAATCAAACCATGTTTCACTAGGATGTTCTACAACTACACATAATTGATGCTAATCTTCAAAGTGATTGTGATGTAGGAGCATATCTAGTTCAAGATCAATCTTGCATCAACCAAAAATATTTGCATTTTAGTTTGTTTCCTTTTATTTTCTAGTTTAGTTCAGTCAGTTCAGTTAGAAGCAATTTTTGTATTTTGGTCTGCATTCTGCCACAGTTACATTTCACATCTTGCAAAGTTGGACTTAGCATCTGATTCATTCATCTACATCATATCCAAAACTTAGTGCATTTACTGGAAAGATATCGCTATTAGAAGATTGACTATTTTCTTAGAGCAAAGCATCCTAGCAGCCTCAAATAATCAACTAAAGGAGAAGACCTGTGAAGCATTTCATAACCTTTGAAGATTAATGACACATCATTTAATGATCTTTGGTTCATGTCCAACCTTCCCTGAGATCTGCACATCATTTAATTCATTTGCAGAGGATTTCTATGCATTTTGGTCTGACCTATCTATGTACACACATTACACCTTTTCATTGGAGATTGTGATCTTCCTTGGCCAACGCAGAGGAATCTATTGTCCTAGAGATGATATATATTGATGTAATAGATCCCTAGGAAAGCAGTTATCAAGTTTGAAGTTGATTCATAGTTGATAGTTAGATTTTTGTGTGAGGGAGCTTCAAAGCTATATCTTGTGCATATTCTGATATTCTATAATCAGGCCTTTGAGCCCCAATTGTAAGCTCGCATGTTACCAGCCAGATTGTATTTGAATTCTATGATATACTAAATGACTAAATCTACATTTGTTTCATATCTTTGAGTTGTTTCCATTGTGTTTACTCTTGTTGCACGGTCTAGATGGTTCATTTTGTGAACCCTCCTACTGTGACTGCACTAGATTGGATAATAACATTCACCAATTGAAATACACCTTAGAGAGTACAACACTCCATAGTGACATGTCTAGATATCATCCACAAAAGGTTACTCAATATTTATAATTAATTTGTAATTTGGATCTCTATTTCATTTAGTATTCAAAATGTATGCATATTTACAATTGGTCTCAAGAAAGAACCATGGGGAAACACTAAGTCACAAAATGTATACTTAGTGCTCACAAATCTCAACAATTCTATCTCAATTAAGTGCTTAATAATCTTACAAATGGCAATCCATATCCTTTTATAGACAAAGGATAGGATGTGGTTACAACAAATCCAATGATCATGATCAACTAAACATGATTTGACAATCCAGATGAAATGTGGCACATGATTGCATATTAGAAATCAATATGGTGGAACACAGATGGTATTATGGAATATTCTTAGAATCTTTGACTTGTGCAACATGACCTTCTCACTCTACATTGCCATCGAATTCTTCAACTATGGATTCCTCTTCTGTTACTCTGCATCCGATACCTTGCATGAGCTCATATGCTTGGATGGATTTATCTATCTCTTCCCTATTTGGTTCCTTGGCCTTTTCAGAAGCATGCATTTGAGCCTTCAACTTGTCTTGCAAAGATACCTGCTTATTTGTTTGGCTATCCAGTTCTTCATTATATGCTTAAACTTTAGCCTTCATGCACATTTCTTTATCAATAGTATTTTCAGAGAAGTGTTGGATAGGATCTTCTACTACTAAACAGAAGTTATTTCTTAATGTCTTGGTAGCAAACTCCTCATCTTGATTTTCAATCTTTCCTTCTACCTCACCTTCGAGAGCTTCCAAAATTTCTAGCTCTTCTACTATGAGTTCATGTGCTTTGAGGCTGATGTCCACATCTTTAGCATCACATCTTTTTAATATGCTAATTTCAAATCTTATGTCTTCAAACCAATTATCCATCTGTGGGAGAATGAGGTGTCAAGACATTTTTGGTCATGAGGTTGCTAACATCTACGTTCCTCATCTCTTTGAGTATAGTCAAGTCTCTACCACTCTTTATTAACCTTTGGCCAACCTCTTTCTTCAGTTTATCTGCTTTGCTTTTTAGGTTGCTAAGCATGTCCCAGTTTGACAGTGAGGTATTTATCACTTGTTCTCCTTCCTTCAAGAATTTAATGAACCATTTGTCCATTACTTGTGCTTGATGTCTCTGAACATCTAGAGCTGCTATCTCCTATTGAGATAATATTGCCAAGGGTGTAGTGGTTGTTATAGGGTATTAGTAGGTGCTACTAATCCCTTGATGAAGGCCTTGAGTTGAGAAACTTGCTCCTTAGACTCTTTCTTCTTGGCTTCTACCTTAAATATTCTAGCCTCTACTGCATTTGTATGATCTCTTAGGCCTTGAATTTCATGTTCCTTGGTAGTGTGCCCTAGATCAACTATAGTGATCTGAAACTCACTAACACTTATTTCACCCTTTGCCTTATCAACTATAGGCACAACTATTTGAGTTGTCCTCTTTCCGGTAGAAGGATATGCTTTATCACTGAGGTGACCCTATCTCTTCTCTTGGGCTTGGTTCCCTCAATAGAAAATAATGAAGAAATTGTTGCAAGTATGTGCTTACCGATCTTGTCATTGATGTCAACATATCTGTGCTGTCAATTGGTGCCAACTATTCTCTTGTTTTGTTACTTGCTTGTGTTTAGTTAGTTGGTTTGTATTGGATTATAAAAGTGTTGAAGATAATGAGAAAGTATTCCTGGTATTGAGTTTCCAAGTGCTTTTGAGAAAATTTGCTTTCCTAGTGGAAACAGTGTGTTGCAGAGTATCTTGGTTTTTAGAACATTAAAGTGTTTTGCTCCACATATCTTGTAGATTCAATATCTTTATCTGTAGTTTGAAAGTTATGTTGAAGGATGTATATAGTTGAAGATTTGAGCAAGTTATGTTCACCAGAGTAAAAATTGTTTTTGTGTGCATTTAGTGGTGACAGGGAGAATGTATTTTGCTTCGTATTTTTCCACAACTACATCTTACAGTCTACAATTCTAGAATTAAGTTTGTGATGAGGATATGTGTCTTCTGTTCAAATGGTTCACGATTTGGTTGTTTGCAAGCGATCTTTCTTTTATGACAATGGCCGACAGTAATGTTCAAGTGCTCCAGTTTGAGGAATCTTAATGATAAAGTGTTTAGAGGTTGTGCAGATGTTCTTGGTGATTGTAACGTGCATGTGGATGTCCCTAGATCATGTTCCTACCTTTTGATTGGTCCACAAAATATAATCTGGATCATACATTAAGCGTGTTCTTAAAGGTTTTAGTGTTAACACTAGTTTTAGACAACTTGGTTGTTTTCACTATTTGTGATTATACTCTGGAGATTGTGTTTTTGTTCTAGCTAAGACATGGTTTGGTCCACATTCATTCTTTCTCTTTCATTAATCTATTTAGGTCCATACCTATTCTTGTGTATATGTGTTTGCTGACCTTGGAGATTGTTCCAATGGTTGATGATTGTAATGTCGACCTTGATATACATTCCAAGATTGATGAATTCTATAAATACATGTAATGAAGTTGTGAAAAAGGTGTCCTGGTGTGAAGATGTGAAGATGTGTAAGAGCAGAGCAGAGAAGATACATTGTGCTTCAATGGAATTGAACATTGGCATCGAGTAGATGCTGCTATCTTAGTTCACCAATTTCGCAGTGAGCCTCATAATTTGGCAGTGAGCCTCATATCTTGGCAGTGAGCCCTTACAATTGAGCAGTGAGCTCTGGGCAGTGAGTCATAAGGCAATGAGCCTCTGATTTTTGGTATTGTTATAACATATTATATTGTGAGCTAACACTCATCACAGTTTTTTCCCTTATAGGGTTTTCCATGTAAATCTGGTGTCTCATGTGTTGAATGTGCTATTGTGTTAGCTTTCTGATTTTATGCTTTCATGGTTAAATCATAATAATAGTGATTAAGTGATTGATGTGTAGATGTTCATAAGAAGTTATGTATTTGGTGACAACTGATTCACCCCGCTCTTAGTTGTCTAGTGCATTTCAACAATTGGTATCAGAGTGAGGGTTCCTTAGAAGAAAAGCTAACACCTTGAGGTAGATTCAGGATGGCATGCAGGGATGAATTGTCTTTCAATTGCTTTATGTGTGGTGATATTGGTAACTATGCATCCAGATGTCCAAAAAGAAAATTGAGAAATAATAATGAAGAAAATAAGAGCAAAATATCCAAGAGAACATATTATGATGTTGAAGATGATGAAAATGATTATCATTTTTTCACTAATTCAAAAAATGACAATTGTAATAATGAAGAATGTCTTGATCCAGAGGTAAGTATAGATAGTAAAGATATACTTCAAGAAAAGAACTATTGGGTTATTGATAGTAGTTGCTCAAATCATATAACTGGAGATAAAAGTAAGTTTATTGATTTTGAAAAGTATGATGAAGGACTAGTTAGATTTGGAGATGACTGTACTTCTAAGATTTGTGGAAAAGGATCAATCAGTCTTGATGGAAAATAACATATTAATGATGTTATTTATGTTGAAATCTTAAGGAAAAATCTCTTGAGTGTTAGATAGTTATACAGAGAAGGATATAGTCTTATATTTCAGAATGATGCCTTTGAAATCAGAGAAAAATCTAGAGCTGTAATATCTAATGGAAAAGGACAGAAGGAAATGTTTATCATCTCAGAGAAGGTGACATTATCTGCTCCATGACTCAAAATAGTGAAAGTTGGCTTTGGCATAGAAAATTGTGTCATATCATTCTTGATGATCTAGTAAGGTTAAGCTCAACTAAAATTGTGAAAGATCTACCAAAAACTATACATTCTAACAATAAGAAAGCAAGACGAAGTTTACAGGATGAAGAAAAATCATCAACTAAACTGTTGGAATGGGTTCATACAAACTTTTGTGGACCCACAAGAGTAAGAAGTTTCCATGACAACAAGTATTTTATGTTCTTTATTCATGATTATTCTAGAATGACTTGGGTTAGCTTTCTTAAAGAAAGATCAGAATCTCTAGATGCATTTAAAGCTTTCAAAGCAATGGTTGAAGATGAATTGAATACGAAAATCAAATGTTTGAGGACTAACAAAGGATAAGAGTTTACCTTTGATAGATTCAATGTGTTCTATGAGACTCATGGAATAAAAATACAACTATCTAGAGAGAATAGAGTGATGGAAACAAAGAGTAGGACTATTCAAGAAGCTGTAAAGAAAATGATAGAGGAAGCTAACCTACAGGAAGTGTACTGGAACAAAGCTATACAAACTGCTGTCTACATTCAAAACTGAATTCAAGTCAAAGGTAATGGTACAAAAAGTCTTGAATTGTGGTATGGAAGAATTCTTATAGTGAAATATTTCAAAGCTTTTGGAAGCAAATGCTATATTAGAAGAGAAGAAGAACTAGGCAAGTTTGATGCTAGATGTGATGAAAGAATTTTCCTTGGATACTCTACCAAGAGTAAGGCCTACCGGTGCTACGATAAGAGATTGAAGAAGATCATTGAGAGTGCAAATATCAAGATTGTTGAAGACATACAAAAATGTTCAAAGATCAATAAATGTGCATCAGATTGCAATTGGTTCCCTTATAGAGAAGATAAAAATACAAAAAGGGGAAAAGTATATACCAAAGAAAAAGATGAGACTAAAGAAATAAAAAATATAGAATGAAGTATAAAAAGACTATTAGTATGAAGTAAAAGGACACAGAGGTGCTGGAAAACAAATAAATTGGTGTTTGATTGCCAATGCTAAATCTAAGTTAGTGACTGAAGCTTGCAACAATATAAAATCTTCTAAAGATGAATATATGTCTATCGACAGTGAAGAACCCAAAATTACTCTTGAAGATCTTGACAAATCTAAAGTGCAAAGTAAGAAGTTTTCTATGCAAAAAGAATTGATCAAGAAAGAAATTATGTTATGAACTTTGGCTAAGCTTGAGTTATTGTGTTCCAGTAATTTGGTCCATAGTGGTCCATTGTTGAAGATATTTTTGTACAGTTCTAGCATATGGTTATTGACCATTGGTTACATCTATATCCAGAAGCTTGTCTAATTTGGATAATTGGTTTGTGAGTGATGAGTAACAGAAGTTCAGGTTGACAGAACAAAATTGTTCCCAGTACATATCAGTTTTCATAGTGATTGAAAGTATTTGATGAACTCAGAGGTGAATGAATATGAAATAGTTGAGTCTTCATGCAATGATGAAGAAAAAGAAAAGAAAGTGCATGATGAAGAAGCTCTAGAAAGGATTCCTAAGACCTCTAGGGTTTGTGTAAAAGCATCACACTGAAGATCAAATTATTGGTGACTAACAAGAACAAGGGTTGCAGAAGAATAGACTGAGAAAAATTAGACTTGGGAACATGTCCCTAGGTTTGCGAATAACAATGTGTTTGAAACAATCTATGTTTTTAGAAATAAGAGGAATGAAAGTGGAAAAATGACCACAGAAGACATTGTTTTACCCAAACTAATGATAACTATCTCTCAGGAGGAGTATTCAAAGCAGGTGAGAATAGTGCAAGTATGTGTTGTATCATATTTAGGGAAGCATGTAGATTTTGCTGATATAAGTTCCTGACAAAGTTATTCCTATTTGATCAAAGCAGTAGTTTGGAAGTATGTGCAGAGGAAGAGAAGTGATGCCCTTTTCCATTGATGTCAAAAGGCGAGAGAAATCATTTGAAAAACTCGGGATGAGAACGAGTTCAGATGTGTGAAGAGAAAGGGGGAGAAAGTAATCAATGTAGAATCTTGTCTTGATGGTTCTTACATTTTTTCACATCAATTTTGCCATCAATGACAAAGGGGGAGATTGTTGCAAGTATGTGCTTACTAGTGTTATCATTGATGTCAACATATCTGTGTTGTCAATTGGTGCCAATTGTGCTCTTGTTTTGTTACTTGCTTGTGTTGAGTTAGTTGGTTTGTATTGGCTTACATAAGTGTTGAAGATAATGAGAAAGTGTTCTTGGTATTGAGTTTCCAAGTGCTTTTGAGAAAATTTGCTCTCCTAGTGGAAACAGTGTGTTGCAGATTATCTTGGTTTGTAGAAGAACAATAAAGTGTTTTGCTCCACACATCTTGTAGATTGAATATATTTATTTGCAGTTTGAATGGTATGTTGAAGGATGTATATAGTTGCTATGTTTCAATTTTAAGCCTCTCGTGTGAATATTTGAGCAAGTTATGTTCACCAGAGTAAAATATATTTTTTTGTGCATTTAGTAGTGATAGGGAGAATGTATTCTGCTCCGCATTTCTTTACAATTAAGTATTATAGTCTGTGGTTCTAGAAATAGGTTTGTGATGAGGATATGTGCCTTCAGTTAAAAAGGCTCATGATTTGGTGGCCCGTAAGTGATGTTTCTTTTATGACAGTGGCCGACAGTAAAGTTCAAGTGCTCTAGTTTGAAGAATCTTATTGATAAAGTGTTTAGAGGTGGTATGGATGTTCTTGGTGATTGTAATATGATTGTGGATGTGTCTAGATCATGTTCCTACCTTTTGATTGGTCTGCAAAGTATAATCCAGATCATGCATGAAGCATGTTCTTAAAGGTTTTAGTGTTAACACCAGTTTTAGCTGACTTGGTTGTTCTCACTATTTGTGGTTATACTTTGGAGGTTGTGATAGCATATTATAGTGTGGAAGATTGTTTTTGAGTCATAACTAAGGTGTTGTTTGGTTTGCATTAATTCTTTCTCTTCAATTAATCTGTTTAGGTCTAGACCTATTCTTATGTATACGTGTTTTCTAACCTTGGAGATTGTTCCAATGGTTGATGATTGTAACGTTGACCTTGATGTAATTCCAAGGTTGATGAATTGTATAAATACATGTGATTAAGTCATGAAAAAGATGTCCTGGTATGAATATGTGAAGATAATTACGAAGAGTAAGAGCAGAGAAAAGAAGATACATTGTGCTTCAATGGAACTAAACCTTAGCATGGAGTAGATGCTACTATCTCAGTTTACCAATTTGCAAGTGAGCCTCATAATTTGGTAGTGAGCCTCATATCTTGGCAGTGAGCCCTTACAATTGAGCAATGAGCTCTAGGCAATGAGCCCTAAGGCAGTGAGCCTCTAATTTTTGGTATTGTTATTACATACTATATTATGAGCTAACACTCACCATGGTTTTTTCCCTTATAGGGTTTTCCACGTAAATCTAGTGTCTCATGTGTTGAATGTGCTATTGTGTTGAGTTTATGATTTTATGCTTTCATGGTTAAATCATAATGATAGTTATTAAGTGATTGATGTGTAGATGTCCATAAGAAGTTAAGTTTTTGGTGACAACTGATTCACCCCCCTTAGTTTTCTAGTGCATTTCAACAGAAATGTCAAAATTAGATGAATCAGAAATATGAGGCAGATTTAGCTCGTGTGCAAGCCAATGTGGCACACTGGATGTTGCCCTTGTTGGCTTGTCTGCTTAATATGAGCCTCTTGTGCATTTGTATTCTAGTGTTATTCCCCTTCAGTAGGGACCTCCTCATGTATTTGTGTAAGGGTAAAATGTCGAATCAATCAAATGAATTAAATAAGACCCAAACATCAACAGAATAGAGAAATAAGAAAGATTCAATTAAACAAAGCAATGAACAAGACAAAGCAAACCTCTTCCGTTTTGAAACTTCTGTTGTCCGCCTATCACAAATCGTCCTTTCACAGATGAGATGAGCCCTCAGAGAGTGCAATCTTTTAAAGCTGTTTGAGGAAGTCGAAGCTGAATGGCTATGGTGTGATACGCAATGAAGGTGAGCTCCAATGCAACGATGGTGATCTCAAGCTTGTAGATGACAAAAGGGTGCCAAAGGCGCGCTGGTGATATTTCTGCAGAGTAACGATGTCAAAAGCCTGGATGATTAGAATGGAGGGATGAAGCTTCATTTATAGACTTGGAGGAATAGGAATCAACGGTTGAGAGGAGATATGAAGATCGACGGTTGAGGATGGTTGAGGAATGTGCAACTAGTGGAAATGTGCCAAGTGTCCCAGCTCCATCATGAAAGGGGGGATGTGACAAAATTGATTGGAGAGTTAACTCCATTGACTGGTCTGTTAACAGAATTGACTGATCAGTTAGAAGAGTGGATTGTGGAACTGACTGGATTGATTGAGGATTTGACTCAATTGACAGGTTAGTTAACAGATTTGATTGATTGGTTAACTGACCTCTGATTGGAGAAGAAATAGGCCATGTGGGTGAGGGAAAATAAGGTAATTAAATATTAAATATATTTAATTACATGTGCAACTTGATGAGGTGGACAGGGTGAGGTGGAAAAGGTGAGGTGTAAAGGTGATGTGGAATTTTGAATTTAGAACTTTAGGATAGAGGAATTAGGCTTAATTAAATAATTTATGATTATTTAATTGTGAAGGACTTTAGAAGAATTTTAATTAAATAAATAGAATTTATTTAATTATGGAACAATGAATCGATTAAATAAATTTGGAATATTTATTTAATTAATAGAAGAATGGAATAAATATTTAGAATATTTATTTAGGACGATTTGTGTCATTTGTAGGTGTATACATTTTGCCCCTCTTTGATGCAATGTAGTTTACAGCGTTGCTTCAAAGAATTTGATAGTCTGAATGATGATACATGCCCCAGTTTGCCCCTGGTACAGGTTAAATGACGATAGGATGCCCCCTCGGGAGATTGGACGGGAAAAAGGGCGAACGGTTTGGAGACGGACAATCTCACGACGAGGAAGGGGTTAGGATAGGTTGGAGGAAAAGGGACGCGGTCAGGGATGCGGGAAGAAAACGGGAGGAAAAACAGGCACGGGAAGTAGGCACAGTCATCACCTAGCCAGAATTAGGGTTTGGAGGCTATAAATAGGAGCTGGGTCCACAAGAATAGTCATTTGTACACTTGGTTGATCTGGATTGGAGAAAGAGAGCTCAGAGCAAACTTGGAGCAGCATGGCAGCCAGAGCAGCAGATATTCCACGCGAGGAGCACCGATTCGAGCGAGTCCGACAATTCGGGCGGCCAGCAGAGGTAGGACCCCCGGTATGTGCTTCAAAAAATTTCCCCTAGGGTCGATTTTAGGTGTCATAAATGCATGTAGAAAATAGTGAAATGAATGCGCCGAAACGCAGAACGGCGCATATGCCTCGCGAAGCTGCGCTTTTGCAATTTCGCGGCGCATATGTCAGGTTCGGCGGCGCATGCGTGAAAGCTGCGCTTATGTGCATTCTAGCTGCGCATACGTAATTTGGCGGCGCTTTTGTATTTTCACCTCTCATATGTGAAATGTAGCAGCGCATACGCGAAAGCTGCGCATATGTGAATTCTTGCAGTGCTTGCGTAATTTTGCGGTGCATACGTGGAGTTCTGCGGCGCATGCGTTGAAGCTGCGCAAATGCGTACTGTAGTGGCGCATTTGTATTTTGCGGCGCATACGTTGATTCCTGCAGTGCATATACCAAGAAACGGCGCATGTACCACCTGTAGTGGCGCATTTTCTTGGGATGGCAAATTACTTAGCTAAATTGATTCGATTAGCATCCTGTTTGATGTAGGAATCGATGAGCTATCTCTGAGATTGCAGAAATCTAGTCAAGAGATGTAGTGTGCTGTTTTGATCAATTTGAAATGCTAAGTTTAGTTGATATAGTTCAGTAGATATGTTGAGTATGGTATATGCGGCTTGAGACTAACGCTTTGCTTTGCGTGCGTGCAGGAGGAGATACGAGAGACTCTGCAGTCGAGGGAGACGTTCCCTATGCCTTTATTGCAGAGATATATGCTGACAGAGGCTGACAGAGTGGCACTTGGTGCCATGGGTTTGGATTACGTTTGCTTCATGCCCGAGGTGCGGGCGAATCGAGGACTACTGACGGCTGCCGTGGAGAGATTTCACAGTGAGGACGGGACCTTCCACTTTCTGACTGGAGATGACGGTGACCTTGGAGGACGTCTACAGGATACTACACTTGCCCGTGGTAGGCGAGTTAGTGGAGTACGACGCACAGCGGGACGCGGGACTCGCCGAGTGTCAGTGAGTATTTGATGATCCTGAGCTGGTGGGACAGGTCATCCCGTGGCAGGATATATATGACTGTTATGACTACTTCCCTGGGATTGTGGCTGGACTGATTGGGGGCGTTGTATGCCCGGACAGGAGATCGCATGGGTTCCCCATTGGATGGGGCAGGATCATGGAGTGGATGCTGACTGAGGGCACTCGATATGCGTGGGGGGTCTGCGTACTGGCCCACCTATATCACGACATGCATCAGGTGGTGTACCACCGCAGCATGAGTCTATCGGCTGGGGTGTTGCTGTTACAGTTCTGGCTGTGGGAGTACATAGTGGTGACTAGGTCGATGTGTGTCTTCGCGAGGCAGTGAGGAGAGCCATACAGCTATGGCTATGCAGGAGTGATTTCCCAGCACAGGCTGGGGAAGCTAGAGTATTGGAGGCATACCTTGGATGGGGTAGATATGGTCGTCCGGCGACCATATCTGGACTGCGAGCCCTGGGATGACGAGGGAGACGAGCTATCTTACTGCTTCCAGACCAGGTGGTTGATAGGCTAGACACGGCATATACTGGAGAGGCAGATGGTGGGCCGAGTGCAGAGACAGTTTGGGCGGAGACAGGGCATGCCACAGGGACAGGCCATGTTTGCACGGACACATGCAGAGAGGGTCCGATGGGGGCCGGTGGCTTCTTATGAGGAGGCTCTGGTAGAGTTCCAACAGTTGCCTTATGTGGCATGGGACATGAGGAGAGAAATAGTAGATGCGGGGGTCACACAGGAGTACGAGGACTGGATCACTGCACATCCGTTCCTGAGATATTCAGGACCTGGCATGCTGGTGCCTCGTATTGACGAGGCGGACTCAGAGGAGGAGGGAGAGGCTGGCCCAGGTCGGAGGGGAGCTAGAGGAGGATGAGGACGATGGGGTGGCAGAGCTGCAGAGAGGCCGAGGTAGCGAAGGAGGATAGATCAGGCTGGGCAGGCAGTGCCAGGACAGGGAGAGGCACAGCAGCAGGTGCCTCAGCAGGCACAGATGCCACCACCCCAGCAGGTACCACAGCAGCAGGTACCACAACAGCAGGTGCCCCAGCCACAGGGGCTAGGACAGGCAGAGGCCGCGCAGGGGCCAGTACAAGGAGAGGCAGCATAGGGGCCAGTACAGGGAGAGGCTCCTGAGAGGACCATAGCCAGCCTGAGGGGATAGGTGCGACAGCTGCAGGCACAGCTGAGGAGGGTGGAGAGGAGGCGAGATACAGACGCAGCGGTGATCGCTGGTTTGACTCGCGAGCGAGACATGGCAGATGCATGGGTACGCCTTATCTATGTAGAGCGGGATACTGCAGTGGCTGCTATGGGGACAAATGCAGTGAGTTCATTTTTGGTTGGGCAGGTGCAGCAGGCACAGGCACAGGTAGGCCAGTTGCAGACGCAGTTGGCACAGGCACAGACAGACCTAGCCAGAGCACAGTCACAGGCTCAGTACTACCGAGGTTTGTACCATGGTGTCATGGTGTCGAGCCAGAGGGCAGGGAGTTTCAGGAGTCAGTCTGGGGTGGCTCACAGAGCGGGTCCATCACAGTCAGGGGTGTCTGTGATGGGACCCCAGCAGTCAGGAGCCGGCAGCGGTGGCCCACAGCAGCAGGGGTAGACATAGACCAGATTTTGTACACTTTTGGGACATGTATCACCGTCCATTTGGACGTATATTGTATATGTCACTTAGATTTTGAGAGAGAGATGGTGATATTGTACATTTGGACCTCCTTTATATGATAGTATATATGATGATGCAGCTTTGTATATCTATTGCATGTGTTATGAGATGATGATTTACTTCTATTGTATGATGCATGCGCATAGTTAGATGGTCTATCTGATGCTATATGGGATACATTTTGATATGCTGCTATATGATTTCTATATGACTTAATGTTACAAATGAATGCAAAATGTAATATGATTTCTATGTGATGGTGCAACTATATATGCGATGTCTATATGATCAAATGCAAATGTATGCATATGTAATATGGTTTCTATGTGATGATGCTATATATGCGATGTACTTAGCTATGTTGTTTTGTGGTTTTCTGTGCTTTTAAGATTAAGATGTGAGGTGATGCAGATGTATTGGTGACCTAATGCATTGGATGGTGCATTCTACTAACCTAATCATGTGCATGACTAGTTCCTACGAATGATATGATATGCTCCTATATGCTTTGTTTTTGTGAAGTCCAGATGTACTCTATCGACACAAGAATGACATGATGGATGGAAGAATGGTTGTGAAAGAATGACTTAAGAACTTTTCTTGATATCGTTACTCTGCATAGTTTGGATAATGAGGGTTGCATGGATGTGTATACGGATATAGGATGGGTGCTTTGCTTTTAGATTGCTTTATTTCATCATTGGACATTTTGTTTTTGGTACTTTTCTGAAATGTTGTAAGTGAATACAAGCATCTAGGTATAATTGAACCAAGACGACCTGAGTATCGCTTACATGGAGTGTGATTTAGCAAGTTAATACAAGCATCTAGTCAAAATTGAATCTAGATGACCTGAGTACTTCTTGCGTTTCAACAAGCAAGGATTGCCCCCGTTCATGTAAGACCTTTGATGTCCTTGATGATCTTTTGCCGATCATGTCCTTAGACAAGGCTTCACATTATTAAAGTTTAATCCACAAACAACAAACAAAGAAAGGGATCATGCCCCCATCATAGCATCTCTAGCTTTTGGCATCCTTGAGTAGCATAGGAAGGTATGATAGCAAAAATCAAGACTCTGTAACTTAACCCTAGGTTCCAATCTACAAAGCATATTTGTGTTGATATGTGTTTATTTCTTGCCTTAATTTGCATAAAATCATTTAGAAGACCTTGGGTATTTGCTTTGCATTGGATAGGTTAAGATGCTCATTGTCAAGATTTCTACTTGAAGCGCGGGTTTTGCTTGCATTTGCTTGCTTGATGAGAAGGTTGCACAATCCTTATTGAGAAGACGGACCCTAAGGGACTGACCTAGTGCCTCGGGGGCTCATTGCTAAATGGCCTTGCCTACGTGACGATGCAGAGGCAACGTAGTTCGGGGTAAACCCTAATGGACCATGGATGGACTAGAAAAAAGACGACAAGAATGAAGACAAGAAAGGGGATGAATGGGACTGTGGGAGAAATGGAAGCCTCGGGGGCGCATTAGAATAATGGCCTTGCCTACGTGACGGCGCAGAGGCAACATAGTTCATGGACCTGGACCATAGACACTGACGAGAGACACTACGCTAGGCTCATATTGAGGAGACGGTATGGGACAAAACCTTGGTCGACAAGGCCACAAGGTGAGTATCAAGACATGATAGGGAATTGTCAAGTGTTTATTTGTGGGATGGATATGGGTCGAATGGGGAAAATAGAGGGAGAATGGGCTCAAGGTGATTGGATTCCCAAAGATGGAGAATGCGGTTCATCACAAGTAATGCCAGTTTACCAGGTTTTCATCACTTGTTTTTATTTGCACGAGAAGCTAGAAAGTAACATGATGCCTGATTGCCAGGTTTTCATCATGATATCTATCCAAGGCGCCTGTTTGCCAGGTTTTCACCAAAGGACGATTTTTTTTGTATGCTTTCTATTTTTTCTAATTATTTTGTATGTTCTCTTTGTAACTTTTTTGATTTTTTTGATTTCTTAATTTTTTTGACTTTATTGTGACCCCTTGCATTGGGGTTCTCTTAGGTATAGAACCGGCGAAGGTGCATGCTGTTGATTGGATCATCAAACAACTCACCCTCTAATGTGGCCAACTGATATGCCCCCGATCCATAAACAGCTACAATTACATACGGCCCAAGCCAGTTAGGCTCGAACTTACCTTTCTTTTCTCTGTCCTGCTGATTGCGAGGGTTCTCTCTTAGGACGAGGTCCCCAATCTTGAAGCATCTTGGTCTAACCTTGTGGTTGTATCTTCTTGACATCATCTGTTGATAGGCTTTGAGATGGTCAAAATCTTTCTGGCGCCTTTCCTCTAGCAGTTCTAGCTCTTGCAGTCTAGAGACTCTGTACTCTTCGTCTGATATGAGACCTTTCAACGACACCCGAAGGGATGGGAGTTCGACCTCAATGGGAAGGATGGCTTTAGAACCATAGATGAGGGCATAGGGTGTAGCACCTGTGGGAGTGCATATGCTGGTTCTATAGGCCCACAGAGCGGGATTGAGTTGGACGTGCCAATCGCGACCAGCTTCATTGACAGTCTTCTTTAGGATTTTTAGAATGGTTTTGTTCGATGCCTCAACTTGGCCGTTACCTTGGGGGTAATATGGAGTGGAGAAACGATGTTGGATTTTAAAACACTCACAAAGTTCTTGGACATCCTAATTTTTGAAGGGTCTCCCGTTATCCGTTATGATGGATGAAGGGATGCCATATCGGCAGATAATGTAATTCAGAATGAAAGAGGAAATTTGCTTTCCTGTGACGGTTGACAGGGGAACGACTTCAATCCACTTTGTAAAGTACTCAGTGGCGGTTATGATGAATTTATGGCCGTTGGAAGAAGGTGGATGAATCTTTCCCACGAGGTCAAGTCCCCACTGGCAAAAGGGCCAAGGTGTCGTTAGAGGTCTCAACTCCTGAGCAGGTGCATGAATCAGGTTCATGTGTATCCGGCACTATTTGCACTTTTTGACGAACTGATATGAATCTATTTCCATATTGGGCCAGTAATAACCCAAATGCATGAGTTTCTTAGCTAAGGAAGGACCGCTGGAGTGTGTTCCGCAGATCCCTTCGTGCACGTCTCGCAAGGCAGTTACAGATTCTTCTTGTTCTAGACAACGGAGTAAAGTACCATCCAGACCACGTCGGTAAAGGGTATTGGTGATAATGGTGTAATGGGAGGCTTGTCGGATGAAAGTTCGTTTTTGGTTGGAAGAGAGGTCGAATGGAAGGATATTGTCCTTGAGGTAAGTGTAGGTCTTACCGTACCAAGGTGAATCAGATCCTACTAGGTGGCAAATGGAATGGGTTTCGAGGAGATCATAAGCCAGTTGTCGAATGGTTTCTACTAAGAACTCATACCGTGACTCCTGTTCAGGTATTTCAAGAAGAGAGGCTATGGTCGCCATTGCATCTGCTGCTTTGTTCTCTATCCTGGGTATTTGCTCAAACGAGATGGTCCCAAAATGTTCTTTGAGGTCGTCGACCATTCGCTTGTATGGGATGAGCTTCTCATCTTTGGTCTGATACTTGTCGTTGACCTGGTTTATGATAAGCTGAGAATCACCGTAGACACATAGTGCTTGGATTTTCCACTCAGTGGCCATCTTGAGACCAATTACCAAGGCTTCATATTCCGCTATATTGTTAGTGCATGGAAATAACAACCTGTAGGACTTTGGAATTGTGTCGCCTTGGGCAGTGATAAACAAGATACCTACCCACGATCCATGGTTGGTGTAAGACCCGTCGAAGTAGAGTTTCCAAGGAGATGTTGACAGAGTGAATAAAGACTCATCAGGGAACTCAAACTGCATTGGTGAAGTGTCCTGTAATGGTGCCTCAGCTAGTTGGTCAGCAATGATTTGCCCTTTGATGGCTTTTCTGTCCACATACTCTATATCGTATTCACTAAGAAGCATAACCCATTTTGCTAGCCGACCCGTGAGAGCTGCTTTGCTGAGAAGATATTTTAGGGGGTCGATCTTGGCAATGAGTTTGACAGGATGTGCCAACATGTAGTGGCAGAGTTTTTGTGAAGCAAAAACCACCGCAAGGTATGAACGTTCTACCTGTGAGTATTGCAACTCGTAGCCCACTAAGGTTCGACTGATGTAGTACATAGCTCTTTCCTTGTTCTCATAGTCTTGCTGCACTAGGAGAGCCCCAAGAGCAGTAGGTGTAGCAGATATGTAGAGAATCAAAGGTTTTCCTTGGATCAGAGGCATGAGTATAGGAGGATTCATGAGGTACTCCTTGAGCTTGTTGAATGCCTCTTCACACCGCTCATCCCATTTAAATGGAATGTTCTTATGTAGGAGATGGCTAAAAGGTTGGCACTTGTCTGCCAGCTGTGAGATGAACCTGCAGATGGCCTGTAGTTTGCCCTGTAAGGATCTCAACTATGTTAGAGTCTTGGGCGGTGGCATGTCCATTATTGCTTTGACCTTGGCCAGGTCTACCTCTATTCCGTTTGCTGACACGATGAAGCCTAGCAGCTTGCCTGATGTTACCCCAAACACACACTTCTTCGGGTTCAGTTTAACTTCAAATTGGTCCAACCGTTGGAAGACTTTCTCTAGGATATCCAGGTGTGAGTCCCTGGTGAGAGATTTTGCCAAGATATCGTCAACATAATCCTCCATAGTCACATGCATCATGTAATGAAATATAGTTGTCATGGCCCGCTGATATGTAGCACCTACATTTTTCAGCCCAAATGGCATGACATTCCAGCAAAAGGTACCCCATGGACAAGTGAAAGTTGTTTTGTGTTGATCCTCAGGTGCTATTTTGATTTGGTTATACCCGGAGAATTCGTCCATGAGTGATAGCATTGTATGTCCTGCTGTAAGGTCGAATATGATGTCTATGTTTGGTAATGGAAAGTCATCTTTGCGGCATGCCTTGTTTAAGTCTTGAAAATCATTGCATAGTCGAACTCGCCCATCTGGTTTAGATATTGGCACAATGTTTGATATCCATTCAGGATAGTCTATGGCTCTGATGAACCCCACATCTAGTAATTTCTTGAGTTCTTCCTTGACCAGAAGGGCTATATGAGGATGCATCTTTCTTAGTTTTTGCTTTACGGGCTTCACCCCTGGATCTAGTGGCAAGTGATGTAGAATCAGGTTTGGGTCCAAACCTGGCATGTCGGCATATGACCAAGCAAAGCTGCCTCTCTTCTTTTTAAAGAATGGTACAAACCTGGTTTTCTCAGGAGGTGTGAGAGATTTTGCAAAGTGGATAATCTTGGGTTGCTCTTCAGTTCCAATGTTCACTGGCTCAGTTGGTTCCACCATGATCTGTGACCTTTCCTGATACATATCACTTGGGAGGGTGTCAAGCATTCCATCGTTAGGTGCCACAGTTGGGTTTTCACCTTCAGATACGTCCTTTCTTTTTACTGTTTTATGATCTGACACTGCCGCACGGCGGTTTTCACCGTCAGATCCATTTTTGATCTTTATATTTTTGTGACTAGAAGGCTTGGCACCCTCCCCGAAGTAAGCCACGGTATTGAGTTCGATAGCAAAACCTGCTTTATGATCTCCTTTTGGTAAGTGATCTCTAAGTTCCATATAGTCAATGTAGGCATCATCGTTCTGGAACATATCTAATTGGGGGGTTCCTTGCAGATCCCAGTCAATAAGCTCAGGGTGCAAGAGGGGAAGGGAGTCGGATGAGAGACCTGATTCATTAATGGTGTGGATGGAAATGTTAGGAGCATAAGTGGGGGTAGTGTTCTGGGTGGTACTTTCCTCCAAGTTGTTTATCACAATGGAATCGAAACTTTCCTCGAAAGCCATAACCTCAGGGAGGGGCAAATCAGACTCTAGTGGTCTGTCCCGTTGCGTTTGTCCCTCATGGTAGGGGCTAAGAGTTTGGATGGTGTCAACCTCTTTGTCATCGTAGGAGTGCTCCGTTAGCTCGTCCCACTCATACTCATTAGAATCATCCGAATCTGTGTCACTGTCTACTTGGAGTGTTTGGATTGTCTCCACAAGACAGGCATTTGGCTTTACCCTTGCCTTTGTATCCCAAGCCAGTGGTGTTTCTAGCTGAAGAGGATGAAGAAGGTTGTATAGGTTCAGTAATTCCTTCTTTTCTGAGGCCTATGGGGCCTTGTCCTTCATATCCCATCCTGTGCAAGATAGTCTCACCTCTTCCATAGAGTTCTGTAGGGAGTCTAGGTGGATCTTGGGGTATGTTTTCTTCTTCAGCATAAAGCCATTGCAGGAGATCTCGCTCCTCTGATTCGTCAGATAAGGTCCCCCATTTTACAAAGGGATTTGCGGGAGTTATAGGAGGAGCAGATGGCTTTGGAAAATGCCTGGGTTGATGCTTGGGTTGGCCATAGGAGCGTGGAGACAAAGGCATTTTTGCAAGGTTGAGGCTGTGCTCAATGGAGTACTCTCCTACGCCATTTTATTTTATGGTGATTTTCATTGGTTTAGGCCATGAGGAGGAAGCTTCAGCGGTATGGTCCTCTTGCGGGGTAGGGGAAATGTGGGCTCGATTGTTGGGTATGACACATTCAAGTTTTGCTTGGAAAGAATTGCAGTGTTGGTAGGGATCGGGGTCGCCTTGAATGGTAACCTGCTTGCCATTGTGTGGGAATTTAATGCATTGATGGTAGGTTGAGGGGATAGCCTTCATGGCATGGATCCATGGTCTCCCTAGTAGGATATTATAAGCAAGCTCTCGATCAAGGACTTGGCACACCACATCTTTGATTACCGATCCCACTTGAATTGGTAGGACAACCGTGCCTTTTGTGGTTCTTTCCTCCTCGTCATAGGCTTTTATGGTAATTTTCCTTCGTGGATCAACAGCTTGTTTAGAGAACCCCAATGTAAGGACTAGCTTCAACGTGCAAATATTCAAACCGGCACCCCCATCAATGAGAACCCTCTTGATGCAGTGCTTGTGTACGAATGCGACAATGTGTAGGGGGGTGTTGTGGGGTTGAGATACGGAAAGGTCATCTTGCTCAGTAAATGATATGGAAGGGGAGGAGGTCAGATTGCTTACCATGGTCTGAAACTTCTCTTGGGCCAGGTTAGTGGGGACAGTAGTTTCCACTAAGGCTTTCTCGAGAATCTCTTTATGAGAAGGAGATAGACGCAAGAGCTCCAATATAGAAATGTGAGCGGGGGTTTTCTGTAACTGATCGATGACATTGTATGGATGGGAGTTAGATGGAGATGGCGACGACCTTGGAGGGGTGGTATTGATCGTGACTTTACCACTGCGGGTAATTATACTACAACCAGTTCTGTTAGGTCCTGGTTGTTGGTTGGGGGAGATGACATTGACCTGCGGAATATGTTCTGAAATGCAGTTAATGGTGTACTCAAATGGAACGCTTGCATAGTTAGCATTACTCAACCCACTGTTCTGATTTGGCCGGTTGCGATTCTTGTCGTTGTTGGGATTGCCATTGGAGTTGTTGCCGTTGTGACCATTGTTGTTGTTGTGACCATTGTTGTTGTTGTGGCCGTTGTTGTGATTGTTGTTATACGACCGGTTGTGATTCAGAAGAGGATCCCGGTAGGCCACATGAGATTCATTGGAGGTATGCTGTTGTGTCCCTCCCTGATTCTGATCCAGTATGTCTTGTATGACATTCTTAAGACGGATGTAATTGTTGGTTGTGTGCCCCCTTCCTCGATGATACTCACAATAGTCTGTGTCCTTCCAATAGGGAGGTTTGACTATAGGCTCATAGTCACTTGTTGGCGGTAGAGAAATTTCATTGTTAGCCAACAACTTTCTGAGGGCAGATTCTTGAGATTCTCCTAACGATGTGAATTTCCTCCTTGGATTTGAATTGAACCAAGGTCTAGATTCTCGAGGGGGTGGCTTGTTGGGTGCACCATTATTTGCTTCTCCCTTAAGAGTGAATATGGGTTGTTGTGTAGGGGCTGCCGCCTTGGCGTCCACCACTCCATCATTGACCACATTCTTGTTCTTGGTCCAAAACTTTGACTTGTCAGTTGTGTAATTGGAAGGAGGTGTGTCCTTGTAGAGCTTGAGAGTTCCTTTAGCAATCATAGCTTTCTCAATGAATAGCCCCATTTCAATGACTTTGGTGAATGAGGTAGGGCATTGTATCTGAATTTGATAGCTAAGATCAGTATTCGAATTGTGGACAAACATTTCCAATAGTTGCTTCTCAGGCATGTCGTAAGAACACTTACTAGCTAGCTGTCTCCATCGTTGTAAGAAAGTGGCGAATGACTCACCACTCTTTTGTTTGGTGTTGCAGAGATCTAGCATAGATACCTCATGTTCTATGTTGTAAGAGAAGTGCGTTATGAATTTATTGACAAGTTCGTCAGAAGTTTTGATCCCTGGTGGGAGGCACAAGAACCACTCCATAGCTTGACCTCCTAAAGATCTTGGGAACAGTCTCATTAAGTAGGTCTTGTTGTGAGCTACTTCTAAACATGCTGCAGTGAATTCCCTGATATGATCTCTAGGGTCCCCCTTTCCTTTGTATTTGTCAAATTTTAGAATTCCAAACTGATAGGGGAATGGTTTCATGACCAAACTTCTGTCAAAGGGGTATGGTGCTATATCTTCCAAAGAGTAGTTCTTGGAACTTGTACTGATCTTAAGGTTGGATATTTCCAGCTTTAGACTTTCAATTTGTTATCTCACATCTACCATAGGAGCATTTTGATCTATGGGTTGCTTTCCTCTATCATTGTGATGGGGGACCGTGTCATTTGTGTCCCTCTCATGTGCATGTGGGACTGTGTCATTTGTGTCCCTCTCACGTTCATTGTCTGCATTTTCCATGATGGAGCTAATGTCAAAGTCTGCGGGGAGTTTGATTCCGAGACTAGCAAGATGATGGAAATACTTGTGGGGGTCTTCAAGGATCATTTTATCTACGACGCGTTGGAATTTTCTATCTTGCATGTGCGCCACCAGTTCTTCATGAGAAATCTTTTCTTCACCATCCTGCGGTGGGAAAAGGTGATTGGACGATTCGGCCATTTCTATTTGTTTGTTGTATTGGGATCGAGTAAGAACCATGCAAGGTGACGCGGGATGGGGGAGGTGAGGACTAGAAATTCTGGCAAGGTGCCGAGTAAGACTGTAATGAATGGGATATCTAGGACAAGACTTGGACAAAGGGGTTTCTCGCTCAATGACTTCAAGTAAGATGGTTGACACAAGACTCTAGCCACTAGCAAGGGTAGTCGATACCAGTCTTACTGTGTAGGGCTTCGTCGTTCAACAAGACTACTAGCAAAGGTACTGTGACCTACTAGGCTTACGTGAATTCACTAATGAAACGAAGAGGGACCTATGTCGAATTGGTATGGGATAGAATGACTTTGGGACAAGAGTGACTTGGACAAAAGGTGACTGGGACGACTGACAAAAGAGAGAGAATTGGGTGAAATGGATGAAGATTGACTGCAAGGTTGATTCTGACCTCGGAAAATGAAACTAGGCTGAAATGGGTACTCTGAACAGTTGAAGAAAATTTCTAAAAAATAGGGCAAATGCTCACTGTCACACATGCGCAGAAACAGATGCGCAGCAAGAATGGGTAAATGCGCCGTAAGTCACTGTAAAAGCACAGCTCTGGTGAAGTACGTATGCGCAATAATAGTGTGTGAATGCGCAGCAGAAAAGTATATGCGCAGCAAGTCGGTGTATAAGCGCAGCAAGTCGCTGTAAAAGCGCAGCCAAAAAGTGTATATGCGCAGCAGAAAGGTATGTATGCGCAGCCAGTCGGTGCAAAAGCGCAGCAAGTCACTGTGTATGCACAGCAAAAAAGTGTATATGCGCAGTTCTGGTATTTTTTTGCAAATTTTTTGGATTTTTCTCTATTTTTGGTTTTCTTTGGCTAGAAAAGGTCTTCCTAATCTGATATTATGAATTAATTTAGCAAGAAAACACAGCAAGCACAAAGAGTATTTTGTAGTTTTCCATTGTTTTTGTAGTTTTTTGACTCTATTTTGGACAAAAGCAAGCACAAAATCCTAGGCGAGAAATAGATTATAAGGGATTTGGGCCACTAAAACAAGAGGTATTTAATTCGGGCAACCATTCAAGTGGTTACACGTGCGGTGGCGCTACTCTCCATTATGGAGTCTCCCAGCCTTAAAGGGTTACGCCTGAGAGGGTTTTGGGGGAGGTTGGCCATCGGTGTAACATAACAGCACTCGTTGCAGGAGGTTTTCACCTCAAGCACAATTTATTTTAAGTGGCTCGGTAGGGCTTGGCGTTAGCCTGTTACCACTCAGGGTCGTTCCCGCTTGGACAAGCGTGCATCCAAGGGCAGGCCCCTCCTAAAGGTTAAACAAATAGAATGGCAAGTCTGGCACTCTGATCACCCAGAAGAGGGGAGAGCATAAGCCTATTGTCATTCGCAAGCACAGAATACACTGATTAATCCACCCTAGTTAAAAGATAAAAACTAAATGGGCTAATCTACTCAAACAGAACTTTGAAGTGATTTCAGCAATATTGCAGTGGTTCAGTTTTAAATCCCAGAAAGCAATAGTGAGTTCAATTTTAAATCCACGTTGCACGAGATTGTTAACTTTGAAATTCAGGTCTCACGATATAGCAATGGTTCATTTTAACTGCAAGATCAGTGATGAGTTCAATTTTAAAACTGCGAAGCACGAGATTGTTAACTTTGAAATTCAGGTCTCACGATATAGCAATGGTTCATTTTACCTTCAAGATCAGTGATGAGTTCAATTTTAAATCTCAGATAGCAATAACTTTGAAGGTGTTTGCAATGCAAGCATGAAATAAACCAGTTACTTCCTCCCTAATTAGGACTAGATGAAGATTTGTAATGAACAACCATTTTACTCTTTCCCAGAAAATGAAAGGTGACCTAATTAGATGCAACTACATGTAACTGAACCCGAGCCTATCCTGGAAAACCGCTCCAGCAAACACCTGCAAAGGGGTTAACGTTAGCAAAATCCTCTAGAAAAGTACTAAAACCTGAACCTGTTACAAATGCGCAGCTTCAGTGATCAGATGCGTAGAAGTGATCAACAGAAGCGCAGCATTAATGAATGCACCGTAGTTTTTAACGTATGCGCCGTTAAAATGAATAAATGCGCAGTTTTAATGGATGCGCAGCAACAATCTGTAAAAGCACCGTAAGGATTGACAGATGCGCAGTTATAATATAAGCGCAGTAACAGTCTTCAAAAGTGCTGCAGAAATACACAGATGCGCGGAAAGGATAAATGCGCCGGAACAGTCTTTATATGCGCCATGGAAATGAACAGATGCGCCGAAAGAACCTGTGCGTGACTCTGCGTGACTTGTACGGAACCTGCCTTCAAAAAAGCTCAAAAATGGTGAAATAAAGGCGCAACGGCCCCACGGTGGGCGCCAAAAAGGTAAGGGTAAAATGTCGAATCAATCAAATGAATTAAATAAGACCCAAACATCAACAGAATAGAGAAATAAGAAAGATTCAATTAAACAAAGCAATGAACAAGACAAAGCAAACCTCTTTCGTTTCGAAACTTCTGTTGTTCGCCTATCACAAATCGTCCTTTCGCAGATAAGATGAGCCCTCAGAGAGTGCAATCTTTTAAAGCTGTTTGAGGAAGTCGAAGGTGAATGGCTATGGTGTGATACGCAATGAAGGTGAGCTCCAATGCAACGATGGTGATCTCAAGCTTGTAGATGACAAAAGGGTGCCAAAGGCGCGCTGGTGATATTTCTGCAGAGTAACGATGTCAAAAGCCTAGATGATTAGAATGGAGGGATGAAGCTTCATTTATAGACTTGGAGGAATAGGAATCAACGGTTGAGAGGAGATATGAAGATCGACGGTTGAGGATGGTTGAGGAATGTGCAACCAGTGGAAATGTGCCAAGTGTCCCAGCTCCATCATGAAAGGGGGGATGTGACAAAACTGATTGGAGAGTTAACTCCATTGACTGGTCTATTAACAGAATTGACTAATCAGTTAGAAGAGTGGATTGTGGAACTAACTGGATTGATTGAGGACTTGACTCAATTGACAGGTTAGTTAACAGATTTGATTGATTGGTTAACTGACCTCTGATTGGAGAAGAAATAGGCCATGTGGGTGAGGGAAAATAAGGTAATTAAATATTAAATATATTTAATTACATGTGCAACCTGATGAGGTGGACAGGGTGAGGTGGAAAAGGTGAGGTGTAAAGGTGATGTGGAATTTTGAATTTAGAACTTTAGGATAGAGGAATTAGGCTTAATTAAATAATTTATGATTATTTAATTGTGAAGGACTTTAGAAGAATTTTAATTAAATAAATAGAATTTATTTAATTATGGAACAATGAATCGATTAAATAAATTTGGAATATTTATTTAATTAATAGAAGAATGGAATAAATATTTAGAATATTTATTTAGGATGATTTGTGTCATTTTTAGGCGTATACAATTTGCTATAGATTTTAGTCCTATACAGCATCTTTAGATGTCATATCCTGATCTTTGGATATCTCCTTTTCTGGCTCTTGTCCAATAGCCACATTGGTCTAGACATATGTAGATTGTTTGTCATTGATGTCAAAATGTCTTAATGGTTTGATGGTGATCTTTAGGTTATCAGGAGTTGATGAGTTGAGTGGATCTTTGTTGTACTTTCATGGTGTTCAGGGTGTCATCAGGATGCTCTTCAAAGTGTCTAAGAATCATGTTGTTCATGATGTTGTTGCAGTGTGTGACATATTTCAAGGCATGACAAGGCCCTGTTGTTTGGAGTTAGATCACCTTGATGAAATATTTAGAAGTGTTTGATCAGGAATCAGGATGCCTTCATTCAATGCTTCATTTTCTATACTGGTTTAAAGTTGTTGATGCTGAGTCTTAGTGGCAGAGATGTTGAATGTGTTGTTGATGCTTGATGAGTTACCTTGTGGTGTTGTGAGAAGGAGCTAGTCATTATTATCATGCTATTATCATCAGGTTTGTTGAGCTTGCATCATTTGTTGGGAATTAGGTGTCTCAACCTAGGTAATTCCTTGTATTATTTCATTGTATTTATTTATTTATTGCCTATTGTATAATTTGGATGCAAATCCTATGTTGTCATATTGTGGGAGTTGACATGGTGATGTGTCATCCTACATGGCATATGACCACATGTAAATTTGACCTCAAATGAGGAGATAGGCATCCCACTTAATGGTAGGTTCCATGTGTCAGTATCTTGGAATGTGTAAGCGAATATTGACCGAAACGGTCATGACAGATTCTTATGACAAAGTTATGACATGTGAGAGTTGGAAATAGAAGATCCTATGGCAGGTATGGACATGTGTCAAGAAGCATCTTTGAAAAAGGCATCTTTCGGTGCCCCAAGGTGGACTATGACATGTTGTAAGAGAATATACTATTTATAGCTTGTGTATGATAGATTCTCCTACGTGTGTAAGTTATGACAGTTAAGACAGATTCTATGACGGTTGTAAGAGTTGTAAGAGCATCTGTCATAGCCCATTTTGGAAATAGGCGACCTCCTTGGGATGGGGTGACTTGACAAGTGTTAGGAACATCCTACAAAGTTGGACAAGTGTCCATAGGCATGGGTTTTGGGCCATGAGGCCATGTTGGACGCCCATCTCAATGTGGAGTCATTTTTTCCTTGTATTCACTTTATAAACATGTGCTTTGGAGAGGTGATGCATTATGTGATTAACAAGTACTGTTATGCTACTAGATCATCTCTAGATATGAGTGTTGAAGACTCCTACAAGAGTATTGGGTCTGTGACTGTATTGTAACCTTCATTGTTTACATAATACATTTGAACTGTGTTTTGGAGTGTGGGGTTTTTCACTCGTAAGGGTTTTCCCCACGTATATCTTATGTCTCTCTTCTTCTGTCTTACTTTTTTGTGTATGTGTTTTTTGCAATATCTCTATTAGTGGGTTAACATAATCTATAATTGTAAGGATAAAATTGAATTTGCACTCTCCTCCCCTCATTAGATTAGTGTAGGAAGTGTTTTCCGCACACCTAGCTTCCTTTCAGTTGGTATCAGAGCCTGGCCAGTTTTGGTTCTAGCTGTTGGGTAGGGGTTTTTTAAGCTAATTTTGGGTTAAGCGAGAGTTTGTGTAGAGTATTTTGTATCCTATTGTAGGAAGGAGATGGCAACCACATCTAAAAGATTAGAGGTGGAGAAATTTAATGGCACCAATTTCAAGTTGTGGAAACTCAAGATGGAAGACCTACTTGTTGATCGTGACCTATGGGAAACTATATCCAATGTAAAACCTACAGTAATGTCACAAGTTGATTGGGACCTCAAAGATCAGAATGAAAAGGATCTCATAAGACTCTATCTAGTTGACTCTATCCTATTGAATGACCATGAGGAGAACAGTACAAAAGACCTTTGGAAGAAGTTGGGCGATGTTTATCAGGCCAAGTCACTGGTGAAGAAGCTTTTTCTGAAAAAGAAGTTGTTTGTTCTGAATATGGAAGATGGAGGATCTGTTGCGGACCATATGAATTCTTTCAACATGATCATTACACAGTTGACATCTATGGGTGTGAAAATGGAGGAGGAGGATCGGTGTATGACCCTTCTTTGTCCTTTTCTGGATTCGTGGGATCATCTTGTCATGGCTATCGGAAGCACTAAAACCACCTTCAAGATGGATGATGTAGTATCTTCATTGTCATTTGAAGAGATGCAGAGAAAGACAACTGAGTCAACCAAAGAAGCTCTTGAGGTTCATGGAAGACCCAAAGGGAAAGGGAAGATCCAAATCTCCTAGAAATTCCAAGGCTCTATGTTGGAACTGTGGGAAAACCAAGCATTTCTAAAAGGAATGCAAAGAGGAGAAGAAAAAGAAAAAGAAGAATGCTCCTAATTTAGATTTTGACAAGTCACAAGATGATGGTGATGCCTTCATCACAGCCCTGGGCACCCATGCATCTGATGATGTGTGGTTGATTGATTCTGGTGCATCGTTCCACATGACCTCGCATCGAAGCTGGTTCATGAAATATGAAGAGTTCGATGGTGGAAGAGTGTACCTAGGTGACGATTCTCATCTGAAGATTGTTGGTCATGGAAGAGTCTCAATTTGATTCCCTAATGGACAAGTGAAGGGGATCACTAGGGCTATGCACATCCCAGACCTAGCATGAAACCTACTTTCTGTAAGTATGTTGAATGATGCAGGTGTGCAGGTTGTCTTTTCGAAGGATTGATGCAAGATGACTAGAGGATCTATGGTGCTTACAAGGGGTAGTCTATTTCAGCTGGAGGCATGCACTACACAATGAAATAGTTCTTCTGAATTGAAGAAAAGAGCTGCAGTCACTTCATCCCCACCATTTGAACAAGCAGTGAAGAAACATGTTGTAATTAGTTCTGATGGTAGTGCACATGCTTTGGAAGCTAAGCTTCCTGCTGAAAAGACTATGTTATGGTATTTGAGATATGGCCACATTGGTGAGAAGGGTCTACGTACCTTGAAAAAAAAACCTTGTTGAGAGGTTAAATGATTGTAATCTTGAGTTTGACTTTTGCAAACATGGCATTTATGGAAAGCAAAATCATGTTCATTTTTACTCTAGTTCTCATAAGTCTTCTGGTGTATTGGATCTTATTCATTCTGATGTGTTTGGTCATATTAGTGTTCCTTTGATCTCCAAATCTATATATTTTGTATCTTTCATAGATGATTACAGTAGAAGGACATAGGTTTATTTTATCAGAAGAAAGTCTGAAGTCTTTAGTCGGTTCAAAGAGTTTAAAGATTTTGTTCAGAATCAGACTGGTAAAAAGATCAAGTGTTTGAGGACTGACAATAGTGGTGAGTTTTGTTTGACAGATTTCGAGAAGTTCTATAAAGAGAAAGGGATTGAAAGACATAAGACAACTCCATACACCCCGCAGCAAAATGGAGTTGCAGAGAGGATGAACAAGACACTAATGGAGAAGGCTAGGAGTATGCTTAGTGGAGCAAGCCTCAAATAAAAGTTCTGGGTTGAAGCTATATCCACTGCATACTATCTAGTAAACAGACCTCCTACATCAGCTCTTGTTGGTAAGACACCTATGGAGGTGTTGTCAGGGAAGAAGCCTTCAGTTAGCCATCTTCGTGTTTTTGGTTGTGAGGCATATGTACATGTGCCTAGGGAGAAACTGTCTAAATTGGAGAACAAGGTTGTTAAGTGTATTTTCATTGGCTATGGTGTTGGTGTGAAAGGATAAAAGCTTTGGGATTCTGTGACTAAAAAAGTGTTGTATAGAAAAAGTGTTATCTTCAGAGAGCTAACACCTTCCATTGTTCTATAGCCAGAACAGACAGAAAAGAAAGAGGATGCAGTTCAGTTTCCTTCTACCCTTGAGAAGACTGAACAGATAGACCCTGTGAGACCTGATGATGAGGAGAGCTCTGGCATCTATGAAAGCTCAAAAGAAGAAGCAAAAGCTCAACCTCAGTCATTAAGGAGGTCTACACGAACAAGAAAGCAACCTGATAGGTTTGGTTATTCATTACTTGATTCTAGTTGTGCTTTTGCTTTACTTACTAACATTGATGAGCCTAGAACTGTAAAAGAGGCTATGGGCATGAAAGATGCAGGTTCCTGGAAGGAGGCCATGGAAGATGAGATGGCTTCTTTGGAAAAGAATAAAACATGGGACTTGGTGGCTTTGCCTAAAGGATGGAAACCCATTAGATGCAAATAGGTGTTCAAGAAGAAATTTGGTGTAGATGGCAGTGTTGAAAAGTACAAAACCAGACTGGTTGCAAAGGGGTATTCATAAGTGGAGGGAATTGATTATGGTGAAATTTTCTCTCCTATTGCAAAGTTGACATCTATTCAGTTCCTGTTATCTCTTGCAGCTGCTTATGACTTAGACGTAGAACAGATGGATGTGAAGACATCTTTCCTTCATGGTAATTTGGAGGTGGAAATCTATATGTCACAGCCAGAGCACTATGTAGTGAAAGGTAAAGAAAATCTGGTTTGCAAGTTGAAAAAATCTTTGTATGGTTTGAAATAGTCTCCTAAGATGTGGTATCAGAAGTTTGATGTCTTTGTGTTGTCAATTGGATATCTGAGATCAAAATCAGATCATTGTGTGTATTACAAATTTAATAATGATCGCATTCTCATTATTGCATTGTATGTTGATAATATGTTGTTGATTGAGAATGGTAAGAAAATGATTTTTGATTTGAAGTCTTAGTTGTCAGCACAGTTTGAGATGAAAAATCTAGGGGCAGCCAAGTAAATTCTGGGAATGGAAATCAGAAGAGACAGAGAAAACAAAAAACTTTGGTTAAGCCAAAGTAAGTATGTGAAGACTGTGTTGGATAGGTTAAGCATGGTAGATTGTAGACCATTATGTGTTCCTGCTTCACTGGGGACAAAGTTGCTTGTTAATGATTGTCCAAAATCTCCTAGTGAGGTGGAGGACATGAGCAGAGTACCTTATTCTAGTGTTGTTGGTAGTTTGATGTATGCTATGGTCTACACAAGACCAGACATTGCCCAAGCAGTGGGAGTCCTTAGTCGATTTATGGCTAATCCTGGATGGGTACATTGGGATGCAGTTAAGAGAGTGTTCAGATATTTGAGGAGTACTTTTGAGTATTCCATATGCTATCATGGTAATGCTCCAAGACCCCCGCATTCAATTTCTATTCATGGATTCGTGGATTCTGATTGGGCGGGTGACATTAACAGCAGGAGATCCACGATACATACAGAAAAAGTTATGATTTATGGAATATGCCTATGTCTAAATTATAATTGGTTTGATTTCAAAACTTAATTAAAAAAAAAATTCAACAAAACATTATGAAACCAAATGCATTCCCTATATATCAGTGTTACCAATCTAAATTCAAAAGAATCAAAATTTTAACCTTTGTAAAAAAAAAGTTATGTGCTACAAAATACACATCACTTTGAAAAAATGTTGTTTACTACTAAAAACTAGTTATCAAATGAGATGCAAAAAATTTACAATTTAACTCCAAAGTTTTTAAAAAATATATATTTAGAATCTACAAACAAAATCTCACAAATGACTAGTTCGCATCATCTTCAAATTCCTAACAATTTAGTGGCTATAGGTGTTAGAAAATGAAGATTTAGTTCAAAATGTTGATTTCAATGTCAAGTTTGGCCAAAAAGTGTATCCCATTATTGTGGGATGATGGAGAAGGACCAATGTTAGTGCTAAAGGCTGAGGGTCTCTATAGGGCTAGTGGAGATGGCTTGAAAGCTGATAGTGATAGTCAATGGGAAATGGTTGAGGTTAAGGTCAACGGAAGTAGTGGAGGTCACAGGATTTTAAGGACAGTGGGGAGACCTTTGGAGTTGAGTTTTAATGAATGATAATTGGAGTTGCAAGGTTTTGACGAGGTCAGAGTGGAAGGAGGTTGAAGAATGGGTGATAGGTTTTGTAATGGCTATGACAAGGGTTTCTGACCACTCGCATTGAGGCAACGAGGTGGAAATGGTAGGTTTGATTTATCGACCAGATGGTAAGTACTGGTGGCGACGGGGTGTATGTCTGCAGAGGGGAAGAACTAAGCAGCAACTAAGGAGGAACTTATGGTTTCTATAGGTATTCAGAGGTGTCGACCACAGATTTGTGCCCCCCTTTGCAAAGAAAAAGAAATGCGACCAATTCTCGTTGACCCTACAAACAAACACACCCAAACAACAATGAAATCACAAAATAACCTAGGCCATACAGTGGATCTGTATGGTACGTATTCATACTATATAGACCTACAACTAAAAAAATTTCAAAATTTTCACAGTAAGCAAAATGGGTCAAGTTTTATGTCATTTTTTGCCTGTAAGGCCTCTCAGACACAATGACAAGGTTTGTTTCAGGCCTAGAGGTCTCCTGCAAAATCTAATTTTCAAAACTCGACAAAAAATGTTAGATCTGCAAGCTTCATGTTAGGTTCACCAAATGTAGCTAGGGTAAAAATCAGGGTAAATGCACAAACAACAAACTATCAAACCCTAACAAGCACAATAAAGCACAAGATAACATGAAAATCAAAACAAGAAAGCAAATGCAAACTAAATCTCCATGCTATAGTTGGTCTATCCCCATTTCACTTCTCAACCTTGCATGGGCATGGAAGATTTCAAAGGTTGAATATGGGAGTATTGTTGGTTACTCATTCTAGCAGCATAACAATACTCAAAAGCTAGATGATCAAATGGCTTGTGTAAGGTTTGATTTATAGAAAAGGTTGATTTGAATGAATGGCTGAGATCGAAAGTTCAAATATTCTATGTGGATGGTTGAGATCAACTAGGGTTTCTCACTCCATGAGGAGTTGTAGTCATGTGACAAGTGTGCAAAGTGGAATAAAGGAGACCTAAATTAAATATTTTATTTCAATTAGTTTGATATGTGAAGTGTATTAAATGAAATTTGTACTACCACTCTCATGAGTTGTAAGAGATGGAGAAGTGTTTGAATGTGATGAAAGGTGGGGAAATAATTCAAATATTTTATTTGAATTAGTTGGAAAATGGGAGAGGGAAATTAATTAAATAAATAAGATTTATTTAATTGATTTGGAAGTGGGATAAATGGGATTAGGAGTGAGATTATGCAAGGGACCTAGGACAAAACATTGCAAGATGTCTCACAAGGTGGTGTTACAAGACATGGACAATTTTAAGTGTCTGTAGATATCATTTGAATTGTATTGTAGGGATTTGTAGGCTTTTAGTTTAGGTCTAAGTATCGACATGCTATTAAAGTGTTAATATATAATAGATTTATTATGTAGTAGAGAAATATATATATATATATATATATATATATATATATATATATATATATATATGTACATATATATATATATGTATATGTACATATATATATATGTATATGTACATACATATATATGTATACATACATACATATATATATGTATACATACATACATCTATGTATGTATACATACATACATATATATATATGTATATATATGTATATATATATATACATATATATATGTATATATATATATATACATATATATATAAGAGAAGGGACCACCACTTTGAGAAAGAGAGAAGGGACCATCATTTTGAAAAGAGCAACTCAAAAGAAGCTGCCTATGTACAGTCAAAATCTTATCAGATCTTGTCACTTTATAGGGCTAGTACTACAGACATGATAAGACTGCTACTTCAAATTGGACATGCTAAGACTGCTACTGCTTCTACTACTGCTGACATGATAAGGCTGATACTAACAAAAGAATTTTGGCAAAGAAAATGAGTATAGAAGCATTAAAATGACCTCCTATACCCTCGGGACAACAGAATTTTGGTAATATCGTTTCGTACAAGACCAAATTATTAGCTCTCCCTCCCCCTCGGTCAAAGTGATCACAAGTGGATGGACTGGGCCGACCTAAGGAAGAATGGTCTAGAAGCGATCTTATATATATATATATATATATTAGGCTTTTAGTTTAGGTCTAAGTATCAACATGCTATTAAAGTGTTAACATATAATACATTTATTATGTTGCTTTCTATTTTTATTGTGGGACAATTCATGTGAATTTGAAATAAGATTTGAAAATCAAAAGTCATGGCCGACACCTTGACAATTGAGATTGAGAAGTTTAGTAGGTAAAACTTTGAGTTGTTGAAATTGAAGGTTGAAGATCTTTTAGTGGAGAGAGATTGGTGGATCATAATAATTGTTGCACTCAATTTTCTTTATTCTCTAGAATTGATGGTATAAAAGTCACTTTGCACCATTTGGGTATACCACTCAATTATGTTGTATCTATAAAATATTGTAAAGAAAGCAAGTTTATCCTCAAAAGTTAGATAGAAAAAACACATCAAAAGTGTAAATTTGTTGAGGTGAAAGATGTGCAAAATTTGACAAAAGAAAGATTGGATGAAATGATTAACTCAATTGAGGGTTTTGATCTAATAATAGGTGGAAGCCCCCTATAATGATTTGACAAGCAACAACAGAAACACAAGGGATGGGCTAGAGGGTAAGCATTCCTCTATTTTATATGAATTTCCACAAATTGTGAATTATGTAAGGCTTGTAATGCATTCGAGTGTAACTTGAAAAATAATAAAACCTTCATTTTGTACTAATATGGACTCAATAAATTATAAATTCCATATTTTCATATCTCCAAGTTCCTGCCCTTGAAGAGGCTACCAAAAACAAGTATTAAAAATTTAACATTATTATTATTTTGATTCTATGTAGCAATTTTTTTTACAAAATTAGCATGCCAATTGTAGACATGTATGGTATTCTGGTGACAATTTTTTTATTTTTCACTTCTCTACACTCAAATAGATTAGTAATTTCTTATTTTTCATAGTCATGTTGCCCCAAATTGAAGAGGTTAGCAAAAACAAGTCTTGAAAATTATGGACATTATTTTGATTATTTGGAGCAATTTTTTTTCACAATTAGTATGGGACTAATTGTAAGATTGGATCTTGCCAATTATACCCCTAGGGTTATTAGGTTGATTAGTCATGCTAACCATCATTTACTTTTTCAAGGATTGAATGAAAGCCTAGAGGATGTGTAGATAATCAAATTTCATAAAAGAAAGCACTTATATTTAGAAAAGTATTCCTATGAAACCCATCACAAGAAACCATTTTAGAAGATAAATCTCAAAGAAAGTATGTCTTCCAAAGCTTTGTCTATAGAAAATAAAGATATAAATTTTCATTTACCATACTATGTTAAAAGATTAGTTGGATTTGGAGTTCCAAATCACCTTGTGGGTCAATAGTGGAAATTTAAGAGTTTTAGCAAGGCCCACCATACTTTTACATTGAATATAGCATGCCAAAGGGTGTATGGGAAAACCATATCCTTATTTATGTATACTATTGAACTAAAATTTTGGGATTCAAAGTACTTTTTAGCTTCAAGTAGAAAACATGGGTACATGATTAACCTTAGGGAATAATTATTTTAAAATTTTACCTTACCATCCATGACAATTCAAGAGACATTTCCTAAAACATAAAATTATTGGCCATCATATGATTACAAAATAAAGCTTAACTACATAAACACAGTGGAAAAATTTATTTCACTATGTGATAGACTTGCGGCTATTGTCAAATATTCTAATGGAAAACCTACATTAACAATCAGACTATGGTATCCAATAGAGCCTCATCAAATGGTACTTTTACAAAAATAGAGAGATAGAGAGGAATAGAGAGAGAGAGAGAGAGGAAAAGAGAGAATGACTTTTAATCAGTAATTACAATCAACAAAAAACTATTGCGGTGTAGTTGCAATCCCTACCTTGAACTAGAAGAATTTTTTTGTAGGGCTATGCAAAACAATGTAGACTATATCTCTTGCCTGCCTACCTTCCTAATATGTATGTGAGAAAAGAATATATACAACATGTATTTACAGATGCAACATAGAATAGAGAAAACACTTGAGACAATAACCAAAACTTATGTCTACCGAAATGATATCTTATCATTTTTTAGTCACTTCTATGGTTGGTAATGTTTTAGCAATTTTTCCATTGGTTCAACTTGTATGTTTCTTATAAACCATTACTCTCATCATGAATCTAAGTCCAAATGTATACAAAGAAAACAAAGATTGAAAGATTTAGTTTTCCATCCTTATGCTAAAGCATTTTCCTTTGTAATTATTTCATTTAGTGGATGAATCATTCTTGTCAAGTGTAATGTCTACCCTCAATTCTGCCCTAAATTTTCTAATTTCTAATGGTTTGATATTTCATCAAACACTTAACTTGTATGCTATTTGGACTAAGTTCTGATTGGATTTCTGCTTGTTTGTATGAAGGTTTAACAATGATTCTCAATTGTTTCAGGCATGCATCTCAATGACAAATAAACAAACACTTATGTATGGATATAACAATAGTACCAATGACTAATATATAAAAGATAATAGCACAGATGGAATAGAATATGTTATTAAAATTGAAGATTTGAATAGAGTTTATATGGTTGTTTACAGTTAGATTTTACCATTCATTAGTTTACATAAATTTGGAAACATACATATTGATTTTACTTTCATCAATCAGTGCCTTCATATCTAAACCTCCAATGCTCCCATGATCTATTCCTTTTCATAAATAAGTCTTCAAATGAGGATGGTGAAGAGAAACAAGTTGTGACTCTCTTTCACAAGATATGTCATAAAGTTTTAAATCCTCTTTAAAACATTCTTCATGGGTCCCACATACCTCCTCACAAATACAAACAAATAGTTACCAATCTACTAGCTTGGCAAGAAGGTCATTTTTGTCCCCTAAAAGGTAGCAGTCAATCTCACATTCAAAGATAACATTCCACTTAAATATAATAGTGGATATAAACATCAAATACGAATAGACTCCCATAAGGTTGATAAAAGATGAATTGACCCAGCAATAAGATTCTTCCATCAGATTTTGTCTCCTCTATAGCCGCATACAATAGTTTATTATTTGTAACACATCCCATAAATTTTACAAATTCTCTCCAAAACCCACGATCCTTATGAGACTTCAAATATCCTCAAGAGGTTGTGTTTGGTCTTTGCTGGGTCCCACGATCCACTCAAGGCCATCAAAATATCTCTCAATAAGATGTGTCAGTCCTTAGGGAATGCTACTGTAGCTTAAAGTTAAATTTTCAACATGTAATAAAGCCTTCAAAACCCATACACTACCAATATATGGAATATCACTTCCTCTAAGAAATTAGTACAATAGCTATAGGAGGAATGTATGGAAACTAGTAAGGCAAAGGCCAAAAAAACCTAGATTCAATGCTAAAATCTAACTACTATTTAAATCCTTATTTCCAATATCCTCTAAATGAACACAGCTCCTACGTATATCAAAAAACATCAAACTCCAACAGTTCCATGAATGCACCAAGTGATCTTCTGGGTGAAAATCACTCCCAACTAACTAGGATAGATGTTTCACTACCGAAACTAGTAACAGATGGGTTAAACAACCCTTAATGATATCAAGCTAAACAACTCTAAATCATAGAAGAAGAAAATTCCATATTCATCTCTGCATATCCCATAAGCGTTTAACTCCACCATGAATAAGCTTTCCAATACATTCCTTAATTAATAAAATATATTATTTTATATAGTGGGCATTTAAATGCACTTTTATAACCACTAAGTGAGTTCTCCTAAAAATTAATAAATTATTACTTTATTTTCCAATGCTCAACTCACTTTTAAAATAATATAAATTTGTTGACTTTATAATATGTGAGTAAAACAAAGCAACCTTATAAATCATTCTTATAACTCCCAAGTGAGCACCACTCAATCTTATTTTCCCCATGTGCTCAATAAAACATTAATATCCACCTTATAATTAATATTACACTAAGTCTCTAGTATTAATTTCAAACCTTAAGTGACTCAAATGAAATATTAATTAACTAACGAAAAATAGCCCCAAGCTACGAAAAGCATAGGAATGCACTGGACAAGCATAACATGCACAAAAAGTCTATGCGATGAAAAGGGGACATTACATCAAGCCTTCAAGATCTAGTTGTTATAACAACCAAGTAAACAAAGTTCTTGAGCTTTGTATGCTTGGCTTCCAATGCATGTTACTCAAACAAAAGAGTAAGGAAAATCAACAAACCTCCAGTAGAATCACTGAAGAAACATGTGCATTGAAAATCATACGAAATATACATCCACATGCATACAAAGGATGAATTCTGCTATTTGAATACATGATTTAATGTTCTCTCTTCTCAATACAAGTTTTGGGATGGTAGGAAACATTCATTCAAAACATGACACTATACCAAACCTCCTAAGCTGATGCAAAAGCATTCAAAGAAAGATAAAACCATCCTACATGTTAAAGACATCTTGTTTAAAAGTTTCAGATGACATGAACTTACAATACATTCTACAAAAGATGGCAACATAGATCCTTTGTTTAACCACTCAAGCAAGTCTGTTCATTAAATAGATCAGTGACAAAGAAATTATTTCAAAGGTTTAGTTGATTTTTTAAGCTTTAGGCTCTGTTTAATGGTGAAAAAGTTTGGGAGCCATTTGATCAACCTAGATCAATGGCCTTTCAGGCATTGAAGGTTATGGAAGGGCTTAGGGGTCAATATGACCCCAAAGACTACAAGAGCTATCAAATCTTATTGTGATCCCATGGTAGAGGAAGAGTTTCTATCTTTTAAGCAATGTTTCAAACTTTCAACCCCTTGAACATCAAAGGGAAGTCAGGTAACATAAGATATTCAATGGCTTAGAGAGGTTCTTACACCTATTTTAGTGATGATTGACAAGTAACAGGCATTTTAAGTCCCTAAATCTAACTAAAGGACCATTGATTTGATGTGGATCAACAACAAATAAACATTGTTGAGGATTAAATGAGACAAACTTTAGTAATATTAAAAAATGTAACAATTCAATTGGGTCTTTGAATCAACAGTTGGAATTGCTTAAGATTAGAACATGTGGAATAATATTGGTAGAAAATCTTAAACCCAAAGATTTTTTGACAAGTTTTGAGTATGAGCATTTAGCTAGTCTGAATGGACTTGTGGATTATCAATCAAATTGAGATATTTTATTTGGCAATAAGATTGGATCATAAAGGAATTTTTAAGCCCTTTCATTGTTTAGAATACATCAACAAAGTTGGATCTAAATCATTGCTCTTGTGTGAAGTTTGGAAAAACAATCATCTTGGAGATTTTTTCTAGGTTATACTTAGGCAGGATCAAGATAATTTCCTCTCTAGGTGGATAGTAAAAGAATCTTTTAAATATTTTGTGGCAAGCTCTATGTACAGACCTCTTCAGGCACAAAATATCTTGAGGTTTGTTGATCCAATGAGATCAATTATAGTTAAAACACTATATGGATTTAAGAGAATAAAGGATTTTAAAAAGCCTCCCAATAGTAAATATTTGTAACCATCAAAATCTCAAATATCTTAGATCTATGGGTGGGATGAAACCAATGCATAAAAAGCATTAGAAATGAAACAACGAGTTAACATGTAACGTGGATTCACAATTGTTCATAGTTGCTTCTCAACTGATCCTAAAACACGTGTATGTAATTGTTCAGAACATGATTAGGTTTCTTCTTGTGATAGCTAAAGGTGAATCATGTCATCTTCATCATTCATGTTCTTTCTTCTTCTAATGGACAAGGTTCAACATGAGAAAAAATAATCAGTCCAAATATACAATAGGGACATTCATACTTGTTTTAGAAATGTACATTTTGTTATGAGCCAAGAAAGGAGGTAGGTGTGCATTTTTTTTTTAGTCATATAGTAGAGAGTGTCTTTGTAATTTGAATAAGGGTAGTAAGGTGTGTGTGATAACACAATTCTTCCAAAGTTGTGGAAGTAATCAATTTTTAAGAATTAATGAAGAATGTCATAAACAAGTAACATACAAGCCAGGATGATATAAATTTTGGAGATAATCTTGTATTAATAAAAAAATAAAATAGATAGGACTGAGGAATAATTAACTTGAAAAGAGAATTAAAATTTTGAGATACTAAAAGTTCTTAGCCTCAAAGATACCATTCTTTTGTAATCGTCTCTGTCATTCTCACTTACTTGCCAAAGTATAATGACATACTGTCAACTAACATTTATGTTGCTTTGTAATTCATGCCAACAAATGATAGTGTCATGTTGGCCACACATTGTATAGTAAGAAAGAATGAGTTGTCATTGCTTGTTCTAGCATATTTGTAATAAACACCAAGTTATTGTTGTTTTCTGGTCAACTAGGGGTGTGTTGTGGTTCTTAAGAGTTAAGATCAATATAGCCCACCTAGTTAAATATTCTTTCATTAATTGGCACAACATCTCAATCAAAGAGATAATTTTTTTCTTTACTAATAAATAATATATTTTCTCCTTATACAAATACAACATCCAAAAGGACCCCATGGCATAAGAAAATTACAAAAGAGCATAAGCAGTAGACAAAATATTACACTAGACTTTTGGGAAAGAAAATTGGTAGAGAAAAATGTCAAGACAAGGGATTGTGGAAAATTCTCTATTCTAAACAATATGTCGTCAATCCTTCAAATATACACCCAAAACAATGTAGTACATACCTGTATACACCTAAAATTGGCTCATGTTGAATTAAGTAAATATTTTAATATTTATCTTAATTTTTATTTCTTCTATCAATTAAATAAATATTCTAAGTTTATTTGATTGGTTCATTATCCTATAATTAAATAAAATCAATTTATTTATTTAAAATGGATCCTAAATTCTTCTAATGTCTCACATAATTAAATAATCCTAAATTATTTAATTAATCCTAAATTCCTCTATCATAAGTCCTAATTCCATAAATCCACCTCACCAATCCACCTCACAAATCCACTTGTCCTCCCCTGATTTGTGCACATTCTCTCAAGTTTTTGCAACCATACACATCACAGGTAATTCCTCTAGTCATGGATCTATTGGCTCCAGTAATATGGTTGGCGCTAGGTTGGCCATGGTGAAATTTTCTAATTCCTTGGTATTCCTTTTGCTTTCTAGGGCACTTCTACTACTCTTTGGCAAGTTGTTCTTACCCGTGTGGAACAAAAACTTGCAGTCTAGATTACTAAGCCATTATCTCTGGCTGATAAATTCCAGGTTTGCTCTAAGATCTTGGTTGCAACCCATGTTTACTATTCTTCTTGTTGGGCTCCTTCAAAAGCCTCTTAAACAAAACTTGAAAAGCTCTTGAGGTATTTTCTCTAGACCTCTTCTGAGACTTGCCATAGGTTTCACCATGTAGCATGGGAGTTTTTCTATCTTCCCAGAGATTCTGGAGGTCTTGGTATTCTTTCTGCCCAACGCCAAGGTGTTGCCTTGGCTATCAAGTGGATCATTCATGCTCTCACTGGCAGTGAGGCATGGAAAGTGCTACTATGGTACAACATTGAAATGGGACACCCTTTCCACAAACCTGCTTGGAAAGGAATTAGCTTTGCTACTCTCCTTGTCATGAGAAAACCAAGTTAGATAATAGGTACGTTTGTGGTTAAAAGTATTTGGAAAGCCTAGGAGAAAGTTAAGCCTTGGCTATGCTAGTTTGGTGACGGGTTTCATGCTGGTCTTTCCTTCAATTAGCTTAATATCTGGTGGTCACCTCTTTTAGCCACTACAGGCCAGCGTTTGGCCAAATTGCCTAGCTTAAAGGCTTTGAAATTTCATAAAAAAAGGTGTTCACACCTTACAAGAAATGTTTTATCGGCCAACTATAACCCTCTTGGCTTGGGAGCCATTTCAAATTAAATTTTGCCTTTTAAGAAATGATCAGACTACTTATGATAGATTCATTTCAGCTATTCCACTAGAAATGCTTCATAAGGTTGGCATTCAATCCAACAAGTCATGGTGGATGATGTAGCCAACAACATACACTCAATAGAATTGTGCCATTAATCATGTGAGAGCCAAATATTTGAAAGATGGAACATAAAAAAACCTCTATTCATCAACTCTACTGCTACAATGAGAGAAAACTCTCTTATATCCAAGAAAACAAAAAAAATAAAAAAATTACCTTTTTTGGCAGATTTCGACAATTGTCAAATTTTGCCATTTTAGGTAATTTTACAATCTTATCTTGATAATCCAATTTTTTGCCAAAAGCTTCCTAAAACTAAGGTAGGATGAAAGGCCAACTAATATTCTAAATTTGAAACATAAGTTTCAAGTTATTACAAAAGCAACTTTTTAAAAATCTAGAAAAAAACACTAAATTGCCATTTTGAGGGCCAAGATGAAAGTTTCAAGGCCCGAAAAAGTGCAGCCTATATAAACAAGGTCCTCATACCCATTTCATATCCATCTGAGCATTCATAAACTTACTCTACAGAATTCATCATAGCATGCCTTTGGCAAAGTTCTCATTGTATTTACATTATCAATCCATTATCATCACCATGTCTCTATCAATTCATATCCGTTATAGTTGCATAGTAGCTTAGTATCCATTGCACATTTCATATCATATCCATTCTATTCTTGCCATCTTTAACAAGGAAGGGAGTACATACTTTTGAGGGCTTCATTACAATCAAGATCAAGAGCAGATAGGCGAACAATGAAAGCAGAGAAGTAAATTAGGTTGCAAAAGGTTATCTTTTGCTTATTTGCATTTGTCTCATTTTCTATTATGCTATTGGATTTTAGTTCTTTATGCTATTGTTCACATTTCCATACAACAATACCCATTTTTGAATTTTGGAAGCAATTTTTTGAAGTGTTGCTAACACAAACTATTCTTTTGTTGTTAGTGTAACTAGAAAATGCAACAAATCTTGAATATATTTCTTTCATACTAACATACATTTGAAAATGCCATGTCAAAGAGGAAATACATTATAATATTATAATAGTAAAGGAAAGATATTAAAGAAGGATGCAATAAGAAAAAATACATAATAAACCTAAATTTTAAACAAAAGCGTAATACAGATGTAATAAGAAAAATCCAAAATAGACTTATGTTATAATAGAAATGTAATAATTTAGAAGCTTTCTTTGGTTTTGTTTTTATATCTAAGTTGAGAATGTTTGAGAGCACACAAAATTCTTATGTTACATGGAGTTTCAAGGATGGGGTGGCAGAGGTGTTGCAAAGATGGTTGTCGTTGCACCAAAAGATTGACCTTTTAATGCCTGCTACAACCTCCAAAGTTAATGAATCCATGGGAGGTGGTTAAGCCTTGTCACGAACCCAAGCGCTATGCTGCATAGCACAAGGAGACCAAGGAGACACACCTTGCAACAACCCCCCCTGCGGAAGCAAGGGATTCGAACCCGTGACCCAGGCTCTAATACCAATTTTTACAAAGATGGTTGTCATTGCACCAAAAGATTGACCTTGTAACACCTAATACAACTGCCAAAGTTAATGAATCCATGGGAGGCGATTACGAACCCAAGCATTGCACTGCACAACACAAGGAGACCAAGGGCGCACACCTTGCAACAAGGGGATGGCAAGAAAAGTTTCCAAAAAGATTTAGTTATTTTATAATAATAAAATCTTATAGCCTATTTAGCTAAGAGCTTCAGAGTATAAACATTCAACATTAAAAGATTTGAAAATTGAAACTTATGAAGTGATAATTAGGAAATGTATAGGGGACAAGGGAATTTGGAGGTAAGAAACACATTTCCAGAGAATGTAGGCTTGGGATAAGAAACACCATCTAGCACAAATATCTTCTACAAAGATACATTGCCATGAAGCAACTTCACATTAATAAGAAATCAAAAGATGGAGAAAACATGAAAAGAAAGCAAAAACAAAAATAGGTCGACATATGTAGATGACCAATATAGGTTAAATGAATGTAGAAGTAAACGTAGCTTCAAATAAACATGAGTATGAAACATCTCCAATAAGTTGTGAAATAAAAAGTAGAAATGTTGGTTCATAGAAAATATTGCCTTCATGAGTACTACACTAGCTAGCTACAAGAGTACAACTCATCTTTGATCATCTTCCAATTGTAATTCTTCAAGGGTTTTGCTTTCCAATAACTACAAATTTAGATCACATTTGAACCAATTCAATGTGTACAACAAACACTAAATTGAAGTGGATCACACATGAATAAAGGAAACTACTTTCTTATATCTACAATCACGCATAAACACAATAAACTAGCTTCCTACTCAAAACTAAAATCCATTACTCTCATCATGAATTTGAGTCCAAATGCATACTAAAAAAATGAATGGATGGACATTTGATGACCGAAGAATAAATAGATTCTAAAATATGTAATGCTTTGAACTTAGCTCTACTAACAATTGTCACAAATTGAAGTGGTACAACTTTGGTTAGAGCCAGGCCCTACCAAAGAAAATGCAAAATTAAGGATATAGTGATGCTATCTTTCCTATAAACAAAATTTCAAGGTCTCAAAAAAATTACTAAAAATCATAGTTCACTTTTGATTGGAGGCCTATAAGACTAGCTTACAAAATTGTACCTTGAATAAAAACAAAAAAAATTGAAGCCCTTATTCTTATGGGTAGAATAGGAACAACAAATTGTTTAAAAAAACTATATATAATGCTAAGTGTTTTCTTCCAGCTTGTTGATTAACCCAGAGATTTCTTAGTGTTAATACCTTATTTTGTGGATGTGTTTCCTTGTACCTATCTAGTGTAGGTTTTTTACAATGTCAGTTATTTTTGTGTGTGTGAGAGAGAGAATAGGAATTGGCTTATTCTTTTATAAGGCAACTGGTGTACCCATCTAGTCCTCCCAAGGGGGATGAATTTCCTACCACAATGCTTGATTAGTCATTGAGATACCAAGAAGACTCATCAATCAATTCCATGGTTAATATGAACCCTTGGGAGCTTTGGGATTGGAGTGGAGCACCTGCATGTAATGTGATGAATTCTTTTACAATTAGTTTGCTAGAAAATCCTTGGACACCCAATATTGATCATGATAGTGGAAATCACTATGTTAGACTATTAAATGTGCAATAGCCTATAATTTTGAAGAGAAAAACTTGCATGAGTTAGGGTCAGAATCAAGTAAACACATCCAAATAGGAAACTGAGGTATTTTCAAATTTGATTCAGCCTTTGGAGTTATGGAACCAACCTATTGCAACTCTACCCAAAAACCCTTTCAGCTTGGACCAAGAGCAAAGAAATTGCATCTTGAAAATGAAGAATACAAAAAAGACTTCTAGCCATTCTCAACATCACAATATGGCATAAAGGAATTGCAAGGAAAAGCTCACACAATGATTCCTAGCATTTTCTTCCATACTCCCTGGCCTAAAGAAGACCTAAGGGTGGAAATAAAATAAATAAACTGTTTCACTAAATGAAGAGCTAGATTTTGGTGCAATATAGTGCTTCTCAATTGTAAGTTGAAACAAATTTAAAATATTTTCATAGATTTAGTGTGATTAGTATTACCTCATTGATTGCAAGATCACACAATTATACACATGGATACAAATCCAATTGTTTGAAATAAGTTTACTCTTTTTGTTACTCTTGAATTAGTTAACACTCCCATCCATTTTGTCGGTTATTGAGAATTGTTATCCATGTACCCAGTAACTTCTTCTTTGGTGAAATTTTGTAAGTCATTTAGAATGTCTATTCATTACAAAATTAACTTCCAGGTGCAAAGCACATAAAATATACAATCAAACAAGCCTAACAATGTAATGATATAGACTATCAATGTTTCATTTTTGAAGCAAGAGACAAAAGCTAAAATATATTATTCAAAAAACTTTTACAAATCTCCACTATGAAAACACTCATAAATATATTATTTGAATTTATTTTACATGTATCTTCCCATATTTAACCAATAAAATTTATAAATCATACATAACTAATAGTAAAGAAATAGCAACTCCCTAGAAAAGGGAGAGGATCACTAGAATTGGAAATGCTCAGCACTCATGAAATACCATGTGCTTTTGAAAAGCTAGCTTTAACTACCATTGGCATGTTGACCAACAAACCTCTAAAAGTACAAAGGAAAACATGATTATCTGAAAGGATGATTGAACATATGTGTTAGATCAGATGTAATAAATTGTCAGAAATATCACAGCTAGACAATGGTCTCCCACCTACGGGAAGCTCCACAAAAAATGCATGAAAAATCTGTGAATTAGATAATTTAAATGTTTTTAACGAGATTCTATTTTTTAACACATACCATTAGTTATACTAGTAAAATTTAGTTGGTTAGCATGGATTCAAATAAATATAATTGATCTATTAACATGAAGTGCCGACCATTGGCTTCTCTCCCCCAACTTTTCCTATGACTTTTGTACCGTAAATATGAACAATGTAGATAGTCGTAGTTGTTGTAGTTGGCCAATTATTGGCTAAATGACAAGTGTTAATTAATTGTACAGTTTAGGAGTGTTAGTGGGAACCATCCCGATGGTTGGTTGGATAGTTACATAGTGGTTGCCAGCGGTTGGTATCTCAACTAGCCTTGGAAAAGTTATATATTGAGTTAATATTTTGTACTCGAGACTTGATGAATATGATATGAAATGATCTGAAGACATGTATTGTGATGTTAAAGTTGTTGTGATCAATGAATGAATACAAATGCTTATTCTGTGCAATACTGTTGTGAATTCATGTTCTATGCTGTGTACTATACTACTACTTTATAATTTTGTTTACTCCATGTCTGTGTTAAACACCACATTGCCAATAAACATTTAACATCATTGCATGTTCAAAATCAGGTCAAAGGGTGACAACAAGTCAATCACAAGTTGAGTCGTTATAGACATTCAGTCGATGACAAGTGGAGTTGTCAGAGACATTCAGTCGATAACAAGTTAAGTCATGAGGGACATTCAATCAATGACAATTGTGTCATCGGGGATAAGTGAGTCGTTGGACATACTCGATGATGAAGGGAAGACGATGACAATGGCTGCATAATGGGTCAACCTATCCAATCAAAGGAGGAAACATACACCAGATACCAAGTATAAAGAATAGAGGAAAAATATAGAAGATAATCATGTGTTGAAGATTGCATTGAAACATGCTCAGGTTAACAAAGTTATTTTCCTGCCATACTTCAATGCCCAAGAATTTGAGCCCTACCTAAAAGAAATGGTGGAAAATTATTGTGGACACTCTAATAAATCGATAATAGACTACATAGGGTGTGCAGTAATAGTATCATATTGGCCGTAGGATTTTGCCAGGGCTATGGGCGTTCCAGCAACCGGGTCAAGTATTACAAAACTAGGCAGAATCACCCAACATAAGGAGAATGTCATGCAAAGGTTTTGTAGAAGGGACCTCAGCCAAAAGGAAAAAGAAAGTATGTGGAGTTCAAGGAACCGAGGGTTAAGGAAGAATCTCCTGGCAACCCCCGAATGGAAGTCTATTCTCGACCTAATGAAATGTAGACTAACAAGGGCTAGCCAAGCATCTAATGTATCGATATGGATGGAGTACATGATTGGGCTCAGTAATGGCAAAATCTATAATTGGGTGAGGTTACTCTCTGAGTGGATAAGAGAATTCCTTACACAATCGCATAAGGTATTTTACATGATCTAGCATGCTACGATAGCAATATTTCTAGATGTGATTCACACATAGGTGCCAGCAAACAAATGGGGTAGATTGGAACTAGCCCATAGGTAGAACCAGGATGGCCCACAGCCTTTTACTGGGAAGGCTTAGACACGACACATGGAGAAGAATATTTGTAGCAGCCAAAGAAGAGAAAACAGAGAGAAGCATCACTGGACAGCGAAGAAGAGGAAGAGGAATACGAGGAGGAGGAAGAAGAGAGTGGCCAATCCTCCCATCCCAAAGTGATTCATCAATAAAAGAAATAAGGGAAGAAATAAGGATAACAAGGAGAAGGATAGCGACAGTAGTAGCAATGGAGGTGGAACAGAGAGAGGAGGTGTCACTTGGAGGGCATGCAGAGATAGGACAAGAGATGGAGGTAGAGAAAGTAGTTGTAGTACCACCACTTCGATGAGCTTCATTCACTTTACCGATACTGACACGTAGTACAAAGACACATAGTACCATGACTCTGCCAGCCATGTCATCACCATTAGTTACAGCCAGAGTGTTGGCTCCAGTGGCACCTTCACTGCTAGTTGTTACATCTCCACCACCACCAGCAGAGAGAACACCTTCACCACCAGCACGAATAGGTACATAGACATCTTGGGGCACCATTATACATCCAGTGGTAGAGTCATCCACAACACCACCATCAGTGTCACCAACACTGCCAAGAGGACTAGAAGTGACACAAATTGACAGTTGGCTGAAAATAGTGGGGCTTACACTTGAGGTGCTAGACTTGGCAGAGAGTCAAGATGAGGACATGACACTTGTAACTAAAAGTGTAGAGTTATAGTAGAGCCTTGTTGCAGAGGAAGGTACCCAGGAAGATGGTTCACTACATCCCTTACCAGCCATTCATGAGACAAGGGGACCATCACATCACTCTCCTACAGTAGTGATGAGTTCACCTCCACATAACCCATCTGATGAGGAGGAGGATGATTGGGATAGACTAGATGGTTTGACATTTACCATGTTCAAACCAGATGCCTTAGATCCATTAGTGATGGTACAAAGATATATAGAGGATCTCCAGAATGTAGCAATGGTGATACAAGAAGTGGGAGAAATTTCTAAGCAACTCAGGATTGGTCAATCACATCTAGTAGCCCAAGAGGTATAGTGAATCCTTGCATTTGTCCAAGTGGGGTGTGAACAAGATTTTTCACATTGCTTCACCACTAGAGGATGGCTCAATCAGGAGGATTGCAGGAGAATGCTTAATGTATGGCGACGAGCACGGCCAGTGGTTGGAGGATGAGATGGCCAACTTATAGAGGCATTGTTCAATATAGAGAGAGCTTTCAAGGATGTGTTTTATCAGATGAAACTACATGAGGTATCAACATAGGGCCAAAAAGAAGAAAAGGAGAAAGCTTTCCAATTGGTACAGAAATTAAGGGAGGAAATGGTTGAGAACATGAACAAATTTTAGGACTAGTTAGCCCAGCAGACTCAACTCACTAACACAAAGAGGGCACGAGCGTCATCCTTGGAGGCTAGGATATCTGACATAGAAAAGAGTGTCACTGAGAAGACAAAGGGGATGGAGGAGAAAATGAGGGAAATGGAATAGAAGATGAAGGATAAGGAGATTCAACTAGTAGCTAAGGGAGTAGAGGTGGACCAGGACAAATCTCAGGTATTAGAGGCAACACGCATAGTCAAGGCAGCAAGGGAACGAGAGATCATGGCAGAACATCAATTACAATTGGAGAGGCTTTCACCCACCCCGACTTCCTCAACTCATCCAAGGACATCCACACAGCCCCCTTCTTCTTAGTAGCTTAATTTGTTAGTCATTTTTGTTGTAATGTCATCTAGGACATGACTAATTTTGTGGGGGGTATGATGTAGACGATCGTAGTTGTTGTAGTCAGCCAAATCATAAGTGTTAATTAATTGTACAGTTTAGGAGTGTTAGCGGGAACCATCCCGATGGTTGGTTGGATAGTTACGTAGTGGTTAACAGTGGTTGGTATCTCAACTAACCTTGGCAAAGTTATATATTGAGTTAACATTTTGTAGTCGAGACATCATGAATATGATATGAAATGATCTGAAGACATGTATTTGATGTTATAGTTGGTGTGATCAATGAATGAATACAAATGCTTATTCTGTGCAATACTGTTACGAATTCATGTTCTATGTTGTACACTATACTACTACTTTATAATTTTGTTTACTCCATGTCTATGTGAAACACCACATTTCTAGTAAACAAACAATAGTGAATGACAAGAAATATGATTAATATGTACTCTAAAATAAATAAGTAATGAGGGTTTCTAGAATCACATGCAAAAATCACACCTGGGCCTTCAGATTGCTCTACTTAAATATCATCCATTTCAATGGTCAAATAGTCAATAGAAATTTTACACCTCATTCACAACAAAAAGTGATAAATATTTGTCCAATTTTTATTGGCCAAAATTGACCTTTGACTGTTGTTTCTACAAATAATTCATTCATTTCTCTGCCCTGTAGCTTTTCTGAAAGAACACGGCTCTTCCTTAATAAAAAACTTGGTACCAGACTGGTACTAATATATCACTTTTGCTTGAGAGATTTCAATGGCTCTTCTACATTAACTTTCTATGGTTTACTTATGGATGGAACAGTACCAATTTGGTCATGAAGTAGACCTCTATTATTACAATTGTGAGAATCCCACATGATATTAAGCAGCACAAGGATTAGAAAGAGAACATCCATCATCATCCACTAATAAAAGTAGGTTCATAGTACATTTCCCTACTAGTGAACTCAGATCATCAAGCTCCAGGCAAATTTATCCAGCAACTTTCACATGCTCTTGTTGGTTGTCGGTTCTTGTTTCCATTTTAGTTGAATCAACCAAAGCAAAAGCCATTCTAAATTTCTAGTGGGAAACAAGAATGGCATTTTCAAATGATATTGAGATTGTATGGTTCATCCCTGTGTTTGGATTTCCACCTTGGTAACACCTCTTGGAAAATATAAGTTAAAAATAATCAACTTGGTAATGGTAATAGATGATAATTGAGCCTAGAAATTGAGCTTTCTAATTAATGTATAATACCATGGAATGCCTAACAACTTGAGTTGCAGCCACCTACCCAAAACACCTCAGTATTCCTTGCGACGATCAAACACAGCTAGCTACATGTGTTTTACATGCAAAAATAACAATGGATTTTAGAAGGCTTGCTTTATTTTTTTACTTCCCCTATTTTCTAGAATTTTTTAAAATCAAAATTAGAATCTTTAATGAGGAAAAATAACTACTGCCCAATCAAAAAGTAGAAAAATCTTCTTTTTCATTTTAGAAAGAAAAGCTAAAAAAACATTAAGCTATACAGAAATATTTGAATCTTCAGCACACAAATCAAGACAAAAATAATACTCAAACAGGAAACATAAGAACAACAGAAAAATTTCCAATTACACCACTTGCAAAGTGAGCATGATGTATTAATACAAATACAGTATACCACTGAACAGGATGAACCAGTTAGAGGTGGATTCCATAGTTGAACAGTCTTACCAAGCTCAATATTTTGCTTTGTGAATAGGTATTTGCAAGCACTAAATTGATGGCAATTGCCACCCCCATGTATGTTCAATTTTTCAAGAAAAATGTTTTCCATTGAGCTTACTACAAAGGGATCCATGTGGGATGGAAAGGGGTAGCTTTCCACAATTTACCACCATAATCCTCTGCAATCTACTCATATAGGACCCCTTCATTTTAGAATTGGATTTCCTCTTTCAACATACAAATTGTATAAATTGATATTCCTAGGTTTTTGTTCATCACTAATGTTGGCCTTGGACACGTTGTTCAGAAATTCTGCAATCTATCTAGCCTCAAAATGCAATTAATTATTATTTTTTACTAAGCAAAATTACAGATAAATTAAAATTATATATATATATATATATATATATATATATATATAACACTGTACAAGATAGAAGAGAAAAAATTAAAAATGATAAAACCACACAAAAAAATATTTGAAATATTAACACCGCACCATTTAGTTTTCATACTTTTTAAGCATGTCCCTTATACAGATACAATATGGCATGGCAATGTTCTTTCACAGAAAAAACTAAATGTCAAAGTTCTTTGAACTACACACACAATGAATGCCAAAGTTTGTTTGAAAACACACACCACACAAAGTGAATACCAAAATTAACTTTCAAACATACACACCATCCAAAGTTAATGCCTAATTAATTTTCAAACACACCATACAAAGTGAATACCCAACACACACAATTCACACAAACAAAAAGTGAATGTTACAAAGTTCAAACATACTTTATTTATACAAAGTTAGTTCAAACCTGCCAAAGTACATAAAATGAATGTTGAAGTTAAAATATGCTAAAGTGCAAACACACTTCACATGTAATTTGTTCAAACACACGCCACACAAAGTGCATGTCAAAATTAAATTTCAAACACATAATGTACACAATATGAATTTCAGTTAAAACACACAAAAAGTAAACACTTGCCAAAGTTTAAACATGCTTTACACAAAGTTAGTTCAACCACACATGAAGTAAACACTCATGTTCAAACATCCCAAAGTACAAATACAAATAAAGTTAAAACACAATCTTCACACAAAGTTAGTCCAATTTCCTCACACAGTTTTTTCAAACACACACTTCATAGATATAAAAAATAAATGATAAAGTTCAAGCATGTGTAAGTGAATGCAAAAGTTAGTACATTCCTCACACAAAGTGAATTCTAGAGTTGAAATACTATTCATACAAAATTAGTTCAATCACTTGACACATAGTTTGTTCAAACACATACTTCTAACAAAATAATCACTAAAGTTCAACAATACCAAAGTTCAAAAACACACATAAAGTGAATGCCAAAATTAGTACACTCCTCAAACAAAGTTATTTCATTCACTTCGCACATAATTTCTTCAAACACACATTCCAGGCATATACAAAGTAAACGCTAAAATTTAAACTTACCAAACTTCAAATATGCAGTAAATCCCAAAGCTAGTACACTTCACACAAACAATAAGTATATCTAATTAAAGTGATTTGTGACCAATAAGTATATCAATTTTGAAATGTATACAAAGTGAAGTCAATACCAAAGTTTAAACTGACACTTCACAAACAATTAGTATATCAAATTAGAGTGAGTGCTAAATCCACACAAATAATACATATATCAAATTAGAGTGAATGCCAATATTCAAACACATTTACATAAATAATATATAGATTCCAAGGTGAAACACACTAAATAAACATGTTTAAATTACAACTTGCTAATTAAGTTAAATTGCATTGTGGTTGAAGAATATTCTATACTTAATAATTAAGTGCACCATTTAAAATCAAGTCATTAAACATGAGTGATTTTTTTTTTTAAAATATGTTTTATGCAATAAAAATAATATGAAAACTAAAAAAATGAACACAAGACACCAGGCCTATAAGAATGGTCATGGCCAATGGCCATTCTTTGCAGCCTTAGGAAGGGGCCAATTCAACCCCTTCCAAATAAAAATCATTTGTATTAAATAACAAACCAATTTAATATCATGCCAATTTGGTTCCAACTTCTAAATCTCCCCCTTCAATTTTGGGAGGATTCTTGTTATGAGGCCATTGGCAATGCTATTGGCCACTTTTTGAAGGTAGACTCCACTACTTCAAATATGGGGCACACTACAATTGCCTAAATTTGAGTTGATCTTGACATTTTAAAGCCCCTCCATGGATATGTTGTGCTAATGGTTGGGGATTAGCCTTGGACACAACAACTTGACTATGAAGCCCTTCCTTTTAGATGCAGAAGATGTTTTTCTATAGGTCACTTGGCCTTAGGTTGTCCTCACTCTCGATGCAAGAATGCAACAATTTGGTGGAAGAATGAACTCATGGATCACCTGATTGCTAGCGATTATCCAAATGATGGCTCCTCTCAAGGAGATGACTCTTCCCAGGATACCTTGCCTATTGCCTCTATGGTGGCTATAGGTGTGGCAATTGACGTGGCTGTTGATTCATTCAATCATGTCATGGCCCCAACGTCGGCTCCTGTCCATGACCAGGCTTCTTCTTTAGCTCTCTTGACTACTCATTTGGTCAGGCCCGCTTCTGGTTTGGCCTCACTATGTGCACCTTCTATGGCTACTACTTCTAGGGAGGACCGTCCTTCTCATGATGCTTTGAGGACTTTGACTCAGAGGTTTTATAGAATATGGTTCAGTGCAGAAAGAAAGGTCTCCCCAAATCTATCATGGAGTTGTGCCCTCGGGCTAAGGGAGTGAGGTTTTCTATTTCAGGATCTGTTGTTTTTTATATCCTCTATTTTGTTTTCTTAGGTTGTTTGTTGTTTTGCGACCTTCCCTTGTTTTTCTGTTGTCGGTGTGTGTCATGTACACTGTTTGGGTTGCCCTTTGGGCTTTTGTTTGTTGCAAACTGGCTACTGTTGTTCTATTGTGTCTGTTCTATTTTGTTTTGTCTTGGGGGGTTTTTTTGTAAGGGGTTTAGGTCCTTGTTAATTGCTTAACATAATAAAAAAACAAATCAATTTACATGTATTACATTTATGGAATTCAATTGACTTCAACAACTGAGTCAAAAGTCCAAACTTTTCTCACATTTTAAACTCCAAAAATTTTCTAAAATTTTAAATATCATATTCATTGAAGTCAATCTAACTTCAAGCTTCCAACATTTCTTGACATTGGCAGCATGTCAAACAACCAACATCAACCATGATTTATATTTATATTAATTTTCCTGGCAATAAAATATGGAACAATTAATCATATTGTTATCAAAAGAAAACTATAAGAGAGAAAAATTCAATAAATGAATCGAATAAAAATACACCAATACTTGTCCAATGTTGCAGAATCTTTTAGAAGATTCAAAAAGTTTTTTTTAAAACAATCAGACCATAAATCTACTTAATTCTAATTACAAATGATAGTCTATGCAAATTCTCACTTTCAAATGTCAAAAAATCATCTAAACTAACGCCTCAAGAACCACTATGAGCAACAAAGAAGGATGAGTAATCTTGAATTCTCAAAAATGTGGAAGACATTCTCTAGTAAATTTACGTGTGTCCAAATGGTAAATAAGTGTGCCTGAACATACTAGGAGGCACCAATGGCATGGGTAGAAGCAAAGATTTTGAAGAATCAAAACTTAACATATCAATTCTTAACATTCAGAGAAAGTTATTACACATTCAACACATTTTAGGCATGCCAACCAAATTTGGTATTGCACGGATTGAACACATTATCAATCTTTCAGTAAAAGTAGAAACAATGCCAATCTCTTTCATATTTAACAGAAAATGAATCCTTTCATATTTAACATCCCTCCATTTCAGCTAATAGACCTGGGGACACTTTTCAACTATGTTGCGGTTGTCAATAGGTCTATACTATTGGCAGAATTATGGCTTTTCTTCTCACTAAATAAAACTCACAAACAACTAAAACTCCTCAAGTGTTTTATTTACCATAAGAGCATATTAAAAACAGGTAGCGTCTATCTAGCATTCAGGATGTACCATGCCTATAGATGCTTCCTATTCCATCATGCCATACATAACTAGTTAACTGTCGTTAATTGACCCTCTATCGTTCACTTTATGTGGAGATTATTTCATCTTTTTCAATCGCTTTTTGATTCGCTGTTTTTTTTTTTGATTTATTTTTAGAAACGAGATAAGGTTGCCTAAAATTTTAGGTAGCGTAGATTTTTTTTGAAAAGCCCAGTTTTTTTTGGCTTCATTTTTGTTCTCTATAGCCAAAAAACTACAGGTCGTAGTGGAAGACAGCTCTGTATTTGGGCGATCACCTCTGGCTCGCTCACCTGGCACTTGGTAACCCATATCTATCGAGTGAAACGTGACCACCATCGCAATCCGTCTAACCTTCTGCTCCTATTTTCTTTTCATGACAAATTTATCTTTAATATTTTCATTTTTGTTCTGTAGATGTTGTCAGAGAAAGGAATAATGCCATTTTTTATATTTATCTTTTTTTCTACAACAAAAAAACTACAGGCTGTGGCGGAAGACAACTCTGTATTTCGGCGATCGCCTCTGTATTTGGCTCGCTCACCTGGTCCAGCGATATATACAAGGTTTGCACTTCATGTTCAAACCTAGATTTGGTGTCTACTTCTACCAGCGAGAGTAAGACTTGTTTCTCATGTTTTGTTTCTCATGCAAGTAAATGTTTTGTTTCTCATCTATGCATTCTCTTGTTGTCTCCATTGTGTGTTTATAAAAACACAGTCAATAATGGTCTACTTTGAAGCTTGCTCAACCCTAAACTTACAGTGTGGCATGTAGGAGTGCTTGGGAGAATACTATGACTGAGGCATAGCATACCAAAATAGTTATGGCACGTTCCATATTACACTGTCCAATCCCTCAATGACCCTATTTGCATAAAAGGCAAATATATATTCTTCTAATAATCCCTTTCCCAAAAGAAAACTCAAGAAAGATGGCTAATCCTCTTATATCCTGCCCACCAGCTGAATTACAGCAGCTCACATACAGAAAACATTAGAATAGTGACAAACTTGAAACAAAGCATCCTAAAAGAATGATGCAATTTGAAGAGTTGTAATCTGTAGGTGATCCAAACAGTGCCAGACTCTTCCCAGGAATAACACTAGTAAACAAAAATTTTAAAACACATGAAAGAGAATAAAAAAAGGTTAACAGAGACTACCTATACATAACAACAATACATAATGAAGCTCAAACAAATATAAATAGCTATATGGCTAAGTCGAAGATTGAAGAATAATACAAGAATCACCATGCGGCCTTTTGAACTGATCTCCCCACCTTGATTTATTTTAATATCTACCTGGTGGTTGCCAAAAACTTAAAAATTGGTATTCAGACACATTTCCATGCATTTAGATATCTTTATAACTACAATGCCAGAAGAGGAATTTATCATTTAGTTATCTTGGATAGTCGTTCAGTTCATCTTCAAGTAGTTACTTGAGAATAACTGTCATGTTGTTCATCATGCATCTTCTAAAATAAAACAAATAAGTATTTGCCAATTGATTACAGCTACTTGTATTAACTTTTTTACCAAAAAACCTAAATCTAGTATACAGAAGCCTTTCTGCACAATTATGCATGCCTCTAATAATTGATGACTGGAGAGGAATTATTATTTAATTTGACCTGGATGATGGTTCAGTTTCCCTTCAAGTACCTAGCTGGCACTGCCTGTCAACATCATTCATTCACATCTTGTGAAACAAAAAAAGCATTTTACAGGACATAATCTTTACTGATTATGGTGTCATCAAGCCATATGAGGCTCTTACCCCTTGAGATAAAGGAATCATCTAGAACCCAACTTAAACAAGGACAATACAAGCATAACAAGAGGATAACCAAGAGTAATAGAAATTCATACTGACAAAAACATAACAAGGAGATCAAAAGGAGGGCACTCTCACCCTTCAAACACACACACTTACATCAAGAGAAAATGAGACCATATTTTTAAAAAGAAATAACACAGTATAATCAAGATCACCTCATTCTAAAACTCATTTTCTACTCCAAATCCAAACACAATACAAGAATAGTAGAAAATAACAGCAAGAATGACTTATCTCTTTCATGGAGATTCTTGGAGATGAGGCTATTTTCCTCCATCAAGCTTGCTTCCAACTCCTAATTACCAAATTGCTCTCCCAAAAAGGGAATGGTTCCTCATGCAAGAACACCCTCCAAAAGTATAAATTAAGGCTTTTAAGAGTGTTCTATGTTACAAATTAGCACATGGAACCCCACACGGGTCTTACCCAACTCCTTATATCTCATTAATACAAGGCATGGGCTTGCACATACAAATCACATCGGTGCGCATCTCTTCCAAGGAAGAAGATTTGGTCAACACTTTTCCATGCAATTAAATGTTTTGTTTCTCTTCTGTGCATTCTCTTGTTAAACTCATACATGTGGACAAATGAGATCTGCTATTGACATAGACGATGATTCATTATCATTACTATGAAACAACATCCCAAATGAGAGCTTCTTGTGAAACAACATATAGACATACTAGTTTTTAGTATATAATTATAGAAATGATCTTCTATAAAATATTTTTCATACTAGTATAAGCTCATTTGGCTCTGCATTTATTTAAATGACTACTAACAATCTTAATATTATTTAGGATGGGAAGAAAAAATAAATGGGAATCATTGATCAAACTAGATGTGCAAGATATTATCAAACAAACAAATTATTTCTCAAGTGAGAACCTTGAATGGACACCTATTGGAGAAGATAATGGTGAGATAGATTTATGTGCTGCAATCCCTCTAGAAAGACTCCCTGAGTATGTGAAAGGAGAAGGTCTATTGGATAGTACAGAGACAACATTTGTACACAAATTACATAGGGAGAACAACTCTACAAACTACACCAACCACACTACAAAGATGTATTCAAGGTTTGCTTCAATTTGACATACTCAGTAAATATGTCATCTTTTAAAATTTAATTTTTGTTATATCAATTAATATATCTTATTTCTTTTGAGCATGTATGAATAGTTATTGGTGTGCTTTTGGCCCTGAGGACAACAAAAATAAACCTAAAAACATGCAAAGAGTACGTAGGTTTCAAAAGAAAAGGGGTTGTCAAACTCACTTCCAAGTAAGAGTCATGTATGGTAGACCAAATGTTGCAATTATTACATATAATGAGTGGAGCCATTGTGATTCTCATGGTGAATTTTGTCATGGAAAGTATGACCCTTCTGGTGATCAAAGGAGTGCTTTTGCACTAAGGTTGTCAAATGAATGTAAATCATATATTGAGTCATTATTGTTAATGGGTGTGGGGATTGACACAATATGTGAAAAATATTATTTAGACAATGGTTTGACTAAATATATGAACAAAAGGGATGCATGTCTATTAAGAAAAGATATATTGAATGTGTGGAAAAGAGTACACTCCATTCGATCCTAGAAAAATGAAGATGATGCAAAAAATGTGATATTGTGGCATGTAGAAGAGAAAGACAACTTCTTTTACTATAAAAGACCAAACACTGTGGATAATGTACCATTAATCATAGGCATCCAAACACCATGGATGCGAGAAATGATGGTGAAACATTTGCATAACTCAATTATTGCAATGGATTCCATATTCTTGACAAATAAATATGGTGTAAGTATAACAATGTTAACTATATTTTTGGATCTCAATTTTATCATTTATTTATTTAATTTTAATAAATTAATTTATTAATATTTTATTCATTTACAGTACCAATTGTCTATCTTGCTTTTTTTTTATGAGCAAGAGGCTGGTGTAGTTGTTGCGTGGGCCATATCGTCATGCAATAAAGTCGAGGATATAAATAAATGGCTTGCTGAAGTTTTATACATGAGGAAAGCAATGTAAACAAGATTGGCATGTCTATGCATTCATGATAGATGATGCTAGTGCCGAGATTGAAGCCATCAGGTTTTTACTAACCTTAGTTTCTTTATATAAACTAAAATGAACTCATTAAAATTGTGTAATATTTAGTTTGTAAGAATATATATGTTTCATAATTTACACCATAGAATGGTTTCACCTTAACAATGCATTTTGTTGGAATGTTACTAATCATCTTTTACAATGTAACGTGTAGATTATCCTTTGGTTATCGAGTACTTTTATGTATTTGGTATGTACTTAGGACATGGCTAAAAAATGTGTATAGGTAAGTGGATTGATAATTAAAATATGTGGAACATTACATATTTCAGCCCCATAGCTTGATATTATGTTTTATATTTTAAGTATGCTAGTAATAAGGATGCCAGAACAATTATGTTTGATAGATTGGGTGAGATTATGTATGCAATGAGTGATAATGAAGACATCACTACTCATCTAATCAACAAATTTATGGAGGAATTCAAACAAGAGAAGGACTTCATTAATTACTTTAAAACAACTTGATGTCATGATGAGAGTCGTATTGGTAAGATTGTCAAATTTTTTGTTATGGTTTCTATGCATACACTATTTAACTTGATTTTTGTGTATGCTAAAACATCATGTTCTTTTTTGTATAGCGCTATGGGCAAAAAACTTTTGAAAATTCTCTCATGCAAATCAAGAAACTAATGCATCCATAGAGTCATATCATTTCCACATAAAGAGTCATTATTTAAGTGATCGTGCTAAGAAATGTACAAGGAGAATGGATTGGCTTATCCACACACTTTTTCATAGGGTAGAGCCATTCTACAAAAATAAAAGACATTTGCAATTATCTGGATTTCTAACTAATTTTAAAAAGGAAAGATATTATATTTGTTAGTGTAGGTGTTTATTTCCTAGTTGGGTTATTTATTTTTCCCTATATTCCTAGGTTTTTCCTACACTTCTATTAATCTTTCTTAGGTTAATAAAGCATGTCTTATTAGGTGAGTGGTTGCGAGGTGTCACCTTCCTACATGTGACCTTCCATTAGCTATCTTGAGAAGATACTTTGCTATCTTTAGTCCGATAGATGGTTTCTCTTGATTAGTTGATGTTGCCACCTCCTCTCTCTTCCTAGTCTATATAAGCATGCTACCTAGCTTGTATTTTGCATCTTTTTCTTTTGCATCCTCTTAATGTTATTTTGCATCTAGCATTTGCATTACTCTCTTGGAGACTGACTCTATGTTGCTATTTTGATTTCGTATCATTTGCATTCATAGTTTAGATATCTATTCGTTTGCACTAGTTTTCTGGGTTAATAATCTTTTCAGATTCTAACATGGTATCAGAGCTATTCTATGTGCAAGAGTAGATTTTAGTTTCTATATTTGAGAGATTCGGGGGGGGGGGGGGGGGGGGCTAATAAATCTTATTACAATTTTTCAAAAATCCCAGTATGCTCTTCTCTTGCATCTTCGGATGATCTTGAGAATTAGAAAAGTTTGACAAAAACTTTTTTAATCTCTGGGGTTTGCACATGTGTTTTATGAAATCTGGGTGGTTGCATCATTTCTAGTTATACTGGCAGCATTTTCGGCTATTCCAATACATCCAGGAGGCTTGAGAAAGTCAGATATGGCTTTCGTTTCAATGAAATCAGAGATTGTCATACACAGTTACGAAACTGGGGTTTCAAGCTCAAATCTGACAACCAGCTTGCATATTTGGTATTTTCAATCAGTATTGTAGGTTCCAACATGTCATTGCTTGTCTTAGGTAGCTAATTCAGCCTTTGCATGTCATTTTTTGGTTGCTGGGGTCATTTTTTGTAGCTAAAGGCGTTCTATTTACACTGGATCAACATCTTCTGTACATCAACAAAAAAATGCCTTCTGAGTTTTATTCGTAGCACAGAAAAACCATCTGGGTATCTTTCTGTTTTTGCATGCAGTCAGTATATTTTGTAGAAACACACTCAGAAAGCTACAGCAGGACACCTCTCCATTGGCAGTTGCAGTTTTGAAGGCAGTTTTCAAATGCTCCATTCTTGCTCATATGGGCTCCTTTTCCCACGAAATATTTTTTGATTTTGGCTATTTTTTCGTGATCTATGTACTAGTGCAGACATTTTTTGATTTTGATGTCAATATTTTTCATAAATTGTAGATTCTCAGTCGTGACATTGTACGGTTCTCATTTTGGGAACTTCAGAGGATCATAACTTTCACATACGACCTCGTATCGAGGTGATTCTTTTTTTGAAAGTGCATGATTTTTCGAGTAGATCGCAGTGGTACATTTTATTCTCTAAGTATTGTGCCAAAGTTGTATTTTTAGCATATGCTCTTCGTGAGGGTTTTGTAATGCATTGAAATCAAGACCACTTAGTATTTCTTGCTAGTGGTAGTTGTAAACACACTAATATAAAGTGCCAAATCATATTTTCGTGGGGGGGTTCTTTGATTGAGTGAAAGGGGGGGGGTTGTCTTGGTTGTGTTCTCTTCTTTTGGACATTTTTTCTCTGCATTTCTTCATCATGGATCAAACAAATCTACCCATCCTAACTCCATACAATTACTTTGAGTGGAAATCACGCATGACAATTCACTTAAGGAAAGCTGGATTAAATAGGATAACTATGGGACTTGAAACTAAACCTACTAAAAATGAAGATAAGCCTAAGTGGTTTAACAAATGTGATGAGCCATATGGAACATTATGTTTGTCTGTTTCTCCTGATATGCCCTTTCACATTGGGTCTTTGAATACACCAAATGAAATCTAGACAAAGATAGAAACACTATTTGGCACACAAGATTCAATAAGGGGTCATATGTTGAAAATAAACTAATTAGTTTAAGTCCAGGCAATTTCAACACAATCCAGGATTTCTTCACCAAATTGAAATCACTAACGCTGCAGTTAAAACAATGTGGAATTGAAAAGAAAGATGAACAACTGATTCTTAGTATTCTCTCTAAGCTAGTTTAGAATATTCTATGTTTGTTTCTACCTTCTATGCTACTAAGGGTGCAATTGGTACTCAATTCACCATGCCATCTTTAGATGATTTTGTTGTCAATCTCACTCGAGAATAGGACAAGCTAATCCAGATGGGCACTCTTAAGTCCTCTAAGTCACATGCCTTGGCTGCCAACTAAGGCACAAAAAAACAAAAAGGACAAAGTAGTAACAACAATAGTAAGGATAAGAAATAGAAGAATAGCAAGGAGAAGAAGGATCAGATAATGGTTGCTTCAAAAGCAACTAATGAGACGCAATCTTCCTAAAGAGAATGTGTGTCTCAAATTACTGCTTGAACCTTATTCTATCCTTGGTCATTGGCCACACTGAAGCTATCGGCAGACCTTGGTAATGTTACACCGATAGTTATGTTCACATCGATGTAGAGTTAGTGATCGGGCAGACTTCCTGTATTGGTAGGAGTTAAGAGTCAGTGACTGATATGCAATATCTCATCGATGACTTATATCTATCAGCGTAAGGATGGTTATCGGCTGAGTCTTTGATACTTGCTCCGATAGTTATGTGTTACTCCGATAAGGAGTTGGCGATGGAGTTTAACATCGGTGTAAGAACTACTTTCGGCCTTGCTTTCTTAAGTCCCTCCGATGCTCACTATCTTACCGATGGTGGTATCTTCTTTAGAGATCAGTGAGAGATTGTTCATCGGGACAAGGTAAACTGTTTGGACCGATGGCAAAGGTCTAACCGATAAAGGATGGAGAACTTGAGCATCGCGGAGACATTGGACTATCGGTGCAAGAAGTGAAGCGCTCATCGATGGAGCGGGTTAGTCTGATAAGGTTATAGCTTAGCTTCGTCGGCAACAAAATTGTCAATGATGGTATTACTGTGTGCTCGGCCATATAAATCAAAACATCGTCAGTGACCTGGTGCATGTGGGATTAATGATCTCGCTGGAATGTAAACAATTGCGACGATTGGAAGGCAGCGACACTGGGAAGTTAGATCAATCAGTTAGGGCAAAAGTTGAATAACTATCTTTGCTCTTGAAGACTGGATATATAAACAAATCTACGTGTATCGTTGCAGATTGATGAAATGATTTAAATTATATATTTTATTATGTAGATATGCAGATGAAATAAATGGTTTTGTATAATTGTAAAAGAATCGATATCAGTAGCAAAGAGCTGAGATCTTTATTGTAAGCCTTTAGTTTACTGTAATAAAGATAGCTTCTATTGTGGTGGTGGGTTTTTTACCCGAAAGGGTTTTCCCATGTAAAACTGTTGTCATTCTATGTATTCATCTGTTGTTTTTGAATTGAAAGTTACTTGGCTACATTATCCCCTTAGAATTAACATTAGGGAAGTTGTATTCCGCACCTCTACTTTCCTTACAAGTGGTATCAGAGCCTGGCCAGTTGTCTTATCCTTGTTGGTAGGTTGGGTTTTTTGTGTTAGTTTAGTGAGTGGGAGTTCTGTAGAGGTTTATTCTATTAAATAAGATGGCAAGTACATCAGGAAAAATAGACATTGAAAAGTTCAATGGCACAAACTTTGAGTTGTGGAAGATTAAGGCTAAAGATTTGCTGGTCAACAGAGATCTTTGGGTTGTTGTGTCTGGGGTTAAACCTGCAAGCATGAAACAAGAAGATTGGGACCTAGCTGATAGAAAAGCCAGAGGACTGATAAGATTAAGTATTGCAGATTTTGTTCTATTGAACGTCCATGAAGAGAAGTTAGCCAAAGATTTGTGGAAGAAGTTGGGAGATATTTACCAGGGCAAGTCGTTGGTGAATAAACGGTTCCTCAGAAAGAAGTTGTATCCTCTGAAGATGGATGAAGGTGCATCTATAGCAGACCATCTAAACACATTTAATCTAATTGTTGCATAGTTGATGTCTGTAGGTGTAAAAATAGAAGAGGAGGACCACTGTATGCTTCTATTGTGTTCCTTACCTGACTCATGGGATCATCTTGTGATGGCTACTGGAAGTACAACAACCACATTTACAACTGAAGCGGTTGTTACCTCATTGTTATCTGAAGAGATGCGGAGGAAATCTTCTGAGACAGCCAAAGAGGCCCTGTCTGTTCGAGGTAGATCAAAGGAAAGAGGCAAGAAGAAGGACAAGAAGTCTAAGTCCAAACTAGAGGGGAGACTGAAATCTCCTGGCACAAAGTCCAAGGTGAAGTGCTAGAATTGTGGGCAAAAAGGACACATCAAAAGAGACTGCAAAGAGGAGACAAAGAAGAAGAAGAAGAACTCTTCTGACAATGATTCTTCTAAGAGTGATGCTGATGCCTTCATTGCTGCCTCAACAATGCCTGCATCTGAAGATGTGTGCCTGGAGGATTTAGGAGCATCTTTTCATATGACATCTCACAGAGAGTGGTTCACAAAGTATGAACCGTATGCTGGTGGGAAGGTGTTCCTGGCAAGTGATTCAACACTAAAAATTGTTGGCCGAGGAAGAGTCAGAATCCAGTTCCTAGATGGCAGAATAAAGGGAATGAATGGAGTATTGCACATACCAGGTCTAGCTCAAAATTTACTTTCTGTTACTAAGCTTAATGATGTTGGAGTGCAAGTTACTTTTATGAATGGTGGTTGTAAGATGACTGGAGGTTCTATTGTATTGGCAAAGGGTGAACGTATTAGAACTCTGTATAGGTTAGATGCTAAACCAGTGTGCTGTAATAGTGTCTCTATAAAATCTGAAAAAGCTACTATTGTAACACATGATGCAAAATCCATGGAAGTTAAACTTCCTACAGAGGAAACAATGCTCTGGCATCATAGACTTGGTCACATAGGTGAAAAAGGTTGAAAAACCTTGAAAAATAAAACCCTAGTAGATGGGCTAATTAATTGTAATCTAGAGTTCAATTTCTGCAAACATTGTATATATGGAAAACAAAACCGTGTTTCTTTTTACTCTAGTTCTCATAAATCTTCTAGTGTTCTAGACTATGTACATTCTGATTTTTTGGTCCAGTTGATGTTCCTTCTTTATCTAAATCAAGATACTACATATCGTTTATTGATGATTATTCAAGGAGGGCATTTGTATATTTTTTGAAGAATAAATCAGAAGTGTCCAGTCGGTTTAAAGAATTTAAAACTCTTGTAGAAAATCAAACTGGTAGGAAAATAAAATGCTTGAGAACAGATAACAGTGGTGAATATTGCAATGTGGATTTTGATAAGTATTGTGTAGACCATGGAATTAAAAGGCATAAAACTACACCTTATACTCCACAACAAAATGAAGTTGCTGAAAGGTTAAATCGATCATTGATGGAGAAAGTAAGAAGTATGTTGAGTTATGCTAGTCTTGAACAAAGGTTCTGGGCTGAGGCAGTTGCTATAGCTTGTTACTTGCTGAATCGTTCTCCTACTTTGGCATTGGTTGATAAGACGCCTATGGAAGCTTGGTCTAGAAAGAAGCCCTCTCTAAGACATCTTCGTGTCTTTGGCTGTGAGGCATATGCTCATATTCCTGAGGTAAAAAGATCTAAGTCGGATTACAAGGCAGTCAAATGTATCTTTATTGGCTATGGAGTCGGTGTTAAAGGGTACAAGCTTTGGAATCCTGAAACTGAAAAAGTAATTTACAGCAGGAATGTAATTTTCAGAGAGCTGAAACCTTTGGTTATTGATCCTCAGCTAGAGAAGACAGAAGAGAAGAAAGAAAAGAGTGTTGTGAATATTCCTCTAACCCCTATAAAAGAGGAACAAGCACCAAGTGTAGATGGTTCAGAAGTGAGTTTGAGTAGCTCTGAAGATTTAGATCCAGAGCAAGAACCTGAACCAGCACCTTAGCCATTGAGGCGATCTACACGTGAAAGAAGACAACCAGATAGGTATGGATTTCTAGTACTTGATTCAAGTTGTGCCTATGCTTTGCTTACTGATACTAATGAACCTAGGACTGTGAAAGAAGCTATTAGTTTATCTAATTTAGATTCTTGGTTGGAAGCCATGGATAATGAAATCTCATCATTGGAGAAAAATGGAACCTGGGATCTGGTGCCCTTGCCTGAAGGTAGAAAACCTGTGGGCTGTAAGTGGGTATTTAAAAGGAAATATGGTCCAGATGGTAGCATTGATAAGTACAAGGCGAGACTGGTTGCTAAGGGGTATTCCCAAAAGGAAGGTATAGATTATGGAGAAATTTTTTCTCCTGTAGCTAAGCTAACATCCATTAGATTTCTATTGTCACTTGCAGCAGCGTATGACTTTGAAATTGAACAGATGGATGTGACAACAGCATTTCTTCATGGGGATCTTGAAGAAGAAATTTATGTCCCAACCAGAGCATTTTGTGGTAAAAGGTAAAGAACATCTGGTATGTAAACTTAAAAAGTCTCTTTATGGTTTGAAGCAATCTCCTAGAATGTGGTATCAGAAATTTGATACGTATGTTTTATCTTTAGGATATGTGAGATCTTAATCTAATCATTGTGTCTATTATAAAACTGATGGTGATCGGATTCTTATAATTGCACTGTATGTGGATGACATGTTATTCATTGGCAATGGTAAGGGGATGATCTCAGAATTAAAATCTCAGTTGTCCTTGAAATTTGAAATGAAGAATCTGGGGGCAACAAAGTACATTCTGGGAATGGAAATCAAAAGGGACAAATCTAAGAGAAAGCTTTGGCTCAGCCAAAGCAAGTATATTACCAATGTTCTTGATAAATTTAATATGTCTGATTCTAAACAGTTAGATGTTCCAGTTTTACAGGGAACAAAGCTATCTGTTGAAGATTGTCCAGAATCTTCGAATGAAGTTGATGATATGAAAAGAGTGTCTTATACAAGTGCTAATGGCAGTTTGACGTACACAATGGTCTGTACCAAGCTAGACATTTCCCAAGTAGTGGGAGTTTTGAGCCGGTTTATGGTGAATCCAGGCAGATCACATTGGGATGTTGTGAAGAGAGTTATGAGGTATTTGAAAGGAACTTCTGATTATGCTATTTGTTACCATGGAAATTTAGTTGGATCTCAGAAATCTATCAGCATTCAGGGATATGTAGATTCTAATTGGGCAGGGGACATTGACAGTAGAAGAGCCACCAGTGGATATGTATTCATGTTAAATGGTGGTGCTATCAGTTGGATGAGCAAGTAGTAGGCTGTAGTCACTTTGTCCACAACAAAGGCAGAGTACATGGCAGCTACTCGTGCATGCCAAAAAGCCATTTGGTTGAAGAGGTTGTGTTCTGATGTTGGTTTTAATGCAGTGCAGATACAAATTGACTGTGACAGTCAAAGTGCTATATGTTTAGCAAAGAACCCTACATTTCATGCCAGGACAAAACATATTGATGTTCAATATCACTTTGGTCATGATATGGTAGAAGACAAGAAGGTGAAGTTGGAAAAGGTAGACACTTTGGAAAATGTCACTGATGCCTTAACTAAACTTGTGAGCATGACCAAGTTCAAGTGGTGTTCAGATGAAATGGGTCTGTGGGCCCATAGTTCTCAATAATCGAATGAGGATTGAGAGGTAGCAGTAATCTCCTCGACAAGTGGTAGATTGAAGAGAACGTGTGTTTCAAATTACTGCTTGAACCTTATTCTATCCTTGGTCATCGGCCACACTGAAGCTATTGGCAGACCTTGGTAATGTTACACTGACAGTTATGTTCACACTGATGTAGAGTTAGTGATCAGGCAGACTTCATGTATCAGCGGGAGTTAAGAGTCAGTGACCGATATGCGATGTCTCATCAATGACTTATATCTATCAGCATAAGGATGGTTATCAGCAAAGTCTTTGATACTTTCTTCGATAGTTATGTGTTACTCTGATAAGGAGTTGGCAATGGAGTTTAACATCGGTGTAAGAACTGCTTTCGGCCTTGCTTTCTTAAGTCCCTCTGACGTTCACTATCTTACTGATGGTGGTATCTTCTTCAGAGATCAGCAAGACATTGTTCATCAGGACAAGGTAAATTATTTAGACCGATGGTGAAGGTCTGACTGATGAAGGATGGAGGACTTGAGCATCGCAGAGACATTGGACTATCAGTGCAAGAAGTGAAGCACTCACCGATGGAGTAGGTTAGTCTGATAAGGTTATAGCTTGGCTTCGCCAGCAAAAAAATTACCGACAATGGTATTACTGTGTGCTCGGCCATATAAACTGGAACAATGTTAGCGACCTAGTGCATGTGGGATTAATGATCTCGCTAGAATGTAAATAGTTGCGACGGTTGGAAGGCAGCAACACTGGGAAGTTAGATCGATCAGTTAGGGAAAAAGTTGAATAACTATCTTTGCTCTTGAAGACTGGATATATAAACAGATCTACGTGTATCGTTGCAGATTGATGAAATGATTTAAATTATATAGCTTATTCTATAGATGTGCAGATGAAATAAATGGTTTTGTATAATTGTAAAAGAATCGATATCAGTAGCAAAGAGCTGAGATCTTTATTGTAAGCCTTCAGTTTACTATAATAAAGATAGCTTCTATTGTGGTGGTGGGTTTTTTACCTGAAAGGGTTTTCCCACGTAAAACTATTGTCATTCTGTGTAGTATTGATTGTTTATTCTACTTTTCTGGTGTATTCATCTTTTGTTTTTTAATTGAAAGTTACCTGGCTGCATTATCCCCTTAGAATTAACATTAGGGAAGCTATATTCCGCACCTCTTCTTTCCTTACACTTCCAAGGGTGACAAGCCTAAGAAAGAGAGGGTCCAATGTGCCTATTGTAAAAGACCCGGTCACGATGAACATAAATGTCGGAAGAAACAAATTGATCACTTGACACACATTCTTGAGAAGAATAATATCAGTGTTCGTGAGTCTATCAAACGGAGTTCTAATGAGGGGTCTAAAAAGGCAAAAGAAATAGCAAGGGGAAAGGAAAGGGCAAGGCCCTTGTTGCAGTTGCTTCTTCACCATCCACTTGGGTTCTTGATTCGGGTGCTTCTCACCACATGGCTTCATCTAAGGAAGAACTTGCATCTTTGGAGCCATGTATTATGCCTTCTATTTTGATGGGTGATGACACTCCTGTTGAGATGTGTGGGAGAGGGTATGTTGATGTGGGGGATGGCACATTCCATGATGTTCTTTGTGTGCCCTCCGTATCAACTAATCTGCTATCGGTATACCATATCACTCACATAGGTTCAGGCAAGCGGGTTGAGTTCACTCTTGATTCAGTAGAGATTCATGAGTTGCATAGTGGTTCTACAGTTGCAGTTGGGAGAGCAGATCATTAATCACAGCTCTATCTGTTTTCTCACTTTGTTCTTGATCCTCCTTCGACTATTTTGCTCACTCATTCTAATGATGTGAGTAGATTATGGCATGAGTGGTTTGGCCATCTTAACTTCTGCTACTTGCGGTAGTTCAATTTGTAGAGCATGGTCACAGGGTTGCCTTCAGTTCAGTTTTTAGGTGGTGTTTGCCAAGGTTGCATTCTTGGTAAGCATCCTAAGGAAAAGTTTGACAAAGGTAAGGCATGGAGAGCTTCACAAATACTAGAGTTAGTTCACAATGATTTGGCTGAGCCATTTCAGCATCCTTCTTTCAGCAGGGCTAGATATGTCCTCACATTCATTGATGACTTTTCTTGATATACTTGGGTGTACTTTCTCAAATAAAAGTCTGAGGTATTTGATCACTTTTAGGACTTCAAGACTTTTGTAGAGAAGCAATCCGAGAAAGCCATCAAAGTTTTGTGCACTGACAATGGTGGTGAGTATGTCAACCATTGGTTTGATAGATTTTGCACTTCAGAGGGGATTGATTTGTAGCATTCAGTTCCATACAATCCTCAGCAGAATGGTGTTGTAGAATGGAAGAATAGGTCCTTAAAGGAAATGGTGAACTGCATGATTCACTCCAGATCTCTTGTACCATAGTATTGGGTAGAGGCCATTAACTATACTTGTTATATCAAGAACCGTGTTCCTCACTGAACCTTGAACGGAGTCACTCCTTTTGAAGCTTGGAGCGGTCGAAAACCATCAGTTAGGCACTTACGAGTTTTTGGTTCTCCTGCATGGGCCCACATTCCTGCAGAGAAATGCAAGGCCTTGGATCCGTAGAGCAGACCTTTCATATTTGTAGGTTATCCTGATGGTGTGAAGGGTTATCGGTTGCTCCACCCTACTACACATGAGTTGTTCATTGAGAGGAGTGTTCAGTTTGAGGAGGGCTCTTTGAGCTCACTTTCTATCACTTCTCCAACTCCTACTTTGAGATTGGGGTCACTTGGGATACATGATAGATCTTCTGATGAGTCAGATTCACCTGAGCAGTCTTCTACCTCCACTTCTGATGCAGAGAGTGATTCAGAGGACTCACCTCCTTCCTCTCCTAGTCATCATTCAGAGGTTGATGATTCTCCTCTAGATTCTCCATCTTCTGGTCCACTTTGGGCTAGACAGACCTTGTAGTCTGTAGGTGATTGGGTTGGGGATCCATCAGACACCAGGTGGACTCATTCATAGTTCCAGGATGCTCCACATGTCTTCATTTCTATTGCCTCAGATCCACAGTCTTTTCATGAGGCTTCTAGTATTCCTGAGTGGGATATAGCTATGCAGGAGGAGTATAGTTCCATGATGAGGAACCACACTTGGGATCTTGTCCCTCTTCCTAAGGGAAGAAAACTTGTTCGATGTAAGTGGATCTATCAAACAAAATTTGCAGAAGATGGGTCAGTTGACAAGCATAAGGCTCACTTGGTTGCCAAAGGATTCTCCTAGGTTCCTGGGATTGACTACTCTGAGACTTTTGTGCCAGTTGCCTGAATGAATTCCATCTGACTTGTTCTTGCCATTACTGCAACTAATCATTGGGAAGTACATCAGATGGATGTGAAGAGTGCTTTTCTTCACGGTGACCTTCAGGAGGAGATCTACATGGAGCAGCCACAGGTGTTCCTTTAGGATTCTTCACTTGTGTGCCATCTTCGAAAGTCTCTCTATGGCCTCAAACAGGCTCCTCAGGCCTGGTATGCCAAGATGGACTCCTTCCTTCTATCAGTTGGGTTCACTCAGTGCCATTCTGATCCCAATGTCTACATTCTACAGCAAGATGATTCACTCCTATTTCTGGTTCTGTATGTTGATGACTTGTTGATCACAGGGAGTTCTTCATCCACCATTGGGGCTGTCAAAATTGCCCTTCATGATAGGTTTTTGATGACTGACTTGGGCTTGTTGCATTACTTTCTCAGGATTGAGATCTACCAGTCTGCTTTTGGGATCACTATTAACCAGTCCAAGTATGCTCTAGATTTGTTTTCGAGGTTTTATATGGCTGACTGTAAGCCTGCTCCGACTCCCTTCCTTTCTGGAGTCAAACTTGAGGCTCAGTGTTCTTCTCCACTTGTTGATGGCACTTTGTACCGACAACTTGTTGGGAGTCTCATTTATCTGACTCATACGAGACCTGACATTTCATATGTTGTAGGCATGGTCTCTCGATTCATGCAGGAGCCTCATGAGCTGCACTGGAAAGCAGTCAAGCGGATCCTTCACTACATTCAGGGTTCTCATAGTTTTGGGATTCACTATGCAGCGGGCATTGAGCTTGACTTGGTGGGCTACACAGATTCAGATTAGACAGGTGATTCTCAAGATTGCAAGTCTACTTCAGGTTATAGCTTCTCACTTGGTTCAGGTCATGTTTGTTGGTCAAGCAAGAAGCAGTCTGCTATTGCTCTATCTTCTACTGAGGCCAAGTATTAGGGGGCTGTGAATGCCGCTACTGAGGCCATTTGGCTTCAGAATCTTCTCACTGTGTTTGATATCTAGATCAGATGGCCATTAGTCATATTTTGTAACAACCAGAGTGCCATTCAGATCTCACAGAATCCGGTCCATCATCAGTGGACCAAACACATAGAGGTCCACATGCACTACATCTGGGAGCTCATCCATGGCCACATCATTGACCTTCGCTATTGTCTGACTTTTGAGCAGGTTGCTGATATCTTCACCAAACCCTTTACTAAGAGCAAGTTCCTTCATTTGCAAGCTTTGCTGGGGGTGAGGGATGCTTTATCTTCTGGAGGGGCTTCTTCCTCTCACTCGGAGTCCTGACTCTCTCTATTTTGGGGGTGAATTTTATGTACATGGGTACCTCATCAGGCTTGATTTGCCGGGACCCATTTCTACATCCACCTAAGCTTTGCTTATGGTGGGGTGTTAGCGTAGGTTTTTATTTCCTAGTTGGGTTATTTATTTTTACCTATATTCCTTGTTTTTTCCTACACTTCTATTAATCTTGCTTAGGTTAATAAAGCATGTCTTATTAGGTGAGTGGTTGCAAGTGTCACCTTCCTACATGTGAGCATCCATTAGCTATCTTGGGAAGATACTTTGCTATCTTTAGTCTGATAGATGGTTTCTCTTGATTGGTCAGTGTTGCCACCTCCTCCTTCTTCCTAGTCTATATAAGCATGCTACCTGGCTTGTATTTTGCATCTTTTGCTTTTGCATCCTCTTAATGCTATTTTGCTTCTAGCATTTGCATTACTCTCTTGGAGACTAATTCTATGTTGCTATTTTGATTTCGTATCATTTGCATTCATAGTTTAGATATCTATTCATTTGCACTAGTTTTCTGGGTTAATAATCTTTTTAGATTCTAACAATCTTACTGCATTGGAGAGGTCAAAAATAATACCAGATGTAGATTGTTATCCATATGATCTCTTCCCTAATACATATAAGATAAGAAGTCAAACTGATGAAATGAAATGGTATCTTGTTAGAAAGTTTGGACCCAACTTCCATGTATGTGATTGCCAATGGGCAGAAAGAGGAAACACATGCAAACATGCGTTGAAGATTTTAGATCTCATGAAAAGAAACAAAATAGATGAGAAAGATCAAGATGTTGGTAAGTGTCACTTGATATTTATATTTTATATTGATATTTTTAATGGTTATTATATTTCTATTTTAAAACTAACTAAATAACTCTTATTGAATTACAGATGGTGTTACACCATTTATCGATGATGACATAGAAGGGAGTCTTGGTGATGAAAACAATGTTATTGGTAATGTTGATATGCTGCTTTTATAAGAAAATTTTGATTATTTTTTATGGTTTCTAAAAGTCAATAATTTTTGTTCCAATTATAGATAGATCTATTCCATTGGAAGCTCAAGATGTAGTTAGGTTTGTCACTTCTGAAGACCAAACTATTGGTAAGGATTGATATCAACATTTAGTAATGAAATATTAAGGTTTTTCTATGTTTTCTTATGACTAAATTATTGTTATTTGAATTATAGATGGCAGGAAATCATTTGATACTACCAATGATAACCTAAAAAGTTCTACTATTTTTTTGAACTCACTACTCCAAAATTTACCAACAACAACAGATCAAATACATATTTTTAATGAGTGTGTTGAAAGATTTAGAAAAAGATATCCATGAATCTTTTGCTTCCTCTTTCAAATTCACAACAATCCCTGGCTCAGAGGACATGCCTATGACATGGATATCACCATGGTTTAGTCCCACCAAAATGCATAAACATTATTCTATCCATCGAAGAGGCAATGCCATTGCTCAAGATTTGAATGAAAAATCTGAGTATAAAGAATTTTAGTTCCCCTTTATTGGTTGTAGAAAGAAAAAGAAAAAGAAGGTCTTTAATCATTCAGGCATAGCGACACAAGCAGAAAGGATTAGTATTGCACAAAAACAAAGTGAGTACATTTATTGAAAAGTATTTAATTTTTTTATGAATTATTAGTTCTTGCTCTAATTTGATATGCTAAACATATGTTGTTGTAGCTTTGGATGATCAAGAAAATACTTTTCGACGTCATTTGCCCTTCTCTATTGACCTAAACCAAACAACAACAATTGCAACACAAATTATAGATGGTAATTTTTTCTTTTCATTGTGTTTACTACTGTACACAAAAGCTACTAAATATTCTTATTTCTAATCACTTTTCTATATGTAATCAAACAAGTAGTGGATGCAATTTGTGGAGCTCAACCATCAATGTTCAATGTGAGCCCCACTCAAACATTTCAACAAACTATTTCAGGTACTTAAGGTTGTTGATATTTTATTAACTTAATTTCTACATATTCTAATCTTACACTTGAACATTTTATAGAAATTAATGTGTTAAATGTGCATGTTATTGTAGATTTAGATGATCAACAACACACTCAACATAGGCTACCCCTTTTTATTGATTTTAACGAAACAACAACAATAGTAATGGATGCTATGCAAAGTGTGGATGGTAAAGGAATTCAAAAAAAAATCTATCATAAGTTACTCTTTTGGATATGATTTGTAACTTTGAAATAATATGTTAGAATGGCATAAATTATATTTTGTAGCTAAATCATGTAATTTGTAGATATTCATTCTTATTTCTAATCACTTTTCTATAACTATTGAAATAAACAGTGGATTCAATTTTTGGAACACAACCATCAATGTTTGATGTTATTCCCACCCAAGAATTTCAACAAACCATTTTAGGTAATTCATAATGCTATATTTTATTAACTTAACTACATATTGCAATCTTATGTTTGATCACTTTATTTAAGTTAATGTGTTGAAAGCACATGTCATTGCAGGTTCAACTAATCAACAAAACAATCAACAACATAGGCCACCCATTTGTATTGATCTTAACCAAACAACAACAATGGATGCAATTCAAAGTGTTGATGGTAAAGAATTACAAAAAAAAAATCTTTGAGTTCCTCTTTTGCATATGCTTTATAGTATTGAAATGACATGTTAAGATTATGTAAATTATTTTATAACTAATCTAGAAGGTTATTTGCAGGGGTTGATGGTAATATAATAGAGGATTATGGTCAACACTTCTATGGAAATTAGATTACTCCTCCCATCTGCACTTATATTCAAGACATGAATGGGTGTTTCCTCGTTGTGGCCCATTTGGACAAGGTGAAAAGGGTTGTTAAAGTCATCTCCTTTATAGTTATGTAGATGCCTGAGGACATCTCTAGTGGGGGCTGTTAGGTAGATTAATTCTGGTTACCTTAATTTTATATCTTTATGAGTTGTTGCCACTTCTATTTGTGGCCAAGAAATTTTTTAAAATATGAGTATATAATACAAATGGTTTTACTGCCCATTTATTAGTGGATCCCATGGATTTTTCTATGTATAATGATGATATGTTACCATTTGATGTCTAGGAGGCTTCTCCTTTGGATCTTTTTTCACTTTCTTGTGATGTATCTTTCAATTATTATGGAGTATGTTCTTCTACACTTTGTATTGAACAAACATGTCTTAGAAAGGCATGAGGACAAACAACATGAGGGTATTGGTATATGCGAGGATAATGTGCCAACATCACAAGCCATTAGTCAAGTCATATTTTCATGAGTGTTATTAATATTCTTTTTGTGTCACCTGATGGATTTTTTTGTTAGCTATATAGTATTATTAGATTGTTTCTACCGCTTGTTTGATAGCGGTTACTGATATCTCCTGCCGGTTACAACTGCATATCTCTTGCTTGTATAAATGTGTTTACTGTACACTGAATACATGAATCAAGCATTTTATTGTTTCATATTGGTATGAGAGCATGGTAAAATGAAAATGAAAGGAGGGTTACATAAATGTTTTCTATTTTGCTGGCACAACCATGCAAGATGAGGCGGAAGAGGTTTGAAGCTTGAAGTGCAGCAATATTTTAAATTATGGTCTATTCTCCATTGTGAACTATCACAGTCTGCATTACATTTTTTTAAGACCCAGAGGCCACGTTTTACTTGATAGAAGTGGATTATTAATTTATTTATTAGTTTGGTTCCTAAATAAAAGCTTTAGTCAATATATAATTTCCCAAAAAGCATTTCATTGCATGAACAACAATTTGAGGCAACGAATGGTGAAAAGTAAATTTGGGCGCATTGCAAAAGTGGTGGAAACAAGATTCAATCCTGTGCTGTGAGAAGGCATTGAAATCTATTGTATGAACAACAATTTGAGGCAACGAATGGTGAAAAGTAAATTTGGACGCATTGCAAAAGTGGTGAAAACAAGATTCAATCCTGTGTTGTGAGAAGGCATTGAAATCTATTGTATGGGGTCTTGAGAGAGTGTCTCATGGAGTATTATTATTGCAGTGCACAGAAGACAAAAGCATTATTCTCTAAATGTGTCTCCAGGCCTCCCTCGATTAGAAAAGAGTAAAGTAGAAGGCATCTTAGAGGAGGTGGCTAGTCACTAATGGATCAGGAATTTCATGGTTCAGTATTATATGATAAATGATTGATATGGTGTTGATGATTGGCAGTCATGGATGCTCATAATTGGAGAAAGCAATTAGGGTTGAAGTGCAGTGCAACATATGCAAGTTCATTATTTCACATTTATGCTGAAGTTTGTTTTAGTTGTCTTCTACAATGTCACATTAGAAATAGTCCGGTGCAATTAGGTGAAAAGCCAACAAATAGATCAATGGTGAGGATATTTAATTTGTTCAAAGTGATTAGAGGTTCAAACTTCATAAGCATATATTGTTTTTGTGAATTTGTTTTTAAGATTTATTCAAAAATATATAAGACTTATTCAAAATTTGATTTTTATTATTGCTATCTTAAAAGGCTGGGAGTTTGATGAAGGATGAAAATCTATTATGGAGGATAACCCTCATAAAAATTCATCAACTCCCATAATTAATCACATTATACCAATGAAGGAAATTGTTAGACAAATATTCTTGAGAAGCAAATCCTTCACAATTAACTAGAAACCTTTCTTTGGGATGAGATGGGCATTTATCAATGTGAAGTATGTGAATTTCGAAATGACCTTTTTCTTTTTCACCAATTAGATCTTGAGTGCCTTGTGAAACCTAGGTCCTCATCCAACTCTTACAATCATATTGTTTAGCATATTTTCTTTAGGTTTCAACTCGAGAGATGGTTCAATATTTCCTAATTTGGTTGTTTACCAAATCTTTATCTTCTCCATATTAGTAGTTGAATCTAGCAAGACAATTGAACCTGTATTGGCTTATCCATGATATGTCTTTCATGCTACCTCTTGATGCTAAATCTAATCTAGCTTGATAACTACACCCTTCCATCGCTATGACTTCTAAGTCTATCTCTGATACATTCCTTCATGAGTTGCTTGTGATTGAACTTTGATTCATAGACTTGTGAAGATATCTAAAAGCTCATATTATTAAATAAGAATGTTGACCGCAGTGTATAGTCAACTTAACTTTTCTATATATGACAAGAATTGTAGCAATGCATAGAACTATTACACCTACCCTAACTTTTTGATAACACTCAATTCTTACTTTTTGATAACGTATAACCAAAAATGAATAAAAATATAGAAAGAATGTACATTGAATGATCAATAACACTTGGCATAGGCCTCTATTCACTCATTAAATTCTTTATCCTCGGGATAATCTACCTCAAGTATTATCCTCATTTTATTCGTACTTGTAATATATGTAGCATCTAAAACAAATCTATCCCGTCTAATGAAGTTATCCATTTTTGTTTCAAGGACTAGGGCTTTGTCAATTTGATGTAACTAAACAAAATGGGATGTACGTTTTCTTCCCGTAACCAACAAAGATTTTTCAAAGATATCTATCAAACCATCAAAACCATTTTTGCAAGTCCACAACAAGATATTGAAGCTCCTTCATCTTCTCTCTTAATATGGTTTCTATGTTGTAACTTACAAATGCAAACACATCATATAATGATTTTGATACTCAATATGTCACTACAATTTTGTTGGAGCTTCCATGAGCATTTTTAGCATTCTTGTAGATGATTAGCACCTAAAATAATTGATGATCAAAGTCACCATATCATCCTCACCCACCTTTTTGTTTACAATTTCACAAATTGATTCCTTAGATCCTAATTTTACGGAGGTGCTTGGAGAGAACTCCACCATCATTAAGTTTCATAGAAAACAAGTTTTTCAAGTGTAAAACTTGACTTCTTATTGAAGTTTGATATTTGTTTTTAAAATTGTCCCGTAATTCACCATAATCCTTACGGTTTGTTGTAAGTTTGGTTTCAATTAAAAATAATTTAATATTGTGCATCCAATTAAACTAAATTTTGGATAAGACAAAAATGTACAAATGGAAAATGGAAAATTTATTCAATCATTGAACCCCCCATGGAAAGGTGTTTTTTTTTCACAAGATTGGAGATTACTCAGAGGTGATATCACAATTGTCTCTTTTTCACCAAATCTACTTTTTACTTCATTTTGCATTAATGTTACTAACTTTTTTGATCTTTTGGAGTACCTTGTTTAGGGTTCTATCTAGATCCTAGAAGTTAGATGTTCTAAATAAGTCATTTTTTATCACCACCTAAGTCCCGATCTCCACTCTTTGTTCCTGGTGTATGTAACAACTTCTTGTGATGGCTGAAAAAGTCCAATAAAATAACTATATGCTTATCCTTTCATCCATCTCTCCTATGTTATCCCCTATTTACTCACATTCATTAAGGTGTATGTGTGGGTTAGTAGTTCCATCATACTCCACATTAGTGTCTATATTCCCTTATGCATCACTATCTCAACTTCTACATTAGGTTTTTACTTCAAATCAACTTTTGGGACTTTTTAAATTCTATGTGGTCATGTTACTCTCATCCTCCTCCACATCATCCTATGTGGTATGCCTTTCATCCACATACATTCTCTTCATTCCTATATTTAAAGTTACATAAACTACCCTACCATCAAGAGTCTAATGATGTGTCTCTAGTTTTGTCCATGTATGACTTATGACCATCTAGAGGTACCACAAAGATTGTAATTGCACCACAACTCTTGCTAGGTAAAAAGTATCTCTAGTTCATACCTTCCATGTTACTTCTTTCAATGCAAGACTTTCCCATTACTTTTTGCCTAACTAATAACTGAAGAAAATAACTTAGAATTCATTCAATCAGCACATTAGACCCCTAAATTGTGAAATAGTACTCTAATACCAAATGTAACACCCCATTATGAGTTATCAAGAAAACTAAACCATGAGAGAGGGCACACCACAACAATAACTTGGACCTAGCTAATCAATGATGCAAGGGATATCTAACATTGTTCAAAGGTTGCTTAGGGATTATGTAAACCATAAGATTAATTTAGACTAGATGGCTAGTCCACATAGAACTAGTAGTATGTGCTAGTAAGGTTTATGATTGTATGAGCCATTGTATCAAGAATGAGATCAAGGGACAATGTTCTTACTAATAAAAACCATGTAACTATGGAAATACAAGTAGAGGATTCTTAAGGTTATGGATTATCAACTTACCTCACATGGAAAGATACAAGGTTGGGTAAATGACTTATGATTAACAATTGAGCTTCATAGCTTACAAATTCAAACCAAATCTACACTATACAACTTCCATAATTGATCCCTATACATAGTCTTAAGTCTCATCCAGTTGAAACAAATTAAAAAGGAAGATATATTAAGTTGACTGAACTTTTTGAAGAGATTAAAATAAATAATCTAACAAATTCTTTTAATCCAACTCAATAGAAAACCTATAGAAGAAACTCAAATGTTCCTTAATTTCAACCATTGTTAGTGATTGAGAGAGGTGCAATGATTCCATAACTTAACTATTTAATCTCAGATCATATGTTTTCCATATAAGCCTAAATAGAATATAGGGAATACAATAGGCTGATTTTTAATAATACAGTTCCTTGCTGGAGATTAAGCAATAAATAAATTAATATCAATAAAGAATCTTACAAAGGCAATACCAGTAGCTCGGTGAACACTAAAATTCCTCTTTTGATCATCTATAAGACATAATACACATTGAAAAACTTATTTTCAAAAGATTAACCAAAGCTAGGAATCTGAAAGGGTTTTGAAAAGATTAAACATAAATTTTGTTATGACAAAAAAAAATAGGAGCAGAAGGTTAGATGGACTGCCATGGTGGTCACGTTTCACTCGATAGATATGGGTTACCACGTACCAGGTGAGCGAGCCAGAGGTGATTGCCCAAATACAGAGCTGTCTTCCACCACGGCCTGTAGTTTTTTTGCTGTAGAGAACAAAAATGAAGGCAAAAAAAACCGGGCTTTTCAAAAAAAATCTACGCTACCTAAAATTTTAGGCAACCTTATCTCGTTTCTAAAAATAAATCAAAAGCAAAAAACACCAACGCAAAAAGAGATTGAAAAAGATGAAATAATCTCCACATAAACTGAACGATAGAGGGTCAGTTAACGGCAATTAACTAGTTATGTATGGCATGATGGAATGGGCAGCATCTATAAGCATGGTGCATCCTGAATGCTGGTCACTCTTTATTAGATAAAAAAATTTATTTTTGACTTCTAACTTAAGGTGACATGCTTTATTGCTTAAGTAGATGATGTTTTTCTCTCCATCTCTTAATCAATGGAGATAAACAATAAAAGCGTCCATAATTTTTCTAGGAGACATTGAATATTATTCTTGGCAAAACGGCAAAGGAGTGATCTCCTATGTAAGATACCCAACTATTCTTAATTAAAAATTTTCTTACTCAGACAACTTTACTTGCACTTAACTCTTCAATTACTCAATCTACTTAACATCATTCATGAAAGACAATAATGGCAACTTACATGAATCAACTTGAAGTTGGGCACTTGTATTATTGCTTGATTCAAATCAATACAATTGCCTTATTACAATAGATGATGTCCTCAATGGCATGAATATATAATCTTATTCAATTGATTACAAAGAAAGGCCTCGAAGCCTAGATGTATACAATGACTTCACATACGAACAACTTCTCTTGAACACAACGATGTCAACTGTATGTCAACACCTCACAACTTGACAAGGGAGCATCACCTTATCACTATTGAGGGAGCATCACCCCAACTACTTGAAACTCGCAGGCCTCAAGATTACAAGCATAAAGCTTTGCAGAGAGAAAATTCGCCAAAGATAAGATAGCAAAATGAAGGTGCTCTCCTCCTTTTATAGTGCTCCTCCTCAAAGGCAATAAAGGCATGCTTTTCAATGCAAAGAAGGAACCAAGCTGCGTTTCCCAAGAGTATATTCTAATGGGAATATTCCATTTGATGACTCATTTTGAGTTGCCAACCTTATCCAACGAGCCAGAATGGATCCCAACGCCAACACTTGGACCAATAGGAGATCAGATACTTGCAATGTGCTCATCCAAACCAAGGCACCAAAATGATACTCCACAGGTGAAGCAATGCGCCTAACATCCCAATTTGATGTCTTTCAAAACTAGGTGCTCAAACTGAATTGTCAGAGGGTAGATATACGCCTAGCATATCCTAGTGGCTTCAACATGCATGAAATCACTTGAAATGTTCAGTGATGGTTCTCTGACATTGTTTGAAGTCATCTTAATGACTAGGCGCCAAATTGAGATGATAACTTCATGAAGTTGCACCTTGCTATGGTTAGGCATCAATTGGGGACTCAAAAGTGCGCCTAGTGTTCTAGGCTAGATACTTGTTGACCTTCATTGTTTCAATCAATGGGAAACACTCTAAAATGCCTCCTTCAAATACCTAATCTCAAATGCAAGTTTATATGATCCTTTGCAAGGTGCCAAAACTAGGCTATTCAGACTGAGAAATGCGCCTAGACTCATCTAGCCATTCTCTAGCAAAGTTTTCAATGTTTGAAGTATATTGGAGATTGAAACATCAAGCCACATCAAGGTGCCAAGGTTTCAAGTTGAATTGGGCAAGTCTTGGTGAAGGTGCTCATTTCAGTGTGCAGAGAGGCAAAAGTGTGCCTTGACATGATTAGCCTTATACTTGTTGTTTCTTACCACTTCAAACCATGGGAAAAGTTTTAAGATGTTCCCTTTCACAAGTGCCTTACCTCACATGCAATCTCATGTGAACTTCTTTGAAGGCGCCAAAACAGGGTTCAAGAGACTACAAAATGTGCCTTCATTCATTTAGTGTAAATTCATCACAGGGATGGCTTGGCATGCTTAACCTGGTCACTTCCTCCTTGAATCATGTTCTCAATACTCTAGGCGCATACTAAAGTTTGTCGAGATGGAAAAGTGCGCCCTTCCTTACTAGGCGCAAATTCAAGGTTCCAGAGGCATGACCTGGCGCCTAGGAGCATATTGTGGATTGTGGGATCAACAAGTGGTGCCTTGACCCTTAGGTGCCCGTTTGGAGTTGTATAACATCAATCTTGTGCCTTAAGTCCTCCTTGACTCATCTTAATGACTTAATCACTTAGACAAATTCACCTTGAAGATCAAACAACATTCCTTAGCAAGGTGCCATGATTGATATGGTTGATGTGCTTGATAACATGATGTTTCTATGCTAGACTGTAACATCCACATTTTAAAAACATAGTAAAAACCAAAAATTCACCATAAAGTAAATTTACAAGGTAAAAATGAGACAGAGAAAATTTTTCTTTTATTCAACATATAGTCGAGTAACTACAATTACAAGATATCTCATTACAAACATAATCAACCTTATTGTCTTTCTCAAGTACAATGTTTACAAAAATAAATCAATTATAAATACCTGAATTAGATAATGTTTTACTAAGTCTCAATAAACACAAGTCTTAGAGATATATTGCATCCGAAAATCTGACATCTTTATCACAAGCCTCGGCATGTCTTCTACTAGAGAGAGAGAGAGTATCTTTCCAGTGATTTACCTCCAACCATAGACCAGTAGTCTCCCACACATCTTCCACCAAGGAAGTGGCCCTACCCTTCATGAGGAATATAGACCAAAGGTGACCAGTGGTAATTTGCCTTTCTGAGTACATAGTGTTGTATCCTACACAACTCTATCAATCATACAACCCTAGATACCCTCTAGCTAAGTATGATTCCCGATAGGATGTGCAATCCAGATACAGTGAACCGACAATGCATGCAGAGACATATGCATTACTATGGCCATAGTTTCAATATATATTGACGTTTGCAATGAACGTTGTCGTAATGTTCACCCACTCCAACTTGACTTGGATACTATCATATTCCTACAGTTCGACTTGGTCAACTATGTTTAACTTATGAAGTCATGACAATTTCAACAATATAGTCTTCCCGACCCTTACATGTTTTCTTTCACTATCCATAATCCACAGACCTATTCGTCTTTCTTTCTTTACGTGGACTCTCATTGCATCATTGCAATACCTGAGGTCCATGACTTATTGTCTCATAATAAATATAGATAGATTAATTACAACTAAGATGATAACCTTACCCAGGTTGAGCATTATAATCTAGGAATCTAATTCCCTTCTTGCAAGTAAGAGTAACTACACATAGTCAGGGCACTTGACCCTTCAATCACGATCTAAACAATGATCTCAATGCCTTAATATAATAATTACCATATCTAGGTTAAGTTAAGGTTTCACTAAAGAGTTTTGACTAAATCAAACCTAGTCTTTATGATTTAGGTGGATTCACACGACACTGTCGTCACTCCATAATCCTTATGAAATGATTATCCATTCTTAGGTAGCCCTTGCATCTTTGCAATCATTTGAGATTCCTTACTTTCAATAAGTAATAACTAAGAGAAATTGTGATTAAAAGGTATAATAAACTTTATGTTTGTTTATCCATTTAATAGTACCCCTTGCATGCTTGCAAAACCTGAAACTTATGACTTATGTTTCAAGTCAAATTGTAGCCCAATAAATAGCTTTCCCTACCTAAGGTAAAACATTGTCGACTAATAACAAATCTCATTCCAACAAGATAGATATGAACATTTACTAAATTAGGGTTCACGACACATTAATGTCTACTCATGAAATAAGTTCACCCACTTGAATTAATCACAATCCAATAGTTACCTATTTATACGTTCTATATAGCAACCTTGATAACCTCAAGGTGTTTGAAATTCATCATGCATTAACGCATGGCATAAAGGTTTACTCTATCTCTGAGCTCATGGACACCTCTCCATCTACATGATAAATGAACGGCTTCCTAGCATATCAATTTTTCAAATAACACTATATGTTGTTGTAACACTCTCAAAATTTATCCCATTGTATACTTCATCCATTCTTTAGTCGGCACTAATCCCAACTTGTTGTTTTCGGAAGGGGATTATGACAAAACCAATTTTTATAGAACATAAGATTAGAAGACCCTGAATTTAAAATTAACATACTAAGGAATCTTCTTCGATTGTCGATTCTTTGACATAGTTTCAACTTACGTTAGGAAGGGTTTCTCTATAAGTCAAATCAAGAATACAGTGTTCGGAAACCTACGTTAAGACTCACAACGTATATTTTGACGTATCAAAAATTTCAACATAGCATAATCTTGTCGATTTAAACATTGGAAAAACCTTGTTGTTTGTCTTCTTCTAATAAATTAGTTGCATGTAAATTTGAGCTTGAGACTTGATTAAAGACTCGTTATATTGCTCTAAATCTTCATCTTAATAACTCGTCTAATTGCAAATCTCCTCTCGAAAACTCAATGGTTTTTAATACTTCCCTAACGAAAGAATTATTTGTAAAAACAAAAGGTCTAAGGCTAATTATTATTCTCACCATGGTCGACCCATTTAAAACTCGGCAAAAATAAAAATGACTAAAAAGTCTTGTAGGATTTGGTATAAACTTTGCTCCCTTGTCTCCCATATCTCGACGGATATCAAGATAAATTTTTCTTTAACCTTAAACTAGCTGTCAGTTATTCTTAGACACAACCATTCGTTGGTTTTCAACTGCCAAAAAGGCACTTAAACTTAGTTGTTGAAGGCTTTAACCACCGCGGTTTAATGATAACAATGAGCTGATTTCTGTCCTACTTCACTCGATCTTCTATGCACTTAACATTTATTTAAATATCTCATAAGATAAACATAAAATAATACCGTGAGTTTCAACCTTCGAGGTTGCTTCTGGACACGTCAAACTATCATTGCAAGCTTTCTAATTACATTGCAGTGCAGGAGACAAACATCTCTTCTGAATGAAGAGTGTCAAAAGCAAACAGAGTTACATTGGTTATCATCACACACTCCACATCTTTTTAAATCAGATAATGAGTCCCAATGTACTATAAGCAATAATATTACTACCATAATCATTTCAGAAAATCATATTTGCACAAAGAAAAGGATGAAGAAAACCTGATGGTATTCTCCACGTCTCTTTAAAAATTGTCCAATGAAAATGTTCTCCCATGATCACTCCCTTCACACCCAACTTGGTCTATTTTCCCCCAAGAGATTAACTCCCCAAAACTGACTAAAACTTTGCTGCTAATCACTGCCCACAATGAAGGATTAACTACCTAACCACTCCCAACCATGCCTACCAAGAAGGCAATTCTGTTCGGCATGCAAAAAACATCTCCACCTTACGCGACCACTCTGTAGGATGGAGCTTTTTGAAGCGAGGTGGCATAACAACCTGTCCACTAATTGAGGACAAAAGCTTCATTACCTCTTACTTCACCACTACACAGAATAGTGGTGCTCAAACTCTTACAGGGTGGTAGACTTAATGGGTTAAAATATCCCTCAACTCAAAACTGATCATGAGAATAAACAATTGCCACCTTAGCAATAAAAGTTTGGTCAATGACTATATGGTGGTCTAAAACTAGAAAACAAAAAGAGTTATTCAAAAGAAAGACCTCATAAAAAGAAACTTAAATGTGTCCCTCTTCAAACTTCAACTCAATTACTGACAACAATCGAGAATAAAGGAATTCCTCAACGTCTACTAAAATATAACTATATAATTTAGCATATTCCTTTATATTACGACAAAGGTTAAAACACTCCTAGGTCTCTAATTCGACATCCATCGAATTTCGCAGCCATTGTTCTTCTTATTCTTATAACTTCTAACTTCCTGTAGCTTTGCTTTCCTATAGCTCCTACTATGTTTGTCTTATTCACTACTAAAAATGACATTGTCACTTTTTATATTGCCCAAGAACAATTTAGTTATGGCACTTAGGGTTAGGTTTCCCTTGTTTTGCTTTGCTGATCTGGCAATGGTAATGGGGCATAAAACACTCGATGATGCAAAGACCAAGTCTGATGACCAATGCTTAAGAACAAGTTCGTATGGCGATAACAAGAGGATGACTTGTACAACTAAGATGACCTGCGTACAACTTGTTGAGCAAATACCTCGTATGATAGAAAACTTGTGAATTCATACAGTATTGAGGCAAATGACTCATATGGCAAGGAGATATTAGAAGTCGTACAGATGAATACTCAGTACAAAATGTCCCACTCGTATGGTAGATGCAAACAAACTTCAAAATAATTTTTTTCATACAGTGGCGATGCAGAGCCTCTACACGTATGCCAAGAGTATGGTGATCTTCGTATGGCAGCAAAGATAATCCATACTTCAAAAACTTTACCCAACTTCATACTGCCAAGAAACAAAACACTCGGTAGAATAGTTGTACGGTCAGATTACTGAGAGTTTTGTATGGCAAAAAATTTAGGCGACAATCAAACTCATACGACTATCCAAGGGAAGACTTTGTATGGGTAGGAAAAATGCTCAGCAAAAGCTTGTACAAGGTACAGAATTTTGGCAGAAAATAAACAACTCAGAAGGATTTGTACGGCTCATATTCATACTACCTCAGAAGTCTGATGGCGACACTTGCTTTTCTAGACTCAAACGGTACAAAACTCCCCTTCATACGGTTCATTTGTTTTGGTAGAAACATAAGTTCATACAACACTTTTAAGGGAATGAGTGGGGTCGTACACATCAAAGAGATGATTTTTCTCTTGGAAAAAAAATAATAAGACCTTTTGAAGTCATACATTTATTTTTCCAATTTCTAATTTTTCTATTTTTGTTTTTTTTCAATTTCTCAACTTTTTAACTTTTTTCAATTTTTCTATCTTACCACTTTTTTTCTTTGTTTTTTTTCAAATTTTTCACTTTTTTCCTTTCAGTCTAATTTTTCTTTCCCCTTTTCCCATTTTTAGCTTATTGACTTGGCGATTTCTACATTTTGAAAAATTGTCATCACCCATTCCTCTTCCTAACCTTCTCTCTCTTCACCGTTTCCTCTTTCTCATCCTTTTCTAGGACCGCGATCTCCGTCATGCGCCAGAAGATACAATCCCCATACATCTTCTGCATGTAGTCATTAGAGCAACATTCCTCAACTTCTTCCAATTCAAAAATTTGATCAAGTATCACCGATTGGTATTTACTACTTACCAGGTTCAGTCCAATGGGTTCTTGAATCCACTTGAAAGTTTTGCCATCCTTATTCATCTTGAGATTTTTCGTTCTATACTTCGCCCTCTAGATTCTACTTCTCGGGAGTGGTGCACTCTGAGGTGCCCTGTCTGGCATGTTTCTCTCTCGATACTCTTAGATTTTGTCATAGTGGACAGAGCGCTCAAAAATAAACATGCTTTTAGCTAAGTATTTTTCCCTTGGTGGGACCTTCACTTCCTTTTGTAACAAGAATTCAAAATTTTCCCTCACCTTATTGCATTCTACTATCCACTTGTCTCATGCTATTTATTCAACATCTTATCTTTCTTGATTTGCTTATGGATCAAACTGGTTGTCATCGACTATACCTTCTCTCACCTCGACATAGGGTGAATATGGCTCTCACCTCAACATAGGGTGAATATGGCCTCCAGTAATTTTCTTCAATTCTCATTGATCGGATTCTCAACCCAAAGAATCCTGTGATTGGTTCGAAGTGTGTGCTAGAAAAAACTACTCTATGGATCTTGGAATTTATGTCCTTTTCCACCGGATATTTTCTATTGCTTCAAATCCAAACCTGCCTCGTTCATATTCCACAGAGTTGGTATCTTCCTTCATTTCATTTTTGCACTCCATAAAATTTATGGCTATGGTCTCCTGTCTTTGTCTGTAGATTTTCAATCTCGATCCATTTAACACGTTTTTGATTGGAGCCCCATCCAAATTGTCAAGCTTTATAGACCCATTCCCTAGCACTTTTCGTACTCAGAACAATCCTAATCAACGAACTTTAAACTTCCCAGGCTTAATTTCGTTACGACTGTTGTATTTTAAAACCAACTGCTCGAGTCAAAAATCCATTCTCTGGAGGTGTTTGTGGTGCCAATATTTCTTCCGCTTCTGCATCACCTCCATCCACCATTGAGCCATAATCCTTCTCTCATCAAGTTTGTTCAACTAGAATAATCTTTCTTTTAAACTTTTTGTATCTCCCAATTGGTTTTTAACTGCTATCCGTAGACTCGAAACCATGTATTCTACTAGCACTATGGCTTCCTGACCATACATTAGTTGAAAGGGTGTATGCCCTATTGTCACTTTGTAGGTTGTTCTAAAGGCCCATAGTATTGTTGGCAACCTTTCCTCCCAGTTTATCCTTTCGATGCCACACGACTTGTGAATTACTAATACCAGTACCTTATTAGGTGCTATTGCCTGTCTATTTGCTCTCAGGTAGTACGGGCTTGACAACATATGAAAGATCTTAAATTCTAATGTCATGAGTTGTATGACGTGGTTGGCAAAGTGTCCCCCATGATCACTTGTCAATTGAATCAAGATCTCATACCTTGTCACTATCTACTCATATATAAGCCTTGTCATACTTAGGGTTGTATTGTCTTCAAGTGCTCTCGCTTCGGTCCATTTGGTTAAGTATTTCGTGGCTACCATAATGTATCGACATTTGTGCAGCTGACTCACTTTCAATGGCCTTATGAAGTAAAGTCCCCATCTTTCAAACAACTCCTGGGGATGTGATGGCAATAGGGGCATGTAGTCTCTCTTCAATGGTTTTCCTACCCTTTGGTAGGTATCACATCCAATTACCCTTTCCTGAGCATCTGTATGTAGTGTTGGCCACCAAAGTCCAGCCAGCATGACCTTCCTTACCATGGCATCTACACCCATGTGTCCCCCGGTGAGTCCTTCATGGGCTTCCTCTAGTACACTCCTTATTTCCTCTTCCATCACACATCTTCTCATAATATGATCCGGCCCCATCTTATAGAAGAGCCCATTTATCAATTGGAATGTTTTTCTTGTTAGGGCAAATTTCCTTCTTTCACTACCTGACATATCTTGAGGGAAGGTTGACGTTGACAGGTACTCGCCAATTTTTTCATACCAATGTGGTAGGGTTGCTATTTGGAATAGATGCGCATCTAGGAAGTCTTCATTCACTTCTGCCAGTTCTCCTTATTTGATTCATGACAACTGGTCAGTTATTACATGAGTCTTCCCTAGTCGTACGATTATTGTGAAAGTTAATTCTTGTAGTAGCAGTAGCCACCTACTGATCCTTCCTTGAATTATGGGTTTGTTTACCAAGTACATAAGAGCTTAGTGATCCACATAGAAAGTGAATGGCTTTGCCAGTAGGTAATGCCTAAATTTCTAAACTGAGTAGACCATCCCAAGTGCCTCCCTCTCAGTCGTACTATAGTTCTGTTCAGCTTTCGAGAGTAGTCAGCTGGCAAAACACACTAAGTGGTCAAGACCTTGGGTTCCTGTCTGTGCCAAGGTGGCTCCAATTGCGAAGTTTGACACATATACATGCACATGAAATTCTTTGTCCCAATTTGGATAGGCCAGAATTAGTGCACTGATTAATCTCATCTTCGACTCTTCAAATGCCTTTTGTTGTTCATCTGTCCACACAAATTGTACCCCTTTTCTCGTCAACATGTCTAGGGGATACGTGTAAATTCAAATCAAACTTATAATCTCTGACTTGGATATTTTTTGAAAGTTGGATATTTATATAGCAGACTTAACTTATTACTTTCTTTTATATTTCAGATGCAATTTCCACTTCTCATACACTTCTGATTTTTGTGTTGATCCATAGTATTGCAAGGTAAAGACATTGATATAAATATGTGAGTGACGGTAGAAGTCACATCTATGATAGACGTGACTCCTCAAGGAGTCATGCCTATCACAGGTGTGACTTTGTCACCATTTGTATTGTAATCAGTTTCACTAATTTTAACAGTTACTAATCACCGTTTAGAATGCAGAAGATGTTTATGCTTTGGTAATATATCATTCGATCATGCTATATTGATATTTATCTTAACATACCTTATATATTAAGTATGAATATATAAGTAATATTTAATATTACTTATATATTCATATTTATTATTATGTTATCTGATCGTAGCTACAAACAACTCAACACTCCCTCTTAGCTCGGGAAGATAACAATATCACATTAATCTCTATGAATATCAATTATCTGATCTATAATGAATTACTCAAAGTAATTTAATATCACATAACTCATGATATATAGTATCACCTATCTCGTGATACGTAGCATCACCTACGTCGTGATACTAAAGGATATACTATACTCGAGAACTTTACATTCTCCTTATATATATCCCAGTTATGGTATGTGCACTGACATTAAGTCACATAATGTCTACCATAACTTAATCATGATAACTCCATGATTCATACCAATATCAAGTCACATGATATCAGTCTAATGAACATTATAAGATCGTCACCTTATAATGTTAGGTACAAGTGTAGATTATCCAAAAATCGTCACCTTTTGGAAATAAACACAGAATGGGTAGGCCCGTAATGTCATAGAGTCACACATATGACACAAGATGTTTACACATTAAACATCTTTAATATATTACTACAAATCAATTAGAATTTTACATTTCAATCATACCAAGATTTTTTTCTGAAGTATTCAACTTTTACCTTGAGGAGTGGTTTAGTAAGAATATCTAAAGTTTGATCTCCTGTACTGATATACTCCAACTGAATCACATTCCTTTCCACCATATCATGCACATAGTGATGAGGAATCTCAATATGTTTAGATCTATCATGGAATACTGGATTCACAGATAGCTTAATATAGCTTTGATTGTCGCAGTGGATGATAGTTGGTTTCAGAGTTTTACCAAATAATCCCACAAGCAATTTTCTAAGCCATACTGCATCTCTAGCAGCCATAGAAGCTGCAATGTATTTGGCTTCTATAGAACTCTGAGCAACTAAAGATTGTTTTCTGCTAATCCACGATATCATTGCTGACCCTAAACTGAAACAACATCCAGAGGTGCTCTTCCAATCAGTTACACTTCTAGCCCAATCTGAATCTGTGAATCCATGTAGATCTAAGTCAACCTTTTCATATTTTAAGCCATAATTTAGAGTACCTTGAAGGTATCTCATTATATGTTTCACAGCCACAAGATGTATCTCCTTGGGCTCACACATAAATTGAATTAAGGCATTTACAGCATAATAGATATCAGGTCTGGTATTGACCAAATACATCAAGGATCCAATTATCTATCTGTACAGAGTGGGATTTGCCAACGGAGAATCTATTGTTGCTTCCTTCAATTTATGAAGATTTATTTCCATGGGGGAAGACATAGGTCTACATTCCATCATACCAAACCTTTTTAATATATCAATTGTGTACTTCCCTTGGTTTAGAATAATACAATCTAATTTCTGCTATACTTCCAGTCCAAGGAAGTAGTGTAATAGACCTAAGTCCTTCATGTCAAATTCTAAAGCTAGATCTTTCTTACACTGATCAATAAGGTAATTTTCTCCTGTAATCAATTGATCATCAACATATAATATCAATATTAACATATCACCTTTGCTTTGTTTGAAATAGAGATTTGGATCTGCATCATTCTTTGAGAAGCCTAATCTCAAGAGATAACTATCAATTCTTTCATACCAGGCTCTGGGGGCCTATTTAAGTCCATATAGAACTTTCTTTAATTTACATACATGGGATCCTGCATAGTGAATCTCAAATCATTCGAGTTGCTCTAAGTAAACCTCTTCTTCAACGGTTCCATTTAAGAAAGCAGTTTTTACGTCCATTTGATGGATTTTCCACCCTTTGGCTGCTGCAATAGCTAGAACTGCCCTGACTGATGTATATCGAGCAATTGGAGCAAAGGTTTCATCGTAATCAATTCCTTCCTTTTGTGAAAATCCTCTGGCTACAAATCTTGCTTTGTATTTCCCTATACTGCCATCTGCAGCATGTTTGATTTTAAATAGCCATTTTGAAGAAACAACAGATTTCCCTTTTGGTCTAGGTACTATATCCCACATATCATTCTTCAGGATGGATTGATACTCCTCTGTCATGGCATCCTTCCATACTTGGTTTTTAAGAGCTTCTATAACACTAGAAGGTTTTGATTTAATTAATTCACTCATTAAAGCTACATAACTAGAGAATCTCTTAGGTCTTGTGCTTTCCCTAAAAGTCTATGATGGAGCGGCATAATTTTTAGCTTCTTCCATTGTTTTGGTGGCCTAGATTGGTCTTTTCTTGGAATTTTCTAGTGATGTGATTTGTTCATGGTTTACCTCTTCCTCAGGATACTCCCTCTGAAACTCAAGTGTAGGATCCTCTTCTATGCTTGAGTTGGAAGTTTGAATTTCTGACTCAATATCATTTCTAGCTCTTTTGAAAGCTATGTCTTCCTCAAAAATCACATCTCTGCTTAGTTCAATCTGTCTTTGACCAGGTATATAAATTCTATAAGCTTTTGATGTCTCACTATAGCCTACAAAGATGCCTTTTCTCCTAGAAGGTTCTAGCTTAGTTCTTTTCTCTTTGGGCACATGAATGTAAACAGGACAACCAAATATCCTTAAATGACTAATGTCTGGTTTTGTGCTAGTGAAGGCTTCTTCAGGAGTTTTGTCATCAATATGAGAGTGAGGACATCTGTTTTGTATATAGACAGTAGTACTAGATGCTTCTACCCAAAGTGAAGTGTCTATATTCTGATCAAGTAACATAGCCCTAGTAGCTTCTACAATGGTTCTATTTTTTTTCTTTCTGTAAGTCCATTTTGTTGAGGATTATAAGGTACAGTGAACTCCCTCTTAATCCCATTTTCATATTCATAATCATTTATATTCACTTTCATATTCATATTTATATCCATATTCATATTCATGATCAAAGGCCTTATGCTCTACCCTTGAGAGGATCATGTGTCGCCCTATCATTAATCCATCTCTAGCTCCATAGGTATGGTTCATTGAGGAGCCATTAACCATCCCATACAGAGGCCCAAAGGCTTCACTCCCACACAGAGTTCTTCACCATATGTCTTGATGGAACTTCATGTCCACACAACATTCTTCATCCCACCAAGAGTCACCTCACGTCAGGCACATTTAACATTGATGAGCTCATCATTACCATAGGCCCAAGGACTTCACACCCACACAGTGTTCTTCATCTCTTGGCTCAAGGGATTTCACACCCACACAGTGTTCTTCATCCACTTGAGGGTTACCTAGGTCCAACATACAATCTCCTAACTTACCCATACACCTAGGATAACGAGACAATTAATGATGAGGCTAATCCTTTTCTTGGATATAGCACAATCCTATGATTTCTAAGTCTTTGTTGATATTTCATATGATGACTTATCATTTTGGCCTCATATCATATGGCCTATCACATATGATCTAATGTTTGATCACTTTCCATTATCATTATTGATCATGTTCATTCTATATATACACATTTATCATATTAATTCATTCTTCCTTGTATATTCATTTATAATGACATTCATTTGTTCATCCATTATATGTAATCAAGATTCCATATTCATGATGATAATGTACATAAATATCCTATGTCAATTATATGACTATTTTCATTTGATTGCTATTCTAGTCAATATAATGTAATGCATTCCTATAAGCTAATCATATCTTATTTCATGTCATTCATTTCTATCATTTACCAATGTATCATTGAGTAATGCATTTGCAACTATATATTACTTATTGCAATATGAATATGCATATCTTCAGAAATTTCCTTAAGACATTTATAAGTTCAATATATAATAGAGATTCCATACCTTTGCTGATTTAATTGCAGATCGATTGATTCCTCTCCTTCCTTGATGCCTATCGATCTTCTTCATTGACTCCTTTTATTTCCCTTTGAGGGATGCAACTTTACCAATCATTACAAATCTTTTCATATATTTTTTTGCTCATGATTGCTGTTGTCTTTAATTAGATCTGTCCTCCTAACATAGATTGATGCTCCTTATACTCATAGATCGCTATTATGAAGATAACGATTTACGCATCTTGATTTTCTTTACACCCTTTTCTTTTTGCTATTCTTTCCTTCCAATGTCTTCGAATCAGATTGCTGCTGCCATTTGAGAAATGAGATGTATTAAATCTAAATTTCTCAAATTCGATTTTCTACCAGGATTTTGCTTAACTTGGCTCTGATACCATGTAAATTTAAATCGAACTTATAATCTCTGACTTGGATATTTTCTGAAAGTTGGATATTTATATAGCTGACTTAACTTATTACTTTCTTTTGTATTTCAGATGCAATTTCCACTTCTCATACACTTCTGATTTTTGTGTCGATCCAGAGTATTGCAGGGCAAAGACATTGATATAAATATGTGAGTGACGGCAGGAGTCACATCTGTGATAGACGTGACTCCTTGATAGACGTGACTCCTCAAGGAGTCATGCCTATCACAGGTGTGACTTTGTCACCATTTGTATTGTAATCGGTTTCACTGATTTTAACAGTTACTAATCACCATTTAGAATGCAGAAGATGTTTATGCTTTGGTAATATATCATTCGATCATGCTATATTGATATTTATCTTAACATACCTTATATATTAAGTATGAATATATAAGTAATATTTAATATTACTTATATATTCATATTTATTATTATGTTATCTAGTCAAAGCTACAAACAACTCAACAATACGATACTTGGGAAAAGTTTTTGATGAACCTTCTGTAATAGCTGACATGGCTGAGGAATGACTTTATCCTGGTGACATCTCCTAGAGCTTCCATCTCTATGATTACCTAAATCTTGTTCAGGACTACCTTTAATCCTTCTTCGCATACAATGTGGCCTAGAAGTTTTCCCTTTGGTACCATGAAACAACACTTCTTTGGATTTAGGGCCAACTGTATAGGCCTACAACACTCCATACACTCAATGAGAGTCTTCAAATGCGTCTGCTAGTCACTGTAAATTGACCAATCGTCTAGGAATGCTTTAAAGTTACCCACTAACATTTTGTCAAATATACAGAGAATAATCCTCTGAAATGTGGGTGGCACATTGTACATACCGAATGGCATGTGGTTGTAAGAATATACCCCATATTCTACTATGAATGTTGTTTTCAGCTTATCCTCCTCAACGATGCTAATTTGGTTGTATCTAGAAAATCTGTCCATGAACGAGTATATTTCATGTCTGGCCACCTCCTCAAGGATCAAGTCTATGAATGGAATGGGAAAGAGATCTTTAATAGTGACTAAATTAAGGCACCTGAAGTTGACACATATCCGGATCTATCTCCCTTCTTTTTTAAGTGAGATGACGATCAGCGAAATCCATTCACTCATCTCCACTTTAGAATTATCTTGGCCTCCAACATTTTTTCTATTTCCTCCTGAACATTGGTAGCATAGTTTTTGTTCATTCTGCATGGTCTTTTCTTCATTGGTCATGCTCTTGGTATCAATGGGATTCTATGGACGTACAATTTTGGTGTATCCCTTTCAGGTCCTTGTAGGTCCAGGCAAAAATATCCTTGTATTCCATGAAAATCTTAAAGGTCGCTGCTTTAAGTAATGGATCCTGATCATCTTTGACTAAAATCACCTGAGGGTTACTCCCCTCTCTGAGATTAACTTTCCTCGTCGAGGGTTCCTCGTACTTGATATTCTTCTCAGCTTCAAATTTATGTGTCAACATACTATCTATTTCGATATTCCCTTCCTTGTATTCCCCATAGGCTACTAGAAAAGTATGAGTTACTTCTGGATGGTTATTACCTTTGTCATTCATCAGTTCATTCTTACCAAGTGTTTCACTTGTCAACAATATTTAACTTGGCCCAAGGTTGTCGAGTGTTTCACTAGTCAGCCGAGATTTGTCGTGCAGTTCTCTAGTCGCCTGAGAACTCTTGCCAATTTCTCTTATTGAAATCATGTTACATTCTGGTTGAAAGAATTCATAGTCTTCCATTTGCCAATGGAATAATTTGCTGAAAGAATTTGTTTTGTCTTCTAAGCAATCTTGTAGTTTCAATACTCCGTCATCTGGCTCCATGGCCCTCTTTCCCCTTTGGTTGATGTATCTCCCCCATCTAATTTTGAATCTCATACCTTTTCCTCACTAGCAGTTTGAGTTCTAAGATCAATAACAAATTTCTTGCCTTTTTTTTCTTGTGAAAAAGTCTTTTTCTTCTAGTTGTGGTTGGCCTTGGTGGCTATTAGCCACCCTCATCCAAGTAATGCATCACAAGTTGCATTGTATGTTGTAATGACTACAAACTTCAGTAGGAACTGATGAGTACCAATTCTTACCTTTTGAGCTATTAGCACTCCTAGTGCTTTGATTTTGTACTAGTTGGTTCCCACTAACTAGAAGTTCTGTGGCCACAAGGTGGGTTTCCCGAGGCTTTTCCAAGTTTCTTCTGGCAGTAAATTCACCCTAGATCCCTTGTCAACTATTGTGCTTGTCGGGTTCTTTCCGAGGATTTCCATGTGGACCACTACTGGTTTCTTTCTCATATCAATTGTCAATAGTCTTCGGTCAACCACTTTATCACCGCTCAGTGGTGGTTCTACTATGACATCCTCATCTGCCCTACCCTCGGTTGGTTTTTCCTCCACCACCTTAGATATTGTCATTCTTAACTGTGGCATGCTCTGAAGGAGATCGGTCAATTTGATTGGTATGGTAGTTTGTAGTACCTTCAATTTGCAATGTTTTTGTCTGACTCTAACCATGGGGTTGTGGTTGCCTTTTTGTTTGAATTGCTTTGTTCTATTTGCATGGCGTTGTCAACTTCCTTCCTCGCGTCCTAGAGTCTTTCCTTCTCTGTTTGGGGGTCTGGATAATTTACCTTCTTCATTTGTGCTCGGGTGATGAAAAAAACTTTATCCTCATCCTCTTCAATGTGAATGAAGTTAATCGTACCTTTTTGTTTTGGGAAATCATTATCCTCATGGTCGTTGGGCCTGCAACACTTGTAGAGTGCATTTGGTTTGTTTTGATTGTTTGATGCAGGAGCATCCAGGGTGTAAGAGCAATCTTGCATCAACCACAAAAAAAAATAATAATAAAAAAAATGTGTTGTTTCTTTTCAATAAGGGCTAAATTTGGCAGTGTTACTATTTTTAGTAAGTTTGCATTTGTGCACGATTGGATACAAGATCTTACACAAACCTCTAGAATGGTGAATTGAAGCTAATGGTGAAGAAATCACTTCAATATCATTTGTCATTTGTGAGATATTAAAATTTCTAATTCCAAAAATCCTATCGAAATATTCAAAGTCAAATTTAAGGCACTTAAAGGCTCCGGATGGGCTCGAAATTTGGTGGGAAACCCAAGTAGACTTTTTGCAAGCTTTCCAAAAAAGTATTATAATTGAAAATCCAATGGTCAGATCGAAAGTTATGGCCCCGCGAAGTTGACCTATTTTTGGAGGGAGAAGCAAATTTCGAATTTAAGCTGGTGGTCGCCAAAAAGGGCTATATATAACCATTTTTGGGAACCCTTAGGGTAGTGGAGTTAAGGGGGCAAACGTAGAGTCAAGAATAGGTGGGAAAATAGAAACCCTAGCTGATTTGGGGTTACAGAAGGTAGGTGATTCTAGAGTCTTGTGACAGGAAGCTATAGTGTGTTGCAGCTTGTGGAGGATTGATTCTTCTGATTGTAATTAAGCTTCTGTAATGTAATGAGTTGCCCAGATCAATAAAAGAAAGTTCTATTTTCTGTGTTCAATTTCTATTGTTGTGTGTTTTGTGGTTTACCCCCTTCATCATTGTTACTCTGGCATTCCCTACCAAAATGCCCCCACTCATTGCAATAATGACATTGGATCATGGGTCATCCTTTTGCATCATACTAGATGCGGCTTCTCCCCCCACTATTATTATTATATCTATTATTGCCTCCTCTCTGATTATTATGGTATCCACCCGACGATTCATTTTGATTATTTTGTTTGGGCGGTGTGGTTGAAAGGGTAGATTGCTCACCCTGAGTATAGAGCACTTGGGTACTCCTCATCTTTAGATTGTATGGGCACTCCTTAATAGAATGGCCCATTACCTGGAAGATTTCGCAAAACATTCTCTTTGGGCAATTTGCTTTGATGTGGCCTTCATTGTTGCATTCAACACACCAGAGTTCCTTGCTTTCTTTGACAATTTCCTTCTGGGCTTTAAACTCCCTCATCATTCTTATCATATCTTTTCTTAGTGCTTGTATGGTTTTATATTCCTCATCATCACTATCATCCAGGCTTTTGTCATCATCCTTCTTCTTCCCTCAGGTGGGCATCTTGTCTTCACTCTCGATGTCCATTGCCTGGTTGTAAGCCTCGGTGTATGATGCTGGTGGTACTATCTTCATTTTATTTTTGAGTGAGGGGATCAACCTTTCGATGAACCAGTGTTTCTTTAAACTATCAACCGATTCCTTTTTCAATTTCACCAGGAGTTCCTTTAACCTTTGATTGTATGCTCGTACATTCTCATGTTTACCTTGCTTTGTATTATAGATCTCTGCCACTATTTCATTATCATCTCTTAGTAATTTGAATTCTTCCTGGAATGATTTTTTTAGTACATTCCAACTCATCCTTGATGTGACTTCAAGTTCAATGTACCAATCTATGGCAATCCCTCTTAGGGTTGCTTGGAATGACCTTAGCCAATAGGACC